>JBBGZY010000141.1:0-4800000 GCA_037952925.1 Lithobates clamitans
CTGTTATATGTCTACAGGAGACACATCTGACTACAGTGACCAGGAGCTGTTTGAAGCACAGATGGATAGGATGGGCCTATCACTCCACCCACACCTCTTTTTCTCGGGGTGTGAGTGTAGTGATACACAGATCCCTGGATTTCCAGGAATTTGCTTCTAAGATAGATGTAGAGGGGAGATTTGTATTTCTGCATTGTCGCATTGGAATTTTGCATTGTATTCTAGCTTGTGTGTACATACCCCCCCCGTTTGATGCACGGGTGCTTCGGCTTTTCCTGGAATTTCTGACGGATAAGCCGAACCTCCCTATGCTCATTGTAGGGGACTTCAATAGTTGGCTAAACCCCGCTCTAGATAAACATCCACCCCCGGGAATACAAGCCCCATGCAGGGCAACACCATTGGCTAGACTGTTGCAGGAGTTGGGATGGCTAGACATATGGAGACATAGAAACCCAGTAACTAAGCAATTTTCTTGCTTTTCAAAAGCCCACGGGTCTCTATCCAGGATAGACTTGGCTGTGGGAAACTCGGATATGCTCCCCTCGGTCTCTGAAGTTTCATATAAACCCAGATGCGTTTCAGACCATTCCTATATGGTACTAAAATTAGTCACAACACAGGGGTCTATGCTCCCAAAGGCACCATGGAAATTTAATGCCTTTTGGCTTCAGCTGTTCGCATCTCCTGAGAAACTAGAGGGAAGCATCAGTGGGTTTTTCCAGATTCAGCCAACTCCAGAGGCCGTTGTGGCAGAGTGGGAGAAATTTAAACTATATCTCCGTAGGCTGCTAAGCAATGAGGTTACTAAGGTTAAACAGCGCTCTGAAACTCTCAGGGAAGCACTGGAGATGCAGGTCCATTCCCTCGAGGAGAAATATGTGCAGGATCCCTCTGATTCCGCAAGGGAGGCCTGGCAGGCAGCTCAAACTGCTTATGGGCACCTCCTGGCCTCCTCGGCGGAAAGGAAAAGATTCTTCTCTAAAACTGCCTTTTTTGAGGAGGGGGAGACAACGGGCCGCCTTCTTGCAAGAATTGCTAACTCGGAACAGAAGTCCCCAGTAATCGGAACCATAAAAACTAAAGGGGGACAGTTGGTACAGTCGCCCGATTTAATATTGAACACACTAGCCGAGTTCTATGAGACATTATATCGCCCAACCTCATTAAAAAATCCGGGGGAGTTGGGTAATTACTTGGACGGCATTGTTTTCCCGCAGCTCTCTGCATTACAATGCCGGGAGTTGGATTCCTCGATATCACTGGAGGAACTGCATGTGGCTGTGGCTGCGTTTCCCAACTGTAAAGCCCCAGGGGGTGATGGTATCCCCATGGAGATATACAAAAAATACTCTGAAATATTGTTGCCCAAGCTCTTGGCAATGTTTAACGCGGCCAAGGACCAGTCTGCCCTTCCACCATCTATGTCGCAAGCCCATATTGTGCTGATTTTGAAACCAGGTAAAGACCCCGTAGATCCAGCATCCTATAGACCGATATCGTTACTCCAGTCAGACATTAAGATCCTGGCCAAGGTACTAGCTCTTAGACTAAATAAGGTGATCACTTCAGTGATACATCCAGATCAGGCGGGATTTATGCCTAATAAATCCACGGCGATAAACTTAAGAAGGCTATTTCTTAATATGCAGACGCAGACTGACAACATGGGATCAAGGGCTCTTTTGTCACTAGATACTATGAAAGCCTTTGATAGTGTGGAGTGGCCGTATCTTTGGGAGATTCTGAGGCGATTTGGCTTTGGGGACACATATATCACCTGGGTACGTTTGCTGTATCACTGCCCTCGGGCCGCCATAAGGGAGGCAGGTAGAATGTCGCTGTCGTTTGCTTTGGGCCGGGGCACGCGGCAGGGGTGCCCTTTGTCCCCCCTGCTGTTTGCCCTGGCGATAGAGCCTCTAGCAATTAAGATTAGAAATCACAAGGGTATCACAGGCTTCTGCTATGGAGATAGACAGGAGAAAGTGATGCTCTATGCGGATGACACCATGATACTGTTGGGAGATATGGAGCAATCCCTGAGGAACACGATGGACACAGTGATTCGGTTTGGGGAATTTTCAGGTCTAAAGATAAACTGGGCCAAATCTGCTTTGATGCCCCTAGACGGTACCATAGTCCAAGACGGTGAGAGAGCAGGAGAAATTCCCGTTACCCATTCCTTCAAATACTTGGGGATATGGATTACACCCCAAATTAGGGATTACAGTCAACTCAACATTTCCCCACTTTTAGCCAGGTTTCGACAGCGGGTCAAGACATGGAACGCTTTATGTATGTCGGTTGCGGGCAGAGTGAATCTAATCAAAATGATTCTGATGCCCCAACTGCTATACATGCTACATAATTCCCCAATTGTGATCCCACTGAAGATCTTTAGGATAGTCAACACCATATTCCGTGAACTTATCTGGAAAAATAAGCCCCCTAGGATAAAACTAGAACACCTACAGCGCCCTAAAGACGAAGGCGGCCTTGCTCTCCCGAATCCATGGTTGTATTATCTGGCGTCCCAGATGCAACACTTGATAGGTACTATGGCCATGGAGGGTGTAGTGGGCGACAGATCCCCCAGTGCTTCCGAGGCTATTATGCTCCATGCAGTGGGTGGGCGATCAGTCCCGACTGCTCTTGAAGCACTGGCCTTTGGTAAACCTCAAAAAACCTTCCCCACATACAGTCTTATACAAAAAGTATGAAATAAGGTCAATTATTTGCAGGGGGTCACGGGTTTCACTGAGTTTAGCCCGATTTGGGCAAATGGGACCTACCCGGAGCTAGCCAAATTGCAGCACACAGACAAGTGGAAGGGACATGGTATCTTCTACCTGGCTCAAATTATAAGTAATGGGAAACTGGTATCCTGGGAAATTTTGAAAGAGAAATACGGGTTACCTCAACATATGAAGTTCTACTATATGCAACTCAGACACGCATTTATAGCCCAATCTAGGACCACGGAGTGGCATATGGACCCTAATCCCATTCTTTCCCAACTTAGAATTGCTGAGGTCTCCAAGGGATTTATTTCCCAATGCTATGGCACATTATCTACTCAATACCATTCCAAACACCCCCTTACGGTCAAAAGAAAGTGGGAAACGGACATAGGGCCCCTAGATGACGATCAATGGGAGGAAGCCCTGCAATCAGTGGCTATCTGTTCCCTAAATGTGTCGCAAAGGTTGACCCAACTATACACACTTCGGAGAGTATATTACACGCCCCATAGACTCCATGCTATGGGACTGACGCCCTCCCCGCTGTGTACTAGATGCAAAAGGGATCATGGTGAGTTGATACATATGCTTTGGCGCTGTCCCAAACTCCATATGTATTGGAGGGGGGTGATAGAGGTTCTGTCTGCAGTGTTTGGGGTACAGATTCCCCTGGACCCTAGACAGTGTATTCTGAACTTATTGGACGAATTAGAATGGGAAACACATATTAGAGAAGCCCTCACACGGACCCTTTTCATGGCCCGTAAATTGATTATGATACATTGGAAGTCTGAGTCACCCCCTACAGTTAAGGAGTGGATTACAGCAGTGGGCAATACGCTAAGGATGGAGAAAATCATATACCAGCATAGGGGATGTACTGCCAAATTTGAAAAATTGTGGGAGCCGTGGCTGGGAACTCCGGGATTGGCCCCGGAGGACCTGGTCATGGATAGACTCCTGAGACTTAATGCGGGATGAGAGACCCCACTCCCCAATAATCTGACAGAACATACATTTAAATACAGATGTATTGGAAGCTATGCAGGGTATCTTGAATGTGAAGTGTGTTGGGGAAAATGGCATGTTATGTTATATTACTTTGCATATTTGTGGCTTGGCTCCCAGGGAACTGGGGGTATTATACCATGTCGTAATTGTAAGGCTTATGAATCTCTGGACTGTATGCTGTTAATTTTCAATAAAAAAAATTTTTCTGGATAAAAAAAAAAAGTAACCTATAGAGCCCTCCTCTAGGCTACTAGGCTGGGTTTAGTTTTTGTCTTCTTTGTGATCAGTGCTGCAGCAGTTTATTGTTTTTGTCTGGACAAGAAAGCAGGAAGCGCCACCTGAGTGTAGTATTTGTAGGAAGTGGTTTAATAGTGTAGCACCCCTGTCCTAAACAGGGCTGATAGTAAATTTAGCTGTGCTAGGTGGTATCTAGCCTGGCTAATTTGTAGTCTATTGATCAAATGGGTTTCTCCTAAGCTTGGTGTTAACTGCGATTTTTCCCTTTTGCCAGTAGGTGGCACTGTGGCCTTCGGCATCAGTGTGATGAATTTTAGTGGATTCAGGTTATGAGTGTATATACTTCGCAATCAGCAGAAGTTTTCTTTGGCTGCCGAGGATGCTGGGAGAGGGTATTTAGATGATCAGAGTTTTTTTCCGTCCGGGCTGCGGCCTGGTGTGTGTGTGGAGCAGCAGCAGAGGTGTAGACCTGAAGCCTGAGGCTTGTCAGGAGGCAAGGGAGAAGAAAATGCCAGAGGGTCAACCACTCTTGTTGCCGGAGGCAAGTGTAAAGGGATGGAGTTCTGAAGGAGTACCGGAGGGGGCACTTCATCAGCCGGGGACTGTGAAGTGGCTACAGCTTCAGGAGTGAACTCAAGAAGCACAGTGGGTAGCTGTGAGTTAAGCTTGAAGAAGTACAGCGGGTAGCTGTGTGTGTTGAGCTTGTTGCTATAGGAGACAGCAGTTGCTACGAAATACAGATTGCTGCATTCAGCTTAAAGGCCCTTTTTCTCTATTGCTGTCTGCCTAGATCTATTTTTGTCTAAGGAGTCTGCCTCTTTGCTATTGCATTTGCCTAAGGATGTACTGTGCCCTACCCCTCTCTCCCACTATTCCTATTAAGAGAAATAAAATCTCTTTTGTTAATTTTTAAAAGTGACTGGCGCACATCTTTTCACCTTGCATGACACCCACCATGCCTAAGAACCTGCACCCTGAGGAGGAATGTCGGCCTTTCCGGCCTCTGGGGGTCACCACTAGGCCCTTGAAGGTTGGGGGGGGCACTACAATAGTAAGATTAAAAACACTCACAGGATAAAAATGTATAACATGCTCATCTGGTGTGTAAAGGAGCCACTGTAATCCATCCTACCAACATCGCGCTGTGCCCAGAGGACGTAGAAGCTGTGGAGCTTCTACATGCTCTGGGCACAGCGCAATGTCAGCAGGATGGATTAGAGCGGCTCCTTTACACACCAGATGAGCATGTTATACATTTTTATCCTGTGAGTGTTTTTAATCTTACTAATAAAAAGCTTCCTACTAATACTACACTCAGGTGGCGCTTTCTTATCCTTGTTTTACCCCACAGAGTTGCCTAATCTCTGAGGACAGCTGACGCCATTAGCTTAGTACTGGACTTATGGACTTATTACATTGATCAATTTAAGGACTATACATTTTTGCTGGTTTCTATATGCGCCCACCTACAGGGTTTTGAGCGTTCATGATAACATTGTGTTTGGGCCAAAAACTGTTGTTTCTATTGTTATTGTCTGGTCAGGGTTTGATTTCTCCCACCTACTTCTTAAAGAAATTTACAGAGTGTTGGGCAGGGAGAGTTAGATAACCAGTATGGATGTTTACCATTCTCCAGCCAAACCCTGTAGGGAGGCATCCAGAGGGTGGCTGGGGAGGTGATGGATGTTTGGGAGGCCTTTCAAGAGCGTTCTTTTTTCTGAAGGGAAGGCTCCAGTTCTCCTGGGGCTGCTGCCATTCAGAGATAGCTAGTGAGACAAGAAATTGCGGCCTGGGCCTCAGCAGGAGCTGGGCTGAAGGCTCCGGGTTGATTGCTAAAGGATTACTTTCTGGAAGCCATTGTTCTGAAGTCCTCATCTACCTGTGGATGCTGGGTGGCAGACAGCTCCTGGGGAATTGTAAGTAAAAGCCTTGCTGTGAACTTTTGGGTGTACAAGTGCTAGAAAGGAAGTAATTGCCAGAAGAATCTATATGGACTGGGGATGCAACTATAGAGTCCTAGATATACTAGATATTCCTTGTTACCTCCAGGAAAGGCTGCTGAGAAAATATTAGTGAGAAGCTGTCCTCCTATTTATTATTGTTTGGAGTATCCCGACCACCGAACCCTTCTCCTGTTGTGTAGTTGGTGTACATGGAACTATGTCTGTGGCAGAAAAAAAAAAAAAAAAAAAATAATGCAAAAAAACGCAATATATAACCCACTTTTTGGTAACGTATAAAAGATGATGTTACGGCAAGTTAACAGATACCTAAAATGTCACTATTTAAAATTACGCACGCTTGTGGAATGGTGATAAACTATGATACTTAAAAATCTCCATAGGCGACGTTTTAAGAAATTTAACAGTTACAGAGGAGGTCTAGTGCTAAGGGCGGATGAACGATTTTCATATTAATGGGTTTAGTAACACTTTAAGGCTTATTGCCCTTTAAAAGGTCCTGACGTGTTTTTTTTTTTTTTTTTCTAAAGTAGAACCTTACATGACCTCTCTAGCCAAAGAATAATGATAGAGCAGTTAAATTTTATAATATAAAAGCATACACCAATTATATTGTATAATAAACCATACTGAGGCGTAACGTGCAATGCAGGAGGTCAGGACTGGGGCTTCATGCCAGCTGGGTGCAGTATCTGGGGACTTGTGACGCAGACCCCCTCCAAGGTCCCTCGATGTCCTGCGGTGACAGCACATTCCCACACACACAGGAATGACACGGATTTCTTCAGCGGTTCACCACTACTGTCCTACACTTGCCAAATTCAACAATGGAATCTCAGAAAAATGTCTCCCCTGGATTAAGCCCGCTCAGTTTACAACTGTTCAGACTGCGTCCTTGTTTTCTATTGAGTGTATTTATGTTTCCTTTCAGCTTCTGATAACCCTTTTCATTGTGAAACCCTCAATGGAATTTTGGTTTCGGGAGAATAATGCCTCAAAACATCTCACAGTTTCTTCAAGTTATAAAACAACATTGAGTTTAGGGGCATTCTGTAGCTTGCCCGGGTCAATTAAAAATAGCAGACAGGTCACAGGAGGTTGTATTATAACATAACACAAGTTGGGGAACTCAATAATAAAAAGAATGCAAAACACATGTTGGAAATGCAAAATAGTTTTTTCTTTTTTATCAAATACACCTATTGAAATTGGAAAGGTTTGCCATGCATAAGGCCCAATTCACACTATGGGGCATTTTTATAAAGCATTAAATCTGTCATTCACCAATCTTTCGCTACGGGTGAATCTTCAAATTTTTAAATGACAATAGTTGATTTACCACCAGTAAATATTTGGTGAAAGTTACATTCACTGATTGTATGCTACAATGCCTGTACACGTGCTGCATTCATTTTGTCAGCACATCTGAATCTATAGAAAAAAAGGACATGCAATATTTTTTAAATAAAAACCACAATGGACATCTCTGCTTTGTGGCGTACTACAACAAAAACTACTGACTGCCTAGGGGTGCATAAATTGCCACACATAAGTAATGTAAGAAAAGTAATGTGCAGTAAAATGCAATTACTGCAGTGTGATAGTTCACAATAGAACACACATTATAACACATGTACTGACCCATGTTATAATGTGCAATACCACAATGCATGTAGATGTGCATTACAGTGCGTTGTGATGGTAAGTTAATTGTATTCCATAACACACATCACAGTGTGCTACTGAACCAATACTTCCTGTATAGCGCCACCTCCAGGTGGAGTGATACCAAATGCACTTTACGTGGGACAGCAACAGTGGGCGATACGTGAATGGAGGACTGTTATTAAAGGTAAGTTTATTACTAAAATCACAGTATATATATGTGCATATCTGTTCTGCCCTGGTTACTGGGCTGCTTTTAAACTGATTCACAGATGCAGTGCAGTGCACCTGCGGGTTACCTGCACTGAGCCATAGAATTCTGTTATTACATGCGGGTTGGTTCACTACCTCTGCAGGATATAATAGAAGTCTATTGCAAAATTCAGCTAACCCGCAGGAAAGCCCCAGGTGCACTGCACTGCACCCGGGTGCAGGTAAACCAAAGTGCATCATTGAGAAAGCAGCCTCAGGACCCTTTCACACAATCCGTCTGACCCAATTGAACCCTCTATTCACCTCTATGGAGCTGCAGATGTAAACGGACTTGTGTTCTTTTACACCCGCCTACCTCCAAACCGATCCGCTAAAAAAAACAGAAGGGGATCCGTCTTTTTCAGTCTGATCGGAGGACTCATAGAGTAGAGAGGTCTTTGTCATTGTCTGCACTACATATGCAGAGTGGACACGGACCTGTCATCCACCCACTACCAAGTCGCTTAAGTGGCCCTTGCTCTTTAAAAGGTTGGGCACCCCTGATCTAAACCAGCTCTGAATGTATGTTTAGGGTCGTTGTCCTGCTGGAAGGTGAACCTCCACCCTAGTATCAAGTCTTTTGCAGACTCTAACTGGTTTTCTTCTAAGATTGCCCTGTATTTGGCTCCATCCATCTTCCGATCAACTCTGACCAGCTTCCCTGTCCCTGCTGAAGAAAAGCATCCCCACAACATGATGCTGCCACCACCATGTTTCACGGTGGGGATGGTGTGTTTGGGGTGATGTGCAGTGTTAGTTTTCCACCACACATAGTGTTTTGCTTTTAGGCCAAAATGTTAAATTTTGGTCTCATCTGACCAGAGCACCTTCTTCCACATGTTTGCTGTGTCCCCCACATGGCTTCTTGCAAACTGCAAACAGACTTCTTATGGCTCTCTTTCAACAATGGCTTTCTTCTTTCCACTCTTCCATAAAGGCCAGATTTGTGGGGTGCACAACTAATAGTTGTCCTGTGTACAGATTCTCCCACCTGAGCTGTGAATCTCTGCAGCTCCTCCAGATTACTATGGGCCTCTTGACTGCTTCTCTGATTAATGCTCTCCTTGCCTGTCAGTTTAGGTGGACGGCCATGTCTTGGTAGGTTTGCAGTTGTGCAATACTCTTTCCATTTTCGGATGATGGATTGGACAGTGCTCCATGAGATGTTCACAGCTTGGGATCTTTTTTTATAACCTAACCCTGCTTTAAACTTCTTCTCAACTTTATCCCTGACCTGTCTGGCGTGTTCCTTGGCCTTCATGATGCTTTTTGTTTGCTAAGGCTGTCTAACAAACCTCTGAGGGCTTCACAGAACAGCTGTATTTATACTAAGATTAAATTACACACAGGTGGACCCTGTTTACTAATTAGGTGACTTCTGAGAGCAATTTATTCCACTAGATTTTAGTAAGATGTATCAGAGTAAAGGGGGCTGAATACAAATGCACTCCACACTTTTCAGATAATTTGTAAAAAATTTGGAAAACCATTTATCATTTTCCTTCCACTTCACAATTATGTGCCACTTTGTGTTGGTCCATCACATAAAATCCCAATAAAATGCATTTATGTTTTTGGTAGTAACATAACAAAAAGTGGAAAATTTCAAGAGGTATAAAAACTTTTTCATTATATATTGCCTTTAGACACACTGTAAAATATGTAACAAAATTATATTCATTTTTTTAATTTCTCATGACTTCATTGGTTTTCCACCTTCACATGCAGGTCAAGTTGTCCAGCCAGAGTGACGGGGTGGGGACGAGCTATACGTGGGACAAGGGATACTTTCTCAGATTGTTGTCTAATTGTTTTTTTCAACCCTTAGGTTTGCTGAACAGCTTAATGTGTGTTTGGCTATGGGAAAGGAAGTGACGGGAAATCTCCACAATGGGACACAGATGGCAAATAAAAATCTGATGGGGTTATAACCCTCCTATGCTCTATCCAATATGAAAGAAAAAGTTTTACTTTTTTAATAGTTATACTATATATAAATACAAATATATATATATATATATATATATATATATATATATATATATATATATATATATATATATACACTGAGCAAAATTATAAACGCAACACTTTTGTGTTTGCCCCTATTTATCATGAGCTGAACTCAAAGATCTACGACTTTTTCAATGTACACAAAAGGTTTATTTCTCTCAAATATTGTTCACAAATCTGTAATCTGTAAGCACTTCTCCTTTGCCGAGATAATCCATCCTCCTCACAGGTGTGGCATGTCAAGATGCTGATTAGACAGCATGATTATTGGACAGGTGTGCCTTAGGCTGGTCACTATAAAAGGCCACTCTAAAATGTGCAGTTTTACTGTACAGGGGGATTGGGGGGTTCCGAAAACCAGTCAGTATCTGGTGTGACCACCATTTGCCCCACGCAGCACAGCACATCTCCTTCACATAGAGTTACTCAGGTTGTTGATTGTGGCCTGTGGAATGTTAGTCTATTCCTCTTCAATGGCTGTGCGAAATTGCTGGATATTGGCAGGAACTGGAACACACTGTTGTATACGCCGATCCAGAGCATCCCAAACATGCTCAATGGGTGACATATCCGGGCGGTGAGTATGCTGGCCATGCAAGAACTGGGATGTTTTCAGCTTCCAGGAATTGTGTACAGATCCTTGCAACATGGGGCCGTGCATTATCATGCTGCAACATGAGGTGATGGTCCTGGATGAATGGCACAACAATGGACCTCAGGATCTTGTCACGGTATCTCTGTGCATTCAAAGTGTCATCAATAAAATGCACCTGTGTTTGTTGTCCATGGCATACGCCTGCCCATACCATAACCCCACCGCCACCATGGGCCACTCGATCCACAACTTTGACATCAGCAAACCGCTCACCCACACAACGCCATGCATGCCATCTGCCCTGTACAGTGAAAACTGGGATTCATCCGTGAAGAGAACTCCTCTCCAAAGTGACAGACGCCATCGAATGTGAGCATTCACCCACTCAAGTCAGGTTTGATGACGAATTGCAGTCAGGTCGAGACCCTGATAAGGACAATGAGCATGCAGATGAGCTTCTCTGAAACAGTTTGTGTAGAAATTCTTTGATTATGCAAACCGATTGTTTCAGCAGCTGTCCAGGTGTCTGGTCTCAGACAATCTTGGAGGTTAAGATGCTGGATGTGGAGGTCCTGGTCTGATGTGGTTAGATGTGGTCTGCGGTTGTAAGGCTGGTTGGATGTACTGCCAAATTCTCTGAAACACCTTTGGAGACGGCTTATGGTAGAGAAATGAACATTCAATTCAAGGGCAACAGCTCTGGTGGACATTCCTGCATTCAGCATGCCAACTGCATGCTCCCTCAAAACTTGCGACATCTGTGGCATTGTGCTGTGTGATAAAACTGCACATTTTAGAGTGGCCTTTTATTGTGGCCAGCCTAAGGCATACCTGTGCAATAATCATGCTGTCTAATCAGCATCTTGTTATAACACACCTGTGAGGTGGATGGATTATCTTGGCAAAGGAGAAGTGCTCACTAAGGCAGATTTAGACAGATTTGTGAACAATATTTGAGAGAAATAGGTCTTTTGTGTACATAGAAAAAGTCGTAGATCTTTAAAGCGGACCTTCATTCATTTTTTCCACTTTCCATCTATTAAATCTTCTGCCCTTGTTGTTTTAACTTTGGATAGTAAAACATTTTTTTTCTGGAAGTGAATACCTTATACAGCCCACTTCCTGTTTCTTGTCTAGTAAAAAGCCTAGGTGTATGACATCATGCACAGCTCTCTCACTCACTCTCATGACAGTTTGCCAGGAAGGGAGGGGGGATGAGTCATAAGAGGGGCAATGAGAGCTGCAAGGCTGCAGCGTTGGAGGTGTGCCTCTGTGTGTCTGTGTAAATCCAGGAAGTGAACAGGCAGCAGCTTCAACTGCCCACAGTTAAAATGGCTGCAGACTCAGTGGAGGGAGATTTCTGCAGCATATTTGGCAACTACAGAATCACAGTATATATGAAATAATATGCAAACTGGTTGGAGGGAAGCTTTAGAATGGCAAAGATGTTTTTATTACAAATTATGCGAGCAGACTGCAGTTCCTCTTTAGGTTCAGCTCATGATAAATAGGGGCAAACACAAAAGTGTTGCGTTTATAATTTTGCTCTCTCTCTCTCTCTCTCTCTCTCTCTCTCTCTCTCTCTCTCTCTCTCTCTCTCTCTCTCTCTCTCTCTCTCTCTCTCTCTCTCTCTCTATATATATATATATTTGCCTATAGTTCTACTCGAAATTCATACAGTTATCAGGATATATTAATAGTTGCCGATTCAAAACGTATTTTTTAAAACCAAACTTCACTTTACTTTAGAATCTGTTATGCTGGCCATACATGTTTTCATTTTGCACCTTTTTTATTAGCTAAAATAATTTTTTTCAATTCATGCAAATAACAATCAAACACACTTTTTTTTGTAGGATTTCAATTCAATCTTTCTTTTGCAACCTTCATAAGAGCGAAACATTTTTTCGGTTAATTATACCAGACATGCTGCTAATGAGACAAGATGATTGAACACTTTCCAACCTCATGATTGGCTTCTATTCAGTTTGAAAAAAGAAGATGGTAAAAAAGAAGGCCACGCTTTTTGATTTTCAATCAGTATGACTGGGTTACTGAATGATTGGACTGAAAAGTACACGCAGGATTTCTAAGCCTAGGTAAAGAGAACTACATTGACAGATCAAACAGTTCAAATACATTTTTTCACTTGTGCATTCAGATATGCGCTTGCAGTGCAGGCTTAAAGCTGAACTCTAGGCAGATATAAAAGTCTTGCATTTACTAAAGGCAAATAGACTAGCACTTTGCAAGGGCAGTTGCATTCTACAAGTGCAATTGCTTCTGGACTTAGTAAATAAGGGCAAGCACAGCTGACTTCCATCATCCAATCATGTGCAAGCAAAACTATATATTTTTTATTTTCCTTGTATTTAATTGGGTATTCTTTGCAAAATGAAGCTTCACCTCATTTACTGAGCTCTGGAGCAAAGTGCACAATCTATTTCCCTTTTCGACCCATTATTTCAGCTCTGTAATCATTAATACATTATTAAATGAATTTTAAATGCAAGCAGTGTAAGTACTTGAATGTGATCTAATAGCAACCTTTTGCAGTCCCTGTACAGAGTGCAGTAGTGTATTTAGGTTTTGTGCTGCCCTAGGCCTGACTAAACTCATGTACCCCTAATTTAAATATGACCCACCCCTTCCTGTCAAGGCCACACCCCTTGCTGTTTAAGACCTGCCCTGAAATTTTTGAGTGGGGACACTAGTTTTGAGAGCCTGGGGGGGGGGCAATGGATTCCCTTAATTTGCACAGATTTCCTCTCACTTCCTGTTTGGCTATGGGGCAGGAAGTGAAGGGAAATCTCTGCAATGGGACAGGGAAGGTAAAAAATAAACTGATAGGGGTTATAACCCTCCCTCACTCTATCCAAAATGAAAAAAAAAGTGTTAGCTATAGTTCTACTCTAAGCACAAATTTCTGATAATTTTATGAAGAGGTCTAAGAAGATATAACCATGTCAATGGTGCAGCAGAAAACGTATAGCACAGTGAGGAAGGTTTGTCATCTAGGATGATAGGACAGTCAAAATTAGAAGCTGCGCCCTCCCCCCCACAGTTGCGGAATAACGGCCGCCCGCATACGGAAGCAGTGTGGCTGCTTATGGGGTACTATGGGAAAATAACTGGATTGATGGTGAATATTGCTGCCATGAGAGAAATTACCATTTTAGGTTGAGATTGCCATGTTAGAGACAGACTACATTGTCAGAGCAATGGTAAAGTGTCCATAGACAAGAGATAACCATTTCTTGAATTATAGTCAGATCAGAAAATGTATTTTATTATGTATACCTATGGGCATCATGTGATATCTACAGACACCCTTGGACTAAATTATCTCAACTGTCTGCATTTTCCTGACCAATCACTATTTTACCACTGAATAAAGTTATCTGCTGAGGACATTACCCACATATACCTATATTTGACTCGAAGATTCTAAATTGGCCACTTTAAAATTTAAATACTAAAAAAAAAAAAGCCCCAACAGCTACATTTCCAGCTGCTAATATATTGGAGTTGATTTACTAACACTAGAGAGTGCAAAATCTGGTGAAGTGCTGCATAGAAACCGATAAACTTTCCACTTTTTTTGGTCAAGATTAATTGAACAAGCTGAAGTTAGAAGCCGATTGACTACCTTGTACAGCTGCGCCAGATTTTGCACTCTTCAGTTTTAGTAAACCAATCCCATTGTGTGTAATGGCTTGTTGTCTAGAGCCCACAGAAGCAGGGTGTTTTTGAAAACTTCACAGGACATTATTTCCTGAATTTGGCGCATACAACAAGCTATTTACTTTGTATATCTAGGACTGAATTTTGTGTTCTGTCCTGAGTTCACCTCTATATTATAATCTAAAATGGAGCCTGCTCACTCATAAAAAAGAACTGCCCAATGTCAGGTAGCAGAGCTGGTATCAGTATAACTTTGGGGCCCCCTCCTCCCCCTATGTTTACACTGCGAGATACATGAGAAGTTATCTTATCCTAGATGCCAAACCAGCTCCTGATGCTCATAAGGTTCAGATCACACAGTCTGCGTCTTTTAATAGTTCAATTAACACTATCATAGGAAGTATTATTGGAATTGCTGATTGTAGAAAAGATATGATTCATTTTATTACCCTTTCATGTGAATAACAAAAAATCTAAAATTACACTCATATAAAATGCGTGCTTGCCTTTATAAATTTATGGTGAGATTGATTTAGTGGTTATCATTCTATGACTTTACAATTTTTACAAACTTACATAAACCCTCCTGGAGATATGGGGACTTTCTGTGCAGTGAATTTTCTTGAGAGAATTCTGAAGTCAGTTGTCCGAGCTAAGAGAGGGAATTTATATAATGACATTTTAGTGGTTTGCTGTGAACACATAGTAAAGCCAGTTGCGGTTATGACCGCAATATGAAGACCGCGTTCTACTTCACAGAACCACAATTATTCCAACATAAAAAGTGAATTCTCATAAACATCGCTGATGATCAAACTACAAGAATTAACTAGGTGAACCATTTGAGCCAAAAGTGTATTAACAGAGGGTCACCTTCCCCGGAAATTCCGTAAAAGCATGTAACAGTTGTGGAAACTTGGGTACTATACTTTTCTGTTTCTATTAAGTCAAATGAATAATAAGCAACAGGGACTTCTAAGTATATATTTTACATTTTCCCTTTCTCATCTGGGACCCTAGGGTTGCTGACGGTCCCTTGAGCTCACCAAGGTATAGGGGCAATTTCCAATGTAAAGGGTCACCTCTTCACTCATCATCAGTGTAATGCCCTGTACACACGGTCGGATTTTCCGATGGAAAACGTGTGATAGGACCTAGTTATCGGAAATTCCGACCGTGTGTAGGCTCCATCACACATTTTCCATAGGAATTTCACTGACCACCAATGTAAGGGGACACTTTTTTAGTCTATTAGTCTGACTAGTGTATGGGAACACTTCAAATTTCAAATTCTGTGTTACTTTGGCCATTAGTATTTATTTCTTACTTTAAACCTAACCACTGTCAGTTCTACTTTCTCTGCAATACTCATTATCAATAGAATTAAAGTGCAAATACATTTGAGACCTAAATACTAGTCAACAAAATATGTCCTGAAAACATGGGGACAGCATTTTTGCATCAAATGCGACAGTTCTGTTGGATATGGGTAAGTGGTTCTCATACAGTTATCTCTATTATCCATCCTACAGTCAAGAATTCACAGTCAGTCAGATTTACTAAGCCCCGTGAATGCCCTAGCGCTATGTGCTTGCTCAAAAAGTATGTTAACCCAACATTTTATATTCCTGATTTGTGCAAAAAAAGGTGAAAATAAGCTCCGCGCCAATGTGAAACTAAGCTGCTCCCCTAAAAAGTGATAAACACTCCTATGTACAAAAAACATGAAAGAAGGGGGCGCTAGTTAGATCATCTACATTTAGATAGCAGATATTGTGAACTAATGTGGCGTACCTAAACCATACACAACATGACAAACCATAATAAAAAAAAAACACTTAAAGCAAAACCCTTATGATTAGAATCTTGAAGTGGATAAAAAATTATAGATATGCAAATATACAAATGCTATAAAAACACAGTCCCCCCAAAAAACGTGATTTTCTAAATCCAGAGAATTAATGTAAGGTGATCTTATGTTCTATGCTTGATAGTGAGTAGTCCTTCACCACATCATTAACATACACCCAACTTGAGCAGATATAGAAGCTGCTTACCAGATGTATTTGACTTCTTTAATTAAAAAGAAAGTCAAATATCGCTTTGGCAGGATAATACCTGCTTGCATATAAATGAAGCTCGGAGATGTACAGGGAACCTCTTCCTTAGAGGGCAAGGCAGGATATGCAAAAACAATTAAAAAACTCCCATAGCATAATACTGTTTATTAAAACATGAATATAAAAAGAAAAGCCAAATGGCTCCTTACATTAAAGGAGCCATGCTGTGCCATGTACTTGTATGAAAAAGTATACCGTTCTCTTTGTATTACTTCCTTTGTGTGAAATACCTGGTGTTCCTGCCAGTTCCTCTGCTTTCCTCTGAAAAAAACTGACCACATTAACAGGAGAACACAAGAACACAAAATGGTCAATTCTCTGGCTGTGTGTTTTCCTCTAATGATCAGACTTGTCATGAAACCCCCCCCCCCCCTCCTGCACAGTCTTTCGTTGGGAAGATCAGTGTGTTGCTGTTTCTCCTCCCCCAGCTCTAATGCAGCTGGGGGAGGGGAACAGAGGGAATGTGAACACTTATGTTTTGCCTTTTTATTCCTATTTTAAACAGAATGGGTTATTTTACAAGTTGAGGGGTTACATACACTTTAAGATAAGAAATAGTCACGACATTGCAAAGTGAGGAAGGGTTTCCGCGCTCACGGACTAAGGTTTGCAGCCTCCCCTTGCACGCACCCCCTAGGAGGTGAGGTTAATGGTATGAAAGATTGTAAACTCGGGGTATGTGGTGCTGCCTTATCAGGGTACCTAATAAAAATAATCCGTGCTCATAAGTGCAGAGCAGCAATTACTCAGCCAGAAACCATGTGTATGTGAGTGTGGGTATACACCTTTTACACCTTAGTGCTAGTATTACAAACCCATACCATACTCTTACATAAATCTATAGTGCATTTGCCATCCGTGCCAGTATGGCTAATAGTAATAATTAATTAAATAAATAATATATATAAAAAACTCTAATCACCACCACCTCTTGCTAAGAGAGGAATCTATCCACTAGAAATCCCCCCTGCAACTAATGTGATATCCAATCTCAAAAATGTCATTAATCAATACGTGCAGATATCCAAATTCCGTGTTAATCCACTTTTCCATCCACATTCACAATAAGTGGATGGGGGACATAATTCTTATATCAGTTCATCAAATGTGCCAGAGTAATGCAAAAAGTGTTGTAAAAAATATATAGAAAATAAATAATGAAAAATCTGCAAAAAGCTGTATGGTTCCAGCATAAGCACAAAAATAATATATATATATATATATATATATATATATATATATAGGCAAAATTAGTGCATAAGTTCCAGCAAAAAGCAACGATCTGTGTTTGGTGACTTTCGTGAAGAAGGCAACTGATATCCGGTGACTTGCGGTGCTCCCCCTCAAAGATCCACACTCACCAGCTCCCTACACCCCTGCAGGGGTAATAGGCATGTAGTACCAGGCAGAAGAGTAGTCCCAGTGGGCCTGTCCCCAGGTGCTTCCGCTCTAGATGTAGTATGTCCGTCCGTGGTTTTAGGTCATCCTCATAAGGAAGAAACAGGGCTCCATAGTGTGATAACGTTCAAATTTACTTTAATAAAGTTATCATCAAGCAGCACATAAAATAAAATAAAATAAATTTAGCACATATTATTTTTATTAGGTACCCTGATAAGGCAGCACCACATACCCCGATTTTACAATCGTTCATGACATTGCAAAGGTCAAGGTTCTAGCAACATGCCCTTATTGAAGACATGTGGACTTTTTCTTTTTTTAGTTCCCAATCTGAGCATTGTATCTGCTTTAAAATTACTAAATGTAAGTTTTAGCAGATTGTGTAAGTCTAGGATTGCCATACTGTAAAGCCAGCCAATGTATTATTAATGTCCAGTTGTGTACAGTATATTGGTGAGATTGAAAACTGATAAGTGATTTCTGGATGTTACAACACTTTGCTTGCTTACAACCTTGGCCAAATGCTCTGAATATACAGATTATTTTCATTCATCAGTTTATTCGTCTACAGTGTTCCCAGCTTGAACGTAGAACCTAATACATTGTCTTTTTAAATTATACATACATAACATTTTATTTTCAAGAAAAGTTTACTGAACTTTTAGAAAAGGTAACAAATGAGAGAATGAGAAGATACATTGCTCATATAGCAAGGAAAGAAACATACAAGTCACATACATTTTCAAATAAGTACTATATGATAGATTATAAGGAACACTGTTAAATCCTACATAGTAATGTAAAGATCTAGAGAAAAAAAATATACCTGAAAATGGAGATAGAGATTCTCAAATGGTTGATCTGTGAGGTTCACAGGAAGAGCTCATAATAAGTCTTTTTGGTCAAATTAGACTTTTGGTCAATCAGAGAGATTTCCTCAGTGTTCTAAAGAGATAAATGTGAATGGTAGAAAGTAAGAGGAAAGAAGTAAAGTGGGTGAAGGGCAAAGAATAGGGGCTTGGCAGCTGGGTGGGCAGAACATGGATCCCCGGAATGTGTCTCTCACATCTCAGATATGAAGGAGGTGATGGTCAAAATCCAAGAAGAGAAAATGATTCATTCTTTGAGACCAAACCTTCTTAAATCTAGCCATTGTTTCAATCAGGATACCAGTTTGCTTGTCATTGAGCACAGCCCAGGGTACTTTGGCTTTTATTTCTTGGGTGCAGTTGGAAGCCTTTGGGATTGTTTTTCACTTAAAAATAATAATACACTTAAAAATAAGTGTAAAATGCAAAACTACGGTGGGTGTAACAAGATGTCTGCTTGCCCCGTCTCACTCTATCCTTACTGTGGGCGAGTGCGGGGTGTAGCAAGATGGCGGCGAAGTAATGTCACTTCCGTTACACGTTCTGACGGGTTGCAAAATCTGATGAAACAAGGGCACATAGCCGAGCGCCAAGCTGCAGGATGAGGACACAGGAAACCAGTTAGCCCTATAAGCATAGCTCCCAACTGTGCCTGATTTCGAGGGACTGTCCCTGATTTTGGCCCTCTGTCCCTTTCCCCCCCTCATTTGTCCCTTATTTTGGTCTGATCTCTATAGTTTGAAAAGGGCTTGGGTGTCATCTGGCACACATCAGCCCACCACCTGTGGACAATTAGTCATGTCCACCGTATATGATGGAAAGGGCCAAGTTTATTACAATTCCTGAAATAATTAGGGGATATGGTATAAAACCTACATAGTCACATAGTTAGTCTGGTTGAAAAAAAGACACAAGTCCATCTAGTTCAACCAATAAACTAGAGGATAATATGTTGTACTGCTTTGCCTAACATAGTAACAGTTTACTAAGCTATCACTATGTTTTTTTTAATTCTGTTTTATTACTATTTATCCTCTGGATTAATGAGCATGTTTACTGTTACCTGCTCTTCCACTAGGTGCACCTAGTACTTTTATTCGAGGAAGTTTATAACATTATAACTAAAATGTTTCTCACCAAAAGGGTCAGACAGGACACAGAATGAGTAAAACAAAGGATTTATCCACCTCCCTTCAAACGTCCAGAGGGAACAGCCATCGGTAGAGCTGCTAGAGACTCTACATAAGGAAGGGCAGAATTTCATTAAAGAAAGAGTTCTGTGACTGCAAACAGCAATCACCACCGCACATTTTAAGGGCACGCGGGTCCTCTTTGTTAAGGCTTCCTTGCCAAGTGGACCTGTGTGCCCTGGAGACATGTGTCGGTGATTGCTGTTTGTAATAAAATAGTTATATCCATCAAGAGTGCTAGCCTTTGTTCATGTGTAGTGAGCAAGAATTGACTGCTTTGTGTTTCCTGATTGCTAATATACACTTTATCTGGATTGTAAATGGATATTAGTAATATTAAATTAGATCCCACTCTGCAGCATGCTGGCATGGCAGGGGCTTTGTTACTCAGGCTTTAGCTGATTTTGTAGAGAAAACTAATTGTAGGACTTTGAACACCTTTTTTTGATACAGCTGGAATGTATTTAACTAATTTAAACTGAATGTTCAATTGGTCTTTAATGTACACAATTCTTCATAATGCCTTTCTGAGACTGTTAAGTGTTTTTTTTTTTTTTTGCAAGCTTTCATAGTAGTATAATGATTAAACTCCTAGCTGAGTAAGAGCATAATGTAATTCCTAACAAGCTTGATTTACATCATAGAGATGATATGACTTCTTTTCAGTTCTCTCCAGGTCTCAGTTCCAACATCTATCAATCTTTGGCTGACAAAACCTAGAAAATGAGTCTGGCACTGAACATTTGATTTATAGCCTATTTACCCAAACATGCTTCCCTGAATCTAAATAAAAATTGATAATGAACTTTTAAGCATGTCTTAATTTGTATGGGTAGCTTCAGCAATGTCGTACAGTCCTTTATGTTTTTTCGGAAAGGTTGAGCTCAACCTTTATAGCCAATGGCTGTCATTTCTAAAAACCGTCATTGCTGCTCTTTAATGGCTGTAGTAGATACACAGAACAGAATTCTAGTGAGAAGAATGGCAAAGCAAACACTAGACACCAGGCCAGGATAAATTGGGCACAGAGGAAACCAATGGACGCCAGGCAAATAAAAAGGCACATCTACTGCTGCCAGTGTAATGACTGCCTATGTCACTCCAGTATTGCGAGTTCCTAATTCTGGCATCTACCCAATACCTTGAATGTGAACTGCAGTGTGCATGCATGTTACAAAGGCCATGACGTAAAACACAGGACAATTAACAATATTTTTCACAGAAAAGGATACATCTGTTTTTATAGAAGGGTTGCAATTGGCTACAGAGTTCCACTTTAATACAGCCAGACTTTTTAGCGTAGTATTCTCCTCAATGATAACTGTCTGTAAACCCCACAAAGATCATTTGCTGTAGTCTTAGGGATTTGTGTCACATTTTTCCCATCAATTTCTGTTTCAGTGACAATGGTCACTAGATCAATTAGAGGGGTAAACTAAGGTCATACATGATTCATTTTCTTTTATTCAACCAGTGGGTTGAATGAAAGAATTCCCTCATCCACACATTTGAGGTGGATGGCAAAATCTCTCCTGGGGTGCTATTGTATTCTGACAGTGGGGAGGCTTCGCTACCATCAGAACACACTCATCTGCACTACCGGCTATAGCTGGCGGCACTGATCAGATGAAAATTTTCCAAAAGGCTGGTCGTACAGAAGTGGATTGAGAGATCCAAACAGCCTGCCCATAGATGGATTGAAATTCGGGCAGTCCTTTCTTCTCAACCGTCTGAATTTAGATCCATCTATGTGGCCAGCTCAAATCTACCTAGTGGTGACACAAACAACTTATCAGGAATTTTAGTCCTTTCCTACTCTATCCAAAACTAGAAAAAAAAATGGTCATACAATTTATTTAATACGTTTAAATTAAAATACTCATGGGTAGATATGATTACTAGAAAAATACACACATGGGTAGTGGCACAGCCTATTGGGTGTTTTAAATAAAACAAAAGTCCATCTGAAAGTCCTTTGTGCTAATCAGCTCTGTGTAAAGGAATGAAACAGTCCACTGTATCAGGTCAACCTTGCAGGGCAAGTGGAAGCAGACTCCAGACATGCAGAAAAAGAGAGAGAAAACACAGGCGCCTCTGAGCATAGACTGTAATATTTCCAATGAACCACACTAACGTCCGTCCAGGCTGTGTTTGACCCGCACCTCCCATATCCAGATAGTGTTGGAAGTCCTGGCTAGCAGGATACTGTGGCACTCGAGCGGGATCCAAACCGAGGGTTGGAGCACAGCTGTAGTCTGATGGAGAGGGCTGGACCGCAGCGCTGGGCGTGATGGCGTCACTGGCATGCTCGCAACGCGACGTGAGCATGCACACTGGGGAGATGTACATAGTGCGTGCTTCTTTGTCAAGCTCCTGAAACTTAGGCTGGGAACAGACTTTTATGTACCATGTAGATGTATTAGTGTAGTATTAATCTCTCTCCAATACATGGAATCAAACACTCTACATTGATACTAAAATAAACAATATGTCTCTCTATATACATAAAACAAAATATATATACAAATCAGATAAGACAATATAGTAATAAATCGCAAACATGCCAGTGACGCCATCACGCCCAGCGCTGTGGTCCAGCCCTCTCCATCGGACTTCAGCTGTGCTCCAACCCTTGGTTTGGATCCAGCTCGAGCGCCACAGTATCCTGCTGGCCAGGACTTCCAACACCATCTGGATATGGGAGGCGCGGTTCAAACACACAGCCTGGACAGATGTTAGCGTGGTTCACTGGATCCATATGTGCCTGATTACAGATACTTCTATGTGAGTTCCTAATGCTCCTTTTTCATTAAATATTACAGTCCATGCTCAGAGGCGCCTGTGTTTTCTCTCTCTTTTTCTAGATATGATTACTGAATGTCTTTCTCTTAATTTAATATCTAAGAAGGAAAAAACGATGTTGGAGACTGCAGTCACTGGTTGTTCCCTTTCTAACAGAATACATTAGGTACTTTAAACAGGGACCAGACTTTCTTCTCTTCCACTGTGTTTGTAATGGTCATGTCCTGATCGTGTACCCTCTTCATCAGCAACATTATAATATTTAGGGTAAAGCACTGCACATAGATAGAGGTTGACTATTAAGACTTTTAAAAATTCAATTAGAGACATTTCGTAAAAGTAATCAGTTTGCTATCAAAATCATGGAAATAAAAACTTCTTTTATATTAAAGGGGTTGTAAAGGTTCATGTTTTTTCACCTTAATGCATCCTATGCATTAAAGTGAAAAAACACCTGTCCGTGACCGCCCCCCAGCCCCCCTTCTTTACTTATCTGAACCCTCAAACTTTTCCCACGCTCTCTCTCTGCAGGGGGTTCTCGGCTCTTGATTGGATAGATTGATAGCAGCACAGCCATTGGCTCCCGCTGCTGTCAATTAAATCCAACGATGCAGGCGCCGGGGCCGAGTCTTGCATTCAACCTCTATGGACGCCGAATGCTGGACTTGGGAGGGGGCCCGCAAGGTTTCCCCCCCGGGGGAGCGCTTCTCCCAGGGGATTATCTGATGTGGGGAGGAGCCGCGAGAGCCTCCAAGGAACCCCAGAAGACCAGGTTCGGGGCCACTATGTGCAAAACTAGCTGCACAGTGGAGGTAAGTATGACATGTTTGTTATTTAAAAAAAAAAAAACCCGAACCTGTAGTGTCACTTTAACTACTACACTGCGAGCTATTTATAATATTTACCTGTCAAGGCACATTTTCACTCCGGCATCATAAAACACTCTAAAACCATAAATATAATCCTATGTGTCAATAGAGTGGGACCAAACTTAAAAGGTGAAACATTTCATTGTTCTAGGGAACATCTAGAACAGTCTTTTTTAACCAGGGTGCCCAGGCCAGGGTGAGGTTTTAGATTTCTTCAGGGGTGCCTTGGCAAAATGCCTAAAAATGTATCAAAAATTGGATACAAGCCAGCAGGTGGATCAAGTCTGCCTTTTAGTTACACAAAGCCACGAGTTTTCATTAGGCACCATTACACTTTTCTAGACACTGGCACCCTAACAACCAATGACATCATAAGTTAATAAGGAAGATGTTGGTTGCCTCCACAGCATCCTTGTTCGATCCTCCTCTTCCTCTCGCCTTCACAACTGGGGTGACATTAGCTGACTGATGGAGAGAAATTGAAGGAGAATAGGAACATTGGAATACTAGTCAGTACCAGTGTGCAAAAGTGTATTTGCTTTGGAAGAATAAATCACCTCTAACTTTGGGTGCCCTACTTGTGCGAATGTTGTTGCCTTATATAAAGCTATTAGAATAGTTTATTACATTTTAGAATGGGGTGCCTTGAGACTGTCCATAATTTTAAAGGGTGTCTCGACTGAAAAAAGGTTGAAAAACACTTATCTAGATAATTGTGCCTAAGCAGTACCCTGAAAAACATACCTTTTGTCTGGATTCCCTCAGAAATCATAGTATTGAACTTTCTGGTATGGGTGCCTAGGCACTCCCATGCCTCTTACCGCCTCATTGCTGTTTATCTATAGTGTGAGATCCGCTACCTCTGGCCGCCAGTTTTTGGAACTGGAGTTAGTGATGTCACTACTGTGCTGCTCACTGTTCTCCTTGCTGGAGGTTCTGACATGAGAAAGCAAAGCCACCAAGATGGTTGGCACGATATGCAAGCACAATGCAGAACAAGGCATAGTGAGTCAATAATGAGGGAAGGATCAGCTAAAGGGAGACCACAGATAATTCTGGGGGATAGTCATTTGTTCTCTGTCATTTTTTGGGCACCATTTCCAGAGTTCAGTTCCCCTTTATTCTAAACAAATAACAAATGTGATACATGGCCATCCACATAGCTAGGATTGCTTAGTTTTGTATAACAATTTCATAATCTATTTGTATCTTGCCATCTCAAAATTGTTTTTGAAAATGCAATATATTCGTATTACAATGTAAAAGCCTAAATTAGTCTGAATTTGCGTTATTCTAGTTCAGAATTATTGGCGATACTATAATGAACTTCAGCCTATTTGTGTTTACCATTCATAAATTCCTTTTCACCAATTTTCTCTTTTCAGACAGATTGCCTCATTCATTTGTCTGCACAGATAATTGTGCAAAATCTGCCTTGTGATTGTGTTCAATGAACAGTAGTTCATTTAAGAACGTTGAAATAATAAAGCAAAAACTTTGAAAATTTTAGAAGACTCCTGTCATCTACAGTCCAGTGTATTTTGCTTTCTTATTATTAAAGTGATTGTACAGGTTGTTTTTTTTTTTCTTTTTTTTTACTAATAAATGTGGTATACTTACCTGCTCTGTGCAATGGTTTTGCACAGAGTGGTCCTCCTCTTCTGGGGTTCTCCGCTAGCGTTCTTGGCTTCTCTTCTCCGTGTGCTCCCATAGCAAGCCACTTGCTATAGGGACACACATGCTGGCTCACCTCTGAGCCGGGCTGTGTGCATCCATAGATGCAACAGCGAGGCTTGGCAACCCGCCCCCCCCCCACTCTCTCCTCACATTGTTTGATGGACAGCAGCAGGGGCCAAGGACTCTCACTGCTCTCAGCCAAGCTTGTGAGATCAGGGTGATGGAAGAGAGAAACTGAAGTCGAGCACAGTGCTGGATCAATACTGAACTCAGGTAAGTGTTAGGAAGGGGGGCTGGAGGGCACTGCTATTGTAAAGCTGTAACGTTTTTTACTTTAACTGTTTCAGCCTCGGAAGATTTTACCCCCTTCCTAACCAGAGCACTTTTTGCAATTCGGCACTGCGTCGCTTTAACTGACAATTGCGCGGTCGTGTGACGTTGCACCCAAACAAAATTGACGTCCTTTTTTCCCACAAATAGAGCTTTCTTTTAGTGATATTTGTTCACCTCTGCGGTTTTTATTTTGTGTGCTATAAACAAAAAACAGTGACAATTTTGAAAAAAATGCAATATTTTTTACTTTTTGCTATAATAAATATCCCCAAAAATATATATATAACAAAACCTATTTTTTTCCTCAGTTTAGGCTGATATGAATTCTTCTACATATTTTTGGTAAAAAAAATTGCAATAAGCGTATATTGATTGGTTTGTGCAAAAGTTATAGCGTCTACAAAATAGGGGATAGATTTATGGCATTTTTATTATAATTTTTTTTTTTTTACTACTAATGGCGTCGATCTGCGATTTTTATCGGGACTGCAACATTATTGCGGACACGTCAGACAATTTTGACACATTTTTGGGACCATTGTCATTTATACAGCGATCCGTGCTATAAAAATGCATTGATTACTGTAAAACTGTCACTGGCAGGGAAGGGGTTAACACTAGGGGGCGATCAAGGGGTTAACTGTGTTCCCTAGTGTGTGTTCTAACTGAAGGGGGGAGGGGACTGTGTAGGGGAAAAGACAGATCGCTGTTTATACTTTGTATGAACAGACGATCTGTCACTTCTCCCCTCAGAGAACCGGAAACTGTGTGTTTACACACACAGATCCCAGGTCTCCGTGTGCCCCGAGCGATCGCGACCCCTAGTGGCCACAGGGCAAAGCAACGTTACATAACATTGTTTCACCCAGCCGTGCCATTCTGCCGCAGTCGGCAAGTGGTTAATGCAGAGAATGCATTAAAGTGGTTGTAAACCACAGACATGACATATGAACAAAGGTTATCCCTGTGTAATGTGTCTCTATTCAAAGCACTAATGGATTGATTTACTAAAACTGGAAAGTGCAAAATCTGGTGCGGTTGTGCATGGTAGCCAATCAGCTTCTAATTTGAGCTTGTTCAATTAAGCTTTGACAAACAAACCTGGAAGCTGATTGGTTTCTATGAAGAGCTGGACCAGATTTTGCACTCTCCAGTTTTAGCAAATCAACACCTAAGTGCCATATCTGTCTGCTGCTTTGTTCCTCTGCTATCAACATGAGTCACTTCTGATAAGTTTTCCTGACACTAAGAGAAAAAAGGTTACAGGGAGGGCACAGCTTGGGATTGACAGCCTCAGCTCTGTTCCTGTGTGCCGTGTGAAGGGGATGTGTTCTTTCCCTCCAATCAGTTTTGAGAGCTCTCTTCACTAAGCTCTGCAGTGTGTAGTTTCAGCTTTCCGCCCCCTTTTTTATGAACTCTCAGACAAGCTTTATAAATTCTGGACTTTGAAAGGATGTAGAGAAGAGAAGGTTGCAGATGAACAGGTACAACTTATGTAGGAGGATATGTTTTATCTATGTGTATCACCTGAGGCCAGTCACTTTACGGGGTATATGTAAGAGTTTACAACCACTTTAAGGTAAAAAAAAACTTTAGCCTTTTCAACCACTTTAAGTCACAAGAGATCTACCAAAATTAAATTGTGTTGTTGTGAGTGTAAACTAAAGCTGACCATACATTTTCATAGATTTTTCGTATGAGCGTTCATATGGAAATACATCACATCAGTACATTCAATAATGCTTGATTAATGCTTTCAAACAGTACTTCAGCATTTTTTGTTTGCTTTTAACATTTGATTTTGGAATGAATGTAATTTTTCTAATGAAAATTACATTCTGTACATTGTTATTATTTCATTCACTCAGGATTTTTTTTAAATCTTGCTCCTTTAATTGAATTAAAAATATTCTGTGATTGGATGAGGTGGTTATTGTGACATCACTGCCCTGCCTCTCCACCTTGTCTAATCAGAAAACACCTTGTATTCATCAACAAAATGCAAGGCATTTGTAAATGGAGGGGTTCACAAGTGGGCAACCTCCTGTGGTCACTATGCAGAAGAGAATTCACTCAGCACAGGACCTGAAAAATTGCATCAGTCTCTATAGTAGTAGTATAGTATAGTATAGGAGTAGTAGCGACTACAACAGTGATTGTCAAATTCCACAGTGGTCCTTCAGCTATCAGATATGCATACCGGTACTTACATTGAGCTAAGCTGGACCAATGTAACTATGCAAAAAAGATCATACCTGAGTATATGCATTCCATAACATTAAAGTTATATTCTACGTGTAATTTTTCCATAGTCGCTCTTCTAAGAAAGGAGTACAAAATGTATAGATAGGTTGGATATAGTTTCTCTGGATTCATTGAACTCTTACACAAGTATAACTAATCGCGTGGAAAAAGATGGAGGTGGTCACATTATTGCCTAAAGGGCAGCATCAGAGTTCAGGCAGGTCTGACTGTGTGAATCTGTCTGAGCATCATTACCACCAAGCTCTTCTGGCTGATAAACCATTACCAATGTGCTAGTGTGACTGGCACCAGCAGGGAGAATTAAAAGATTCTGGGATTACATAAGAATTTTTATCATATGCTTACTTTCCAGTATGTTGAAACCCCATAAAAACATGGGAAAACATACTATTCCCATGTAGATCGAGACCCCCAAGCAAGAATTTAACTTTAGGCTACCTGTCAGGGCTGGGCTCAGCCCGTCCTTCTCTGAGCTGGCCGCTCAGCTGTTGGCTAATTGCCAGCTCCTTTCACTCCACAGTGACTCACCTGGTGATGATATCCTGCTCGTCAGTCCTGCCTACTTAAGCCATCCAGCCCAGATGATCTCTGCCTTCGCCTTAGTCACATCTTTAGAGACACTCTCCTGTGTTCCTGTTAAAAACTTGCTTGGCTGACATTCTTTTTGGCTCCAGATCCTGCTTGCTGCTCTACTACGCTCATCTCTGGCTCCCTGACGTTTTGGGTTAGTCTGACTATCCGTTCTGGTTCCTGAAGTCTGGCTATGTTTTGGCTACGTTTACTCTGTTTACCTTTTTTTATTATTATTAAACAAGTGAGATTTAACTGTACTTCTGTCTCAGTCTGATTCATGGTTTCTGACATCACCATGCTGCCACTACTGTTGAAACAACTGCATAATAAATTCATTGAAGTTGAAGTTTCAAGTTTGGAAATCTCAGCATCACACCTACAACTATACACATAGTTTACAAGAATTAATAAAAACATTAAGTAAACCGCGCCCTCTATTGAGTGTGTGCTATACACTAAAAATCATACCGTCAGTGAGTGCAATATCAAACAAAATCACTTTTTCTTCCTGCATTGTATGCTTGCTTTTATATTGCCTATTGCGATGGAACTTTTTAAATACTTTTTAATAAAATTGTGACGAACTTCACTATGGGAGGCTGTTCGCTTCTTTTCATCACCTCACGGATGTCTGGAGATCTGGCGACATGATCTGAGTTCACTAGGATCTCCCTTGGCTGAATAGTTGAAATATTATTACCTTTCTGCGCATATGACTACCTGTAATGGGTGTCATAGTTACATAGTAGGTGAGGTTGAAAAAAGTCCGTCAAGTCCAACCTAACCTGTGTGTGTGCTTTTATGTCAGTATTACATTGTATATCCCTGTATGTTGTGGTCATTTAGGTGCCTATTTAATAGTTTTTTGAAATTATCGATACTCCCTGCTGAAACCACTGATGTGGAAGAGAACTCCACATCCTTACCGCTCTTATGCCCCGTACACACGGTCGGACATTGATCGGACATTCCGATAACAAAATCCTAGGATTTTTTCCGACAGATGTTGGCTCAAACGTGTCTTGCATACACACGGTCACACAAAGTTGTCGGAAAATCCGATCATTCTGAACGCGGTGACGTAAAACACGTACGTCGGGACTATAAACGGGGCAGTAGCCAATAGCTTTCATCTCTTTATTTATTCTGAGCATGCGTGGCACTTTGTGCTTCGGATTTGTGTACACACCATCAGAAATTCCGACAACGGATTTTGTTGTCGGAAAATTTTATAGCCTGCTCTCAAACTTTGGAAAATGTGTGATGGAGCCTACACACGGTCGGAATTTCCGACAACAAAGTCCTATCACACATTTTCCGTCGGAAAATCCGACCGTGTGTACGGGGCATTACAGTAAAGAACCCTCTACGCAGTTTAAGGTTAAACTGCTTTTCTTCTAATTTTAGTGAATGGCCGCGTGTCTTTTCAAATTCCCTTAGATAGGTGTTGGTGGAGAAAGATTCACAGTCACCCCTAATTGTCACCCCCACCAGCACAAATGATTTTTTTGCGAAGAGTTCTCTCTTTGGACATTGCGCTTTATGGATATTGAACTCTATATTGGACACTTTAATATATTGGCTGTTTATGCACTTACACTTTATGTATGATTCAATATTTGTATTGTATAATTTTTTGGCAATTGTCACTCACTGGTGACACCAAATGATTTTGTTTGATATTGCACTCACTGATGGTACGATTTTTGGTGTATAGCACACACTCAATAGAGAGCGTGGTTTACTTAATATATTTATTAATTCTTTTTGTACATTAATGGGCCATTTTGCCTAGAACGAGCAGCTCTCAGACCAAATGAATAAAAATATATAAGCCATCTGTGCAGGTAAGGATAATTCCATTCGCCCCTTATTCACCATCCATATAGTATGTGGACACCCCTCCAAAATATTGAGTTTAGTGAAGGGTACTTTGTCAGGTCACCTGTGAGTCCAAGTGACTAGCAGCACACTGCGGAGGTTGTGGACCCAACGGCTGACTACTGAGGGTCGATGGTTCTGAGAAGCAGCTACACAGGGTCCCAGCCATGGTCCTGGACAGGGAGCTAGGGCATAAGATTCTCCAGGGAGTGGAGTCTAAGAGCCTTGCTTGCTGCAGCTTGGAATTGCGTGCTATTGCTAAGTCTTGATCTGCTAGGACCCTCAGGTCCTTTTCCATCCTTGATTCCTCCAAAAGTTCTCCCCCTTGCAAGTAACTTGAATTCATATGTTTAGCTACCAAGTGCATTACTTTATATTTTTTCAATATCAACCTTTTTGCTGTCAGAGCAAAACTCCCAAACATTATATATTTTCTGAAAGCAGCAACCTTAGAGAATAAAATAGTGGTATGACCAATTTTTTATGTAACAAGATATTACAGCAAAGGCCTAGGAAACTTACAAATTTCAGTAAAAAACACACTAAAATAAATTTTAGGGCAGACAACTGCAACATGCCAAACCCTAAATTTATGTTGGCCCATGAAATGGCAACAAACTTTAGTACCCTATATTTTCTATAGGCGATGTTTCAAAAGCCCCCTATAAGTCACAAGTTTAGTGTTATAGAGGGGGTCTTGGGCTAGAATTATTGCTCTCACTTCAACGAGTGGGGCAATATGTAACATGTGTATTGCAATCAACGCATTCATGCGTAGGCTCCCCCGACACGTGCATTTACATTCATACGTGCATACAGAGGCGTAACTAGAACCTTCAGGGCCCCGGTGCAAGAAACCATGATGGGCCCCCCTTCCATCCGAGCCACAGGCTTCCAATTTTGGGGGGGTGTCCATGGACATCCTCCCAAAACCGTGCTTCCCGCATGACTCCTGGGACGTACATCCAGCACAATCACAGCGGCCTTTTACCATGTGATCAGCTGATTTTATTCTTTTGTAATTAAAAAACATTTTTTTTTGTTTACTTTTTTTTCCTTTTTTGGTGACAGGCTCTCTCTGTCTCTAAGCCTAGATTCACATTGGAGTGATTTGGCATGCAATTTGACATGTCAAATCGCATACCTAAGTGGCGGCAACTGCCAGCAAGGGCACCGTCTGATTCGGAGGCGCGGGAAAGATTCCCAAAAGTAGTTTCTGTACTACTTTTGGCAACTTCGGGGTCCGGTTTGTATAGACATCTGTGAAGCAACCTGCACAGATATCTCTGAAATCTCCCCCGAAGTCGGGACTGACACGTGGAAATGAAATTGTGTGATTTCAGCTGAACTTGCACGATTCCATTCCTGCTGTCAGTGTAAACCTGGGCTCAAAGATGCTGCATATCTTCTCTGGGCTCCACTGGATGTATTGCAATGCTAGCCAGGGAAAGTGACAGGGTGACCTGGAAGTGGCATCATACGCGTTGATTTCTGGGTCACCCACAAGAAGAGGAGGAGAGCAGACATGTGTTCGCTTTCCTCCCTCCACTTCACCCGCTGGCATCCGCTGTGTCGGTCCAGGGCCCACAGATAGGCAAGTGGAGCCCAGAATACATGGCAGGGTTGTGGCGTTACTGGGGGGGTGTGTGTGGAGGCAATCAAACGGCAGCGCAGCCATCCAAATGCTTCCACTTGACAGGCAGGAGTCTGATTGTGTGTGAACCCCCCCGCTGTCAGGTCCATACAATGTATGGACCTCATCTGACATATTACAAATAGGGTTGCCACCTGTCCAGGATTCACCCAGACAGTTCAGGTTTGGAATCATGCGTCCGGGTCACATTATTTAGACTAGACTATGGGTCCCAGCAGGGTTGCTGGCTGCAGTTGTCTAAGCTGAAAGTGTCTGTTACACTCTTTCACGCTGCCCAAAGCCAGCATTAACAACCCCCCCCCCCCCCCAAAACACACACACACAGACGGGAGAGGAGATAGGGCTCGATTTGCACCTTTTCCCCCCACCCCTACCCCTCTATATCTGCCCACACTCCAATCCCCGGCGCTGTGCCTCAGAAAAGGAAAGTTGGGGGCGTAAATTTGAATCTAGCAGCCTCAAATACACCTGGATGAGAGGTGCTGACTGCCAAGGGGTGAGTGAGCTCACCATCCATCCCTGTAGTGACTGAAGTCTCCCCCATCTCGCTCATGCCTCTGAGTAAGTACACTAAGGCAAATCAGGGTTCTCAGAGCATCCCTTACATCAGATTTCCCCTTTACAGCAGAGGCCACAGTGTTTCCCCCTTACATCAGAGTCTTCTCCGTACATCAGAGTTCCCCCTTAAATCAGGGTTCCCAGAGGATCCCTTATGTTAGAGGCCCCAGAGTTCTCCCTTACATCAGAGTCTGCAGAGTCTCCCCTTACAGTGAAAGGGAACTCTGCGAGTTCAGATGTAAAAGGGGAACTCTGTGGACTCTGATGTAAAGGGGGACTCTTGTTATTAACGTCATATGATTAGAAATGTTTTTTTAATAGCAAAATATATGTATAATTTATACTATAAAAAAAAAATTGGTGTGCGCCGCTAAAGTGTTCGGGTTTGACTTGAAGAAAAGGTGGCAACCCTAATTACAAATGTAAGTAGAGTTGCTATACCCTGTTGTGAAATTATTGCCCTGCTTAGCTTTGCATCATCAGCAAACACTGAGATGGAACTATTTATTCCCAACTCGAAATGGTTTATGAACAAGTTAAACAGAACTGGTCCCATGACAGAGCCCTGGGACATGCCGCTCACAACTCTAGACCATTCAGAAAAATATGCCATTAATCACCACCCTCTGGACTCGCCCCTGCAACCAGTTTTCTAGCCAAGTACATACAATATCATCAATGCCAAAGAATCTCAATTTGTAAATTTACTGTTAATGGGGTACTGTATCAAATTCCATAGTTAAATTTAGATACACTACATCCAAAGGCTTCCTTTATCCAAATTACAGCTTACCTCCTCACAGAATACTAAAAGAATGGTCTTGCAAAAATGGTCTTTCATAAATCAATGCAAGCAAAGTCAGAGATTCTAACCCCCTCCCTACTCTAACCAAAATCAATAGAAATGTTTTTCCTTTAGACTCACTTTGCCAATATATGATATATTTGGACAATTTTGCAGAATGGGTGCCACTGCCAACTAAAAGTCTTTCTTCACATTGGTAACTTTAAAGGCTATTGGGTGGCTGAGTGCTGCTGGTAATGTTTTGATATTAGCATTCTGTATTATGTATCTAATGACAAAATCTTGGTAATCTGTAAAAATAAAAAAATGTCTGCCATTGTAAAAAATGATAATGAAATGTGGATAATGTGGAGAACAATTCAGGGAAGTTATATTCTGTACCATTTACCATATAAAGTATAGTGTCACAAATTAATATCAATCCACCACACATATCCTTTTATAACACATTTTAATATTAAAAGGTAATTGTACATATGTTTTATAAACCAGTTGCATAAAATAGACCAGTTATATGAAAGCTTTGTGTCTTTTAAGGCTTTGTCACAGTAATGTTTTTACTGTTTTCCCTCATAAAAATAGTGCAAATTGTAAAAATACATAATTAGAAAAAAGGTTAGTTCCGTACAGGTACTGGCAGGCCTCTTGTAGATGTGGGTCGGTACAAGTCTTTGTAGATCTCTTGTGGAAGAACGAGATCATTACAAGTCCTTGTGCTTCTCTTGCAGATTCAAAGGTTGATTCCATGGAAGACCTTGTTGCTCTCTTTAGATGTTAATCATATTTCTACAAGGTCTCTTAACTCTAGAATAAGTTTGAGTGAAGAATCTACACAAAATTTTGTAGAGCCATTGCAGATGTTAGCGATAATCGCTGAATGAAGTCATGAAGGTATTGTCAGATGTTCAGTACAAGTCCTTGTAGATTTCTTGCAATAGTGGATGAAGGCTCATCTCGGCCTCTGTTTTCCTTATAACCTGCAAATGCTGAACATGTTCTGTCACAACTTGTCTAAGGTCCGTCATCTTTTGGAGAAGTTTAGCAAAGAGCTGGGAGGAGTCTGGGTGGTTTATCTTAAGCTGTAGCTCCAGCGCTTGTAGCATTGTATCCTGAATGTCTTCTATGGGCTTCACATTTAACAATCCAGGACGATCTGGAAAAAAATAAACATAGAGATTTGAAAAACAACAATTTCAAAATCTCCCATTATGGTTGAACTGTAAGCAGATATGAAAGACACAAATTAATGCAGCTCTGTAATTACAGTATCAATAAATATTTTTTTTTTCACCCAGTGTATGTACCAGAATTTCACCATGTATCAGCCTCTTGCAGTCCCTTCATAGCAAGGCTGTCATGGGAAAGGAGGAAGCAGTACAGGGAACCAATCAAATCATGTGCTGTCAGGAAGCATGCTGAAGAGAAAGTAGCATAACACAGAAATAAGATCATCATTGTGCTGCTTCTTCTTTCACTGTCCAGTCACAGGCTGGGGAGGGTCCTGAATGAATAATGCTGACCACCAGGCTGAAGACATCCAGTGCCAGCAAAAAGTACTATGGGATGAATCTCAAGATTGAAGGTGACTAATGCAACAATCAATAGCTGTCTTTGTTATTTTTTCTTTCAATGGGCTGTTAACTTTTATCTTGGTATTTTTAAGTGCTACTTTAAAAACATTTCAATGCCAATGCCAGTGTTGCCAGACTGGCAGTCCAAGCCCAGTGCTGTGTAAGAAGCCTAATAAGCAAAAGCTTATTACAACCAATAGAGAAAGAGCTATTTGGTATATCATCCATATGTTCCTATCTTTAGTTAGCCCAGCAAGAAAATCTTAACAACCCATTTATTGTATAATGTTGCTTTTATAGTGTTTGCAGGGATCAACAGAGATAGGTAGTGTATGGTAATTTATGGCATCTCTGCCAGCTGTTAATGTTATATGCTCATAGTCGGCTTGAGTCGGGCTATGCATGCCCCATTTTAGGCATTGGTAACCACTATTGGGTAAGCACTCTTACTAGCTGAACAAACTGTACTTGTACAATGTAACTATAGAATAGCTCCTAATATGAATCTATGTAATCTAGAGATACCGACAGATGTAAGCGACGCCCTTGAAGAAGCAAGAAACTGCGAAACATGTTGGCTTATCGCATATCCAAGCATCTTTCCAGCAACTCGCGGACCAATGATATTTAGTATTGAGTATCTCTAATGGACTGTTTGTAGCTCATGATTTTATTATATTTGATAATACGTGTTTTGTAATCAATAAAATGTGAATTTTATCAATTTTTGAGTTTGTGCTTACCTTATTATACAGATAATATGGTCCACTAAAAAATCCCATTTTTTATGAGGCAGCCGAGGCTCCCTCCCCTAGTTTTTTATTTGCGAATCAATCAGTAGGGATTGGGGACCTATATCTGTATCTGGAAATAGTCCAACATTAATCACTATTTTAGTTATATGCTCATAATTTTAGGATCTATAAGTAACACGTCTAATCTACCATACAATAGCTGCCTGATGCTGTAAACATATCTTAAAGCGGTTGTAAACCATGGATGTTTAAAAAAAAAAAAAACCTGCAAGGCAATGGCATAATGTGCTAGTATACATCGCATACTAGCACATTATAAAATACTCATCTTGGAACAAAGCCCTCTAGTGCTGTAAAGTCATCGCTGAGAGGGCTGACATGATTCTTCCGGGTTCGCAAGCTCCAGCTATGTGACTGGCCCAGAGCCGCGATGATGTCACTCCTGCGCATGCACGCGGGAGCCCTCTGTTCTGGGACAAAGCTCTAAAAGTTTTGTCAAGGTATGCCGGACCTTCAGAGCACATGTGCCAGTGATGTCACTGGCTAAATGCAGGGTGAATAGTTCCTAAATGGTGCATGTTTAGGAGATATTCATTTTGCCCACAGGTAAGCCTTATTATAGGCTTACCTGTAGGTAAAAACGACCAAGCGGGGTTTACAACCACTTTAACAGATTATATTTTATTAAGGTGTGTGTAGAATGACATAGAAAAGCATTGTATAACTGCACACAAATAAGTTTGTGAAATTTCGATTTTTAGTTCTTTATCTGCCTTTTCAGTTTGCCTCAAGATTGGAGCATTCATTTAAAAATACAGTCCCCCATATATCTTAGTTACTTTCCTCTCCTTTTTGCTCCAAATGTCTATCTGACAATGGCACGTTCTATTATATGGTTTGGGAATGCCCAGTCATGTGTACCTTCTGGTCTGCAGCCACTGACTTTACAAATTCCACCCGCCAGCTGCCCAATATATGTAACACCTCTAGATGTTTATTGGGGTATTAAGAGGACTCTGACGTATCTAATCATAAAAAGCTTCTTCTACGATTTTTATTTTTTTATGCTAGGAAACATAGCAATCCAGTGGAAGTCATAGGTTCCTTCAACTATAACTCAGTGGCTTAGACTAGTTAACCAAACTATCCCTATGCATAAATGAATGCACAAAGCTCAAGGATGCCCCCAGAAATTAAAAAGAAAAAAACTTTGGTCCCCCTGGTTGGAATGACAGAATCAAAAAGAAGAACCCCGTCCAGGTGTCTACTACCTAATGATCTCTCCCCTCTCCAGGCGTGGGTGCGGCTCGATATGCAACCATATGCAAAAATTGAACAAAAAGGTCCATATGGCTGCACTCCAATGAAAAACGATTTCTTTATTGTTATAATAAATCCATGCAGCAAGGATAAAACCACTGACGCGTTTCACACTGTTATAGCAGGTGCTATATCATAACTCATGAATAAACGCCTGTTATAACAGTGTGAAACGCGTCCGTGGTTTTATCCTTGCTGCATGGATTTATTACAACAATAAAGAAATCGTTTTTCATTGGAGTGCAGCCATCCGGACCTTTTTGTTCAGTTTTTGCATATGGTTGGAATGACAGTCTACCATACCAATTGATTAATAACTTATAAATGTAGACATGAATACTGCGGAAAATTAAGATGGCGCAATATATATGGTCGTTTGGCTTTTATGATAGAATGGTATGCCATGATATATATGACTGGCTGGTATTTGAATGTAATGCAATGGTATACTAATTGTTATATGTCCTTTATGCAGTACACGTGATTCTTCTTTTTTATGGAAAACCAATAAAAAAAATCCTATAAAAAAATAATACAGTCGATGTTTCAAATGAATGATAAAAAATTGGTTTAGTTGTAGCAGCAACTTCTTTCACATTCCATAAATATTAATATATCAGCCACTGCTATATTGATTAATGAGTCTTTGCAGAACTGACAAAACTTAATACAATTGGACGTGGCATGCCTGCTTTCCCATTTCATGTTTTAGACCTGGGATACTCATTGAGGTTATTGTTAGAAAACATCTTCTAAATTCTTCAGTTCAGTAAACTTTACCAATGAAGCACAGTTTGCTTGTCCTTAATGAAAAAGGTGACTAGTGGCCATAGTTAAATAGTCTTCCCATCACCCACATCCACAAAAAGCCTAAAATTGTATGTAAACCATAACCACGAGCTATCTTTTGTTTAGCTAAAAATACCATACATAGAACTTTGACTAACTAAATAAAAAAAAACAAAATAAAATAATTTTGATATGTTTTGTTATAGCTGTTTATTGAGTGCAAAAATACCTGTTGATACCAGTTGGCTTTCCTGAAACAGAGGTGGTGACAGTAACACTTATAAAAGAGTTGCAGTCTCCATCTACTTTTTATTGCTATACTGTATGTGTTACTGTTGTCACTGGGAAAGTGATTAAAGTGTATTTAAAGACAAAGCCTCTTGTTTAGCCTAGGTTCACACTTGTGCATCTGTAGTGTATTTTTACTTTATTTTTATCTTTTTTGCTTTTATATGGGCAAAAATGCATTTTGTTGCACCAAAAAAAAAAAATCACCTCTACTTTCTTCCAAGACGCATGGAAGAGAAATGCCCAGGTGTTGATAGAGCCTTATAAAAAATATTGTAAATCCTCTTCCATGCATTGTCATGTGTTGGCCAAGTTTTTTTTTTCTTCCTGTCAGTCTTCCTGCTAGGGAGATCATCCACCCTGATTGCCCCGGGACAGAAATTGATAGGAAATCCAAAATTTTGTTACCAGAAAAGGAATAGAGGAGATGCATGGAAGAGAAATGTGCTGGTGTTGATAGAGCCTTATAAAAAATCATGGAAATCCTTTTTCGTGCATTGTCATGTGTCTGACAGTTTTTTTTTTGTTGGTCTTCCTGCTGGGGAGATCATCCTCCCTGATATATAATACAATGACTATTCCCCAAACTAGAAAGAAGGAATTTTTGGCTGACAGAGGTTCTTACTAATGTCTGGCAGCTACTGGAGCTGGACAGGGCTGGATGGCGCACCTAGTGGTACTCGGTACTTGTAGTACATTTAGGACAATATGAGCCCAAGGACCATTTCCCAGAATGCAGTTTTCTTGCACTCTGGACATTCGGCCCTGGGCACCTACCGACCTAAACATTCCTCTAGTTGGGTGCATCGTCACGCCCTGTCCTGTCACAGCAGCTGTAGCCTTCTAATAGAGTTTGGCAGGCTGTCTGCAGCGGCGGACCTGTGCCCTCTGCTCACAGCTAAAGGCTAGAGCTCCATACATCAGGGCTAAATGCCCAGTGTGCTTGGGACTTTAGCGTGAAAATGAAGGACAAACTATATGAACTCATTGACACCAAGACATATGCAATACCATGCGTGCACATAGAACAATGTGAATTCACTGAAGGTAGCAAGCTGCTCAGGAGTCACAGAATTATGGGTTCCATTTAAGAGGGTGTCATGTGTGCATTTATGACAGATTCGCTTTAAAATCTAAAGGCTTTAACAAACAAAATATATACATTTATGAGATTAATGTGATACAATACAAGATTGTATTATATAGTACTGAACAAGACAGAGTTTATTGCAGATCTATATCTAGACCTGGTTTGAACCTGCTGCATTTATATAGTCTACAACTATAAAGAAATTAGCACAGTAAACTTATCCTCAGATGACATGGCTTTAATCTCACGTTTACTGGACAGTTACACTTTAACCAATCTGCTTTCTCTGCCTAACGATGATGCCAACTCTTAAGAAACCTGAATGTAGCTGAGCGCAATGGAACAAGTCCTGCCTAGTACTAGCAACAAAGCCAAAGCACCAGGAAAGAAGAGAAGCAGCTAGAATATCTTTTCACCTGTGTCTGGTAGAGTGTATGTTAACCCTACAATGGACTTTTCTTATTTGGTCCCTTTTGGTCTGTTAAATATACTATTGAAAATGTTTGCATATATCTTGTTGTATCTGTTCAATATTTGAAAAAATATCTGTTGATCCTGCCAATTAATATAGTAAGCTGATACCTTCCTGTGCTCCATGGCTCTGCTACAATCTTATCAGCTACATTGTTCCCAGTTTGTTTGGTGAACTACAAAACACTTCCTGCTATGTTATAGAGAAGAGGAGAAGGGAGGTGTTCTGTAGCCCTGCCCTACAGTGGCAACATTGCTCCTCAAAGATACAGTATGGTGAGTGAGTATTGTCACCAGAGCACAGATCGGCAAGATCAGCAGGTAAAGGGAAAAAATCCTGAATAAAAAAGCCATACAGGTTAGATGATGGTCACTTGATCCTGCCAGTTTTGACTTTATCAAGCAACAATCATTACAGTAGAACTCCAGCCCTAGATGGAGTGGGTATTATTTATCTGTTACCATAACTGAGATATGTACTGTCACATCCCAGACCGCAAGAAAAAGTAGTTGCTATCTGGAAAGCAAGGAGAATCTCCAACTTTCAATAGGTGTCCCTACTGGGAAATATGCCCTTGCATCCTATTACAATGACAACTGTAATAGTTTGTTTTTCTCCTTACTTTATGCACCAGATACACTGGCCCCTAGGACAAACAGAGTAAATCTCAATGGGGACACAGGCAGCAATACAAGCTTGACAGAGGTGCTAAACCTTCAAATGGAATGGGAGTTCCAGTTACCTACTGACTACAGCAGACATGTTAGACCCAATCATTCTAAGATTGAACAGAGCTGATCCATGTTAGGCAGGCCATACACGGAGCAAAGAAATTCACATGATTGCCCCATCAACACAGACAGTGTCGACGGGGGAATCCCTCCCGCCAATCCATTGTATTCTACCGGGGGGGGGGGAGGGGGCGGCTTTCAATGGATCGGCGGGAGTGAAGACAGTGATCATTGCTAGTGGCTATACCAGCTGCTAGCAATGATCGCATGTAAAATCCAGCAGACTGGTTGTACCCAAGTTGATCGATCGATCAACTTGATACATTCAACTTGTCAATACATGGTTCGAATCTCAGCCGATTCCTGCTGAACCGGTCGAAATTCAAACCATCTATGGCTGACTTTATTCTCCCAAGACAATTATAAAATAAAGGTGTCTGCTCAATTCATAGATATGTGGGCAATGCAAGTGTATACATCAATAAAGTCAACAGAGTACAAAAGAGACTGTTTGGAGGTTGTATCGAGAATGCATGTCTGTCTACTGTTTATGCATGATGTTCCTGTCATTGTATAAAAGAAATGGACACTTGGATATTCTTGCAGGAGCCTTTTCGCTTATATAACCCAGTTAATCCTTGTCAAGTAATTTAGTCCTGGATGAAAGTTTTCTAATATGCTATAATAATCATGTTATTAATGGCTAACCAGGCTTCTGTGTTCATGTGATTCTATGCAATTTAAGCTCTTTGTGTATACAGTTTCTTAATAAACACATCTCTTGCTCAATATAAGTTCCTACTGAACATGTAAAAGGATCAAATTAATTCTGGAATTCTGCAGTTTATCTCTCATGAAAAACAGGGAGGACAAAATAAGGCCAAATTTGTTATCCTTTCTAAGGAAAATTCATCAATTGAAAAGAACACGGGCCTTTGCTGACCTTCTGAAAATCATAGTTGCCTGGCTGTCATGGAGAATCTCTGGTTTCAGTACTTTGTAAGTCACTGACCCAAGAACAAAAATGTAAACTATTGCAGCTGACCAATACTTACATGTTGTGGCTGCGATTGCTTTCTTTTTCAGCCTACAGTATCTCACAAAAGTGAGTACACCCCTGACATTTTTTTGTAAATATTTTATTTTTTCTTTTCATGTGAATAAATTACACTTTGCTACAATGTAAAGTAGTGAGTGTACAGCTTGTATAACAGTGTAAATTTGCTGTCCCTCAAAATAACTCAACACACAGCCATTAATGTCTAAACCGTTGGCAATAAAAGTGAGTATACCCCTAAGTGAAAATGTACAAATTGGGCCCAATTAGCCATTTTACCTCCCCGGTGTCATGTGACTCCTTAGTTTTACAAGGTCTCAGGTGTGATTGGGGAGCAGGTGTGTTAAACTTAGTGTTATCGCTCGCACTCTCTCAAACTGGAAGTTTAACATGGCACCTCATGGCAAAGAACTCTATGAGGATCTGAAAAAAATAATTGTTGCTCTACTAAAAGATGGCCTACGCTATAAGAAGATTGCCAAGACCCTGAAACTGAGCTGCAGCACGGTGGCCAAGCCCGAATAGCGGTTTAACAGGACAGGTTCCACTCAGAACAGGCCTCACCATGGTCGACCAAAGAAGTTGAGAGCACTTGCTCAGGTTCATATGCAGAGGTTCTCTTTGGTAAATAGACGTATGAGTGCTGCCAGCATTGCTGCAGAGGTTGAAGGGGTGGGGGGTCTGCTTGTCTGTCGTCCCAGAAGGAAGCCTCTACTAAAGATGATGCACAAGAAAGCCTGCAAACAGTTTGCTGAAGACAAGCAGATTAAGTATATAGACTACTGGAACCATGTCCTGTGGTCTGATAAGAACATGATAAACTTATTTGGTTCAGATGGTGTCAAGCGTGTGTGGCGGGAACCAGGTGAGGAGTACAAAGACAAGTGTGTCTTGCCTACAGTCAAGCATGGTGGTAGCAGTGTCATGATCTGGGGCTGCATAAGTGCTGCTGGCACTGGGGAGTTTACAGTTCATTGAGGGAACCATGAAAGCCAACATGTACTGTGACATACTGAATCAGAGCATGATCCCCTTTCTTCAGAGACTGGGCCGCAGAGCAGTATTCCAACATGATAACGACCCCAAACACACCTCCAAGAGGACCACTGCCTTGCTAAAGAAGCTGAGGGTAAAGGTGATGGACTGGCAAAGCATGTCTCCAGACATAAACCCTATTGAGCATCTGTGGGGCATTCTCAAATGAAAGTTGGAGGAGCGCAAGGTCTCTAACATCCACCAGCTCCGTGATGTCATCATGGAGGAGTGGAAGAGGACTAGTGGCAACCTGTGATGCCCAAGAGGGTTAAGGCAGTGCTGGAAAATAATGGTGTTTGTTGCCAGCGGTTTAGACATTAATGGCTGTGTGTTGAGTTATTTTTAGGGGACAGCAAATTTACACTGTTATACAAGCTGCACACTTACTAGTTTACATTGTAGCAAAGTGTAATTTCTTCAGTGTTGTCACATGAAAAGATATAATAAAATATTTATAAAAATGTGAAGGGTGTACTCACTTTTGTGAGATACTGTATGTACATTTTCTGCAAGTTCAGAAAAATACTTGTTGATCCTGCCAGAAATCCCATGAGTACGAGCTTGTAACTTCCTGTGTACCCCCCCCCCCCCCCCCCCCCTCACACACATAAATACACATTATAAAGGTGAGAAGAGATGTTTTGCAGTTCTAAGACATTTGCCGTCCTAGGGCGATAACATTGCCACTTCACAGATACAATATATTGATTAAGCACTGTCACCCTAGGACAGGAAGTGTGCTACTGGATGGATCACCAGGTGACAATGAAGAAACAAAAGAAAGCCAAAAAAAAGAAAACACAGCCAGGATCAATATGATACAATATATTACATTCTTGTGTCTAGATACACTTTAAAAGGCTGATGGAATGTGCAAGGGGAAGCAACAAGATTGCCTACTGAGCCAATAATGTCTTCCACAACCCACTATGGGAATTGAATTGCAGAGCTGCGATCTCTGGGAAAAAAAGAATATTTTAATTTTTTATTAGAGTTTTTTGCTTCTTGAGGTTGGGACTGATTTGATATCTGCTGCATTCTGATCCCCAAAACTTCAAAGTGCCCCAACACTGGCCACATTCAAGAAACCCCCAGGCTGGAATTCATCCCAATTGTGTGCTGCTGAAGAGAGACTCTTGGACCAGATAGGCAACCATCTTATTTATTACTGTCTGCACATTTTTTTAAATTTGTGATGCATTTTCAGAAGATCAGCATTGACAACCAAAGAAAGCTCCAGAAACCAGAAATATTTATTTTCACTAAAAGTAACTTCTCAAATCTGACGAGTCCTCCATTTTACAGTTCCCTCATAATGACACTAGTGCTATCCAATCACCCCAATGTAGTCCTAAATGCACAAAATTCAAAAGAGAGTAAATGCTAATGCCGTTGGCATATATAAATACTCTGGGAGGGGGGTCACTTTTAGGCTTATTGCTATGGGTTGCTATACTTTACATTTTAAAGAGTAAATAGGACAATGATGATATGCAAATGTAATAAGTTTTAGCAGCAAACTGCCAAGCATCTCAAAACTGTCCTACAACAGTAAAATAAAAACTGGCTGATTACTATGGTTTACTGCAGTTGGCTCCTTACTCTCTATATAGGTATTTCTCAACCTTTACCCCGAAGGAACCCTTTAAATACATTTTAGGTCTCAGGGAACCCCAGAAAAAAGGATTCTATCTACAGCTCATGGCATCTACAGCTCTTCAGCAGGAAAAAATAGATATACTTATAATCAACAAAAAAATTAAGCAGGTGGCATACCTAGAGCTTTTGATGCCCAATGTGTATATTGTTTCTGTTCAAAGTGACAAAAGTATTTTCATCAAAATTAAAGTAAATCAAATGCAAATAATGGCCTGAAAGGTACAAACACAGACCCCCTTACTTTGTTGATCAGTGTGGTGGCTCCCTACAAAGATGGTCTGTGGAGAAATGCCTGCAAGGGGCATTATTCACACTGGTGGTCAGTGTGAATAATGCCTCTTACATTTAAGGTCAATGGGAAGAATCCATCCCTTATTGTTAGTGTTAACCTATCTCAGAGACAAAATGGGAGGCCCCACTGGTGTCATGCAGTTGTTTCTGCCAAGAGACATTGGCCTTAACAGTACGCAGGCACCATTAGGATGGAGGTCCCAGCAGCCTCTAAAGGAATCCTAAGGTGCCACAGAACCCTTGTTGAGAATGGCCACTATATACTGAGTTATGAAGCCGATGGGAGATGTCTATTTAAAATGGAAACCCCTTTAAAAAAGCTATCTCTTATCACATACATTGATCATTTGAATACAGCATCATTGCAAACAAATAAATAAAAACAGTTTGCCTCCATTAGAAATACAACTAATTTGGCGTTCAGCACAGAGAACATCTTACCTCCACTAAGTATGATGACAGCTATGAAGATGGCTAGATCGCTGTCGTCCAGTTCTAGTGCATTAAACCTAATGGCAAATTCAAACTTGGGTTCCATAAACCCAGAAAAAGGTTTCCTCAAGCTCTTGAGAAACTCCCGAGTCATGAAGCCTTGTCCATCAGCAATGAGAACGCCATCTTTATTCATAAGAGAGGCCAGCATTGTAAATATGATCTCATGGACACCATACTTCAAGAGAGTTACTTGGTCGTTCAGGTCCAGGCTGACAAATCCCGGGATGTTTTTGGCAAATTCAGTGATCTCCCGCACAGCTTCCACAGAACGAGACTGACACCTCTGAAAAATGCGAATGGCAACTTCCTTGTTTTGCTCCATATAGGGTGACATGGAGTATTGGCATTTGATTTGATCCTCTCCCATCATCAGAGAATTCATATCATAGATTACCACAGGCTAAGGAAAGAGATACATGCTATTAAAATACATACTTTTACAATATAGACTTACACACTATTTACATACTTACATACTGCTAATTACTAAAAACCACTAGTAAAAGTCCTCTAAAAGGGAATCTATGGTTTTTACATTTTTTAAATATACCGGTTTGTAAATGTGTATACCTGCATATGTAAAAAGGTACGTGAAGGTAGTCATATTAGCTTGTTACATGTTCAGGCCATGCTTCCTGTGCAGGTCTACACAGTAGTTGTCCTTTACTGCTCTTCTCAAAATGTAAGACTATGATTTGGTCAACTCACTAAGAACAATATGCCTCTTCCTCGGCTGATATTTTATCTCAGCGGTTGTCTAGCAGTTAGGCTGAGTCTCTACATAATAACCTCAAAATGTGTACTTCCTACATTTGTACCACACTACACTAAACAAGCGGTCGAGGAAACAAAAATATGGGGCTACCATTAAAAAAAATATGCCGATTTTCTGGTAATAATACTGACCCGATAGCTGTAAGCTGGCCATACACTGTTCAAGTTTCTTGATGAACCGGACAAAATTCAGTTAGTTGATAGCCCTCACGGCCCCGACATTCTTAGAGTCGGGTGTAAGATTGTTGCCTGCTGTTCAGGTATTCTGACCATCTGTCAGAATACAATAACCACAGCAGAAGATTTGCCTATCAGCTCTGTATAGTGTATAGCCAGTTTAAGTATTTTAAACAGAACAAACTAGCAAATCCGAAAGGCAAATAAGAGTCAGAAGGCCTAATCTGCACAACTGACCAGTGATTCAAAGTTCTGAAGCAAAATGTTAGTATACCAGCCAGTCAACTACCTTTTAGTTCAATACTTTGGGTCACTAACCTACTATGCAGATACTTCTGGTTTTTCTTATCTTCATATCTAGTCATTTCCAAAAAAGGTCCAAAATGGCCATCCCCATATTTTGTTTAAAGGTTCATTTTAATATTTATCTTAAAATAAACGTAACTGTAAAGTGTATCTATAGCCAAACATGCTGCTGTTTCCCATTGGTAAGATGTCCCTTCACCTCATGTTCTGAAAACGCAAAAGGAAGTGCATGGAAATCTCTCAAAAGCCGGGTATTTATTTTATTTCTCATCACTTTCTGTCCCCGGGACAGTTGGCATCCTGAGAAATAGAGAGGGCAAATCTCTCCAATGGGGTTGCAGCCAGCATTGAAGAACCTCAAGTTTCTAGAACTTACTAACTCTATTTAAAACAATCTTTGGCTTTTGATACATTTGAAGAGTGTTTTCTATTTGCCAGTTAGGTTATTTGTACTGACATTATTTATGTATTAAGATAATGCTAACATACTGTAAGCCCTATTGATCCAGGGCGAGTTCTATTAGTTCATTTTAATACTATTCCAATGTAAAACGGTCAGATAATACAAGGTACAGACTGTGATAACAGTCAACAGACACACTCAAATTGTCAGAAAATTAGCTTGGTTGAAATAGCAGCTTTTTTTGTAGTAAAGCAAGTAAACTTAGGCATGCTGCCAATATTAAACACTGTATGTTATTAGATATTGCAATAATTTATTACTTATTTTTGTTTTGTTTTTTACATAACATTTTCCTCTCTATAGTCACCCCTTGCTGATGACTTTATGAATCTGGATTTGCCAAGATGTGTGCAGCACTTACAAAAGGAAGTTGACCTTCCATAGACCTATATATAATGCAAGCAGAAAATACAATTGTTTTAAATGCAATCCCAGTTAATGATTTATACACATAACGCCCACTCACTGATTTGTCCGTTGCCCTTCCTGTCAAGATGGCCCTTGCCTTGGCTTTTGTTAAAGGGAAGGACTTGAGATATGAGTCATACAAGTGCTTGGCCAAAACCCGTTGATCGGCGCACTCCGGATTCAGCTGGTCGATGTCACTGGAAATCTCAGCCAAGAGCTTCTCCTTCTCAGCCTGAGGCATCCGTCCAAACCTGATAGCTGCAAACAGAATTTTTGTGTTACTGGGGCCGAAATTATTATGAAAGGAGTCGCCATGGTGTGATAAAACACGAATGAGCTGTCATAAAATATGCAGTAAATGCAGCCCAGTGGATACGAAAGCTTGTCATTTTGGGGAATATTGCGTGCCATAAACAAGAGGCATGTTTAATGAGCACTGCAAGTTAGACACACTTTGATGGATTCTGTCTTTAAGTTTTATGATTGCGTCAAGCAGCAGATAATAGGTACAAGTCAGCACTTTGTACAAGAATATGATATATAAAATTGTAGGTTGTGAAACATTTAAAACCTCAGACCATAAGGGAACCAAATGACTGAGATATTTGTGCTGGTTGGAATGTTATATAGCCTATCACAAAAAGTAACAAGATCAATTGTGAACTGGCAAAGAAGACTGTAAAGAACGTTTTAACATCTTAGGGTGCTTGAGTACATGGGTTTCAGACTCAGACGCAAGTTGAATTCAGTATGCTTTTGACTTGCTTTAGGCTGCTTCTAAGTTCCCATGAGCTACTCCAGAGTTTCTTTAGGTTATAGCTAAGCTGCTTTAAATTGCTTCTGAGATGCTTTGAGCTACTTTTGCAATTTATGTTGACTTGTATAGAAAAAGGAAAGCAATTCAGATGCAATCAAATGCCCTATATGGGCCTCTTTGCACTTTAGCGGTGTATTAGCAGGCAACCTATCCATTAAGAGTGGGCTGTGCACTTCAACAGACAAAAAAATGCACTGATTCTTTTTTTTTGATTGCGTGTTGTGGCGCTTGGCACATGTCATAGGGCAGATTTGCCATGCATTTCAGCAACACGCATTGTACCACAATACACAAGTGTGAATAGAGCCTTCAAGTGAACTTGTGCTTTGCTCATGCATGGAAAAAGCACCCTAACTTAACCTTTAAAATAAACCTATCCCATGACAGTGAGTTTAAATGTACATTCTGAAATGAATACTTCATATCTACACCTGGATTATTTCAGCATAACATGGAGGATTTCCTTTTATGTTTGCAAATTAAGTCCTATAGACCAAATTGATAATTTCTCTGTATTTCAGAAAACAAATTGTCTATCGAGGGCAAACAAAGTTTTGTTTCAAACTGTTATGCCTCGTTTCCACTGAGCGGATCGGTTCGGTACGGTACGCTATTTTGGGTGTTTCCATTATGAAAGCGGCCCATACAACTGAATCGTACCGCTCCATTCAGGGCCCTGCTTCAGATGTGGGGCCATAGAAAATAGAACGGTTCGGTTAGGGCGGAGCTACGATACATTCCACTGATTGGCTGACAGAAAACCCTCTGCTGTGCTATGCTGAGGCATTTTTTCTAAAAACTGTATGGCCCCTTGTGGTCCCACTTGCAGTGGAAACGCTCACCAGAATAGACCGGACCATTCCAGCCCATTCAAACTGTACCGACCCGATCCGCTCAGTGGAAACAAGGCATAAGATTACTGACCTCCTTCTGAAAATCTTATCTGCTTGGCAGTTATGCTGAAGCTTATATATTTTCTTAAACAATGAACTTCAGTAAATTATCAGGAAAGTCAGGAAAAAGTGAGACGTTCTGATCTGCCCACTTGTTTTAAAATCCAACGCCGGGAAACTTAAAAATTTCTCTTGCAGTGGGGCTGCACCTGCACTGCAAGGATGGATTCCTTGTTTAGGTCACAAAGAAAAGAAAACCTATATGCCTGATCCTCTGCTCCTCCATGCTGCTAGAATGGTCCCCACAGAGTCTTCTCCCTCGTGCTCTGGCAGTCTAATATCCTGTCATCATCAAGACCAACACAGGGTCCAAAACCCTACATTTGATGTGATGATGCCAAGGGACAGTCCATCACCTGAGCATGGGGGACCACCATCTGCTGGTAGAGCAGAAGATCAAGTAAGGTAAAGTGCTTCTCCTCTCCCTAGACTAAACAAGCAGGAAACCCTTGCAGTGTGGGAGCAGCCCCTCTGCAAGGGACAATTTTCAAATTTAGAGGAGTTGATTTTTAAGTCAGTAACTTACATTATTGAAGAACGAGCATCAGCATGACAACCAGGCAACTAGCATTTAATGAAAGAAAGGACAACCTTCATATTTTCTCATAACAGGTTCCCTTATAGCTCTCTGCTGAATTTCGGAAATCCAACTTTTCCAACAGATTTGTAATAATACAATAACCAAAATATTTCAGGATTGGGACAAAAAAAATCTAATTAAATAGTTAGCTTGAGCTAAAATAAACATAAAATAAATCTGAACAATGCTCACTGCTGTAGTTAGGCAACAGGAAACATTACCCTCAGCAACATCATAAATTGCCAGTCTAAAGGAAAAGCGATTTCAAGAAGTATCTTATGATTTATTGGTCATTTGAGCGTGTGTTGTTTATTTTGCAATACCCACAGTGGAAAACAAGCCTATTTTCCTAAAACTTAGGACCGCTGCCAGCAGAGACTCTTACATGGGTCTCGTGAACAAGGGCACTTTCCACATCTGCCCTTAACAGAAAATTGCAAAAATAGGTTGTTAGCTCTGGCCTTTAAGAACAACAAATCATTTGATTTCTATAGTCTATCCATCAGCCTTCTGAATATTCTAAATTATGGGTACATCACAATCTTTTTCAGGTTTTGCTGGACATTGGAGGAGTCACATCTTAGTACAGCCTTTTTTTAACATGGAGGAACCCTTGAAATAATGCTCTGGTCTCAGGGAACCCCTACTAATAAATACTATACCTACAGCTCATGATAAATTAGTGTGATGATCATTGGGAAGAATGCTCTTTATAGTTGTGGTCAGTGGGAAGAATCTTCCCTTACAGATAAAAAAAAAGATCATTGTCGCAAGTGGTTACTTATCTTAGAGGCAGAAATTGCTTATTGCTCAAGGAACCCCTAGCAACATCTTGAGGAACCCTAGGGTTTCCCCAGAACCGTAGTTGACAAGGGTTGCCCTTGTAGGTTAAAAAGCCAGTTCACTTAAAAGTTATATTGTGGTAACAGGTGGAGCCTGGCAGGCTGGGTCCTTCCCAGATTTCCTATAAATCTTTGATGCTCCAACAGTGAGCTTTTCTTGACATAATTGTTAACTGTCTTCCTGTCCACTTTAAGTGTATTGCATGTTCTTGATACCCTTTGTATGTCCCACCATTTCTGTTTCAGAGTAAAGAAGTAAAAAAAAGAGCTACAGTCCAAAGTTCTTTAATGACGAAACACGTATCAAAAGGAAAACAAAAAGGCAGTCAACAATTTTCAGGGGCCAACTATCCTCCTTCATCAAGGCTACAAGTTAAATGTAAACATAAAATAATAAATAATATTAATATAATAAATATGGAGAAAATAACTAAAAAGTGTCAAAGAAAAAAAAAAATCATTCAGATATGTAAGGTTAGTAGTTTAGCACAGCGTTTCTCAACTCCAGTCCTCAAGGCGCCCCAACAGGTCATGTTTTCAGGATTTCCCTCAGATAAAACGACTGTGGTAAATACTAAGGCAGTGAAACTGAACAAATAACCTGTGCAAAATAATGGTGAGGCTGAAAACATGACCTCTTGGGGCGCCTTGAGGACTGGAGTTGAGAAACACCGGTTTAGCAGAATGCCCACTAGGGGGTGTAAAATACCCAATACGAAGCTAAAAACTGATATCCATTTCTAGTTAATGTTATCCATATTTATTAGTATTATTTTATGCATGGATTTTTTTTGTAGCCCTGCAGAAAGGGGATCAATGAACCATGAAACTCGTGGGCATCCTTTTGTTTTTTTGATTCTCGTGTTGTTATTTAAGGACTTTGGACTCTTGAGATGGCTGTATGTCTCGCTTTTACTTATTTACTGTACATTGGTATTTCTCAGGTTGGGTTGCCCCAGATTGCTGTCAAACCTGTGCCACTGAGCTCATTCAATGACTCCTGGTCACAGGAAAAGATCTCCTTGGTTGTCATTTCTGTTTCTACCTCGATAACGCAATATAAATATGTGATTCAACATAGAGTATGGGTCCCACCTGTAACAGTCATAGTAGGTGTGCAGACCTAAGACTTTAGAGAATACATCTCACCTATATAGTCCCCAGGACTTTCAAGTGGTTTAAGACGTCAGTTACAAAATACTAAAATCATAGTTTTGAGGGGAATAACCCCTTAAAATGTTGTTTCTTGAGAAATTCTGAAATATTTAGGGCTTGTTAACACCTGCCTCGTTCTTTAAAAAGTGATTGGTGGTGGGCTGCTTTTTAGAGAGTGGTGCAGGCATGGCTGACAGGCATTCAAGAGGAGATGCCGCCACCTCCTGAATGTGTTTTTTGACAGTGGAATTGGCTTTTACTACACCACAACTGCGAGCCTAGAGTTTGGCTATTGGTTGCCACGCAGCATCATTCACTTGAATATTTTGCATTTGGCGGCAATTGTGCTTGCTTAATGGGACAGGGGGATAATTTTTGCTGTGCCACAAAGCAAGGCATGTGTTCGCCCCCATCCAGCTGCCTTGCAGCTCATCCGCGAACCATAATTGTAAACATAGCTTTAAGAAAGGCCGCCATAAAATCTAATCTAGTGTCTAACTAGACATGTGCAATTAGTTTCATTAAGAATTTGTTTTCGGATGAAATTCGGCATTTTCGTTCATGCTTCTGAATGAACGAAAGACTCTTTTGATGAATGCATATGAAAATGAGCTGTCAGAAAGAACGAAAATCCAAAAGAACGAAAATCCAAAAGAATGAAAATCGGAAAATACAAAAATTCGACAGATCGAAAAACGAGTTTAATGAATCGATTACATTTGGATAATTTCATTTTTAGTATTTTCTATTATACTGTAATTAAATTATTAACTATTATTAAAGTTTATTATTATTATTAATATTAGTTTATTATTATAAACTACTAAATTATAGGTAAAATAGCTAACAGCTAATTTGGGATAAATCAGATTTACTTTTTTATTGAAATTTCTTGCTTTTTACTTGTTTCAGTTCAGCACAATCACCATTATATGTATTAGTAGAAAATCCACAAAAGAGCTAAATTCTAATTGTTTTCTCATCAGATCACATGCTTCGTAGCATTTTTAATTTATACAGTATAAGTAAGTCACATACAAATAATTCCTGAAACTGAAACCAAATATTAATAAACACCCACCAGGACAGCCATCCAATAAAAGCCCAGAACCGACTTCCTAAGGGATTTTGACAAACAATTTACTGTGAGCCCCCTAGTGGTGAATAATCATTATAGCGTAATGAACTCAATGACATGTTCATTACTGTGCAATATTTGTTATCAACTACAATGAACCCTGGCATTTTCTAATCACTGAAGGTCTGAGCACATAGTTCCACTGACTTTGCCATTATAGTATGAATTTTTGTAATGTTTTGTTTGGAATATAGGCTTCTGGAACTATTAGCAAGCATCTGATATATTACTGGAACAAGTGAATTTGTAAAAAATCCTTTGGTACTTAATTCAAGCGCTGGCTGAAATATTTATATACACATATTTCCATTTAGAGGATCTATCCACTTCAGTCTAGCTGCTGCAAATTTTCAAATAGTTGGGAAATTCAATAAAGCCTTAGCATCAGATTGTAAGCTCTAAGGAGCAGGGCCCTCTGATTCCTACTGTATCAAATTGTATTGTATTTGTACTGTCTACCCTCAAGTTGTAAAGCGCTACGTAAACTGTTGGCGCTATATAAATACTGTATAATAATAATAATTAGCTTTTTCTGGGGTATGGCTCTTTAAAATGGCCTGCGCAAGATTAAAAAATGTCTGCCACCTGTTTTGGTAGCTTTACTGATACATGTGGCAGATTCAGGTAGTTCTTAATGATTTTTAATTACCGCATCAAATTAAAAAATAGTGACTTCCCTTTCAGAAATAACAAAAGTAGGGGTGATTAAGACCAATTATAAGTTGGCGTACAGGGAAAGGCAGGGTGCCAGTCTCTGTACTCTATGTAGCAGGTGGCACATCTGCTGTCGCCAACTCCTTCCCTTTCCACCTGTCACTAGTTGTTACGGCTTCACAACTGACACGCCAACCAACCAGTGATGGTGACAGTGGGAAGAGTCTGATGGGGAAGCAGAGACATAAGTTACCTATCAGGTTTACTCTCTCCTTGTGATTGACAGCAGGCATTGGTTGGATTCTATAGCCAATATCAGGTTGTCTATTATTTATGGATCTGCCCACTGCCTTCTGTCATCATCTCAAAAGGGGAGCAGACCTGATGCAAACTATTATCTATAAATCCCCATAAAGTTTCACACAGCTTAAAGAATCCTCTGCTGCTGCCCTGTCTGTGTGACATCTGCAGTGTCAGGAAGGAGCTCACTCCACCCTCAGTATACCTCCACACAGGTACATCAATTTGTTATCCACACCGACAGTTGCTCTTTGGAGGATTGTCAGAATCCTAAAGAGTGTCTAACTTCAACTTTAGGACCATGTTACATGTTACAGCCGTATTTAGGGTGTAACATGATTCCAAGTGGACCCCCCACCACCCCCAAAATAGATCCCCCTCTGACAGCATCCAGGGGTTCTTCTTCTCCTCAGCAGTTGTCAGATTTGAAATTGATGCATCTGTGTGGGGCTCCATCACAAAAATGGACTTGTAGTTCTCAATGGAACACAAGTATAGTGATTGCTGCTCTTCTAGTCCATTGACCCTTCTTCCAGCTCTCTAACTGAAAGTCTGTATCTCAATATGGATATAGAGCTAGAAGAATAGTCGGCAAGAGTGGATCTGCAAAAGGCGGACTTATGCCCCATACACACAATCCACCAACAAAATTGGCTGTGGATTTTTGTTCGTAGGATGTTGGCTCAAACTTGTCTTGCATACACACGGTCACACAAATGTTGGCCAACAATTACGAACGTGGGAACGTGGTGACGTACAAGACGTACGACGAGCCGAGAAAAAGGAAGTTCAATAGCCAGTGCGGGTCCTTCTGCTTGATTCCGAGCATGCGTGAACTTTTGTGCATCGGACTTGTGTACACACAATCGGAAATTCCAAAAAACAAAGTTTTGTTGGCGCAAAATTTGAGAACCTGCTAGCCAACATTTGTTGGCGGAAAGTCCGCCAACAAATGTTCGATGGAGCATACACACGGTCGGACTTTCAGCCAACAAGGTCACATCCAACATTTGTTGTTGGAAAATCCGATCGTGTGTTCGGGGCATAAGCCTTTAAATGATGTTTCTTTTTTTAATACTTTGGAATTCTGTTTAAAGGATATCTAAAGCTGAGAGCAAAAATTTCATATTTCAGTTCATGGTCCTTACGTGTGTTGTATGCATTCGTTATAAGGCTAAGACCATTTTCAGCAACTACAGAAAATACTTTTGCAAATTGCCAATTGCCCTGTCCTCCGCGTAATGGAAATTAAGAGATACAGACTGTTTTGTAGTTCACAGCAGGAGAGCAGCCTAGGGGAAAAATCACGGCTCCCTCCATAGATACAGTGGAGGAAAGATGTTTCCACCCAGAAAAGCATGTTATTTGCAGGATTATGTAGTCACCGCACCACATACTGGTAAGCTAAATATTTGGTTTTGGGTTTAGATACAGTTTACAGCAGTGGCAGCTGATGGTATATTTATTTGGGGGGGGGGAGCGGAAAACAATGCACCCACAGCCACACCCCTATCCCGGTTGGTCGGTCAGTCACCAGTCCCACACTTACCCCATCCTAGGTTGCGGGCAGCGTTTCCTCCGGGTAACGGGCGGCGGCTTCCCCTGTGTCTCCTCCTCCTCTGCATCACAGCGGTTTCCGCCGTGCGTCTCCTCCCTCCTCCTCCTAGGCAACCAATAGGATCGCTTCTCCTTTCGGCCAATTGGGTGATGTGTCTCAGGACCCGCTTCCTAATTGGCTGGGAGGAGAATTAGGTAGGAATACACAACACACAACTGGGTGTGCTCTGCGCCCCAAGCCCACCCTTTTTTGAAGCCCATTAGAGCCTTTGGCTCTAATCACATGCTTTAAAAAAATAAAAATCCCATTGGAATCCATGTGCCTGACACCCTGCATTTAGATTAGGGGGCCGGATGCATGGATAGGGGGGACGGCACTCGTGCGCCCTGCGTTATGGGATGCCACTGGTTTACAGTAACATTAAACCCTAATTTTTTTTCTTTTTATTAAAATAATAAACATGTTATACAAACACCTGCTCTGTGCAACACCATCCACTCCTGTGGTCCCCCCGCCGATGCTCCAGGCCCCACCTCTTTGGCCAGTACCCCCCTGTGTAAGCAGCTTGCCATGGGGGCATCTGTTCGGGCTCGGTCTCGACCCGCCCTGTCTGCATCTATTGACTTGGCCTGCCCTCTGCTCCTTCATCACAGCATTTGAATGACAGCCAATGGCTCCCACTGCCACCAATCTGCCCAATGAGGAAGGAGACAGCAGCGAGAGCCGCTGCTCTTGTGCATATCACTGGATCGGATTGAGCTCAGAGGGGAGGCTGGGGGGATCCTGCAGCACAAAAGCATTAAGATAAAAAACCTTGAGGCTTTATAACCACTTTAAGTTAAAAGAGTGATTAGTATTAGAAAATGTAACACTGATCACATTATAAATATGGAAATCCTGATGTTTGGTGAGCCATGGCTTAGTAGATGAATGGGGAAGGATAAATGTGTACAGTGAATGTTTCACAAATATAATTAATCTAATGAATGGTCATTTGACAATAAAAACACAGCGAATCAGGAAAGCTGTCATCCACAGATGTATAAGTATAACCTTACTGTCAGAATCAAAAATACTAAAAAAAAAATGTAGAATACTGATCTACAGGGATGTTAAGGAAACACATTAACAGCAAATTAGTGAAAATTATCAGCACGCTCTTTATGAATTGGTCACAGTGATTAGCCTTCTGGTGATTTCATCAGTTAAATGAGCAGCAAAAGCAAACAAGCAATATCAGTGCTTGAAATATTGTTTCTTAAGTGTCCACACCTATTTTGTTAACTGGAAAAGCAAAATCAATCTGCATTCCTTTAACCATATTGTGTAAGTACTTATCTAAGAAATTGGCAAGGTATTGATTTTTTTTTTAAATTAAACTTAGACTACAAATAAAAAAGTTATACAAAAATAAAAAAAATAAAGAGATAAATGCAATCAATGTATGCAAGCTGCAATATCAAACAATTCAAAATTATTATTTCATCAGTTACTGCAGTATATATATTTTAAAAGTTACACCTGGCTAAAAGGTCATGAAAAGAATGTTCTTTAGAAATGAGGGTGATATGGGTCTGTGCAGACAGCAGGACACATGTCGATAGTATTTTATCTACTATTTGTATCATTACATCTGGGAAATTTTTAGATCAAACATGAGTATAGAAAGGTAAATATTTTTCCTGTAACTGTAACGATAGATACCTGCAGATGTACAGTATTTAAAAAAACATTTTTTTTTATTAGAGTTCAGTGAACCAGTGGTTAGGCTAGGGATATATTCATAACAAGCAGTAGGGGCTGTTTGTTAACCCCCCAATAAAAAAAAATATGGAAATCCTGGCCCCTTAAAGCAGGTTACACAGCGCTTGTGCTTTGTAATCTGCCCCCTCTAAACTGTAAAAAAAAACAAAAAAAAAAACTGAACTTGCCACTTCCTGTATGCCCTCTCTAAATAGACGATCGATCATAACTAGGGTAGCTCCGCCCTGATCACCATGGTCAAAGTGCGTCCCTCCGTCATACACTGTCCCCTCTGCTCTCCTCTCTCCCCCCGCCTTCCTGCCTGTCATCCCCCTCCATGTCTGTCTCCTGCTGGCCCCCCATTCCCCCCCACCCCGGCCACTATTCTTGTAGAATAAAATTAGCATATAGCACACTGGGGGTTATTTACGAAAGGTAAATCCACTTTGCACTACAAGTGTAAACTACAAGTGCAAAGTGCACTTGAAATTGCACTGAAAGTGCACTTGGAAGTGCAGTCGCTGTCGATCCGAGGGGGACATGCAAGGAGAATAAAAAAACAGCATTTTAGCTTGCACATGATTGGATAATAAAATCAGCAGAGCTTTCCCTCATTTCAGATCTACCCCTCAGATTTACAGCGACTGGACTTCCAAGTGCACTTTTAGTGCAATTTCAAGTGCACTTTGCACTTGTAGTTTGCACTTGTAGTGCAAAGTGGATTTGCCTTTCGTAAATAACCCCCACTATGTCTGTAGTTTTAAAAAACAAGGAGTATAAATACCTAATTACAGCTATCTTCAGCCCGGTCACGTGACTCACGGCCGCTTTACATCTATGAGACACGGCTTCTGCGGAGGAGACAAGCGGCCACGTGACCTCCCCGGCAGACGTCAGAGGGAGACCGTGGCCCCTCCCTCAGAAGCAATAGATCAGAGCTGTAAAGCGGAAATGAGTGATGTGACCGGCCTGAAGAAAGCTGAAATTAGGTATTTACAACACTCGTTTTATAAAACTACAAACTAGGGGATTTATTTACTAAAGGCAAATCCACTTTGCACTATAAGTGCACTTGGAAATGCACTTGGAAGTGCAGTCGCTGTAGATCTGAAGGGGACATGCAAGGAAAATAAAAAACAGCATTTTTGCTTGCACATGATTGGATGATAGAAATCAGCAGAGCTTCCCCTCATTTCAGATCTTCCGCTCAGCTCTAAAGCGACTGCACTTCCAAGTGCACTTGCAGTGCAATTGTAGTGCAAAGTGGATTTGCCTTAAGTAAATCAACCCCACAGTGTGCTATGCCAGCCTCTAATAGAGGGGCTGGCATAATTTTATATATATATGGGTTAACAAACCCTTTAACACATGCAGTCCAGGGGGGTAAAAATAGGCAGTTGAGCACACCGTACAGATGTAACCCAGACCTTAAATAACACAGCAGCCAGATTAGGTTGTACGCATGCATCGCAAAGGATCAGGCCACCGCAAAAATGATACCCCTACTGTGTTCAGCAGGCAGTGCTGTGGCCAAACGTGACCCATTGAAGTGCACAGGGCCGTGCCGCAACCGCAAGCCAAACACTAGGCTTGCGATTGTGGTGCAGTATTCAAAAACCCCATTCGGCTCTCAAAAAAAAAAAAGAAACATGCATTTAGGAGGTGGCAGTACCACTCCTGTACCACTCTCTGAAAAGCAGTCCACCGCAGGTAACTTTTCATAGACTAACACAATGACGGTACAGTACTTTAACCGAGCCCTCACTGACCTCTCTAGCTGCAAGCACCAACCCAGAAGCACTGATCTCATTCCATCCCATCTGTCAGCAGCACAGCTCCCCTTGCTGTCTTCTCCCATTGCACCTCTTCTGTGTTTACATGAGATATTAGAAGGCTGGAAGACTAGGAGTCACTGCCTGATGGGGTGCAGGTTGAGCTAAGCAGCTTAGAGAACCATCTGAACAAATTTAGTGCTTCTGCTCTGAACTTTAAGAATGAATTGCTCCACAAGGCATGCAGCTCTATAGGTCAGTGAGGGCTTGGTTTAAAGATAATTTACTGCTTACTAAACTATATAAATGTTTGAATCTCTATAGTCTAAGTATAGGTTCCCATTAAACAGTACGTATGGTTTTAAAAAACGTGACCCTAAGTGCCAGCCACTTCATCCTCCTCCTAGCACAGATACATTTCTGTTTACAGATCCAGGGAATTTCTTTCTGGTGTTGTCCTACTGCAGTTTTAAAGGAACTGATTAGGAACAGAAACTAACTATAAATTGTAATTATATTTGTACATAGGGGCAGCAGTAATTGGTCATTACATACACAGGCTCTTCTTCCTCCTTCCTAATCCAAGTCTACAGGGTTGATTTACTAAGAGAGAGAGAGAGACTGTTCACTTAGCTTAGTGAAATCAGTGAAGCGGTAAAGTGATATTAAAGATTTGTTATTTTGTTTTTTAAATAACAAGCATGACATACTTACCTGCTCTGTGCAATAGGGGGCACTAGGCTCAAGCCTAGTGCCCCCATAGCAAGCAGCTTGCTATGGGGCACCCGAGCAGGTTCGCCCCCAAGTTGCTGCTCTGTGTACTCCGCCCCGCCCCTGCTCTCTTCTCATTTGTTCGCTGGCTGTGATTGACAGTAGTAGGAGCCAAAGGCTACGGCTGCTGTCTCAGCCAATGAGGGAGAGACCTGTGAGAGCCAAAGCTTCTGTGCACATCGCTTGATCAAGATGGGGCTCAGGTAAGTATTTGGGGAGGGGGGGTGGCTGGGGACTCTGATGCACACAGGTTTTTTACCTTTATGCATAGCCTTTACAACCACTTTAATGAAGTAGTAATGTCCAAGCTACAATCCTATTTTTTTTTAACGTTTCCTGCATGTGATTGGATACTTAAAGTGGACACAGCTTCACTTTATTCACTAAACTAAAGTTAACTTTCGCTTTGCTATAGTCTTAATCCCTGCAGTCAGTCAACCCCTCGGAGTAGGCTGACCTATTGAAAACAATACACTTCCTGAGTAGCTGATAACTTATCTCATCAGATGTTGGAGGAAATATTTACTGAAATAAAAATGGAGGCAGCCATGGCTGAATTCCTGATAATGCGTCTTGCTTTCTGGCTTCAGTACTATTACCATGCAGATCAGGAAGGTAAAAATGAAGTCACAACTTCTTATCTTTTTTAAATGACTAATATTGTAAGCATTTGGGCTTTACGTCCCCTTTTTTCCGTTTTCTGTTCCGCTTTTTAGCCTGGTCATTGTGTGTCCTCTGTGGCCGCATAGTGCCTTCCCCCTTTTGGTGGTCCCTTTCCTGGCGATGGCCCTCTCTGGGAATTTTGAATATATATTCAAAATATATAAATATGTAGAAGAATATATATTGGCCTAAACTGATGAAGACATTTTTATCGGATATTTATTATAGCAAAAAGTAAAAAAATGTTAGTCTTTTTTTGTTTATAGTGCAAAAAATAAAAACCGCAGAGGTGATCAATTACCACCAAAAGAAAGCTCTATTTGTGGGAAAAAAAGGACGTAAATTTTGTTTGGGTACAACGTTGCATGACCGCACAATTGTCAGTTAAATCGACGCAGTGCTGTATCGCAAAAAGTGCTCTTGTCAGGAAGGGGGTAAATATTTCCGGGGCTGAAGTGGTTAATATTAGCTCTTGACTTCAGTACTGGTATTCAGTCACCTTATGTAAAATGCTGGTTACAGTAACACGTGACTATTGTGATGTAAGTCTTTTCTTTCTGGGTTTTTAACACACAGTCAAACAGCTCCAGATTGACTAATGAAGGGCTGCAGATTGCTTCATGCTCAGCAAGCTTTCCTTTTGTGGTTAAAGCCCTGAATGTTTACTGTGCAGGAATGACAATCACTGTCCAGACAACTGAAAAAAGTAACACAACAGTTTGCCTGGTTTTCTTGTAGAAAACACCAATAAACTGGGTAGAATTGCCATGAAAGGTCATCGATCACAAGACATCAAAGCTTGAATTTAACTAAAAGTAAAACTTTTATTTTTCATTTTGGATCGAGTAAGGGGGGGGGGGGGTTATAACCCCTGTCAGTTTTTTGCCATCTGTGTCCCATTGGAAAGATTTCCCCTCACTTTCTGTCCCATAGCCAAAACAGGAAGTGAGAGGAAATCCCTCTAAAGTGAGAGAATCCTGGGATGTCACCAGAACTAGTGTCCCCATGCGAAGATTTCCCCACTATTATGCCCCGTACACACGATCGCACATTCCGACAACAAAATCCACCGGATTTTTTCCGCTGTTGGCTCAAACTTGTCTTGCATACACACGGTCAAATAAAGTTGGTCGGAAATTCCGAACGTCAAAAACGCGGTGACATACAAACGTACGACGAGCCAAGAAAAATGAAGTTCAATAGCCAGTGCAGCTCTTCTGCTTGATTCTGAGCTTGCGTGGCACTTTGTGCGTCGGAATTGTCTACACACGATCGGAATTTACGAATTTTGTTGTCGGAAAATTTTAGATCCAGCTCTCAAACTTTGTGTGTCGGAAATTCCGATAGAAAAAGTCCGATGGAGCCTACACACGGTTGGAATTTCCGACAACGAGCTCCGATCGCACATTTTCTGTCGGAAAGTCCGATCGTGTGTACAGGGCATAAGTGATCTAATTTTATTTTCACTTTCGATGATAATGGTAAACAGTACAAATAGGGAGGGCGAATATCCCTATCAGGGACACAGGCTGAGATAAAAGCTGACAGATGTTCTAACCCCTTTCCCCTAAAACTAGACTAAAAAGAAAAAAAAAGAAAAAGAAATTGCATTTAGTTAGACTTTAGAGATTATTGCACATGCCCTCAGCCAATGAGTGTTTGTACATCCAACACAGGATACTATCTTAAAAAATAAGCTGATCTCAAGAAACATCGAAAAGTCCTGCAGATCCTCTTATGAAGCTCACCAGTTATAGTGACACTAAACTCTGGTTTTAAAAAAGAAAATTCTATTTAAGTTTATTTATTTTTAAAAGAGAAGTATGTTTTTTTTTGTTTTTTTTTTCCCAAAATCATACTTACCTAGGTGGATGCAGAATCTGTCCCCCGCCGCCTATGCACTGAGAACTGAGCGATCAAACACCGCCGATGGCTCGGTTCTCACAGCTCCCCAAGCAGAACGAATTGCACTCCTGTGACGCATAGGAGAAGCTCAGCCAAACGAGCTCAGGCTGGACTTCTCCTTTAAACACTTCAGCCGCAGAGGATTTGGCTGCTCAATGACCAGGCCATTTTTTGCGATTCGGCACTGCGTCGCTTTAACTGACAATTGCGTGGTCGTGCGATGCTGTATCCAAACAAAATCGGCGTCCTTTTTTTTCCACAAATAGAGCTTTCTTTTTGGTGGTATTTGATCGCCTCTGCGTTTTTTCTTTTTTGCGCTATAAACAAAATAAGAGCGACAATTTTGAAAAAAACACAATATTTTGTACTTTTTGCTATAATAAATATCCCCTTTTTTTTAAAAAAAAAAGCTAATTTTTTCTCAGTTTAGGCCGATATGTATTCTTCTACATATCTACAAAAAAAAAAATCGCAATAAGCATATATTGATTGGTTTGCGCAAACGTTATAGCATTTTTATTATTATTTTTTTTTTTACTAGTAATGGCGGTGATCTGCGATTTTTATCGTGACAGCGACATTATGGCGGACACATCGGACAATTTTGACACATTTTTGGGACCATTGGCATTTATACAGCGATTTAGACCTCTTTTTAGCGCTAGAAATAGCGCCTGTAAAGCGCCTGAAAACTGCCTCCCATGCCGCCTGAATGTGAAAGCCCGAGTGCCCGAGTGCTTTCACACTGGGGTGGTGCACTTGCGGGACGTCCTGCAAGCAGCATCTTTGGGGCAGCTTGGGAGCGCTATATACAGTGCTCCAAAAACGCCCTGCCCACTAAAATGAATGGGCAGCGATTCCGAAGCGCCGCAACACAGGTGTTTCTTAACTCCATCTTCGGCCGCTAGTGGGGGTTAAAAGCGACAAAAGCGGATTAAACAGCGCTAAAGCGCCGCTAAAATGAGCAATGCTTTACAGCTAACACACAGACGGCCCCAGTGTGAAAGGGGTCTTGGTGCATGAAATGTGACATTTTATTGTGTTCTATTCACCAAAGCAGCTTTGCCGTGCGGTGAATTGCATCACAACCCGCTGTGCTGAAAAATTGTACTACACGCAGTACTATTTTTTTGCGCACACCACAGCAGTGCTGTAGTGTTAACTGACACGGTAAGAAACAAGGCAAATTGCCATGTCTTTGCATTGGGACTGCTCTGGGGGGCAAGGCAGCCTATCACAGCCCATTGCAAATGATGTGAACAGGCCCTTACATTGCTGGAGTCTGATCATTCTGTAAGGGAAGACTGAGGAAGTGCTTTGATCTGCCTGCAGCCAACTCTTGCTGACTGAGTATTCTGAAATGTCCGGAATTTATTCATGCAGACAATTACTGTAATTTCCACTTTAGGCAGGTAAACAGGTACTTCAGCTATTTTGTGTTTTTTTTTTTAAGTTTTTTCTAATACTGTAGTTGCTAATTTTCAAAAATCAGGTATTTACGTGTGCCTGGGGCCCAGCGCTGTGTTCCCGCACCTAGTACTTGCAGGTTGCCATCTTGGATATGGGAGCTGGCTGTGGCTTCCTGAGCACAGTGCTTTGTGAATGGTCCAGCAGCCTCCTGGGACATATGACATGTCTCAGGAGACTGTGGTAGGGGAGGGAGCAGGGCAAGAGACATCCTTCCCGCCTAGCCGAGGATTACTGAAGTGGGATCAGGTATGATAAAAATTGGTACTCCCCCATTAAAACCCATGGGGCCCCTTCTACACGGGGCAGGCTCCGCTGGAGTCCACTTGCTCAGTGGGGGATCTGTCCGCTGATCCCTGCTCAGCAGGCAGATGGCTGGTCTGTGTTTGCTCCACTTATGCAGAGCAGACAGACGCAGCCAGCTCTCCTCTATGGGCAATCAGATGTAAACGGACCCAACTTACACCCGACTGCCAACCAATCCAATCCACCAGATGATGATGATTAATGGATCATCATCCGTCTGTTTTTAGCAGATCGGATGTAGATGGGTGTAAACAGACACATGTCTGTTGACAGTTGCCGCTCAATAGAGAAGACTGAAAGGTCAGATCGGGTCCGCCTCAAAAAATGGACAGGTGGACCTGATCGGCCCGCTAGTGTGAAAGGGGCCCAACTCAGATAAGCCAGCTATACATTGATCGAAATTTGGGTGGTTCAGCAGGCACCAGTCAAATTTCGATCCATGTATGGGCTAGCCTGTCAGGTTTTTCCTGAATGATCAGAGACGCCGGTGAGAGCCTGCAACACTGATCACTGTATTTTGCTGGTGGGGAAGGCTCCCCGCCAGCAGGATGCAATTGCTCAGCGGGGAAGGGAAGGCTCCCCGCCAGCAAAGGGCAATTGCTCATCGGGAGGGATTTTCCCATCCACATTGAATGTGTGGATGGGGGAATCAATTACATTTTTTTTCATTCATCCTGCTGGTTAAATGAAAAAAAAAATGAATTATGTGTGACCTACTGCTCCGTTGAAAAAAAATGCACCTTTAATGCATTTACGTTTTTTATGTGTGTTTTTTTTCATGCTTTATGGTGTGTTTTCTGATTGCCTGACTCCCAGCATGCACCTGTGAAACATGGACATAGGAGTCAAAAAACAAAAATGCAAATGCGTTTTTGATTTCATTTGAATGGGGAACTGCATTTTTGGTGCGGTTTTGAAAAGCACACCAAAGATGCAGCAAGCGGGACTTTTCAAAACGCACCACACCCGCAGAGCAAACCCAGAGAATTTAAAAGGGCAACATTTCTCTTGTGTTTTTAGTAACGTAAAAACGCAGCAAAACACAACCTTTAGCAAGGGCCCTAAAGCATTGAAAGTAATGGTAACTATATAATTCACTTTTGTCAGCCTCTGCACCTACATCAAGAAAAACGTGTTTTTATTCTGCCTCTCTGACTTCGCACAATATGTGAACAAACCAAAGCACATACCGTACTTGCATATTAAAAAGGCATCTAAACAAACGTTAACCACATGCTCAATGGCTGAAAAAGGCCTTAAAAAGAAAAATGTTTTTTTTTTCTCTCATATTTAAACCTGTAAACTGCTAAAAGGTTTGTATTGATATGACCTGGTTGGGCCCTGAAGGTATTTGCTTTATTTTTCGCCTGATGCTTTAAAATCACTGTCCACTCAACCTGCCGGGCCTGTTTGGCTTCATGTCAGTGTGGAGTAATGAGGTGAAGGAATGAGGTAATTCAAGCAAGACTCCCCCCTCCTGAGCAGGCCTTTCTGGTGTTCATGCTTTCTTAATGGGCCTGCTTTTACACTAAACAATCTCTGTCACGCCATCTGTGCTGCACGAGGAACCAATACTTTGTAAAAAGTCCTGAAATCAACGAAGAAGAAAATTCCCAACGACGCCTGGCCGTAATAGCTTCAGGTGAAGATTTAGGTAAAAATAAAATACCTGCAGCTTTACTGGATTCGCAGTTCAGGCTTCATTACATAATGCTGAAAAGATATGAAGAGCTTACAAACTCCTGTTACCTGAGGCATTTGTCAGGTGGTGAGGAGGCGATATGTCACCTCCTCACTACCTGTTTTAACCCCCTAAATGAGGCACTACCGTGCTGCAATTGCGTGGTTGTTGCTGTTCACTTGAATGGGTCACTCTTGGCAGCAAGGCCGAGACAAGGGGTGGGCGGGAGGGGTGGCTGCCCTGGGAGCAATGGTTTACTGTAGTGATAGGGGCGCCTTTCTTCTGTTACAAGGCTGACAGGAATAGTGACAGCGACAGTGATATTGACAAGAGAGTGACTGCTGGGCATAGGATCCCTAAACTTGCACCTTGTGGAGGGGGGGGTGCAGTTTGGCATCTTTGCCCTGGGCGCTGGATGACATTGTCCCAGCACTGCTTGGCAGGTCATAGTATCATCACACCATGGACACGGCGTGTGTATACCATAGTATAGACAGGTAAACTCAGCTCCGACCAGGCCAGGCCCTCCCTCCCCCCAAATTTCCCATAACTGGCTCTGGCAGTACATCTCGCTGCTCATTATATTATTTTTTTTTTCAACTTTATGTGAAATAAAGCAGCAGTGTGTTGCGATGCAGTGTGGTAACATGCAGTGCCGTCCAGTGCAGTGCAATTAAATACAAAAATGCTGTGCTTTTCCACATTTCCGCATTGCACTGCACATCACACCAATGTTGCAATGTGAATGGGGTACACACAAAACAATTGTTTCTCCAGTGTGGAAGAATGCAGGTCACCACGCATAGTGTGAACAAGTCCTAAATATGCAGTGACACCCAAGACAGTAGGATCATTTGACACTGTGATTGGCTGCCCATCTTACCTGCTCCTGATCGTCAGTAGTTGATTGTGAGCTGTTATTGACATCGCAGTCACAGTTTTAGGGGCGCAGATGGAGCACACCCAAGGACAAGGCAGTGCTCCATATATGTGGCGGTTGGACGTTAAGGCCCACATGCCCTCCCACCACATACATGTGTACTGCTGTTGTAAAGGGGTTTAGGGCCCCTTCGCACCTTTTATCTTTTTGGTGCACTACAGTTTGCTATTGTATGCATGTTAACAAGTGTTATACTGCACATTTAATGGGCTACCAATACCCCCCAACACACCCAAAACCAGACCTCTTACCAATGCATCACTGACAACACATGGCAGTGAGTTATTTGGTGATTTGTACATGAATATTATCCCTGGTAGTAATTTTCAACTGAACGCTAAAAATCCCTTTTTACTAAATTTAAATGAAAAGCTATGCAGAAATATCCTGTATTGGTATAAGTTAAAGGGGTTGAAAAGGTTTTTTTTTTTAAATAACAAACATGTTATACTTACCTCCTCTGTGCAAGGGTTTTGCACAGAGTGGCCTTGCGACGCTCCTGGCTCCTCCTCTTCTCGAGTGCCCCCACAGAGAGCTTTTGCGGGCACGCTCCCGAAGTCCTGCTGCTGTGTCCATTGACACAGACAGCAGGACTCGGCCCCACCCCCTGTGTCACTGGATTTGATTGACAGCAGCAGGAGCCAATGGCACCTGCTTCTATCAATCTATCCAATGAGGACCTGAGACAGTGGCTGGAGCTGCTGCGATCGTTCTCATCTCTGGGTTCAGGTAAGTAAAAGGGGGGCTCTGAGGGGCTGCTGCACTACAGATGGATAAGGGGAAAAACCTTGAGGGTTTACAACCCCTTTAAATGGAAGTGTACCCTTCTTACTGGAATTAGGGGTTTGTTCACATTAGGTGCATGGAGCTGCAACACAATACACAACACATCTGCCTGCCGCAACATGCTGTTGTACAAGTAGTTCAATTAAAACCGGCCATAAATGGATTTAAATTTGGCCAGTTGAGCAGAGATTGGCTGAATTTAGTTCCATGTATGGGTGGGGTGTCTACTGATCGACTTCTGTACAACGACCCTGTTGGTCTTTTTCCACTCAATCAGCGCTGCTGACAATTGCTGGCAGCGCTGATCAGTGTATTCTGGCAGTGGGGAAGTCTCTCCGTTGTAATTTAGCATGTGTGATTCCCCCATCTACCTCGAGTGTGTGGATGAGGGAATAAAGTAATTTTTTTTTTACCTTCAACCCACTGATTGAATGAAAAATGAATAATCTATGGCCTACTTAAAGTGATTGTAAGGGTTTGTGTTTTTTTTAATTTTAAAATAACAAACATATCATACTTACCTCCACTGTGCAGCTTGTTTTGCACAGAGTGGCCCCTAACCTGCTCTTCTGGGGTCCCCCGGTGGCTCTCGCGGCTCCTCCCCACATCTGTTAACCCCCTCGGAGAAGCGCTTCCCAGAGGGGGTTACCTTGCGGGTGCGCTCCCGAGTCAGGCATTTGCGTCTATAGACACAGAATGCCGGACTCGGCCCCGCCCCCCGGCGCCAGCATCATTCGATTTGATTGACAACAGCGCGAGCCAATGGCTGCTCTGCTATCAATCTATCCAATCAAGAGCCGGGACCCCATGGAGAGAGAGACAGCGTAAATGCCAGTTACCTGGCTATCATGCTAAACCTCTGGCTTTATTGGTCAGTGTGCCAGTACAAGTATGAACACAATATAAACACAATTGAGTCCTGTCTGTTCTATTGTTATATATAAACTAACAGTTCACTTTTCAGGACAGGCGTTTGGGGTCTCCTCCCTTCTTCTTGGCTCAATACGAATACACAGAGGTTTATCAATATGTCATTTTTGCGACACCTCATAATATAACAAAGGCAGCGCTGACAATAGTAAAACAATTCTCACGATGAAAAACCCTGAATTGGAATTTCTGAACATTCTTGTTATGCAACACAAGAAAGGCAACCATAACAGTAGTCTGAAGACATTTTGGTGAATGTAACTCTTATGTGGTGAAATACTCATTCCCATCATTGTCAGAATACACTGATCAGCGGCCGCAACTGCTCACCGACAGAAAATTTTCCAGCGTGTCCCTTTAACAGAAGTCAATTAAACAATTGACTTCTGTCAAGCAGGTAAGAACACACACTGATCGAAATGTGGCCGGTCCTTACTGGACTGCCCAAATTTCAATCAGTGTATGACCAGCTTAAGTCAAGCCAAACTTCTGCTCAAAATTCCAAAAAATCATTCATCAGAGCATTTGATCTTGCAATTGAGTCAATTCATTTAATTTAAGAACCTTTAAATTATAGTCCTGCTACTGTAATTGAATCCCAGACGTATTAAAGAGGTTTATTTTGTGCAATACAATATGTATGATTTTTCCTGAAATCACATTCCTGGTTAGATTTTTGTATGATCAGATAAGGAACAAGAAAAACAGTTGCCAGTTTTACCCCACTGACCATTAGAAAAAAAACATTTTCAAACACACCTTTTTTGGTATATGATCAGCTTAAAGTTGTTGTAACTCTAAAAAAAATTATCCTGATCCTTTTACAGCATAGTGCTTGTGCTGTGTCATTTATCCCTCTCTATGTTCTAAAAAAACCTGGTTGATCCTGCCTGTTGCTGTGTCCCCCTTAGTGTGCTGACCACGGTAATCATGGCTGCTGATCCATGATTACCGTGGCCAGATTACGTGCCTCCGTCATCCTGCAGTCTCCTCTCTCTCCCTCTCCCCTCCCTCCCTGCCTGTCAGCTCTGTAGTCTGTGTGTGATCCATCTCCTCCCTGCCCTTCCACTCCCGCCGCTATAGCTGTAAAATTACTACTAAGAAATCCTGCAATCCTCTCTCTTACAGGAAGACATAATGTGCAGTATCTGTGTTTTTTTTAAATTATTCGTCAAAATACCTTATCTACAGCACCGCTGGGCGCTCATGTGACCTCCCGCCGCTCTCCTCCTCTCCTCCTAGCTGACATCAGCGGAGAATCTCAGCCCTTCCCGCTGTAGTGCTTAGATCAAGGAAGGAGAGCGCTGGCAGGTCATGTGAGCACCCAGTGGTACTGTAAATAAGGTATTTAAAGAAAATACAAATATTAATAAGTAATTATGCTCAGCAACCCAAAACAATGATGTCAGCAGAGAATCTTAGCCCTTCACGCTGTAGTGCTTAGATCGAGGAAGGAGAGCGCCGGCAGGTCATGTGAGCACCCAGTGGCACTGTAAATAAGGTATTTATAAGACAATACAAATATTAATAAGTAATGATGCTCAGCAACCCATAGCAATGATGTCAGCTTTTAACAGTTTTGAGGAATCAAGAGAGGTGATGGTTGCTATGCTATTATACAGTTCACATAGCTCTTTGTCTTATAAACACTGGCCTTAGGGCCATGTCACACAAGTGATCCGCTTACTGGACTCTATGGAGTCACTCTCTGACTGGTCAGGTCAGAGAGATGTTGCTCCCCCAGCAGCTGAATTGCCCATGTGACCAAGCTCTTAGGGCCATTATATAAGGACTTTATATAAGGGCATATTATATTTAATAATTTTTTTTTATATACTATATAAGGACAGTATAGCATAGAACAGATGGGAATGCTACACCGTAACCTAAAACAACCAGTAGGAGATAGGCTCTCATTGGTTGGTCGTCACTAGAAGCTGATAATATCTTAATCCAATGCACTATGGTGGGATGAAGTTTTTGTGGATACTGGTAATGAACGGTGGACATTCTTCTACTCACCATTATGAGACATCCCAACAGCCAGACATTTCTGAAACCTGCAATACTGACATTTGTTTCGACTTTTCTTATGAATGCGACAATTGAGTTCACATCGTTCATAAATTAACTTCAACCTGATTGTTCTCCTGAAGAATCCCTATAAAGAACAGAACATTATCAGAAAACCAAAAATTGTGTTCAAAACATTTATTCTCAAACACAAGGATCTATGAACAACAAACAAATATGCTAAAAGGTCTTAATTCCCTATCATATCATCAGTTATTTAAAAGAATAGCTCCTACACCTTTAAAGGACTTGACTTGACTTGGGATCAATCTATACAATAAAGCTCAGGGTATGGAAAGGAGAAGGAGCATGAGGAGCCAATCAGTTGTGCTGCAGTGCAAAGAGCATGCTGATAGGAGGAGCGAGCAGAGAGGTAGGTTTAAAGTGTATCAAAACCCAAAACAAAAATGTAATATATTGCAGCTTACCAAACCCTAGATGTGGTGACTGCAATTTTTTTAGGCTTTTTTTCCCCTGTATTTTCACCTGGTGATCCACGAGTAACACACTTCCTGTCTTAGAGTAGGTTCACACCTGTGCGGCCGTGCAGGGTGCAGTTTGTGTGGGCACGAGAGCCCATTTATTTTGTGTGGGTGGTTGTGGCTTCTGGTATTTGTGCTTGTCACACAGCGGCACCACCCACACAGATGTAAACCTAGCCTTAGGTTGGATACACTCAGCCCGCTACTCTATCAATGGAGCAACAACATAGCAACCTTTGGACAGCAGCATTCACTAGTAGATTCACTTGGACTTTACATAAGTGACTAACTAATTGAAGCCTAACTGCAGCTAACACTTTCTAAGAAGTATTAGAATAATTTTTTTATCCTTTTGGAATAAAGGTTTTATCCCACATGGCAGGCTCTACCGGCCCTCTAAAAAAGTGATCTGCTGTGGATCAGTTTTTCAGAGGCAGTTTAGATCCCATTTAAAGGTATTGTGGATGGCGAAACTGGCCCATGCATCAAAGACTTGCAGCCTGCATAATATATGTCTTATAGTTCCACTTTAACAGTCTGCTGCTTCTCATTTCACTATCCAATCAAAGGGAGGGGTGGAGAGGAGACCTGTTACTGCTTAATATAAGAATCAGGTCTCCTGACTTGCTGAGCTGTGTGACAGAGCTGTGTAAATCTCAGGACTGGCTGGACAGAAATACAAATCCTTTGGCAGTTAAAACAGCCTCCATGTTTGTATTTCATCTGTGTGTTCAGCTGTTTGCATAGAGTTTGGCTTTAACCACTTGCCGACCAGCCGCCATCATTATATTGCGGCAGGTCGGCTCGTTCCCGCAAATCGCCGTAGGTGTACGTTGGCTCCTTTAAGAGCCATAGAAGGTGCGCACGCTGCATGGCGGGGGACCTGATGCTTGTGGCCGGTGGGATCGAGAGCCAGAACGGGGATCTGTCTGTAAACAGACATATGACCGTTCTGACAGGGGAGGAGAGAGAGATCTGCACTCCTAGTGATTAGGAACAGCGATCTCTCTCCTCCTTCAGTCAGTCCCATCCCCCCACAGTTAGAAGCACCTCCCAGGGAAGACATTTAACCCCTTGATCGCCCCCTAGAGTTAACCCCTTCCCTGCCCGTTCTGACAGGGGAGGAGAGAGAGATTTGCGGTTCCTAGTGACTAGTAACAGCGATCTCTCTCCTCCTCCAGTCAGTCCCATCCCCCCACAGTTAGAAGCATCTCCCAGGGAACATATTTAATCCCCTTGATCGCCCCTAGTGTGAACCCCTTCCCTGCCAGTGACATTTACACAGTAATCAGTGCATTTTTATTTTTTTTTAAATGTCAAAAGTATCCGATCTGTCCGCCGCAATGTCGCAGTCCCGCTAAAAGTCGCAGATCGCTGCCATTACTAGTAAAAAAAATAAAATAAAAATAATAAAAATGTCATAAATCTATCCCTTATTTTGTAGCCGCTATAGCTTTTGTGCAAACCGATCAATACACACTTATTGCTATTTTTTTTTACCAAAAATATGTAGAAGAATACAAATCGGCCTAAACTGATGAAGAAATGTGTTTTGTTTTTTTAAATTGGGGGATATTTATTATAGCAAAAAGTAAAAAATATTTTTTTTTTTCAAAATTGTCGCTCTTTTTTTGTTCATAGCACAAAAAATAAAAACCGCAGAGGTGATCAAATACCGCCAAAGGAAAGCTCTATTTGTGGGAAAAAAATGTTGTTTGGGTACAGCATCGCACGACTGCGCAATTGTCAGTTAAAGCGACGCAGTGCCATATCGCAAGAAACAGCCTGTTCATTAAGGGGGGAAATCTTCCGGTCTGTAAGTGGTTAAAATTCCAAATTTTCTTCTTTTTTTTTTTTTCTTTTTCTTTTTTTACTCAGCTGAAAGACCATAGCTCAGAATATTTTATTCGCTGGCTTTGGTTTAGTGATCATAAATTATAGAGTCGTAGTGAGGTCTATAGGGACTACGGTTTTATTTGTGAAACCTTTTTATTCTGCTGCCTGTGTAGTGACCTGATAATTCACTCACAAACACAGATAAACTCTCCGCACTAAAAAAGAAAAATGATCGACTTTATAAAACACGAGGCCAAGATTTATTATCCATCCAGCAGTTTACGGATCTCTAATATAAAGAATGATATAAAAAATGGAAAACGTTTCCCTATGGGGTTTTGTATTGCAGCAAAAAATTCTAAATGATTATAAAATATATTTATTACAAAAATTAAATTAAATTACAGAGGCATAAGTATCTGTTAATATAAAAAATGATGTACTTTATGCTAGCCTATAATTTCAGTGTTCGTTGAAGTATAAAATGTCTCCAATCAGTTTATTTTATGATAAACTGACTCTTCTCTGTCCTCCAGAAAGAAATGATTTGGCAAAGTGAACTATTGCTAATATCCTCAATGCTTCCAACCCAAAAGTACTGCGAATTACAGGAGGTCAACAGGGTAGGACCACCCAGACATACACTTTGTTATTATAGGGAGGTAACATTTCAGCAGTTTACATTTTTGATACGTGTGTATCTGTATTACTTCCTATTCCTGCTACTCCCATTTTCTGCTTTCTCGAAACAAATGACAAATGTATATTTTTGTGCATCCAGTCCTGAGATTTATAAAGCTCTGCCACACAGCACATCCCTGTCTGGAAGAGCAGAAGACTTCATTTTTTTTCTGCTGCAACACTTAAAGCAATATTAAACCCAATCGCAAACATTTATTATATTGCAGCTTACCAATTCTTAGAAGTGACGGCTGCATTAGTTTTCTTTTTTAGGCTTTCTTTCCTTTATTTTCACCTGGTGATCTGGCCAGTAAGTCTGTTGTTTTTCAATAGAACAAGCTGTCCTGCAGATATAGCAGTTAGAGGGTTGAGACAAGCGATTTACCACTGCCAAGGGGTGCTTACAATGATCAGATTTTATTTATTTACAGTAAACCAAAACCATCGCGATCGTCTCACGGAGAGGAAGAACGGGGAGATGCTAATGTAAACAAGCATCTCCCCGTACTGCCTAGTGACACTGTCACTGATCACAGTTCCCTGTGATCGGGAGCGGTGATCAGTGACGTGTCACTCATAGCCACGCCCCCCACAGTTAGAATCACTCCCTAGGGCACACTTAACCCCTTCCTAGCCAGCTAGCGGTTAACCCCTTCACTGGCAGTGTCATTTTTACAATAATCAGTGCAATTTTATAGCACCGATCGCTGTAAAAATGACAATGGTCCCAAAAATGTGTCATTTGTGGGAAAAAAAGACGTCAATTTTGTTTGGGAGCCACGTCGCACGACTGCGCAATTGTCAGTTAAAGCGACGCAGTGCCGAATCCCTCTGGTCTTTGGCCAGCCAAATGGTCCGGGGCTTAAGTGGTTAATAACGGATGAATCATCAGCTGTCAATGGGCTTCCCCGCTGACAGCTGAATGAAAAAAAAAAACATTTGCTGGCAATAGAAAAATCTGAAAAAAAAAAAACATGATGGGGGCCCCCCAAGCCATACCAGGCCCTTCAGCTTTAATACTGAGTCGCTCGCACCCCTTTCCTGATTTGCCAGGCTGCATGCTCAGATAAGAGTCTGTATTTTAGGGGGAACCCGGCAACATTTTTTTTTCAGTTTTGGTGTGCGGTTTCCCTTAAAATTCATACCAGACCCGAAGTGCCTGGTATGAATTGGGAGGGGGGACCCCACGCTGTTTTTTTCACATTTTTAAATTGCCAAAAATGGTATTGTATTTATTTAAATGTCATTTTTTTTTCTTTATAAATGTCAGTTTTGCTGCAGCAGGTTCTATACATGGTACAGATGCGCCACTTTAAAGGAAGACCAAGGGCCCCCCCAGCACTATATTTAAAGAAATTTTTCCCTTTTTTTGGTTCACTTTAAGCAGCCTTAAAATCACTGCTCCTTTAAAAACGATCTTTTTTAAAGTTTTTTTTTGCAATGGTACATGCCCCACAGCCAGGTAGTGCCCGGGCCCCCATTCTCTTGTTATGGCCAATAATTTGCATATAAGCCTTCAAAATTAGGATTTTTTATTTTTCAAGTTCAGGTCCCATAGACTTCAATGGGGTTTGAAGTTCGAAAGTTCTGGTGCGAACCGAACAGACGATGTTCGGCCCATTTCTATTAGTGTATATAAATTTGCTAGTGCATCTAACACTCCCATTCCCCCAGACTGATAATGCTGCTGTCCAGAGGTGCCCATGTGCTCCTTCATCTAGAGTGGAGACACTCTAATACAGGAGGTGTGTTACTGGCCAAATCACCAGGTGAAAACTGAGGAAAGAAGCCTAAAAAAATAAAACTAATGCAGCCACCACATCTAATGATTGCTAAGCTAAAATATATTACATTTTTAGTTTGGGGTTTAGTATTTCTTTAATAGTTAAAGAGGAACTTCAGCCCCCTCCTCCATTTTTTCCCCTCTCTTACCTGTACTACAGCGTTGTCCCCAATTCAGATACTCACCTGCCCAGCAGATCCAGCATTGTCCTGCTGTGACCCACTACCTTGCTGTCACAGCCTGTGTCCTGCGCCGCCATCTTTCTGGTTCAAGCAGCCCAGTTCCCTGATAATGCATGGCAGGCTGGCCCTCCTCTGGCCTCTATGAATGAAAGTAGAGCATCCTGGGATATGTGATGCCTTTCTCGCCAAGGCCAGGGTGGGGTGGGCAGAAAAACTAAAAAAGTGCACAAACATAAAAAAAATTATTGACAAGCTTTTATGTGGAGGATGGGAGAAGCTCAAGGATACAGTACCCAGTGCATCCTGACAGAGGTCTACTTTAAGGTCATGTCCCCCTCCCAGCCTTTGAATGGACAATGAAAGAGGAAGCAACAGACTAATGAGATCATTTCCCTATCACTCTGCCCACTTCTCCAACGAACATGTTACTTGTAAGCACATGAACACCGCAGTACAACTGATCGGCTCTTTGTCCTGCTCCTCCCTCTTCCAATCTGAGCTCGGCTGTACAGGAACTGCAAGAGGTTGATACCAAGTCATATTCAGATGTGTACACGGCTTGCATTGTAAAACACATTTAATGATGCACAGTAGTACCTTGGATTATGAGCATAATTAGTTCCAGAAGCATACTTGTAATCCAAAGCACTCGTATTTCAAAGCAAGCTTCCCCATTGGAATCAATGGAAACTCAGATAATTAGTTCCAGTGTCACGGCTAGTGTATGCAGTACCACATGTGGCCAGAGGTTGGGGAGACACTCAGAAACACTCGGAGACGCTCAGAGACCGCTCAGGAACCAAGTGTCTCGGAGAGTCTCCGGTGCCCCCCCCACCTCTGGCCAAATGCGGTACTGCACACCCCAGAGACTTGAATCTTGCTCGTCAGGATTTTTTTTTTTTAAAACAGCTCGTATTGCAAGACGCTCGTAAACCACGTTACTCGCAATCCGAGGTTTTACTGTATTAATAAATGAATAGATGCATTAATTGGTATCTTTTATATCTGACTGTAGCCTTAAGGTAAATAAATAAACCCAGGTGATTCAAACTGAACATATAGAGAAGAAATGTAGAATTAGACCATTCCATGAAAACCACATGCCAAAGCTATCAATAGATACAGAGATGTCTACAGGAGATGTCTCTCCTGTCCTCCATTGCTGCTATTCAAGCACAGATCATGCTTAATTATCTGCTACAGTGGTGAACGACAGCTCTTAAACTAGAAATAAAAAAATGCTTGTCGTCTTTGGCTCTGGAGGAGATCAAATGTTTCTCCTGCTCAGCATTCTGAAGCCATTTACCTACTGTAGGTCCCGGGCTGGAGAGGCAAGGGCAACCAGGAAACACCACGGGTGGCACTTGATGGGAAGGGGGTGCCAGGGCATGCACTGTACTGTAAAAGTGATTGGGCAGCTTCATAGCCACCCGGATCACCTTTACACGACAGCCAAAAGTAGTCTGAAAACCAAGCAACAACCATGAGCTTGCTTAAACCCCTTGACTACAGGGGCATTTATAAATGCACCAGGGTAGACCGGGGTTATTGATTATTTTGCAATTCATTTGTTCACTGGGAAGGCAATTTTATGGTGTAAAAAGTGTGATCCTGGAGTTCAGCTTTAATTTGGACTGCTCAGGTTTTTTTTTGCAAGGTTAACTCTAAACTCTACAATTATGATGAGATTTACAGCTCATTCATTACCACAAAACAGCCTAGAGTTATGTGAAACCTGAGAAATCATCTGAAATTTGTCACGCTAAGATGAATCGGCAGTTAGAGAAGGTGAGATAAATACTCAAAGCACCTCCCCTAACAACCAGCCCGGTCTGTTCACATGATACACACTCATCGTATGACCACTTCTACTGTTCTTGTGCAAAGAGGGAGCTTTTGGACCATGCAGATCTGCTTATATATGTCTAAATCTGTAAAAGATCTGATGTTTGGTTCAAATTGGGTCAGTCCAATCTAATCTGTTTTTTGGGAGCAAATTGAAAAAAGTTTGAATCACACACTTCTAAGAACTTTTGGGAATTCCACTGGTGATATCTCTACACCAAATTCCTAGGTTTATGCCACCTGCTGAAGCCACCAGACACATCAAACTTGCCATCTCATTCTTTCTTAGAGGCCCTCATCCAGCTGAGGCTGATCCAACTAAAGTGGAACTAAACCCTCCTCTCCTTTTTAGCCAAGGAAACTGCCATCTTAGCCTTGGTTTGATCTGCAACTGCCATGGTGCTGCACATGTGATCAGTTATGACGCTTTTTATAACCGTTAAATTGATGGGTTTAGTTCCACTTTTGTATTAGGCTCCAGCTCATAAAACCTAAATTTACTCATATAATTTTGTAGCCCAATAATTCAGAAAATGTTTTATGCCTCTTTCAATTGGATAAAAGTTTGTAAGTTGCAATTACTATAACCTTAATTACCAAATACTATAACATTTTTCTGGAATTAGGGTCTGTTCGCACCATGCATGGTGCTTGGCAATTTTCCAAAACCGGATCCATGCCAGCACAGGGAAACATGAGCCCCATTCACACCACAACGCTGATGTGATGTGTGGTGCAGACATGCTGCTTTCTTCCACAATGCACCAGAACTTTTGTAATGTCAGTTTTGGGCACCACACTGCAAATCTCCTCCAATTAATAGATGTCAATGAAATATTACTTTGACCACCAGCACAGAATGGACCCTAGCCTGCATGCTACAATGCATTGTTTGGCATGCATGAATGGGCCTTAAAGCAGATGTAGCCCTCGGTAAACTTAGCGGCCCTGTCATTTGAATTTGGTATGTCTGATATAGTCTTGGCATAGAAATTTCTCTGAATTCTCAGAATCTTTTGATATTATGTACTGTTAAATGATGATTAATATTATTCTGAAATTGTTTGACAATTTTTAGATGCAGTTTTTGACAGATCGGTGAACCTCTGCCCATCTTTACTTCTGAGACACTCTGACTCTCTAAAACTTTCTTTTTTTACCCAATCATATTACTGATCTGTTGCCAATTAACCTAATTAGTTGCTAAATGTTATTCCAGCTCTTCCTTGTTAGTACCACTTACTTTGCCAGCTTTTTGTTGCCCAGTCTCAACTTTTTTGAGATGTGTTGCTGCCATCAATTTACCTTTTTTTTTTTTAAATGGAACATTTTCTCAGTTTAAACATTTGATAAGTTTTCTATTTTCTATTATCAATAAAATATGGGTTTATGAGATTTTCACATCATTGCATTCTGTTTTTCTGTAGATTTTACACAGCTCTCCAGTTTTTTTTTTACATTGGGTTTGTAGAAGAAGGATAGCGGGTACATATAAGAAATTAGTCAGTGGTTAAGTGCACCAGACTCCACCGGTAAAGTAAGAAATATTGTATAATATTTATTGGACTAACCAATTATTATGTTCCAGCAAGTAAAAGTAGATTGGCATGACAGCTTACCACAATTGCTAATTTAAGTAAGTAATGTTTAGGTGCAACTTGTAAGTAAAGTTATTTTCTGTAATGCCCCGTACACACGGTCCAACGGAAAATGTGTGATAGGACCTTGTTGTCGGAAATCCCGACCGTGTGTGAGCTCCATCACACATTTTCCATCGGATTTTCCGACACACAAAGTTTGAGAGCTTGCTATAAAATTTTCCGACAACAAAATCCGTTGTCAGAATTTCTGATCGCGTGTACACAAATCCGACGCACAAAGAGCCACGCATGCTCAGAATAAATAAAGAGATGAAAGCTATTGGCTACTGCCCCGTTTATAGTCCCGACGTACGTGTTTTACGTCACCGCGTTCAGAATGATCAGATTTGTGTGACCGTGTGTATGCAAGACAAGTTTGAGCCAACATCCGTTGGAAAAAATCCTAGGATTTTGTTGTCGGAATGTTCGATCAATGTCCGACCGTGTGTACGGGGCATTAGTCATATATTAAGTCTAAAGCCTAGTACACAGCACTAGTTTGTTTTGGCTGGGTTGAACGAAAAAAAAACCTGACAGCTCCGGTTGGAGCCGGTTTACTAGCAATACAATATTAGTGCAGCGATCTCCCCTGCTGTACTATTGTGTTCTGACAGGGGGGCAGCCCCCCTGCCAGAACACTTTGGTCAGCGCTCTCAGTCAGCGCTCTCAGTTATTGGCTGAGAGTGCTAATCGGGAGCTGTTCAGCTGCTGGTTTTTCAGCATGCTTGCATAACCGAAGCTGGCCATCGGACCGGCTGCCATGTCGGACGGTTTTTATTAAATCAGCTGATGTCACCCAACATTCGGCCCGTGTGTGCTAGGCTTAAATGTTTTCCTACACGAATTTCATGCCTATTGACCTATAAACACTATATAAAGTTTACACCGGATGTTATTTCTGCCACAATGTAGTATTTATGTTACCTTACAGCCTTCACATGCATGGACACCATAATGGAACCCTGAGGCCTTGTCTCCACAAACTCGACATTCTATGGCAATGAAGGAATTGGAAGTTTCGTCTGGTGGTTTACTGAATGACTGGGTCTGGTCTGAGTAGTAAGGCGGAGAGGGGGGCTCCAATTTGATCATGTCTGGGTTAAAAAAAGAATGATTGGACCACAAATTTGTCAATAAAATTATTTTCTCATGTTTATACAGCTAGACAGAGGACAAGTGTGGCAAGCAGTAGCAAGAAATCACAAATCATTCATTACTGTTCTGATTTCAGGAAACTGAAACCTGTGTTTTTCTGTGATGGGTTATTGTATTTTCATCATTATAAGTACTACTCCTTGCACTTACAGACTAAGCATTTTATAAAGCTGAAAATAACAAATTTAAAGACTTGGTAAGGAGAATGGGCAAAATGACAGGTTCTCTTAAAAAGCTCACCCTCCTATCCGCTCATACATTGTTTTCCTATACTTCCCCAACACTCTGTCTGTAGGAGTTCTGAGAACTACCCAGAATTACACCTTCTTCCCTCCCTAAGATGCAGTTCTGAGGACTGGGTGACCAATCGCCAAGGCCGAACACTGTCACAGGAAGTAGGGTAGACAATCATAAAAACTGAACTCCAGGTATGATCTTAATTGCTTACTTACACTGACCAAAGTAAGTATGCATATTTCATAATTGAGGGACGGTACCGCTATGGAAGCTGACAATCAATCTAGTGGTTTATGTTACTACAGTGATCACTGCAATCTTCCAGGTCCTGTGCCGAGCAGCTTCCTTACTACATATTGACCACAGGGGGTCACAGGCTTGGCACTGCCACCATTTACAGAATGTTTTTTATTTTTTTTAATGAATACAAGGCCTTCTCTGGTTGGACAAGTTGACCTCATGATCTTCACCTCACCCAATTAGAGAATGCCTTGCATTCACTGAAAGAAATACAAGGCCATCTGCAAAAGGTGATAAGCCAATCAAGTGACCCTTTGTGATCAGTGTGCAGTGGGGCAGCTGCTTGGCATAGAACCTGGAATATCGCAGTGAACACGGTAATAGCAGCAGCCACTACAGTGAATGTCAGCCTCCAGACCTGGCCCTCAGGTATGAAATATGCATACTTACATTGGTCCAAGCGGAACCAATGTAAGTATGCTATTAAGACAATACCTGATATTCAGCTTTAACCATGTGCAAGGATCGATGTGGACTCAGGAGACCCAGTGATCCTGCGTACGAACAGAGTGTTGGGGGAGCTTGGGGAAGGTAAGTATCAGTGGATGGGGGGGTACCTTATCAATAAAAGCTTTTACACTGCAGTTTTATAATACCGGAGATTATTGATCCAGTAGGGGATCAGGAAGGATTTTCTTTTCCCTCACTGGAGCAAGTTGAACCTTGATGCATAAGGTTTTTTGTGCCTTCCTCTTGATCAACAGTGGGTATAGTGTTCTGTACATGGATATTTTCTATTTGTTTTTTTTTTCTATTGGTTGAACTGGATGGACCTGTGTCTTATTTAAACCCAGGGGTTTTTTTTTCAGCAGGAACGTGGTGGAATGCAGTTCCAGCACCTCCAGCACTGAATGCAAGCAATGGCAAAGGGTGCTGGGTTGTGCTGGAGGGTCTATTGATATTGACCGCTGGGGGATCTATTTTGCTGGAGGGGGTATATTTTTTTTTGGGGGGGGGGTATATTGCTGCTAGGGAGGTCTTTTATTGTTGGGGGGGGTCCTTATGTTGCTGTGGGGGGTAAACTTTTGCTGGGAGGGGTCTACTACTGTTGAGGGAGGGTTCTATTACTGCTGACTACTAAAGTGTCTATTGATGCTGGCTGTGGGGAGATCTGTTGTTGCTGCTGAGAGTCTATAGCTGTGGGGGGAGGGAGTATTTTGTTGCAGGTGGATCCATTGTTGATGGGTGGATCCATTGTTGCTGGGGGAGGGGGGTCTATTGATTCTGGCTGCAGAGAAACTAATTTACTGCTTTTCTTGTTATCATTAACAAATTCAATACAAATTACTTAGCACCACAAAGTGATACTTGGTTCTGTAACCTCCAAAAGGGGTAGTACTGGGAGGTGGGTAGAGGGGGGAGCCAAGGAACATGCTCACAGGTGGTTAGGGGGAGGAAATAGGGGTGAATCAGAAAGGGGAAGTTCCTGCACCTATTCTTGGAGAAAAAAACCCTATGTAACCATGTAACTTTAACACAAGGAGAGAAACAGTAAAGGCAAACTTATAGAGGCGAAAACATTTAAGTAGATTCCATTTATAAAAATCTCATTTCATTTTAAAACAGGACATATAGAGGGGAATATGTATCAAGAAAATTAACACCAAACCTGGCTTCATTTCAGATATAAATGAAAAAAGCAGCGCTAGCGACAAATAAACCAAAACCTTGGCTTCATTTTCAGTTGGCTAATGCCGCGTATACACAACCGGACTTTCCGACAGAAAAGGTCCAACGGAATCATTCCGTTGGGCATTCTGATCATATGTGGGCTTCATCTGACTTTTTCTTTCTAAAATTCTGATGGACCTAGAAATAGAACATGTTTCAAATCTTTCAGACGGAATCAGTTCCTATTGGGAAAGCCGCTCGTCTGTATGCTATTCCGACGGACCAAAAATGACGCAAGGGCTGCTACTGGCTATTGAACTTCCTTCTTCTAGTCCCGTCGTACGTCATCACGTTCTAAACGATCGGACTTTGGTGTGATCGTGTGTAGGCAAGTCCGTTTCAGCGGAACTCTGTCGGAACTCCGTCCAAAAGACCGTCAGAGTTCATTCCGACGGAAAGTCCGGTCGTGTGTACGCGACATAAGTCTATGCGTTAGCAATCCTGGCCAGTCAACTGAGACAGTTTTGCACAGGTCTGCAACACAATTTCTACTGGAGAATGAGACACAGTTTTAAAAAAAATCTGATTAAAATCTATGTGTGAGCTGGACTATAGACCACTTCTTCTTTATGTTATGGAGATTAAAAAAAAGTGTCTGTTTTGTAGTCCAGCATGGGAGAACCGGGCAGGACTGCCAACACTGCTTGCATTTTGAGCAAAGCAGTTCAGTAGGTATCTAGCAGATCAACATGTCTTTTTCTAAACTTGCAGCTTTTAAAATTGATGTTACATGGGGCAATATGCGTGTATTGCAGAGATGTATGACAATTTTTTTTTTTATTTAGTCCAGACACACACAAGTTTTGTGGATTCAACTTTAGAATAAATTCTATACCATGTGATTATCTATGTTACATCTTTACACACAGATACCTGCCAACCCTGAAAAGATCGAGCCATTGTCTGAAAGAGGCAAAGAAGGATAATGCCTTCCTATTCTATTAGGTCTAGTAATTCTTGCTTTATCAATTGCCCTGATGTATTAGGTGGAGGCTCTGCATTGTATCTAGACAACACTCCAGAAAACTGTGATGAAAATGGAAAAAGTCAGCGTACTTTGGCAGTCTTGGAGTTTTAGGTCATACTTATAATCAGTGTCCATCTGGTCATTTCGACACGGGAATGGTTTATCTTCTAGAATGTCTTCATAGTGGGGAGCTGAGATACTTGTAAAATCCACTGTGCCAAATGGCTTAATGTCAAAGCCCTGGGAGTGGTCATCAATGCAGGACAAGTCCATTGTGTTCATCCCAAAATTCATGCTCCAAAATGGCATTTCTGTGTCCACCATGGTTGATGCGGTTTCCTGCAAGATAATATAGATATACTGTTAGCAAATTTAAAAAGCACAACAAAAGTTAATTTTAAGTAATCTTGGATTTAGTTTTGGCTAATAATTTGTTTTAAGCGAGAACTAAACCCGTCAATTTAACGGTTAAAGTGTTACTAAACCCAGGACCCTGCATTCACTATATCTGGTCTACCACAGTACAAAGAACATGGAAATGCAATTATTTTAGTAAATAATAACAGCTAAATACTTTTCTCATCGGCAGTATATTCTTGTGACATCTATCGGTGTCTGGTTAAAGTTTTTAGGAGGAGTTTTCATACTGCACTGGCTGACCTATCAGAATGCAGGACTCCTGACCCTCTGCCTGGACAGTGCTGATCGGCCCTGTGCTGATCACTTGCACTCTCCCAAGAAAAAAAAAAAAAAATTCTCTAGCAATACACACCAAACTGAGCATGTGCAGCCTGACTCCAGTAACTCTGTCTTATCCAGACATGTTTTGGAAACAATGCAAGAAGGGGAGGATCTGTGAATACAGGATCAAACAGCATTTTTACACAATACAGAGGATTAACCCCTTGGGTTCCGCAATGAGTATAACAAGCATGCTTTACTGCATATACAGACTGATTTTACTGTTGTGGGTTTGGTAACACTTAAAAAGAATAACAATTACACTCCTGGCATGCCGGGAATGCTAACTGTCACATTTGCTTGTGCTTTCAGCCAAACTGTCAAATCAACAAATGGCTGGAGTCATAACTGATCACGTGTGCAGCACCATGGAAGTTGCAGATCAAACAGAGGCTACGATGGCAGCTTGCTTGACTGAAAAGGATAGAAGAATTTAGTTCTGCTTTAAGACTAATCCTTGATGGCCGCAGGAAACATTAGGCAGTTGACCCGTTAGCACTTTAGATACTTAAAGCGGTATTAAACCCCCCCCCAAAAAAATGTTATGTATTGCAGTTTACTAATCTTTGGATGTGGTGGCTTTTTTTTCTTTATTTTCACCTGTCTGTTATTTTTCAGCTTCCTTTAACAGACCAAACTGTCCAGCAAAAATGGCAGCTACAGGGTTGAGACACATACACAATATTGGTATCATGTTCAGCGCTAAACCATCTGATGAAAAAGATTAAGGTTTAAAATTTGAATGGGGGCTATAAAGGGAGCGAGGCTGCTTCAGGCGCGGGCTGGGGAACCAGATCACTGTGAACAAGAGGAAAGCAAAAGGAGGAGAGAGAAGCCAAGCCAATCTTTTAAACAGCTTAGGACTTTTTTCAGTATATAGGTATAAAACAACACTAAAAACTTGCGTGAAAAATGTTGGAGCACTTGCAGAATGCTAGAGCGTGTCTCAGACACACAGCCGATGTCTCCACGAGGATTACTGAGCTGTGGCTAACCCACGGGGCCCATGGATCCCTCAATAGAGACTTTCCGGCGGTCCTCCTGTGCTCCTGTGACACTGCATGTGGAAGCTCCCACCCGCTCTAGCACTCTGCAAATGCTCCAACATTTTTCACGCAAGTTTTTAGTGTTGTTTTATACCGTTGTGGTATAACGGTGAATATATTCCTAAGCTGTTTAAATGATTGGCTTGGTGCTTCTCTCTCCTCCTTTTGCTTTCCTTTTGTTCAGAGGGTTGAGACAACCATTAATACTGACAGGGGTGCTTACAAGGATCAGCTTTTATTCATTTATGCAAAATCTTTATCCCCAAAAAAAATAAATAAAATAAAAAACTGTTGCTGTAACTGCTTAAAAAATGTTATCTGGCTAGCTTTTATGTGTTAGTCAAATGCATCTAAATCTGCTACTGACAATGCTGCTGTCCAATGAAGTGGAGGTGCCCCAAGACAGGGAGTACAGTGCTGTGTAAAAGTTTTAGGCAGGAGTGAAAAAATGCTGTAAAGTAGAAATGCTTTCAGAAATAGAAGTGTTAATAGTTTAATTTTATTAATTAACAAAATGGAAGGGTAAATGAAAAGAAGATAAATCCAAATCAAATCAATATTTGGTAAAATGTGAATCTGACCGTCTACATGAGCTCTTAGGCTGAATGCAACAATTCAGAGATCTCATCGTTGACGTTTCAGAGAAATATAAGACCCGGTTCACACAGGGGCGACTTGTCAAGTAACTTAGCCGCCTGACAAGTCGCGCTCTATTCTGTACTGTGGAACCGTTCTAATAGGAGCGACTCAAGTCGCTCCGACTTAGAAATAGGTTCCTGTACCACTTTGGGGCGACTTGGGATTGGCTTGCATTGACTTCTATACAGAAGTCGTTTTGCAAGCCCCGCTGAAGCTGCCCCTGTGTGAACCGACTCTAATGCCCTGTACACACGGTCGGATTTTCCGACGGAAAAAGTGCGATCGGATTGTGTTGTCGGAAGTTTGAGAGCAGGCTATAAAATTTTCCGACAACAAAATCCGATCGGTTAAATTCCGATCGTGTGTACACAAATCTGACGCACAAAGTGCCACACATGCTCAGAATAAATAAAGAGAAGAAAGCTATTCGCTACTGCCCCGTTTATAGTCCCGACATATGTTTGAGCCAACATCCGCCGGAAAGAATCCATGGATTTTGTTGTCGGAATGTCCGATCAATGTCTGACCGTGTGTACAGGGCATTAGAGTGACCTTACAAGGATCAGGTCTAATACAGTAGCCCAGTCTAGGGAATAAATACTTATAACTATATTATGAACACTGAGGATTTACAAGATACAATAGGATCCAATGATATCAGTAAAATTGAGGATGTATCCTAGAAACCTTGTTTGCAAAGGGAGAAAATAAACTCTGACAACACAGTCTACAACCTTCTTTATTATACATTGTTCCTTCCTTCCTCCCAATTAGCATCTGCTACACCATATATTTATTACCTGATGTGCCCACAAATGTGTTTAAATAAATCTATTAAAGTGTTTTGATAAGCATTTGCCTACTTGGCTGTATGTGCCAAAGCTAAAATCCCTTTTTTTAGTAATAGTACTTGTTACGGTTTGCTAACACCAAAGAGACAATTTATAGAAACAATTTTATTTTTACCCCACCCAACTGATGATAACTTAATCTCTTTTTGTGCATGCAAATCAATAAAAGGTGCTTCTAGACCATGATCATGTATGCAAACAATGTTATCCTTTCCTGGGCGAAACTTTGAGGCTGGAAATGCTAGCTGCTGCTTGGCTAGCATTTAGACAAATTAATGGCTGTGTGTTGAGTTATTTTGATGGGGACAGCAAATTTACACTGTCATACAAGCTGTACCCTCACTACTTTACATTGTAGCAAAGTGTCATTTTTTCAGTGTTGTCACATAAAAAATATAATAAAAAATTGTGAGGGGTGTACTCACTTTTTCACTTTTGTGAAATACTGTGTATCTCTCTCTCTCTCTCTCTCTCTCTCTCTCTCTCTCTCTCTCTCTCTCTCTCTCTCTCTATATATATATATATATATATATATATATATATATATATATATATATACATACACACACCACACACACACACACACACACACACATATATATATATATATATATATATATATATATATATACACATTGCTAGAAAGAATTCTCCATGTTTGTATTGCCAAGTGCTACACCTCACCTTCTGTTTTGGATGTTTCTTAATTGCAGTTTTAATGAGAAAATTAATTGGAAGGTGTGGTTTGCCAAACAGTATACAGTATATGTTCTGTGCTGTGATCAAGGCTTGTAAGCCGAAACACGTGAGCCCCTGTACATTTTTACTCACTTTCTTTTATGCACCAATAAAGAAGCTACAAGGACGTTTGGAGTTGCCGGCTCTATTCTTTGTATTTATGTCTTTATATTTAAGAGCATATGTCTGTACACTCCTGAAAAAGTCGTAGTGTTCATGGACACATTGGCTAACATGGAGGGGAGTTTCCAGACAGAAAAAAAAATGAGAGCTCAAAAAAGCTCAAAAGCCTGTAGGAGCTGCTTCTTTGAGATGCAGTGCATGAGCCTTAATCTGCTCAGTTCTACATTGGAAAGGAACCAAGAGGAAAGATGTTGTGGGTGCTTTTACTTATCTGCATCCGTCCTTTGCTACAATGTCTGTAGTGCAGGGTCTTTAATACACTGATTTTCTGATTTTACTGTATAGTAAACATTACATAGAATACGCAAGGGCAGTATTCTATAAACTGTGAGACCTTCCTTAATTACAATAGCCCTATCAGAAATTGTTATCCCCATTTTTGTACCTTTTATCAAATAAAGTTTACTTTACACATAAAACTACTTCATTTTCATAAGTCACATAGCAGTCTAATACTGGGTAATACGCACATAACAAGCAAGTTTGAAAAAAACATCATGACAAGCAAGTTAAAAGAAAACACCATGGCCTTGTTCATTGCCATTCCCTGCTATGATGCAACATGTGACAAGAAGTCAAAGATCAGAACAAATCTGCTACCAAAAAGAAGAAAAAAATACAAATCATTTCACGACAAATACAGAATAATCCTGAATCTATATTTTTAATTTGTATATGGATGGTACAACTTACTGTTATGGAATGCAGATTTAGAGTGTTTATACAGGTCAAGGAACTTTGAGTTGACATCTCAAATCCCTGTAAACTAGTTTCCCTCTACTGCCTTTGACCTCTTCTATCAACTACTCCAACCCTTCAAGGGCCCATCTGTTGTCATTCTTCCTTTCCCAGTTGTGCCCTAAAAAGTGCACTTTACTGTCCCTGCACATCTTTTTTAGCCTTATTAATTTAAAGTCACCCCTCACCCACCTCCATTAGTGCCCAACTCCAGACAATACTGAATCCTTGGACCATGTGGACAAGTGTTAGTTCTTCTCTCAGGTTGCATCTGTCCCCATCTGGTCAATTTTCCTCCACTTCATGTTTAAGAGGTACTACAAAAAGTAAAGCTTCCCAAAGTGAAAGGAAATCCCAACTTTGACAGTTACCACTGAAACAGATGTCCACATCAGAAGATCTCCCCTCTATTCCTGTTTTGCAGACAACTGTAAAATGTTACATTTCATTTCACTTTCTATTTTAGAGACAAATATATTTTTCTTGTAAATGTATATAAAAGAGCAATGGTGGTATATCCTCAAAGCCATCAACACAAGTGGTATAGTACAAATTATGTATCCAACGTTTGATAGAATACAATTAGAAATAGCGTATTAATAAAGGCATGTACCTCAGGCCAGTAAAAACAAAAGCATATAACCCAGGGTAACATATAACCCAGGGTGAGGGCCACAATCACTTTCTATTTTAGTAGTAATGGTCAATTCAACAAAGCATCTAAGCCTCCATCTTTGTTCCAGCCAAAAATACTTTTTTTCTTTTTTTACTCTGTATAGAATAGAGAATGGTTAAAACTTTACAAACCTTGTCCCATTGGAGAGATTTCCCTTCACTTCCTGTCCTGTACACAAACTCTCCTGTGTCCAGAAATGCCTCTCTGTCTTAAGGAATGCTGTCTAAGGGCTTGTTCATATCAGCATCATGCACTACCACACAGCCGCTGGTGTACAATGTGAAGGCAGCAGTGTTAATTGAACTAAAAAACAGCACATTGCACTTTAACTGGACCCTTAAAAGTTAGACTACATTTAAAATAAAACATCCTGTATGCTGCAGCTACAGTTAGTTACTTTGTTAACTATACCATTACTTAATAAATACAATGGACACATCAAGAGCTTTTAGAAGAAAAAAGACATGTATTGCCGCGTACACACGACTGGTTTTGCCGTCGGAATAAACACCGAAGGTTTCTCCGACGGAATTCCATTCAAGCGGTCTTGCCTACACACGGTCTACCCAAAGTCCGACCAAAGTCAGACTGTCAAAAACACGGTGACATACAACACGTACGACAGGACTAGAAAAAGGAAGTTCAAGAGCCAGTAACCAATAGCTTCCGTCTTGTACTTGCTTCAGAGCATGCGTCGTTTTTGGTCCGTCGGAACAGCATACAGACGATCGGTTTTTCCAGATAGGAATTGGTTCAGTCGGAAATATTTAGAACGTTTCATTTCTAGGTCCATCAGAATTTAAAAAAAAAAAAGTCAGATGAGGCCTACATTCGATCGGAATAGATGATGAAAAGCTTTCGTCTGACTTTTTCTGTCGGACATTCCGCTCGTGTGTACGCGGCTTATGTTGTTACTTCTGAGAACTTCCCTAATCAAATGGTTAATGCTTTTGCTCTGTAAGAGCTTCTATATATATATGAGAAAATTATCTCATTTTTAACATTTAATATTTATATTATATTTATATTAAAACAGGACATTGAATTCTTTCTGATGGTCTGTTCTCTTTGAAATAAGGGTTCCCGTAAATAATTGAGCACTTAATCAGGCAACATTACTGGACATTAAATCCTTAATTAGCTGTTAGACCGCTATGGTCAGGTCATCCTCTTAAACTCTGTCCTCCTTGGAAAGTTAACAAGTCTAATTTTAGGCTTCGTAACCACTGGTATCTGTTATCACAAACAGCATGACTGGTATGAGTTATATTTCAGATGAATATAATCCAGATGCCTACTGCACTGGTCACTCCAATGATAGCAAATTGGCCTTTCACCCACTGAGATCAAATAATATCATTAACTGAGTGTGAACTATTCCAGCATTCTAAAAAATAAATTTTCACCAACAGAAAAATATGTGATTTGAAGTTTCAGAATCATTAGAAAGAGAAGGATTAGAATCCCGGTTGGGTTTTTATTGCTATCTGTGGCTGTAGACAGGGGCCCCAATCTTCTTCTTCTTTACCAAGCTATATTTTTTGTTTCTATAAGAGATTTACTCTCACTTCTAGGCTGGTGCAGCCACTGTCACCAGCACAAGAAATGAGGGGAAATCTTTCTATGGGAGCCACATATAGTGGTAAAAATGGAATTGGAGTTCTTAGCATTTCCCACTCTATCCAAAACTAAAAAAAATGTGGCTGGCCATACAATTTAAAGTGAATCTCTTCTCTAATCACAAAACTAACTGATTAACTGCCCTTCAGCACCCTTTGGTACCCAAAGATGTTTAATATTTGCCAATCCTGAAAAAAATGCTATACCTGGCTTCCTGTATAGATCAGTCTTGGTGTCTCTGTTGAAGAAAAGTTTCAGTAAGGCCAGCTTGCTTAATCTCACCCTTAAAGTATATATAGTTTTAGATTTAGAGTATCTAAGAGGTAAATTCCCATAAGGTTATTTTTTGCTGTCTGTCTTGTTGGGGAGATTTCTCCTCACTTCCTCTCTGAAAGATGCACAAGTAAAGAAGGGGAAATCTCCAATTTGAGAGAGTTGTCACTGGAACAGGTGTTCTATTGAGAGTGACGTCATCAGAGCTTGGTCAAATGGGCAGAAAACGTGAACCTGAAAAGAAGACCAAACAAAGATGGAACCATGGCGGGTGACAGCTCAGTGATGGAGGGCTCTGTTTGAAAAATATGTCAGTCACAATGTGCTAGTATGTGGTGCACACTATCACATTATGGCACAAACTTGCAGGGAGTCAATTAAAAACAACAGGTTCATAGAGTTTATTATCTCTTTAAAATGAGACCCGTTCTCAGCAACTGGGAGAGGTTCCAATGAGTGTTTGCACTGGAAATTTCGACTGTCAATGACAGCCATGATCCATTGTAAAGCCCAGGAGGCATATTGATCAGTTGCTGGGCTGAAATCATGTATCACTTTAACACTGTGATTAAGAAGGAAACACTTAGGATGCCATAGGAGCTTCCCGTGAGCTCCAGCAGCAAAGTTGTGATTTATTGTTTACTGATAATATCAAGCAGAATTCCTGATTTACTGACAAAGAATATTTGCAAATATTAGCTGATCTTCCACCACCCTCAAAAATACCAGGTAGACATACAGACTGGTATTTGCATAGACGTGAGACTCGAATTATTTAGTCCCTTTGTTAGGCTTTTACAGGCTTTTATTGTTTATTGCTTTTGTTTACCGGTATATGGCATTTCTCAGTGTTGGGTAGAGTGCCCAGTGTAGTTCCCTGCTTTGACCATTAGTTGTTACCATAGCTAGTAATGTGAGTAGGTTTAGAGAGCCCTTGAATTGAGTAGAAAGTGTAGTCACCTAGAAAACCACTTAAGGGCCTCAAACCAATAGTGGGGTATGAGTCTAGGAATTGGCAGCACTGCCTCTGCGAGTGTGGGGCATTTTGGGAAGTAGGGCTGAGATATAAATAGTCATGGGCATTATAGTAATTGAAAGGTTCTGGAGGTGGTATATATGTGATTATCTGCATTCAGTAAATAGTTAAAAGGCTTTCATTATGTGGACTTTTCCTTTTCTAACCTCAAAAACATGATGTCCTCTGGAAACGGGTCCATTGCCATAAAGCCTAAAGCAGGTATGGGGCAGACTACTACTTGGGGGTGAGAAGTCAGGGGTCTTCTGGGGTGTGCTCATAGATCTGAAGGATCCGGTGGTCTAGCTTCCAGGTCCTGTACCGAGAGGCTGCCCAGCTGCTTTCTGAACAGAGGGGGTCTCTTTCTTGGCACAGGTGTCATTAAAAAAACAAAGTGTTCTCCAACTGAATAAGGTGGAGATCATCCCGCCTCTACACCTTGCTTGAGAATATGCAAAGTGTTTCCTGAATGGCACACAAGACAAGCAAGTGACCTTCTTCATTCACAGTGCAGCAGGTTAACCGCTTAGCATGCGACCAAGAAAAAAGAGAGTGATTACTGTAGTAGAGGTGCCTAGTACAGTGATTTCCAGCTTCCACTGAGATCCTACAGGTATTGAACATACATACTTACAATGGTCTAAACTGGGCCAATGTAACTATGCAAAAATTGTCATGCCTAAACTTCATCTTTTGAAGAAGGATAACAACTTTTTTTTTAGACATTGCAGGAACAGAAGTGCATTGTGGGAATGCTGAAAGGTTCCTTTTTTATACAACTATAGCTGTGAGCGGCAAAAGCCTTACTGATTTAGGAAAACACTGGAAAATAAGCTTTTTTTTTATTTTATCAGCAACTACATCAGCTGAGCGGGTCTGTATTTCAAGTAACACGCATACAACAAGTGGCCGTTTATTGGTTTATTGATCTCTGTCCAAAGTACACATAGTTGACTGAAAGAGTGCAGGTTATTTGTAGCTAGCGATAACAGGCCAGCTCTGTAATTCTGTGCCGAGGCACAGTTTGTACAAGACTTGGGAAACAGGTGTAAGTGATCAGGGCCTTGATAGTTATTTCACAGGTAGTGACATGTATGTGTAGTCTAATAAGGCTGACCATACAAAAATTTTCTTGTACAATTTTCCTTTAGATTTATCTTAAAGGGGTTGTAAAGGTTCTCGTTTTTTCACCTTAATGCATCCTATGCATTAAGGTGAAAAAACATCTGATGCTTACTGGCCCCCCAGCCCCCCCGTTTACTTACCTGAGCCCTCGAAATTCCCACGTCGAGAACGCGCTGGATTTCGGCTCGGTCTTCTCGGCTCTTCATTGGATAGATTGATAGCAGCGCAGCCATTGGCTTGCACTGCTGTCAATCAAATTCAATGACGCGGGCGCCGGGGGGCGGGGCCGAATCCTGCACTTGGTGGCTATGGACGCCGAATGCAAGATTCGGGAGCGCGCCCGTAAGGTAATCCCCTGGGAGAGCGCTTATTCCAAGGGGTTATCTGAGACGGGGAGGAGCTAGGAGAGCTGCTGGGAGACCCCAGAAAACATCATTCTTTAGTTTTAGTTTAACCACTTCAGCCCCTTTTTGACCAGAACACTTTTTGCGATTCGGCACTGCGTCGCTTTAACTGACAAATGCGAAGTCATGCGACGTTGTACCCAAACAAAATTGTCATCCTTTTTTTCCCACAAATAGCTTTTTTTGGTGGTATTAAGTTTCAGTTTTTAGTCTTTAGTTTTACTTTAACCACTTCAGCCCCTTCCTGACCAGAGCACTTTTTGCGAGACGGCACTGCGTCGCTTTAACTGACAAATGCGCGGTCGTGCGACGTTGCACCCAAAAAAAATTGACGTCCTTTTTTTCCCTCAAATAGAGCTTTCTTTTGGTGGTATTTGGTGGTATTCCACCTCTGCATTTATTTTTTGTGCTATAAACAAAAAAAGAGCGACAATTTTGAAATAAAAGCTATATTTTTTACTTTTTGCTATTATAAATATCCCCCCAAAAATATATAAAAAAAACTATTTTTTTCCTCAGTTTAGGCCAATATGTATAATTCTACATATTTTTGGTAAAAAAAAAATAAAAAAAATCGCAATAAGCGTATATTGATTGGTTTGCGCCAAAAGTTATAGTGTCTACAAAATAGGGAATAGATTTATGGCATTTTTATTATTATTTTTTTTTTATTAGTAATAGCGGCGATCTGCGATTTTTATCATGAGTGCGACATTATGGTGGACACTTTTGACACTATTTTGGGACCATTGTCATTTATACAGTGATCAGTGCTATAAAAATGCACTGAATACTGTATAAATTACACTGGCAGGAAAAGGGTTAAACACTAGGGGGCGATCAAGGGGTTAAGTGTGTCCTAGGGAGTGATTCTAACTGTGGGGGGGGGTCGGGCCACCTAGGACACAATAGCGATCACTGCTCCCGATGACAGGGAGCAGTAGATCTCTGTCATGTCACTAGGCAGTACGGGGAAATGCCTTGTTTACATAGGCATCTCCCCGTTCTACCGCTCCGTGACACGTTCACAGGACACCGGTGGACATCAGGTCCGCGGGACCCACGGTCACGGAGCATGCGGCGGTCGCGTGCGCCCACAATGCCGCATCTTAAAGCGGACGTACCTGTACGCCCATTTGCACAGCCGTGCCATTGTGACGATGTATATCGTCATGCACTGGTCGGCAAGCGGTTAAAGCATAACTCCACTTTTGTTGAGAAAGAAACATTCCCCTCTGGGTGATCTATGTACATTGCAAGGATTTTACCAAACTTTTTTTCAGATTCCTACCTTTTGTTATTGTGAAGAAATATCTGTTTGTTTTTCTGTGTCCATGTGAAACTATCAATCAGCTGCTGCACCTGCAGGACTCTCTTGAGGAAAGTTGAAGAGCCTGCTTCCCTTTAGATGTGATTTCCCTTTTGGAGTATCTTGCCAAAAATGACATTTTAGCTGCAGAGGGATGCCCAAAATCTGTTGTATATCTTAGTGCAGACTTATGGGAAAATCAGTGAGCAGGAAATGACAATCACTGTATGACTTGTGTAGCAATTGTATACGCTATATTATTATTTTTTTTACTTGCTATTTTTTCTCCCATGAAAGTGGAGTTACCCTTTAAATGTTAACTTGAAAATAGGATGCCTTGTCTGGAGTTTTCTGCAACCCCAGCTCAATAACATGTTTTCAGACATTATTCCCAGCAAATGAGAAGCTTGATGTGTGCAGTATATTCGGATGTAACCTTTCACTCACTTTACTTATTTTAGTATTCGGCTTCCACGTAATTGTCCCAGTGGGAGAAGATGAACTTCCTTAATGTGAAGGAATATGGCAACAACGGGTCATAATCCTCAAATCAAAACATATCAGAGAATGGGCATATCCACTATAATCACAGAAACTGAAGATAGATAAATAGATGGATAGACAAATAGATAGATAAGAAACAGACTTCGATGCAGCTTTCAGAATAAGAGTATTTGGTAAGTGATCCTGCCATTAGGGTCCTTATGAAGGCACTTCCTGTTGCAAGATCACAATGCTCTGTCCCTGTCTCCCAGTTATGCTTCTGCATTGTCACCCTGTAACATGCTTCCCCAGTAGAGAAACGTATTCCACTATTCTTAAAGGCCTATTTACTTCAGCTAGGTCAGTTGCAGTGCAGTTAACACATATGTGTTATCTTGCATGTTAAGATCCATTGAATACATAACATGGTTTGCATAAAACGCACCACAAGAGACCAAACGTTTCAATAGCTGCATTTTTACTAGCTAAGTGTACTAAGTCACAGTATTTTAACAGTGTGTTGCCTTGCAATGCAGGCGCATTGAAAAAGTGCCATTCAGAATGAACGTCACCGCAGCACACCAACATAGGGAACATGCATTTACACTTACAGTATCACATGCGCAAAATTGCACAATGTCGTATATGTTCACAAACCACGCACTTGCAGACTCCAGGCCTGGTTCACACTAGTACGATTTCAGATGTGACATCAGTCACACAAAATCGCACAACAATGGAAGTCGCATTGTTTTCAATGGTGCCCCTTCACATGAATGCAGCACAGCACGATTTTAGAAAAGGGTCCTGTGCTACTATTCTGGCTCCATAAAATATGCAAACCGCATCCAAGTTGCATCACATAATCGCACTGAAAGTCGGATCAGTGTGAGCCTAGCCTTATTGTTAATGGCACCAATAATGAGGAAAGTGGTGTGAAAAAGTGCAAGGCAAAAGTGGCAAAACGCGCAGCTAATAAACGCGCAAAGCTCAAAATTACAAAGAAAAACTTCTTAGCCTCATTTGTCATGTGTAAGGCAGCCCTATGAAATGAATGGTCTGCCCTATGTCCGATAGGGCAGGGTTCCCCTTAATTTCCATATCAGACCCGAAGGGCCTGGTATTAATTTTAGGGGGACCCCCACGCTATTTTTTTTTTTTACATTTTGGTTCGGGGTTCCCCTTAATATTCATACCAGACCCAAAGGGTCTGGTAATGGACTGGGCAATGAGTTTTATCTATATTGCCGAGACCCGACAATTCATTACAGCCGCGATCAGTTTTAAATGACAATTTTTCCTTTAGAAATTTCATTTTGCTGTGGTATTGTTCTAAACACGGGAAAAATGCGCCACTTTACAGGCATATTATAGACATCCCCCCAGACACGATATTTAAAGGAATATTTCATTTTTATTGTTTCACTTTAGGCATTAAAAAAAATCACTGCTCTAGAAAAACCGAATGTTTTAAAAAATTTTTTTTTGCATTGATACAAGTCCCCTGGGGCAGGACCCAGGTCCCCAAACACTTTTTTGTGACAATAACTTGCATATAAGCCTTTAAAATTAGCACTTTTGATTATTCATCTTCGTGTCCCATATACTTTAACGGTGTTCGTGTGTTCTGCCAAGTTTTTTGCCTGTTCGGTATGTTCTGGTGCGAACCGAACCGGGGGGTGTTCGGCTCATCCCTTTTGGTTACACCAGATGCGCTGAGTTGTGTAGATACATGCAGGCTTAATGCAAGGACATCGGCTAAAGCGCCCACAAAACTACTAAATGAACAGCAGAGAACTTTAGCTATGGCAGTATCCACAACAAGAAGGCAAGGAATGACTCTACCATTTACTAGAACATCACTTTTCAACGGACTGGTCCTTTAATTGAGCTTTATTAAAATGGTAATAAACTGTAATTTTAAACTTTCCCTACAGGTAAGCTTGTAATAAGGCTTACCTGTAGGTACCATTAATATCTCCTAAACTTGTGCTGTCCAGGAGATAGTCACATTGGCTCCAGCTGATGACATCACTGGTGCATGCGCAGTACACTCTGCATTTACAGCACACTGAGCGTGCCCTGATTCCAGAGAGCACCATGCCATGATAGTGACTCCCATAAGCATGTGCAGGAGTGACATCATCGTAGCCTAGCCATTCAAATGGCTGGAGAGCATGAACCAAGAAGGAAAGGTAAGTCTGTCATAATGTGTGGTGCATACTAGCACATTATGGCATTAACCTGCAGGGGGCCCAGATTTTTTTTTGTATCCATTTTACTATTACTTTAACCGCTTAAGGACCACCCCACGTACATTTACTGCTGCAGGACGGCCCTTGAGCGCAAAATCATGTACCTGTATGTGATACCTTCTTCCGGTCTGGGTCACGCGCCACCGGAGACACGCTTCTGCTGCGATTGTGAATCAGCAGAAACCCGGCGATTGTTTGTAGAGAGACAGAACGGCGGTCTGCCTATGTATAAAAGGCAGATCGCTGTCCTGCAGGTAAGAAAGACAGAGATCTTGTGTTTCTGCTAAGCAGGAACACGGATCTCTGTCTTTCATCAGTTAAGCCATCCCCCACACAGTAAGAAAACACTCCCAGGGAACACAGTTAACCCTTTGATCGTCCCTGATGTTAACCCCTTCCCTGCTAGTGTAATTTATAGAGTGAAAGTGCTGCCGCCGTCATTACTTGTAAAAAAAAAAAAAAAAGTCTATAATTCTATCCCATAGTTTGTAGACACGATAACTTTTGTGCGAACCAATCAATATACGTTTATTGGGATTTTTATTGGATGTGTTTTATAGCAGAAAGTAAAAAATCTTTTTTGTTTATAGCGCCAAAAAAATAAAAACCGCAGATATGATCAAATACCAACAAAAGAAAGCTCTATTTGTGGGGAAAAAAATGACATCGATTTTATTTGGGTACAGTGTTGCACAACCACGCAATTGTCAGTTAAAGCAACGCAAAAAAATGGCCTGGTCAGGAAGGGGGTAAAACCTTCTGGAGCTGAAGTGGTTAATCATTGAAGAACATTGCTAAGATCAATGTAAGCAAACAAACATTGAACATTTTTAGTAAAAAATCGAATTCTTTTTATAAAGGCGATAATATGGCGCTGTATCATCCTACAATTTGCACACAGCTGGACACTTTCTGTTGTCATATGTTTTCACTGAGAAGCAGTGTCCTTGAACTGGGACATAAATGGACTTACAAATCACATCAGGAAGCTTAAAATGGAGGATTCTGGCCAGGGGACAACATCAGATAGGCTATTTTAGCTTTTATTTCTCTGTGAGAAAGGGGACAGTTTACAGGACCTGTACGTCTCTGGAGTAAAGTGGTTCCTGAGGATAAAAATAGAAAATTGCACAAAAAAAATACTGTTATTCTGAAAAAACATTATGATACTGAACGTTGCATTGTAGGGTCCCTTATCTTAAAGACCATGAACACAGACAATGACACTGGAGGGCATCCTACACCTATGCTCCTCTGGGACACATTCCACCTTGCTGTCATTTACGTAGAGGTCACCATGGCAAGTAACTTGTAATTGTTGCAGAAATTGTGGTGTAGGATTGAAGCCAGTTGGGTCAAATGACTAATGGGTACAGGCCATTCACTTAGCAAAGTCAGCTTAGTCAATATCATGTTTACGTCAACCATCCAATCATGTGCAAGCAAAAAATATATATATTTTTTTTATTTCCCTTGCACTTGATGGGGTATTCAAAAGGAACACAGCTTCATCTTAATTACAAAGCTCAGTAGATGTTCAGTTTGCAGAGAACATTTGCTCAGTAAATAATCTCTACTCCCTTACTAAATTAATCCCATTAGCTTATAGCAGGCCTGTTTAAATTGTTGGCCACATTAGACGGCTGCGCAGGTCACATTTGGCTTACAGAGCCATCTAACCTCAAACCTATGGCAACCTGAACAACCTCCTTCAGGTGCACGCCACTCTACTGAATCATTGTTGATCCTCCATAATCCCGATGGCTATCTTACACAGGCCGCTATTTTGCCCGCCTCCCGCTCTTCTCTTTCTTTCCTAACACACAGACATGGGCAAAGGAGCCATTAGCCAAGTGGATTACATCTAGTGACATCCATACAGGGGTTCTGAAGGTGGATTCTCACAATTGTATGATTTGCTTGGTGTCATTTCGGGAGCATGTGAGTGCATTATATGTCATTTTATCTTTGCTTAAGACTTTTTTGCACTACCAGGGCATGCACTTCCCCGGTCTGTTTTTTGTTTAGATTGTCCACAGTCCTTGTTTTGCCAATTGGATGACTGCAAAGACCCTAATAAAGACTGAAACACTGGTTCTGAGATTTTTTGGTTGGTCACACCTGAGTACGAGATTGGGATTAATGGTGCTCTGCTTAATAAAAATTTGATTTTTGTGATTGTAATTAAACAGTGGGTAAACATCCAACGGGAAATGGTCCTACGGAAAACGATGATCCTGCTTGTTGTTTAAAATCTTCATTATGCCATTCAAAATAAAAATAAGTTGAAATTCTGTACCATTTCATTTTATTGTGGCCTGCGACTGGTTACCAAATCACTTAAGTAGTCAGCGCTCTTCAAAAGGTTGCACACCCCTGGCTCACAGCCTACAACATAGATCCTGCACCAATTACCAAATCAGCCCAATGATTCCTTGGCATATTGTATGTTGATGCTAAAATAATTATTGCTATGTTACAGCATAGGTATGTTTTGCCATAAGAAATGTGTGGCACAACACATAATATTGGCTTTAGGATAAAGACTTTCTAAGGCCATGATTAGTAATTAGGAATTAAAATTAGGTGTATACTTAGGGCAGATAGGGTTTGAGTTACAAGTTAGGTTAATGTATTGGACTAGATTGAGGATTACAAAGTCAATCTACCCAAAAATAACATTTCAGGTTTTGAAAGATACAACAAAAAGAGATGGAATACTTCAAGGTGGGACGATGCACCAAAATCTCTAGGGCAGGTAGGAACTATGGCAGGAAAATCTTGTGGCTGAAGTCCCCAAAATATAAGAAGTGACTCGGTACCCTGATTACTGATTTTGTATGATCTTGTCAATTAACCATTGCTATTGCTAGAAGATTGGCTAAGTTGATATTTTTAGCTGACTGCTTTAGCACTGATCATATTGAACCTGTATAGCTATGCTGACCATTCATGCATGATTATGCACATACTGTATCAGACACCCCTGGCGCTGTCCAAATCTCAGGAGAACAAAAGGGTTTGACTGACTTCTCCGTAGAAATTCACTGACCAGAGGTGTCTGCAGATGCCTACAGACATTACAATCATGGATTAATTTTTCAGGATCGGGTATTTATTACCATAACATGATTATCAGGTGACATAAGCTGGACTTGGTGATGATTTCCAGTTCATCATCCTTAGCAGATATATTGGAAATGTTCTAAAGGCCTTATTGAAACTATATTATTCCAAGTGGACCTGGCAGCTTACTTCTTGCTCTTCTCTCCTCTTTTCAGCTTAACATTTACATTTATGCCAAGCGTACATGTTTAGGGAACTTAAGGCTCATAGTCATCCCTCCAGGTGTTCAGAACATACTTACATAACAGACCTCTTTTCATATCTTATGACCAACTAGTCTTTTCATCTCAAAATAAGATTGGTGCATGCTGGCACTGGGGTGTCAAACAAGCACAGGTATGCATGTACTGTATGTACCCAGATCTTTTGAAAATGAAAGGCTAGCTAATGGATTGCGTATATATGATCTGTCCACTGTCTAATCTGTGTAACTTGCTTAAGTCTTTCTGTTTGCATTATATATTTATCGCTTGAAGAAAAAAAAAATCTTTGTTCGGGGTTCCCCAGAAAAGTGTGAAGCTGGAAGTCTGAGCTCTGATTATACACACACACACTGTTTGCATAGGGCAGGACTGTATTTTGCGTGTGAACTTGTATTGGACTTGATAATGATCTCTATGGCCCATTACAATTTCACTGGTTTGTGATTTGCTGCCCAGGACACACCTATAAACCAGTTCCTCAACCATAAAATCTTCAGCACTAACCAGTTACATATCTTTATCATGGCATTTTTTTCCTTGTTAGAAGTTAATATGCTTTGTATTCGTGTTCTCTTTTTATAGAATCTTTTAATTTAGTTAAAAATTAACTCCAGCTTGGGCAGGTTTCTGATGACTGACTGTATTTGGCAGAGTCTTGAATTCTTTCTACCAGAGTCGAGTTAACAAGATTTTTAAGCATAGCAATTTAAAAAATAAATACATAAATGTGTATATATATATATATATATATATATACACACACAGCATCTCACAAAAGTGAGTCTACCCCTCACATTTTTGTAAATATTTTATTCTATCTTTTCATGTGACAACACTGAAGAAATGACACTTTGCTACAATGTAAAGTAGTGAGTGTACAGCTTGTATAACAGTGTAAATTTGCTGTCCCCTCAAAATAACTCAACACACAGCCATTAATGTCTAAACTGCTGGCAACAAAACTGAGTACACCCCTAAGTGAAAATGTCCAAATCGGGCCCAAAGTGTCAAAATTTTGTGTGGCCACCATTCATTTCCAGCACTGCCTTACCCCCTTGGGCATGGAGTTCACCAGAGCTGCACAGGTTGCCACTGGAGTCCTCTTCCACTCCTCCATGATGACATCACGGAGCTGGTGGATGTTAGAGACCTTGCGCTCCTTCACCTTCCGTTTGAGGATGCCCCACAGATGCTCAATAGGGTTTAGGTCTGGAGACATGCTTTAGTATGTTACAGTACATGTTGGCATTCATGGTTCCCTCAATGAACTGTAGCTCCCCAGTGCCGGCAGCACTCATGCAGCCCCAGACCATGACACTCCCACCACCATGCTTGACTCTAGGCAAGACACACTTGTCTTTCTACTCCTCACCTGGTTGCCACCACACACGCTTGACACCATCTGACCCAAATAAGTTTATCTTGGTCTCATCAGACCACAGGACATGGTTCCAGTAATTCATGTCCTTAGTCTGCTTGTCTTCAGCAAACTGTTTGCAGGCTCTCTTGTGCATCATCTTTAGAAGAGGCTTCCTTCTGGGACAACAGCCATGCCGACTAATTTGATGCAGTGTGCGGCGTATGGTCTGAGCACTGACAGGCTGACCCCCCCCACCCCTTCAACCTCTGCAGCAATGCTGGCAGCACTTATACGTCTATTTCTTAAAGACAACCCCCAGATATGATGCTGAGCACGTGCACTCAATATCTTTGGTCGACCATGGCGAGGCCTGTTCTGAGTGGAACCTGTCCTGTTATGTCCTGTTAAACCGCTGTATGGTCTTGGCCACCGTGCTGCAGTTTAGTTTCAGGGTCTTGGCAATCTTCTTATAGCGTAGGCCATCTTTATGTAGAGCAACAATTCTTTTTTTCAGATCCTCAGAGAGTTCTTTGCCATGAGGTGAAATGTTGAACTTCCAGTGACTAGTATGAGAAAGTGAGAGCGATAACACCAAATTTAACACACCTGCTCCCTATTCACACCTGAGACCTTGTAACACTAACAAGTCGCATGACACTGGGGAGGGAAAATGGCTAATTGGGCCCAATTTGGACATTTTCACTTAGAGGTGTACTCACTTTTGTTGTAATTAGACATTAATGGCTGTGTGTTGAGTTATTTTGAGGGGGACAGCAAATTTACACTGTTATACAAGCTGTACACTCACTACTTTACATTGTAGCAAAGTGTCATTTCTTCAGTGTTGTCACATGAAAAAATATAATAAAATATTTACAAAAATGTGAGGGGTGTAAATGTACACACACACACACACACACACACACACACACACACACAATGACAAACTAGATTTCTGCAGAAAGTAATAAAAAAGTGTTGCACCAAAATAAAATTAATTTCATAAAAAGCTGAGAATATATAGAAATATTTTTTCTATACTGTATTAACATATGTACATACAAACAAAGGCCAGACATAGAAAAGATCCCCCTATATTTTAGTAGAGCCCAAGTAAAAAGATTGTTCCATTTTTTTAGGGCAAAATCAAAAGCGCTTAAATTTCAAAGGCTGGGCACCAGATATGGCCATTACAAACAGGTCACACTCTCCCTGTTGGATTTACAGTATATTTTATTTTATTGAGGATGCAGTAAGAATGAGAACAACGAAATGTGGGTGTGAACATCCAAAACTCCAACTTGAATGGGAATAGAGCCAATGACAATGGTATGGAGATCTAACTGCTAGTTTTCCGCTAAGTATAAAAATCCAGCACATTACTATATTCAGCCTACCAGACTCAACATATAACTGAAACTTTTGTACTCCCCTTTTAAATCTTAAGCTTCCATTATCATTCTCAAGCCACAACTACCAGCCCTGGATAGTGTTGACAATCACTTGATTCAGTCACCCCACTTTTGGAGACTAAACTGTGTACATCTAATTTATTAACTGTTGCAAGTTGTTGTCTGGAACATACTGTATAACACAGCCAGGGCACCTCCTAGTGGCACGGTAGTTCATAGGGGGAAATGGTCAAATCCTGGTATCCGTCAGAGGGTATCTCCCAGCAGTCAGCTGCATTTATTACCACCATCGGAGGCTGGCTGCTGGATGACTATTTAGGGCTCATTCATATGGGCAACTAGACTGCAGCAATCAAATTTAGCTAAACTCCGCATCTGGACTCAGCAGTACTCTGTGCCATGGCCACACACAAACTCCTAGTCCATATTCAGTATTCCTTAAGCAATACTGATCATTGTTTCTAAACTCTCAGAGGATCCTGTTCCCATTCAAAATACATGTCTTAATAATAATAATATATACATTTCAGGCACCTCTATAAGATCACTATAAAAACAGTTGATTTTCTCCAGTATTTCCTATTGTTAAGTGTGGTACAGATGGACAACCATGTAAGCATTTTGAGTTAGAGTTTAGCTCAATTCTAAGAACAGATGAGCCAAAGGCATAGTACAACAGGTAATCTTTGGAATACATTGTTGATTTTTAAAAGGTAACAGCAATCAAGCTAGCAGGAGGTTAAACATTTATATCTGTAAGAAAACAGGCATTGTGGGGCTCCTGAACTAACATGGACTTAAAAGGCTAGTATTGAAGACTTAGGACCCTTTCACATAGATGGTCTGAGTGTCTGTTTTTTGACCCTTGATTGCACAAATTAAAACAGATGACAAAACAGCCGTATGGGCGTACAAATGTAAGTGGACTTGTCTCCATCTACATCTGCCCACCTCCTGGTCCATTTGGATCCATTACAGTGACCAGGAAAAGTCTGCATTCAGGTCTGCTTTTACTGTATGGCCTAAAAGAGGGCACATACAGTATATGCAGACACAAGTAGAAACAACACAACCGTAGGGATTACTTGGGTCCATTTTTTCCACGAATGAACATTCGGAACAGACAAGGATGTCACAAATGTTACATCTGTACCGTTCTGATCTAACTCAGCAGAGGTTCAGTCTAGCAACCCACGCTTAAGCTGAATGGACACCACCTATGTTAACGGGAATTAGAAATTATTTCAAAGTATGAGACACCAAAGAACATGTCAAAGCAGAGCAGTTAAGACCTCACTGGATATGCAATAAATAATCTTTTTAAAGGAGAGTAACACAAAAGTGTTCACTGCTTTCCTTCTTAAATTGCTAGTTGTCTGGCTGTCAAGCTGACCCTTTTGTTTAAATACTTAAAGTGGTGTTCCGGCCGAAATTATACTTTTTAAATAAAAATACCCCTATAATGCACAAGCTTAATGTATTCTAGTAAAGTTAGTTTGTAAACTAAGGTCTGTTTTGTTAGTTTATAGCAGTAGTTTGTTATTTTATAAACTTACAGCAGGCCGTGGCCATCTTAAGTGTGGGCATCTGAAGCCAGACTGTATTTCTTCCTGGATTTCTTGCAGATCTCGCACATGCTCAGTGCAGCACAAGCAGTGTAATAGGTTTCAGGTCAGGTTTCCATAGCAACGGCAGTTTCAGAGGAAGTTGCCGCCCCTTCCCAGAAGGCATTGCAAACAGGAAATGATGCGATGGACCGCGGCCAGGGAGGAGGAAGTGAAAAATGAATACAGCAGATATACAGTAGGTGTTGAGAAAAAAAATTTAAAAATATCCAATTTGTTTACAGTGCGCAGTTTAGTGAGGGATGCTAAAGAGTTGTAAAAGTGGGTGGAACTCCACTTTAAGTCATTGACCCAAAACAAGTCTAATGCCCCATACACACTGTCGGACATTGATCGGACATTCCGACAACAAAATCCTAGGATTTTTTCCAACGGATGTTGGCTCAAACTTGTCTTGCATACACACGGTCACACAAAGTTGTCGGAAAATCCGATCGTTCTGAACGCGGTGACGTAAAACATGTACGTCGGGACTATAAACGGGGCAGTAGCCAATAGCTTTCATCTCTTTATTTATTCTGAGCATGCGTGGCACTTTGTGCGTCGGATTTGTGTACACACGATCGGAAATTCCGACAACGGATTTTGTTGTCGGAAAATTTTATAGACTGCGCTCAAACTTTGTGGGTCGGAAAATCCGATGGAAAATGTGTGATGGAGCCCACACACGGTCGGAATTTCCGACAACAAGGTCCTATTACACATTTTCCTTCGGAAAATCCGACCGTGTGTACGGGGCATTAGGATAAGGATTTCTAAATTGAAACGGAACTTTGTCTGAACTGTCTATTATCAGAGTCAGTATTAGTAGTAGACAATGAGCATTTTCAGAAAGAGATTCAGAAAAGACAACAATTGCACCCCAACCCCTAGTCCTCCCACCATTTTCTTTTGTCAGAATTACTTTAACCTTTAATCTATGTAAGAAAAAGTAGATTTGAGAATCTTGTTAAAAATGGAATTGCTACTGTATATGAAGTGTGACAGCAAAGAAGGGTATACCTTAGGAAACAGAACATTGTGTTGTCCCAGTGTTAACATAAAATAGTAAGCCTAGTAAACATTATCATTTTTTTTTGTTCACCCCAACGAGTTGAATGAAAAAAAAACTGTCAGCTCTGGTAGGAGCCACTGTACTAATAACCCTATGTTAGTACAGCAATCTCCCCCACTGAGCTATTGAATTCTGACAGGGGGATGCTGGAGGAGCTTTAAAGATCCACAGCTCAGGTGGGAGAATCTGTCCACAGGACAACTATTAGTCGTGCACGCCACAAATCTGGCCTTTATGGAAGAGTGGCAAGAAGAAAGCCATTGTTGAAAGAAAGCCATAAAAAGTCCCATTTGCAATTTGTGAGAAGCCATGTGGGGGACACAGCAAACATGTGTAAGAAGGTGCTCTGGTCAGATGGGACAAAATTTTAACTTTTTGATCTAAAAGCAAAACGCTATGTGTGGCAGAAAACTAACACTGCACATCACCCTGAACACACCATCCCCACAGTGAAACATGGTGGTGTCAGCATCATGTTCTGGAGATGCTTTTCTTCAGCAGGGACAGGGAAGCTGGTCACAGTTGATGGAAAGATGGATGGAGCCAAATACAGGGCAATCTTAGAAGAAAGTCTGCAAATGACTTGAGACTGGGGCAGAGGTTCACCTTCCAGCACGACAACGACCCTAAACATACAGCCAGAGCTACAATGGAATGGTTTCGATGAAAGCATATTCATGTGTTAGAATGGACTAGTCAAAGTCCAGACCTAAATCCAATTGAGAATCTGTGGCAAGACAAGAAAATTGCTTTTTCACAGACACTCCCCATCCAATCTGACAGAGCTTGATCTATTTAGCAAAGAATGGGCAAACATTTCACTCTCTAGATGTGCAAAGTTGGTAGAGACATCCCCAAAAAGACTTGCAGCTGTAATTGCATTGATATTTTTGGTTGTAACGTGACAAAATGTGGAAAATTTCAAGGGGTATGAATACTTTTTCAAGGCACTGTATCATTAGGTGGGATCCATTATATATGATATGCTAATGAATATTAGCAATATCACAATACAGAGCTTTGGGTCCAGTTCACACCAAGAGTAACAAGCTTAACTCGCTAAGCATTATTTACCATAACATTAGTTATTTTCAGCTATGTGATTTTTTATAGACACTCATGGCAGGAAATAATAGTCATTAGGCTAAATGCTTGCCGCATTTTTGGACACATGTTTTTACCACAATTTTACTGCGATTTTGTCGCAATTTGAGTTTTTTTTATACTGTATATAGCTGGTTGCTATGGAGGGGGCCCGGAAGCCAGCCACCATGTCCTTAACAAACCGATGAGTCGTCAGCTGTCAGCGGACTTCCCCGCTGAATGTAAAAAAAAGAATTGCCGTCTAAAAAAAAAAATCGTGAAAAAAAAACAGCATGGGGTCCCCCCCAGGTCCATACCAGGCCTTTGAGTCTAGTATGGAATCAGAGGGGACCTCCCCACGCCAATTCTTTTTTTTAAATGGCGTGGGTACCCCCCAAAATCCAAATAAGACCCTTACCTGAGCAAGCAGCCCGGCAGGTCAGAAAAGGGAGGGGACGAGTGAGCGCCCCCCCTCCTGAACCATACCAGGCCACATGCCCTCAAAATGGGTGGGTGGGTGCCACCCTAAAGCACCTTGCCCCATGTTGATGGGGACAAGGGCCTCTTCCCGATAACCCTTGCCCGGTGGTCTGCAGGCGGGGGTTTATCAGAATCTGGAAGCCCCCTTTAACAAGGGGGCCCCCAGATCCCGGCCCCCCCTATGAATGAGTATGGGGTACATTGTACCCCTGCCCATTGACCCAAAAAAAAGTAGTGTGGTGTGAAAAAATACAGTAGATTTTGACAAGTCTTTTAAAATAATCTTCTTCCCCGCTTCTCCCTTTGGTCTTCCTCCATCTTCTCCCGCTCTTCTTCTTTCTCCTGTCTTCTTTGTCTGGTGTTCTCCTTTCTCTGCCGCCGCCGACCCTCCTATGATGTCAAGCATATCTTAGATAACGAAGGGGGCATGGCCATCGGATGAAGTCATCCTGAGGCCGAGCCCCTTGTGACATCACCGCCCAGGGCATGATGGGTCCATGACATCACAGGGGACGGGGCCTCTAGGTGACATCATACGATGGCCATGCACCCATCGTTATCTAAGACATGGTTGATATCAGCACGGACAGATCAGCAGGAAGGAGCATCAGAGGAGGGTCGTCGGTGGGAGCGGGACTCAGCACCAGAGGAGGGTTGGTGGCGGCAGAGGAAGAAGAATACTGGACAAAGAAGACAGGAGAAAGAAGAAGAAGAAGCATTGGGAGAAGGAGAAGCCCGGAGGAGGAAGATGCGGGAGAAGATGGGGGAAGACCAGAGGAAGAAGCAGGGAAGATGATTATTTTTAATAAAAGACTTGTCAAAAACTGTCTTTTGTATTTTTTCACACTACACTACTTTTTTTTGGTAAATGGGTAGGGGTGCAATGTACCCCATACTCATTCACATAAGAGGTGGCGGGCCGGGATCTGGGGGCCCCCTTGTTAAAGGGGGGCTTCAGGTTTCCAATAAGCCCCCCACCCGCAGACCCTGACAACCACCGACCAAGGGTTGTCGGGAAGAGGCCCTTGTCCCCATCAACATGGGGGCAAGGTGCTTTGGGGTGGGGGGCGCAGAGCCCCCCTGACCCAAAGCACCCACCCCCCATGTTGAGGGCATGTGGCCTGGTATGGTTCAGGAGGATGGTGCTCGCTCATCCCCTCCCTTTACTGACTTGCAGGGCTGCATGCTCAGATAAGGGTCTGGTATGGATTTTGGGGGGGACCCAAGGGCCTGGTATGGACCTGAGGGGGGACCCCACGCAGTTTTTTTGCAACAATTTTCTTTTAGCCAGCAATTTTTTTTAACATTCATCGGGGAAGCCTGCTGACAGCTGATGACTCATAGGTTGTTAAGGACGCGGCGGCTGGCTTCCCTACCCCCTCCATGGCAACCAGTTATATACAGTTAATGTACACATAAAAAACGCAAAATCGCAGTAAAAACGCGGTACTTGCATTTAGGATGCGGGTCCATTGAAGTCTATTACATGCAAAAAAAGTCCCCGACCCTTCCCAAAAACGCAGAGGCACAGAAATGCATTGATGTGAACATGTTCCATAGGAATCAATGTTAAAAATTTTTCCTGCATTGCTGAAAAATGCAAAATGCATCAAAAAACGCATTTGTGTGAATTGAGCCTTAGTCCTGATTCACACCTATGCAGGTTGCAGTTTGCATATTCCAGGTGCATTTTGCGTTTTTCAATACATGTTTTTGATCCATTGAAGTCTATGGAACCAAAAACCAGAAAAAAAATCCCTGGCCCTTTCCATAAAATGTACAGATGTGAACCACATCCATAGGAAACCATGTTAAATGGACTGTCATGTGTTTCTACAAAACTGAAAAGCACAAAAAAATGCATAGGTATGAACCAGGCCTTAATGAATAAAATAAAACAAAATTGTATGAATGAGAAAAAGGGAAACATGGTGGGACAACATTAAAGCATTACATATAGACTATACTGAAAAAAATAGAATGTAGACAGACTATAGATCAAAGGAAGCATTGTAGTTGAGCCATAGAAAGTCAGTTTGATTCAGGCTCAAAATATATGAATGAAACCCACCAGACCACATTTTTGCAAAGACATCTTTTAGTTTTCACAGTTTGTTTTACTGTTCTGTGCTAATAAAATGTTGTGTTCTGGAACTCTTTGAAGATTTTTTTTTTTAATAAATGAATGTAAGATCCAGAGATGAGCCAACCTACAGTATTTGAATTCACATGTGCCTTGATTTTACCAATTGGAGTCAAGGTAGCTCAATTTTCAGTAAATTTGCCAATCTCATTGAACATCTTTTAGTGGTCAGGATTAAAGCTGCTAATATGGAAAAACTCAGGTTTGTCCTATACAGTTCCAGTTCATGAAAGAGATTTGTACCCTAAATGTACCCAGGCACAAAAAAGGGGAGCACTGGTGCAACTGATAAAACAAAAGGGGTTTTGACAAAGGGAGCCACACCCTGAAATGCATAACCACATTATCACACATGACATCATTACGCCCATTTTCTGGGCAAGCTACACTTCCTTGCTGTCCACAGTGGTTCTTATCCATGTGATATACGCACTAAGTCTGCTGCTCTTCCTGGTGTTCCCTGGTCAACTTCCTGGTTCTAAGCACCTTACAGCAAATCCATGTGGAGGGGCTTGCTCACCATTGACCACCTGGAAGGTTGCCACCAGCTGGAGATCTATTGATATGCTTTTAATGTCTTTTAAACATGAGTGCATATTTATTGTTTTTCATTTTACCAATATGTTTTAATAATGCTACATTTAGGTAGTGGTGCTTTTCTCTCCTTTTTTCTGTTTATACATAGTTCCAGTTCATGAACTGAGAAAAGATGATATGTTGAATGACCTACCTATCCTACATAGTATAAAGCCAGTGTGCAAGTTCTTTTATCACTGCTTTAGGATTTTGCTAGTGATGACATTAGCTCAAAGGAGCATAAGCAAACTCATGGTTTGGACTCTATTACACAGTCTACTCTCTGCCCAGTGTTCATTTCTCAGTACTTTCCTCTCCTCTGGCACATTTCATTCCCATTCTCTTGTCCATTATATTGCACATGACATATTGCACTGTCCTGGACTGTCCGTCTTTTCCCACCGGCTTCCCCCAGTGTTTGCACTCCAATAGGTTTTCATTGGTACAGTAATATGAATGTCATTCTGCTGCTCCACTCTCTTGAACTCTGTTGCCTCTTCTGGTGCTTCATTTATATTGATAAGAACCTACTATCTACAAGTTAATCAATATTGAATTGATTATTCTTAGGTCACTGACACAGACACAATTTATGTTTTTTTTTTCTTTAGGGCTAAAATTACTAAATTTAAAGTTAGAGGAAAGGAGGTTTAATCTAAAATTGTGGAGGCTTTTTTTTTACGCTTAGAGCAGCAAAAGTGTGGAACTCCCTTCCTTAGGAAGTGATATCAGCTGGGAGTATTGACGAATTAAAAACTTCTAGATGTCTTCCTCAATGAGCACAATAGCACAATAAACAGGGACATGTATACTCTTAGAATAGAAAACTTAAAATAATACACACATAGGGTGGACTGGAGAGACCTATGTCTTATGTTCAGCTGTCTCAGAGAGTCTGTCTGGGGGGTAAGGGGTGGTAAATTAGGGAACTGCTCGGGATTTCCTTGTCAGCAGGGCTCCAAGTTACCATTCCTTCTATTCTTCTTGTTCACCTTCATTTTGCCACAGGAACTGTTCCCTGCAACATTATAATTTGCACTGTACAGTAGGTTGAGTACGGTACACTGCTCTATATGACACATACTCCATATCTCTCTACTTTGTACTCCATAACGTAAGACATGTGCTCCACACCACTCTGTACAGCAGTGCTTATCAATTTACAATGGTCTAGGGGGGCTCAACTGTGGCCTCTGATTTGATCAAAGTCACACATAATGTTTAGTATAATATTGTTTAGGATACACAATGCAAAAAGGGACTGTCAAAGAGTGCAGGAAATGATGGTCAAAGCCTTTGGATATGCTAAGATTACAGACAAGCTGTAGAAGACAGTAAAAGTCTGGAGACATGATACATAAGGTGAGTAGAGATCACTGCTTTTACACCATTACAAATCAGTATTCCCACTCTCAGTACAGACTGCTGGGGTCTGAGGGCCAGAGGCGGCTCCCTAATTAGGCAAATTAGGTGGTCGCCTAAGGCCTCGCACTCACAGGGGCCTCGCGGCCGCCTAATTTGCCTGTTCTCAATCACTGAAGTTGACGCCGGCGGCTCCGCCTACCCCCACTGGGATTCTGTGGCTTAGGAGCTGACGGACAAATCAGATACTGCCCGCATCCTGAGGAATAGCGGCCTCATCACGGAGCGTCCCAGTCCATGGGGCCTCATGTGTAAGTTTTGCCTAAGGCCTCACAAAGCCTAGAGCCGCCTCTGCTGAGGGCCATACAAAATGCATTAAAAGGTCGCTGCATGTTAGGAACCAGGGCTATACACCCAGCCGCATGACATAATCCGCAATATATACTCCACATCGTTCCATTCACAGTCCACAATCAGTATCTACTCTGTCTCTCAGCATAGTCAGATCATGTGCAGTGGTATACATACAGTATCTCACAAAAGTGAGTACACCCCCCACATTTTTGTAAATATTTTATTATATCTTTTCATGTATATACATCATACTTGTCCATCTAAAACACCTGATTGTGCAGTAATGGATACCAGTGTGTTATAAAACAACCCACATCATTCAACCACAATTTACCTATTTATAATTGAGCCCATATTTGCTAATCTCAATTAACATGGCATAGGAATCTCACTCACTCCCATTTCGCAATGTATCTTCATATGACCTATAATCAACCTCTCGCAACCTTTTACCCAATTAGATTTAAGCCCTTAAGACCAGACAAACACCTACACACTAGAATGTGTCATGGATAACTTCCTTTTTATAACGTGGATGCGATGTAGTTGATGTAACTTCCCACAGAAAGTATTCGTAAAGAGAAGCATCCGAGATTCTGGAGGTTGCTCAATCTATCGCAATCCACAAATGATGAGCAAGGCATTATAATCTAGGCAGATGTTAATGACTAATTCACTTTGTGGTTTATAAGCATAATCAGTCAACAGGTTTAATCTTGTGTTAATTTGTATTCCTTGCTGTAAGCTATGTTGATTAAATATTTAATTATTCATCCAAAGTAGCAGATAAAATATTTAAAATTTGATGTAGCAAGAGATTATCTATTAAAATGCTTAAGTATTACAATCTATACAAACAAAACCATATTATGAGTATAGGAATAAAAGAATAGAAGTTTGTTAAAATGGAAAAAAAAAAAAATTCTATGGCTTACAAATTTGAATGATGAAAGTAATCACAATTTAAAGAAGTCCATGCAAGTGAAAAAAAATATAAAGTAAATTAGGTATTATATTTATAACATTAAGAAGTATGTTTTTCCTATATCTAGTGGTTTCGTGCCAGTAATCCTAAAATCCTCATTACAATAAAGCACAATCTTTCAGTGCCTGAAGCTATGTACAAAGGAATTGTGCTTAGTAGAAGTGGAAAGGGAGATAGCAATGAAAAGTTTTCTGGTGGTATATTAAAAACAGTCTGTAAATCGCTCTTTCTTTCCCATGCATTCTACTGGTATAAATTGATTGATCAGCTTTTCAATCCTTTAAAACAAAACGTACTTTAAAAAAAAAAAAAAATTTGCTTCAATTGATGCAAAATGATATTTCAGCTTCCGATACCTACACCACCTTAAACTGCTTGCATTCTGCAACTTTATAAGAGACAGATTTAAAGTGATTGTAAATCTTCGTATTTTATTTTTTTAAAATAACAAACATGTCATACTTACCTCCATTTTGCAGCTTGTTTTGCACAGAGTGGTCCCGATCCTCCTCTTCTGGGGTACCTCAGTGGCTCTCGCGGCTGCTCCTCACATCAGATAACCCCCTAGATGAAGCGCTCTCCCAGGGGGTTACCGTGCGGGTGTGCTCCTGAGTCCGGCATTTGCGTCCATAGACACAAATGCCGGACTCGGCCTCACCCCCCCCCCCCCGGAGCCTGCATCATTGGATTTGATTGACAGCAGCAGGAGCCAATCTATCCAATCAAGAGCCGGGACCCTGTGCAGAGAGGGAGAGCACGTCTCCGCCGAGGGAATGAAGGGGCTCAGGTAAGTAGAATGCGGGGGGGCTGGGGGGGCGGTCATTGACAGAAGTTTTTTCACCTTAATGCATAGGATGCATTATGGTGAAAAAACACAAGGGTTTGCAACCACTTTAATTAAAAAAGTTTTACATTATAACCTCACATACAGTATCTCACAAAAGTAAGTGTGCCCTCACATTTTTGTAAATATTTTATTATATCTTTTCATGTGACAACACTGAAGAAATGACACTTTGCTACAATGTAAAGTAGTGAGTGTACAGCTTGTATAACAGTGTAAATGTGCTGTCCCCTCAAAATAACTCAACACACAGCCATTAATGTCTAAAATTTAAGACAAAAGCTGTGCACTAATGATCAGATTATCATTGATCACTTCGAAAGTGGTATTTTTGTATGATATTCTGATCGTGTGTACGGGGCTTCAGCATTCGGAGCATTGTCACATGGCTGCGGAAGCAACGTCACCACTCTTTAAGGTTGCCAACATAGTTGATCTCAGTGCCAGCTGCCAAGGAGCAAGGAGGTACAAGGGAGCACAAGAAGGGTGAGTGTAGAGGGGTCAGGGGATTCCCTTTTACAAAAAGATGGTCAAGGTGACAGTGTTGATTTAGTAAAAGAAAAAGATTGGGCAATTTACTAAAACAGTCAAAAGTCAACTTTAATCATCAATACTGCTTTGTAATATAAATTCCACTACGCATGATTGAGTATTTATTTAAAGGTAACATAACATTAAAGGAAAACCTTGGATTGAGAGTAACTTGAGAGTGTTTTGCAAGACAAGCTAATTTTTGTTTATACATTTTGATTTTATAAATGAGCGATATACAAGTAGCGTCATGTCAAAACTGAGTATAATAGAGAAGAGAGGCGCCTCAAAGTGTAGCAATATGGTTACAATTAATGAAGGTACAACATTTAGCAACTAACATGGTTGATGATTAAAACAGGCACATCTAAGTATGCAGGTATCTGGGGTAAAGCTGTCCACATAGACCATCTTCCGCACCGCTATCAACTTAATCTCTTCCATGCTGCGCTCTATGAGTGCTTCAAGCCTTGATTTCAGATCACTCTACTGCAGGGTAGTCTTCCCAGTCACAGTTGCAGACTAACAGCGGTGAGAGCCGGAGAGATGTGCCTGTTTTAATCATCAACCACGTGAGTTGCTAAATGTTGTACCTTCATTAATTGTAACCATATTGCTACACTTAGAGGCGCCTCTCTTCACTTTTATACTCTGTAGCTCCTGCTGGATTTTGCTTCTAATCCCCTTGTGAAGGCCTCCATTTGTGGATGGACATTTTATGGTTACACAACCTATCACATTGCTATAATCTTTTTATATGGACTATAAACTGAAGGACTTAAATGAATAAATGGTTGTGGAACGAATCATCTGAGTTTCCATTATTTCTCATGGGACAATTCACTTTGATATACGAGTGCTTTGGATTGCAAGCATGTTTCCGGAACCAATCATGCTCGCAATCCAAGCTATAATTGTACTTTGTTTTTGAAGGTAAGTGGACATTATTTATTCCTTTAGTGATTTAACACCAGTAATAAAGTTGCACAGTTTTCGTACTCCTACTAATCAGTTCTCAAGCATGGTACTGCCTATGTGGAGGCCAGGTATTCTTCACTCATTCACAATAAGGGGGAGCACCACTGCCCCACCCTACAAGGAAGGAGAGAAAATCTGCCTTGGGCTGCATTTACACTTCTTCACTCGTTTTTGCAGGTTTGAATTTTTATTTTTTTAACCTTTTGTACAGACATTTTAAGTTGAGCATTTTTGGGGCCTTGGAAACAACATGGTATCATTTGACAAATTATTAGCACAAAGCAAACAAATACTTTTATGTACATTAATAACACTAAAAATACATTTAAATAAAACAAAACGCTAACGCAATTCAGAGATTATCTGACGACCACGATGTTCTCTTCTGATTAAAGTAGACCTAGAATGGTACTACAGCCTCCTTTTTTTTATCTAACACAAACACATCAGTGTTAATTTGCACAGTAATGTATAGTAAAAAGTTCCTATAAAGGCTTCATAAACACTCACTTTTTTGTCATTCTGTAACCACATCCTCCCTCTTCTTGTGCATAATTTCTCTGAACTTTCTGTCAGGGCACTTATAACATAATTTCTCTTTATTACAATATTTCAATTGGGACTACATGTCCCATTATGCCTTATACCAATCCACTTGCATTCACGGTCATTTTGATGATGGTTTTGCTGTTTTGAGGACCAATAGCGGCTGTCTCCGTGGGGCCAAAGGCGGTTCTATTGTGTTTTTTCTCATCTCGGTAAACTCTATGCTTTTTGCCACAGGCATGCCAATCATAATTGCATGCACAAAACGTTGGTTTTAGTGAGGCTCTGTGGGACCCTGCAATGGGAAAGAGCCACCCTAGGACTAGATATCAGGGCCGGCACTCAGAAGACCAGCTAATTTGGCAGTAAACAAAAATGTTATAGCTGTATCAATTGTAAGGGACATGCAGGTGCCGCCGCACACTGTATTCAACTCCAATGTAAGGTAAATGAAAGACAGGCTTCAGCTCAGATCCCAGCCCATTGGTCATGCCCCTTTGACATGTTTCACCCACATTAAGCTTAATTGTAGAAGTCACCTCTATGATTAAGCTTAATATGGGTAAAACATGTTGAAGGGGCATGACTGATAGGCTGGGATCTGAGCTGAAGCCTGTCTTCCCTTAACCTTACATTGGAGTTGAATACAGTGTGCGGCAGTACCTGTATGCCACAATAAATTTTGGAGCAAGATGTGCTCTATCTCTGCCAGCACCTGAATACATAGTGTAAACCTGGAGCTTGGAATGGCACTGATCTGCTATGGTATCTATTGTAAAAAAAATATGACTTAATGTTATTGTCTCTAAAAAATGCCTTGAAAAATGAACCATTTGTCTTGAATTCCTCTTAAAAAAAAACAGCAGAGCACTTTCTGACATGTGACTGAGCCTAGGCACTCTTCTAGAAATTTACAACTGTATATCTGCTGCATGAATCTAAGGCACCAATGCCTCTGACTGCCGGATTTGGAGTGAGAATTTTTTATTTCACTACTGTACTGATAACTGTTCTCCTTGCTGGAGAGGAAGCTGTACCTGAGGAGCTGCAGTGAACCTCCCTGCTTCTGTTTCATGCATTATGTTGATCTATGCATCATACACCTCTCCTGATACTTCTTGAATGTTTTCCTGCCAATCATCAGATTACTAGTCATCAAAGGGGCAGCTCTGACATGAGGAAGCACAAAGATGGCCTCCTCCACAGAGCAACAAAGTGTAGAAGACAGCATTGTAAGACAGTAATGTGGAAATTGACCAGCTGCAGAGAGACTGCAGCCAATACTAGTGACTAGTCCTCTGCCCTTTGCTTGTCTTTTTTGGCACAACGTTCGCAGTTTTCTGTAACAATTAACTTCCCTGGCTCTTTACAGAATAACACCCCAACAATTGTAGATCTTGCACCTATCAGCTCACATAAAATACCTTTTTTTTAAATTCATAAAGATACTTGTTTTTTGTTAGGCTTTCACCAGTGACTATAAACATAGATCGATCTCTCAACTGGTATAACAGGATTTTTCAGTCCTAGAAGAATTTTCTAGAAAAAAAAATATGAAAATGTGCATGATAGTTTCAGAAGTATTTAATAAAGCTGAAAAAAATATATTTCTAATGTCATTTTTGACATGTTGTGTAGTTGATTGTTACTTCCAATTTTTAGAAACTATCACTCATGGGTTCAAACGTCTGGATCATCAAGGAATGGGGGCGGTGTATTGGTTTGTAAGAAAGAGTTTGGGAAGATAAGGAGCGGTCTAACTAGTAAACTAGTAAAAGTGAAAATATTATATATATTTTATTTTCTAGCTTAAACTGAAGGAAAAATATTCTATGAGTGTGGATGATAAGAGCTGTGTAAGAGCATTATTCCAAATTACATTTTGTTTATTCCATAATGTTGTAAGCTGGGCCAATTAGAAACACCTCAGGACCAGTTATGCCGTGTACACACGGCCGGACTTTCCAGCAGAAAAGGTCAGACGGAACAAATCCGTCGGACATTCCGATCGTGTGTGGGCTTCATCGGACCTTTGCTGTTGAAAAATCAGACGGGCTTTAGAAAGAGAACATGTTTCAAATCTTTCCGACGGACTTGATTACTATCGAAAAAAACGTTCGTCTGTATGCTAGTCCAATTGACCAAAAATAACGCAAGGGCAGCTATTGGCTACTCGCTATTGAACTCCCTTTTCTAGTCCGGTCATACGTCATCATGTTTGAACCAATCGGACTTTGGTGGGATCATGTGTAGGCAAGTCCATTTCGTCGGAACTCCGTCGAAAAAGTCCTTCGGAGTTCAGTCCGACGAGAAGTCTGCTCGTGTATACACGGCATAAGTGTTAAATTTTTGAACATCTCAAGGACAAGTGCATTTGCCTATTGCTTCTATAAATATAGTCCCTTTCTTTCCCTAGAAATGATTAATGGAATTTTATTGGTTGCCTCAATTTTTTATTCTGACCAATTTCCAAAATGCCCCGTTCACATGTGAGCAATCTAAAGTGTTGAAGTACTTTAATGCTCGACACTAAGATTTTCTATATATTCAATGGTGTCAGTTTATATATGAGCATCGCTTGAAAAGAAAAAAAAAAGTCCATGAACGTCTTGGGGTTGAGTCATGTGTTTTGGCCCCAAATCATGGCCTTGGATGATTCCCATGAGATTTTGAGAGAATTAGTGTTTGTGTTGTGCAAACGTTTTTCCTATACGCGATGAACAAATTCATATGCAATTGTTCTCTGTTTATGAATCCCAAATTTTCACACTTGGGAATTGACCGGATTGTACCTGGCAATACTGGAATTTTGCTCCAGTTGCCAGGTCATCCCTGGAATGGTTACATCTCGAGTGTGCATCTTGTGAAATTTCATTTTTCTGAGTCACAAACGCTGGGTCCTGTATTTACCAGCTGCCAGGAGAGGATGAGCGGAGGAGAAGAGAAAGAGGAGCTGTGCTCATGTAGAAGCAAAGTGGACCAGGCGAGGGTGAACTATCCCCACTATGGAAACAAACGTCAGTGCCACCCCCAGGCTTTTCTGCTGGCAGGAGCAGGAGCACAGGGAACTGAAGGTGTCACCAAGGGTCTAAATGTTTGATTGTGAATATTCAAAATGAAGAGGTGTGCAACTATATTTAAAGAAAAAATTAAGTACTTACGTACTTGTTGTTTGTTAGTCTTGATTAAGTATTGCATGTATGTTGTATGCAGTGTGCATGTATATTGCATGTTATTAGCCCCACCCACCACTCTGCCCTCCACAATTCTGACTTTTAGAAGTCCCTAGATATGCATATTAAGCTACTTTGTCCATCCTGCACTGTCAGATAAAGTAGCTTACCAGTGGATATATGGTAAGACGAGATGCATTGGCGGCTAGTACTCCATTTTTTTATGGGGGGCAAACAAACCCCCCCACCCCCACCCCACCAGGTCCGTACTTGCCCTATCCAGGTTGCGGGTGGCTTCCCCGGCTTCGGCAGCTTCCCCTCCTGGCCAATCCGGTCTTAAGACCGGCTTCCTGTCCTGATTGGCCAGGAAGAGAAGCAGGAAGACAATAGTGATTGTTGATTTGCTAATGTCACAAGGGGGTGGGCTCGGGGTGCAGTGTTCTGTGCCCCGAGCCCAACCTTTTTGAAGCCAATTAGAGCCTCAGGCTCCAATCATGTGCTTCAAAAATTTAAAAAAAAACTCATAGAAATCTATGCACCTGGGCTCAATGGAGATTAGGGGGGAGGCGTCCCTGCGCCCCATATTGACTGGCCGCCGCTGACCAGATGTAGTCTCTAGGTGCATTGCTCTTTCAAATAATATAGTTTCTGCAAAGATATAGAACTGGCACATGATCTTTTCAGATATTAAGTTCCACTAAACCCATGTGAGCTACTGATTTCTTGCATCTTTATAAACTCATTAGATATGCTTGACTGTAACAGGAAGATTTGATTTGTACTTTATCCAGAATCTCTATGCCTTAATATGACACAAGAGGAAAAAACACACTTTGAATGTAACACGCACTAAATTGCAATCACAAGCCATTACCATGTGGTCCCAGGACTTGTCTAAAATAGCTATATTCTAAATGCTAATTATTTATTGACAGAAGGGGCTCCTAAAGACGGGCATGAAACAGCGACCTTCATGTGGGATAGAGACCACAGCCAAATAAAAACTTTGTGCTATGCCAGCTCATACTTGCCTGCTTTATATTGCATTGGCCTGAACGGGGCTGCAATTGGCTATATAAATTCATTGCTTGCCTGCAGGGAGAGCATTCAGAGAATAGAAAAATTCCTCCTATGTTAACGCAAGCGCTAAGTGCTTTCCTGCATTCTGCACGCATTTGTAGAAACCCGTAAAGAGTAAGTCCAGTTTTGTTGAGAAAAGAACATTCCCCTTTGGGTGATCTCTGTACATTGCAGGTATTTTAAAAAAACTTTGTTGCAGATTCCTACCTGTTTCTGCTCTGAAGAAATTGCTTTTTGTTTCTCTGTGTTCATGTGCTAAGTGAGTCTAATGGTAGTGATTTTATAATTATCAATCAGCTGCTGCACTTGCAGGGACCTAATGAGGAAAGTGGCAGGGTCTACATCCTCTTAAGCTGGCGATACACTATACAATTTTCTTATTCAATTTTCTTTAGATTTACCTTCAACTACGTAGTGCAAGGGTCTGCCTGATTGCATACACATTGAAAGTGTTTAGGTTTGACCTCATATTATATGGTTTTGGTAAATCTGAAGGAAAGTTGTACAAGAAAATTGTATAGTCTATGGCCAGCCTAATGCAGCGTACACACGAGCAGACTTTTCAACTGGACTGGTCCGACGGACCGAGTCCGGCGGACAATTGGACCGTGTGTGAGCTTCATCGGACCTGCAGCTGACTTTTTCAGTCGAAAATCTGACGGACTTTAGATTTGAAACATGTTTCAAATCTTTTTACGTCAGAACTCTGCCGGACTCAGTACCTATCAAAAAGTCCGCTCATCTGTATTCTAGTCCGACGGATGAAAATTTACGCTAGGGCAGCTATTCGCTACTGGCTATCAACTTCCTTATTTTAGTCCGGTTGTACGTCATCACGTACGAATTCGTCGAACTTTGGTGTGATCGTGTGTAGGCAAGTCTGTTCTTTGGGAAAGTCCGTTGGAAGTCTGCCGAAAGTCCGTTGGATAATCAGTTGGACCAATCCGGTTGAAAAGTCCGCTCGTGTGTACGCGGCATTAGAGGTGATTTGCCTATGGGAGTTTTGCAACAAAATGACATTTTTGTTGCGGAGGATGCCCAAAATCTGTCTTGTAGCTTAATGCAGACTTCTGGGTAAATCAGTAAGCCAATCACACAAGCAGAAAATGGCATTTCTGGGGGCGGGGGGGGGGGGGATGTACAGAATGCCTTGGTTACCATATTGCATTGCATTTCACAGAAAATTACAGCTTTGCATATTGAAATGGAAAGGTAATTTTAATGCTATTCCTTTACAATATGACTCGTGTAACAATTGTATATACTATATTATTTTTTTTTATTTGCTATTATGTGATTGGACACAGCGGGAGCCAATCAGCGGGTCCGGCAGCTGCGATGGCCGCTGGGACTCGCTGATCGTTCAGAGGACAGGCAGAATGGCGGTCTGCCTATGTAAACAAGGGAGTAAAAGAGAGATCTTGTGTTTCTGCTAATCAGAAACACGGATCTCTCTTTTCCTCCAGTGTATCTGTCCCCCCACAGTTAGAAAGCATTCCCTAGGAGAACACTTAACCCCTTGAGCGCCCCTAATGTTAACCCCTTTCCTGCCAGTGTCATTTGTACAGTGGCAGTACCTTTTTTTTTAGCACTGATGACTGTATTAGTGTCACTGGCCCCCAAAAAGTGTCACTTAATTTTAGATTTGTCCGCCACAATGTCGCAGTTCCGCTAAAAATTGCTGATCGCTGCCTAAAAACAATTAAAAAAATAACAAAGCCCAAAAAAATATCCCATAGTTTTAGACGCTATAATTTTTATGCAAACCAATCAATATACACTTATTGGGATTTTTTTTACCAAAAGCTTGTACCAGAATACATATCGGCCTAAACTGAGGAAGAAATTTGTTTTTTATATATATTTTTGGGGGATATTTATTATAGCAAAATAAAAAATATTGCTTTTTTTTTTTTTTTGTAATCGTCTGTCTTTTTTTTTTTGTTTATAGCGCAAAAAATAAAAACCTCAGAGGTGATCAAATACCACCAAAAGAAAGCTCTCTTTGTGGGAAAAAAAGGACATAAATTTTATTTGAGTACATTGTCGCACAACCGCGCAATTGTCACTTAAAGTGCAGTGGCAGAGTGCAAAAAATGGTCTGGTCAGGAAGGGGGTAAAACCTTCCGGAGCTGAAGTGATTAAGGACTAATTCACACAGGCATATGTGTGCTTTCTGCATTAAAGAAAGCAGAGCTAGAAGAATAAAATATGTACCTTAAGTACTTGTGTCATACTGTGGGGTTGACTTATTAAAACTGGAGAGTGCAAAATCTGGTGCAGCTGTGCATAGTAGCCAATCAACTTCTAACTTTGGCGTGTTCTATTAAGCTTTGACAAAAAAAAACAAAACTGGAAGCTGATTGGTTTCTATGCAGAGCTGCACCAGATTTTGCACTCTCCAGTTTTAGTAATTCAACCTCACTATGTCTCTTCTGCAATAAAGTCTCTTTAACCTTCCTCCTCACAAGATGGCTACATACACAGCTCATTGTACATCCTCGGCACACGTCACCGATGGGGGGAATGAACGCTTGTGCGCATGCGCAAGAGTAATGTTATCCTGGCCCAGCCAAATAAGATGGCCAAAGACACCAAACCCAGAAGAAGCCAAGTACAAGATGTGGGCACCAGAGAGGGAGCTTGCAGACGCTGCATCACTAATGGGGTTTAGTTTTCTTTCCAACTACATAAAACAAAAGAACAATCCTATTCTTTTTTCCAAGCAATCCAGAAGAAACAATCTCACACTTACCAACCTGGTCCAACGCAGTATTATAGTTTAAAGGTGAACTCCAGGCAAATCCTTTGGCAGTTTTTACCTCTGTCCATCCAATTTGGAGATTCTTGAGGGGAAGGGGGACCTGATTTTTCTCTGTTGCAGTTGAATAACACCAACAGGCCTTCTCCCAACCCTGTGAATGGTCAGAAAGAGAAACAGCAGACTGATCAGCTCATCTATTTGTCACTCTGCTCTCATCTACTATCAGTATATTTCTTGAACTGCAGCAAAACTCATTGGCCCCCTATACCAATCCTTCTTCCCCTAGCCAGAGTTCTGTTATACAGGGACTGCAAGAGGGTGATACAAAGTCAATTTTAGGTAAGTACTGTATTTATCGGCGTATAACACGCACTTTTTTCCCCTTAAAATCAGGAGAAAATCATGGGAGTGTGTTATACACGATCCCCGCTGTCTCTGAGGGAAGAGGAGTAAGCGCCTCTGAATTACCGTACATAGAGACGCGATCTCCTGTGTACCCGGCGCTCCGTCACTTACAACCACACCTCCTGGCCCCGCATTGGGCTACTGTTTTGTCTATCATATGAGCAGGTCCAGGAGGCGTGGCTTGAGTGACGGAGCGCTGGGTACACAGAAGATCGTGGCTCTGTGTAATTCATTGGCGCTCGTCGCTCCTCTTCCCTCGGAGACAACAGGGATAATCCAACACTGGCAAGGCTGCAATGATGGGAAAGGTGAGGCTGCAGATGGGCACTGAACAGGCTGCATTGATGGGCAATTTATAGGCTGCAGATGGGCACTGAACAGGATGCATTGATGGGCAATTTAGAGGCTGCAGATGGGCACTGAGCAGGGTGCATTGGTGGGCAATTTAGAGGATGCAGATGGGCACTGAGCAGGGTTCATTGATGGGCAATTTAGAGGCTGCAGATGGACACTGAGCAGAGTGCATTGATGGTCAATTTAGAGTCTGCAGATGGGCACTGAGCAGGGTGCATTGTTGGTAAATTTATAGGCTGCAGATGGGCACTGAACAGGCTGCATTGATGGGAAATTTAGAGGCTGCAGATGGGCACTGGGCAGGCTGCATTGTTGGTGAATTTAATGGCTGCAGATGGGCACTGAGCAGGGTGCATTGATGGTCAATTTATAGGCTGCAGATGGGCACAGGCTGCATTGGTGGGCAATTTAGAGGCTGCAAATGGGCACTGAGCAGGGTGCATTGATGAGCTGTGACCCTAATTTTACTTCAAAGTTCTTTATTTAAAAAGTAAGTTTTTTCCTTAAACTTCCTTCCTAAAATTGGGGTGCGTGTTCTACACCGATAAATACGGTAATTATTTGCATTAAAAAAAACACAAACATTTTAAGGGTTCATGCATACGCAGGGCACATTACGGGCATACACTGCCAGAATTTCGCCTATTTCTGCACCCAGGACTCAAGGATGTTGGCGTTAAGCCTTGACTAGCAGCCTTTAGAAATGAATGACAGGCTGACAGATACCATGGCTGTATGCCTGTAGGTGCACATCTGACTGTTTATATGCACACAGGGACAGAAAAGCAGTTCTGGACACAAAATATGCTGAATTCTGGCAATGTACGCTCGATTGCGTCCATGTGCACAAGCCCGTAGACGAAAAAATGAATACAGAACTTAATTATTTGGGCTTTTTATATCTGCCTGGAGTTTAGTTTGAACACAATTCCCTATTATGGGCTTTGCTAATATTTTTTAGCCAACATTTGCCGTATATTGAGCTTTTCTTCATGGTGCAGTCCATCCACAACAGGCAATCCACGTTTAGGCTGGCCATAAATTTAACTAATTTTGGCTTTTTCCTGATGAACCAGACATAATACGCTATGTGTATGGCCTTGCTAGCCTGCTACCACCCAACGTCCTTGGACTGAAAAATCGAAGAAATCAGACAGGAACCTTGCCAGCTGAAGAGCGGCTGTATTAAAGCAGAAGCATCCGTTGTTCAGGTATTCTGAAGAATATTATAGCCCAACAGAGGGATTCATCGGTATGAATTGTATAGTGTGTCAAGATGGCCACAGATAGATAGAAATTCTTAGGAAAAGTCTTAGGAAAATTTGCCCAAAATTTTCAGAACATTCTCAGAACATTTGTTTGATGTTCAAAAGATTTTGTTTGTTTGTAACATTTGATTTTGGAACGAATGGACTTTACCAAACGAAAACCACATACACTGTTAGAAATGTATTTGTTTAACCACCTCAATACCGGCACTTACACCCCCCTCCTGCCCAGGCCATTTTTCAGCTTTCAGCGCTGTCACACTTTGAATGACAATCGCGAGGTCATGCTACACTGTAACCATGTAAAATTTTTATCATTTTATTCACATAAATAGAGCTTTCTTTTGGTGGTATTTAATCACTCCTAGGTTTTTTATTTTTTCTTTAAAAAAAAAAAAAAAAGACCAAAAATTTTGAAAAAAAAAGTTTTTCTTAGTTTCTGTCAGTAAATTTTGTAAATAAGTAATTTTTCTCCTTCACTGATGGGCGCTGATGAGGCAGCACTGATGAGGTGGCCCCTTTGGACACTGATTAGGTGGCACTGATGAGGAGGCACGAATATGTTGCACTTATGGGCACTGATATGTGGCACTGATGAGCACTGATAGGCGGCACTGATGGGTGGCACTAGTGGGTACTGGGCACAGATAGGTGGCACTGGTGGGCACAGATAGGCGGCACGGATAGACGGCACTGATGGGTGGCACTGATGGGCACTGATGGGTGGCATTGATGGGCAGCAGTGATGAGCATGGATGGGCACCAGTGATGGGCAGCACTGAGAGCCAGCACTGACTGGCATCACTGATGGCCACTGATTGCTGGCACTTGTGGGCACTGATTGCTGGCACTTGCGGGCACAGATTGGTGCCAATTGTGGGCACTGATTGCTGGCAGTGGCATTACTGGCACTTAATTGTAATCAGGGCACTAATAATCAGTGCCCTGATTACATCCCTAGATGTCCTTTGTGAGGAGATGCTGCTGATCGGCTCTCAGTTTGAGGCGAGGAGTGTGAGGCGAGGAGCTCTCTGACTCTCTGTCAGTGTGAGGCGAGGAGTGCCGATTACCGGCATCTCCGTGTTTATGGATAGGCGGCACTGATGGGTGGCACTGATGGGCACTGATAGGCATTGATGCGTGGCATTGATGGGCAGCAGTAATGAGCATTGATGGGCAGCACTGAGAGCCAGCACTGACTGGCATCACTGATTGCTGGCACTTGTGGGCACTGATTGCTGGCAATTGTGGGCACAGCTTGGTGCCAATTGTGGGCACTGATTTCTGGCAGTGGCATTGCTGCCATTGCTGGCACTTAATTGTAATCAGGGCACTAATGATCTGTGATTGGACACAGCCGATCACATGGTTAAAGAGCCGTGGCTGCCGCTCTTTACACAAATCGGGGTCGCATCGTGTCCTAGCAACACGGTGCAGCCGCGATCGCCGCGCTGCACGCCCCCGGGGGCGTGCGAGAGCGGACGTTCTGGAGGGCTGTCATATGAGGTCCACCCAGGAACGTGAGCCACGCCGCTCAGCCGTCATTTGACGGCCGGCAGGCAGGAAGAGTTTAAGAAACATTTTCCATTCTGCTCCTTCGAATTTTCTCATTACTGCGTTCGAAAACGAATGTCGATTTGACCCCACTAATGATTAGAAAAGCAAACAAACTTTCTTATGCCCCATACACGCGAGCGGATTTTAAAAATTTTTAAAAAGCGGATCTTCGATGGTTTTTCCGACGGAATTCCGCTCAAGCTTGGCTTGCATGCACACGGTCACACAAAAGTTCGCTGAACTTTCGACCGTCAAGAATGCGGTGACGTACAACACTAGGATGAGCCGAGAAAATGAAGTTCAATGCTTCCGAGCATGCATCCAATTGTTTCCGAGCACGCGTAGGAATTTTGTGCGGCGGAATTGGTACAGACGATCGAAATTTCCGATCGAAACTTTTTTAGACCGAAAAATTGAGAATCTGCTCTCAATCTTTTGCTGGCGGGAATTCGGCCAACAAAAGTCTGATGAAGCATACACACGGTCGCATTTTCTGACCAAAAGCTCTCATCGGTCTTTTGCTGGCCGAATTTCCAATCGTGTGTACGTGGCATTAGAACATTCTTTTCCCAAGAATTTTCATTCGAAATTCTACCGTCTATGGCCAGCTTTAGTAGGAAACTGTAGCTTGAACGAAAAAAAAAAAAAAACTCTCAGTGTATGCCCAGCCTAGGCTATATTACCTGCGCTTCTTACATTATCTTGTTAAACCTCCTTTCTGCAGCCATTACAAGGAGGTCTCAATTTGTCTACCTGGATAGCTTTTCATAGCCCTGTCCAACGATCAAATACTAACATGCACCAAACATTACTTGGCAGAAAACAGTTGCCATAGGATATTATTATTATTATACAGGATTTATAGAGCACCAACAGTTTGCGCAGCACTTTACAACACGAGGGCAGATAGTACAGTTACAATACAATTCAATTCAGGAGGAATCAGAGGGATGAAAAGGTGTGCAGAAATCCATGATATTATGCACCTCACATTGTTCTTGCAATACAACAATGTTTACTCCTAAATAAAGTGTTACATTGAATCTCTACAGAGAAAAGGATAAACAAATACGTATACATTCCGATGTTTGCAGTTAAGATTATTTTGGACAGGTCTGTTCAGGTGGTCTTATTCCCATAGAGTGGAGAAGTCAAACCACACACCCTCTCGGATTATGACACAGTCTTGAGGAACATTCCTGCACGTACACAAAAGTTTTGTATTCTAGATTTTTTTCCAGATGAAGATGGCTACATGATGTTTTTTTTACAGGTATTCATGGACATATAAATCTGATACTCCAATGGGACCTACTACAAATTGACCTTCAAACTCATCTACTGACAAATTCTTTGGGTTCATTTCATATATTCATCCAGAGGCAGGTTAAGAGAGTATAGGACCCCCCTGCAAGGTAGCACCTTTATTCCCCCACATGCCTTTGATTGACACTAATAAGGATTACAGTTGACACAAAGACCCCATTTGCTTTGTCTGTACTGGTGTGGCTCACCCCATCAGACACTAACAGTCTATAAGTGCATTATTCCTTGTCAATTGTTCTTTCCCGTGGGGTTTCTGCTGGAGAATAAAGGTTGTACCTTGGACCCCTGGACTAGGATGTCTTGTGGATAGTCTGACTCTATATGCATCTTCTGGAGCCATGGCTTCCCCCCAGTACCACCAATAAATTAACAGGCACATGTCTGTATAGACCAGTGGTCTCCAAACTGCGGCCCGGGGGCCGGATGTGGCCCTCTACTTGCCTTTATCTGGCCCTTGGAGCACTACTACACCAATGATGGAGCACTGTTCCACCTACTAACACCATCAATAAGACACTATTCTTCTCATTAATATCAACAATGGGGCACTATTCCTTCCATCAAAACCAATGATGGGGCACTGATGCCAGGGGAATTTTCTACTCCCACTGGCCACCCTCCGGCCCCTCTAAAGCCTGAAGGGCAGTAAACTGGCCCTTTGCCTAGAAAGTTTGGAGACCCCTGGTATAGACATTAAACTGGTAAACTCAAACTATAATCCACATGGAGTATGGTTCTGTGCACAGTGCATCTCAAGATCCACAACAAAAAACGTTTGTTTAGCATGCCCACATGCAGTCTGCATATTAGTATATTAGTAATCTAATTTTTTATTTTTTATCTTTATCATCACTACCTATAAGATGAGATTAAATTTGGGCTTATTTATCATTGCGCCAGGAATTAGGAAAGTGCACAAACACAATGCACCCAATCATAATACAAGTTCCTGTAACCAATTAAATGCAACATGTTTAAATATAGATTAACATCGCTAAGGCATTGCATATTGCACTTAAAGGCTAAATTCATCTTTTGCAGAAAATAATGCAGTCAAGGGGTCCCAGTAGATATTAAAAACAGTGCAGCTTTGTAAAATGTTCATTATTTTATTGTCATACCCATAAGTCATTTGGGCCCCCCTTGGAAGCCTGGTGGAAAAACTTCCGATTAAAATTCCTTGCATCCTGCCTTGTTGCTACGACGTGGAAACCATTTAGTCTCCTGAAGTGCTGGGAGCGAGTGCCCAATGTTTTTCACATCCTAGCAATGAGGCAAGGTGTGGGGTTTTTTGACCAGGCTTCCATGGGGGTTCAAATGGCCCATAGGTTTGACAATGAAATGAATTACAATTTTACAAAGCTGCAATTTTTGTTATATCCACTGGCTGCATTGGCTAAATTTTTGAAAAAGGTGAACGTAGCCCTAAGGCTAGGTTCACACGGATGCGGTACGATTTCAATGAGTTTTGTAGTGCGATTTGAAGGATCACAGGCAGTGTGACTTCATGCGCGTTCAGCTGCAATTTCAATGCGATTGCAATGCAATTCTCTCTTTCTCTTTCTCTCTGGAAAGGACTTGAGACATACAACACAGAGTCTTAGAAAATGCACTGGAATCACACTGCATTTGAACACCTATGCGTTTTCCATGCAGTTTCCATTAAACTATATGGGTCTCCAAATTGCACCGCATCAGACCAAATACACACGGGACCCTTTTCAAATCACAGGGCATTTGTACTACATATATGCAAACAGCCTCCAAAGAAACACATGTTATTTCACTTGTCATGTAATTCAGTGTGTTCTGGAACGCATCCAAAATCACATCAGTGTGAACCAGGCCTTAAAGTAACAGTAATCTCTAGTATAAAGCGTTACTAAAGCGGCTCTCGGGTACAACGCTGGATTGAGTTCAGGCTCAGGTAAGTATTTAGGCAGGCTGGGGGGGGGGGGGGGGAGCAACATGAAAGGTTTGTTTGCTTGTTCCAAACAAATGGAAGTGAGAGGGAAATATAAAGGTTGAGGAGCTCATGAAGAACATTGCAAGAAAGGCAGAAAAACACAGTATTTTATTACAAATAGATTATAGGGCCATCAAGTAGTGGATGTGTATGGATTATTTTTGGAGAATAACGATATTTTTTTAATCACTTTAACCCCTTGCCGACCAGCGCACAACGATATACGTCGGCACAATGGCACGGCTGGGCAAATGGGCGTACATGTATGTCCCATTTAAATCGTGGCATAGTGGGCACGCGCGCGCCGCGTACTTCATGAGCATGCCCGCGGGTTCTGCGCACTCGATGTTCGCCGGGAGCCCGCGATCGTGTCATGGAGTGGCAGATGTAAACTAGGCATTTCCCTGTTCTGCCTAGCAACATTACAGAGATCTACTGCTCCCTGTCATCGGGAGCAGTGATCTCTGTCATGTTCTAGTGAGACAATCCCCCCCCCCAGTTAGAATCACTCCCTAGGACACAGTTAACCCCTTGATCACCCCCTAGTGTTTAACCCCTTCTCTGCCTGTGTCATTTACACAGTAATCAGTGCATTTTTATAGCACTGATCATTGTATAAATGACAATGGTCCCAAAATAGTGTCAAAAGTGTCCGATGTGTCCACCATAATGTCGCAGTCATGATAAAATTCGCAGATCGCCGCCATTACTAATAAAAAAAAAATAATAATAAAAATGCCATAAATCTACCCACTATTTTGTAGACGCTATAACTTTTGCACAAACCAATCAATATACGCTTATTGCGATTTTTTTTTACCAAAAATATGTAGAATACATATCGGCCTAAACTGAGAAAGAAATTTGTTTTTTTATATATTTTGGGGGGATATTTATTATAGTGAAAAGTAAAAAATATTGCTTTTTTTTTTTTCTAAATTGACGCTCTTTTTTGGTTTATAGCGCAAAAAAATAAAAACCGCAGAGGTGATTAAATACCACCAAAAGAAAGCTCTGTTTGTGGGAAAAAAAGGACGTCAATTTTGTTTGGGTGCAGCGCCGCACGACCGCGCAATTGTCAGTTAAAGCGACGTAGTGCCGTATCGCAAAAAGTGCTGTGGTCAGGAACGGTGGAAATCCTTCTGTGGCTGAAGTGGTTAATATCAGCTCATCATGTTATCTTTGAGTCATCATGTTAAAACAATAAATGTGCATCTATATTAAGTCACCTGATAGTGACAAATATAAATCAATCATCTTTAAACAGGACTGAGCCATTAAAGTAAAATCTGATTATTATGGGTTGCTGTATTTTACAGATCCTTATCACTCCTTGTGATGCATTACTAGATTAATGTACAGTATTTGAAGGCATTATTCTAATATTACAAAAAATGAAGGTGTCAACCCCAGTGACACAAAGAACCTGCACTTAGCTTGTGTTTACTCTCATGATTTAATTGTGCTCCCGCTCCCTATTCCTAGACACCAGTATAAATGGATCTAAGCCGGTGCACCTGTTTGCTCACTCTCTACTTCTAGAATAAACACGAACCTGGCTGTCAAGGAAAAAACCTGCTTGACATCCTAATCATTCAGTACAGAAAAGAATGTGACATCGCAACCACTCGAAGAACGTCTCAACTTCAAGACATCCGCAGCTAAAGAAAGGAAATATATACAAAACTCCTGATTTTACATGATTTTGTTTTGGCAGCATAGGTCATATATCTTAATATGACTGCCAACAAGTATTTCCTACAATAACAGTGGCCAAACATGAGCGTATTTTTGAGCGTCAGGAATTAAAACGTTTTTCTTAACCTTGTTCTGTTCATGGATTACTGAGACAATCTGGGAATGATCAACGTGTGGCCAAAGGGATTTACCAACCCCTAGACTTCATAGGTGCTTTCTCCCCTTCCACATGCCATTTGGCACTCTTCAACTGTTCAAATGTATCCTTGTTCTCTTACTTCTTTTCCTATCCATATACCCTAATGCCCCATACACACGATCGGATTTTCCGCCAACAAATGTTGGATGTGAGCTTGTTGGCTGAAAGTCCTACTGTGTGTATGCTCTATCAGACAATTGTTGTTGGACTTTCCGCCAACAAATGTTGGCTAGCAGGTTCTCAAATTTTCCGCCAGCAAAATGTTGTTGTCGGACTTTCCGATCGTGTGTACACAAGTCCGCTGCACAAAAGTTCACGCATGCTCGGAATCAAGTACAAGCCGGAAGCGCTCGGACTTGTAAAACTAGTAACATAATGGAGATATCACGTACGTCTTGTACGTCACTACGTCTGTAATTGTTAGCCAACATTTGTGTGACCGTGTGTATGCAAGACAAGTTAGAGCCAACATCCTTCGAACAAAAATCCACGGTTTTGTTGGCGAAAAGTCAGATCATGTGTACGGGGCATAAGAGTGTAAGCCCAGCTCGGACAATAATCCCATCGTATCTGTTTTTGTTATGTGTGTACTATTTGAAACACTTTGTAGAGCACCTTGGCAGATGATGGTGCTATAGAAATGAATAATAATGAAAATAAAGCAATTTTCGATAAACCAGATGACTCTTATGTATCTTTAGACAAACAACAATGGGCGCCTTTGCCGTTTGGGCCACCGACTGACTTTTTTAGACCTCTTCTAACTCATCCAGTTCAGCACCTTCCTGGGAATTTCATAGGGGGTCCAGGATGGGGACCCCATGGCATTGACAGCGACCTTTAAAATTCTGTGTGGGGACAGCATGTTCTCTACCTGCGCCTATGGAAGGTTGCATAGTTTTACCCCACAGGATTACTGCAACCTAAGCAGACGCAAGTCATTTTATTTTCTTTTTCAATATAGTTGAGTCACTTTGTACATAATAAGTAGTCTCCACCTCCCACCTTTCTTCTCCGGTGGACACCACAAGTTGCCCCATGGACCTGCATCCAGCTGCATCTTGTGGTTGAAACCCATTGACCTCCGTGGACCACCACATCCTAAATCCCAAAAATAATAAAAGCCATTTACAAGTGCTGATTATCACTCTCCTACAAGAGACAACTGTTTAATGAGATCGTTAAACTGTTCAAGTCTCCTGCTAATCTTGGACTATGTATGCGTTCCCTGATGGGTCAATCAGCTGATGATTTAGGCAATCTTAAGGTAGTGTCATAAAGGAGTGTAGGGGTTAATAACTGCACATAAACAATTAGGTACGATCTTGTGTTTCTTTTTTTGCAAGTTAGTCTCATATCGAAAATGAAAAGGGTTACTTACATTATGAAAACTCTGGTACGACAGAATACAACTTTGGAAGTGATGTAATGTGTTGTATTGTATTGTAATGTATTCTGTCATTTCTGAGAAGGTCTTCCGAATTTTTTTTGCAGGAATACTTTACTGATTAAGGCCTGGTTCACACCTATGTAGGTTGCAGTTTGCATATTCCGGGTCCATTTTGCTTTTTTCAATACACACTTTTGATCCCTTGAAGTCTATGGAACCAAAAAAAACAGAAAAAAGTCCCTGGCCCTTTCCATAAAATGCACAGATGTGAACGTGACCCCGAAATCATGTTGAATGAACTGTAGTGAGTTTCTGCAAAACTGAAAACGCACAAAAAAATGCATAGGTGTGAACCAGGCCTTACCGAATATCATACATTCTGGTATTGTACGAGAAAAATTTTTTGGGATAATGTTGCATAAACTGTTGTGATCGGCTCTCAAAAGCTGTATACTAACAATCAGATTATGTTACGATCGCATCGAAAGTGGTATTTTTCGTCCGATTTTCTGATTGTGTGTACTAGATCTTGAGATCTTACTTGTAACTATCTGAATGCTGGTGTATTGGGTGCCGACGGTGACTATTAACACTATTCACTTGCATTATACAGCCCCTGTCTACCCATTGGGCTCCCTTAAGCCAGGGGTCTCCAAACTGCGGTCTGTGGGCCAGATGTGGCCCTTTGGTTGCCTTTATCCGGCCCTTGGGGCACTTTTCACCCTCCTGATATGAGACACTATTCTGCCCTCTGACACCAAAAATGGGGCAAAATTCTTGCCACTGGCATCAATAATGGGGTGCCATTTCTCCCACTGACACCATCAATGGGGCACTATATTACTCACACTGATGCCAGAAAAATGTTCTAATCCCACTGGCCACATTCCGGCCCCCCTAAATTCTGAAGGACAGTAAACTGGCCCTTTGTTTTGAAGGTTTGGCGACCCCTGAATTAAGCCAACACACACTGTCCTCCAAGCTCCACAAAATGGACTTTGACAATATTGGAAGCTTCACAGACTTCTGCGTTTAATCCAAATTTTACAAATTACAAATGCAGCTTGTGGTGGATGAATAAACCACTTGCTTTTCACATATTACAACATTTTTACAGGTTAACAAGTCAGTGAACCCAGTGCGTCGTTTATTTCCTGCCCGACGATATTTTATTGCAACATCTCGTGATGGGACCTTACGGTGTCCTGAGAGCAGACTGTCTGACACTGCACATACGATGCAAAAGTGGGTTCCCCAACACCACTTACTTCCCAAATCACGGCACATCATGTGACCTGACAAATGAAAGCTCTGCAAAGAAAGTCTTGCTGACTCATGTCAAGAGTGTGATCTGTGACGACAGCCACAAAAAGGCTTTTCATTCTTGTGTCAGATTTTGTCATTTTAAATTAAAAGTTACAATTATAATGCAATGTAAAAACAGTAATCCTATTAAAGTTTTAAGATTATTATTTAGTATTCACAGATAAGTAAACTAGATTTTTTAATACCTTATTTAGCCTCATCAATATCTACTAATACATTTTCAGGCTTATTAAAGAGTAGTAATCACTAATCACAGTGCAACAATAAAATTTCAGTTAACGCCATGCTGATCTATAAAGTAAAATGTGTAAAAGCACTTTGCAGGCTGCTATGCCTTAAATAAGACCCATTCATTTTATTACGCAACAGTTAAAAAAAGCAATAGTTTGTAGTAAACCATAAAATTTGACATACAATATCATTATGCAGCTGAAGACCCTAATCTACATATAGTACATAGCGCAGTAACTAGTCTACATCCTCGTTCTAATACATCACCAATTTAATTGATTTGGCTGCCGGCTCTACTACATCAAACACTGAACTTCAGTCTGGCTATGCTATATAGTAAGTCTTCTTGTATCCTAGAGATTGCGTTTCAGGCTAAATTATCACAGGTCCAAATTTTTCGCACACAGTCCAGTTTGAACCTAGCCTACTGCCTTGGGTTAATATCTAAGTGGATCTTCCAATGAGTACCATCCAAGGTTCTAACCTGTCTACAGAGCCCAGTCTCGGATTCTGTGCAATCACAGAGCTAGAGCCAAGAGATTTCACCTGGGCATGGACTCCCCCCCCAAAGCATACAAGTCTTGTGTTAGTGAAAGTGAACTTTGGTTACCTGCACTGGAAGGGAGAGCTCAGCTTTAGTCAATCAGGCCCATAAAGTCAACCTCTAACATCCGCATCAATGTACATAAGGGCTGCTATTTCTAGTTTGTACACTGCATGCAGCCCAGGCCAAAGTCCCCTGTGCCATCTATGCTAATCTTATCTTATGCAGATCTTATACTGAGATTGTACAATATTTTGCACATGTCTAAAATGTCTGGCATGTTATAGACTGACTAGCCTAAAATCGTACATCATGTGCTTCCTATATTGTTGAGTCTAAGAAAGTATAACATTTTGTATACTGTCTAGTCTAAAAATGTACATCATATAATGATCAGTTTAAAAAAAGTATATCATATACTGTCCACTCTTAAAATGTACATCACATACTGTCCAGTCTTAATATGTACATCACATACAGTCCAGTCTTAAAATTTACATTATATACTGTCCAGTCTAATAATGTACATCATATACTGACCAGTTTAATAATGTACATCATACAATAACCAGTGTAAAAGTATATATCATATGCTGTTCAGTCTTATAATGTACATCATATACTGTCCAGTCTTAAAATGTATGTCATATACTGTCCAGTCTAAAATTATACATCATATACTGACCAGTCTAATAATGTACATCATATAATAACCAGTGTAAAAGTGTGTATGAAATATTGTCCAGTCTTAAAATGTAAATTATATACTGCCCAGCGTTAAAATGTACATCATATAATAATCAGTGTAAAAGTGTGTATTATGTGCTGTCCAGTCTTATAATGTACATCATATACTGCCCAGTCTTTAAATGTATGTCATATACTGTCCAGTCTAATAATTTACATCACATAATAACCAAGGTAAAAGTGTGTACCATATACTGCCCAGTCTTAAAATGTTCATCATATATTGACCAGTCTAAAAATGTATGCCACCTACTTTCCAGCCCCAAAAAAAGGTATACTGTCCAGTCCAAAAATGTACATCATATTCTGACCAGTCTAATAATGTACATCATATAGTGATCGGTCTAAGGATGTACATCATATACTAAATAATACATGCCTAATAGTCTAAACTTTGCTGAATGCAATATACTGACTAATAATCTGAAATTTCCCTGATCAATACACCATACCTGGCAGTTATTTAAAGGTGGCCACACACATATGGATATGATCATACAATCACTCATTCAATGCGACTAAAGTGATTAAATCAAATAAAGATTGCAAACCAAAGATGCTGCATCCAATTGTAAACTCTCAATCAATTTCAACTCTGATAAGTCGAATGGCTATGGCAGAATTTCATTGATTGCCAAATATCTGCGTTTTCAGGACAACCAGTTGCAATTCAGATCAATTAAGTGATCAGTTGCATGTATAACCAAAAGATCGTATTTTTGATCAATATTTTCAGCCCATCGCAAAAAACGCGTGTGCATCGCTCAATGACAGAATGCTTGCATCTAAATCGATTGCCACCTTAAAGCTGGACACACGCAATCAGATTTTGATCTGCCAAATTAGATCTATTTACCAACAACTATGTAGTATGGTGAAGTAAATAACAAACAATCCATTCCTGGCAGAGCTCACAGTTGCTGGTAAAGGATGATCTGACAGTCCAGTTTAGTGCAATCTCCTAGCAACATCATCACCATGACCGGTTAGGTATTCAGAAAGCATGGACAGAAAGTTTCTGCAGAGATCCCACTTGCTGCTCTCACTGACCTGTACAGGGTGACAGTATGATGAGAAGTGTTCTGATGAGAAGTATTCTGATGAGAAGTGTTCAGGCTTGCAGCTCTCAGTGATGTGCCATAGGAAGGAGGACCCAGGCTTTGGGGTGATAGTGTCCCTTTAAAGCTGCAGTGACAGCTGTCAGATGGAAGTGAGGCCACTCAAGTCTCTGTGTGTCTCATCACTGTGTCTGTAATGTTGTGTCAGGAGCCTTGTCACTGCCCTCTCCCTCCTCAGATCCTCCCTCTCTCCTCCTCCTCCTCCTTCACAATGTGAGTGGCAAAGAGTAACCGTGACACCATCATCCCCACTGAGCAGCACTGATCACTCTTCTCACTGATACAATGTATCAATCAGACTTCAATCATTTATTGTCAATGGAACCAGATTGTGGGTCACACTGCCACCTGCTGGACACTAGGATTCCTGGGCTGGTAGAAGATCAGATAGGCAATACATATTAAACAGAATTATTATTATTATTATTATTATTATTATACAGGATTTATATAGCACCAACAGCACTTTACAATATAAAAGGGAGACAATACAGTTATAATACAATAAAATACAAGAGGATTAAGAGGGCCCTGCTCAGAAGAGCTTACAATCTAATAGAATTAATAATTTACATGGTGAGCGATGGGCGTTTTTTTCAATAATCGCTGCTACAATTCGCTAAAAAGGCATTTTTTGCTGGCGGTTACATTGTTAGAGACGCTCGCGATTTGCTACAGAATTAGATTGTGCTCTGCTACAATTTGATCGCTTTCCTTCAACGATTTGTAGCTCAGAATAGCGATCGCTGAAACACTCCATAGAACAGCATTAGAGTCTCATTCAGACTCACAGCTTGCTTTGGGGTGGGGGCACTGGACAGGAGGGAGGGGCCAGGAACACCGAAGAGGAGGATAGGGGCTGATCTGTGCAAATCCATTACACAGAGCAGGTAAGTATAACATGTTTGTTATTTTATAGGAAAAAAAAATGAGACTTTACAACCAATTTAGGAGCCACAAAATCCCTGCCAATGGCTCCCGCTGCCATTAATCAAATCTTGTCAGCAGAGAGAGGGTATAGGGCCAAGGCATGCTGTGTGTGTCTATGCATGCACACAGCCAGGATTGGGAATGCACCTGCACGTCTGCCCCATAACAAGTGGCTTCCTATGGGGATGCACCGAGAAGAGGAGGAGCCAAGATCGCCAACAAGGGACCCCAGAAGAGGAGGTTGGGGGTCACTCTGTGCAATACCATTACACAGAGCAGGTAAGTATACCATGGTATTATTTTATTTAAAAAAAAAAAAACAATACTTTAGAAACACTTTAACCACTTCCTACCTAGCCCATAGTCAAATGACGTCCACAGGAGGGATCTCCCATCCTGGGCAGGCGTCATATGACGTCCTGGGTTTCCTGGGTGTCTAGGGGGCGCGATTGCCGATAACAGAGCAGGACCGTGGATCTGCATGTGTAAACACAAAGATCGATGTCCTGTCAGGTGAGAGGAGACCGATTGTGTTCCCAGTACAGAGGAACACTGATCGGTCTCCTTCCCTTGTGAGTCCCCTCCCCCTACAGTTAGAATCACTCCCTAGGTAACACATTCAACCCCTTGATCGCCCCCTAGTGTTAACCCCTTCCTACCGACCACTGATCGTTGTATAAATGTAAATAGTATCAAAAGTGTCCGATATGTCCGCCGCAATGTCACAGTCATGATAAAAATCGCAGTTCGCCGCCATTACTAGTAAAAAATAAATAAATAAATAAAAATGCCATAAATCTATCCCCTATTTTGTAGACGCTATAACTTTTGCCCAAACCAATCAATATACGCTTTTTGCAATTTTTTTTTACCAAAAATATGTAAAATAATACGTATTGGCCTAAACTAAGGAAAAAATTTGTTTAAAAAAAAAATTGGGATACTTATTATAGCAAAAAGTAAAAAATATTGTGTTTTTTCAAACTTGTCGCTCTTCTTTTGTTTATAGCGCAATAATTAAAATTAAAATGCAGAGGTGATCAAATATCACCAAAAGAAAGCTCTATTTGTGGGGAAAAAAATGATAAAAATGTAATTTGGGTGCAGTGTTGCATGACCGCGCAATTGTCATTCAAAGTGCGACAGCCCTGAAAACTGAAAATTGGCCTGGGCAGGAAGGGGGTGAAAATGCCCTGTATTGAAGTGGTTAAACTTACAGCATAGGTAATTGGCGGAGTTTTTCAGACACGGAGTAATGTTAAGTTTACATTTGCGGCAGACCACAGTGGCCCACTTTTCTCGTCTCCTTATTGCCTGGTGTACCCTGTAAAGCTTGCACTACCACACTGCAGAAGCAGGCATTGCACACAGTTGCATGGCCCCGCTGACTTCATTGGGTCACATTTGGCAAATGTACTGCCTGCGGAATGTGATGGGGGGGTATCATTTTTTGATGCGACTCCAAAGCAAATGATCACACCAGCGGCATGTGTACAAACCTGCCCGGCTGCACCTTGCAATCGAAGAGGAAAGTTGTGACCATGGCTGACTCGCCTATTTTTACTGACCACTAGTATAAATGACTTGCAGTGTACTAAACAGGTGTAAAGTTAGGAGCAATAATGCAAAACAGGATCTGAATGGCAAGGAGAATGCATACCAGTGTTTCCAACCTACCAGATTAAAATTTACTGACACAACACCCAAAATTTACTGGCACAGTCAAGTTTTTACTGGCATTTCCAAAAGTTGCAAAATTACAGTTTTAAGTGCATATTTTAGTAATTAGGCTACAAACAAGTGCAATATGCAATTAGCAATGTGACTTAAAGAGGAAGTAAAGCCTCTGAAAAAAAAATACACCCTGCAAGACAAAGGCATAATGAGCTAGTATGCATAGCATACTAGCTCATTATGAATTACTTACCTGAGATCGAAGCCCCCGCATCGGTCCTCATTCGCCTCCTCCGACGCCGCCATCTATCCCGGGTGACTACCCGGAATCGCGGCTTCAGTGCTGTGACTGGCCGGAGCGGCGATGACGTAACTCCCGCGCATACGCGCTGGTGCCGCCACTAACGGCATGGTCGCCGTTAGAAAGGGCATGCTCAGTGCGCCTGTGCCCGATGTCTACGGCGCATGCGCCATAGACATCAGTGCTGCTATTTCTGCAAATATCTCCTAAACCTTTTAGGTTTGGGAGATATTTCTTGCACCTACAGGTAAGCCTTAATCTAGGCTTACCTGTAGGTTAAAGTGGTTGTAATAAGTTTACAACCACTTTAAAGTAATTAGGTTCTAAAGGCAAAAGTTTATTTTTATCTTAATGCATTCTATTCTCTCTGTCAATCAAAGTCAGTGAGCCAATTAGGAGAGTGAGGGGGTGGGGCTGAGCCATGGCTCTGTGTCTGAATGGACACACAGAGCAGCAGCTCAGATGCCCCCATAGCAAGCTGCTTGCTGTAGGGGCACTTGGCAGGAGGGAGGGGCCAGGAACACCGGCAAGAGACCCAAGAAGAGGAGGATTGGGGCTGCTCTGTGCAAAACCACTGCACAGAGCAGGTAAGTATAACATGTTTGTTATTTAAAAAAAAGAAAAACGGCCGCTGCAGTTATACTGCGGCAGAATGGCTCCCCTGGGCGAGCCGTCGTAGTGGTACGTCTTTGAGATGCTGTAGGAGGCACGCGCGCACGCCCGCAGCGTGTTCCCAGAGCTGATGTGTGACAGAGCAAGAACCGGGATCTGTGTATGTAAACACCCAAATCCCTGTTCTCTCAGGGGAGAGGAGACAGATCGTGTGTTCATGCTAAGTATGAACAACGATCTCTCTCCTCCTCTAGTCAGTCCCATCCCCCCTACAGTTAGAACACACCTAGGGAACACAGTTAACCCCTTGATCGCTCCCTAGCGTTAACCCCTTCCCTGCCAGTGGCATTTATACAGTAATCAGTGCATTTTTATAGCACTGATCGCTGTATAATTGTCAATGGTCCCAAAGATGTTTCAAAAGTGTCCAATTTGTCCACCATAATATTGCAGTCCTGATAAAAATCGCTGATCACTGCCATTACTAGTAAAAAAAAAATAAAAATAATAAAAAAATGCCATAAATCTATCTATCTATCTATCCTATTTTGTAGATGCTATAACTTTTGCGCAACCCAATCAATATACGCTTATTGCGATTTTTTTTTTTTTTTTTACCAAAAATTTATAGAAGACTACATATGGGCCTAAACTGAGGAAAACATTTGTTTTTTTTGTTTTTTTAAATTGGGATATTTATTATTATATAAAACTGGGATATTTATTTATATTATATATTAACCTCCCTGGCGGTATGATTATTTCGGATTTTAGGTGCTGAAAGCGGTACCATTATTTTGCATGGCAATTTGGCGTTTTATATTGTAGGTCTGTAATTCTTAGCAACAAGAGTCTAGTAGATATCCCGGGTATGATAAAGTTTGAAACACAAAAACATAATTATATAATATAATAAATAAAAATAAATAATTAAAAAAAATAAAAATAAATAGTAATAAAATAAATTTCCCCACGATTCACTATCGCTCAATTCTGCAAGTGTTCTAATTTACTATCGCTGTTTTCTAGTTGGTCTAAAGCCCCTTTTGATGTAAAGGGACACTTTTTGGTTGCTATGGACATTCAACAATTTCCAGCCAGAAAGAACAGTATATATAATATAAAACTGCATGCAGGGCATGGGCCAAAGCACTGGGGACAAAATGGATGTGAAATCATTTCATACAGTACTGTAATCTGTAAGATTACAGTACTGTATGTGTTATGTTTTTGAAATTTTTTTGAATTTGCCGCCAGGCTCCGCTCCGTGCGTCGCGACGCTCGCAGGGAACGGAGCCTGGCACAGAGAGGCTTCGGGCAGAGGACGGAGCCCACGTACACTGCGGGGGACATCGCAGGATCCCGGGGACAAGGTAAGTAAAGCCACACCAGGATCCTGCGATGTAATCCCGAGTGTGGCTCGGGGTTACCGCTAATGGTCCTGATTTTTAACCCCGAGCCACACTCGAGAAAACCGCCAGGGAGGCTACGTAAAAGATATTGTGTTACTTTTTCAAAATTGTCGCTCTTCTTTTGTTTATAGCGCAATAGATAAAAACCGCAGAGGTAATCAAATACCACCAAAAGAAAGCTCTATTTGTGGGAAAAAAAGGACGTCAATTTTGTCTGGGTACAAAGTCACACGACCGCGTAATTGTCAGTTAAAGCGACGCACTGCCGTATCGCAAAAAATGGCCTGGTCATTGAGCAGCCAAATCTTCCGGGACTGAAGTGGTTAAGCTAGATATTAAGGCAAAAATCATATTTCTTATTTTATTTTCGATATCATAAGTACTGCATGCGCAGGTCCGAGCCAAGCATCACAGATATGTTTATTACTGGTAACCTTTTCCTGTTACTGGCATTTACTGGCAGGAGAAAAGTGCCCATTTTTTTACTGGCTGCCAGTAAAAACACTGAGGGTTGGTAACACTGATGCATACGCTGCAGAATAGTACAAAATGGATTATGAAAGTTGCACAAACATGGACTCTTTACAGCAATGTCTCTGTTGGTCAATCAGGGTAATATGTGGTTGCATAGCATTGGGGTTAATTTACTAAAGGCAAATCCACTTTGCACACTGAAAGTGCACTTGGAAGAGCAGTCGCTGTAGATCTGAGGGGGACAGGCAAGATAAATAAAAAACAGCATTTTAGCTTGCACATGATTGGATGATAAAATCAGCAGAGCTTCCCCTCAGTTCAGATCTTCCTCTCAGGTCTACATCGACTGCACTTCCAAGTGCACTTTCAGTGCTCTTTCAAGTGTACAGTAGCTGGGTGTTATTGGGCTGTGGCCTGGCTGTACACCAGTTCTGACAGTGGAGAACCTCTCACTTGGCTGCAGATCACTTTCCCTGCTGCATCTGACCCATCGGGCTAAGGGAGGGAAGCTGAAGAATTTTACTCTCTGGGCATGTCCAGGAAAGCAAGGAACTGTGGGAAAATGAGTTAAGGTGCATATGCCTATATCTGAGGATGGTGAGTAAAGCTGGCCATAGATGGATCAAAATTCAGCTAGTTCAGCAGGGACCGCCTGAATTTGGATCCAAGTATGTCTACTTCCAATCGACAGAAGTTGATCTAATGATCGATTTCATTCGAATGGGAATGATGAAAAATGTTTCTCAATCAGCAGCTGCAGTCAACGGGGAGTTCAGAGGGAAGGATTTGTCTATCTCTATCTATTTTTTTGTTCAGCTGGCGGCTGAACCAGTAGCGGCCCGTGCATTAAGGGTGCACGGGCGCCGCCCCCTCTCTCCAGCTATCCCTCTATCACCAATAGATAGATGCATGCATTGCATGAATCTCTCTATGGCCACTGCTGCCACCCCCTATTCAGTTAAGTTCCCTTTTCGGGCGCAGGGCGCCTGAACTACAGCGGCGGGGGGGGTTTTTGAAGCACCTGATTCGCTTTTCTAACACTAAATCGCCTCTCCGCCTATCAGGTGCTCGGGTCTGTTACCTGTCACCTGATTGGCTGAAACGACAGTCGCCGCTATTGGACGCCTATCAGGAGGAGAGGACAGGAGATGAGAATGGCAGGAGACGCATAGAGGACCCCGCTCGTCGCCATCGCTTGCTGCCCCACCCAGACAGGGTAAGTGCCAGGCAGACGGCGAGCAGGCAGGGGTCACACTGAGGGGATTTAAGGGCACACTGGTAGCATTTAATGGGCACACTGGCAGCATTTGATTGGTACACTGGCAGCATATGATGGGCACACTGGTAGCATTTAATGGGCACACTGGCAGCATTTGATGGGTACACTGGCAGCATATGATGGGCACACTGGCAGCGTTTGATGGGCACAGTGGCAGCGTTTGGCACAGTGGCAGCGTTTGGCACAGTGGCTGCATTTGATGGGCACAGTGGCAGCGTTTGATGGCACAGTGGCAGCGTTTGGCACAGTGGCTGCAATTGATGGCACAGTGGCAGCGTTTGATGGCACAGTGGCAGCATTTGATGGCACAGTGGGAGCGTTTGAGGGCACAGTGGCAGCGTTTGATGGCACAGTGGCAGCGTTTGGCACAGTGGCAGGGTTTGATGGGCACAATGGCAGCGTTTGATGGCACAGTGGCTGCAATTGATGGCACAGTGGCAGCATTTGAGGGCACAGTGGCAGCATTTGATGGCACAGTGGCAGCGTTTGATGGCACAGTGGCTGCGTTTGATGGCACAGCGGCTGCAATTGATGATTTTTTTTTCCAAAAATGTTTGCACCCCCCCAAAAAATGTTAGCACCAGCCACCACTGGGCTGAACTAAAAAAAATGTCCCAGCTATGGCCTGGCCACCCTGGGAAGACTAGGGAGAATAAAACACCTGCAACAATATATAACTATCTGATTGTAGATCGGCATTAATAAACATTTTGAAAGGTGGTTTTATTGTCATTTTGTTTTTTAAAGGGTGAAGCTCCTCTTTAAGTGTATATGTGACTTTGTCAGCATGGTACTGCAAGTACATGTTCACTTAAGGAAACAAATGAATATACAGTATGCATTCTTTCACTGGTCATGAAATGAATTTCACCAAGTGAAAATACTTCCAATACATTGACTGTTAAGGCAGTGTAGGTTTTATCCAGAAGTTACCTGCACTGCTTTATACCACAATATAATATATTTTATGATCATATTTGTCTTGATAAGCTCTATTTTTATGACCATAACAAAAATCCCTTTCTTTCTTTGTCTTAGTTTTAACCTAGTCACTATACCTAGGAACTTTTAGAAGTCAGTGAGAACTCCTAATGGATGTGTTCTTTGTGGCGAACCTAACTGGGCAGATAGAAGAGATGACCAAAGTGAAATGAAGGATTCAGTAGTAGAGATGAAGATAGCACATGTTGATAGCACACCATGGATCCATATAATAGTTAAAAAATGTATTAAATTGATTGCATCATAGTAAATTCAAGTACTCCTGGACTATTCTCTGAGTCTCTGGTGTGCTGACTACATATGCTTTCATCTACACTATATTACCAAAAGTATTGGGACACCTGCCTTTACACACCCTTGAACTTTAATGGCATCCCAGTCTTATGCCCCGTACACACGGTCGGATTTTCCGACGAAAAATGTGTGATAGGACCTTGTTGTCGGAAATTCTGACCGTGTGTAGGCTCCATCACACATTTTCCATCGGATTTTCCCACACACAAAGTTTGAGAGCAGGATATAAAATTTTCCGACAACAAAATCCGTTGTCGGAAATTCCGATCGTGTGTACACAAATCCGACGGACAAAGTGCCACGCATGCTCAGAATAAATAAAGAGATGAAAGCTATTGGCCACTGCCCCGTTTAAAGTCCCGACGTATGTGTTTTACGTCACCCCGTTTAGAAGGATCGGATTTTCCGACAACTTTGTGTGACCGTGTGTATGCAAGACAAGTTTGAGCCAACATCCGTCGGAAAAAATCCTAGGATTTTGTTGTCGAATGTCCAAACAAAGTCCGACTGTGTGTACGGGGCAATAGTCTGTAGGGTTCAATATTGATTTGGCCCACCCTTTGCAGCTATAACAGCTTCAACTCTTCTGGGAAGGCTGTCCACAAGGTTTAGGAGTGTGTCTATGAGAATGTTTGACCATTTTTCCAGAAGCACCTTTGTGAGGTCAGGCACTGATGTGGACAAGAAAGCCTGGCTCGCAGTCTCCGCTCTAATTCATCACAAAGGTGTTCTATTGGATTGAGGTGCAGGCCAATTAAGTTCCTCCACCCCAAACTCGCTCATCCATGTCTTTATGGACCTTGCTTTGTGCACTGGTGCGCAGTCATGATGGAACAGTAAGGGGCCATCCCCAAACGGTTTCCACAAAGTTGGGAGCATGAAATTGTCCAAAATGTCTTGGTATGTTGACACCAACCCCTGAAAAACAACCCTACGACATAATCCCCCTTCCGCCAAATGATTTGGACCAGTGCACAAAGCAAGGTCAATAAAGACATGGATGAGCTAGGTTAGGATGGAGGAACTTGACTGGCCTGCACAGAGTCCTGACCTAAACCCAATAGAACACATTTGGGATGAATTCGAGTGGAGACTGCGAGCCAGGCCTTCTCGTCCAACATCAGTGCCTGACCTCACAAATGCGCTTCTGGAAGAATGGTTAATCATTCCCATAGATACACTCCTAAACATTGTGGATAGCCTTCCCCGAAGAGTTGAAGATGTCATAGCTGCAAAGGGTGGGCCAACTTCCTGCTTGTGCATCCGATGCGCGTTGGATTGGATATCCAGCAATGACATTGGGTTTGCAATAAAACTTAGTCACAGGGTATCTCCAAGCTGCGCCATCTTTTCCACCCAACAATCAAATAAGATGGCGCTCCCTATCCTTCTCTGCAGAGCAGTGCTCCTCCCCCACCTGAGGATTGGTGCACATACTTTCTTTTCCTTTTACAGGGCGCCAAAACGTTAATGGAGTTCATTTTTACCCTCACAGCGCTGGCGTAAAGTGTCAAAAGACCAGGCTGATACTCTCCCATGAGCAATGAAACATGTTGGTTCTTCTCACATTGATGGAATGCACAATAACACAGTCTATACGAAGTAAAGATGTTAATTGCCACTTTCCCACAGAGCCAGATGAAATTCCGATGTAGCTGTAGCCGGTTGCTATGGGCAACTTCTGCAGGCTCAATGCCTTCGCCCCACGTTAGGCGCCAGAAGTAGCAAGGTTCTGCACCTCTGGAGGTCTAAAGGTGACCTCCAGTCAGGTAGCTGAGATCCTTCTCTGTAGAGTAGGTTACAAGGCATGGTGGGCGTAATACAAGCTGAAAGGATGGTCGCCAGACACTTTTTGAATGCAAAGAGATTTATTGGGGGTTATTTACGAAAGGCAAATCCACTTTGCACTACAAGTGCAAACTACTAGTGCAAAGTGCACTTGAAAATGCACTGAAAGTGCACTTGGAAGTGCAGTCGCTGTAGATCCGAGGGGGACATGCAAGGAAAATAAAAAACAGCATTTACGCTTGCACATGTTTGGATGAAACAATCAGCAGAGCTTCCCCTCATTTCAGATCTTCTCCTCAGATTTACAGTGACTGCACTTCCAAGTGCACTTTCAGTGCAATTTCAAGTGCACTTTGCACTTGTAGTGCAAAGTGGATTTGCCTTTTGAAAATAACCTCCATTGTCTGTTGAACAAGAACTGTGGGAAAGAGGGTTAGGGCCAGGACATCCTTAAGTAGATGCAATGACAATTGGCAGACTCCGAGACTTCTATAGGTAGACAGTTATACAGTGGAAGGCCTCCAGCCAGACACCACTTCTGTATAGCTAGCACCGCTGTGTCCTATGGCAACAAATCTTGTAACAGTCACTAACCGTAGTTGTATTTAACTATTGGTAACACAAATAGTTCTCCTCGCACTCTTTCACTATAGGTCTTCACTCACCGACCTCCCAGTCTCTTACTAGACTCTTAGACCCAATCGCCACTGGATCCCAGGAGCTCTTCAACTTCCATAACTCGGTATCTTCCTCAAGCTTCACCCCCGCTTCCCTGCTGGGACCCTGGCTTGGTACTCACAGATGCTCCTCAAGCATCACTCCTGCTGACCCGCTAGGTCCCTAGCTTGGCACTCACTGATGTTCCTCAAGCATCACCTCTGCTGTTCCGCTGGGTCCCTGGCTTGGCACTTGCTGAAGTTTTCCCACTTCTTCACCATCCCCGGCTGGTGAGAAGACTGCTGTGGTACTGGCTCCAGCTTACTTACAGTGGTCTCCGGTAACAAGGAGGATGGTCCCTTAGTGGCGACAGCTTCCCCTCTACCTCCGACCACAACTTGTTCCCTGTTCGGCTGAACTGTTACTCTCGGTTGGACTCCAGTCCTGCAGTCCCATCCCTGCGCTGCTTCTCTTGCTTCTGGATAGGCCCTCAGACAGCCTAGCAACCAGATGTCCCTGGGATAGGCCTCAGGCTTCTGGCCTAGCAGCCCAGGACAGCATAACACACGTCCACCCAGACCACCCGACTCCACCCAAATAAATAGGCTCTCCTAGCAGCAAGGGGCTAAAGAAACCCCTGCCAATTGACTGAGACACCCCATTCGTTCATAACCTGACCTTGCTAAGCCCTTGTCTAGAAATCAGTGGATCTACTAACAATTAACCAGGGCAACTACCGCCTGGGAAACTAAATTTACTAGCAACCCTGCCTAAGCACCAGAGTGCTACATGTAGCCTGATGGTCAATGATCAATTGTTAACTGACATCACTTTTGGGGACTGGTGTTTGAAAATTGTTTAAAAGAGACGTACAGGCAAAGCTCGATCGTTCTGCATTCCTGTGACTCACTGTCGTCTGATGTCACAGAGCCGGTCCAGGCTCAGGAAGGATCGCAACCTTATGGTCAGGGTCTGCCCACATGCCTGGACCAGCACTCGGCTAAGGCTCTCAGCGAGCCTGACCCTGAGCCAGCTGCTCCCGCCCCCTCTGCAGCCCAGCGCTCCAGTGAGCGCGGGGGGGGAGGGGGGTTCAGAGCAGAGAGTGGTGACTGACAGTCACCGGCTCTCTGATTGGGCAGTGAGAACCGAGCGATCTGCTGTGATTGATCGCTCAGTTCTCAGTGTTAGAGCTGATGGGGGACAGATGCATGTATGATTCAAGAAAAATTAATTCACATACATCTCTTTTAATATTGGGTGGAATATAATGTGTTCAGGCTTCATGACCAAAATGTTTTATTTATCTTTAATAAAATGGTATACTTTTTAATGTAAAGACATCCTTTTAGAGTACTGGGATAGTCTCACCTGTTTTTTAATTTTTTTAATTTTATGCTTATGGGAATAGGTGAGGTTTAATAAAATATTTGAGTTTCTTGTCTCTAGCTCTAGTTCTAGCCGGCAGTGCTGATCAATGTATTCTGATGTGAGGGAAGTCTCCCTGTTGTCAGAATACAATAGCTCAGCGGGGACGATTCTCCCAGCCACCTCAAGTGTGTAGATGAGGAAATAGAGTCAGTTTTTTCATTCAGCCTGCTGGTTGAATGAAAAAAACGGACTCATCTATGGGCTGCCTTAGGCCTTATGCACACAGGGCATCTGTTTAAGCTCCTCTGAATGCCAGAACTCCTGGCAGGAAACAGCTGCTTAAAAAACATTGTAAAAGTTGTGTACTGCACATGCATTTAGGGTCTTTTAGGTGCATTTAGGCACGTCTAATGTTTGAATGTTAATGCATTCTAATGGTCAGAAAATTGGAATGTACTTGCGCTCAAATGCTATATGTGTCTGATGTTTATGCGCATTAGATCCTTTTAGGTCTGTTTTGAGTTTTTCTGCTCTTTAGTGCTTCTCCAGAACACACCTATGGTGGGATTTTTTTTTCAGCCTGTAAATGCTCCTCTTCTAATATGTCTGTAAACACCTATGTGTGAATGGACACATAGAGGTTGATTTACTATTACTGATATACTAATAGCTTTCATCATCCAATCATGTGCAAGCAAAAATGCTTTTTTTTTTATTCTCCTTGCATGTGATTGGGTATTCTTTGCAAAGTGAAACTTTACCCCATTTACTAAGCTATGGAGAAACTTCTCTTGTAGAGTGGACTTTGTAAAGTGCACAGTCTATTTGCCTTTAGTAAATCAATCCCATAGGCTTATATAGAGGTGTTCTAAAGGTTGAAAAAATTGCAGTAACAGAGGCATTTTTAAGCTCTGTGTGCATGAGGCCTTTCATTAAAGTGGCTGCTCTGGTCCTAGGAGGAGCAACAAAATGCCTTTTCAACCATTTCGCTACCTCCTACATGATTCACTACTAGTGGGGTAAAAAAAAAAAAAAGCTCCCCAGAGCCTCTCCAGACTGCATGTCTGATATGTCTGACCTCGAAAAAAGATTTCTGGAAAAGTTAGCAGCCTATGGCTGTAGGTTTAGGAGATAGTAATGGTGGCAACATTGTGGTGTGTAGCCTGGAACATTGTGTATGCTTTGGGGCTTTATGGGGGGAGATAGAGTGTTTTAAGAAGTTAGTGTATGAGGACAGTGAGAAGAGGGGGTATAGATGACATTGCTTCAGCCATCAGGGAATTCTGTAGAGGTTCAAGCCTTTGCTTGACCCTTCTCAGCACTGCCTCATGATCTTCTTTCCCACTTGATGAGTATCTTAAGCCTCTTATACCCCTTTCCTCCATGTCACTAGAGAATGCAGATGTTGCAGTGGATGCAGCAGGTGAATGTTGTGGAGAAGGGGGAAAGAAGGAAAGTGAAGAATAAGGAGGAGGGCGATTCTTTTGCTGCTCACATCTCTGTGGTGAGGAGCCAGGTGTTTCCTCAAGCTGTTTCTATCTATTGCTAGCCAATTTGTACCAAACACATACCTAAAGTCTATATTTGGAATATTTTGGAATAAAAATTGGGTATGGCGATGGAAGAGGAATGAGGGGTTGTGGTATTGAAGTGTTTTTTGCACTATGTTTTGAAATTTTATTAAACTTTTAAGACAAATTTGAACACTTGCTCATCCCTAGTTAATAATAATGGGGAAAACTGTAGGTATAGCATTGTGCTTTATTAGTGAAAATATAGATATATTCATGGAGGTCTTGCATGGGGATGTATGTCTTTTGCATAAAGCAACATTTGAAACAGAGCAACCAGGCATAGTTGAACTAGCCATTCCAATAAAATGCTTTTTGAGTTGGTGAGGAAGGTGAAATGAAAATGATTTTTGGTTGTTTTTAATGGTGCAATGTGCATGAAATGGCTCCTATGTGTTACAGAAGCTCTTTTTAGTAATTGTGGATCTGTTTTGTTTCAACACAACCAGGACAGGGGCTTTTCGAGAGGACTAGGAGCTAGCCTAGGTCAGAGGAAATATGGTGGCCCTCTTGCAGACTGGGTTGGAGAAGCTCCTCCACTTGGAACAGAAATATTTATAAACAATATCCCTCAAGAAATCTATGAAGATAAATTAATTCTGCTTTTTTAGACTGCTGTAGCATTGTATGAGTTTTGTCTTATGCTGACTTTTGTAGTGGACAGATTACACAAGTGAAATCCAATCACCTGACAGACAGAATGTGTAATGTACTTTGTATCTGTGGGCTTGTTGCCAGATTGTCTGGGGGGGAACATTCCCAGACTAATCAAATCTAATTTGGGTGCTTGGCCGTGGATTAGCTTACTGTTAATTAGATCACAGTTAGCTGTTAGTTGCTAGTTGTTGATTAGATTACTGTTTATATTTTCACTCTGATTGTTGTGAAGCGACCTATCCCTTGTAAGACCTCTATGCCTGGCCTGTATAAGATATAATCACTGAGGACAATCCTCCTCAGATAGTTTGAACTCACCAAATACCGATTCCATCCACAAGATGCTTTTATTCTAAACATCAGGTTACAGCAGATGACAGGATACAAACAGATGAACAGGTTGTGGTATTTATGCGGTCAAAAGATGATACTGTCGGTAGCTTACTTATGTAGAATACATGTGCCCTGCTACATGTGGCTTGTTAACTGCATAGATGACACAGGAAGTACAAACACAGGAAGAAGGGTGGAGCATTACATTCAAAGGAAGTATGTCATAACATAAGGGAAAAATAAACTTGAGAGACAAGTGCATTACCACAAAGGGTCACTAGATGGCAGCATGTAAACTAAAATGGTTAGGAAAACAATATATACAAATTCTATGCCCTGTTGGGACAGCACAGTTTATGTTATGTTAGCTGTTCATTAGATTACTATTAGATGTACTTATGATATTACTGTTTAGGATTTACATTGTTTAGGACAATCTGACTTTGAGTGGTATAAATTCTGTGTGAGTTTATAATAAAGAGTTCCAGTTTGTACCTAAGCTAGTGTCGTCTAGCCCTTGGGTGCAATTCTCAGCTATAATACCTGGTTCCTGGTTCCAGAGTGGAGGAAGCTGTATTTTGGCTGAAGCAACCAAAAGGGGTGTCAGGTGGTCCGTCAGAAATAGAAAAGGACACAAAAACAAAGAATATTAAATGAAATAAATGGAAATACCCTAAATATACTGCAAAACACAACCTCTAAATAAAGAAAATATATGAGTAGATTTTTTTTCAGTCTAATTGACTGAAAAAAAATACAGACAGGTTCCTTCATTCACACAAACGAGGTGGATTGAGGAATTACCCCCATCGGGCAATTGTATTCTAACAGAGACACTCACTAACGGCCTAGGATTAGATTACAAGTGCTTCAAGATGGGGGGGGATAGGCAGTCCCTAATCCATAATTATACTTCCTAACTTCACAACTCCAGCAGCTTACTGGATGGTAAGCTTTAAACCTCCATTAACCATTCAGAGGATATATACTCTCAAATGTTGCCAGATCCCATTATCAGTTTACTGCAAGCTGGACACTTCCACATCAAACAGTGCCATCTTCCTTTTACAGTGATACACAAAGTTTGGCAAGCCGTGCAGGCCATAACAGATGCTACCTGACGTATCTACAGTATATCTCCATCTCACAGACTAATGCAGTTGTAACTTTTTAGTATACTATACTCTCCAATGTATATTCTTGGACTGAGTTGATTCTCCTAATTGTGCCAGATGTTCCAGAGATAATGGTACATTTGATACATATGTTATGAAGGTGTTCTAAGTTTTCCAAACTATTCAAGATATATGCTACATGCAATTACTGTTCACCCCTAAAACTGCCCTTCTGAGCATATTTACCAAGGACACAATTCCACCTTCAGCCAAACTATTGATAATACGCTTATTCTATCTTTCTTGTGAGCTTGTTGCACCACACTGACTTCCTCCTGGTCCTCCTACTTTTTCACATTGTTGTGCCTCTGTTAATGCCATTTTAGATAGAGAATAGTCTACATACAGTACAAGCATAAGGGTTGTCCTCTCCTTCTCTAACCTCATCCACCATTAGCTATTTAACAATTTTTGTGTTTTCTTGTACCCAGAATTGTGTTTATGTGTAGCTTTGGTCATCTGTACACTATACCTCGCAGTTTGTCATGTATCACTCACAACCTATTTGCTTTGTCCAAATTTAATATAGCTTGTTCTGAACACTCATGGTCTCTGTATGGAATCGTTTGTACTTTACTTTTATTTTGTTCCTTTTTCTTTTTCTTTGTATGCTTTGTTCTGTATTCCACAAATACCAAAATTAAAAAAAAAAAAAATCTTGATTCAGAAAAAGAAATTTACCTGGTCACTGTTTAAAAAAATGGAGGTGTAATAGCATTGTGCATTAGAATATTGGGATATTTGGCCAGCCTTAGACTTATTTGTCCTTCTGGCTACACACATTCTCTTTTGGCTAAATGAAGAAGCTTTTTTAGGATAACAGGTCACTTTTCAAAATGTTATAGAAGTTCGAACTTACTTCTGAATTATGATCTATTTTTTAAAAGCTTACATGTATTCTTCTTTTCTTGTGAGCAGAAGTACTTTAGGAGGACTGCACATTTACAGGATTTCAGGGAAGAGACCCACTGACCCACATTTGTATGATTATGCTATAAAATATAGTAGTACAGGAGGTCCCCGGGTTACAAACAAGTTAGGCACTGTAGGTGTGTTCTTAAGTTGAATCTATTTGTAAGTTGGAACAGGTACATTTTTTAAGTGTAGCTCCAGCCAAAAAAAACTATTTTTAAGCTTTTTGGTTTTTGGTTATCACCCCTGTAACATTTGTTTTGCTGTGTGTGCCCCTGTTTAGAAGATTTCACCTCACTTTCTGTTCCAATGACAATTGGATTTTGAAAAATTTGGATTGTTGTGGAAACAAGCCTTGGTACTAAAGCATCAGTGGAGGTACCTTGTCCCCACAATAGCTCTTACAGGAGTGAATTTCCCTTCCTAGGGGTAGATTTCCTCTCACTTCCTGTTGTCTCCCTCCGTTTGTAAGTAGGAGTAGTTTGTAAGTCGGATGTTTGTAACTAGGGGACCCCCTGTAACAATAAAGTGTACCTGATGAGATCTGCCTCAGTATATAACTAGGTTTCTCCTACAAACCCAACAACAGAATAATGATGCAAGCATAGGCGTCCGCAGGTAGGGGCAAGGGGGGGCGAGTGACCCCCCCTGTAATCGGCAAGGGTCTGCAGTAGCCGCATCTGTAGCTGTGCTGGCTCTCTGGGTTTGTGCGAGTCGGCCCCACAGCTGCTGCAGATCAGTGTCACTGAGCTTACAGAGCTCTTTACTGCCACCTCTGGCTGCTTTCTGTATGTGCGCCCCTCGTGTTTGCTTTTCTGCCTGTTGTATTTTCACAGGGAAATGTGGAAACAGGACATGTGAGAAGGAAGACCATCTTACAAGTTGGGGCTTTAGGTACAAGTGACGGGAGGAGGCTGCTTGTGTACGGGGGGGGCTGTGTGTTTACATATGTGTGTGTGTGGGGGCCTGACATATTTACAGTTGAGGGGGCAGCTGAGTGCATACAGGTATGATCAGTGAAGGGGGGTGCCAGATATAGGAAAGATCACATCATCTGTCCTGTTTCATCTTCCTTCCTATATGCCTCCATCATTACTGACTGCAGATATACATCATCTGTCCTGTATATATAGTTATATGCAGGACAGATGATGTTTGTCTGCAGTCAGTGATGATGGAGGAAGGTCTCTATATACAGGTAGCTGTATACACCCACCTTCCTTCCTGTATATAGAGATCTTCCTCCATTACTGACTGCAGATATACATCATCTGTCCTGTATACAGCTATATACACCCACCTTCCTTCCTATATATACTAATACCATCCACACCCTAGATATACACATACTGTACACCATCTGTACTGTACAGGCCACATTTGATGGGCACAATGAGGCTGCAATTGATAGGCACATGCCTGTGCTTTATGTGATAATGACTAAGCCCCTCCCCTTCATGACATTGTCGATAAGGGGTGGAGCATGGGTGACCTAAAATGATGCCCCCCCCCCGAAAAAAGTTCTGCGGACTCCCATGGATGCAAGGAATGCTGGTTTTTATCTGTTTTGGCATGACTCAGAGCCGGCTGTAGTACAGGAGAAGGGGAGGCACACAAACATACTAATTTTGTCTCAGGGACTGTTAGGGGTCTCTTTATTAAAAAATTTCTGTGTATTAGCGTGAATTAGCATTGAAGCAGCCACTGCGAATAATCCCAGTTATGTGTCTAATATGTGTATTGATTATGATTTTCAGCTCCATCTAGTGGCCATAAAGCAGTCTTTTCCTGAAATACTGCAATCAGTAAAATACCGCATTGTACCACTAGATGACGCTGATGATAGTAGGATATGCACATACTGGAAACATTCCACAGATTATTTATGACGTCTGTGTAAATGCTAAGCCATTCACACAATTTTTATTATAATTGTAAGAGGCAATATACATTTTACCAGACATTCAGTGGTGGTGAGTCTATCAATGGTTATTAACCCCAAAAGCAAACATTTATTTTATTGCATATAAACAAAAAGAAAAAAAGAAAAGTGAGCGCTTAGAAATGAAAGCAGCTGGCCTTCAACTATACATACCTTGTGAACATAAAACAAACAGCTAAAAGTGCAGCGCTTAAAATATACAGTGCTTTAACATTGACAAAAAAATCAATCAAAAAATCCAATAAATGTTATGAGTTTGATGATCCTCCAAAGCTGGATGAAATACTCCACCACATAAGGAAAAAAGGCGACACTAATCCACAACCCTTTATTCACTCACTAGAAATATACCGTATAAATGCAAATAGTAGAAAATCTCCTAACGTTGAAGGGGATGCTCCACCACGTGAAGATGAACACAAGTTCAAGCCTCCACCCTTTATGCACTCACCAGAAATATAACATATACACACATATATTGACAAATCTCCGCTAAAGTGATCCACCAGGTCTCCACGCTCCACAGCAATGGGCACTTCAAATAGGTCAAAAGCTGTATAAAAAAGTCGAAGGGCCTAGTATGGATGGGGGGGGGGGGGGGGCACTCTGTTTTGGTAAATGCACACTGTTAAAACATTTAATTTGGTTGGATTTTTTATATCGGTACCTTTGTTAACATTTTGCTGTCACAGGGAATTTCCCGCTGACAGTAGGGCTGAGTCATGGTTGAACACTGGATGGAAGTAAAACCTGTTGTAAAATGGATGTAAACTGAAGTGAACTGAACTGAACAGATGACGCCTGTGTAAAAGGGGCCTTAAAGTGATATTAAAGGCAATTTATTTATTTTTTTTAAAATAACAAACATGTTATACGTACCTGTTCTGTGCAGTGGTTTTGCACAGAGCAGCCCTCATCCTCCGCTTCTCAGGTTCCCCGCAGACCCTCCTGGATCTTCCCTTCTGTCGAGTGCCCCCCAGAGCCAGCAGCTTTCAATGGGGGGCACCCAAGCAGGCTTGCTCCCAAGCCACTGCTCTGTGTGTCCATTCACACATTCTGGTGTGGAAAGCGCGGTCCTCCAGGGCTCTGTACTGGGACCAATCCTATTTAATTTATTAATAAATGACCTAGAGGATGGGGTAAACCGCTCAATCTCAGTATTTGTGGACAATACTAAGATAAGCAGGGCAATAATTTCTCCGCAGCATGTGGAAACCTTGCAGGAAGATCTGAAAAAATGAATGGGGTGGGCATGGCAAATAATGCATTTGGGTTTCAAAAATATGAAGGCAATCTACTCACTAGGGAGAACCTCTGGGGGAATCTAGGATGGAAAAGGACCTGGGGGTCCTAGTAGATGATAGGCTCAGCAATGGCATGAGATGCCAAGCTGCTGCAAGCAAAGCAAACAGAATATTGGCATGCATTAAAAAGGGGATTAACTCCAGAGATAAAGCGATTATTCTCTCACTCTACAAGACTCTGGTCCAGCTGCACCTGGAGTATGCCGTCCAGTTCTGGGCACCAGTCCTCAGGAAGGATGTGCTGGAACTAGAGAGAGTCCAGAGAAGGTCAACAAACCTAATAGAGGGACTGGAGGACCTTATTTATGAGGAAAGGTTACGAGCACTGAACTTATTTTCTCTAGAGAAGAGACACTTGAGAGGGGATATGATTTCAATGTACAAGTACCGTACTGGTGACCACACAATAGGGATAAAACTTTTCGGCGAACTCGGTTTGCGAGTGTTGTCTTGCAAAACAAGCAGAATTTAAGCTAATGGGATGTGCAGTACCGCGTTGGGCAAGAGGTGCTGGGGTGCCAGTGACACTCTGAGCTGTTCGGAAATACTCGGAATCACTTGGAAATACTCGGAAACACTCGGAAATACTCCACCTGAGTATTTCCGAGCCTTTCCGAGTTTAGCCGAGCTGTTCCTGAGTATTTCCGAGGCTCTCCAACGCCCCCCACTTCTGGCCACATGCGGTATTGTATGCAATAAAACTCAATGCAGAACGAATTATCTTCATTTCCATTGACTTCTATGGGGAAACTCGCTTTGATATGCGAGTGCTTTGGATTACAAGCATTCTCCTGGAATGGATTATGCTCGTAATCCAAGGTTCCACTGTACTCACCTAAAACGATTATAGTTTGCCTTTAATTAATCATCCACATCATCTGAAAACGTTGGCATTAAAACCACTCCACGTGCACATGTAATGTAGGACTGTATTTCTTCAAAAGGTAGAATTGTACTGCCAGTGGAGCAACATGCGCTGCCAGCAAGCTTTCCATCTTAGTAAATCATCCCATTTTGTATAGCTGATAAATGATTGAACCTAACAGTAGTTTATTATACATTGCATGCATCCAGCCGGTCAGTCTTGTGATGTTCCCTGTCTTGTGATACAGTGTACTCATCTACATCTTTCTGTCAGTCAGGAGCAAGGACATTACAATTTTACCTCTGTCTCTCATTTTTTTTAATGCAACTTGACATACACGGACACACATTAGGCTCAGTTCACTGAGCTAACATACCAGGATAAGGTTTCTTATTTTCATAAAAAAGTCATAGTCCTTTTCAGTTGAGTTCAATGAGATTTGAAAAAAAAATATAGAGTCACATGGCAAAAATAAAGATACTTATCCAAGATGTGCTAAACATTTGTGAAGGAAGTCTATTGTAGCTTAATTGATGGAAAAGTCATTTTCACCCTGGCTTGTTTACCTCTAATACATATTGGATAGGCTTAGGCAGACAATTTTATATTCAGGGTGGGGCAAAAGTAGGTATAAATTACTACTCGAATCATGGCATTTTTTTTCTTCTACTTTACAGGTACTGAGGACGCAAAGTCCAAAACTAGTTATACAGTACTGATCGGGTATAGTTCCTTAGGTGCAAAATCCCTTGATCCTGTCCCTGATCCTTAGATCCTGATCCTGTGTCAAAAAGGGGGTTTTGAAGAAGCACAATGTATGTGTAAAACATCGTCACCCCTTGGTCCGTTGTTTTAGTCCTGGTGGCAGTCATTCAATAAATAAACCTGTTGGTCGGATGTTGGTGTGCAGCTAATTTTTCTCACTTGGTCTACATGTTCACGGTTGCGAGCAAGCCGGAGCTAGGACCCAGTGGATTATATTACTTCCCTTGAGCAGCGATCTGTGCCATTTCCCTATTCTCCTAGGTGCTTAAAATGTTGTGCATCAATGTTGCAAATTTTTAGATCCTGTCCCCAACACTGTGACACACAGTAACACACAAACTACTGTTATAGGGCGTACACACGATCGGACATTGATCGGACATTCCGACAACAAAATCCTAGGATTTTTTCCGACGGATGTTGGCTCAAACTTTTCTTGCATACACACGGTCACACAAAGTTGTCGGAAAATCCGATCGTTTTAAACGCAGTGACGTAAAACATGTACGTCGGGACTATAAACGGGGCAGTGGCCAATAGCTTTCATCTCTTTATTTATTCTGAGCATGCATGGCACTTTGTCCGTCGGATTTGTGTACACACGATCGGAATTTCCGACAACGGATTTTGTTGTCGGAAAATTTTATCTCCTGCTCTCCAACTTTGTGTGTCGGAAAATCCGATGGAAAATGTCCGATGGAACCTATCGGAAAATCCGACCGCGTGTACGGGGCATTAGTATTATTGTCCATAAATCTCAACATGTTACTTTGTGCCGTAGAGTATAATATTTTTTTTTTTTTTTTTTTATAAATAAGGCAAGTCCCATGATGCAATAAATAGGAAGATATCAGCTGCTGCAGTTGAGCCAATGTGCTAGGTATACACATGAAAACTTTTGAAGTAGCACATGTTATAACACAAATAGAGTACATCATAATAACATAATTTAATTATTTAAAAAAATCACCTTGTCTACTCTTAGGCAGCAGTGCAGTTCTCACATACACTATATTACTAAACATTTTGAGACACCTGCCTTTACACGCACCTGAACTTTAATGGCATCCCAGTCTTATGCCCCGTACACACGGTCGGATTTTCCAACGAAAAATGTGTGATAGGACCTTGTTGTCGGAAATTCCGACCGTGTGTAGGCTCCATCACACATTTTCCATCGGACTTTCCGACACACAAAGTTTGAGAGCAGGCTATAAAATTTTCCGACAGCAAAATCCGTTGTCGGAATTTCCGATCGTGTGTACACAAATCCGACGCACAAAGTGCCATTAATGCTCAGAATAAATAAAGAGAAAGCTATTGGCTACTGCTCCGTTTATAGTCCCGATGTACGTGTTTTACGTCATCGCGTTCAGAATGATCGCATTTTCCGACAACTTTGTGTGACCGTGTGTATGCAAGACAAGTTTGAGCCAACATCCGTCGGAAAAAATCCTAGGATTTTGTTGTCGGAATGTCCGATCAATGTCCGACCGTGTGTACGGGGCATAAGTCTGTAGGGTTCAGTATTAAGTTGGCCCACCCTTCGCAGCTATAACAGCTTCAACACTTTTGGGGAGGTTTAGGAGTGTGTCTATGGAAATGTTTGACCATTCTTCCAGAAGCCCATTTGTGAGGTCAGACACTGTTGTAGAAGAGAAGGCCTGGCTCGCAGTTTCCTCTCTAATTCATTCCAAAGGTGTTCTGTTGGGTTGAGGCCAGACGCGCAACACGATAATAAACATGTAAACTGGTGCTAGGGTAACTGCGGTTTTCTTATTGATAATAGTGCACGCCCAATACATTTGGGTAATTTCATCTCATTGGATGTGTCTTGTTAGGCAATTAGTAGGTGTTCTCAGTGAATTAACCCTTTTAATGCTAATCTCATTCCTATTACTTCTAATATATCGATTTTTAACCAAACCTTTCAATACATTACACAGAATAGAGAAGTGTTTCTAAATCCAATAAATTAATATTTTTCGATCTTGATCTTTAAAGGTGACCATACACTGCAATCAGTTAGATCTTAAAAAAAATAGATTTAGTGCAAGAGCCTGTTTGATTTCCTATAATTTGAATTCATTGTTCAAGTGTCTTCCTATTACCTATTTTGCCTAAATATCGAGTTGGACAGAGATTGGCCAATCAGATTGCATAGTGCATGACCATCTTAGGTGCCAAATTTGGAATGTAGACGTGTCATGACCCATTGTATTTTCCTATTGGTATTTCTTGGGCATTATACAAGGCACATGAGAAACCACCTTTTTTCAAGACATGCTAGAGTGATCAGGAATCTTCAAACTACAGCTCTCCAGCTGTTGCTGAGCTACACATCCCATGAGGCATTGTAAAACTCTGACATTCACAGACATGACTAGGCATGATGGGAATTGTAGTGCCTGAACAACTGGAGGGCCGTAGTTTGAAGACCCCTGTGCTAGACCATTATTATGCCTCCAGAATTGGGAGTGTGGCATCTACCCAACTTCTCTCTGCTGGTGGACACAAGAACCTACATCTATAGATATATATTCGGGCAGCACAGTGGTGTAGTGGTTAGCACTTTCACCTAGCAGCAAAAAGGGTTGCTGGTTCGAATCCTGCAACGCCATCTGCCTGGAGTTTGCATGTTCTCCCTGTGCCTGTGTGGGCTTCCTCCAGGTACTCCCACACTCTAAAAACATGCTGGTAGGTAAATCGGATACTGTCTAAATTGGCCCTAATATGTCTGAATGTGTGTTAGGGACCCACACAAACACCACCCTATGTTTAAAAAAAATTGTCGTGCATCTAGCTACGGTCGTGCATCTAGCTACAGGAATCCATATTTTGACTTAAATTAATAGTAAAGCAGATGCAGATTTCCAGGACTGGACTAGCAAATGTTTATAGTGAAAGGCAACTGGTGTTTTATATTAAACAAGGTCTAAATGGGTCATTGACATGCATCCAAGTTGAAATTAGGAATGTGTCTTTGCAAAGTTAAACTAAACGAAATCCTTTCTTATTTTTGCTTGGGGATAGAGTGCAGAGGGATTAGAAGTCTTGCCAGTTTTTGTGGTAGTCTGCACCCCTGATAGGGTGAAGACACCTCCCAAATTTTTCCACTTTCTCCTTCAAATTTATTCACTTCCTGTCACATAGCTAAACAGGAAGTGAGGGTAAAACCCTACCAATGTCTTTCTTTGGGGACACACAGGTCAATCTAAATAGTTTTCCCATTAGGTAAATTAAACTCTAGCATTTTGCTCTGTACACCCCAAATTAGCAGGTATCTTGGACTTTGGGGTTTATTTACTAAAGGCAAATCCACTTTGCACTACAAGTGCACTTGGAGGTGCAGTTGCTGGAGATCTGAGGGGGACATGGAAAATAAAAAAAACAGCATCTTTGCTTCTACATGATTGGATGATAAAATCACCAGCATAGTTGCCAACAGTCCCAATTTTCCTGGGACAATCCCGAATTTGGGACCCTCGTCCCGATTTAAGCTTGTCCCGATAATTTTCCCGGGGTTTTGCTTTTGTCCCAAGAAAATCGGGAACGTTTTTGCTAAAAAACGGCAGCGGCTACACAAACATGGCTGCCGCCACGAGTGTTGTTTCCCCTTGTGTTCAGTGCAGAGGAGAGGGGCAGACAATCGGCTTCTCTCTTCAGTGTACAAATAGAAAATTCTAATGTACACCGAAGCCTATTGGCTGCCGGGATTGGCGGCCCCTCCCCGCTCTCCACAGAACACAAGGATGTGATCATCCGCAGCCGTCGCTGCCCGTGTGTCAGACAAATTTTTTTTTATGTACATTGGGTGCATGTGCTGCCGGGTGAGTACATTGCAGAGCCCGTGCATTGGGGGACGTGTGCCTATCCCTGTGTACCTGTCAAATTCGGCTGTGCAGGTGAGTCCGTACAGCTGTCTGTCCATTCACATAGAAATAGGCCACCCGCACGAAGCTCAATACTGGTACAAAAAAATGAAGTGTCTTCATGCTGTATGAGGCTTTTTACCTGTGTGAATGAGCCCTGTGCGTTGGGGTGGTTTTCAGAATGAAAGAATTTTACCATGCTATGGCAATGTATCCAAATAAATGGAGCCATACAGTTCACTGCTACAAAGCCACTACTACATCTAGTTATTTATGTGAAGTTATATGGATGAAAGCACAAGGCACACCATGAATGCTTGTTGACAAGAGCTGCATTCATCATATGAAAGGGGACAGATGACAGTGGTCACTGCACAGCAAAAACATCTCCCATTCCTTTTTATTTGTGACAAGTGACATGTTGGTACATCCACTGTCTGCTCTGACTATACACACTGTGCTGTAATCCATTATTGCTGCATATTGGTTACTGTTTATTACTGTATCACTGATTTATATCAGTATTGAGCACATGCACTTTATTGCAGGTTGTTGATAGCACAATTGTATGGTTTATATATATTGCTTTCAAAGTGGTACAATATTATATCATTGAATTACTGTTATCTAATCCATTACAGGTTCTATGATCATTGCACATTTGCACTTTACTTTATAGCGCCCTCTTATCACCATACACCCCCCACATTACAAAGTTTGTTATTTATAACACTTTAGGGGAGCAGCTTTATTATTATATTTTTCTCTGACCGTAGCACGGTGTCCTTTTTTTATTTTACCATCTTCTGGACACGACTCTGCTGGGTATTGCTGTGTAGTGGATAGTGTAGTAATAATCAGTGTAGTGTAGTAATCAGTGTTGTGTAGTGGTAATCAGTGTAGTGGGTGTTGTGGTAACTTAGTGTAGGGCGTGTTGTAGTAATTAGCGTAGTGGTAATCAGAGTAGTGGGTGTTGTGGTAATCAGTGCAATGGGTGGTGTAGTGAACAGTGTAGTGCTTATTGTAGTTATCAGTGTAGTGCGTGTTGCACCTGATCCAAGGAAGGACTCTGCTAAGGAGTCACCTGATTCAAGGACGGAGTGCTGGGGAGGCACCTGATGCAAGGACGGAGTGCTGGGGAGGCACCTGATGCAATGACAGACTCTGCTTGGGAGGCACCTGATGCAAGGGTGGACTCTGCTGGGAAGGCACCTGATGCAAGGACAGACTCTGCTGACATCTAGTGGCAGGTTACACGCTCATGGCTTCCACTGATTCTGCATTATGGTGAGTTGAATGATTTAATTTTATATTACAATGTAATAATAGTAATAATGCGCTTCAATAACCCTGACACCATAACAACCATGGTGCAGGAATGATTGAAGCGCTAACCCCATGTGTTTGGAGTATCTTTATCTGCAGCTTTCTTTCTTTCTTTCTTTCTCAAAACACATAAAACAAAAAATTTGTCTATAAATTTTATTGGTCAACAAAACAGGACTTGGACAAGAGCAAGGAAGGCAAAAAACACATGTATGTTAATTTGAGACACTAACAGAATATGGTTTTGAAGTCTGAATATTTTGCAAATGAAATTAACAGGAGTGCTCCCACAAACGGACATCTATTAATTTGTCACAACATTTTGAGGAAGATTTTGAAAAATAATGCAGCACAGACAATTAAATCAAAGTGAAACAACCTACAAACGACACACATTGACAACATCTTAAAAAATTCTGGGTTAAATCCCCCCCCCCCCAAAAAATACAATAAAACAAAGAAAAAAAAAACTTGCCCTAAAACACAGCTGTTTTGCAAAGACATAAGAAACAAAATACAAATAGAAAATACATGTGTTACAAACTCTATAAGGACACCCAAATGTACTCTCTTGCCGGCCCCCCACACAATCTTGCCACTTTTTTAGGCCAAGGTAAAGAATGCCAAAGGTTTGCGTGCTAATGAGGCAATTGAAACCACATGCACAGTCCATGAAAACACAAAATGCAAGTTCACCCAATGTAGAGACAGAACTTCAAAGTGGGTACACCTGTTAAGAATGTCCTTAAATTACTAAACCAAAAAACACACTCTCTGAGCATGCCCAGAAACATCCAAGTGCTGTTCACACACAAAAAGAATTTTAAAAAAAAGCAACGTCCCTGAGCATGCCCAGACCAACCCAAATGCAGCTAGCACAAAATAAGCCACCCCCTGTCCAAAAATAAGCACATCATCCAACATGCTACAAAATTACAGATGGGACAAACACCCCCCCCCCCCGGTCCAGGGGGGCAAACAAAGAGCCTAACATGGGCAAAAGATAAACAACAAATACAATTGCAGTCTATGGGAACTGACTTGTTAATTTTGCTAGTCCCCACTTGGCTGGCTTATCCTCTAGTTATTGGCCTTAAAATGAGTATGGGGGCCCAGGGCCCACCCTAAGGGACATATATCAATGTCACCAATTTGGACAACCCCAAAAACAAAACAAGGAGAATTGCCTTTAAAAATGCAAAATTGATGAAACGCTAGTAACTTGGGGGGGCTTACTCTGCCTGTAAGGGGCTGCAGGCAGGGGGCTTTACGGAATGTGGAAAGCCCCTTTAAACTAGTGTGTACAGGGTGCTTTGTGGTTGGTATTGGGCTGAGCCCAACATGCCCCCAAGGCAGCCAGCTATGCTGAGTGGATGTGGCCTTGTATGGTTCAGAAGGGGGTTGGGCTATTGCTCTTCTCGCCTCTTTCCTAGCTGGCCCTGTTGTATGCTCTGAAAAAGGATGTGGTTTGTATTGGTGAAGGCAGCTCCCAGCCTTTGGACAATGGAATGGAGTGTGGAGTTCCCCTTTAAAAGCAAAAGTTAGCCGAAAGAAATCATATGCATTGTAAGGGGGAGACAAGAGCATTGTAGAATGGAGTGTGGAGTTCCCCTTTAAAAGGAAAAGGTAGCCCAAGGAAATCATATGCATTAGAGGGGGAAGGTTAAATGCACTTTTAGGAGGAGTTGGAGGAGCGACAGTCTTTTTACATAATTTTAACGAGGCGCATGTCACATATTCGCAACGTAACATGCTAACATGACCTGCAAATATCCTTAAAAAAATACATAAAGGTGAACCAATGTAAAAAAAAAAATTGTCAAGTTTAGAGGTATGTATTTGCATTTATGTTGCTTGACATTTACTAAGATTTTGGCCGCGCAGTGAACAAACACATTTAAACGAGCGCAAGAGCCTCTTGCGCATGCGCAGTGCTTTCCTTGATCTTGCGCAGTTCTAAACGTGCTTGCAGGCACAGCAGGCTTATCCCGTGTTTAGAACAGTCCCTGCACAAAATGACATTTCTAAAGGAAAAAAAGTAATTTAAAAGTACCCGCAGCTATAATGAATTGTCGGTCCCGGCAATACAGATAAAATAAGTCATTGAAAAAAATGGCATGGGATCCCCCCAGTCCATTACCAGGCCCTTTGGGTCTGGTATGAATATTAAGGGGAACCCCGAACCAAAATTTAAAAAAAAAAAATGCGTGGGGGTCCCCCCCAAATTCTATACCAGGCCCTTCAGGTCTGGTATGGATATTAAGGGAAACCCAGCGCCAAAATTAAAAAAAAAATGGAGTGGGGGTCCCCCTCAAAATCCATACCAGACCCTTCAGGTCTGGTATGAATTTTAAGGGGAACCCCACGCCAAAATTAAAAAAAAATGGCATGGGGATCCACCTAAAAATCCATACCAGACCCTTATGTGAGCACGCAACCTGGCAGGCCGCAGAAAAAGAGGGGGGGACAAGAGAGCTCCCCCCTCCTGAACCGTACCAGGCCACATGCCCTCAACATGGGGAGGATGTCCCCATGTTGATGGGGACAAGGGCCTCATCCCCACAACCCTTGACGGTGGTTGTGGGGGTCTGCGGGCGGGGGGCTTATTGGAATCTGGAAGCCCCTTTAACAAGGGGACCCCCAGATCCCGCCCCCGTGTGAATTGGTAATGGGGTACAAATGTACTCGTACCCTTTCACAAAAAAAGTGTCAAAAATGTTAAAAAAGACAATAGCTGTTTTTTGACAACTCCTTTATTAATGTCTTCTTCTTTCCCCGCTTCTTCTTTCATCTTCTTCTGGTCTTCCTTCGGTTTTCTTCCTCCATCTTGTTCTTCCCCCGCTTCTTCCTCTGCTTCTTCCTCTGCTTCTTCCTGCGGTCCTCTGCTTTTTCCCCTGGTGTTCTCGTCCGGCATCTTCCTCCGTGGCTTCTTCCCCCTCTGACCTATTGGGAATTCCCTATGGCTTTCCCTGTGTTGTCAGAGGGGGATGGGGTCACCCGTTTACGTAAAAACCCTCACCCTAACTTATATAAGAACTGTAAACAGAACAGAAGCGTCACACAGCGAGAACCTCCCATTGAGGCGGATTGTCCAGAGGACAAAGCGGGGAAGAAGAAGATGGAAGAAGAAGCGGGGAAAGAAGAAGACATTAATAAAGGAATTGTCAAAAAATGGCTATTGTCTTTTTTAACATTTTTGACACTTTTTTGTGAAATGGTAGGGGTACATTTGTACCCCATTACCAATTCAGGAAGGGGAGCGCTCTCTTGTGGGACCCCCACGCCATTTTTTTAAAATTTTGGTTCGGGGTTCCCCTTAATATCCATACTAGGAGAATGAGAGAGAACAGGTGCGGGACTTTGAATGAGGCATAAGGAGGCAGAAGTGTAAATTGGATAAGAATGCAATTTATTTTTAAAATAATACAAAATTTAATATATTTACATATTTAGGCACATAGCTCTATATATGCTGGCACATAGCTCTCTAATGATGATTTGTAGTCATCCAGAAAATACATTCCGACAAGGGTTTCTATTGCAAACATAACATACAATAAATTGGGAACGTTCATACGCATATGATGGATCATAGTTTACACAAAACGGTAGTTGTAAGCTCTACGTCGTTTCGGGGCCTTATAGCCACTCATCAGGAGCATAACCGTAGTGACCACCTATATATTGGGGTAATAACAGTAATGAATGATATTGAAAGACAAATGGGTAGTGATGGAACAGGACTTAATACTATTTTCTCACCAGAAACATGGACTCGCAGCACGCATGCGCAGAGGTAGCGCGGCCCCACACGCCCAACCAGCCAGTATGCCAAGGTCCGAAGCTGAGGGGGCATGTCTCTGCGGCACCACCAACACAGATGGTCCTCCCTATGGCTTTCCCTGTGTTGTCAGAGGGGGATGGGGTCACCCGTTTACGTAATAACCCTCACCCTCACTTATATAAGAACTGTCAACAGAACAGAATCGTCACACAGCGAGAACCTCCCATTGAGGCGGATCGTCCGGAGGACAAAGCGGGGAAGAAGAAGATGGAAGAAGAAGCGGGGAAAGAAGAAGACATTAATAAAGGAATTGTCAAAAAATGGCTATTGTCTTTTTTAACATTTTTGACACTTTTTTGTGAAATGGTAGGGGTACATTTGTACCCCATTACCAATTCAGGAGGGGGAGCGCTCTCTTGTGGGACCCCCACGCCATTTTTTTTAAATTTTGGTTCAGGGTTCCCCTTAATATCCATACTAGACCTGAAGGGCCCAGTATGGAATTTGGGGGGACCCCTACGCATTTTTTTTTAAATTTTGGTTCGGGGTTCCCCTTAATATTCATACCAGACCCAAAGGGCCTGGTAATGGACTGTGGGGGAATCCCAGGCCGTTTTTTTCAATGACTTTTATGTGTATTGCAGAGACCCGACAATTCATTAATAGCTGCGAGTACTTTTAAATGACTTTTTTTTCCTTTAGAAATTTCATTTTGCTCTCGGACTGTTGTAAACACAGGAAACATGTGCCACTTTACAGGCATACTATAGACACCACCCAGGTACGAAATTTAAAGGAATATTTCACTTTTATTGTTTCACTTTAAGCATTATTAAAATCACTGCTCCCGAAAAAACGGCCGTTTTTAAACTTTTTTTTGCATTGATACATGTCCCCTGGGGCAGGACCCAGGCCCCCAAACACTTTTTTATGACAATAGCTTGCATATTAACCTTTAAAATTAGCACTTTTGATTTCTCCCAAAGACTTTTAAAGGGTGTTCCGCAGCTTTCAAATTTGCCGCAAACACCCCTAATTGTTCGCTATTTGGTGAACAGACGAACAGCCAATGTTCGAGTGGAACTCATGTTCGATCCGAACAGACAGCCCATCCCTACCTGGAAGAACTAATGCTGCTTTAAAGGCAAAGGGTGGTCACCAAATAATGATTTGACTTGGATTTCACTTCTGATCATTTGCTTTGTTTTATTCATTTTGTTCATTGATAAAAAATAAACTATTAACACTTCTAGTTCTGAAAGTATTCTTAATTTACAGCAATTTTTCACAACTGCCTAAAACTTTTGCACAGTACTGTGTATACGTGTACATATACATATATATATATATATATATATATATATATATATATATATATATATATACATACACACACACACATTTATAAACATGACCACTCCCGTATACATATGTATTTACAAACTACAAATACAAAGATATGCCAAGAACTTTACAGACACCACACCAGCACTTACATGATTGTGTCATCTCAGTCCAGGAAGAAAATGGTGACTCTGCATGATACCTAAAGAAAATGGTTATCTCCTTTTAAAGAAAAAAGCTTTGGGTTTTTTTTATTTTAATTCCTTTATTTATCAGACAAAGTGGCCATGCAAAGGTTTGTAAAAACATTGTAAACCGAAGTACAATACAGTCTTAGTATAAAAAGGAGAACAGAGACATGGGGTTAGATTTACTAATGCTAGAGCACTCAGAACCTGGTGCAGTTGTGCAGGGTAGCCAATCACCTTCTTACCTCAGCTTGTTCAATTAAACTTTGGCAATAAAACCTGCAAGCTGATTGGTCTCTATGCAGAAGTGAGCCTGATTTTGCACTCTCTAGCCTTAGTAAATCAACCCCAATATCTTGGAATAACATTTACATGGCAGAGCATAAAGTAACAGGATACTTGTCCAGAGCTTTGTACAGATATATCATCAAATTCATTATAAAAAATATGCAATAATTATCTTCTCTCTGGAGTGGAGAGGATAGATGGGGTGGTCCAGACTCCAGGGGAAGTGATAGTGCTCAGTTCAGCCTCCCCTTAGTGGCCAGCGGGCGGGCCCCTCACAGTAGCACAGCCAGAATGGGCAGGCGGGACCATCCCCCTGGCAGAGTCAGAACGGGCGCCCCCCCCCACAGTGGCGGAACTCCAGGGCCCAGTTGCAAGTTCGATTGCTGTGACCTTGGAAGTTCCACCACTGGTCTAGAAAGTGTTCATTTCACAATTTAAATATTTAATTTGCAAAATGAATGTTAGAGAATATAGTGAATCTATGTTGTCTTCAATTATCAATTTTCTTCCTTGGCCTTATAGGCTAGTCATTTATGGGTTTTTTTTTGTTATTTTTTGTGTCTCTACTTTGTTCCAGTTGAAAATTTTTCACTAGCAGTGCCCCTGCCCAGTCTAAGTTTTATGCATAACTCTTGTGGGAAAAAAAGCACCTAATTCCCACCCTGCCTGCACCTACCTACTCTGTGTGTTCTTAAGCCTTAAAAACCCCAGAGAAACTTACCTGAAGCCACTGTCACATTATACGCCATGGGGCCTCTTCTGGTAGCAGCAGCCAGTAATTGGAAGCACCTCTCTCTGCTCTCCCCTGTTCAGTCAACTTGGCTGTTCCAACAGGCAATGGACAGTGTTCACGTCTCTAGGAAGTGACTTGGCCATTGCAGTCGGTACCCTGACACACTACTGTAGCACACCCTAGCTGTGTTGCTAGAGGGCTAGGATTTTTGTTGATAGAGTAGGTAAATTGTTAGGCTTGGTTGGAAGCCAAGCCTGTGTTTTTATCTGGGTCAGGAGAGTGATTTAGGGAGGCTGGTGTGACTCACAGGCAGCATTTCTAATACCTCCTCCTACTTCTAGAAACTTGCAGAAGATTCTAGAACAATGGGAGTAGAGGAGAGCAGGAGCTGCCTGGAGTATTCTGAGGGCCCTGATCAATCCCCAACATATGAGTTGGCAGGGGGCAGGCCCAGTGGCGGAACTACCAGAGTCGCAGCAGTCGCACTTACGACTGGGCCCTGGCATGCCGACACTGTGGGGGGGGGCCCTAAGACTGCAGGAAGACATCACACAGGCAGCCCGGCACTGTACAGAGCTAAAGAAACTTAGTGCAGCGGAGTGTTTTTAAAGTTCTCACAGCTCGGATCCAGAAGGGATTAGCTCCTTCACACAAGTGACCTGCCATCTGAGAGAAGCTTAAGCAGCACTTTGATTGTCCATTCATATCCCTGGTGGGGTGAAGACATGGAGGGCTCTGCAAGGTCGGCATCTGCAGTGCTCACTCCACTCGTGTGTCGGCTCCCTGTCCAGCAGCACACACAGTGAGCTCATCCTGTCCTGGAGGCACACATGGTGAGTGGGCTCCCCGTTCTATCAGTAGCATCAGCTGTATCAGGTTACAGCTCATTACAAGGCAACAAGATCCCGGGAGGGGGGAAGATCGGGTGAGTCTTCTTGTCACTGTTTACAGAATAATTGCATTCCAGGCCAGTCATCCATCCAGCTTAGAGCACTTACAGAGTTGTGAGCTTACCTGCTGCATATCACTCACAGAGTGCAGCGGAGCCATCCATCCAGCTTGATCCCCCAATAACCTACATTGGCTCCCTAGCTATTGCAGGAGGTTCATAGCCACAATCAAAGTTCCTCGTGGACTGGGCCAGCTACCTGAAGGCTAGCACCACTTTTTTGGTGGTTTATCACAATCTGCATTTGCAATATATTACAGATTGGCCACAGTGACGTGAATAGCAGTCCATCCACCGGAGGATAACTTTTTGGCATCTCATTTTTACACCATGCGGACTTTTAGTCCACTTATATTTTTAATTGGGACTTTTATGACATTGCACCCAGTTGCTATTCTGACAGAGGTATTAGTGCATTGGCTTTTTGTATTATTTTACTGGGTATTTTCCTCGCAGGCTGGTTTAGCAGGGACTGCGGTGGGTCACTTGGTGTCTCTTGGGGGGGGCTGGAAGGGTTCCTTTGGTATGACCGGGGGTAGTTTTTAATTTATTTTCATTTTTTTCCTTGTGGTTTTCTATTTTGATCATATCTATTATTGTTGGGTATATTTATGATTATTTGATAATAAGCCTTTTTACATTTCTAATACAGAGTAGCCTGAGTTGGTGTCTCTTTGGCCACGTTTTCTTCTCTTTTGTTGTTTGCTATGATAAAGGGCCCCGCAATGGGAGTAAAGAGCCCTAGGACCAATGCAAAAGGCCCTGGGACGGGGTCAGGGGGGTCCTTTGTGATTTATTGCACCGGGGGCCCTGAAGGTTCTAGTTACGCCTCTGGGCAGGCCCCCTCAAATACTCTGAGTCAGCCCAGCTGGGGCAGTGGAGTTCGGATGGAAGATGGAGATGGAGTGTTAGGCTGTCGGTGGCCCATGCAGATGCCCCTTAGTCTGGGGAGGGGTGACCTTGGGCCTGGGTTTGGGTGCCGAAGGGAATCTCTTCCCTACACACAGAGATATCCTGACCAGAGGCACAGGAGCAAATTGGAGGACAGCAGGAGAACACTGCTGGGCAAATCTCCAGGGAGGAAGGCAGCCAGGTGGGCTTGTGTGAGGCATGCCTGAGAGGAATGGATGTAAGCAGTCTGGGATGGATGCAGATTCAGCCTGGGAGGACTGTGGAGACTTAGCCAGGAGGGCTAGTAAAAGTGGCAGCTGCAGCCAGGCAGGCTGGCAGTGCCTGAAGAGCTGGTGCTGGGATCAGTAGCCACAGGAGGAGAACAGGTGGGCACTAGGACTTTGCTACAGATCTAACTGAGCCTTTGTTGGATCATCCAAACAGTGGCAGCTGGTCCTGTGAGATGTAGTCCTACAAGCAAGATTATGCTGGAGGTAGAAGGAGAAGTGTATATACGGAGTGTATATAGTTTATGTCCCTGAAGAATTCTACTGTTTTGATCAAGTGGGCATCGTATAATACCCTCATCCCTATCCAAGTTTATTCCCCTCAATAAAACATAAAAACAAAGCATTGGGCTGTTTTTCTGACTCAAGTGTGCTGTGAAGTTGCGGTGTGCCTGGCTGTGCAGGGTGGGGGATCCCTTTCTACTTGCGTCTCCCTAGGGGGTGTGCTACACTACAAACCAGAGAAAAGAAGGACACAGCCTGTCAAGTTACCAGTGATTTAGTTTAAAAGAGAAGTATGGCCAAAGCTTTTGTGGGACACAGGAGTGTACCTACTTTTGCTCTCCTGTGACTCAGAGTCACTCTCAGCTGACATACCAGAGCTGCCTCAGACTCTGAAAGGATCCTGACAATATTGTATGGACCCATCCGGCTGCCTGATTGACAGCTGGGTCTGGAGAGGGGTGACTGGCAGCCATTGCTCTCTGCCCTGAACAGACCAGAAGCTGAGTGATCAGTGGTCATGTGATTGCTCAGTTCTCAGTCTTAGAGCCAACATGGGACAGCTGCAGCATCATACTGAATCACCAGCATAGGGTTTTTTTAAAAAACCTCATACTCCTCCTTTAAAAGGACATTCCAGCTACCTGTGCAAAACTAAATGCAGCCTCTGTAATAGGAGGCCATGTATGATCTGAAAAAGCAACGTACTAAGTACTCCATGGATTCCAGCAGAGTCCCCCTTACAGCCAATGCTCTTCTTGAACTTATCTGCTTCTACACCATCTTTTATCTCCCATCCTCAATGGGCTGCTGCCTCTTCCTAATATTCACTGGCAACCCCCTTGATTGCGCAAACATGCCACAGATCTCTTTCTACTAGGTCCTGGAAACTTGAATTGCATGCAGGATTGAAATAGCATGATTCCTTAGCTAATACTGGAACACAGCCTCTTGGAATTTATGACATGGATATCCAGGAGGCTGCAGGTGGTTAATCACTACTTCACCCTCACCAAGGTAAAAAATCAGGTGGGAGGCTGCACCACTATCAAAAAAAAAAGATGTATTTTAACTTTATGTAGCACCCTGGCAGGGTTGGTTTAGGCAGGGTTGGTAATAAATTTACCTGCCAAGTGATAGTTGCCTTGGCCAATTGATAGGAGGTCAATTAATTTCACCCTAATTCTGGAATTTCTCCACTTCTCTCTTTTGTCACTAGATGGACGAACATCTGGTGGCATTAGATAGGACAGGGGCATTGCAAGGACAGATTAGAAATAGATGGGGTGTCTCAGCCAATGGGCAGGGATTTTCTTAGGTCCCTTGGCCTGCTGGGAGAGCCTGTTTATTTGGGTAAGGTCGGGTGATCTGGGTTCTGTGCCACCTGGATGGCTGTCTGGGTGGACGTGTGTTATGTTGCCCCAGGCTGCTAGGCCGGAGCCTGGGGCCTATCCCGGGGACATCGAGCTGCTAGGCTATCTGAGGGCCGATCCAGAAGCAAGAGAGCAGCGTAGGGTTGGGATTGCTGCTTGCAGTCCTACAAGAAGTGACAGTTCTGCTGGCCAGAGAACCTGTCATGGTCGGAGATAGAGGTGAAGCTGTCCCACTAAGGGACCATCCAGCTTATTACCATGGACCACTGTGAGTAGCTGAAGCAAGTACCTGAGCAGTATTCTCACCAACGATGAAGAATTGGGAAACTTCAGCAGAGGTCAAGCCAGGGACCCAGCCAGTGGAGGTGACGCTTGCAGAGCATTATCGTGTGTCAAGCCAGGGATTAAGCAGGCCAGTGGGGTGAAGCTTGAGGAGTATCTGTGAGTGCCAAGCTAGAGACCCAGCAGGGACACCAGGGTGACGCTTGAAGAAGATACTCAGTGAGAAGATTGGAAGAGCTCAGGAGATCCAGTGGCAATGGATCAGTGGGTCTAAGTTATAGACTGGGAGCCCAGTTGAGTGAAGATCTAAAAAGTAGATTGTGGAGGAAGTGAAAGAGTTCATTACAACCTTTGTTAGAAACTGTTCAAGATTGTTGTCATAGGAGACAATGTGCCTACACATGCAGATGTGGTGTTCGGCTGGGTGCTAATTTAACATTGCAACTACTAAAGGGTGCCCTGGCCCTAACCCTCTCTCCCACAGTTCTGTTTAAGAGAAAATAAATCTCTTTGCATTCAAGAAGTGTCTGACGCCCATTAATCTACCTTGCATTACACCCACCATGCCTTGTAACCCACTCTACACAGAAGGATGTCGGCTGTCCCTAATTCTGGAGGTCACCATTAGGCTTGGAGAGGCTCGAGATTTGACTACATTTAGTTTTAACTTTTAAAAAAATAGTAAACTATCTGTGCTTGTGTAAGAGGGTGGAGGGGGAAGATGATGAGAGGAAGGTTTTAAAATTTAAAAATATAGATTAGGTATGGGGGGAAAAGGTTTTTTTTTCTTCCTCGACGAGCTTTAAGGTCCATAATGTTTTGCATTGCTGGGAAGCTACCACACTGCTGAAAAAGATCTGTTTTTATTTCCCAGATTTTGGTCTGATATTATTATATAGTGTGCTGCCATCAAAACATACAGAGATTAATTTTTATCATAAAAATATAACATAAGACACTGATCCTTCTGATGCTTCTAATCAACAAACACAATTCTACTCACTTGGCAAAATTATTGCTCCTTTTAAATTTTTTGTAAACACATTTCTGTGTGTGAGAGCCAATCACAGTAAAATGTGAGAGAGCTAATTAGCATTTTTATTTTATTTTCCATTAAAATATGAACATTTTTATCCCTATAAAGCCCAAAGTGCAAAAATCTATGAATCATGAATGAATGATGGGTAGACTGTGTTGATTGCCAATGGGGCCAAATTTTAAACATTTATTCATCTTCCCTACAAAGCAGCCCAAAGAATAGATGGGTCCTTAATGAGTTTGAAAGGAAAGCTTTGCAGTTTCTAATGACATCTGAGGAGGTTCTGCTCTGGTGAACGCAGCTCAGGGCAGCCAATAAGGGCAACTGAGTTTAGAACCAGTTCAGTGACTCTGTATCACCTTGGAAAAGTTATTTTATCACCGTGTATCAGTGAATAGTTCAGACTTTGAACTGCTGACGTGCACAGAGGAAGGCCTGCCATCAAACACAGCAGCAATTTTCTAATACTAATGCAAGAGTGAGGAACATGTGTAAAATGAATGTAATTCTTATCTTTCTGATGCCGCTAAAGTAATCCAGCTGTGACAGATGTTGCAGTGTAACTATAACGTCACCAATATGTTGAGTGCTTTTACTCCTGTTGAATCAAAACATTCATTTCCAAGAATTATTTAAAGGATAAGTGTGCTTTCAAACAAACAACCAAGCTAATCTATCCCCCTTTCTAGTTACAAACTTACCTCCTAACCATGCTCTTGACTGCATCTTTGTGCCGCAAGATTTTCCATATGCAGTTCTGCGCAGTAGTTTCCTCTAGGCCCAAACTCTAATGCCGCGTACACACGAGGGGACTTTACGGCAGACTTTGCGGACTGGATTTCGTCAGACAATTCGATCGTGTGTGGGCTCCAGCGGACTTTGTTTTCTCAAAAGTTGGACGGACTTAGATTTGAAACATGTTTTAAATCAATCCGTCGAAATCGAGTCCGGCCGAAAAGTCCGCTCGTCTGTATGCTAGTTCGACGGACAAAAAACCACGCTAGGGCAGCTATTGGCTACTGGCTATGAACTCCCTTATTTTAGTCCGGTCGTACGTCATCACGTACGAATTCGACAGACTTTGGTGGATTGTGTGTAGGCAAGTCTGTTCATTCAGAAAGTCCGTCGTAAAGTACGTCGAAAAGTCCGCCGGGCAAAGTCTGCCGTGAAGTCCGACCGCCTGTACGCGGCATAAGGCCCCTTTTACACATGCGGACCGTATGTCCGTATTTCATCCATCCGTTTTCGAATGAAATACGGACATACCTGCATCCCTATGGGATAGAGGATGTCAGCGGATGAACATCCGTCAGCGGATATCATCCGTCCCCGCTATGGTCCGATTCTGCAGATGGAGGAAAATCCTATTTTTCTATGCATCTGCAGAGCGGATCGGATGAACATGGACAGACGGTCTGTGTTCATCCGATCCCCCATAGGGGAGAGCGGAGATCTGACAGGGCGGTCCCTGCACAGTGTGTAGGGACCGCCCTGTCATTCTCCGACTCTGCGGGGATCAACAGAGCAATCCCCGCTAAGCAAGCGGAGGTTCACGGGGCGGATCATCACAGATCCGTCCTGTGTGAAAGGGGCCTAATGCCGCGTACACACAATCGCACATTCCGACAACAAAATCCATGTTTTTTTTCCGACGAATGTTGGCTCAAACTTGTCTTGCATACACACGGTCACACAAATGTTGTCGGAAATTCCAAACGTCAAGAACGCGGTGACGTACAACATGTACGACAAGCCGAGAAAAATTAAGTTCAATAGCCAGTGCGGCTCTTCTGCTTGAATCCGAGCATGCGTGGAACTTTGTGCGTCGGAATTGTGTACACACGATCGGAATCCAGATCTCAAATTTTGCTTGTCGGAAATTCCGACTGAAAATGTCCGATGGAGCCTACACATGGTCGGAATTTCTGACAACAAGCTCACATTGAACATTTCCTGTCGGAAAATCCGACTGTGTGTACGCGGCATTACTCCTGAGTCTACTGCCTCTAGAAACACCTCAGTGAACCCATTTCCTGCCCTGGGGAAACATGCTATTGGCCCTTTTATAAGCTACTGTGCAGGCGTGGTTGTTACAGTGTGTCAACAAAGAGATGAGGTCACAATCACTATTGAAAGGTGTGTATTATGCATCTGGTAGGTCTTGGTTAGCTTCCATATTTTTTTTTTTGGAGGGGTTTAAAGTGCCACTGACCACCAACAATGGTGGGATTGTTTTGGGGGGATTTAAAGTTTTGGGCTTATCCATAACTTCACACAATGCAATTTCGGTGCAGTGCAATTTCATTAATCAGGGAGCTTTCTTCCACTAATATCAAAAGACTTGCAATTGCCTTCAGTGGGTGACTTTTAAAGACTAATGCCCTGTACACATGAGCGGAGTTTCCGTCAGAAAAAACTGTATGGTTTTTCCGATGGAATTCCGCTCAAGCTTGCCTTGCATACACACGGTCACACAAAAGTTCTCTGAACTTTCAACCGTCAAAAACGCGGTGATGTACAACAATACGATGAGCCGATGCTCATCGAAGTTCAATGCTTCCGACCATGCGTCACATTGTTTCCGAGCATGCGTCGTTTTTTGCGCGTCGGAATTGCATACAGACGATCGCATTTTCGGATAGGAACTTTTTCCGACCGAAAAATAGAGAGCCTGCTCTCAATCTTTTGCTGGCTGGAATTCAGCCAGCAAATATCCGATGGAGCATACACACGGTCCCAATTTCTGACCAGAAGCTCTCATCTGAGTTTTGCTGGTGGCATTTCCGATCGTGTGTACGGGGCATAAGCCCACCTTAACCATCAACATGTTTCTTTATTTTCCAAGATCACCTTGGGGTGTTCACTTTCCAAAAAAAGGTAATTTTGTGTGTAGTGCTCAGCCCTGTAGGGGGAACATTGAGAATATGCCCAGGTCTCCCTTGCTAGTACCGACGCTGCCAGTCACATGCACATTTTCCTGCACACTGAGAATGCAGGCCCAGTCTAGGGCAGGGGTCGGCAACCTGACAGGTAGCTTGCTAACATGTCCCTGTGTTGCTGACCCAGTCTTTTCCTGAGTGCCACAGAGCGGCGCAGGTGCATGCTTACCCAGTCCTAGGGTGCTGAGGCAGCCCCCGACCCTTGCATACATGCAGCTGCGGGCAGGGAAAGCCTCTGGAATAGCTCAGGTGGGTTGAGGCTCTTTTCTGAACATGCCCAAGCTCTTCCTCTTTCGCCCTCCTCCCCATTGGCCCTCCTCCCTGATCCAAGGGACTTGTGGGTGATACCAGGTGGGAAGACGGGATTGCCAGCAGGGATCAGAGCCAGGACATGTGAGTTTGCCACTGCACCTTCCCTGTGCCACTCTGCATTAAAAAAACAACAACTTTTGTGCCCTCCTAACTCCCAGAACTGACTCCCAGCTCCTTGCCCTCCTGACACCCAGCTCCATGCCCTCCTGATCCCCAGCACCAACAGCCAGCACCATGCCCTCCTGATCCCCAGTACCATACCCTCCTGATCCCCAGCACCGAGCCCTTCTGACCTCCAGCACCAACCCCCAGCACTATGCCTTCCTGACCCCCCCGCACCATGCCCTTCTAACCCCCAGCACCATGCCCTCCTGACCCCCAGCACCATGCTCCTCTGACCCCCAGCACCATGCCCTCCTGACCCCCAGCACCATGCCCTCCTGACCCCCAGCATCATGTCCTCCTGACTCCCAGCACCATGCCCTCCTGACGCCCAGCACCGACCACCAGCACCATGCTCTCCTGACACCCAGCATTTCATCCTTCTGACAACCCCGCCCTCCTGACCCACCAGTACTGTGCCCTCCTGACCCTCTCCTCCTGCCCCTCCAGTATCATGCCCTCCTGACACCCCAGTACCATGCCCTCCTGACCCTCCAGTACTATGCCCTCCTGATACCCCAGTACCATTCGCTCTTGACACTCCAGCCATCCTATTCCCCCTGTACTGTGCCCTCCTGATCTCCCAGTACTGTACCCTCATGACTCTACAGTACCATATTCTCCTGACCTCCAGTACCGTGCCCTCCTGACCCCCCTTCACTATGCCCTTCTGATCCTCCTGTACTGTGCCCCCTAACTCCCCTATACCTTGCCCTCTTGACCCCATCTCTACATACTAATGACCTCTGTGCACTGCCCTATATGCTACTGACCACTGTACACTGACCTACATCCTACTTATCTTTGTACGCTTCCCTACCTACTACTGACCTCTGTACACTGCCCTATCTACTACTGACCTCTATATGCTAGCCCAACATCCTACTGACCTCTGTAAGCTGCCCAACCGACCTCTGTACATTGCCCTACACTCTACTGACCTGTGTATGCTGTCATACACCCTACTGACCTCTGTATGCTGCCCTACAACCTACTGACCTCTGTACGCTGCCCTAACACTAACAACCTCTGTACATTGCCCTACACCCTACTGACCTGTGTACGCTGCCATACGCCCTACTGGCCTCTGTACGCTGCCCTACACCCTACTGACCTCTGTATGCTGCTCTACATCCTACTGAACTCTGTACGCTGCCCTGCATCCTACTGACCTCTGTAAGCTGCCCTACATACTACTGAGCCTTGGGCGCTGCCCCACAAACTACTGAGTCCTGGACGCTGCCCTACATACTACTTACACTGGCCAGAAATCAGAGCAGATAGCCAGGCCTGAAACTAATCAAGAAAATCAGGCCGCAGTACCAGATGTTCTGCTTTCATGATGAACTCTGGCATCAGACCTGTGGGGGTGACCAACTCCCCAGGCATGAAAAAAATGTAAATGAAAGTGAATGCCAAGTTTCTCACTGAAGCTAGCTTTTAAGGTAGGCTAAGTTTCTACTTTTATAGTGACATTAGTTATAGTAGTTTTTTCTATGTTTTCTTCATGCTTTTTATTTGGGGCTAAAACAATGGGGCCCTGGACCCCGGTGATCTTTGATCTCTTTAATGTTGTCCAGGTAGATCTCCATCTCTTAAAGGTTACCTACCCCTGGTCTAGGGAATGTCTTTTTAGAATTTATTGATTCTTATAGTTGCAGACACACCTGAAAGTCCCACAGTACATTTTACTCACAATGTCCCAGGAGCTGACCACGTCAAGGCTGGGATCAGCCCTTCATTCTCTGAGCTGGCTGCTCAGCTGCCAGCTCCTATCTCTCCACAGTTACTCAGCTATTGATGATATCCTGCTCATCAGTCCTGCCTACTTAAGCCATCCAGTCCAGAGGAGCTCTGTCTCCACCTTGGTCAACACCACAGAAACTATCTCCTGTTCAAGATGTTCAAGATTTGCTTTGCTGACATCACTTCTGGCTCCAGATCCTGCTTGCTGTTCCACTACATTGATCCCTGACCTCTGGCTTGGCTGACTATTCCTTCCGCTTACCGAATTTTGGCTATGTTTTGACTAGGTTTGTTCTTTTTACTTTTATTATTAAATAAGTGTGATTTAACTGTAATTCTGTCTCAGCCTGATTTCATGGTTTCTGACAGTAGGCGAAGGCCATGAATTCAGAAGATGCAGTCAATCCACTTGTTGGTAAATTTTTTCCAGATTGGGTGAACTGGATTATCACATGGATCAGCTTTGCCATGATGTTACAAACGCTCCTGAGCTTACCTGGAATCTCCCACTGTGGTCGCCCCGGTACAACCTATGCTGCAGGCCGACCCTGCTGCTGCTCCAGTCTCTGTGCAGGCACCGCTTCCCCAGCAATTTGGGGGTGATCCAGTCCAATGCAGAGGGTTTCTCAACCAGGTTGAGATATACTTTAAGATACTGCCCCAGGTGTTTCCCACGGACAGAAGCAAAGTAGGTTTTCGTGATATCTTTGCTTTCTGAGAGAGCCTTGGCCTGGGCAAACCCTCTATGGGAGACGCAAAAACCTGTTGTCTTGAGATACCCTGAGTTTGTGGCTTAGTTTAAAAGGATATTTGATGTGCTTCTGCTGCCAAGTACCTCATGTCCATCGAACAAAGTACGAGAACTGTTGCCGACTACGCAATTGAATTCCGTACTCTGGCAGCAGAGGTTGCGTGGAACAATGAGGCCCTGGTGGCTGCTTTTTCTCATGGTCTCTCAGATACCATCAAGGATGAGATAGCAGCCCGAGATATACCCACTGAGCTAGAGAAGTTGATCACGTCTGCCATCCTCATTGACTCCAGACTCAGAGAAAGACTCTCTTTTAAGGAGCGTTTGCGGAAGCTTCCTGTATGTTTGTCTCTGAGCTTTGCAGTCCCACCTTTGCCTCCCTCACCTCCCATGCCTCCTGGCACCCAGTCGGTCAGTGAAGGTGAACCCTTGCACTTGGGTTTCACGCGTCTCTCTGCAGGTAAGAGAACCTTTAGGAGGAGGAAGAAATTGTGCCTTTATTGTGGCCAGGCAGGTCACTTTTTGAAGTTTTGTCCTACCCATCCAGGGAATGCCTGAACCTTGAGGTCATGTCATGGACAGACCTTAGGTGGCATTGTTTCATCCCCAGTTATCCAGAAAGATAATCCCCTGGTTTCGGTCACCCTTTCTTGGGTTGAGTCGCCCGTCGAGATACAGGCTCTAATCGACTCTGGGGCTGCAGGCCTGTTTATTGATGCTGCCTCTGTATCAAAGCACTCGATTCCGCTGCAGCTGCGTGACACTCTACTTGCCATTGAGGCTCTTGATGGAGGACCTCTACAACCTGTCCATGTGACTTATGAGACGGTTCCGTTGTCCGTGGCCGTAGGGGCTCTTCACCATGAGATAATCCAATTCCAAGTAATTTCCTCACCTAAGTTTCCACTGGTTATTTGTTATCCTTGGTTACAGAGGCACAACCCCTCTTTTGATTGGCTTTGTGCTGAATTTCTCTCCTAGTCACCACAATGCAGTGAGCCAAAGTCCTGTGGACCTCTTCACTCTCCTCCCTGCCGGAGGAGTACCGCGATTTTAGCGATGTCTTTGACAAAGTTCAGTCCAGTAGTTTGCCTCCGCACTGGCCTTATGATTGCGCAATTGACCTTCAACCTGGTGCCATACCCCCTCGTGGCCAGGTTTACCCTTAGTCGGTCTTGGAGGATACGGCCATGGAGGAGTATGTTGCAGACGCACTTTCTCGAGGTTTCATCTGCAAATCCTCATCTCCTGCTGGTGCTGGTTTCTTCTTTGTAAAGAAGAAGAGTTGTGAACTGAGACCTATCCGATTCTGTTGATTACAGAGTTATTTGACTGCCTCAAGGGAGCAACGGTTTTCACGAAGCTTGATTTGAGAGGGGCATACATTCTCGTGAGGATTAAGGAGGCCGATGAGTGGAAAACTGCAGTTAATACCAGAACAGGCCATTATGAGTACCTCGTAATGCTTTTTGGCCTTTTTAACGCCCCAGCAGTTTTCCAGGAATTTATTAACGTTGTCCTCTGAGATTTATTGCAGTTATGTGTGGTGGTTTATCTCGATGATATCCTCATATTTTCCAAGTCCCTGGAGAGCCACCACACAGATGTCTGTCGTGTGCTTCAGAAACTAAGAGAGAACAATCTCTATTGTAAACTGGAGACATGCGAGTTCCATTGCAAACAGGTTAAATTCCTGGGTTATGTAATTTCCACTGCTGGTTTTTTGATGGACCCAGAGAAACTTTCGGCACTTCTACAGTGGCCCCGAACCGTGGGTTTACGTCCTCTGCAGGGTTTCCTGGGCTTTGCCAACTATTATCAGAAGTTTATTCATAACTTCTCATCTCTGGTCAAGCCCCTGACTGATATGACCAGAAAGGACGGTAACCCACAGTGTTGTTCTCCGGAGTCTATTAAGGCCTTTAAGAGTCTCAAGGCTGCCTTTGTTTCTGCTCCTGTGTTGGCATACCCTGATCCTACATTACCTTTTATCCTTGAGGTTGATGCTTCTGAGACTGGTGTTGGCACCCTTCTGTCTCAACGTCCTACCTCTGAGAACGCTATGTATCCTTGTGGCTACTTTTCCAAGAAATTGTCACCTGCGGAGTGCAATTATGAGATTGGTGACAGAGAGCTGTTGGCGATCATTTTAGCCCTGAAAGAATGCAGACATCTCCTCGAAGGTACTACTGTGCTGTTTCTCATTCCCACTGACCATAAGAATCTTACATTCTTGTCTGAGGCTAAACGCCTCTCTCCCAAAAGGGCGTGATGGGCTCTTTTCTTGTCAAGTTTCAATTACATTGTCTCATTCTTACCTGGTACTAAGATTGTAAGGGCTGACGCCTTGTCACAACAATTTTCCTCCACTTCCAATTTGGAGTTGGTTCCGGTGATTCCTCCTGATCATATTCTGGCTACAGTTCGCACCAGTCTCACTTTTACTTTGGGTGGCAAAATTCTTGCTGCTCAGGTCCATGCTCCCCCTGAGAAACCTTGTAACCGCTGTTTTGTCCCAGAGAGTCTCCGTCCTGTCGTACTCCAGACTTACCATTCTCCCAAGGCTGCTGGCCACCCTGCGAAGAATCAAGTTTTTGGGGCTATTTCCCAACAATTCTGGTGGCCTAGTCTATATTCTGATGTAACTGACTTAGTAGCTGCCTGTTCCATGTGTGCTCAGAGTAAGACTCCACAACACCTTCCAGTGGGCCTCCTACAACCCATACCCAATGGAGGGAGGCCCTGGATCCACCTGTCTATGGATTTCATTATGGAGTTACCCAACTCCCAGGGCAACACAATTATCCTTATGGTGGTTGACCAGTTCTCAAAGATGTGCCATTGTATTGCACTTAAGAAGTTGCCCACTTAAGTGGCAACTTCTAGGGAACTGGCTTCCATTTTTGCTCGGGAGATCTTTCGCTTACATGGGCTACCCAAGGTGATTGTCTCGGACAGGGGCAGTCAGTTTGTGTCCCGGTTCTGGTGAGCCTTTTGTGCACAGTTGGGAGTTCAGCTTGCTTTCTCCTCTGCGTATCACCCGTAGTCTAATTGGGCTGCAGAATTAGCTAATCAGTCCTTGGAGCAATTCCTACGTTGCTAGATTTCTGTCCATCATAACAACTGGTCAGACCTATTACCGTGGGCAGAGTTTGCTTACAACAGTGCCTTGAATTCTGCTTCCCGATTGTCCCTGTTTATGGCGAATTATGGTTTCCAACCTTCCATGTTGACTGACTCGTTTGTTAAGCAGAATATTCCTGCGTTAGAGGAGCATCTCCGTGGTCTTCGTTCCACTTGGGCACAAGTCCAGGAGGCTTTTCGACATGCTAATGATAGGTACATGCTGACCGCAGACGCCTGTCTGCGCCTTCCTACCAGGTTGGGGACAGGGTCTGGCTGTCATCTCGCAACTTCCGACTTTGTGTTCCCTCACTGAATTTCGCACCTCAGTTTATTGGGCCTTTCTGTATTCTTAGCAGGATTAACCCAGTGGCTTACGCGTTAGACCTTCCTTCAAATATGCGTATTTCTAATGTATTTCATGTCTCCTTATTAAAACCTTTGGTCTGCAACCGCTTTACCACCTCAGTGCCACATCCTCACCCTGTACAGGTTGAGAACCATGAGGAGTATGAAGTACAGTCCATTGTTGACTGCCATAGGTTCCATGGGCGCATACAGTACCTGGTGCATTGAAAAAGGCACGGTCCAGAAGAACACTCTTGGGTCTCATCCTCGGACATACCTGCCCCTGTCCTCCTCCGTGATTTCCATAGACGTTTTCCCCTGAAGCCTGGTGGTCCTCTGAGGGGGAGGGGTCGTTGAGGAGGGGGTACTGTCAGGGCTGGGCTCAGCCCTTCTTTCTCTGAGCTGGCTGCTTAGCTGTCGGCTAATTGCTAGCTCCTGTCTCTCCACAGTTACTCAGCTGTTGATGATATCCTGCTCGTCAGTCCTGCCTACTTAAGCCGTTCAGTTTAGAAGAGCTCTGCCTTTGCCTTGGTCAACATCACAGAAACTCCTGTGATCCTGTTTAAGATTTGCTTTGCTGACATCCTTTCTGGCTCCAGATCCTGCTTGCTGTTCCACTACATTGATCCCTGACTTCTGGCTTGGCTGATTATCCGTTCTGGTTTCCGAACTTTGGCTATGTTTTGACTACATTTGTTCTTTGTTCTTTTTACTTTAAACAAGTGTGATTTAACTGTACTTCTGTCGCGGCCTGATTTCATGGCTTCTGACAGACCGTCAGCCAGTTTCCACAGATGGTTCCTCGGTAAGGGAGATAAAAAGATCCTTTTCCAGAAGAATTACTCGATATTTGACTCTCCCTGCCCTATATTTTGGACACTTCTCCCCTTAGAAGGTAAGAGAAATCAAATGAAGATAAAAAATGCAGCGCTAAACAATAATATAGTTATGGAAAAAAAGAAAGATAAATCAAGTCCATAAGTGTGGTCTTGGTAGTAAATAATGTGATGAATGAACCATGTAGTCCAAATAAAGAATGATGTGTAAATAAAGTGTTAACTCATGTCCATACACTGGAGAAAGGACGAAAATGGATGGTTGAAGTCCCAAAGGACTGATGAGTGTGATGTAGATCCGTGGGACTGGAATAACATCAGTGGTGCTCAACATCAAATAAATGAAAAAGGATGGGTACTCTTACCAGAAGAGGTGGACTCCCCTGTCAGCGACATGGAGTCAATCAGGCAATGAGCCCCATCAAGCTAGGAAAAGGAAATCCAGAATGTTGGAACAGGCAGGATGAACCTTAGCTGGCAGGAGCTCCAAAGAACATTCGGTGGGTGCCTGGGGTGAAGGTTTCCAGGTGCGGAGCCTCAAAGTAACAGACCAGCACAGATCGTCCAGAAGAAATATTGCTCTTGTCCGGAGGTTATGTAAGAGAAAAAATCACCGCTTCCGCATGCCCCAGTTGAAGACCATTGGGTCGAAACGCGTCGGGCGGTACCCCCTCTTCATGCTGCCTTTGTTATTAATCTTGTGATCACTATTTTGTTGTGTATGGCTTTTTAGCAATAAAAATCCCCCTGTTTTTACTTGCACTATGCGGAATCGGTGATTTTTTCTCTTATATAACCTCCGGACAAGAGCAATATTTCTTCTGGACGATCTGTGCTGGTCTGTTACTTTGAGGCACGCACCTGGAAACCTTCACCCCGGGCACCCACCGAATGTTCTTTGGCGCTCCTGCCAGCTGAGGTTCATCCTGCCTGTTCCAACATTCCTGATTTCCTTTTCCTAGCCTGGTGGGGCTCATTGCCTGATTGACTCCATTTCGCTGACAGGGGAGTCCACCTCTTCTGGTAAGAGTACCCATCCTTTTTCATTTATTTGATGTTGAGCACCACTGATGTTATTCCAGTCCCACGGATCTACATCACACTCATCAGTCCTTTGGGACTTCAACCATCCATTTTCGTCCTTCCTCCAGTGTATGGACATGAGTTAACACTTTATTTACACATTATTCTTTATTTGGACTACATGGTTCATTCATCACATTATTTACTACCAAGACTACACTTATGGACTTGATTTATGTTTCTTTTTTTCCATAACTATATTATTGTTTAGCGCTGCATTTTTTATCTTCACTTCTTTGTTGTTTGTCACAACATATGCTGCTGCTTATTCATTTTTGTTTTTTATAGAGCGCAGTGTTTTCTATTTATTTCTTAAGAGAAATCAAATACCCAGCTAATAAAGGGTAACAATAGATCACTGCTCCACTGGCTACATTGAAGCTAAAAACTAAACTTTGCCAACAAACCTAACTAGAGTAGGGTGCTACATATGGCATGTTTGTACTGCCCTGCCTTTTTCATTTGAAATGTTTTAAAACAGAAAGTAAACTTTTTTTTTATTTCAAAATGTTTAATCTTCTTTTCTTTCTATAGTAAAAAAAATAAAAAACTCATTTTTTAAAAAAAATACTATCAAACACAATCTCTGTCACAATCTATTTATATCAAATTAATTTGAGTACAGTGTTGCACAACTGAGTAATTGTCAGTCAAACTATCACAGCACCTAAAACTGAAAAACATTCCTGGAAAAGAAGAGGGTGTAACATGCTGGTTTTAAGATGGTTAGAGGAGTACATGTGTGCAACTTCATGGTTTAAGGCATACCCCAAGTGTGTTTTTTAAAGGAGTTAAGACCCTCATAACAGACATAAAAGACACTCTCCTGGCTGAACAGTAATTTTTCTAAATTGTTTATTGCATTGGTACGCATCTGCTATGACAGTGCCTAGCTCCCCATGCCCTTTTTACAAAATATTGCAAACTGGCCTTAAATGTTTAAACAAAATAACTAAATTCAGTTCAAATAGACCTCGAAAAGGTTTGCCGTTATGTTCAGTATTAGTGGATTTCAGGCTGGGTTTGGGAATCCTCCTGCAAACTGAACCCAAGCCAATTCACTCTTTACTAGTCATTAGAGGTTCATCACCCATTCCTGGCAGATTCAGGTTTGGTGGTTCTTCTAGAGGCAGTCAAATGAGACTGGAAACACTGATATATAATAAAGCTTTGCCTCATCTAACCAACTGTGCTGCCTATGCGTCCCATCCTGGCATATAATATAGAACAAGATTCCTCAAAGTTTGGGACTTTGAATGGACGCAAGGCAGTGGTAATAAAAAAATACAAAATTTATTTGACAAACAGTAAATCGATCAATGGTATGACAAAAATACAAATAGCTGATAAATAGCTGAAAAACATGTATAAAGGGAAACCAGCTTAAAAAGAGGAGGGAGTGCGCAAAAGAATGTCTGACGCGTTTCAATTGCACCACGCGGTGCAGATCTTCCTCAGGAACCTTGCGATTTGCACCACTCCAAATGCTGTAGCTCTACAAGGATAACAAGAATATGCCATCAAAATCATGCACTTGATGAACTTGTACATTTAGTAGATACATATTATCTAAAAAGCAAATTCAAAAGGTCTTTCTTTAAAAGCTAGAAATACTGACCCCAAATATAAAGTTATTTCACCAGCAGCTGAAGGGACACACTCAAATACTGGGAATGAGGTATTCATCCGTGCCAGACCGAAAGGCACCATCCAAAGGACACCCTAAATTTACCCGTGCTCAAAGAGATTGCTCGTAGTCGCTTGTGGGGTTTTTTTTTTACACTGTCAGGGTGATGTCCAGCTAAATATGGCGATATAAATATAACTTGCATTCAACTAGAAACTAGAAAACCCTGTATAGAGACAGTATTTAATTAGTATAAAGTGGACTCATACCTTATAAATAAAAGGCCTATTCAATATATGTACTTTCCTGGAGGGTGTATCACATCCAGAAAGGATTCTCATATCAAACGATGTAGTAATATCCCATCTGCAACTATATGCAATGGGACCCTAAAGTCTCTACCTAAAGTTAATAGGAGACATATACATAAAAGGGTAAATAGATATTTTGGGGCCAACAACACAGTGATCCCAAGTCAATAGCCTTTCAGAGCATACAATGGTAAAACACTTGCCTTAATGTATGGAGCGGAGGTATGTGGTCCATCAGCTGCAAAGTCAAAAGAGACTGAGCAGTGAAAGAAGTCTAGCTTATAACTATGCTGCAATTGCTGGTTAATTGGAAAAAAGAACATCCCATGGTGGGGGGTCCGAAGAAAAAATGTCTAAGAAACGTATTCTGGATCAGGGTCAAAAAGATGAACTTACCAATCACGGGGTGACAGGTAACTCTATCGGTGTCTGCTCTACTCCCTCTACCTCTACTATGCTACCTTCTTCTCACTTCACATCTATGGTGCACTTGTGCCCTGTAAATTGTCCTTATCTGCACAGCCAACTCAAGGTATTTTTTTAGTTCCAGTACAGGAGTTGGAGAAAGCTCCTTTACTGACCTAAGGGAAAATAGTCATTACAAACAAATGACACCAGAAGATACGTCTTTAAAAGTTATAAATTTATCTCAATAGCCTCTTACTAATGCTGAGAAAGAGATTTTAGGCAAAGGTCTTAGCTTTTGTCCTAGTGAGGATATCGACAAGTTCGAGGCGATCAAGGACATCTAGCTTTTTGCACGTAAATTATTTCTCCAACAGTTATATGATAAAAGTATTAAAGATGGAACACAACTCAAACCCCAGGAAGCAAAAGCCCTTGACACTCTGGTGTCACTTCTGGATGAAAACAATCTGGATCTAATTGATCGTAACGATATTGAAGATATCCTCCTTAGACTTAATAAACCTGCACTGGATTTAAAAACTGTATCCAAAAGAAATATGAAAAAATCAGATAAGTTTCCAGCGCTTGCACTTAACACCAGTGTTCAGACCTTTGTTCATCTAACTACTGTAGAGATTAAACGTTTAAAAGTAAATCGTCGTGGCAGGTCCAACTTTTCCAAAGAGGAACAGGAACTACTTCACAATCTTTCCACGAATCCAATAATTACTATTAAGCCCTCCGATAAGGGGGGCAATTTTGTAATCATGGACAATGACCAATATGTGTCCATGTGTACCAGCATTTTAAACAACAGAAACTGGTTCGCTCGGATAAGTTCCACCAAGATCGACCAATTTCAAAAAGAATTCTAGCTGCTTGTAGACAAAGGTTTTCAACTAAACATCCTTGATCGAGGTAAGTGGAATTATATCCGTACCCTGTTTCCAAGAACTCCAATTTTTTATTCCCTGCCCAAACTGCACAAGAGTCTGACGCACCCATCCGGGCGCCCCATCATTTCGGGCAATGGATCCCTGACTGAGAACCTCAGCATATTCATTGACGGCCACTTACGTCCTCACGTCTTGACCATCCCAAGTTATGTAAAGGACACTATACATTTACTTAGACAGTTGGACGGTTTGCAGGTTCCACCCAATTCCATATTGGTGGCAATTGATGTGGAAGCATTATATAGTTCCATCCCACACAAATTGGGCATGGACTGCATAAGAAGAGTCCTCTCAGAGAAAAGTGGTCTGGAAGAAAAAGTCAATGACTATATTGTTGAGGCTCTCGACTTTGTTCTAAATCACAACTATTTTGCATTTAATGGTTCCCACTTGCTCCAGGCACAGGGCGTGGCAATGGTCACCTGTTGTGCCCCTGCCTACACCAACCTGTACCTGGGGGAGTGGGAACGTATGATTGACAGATCAGATGACATGATTCCTTTCATGGATCATGCAATCGTCTGGTTTCGTTATATTGACGACATTTTTATCATTTCGAGGAATCTTGTTCTATGGAAACACAACTGATAGCCTCCCATGGCTTCCAATACCACCTCTACGCTGACGACACCCAAATCTATTTCTCTACCCCTCAGCTCACTCCCTCTGTCTCCTCACGTATCAGTAATTTATTCTCAGATATATCAGGCTGGATGTCACACCACTTCCTTAAACTCAATCTAGCCAAAATCGAACTTATAATTTTTCCTCCCCCGTATGCCTCTTCCCCTGATCTCTCTGTCAAAATGGATGGCACAACTATAAGCCCATCCCCACATGCCAAGGTTCTAGGTGTAGTCCTAGACTCTGAACTCTCCTTCAAGCAACACATCCAATCACTGTCCAAATCCTGCCTCCTCAACCTCCGCAACATCTTCAAAATACGCCCCTTTCTAACCAATGACACAACTAAGCTCTTAATTCACTCGCTGGTCATCTCTCGCCTCGACTTCTGCAACTCCCTTCTCATTGGCTTACCTCTACATAGTCTATCACCTCTTCAATCCATTATGAATGCCGCTGCCAGACTCATCCACCTTACCAATCGCTCTGTGTCTGCCACTCCTCTCTGTCAATCCCTCTACTGGCTTCCGCTCGGCCAAAGAATTAAATTCAAAATTCTAACAACTACGTACAAAGCCATCCACAATTTCGCTCCCATCTACATCACTAGCTTAGTCTCTCAATACCAACCTACTCGCTCTCTTCGTTCCTCTCAAGACCTCCTGCTCTCTAGCTCCCTCATCACCTCCTCCCATGCTCGCCTCCAGGCCTTTTCCAAAGCCTCTCCAATCCTATGGAATTCCCTACCCCAATCTGTCTGCTTATCTCATACTTTATTAGCTTTCAGAAGATCCCTGAAAACCCTTCTCTTCAGAGAAGCCTATCCTACCCACACCTAACAACTGTATTTTCATTTTTTCCATCAGCTCATCCCCCACAGTTATTACCTTTTTGTTTCCACTTGACCCTCCCTTCTAGATTGTAAGCTCTAATGAGCAGGGCCCTCTGATCCCTCCTGTATTGATTTGTATTGTAAGTGTTCTGTCTGCCCCATGTTGTAAAGCGCTGCGCAAACTGTTGGCGCTATATAAATCCTGTATAATAATAATAATATTATGGGATCATGTGAAAGTAGATCCAAACATGCTTATTTCAAATGCTGTTGTCAATCGTTTGAAATACTTTAAAATATAACTCGCCTCTGTCCTGATATCCTTTTGATGTGGTAACAAAGTCATCAATAAATGTTATCAAAACCTCTTTTATGTAACCCACTTTGTGAAAATAATTGTGGTTTATGTTTACTGGCCCCATTAAACTGATGTTGTCTATTGGAATGTATGTCAAGATCTGGTAGAAGGAACACAGCAAGATTAACAGATTGTAAATATAACTCAAGAAGTAACCTCAACAAGTTTCACTGCAATAGCTCAATAGCCCAAAGCTGACCATACACTAGCAGATTTTTAAGTCAATGTTTGTTTTTGATCACAGTGGTGACGAAATTCGAAAGAGCAAGATGGAAATTTTTTTTGAACAAACAAATTTCAAACGGTGAATGTAGTTTTCGTTTGGGAAAGTCTATTCACTCCAGAATCAAGTTAAGAGAAAAAGCTTTTAAATGCAATTTGTCGAGACATTGGATGAACTGATGAGAATTTTTAATACAAATGTCTGGGACTTGCTAAGTATTCATTCTTGTTGCTCGGCAGGATAAAATCTAGCCATTCAGATAAAATGATCCTCCTAAAAGCACCATTAAATGTGTATCGTGTAGAGCGATAATCGATTCCACCGGTAGATGGTGCTCTGCGTGACCTATCAAAAAGAAATTCTCGTCCAAGAGAAGTCAGCTGCTGGAAGGAGTTGTGTCATTTAACAGATGAGCACAAGACAGACTGGGGATTTTTACTGAAATTTGGCATGCCATACAATCTTAGTATTACGAAAACAATATTATTGAGTTTTGGAGAGGAGGAACATTTATTTTTAGAAATAGATTTTCTGCCATTACTCAGGAAATAGACTTGATGTTTAACAACAGCTGGCAAAATAGGCCTGTAACAATTAACCATTATCTTTGGGTACGTTATGTGTCTGGCACTTCTCCATCATTGTTTGCTGAAATATTTATTATAACCTTTGCCCACCACAAGAGCTTGAACACGGATATGTCTCACAATTGTTTCTACCTGTCTCAGGACTTTATTCAATTTGACTAGTATCTTGTACATTAAAAAAAATGCAATATACTGTATGCCCATAAATATCAACTTAATATTATAGAAAATAAACATTATTTTTTTGACAAATACTTTGTAATGCTCTTATGTATAATCATTGAAGACAAAACTCTACTAGAAAATTATACTGGAAAACTAGCAAACTAAACAATCATCCTATTGCCAAAATTGATGTGTTAATGTCTGATCAGTCTTTTAATATATTTCATGCATCTGCTGAAAATATTCAGATTTTTGCTTGGAACCACAGTTAAAACTTTAAGGCATATGGATTGCTGTGCCAAAGTGATTGTTTAGATTTGTAAAATGGATATTGACTGGATGCTTCTGCAAGTGCCTCTTATTCCTCCTCTACACTACTCTGCCAGTCAGTTAGCCAAGTGACCATGCGTATGTAATTTATACCAGCCCCTGGCTTTGGATTGACAAGGCAACAGTCAAAGGCCAATAGAGGACATACTCTATACCCACTAAAGTTAGCTTCAGCACTAGGGAAAGAGGAGCAGATGCACAGGGCATAGCAAGAAGAATTACTGCTATACACAGCAAACCACATTAGGCAATCTTAACCACATCAATACTGGGCTCTTTCGCCCCCTTCCTTCCCAGAGCAATTTTCAGCTTTCAGCGCTGTCGCATTTTCAATGACAATTGCGTGGTCATGCTACGCTGTACCCAAATGAAATTTTTATCATTTTGTTCGCACAAATACAGCTTTCTTTTTCTTGGTATTTATTCACGACTCCGTTTTTTATTTTTTGCGATATAAGCGAAAAAAGAGCAGAGCCCTTTAAAAGCTTCTTTTGCACTTAACGGCAGTGCTAGTTAGCCTGCAAACAGTATAGGTACAATATAGGCTAAGCACAGGTGCAAGGAGGATGTGGTTCAGATGCAGTGACAGTTGGATATAACGGCAATATAGGGTTGGTATGGGTGCATTGTATGTTTGTTAGATGTGCAAAATAGGGCTGTTAGGGATGCGCTATGGGTTGGATGCATTTGATGTCCTACTCACAGTGGCTCAGTCTCTACTAGCAGTGTCAATAATTGGCAGATAACCCTCTCACCAGTTCCCATGATGCTGCTCTGGATGCTCGCTGTAGAAGGGGGCCCCCTTAATCTCTCCCTGAAAGCCTCCGGTGATCAGGGGTGGGAAGCATGAAAATTGATGGAATGTTTCTCATAGATTAACCAGTCCTCTACTAGTTTCACGGTACTAACACCGCTTCGCCAGGAGGAGTAATCTATAAGATAAATGATCAGATAAAACACAAAAACACATAATGGAAAAAATATACACGCATAATGTAAACAAATAGATTTCAGCAGTAACATTGGAAAGTGGCTTACCCAACAGGTCAATTGCCAAGTACAAGGCCCAGTCGTTCAAAAGGCTCCCCCCGCGGAGGACAAGGGAGATTGTGCGGGATTAGGTCCAAATAAAGATAAGGGTAGATGTATACAAAGTGATGGGTCAGATATTGCCCATACAGGGTAAAAAAGGTGCACCAGGGAACGGGGCAGGTGGGGGAAGGGGGGGAAAGGGGGAGAAAAAAGAGGGGGATGGGAAAATGGAGGGAAGGGGAAGGAAAGTGGGGGATTGTTGGAAGGGGGAGGGGGGAACGGGCAAGGGGGGTTTTTTTGAGAAAAGAGGAAAGGAAGTACAAAAGAGGGAGCAAGAAAAAAGCAGAAAAAACAAAAAAGGGGAGCAAGAAAAAAACTCAGTTTTGTTTTTCATGTGTTTTTTTTTCTTGCTCCCCCTTTTTTTCTGCTTTTTTCTTGCTCCCTCTTTTGTCCTTTCATCATGTGTTTTTGTGTTGTATCTGATCATTTTTCTTATAGATTACTCCTCCTGACGAAGCGGCGTTTGTACCGTGAAACTAGTAGAGGACTAGTTAATCTATGAGAAGCATTCCATCAACAGATATCTCATGGGGAAACCTTTGAGTATTTGTACATTGTTTATTCAAACCATTTTAATGTGATTAATGTATGTTTTTTCATATGTAAAAAAAATGAATGAATATTTATCTAAGAATTACTTTATTGTTTATCAGTACTGAGATAGTCCACCACAAACCTTGTGGGTTAATGTTTATACAAAAAATATAAAAGTTGTTCCAAAACAGAAAACAGCACCTCATATAAAATTCAGTGATAATTGCAATGCCAAGGGGTTTCTAGTACTCTGACAAAATGTTCAACTATCTGAGGGTAATACGATATGAACCAAAATTAAGAAAATAAAATAAATATATAAAAAATTAGATTATAAAAGGTAGCTGTACTACACAGTTACATTCTAAAAAAAAGGGAGATATTATATAAAGAGACTGTGAAAGTATGGTGTGTGTCAATAGTACCTTATTATAAAGTGAACTTGAAATGAAAAGACAATATCTTGGAGTAACTCAATGATTATTAATAATTACTTATAAAACAATTCAGGTCCAGTTCTATATTGAGTTCATTGGGGCTAAGTATGTTGGTCAGAAATATCCATTGAGATTTGCGTTTTGATATCTCTGACCATATTCGCTCCTCTCCACTTGGGGTATATTGTCTTATCATTTCAAGTTCACCTTATAATAGGGTACTATTGACACACACCATACTTTCAGAGTCTCTTCATATAATATCTCCCTTTTTTTAGCATGTAACTGTGTAGTACAGCTACCTTTTATAATCTAATTTTTTATATATTTATTTTATTTTCTTAATTTTGGTTCATGTCGTATTACCCCCGATAGTTCCATTCAGATTTTTCAATCAGCTTCTGATAATAAGATCTCCCTTTCAGGGTGTATAAAAAATATCTTATGCAGCTCTCAGAGAAATCTCCGGTAAACTTATCATCATGCTGAAAAATATTTTTTCCATCTATGAATATGCAGCGAGATACAAAAGACACAGGGAGAATACCGTATCAGATGCAGATTAGTGTCCTAGAATAAGACTGCTACAATACCTGTATTAGTTATGTAAATTTACTAATGCACTACCTAAGGATAGTATATGAAGTAGTGAGAGCCTATTTGGTTTATTTACGTGCAGCACTTTTTATACATTGTATTTTTATACTGCTTTGTTATTATAATTTAATAACCAGTAAGGGCATTATATTAAAATGTGCTATGTTTTGTATTTAATTTTTTGTATATAATGTGCGCAGTGCATAAGGTTGTGGCACGCTGTGTTTAATGAGTCGGACAGACAGTGATCCATGGAGGGTGGATGGGACGCTGCATGTCCGCTTCGCACTATGCACAGAGGGGCGGGTTAGAGTTTGATGACGCACGTGATGACGGCGTCTGACACACCCGCCGGCCTCTTGTCATTAACTGAGGGGAGGGACGGTCCTCCGATGTCACTCACATTGACAACGTCGGATGACCCCGCCCATCAAGCTATTTAAGATGCAGAGTCGCATTGCGTGGCCACGCCCTCTGAAGACGTAATGACGAAATGTGTCAGGGGGTGACCACGCGACCCACAGCATCAGTCACACAGCTTCAGCCCGGGACTCATTGAGGTGGGCGGGACCTTTCAACTTCCAACCAGCGGTGAGCTGGCGCTGTTGTTTCAGACAGGCTGTTTTATATCTTTTAACATCGTAAGCACAATTTGTATCAAGGGGGATTTTTAATATGTAATAAACGGTTTAACACTATGAAGAGCCTGCCCTTGTATCCTTGCATGATATCCGTATGGCATGTCAATACCGGAATCCTGGAGGATTGAGCTGGATGATGGCCCAGGAGCTGATCAGTGCGGTGAAACATTGTGGCAGGCGTTTTTTGATCCTTACCTGTGGTAAGCATATTCACATAAGGGGCTTGTCACAAGGTGGTCTGGTGAAGGTGTATCATCCAGTACTTAGCATCATCATCGTTTACATAAGGCGCAGAGTTTCTGCAATTGTTTTTCACCTGCACGCATGGGATTTAATATAGAAGGGCTCCTTCACAGTGTTTTGCTATATCTTGGTTTGAACTTATTGAACATCTTGTCAGAGTACTAGAAACCCCTTTGGATTGCAATTATCACAGAATTTTATATGGGGTGCTGTTTTCTGTTTTGGAACAACTTTTATGTATTTTTTGTTTTTGTTTATGTGTTTTATTACAATTTCTTATAGAGGTAAATTTGGGTACTAGTAATAGTACGATGAAATACGCATGTAAGCTAAAGGCTGGTTATAGCACTATATGATATATCATATTTACGAAAGAAAAATTTGAACGAAGCGCTGTTAATATTTTCTTTTTTTTAAGAAGGTATATATATATTTTTTGCATCATTGTTTCCTTTATAGCAGCAGCTAGAAGTTCATTGAAAATTGTTTATCTCCATTTAGAGCGCTAGGGTCAGAGTTTCTATTGGCTCTGAAATTCGTTTAGGGTTAAAGTATATGGTTGGCCAGCCTCAGCAACTGTTCTCACGCTTTTACCCCTTTCCCTTCTTCTTCTTCTATATCATTTTTGGATGATGGTACTATTTTATGCCTAGGTTTAGGCCTTGTTACTTGAGGCTATACTCAAAAAATTATCTATGTTTTATGACTGATCGATGTATATCTTTTTTCTATATTCTCTATTACTAAAAATAACTGATGAGTGCACGTGAAAACTGAGTGAATATCATTCAACATTCTTTTAAGTTCAATTTTGAGCTCATTTAACAAACGTCACAAAAAAAACATTTAGAAGGAAGGGTAAAAAATGACTATCATTCTCTCAGCCACAGAACACAATGCCCGATTTGTATCACAAGATGGAATGTACAAAATGCAAAGCTTAGGTATGTTACAATTTCAGCTTCTTCTGTATAACCAGAAGTTGTTCTTCCTCTATATTTAGCACTGCTGGTATACTATTGTAGTAGCCCGTCTGCCTGTGTGCACTGACAGTGACAATGAACTGGACCTACACCAGCTCTGCAACTTATCTGAAGGTTTCAGTGTGACATCACTTTAGATTAGGGGACTCCAAACTTTCTAAAGAAAGGACCGGTTTACTGTCCTTCAGACTTTAGGGGGGGTCAGACTGTGCCCAGTGGGAGTGAACAATGTCAGATCTTTGGTATTGGGGGAGAAATAGTTGGTGTCAGTGCAAGGAATTATGCTCCATTGTTGGTGTTAGTGGCATGAATAAGGGCTGGATAAAGGCAAGCCAATGGCTACAGTTTGGAGGCCTCTACTTTAGACTATTATGCCGTGTACGCAGGGGCGGACTTTTCAGCATCAAGGGTTCGCCGGTCTTTCCAGCGGACTTTCAACTGACTTTTTACGGACTTCCGACGGACTTCTGACGGACTTTCGAACGAACGGACTTGGCTACACACGATCACACCAAAGTCAGACGGATTCGTACTTGATGACATACGACCAGACTAAAATAAGGAAGTTCATAGTCAGTAGCCAATAGCTGCCGAAAAAAAAGTCAGCTGAAGGTCCGATGAAGCCCACACACGGTTGGATTGTCTGACGGATTTGTTCCGTCTGACCAGTCTAGTCGAAAAGTCCACCCGTGTGTACACGGCATAAGATATTTAGTGTGTGAACAATTATTAAAATTCATAAATTGCCTAGCTTGAAACAAATGCAATAATGGTCCTTAAATTGCTCAGTAAAGCACATGATACATGGTAAAGCTTTTGAGAATTTACACTTATGTGAGGAGAACTGGAAGATGCAGATTTACAAGTTGACAGTTTCTGGGTCCTATGGAGAAGCCTCCATCCATATGCAGTACGACGATGCCTGCCAGCTTAGTTGAGAACACTGGAGCTGCTTGGGCCAGCCAAGATTATAGCCAATTTGAACCAATCAGAAAGAGGGTTCTGACAGGCACAGCTCCAACTCTTCCTAGTAGTGTTGGATCTTGCAACTAGGTCATACACATGGCCTTTTCTTGTGCCTAGAATGAAAACATCACATCGGTGGTCACAGGGTTCTGCCCAGTTGTAAATGGCCAAAGGCCTACTGTTACAACTACTGAAATCTAACAAGGGTACAGTCCTGGGAGGTGAGCTCCATCCCCTAGCCTCCACAGTCCATAGACTGACTTTCATTGGATAAAGGGGGAAAAAACACCGCGCTATATAATCTATACAATAAACAATCAAGTGAATAAAAAACAAGCAATTGAAAAGGAAGCAGCCGCTTATATGTGAGATACACACACTAAACGATAAATACAAAGAGAAGCAGCGCTATGAATCAAATATGAGTGGAAAAATAAGTATGGGTAGTGATGAGTAAAGTTCATAAACAATCAAGTGACAAAAATGAAGTCCAATAAGTAGTGAGAAATCTTCAAAGGTGCAATAGATGAACCGGACAACTGAGTCCCTTAATAGGCAAATAAAGATGAAACTGGATGGACCTTCACCACACCACAGTGTACGGATAAAATGGGCGCTTACCAAATGGCAAGCTTGAAAAAGCTTGTGACCTTAACCCGGTCGGGGCCTTTCCTGAGATGGGAACACCGTTGGGACACTTCCTCAGACCGTGGATGACTCACTATCCTCCACAGAAAAACCAGGATGCAGAGAAGGCTATACCCATAGCATGGAATTGTTTTCACAAACAATGCCCCAAAAAAGAAGGAAGAGCAACATAGCGTAATCCTTGTAGAAGTAGATGACAATAATCCAGAGATTTCTTGTATCCCAAACTGCTATTTAATCCAAGCTTTTAACAATCCAGCAGAGTGTAGTGTCTCCTGGGGGGTGATCCGGGTGTCACCCAGCACAGGCTCCGGGCTCCTTGTCCTCTGATCCGGGCTCCTTGTCCTCTGATCCGGGCTCCTTGTCCTCTGATCCGGGCTCCTTGTCCTCTGATCCGGGCTCCTTGTCCTCTGATATCACTCTGGGTGGGGGGGACTTCAAAGAGAACTCCAGATCAGCGAGGACTGGCAGTGATCAGGTGGGGAGGGGGGCGCTCTCACACTCACATACAGAAGACTTCCAGTCTTCTGTATGTGAGTGTGAGAGCGCCGGGTTAATCTACTACCCCATTAATCCATCCCAGCCTGACATCATGGACTGTGAGCCCTGATCACTGCCAGTCCTCGCTGATCTGGAGTTCTCTTTGAAGTCCCCCCCACCCAGAGTGATATCAGAGGACAAGGAGCCCGGATCAGAGGACAAGGAGCCCGGATCAGAGGACAAGGAGCCCGGATCAGAGGACAAGGAGCCTGGATCAGAGGACAAGGAGCCCGGAGCCTGTGCTGGGTGACACCCGGATCACCCCCCAGGAGACACTACACTCTGCTGGATTGTTAAAAGCTTGGATTAAATAGCAGTTTGGGATACAAGAAATCTCTGGATTATTGTCATCTACTTCTACAAGGATTACGCTATGTTGCTCTCCCTTCTTTTTTGGGGCATTGTTTGTGAAAACAATTCCATGCTATGGGTATAGCCTTCTCTGCATCCTGGTTTTTCTGTGGAGGATAGTGAGTCATCCACGGTCTGAGGAAGTGTCCCAACGGTGTTCCCATCTCAGGAAAGGCCCCGACCGGGTTAAGGTCACAAGCTTTTTCAAGCTTGCCATTTGGTAAGCGCCCATTTTACCCGTACACTGTGGTGTGGTGAAGGTCCATCCAGTTTCATCTTTATTTGCCTATTAAGGGACTCAGTTGTCCGGTTCATCTATTGCACCTTTGAAGATTTCTCACTACTTATTGGACTTCATTTTTGTCACTTGATTGTTTATGAACTTTACTCATCACTACCCATACTTTTTTTTCCACTCATATTTGATTCATAGCGCTGCTTCTCTTTGTATTTATTTGACTTTCATTGGATGCCTACAAACATTTCAGGGATCCCTTATTCCAATAGTTCAGGCATAGGCCATTCTTTACCACATTCTAGGGCAACAACTTCTTAACAATGACTGCATAAACAGGGCCCACACCTGTATTGAACAGCTCCATTTCTTTCTTTCTTTTCCCAGCACATAACAAAGAAAGTCCAGTCATGTTAGAATAATTAAAACTCGGTCTTTACTCCAAAAAATGAAACATTTCTTATGTTCCCCAGCAAAGTGGTGAAACAGTGTACTCTAAGAGGCAAAGGACAACAAAGTTTCCCATTTTTCTACACTTGATCAGTCCCCAAAAATGGGTGGCTTTCTCTCTTCCTAACCATTCCAATTTCAAAGGGTAATTCCCATAGAGGTACTCAAATGTCATGGTACGGAATGGTTCATAGCCCATTGTGACAGGGTAAGCCCAGCTGCACACTTTACACATTGTACTCCACACTTTTCTAGCTTTCCCAACCTCTTCCCACACAACCTCTTACCAACAGAAACAAGATAGGTGTAGTTTGCTAGTTTGCCACTATGTGGTTCTTTCCCACAATAGTGTGTGGTAACAGTGAATAGGCTGTGTTTATGGTGTTGGAATTACAAAGGCAACATTGGTTCAAGACTGTCATCTGGGATCACTTGTGGATACCCAAACATTGGGTGCTCATAGAGGGTATTGCTACCTGTGCCAAGTTCCACCGAGAATACAGGGAGTGGAACTATGAACAGCACATCTATATGGATAAAGTAGTTGTGGCCTATCTCAGTGCTGAGGACTTCATTACTATGTTGTCAGGCAAGTTCTGGGTACAGAGGTGTGGCCGGAGTACCCCTACCCAAAATATTATTTGTGATTTCCAGTCTATGTCTTTTACTATGTTGCTCTGACTCCATGATTGTGTACATTATTTATTACATACCATGTATGTAATCTGTTCTTATTTATGGTACCACATGGTGGGCTTGTTGCCTGAGTATACTGTATATTGATTTCCAATGTTTGAACTATACCTTACGCTTGGGGCCAGGCATTTGGACTTTAATGCCTTGAAATTGTTTAATTGTTTATTAGTTTGCAACGTTTAGGTTATGTAACAGGTATGTGGTCTATTATACCTTGAGTTCTGTTTATTGTTTTGTTCTGTTGCACTTTACTACTGTATTGTTATTTAAGGTTTCTGCAAGCCACCTTCCTGTGTGTGGCTTCCCCTAATGGCATGAGGACATGTCTAAGTAAAGAGGGAGGGGAGTGTAAGTAGGTGTAGTTAGCTAGTGTGCCACTAGGTGGTTCTGTTCAACTATAGTGTGTGGTAACACTGAAAAGTGGGGTGTTAGGTCCCTTTTAGACAAAGCCTTTCTGTAGTGAAGTAATGGGTGGAGTTAGCGCCCATACACTGTAAATATATACCATATTTATCGGCGTATAACACGCACTTTTTTCCCCTTAAATTCAGGGGAAAATCGTGGGTGCGTGTTATACGCCGATCCCCCGCCGATTGTGAGCCTCTCGGCGGCTTTCAGCCACTCTTGGCCATTCTCTGCGGCTTTTGGCCGCTCTCGGCTGTTTTCGGCGGCTTTCGGCTGCTCTCAGCTGTTCTCGGCGGCTTTCAGCCACTCTCGGCGGCTCTCGCAGTCCCGCGTGAGCCGGCGAAAGCCGCCAAGAACAGCCGAGAGGGGCCAAGAGCCATCGAAAGCTTACCGAGAGCGGCCGAGCGCCGCCGAGATATACAGGACATCTGGCTCTGTATCTCGGCGGCGCCATTTTTAAATGGCAAGGTACTGACAGTGTACAGACTGTCTGCAAATGACACAGGGGCAAGGCTGCAATTGACACTGACAAGGATGCAATGATGGACACTGACAAGGCTGCAATGATGGACAAGGCTGCAGATGGACACTGATAAGGCTGCAAGGCTGCAGATGGACACTGACAAGGCTGCAGATGGACACTGACAAGGCTGCAGATGGACACTGACAAGGCTGCAATGATGGACAAGGCTGCAGATGGACACTGATAAGGCTACAAGGCTGCAGATGGACACTGACAAGGCTGCAGATGGACACTGACAAGGCTGCATTGATGGGCATTTAAATGTAAGTTTTTTTCCCTTAAACTTTCCCAAGTGTGGAAACCTAAACATTTGTGTGGACATTGCTTTCTTGAATATAAAGGCTAATGGCCAAGGATGTTGTGAGAAGGCCTCTGGCACAATTTGGCAAAGGCATACACACTACCAGCAGTGGGTCCCTGTCCTATCCATGAAGAAGCAGGGTGGGATTTGGTGCCAACAAATGGCAAACCACAAACCCTCTTACAATTTGACAGGCCAGTTTCCTAGAACCCAAGGGCGGGACCCAACCTCAAGGGGGTCAAATATTCTGTAACATCCCCATACATTCCTGTATAATGGGCAGCCTCATTGGCCAGTGGAAATGTGCTGGAGGTAGGAGGATAGCAAGAAAGCTTCAGCACTATCAAGAAGCATGCCTCTCAATTTTCTGAGATGGAAATGAGGGACATCTATTAGCAAAAGTATGTAGGCATAAGACACACCTCCTGCCACGCCCCCCTTAAAGGAGAACTGTACAAATAAATATGATTAGTTAAACCCACAAGCGCTTTTTTTAACACTACTATTCCTTTATATTGCTTTTGGAATTTGCAAATTCATCAATTTAGAAATTGGATAAATGGTTGAACACTGTAAATCCCTTTTTGAAAAAAAAATGCATTACTCGACTATCTTGATTCATCCAACCCATTTCAAATGTTAATGTTTGCATTTAACACAGTGTTATTTGTTAGAAGAGCTTGTTTCCAGTTGGAACATCTATTCTGTTTCTACAGTTATGGCTAAAACATGTATGTACCTTTTTTTTTGAAACTCCAATAAAGAACTATTGATATAAAAAAAAAAAAAGAAAAGAAAAAAAATGTGCATTTTATATACAAATATATAGACCAGACCAAAATGAGGGACAAATGAGGAGGAAAGAGGGATTTGTTCCAAATCAGGGACAATCCCTCGAAATCAGGGACATTTGGGAGCTATGAAGAAGTGATGTGCTACTTGTCAGAATGGCACAATAATGGACTCTAACAAGATGGCTTTGAAGCCTATTTAAACTGAAAATATATATTTGGGCTTTAAGTAGTGTATTTCCACTTTTGCAGCCAAATTTGGATAACACCCACTTTTTTTTGCTTTGAACTTTTTTGTTGAATTTTTGTTAGCGTTTAATATACAAAACAGCAATGCCAAAGAAAAAAGAAGATAAAAGAGGGGGAAAATAGTCAAAACAGTACGTACTACAGTGGAACCTCGCATATCAAAGCGAGTTTTCCCATTGAATTCAATGGAAACTAAAATAATTAGTTCTGCATTGACTTCAATGTGATGCAATACCGCATGCGGCCAGAGGCGGGGGGGCACCAGAGAGCCTCGGAAACGGCCGAAAAGGCCCAAGGACACTTAGGCTGACCTCGGAAAGACTTCCTACCCGAGATTTGCCGAGGTCAGCTGTGCTGTACTCGGACCTTCCCGTGCATTTCCGAACGTGACGTTCGGCTCTGCTCGCCTCCGGCGCCCCCCCCATCTCAGGCCAAAAGCAGTACTGCACACCGCTTTGGCCAGAATCCCACTTGTTTTGCGAGACAACACTCGGAAACTGAGTTACGTTTTTTAAAAATACAGTGCTCGTATTGCGAAATGCTCGTTACTCGTAATCCAAGGTTCCACTGTATAAACATACACAAGCTTTGGAGATGCCCAAAGCTATATATCAGTGTACCCTTCTTGGGAAATGGTGCACACCCCCACAGGTGTAACTTCTGTGGAGTATAATATTCTATTGAATTTGACATCATAAAATATCTAGCAGGCAGAGTAGGAATCCCCTATGATGGCTCCGGTAACTGAATAGACCAGTTTAAGAACAGTGTCTCTGGGCCTGGGAGGTACAAAAAGTTGTCAGATGGGTTCTCTCTCTATAGCATCCACCAAAAACTAAAATGTCTGTTTTTGAGCGTGCTGACTCATTAACTACCCATGGAACATACATTATATTATTTAATTATGGCAGTTAAAAGCAGAGGATCTCTTTACATTTATTATAATACAGTAGTGTGGCAAAATGCTATTTTTGAATTTCTTTACTGTATCAAATAATGTACATTATGTTTCTTATGGCGATAATGTTGTGTAATAAGAACCAGTCATTATATATTTTGTTTCCTCTCTACTCTCTATTAGTGGTTTATTTTTAAATAAAAGAACAATGGCATAGTGCAGGGGTGCCCAACCTTTTGAGAAGCGAGGGCCACCTAAGCGACTGGGTAACCAGTCACAGGCGGATGACAGGTACGTGTCTACTCTGCATATTGTATGGAGAGCAGACACAGACACAATTCGCTCTACCCAATGGGCCCTCCAATCTGATCCACCCAGACGGAAGGGGGTAGATCCCCTTCTGGTTTTTTTTTTTTGTGAACCGGATTGGAGGTAGGCGGGTGTAAATGGACACAAGTAAGTGTGTATATGGACACAAGTACATCTGCCACTTCATAGAAGTGAATGGGGGGTCCGATTGTGTTGGACCGATCATGTGAAAGTGGTCTAAGGCTGCTTTTACACTGATGCACTGCAGTGTACCCGCAGAGCAGTGCACCTGTGGCTTTCCTGCAGGTTAGCTGCACTTTGCCATAGACTTCTATTATATCCTGCAGGTGTGGTGCACTTTCTGAAAGCGTACCAAACCCGCAGGTAGTAACAGAAGTCTATGGCTCAGTGCTCAGTGCAGTGCACTGCGCTGCACCTGCGGATTAGTTTGAAAGCAGCCCAGTAACCACTGCAGAACAGATTTGCCCATATATACACTGTGATTTTAGTAATAAACTTACCTCAATAACAGTTTTCCTTTCAGGTATCGCTGGCTGTTGCTGTCTCAGGCAAAGTGCATTTGGGATCACTCCGCCTGTGACTGGAGTCTGCACTATACAGGAAGCATTGGCTTATGCAGCTCTGCTCTGCAGCCGCTTGCCTCCTCTACTGCCAACTTTATTCACAACACTGATGCCCTGGGATAGTGGGTTGGCAATCCGTAATTTGGACTTGCCAACCTGCCCTCCCAGAGCAGGAGGTCACGGGCCACGTGTGGCCCCCGGGCCACTTTAGCACTTCTGTCTTGCAGAATTGGGATCCTCAGTCTGAATCCCAGCCAGGACACTAACTGTACAGAGTTTGCATTTTCTCCCTGTACTTACATGGGTCTCCCCCCACACTTCAAAATACATGCCAGTAGGTAAATTAGCCCCAGTATGTGTAGGTATGCATGTTAAGTAGAGACCTTAGATTGAAAGCTTCTTAAAATGATTGCAAAGTCTTGTTTTTTTCTATAAAAATAACAAACATGTTCTACTCACCTGCTCTGTTGCAGTAAATATGCGCAGAGCAGCCGGGATCCTCCTCTTCTCAGGTCCCTCTTCTGTAATCCTGGACCCTCCCTCCTGTTCAGTGCCCTCCACAGCAAGCAGCTTGCTATGGGGGCACCTGAGCCGAGTCACAGCTCCCTGTGTCCATTCAGACACGGACCCCCGACCTGGCCCCACCTCCTCTCCTCTCTCCTGATTGGCCAGCTGACTTTGATTAACAGCAGCGGCAGCCAATGGCGCCGCTGCTGTGTCTCAGCAAATCAGGGAGGGAGAATTTCAGATGGCTGAAACACTCATGGACATCGCTGGACAAAGAGGGATCTCAGGCAAGTGTTAGGGGGAGCTGCTGTACACAGAAGGCTTTTTTTATCCTAATGCATAGAACACATTAAGATAAAAAATCTTCTACATTTACAACCCCTTTAAGGGCAGAGACTCATGCAAATGTACAATATGTAAAAGTGATGTGCAAATTGTTAATCCTCTACACAGTTAATATCTGAAATAAATGAATAATAAAAGCTGCTTACTGGACAAGCTGCATGCGCTTATATAGTACAGCACTGTGCAAACGTTTTAGGCAGGTGTGAAAAAATACTGTAAAACAAAGAATGCTTTTAGAAATGGAAGTGTTAGTAGTTTGTTTTTTATCAATTAACTAAACAGGAGAGAAACCCAAATCAAACCAATATTTCATGTGACCACCCTTTGCTTCAAAACAGCATCAATTTTTCTAGGTACACTTGAACTAACCACAGATCTTCTGTGAATGTTGGCTGCCTAAAATCCTTTGTTGCTTCATGTAATCCCACGCAGACTTGATGAAATTGAGATCAACGCTCTGTGGGGCCATCAAACCATCACTTCCAGGACTCCTTGTTCTTCTTTACATTGAAGATACAGTAGTTCTTAATGGCATTGGCTGTATGTTTGGGGTCGTTGTCCTGCTGCACAATACATTTGAGGCCAATCACACACCTCCCAGATGGTATGGCATGATGGATATGTATCTGCCTGTATTTCTCAGCATTGAGGACACCTGATGTTGACCAAATCTCCCATTCCATTTGCAGAAATACAGCCCCAAACTTACAAGGAACTTCCACCATAGCCCTTTAGTGAAAAAACTGCCTCCTGCTACAGCAAAGTATTTTAAATTTTGACTCATCTGTCCAGAGCACTAGTTCCTGTGATTAAATTGTGATGCCCAGTTGCATAATGGTAACTTGCATAGATTTTTTGGTTTATTCAACAAGTAGAAGGCACATCACAGGAATCAAGAACAACTCTAGGGCATTTTGTACATTAAGTGCGTACTCATGAGGCATTAAGTTTGTTGATGCCTACATGCAATTTGCCTGCCTTACCTTCTTATATAAATCCATCAACCTTTGCAAGTTACCATCATGAATCTGGTCTTCATGACTTAAAAGACTTGCAGCGCATCAGTGGACCAGGCAAAGCAGCAGTCATTCTGTATAGTGCTTCTTATTATCTGTATCTCAGAAATTGAGTCATTGTGGCTACTAGTTTTTTTAGACATAATGTCTTGTCTTTTTTGGATGTTATGCAGTCCTAGTGTCATGTACTTTGCAATCTCATCATTTGTTAAATAATAACCACAATGGATCTGCAAACTCAAATTTTAATTGCGCTATCTGGCCTAACCTTGTTCTGCAAGGACATATAACAAAGCATAAAAAAGACAATATACGCAGTGAAAATGCTTTCACCAAGGCTGTAATATGTAAATGTCATTGTGATTATAGCACTTATTGATGTTCTGTGAAGACTGTCTAAGTGAAGTTTTGGAAGTAAAAGATTACAACTAAAAACAAGCAAGATAATGGCGTAACAGCTTTTCTTCATTAATTAACTAGTCATGAACCAAATTACTATTTTAAATATTTGAAAATATAGCTGCTTTTATGTATTTTTATATTACAATACATTATTTAAAATTATCTTGCACAGCAGTTAAAATAAAAAAGCCGCAAACATTAAAAGTGACAAAATAACCCCGAATTGAAATGTGAATAGGCTGCGCTACCATAAAATTACATCATAATGATATTCAATATTTGTGTTGCACTCCAACAAAGAAACCGGTTGGGAAAGTATATTTTGAGACTGACCACAATATATTTTGAGATTGACCACAAGAAAATGGTCGCTAGTGATGCCTCATTTTAGAAAAGAACTACAAGAAAATGACAGCGGCATTACTTCCTGTCTGGAGCATATAAATACAATCTCTTAATAGCCAATCCGGGTCCCCTGATGAAGTCACGTGTTGTGACATAACGCGTAGGGCGTGGCTGGAGAAAGACGCGGACTGGAAGCGAAGTTAGAAGGCATTTAAACGGCGTGTTTTTATTCCTATGCGATTTTAAAGCTTATTTGATGTAAGAGTCCACTTATTTGCAATAAATACCCCTTTATTCATTTTTACTACACTATGGAGGGCATTTTTCTTTCTCTTTTTGATTCCTATTCCAACTGGAGCCTATTCAGATTTGGTAGCAGTCCGGATGCTGGTTTATCCTATGGGTTTCAGGGAGGCGCGATTATACAAGTAAGAGGATTCTGGAGTGATATACTTGAAGGCTGGATATTCCTTTATAATTTGAGGCTGGATATTCACTGGTTTAAGGTGAGAGTTCTGAGAGCACATAACAGTTGCGTGAAGGCATGAAATGAATACAGATTAGAGACACCTCTAGCATGAAGAACTATATGGATTAGATGGTATTGGGGACTTAATTTATTACACCATTTTGCACATTTATATTACATTATTGTTTGTGATAATTTATTACTACACAAGATCACTTTTTTATTATTATTTTATTATCTGTGTATTGTGAACACAAATAGGTTTTGCCGCTAGTTTAGAGTTTCTGATTATCACAGTTTTGTTAATTAATTCACGTTTCCAGTATTAGTTCACTTGGTAGCGTGAAGGACCTTCAATTTTAGCTTTTGTTGGGGTGGATGGCTGCAGATATCAAAAGCTGGTTCATCTCTGGCAGCCAGCAGCTCGCTCTCTCACCAAGCTATGTGAAGACACATCCTGCATAAATCAATGCATAGTTAGTCAATTCTAGGCACCATGGCAGTCCCATGTTCTTTTGCAGCTATAGTTACAGTGGGGATGGAAAGTATTCATACCCCCTTAAATTTTTCACTCCTTGTTATATTGCAGCCATTTGCTAAAGTCATTTAAGTTCATTTTTTTCCCTCATTAATGTACACACAGCACCCCATACTGACAGAAAAACACAGAATTGTTGACATTTTTGAAGATTTATTAAAAAAGAAAAACTGAAATATCACATGGTCCTAAGTATTCAGACCCTTTGCTGTGACACTCATATATTTAACTCAGGTGCTGCCCATTTCTTTTGATCATCCTTGAGATGGTTCTACACCTTCATTTGAGTCCAGCTGTGTTTGATTATACTGATTGGACTTGATTAGGAAAGCCACACACCTGTCTATATAAGACCTTACAGCTCATAGTGCATGTCAGAGCAAATGAGAATCATGAGGTCAAAGGAACTGCCTGAAGAGCTCAGAGACAGAATTGTGGCAAGGCACAGATCTGGCCAAGGTTACAAAAACATTCTGCTGCACTTAAGGTTCCTAAGAGCACAGTGGCCTCCATAATCCTTAAATGGAAGATGTTTGGGATGACCAGAACCCTTCCTAGAGCTGGCCGTCCGGCCAAACTGAGCTATCAGGGGAGAAGAGCCTTGGTGAGAGAGGTAAAGAAGAACCCAAAGATCACTGTGGCTGAGCTCCAGAGATACATTCGGGAGATGGGAGAAAGTTGTAGAAAGTCCACCATCACTGCAGCCCTCCACCAGTCATGGCTTTATGGCAGAGTGGCCCAACGGAAGCCTCTCCTCAGTGCAAGACACATGAAAGCCCACATGGAGTTTGCTAAAAAACACCTGAAGGACTCCAACATGGTGAGAAATAAGATTCTCTGGTCTGATGAGACCAAGATAGAACTTTTTGGCCTTAATTTTAAGTGGTATGTGTGGAGAAAACCAGGCACTGCTCATCACCTGTCCAATACAGTCCCAACAGTGAAGCATGGTGGTGGCAGCATCATGCTGTGGGGGTGTTTTTCAGCTGCAGGGACAGGACAACTGGTTACAATCGAGGGAAAGATGAATGTGGCCAAGTGCAGGGATATCCTGGACGAAAACCTTCTCCAGAATGCTCAGGACCTCAGACTGGGCCAAAGGTTTATCTTCCAACAAGACAATAACCCTAAGTACACAGCTAAAATAACAAAGGAGTGGCTTCACAACAACTCCGTGACTGTTCTTGAATGGCCCAGCCAGAGCCCTGACTTAAACCCAATTGAGCATATCTGGAGAGACCTAAAAATGGCTGTCCACCAACGTTTACCATCCAACCTGACAGAACCGGAGAGGATCTGCAAGGAGGAATGGCAGAGGATCCCCAAATCCAGGTGTGAAAAACTTGCTGCATCTTTCCCAAAAAGATTCATGGCTGTATTAGATCAAAAGAGTGCGGCGTGATGTGCGAGTGATGTCTGTACGGGGGAGGAGCCTAGCGTCGGCTCTGGAGGGGGTGGGGAGACAGGGCGTCCAGGAGTTATTGCAATGCGGTGCGGGGTGAGAGCCCGCGGGATGACCGGCCGAGAACGAGTGAGCGGCCGCTTGTTCACCTAGCCCCCTCCCTTCCCCCCTGCTGGGGCTGCAGAGGAAGTCCTGGACTGTCTTCCCATGCTTCCTGGCTGGTGAGAGGTGATTCAAGCACAGCAGCGACTTACCCCCCTGGAAACTTGAGACACGGAGGACACGCTGGGTCGGGAGAATCTGTGAGTCCGGGTCTGTGTATTCTCGGACCGGAGCGGCTGCTGACTCAAAGATTCCGGCGCACAAGCACTGTGACAGACAGCATTACAGGGAAGTGAATTCTGCCAAACACTGAAGGGTGGCGGCTGCCGGAGAGGGAGAAAGCAAGGTATGGGAAGCTTTACAGCTCTATTTCTACCCTTAAAGCAATCCTCTTGTAAGAACTGATGGTATCCGTCCTGAGTTCCTTGCTGTGAGAGAGCGAGACCAGGAGGACTTATGTTGTCAGGACTTCAACCTGTTTACAGCTATTAGCTATACTAAGGAAGAGACCGAATGAAATCAGAGGTTCCCCCTGATTCCCCCATAGAATATAACCCGTGAATATATGCTCCCTGGTGTGTTGACAATCTACATGACCAAATTAACCAACGTGCGGTCAAGGGCCGAAGTTACTATTTAAATCTGTGTAAACAGGGACCTAAACCTTAAGATTGGTGACGCAGTGCTCTGGCCCTGAAGCTCCTGTTGTGACTGTCTGGGGGGCACTTAACTTCTGTCTACCTCCTCGTTTGGTTATTGCCACTTAGTGCCCCTGGTTGACTAGGCAGGTATAAGCAGGACGGTCTCCTCAAACCTACAGTTCCTTTTTTGGGCAGCAGGCCTCCTAGACCTACAGCACAGGGGGAGAAGGAGATTGACGGATAGTGAAGTATACAGTAGCAGCGACTGAACTCCCCCCTACTTAGTTGTGTACTATAAGGGGTGATCGGTTGAATAGGAGGGGAAGCATGAGAGGCCGATCATCCAGAACTACGGAACCCCAAAATACTAGAGAGAGCTTAAATACTAGTTCTATTCAAAAATATTTAAAAGAAGCTAGTACAAAGAGCCCGGGAATGGAGGCGAAACTTCTAGGAATGAAGGACAAGAAGAAGGAGCAGCAGAAACAAAAGGGGGGACAGGGGGACAGAACCCATGAAGAGCCTGACTTAGAGGGTGCATCTGCATGGAGTGCAGCGGAAGAGCAAAGAATAATGGCCCTGGTACCGAGCAAAACGGACCTGAGCGAAATGCTCACTAAACTAGAAAATTCTATTAAAGCTGAGATCTTAAATGTCCGTTCCGATATGGGACACCTCCTCCGGCGGGTGGAGGAAGTAGAAGAGACCTCAGGAACTCAAGCCAAAAAAATCTCGGACTTACAAGATCAAGTCAGGAAAATGCAGAATGAAAACCGTTTGCTGGTGTTCAGATTAGAAGAACAGGAGAACCAGAGCCGGCGGCAAAATCTGCATATCAGATTCATCCCGGAACAACAAAACGAGGACTTGGGTGAGAAGATGAGGAAGATATTCAACCCTATTCTGGGAAGACGAGAAGAAGAGGTCCTAAAGATTGACAGGGTACACAGAATAAGGAAGCCTCCCAATTTAAAGCAAGACACCCCAAGAGATGTTATCGTCAAATTCCATCTGTATGAGGATAAAGAAAGAATTTGGAAGAATTTAAAGGGGGCCCCTCCTACAAGTTTTGAAAATAAAAATTTGCAGATATTCTCAGATCTATCAGCAGGGACTCTGGCCCGGAGAAGAGAGATGAGACCTATTCTCGATCAACTCAGGAGGGCAAACCTCAAATACAGCTGGGGGTTCCCAACATCCCTGATAGTCACAAAGGATGGAAGATCATATAAAATGAGATTCCCGGAAGAGACGCAAGACTTCTGTAACAGTCTGGGTATCCCCATCCCTGATATGTTATAAAAAAAGGAACAGGGTGCAGGGGGGGATTTAGGGGTGGAGGGGGGGATTGATGTGTTGTTTTTTTTTTTTTTTTTTGTTTTGTTTCCCCCATTCCACCTCCACCCCCTCCCCATGTCTACCCTGGAAGGCATCAGGACTAAGGTTACTGGACTCAAGTCACATTAAGACAAGATTCGGGGGGTAGGGGGAGATGGTCTTCAACGGACTCTCACTGATGGTATATTGTCTGTGCGGGGGGGGGGGGGTGATGGGGGGGTGTTGCCAGGTCGGGGCGCTCTGAATCCTTGCCCCTTGCTCCCCTCCCTCCCGAGGGGGGGAGCCAGTGGTCGGCGCTGGAGCTCTGCCCCGGGGGATGACGGTGTGTGGAATGGGAGAGTTTCCATGCATGCGGGCTCGAGGCGATCTCCTAGCCCAAGGGGAGGTGGAGGGCGAGGGGGAGGGCGGGAGAGGATGGGGGGAGGGGGGAGGGGAGGAGGGAGGGAAGGGGGGGTGAGGGGGGTTGGGGTGTGGGGGGGAAGGGATCTCTGCAGGAAGAGCTCTAGGGGAACGGGTGATAGGGGAAAACGGTTGGCCTAACAGTTATGCCTGAGTTGAAATTTATATCATACAATGTTAAAGGTTTAAACTCGCCCACGAAAAGACACAAAATATTAAGGGAGCTTTGCCTCCTGCGTGGGGACATAGTTTTCCTACAAGAGACCCATTTGACTCAAGATTCCAGAATCAGGCTTTTTGCTCCTAAAATTCCTCAGTGGTACTATGGGGACTCCCCCGTCAGTAGGTCGAAGGGAGTCGCCATAGGGTTCTCAAAGGCTGCTAGTTTCTCGTTGCTAGAGAGAATGACCGACCCGGAGGGCCGTTATATCTTCTTAAAAGGTAACATTGGTACTAGGACGTTTACGTTGGCAAACGTTTATTGCCCAAACAAGAATCCAACGGCGTTCCTGGGACAGGCCTTGGGGAAGCTTTCGGAATTCAGGGAGGGAGAGGTAGTTCTGGCGGGGGACTTAAATTTTTGTCTAGACCCGGATCTGGATGGTACGTCCTGTGCCCGGGGGATAAGGAAGGTGGCACTAGGGTCAGTTAGGAGGAAGCTACACCGCAGTCAGTTAATGGACGTGTGGAGATTGCAACATGCTAAAGAGAGAGATTTCACCTTCTTCTCCCCTGTGCACGGGACTTACTTCAGATTAGATTATATTTTTGTTGACCACAGTTTATTGGAGTGGGTTGAGGAAACCAGAATAGAAATAATGTACCTCTCAGACCATTCCCCGGTCACGATGAGGGTAAAGATCCCAGAAGTGTCGGGGCGGCCATTCTCGTGGAAGCTGAATGAAGGTCTGTTGAAGGACCCCAAAATAGTTGAGAGGATTCAGGAGGAAGTTGACTTCTTTAAATCAAATGACACGGGTGATGTATCTCCCACTATTCTTTGGGAGTCACACAAAGCCTACATCAGGGGGATCCTCATCTCAATAGGAGCAGGTCTAAAATAAAAGAGAAGGGCAGAAAGGGGCAAGGTCATAGAGGAAATTTTTTCCCTGGAGCAGGTACATAAAAAGGCAAAGGGGCTGGATCAGGACTGTTATCGCCTATTGGTCGCCAAAAGGGAGGAGCTCAGGGACATGATGAAACAGGAGGCAAAAAAATCTGTCAATACAATAATCAGGGATAATTATCACTGGGCGAATAAGTCAAGTAAACACCTGTCTAGATTAATAAAAAGAAAAAGAGGTCGGAATTTTATTGATAAAATATATAATAAAAGAGGAGAGGCAATAGTGACCAGTGGAGGTATAGCAGAGGAGTTTAAAAAGTTCCATGCCGACCTGTATTCCATATGGCAGCAGGGGATGGAGGACAGGACCAGGACAGATAGGGGCGTGGAATTTCTAAAGGGAGCAGGATTAGTAGGGCTGTCCGTTGAGGACAGCTCTCTCCTGGACAAGCCTATTGAGGAGGAAGAAATTCTGGCGGCTCTGAGAGACTCCCCTAATGGTAAGAGCCCAGGACCGGATGGATTCACCATCATCTACCTAGAGAAAATGAAACATATCCTGGTTCCTAGGCTTTGCCACTACTGGAATGAACTAGGGGTCAGCTGCGGAATGGAAAGAGAGGCACTATCTGCCACGATTACCCTGATTCTGTTCTAGCTATAGACCTATCTCCCTGCTGAATGCAGATGTTAAATTATATGCGAAAGTACTGGCAAATAAACTGAAAGCTAGAATGACCACCCTGGTGCATCCAGACCAGGCTGGGTTTGTTCCCGGTAGACAGTGCAGGGATAATGGGGTACGGGCGGTGCTTCTGTCGGAATTCTGTAAACGAGGTGGGCCCCCAGTTCTATTACTGTCAGTGGATGCCGAAAAAGCGTTCGACAGGGTAGACTGGGGGTTCATGATGAACACTTTGGAGGTAATGGGGTTTGGCCCGAGGTTCATTTCATGGGTTAGAATATTGTACAGCAGCCCTACGGCTGCGGTAAGAGTAAATGGGGCCATTTCAAGCCCTATTAGGATGGTAAACGGAACCAGGCAGGGCTGCCCTTTGTCCCCTCTCCTGTTCGTCCTGTCCCTCGAACCTCTACTGGCCTCCATACGTAGCAGTCCTGACTGCAGCGGGGTGAAGGTGGGAACTGAGGAACACAAACTCGCGGCTTTTGCCGATGATGTTCTGTTCTTCATTTCTAACCCTAGAATAACTCTTCCAAATGTGCTCCGGATCCTCAGAAGATATGGAGAGGTTTCAAACTTTAAAATGAATCCCAGGAAGTCCGAGATTCTAAACATAAGCCTGGGCAAGCAAGAAGAAGACCACATAGCAGCAGTCTTTCCCTTCCCTTGGAAAAAGGAAATTGGGTACCTGGGGGTTAAATTAGCAAATTCCTTCAAAAAATTGTTTCCAAAAAATTATATCCCGCTGTTGGACGAGATTAGGCAGGAAGTGAGAAGAATACGATCCAGGCCCCTCTCATGGTTTGGGCGTGTAAATGCGGTCAAAATGATTCTTACACCTAAACTTCTGTACAAATTCCAACTGTTACCGATCCCGCTACCCAGGTATTATTTTAAAGCCTTAAGGAGTTTAATAGGGGAAGCTGTCTGGGGTGGCAAAAAACCACGTATCTCTTACACGATATTGAGCAGGGGGAAAAAAAAAAGGCGGACTGGCTTTACCAGATTTCAATAGGTACTACATGTCTGTAGTACTCTCACGGGTCACTGAGTGGGTTAAAATTGGGTCAGAGAAGCGCTAGGTTAACATTGAGCACTTTTTGAGCAACACTAATCTGGGGCATTCTCTTTGGAATCCCCCAAAATTCAGAGCACTTAGCACGGACACATCTTCATTGACGCGCAACACTTTTAATTATTGGGACAGAATACACACGCAGCACAAATGGTCACATAATTCACCACTGATATATATGAAAAACAATTTATATTTTGAGCCTGGGAGGAGGGAGGTGGGAGGGAATTGGCTGAAAGATGAATCTATTCAATTTAAAAATTTTATAAGTAAGGGGAGAATTCGTACATACACTGAATTGAGGAGTGAGTCAGACTTATGGGTGATAGATGGGTGGAGGTACCTCCATCTCTCTCACTTTATTAACAAACTACCGAAACCCCTTAGAAGCGTGGAAGAGCTCAGGCCATTTGAGCAGCTCTGTACGAAGAAGCATACAGGAGGGGTTATAGCCCAAATCTATAGGATATTGGGAGTGGAGTCGGAGCTGGAGGTGCCCCCCTACATCAGAAAGTGGGAACAGGAATTAGGGTCACAAAGTAGTAAAATTTTGATCGATAAAATTCTGAGGCTGGTTTATTACCTAGCACTAGACATAAAGAGAACGGAAATTCACTATAAATGCCTTGCACGATGGTATGCCACCCCAGACAGGGTAAGTAAAATGGACAGGGCTAAGGTCAATACTTGCTGGAGGGGGTGCACTAGTTTGGGAATGATGGCCCATATTTGGTGGGAGCGCCCTATCATTAAGACATTTTGGAAAAATTTTTTATCTCTGATAAAGGAGATCTCTGGGACAGCTATAGTGGAGGACCCATGGGTCTGCCTCTTTCATGGGACTTCGGAGCCGGTAGGGAGTTATAAATCCTCTCTGGTCCCCATAATGTTAGACGTAGCCAAGAGACAGATCGCCTTGAACTGGCTGGATTCATCATTCCCTAACATTCGTGATGGGCTTCTCTGCCTAAACTAAATATATATCGTCGAGGGTATGGATGAAGAGGGTGTGGAAGAGGAGGAACTTACGGGGAAATGGGCAAGCTGGATTAAATATAAAAAAACCTGGAGTTATCTAAAGGAGATTACAAATACGGCATAGGAAGGCAGGAATCTTTTTGAAGTGCAGTTAGACCAAGTCGAAGGGTGACCCTAGTGAGCAGTTTCCTGTAGGGCGGGGTGGGTTGGGGGGTTGGGGAGTAGGGGGGTGTGGGGGGACAATTTTTTATATAACATTGTGATTTGTAGTATGCAATGTTGTTGGTGGGATATATTTTTGTTATGAAAAATTGATAAATAAAGAATTAAAAAAAAAAAAAGATCAAAAGGGTGCTTCTACTAAATACTGAGCAAAGGGTCTGAATACTTAGAACCATGTGATATTTCAGTTTTTCTTTTTTAATAAATCTGCAAAAATGTCAACAATTCTGTGAAAAAATGGCTGCAATATAACAAAGAGTGACAAATTTAAGGGGGTCTGAATACATTCTGTCCTCACTGTACATCCCCCCGGTCTGCTGTTGTCCTTCTTAAAATACTTGTTGTCTAGCTGTTTTTGTGTCAATACAGTTATTGATCTGGTTACTGGTCGCTGAACAAGTAATTGATTCAAGGAAGCATATTATTAAATCAGTGTCCTTGATCTATATACTTGTTCCAAATCAGTAGCTTTGAAAGAATTAAAGTCATTGGATCAACATGATCATCATTTTTAGAGCCTGGAATTCTGCAAACCCCAAAAAGTGCAATTGTCACGTCTCCAGCCTGGTTTCTGGCCTAATGAAACATTGCACCTTGGTTGTCATACTCCTGTAATCCCACTGAAATACTGTACCTCCCTTTCCTATAGGTATGTTTCTACAGCAGGCATTCTCACTGTTATGCCCCGTACACACGGTCGGACTTTGTTCGGACATTCCGACAACAAAATCCTAGGATTTTTTCCGTCGGATGTTGGCTCAAACTTGTCTTGCATACACACGGTCACACAAAGTTGTCGGAAAATCCGATCGTTCTAAACGCAGTGACGTAAAACACGTACTCGGGACTATAAACGGGGCAGTGGCCAATAGCTTTCATCTCTTTATTTATTCTGAGCATGCGTGGCACTTTGTCCGTCGGATTTGTGTACACACGATCGGAATTTCCGACAACGGATTTTGTTGTCGGAAAATTTTATCTCCTGCTGTCCAACTTTGTGTGTCGGAAAATCCAATGGAAAATGTCCGATGGAGCCCACACACGGTCGGAATTTCCGACAACACGCTCCGATCGGACATTTTCCATCGGAAAATCCGACCGTGTGTACGGGGCATAAGACTGATTTCAACTTTTGGTGGTCATATGATAACTTATGCCATGTACACACGACTGGACTTTTCGACAGCAAAGGTCCTACAGAACGAATCCGTCAGACAATTTGATTGTGTGTGGGCTTCTTCGGAGCTTTTCTGTGGAAAAATCTGACGGACTTCAGAAAAAGAACATGTTTCAAATCCTTCCGACGGACTCAAGTCCTATCGAAAAATCTGTTTGTCTGTATGCTAGTCCGACGAAAAATGACGCAAGGGCAGCTATTGGCTACTGGCTATGAACTTCCTTATTCTAGTCCGGTCGTACGTCATCACATTCGAATCAGTTGGACTTTGGTGTGATCGTGTGTAGGCAAGTCCGTTTTGTCGGAACTCCGTCGAAAAGTCCTTCGGAGTTCAGTCCGTCGAAAAGTCCGGTCGTGTGTAAAAGGCATTAGTGTTAAGACAGGTTTCAGGTATTTACAGTGGTTTAATTAAAAATAACGAGAACATCATTTGAACCAAAGGGTGCCTTTATTTGCTGGGGGTTCGTAATATGCACAACATAGTTACATAGTTACATAGTTAGTCTGGTTCAAAAAAGACCATGTTGTTCAACCAAGAAAAATAATTCAATCCTATATACCGTACACAAACATAAATGCTAGTAATTCATTACAACCGAAACAGAGCATACTTTTTTATAAAATGTAAAAAAAATAATATAAAATATGTTGCTGCAAGGTACTACAGAGCATAACATTGATTTGTTTCTTTGCAGTCAACAAGAATTCTCAATTGGTGATTGTTCTTGGACCCAAATGGTGAGAAAGATTTGGTTTATATACATTTCAATCATAGCAATACTTTTTGTAAACCCTAAGGTCTGTTTCTCACACTGGTTGACATGACATATTGGGGTTAGTTTACTAGAGGCAAACAGGCTGTTTCCTTGCACTACTGAGTATTCTTTAGTAACATTGTATACAGTGAGACATAGGGGTTGATTTACTAAAGGCAAATCACAGGTGTCAGTAAAATGGGCATGATATAATCTCTATAAGAAGTATTTATATGACCCCTTTCTTCTTGGGAGGTGTTTCCCAAATAATTGTCTGCTCTATGCAATATTTATGGACTTATTACAATTTTGATTCCATTTCACATCTGAGGTTTTTTTCTTTTTTTTAGGTCTGTGTTAATTGGTTTTATTCTTATTCTTGGAACAATAGGTCTTTGTTATAATTTTTGGGAAAAAAAAAAAAGTTTGTTCAATATCGTGCCTCTTAAATCCCTTCCACCCTTGTTTTTCTTCTTTCTACCTTGACAATATTTGGTATGGGCACAGATATAGCATCACATCACCCCCTTTTAAAATATATGTTAGCTTCCTGTCACCTCTTCACCTCCTCCTGACTGGACAGTTACTGAGCATCATGATCTCTATCCAGAGGACAAAGAACTCGGCTACCCCTCTGACCTTGCTCCGGCTTCCAACTTGGCTTCATATCACTTCTGAGTGCCTGCTTCTGCTGACCTTCATAAGTGCTGCAGTCATCACAGTGTGTTCCTGCCTAAAGCCTGCTGAGAGCTTCGGCAAGCCATGCTTCTGGGACCTGCAGCACATGCGGAGTGCCCTTTTAACCTTGGCTGTAGCTGCTGACTTTTATTATTAGGGCACATACCTGTCCATGAATTTAGCAGTGTCTTCACCCAAGCCAATTTTTAAATCGGCTCTCGGGTGCTGCCCCCTCCATCTTGGCTAAGTGGCTAAGGGAAACAGGCAGTGAAGCCTTTCCGGCTTCACAGTCCGTTCCCTACTGTGCATGTGTGAAGCGTGCAGCTCTTTGTCAATGGTTCGACAGCAGGGGAAGGAGGGGGGTGAACTTCCTGTTGAGTTTGCTGCGGCAAGTGCAGACGGAAGTAGGACCGGGTACCTGTCAATACCAGGCACCCGCTCCCCCACCCACCCCCGAAAGGTGCCAAATGTGACAGCGGAGGGAGGAGGAGTCACACAAGTGGAGCTTTTCCATTTGGATAGAGCTCCGCTTTAATTAAATTTAACTCCCAACTTTAGTTAAACAGTCCTTTTCTCCACTGTGACAGTATTGAGGCCAGACATTGCTTGCTTTAACTTTACTTAACTTTTAGAACAGGTTACACGCATCCACAGTATGACATATCTTCTGTGTAACAAGACATTAAACAGTCCTGAACATATGGTAAAATGTGACAATAGTATGGCTTCCATTACTTGAGTCTCTGAGTGGTACAGTAACACTTTGCATACTTTTTATATTTTTTCAGAAATAGTGCTGTGGTGTTACTCACTGTTAGACATGCATGCTGCTTTTGTCCCAATAGGTCAGAAGGCTTCACTTACCCCTCCCTGGCTTCCTCCAAGACATAGGGGGCGCCATCCTACAGTAAGGAAACATACTCTCCTCACCCTCCACTGACGATATTTCCAAAAAGACCCTGGTGTGACTACTCCCAAACCTTAAATAGTCAGAAGGTGAGGCCAACCCAGAGGAAATGGCAAAATATGGAATGTCCCAAAAATTAAAGGGAAACATCAAAATTAACCCATGCCCACACATTACTCTTAACAGTTTGAAGAGAGAGAAAACTCAGTCTGCCCCAACGGACAAACAGGGATGAACTGTGTTTGCCCTCGATAACATACAATTCAAAAGCCCAGGTTCTAGTGCTTTAACACTTTGTTAGGACAAACTGTGTTTAATTCTGTTTGCATTTGATAATTAGATCTGCCAGCACAGTACAGTGAGGGGATAACTATGGCACAACCCACCAACCCCTTTCCTGTTTTTTTTTTTCCTGAAAAACAGCAAGTAAATTGTAAACAGCATTTTTTTAAGTTATGCTATGTGAATGAGAACAAATATAAAGTAAGGGTTATCCCAATTTGGCTGTAGAAGTGGCAACACACTTAAAGCTGGAGTTCTGCTTTATTTGAAAGCAGCTGGATGTTATCTGAAATGCTAAAGTTTAAATAAGCTAAATACATTACAGGTGCATTAAAACAAAGGAAGTGCAAGTCTTATGCCCCGTACACACGGTCGGACATTGATCAGACATTCCGACAACAAAATCCATGGATTTTTTCCGACGGATGTTGGCTCAAACTTGTCTTGCATACACGCGGTCGCACAAAGTTGTCGGAAAATCAGATCGCTCTGAACGCGGTGACGTAAAACACGTATGTCTGAACTTTAAACGGAGCAGTAGCCAATAGCTTTCGTCTCTTAATTTATTCTGAGCATGCGTGACACTTTGTGCGTCGGATTTGTGTACACACGATCGGAATTTAACCGATCGGATTTTGTTGTCGGAAAATTTTATATCCTGCTCTCAAAGTTTGTGTGTCGGAAATTCCGACGGAAAAAGTCTGATGGAGCCCACACAGGATCAGAATTTCCGACAACACAATCCGATCGCATTTTTTCCGTTGGAAAATCCGACCGTGTGTGCAGGGCACAACAGTTAGGCAACAGCTCTTAAATCAGCAGAAAGCATAAGCTTTGCTCATTGGAGAGCTTTAGCTCTAACTCAGCAGGTGGTGTGTTGGACCTCTGCTTCAAATGTAAAATTATATTTTAAATTCCATTTTCCACATTGTATTCTAATTATTTATAGAATACTGATATTACTCTCAAAGATCCTTGAAGTGGTTGTATATCCTCTCCTATACCCAGTGAAGTGAACAGCCTCAGATGATACACAGAGATGAAACAAATCATCCTACATAGGTTTTACTTGTATATCTGCTGTCTTCCCTTTTCTACACTCTTTGAAAAGTGCAGATCAGATCATGTTAGAAATCTTTCTTCCTCTATCAGCAGTGGGTGGGGAGTCCGCTGTGAGAGCTGATTGGAGGAAAGGCACCCCCCCTCAACATAGGCAGAGGAATGAAGGAACATGCAGAGCTGTATTATGAATAGATAAGCTCCCTGCTAATCACCCTCTAGAGTGAGAACGAAGGAACCGAGCACCAGAGAGAAACGGCACTTAGAGCTTTGGAAAGAGATAAGTAAACACTATAGATATATGTGCTTAGGTCAAATTTCATGAACGGGTTTACAACCACTTTAAGCTTGCAAACTCATTTATTGAAGATCACCAAACTTTTTCTTAAATTCTGTGACCTGTATGCACTCTGCCCTGTGAGTAGGCACTGCTGTGTCACATATTTCACAGACCCTGCCTTCTAAACTACACAGGGACTGATAAGAGGAGTCTCGGGAGGTGGAGTCAGTACAGAAATCACTGCCTGCAGGCAGCAAGGTACCATGAGATGTGTAGTCCTTAGAAATTGAAAGTAAACAGCAGAGGAGATGCTACAAAACATGCAGGAAATCCAGGACTTTGTGTAAAGAGATGGCCAGTGGACAGGCAGATTTTTCAAGTAAGATTTTATTGTTTAAAATAACTATTGTTTGTATTGTTGTTACAATGCTGATATTATACAATTAAAGGGTAGGATGTGACCTTTGAATTCCTTTAACTAAAAGTTCAACTGTGCTTTATTAATTCTCCGCACTTAACCTTTTATTTATTTAGTCTGAACAATGCTACTTTAACAAGCACATATTCATGCATGTTTTCTCGAGCTGCACTTCAGATGAAATGCAACTGACAAACAACAGAATAAAGACATTTTTATGGTTGAACTAGATGGACTTGTGTCTTTTTTCAACCTGACTAACTATGGAAGACAGAACAGTACTATAATCTTTACAGGCAAAGTTTTTTGAAAGTCTAGAAATAAACAGTTGTAGGCTATATAGACTGCAACAGGCTAGAAAAAAGAGGCAGAGGGAGTCTATTTCCATGAGGACTACTTTTGCCCTTTTGCTGACTCCTATGGTTTAGTAAAACCAATAGGAAGCTGACCATCACACCGGTGTGTACATGCTCTAGCATGCATTCATGTGCCGTTTAATGCATGCCAAGACAACAATGCTCTGTGCATGCTCTATGCGATGTGTGCCCATTCATTTATAATGGCATCACAAGGAGCATGCATGCTAAAACCAACACACCTGACCCTTATGCCCCGTACACACGGTCGGACATTACGACAACAAAATCCTAGGATTTTTTCAGACGGATGCTGGCTCAAACTTGTCTTGCATACACACGGTCACACAAAGTTGTCGGAAAATCCGATCGTTCTGAAAGCGGTGACGTAAAACACGTACGTTGGGACTATAAACGGGGCAGTAGCCAATAGCTTTCATCTCTTTATTTATTCTGAGCATGCGTGGCACTTTGTGCGTTGGATTTGTGTACACATGATCGGAAATTCTGACAACGAATTTTGTTGTCGGAAAATTTTATAGCCTGCTCTCAAACTTTGTGTGTCGGAAAATCAGATGGAAAATGTGTGATGGAGCCTACACAGGGAATTTCCGACAACAAGGTCCTGTCACACATTTTCCGTCGGGAAATCCGACCGTGTGTATGGGGCATTAAAGTGGATGTAAACCCAATTCATGAAATTTCAGCTGGCCGCATATATCTGCAGTGTTTTCTTATCTCTCTTCAAAGTACTAAGTCCCGTAGCTGTCTCCTGCCCTGTTCTTCTGTTATCAGCCTGATAACTCCTGACGAGTTCTCCGTCACATATGATAAAAGCAGCCTGAGTTTTGTGTTGGGGAGGATGCTATAAATAGATTAGCACAGAGCTGAATGATTCAAAAGACAGAGCTGAAAGTCTCTACCTATAAGGAGAGGGAATGTGTGCCTTTACTCCAATCAGCTGTCTTGGCTGTATGCCCAGGCTTCACGGCAGTGTTAACCTGGAAGAGAAATTCTCCTGACACAACGTGCATTTTCTAAACTATATATAAAGATGAAGACAGCAGATATGCATGTAAAACGTATGTAGGGAGTTTTGTTTCATCTCTGTGTATCATCTGAGGCTGTTCGCGTCAATGTGAGGGTTTACATCCACTTTAAGGATGAATACAACCAAAACATGAGTTGCCTTGCAGTGCGCTGAAAGAATAAGTTAATTGCATCAGAAGACATGCATTATTGGCCAAAAACTTGCATAGAAGTGTAAGTGGACCCTCAGGCAAAGTAGGAAAATGGGCTTCTGTCATAGTCAGGAGATTCTGACTTTTACAATGGCACTCTCAACCTCACCCTGCACAGAGATTTTCCAGCTCATGGGACAACAATTTAAGGGCCAGCAGACTAAAAATGATCATTGTTTACTATATCTGCTGTAACAATTTTTATCTTTAGGAAAGGTCTCTGACACTGACATCCACGCAAACAAGAATTTAAAAAGGAAGTCAACTTCCTCTGCAAACTTTTACCTATAGCTAAGCCTATAATAAGGCTTACCTATAGGTATTGAAAATATCTCCTAAACCTGTACAGTTTAGGAGACATTTCCAGTGCATGCAGCCAGTGACATCACTGGTGCATGGGCTCTGAAGGAACGATCTACAGGTGTTGTTCCTTCCAAGCCCATGCCATTACGTCATCACGGCTCCGGCCACAGCGCAGGAGCCCGCAAACCTGGCAAAAGCTCCGGGAAAGATGTCAGCCGTGACAGCAGTGTGCGGGGACCACTGCAACAGCTTTGTTTCAAGGTAAAATACGATGCATACTAGCTCATTATGCCTTTGTCCTGCAGGTTTTTTTTTGGGGGGGGGGATTTTTTCAGAGGTTTACAACCTCTTTAACAGATGGTAGCATTCTTCAAAGAGACAAGTATTCTTTAATTTCTTGCTTCGACCAGCGGTCCTCAAGCTAATTGAAAAGAGAGCCCTATACATTTTTCCAAAACCCCCTGTACCCCATCAATAAAAAAAGTTTATACTTATACAATAAAACTATGAGAATGCTAGAATACTCTGGATAAAACTGAGTGTTACTTTGGGAGAATGGGGTTCTGAAGGGGATTAGGGACTCTCTCCAGGAGACCGGGGACATTGCAGGGGCACTGTGGAAAACTGGAGGGCATTAGGGGGCTGGGTGGTACTGTGGAAAGTAGGGGGATACTGTGGGACACTATTGGAGATTGCAGGCACAATAGGGTGCTAGAGGCTCTACAGCAGGCTGGGGGGACTGCAGGAGTCTGGGGGCACTGTGGTAGGTTGAGGGGCACTGTGGGGGCCGAGGATTCTCAGGGGACTTAGGGGCACTGTGGAAGGTTGATTGACGATGTGGAGGGTACTAGGGAGACAATGTGGGAGGTTAGGTGATCTACAGCTGGCGGGAGGCCTAGGAAGAGGAAGGCTGCAGCCTGGCAGTGGGCCATGACCTGGTGGTTGAGAACTGATTGAGATCATTTAGAGAATCACTTAATCACTTAATCACTTATAGAAAATATATTACAAAATTCAGAGAAATAACAACAGGAAAATAAAAAATACTTAACAAGGTTTACTTCAGTGTAAGTGTAAGCCAGATTCAATGGCTCTTGTGAATTACTCCAGCATTTCATGGAAAGTTTTGATGGAAGATAGGAAAGGCCCGAACACCCCCTGGTTCGGTTTGCATCAGAACACCTCGAATAGACAAAAAGTTCTAACAAACATGCGAACCCTATTAAAGTCTTTGGGACACGAACATGAAAAATCTAACGTCCTCATTTTAAAGACTTAAGTTATTGCCATAAAAAGTGTATAGTGACCCAGGTACTGCCTTTAGGGGACAGGTATCAATGCAAAAAAAAGTTTCAATCGTTTTTAAAGCGTGATTTTAATGATGCTTAAAGTGAAACAATAAAAATGAAATATTCCTTTAAATATCGTCCCTTAGTCTGCCTGTAAAGTTGTGCATCTGTGCGATGTATAGAACATGCCGCAGAAATAATGACATTTCTAATGGAAAAAATGTAATTTAAACTTGCTCGCGGTTGTAATGTATTGCCGGCTTCCGGCAATATAGATAGAAAAAAGCGTGTGGGGTCCCCCCCAAGTCCATACCAGGCCCTTCGGTTCTGGTATGGATATTAAGGGGAACTCCAGGCCAAAATGTAAAAAATAATTGGCGTGGGGTCCCTCCAAAATCCATACTGGACTCTTATCCGACAAGGGCCTCTTACCAAAAACCCTAGCTGGTGGTTGTTGGGGACTGTGGGCGGGGGGCTTATCGGAATCTGGAAGCCCCCTTTAACCAATTGCTGACCGCCTAATGCAGATATACTGCAGCAGAATGGCACGGGCAGGCAAAATCATGTATCTGATGCGTGATTTGCCTCCCGCGGGCGAGGGGCGCATCGCGCCCCCCGGTGCCCGAGGCAGTTGGCATCGTTAGGGGAGCAATCCATGCTGAGGGGGAGGCCACTCATTCGTGGCCACCCCCTCGCGATCGCTTCCAACTAATGAAAATCTTCCTCTGCTGCTGTAATGTAAACAGCGGCAGAGGAAGTGATGTCATCTCTCCTCGTCACGGTCTTTTCATTCCGGTGCCGAGGAGAGAAGACATCCAAGTAAGTGCACCAACACTACACATTACAGTAGAACACTCTAGGCACATTTTTCACCCCCCAATCACCCACCGATCACCCCCGATCACCCCCCTGCACCCCTGCCACAGTGACACCAATAGCAGTTTTTTTTTTCTGATTATTGCATTGGTGTCATTTGTGACCGTTATAAGTGGTAGGGCAGTTAGTGGTTGGCCCCTTTAGGTCTAGGGTACCCCCCTAACCGCCCCCTAATAAATGTTTAATCCCGTGATCACCCCCCGTCGCCAGTGTCACTAAGCGATCGTTTTTCTGATCGCTGTATTAGTGTCACAGGTGATGCTAGTTAGGGAGGTAAGTATTTAGGTTCGCCGTCAGTGTTTTATAGCCTCAGGGACCCCCATATACTACCTAGTAAAGGTTTTAACCCCCTGATTGCCCCTAGGTAACCCTTTCACCAGTGATCACCGTATAACTGTTACAGGTAACGCTGGTTAGTTAGTTTATTTTTTATAGTGTCAGGGCACCCGCCGTTTATTACCTAATAAAGGTTTAACCCCCTGATCACCCGGCGGGTGATACAAGTTAGGTTTTAGGGTCAGATAGGGTCTGCGTCGCCCCAGGCAGCATCAGGTTAGTGCCAGTACCGCTAAGACCCACGCACGCAGCATACACCTCCCTTAGTGGTATAGTATCTGAACGGATCAATATCTGATCTGATCTATACTAGTGTCCCCAGCAGTTTAGGGTTCCCAAAAACGCAGTGTTAGCGGGATCAGCCCAGATACCTGCTAGCACCTGCGTTTTGCCCCTCCGCCCAGCCCAGCCCACCAAGTGCAGTGTCGATCGATCACTGTCACTTACAAAACACTAAACACACATAACTGCAGCGTTCACAGAGTCAGGCCTGATCCCTGCGATCGCTAACAGTTTTTTTGGTAGCGTTTTGATACAGTTGCTAACAGTCAGGAGCTTTTTTACCTGCAAGTCTCACTAGTGTACCACTAAATTTAGAGCCCAAAATGGCAAATCGATTGGTGAATAGGCCGACACGTTTCTGAGCATGACAGATAGTGAAGAGGAAGTCACTCATCTGTCAGATTCATACTCAGAATACGATCCTGTAGAGGACAGCGGCTCCATGACAGATAGCTCTGACGACGGAGTTGTGGTCCCTGCCAAGGTCAGGCATACCAGACCCCGATCTTCTTCTTCTGTCGTTGATGTGCAAGAACTGCAGGTCCCTCGTATGGAGAAGAGCAGTACTAGCGCCACTATTCCTTCTGGTGAACTGGCAAGCACCAGCAGCCTAGTACACCCTGGTCGTAGTTAATCCAGCACTGCAGTATCACGTGGTGACGTGGCGAGTCCCATAAGTGCAGTTCAAGCTGGTGAGGTGGCAAGCACAAGTAGTGTCCCACTGCCATCAAGAAGACGAACACAGGCTGTCATGCCCATAGTGCCCTTCCTGCTGCATTCGCCAATCCTAATTGGGAACCCACTACTTCTGCAGCACCCGTACTTCCCCCATTCACTGGCCAACCCGGCATTCAGGTGGAAACAGTTGATTTTACGTCACTTGATTTTTATTCGCTGTTCTTCACCGAAGATCTCCGAGGGCCTTTCCCTCAAAATGGGCATAACTAAAAAGAGTGAGTTGAGGTCAAATTGCTCCACTGACCCAATTTACCATATGCCATTGTTCTCTGCCTCCATGACCAGGGCACGATACGAGCAGATCTTGCGGTTCATGCACTTCAATCACAAATAACTCTGTCGTCCTCGTGGAGACCCTGGATACGATCAGCTCTACAAAATTCGGCCCCTCGTAAACCACTTTAACCAACGTTTTGCAGACGTGTTTACTCCCCATCAAGTTGTCTGCGTTGATGAGTCCCTGATTAAGTTTTCTGGCCGCTTTTCATTCAAACAGTACCTTCCCAGCAAGCATGCCAGATACAGGGTCAAGATGTATAAGCTCTGTGACAGGGCCACAGGCTATACATGTAGTTTTATGGTTTACGAGGGAAAAGATAGCCACGTAGAGCCGACAAACTGCCCTGACTACAAAGGAAGCGCTGGCAAGATTGTGTGGGACTTGGTGTCACCCTTATTCGGAAAGGGGTACCACTTATATGTGGACAATTATTACACGAGCGTGCCACTTTTTAGTCACTTGTTTAATCAGCAGATTGAAGCATGTGGCACGGTGCGACCTAATCGCCGGGGCTTTCCCCAGTGGCTTGTAGATTCCCGTCTTAGGTTGGGGAGAGAGCCTGCTTCAAGTGTAATAACTTGCTCGCTATGAAGTGGAGGGATAGTAAGAATGTTTTTGTTCTTACCTCCCTTCATGCAGACACGACGGTCCAAATTACTACGGGACTGGTGTTGTGGAGAAACCCCTCTGTGTCCACGAATATAACCAAAATATGGGAGGGGTGGACCTCAACGACCAGTTGTTGGCGCCGTACCTAATTGTCCATAAGGCCAGACGCTGGTACAAGAAAGTGTCTGTTTATTTATTTCAATTGGCTTTGCTGAACGCTCATGTGCTATACAAAGCTTCAGGACGGACTGGATCCTTCCTTAAATTCCAGGAAGAGATCGTCAGAGCCCTTCTGTTTCTAGATGGTGCTCCACCTCACCTTCCCCAACCAAATGCAGTAAGCCGGCTGCATGAGAGGCATTTTCTTTATGTCCTCCCGAGTACCCCTACCCAACGAACCCCCCAAAAAAGATGTTGTGTTTGCAGCAAGTGCGGATATAGGCGTGACACCCGCTATTATTGTTCCTCCTGTCCTGACAATCCTGGTCTTTGCATTGGTGAATGTTTTGAACGCTACCATACACTAGTTGAGTATTAGCGTAAGGTACAGCACTGCACAGACTAGGCACACTTTCACAGGGTCTCCCAAGATGCCATCACATTTTGAGAGACCAGAACCTGGAACCGGTTACAGTTACAAAAGTTACAGTTACAAAAAAAAAATGTAAAAAAAAAAAAAAGTAAAAAAAAAAAAAACACAAAAAAAATATAAAATAAAAAAACAAAAATAGTTGTTGTTTTATTGTTCTCTCTCTATTCTCTGTCTATTGTTCTGCTCTTTTTTACTGTATTCTATTCTGAAATGTTTTATTGTTATTATGTTTTATCATGTTTGCTTTATAGGTATGCAATTTTTTTTATACTTTACTGTTTACTGTGTTTTATTGTTAACCATTTTTTGTTTTCAGGGACGCCATTCAGCTGCAGAGCGGATTTATTTATCTTGACAGCAACAGCGTTTGCTCCCAGAATACATAAAGCCGTGACTCCAGCGCTGTCAGAGGTGATTTCACCACCACCGTTAAAAAAAAGAGCATATATGCGGAAGCATTGGGGCAGCAGGGGCGGAGGAGCGATTTGCTCCTACCTTTTGCGGGTGGATGCCCCCATGCTTCGGCATATATATATTTTAGGCGCAGGTTGCGTTAAAAAATGTTTTATTTTTTACTATGTTTTTTTGTATTTGCTTTGCAGGTATGGTAAGTCTTACTGTTATACTGTAATGTTACTTTGTTTTATTGTTAACCATCATTTGCTTTGCAGGTACACCATTCAGTTACAGCGCAGATTTATTTATCTTGACAGCAACAGCGTTTGCTCCCACGATACATAAAGCCGCGACTCCAGCGCTGTAGGAGGCGATTTCACCACCACAGTTAAAAAAAAGAGCATATATGCCGAAGCATGGGGGCAGCAGGGTCAAAGGAGCGATTTGCTCCTACCTTTTGGGGCGGATGCCCCCATGCTTCGGCATATATAAACGGTGCATGTATGCCCATCATTAGAAGTGGGTGGATGAAGGGAGGTATTCTAATGGTGGGCATACCCACCAATCAATCTCTTTTTTTCATTCAGCCCACAGGCTGCAAGAAAAAAAGTTTACCATATATGCCCAACAAGGACCAGCAATGTACTGGTATGTTGCTGGACTTTGAGTGGGTATACCAGAATGATGCCTGCAGGTTTAGTTATCATCTTGGTATCACTCTTTTCAGCCAGCAGTCGGCTTTCATGTAAAAGCAATCCTAGTGGCTAATTAGCCTCTAGACTGCTTTTACAAGCAGTGGGAGGGAATGCCCCCCCACCGTCTTCCATGTTTTTTTCTGGCTCTCCTGTCCCAACAGGGAACCTGAGAATGCAGCTGGTGATTCAGCCAGCTGACCATAGAGCTGATCAGAGACCAGAATGGCTCCAATCATCTCTATGGGCTAAGAAACCGGAAGCTACGAGCATTTTATGACTTAGATTTCGCCGGATGTAAACAGCGCCATTGGGAAATTGGGAAAGCATTTTATCACACCGATCTTGGTGCAGTCAGATGCTTTGAGGGCAGAGGAGAGATCTAGGGTCTAATAGACCCCAATTTTTTCAAAAAAGAGTACCTGTCACTACCTATTGCTATCATAGGGGATATTTACATTCCCTGAGATAACAATAAAAATGATTAAAAAAAATGAAAGGAACAGTTTAAAAATAAGATAAAAAAGCAAAAAAATAATAAATAAAGAAAAGAAACATAAAAGTACCCCTGTCCCCCCCTGCTCTCACGCAAAGGCGAATGCAAGCGTCGGTCTTGCGTCAAATATAAACAGCAATTGCACCATGCATGTGAGGTATCACCGCGAAGGTCAGATCGAGGGCAGTAATTTTAGCAGTAGACCTCCTCTGTAAATCTAAAGTGGTAACCTGTAAAGGCTTTTGAAGGCTTTTAAAAATGTGTTTGTAGCCACTGCACATTTGTGCTCAATTTTAAAGCATGTTGTGTTTGGTATCCATGTACTTAGCCTAAGATCATCTTTTTTACTTCATCAAACATTTGGGCAATATAGTGTGTTTTAGTGCATTAAAATTTAAAAAAGTGTGTTTTTTTCCCCCAAAAATGCGTTTGAAAAATTGCTGCGCAAAAACTGTGTGAAAAAAAAATGAAACACCCACTATTTTAATCTGTAGGGCCTTTGCATTTTCTTGTCTTTCTTTATTTTCAAAAACAAATGAGAGCTGCAAAATACTCCCAATGCCTCTCAGCAAATAGCTTGGGGTGTCTACTTTCCAAAATGGGGTCATTTGGGGGGGGGGTTTGTGCTATCTCGGCATTTTATGGCCTTCAAAACTGTGATAGGTAGTGAGGAGTGAAATAAAAAATTTACGCCCTTAGAAATCCTGAAGGCGGTGATTGGTTTTTGGGGCCCCGTATGCAGCTAGGCTCCCAAAAAGTCCCACACATTTCCCACAACTTGTGGCAAAATATAAAATATTCCATGGACTCAACATGCCTCTCAGCAAATAGCTTGGGGTGTCTACTTTCCGAAAGGAGGTCATTTGGTGGGGGGGGGGGGGTTGTGCCATCTGGGCATTTTATGGCCTTCAAAACTGTGATAGGTAGTGAGGAGTGAAATAAAAAATTTACATCCTTAGAAATCGTGAAGGCGATGCTTGGTTTTCGGGGCCTCGTCCGCGGCTAGGCTCCCAAAAAGTCCCACACATGTGGTATCCCCGTACTCAGGAGAATCAGCAGAATGTATTTTGGGGTGCAATTCCACATATGCCCATGTCCTGTGTGAGCAATATATCATTTAGTGACAACTTTGTGCAAAAAAAAAAAGTTTGTTATTTTGCTGCAACTTGTGGCAAAATATAAAATATTCCATGGACTCAACATGCCTCTCAGCAAATAGCTTGGGGTGTCTACTTTCCAAAAGGGGGTCATTTGGGGGGGTTTTGTGCCATCTTGGCATTTTATGGCCTTCAAAACTGTGATAGGTAGTGAGAAGTGAAATCAAAAATTTACGCCCTTAGAGATCCTGAAAGTGGTGCTTTGTTTTCAGGGCCCCATACGCAGCTAGGCTCCCAAAAAGTCCCACACATGTGGTATCCCTGTACTCAGGAGAATCAGCAGAATGTATTTTGGGGTGCAATTTCACATATGCCCATGACCTGTGTGAGCAATATATCATTTAGTGACAACTTTGTGCAAAAAAAAAAAAAGTTTGTCATTTTGCTGCAACTTGTGGCAAAATATAAAGTATTCTATGGACTCAACATGCCTCTCAGCAAATAGCTTGGGGTGTCTACTTTCCAAAATAGGGTCATTTGGGGGGGTTTTGTGCCATCTTGGCATTTTATGGCCTTCAAAACTGTGATAGGTAGTGAGGAGTGAAATGAAAAATTTACGCCCTTAGAGATCCTGAAGGTGGTGCTTGGTTTTTGGGGCCCCGTACACGGCTAGGCTCCCAAAAAGTCCCACACATGTGGTATCCCATACTCAGGAGAAGCAGCTAAATGTATTTTGGGGCGCAATTTCACATATGACCATGGCATGTGTGAGCAATATATCATTTAGTGACAACTTTTTGTAATTTTTTTTTTTTTACCATTATTCAATCACTTGGGACAAAAAATGTAATATTTAATGGGCTCAACATGCCTCTCAGCAATTTCCTTGGGGTGTCTACTTCCCAAAATGGGGTCATTTGGGGGGGGGGTTGTACTGCCCTGTCATTTTAGCACCTCAAGAAATGACATAGGCAGTCATAAACTAAAAGCTGTGTAAATTCCAGAAAATGTACCCTCATTTGTAGACACTATAACTTTTTCGCAAACCAAAAAATATACTCTTATTGACATTTTTTTTACCAAAGACATGTGGCCGAATACATTTTGGCCTAAATGTATGACTAAAATTGAGTCTATTGGATTTTTTTTATAACAAAAAGTAGAAAATATCATTTTTTTTCAAAATTTTCCGTCTTTTCCGTCTTTTTATGTTTATAGCACAAAAAATAAAAACCACAGAGGTGATCAAATACCATCAAAAGAAAGCTCTATTTGTGGGGAAAAAAGGACGCAAATTTCGATTGGGTACAGCATTGCATGACCGCGCAATTAGCAGTTAAAGCGACGCAGTGCCAAATTGTAAAAAGTGCTCTGGTCAGGAAGGGGGTAAATCCTTCTGGGGCTGAAGTGGTTAACAAGGGGGCTCCCAGATCTCAACCACCCATGTGAATGGGTATCGTGTACAGTATCAAAAAAGTATAAACCACAAGAGATAGTTTTTGAATAATCCTTTAATAAAAAAAGAAGAAAAAAAACAGTGTCCCACGATGTAAATCCACCATCAATCCCACTGCTCCGCTGCGATGGGATGCCCCCCCGGCAACTGCTGTCTGTTCGCTTTGACAGCTGTTATATAGACAAGGGCAGGGCCACCTGGTGACGTGTCACACAATACCCATTCAAATATGGGGGGCAGGGATCTGGGGCCCCCCTTGTTAAAGGGGTTTCCAGATTCTGATAAGCCCCCGCCCGCAGACCCCAACAACCACCGGCCAGGGCTGTCAGGAAGAGGCTCTTGTCCCCATCAACATGGACCCCAAAGTACCCTCCCCATGTTGAGGGCAAACACCCTGGTACGGTTCAAGAAAGGGGGGGTCGCTCGCTCGTCCCCCCCTCTTTCCTGGCCTGCCAGGCTGCATGCTCGGATAAGGGTCTGGTAATGAATTTGGGGGGATCCCACGTCAATTTTTTTTTTTAGTTTTGGCGTGGAGTTCCCCCTAAAATCTACACCAGACCCAATTCTGACATAGGGTTCCCCTTAACCACTTCAATACACTGTATTATGTACTCTGCACTGCACTATTTACTCTGCATTGTGTTATATACACTACACTGACTGCACTATATACTCTGCACTGTGTTATATACACTACACTTTATACTCTGCACTGCGTTATATACACTACACTGACTGCATTATATACTCTGCACTGTGTTATATATTCTATTCTGACTGCACGCTCAATCCACTAACTAACCTGTCTAATCTCCCTTTATTCATAACACTATACACGGACACCTTGTAAGCAGCCTTATATAGTGTGGGACGTGGACTTGAGCTATGAGCTATGATTGGCCAAAGGCACCCTGCCTTTGTCCAATCATGGCTCTCACAGCACATCGTGCAGTGACTGGTCAAAGCATACAGGTCAGGTGCATGCTTTGGCCAATCAGCAGCCTTCAAGGCACTTCGATCTTGCAGTGCCTTATATAGGGCGCATCACAGCGGGCAAACTTGCTGTGAGGGCCCAGTTCTAGGAACAAACGAACACCCGATGTTTGAGTCAAACATTGGGACCATCCCTAATGGAAGATTAAGAGCTTTCAAATTTGCAGCAGCATTTTGTAGACCCTCTAAAACGGGGTCGGCAACCCATTGATCGCGATCGACCTGTCGACCATGGGCAAGTGACAGGTAGATTGCGATTAAGTCCCTGTCATGCCGACTCACAAGGGCTCCTCCCCCCATGACCAGTACAGAGAAGGGATGAGCCCAGGCATCTTGTTGTCTGAGCTCTCATTCTGGGGAGCATAGCCACCTAGGATTTGCTAGCAGCAGGTTCAGGCTCACCTTCCAGTGTTCAGTGCACTGATCTCCTCCTCTCCTCTGTGCCTAGAAAGGAGCACCGGCGGGATCAGCACACCAGAACAGGTAGCTGTGTCACAGCAGCTTTCCTGTGCAGCTCTGCATCGGGAAAACCCTTGTACCTACCTAACCTCTCTTTGTGCCCTCCTGACCTCTCTTTGTGCCCTCAGGACCTCTCTTTGTGCCCTCCTGACCTTTCTGTGTGACCTCCTAACTCCTGTGTGCCCTCTTGACTCCTCTGTGTGCCCTGCTGACCCCACAGTGTGCCTTCCTGAACCCTCTATGTGCCCTCTTGACCTCTCTGTATGCCCTCTTGACCCCTCTGTGTGCCCTCCTGACCCCTCCATGTACCTTTCTGACCCCTCTGTGTGCTCTCCTTACCCCTCCTTGTGACCTCCTGACCCCCTGTGTGGCCTCCTGACCCCTCCATGTGGTCTCTGACCCCCCAGTACCATGTTCTCCTGACACCTCGGTGAGCCCTCCTGATACCCAGTACAATGCCCTTCTGAACCCCCAGTTTCATACCATCCAGACCCCCCTGTACCAAGCCCTTCTGATCCCCCCTGTAGCATGTCCTCCAGACCACCCCTGTAGAAATCCCCCCCTGACCACCCAGGAATGTGTCTTCTTAACAACCAACACTGTGCCCTCCTGACAATCCAGTACAATGCTCTCCTGACCCTCCAGTTCTGTGCCCTTCAACCCCCCCAGCCCTCCTGAACCCAGAGTTCCATACCCCCCAGACCCCCCTGTACCATGCTCTCCTGCCCTCCCAAAGTACTTTGCCCTCCAGACCCCCCAGCCCTCCTGAACCCCTGGTTCCATACCATCCAGACTCTTCGCCCCTCCTCATACTAGGTGCTCCTGACCCCTCTTGTACTGTGCCTTCCTGCCCCCCCCCCCCCCCCACTGCCTTGCTGACCCCTGTCCTTTGCCATGTTCGCTTTCCTGCTAGCCCCTGTCCTGCCACCCCTCTCATTTTCCTTACTGATCTCTGTATACTGCTCTACTATTGACCTCTGTACTCTGCCCTACCCTCTACTGATCTCTGTTAACTGTCCTACTTACTACTGACCTCTGTATACTGCCCTACCCACTACTGACCTCTGTATACTTCCCTACCAACTATTGGCCTCTGTACACTGCCCTACATACTACTGACCTCTGTATACTGCCCTATCCTCTACTGAGCTCTGTAAACTGCCCTACCTACTACTGACCTCTGTATACTGCCCTACCCACTACTGACCTCTGTACACAGCCCTACCCACTACTGACCTCTGTATACCGCCCTACCAACTACTGACCTCTGGGGGCTTGCTAGTTGACAAAAAAAAGCCATGGCAAACTAGTGATCTTTGCTGTCTTCGATATTGTCATGGTAGATCTCCACCTCTGAAAGGTTGCCTACCCCTGCTCTAGAGGGTGTAACTCAGACAATCCTAACCAATCAAGAGAGCTGAGGGGTGGTAAACAGGACCATGTTTTATAGTCTGACCCCCAACAAATTATTGCACAGAATGAAATCTCAATTTTTATTGACATCAAACATGATATTGATTCTATGTTTGGGAGGTAATGTGTCCCATCCACTTTCTAGGCATTATGTCATAGGAATGTGTGAAATCAAACTGAATGTGTTCTTTTACATTTGGGTAGACACTAGTTATGACTGTAATTTTATTATATCAGGATTTATGGAATATGACAAGAATTTGAGAGCTGGTTTGCACGAAAAGGGCAGTTGCAGGCCAAATAGAGTCAGACTCAAATGTGTTTTGTTTTAGCTTCTCTGCTAGACTATTTTACAACATATTTATAGTATATATTATGTTAGATACAATATACATCAAAGCTTGCACATACATAACACGTTTAGAATGAAAAAGAGGTTGTTAAGCATATATTTTGCTACCTTAGCATTAGAAGCATAGATCAGATCAGAAAGTTTATAAAAACTGGCTATTGAATTGACAATTCAAGATCCAGTTATCGTTAAAGTGGTTGTAAACCACAGACATGAAATATAAGCAAAGCATATCCCTCTATGGTATGTACTTGTCTCAATTAAGAGAATTAAGTGTCATTTCTGTGTACTGCTTTGTTCCTCTGCAATCAGCATGCCAAGTTTTCCTGACACCAAGAGAAAAAGGTGATGGGGAGAGGTCCCCATCTGATTGACAGTCTCAGCTCTGTTCTTGTGTGCTGTGTGAAGGGGGGTGTCCCTTTTCTCCAATCAGCTCTCAGAGATCTCCAGAGTATAGCTTTAGCTTTCTGCCCCCTTTTTTCTGACAGCTCGGGCAAACTTTATAAATTCTGGACTTTTAACGGATGTGGAGAAGCGAAGAATGCAGATAGATAGGTACAACTTATGTAGGAGGTTTTTTTTTGTTCATTGTGTATAAGTCACTTCACTGGGTATAAGCAAGCGTTTACAATTCCTTTAATAATTCCATTAACACTTTGGAATTTTATTCATGTGTGGGGCAATATTAAAAACCTTGCATTTTCAATGCATGAGAAACAGAAAACCCATAAATCTAACCTGCGACAAATAGCACACAATGCTGGACACTAATTCTTCCTGACTGACAGGAATCAGTTCACTAAAATAACAATACGTTTGCTTTGAATGAGTGCTTGGGGAATAGCAAACCTTCCCTATCACTGCCAATAACGGAACTTGTATTTCCTTTGGCACCGGGTGAATATGGGTTAGTCTGATCAAAGGTCACTTATTTTTACAAAAATAAAAATACAGTTAGCATTAAATATCTATTCAAAGTCAGCCACTAAGAGGTAAAATACTTGGAACACGTTAAAGCTTGATATATAGCAGCTCAGCAAGGAACTTTTGGCCTGGGAAGTAAATAAAATCTCTTATCCCTTTCACATCAGGGGAATTTCCATGCTGTGTCCTCTGCAAAAATTGGTGGGTGTGCACTTAAAGATGTAGTTTTTTTGGAGCACACCTTTTTACAAATACATGTACAAAAGAAGGAATATAAAGTATGAATTGTAAATGATGACATACTATATGACATGAATTAGATGACTGCTGGTCTGTGAAAGTGCCATGAAATTACCTGAAAAAAAATTCTCAGCAGGATACCAGGCCAATATCATATAGAATTCCTATGAAGTGAACTCTTTAACACTTAAACATAAGACATCTTCCAATATTGTCAACTGTGCAATGAAAACCTTTGAAAAGCAAAGCATGTCACCCAAAAAAGTCCTTTTCTAAGAGGAAGTTGGTATGCGGAATATACAGAACCAAGGACAGGGGTTCTTATCCTAATTTTTTAAAGCAAACAATCCCCATTGACACCTGGTGCTTTTTGTGTCCACGTTTAGAAGAAGTCTAGCATTTATTTTTGATACATCTCCCTGGAAAGTAGTATTTTACTTTATTAGTGTCAGGGACGTGCTGGCCATAGCACAGCTGATGCTCAAAGGCAGATGTGCGTGCGTGTTTGCGATTAACGCTGGCACCCAATGGCATATATAAGTGCAGAAGTTGCACTAGCACATTGCTGTCTGATCTGCAGCTGTAACTGTGTTCTTGAACCTGATCCTGCTTACTTCTGTATTAGACCCAGTTTGCCTCTGACTTTACTTGAATATCTCCTACCCTGACACCGGCCTGTATCTGGACTTTGCCTCTACCTTCTGCTTATCTGCACTTGTGTTGCCGATAGGAACAAATACTGCAGCTGCTGACTTTTAAGATAAGGACACTTACCTGTCCAGGACGCCGGCGATGTCCTCACCCGAAGCCGCCATCCCTCGGCTCCGGGTGGAGGCACCGGCATCTTCAGTAAGGGAATCAGGAAGTGAAGCCTGTGGCTTCACAGCCTGGTTCCCTACTGCGCATGCGCGAGTCGCGCGCATGGTTTGAGTGGTCCCTGCTGTTTTCTGGGACCTGTGTGTCTCCCAGAAGACAGCGGAGGGACGGAGGAGGGGCCAGACATGGTGTAGATGACCACGGATACTGCAGAAATCTTTCGCCAGAAGTGGGAACAAATACCTGGATTAGACAGGTATCTGCTCTCCCCTGAAAGGTGCCAAATGTGACACCGGAGGGGGGGAGGAACCCAGATCAGCGGAAGTTCCATTTCTGGGTGGAACTCCGCTATAACCACTTAAGGACCAGACCTTTTTTCTGACACTTTTTTGCTAGAATATTACTTAGAACCCCCAAGAATTATATATATATATATATATATATATATATATACATTTATACAGTTGCAATAAAAAGTATGTGAACCCTTTTGGAATGATATGGATTTCTGCACAAATTGGTCATAAAATGTGATCTGATCTTCATCTAAGTCACAACAATAGAAAATCGCAGTCTGCTTAAACTAATAACACACAAAGAATTAAATGTTACCATGTTTGTATTGAACACACCATGTAAACATTCACAGTGCAGGTGGAAAAAGTATGTGAACCCTTGGATTTAATAACTTGTTGAACCTCCTTTGGCAGCAATAACTTCAACCAAACGTTTCCTGTAGTTGCAGATCAGATGTGCACAACAGTCAGGAGTAGGGATGAGCCGAACACCCCCCGGTTCGGTTCGCACCAGAACAGACCAAAAACTTCACACGAACGTTAGAACCCCATTGAAGTCTATGGGACTCGAACGTTCAAAATCAAAAGTGCTCATTTTAAAGGCTAATTTGCATGGTATTGTCCTAAAAAGTATTTGGGGACCCGGGTCCTGCCCCAGAGCACATGTATCAATGCAAAAAAAAGTTTTAAAAACGGCCGTTTTTTCGGGAGCAGTGATTTTAATAATGCTTAAAGTCAAACAATAAAAGTGTAATATTCCTTTAAATTTCGTACCGGGGGTGTCTATAGTATGCCTGCAAAGGGGCGCATGTTTCCCGTGTTTATGACAGTCTGACAGCAAAATTACATTTCAAAGGAAAAAAACTCATTTAAAACTACTTGCGGCTATTAATGAATTGCCAGTCTGACAATACACATAAAAGTTCATTGATAAAAACTACATGGGAATTCCCCACAGGGGAACCCCGAACCAAAATTTAAAAAAAAACTGGCGTGGGGGTCCCCCTAAATTCCATACCAGGCCCTTCAGGTCTGGTATTGATATTAAGGAGAACTCCGCGCCAAAATTTTAAAAAAAATGACGTAGGGGAAAAAAAATTGGCGTGGGGTCCCCCCAAAAATCCATACCAGACCCTTATCAGAGCACGCAACCTGGCAGGCCGCAGGAAAAGAGGGGGGTACAAGAGAGTGCCCCCCCCTCCTGAACCGTACCACGCAACCTGGCAGGCCGCAGGAAAAGAGGGGGGTACGAGAGAGCGCCCCCCCCTCCTGAACCGTACATGCCCTCAACATTGGGAGGGTGCTTTGGGGTAGCCCACCAAAGCACCTTGTCCCTATGTAGATGAGGACAAGGTCCTCATCCCCACAACCCTTGGCCGGTGATTGTGGGGGTCTGCAGGCGGGGGGCTTATTGGAATCTGGAAGCCCCCTTTAACAAGGGGACCCCCAGATCCCGCCCCCCCTGTGTGAAATGGTAAGAGGGTACAAAAGTACCCCTACCATTTCACAAAAAAATTGTCAAAAATGTTAAAAATAACAAGAGACAATTCTAATATTTAAAGTCTTTTTTCCATCTTCTATCTTCTTTCTTGATGGCATGGAGGGAGGCTCCCACTGTGTGATGCTTCTCCTTTTCTGACGGTTCTTAAATAACGGTGGCGGAGCCACCCGGTGACCCCGCCCCCCTCTGACGCACGGGGACTTGACGGGGACTTCCCTGTGGCATTCCCTGTGATGTCAGAGGGAGACAGAGCGGCCCAAAAAGAAGATGACGAGAAGAAGATGAAGAGAAGAAGATGGCGCGGAGGGAGATGCTGGACGAGAACACCGGAGAAAGAAGCAGAGGATCAGGAGAAGAAGATGGAGGAAAAGGAAGATAGAAGAAAGAAGATAGAAGATAGAAGATGGAAAAAAGAAGACTTTAAGTAAAGGAATTGTTAAAAACTATTTCTTGTCATTTTTAACATGTTTGACAGTTTTTTTGTGAAATGATAGGGGTACACCCTTACCATTTCACACAGGGGGGGGCAGGATCTGGGGGTCCCCTTGTTAAAGGGGGCTTCCAGATTCCGATAAGCCCCCTGCCCACAGACCCCCACAACCACCGGCCAAGGGTTGTGGGGATGAGGCCCTTGTCCTCATCAACATGGGGACAAGGTGCTTTGGTGGGCTACCCTAAAGCACCCTCCCAATGTTGAGGGCATGTGGCCTGGTACGGTTCAGGAGGGGGGGCGCTCTCTCGTCCCCCCTCTTTTCCTGCGGCCTGCCAGGATGCGTGCTTGGATAAGGGTCTGGTATGGATTTTTGGGGGGACCCCATGCCATTTTTTTTTTAATTTTGGCGCGGGGTTCCCCTTAAAATCCATACCAGACCTGAAGGGTCTGGTATGAATTTTGAGGGGGACCCCTACATCATTTTTTTTTAAATTTTGGCACGAGGTTCCCCTTAATATCCATACAAGACCTGAAGGGCCTGATATGGAATTTAGGGGGACCCCCACGCCAATTTTTTAAAAAATTTTGGTTCGGGGTTCCCCTGTGGGGAAATCCCATGCAGTTTTTATCAATGAACTTTTATGTGTATTGTCGGACCGCCAATTCATTAATAGCCGCGAGTAGTTTTAAATTACTTTTTTTCCTTTAGAAATGTCATTTTGCTGTCAGACTGTTCTAAACACGGGAAACATGCACCCCTTTACAGTCATACTATAGACACCCCCCAGGTATGAAATTTAATGGAATATTACACTTTTACTGTTTGACTTTAAGCATTATTAAAATCACTGCTCCCGAAAAAACGGCCGTTTTTAAAACTTTTTTTTGCATTGATACATGTCCCCTTGGGCAGGACCCGGGTCCCCAAACACTTTTTATGACAATACCAAACATATAAGCCTTTAAAATTAGCACTTTTGATTTCTCCCATAGACCTTTAAAGGGTGTTCCGCGGCTTTCGAATTTGCCGCGAACACCCCAAATTGTTCGCTGTTCGAGGAAACTGACAAGCAGCCGATGTTCGAGTCGAACTCGAAGCTCATCCCTAGTCAGGAGTAATTCTTGACCATTCCTTTTCACTGAACTGTTTCAGTTCAGCAATATTCTTGGGATATCTGGTGTGAATCACTTTCTTGAGGTCATGCCACAGCATCTCAATCGGGTTGAGGTTAGGACTCTGACTGGGCCACTCCAGAGGGCGTATTTTCTTCTGTTTAAGCCATTCTGTTGTTGATTTACTTCTATGCTTTGGGTCGTTGTCCTGTTGCAACACCCATCTTCTGTTGAGCTTCAGGTGGTGGACAGATGGCCTTAAGTTCTCCTGCAAAATGTCTTGATAAACTTGGGAATTCATTTTTCCTTCGATGATAGCAATCTGTCCAGGCCCTGACACAGCAAAGCAGCCCCAAACCATGATGCCCCCACCACCATACTTCACACTTGGGATGAGGTTTTGATGTTGGTGTGCTGTGCCTCTTTTTCTCCACACATAGTGTGTTTCTTCCAAACATCTCAACTTTGGTTTCATCTGTCCACAGAATATTTTGCCAGTACTGCTGTGGAACATCCAGGTGCTCTTGTGCAAACTGTAAATGTGCAGGAATGTTTTTTTTTGGACAGCAGTGGCTTCCTCTGTGGTATCCTCCCATGAAATCCATTCTTGTTTAGTGTTTTACGTATCGTAGATTCGCTAACAGGGATGTTAGCATATGACAGAGACTTTTGTAAATCTTTAGCTGACACTCTAGGATTCTTCTTCACCTCATTGAGCAGTCTGCGCTGTTCTCTTGCGGTCATCTTTACAGGACGCCCACTCCTAGGGAGAGTAGCAGCAGTGCTGAACTTTCTCCATTTATAGACAATTTGTCTTACTGTGGACTGATGAACAGCAACGCTTTTGGAGATACTTTTATAACCCTTTCCAGCTTCATGCAAGTCAACAATTCTTAATCGTAGGTCTTCTGAGAGCTCTTTTGTGTGAGGCATCATTCACATCAGGCAAAGCTTCTTGTGAAAAGCAAACCCAGAACTGGTGTGTGTTTTTTATAGGGCAGGGCAGCTGTAACCAACATCTCCAATCTCATCTCATTGATTGAACTCCAGTTGGCTGACACCTCACTCCAATTAGCTCTTGGAGATCTCATTGGTCAAGGGGTTCACATACTTTTTCCACCTGCACTGTGAATGTTTACATGGTGCGTTCAATAAAAACATGGTAACATTTATTTCTTTGTGTGTCATTAGTTTAAGCAAACTGTGATTGTCTATTGATGTGGCTTAGATGAAGATCAGATCACATTTTATGACCAATTCCAAAAGGGTTCACATACTTTTTATTGCAACTTGGGTGTGTATATATTTATATGTATAAATATATTTTTTTTTTAGCAGAGACCCTAGGGAATAAAATGTAAGTTGTTGCAATTTTTTATGTCACACCGTTTTTGCGCAGCTGCTTTTCAAAGGCAATTTTTTGGGAAAAAAATAAATTTTAATAAATTTAAAAAAAAACAAAATATAATATAGACCCTAATTTTCCACATAGTATGAAAGATTATGTTATGTTGAGTAAATAGATACCTAACATGTCATGCTTTAAAATTGCACACATTCGTAGAATAGCACCAAACTATGATACTTAAAATTCTCCACAGGTGATGCTTTAACCCTTTCACTGCCAAGTCCATACCCCGTACGGACCTACAAAAGGGCCTGCGGGTGGCCAGGTCAGTACAGTGTACGAACCCCCTTTCTCCCTCCCCTATAAGCTTATGGTCACTTCAATGAGTGCGGGCGGACCTGGGGAGTCCTAATATATTTACAGTATATATATATGTATATGTGTGTGTGCACTGTCACTGTACTAATGACACTAGGAAGGGGCTAACATTAGGGGCGATCAAAGGATTCAATGTGTTCCCTGGGAGTGCTAACTGTGTGGGGGATGGTCTGACTGGGGAAAGACATTGATCCATGTTCTTGCTTAGCAGAAACACAAGATTTCTGTTTTAGCCCCTGAGAGAACGGCAATCTGCAGACCGCTGTTCTGTGTCTCACAGGAACGATTGGGGGTGGCCAGCGGACATCTGGTCCCACCTGACCCACTGATTGATTCCCCCTTCAGCCAATCAGCGCGTGCCTGCACCCCCCCCCCCCTTAGAGTTTTTGCCCGAAATTACATAAGGCGGTCGGCAAGTGGTTAAACAATATGGCAATCATTTCTTTAACGGTTACCTTACATTAAAGCATGATGGAGCAAAATGTTATGGATTAGAGAAGCAATTTCCACCACCTAGGGCAGCTTAACAAAAAATGGCAGCTACTGAATCATTTAATTCAGCCATTCTTAAGGTAAAGTAGAACTTACCCAGGAAAAATGTAAATGAATACTATATTTACTAAAATTACAACAACCTTTCTACAGTTGACAGCTGTCAGAAGTGACTCCTGCAAATAACATAGGAACAAGACAGTAGGGAGAAATCACACTCAGTGCTTTGGATAGAGACAAGTACATATTATAAAAGGATGCACTATGTTCATATTTAATGTTTAAGGTTTATAATCACCTAAAAAAGTTCTTTAAGGCTCCATGAGCACTGTCTTAAAAATCATTGCTTCTACAGGAGTTTTGTGTTCTGCCTGTAGAAGCAACTTAATGTTATCCTATATGTCCATGCACATTAGGACGATTACTGTCAGTGGCGGCCCGTGCAATGTGGGCGCATGGGTGCCGCCCCCCCATCCATGCACCCAGCCCCTTTTAGGATGCCAGATGCATGGATTCCTATGGCGGGGGGGTTCTTTTTGAAGCCAGAGGCTCTAATATGCTTCAAAATAGGGTGGGCTTAGGATCCCACCCTATTGTGTGGCAATAGTGAATTAATTTTCGCTATTTTCACACTAACCTTCCTCCCTGTTAGGAGGCAGGGCGTCATACCTGTTTCCTGATTGGCCAAAGCACCAGGCCAACCTATTGGATGCCTGGCGCTTAGGAAGAGGAGTTGAGGAGACACGGTGGAGCGGAGGTCGCCGCCACTTTGGTGCACTGGAGAGGAGCTGCTGCGGGAAGTCCCCTCTGTCAGAGCCACGTGCGCTGAGGGGGTGCTGCCAGAACCGTGAGCAGCGCGAGTGGGGGGGGTCAGTGGGCACAGTGGCTGCATTTGATGGGCACAGTGGCTGTGTTTGATGGGCACAATGGCTACGTTTGATGGACTCAATGGCAGCATATGATGGGCACAAGTGGCTGCATATGATGGGCACAGGTGGCTGCATATGATGGGCACAATGGCTGCATATGATGGGCACAGTGGCTGCATATGATGGGCACAGTGGCTGCATATGTTGGGCACAATGACTGCAACTGATGGGCACAGTGGCTGCATTTGATGGGCACAATGGCTGCATTTCATTGGCACAGTGAGGCTGCAATTGATGGGGGGGAGGGTCTGTATTTTTCAGTTTGTTTGCGCCCCTCCAAAAATTTTAAGCACCAGTCACCGCTGATTACTGCCATATTTTAAGCTCAACATTTAGAGGCAGGAAAAAAACCCTTCTGGTTTTCATTTCTGATTGGAATTTACTGGCAGAAAAAAAATAAAAACTTTCCTGAACTCATCTAAATTCTGTACAAAAAATTCTCTGTATGAGGGTTTTTTCTGCCAAGGGAACTGGAGCCTTAGAATTGAAAACAGTCTTTTGTGATACCGAAAGTGAAATTCTACTGTCACTGACATTCAAGCCTCAACCTTAAAAAAAAACTCTCAGTATTTCATCTCTATTAAGGGATTGTAAATTTTGGTATTTGATCTGTGATGATATCTTTAATTTGGTGGCTAGCATCTTAGCGGACTGATGTAGATTCTCCATTCCCTAAGTCTCTTAAAAGGAATCTATGTTCACAGCTCACACTTTAATTTTATAATATCAGCATTGTAATAGTCATGCAAGTAAATAGTTATTTTTGCTAACCCAATATAATCTTACTTTAAAATCTCTTTTCATATTGTGATTGATTCCTGTCTGCTAGCCGTCTCTTTTCACAACTTCCTGGATTTCCTGCATGCTTTGCAGCTTCTCCTCTGTTATTTAATTTCTAAGGAATACATATCCCATGGTACCTTCCTGCCTGCAAGCAGTGATTCCTGTAATGACTCCGCCTCCTGAAACTCCTCCTCTCAGCATCTCTGTAGATCAGAAGGCAGGATCTGTGAAAAGTGTGACACAGCAGTGCCTCATCACAGGGCATAGTTAATATGTATCACAGAATTCAAGGAAGTAAATGTGTGCAGATCTTCACAAATTAAGTTTACAAACTTCAAGATTGTCCAGATTAATAGGAGTAGGTTAGAGATAATTGAAGTACAATGTCTAAAAAAAATTAGGATTTTGCATTTTAATCATAGATACACTTCAAATATTATCAGCACTTGGATGCCTCAAGGATATGTACTATGTGTTGCAATTAATACTTTTTTACATGTATAACCAAGTATGTTACTTGTAAAATTACTATATTTTGATGACCCACAACCTATAGTAATTAATATTTTCAAATGAAAGTTTTATTCTTGTTACTGATTGAACCACTCTGTGCTGTTAATCTACTACTGTGACCCTTCCCTTGCCCCAACACATTCACCTAGTCGACTAACTAGACATGTGCGGTTTGTTTCGTTCCAAATTAAAATTTGGATGAATTTTCATTTTTTGGAAATTCGGATGTATCTGAATTTTCAAATTACAATAGTACTGAATTTAAACAAATCCGAAATGAGGAAAAAAATTGGGACGAAATTTGAATCGTTTTCAAATTCGAATTGTTTTCGAATCGTTTTCGAATACTTTTTGAATTTAAATAGTATTTTAATCATTTTCAAATACTTTTCGAATTCAAAAAGTTTTTGAATTCGAATAGTTTTCCAATTTCCAAAGAGAATAAAATAGAATAGAAAATAAAGGAATAGAATAGAAAAAAATAATAGACTAGAAAAGAATATAGCAGAAAATAAAGGAATAAAAGAATAGAAGATAATAGAGTAAAAAAAGAACAAAATAGAATAGAAAATAAAAGAACAGAATCGACTAGAATATAATCGAATAGAATAACATAGAATATAACCATCTTCTGAAATTCACATTTCAAATAGAATACACTTGAATTTGAATACATAAGGAAAGAATAGAATAGAAGAAAAAATAATAGAATAGAATAGACTATAATAGAATAGAAAAGAATAGAATTTAAAAAAACATCGAATAGCATAGACAGAATATAACCATTTCCCAAAATTCAAATAGAATCAATTCGAATTTGAATAGATTAGAAAAGAATAACCCTGTCCGACCATGCCCCAGTGAAAATCCAATTGGAGGTTGCTGGGGCGGATCGGACTGGGATGAATTGGAAACTGAATGATTCTCTTATTCGAGATCCGGATTCTGCGGGAAAAATAGAGCAGGAATTGAAGAATTATTTCGAGACAAGCGATACACTAGAAATATCTAGGGGTACCCTTTGGGAGGTGCATAAGGTGTACATAAGAGGGATTCTGATTAGTATTGGAGCTGGGAAAAAGAAAGAAAGGGGGGAAAAGATGTTACACCTTTATAGGGAGATCCAGGAGTTAGAGCAGGGAACACGACCTAGGGGGATACCTGAAAAGAAAGAGCTAATAGGGAAAAGAAGAGAATTGGACGAACTGCTAGCACAGGAAAGGAAATGTGCCTTTTATACTATCAATAAGGACATGTTTTAGGGGGGTAACAAATCAGGAAAATGGATGGCGAGAAAGGTAAAGGAAAAAAAGAATAGGACCTTCATACCCAAGATTAGGGATGATGGGTGTGGATTAGAATTTTCCTCCCCAAATTTGCCAAAATATTCCACTCTTACTATAGTGCTTTATAAAAGGTAGGCCGGAAAGACGAAGTGGGCGATAGCAGGAAGGAGGCTATGAGGGAGTACCCGCGTGGCCTAGACCTTCCCAGGGCAGAGAGGGAGGAGGTAGAGCTCCTTGAGATCCCCATTACGCAGGAGGAAGTAGAAAGGGCGATAAGTAACTCTGCCCTGGGAAAGAGCCCGGGCCCCGACGGATACTCCATAGCATATTATAAAAAATTTACTAAACTGTTAGCACCTAAATTGTGTACTTACCTGAACGCGCTGGGTGAGGGAGAGATGCCCCGAGTCTCTTTTGGCTCATATTACCCTCATCTTGAAAGAAAGAAAGGATCCAGCAGCCCCAGGCAGTTATAGGCCAATCTCGTTATTAAATGCAGATATAAAAATTTTTGCTAAAATACTCGCTGATAGGTTGAAGGCAGGGCTGCATCGGTGGGTACATAATGACCAGGTGGGGTTTGTACCTAGAAGGGAGGGAAGGGACAACTCCTTGAAATCCATCTTCTTGATTCAGGAAGTGGTTAGTAGAGACACCCCAGCGGTTTTAATGTCGATCGACGCTGAAAAGGCTTTCGATAGAGTTGACTGGGGATTTATGTTTGAAACATTGAAGCATCTGGGAATTGGGGAGAGGATGATGAGATGGATTATGTCCCTATATAGACATCCAAAGGCTAGAATCAGAGTAAACGGAACCCTGTCTTCTCCCCTTGAATTATTTAATGGGACAAGACAGGGTTGCCCCCTGTCTCCAATCTTGTTCATAATAACTCTGGAGCCACTGCTAGCTGCGATTCGTAAGAATGAAGACATCAAAGGAATCCGGGTGGGAGAAAGGGAATATAATGATGACTTGCTTTGTTATATCACCTACCCTAGAACAACAATTCCCATGGTGCTTAAGGAGTTTGAGCGCTATGGAGGGCTGACAAATTTCAAAATAAACATGGGTAAATAAGAGCTCTTAAACATAACGCTTCCTTGGCTGCTGGCTGCTGTCAAAAACAGATCTTTGAACAATGTTTGAATACACTGTCCAAAAGCATGAATCTGAAATACAATTTAAAATTGTTACTTTGTATTTCCTTTGTTAAATTAGTGTAAATATTGATGGGGTGGCCATTGATTTCCATATGTATCTAATGTCGCTTAAAGAAACCTTATAAATAAGAAAACAAAGTCTGTTTGTATTTTAGATTTTTTTTTATTTAATCCCTTATTAACACTAGACATGTGCGCCGTCAATAAATTTGTTTCATTCTGTTCCGTTTCCTATTAGAATTAATTCGTATTTCGTAATTTGTGTCCGAAATTCAATTTGGATTCGTACGGAATACACATTTTCGTTGGGTTTGCTAACTTTTCGTAACAATTACCAATGTTCGTTATGATGAATTTATCATTATGAGGGGCTCCCGCCATCCCTGTGCTGTGCTGACTTCCTGGGTTTTTAACTTTTAGATTTGTTAACTTTTCATAACAATTACGAATGTTCGTTATGATGAATTTAATATGAGGGGCTCCCGCCATCCCTGTGCTGTGCTGACTTCCTGGGTTTTTTAACTTCATCACAATGAATAATCGTAATTAACGAGCATTCTTGTTTCCGTTGTAACAGAATTTGGATCCGAAATTCGTAAACTAAATTTCGTATTTCGTACAAAATTCGGAAGCATAGCAATTCGTATTTCGGATCCTCCCGAATGTATGAATTTACGGAAATTCGTACGAAATTTCGATTCGTACGAAACTAATCGCACATGTCTAATTAACACATACTGTAGCTAACCTAAATCGATCCTTATTAACTCCTTACTCTATTTCCCCCTAAGCTATTTATCCCTACTAATTCTTGAAACCAATTTTTAGGTTTTTATTCGGTTTTTTTTTGGTTTTTTTTCATTTTCTTTAGTGTCACATTTAAAAAATGCACAATATTTAAATTAAAAAAAAAAAAAAAAAAAACCTGTTTCATTTTTACATTTTGCAATGATTTGTAACAAAAACACAATTTTAACGTGTGTACAAAAATGAAAATATATAGAATACATTGTTTTCATTTTTGTCAGAACTAAAGCAAAGACATTAAGAACTTTTTACTGTAACCTGTACATTTCCCACAAAGGGAACTTTCATACTGGAGTATGGTAAATAAAAAAAAAAGAGGAGGGAGGGGTGTAGCCATACATTTTTCACTTTCATGCAGGTGAACATTTACTGTTGTTTTTTTAGCTAAATTAGTAGCAAGGACGTGTTATGCCCCAGAGTGTGAAAAATACCTATTATTGTTGTGCAGTCTCTACATGTGTTTGTCACGTATGCCGTGTGTGGTGAATCATCCTGTTTTCCTGCATTTTTGATAGTAAATACATTTCCCCAAGACCAGCAGCAGATGTCACGTTTAAAAATGAATGATGTAAAATATCGGCCTTCTATCTTCCACTTCTCTGTGCTGCTGAGTAGGGATGAGCCGAACACCCCCCTGTTCGGTTCGCACCAGAACTTGCAAACAGGCAAAAAATTTGTTTGAACACGCGAACACTGTTAAAGTCTATGGGACACGAACATGAATAATCAAAAGTGCTAATTTTAAAGGCTTATATGCAAGTTATTGACATAAAAAGTGTTTGGGGACCTGGGTCCTGCCCCAGGGGACATGGATCAATGCAAAAAAAAGTTTTAAAAACGTCAGTTTTTTCTGGAGCAGTGATTTTAATAGTGCTTAAAGTGAAACAATAAAAGTGTAAAATTCCTTTAAATTTTGTACCTGGGGGGTGTCTATAGTATGCCTGTAAGGGGACGCATGTTTCCCGTGTTTAGACCAGTCTGACAGCAAAATGACATTTCGAAGGAAAAAAAGTCATTTAAAACTACTCGCTACTATTAATGAATTGCCGGTCTGACAATACACATAAAAGTTCATTGATAAAAACGGCATTGGAATTCCCCACAGGGGAACCCCGAACCAAAAATTAAAAAAAAAAATGACGTGGGGGTTCCCCTAAATTCCATACCAGGCCCTTCAAATTAGCACTTTTGATTTCTCCCATAGACTTTTAAAGGGTGTTCTGCGGCTTTCGAATTTGCCGCGAACACCACAAATTGTTCGCTGTTCGGCGAATTGGTGAACAGCCGATGTTCGAGTTGAACATGAGTTCGACTCGAACCCAAAGCTCATCCCTACTGCTGAGTCTTACGATCTTCTTACCACTTTGGTCATCAGGTGAATGAGATGCACAGTAAAAAACACAGGTTCACTTTCTTCTACAGAAGCAACAACAGGCACTCACTCAGAGATTTGTCAATAAGATAATCTTGGTGCAATAGTACGTACAGTAGACATTTTGAAAGCAATAATTAGCCACAACATTGCAATGATACTTAAAATTGTCTCTGTGGGGTGGATTTACTAAAGGCAACTAGACTGTGTACTTTGCAATTGCAGTTGCTCCAGAGCTTAGTAAATGAGGGGACACTGAATTCAATCATCCAATCATGTGCAAGCAAGAATGCTGTTTTTTTAAATTTCCTTGCATAGGCATGTGCAGGGGGTGTGTCAGGTGTGCCTGGGCACACCCTAATCACTCTTTGCAGTTCCGATTCCCCCTACTGCCTGGGCTCCCCTCCCCCCTACCGTGTTGAGCCCCCTCCCACCACAGTGCTGCTGGTTGCCCTACTTTCCCCCCGGCTGTTGCAGGGATGTTTTAGGATGGAGAGTGGGGGAAAAGACTAATAATATGTCATTTACTGGCTCCTCCCTTCAATTATAGCTAAAGTATAGTAAACTGTTTCAGTTTGTGAATGAACAGGAAGTAGCTCAGCACAGAGCACTTCCCAGTCATTCGCTGTCCAGAGCAGCTGAGGCTGCAGAGAAAGGCATGTGCGTTTGAGCTTCGGGGTGCACACCCTAATGCAATAGGCTACGCACACCTATGTTTACTTGCATCGGGGCGGATCCAGGAGGGGGGCAACCTGGCAACTGCCACCCCCTCCCCCAAGAAATTAGATGCGGAAAATTCCCTTGCAAAAGTGCTACTTCCCTTGCAAAGTGAATAGCCTATTTCTTTTCACTAAATCAACCCCACTTTGGTGTCAGCTTACTACAGGAAATTGTAGTACACCAAATGTGCTGCACTAATAAAACTTGCGTATAAACAGAATTATATCGCAGAAAGAAATCAAAGTGTCCAAACTTGAGAATCTTCCCAAAAATCAAAATTGTGTATATAAATGTCCAGAATGCAAACACTGTGAATCTCACTTTGAGTGAATCTCCACCACCTTGGGAGCATAGCAAAAGGCTTACCAGATATATATGCCTCTTACATTATACAGAAATAATATATTGCATGATGTAACTGCAACCATTAGTAGGCAGGGCTCAGGTTTCCAAAAGAGAACAGCCAAAAAAGGAACACCATGGATCACTTTTTCCTCAGTTTAGCATCCCATATACACCATCTTGCGGGGATACCAAATGCTATACATAGTATAAAACCCAATATGATGGTTTATTAAAACAAAATAACTGCACTTACATATATAAAAAGACATAACAATTTCTGGGGACACTGCTATATCAGAATCAGCAACTTTTTGAGTTCGGTGACAAGATTACTTGCCTGTTAGCATATCTCTCTAGACCTGACTATCAGTCATGCAACATTCTTAGAATTAAGAACTCAGAAGGTACCATAGCAGAACAAAACAAAAAGGTAATGGAGGAATTTGTTACGTTTTACTACACATCATATTCTACTAGAGCACATTACACTATAGTGGAACTGGATGACTATTTATCTGACATCTCACTTCCAAAGTTACGGGACCATCTGGCTTCACTGCTTGACATTTCCAAATGACTGAGGAAATAGAGGAGGCTATCCAGTCATTTGCCAGAAATAAAATGCCGGGATTAGACGGATTCCCCATAGAGTGTTACATGCACTATAGAGCAGGGCTTTTTTTCTCAAACAATAGGTGCTGGAACTCAATATTTCACAAACAGTAGAAGTGTCTTAAAGGGGCATTAAATATCAGGATTGCATTACATACAGAGTGCAGAGTTTATGGGGGTTACACTCAGAGTTTAGAGCTGTCACTTGTAAACACAGAAACCAGACTTTTGTGTTTACAATTGATTGTGGTGAGCAGGCACCAAAGGGTCTGACCCAGAGGTGGTGGAACTGAGTTCCACCAAGTTCCCCCTGAAAAAAAGCCCTGCTTTAGAGAATTATTGATCCCACATCTACTTTGGGTATATAACTTTGCCCTGAAGACGGGACAGTTACTGCCTTCCATGTCAGAGGCGCTGATTGTCCCCCTCCCTAAGCCCCATAAGGATCATCTCCTCTCTGGCAATGACCCTACGGATATTCAAGCTTTCTAAGCAGTTACCATCCAACTCACACATCACGCATTCACCCAATGCCCTGCTTTGGGGCAATCCACGTCTGCAAGAATTTTTCCGTAGAACGGATGGGGTTTCTGGTTTAAACGGGGGGTGAAAACAATCTCACACCTATTTTCAGACAACATGTTCCGCTCCTTTGCAGAATTTTGCAGAGATTTTGGTCTCTCTCCCACAGCATATTTCCAATATCTGCAGATAAGCCACACTGCTGCGATTCAGTTCGGTCTTCGTAACATAGATATCCAACACTCCCTGAATGAACATCTATTGACTGACCCTTCTCATACCAAACTTGTTTCTACATACTATAAATCTTTACTCCACTCCACGACCAACAGGCTTTGCGCCACTGAAAGTAAATGGCGTTCTGACATACCTGAGCTGACAGAGGACATCTGGCAGGAAGTGCTTTCTCTTCAGGCCGCCTTTGTCATTTCATTCCGTGATAAGGTAATCCAGACCAAATTGAATACCCTCCGCACTGTGTTCACAATGTAGCATGGCTGATGGCACAATGTGGCACGTTTTTTCAGTTAATGTGGGAATGTCCACCGATTAGAAAGTTCTGGTCGGAGGTCACGGTCTTTATTAGCTCTATAACTCAGATACCTAATATAGGTAATCCCCTTTGATGCCTATTAGGATATATAGATGATGAAGGACTGTCTAAAAATCTACAAACCTTTTTACGCATAGTACTGTTATATGCCAAAAAATCAATAACCGTGCATTGGAAATCTCAATCCTCACCCACTATCGCCTTTTGGCTCACCATTGTCAATCATGTCCATTGTATAAGTTGACATATGAAGCCAGAGGATGCCCAATTTTTTTTTCTAAGATTTGGGATTCTTGGGTTAGCTCAGATCGTACCATACCACCTGCTCCTTGATCTATGAGATGAAGCTGTAACCCTGGATTATGTTGAATGTATATCTAGATTGCATAAGGGTTGAACCAAGTAGAATAGAAGTATGATTCCCATATCGATTTGTGTTTATTGAGTGAATACCAGACATTTGTGTTTCATTAAGGACTGAGCAATGTTCGCTCCAGTGTATACCTGTGTACTTGTTGTTTGTTTGTGTTTTAAAATAAAAATAAAATTACACCTTAAAAAAAAAAGAGACGAGGGAAACAAAAACAAAAATATTAGCTTGTAAATTGTGGGAATTGGCGCTACCCCTTCTAACCCTGCTACCCTAGGCACTGACCTACAAGCACTACTATCGTAAACACAATCCTCGAGGTATGGTAACCCATTATGATGTTTAGCAAATTTATGAGCTTTGTCACAGCTGACATTTTTAAAAGTCAAAAAGTCAAAAATTGTTACAACACAAGATTTGTCTGACTCAGAGGTTGTAAGAATGAAACATACTTACATGAGAGCCTTAGTTTTAGGATGAAATACTAAATTGATGTAAAAACAAAATTCAGTTTAAACTGCTTTTTTTCATTTTTTTGATGCATAGGCATTACAATATAGGCTTGAATTACACAGAATATTTTGTGCAACTATATATTGGCATTTTTTCCACTACTGTGCTTTTGTATTCTAAACTCACTTAAATAGTATATGTGTTTAGTTAATGGCAAGTTTTACATTTTGAACTGACGCATTTATAAAAAAAACTTTGTGCCACAAATAAACATGCAATACCTGGCATTACGTTCCAAGAGCTAATAGAATATTCTCCAGGGTCTGATCTTTAGAATGAAATACTAAAGATGACATCTTACGCTGAGATTCTGAGGAACCCCTCTAGCGATGACAGCTTTTGAAAGACCCAAGGCTGGGGTTGAGAGCCAAAGGCACGTTTGATCTCCCTAAAAAGAGATCTAAGGAGCTGGTAAGCGGCAGCATTTTTCGTGGGTGGAGGCACTTTTGTATTGTACCCCAGCACACACCACCCTCAGTGTTGAAGCTGCATGTCACCGCTGGCAGGAAGATTACAAAGTCACCCTCTAGAAGACTGTTTATTAAGTGTGCTTTTAAATCAGCCTATTTGAGTGGACTCTGTTCTGTAGCTTTTGCATTCTGCTACACATTTCATGCTCACAATTTGCTTCTTTTTTTGCACATATCACTGGTGATAAATTGAATGTTGATGTGATATTATATTGCATATACTTATTTATTTTTAATCATACAATTTTTCAATGTTTTTTCCTTTGCTTTTTTGTTGTTTCTATACTCACAAATTAATTTATAGCGCAGCTTATTTTTTATGATTGTTATCATAAGAAAGCCAACCATCAGCTCTAAAAAATGGTACAACCCCTTGAAGCCGAAAGCCACATATTTGCGTTACGTTGACATGAAGGGGTTAGAAATGAAATTCTTCCACCACATATGATTTTGTACACACTGAAATAGACAGAGAGCTAACACTTTTTCTGAGCCTACCCTGAAGAAGAACTTGATTAAAATTGTCAGGGACTGCTTAGCAACCAGCAATTGTTTAGACAATGAACACTTTGGTTAGAAGTAAGTAGCATAGTGTATATAGTGAAAGTGACAATGAGCAGTCCGGAATGCAGGCAACAGGGGCAGACTGAGCCACATTATCGCTGGCTCCGACTGCACCTGAGACTCTCCTGGATACTAGTTGCTAGAGCCGCCTGGCGTCTAGCAACCAGTGACGTCACGGTCACGACGCCCTGGCTCTGCCCAGCATTGAAAGCAGAGTAGGATTCAACTTTCTCCTCCTATGCGCCTGGTGCTCGTGGGGCCGAAAGCAGCTGCAAAGTTGAGCCTTGTCATGGAGTCCAGTGGTGGGGTGCAGGGCAGCGGAGATAAATCCAGTGCTGACAGCAGCCGCTGCGTCTTCACACAGCGAGCGGGCAGCCCCAGAGTCTGCGGGGAAGGTGAGCAACACCAGCACAGGGCTGGCTAGAACCAGGAACCCTGGACGGAGAAGATATCCACTGCCACCCTGACCTGAGCAGCAGCGGGCGCAGCATCCCTGGTTCCTCCCAGAGCCTGCACTCCTTCTCCAACCTCCTCTCTGCTCACCACTGTGACATCAGTAAGAAGACAAGCTGAGCGAGGGCCCAGAGCACGAGGATGAGCAGGAGGTAGGTGCATCACACACACCTACCCACAGACAAGGCACACAGGAGGGACTGCAGGCAGGGCTAAAGGGTCTCCTTCACCCCCCCCTCTCATTTTTATTTAATTAAAAAAAATTTTTTATTTTTTACTAGTAATGGCGGCGATTAGCGACTTATAGCAGGACTGCGATATTGCAGCAGACAAATCTGACACTAAGTGACACTTTTGACACTTTTTGGGGACTAGTGACATTATTAGAGCGATCAGTGCTAAAAATATGCACTGTCACTGCACTAATGACACCGGCAGGGAAGGCGTTAACATCAGGCGCGATCAAAGGGTTAAATGTGTGCCTAAGGAGTGCTTACTACTTGTGGGGAAGTGCTTTCATTGCATGAAGACATGGATCGATGTTCCTGCTTCACAGAAACACAGGATTCATGTCTTCTGTACCCGCGGAATGACAGTCTGCCTTGTTGACTGCAGACAGTCATTCTGCCAGAGTACCGAACGATCGGTGGGTCCTGGCGGACATCGGGTCTGCGGGACCTGCTGATCAAATCCTGCTGTGTAAAATCACAGTGGGAATGAGCCGTCGGTGCACGCTTGCGCCCGAAACCCGGAAGTGCAAAATCATGTATATATACTTGATTCTGCGCACAGCGGCCATCCTGTATAGGGCAATCGTAAAAGTAGTTAAACAGGAAGGGGTGGGGCAAATTTACATGGGGGGGCAATTTTAGTCTTGTCTAGGGCGGCACAAAACCAAAATGCACCACTGCCATACAAGATTTGTTTTATTTATTTTTTGTTCAGCCAGTGGGCACAGATTCTTTTATCCACACAGCAGGAACATTATAATCTCTGACTGTGGCAGTAGACAGTGTCAGAATACACTGATCAGTGGCTGTACCCACCCTTACATTCGACCTCCTAGCACAAATACCCACTTCTAGGGCAAATCCTCCCTCTCAGCACAAATGTCATCCAAAATCCCCCCTCCTCCAATTCCACTACCCAGGCACAAATCTTCTCTCCTTCAAATACCCCCTCTCAGCACCAAACCTCTCTTACCCCCTCTTCCAGTGCACAAATCTTCTCCTTCCAGCACAAATCTTCTCCTTCTCCAAATTCTCTACACCTTTCCCCAGCACAATATCTGTCCCCCTTCTCAGCATAAATCCTTTCCCGGCCCCCCAAAAAAAATTCCCCCTTCCCAATTCTCTTCCCTCAGGACTTATTCTTCTTCTCCCAACTCTCACCTCCCAGCATTAATATTATACCTCCAAACCTTTCCCCCTTACCCCAAATGGGCCTTCCCCTAAAATAGAACAACTATGCACAGAATTGAATCCCTTTTTAACCAGGTAAAGAAGTCTAAACAGGGTAAAGAAGTCTCTGCGATGGTCTAGAATTTTCAAGTTAGGACAGAAACCCGGATCTTTTCTAGCTAATAAACTTAACCCCAGCATTAAGCTCCAAGCCCCCCTATTTGCAAAATTTCGCAAAACCCTAATTTTATTTTACATGAAGTTACAATTTACAAAAAGAAAACCTTGTATAGTCCTCCAGGCTAGATTTTAAAAAAAATTCTTTCAAAATTTAAAAATTTAAATATACTCAAACTAGAGCAAGATTACATAGAGCTGACGGAACAAAAATTAAAGACTGAAGAAATAACGCTGGGTTTCCCAATGTGTATGTCAGAGAACAGTCCGCAGAAGAAGTGGCACATCTGGCACAGATTGGCACATAGAAATTGACCAATGCTAAAGCACATGCGCACACAGACACCAACAGCTGTGAAGATTCATGTGCCAGTGTGCACGTGCTTGCATGACATTTTCTAGTGCCCAGTGGCCTATTTAAATATGGTACCTGGGGGGTGTCTATAGTATGCCTGTAAAGAGGCGCGTGTTTCCCGTGCTTAGAACAGTCCCTGCACAAAATGTCATTTTTAAAGGAAAAAAAGTCATTTAAAACTGCTTGTGGCTTTAATGTAATGTCGGGTCCTGGCAATATGGATGAAAATCAGTGAGACAAACGGCATGGGTACCCCCCAGTCCATTACTAGGCCCTTTGGGTCTTGTATGGATATTAAGGGGAACCCCGCACCCAAATTAAAAAAGGAAACAGCAGTATACAGGCTCTGTACTCTGAACAGCAGTTTACAGGCGGTGCAAACAAGACACCACTACCACTAGGCAAACTAGGCAGCCGCCTAGGGCACACTGCTGTCTAGGGCGCCCGGCCACTAGTGTTCCTATTCTCTTCTTTCTGCAGCAAGAACCTAAGTCTCAGCATTAGCAGGCAGCCGCCGCTCAATTCGCACATAGTGTCAGAGGCACAGCGGCCTGTGTCCCAACTCTCAAATGAATGGAAGCAAGCAAACATTCATTTATGGGCACTGGTAGGCTGCATTTGATGGGTGCTGGTGAGGCTGCATTTGATGGGCGCTGGTGAGGCTGCATTTGATGGGCGCTGGTGAGGCTGCATTTGATGGGCGCTGGTGAGGCTGCATTGATGGGCGCTGGTGAGGCTGCATTGGAGGCATAGTTGCCAATTGAGGCTGGGAACACTGGTGTAAGGACTAACTCTGCTGGGGGCACCTGATGCAAGGACTGACTCTGCTGGGGGCACCTGATGCAAGGACAGATTCTGCTGGGGGCACCTGATGCAAGGACGGACTCTGCTGGGGGCACCTGATGCAAGGATGGACTCTGCTGGGGGCACCTGATGCAAGGAAGGACTCTGCTGGGGGCACCTGATGCAAGGAAGGACTCTGTTGGGGGCACCTGATGCAAGGACGGACTCTGCTGAGGACACCTGATGCAAGGACGGACTCTGCTGGGGACACCTGATGCAAGGACGGACTCTGCTGGGGGCACCTGATGCAAGGACGGACTCTGCTATGCTTTATGGTGAGCATTATGGTGAGTTAAATGATTTAATTTTATATTACAATGTAATAATAGAAATAATGCTCTTCAATAATCCTGACACCATAACAACCATGGTGCCGGGATGATTGAAGTGCTAACACCAGGTATTTTGAGTATCTTTATCTGCTGATTATTAAACTTACTAGAATACACATATTTCTATTGTTGTGTAGGATCTGGGGCTGCTGTCCTCCATCCCTCTCCCCCCCCTTTCCCCCTTTCCCTCTCCATCCCTCATTCATCTCAGACTCTAACCACACCCCTTTAAGCCATGCCCAATTAAGCCACGCCCACTATTCCACATAAAACACGATCATTTTTCGCCACTGCGCGCTTCATTTTTGTGTTTTTCCCTATACCACGCCTACAAACGCATGCCCCGCCCCCTAATTATAATAAGACTCCGCCTACAGCCAAAAAAGTGGCCCGGAATTTTTTTTTACAATGTTGGCAACTATGTGATGAGCGCTGGTGAGGCTGCATTTAAGGGGGCGGGTGAGGCTGCATTGATGGGCACTTCATTAAAAAGGTGGGGGTATACATGGGCAGGGCAAAGGGGGTGGAGTCAGGGGTGGAGCCAAAGGAGGGCCGCGGCAAAAGTAGGTTTCACCTAGGGTGTCAAAGATCCTTGCACCAGCCCTGCAGGGACTGTAGGTTTGTTGTTAAGTAGAATCTGTTTGTAATTTTGAACTGGTACATTTTTAACGCGTTTAGCTCCAGCCAAAACATCTATTTTAAGCTCTTTGGAAAACATAGGGAAGGGTTATCACCCCTGTGACATTTGTTTTGCTGCCTGTGCTCCTCTTCAGAAGATTTCCCCTCACTTTTTGTCCCAATGACAAATGTTTTTTGAAAATTTGGTGATAAATTTGGGATTGGTGATAAAGCATCAGTGGAAAGGAAATTTTTTTTTCCCATATTAACTCTTACAGGAGAGAATTTCCCTTCCTAGGGGTAGATTTCATCTCACTTCCTGTTGTCTCCTTCTGTTTGCAAGTAGGAGTCGTTTTAAGTTGGATGTTTGAAAGTAGGGGTCTGCCCTATATACTCAGCAGAAATTTGGGCCTTAGGTGTTGTTATGGCCACAACACTGTAAGCCCTCACAGGGCCCTGCTGTGAAATATTAGATCAAGAATTGTAATTACATGCCCCTGTTGAACAGGGGTAGAAAAAGTGGGCCTTTGGTGGTCCTCACTCGCTCTTGGTGCGCGCAGAAACGGGCCCTGCTGTGAAATATTAGATCAAGAATTGTAATTACATGCCCCTGTTGAACAGGAGCTGAAAAATTGGGCCTTAGGCACTGGTGCTGGTGCCACAACACTGCAACCCCTCACAGATACTCTAGTTGGAACGCAGGAACGAGCCCTGTTGCAAAGTATTGCATCAAAAATTGTAATTACACGCCCCTGTTAAACAGGGGCTGAAAAATTGGGCCTTAGGCACTGGTGGCGGCGCCCAGAACCAAAAATGTTCTTACAAGCTATCAGCGTGATCATTGAGAAGGAAGAGGATAATTACTCAGGATAGTCACTCAGCATTAGCATAGGCAGTCTTTGAAGGGATCTGAGATTTCAAAAAAAAATATTCGGTTACATCAGCATCAGGTGCTTGGTAGCTGGTGGTGATCCAAGACTGATTCATTTTTATGAAGGTCAGTCGATCGACCGAGTCGGTGGACAGACGCACCCTGTGATCGGTTACAAAGCCTCCAGCAGCACTGAATGTGCGTTCTGAAAGAACGCTGGATGCAGGACAGGCCAGTAGCTCAATTGCATACTGTGCAAGCTCTGGCCAGTGATCCATCCTCAAGACCCAGTAACCCAGAGGATTTTCGATGGGAAAGGTGTCCAAGTCAGATCTTGCCCCTAGGGTATTCCTGCACCATGTAAAACAGACGCTGGCGATGGTTGCTGGAACCGATCATACCTTGGGGCTGCGGACTAAAAAATTGTCTGAACGCATCGGTCAGATGGCCACCTTCTCCACCGCTCCTTCTTTGACTGACCGAAGCCTCAGCAACACGTTGTCCAGAAACAGGAGTTTGTAACCTCCCAGTCTCTGGGAACGCGTTGCACAGACCTTTTTGCAAGGCCTCCCGAAGATGTTTCATCCTCTGCTCCCTCTGCAACCTTACCCTTGTAACGTGGATCAAGGAGGGTTGCCAGCCAGTATTGGTCCTTCTCCTTGATACCACGAATACGAGGATCCTTACGCAGGCTTTGCAGGATCAGGGTGGCCATGCAGCGTAGATTTGCTGAGGCATTCGGTCCGGAGTCCTCTGGGTCACTAAGGACGACATGGTCTGCAGCCACCTCCTCCCAGCCACGTACAACTTCATGTGTTTCTTGGGACTGATCCCTTAAAGACTGCTGCTGATGCTGAGTGCCAGGCTCCACCTCCATACTGACACAATCCTCCTGCTCTTCCTCGTCCTCTTCCTGTGTAATCGGTGGGCACGCAGGAACACTGTCTGGAGAGCTAAGGAAGTCCTCCTCTTCCTGCCTCTGTTCTGCCTTAAGTGTCCTGTCCATTATTCCACGCAGCGTGTGCTCCAACAGGTGGACAAGGGGGACAGTGTCACTGATGCATGCACTGTCACTGCTCACCATGGCCACTCATGGCCTCCTCAAATGGTGATAGGACAGTGCATGCATCTCTGATCATGGCCCACTGGCGTGGGGAAAAAAACCCAAGCTCCCCTGACCCTGTCCTGGTGCCATAGTCGCACAGGTACTCGTTGATGGCCCTCTGCTGCGTTTTGCTGCAGCATGGCCAACGTTGAGTTCCACCTGGTGGGCATGTCAAAGATTAGGCGGTTCTTGGGCAGGTTAAACTCCTTTTGGAGGTCTGCCAGCCGAGCACTGGCATTATATGACCGGCGGAAATGCACACAGACTTTCCTGGCCTGCCTCAGGACATCCTGTAAGCCCAGGTACCTGCCCAAGAACTGCTGCACCACCAAGTTAAGGACGTGTGTCAAACAGGGCACATGGGTCATTTTTCCCTGTCGGAGGGCAGAGAGGAGGTTGGTGCCATTGTCGCAAACCACCATTCCTGCCTTAAGTTGGCATGGCGTCAACCACCTCTGAACCTGCCCTGCAGAGCTGACAGAACCTTTGCCCCAGTGTGGCTCCTGTCCCCCAAGCACACCAGCTCAAGCACCGCATGGCATCTTTTGGCCTGCATACTCGCGTAGCCCCTTGAACGGCTACGGCACACCGCTGGTTCTGAGGACAAAGCACAGGAAGAGGCCATGGAGGAAGAAGAAGAGGAGGGGGTGGAGGAGAGAGGTGTGTCACAATCATTAGTAGTGGCATTATGGAGGCGTGGTGGTTGAACAACCTCCAACACTACTGCACCATGTCCTGCATCCTTCCCAGCTGCCAGCAGAGTCACCCAATGTGCGTTGAAACTTAGGTACCACCGAGGAACCGCACATTCCACAAACTCACGGAAGGGGGCAGAGTCTACCAACTGAAAAGGCAGCAGTTGAAGTGCTAGAAATTTTGCCAAGCTAGCATTCAACCGCTGGGCATGTGGATGGCTGGGAGCGAACTTCTTTCGGCGGTGCAGCAGCTGGGGCAGGGAAATTTGCCTGGTACAATCTGACGTCGGTGTACCGAAAGCAGATTGCCCACAAGTACTTGGCTGTGACACACCTAATTCTACACCTTCATTCCTCTCAGTGCAGGTCTCAGAGAGGACTGAAGGTATAGTGGGGTTGGAGAGTGATAGGATCAGGAAAACACCACCAACCTTCTACAGGTAGCTTTAGCTGAACACTGTGCAGAGCTCGCAAAAAACTAACTTGTAGTTTTATCTGAACACTGTGAGGAGGACGCACTACACTAACTTGTAGCTTTAGCTGAACACTGTTCAGAGGATGCACTACACTAACTTGTAGCTTTAGCTGAACACTGTGCAGAGGTCACACTAAACTAACTTGTAGCATTAGCTGAACACTGTAAGGAGGATGCACTACACTAACTTGTAGCTTTAGCTGAACACTGTACAGAGGTCGCACTACACTAACTTGTAGTTTTAGCTGAACACTGTGAGGAGGACACACTACCCTAACTTGTAGCTTTAGCTGAACACTGTGAGGAGGATGCACTACCCTAACTTGTAGCTTTAGCTGAACACTGTGCAGAAGTCACACTAAACTAACTTGTAGCTTAAGATGAACACTGTGAGGAGGACGCACTACACTAACTTGTAGCTTTAGCTGAACACTGTGCAGAGGTCACACTACACTAACTTGTAGTTTTAGCTGAACACTGTGAGGAGGACGCACTACACTAACTTGTAGCTTTAGCTGAACACTGTGCAGAGGTCGCACTACACTAACTTGTAGTTTTAGCTGAACACTGTTCAGAGGACGCACTACACTAACTTGTAGCTTTAGCTGAACACTGTGCAGAGGTCACACTACACTAACTTGTAGTTTTAGCTGAATACTGTTCAGAGGACACACTACACTAACTTGTAGCTTTAGCTGAACACTGTGCAGAGGTCGCACTACACTAACTTGTAGCTTTAGCTGAACACTGGGAGGAGGACGCACTACACTAACTTGTAGTTTTAGCTGAACACTGTGCAGAGGTCACTCTAAACTAACTTGTAGCTTTAACTGAACACTGTGAGGAGGACGCACTACACTAACTAAATAGTCTAGCTGCCTGACTGTGGTACTAATAGGATCAAAAGAACACCAGCAATTTTCTTCAGGTAGCTGTAAATACTGTAACAAGACAAGCCTGCCTGTCAGTAGGAAGACGACAGGAACGGATCTAGCTAAACTGAATAGTGTATATATATATATATATATATATATATATATATATATATATATATACATACATACAACACCTGGGATGCATATATATACACAATACACTGTAAGTGCAGCTAACTCACTGACTGTCCTGCCTAATCTAGCTAACTCAAATGAAATGACACTGTCTCTCTCTCTCTCTAAGCACGCCGGAACACACTACACAGGGCCGCCGTGCAGGCGGCCTTATATAGTGTGGGGCGTGTTCTAAACCCCCTGAGCCATAATTGGCCAAAGCCACCCTGGCTTTTGCCAATTACAGCTCTCTCTACTGACGGCGCTGTGATTGGCCAAGCATGCGGGTCATAGTGCATGCTTGGCCAATCATCAGCCAGCAATGCAATGCCGCAGTGAATTATGGGCCGTGACGCGCCACACGAATTTGGCGCGAACGGCCCATATCGTCCGCAATTCGGCGAACGATCGAACAGACGGTGTTCGGTCGAACATGAGTTCGACTCGAGCGCGAAGCTCATCCCTAGTCACAAATAATGAAGGCATTTCTGAAGGCAAAAGGGGGTGCAACCCGGTAATAGCGTGAGTGTATATAGAGAAAGAGAGAGCTTCCCCAATACCTAACCTGTTAGAACTTCTAAAAGACTTTGCTACTGTCGCTGACTTTACAGTTAATAAAAATAAATCTCTGGCCCTAAATATCAGCTTACCCACCAACACGGTCCAACTCCTTCAAGCATTTTTCAATTTTAACTGGGGCACTAAACCTATTTCTTACTCAGGCATAAGCTCACGCCTCCACTACAAACACTATTTTTATAAAAACTGCCCTCCTCTGTTTAAGCAAATTTACACTGAACTCAACCATTGCTTATCAACTCCCCCTCATAGTTCAATGATTTACTTGGTAAAAATGAATAAATTACCAAGAATATTCTATCTATTTAGAACTCTTCTTATCCCTATTCAATGACAAGACCTGCTAAATGTCCAAACTCAAATTATTTGCATCATGTGGGGATAACAAGAGACAATGAGGGGATTTACTAAAGCTGGGGCATGCAAAATCTGGTGCAGCTCTTATATAGAAACCAATCAACTTCCAGGTTTTATTGTCAAAGCTTAATTGAAGAAGCTGAAGTTTGAAGCTGTTTGGCTACCATGTACAGCTGCACCAGATCCTGAGTTCTCCAGTTTTAGTATAAGTCCCCCAATGTATTCATTGGAAAATGCTGCTCACCCTTAACACACTTGGGGGTCTGGGAGTATGCATTACCAACCAGCAGACAAAATTGCCCAATTGGTCCAAACAACAACTCAGGCCTACACCCCCAGGCCTATTTAGAAGCTTTAGCTTGCTTCTTATTCCCTACAGACTCATTGATGTTGATACTGAGCCAACTTGAAGCCTCTGATCCTGTGTTCTACATTAGTGTGCTAGGCCACACATAGCTTTGGCTCTTGTTTTAGATAACCAACAGTCTCAACCTGGTCATGAGCTACCACTTTTTCAGTGGTGGACTAATAACGATTTTAGAAACCATGTGTGTATATATTGCTTACTAACAAAGATTTGATTAGTTTAGGAGATATTTTACCAGGGAAAGGTATCCTGACACTTGATTATCTATAATAGTTTGACCACTCCCACCCAAAAACTCTTTTATATGCTGTAATGGGAAGGAGACTATAAACCTCCATGAATCGCAAATATCAGCAGACAATCTGTAATAAATATCCATAAACACCTCATTAATAGAATAAAACTATAAAACCTTGATAAGGTGGTACATGGAACCCACACACTGCTCTCGAAACCAATACTGCTGGCTTTTCCACTGTATTTAGCTGTTGTGGCTAGTTGGGTCTGTGTTTCATATTTGGTATTAATGCCTCAAGGTCCATAAATTCTAGTTTAAAATTTACAGTATGATCTACTCCATGACCCTGGTCACTATGCCTAAATCTCCGGAGAGTTGCCTAAACTTGATCTCCATAACTGCACTAAACCATTTGCTTCCAATATATATTTTAGCTGCTAAAATGTCAATAGCAAAAAGTTGGAAAAAAATGCTATCCCTATATATTTTGCAAAACATATATTAAAGTGTTACTAAACCCACAACAGTAAAATCAGTCTGTATTTGCAGTAAAGCATGCTTGTTATACTCACTGTGAAACCTAAGGGGTTAATTCTTTGCATTGTGTTTAAAGGCTGTTTGATCCTGTCTCTCTGATCCTCCTCTTCTTCCACTGTCTCCAAAAAATAACCTGATATTTACAGAGCCAGGGGACGGGCTGCACATGCTCAGTTGGAGTGTATTGCTGGAGAGTTTTTTTCTTCTTGGGAGAGTGCATGTTGTCAGCACAGGGCCAATCAGCACTGTCCAGACAGGTCCAGACAGAGGATTAGGGGACAATGAAAACTCCTCCTGCAAGCTTTACCAGGAACTATTACAACTATTACAAGTCACAATACTGCTGATGAGAAAAGGTATTTATTAGTTTATATTTTCTTAAAATAATTGCATTTTCATGTTCTGTGTACTGTGGGAGACCAGATATAGTGAATGCAGAGTACTGGGTTTAGTAACACTTTAACCTGGTGAGGATAAATCTACCTGTGTTCTCCACAGCACTCAAATGAAGCTTAAAGTTATTGTAAAGCTTTGTTTATTTAAAAAAAAAATAAACATGTCATACTTACCTCCACTGTGCAGCTCGTTTTGCACAGAGTGGCCCTCGAACACCGTCTTCTAGGGTCCCTCGGTGGCTCTCGCGGCTCCTCCCCACATCAGATAACCCCATAGGAGAAGCGCTTTCCCAGGGGGTTACCTTGTGGGCATGCTCCCGAGTACATCATTTGGCGTCCATAGCCGCAGAATGTATGACTCGGCCCTGCCCCCCGGCACCCGTGCAATTGGATTTGATTGACAGCAGCGGGAGCCAATGGCTGCGCTGCTATCAATCTATCCAATCAAGAGCCGAGAACCCTGGGCAGAGGAAAAGCTGAATGAAGTTCCAGGGCTTAGGTAAGTAAAACGGGGGGGGGGGGGGGGGCTAGGGGGCCGGTCACTGCCAGGTGTTTTTTTACCTTAATGCATAGGATGCATTAAGGTGAAAAAACGCAAAGGTTTACAACCCCTTTAAAAAGATTTAGGACTCATGGATCCATTACTCTTTGCTGAATCATTGAGGCTCAGAAGGAACAATTGCCTTTTCTCCCTGCTGCAAGAATCATCTGCTGGACCTAATATCACCAGTGTGAATGACACCTTTTTGTTACATTTTCAAAGTACAACTGTGAACAGTGACATGCTAGTATATATGGTTTGTAACTAGGTTATAAACAAACAAATTAACCAATAAAATGATTGAAACATAAACAACATGTTCTTATTAGGCTAGGTTCACACGTTTGCGGGCCGGGAATGCTTGCAAAATTGTGCATGCTCCCAACCTGCAGACAAACCACGCTGATTTTTGGTAGATGCACAGGTTTGCACGTAATTCTTAAAGGCACCCCCATTCAACAGTAAAGCGCCAGTGTTTTCGCACACACTAAACTGTACGGTGCCGCAGCACCATGCGATTCTGTGTGGCACAATTTAAAAGAAAAAGAGTCCAGGACTTCTGTACTTGTGTGTAGCACAAGGTAGGTGCTAGAGTAGGATTTTTTTTGTCTTAGGATAGGCAAATTTAGGCAGGCCTGGCTGGCAGCCAGGAATGTTTGTTTGGATCTGGGATGGGGAGTGGCTCAGGATAGCAGCTGGTGACTCACAGGCAGCATCACTAAGACCTCCCTCTTCTTTCTAGAGCTTTGTGGAAAGTACTGGAAAGAGAGGATGAGAGGAGAGGTAGAGCTGCCTGGGGTACTCTAAGGAGCCCTGAACAATCCCCAACTTGGATTGGCAGGGGGCAGGACTCCTTATGTACCCAGGCTCAGCCCAGCTGGGGAGGAGTTGGAGTTGTTCAGACCAGCTTGTAGGTGGAATGCTAGGCTGTGAGGGAGCTCCCCAGTCTGGGGGGTTGACCTTGGGCCCGGGGCTTGGGTGCAGACAAGGCCATTCAAGAAACCATGAAGGCGTCTTGGAAAGGAGGCACAGGAGGAGCGAAGAGGACATTGTTGGGCAAGTCGTTAAGGAGAGGAACAACTGGCCGTAGCCAGGAGGGCTGGTGAGTAAAAACGCACAGTCGGGAGTACTGGGGAGGCACACCTGACTGGGAGCATGTGGAGTGGACTGTGTTGTCAAGGGCAGTGGAGAAGGGCACCTGCAGCCAGGAGGACTGGCAGGGACTGAAAATGGGTTACTGGGCTTAGTAATCAGAGATAGGACAGCTAGCACCACAAACGTTCTATCTGCTGCACTATAGGGGCCCGCAGTCTGCCTGCCTGCAAAAGGCTGTTGGAAAGGGCCTGGCTGAGTCAGAGTTAGGCCTAACCCTATTGTGCTAGCTGTGCCTGGAACCTTAGAGAGTAAGCGATGTGCAGGAAGAGAAATGGAGCGAACCTACTGAACTGTACATAGTTGTCCCAAGCAAATTGCTATTATTTCTATTTTCCCATACAAGTTCAATTCCCTCAATTCCCACAATAAAATACAAAAAAACAAAGCTAACAGACTGTTCATTGTCTTGGAGTGTCTGGAAGTGAATGATGGGCTGGGCAGGGTGACAGGTGGACCACATCACTTAGCAGCCCCTATGGGGGTACCGCTACATGTGTTTCTGCAGGTAGGCCACCCTGTCACCTTCCTGCAGAATGCAGGTCGTGCTGATATGACCTGAGCCTAATGCCCTGTACACACGATAGGATTTTCCCACAACAAAACCGTGGATTTTTTTTCGAAGGATGTTAAACTTATCTTGCATACACACGGTCACACAATTGTTTTCGGAAATTCCGAACGTCAAGAACGCGGTGACGTACAACACGTACGACGAGCCAAGAAAAATAAGGTTCAATAGCCAGTGCGGCTCTTCTGCTTGATTCCGAGCATGCGTGGACTTTTGTGCATCGGACTTATGTACACATGATCGGAATTTCCAACAACAAGTTTTGTTGTCAGAAAATTTGAGAACCTGCTCTCAAACATTTGTTGTTGGAATTTCCGACAACAAATGTTCTATGGAGCATACACACGGTCGGACTTTCCAACAACAAGCTCACATCGAACATTTGTTGTCGGAAAATCCTATCGTGTGTACAGGGCATAAGTCTATCCTGTCCACAGGGTTATGAAATTGCTGCATGATTTCACTGTGGAACAAACAGTGCTCATCACATATATTGCAAGTTCTGCATTGTAAGGGAGGACACTGATGACTCTCTCCCGCAACTTGGAGCTTTGGAGAGAAGAAAAGAATTGAGGGAAGTGAGGGATAGGGAAAGTAAAACGACTTTTATGCTACAGAAAGCAGAAAAAAGTGTAGCGCTAAAGTCTAATTTCACATAGGTAAGTAAATACACAGTGGAAAGGATCACCAATGAAGAGACCCGTTCAAGGCTGAAAAAAACGTTATGCAGTTGATGGTCTGACAATAAACAACAGTGTGTCAGTCTTATAGATGAACAATGTATATATCCAATATCCCAAACACGGCAGACAGGCTGGCTACCACCGAGAGAAATGAAGGCTTACCAGATGTGGTGGACCCAGTAGGGCATACGCCCAACTGGGTCAGATAAGGCTTGGGTGGTAGGAAGCTGTCTGTGATGTCCCGGACTGCCTGATTCCTCCGACTGATGTCCAGGTCCTGGGTGATGTATAGAATTCAAGGGATGTGGGTAGTTCTGTGAGTCCCAGGAGGGAGGGGGTGAGGTGTTCCGTGTATGATTCCCTCAAAACGATCATTCATTAAGTGTGAGTGGAGAGGAAAGAAAAAAAGGGCCACATAGTGTAAATCCGCATCAAAAGTTTTATTAAAAAATATATATAGGAAATACACTCACGTATAAATCCACAAGGAAATGCAGCGCTGAGAAAAAGTGGCGACAATGGGGTCCTGCCCGACGCGTTTCGTCGGGCAGGATTTTGTATTTAACCTTTGCTGTGGTTTGGAAGCCCCACTGCAATGGTAAATTTTCATTTTATCCAGAGTTCAGCTTTACCACAGTAACATTATTTTATTAACTATTGTTCCTGCCTGATTTTTTTTCCACACCCTGTAGAAGGGTGACAGCACTTCATATCTTTTCTTCTCTCCAAAGCTCCAAGTTGTGGGAGAGAGTTGTCAGTGTCCTCCCTTACAATGCAGGACTTGCAATATATACCTGAAGTGTCTGACTGAAGTGCAGGTGGCTTACAGTTGCAGGGAGATCCGTAGGTAGGCAGACGCACATCTCTACTTGAGCAGAGAGTAGATGAAATTGACATCTCTACCACAGCTCATTCAGAGGAAATAGAATCCCTTAAAGAGGATTATTCTACCCTTCAAACCCAACTGGAAGATTTTGAGAACAGGGCTAGACGATCAAACCTATGCATCTGTGGCATTCCTGAAGAAAGAGAGGATCTACAATCAACTGTTACAACACTTTTTCAAGAACTTGTTCCATCCATCCCATTAGCAAGATTGGAAACAGATCAAATACACAGAGCTTTATCTGCATGTAAAGAAGATGGGTCCCTTTGAGATATAATTATAAAAATGCATTATTTTTGCACAAAAGAACAAATAATGGCAGCTGCAATAAACAAAGACTCTTTAATTTTTCAGGGCCATAAATACCAAGTCTTTCAAGACTTATCTCGACTATCTCTCTTTAAGCGCAAAGAAATGAAACCACATTTGCAAGTCCTTAAATATCAACAAATAAATTATCGCTGGGGATTTCCTTTCTTCCTTCGCTTAACTTATAAAGGAACTTCGTATATATGTAAATCAGCAAATGATCTTCTTTCCACACTAATGCCGTGTACACACGACCGCACTTTTCGTCAGACTCAACTCCGAAGGACTTTTTGATGGAGTTCTAACGAATCGGACTTGCCTACACATGATCACACCAAAGTCTGATCGTTTCGAACATGATGACGTATGACCAGGCTAAAATAAGGAAGTTCATAGCCAGTAGCCAATTTTTCAAAAGCAAAGGTCCGATGAAGCCCACACACGATCGAATGGTCCTCCGGATTCGTTCCGTCGGACCTTTGCTGTCCAAAAGTCCGGTCGTGTGTACACGGCATTAGTGATCTCTGCCTGTCAACACCTTCCACAACAACGGATGGTCCCAAATGACGAATGAATTCAACATCGCTCTCAAAGACCCAAGGTATTCAAGACTCCCAAGCACCTCAAATAACTCAAGCCCCACTTAGTCCTCATAAAAGGGGTCGCTTTGCTTCACCACCGCCTGAAGAAGATGTTGCAGACTGATATATATACCATATGGGTGATATTTAAGAATTCAATCTTATATCTTTCCAAACTTTTTACATATTATACATATTCTACATCTTTTACCTCACATGATCTAATTATTACCCCTTTCTGTGAGGATTTAATGGTATATTTTCTATACTAGCGTTATCAGATTTATAAGATTTTTATTCTAACATTAGAATTATCTTGAGTTTTTTTTATCAGTTTAAATTATCCTTAACTTCAATATATTTTGAGCTTAACCTAAATTCTACTACCTTGCATTATAGTATGCATTATTTTTACAGTTATGTTAAACTAACATTATACTTATGACTCATTTTGTTCAATAATTTTAACACACAGCTGTTGTAGTCCCGAAGATAGCTTGTTGCACCGCCACTTATTCCTCGAGTGCCCAAGTTAGATTTGGACACTCCTTGGACCACTTCATATCCACTGGTTGGTGTTTATTCACCACCCACTGGATATTCGCTCCAATAGGGAGACCTCTCATTTTTACAACTTATTTCCTTTTTTGAAGTTTCACTTGAATATACAATTTTTCCTCTGTGATAATATACATTATACGTGTAACAAATAAATCTAATAAAAAATTGCGCTACTACAAAAAATAAAATAAAACTTGTAGCTGCCAGCATCAAACAGTGTGGTGCACCGTGCAATAAAGGTATGTAAGTATAAAACAAATGCAGTGCTAAAATAAAATAAAAAGATAATATATTCACATTCTACGTGAAATGGTATATGAGTGATTGTGTTTATAAACAAAAACAAACATGATCAGTAAACAGTCCCAAAAGACTGAAATAAATGTCCATGGTGATAAAACGTCATAAACATGTACAGTGCAGTGTTCTTGAGAGGACAATGAACATGTGGCAGTGATGCTTCCAGTTCAGAAAAGATCTTATGCATTCGGAATCAATATATACATGGCAGAAGTGAATACTCTTACTGGAGGGGATGGACACAATCACCGTACGGTGGAGTGTCAAACGAGCTTAAAGCGGGGGTTCACCCACACCGCCAAAAAAAAAATATTAAAAGCTAGCAGCTACAAATACTGCAGCTGCTGACTTTTAATACATGGCCACTTACCTGTCCCGGGGTCCAGCGATGTCGGCAGGGGACGCCGAGAACCCGCTCAGTTCTCGGCAGCTGCCGCCGCCATCCTAGGTGAGGGAATCAGGAAGTGAAGCGTTGCGGCTTCACTTCCCGGTTCCCTACTGCGCATGCGCGAGTCGTGCTGCGCGTCCCAAGTGGTCCCCGCTCTCTGCTGGGAGCTGTGTGTTCCCAGCAGACAGCGCGGTGGGGACGGGAAGAGGCATAGACTCCCATGGGAGTCTATGCCGGAAGTGGGTGCAGATACCTGTCTTAGACAGGTATCTGCACCCCCCTCCCCCCTGAAAGGTGCCAAATGGGGGGGAGGGTTCCGAAAAGCGGAAGTTCCATTTTTGTGTGGAACTCCGCTTTAAGGGATCCAACGATCCCAAGGAACCTTTGCTGTATACTTTGATGGTAGATTCCGTCCGGAGCAACCGTAACTGTACGGTGATGTACGAATCCACAGCAGATGAATAAATGACTTTCAGAAGAAGTAGGCTGCTGGAGAAGGCGACTTCCGCTCCATGTAAATTCAATACATGAGAAAAGAAAAAAATTCTCAGCATAGGGCATGAATCCAATATAAAAAGGATTTTTATTTGTGAAAAGATGTGCCAGTAAATGGTTGACAAGCACTCGATAATAAAAAGTGATCATAAAAGAGTTATAAAATCGTGTGGTGACAGGGCATCAGTAGCTTCAGTGACCCGACATGTTTCGGACTATGGTCCTTCAACTGGGGCAACGTGTAGCGCTACCCCTGGAGGAACCGCTTAATGTATATTTGGTTCTGTACTCTGACTCTCAACCCCAAGAACGGGCCCAACCCCTCTGGCACACCTACTTGATAATATTAGTGTGGAACCCAGCAATAGAGAGGAAACACGGTAATGATAAACCATGAAGTATATTTACTGAGGCCCTGGGTTCCATCATGTCACCAGCTGTGGTAGTAAATAGAGACTCATACAATATCAATGAACCACTCAGAAATGTTTACTTGAGATACAGAATGGACATAATAAAATGGCATAAACACACAAGTTATAACTGACAGGAAAATATCACTTAAATTCCAATATACAGAATGTGTACCTTCGTTACCTGAAAATGTATATGTGAACAGGTACACAGGAAGGTGAACATCCAACACCCTCAACGCATGTATTGGATATCCGTCCCCTGAGGCTTCAGCACACAAACCAGCATAAATGAACCCTACATATGCACACAGTAATACAGTGCAACGTTTTTAGAATGTCCCAATAAAATGGCTCCCCCTAGGTTGTAATACCGTAATCAACCCTGAATATAGAGCAGCAGAGCTTAGTAAAAGGAAAGGGTGATGAATACTCTTTAGATTCCGGATATCTTCAGCTAGCCTGATGTTTAAACTGAAGTATTTGTACCACAAAGACAAAGGAAAAGAAATAACTGTAGAACAGAAGATATGCTGATGACAGCTTAACTGAAGAAATATCACTACTTGTAGATTCCTCCTTAAATGTGAGTGCAATACAGTACTGACCTTACAGCGCAGGGGAGAAAGACAAGGTCCCAAAGTTCAGCTGTATGATGCCTGTAAAGAAGTAGATTCACCTCCGTGGAACTACAAGTCTCACCAGCAGTTTTGTAGAAAGAACTCACTCAGCAATACTGTACTTTCTACTGGAGTGGGCAGGTGCCCTCTCACCGCAATAGACCGCAATGGCTGTGAGGCTCCATCCTGAATTCCCTCCTGGTGAAGATGGCCCTGCCACGCCATGCTGACACTCCTGATCAACTGAAGTGCAGGTGGCTTACAGTTGCACTGAAGCGCAGGCCGGTCCACCTGCTAGAATAGCAGGGTTGTCTTCCATAGATCCCACAGAGGCAGGCGATCTGACTCTCTGCTGTATAGGCTGCAGTCTCTCACTCCTGGTCATACACAGACCTCCTCCTGACAGGATTTGAATGGCATCCAGAGTAGGGTGACCAGACATCCCCGGTTTCTGGGGACAGTCCCCGGATTGAGGACACTGTCCCCGGACCAAGTCTGTCCCCAGTTTTGTCCCCGGATTCGATTTGAACAGGGGCTGGGGCAATTTCAAAGTTCAGAATAAAAAAAAAAAAATCTGAATTGCACCCCCCCCTCCTCTGCAGCTCCTACTAGCTTATGGGGGTTTATTTTTTTCCATTATCTGTGCCCCTTTCTGATTATCATGTGCTGGTCGGAGCGGAGGGACTATTTCTTCAGTTTTGAGCGCATGCCCATTCAGCTCCACTTGCAGGTTCTTCTGCCTTGGCTCAAGTCCCGGCCAGCCGCCAGCCAGCTTATCTCCTTACCTTACCTGGTGGAGTGATCTTCCTCTGCTACCCACCCAGTAGTAGAGGGGCCCGAAGAGTAAAGCCCCATACACACTATCATATTTTCTGCTGATTGTTGTCTTCAGATTTACCAAAACCATGTAGTGCAAGGCCTGCCTGATTGCATACAAATTGAAACTCCTAAGGTTTGACCTCATATTATATGGTTTTGGTAAATCTGAAGGAAAAAAATCAGCAGAAAATCTGATAGTGTGTCTGGGGCTTTAGACTTGACAGGCTGTGAGGCGGGCGGCGGCGGAGATGGGCAAAGAGTCGTCGATTGCTGTCATTACTAGTAAAAAAAAAAAATATGTCCCCAGATTTCATTTTAAAAATCTGGTCACCTTAATCCAGAGAGACTAAAAGATGGCTGCGCCGATCCTTTTATTACTGCTCCCAGCATGCAGTGCTGCACGCTTTGCATTGTCTGTATTGTAGTTCAGGGCTGATCCAGCTAACAGAGTCACTCCCTCCTCCAGACTACATCGATGCTTTGCTGCATTTTCCTTTGCTGCATTTTTCTGGTGATTGGCTGTCAGTCTCTTCCAATGGGAAGGCTACAGAGCAAGCAGTTCTGTGTGTCTCTGTGTTGTGAGAGAAAAGGAAGGAGGGTGAAAAGCCCACGCAGCTGCTAGCAGGCAGCTCTCTCCCTCATAGATACGATCAGCCTGGAGAGACCTGCTACACATAATCTACATTGATACCCTTCTACTTCTCCTACATTGCTGAATTTCCCATTCCTCATTAGTATTCTTTTGTCCAGGGAAGTAACTTTTGAATAATATTAAGCAGCCCTTTATTGATCCTTATCAATAATCTATAATGTCTTCCTTAAATGTATTAACACTAAATGTACAAGGTCTCAACTCCTTCGAAAAGAACTAAAGCCTTTACCTTCTTTTCCAAACTATTAGCTCATGTAGTTTGTTTGCAAGAGACTCACTTTGTCCAGCAATCCACACCAAAATATTTCGGCCACAGATAAACCCAAGTTTTTACTGCTTCTACCATAACGAAAAAAAGGGGAGTATTGATTGCTTTCCACCGCACAACACCATTTACTATTAAAAAGGAACTTAAAGACCCAGAAGGTAGATACCTGATCTTATTAGGTACATGATTAGATAATGATGTTACAATCGTTTTACTATGCACCTAACAAGAACCCATTGGCATTTCTCCCACACTTGCTCTCTGTGGTTGAAACAAATAAACAAGGTACCCTTATTATTGGTGGTGATTCCAAGCAAATAATATATCCATTTCTTGACAAATCCCCGGTCCCAACCAATAATCCTAACCCTTCATATCAACGACTCCTACATCAATATTCTCTTTTAGACACTTGGCGAGAACATATTCCTGCAAAACGACAATACACTCACTATTCCCATCCCCACAAGCAATTCTCCCGTATTGACCACCTTTTGTTATGGTTTCAACTTCAGCACTCATTATAGACGCACATATTATACCATGTGCATGGTCGGATCATAATGCTGGAATGACAACTTTCTCATCTCTAGTTACAGGATCCAATCATTGTACTTGGTATATTAACCACTTCAATACAGGGCATTTTCAACCCCTTCCTGCCCAGGCCAATTTTCAGTCTTCAGCGCTGTCGCATTTTGAATGACAATTGCGCGGTCATGCAACACTGCACCCAAATGAAATTTTTATCCTTTTTTCCCCTCACAAATAGAGCTTTCTTTTGATGGTATTTGATCACCACTGCGGTTTTTATTTTTTCGCTATAAACAAAAGAAATGTGACAGGTTTGAAAAAAACACAATATGTTTTACTTTTTGCTGTAATAAATATCCCAATTTAAAAAAAAAAAAAAAAAACATTTTTCCTCAGTTTAGGCCGATATGTATTCTTCTACATATTTTTGGTAAAAAAAATCGCAATAAGCGTATAATGATTGGTTTGCGCACCCCCTAGATGGCCGGGAACCCCAGGACATCATATGATGCACGCCCAGGATGGGAGATCCCTCCTGTGGATGTCATATTACTATGGGAGGTTAGGGAAATGGTTAATGATAGTTTACTCACAAATTCCTAATTCCAGCATAGATTGGAAACGGCCATAAAAGATTATCTCATCACCAACAATTCCACTGAAACAGATCCTCTGACACATTGGAAAGCTCTCAAACCTTATATTAGAGGGGTTTGTATTGGTCTCACCTCTTTCTACCATAAAGAACAAAAACAACTTTATAAAAAACTTGAAGACACATTTTACAAAGCTTCGGTAGACTTTCAGACCAAACCCACACAGCCGAATAAACTTATTTATGACAAAGCACGCCTAGAATTTGACCTCTTTCTGACGGGATTAGCAGAAAAAAACACTTTGTAAATCCAAGCACACCTTTTATATGAAAGCTAATAAACCAAACATATTTCTAACCCTGGCATTGCGGAAGACCAACTATACCCCTAAACCTATTCGTCTATGAATTAACAAAGATACGTACACCAGTAATCCACTAAAAAATTTAAAAGAATTCCATAAAAAACTAACTGAATTATACAAAGACCCCAACACCTTAGACCATTCTTAACTGACCTCACTCCTATCTTCAATTCATCTCCCCTCCCTTTCCTCATCTCATCAAGATACTCTTGATAAACCTACTACTGAATTTGAAATACAACAAGTTATAAAATAACTCAAATCATATAAACGTCCAGGCATAGATGGCCTATCAGCAACTTACTACAAATGATTTGCATCTTTATTATCACCCCTTATAGTTGAAGCCTTTAACTCCCTTCCCAAAGAACGTCATTTTCGTACGGAATCACTTACAGCTTCTATATCCATGATCCTTAAACCCAATACAGATGACACATCTTGGTCTAATTATAGACCAATATCTATCCTCAATATCGATATTAAAATATTGGCCAAAATATTATCCTACAGACTTAATCCAATTATTGGCATCCTTATTCATAGAGATCAAACAGGATTTATTCCCTCAAGACAAGCAGGCGATAATATTGGTCGAGCTACACTTCTGGCCCACGCAGCTCGTTCACGCCATATCCCTGCCTGTTTCCTCTCATTGGATATACGAAAGGCATTTGATTCATTATCATGGCCTTATCTACACTCAATTCTTTATCACTGGGGTTTCGGACCACATTTCTTGAAATGGATAGCTGCCTCATATCAACACCCGAAAGCATATATCTCCTATTCGGGTTTTAAATTTGATCTTTTTCTCCAAAAAAAATTTCTATATCTATTAATGTTGAGAGAGGAACCAGGCAGGGATGCCCCCTATCCCCTCTCCTCTTTGCATTGGCAATTGAACCCCTGGCCCAACTCATTCGATCCAACCCAAACATAAAAGCACTCGAACTTGGTGGTTATCAACATCTGTTTGCAAACAATGTCTTAATATTCCTTACTTCACCCATAACCTCAGCGCCAACTCTTCTGAACGTCCTTTCTAAATTTGAACAAGTATCAGGCCTATCTATAAATCCCCATAAATCCAAATCTCTAAATATATCATTGATGCCTGCCATCCAAACCCAACTTCTTCACTCTCTACCATTCACCTGGTCTACATTGTTTATCTCCTACTTGGGCATTATTTTTACAGCCAACCCTCTGGAACACTATACATTAAATTACCCATCTATACTTTCACAACTTAATAAACCTCTCAATAATTGGTCAACCTATCCCAAATGGATAGGCTGTGTTTGGTAATGAGATTTGTTACTGTCCGGCATTGCGTTGAGTTTAGCCAAAGAAGATTTGCGATGGATAGAGGGTCACAAACGACTGATTCTACCGCTACCCAAAGTGGGATTTCTGTCTTAGCGTGGTATTTGGAAAGCTGTGATAATTGGGCTGCATAATAATATTTTGTAAAATCTGGCACACCCAGACCACCCTGAATTTTAGGAGCATATAGGATATGTTTAGGAATTTGAGGTTTTGTCTTACCCCAGATAAAATGTAAGGCTTTTCGTTGTACGATGCGTAAGAAGTGTGATGGTATAGATATAGGGAGTACTCGAAAAATATATAGAAGAGTTTTGGGAGGATGGACATTTTTATCACTGTAATTCTTTCTAACCAGGCCAATGGCTCTTGAAACCAATTATAAGGTACAAGATGGTACTTACCGTATATACTCGAATATAAGTCGTATAAGTCGAATAAGTCGAATTTTTCAGCACATTTTTTTGTGCTGAAAGTGCCCCCTCGACTTATACTCGAGTCAAGCACTTTTCTGCAGCAAAAAATTTCATTTTCCGAACCGATTTTGGGGCCCCGTATCTCAGGGCCACTTGGTGCTAGGAACCACAAATCTGGTGTGCAAACCCAGTGGAACTGGTACCATAACATATCCAAAGCTGGGGTTCTTAGCACCAAGTGGCCCTGAGATACGGGGCCCCAAAATCGGTTCGGAAAATGTCATTCTCTGCTGCAGAAAAGTGCTTGACATTTTATGGACTGATTTTTGGGGCCCTGTATCTCAGGGCCACTTGGTGCTAGAAACCCCAGCTTTGAAAATTTTATGGTGCCAGTTCCACTGGGTTTGCACACCAAATTTGGGGTTCTTAGCACTAAGTGGCCCTGAGATACGGGGCCCCAAATTCGGTCAACTGTGTCCATCTGCAGCAATGTCATTTCGGGATCCTTTGGGTTCAGAGACCCCAAATTTTGGCTGCAGCTAGGGGGCATCTAGGAATCCTTAACTACCAAGTTTGAAGTTCAGGGGACCTATGGCTGCAAATGGGCACAGTGATGCTGCAAATGGGCATTGTTGACCCTCTTTTCCACTTACAGTAGCTGTGCATTTCTCACCCTCGTCTTATACTCGGGTCAATAAGTTTTTCCCATTTTTTTGTGGTAAATTAGGGCCTCGACTTATACTCGGAACGACTTATACTCGAGTATATACGGTAGTCCCTGCCAGAATTTCTACATTCTCTCCACAATATCCTTCCCATTGCTTTTGTGGCTGCTCTACTCCAGGTACTCAGGTACATATCTGGTGGGAATGTAATATTGTCAGATCCTTTTGGTCAGAAGTATTTAATATTCTTTCCACAATGTTCAAAGTTATATTACTGCCTGATGCACCTATTGCACTCCTGAATAGTAAACCACATGCCTTGTCAAACTGCCAATTTAAACTCATGCTCTTTGTAACAACAGCATCAAAACAGGTCACAGCGAAAGCTTGGAAAACAGATTCACTTGATATACCATTAGTCAAGCAAAGAGTTACTCAATTCTTAATCCATGCTAAAACAGAAGCTATCTATCTTGATAATATATCTAAATTCGAAGCCCTATGGACACCATGGACTGAACATTTCCTGCCACCGGGCTTTGACACCTCTTTACTACACCCTTAAGGGCTTAACATCTATAATCTCTCATGTGATTTAATTCATTCATTCATTTTTTACCTCTTGAGTTTACTGACCCCCTCTGGTGACATACCCCATTTCTCATCCCAATGTCTCTTCATTATAACATTATCTAAGGTTCCCCTTTTCTTTACACTAGTTATTTTTACTCTAATAGGAGTCTTGCGGGATAATCTGAAATATTCCTCATATTTCCAGATAATGTGAAGCCAATTTGCAGGAACTTGACCCTGGAAAGCTTACCTATTTCTCTCGATTGCCCTGTAACACTCCTAATGTACCATCTCATATATAATTTAATTACCTGGCTCTTCACTCAGAACCATAGGTATAATATTCTATTGAATTATTTCTATTCTCCATACACATACCTGAAATAAGAAGTATCCTAATTTCAGTCATATATGTTACAAGTAACTTTGTATCATCTACTAGTTTTTAACTTATAGCCTTTTTTAATGTTTATTACTAATGAAACTTAATTTCTATTATTTTCTATTCCGTCAAATATTGTATTTCCACATATGATATTACTGTACATCTGTTGTTTAAACTTATGAAAACATAAGAAAAATGTTTAAAACAAAAGAATAACTGTTATGTTCTCCCTGGACACAAATAAGCATTTAACCCTTGTTGTAGGAGTAGCCCTACTGCAAGGGTCAACTTTTATTTTACCCAGATTTCAGCTCTATTTTCCCAGAGTTCAGCTGTAATGATTTTTACTGTATCATGTAATTTTTTATTTTTCTCATATTTACGCTTTATTACATTTTTATATGATGGTTTTGCCTTTGAAAAAGTAATAAAAATAATGTTTTTATAATGCAACTGTAATAAGATACAGGTTCAGAGCTTTAAAATAGTGTTCCATGTGAACTAAATTCAAAATAACACCTTACTTCATTGGTTTGTGGTATAATGTTTCTTAGAAATTGTATGTTTTTGTTGTATTCTGTTGTACTTTGATCAGCTCTTTCAGAACAGAAATTTCAACTCTCTTCCGATGTCTTAATTAGCTTTCCAGAGGTGTCTGCTTATCAAGATAGAACAATTTAGATACAGGCAAATAATCAGTGCTATATTTGCCTCTTCAAGATAAATATTATACTGTTAGAGATAAATGAAGAGAACCATGGATCAAAAGTCAGCATTGTTATCAGAGTGGTAAAATGGCAAAGCCTTAGTTACCATTGATCTATAAAAAGGAGTGCTCTGAGCACTATTTTATTCTTTAAAGTGATACTAAACACACACTGTTTAATTTACTTTGACCCATCTATTTGTTTATGTGGATGATGGCTCTGTAATTATCTTAATAAAAACAAAACATCTAAGTACCTTTTTCCTAATCAATATACAACTGTCACATGACCCAGCTCTCTCCCAGCCTGTCTGCAGGGAAACATAAGCAGGAAGAGCGTCTAGTCCTTTGCTGCTAGTCACATGACCAAATGAAAAAAAGAAAAACGCCTTTGGAATAAAGAGTAAAAATAAATAATTAATATTGATAAACTGTTTTAAATTGTCATTCATACAAATATAAGTTTGAAATCACATCTGTTTTATTTATTTTTTTGTCAAAAACATGGTGTGGGTGGATTTCTGCTAGTCAGAGGCTGTGTCACGCCCCTCCAGCCTGTGTCTTATAATAAGAGAGAGGTGAAGCTTCCATCAATCTGCATGTAATATCACGCCCCATTGTGTTTAGCTGGTTAGTGGGCAGGGAGGAAAAGGGAGGGAGTGGGCTGTCATTTACCACTGTGTATATGGTATAAGTGCATGGGTTGCTCAGATGTGATAGGGAGGAAATGCTCAGCATAAAAAGTGAAAACAGAAACGTGCAGCCAACACTGCTCTGCAAAATCCCTAACTGCAGTGGGGACTTAGACAGAAGGGGGAGATAGAGAACAGCAGGCTCAACCAGGTTTTTTGTAGAATACAGAAAACGAATCTCATAGTGACTGAGTGAGTAAGAACAGCATGTAATACACCATTTATTAATAGTTTTTTTTTTATGATGTGGGTTTAGTGACACTTTAACACAGTTTAACCACTTCCCGCCCGCCCTATGGCGGATTGACGTCCGGGAAGTGGTTCTGTTATGCTGACTGGACGTCATATGACGTCCAGCAGGATAACATGCCGCAGCGCGCCCCCGGAGGCGCGCACCACGGCAACCGGTGGATCGGTGTGTCAGTCTGACACACCGCTACACCGATCTTGGTAAAGAGCCTCCGGCGGAGGCTCTTTACCACGTGATCAGCCGTGTCCAATCACGGCTGATCACGCTGCCAATAGGAAGAGCCGTTGATCGACGGCTCTCCTGGCAGGGGGGGGTCTGAGCTGATTGTTTATCAGTGCAGCCCCCCCCGCAGATCACCACACTGGACCACCAGGGATCGCCAATAGGACCACTAGGGAAGGGGCAACATGTGGATGGCCAGGTATATACCCCATGGCCATCCACATGTGCCCAGTGTGCTAAATCTGTGCCAATCAGTGCCCACAAATGGGCACTGATTGGCACCATTATGTTGCAGTGATGCCCAGCAATGCCACCCTTAGGGGCATCACTGCAAACAAGCAGTGTCATCAGTGCCACCCATCAGTGTCCATTCCTGCCACCTGTCAGGGCCCATCCGTGCCCATCAGTGCCCATATATCAGTGCCCATCAGTGCCCATCTGTGCCAACTATCATTGCCACCCATAAGTAACCATCAATGCCACCTATGAGTGCCCATCAATGCCACCTATGAGTGCCCATCAGTGCCGCCTATACGTGCCCATCCGTGCCACCTATGAGAGCCCATCAGTGCCGCATACCGGTGCCACCTATCAGTGCCCATCAGTGCCACCTATCAGTGCCCATCAGTGCCGCCTATCAGTGCCCATCATCAGTGCCCGTCAGTGCCACCTCATCAGTGCCACCTCATTGGTGCCACCTCATCGGTGCCCATCAGTGCCGCCGTATCAGTGCCTGTCAGTGCAGCCATATCAGTGCCCATCTTTGAAGAAGAAAACGTACTTATTTACAAAAACTTTTACCAAAAACAAAGAAAAACTTGTTTTTTTTCAAAATTTTCTGTATTTTTTTATTTGTTGCGCAAAAAATAAAAAACGCAGAGGTGATTAAATACCACCAAAAGAAAGCTCTATTTGTGGGAACAAAATGATAAAAAATTTGTTTGGGTACAGTGTAGCATGACCGCACAATTGTCATTCAAATTGCGACAGCACTGAAAGCTGAAAATTGGCCTGGGCGGGAAGGTGTCTAAGGTATAGGGGGGGAGGTGCTGCGCTAACCAGAAGAAAGCTGTAAATCTCTGTCTGTGGTCAATTAATAAAATGACATAAAATTGCATAATAAATCACATAAATAAGTGTTGACACTAAAAAACATTCAAGTCTTAATAATCAGCATCATGTGTATGTGAAAAAAGTGTATAAAAAATCCTTTTCAATTGGTATATACTAAATGACAAAAAAATCGCATGTTAAATCGCATAAATAAGTGTTGACACTAAAAACATATAAATCTAGATAATTATGTTGGTGCACAAAGGGACATAAACACTACTTCATGTGAATAATTCTAAATAAAAATACATAGAATAAATCAGAAATAACCATCAAAAAATATCCTTATAAATGGTGCAAAACATACAAAGTGCCAGTGCTTAAAGGTGATCTAGATATCGCAAATAAAACACATCAATCCAACGTAATATGGATAATAAATAGTATAAATAAATGTCCCAATAATAGTGATAAAAAATATATTGTGCTGGCCTGCGAAACAAATGACCAATGACATGCCAGTAAGTGCAGCAAACTTAAAGTGCCAGTGTAAAAGTCATTGAATGTGCAAAAGCAAGTTCTGGTGTATTCAATAAAACAACAGTGGGGTGTCTGGGATGCAATTCACTCAGTGTCCTCTTCGTGCATAAAACACTAATGTAAGCAGTGGCCCCTTACTAGTGGTGCTTGGTCAACCGCATGAATTGTAGCTAAAATGCCAGGTCCTGAGCCTCAATCGCGTCCCTATATCCACGCTTGCCGGTGTTGGGTTATCCTAATGGCAGCTGATTACAAGTGGCTATGGTCCTATCAGGGGTCCTGGACCAGCGTGGATCCTAGCTCAGTCTCCACATCTCAGGTATGTATGTACAGGAATATGCAGGACAAAGGTACTTGATAGTGAAGTATGTATTAACCAGGTAATGCTTTATTAAAAATCTTTAAGTAGATGTACTCACATAAAAACAATGCAGAGCAAACCTCTCTCCTACGAGCAACGAACTCGTTCTGTGTCTAGCAATGTGAAACAGCCTATTCTGTCCCTACGCGTGACATCACCGATCACGTGACTTCTTCAGGGGAAGGTGTCTAAGTGCCTGGTATTGAAGTGGTTAATCCTCTGTTTGATAGTTGTCCAAAAAAAGAGAATGAATAAAGAATACATCAGTTGTATGCAGATGCTAGCATGCACATTTTCTACGGCTACTTTCACACTGAGGCGCTTTACAGGTGTTTTAGCGCTAAAAATAGCGCTTGCAAAGCACCTGTAATGCGTTTCTCCTGTCACTTTAGTGTAAAAGCCCAAGTGCTTTCACACTGGAGTGGTGCGCTTGCGGGACATTAAAAAAAGTCCTGCAAGCAGTATCTTTGGGGCGCTTTAGGAGCGGTGTATACCCCACTCCTAAAGCGTCCCTGCCCATTGAAATGAAAGGGCAGCGCCACTGAAGCACCTGATTAACCCCTTCATCGGCTGCCAGCACCCTGCTAGCGGCCGAAAAGCGCCGCTAAAACTATGAATCTAGGGATCATCTCACAAGTGGGGAATCCTTTGTACAGGTTATTACAGATGGGCAGACCTGGGAACTCTAGTGCAGAGTAAGGATGAGCTGAACACCCCCCCCCCCCCCCGTTCAGTTCGCACCAGAACATGCGAACAGGCAAAAAACTCCCACAAACACAGGAACACCATTAAAGTCTATGGGACACGAACATCAAAAATCAAAAGTGCTCATTTTAAAGGCTTATATGCAAGTTATTGCCATAAAAAGTATTTGGGGACCCGGGTTCTGCCCGAGGGGACATGTATCAATTCAAAAAAAAGTTTTAAAAATGGCTGTTTTTTCAGGTGCAGTGATTATAATTATGCTTAAAGTGAAACAATAAAAATGAAATATTTTTTTAACCAGTTCCCTACCGCTGTATAGTAAAATGACGGTGGCAGGAACCCTTCACCACCTGGGCGGGCGTCATATGACGTCCTCAGCTTCCAGGCATTGTGGAGAGTGTGCGCGTGCCGCCTGCGGCGCACGCGCTCGCCGCATCGATGAGGACCCGATGCGCGTGCCCGGCAGCCGCGATGTCCGCCGGGCACCCGCGATTGCTCATCACAGAGAAGGGACGTGGGTCTGTGTGTGTAAACACACAGATCCACGTCCTGTCAGGGGAGAGGAGAACTGATTGTATGTTCCTTGTACAGAGGAACACCGATCGGTCTCCTCCCCTCATCAGTCCCCTCCCCCCACAAATAAAATCAATCCCTAGGACACACATTTAACCCCTTCAGCGCCCCCTAGTGTTAACCCCTTTCCTGTCAGTCACTATTATACAGTAATCAGTGCATTTTACATAGCACTGGTCGCTTTATAAATGTCAATGGTCCCAAAATAGTGTCCAAAGTGTCCGATCTGTCCGCCACAATGTCATAGTCACGATAAAGATCTATCCCCTATTTTGTAGACGCTATAACTTTTGCGCAAACCAATCAATAAATGCTTATTGGGATTTTTTTTACCAAAAATATGTAGAAGAATACATATTGGTCTAAACTGAGGAAAAAAAATTGGAATATTTATTATAGCAAAAAGTAATAAATATTGTGTTTTTTTCAAAATTGACGCTCTTTTTTGTTTATAGCGCAAAAAATAAAAAGTGCAGAGGTGATCAAATACCACCAAAAGAAAGCTCTATTTGTGGGGAAAAAAAACAATCAAAATTTAATTTGGGTACAACGTCGCATGACCGCGCAATTGTCATTCAAATTGTGACAGCGCTGAAACCTGAAAATTGGCCTGGTCGGGAAGGGGGTGAAAATGCCCTGTATTGAAGTGGTTAAATATCGTGCCTGGTGTCTACAGTATGCCTGTAAAGTGGCGGAGTTTTCCCATTTTTAGAACAGTACCACAGCAAAATGACATTTCTACAGGAATAAATAATTTAATACTGATCGCAGCTGTAATGAATTGTGGGTCTTGGCAATATGGATAAAACTCACTAAAAAAAACGGCATGGGTTCCCCCCCCAGTCCATTACCAGGCCCCCCAAACCAAAAATTTTAAAAAAATCTGAAGGGTCTGGTATGGATTTTGGGGGAGACCCCTGAAGCCATTTTTTCTTTACATTTTTGGTTCGGGATTCCCCTTAATATATGAGGGGAGAACAGGGTATGAACAGTGATCTGTCATTTCCCCTACACAGTCCCCTCCCCCTTCAGTTAGAACACACAATAGGGAACACATTAACTCCTTGATCGCCGCCTAGTGGTTAACCCCTTCACTGCCAGTGACATTTTTGAAAAATCCCAACAGCCCCAAAAATGTGTCAAAATTATCCGAAGTGTCTGCCATAATGTCGCAGTCCTAATAAAAATCGCAGATCGTCGCCTTTACTAGTAAAAAAAAAAGAATAATAAAAATGCCATAAAACTATCCTCTATTTTGTAGACACTATAACTTTTGCGCAAACCAATATATGCTTATTGTGATTTTTTTTACCAAAAATATGTAGAAGAATACATAATTGCCTAAACTGAGGAAAAAAAAAGTTTTTTGGGGAATATTTATTATAGCAAAAAGTAAAAAATATTGCTCTTTTTTTGTTTATAGCGCAAAAAATAAAAACCGCAGAGGTGATCAAAACCACCAAAAGAAAGCTCTATTTGTGGGAAAAAAAAGGATGTCAATTTTGTTTGGGTGCAACGTCGCACGACCTCGCAATTGTCAGTTAAAGTGACGCAGTGCCGAATCGCAAAAAGTGCTCTGGTCAGGAAGGGGTAAAATCTTCCGGGGCTGAAGCAGTTAAAAAAGCAATTTTTTTCTCAGTTTAGGCAATATGTATTCTTCTACATATTTTTGGTAAAAAAAATCGCAATAAGCGTATAATGATTGGTTCGCACAAAAGTTATAGCGTCTACAAAATAGGGGATTGATTTATAGTAATGGCGGTGATCTGCAATTTTTATCATGACTGTGAAATTATGACGGACACATCGGACAATTTTGACACATTTTTGGGACCATTGCCATTTATACAGCGATCAGTGCTATAAAAATGCATTGATTACTATAAAAATGTCACTGGCAGTGAAGGGATTAACACTAGGGGGCGATCAAGGGGTTAACTGTGTTCCCTGGGAGGTGATTCTAACTGAAGGGGGGAGTGGACTGACTAGAAGAAGTGACGGATCGTGGTTCCTAGATAATAGAAACACACGATCTGTCACTCCTTTCAGAACAGAACAGGGATTTGTGTGTTTACACACACACTTCCGTGTTCTGTCCCTCATGCTCGCAATAGCTCGTGGCCCACGAGCATCGGCACCCCCGCAGTGCAGCGACAGGTCAGCCTGATCCCGCGAGCCGACGTATAGCTACGACGGTTCGCGGGATCGTGCCGACCTGCTGCAGTAAAATGACGGTGGCTGGTCAGCAAGCAGTTAACGGTGTTTCGCGGCTTTTGAATTTGCCGCGAACACCGCATAATGTTCGTTGTTCGCCGAACAACCAAAATTCAGGCCGAACCGTTCACCCATCCTTAGTGCAGAGATCTCACTGTTATGCCCCGTACACACGATCGACATTCCGACAACAAAATCCATGGATTTTTCTGGATGTTGGCTCAAACTTGTCTTGCATACACACGGTCACACAAATCTTCTTGGAAATTCCGAACGTCAAAAACGCGATGACGTACAACACGTACGACGAGCTGAGAAAAATGAAGCTCAATAGCCAGTGCGGCTCTTCTGCTTGATTCCGAGCATGTGTGGAACTTTGTGCGTCAGAATTGCATACACACGATCGGAATTTACGACAACAGATTTTTTTGTCGGAAAATTTGAGATCCAGATCCAGAATGGAAAATGTCCGATGGAGCCTACACACGGTCGGAATTTCCGACAACAAGCTCCCATCGAACATTTTCCTTCCGAAAATCCGACCGTGTGTACGGGGCATAACAGTACCTTTGGAATATTGTGAAGAAAGAGCATGCTGGACAACAGAGTTAACTGTAAAAGCCCAAAACCCATGGACTGGAAACTGAAATGGGCACATTCAAAAGTAGAAACACATTTGCTTTATGAGATAAGCTTTCATTCTGTTGGAAGCTAGAATTGTTGGGTTCCAAACAGGGGGAAATTGGTTTAGGTTTTATAGCAATTACTTTTGTGTATTGGGTGCTTGCAAATTTTTGGATAATTTCCTCTTAATATCCACTTGCCAATACATATATATATGTTGTGGTTTGCAAGAGGTTTACCAGGGTTATGGCTGAAGCTATCAGCCATAACCCTGGTATTTGTTTTCTAGCGGTCCGAGCGGTTTTCCAGCGGTCCGAGCGGGTTTTCAGCAGTCCGAGCTTTCAGAAGCAGCGGAAGGGGTCGTCTCCCCACTCCTGCCACTCGCCAATGTATTTTGGGCTTACATTTTTTAAAGTTGTGCCCAAGAAACTATCTGATCTGGCCATAGAGGTTACCAGAGACCAGATCCTCTCTAATCACTTCTATAGTCTTGAAGGACCAGAGTGATGACATGAAGTCACATCTGGTCTAAAGCGGAAGAAAATTTTTATTTTATTTTTTAAAGCAAAAGATTAAAAATGTTTTTTGATCTTTTGCTTTTAAAGGAGAGATTTGGGGTCTTATTCACCCAAGATTGGTCCATAAAGAGGACCTTTCATCCCTTATTACTATTACAAGTGATGTTTACATTCCTTGTAACAGGAATAAAAGTGTAAAAAATAAAATAAATAAGAGGAGTCATATCAAATCCTAAGCCTGACCAATGAGAGCAGCAGGGAGCTCTCACTGCCCCATTACAGTTCCGATTCCAGTTTGGAATAGGAGCCCGTCGAAGGCAGTACATCAGTGTTCGAATCGGAGGAGGAAGCAGTCAGTCCTAAAAGAAGACGGTCTGAAGACCAGGCAGCTACCAGCAACGCCAGACACCCCAATAGCCAATCAGCAAATGCCAACGGCGCTAGACCCCAAGAGGAAATGCCCAGGACAAGCACTGGAATTTCACGCCAGACCCAAACAATTAGAACCCAAACCCATCTTCCAGATGCCTTAGCAAACCCATTGTGGCTGGCTTCTAGCACAGGGTCAGTCACAATCCCCCCTTTCATAGCACAGCCAGGTGTGCAGGCCAAACCAAAAAAAAATCTGAAATAGATTTTTTTATTTTTTCCTGATGAGTTACTTCAAAGCATTGTGGACCAAACAAATCTTTTTGCCCGTCAATATATAGAGAACAACCGCAACTCAAACTATGCCCATCCTTTCGAATGGAGACGGCTACCAGTGGAGGAGCTTAGATTATTTTTGGGCCTTACAATCAACATGGGGCTTACAAAAAAAACTGAAGTACATGCATATTGGTCTACCAACCCCATCCACCACATGCCATTTTTTTCAGCTGTCATGTCCAGTTCCCGCTATGACAAGATAATGCACTTCCTGCATTTCAGTGATAACTCACAGTGCCCTCCCTGAGATCACCCCAGTTTTGATAACGTGTATAAAATTCACCCCCTAATTGATTTTTTTTCGAAGAGGTTTGCCGAACTTTATATCCCTGATCAGAACATCTCTGTGGATGAATCCCTGGTCCATTTCACAGGCCAGCTCGGATTCAATCATTATATTCCCAGTAAGAGGGCCAGGTACGGATTGAAGTGCAACAAGCTCTGTGAAAGCACCACTGGATATGTGCATGCCTTTTGTGTGTGCAAAGGCAAAGACTCCCAGCTCCAGCCCCCTGAGTGTCCAGCATACATGGGAATAAAAAAAATGGGGAGAGGGAAAGAGCAAGGGAAAATGGGACTTAGAGTGAGGCACGTGGTTGCAAAAGAGTAAGTTAGTGGACAGTTATGGATTTTATTGATTGCCATAAGGTATAAACAAACATGTCAAGTAAAACATGTTACAATGGTAAAGTGGTAATACAGTACAAATAGTCATGGCATAAATAACACAATATATAGCAAGCAATAACTTTCCAAAGTTCACTGAAAAAAAGATTTGGGTAAAACCGTAGTACATAATAAAGGCTGCACGGCCTATGGGTTCTTTGATCCTGAGAAGGGATATAAATTGTAAACTTCAAGTTGGTGTGATATTGGATCACAATGACACCTCTGTGGAACTTTACAGAAGACAAGGTCCCATTCAAAAGCCTTGTTGTGTACACGAGTACAATAAGTTTATAGGGGGGTGGATTTAAACGATCAAATGCTGCATCTATCAACATGAAAGTCCTTCTTGTGGTATAAAAAAGTCGCAATTTACTTTTTCCACTTCGCCATTTATAATGCATACATCACCTATCAAAAATCAATGGAAATACCCAACACCTTCCTCAAATTTATCGAAGATATTGTCACTGTCCTGATCTATCAGCAAGGATCCCCCCCAGAAAGCATTCAGTCTGATTGTGACAACAGACTGCATGAGCGCCATTTCTCTGACAATTTTCCACCATTATAAATTGGAAGAAGACACCAAAAAAAATGTCGGGTGGGCAGCAAAAGAGCAGTTAGGAAAGACACCAGTTTTCATTGTCCCCAGTATCCCTCCCAAACTGGCCTATGCATCAGAGAACGCTTTAGACGCTAGCACACTTTTGTAAACTATTAGCCCGTATTTCTAGTAGACTGCCATTTCCTCTTTTTCAATTTTTCTGTGCCTATTATTTCCCTGGTGACTCAACCAACCATATCACTGCCTTGCATGTGAACTGACCGTGGCCTGTTTATCAACTATGCCACTGCCTGCCGTCTGCATTATTTATCTGCCATGTTTCTGCCTTTCACGTGAACTGACCCTGGACTGTATCGACTATGCCTTTGCCTACCGTCTATTTTTGCCTTTTACCTGCACTGACCTCGGCCCGTTGACCATGTTTTTTGCCTGCCACCTGGACTGATCTTTTACCCTGCTACTTTAGTAGTGGGATTCAAAATAACACATGTGTCTCACATATGTGAGGGGCTTTAGAGTAGTGTTCTGAGTTGAAAAAACTGTTTTTTGTTTTCTCTTTGTTTTGTAATTCTCAGAACAGGGTCTAGAGTCCGCAGGCTTCAAAGTGATTTGGGTGGGAGAAGCCTCTACCCTGTCCCAATTTTTTCCTGACCGAGACCCTAAGCCTGATGGTCCCGCTTGCTGCCTGGGCGGATAATATGGCTGTGCTGACCATATCTCTCCCTGCACTGACCCAGGACTTTTTATGGACCATGTGCCTGTTGCCTGGACCAATACTTTGGCTGTACTGACCATATCTCTGCCTCTTGCCTGTACTAACTATAGACAGTATTCCTGCCTGCTGCATGAACGATCCTTTCACTGCTGCTGACCACATCCCTGCCTGCTACCTGGACCAATGCTTTGGCTGTGCTGACAACATCTCTACCTCTACTGACTATGTACAGTATTCCTGCCTGCTGCCTGTTTTGCTGTCACTGTCCACATTCCTGCCTGCTGCCTGGACTGATGCTCTCCTCTGTGGACCACTGCACAACTAAAACCGCAGATAATCTTTTGTTTATCCCTTGCTGAGCACAATGTATTTTGTTGTGTAATTGGTATGTACAGTACATGCTATGTGTTAGAAATATAAAGGGCCTTCAACAATGTGATAGGTTGGCAGGAATTTACGTGTGTAATTTATGTCCCTAGAACACTTGTAGGTGCTACTTGGATGTTGAGCCTCTCTATGTATCTAGGCTGTGTAAAAGTCTCACACATGTGGTATCGCCATACTCAGGAGGAGTAGCAGAATGTATTTTGGGGTGTCATTTTTGCTATGTACATGCTATGTGTTAGAAATATCTTATAAATGGACAACTTTGTGTAAAAAAAAAAAACGTTTTGATTTTCTTTCCACGTTTTCCGAAAACCTGTGGAAAAAAATTACCCGTTCAAAAGACTCATAATGCCTCATAGAATATACGTTGGGGTGTTTGCTTTCCAATATGGGGTCATTTTGAGGGCGTTTCCATTGTCCTGGTGCTTCAGGTCCTTCAAAAGTGTGATAGGTCGTCATGAAATTAGATATGTAATTCATGCTCCTAGAACGCCTGGAGGTGCTACTTGAATGTTGGGCCTCTGTATGTGACAGGCTGTGTAAAAGTCTCACACATGTAGTATCGCCATACTCAGGAGGAGTAGCAGAATGTATTTTGGCGTGTAATTGCATAGGCTGTGTGAGAGAAATAACTTGTTAATATGACAATTTTGTGTGAAAAAGAATTGTGGGAAAAAATGTACAACTTCAAAAAACTCACCATGCCTCTTACTAAATACCTTGGATTGTCTGCTTTCCAAAAAGGGTCAATTGGGGGGGGGGGGGTATTTGTACTCTCCTGGCTTGTTAGTGTCTCAAGAAATGACATAGGCCGTCAGTACATCAGATGTGATCAATTTTCAATGATTGTCACCATAACCTGTAGACTCTATAACTTTCACACAGACTAAATAATATCCACTAATTTGGGTTATTTTTACCAAAGATATGTAGCAGTATAAATTTTGGCCCAAATGTATGAAGAAAAGTGACTTATTTGCAAAATTTTACAATAGAAACTAAAAAAAAGTGGGGTTTTTTTTCAATTTTTTGCTCATTTTCCACTTATATCTCAAGAAATAAAAAAGCCAGCTGTAATTACCATACCACCAAAAGAAAGCTCTATTTGTGAGAAAAAAATTATAAAAATTTTGTTTAAGTCGTTTTGCAAGTCGCCGCTGAAGTCGTGTGCAGGTCGCCTCGGTGAGGCGACCTGCAAGTCGTGCCGCCCCTGTGTGAACCGGCACTTAAAGTGGAATTTAACCCTCCTATCCTTTACAGCCAAGGAAGTTACTTCTGTTGGATCTTCAACTGCCATGGTGCTTCACATGTGATCAGTTATGACACAAGCCATTTGATGGTTTGAAAATATGTTTGAGGACTCAAGCATATTTGACAGTTAGCAATTTGGCATCAGTGGCGGCTGAAGCTCAACATTTTTTGGAGGGGCGCAAACAAATTGAAAAATTCTGATAAATACTGAAAAAAAAATACCAATTGCAGCCTCACTGTACCCATCAAATGGAGCCACTGTGCCCAATGCCATCAATTGCAGCCACTGTCCCACCAAACGCAGCCACTGTGCCTATCAATTGTAGCCACTGTGCCATCAAATGCAGTCGCTGTGCCATCAATTGCAGCCACTGTGCCATCAAATGCAGCCACTGTGCCCATCAAATGCAGCCACTGTGCCATCAAATGCAGCCACTGTGCCCATCAAATGCAGCCACTGATCCATCAAATGCCATCACTGTGCCCATCAAATGCTGCCATTGTGCCTCATCAAATGATGCCACACTCTGACCTGCACTCACCCCATCTTGGTGACAGGTCAGGCAGCAGCGAGCTGTGTCCTCTATGTGTCTCGTCCTCCTGCTTCCTGCTAGGCGTCCACTGGCAGCGCCTGTCCTTTCAGCCAATTAGGTGATGGGTATCAGCCCACACTACCTGATTGGCGGAGAGGTAGTTCAGTGTTAGAAAAGCAAATATTCATTTGCTTTTCTAACACATCTGGGTGGACTCCGAGTGCAATGCTCTGCGCACCGAGTCCTCCTTTTTTAAGCCTATATGGCTCTAATCAGGTGCTTCAAAAAAACACCCCCACCGCTGTAATTAAGTCGCCTGGCATCCTAAAAGGGGCCAGGTGCCTGAATAGAGGGTGGCGGCGGCAGCCATGGATAGATTCATGCAATGCATGAATCTATCCATTCTACATAGAGGGGGTGGCTGGAGAGAGGGGGTGGCGCCCGTGCATCCTTACTGGACGGGCCGCCTCTGTCTGGCGTTCCAGGAATGTAACTGTTTTTTGAAACCATTAATCCGCTGGGTTTAGTTCCACTTAATGATTTACTGCTGTGCCACTGGGCAAAATGACAGCTTCCAGCAAGAAGAAACATGAGCAATGCTGGAGGCAATTTACAGCACACCTTAATTTTGGTGGCATAATTATTAATGTGGAATGTATGTTAATGGCTAAAGAACATTATTTTTTATCAAGTTGTTATAGGTAAAGTTCCGGTTTAAACTTGTAAACAAAAAGTGCCAGAAAAGGCTTGGTCGGCAAGTGGCTAATGTATGTAAATACTACAACCATAAAAATGGTGTGTAACTATGGTCTTGTTATTTAGAAGAACTTGCACTGGATGTGATGTGGAAAGGGGGAGTTCTGCAGAAGCTGTCAAGAGAGTAAATTTTCTTCTGCAGTTAGGCTCTACAACTAGGCTCACAATGTGCACAACCAGTTAAATAACCCCGTTGGGGAACAGAGGGCAGATTTATGTTCCCCAAGGAATTTGAGAATTTGTACTTGTACTAAGTGACTTTCTTGAGATAACTTATTAGGTTACAAAGACTGTATTTCTGACCATCCACTTTTCATGGGCTGTTAACTTATTTTAGAAAGTTTTTGTAAAAATGTATTGTATGATTAGATTAGGGTGTGTCACATTAATCCAGAAACACTATTGAAAAATTTATGGGGGTGAAATGTGAGTGTGCTTGAAGTGATCGAAGATGATTTTAGGGACCAAAAATTTGACGTGGAGACCAATCTGTGGTGCCAAAGGATACTGGAAGAGATTGGAGGCATTGTCATTAGTTTAGCACTGAACATAGAGATGGGACACAGGCCAAAGTGAACCCTCGGTTACCAGCATTATTCCTTTACAAAGATTCCACTATAAATGAATGTTGTGCAGCAGAGTCTGATGTGTTGCTAGGCCCCTACTCCTAAAGCTCTCTTGCAACATCTTGCAACATGTTTTTACTTAAACCCACTAAACACAAAATATAAATCTATAATGGCTGGAGATAGGCTTTGTACAAAATTTCAGGACTGACCTTTTAAACAAAAAAGGAAAGGTGGATGTGTTTCCCATGTCAAATAACCAGCTTCATATTCACATATCCCATTTTATGTATAAGCTCAGAAAAAAATCAACAAAACATCAGACTTTATTTTCTTTTATTTTTGACAACCTTATCAATCAACTATTTTCTTTCCCCATGTTGTCATATTTGTCATCTCTCTTATAGGTTCCCCAGAGGTGTAAACTATTTTTTAAAGTGACACACTTATTGATCAAGACAAAAAAAATTAAAAATTGACTGTGCATAAGTAATCAGCCCCTTTGCTATGAAACCTCTAAACAGGGTGTCGTCAAACCAAATAAAGCGTTACTAAACCCAGGACCCTGCATGCACTATATCTGTTCTCCCACAGTACACAGAACATGAAAATTCAATTATTTTAGTAAATAAAAACTGCTATCATCAGCAGTATATAGAAGTCTTGTGACTTCTATCGGTGTCCAGCCAAGCACTCGCAAAGCTTGTAGGAGGAGTTTTTTAACTGTCCTATGAGACTGCAGGACCCCTGACCCTCTGTCTGGACAGTGCTGATTGGCCCTGTGCTGATCATATGCACTCTCCCAAGAAGGAAAAAAACCTCTCTAGCAATACACACAGTCTTTTTACACAATGCAGAGGATTAACCTCTTAGGTTCCACAGTGAGTATAACAAGCCTGCTTTACTGCATGTACAGACTGATTTTACTGTTGTGGGTTTAGTAACACTTTAACTTCGGAAGTCCTATAATAGATGATTATGTAAGGTTTACCTTTGTGCAAATAAAGTATCACATGATATCAGTATAAATACACCTGTTCTGAAAGACCCCTGCTTCTGCAACACCACTTGGCAAGCAACATGAAGACCAATGACCTCCCCAAACAGGTCAGAGACAACGTTGTGGAGAAGCATAGATCAGGGTTAGGTTATAAAAAGCTATCCTAAACTTTGAACATCCCATGGAGCACCATTAAATCTATTATAATGTAGCAAGGTCTCGGGCCTTCTTCAGTCTAATGAGAACCTCCAGGGCCAGAGATAGCTGACATTCTTCTGTATATGGTGGTTTGTGAGGCATAGTGGGTGCAAGGTGGATAAAGTTATTGGGCGCCAGACACTTCTTGAATGCAAAAGAGAAGTTTATTTCTCTTACAAACTTTTATGGGGGAAAGAGGGTTAAGGCTAGGACACACTTAAGAAGTTGCAAGTTCTATTAGCAGACACCGAGACTTCAATAGAAAAACAGCCGTGCAGGGAAAGGCCTCCAGCAAGACGCCACATCTGCATATGCAGGAATGCTGTCTCCTATAGCAAAAGTCTTTAACAGTTCCTAACACAAAGTGTAACAGTTTCTTCACTTATTCCACAACTTCTCCTTGTTGTTCTTCAGCACACTGAGCTCCCGGTCTCTCACTAGACCCTCTGATTCACTGCCACTGAATCCCTTGAGCTTCTGCAATCTTTACGGTGGTATCTTCCTCAAGTGTCACCCCCGCCTCTCTGCTGAGTCCCTAGCTTAGCACTCCCAATACTTCTCAAGCTTCACCCCACTTTACCTGCTCGGTTCCTGGCTTGGCACACAAGGCTGCTCTGCAAGAATCACCTCCGGTGGCTGGGTCCCTGACTTGATCACCGCCTGTGAAGTTTCCAGATTCTCCACCGTGCCCGTTCGGTGAGAATACTGCTTCGGTACTTGCTTCAGTTACTCACTGTGGTTCCTGGTAATAAGGCGAATGGTCCCTTAGTTGCGACAGCTTCCTCTCTACCTCCGACCACGACAGGTTCTCCGGCCGGCAGAATCGTCAACTCTGGTTGGACTGCAAGCCACAATCCCAACCCTGCGCTGCTCTCTTGCTTCTGGATTGGCCCTCATACAGCCTAGCAGCCAGATGCTCCAGGATAGGCCCAACCTCTGGCCGAGCAGCCCGGAACAATATGACACACATTCACCCAGACAGCCGTCCAGGTGGCACAGAACATAGATCACCTGACTCCACCCAAATATATAGGCTCTGCCAGCAGGCCAAGAGATCTAAGAAAACCCCTGCCCACTGGCTGAGATACCCCATATACCCATAACTTGACCTTGGGTTCCCCTTCCCATATCTAGTACCACCAAGTACCCAGCCACCTAGTGGTAGAAGAGACAAGCGCAAAAAGGCCAAACTTAGGGAGAAATCAACAGATCTCTAACAATCAACCAGGATAACTACTCCTGGCAAGTACATTTGTGAGGAGCAACCCTGCCTAAACTCCAGGGTGCTGCAATAACAAAATGGAGAACAAATAACACACCTATAAACCTGACAAGAGAAGGCCGCCCAGCAAAACTCACAGACCAGGCAAGAAGGCATTAATCAGAGATGCAACAAAAATATAACAATAAAGGAGCTGGGAAGATCCACAGCAGAGATGAGAGTATCTGTCCATAGGACCACTTTTCTGCACAGCAGAACTTTATGAAAAAGTAGAATACAAATGTGTAGTCCACCTAACAGCACGTAGCAGCCTCCTCAAACACATGGAAGGTTCTCTTATCAGAAGACAAAAATATTTAACTTTTTGCCATCCTGGAAAACACAATGTGTGGTGCAAACCAAACACTTTCCATTACCATAAGAAATTGGTGGAGGCAGCATTATGCTTTTTATTGGCAGGGACTGGAAAACTGGTCAGGATTAAACGTAAGATGGATGCAACTAAATGTTGGGCAATTCTTAACAATTCTTTAGAAAAGCTGCTTCAGTATGCCAGAGATTTAAGACTGAGACCTAAACATAATGATAAAGCTACACTGAAGTGATTTAAAGGAAAACAATTAAATGCCTTGGAATGGTCCAGTCAAAGAGCAGACCTGAATCCAGTTATGACTTGAAGATTGCTGTACACCAACACAACCCATCTAACTTGAAGGTGTTTGGATTGAAGAATGGACAAAAACCCTGGTTCTCAGCAAGGAAGTAAGGTTATAGACTGGAGTAGCAAGAAGCTGCATTCAAGAGAAGGGTGGATGCAAGGATGGGGTATGTAGTCCCCAACAGAGACAGGGTGCTGGCAAAAGAGGATTGACACAGCAGAGAGAAAAGACTATCCTTTTATCATCACCAGCACATTGGAGGGTGTGCCCATAACATCTGGATTAATCAAAAGCCTCTTGGCCACTGTATTTGTCTTCTACCTGTTTAAAGGGATAGTGCTATTCTCCTGTGGAGATATTTGGATATATGTTGGATATATTCTGTACATAATCTGTTTCCTCTGTGGCTTACAATCAGTGCCCACTGTTTACATTTTTATTGCTTATTAATACTGTTGTTATTTTACTTTGCTGAGCATGTAGCCCATATCCTCCTCAGCATCTAGGTGTGTGAAGAGTGAGCTGCCGCTAGCAGGTCATCAGCACTAGAAACAGACAGAGTCCAAAAATCAGGTTGCTCCTTCGGTGGTGGTGCTACATTTTTGTCAATGAATATTTATAGCTACAATTCAGCAAGAGAATTCCTGCAATGCAGGAAATGTTGAGAAAAGGGCTGTTTTTAGTAAAAAAAAAAAAAAAATTGAACCATTGCTGCTATGCCTTGCTGAGCATTACAGCCATAGGCACTATAGAGCAATTCATCTTCAAGGTTCCCAAAAGAACCAGTATCCCAATAGAACAAGAGTCCTAGCTATGTGACCTGTCTAGATTGATGTTCTGTAGCTCTGTCCTCCTTGCAGCTTGATACACAACAGTCTCTTGGGCAGCACAGCACAGCACAGCTAAACAGTAGCAATAGCCGTGCGCACAAGGATGTGCCAGATGTGCCTGGGCACACCCTAATCACCCTGTTTGGTGCAGATTCTCCCTGATATTTCACCAAAGCCTCCTAAAAAATAAATAATAAAAATAAAAACTGCACACTGACCCCATTCTCTGCCCTACTGACACCGTCCACTGCCTACTGACCCCAATTTCTACCCTACTGACACCATTAACTGCCCACTGACCCAATCTCTGCCCTACTGACACCTTCCACTGCCCACAGACCCAAATCTCTACCCTACTGACACCATTCACTGCCACTGACCCCAATCTCTGCCCTACTGACACCTTCCACCGCCCACTGACTTTTGAGGTGCACATCCTAATGCAATAGGCTTTGCACACCTATGCCAGTTGCCCTTCTGGTGCTTTTCACCAGTCTGATCTCTCTCAAGTCCCCTCATGGCTCCCCTCTCTCAGGTCTTTGTGTGGGCTTTCCTTCCAGCAGGGCTAAACATCCAACCTCAGGAAGGCAGCTATTCCCAGTTTCCAACAAAATAGCCACAGCATCTCCTATGCTGGGGATACTTTCTCTTGCCTGCACTGTGCCTCTCTGGGTCTCTATTTGGCAACGATTGAGGCCCAGACTGCAAGTGCAGCCAAGAACTTGTGATTTACTTCTTGATTAGAATATGTAAGTATTTGGGGGGCGTGACCGGATGTGAGAGGAGGGAGAGTATGGAGTGAGAGCGTCCGAATGTGTGTGTGTGCTCTCCCCTATCTATCCCCCTGGAGCGAGGCAGAGTGACGGTGCATGGAGAGGCTGGGCGGCCGGAGCTGCTGACCTGTGGAAGCGGCCCAGAGTACGTGGAGCGCTCAGATTGTCCTGGCTGGCTGATTGATGGGCCAAGCCCCCGCTCAGAGGCAGGAGAGGAGGCGGTGCTACGGCTTAGGACAGCCTCGGATGGATCCGAGATACACCGAGCAGCTGGGAGGCAGCGTGTTTAAAAACCCCCGCGAAAACCCCAGGAGGGAAGAAGGAAAACATATAGTAACACTGTGAGAGGCTTTACTGGGGACAACCTGGAGCGGTGAGTGACACATTTTCATAGGTAAAGTACAACACTAAAGGCAGACAAGGATTGAAACATTACTATCAGAACTGTGAATAAGCCTATGCATTGTTTAAACCGTGAATAAGTCCATGCACTTCGCTTTGATAAACGCATTATCTGAATTGTGAATAAGCCTATGCATTGTGCTTTGGTAAAACGCACAGTTCGAACTGTGAATAAGTTCAAGCACTGCACCCTGATAAACGTATTACCTGAACTGTGAATAAGCCCATGTACTGCGCTCTGATAAAAGCATTACCTGAACTGTAAATAAGCTCATGCACTGCGCTCTGAAAAACGCATAACCTGAACTGTGAAAAAGCCCATGCACTGTACTCTGATAAACGCATCAACTGAACTGTGAATAAGTACAGGTACTGTGCTTTGGCAAACGCACTGTCTGAACTGTGAATAAGTCCATGCACTGTGCTTTGGTAAGCGCATTACCTGAACTGTGAATAGGCCTATGCACTGAGATCAGATAAACGCATTATCTGAACTGTGAATAAGTCCTTGCACTGGGCTCTGATAATCACATTACCTGAACTGTGAATAGGCCTATGCACTGCGATCTGATAAACGCATTACCTGAATTGTGAATAAGCCCTTGCACTGGGCTCTGATAATCACATTACCTGAACTGTGAATAGGCCTATGCACTTTGATCTGATAAACGCATTACCTGAACTGTGAATAAGCCCATGCACTGCACTTTGATAAACGCATTACTTGAACTGTGAATAAGTTCAGGCACCACGCTCTGATAAACGCACTATGAATAAGCACATGCACTGTGTTCTGATAAATGTACTATTTGAACTGTGAATAAGTCTATGCACTGCGTTCTGATAAAGATGCTATTTGAACTGTGCATTAGTACATGCACAGTACTTTGATATAGGCACTATTTGAACGGTGGATGAGTCCACGCAGTGTGCTTTGATTACCTGAACTGTAAATAAGCCCATGCATTGTGTTCTGATAAATTAACTATCTGAAGTGTGAATAAGCTTATGTACTGGGATTTGATAAATGGAATATCTGAACTGTGAATAAGGCCATGCAGCGTGACTTGACAAATGAACAATGTAAATAGTGAATAATCCTATGTACTGAGCGCTGACAAATTAACTATTTGCGAATAAGTCTAGGCTTTGGGCTCAGATAGGACTGAGGCTTATAGAGATCAGAAATGGCAACGAGAAGAAGAGGTGAAGAGCAAACGCAGCCGGAGAATGTGGGGACACAACAATTGCGCTCTTCAAAAGAGAAAAACGCCCAGCAGACGACCGCAGCTGCTGCGGCTGCAGCAAAACTGGAAAGATTTTTCCATACCCCGGTGCAGACACCTATAAAAGGGGCCCAACAGGCTAAAATACAACAGGGTGTATCAGGGGATAGAAAAAGCCAGGGTCACTCATCAGTTCCAGCATTAGCTGCTTCAACAACAAAAAAAGGGAGCAGTAAGAGTATATGCTTGACAGAACAACCGGAAGAGATACTCTCTGACCCTAGTTCAATCTTTGAGAAAGAACCGTCATTGAAAGATGTACTCCAGGCTGTAAATGTATGCAAACTCTCATTGAGGGAAATATGTGACCAAATGAAGGGGATAAAGGAAGATTTGATATTGGTCAAACAAGACCTTCAAAAAATGATAGAAAGAACAACAGTCCTGGAAGGGAGGATAAGCTAAATAGAACATGATATTCACCCATTAAAACACAATGCTAAAAATATCAAAGACCAGATGAGTATATACGTCTCAAAAATGGATGAGATGGAGAATAGTCTCCGGAGGGATAATTTGAGATTGGTGGGACTACCAGAAAAGAGCGAGGGGTCTGACCCCATAGAATTTTTAGAAAAATGGCTTGTAGAGGTATTTGGAAAAGAGTAATTTTTGCTGCTGTTCTCAATCGAGATAACACAGAGTCCCCTTCAGAGCCCCACCACCAGGAGGATACCCAAGACCAGTACTGATGAAATTCCTTAACTATAAAAACAAAGTGACACTTTTATGGAAGACAAGAAAGGCGGGGAATATTTCTTATAAGGGAACTAAAGAATCGGCTGCGAATAGAAGCACTCAGAGGAACGCAGATTTTTGATAACCCGACTGGAGCAGCAATATGGTTGGAGGACAACAAGGAGAAACTGCAGATAAGTTGAAGGCTGGCCACAGGCTAGCCTGTATTTGTAGGAGGAGTCTGAGGGCTATATATCCCTCCTTCTCCTCCATAAGATCCTTCCTTGGATCATTTCTGGCCGATGCACGTCACCTCTTGTTCAGTGCAGTGTTCGGCGGCAGCAGTGGTGGCGGTTCTTCTCCCGGGCTCACGCCGGGTAGCATCGGGGGACCGTCCACCAACGCATCCAGCGCGCAATCCAGCACCATCGAGGGGCCCGCCCTCCTAGTGCTCATGCTGGGTACCATGGGGGACTGTCTGCCCACATGTACATGCTGTATCAGGCATCTGCGAGGAGGCGCCGTCTGCTTTCCCCGGTGCTCACACCGGGAGGATGGGGGGCGTCCATCCACCCACTTCTCCCTAGTCATGCCAGCGTCAGGGGGGTGTTGGGGGGCCATCCGCCCATCCATCCATCCATTTCTCCCAGGGTTTGCTGGGCTCGGTTTCACGGGGGAGGCGGTGTCCTCTGGGGGCGGAGCTCCACCCCTCCAGCTTCTCCTAGTCTCCGCCTCTCCAGTCCTCTGCACTGCAGCTCCTCATGCTCTCCCCAATAAATCCAGTCGCCCTTCTGCCGCCCCCACCTTTCAAGCTGCAGAGGGAGGGGGGGTCACTGAGGGCAGTTCCAGGATGGGGGCTCGTTGGTGGGTTAGTTCCACTGCCGTGGCCGGCTACAAATAGTTTTCATGTTTGATAGGAGTTCTCTTTTATCTGATATGATGATTTGGCAACTCCTGGAATTTTTGGTGATGATAAATCTATGAGTCCAAAGAAAAAAAAAATACTGTCATTAGCGTGTTTGTCATAGCGGTTCTGTCATTAGCGTGTTTGTCATAGCAGTTCTGCCATTAACGTGTTTGTCATAGCGGTTCTGTCATCAATGTGTTTGTCATAGCGGTTCTGTCATCAGCGTGTTTGTCATAGCGGTTCTGTCATTAGCGTGTTTGTCATAGCGGTTCTGTCATTAGCGTGTTTGTCATAGCGGTTCTGTCATTAGCGTGTTTGTCATAGCGGTTCTGTCATTAGCGTGTTTGTCATAGCGGTTCTGTCATAGCGGTTCTGTCATTAGCGTGTTTGTCATAGTGGTTCTGTCATTAGTGTGTTTGTCATAGCGGTTCTGTTATTAGCGTGTTTGTCATAGCGGTTCTGTCATTAGCGTGTTTGTCATAGCGGTTCTGTCATTAGCGTGTTTGTCATAGCGGTTCTGTCATTAGTGTGTTTGGCATAGTGTTTCTGTCATTAGCGTATGCTGTCATAACAGTGTCTGTTAGAGGCATGTTTCTGTCATAGCGGGTCTGTCACCAGCGTGTTCTATCATAGCTTTTCATTCGCAGCATTTTCCTGTCGTTAGCATTTTTCCTGTCGTTAGCATTTTTCTTGTCGTGAGCATTTTTGTTGTCGTAAGCATTTTCCTGTCGTAAGCATTTTTCTGTCGCAGCATTCATTCTTAACATTTTCCTGTCGCAGCATTTCATTCATAGCATTTTCCTGTCACAGCATTTCCCTGTCATAAGCGTTTCATTCGTAGTTTTTTCGCGTCACAGCATTTAATTCGTAGCATTTTCCTGTGGCAGCATTTCATTCGTAGCATTTGACACCCTAGGCGAAACATACTTTTGCCGCGGCCCTCCTTTGGCTCCACCCCTGACTCCACCCCTTTTGCCCTGCCCATGTATAGGGCGGAACGGAGCAACGTGTTCGCGTCACCTCCGATCGCTGTGGCTACCAGCAGGGCGGGCTGTCTGAGGGTATCCGGCGGGTGCCCCAGACTTCTCTTCACTTCATTCGCCAGTGTTGTTTTACATGTGAGTGTTTTTGTACATTTTATTTAATAAACCAAAGGATTTTACACTATTTGGAGCTCTCTTTCCATTTATGGCTTTCCGTACTGAGGGTTTGATGACATGCTATTGATCCATTTGATATCGAGGCCCCCAACTTTTCAACACAGTGGAGCTATCTGGCTTTTGATGGTGATCCGGAGTGATTATTCCTTAACAGCTTACCCAGACCCTCTGTAGCGGGGGGTCATGGGTCCCTGGTAAGCGGCCAGTCTTTAGATTTGGTGACGGTGGATCTGACACTTTATATTATCAACAAACCTTCAATATTCTTCAACACTTTGGGTGGTCATCGCATTCATTATATGGACTTTTAATATGTCTTATAGACTTTATCTTTTTTCTTTTGACCATGTATACCCCCACCTTTTTAATGAAGCACCCATCAATGCAGCCTCACCCGCCCCCTTAAATGCAGCCTCACCAGCGCCCATCACATAGTTGCCAACATTGTAAAAAAAATTTCAGGTCACTTTTTTGGCTGTAGGCGGAGTCTTATTATAATTAGGGGGCGGGGCATGCGTTTGTAGGCGTGGTATAGGGAAAAACACAAAAATGAAGCGCGCAGTGGCGAAAAATGATCGTGGTTTATGCGGAATAGTGGGCGTGGCTTAAATGGGCATGGCTTAAAGGGGTGTGGTTAGAGTCTGAGATGAATGAGGGATGGAGAGGGAAAGAGGGAAAGGGGGGGGGGAGAGGGATGGAGGACAGCAGCCCCAGATCCTACACAACAATAGAAATATGTGTATTCTAGAAAGTTTAACCATCAGCAGATAAAGATACTCCAAATACCTGGTGTTAGCACTTCAATCATCCCGGCACCATGGTTGTTATGGTGTCAGGATGATTGAAGAGCATTATTTCTATTATTACATTGTAATATAAATTAAATCATTTAACTCACCATAATGCAGAGTCAGTGGGAGCATGTCCCCTGTCACGTCGCCTGCCCACAGCAGAGTCCGTCCTTGCATCAGGTGCCCCCAGCAGAGTCCGTCCTTGCATCAGGTGTCCCCAGCAGAGTCTGTCCTTGCATCAGGTGTCCCCAGCAGAGTCCGTCCTTGCATCAGGTGCCCCCAGCAGAGTCCGTCCTTGCATCAGGTGCCCCCAGCAGAGTCCGTCCTTGCATCAGATGCCCCCAGCAGAGTCCGTCCTTGCATCAGGTGCCCCCAGCAGAGTCCGTACTTGCATCAGGTGCCCCCAACAGAGTCCGTCCTTGCATCAGGTGCCCCCAGCAGAGTCCGTCCTTGCATCAGGTGCCCCCAGCAGAGTCCGTCCTTGCATCAGGTGCCCCCAGCAGAGTCCGTCCTTGCATCAGGTGCCCCCAGCAGAGTCCGTCCTTGCATCAGGTGCCCCCAGCAGAGTCCGTCCTTGCATCAGGTGCCCCCAGCAGAGTCCGTCCTTGCATCAGGTGCCCCCAGCAGAATCTGTCCTTGCATCAGATGCCCCCAGCAGAGTCAGTGCTTGCATCAGGTGCCCCCAGCAGAGTTAGTCCTTACACCAGTGTTCCCAGCCTCAGTTGGCAACTATGCCATCAATGCAGCCTCACCAGCGCCCATCAAATGCAGCCTCACCAGCGCCCATCAAATGCAGCCTCACCAGCGCCCATCAAATGCAGCCTACCAGTGCCCATAAATGAATGTTTGCTTGCTTCCATTCATTTGAGAGTTGGGACACAGGCCGCTGTGCCTCTGACACTATGTGCGAATTGAGCGGTGGCTGCCTGCTAATGCTGAGACTTAGGTTCTTGCTGCAGAAAGAAGAGAATAGGAACACTAGTGGCCGGGCGCCCTAGACAGCAGTGCGCCCTAGGCGGCTGCCTAGTTTGCCTAGTGGTAGCACCGGCACTGCTGATGATGCAGCACAGATGTGCACTGATTACACAGACATGCACTGATGAGGTGGCACAGATGGGCACTGATGAAGCTGCACAGATGGGCACTGATTGCACAGATGTGCACTGATGAGGTGGCACTGAGGAGATGGAACACATGGGCACTGATGAAGTGGCACAGATGGGCACTGATGAGGTGGCACAGATGGGCACTGATGAGGTGGCACAGATGTGCACTGATGAAGCTGCACAGATGGGCACTGATTGATTTCACAGATGTGCACTGATGAGATGGCACAGATGGGCACTGAGGTGGCACAGATGGGCACTGATGAGGTGGCACAGATGGGCACTGAGGTGGGACAGATGGGCATTGATGAGGTGGGACAGATGTGCCCTGATTGATTTCACAGATGTGCACTGATGAGGTGGCAAAGATGTGCACTGATGAGGCGGTACAGATGGGCACTGATGAGGCGGTACAGATGGGTCACTAATGAGGCGGCACAGATGTGCACTGATGAGGCGGCACATATGGGCACTGATTGGCACAGGTGGGCACCGATGAGGTGGCACAGGTGGGCACCGATGAGGTGGCACAGGTGGGCACCAATGAGGTGGCACAGGTGGGCACCAATGAGGTGGCACAGGTGGGCACTGATTGCAGATGTGCAGAGATGTCCGGACAGTGATCACCAATGGCACAGATGGGCACATGTGAGCTCAGATTAGCACAGGTGGGTGCAGGTGGGCACCGATTGGCACAGGTGGGCACTGATTGGCACAGATCCCACTGTACTGATGTGGCACTGTTTGGGCACAGTTTGGGCACTTTTATCACTGTAAAATATGTTGTTTCACTCACTGAAGCACAGATCGCTGTCAGATCCTCTCTCTCTCCTCACACACGGTCTCTGTGTGAGGAGAGAGCCGGCAATGAGAGATGATCTCATATGTTTACATTTGAGATCATCTCTCACTGGCACCGCCGATCGCGCTGTAAACGGCCTGTGATTGTCTGTTTACCGCAATCTGTGACTGACTGTGTCCAAGGGACACGGCCAGCACAGAATTTCCCCGATGCACGCTCATGAGCGCGCGCGGGGAACGAGGAAAGGGGAGGACGTCCCCTGATGGCCTCCCGGAGATTGAGGTCCGCGCTGGAGCTGTCATTTGGCTATGGTCCGGACCTCAAATGGTTAAATAAAGCCATGAACATTGTGAAAGAATTTGGAGTTTTCTCTGGATTGGTAATAAATTGGGAGAAGTCGGAACTGTTACTGGTGGACACTATGAGTAATCTATTAGCGGTTGTAAACACACTGAAATATCTGGGGATTCTGTTGATGAGAGATCCTAATTAGTATATCAGTAATAATTTAATACCATTACTGATTAAATTTAAACTAAAGATAAATATTTAAAAGCCCTCCCCTTGTCAGTAGCAGAGCGATGTAGCTTGATAAAAATTATCCAGATGACGCAACTAATGTATGTGCTACATAATTCCCCAGTATGTATATCTAAAAAGTGGTTTAAAAAAATTTAATCCCTCTTTAGAGAATTGATCTGGAAAGGGGGGCAAGCTAGAATTCAGTTGTGGGCACTGCAGCTCCTGACCGAGGAGGGAGGATTGGCGGTACCGCATCCAAAAAGTTATTATCTGGCTGCACAACTGCAACAGCTAATAGGAGGTGATAAAGTGGGGGGAGGAGGGACAAATGGGGGAATAATCCTAGCAGGAGCATCGCATAAGACATTAGTGGAGGCGCTGGAGGCAGAATCTTTTTATTATAAAAATGAAACAATAAAAATTATAATAAAAGTGTGGAAAATAACTAAGAAAATGATGGGCTACTCAGGGTTACTCGAATATACCCCCCTCTGGAACAATAAGATCTTACAGGAGTTGCTGACAATAGGAACAGTTAAAGAGTGGGAAACAAAGGGCATAAATAGATTGACTCAGCTGTATGAAGGGAATGTTGTAAAAACTTTTTTGGAATTAAGAAGGGAACATAATATACCATATCGTACATTCTATAGATACTTACAGATTAGGCATGCCTTAGAAGCTCAATTTAAGACCCAAGTACTAATATGGAGTAAAACCCCGCTTTTTCAAAAGATATTTAAAAAGGACACAACCAAGGGGCTTATTTCTGAAATATATGGTCAGCTGCGTAAAGGAGATAGGCCTAGGCCAGACCCCCATGATAATAATAGGGAGAAATGGGTGGCAGATATTGGAGAAATAACGAATGAACAGTGGAAGAGTATATTGGAGATGGGCCCTAGGATTTCGATATCCCCTTCACAGAAGGTGTCTCATCTGATGCTGATACACAGAGCTTATTATACCCCCAAGAAGTTATTTATGTACGGTAGGAGACCCGATGCGAAATGTCCCAGATGTCAGGAGAGTGGGGACCTCATACATATGATGTGGAGATGTCCAAAGTTGTTTTGTCATTGGGAGGGGGTTCTGGACTCCATAAATGGGATTTATGAGACATCCTTGGGTGTCTGGAGGCTAAGTTCTGTGTGCTGGGATATAAGGAGAAATCAGATGAGGGTCAAAGTATGACAGTTGCAATATTAAGATGCTTGTTCCAGGCTAGAAAATTGATTGCGCAGAGATGGCAGTCGAAGGAACCCCCTGCAGTAAGTGATTGAATTAACACAATAAATGAAACTATATGGGAAGAAAAAATAACTTATATATAGAGGGGGAAATCTTAGAGAATTTGAAAAGATGTGGAGAGCGTGGTTGATGAGAATGGGGAAGAATAAGGGGGAAGCTGTTTTAGGCCCCCCTTTCCTCATGGGATCGCGGCATCGGCATTTAGGAAAAATTTAAGGGGGCTTTTAATGAATTTCAAAGCGGAGGAAGTTCCGGAGGTCATCAGGCAAGAAGGCGTCACACAAGCCGAAGAGGAGGGGCGTAGAGCGTGCAAGAGGAAGCATCAACAGAGGAGGAGCTTCAGTCTGGCTCCACCCGCAAGAGAAGTCAGAAGACAGGAGAGGTCAGCTTCGTCATCAAATAGTCAGCGCGCTTGCGCAACAGCGGCAAATGGAAGAGGAGGTGGGCAGAGCATTTGGAGGATGTTAGCGGATTCAGGAAGGTCACCTAGACAACGTGGAATGCCCGGTATTCAGCTGGGGCTGCAGAATAGGTTCCCCCTCATAATGTTCCACAAGCCGGCAGTCCTATACTTGTGCGGTGTGCCTCACCTATGGCTACGCCTAGAGTCAGCGGTATGCTGGGGAATGGTGAGTGTGCTACTTTATCTCAGCTCTCAGCACTATCTTCATCTTTGGAGCAGCTGATTAATGTTATGTGTACTCAGTCAGTTTCTCAAACAGAGATGTCTGGAGGTATGGACAGCGGCGCAGCAGGGGTTTGGTCAGCTGTTTTGGTCGAACCAAGGCCAGTGCCTCAGACCGCTGTTGTTATATCTCCAGATACTAGAAGCAGTGCAGACATAGTAAATGTACCAGAAAAAGGGGCTAAAGAGTGCATGCCATGTTTTCTTTCACCTCTAGGGTTTCATTTGCATTCCTCTCTGAAAGAGAACATCTGGAAGGGGGATTACATAGATTTAAACATGGTTCTTCCTCCTTCTAGAGAATTTTCCAAATATGAGAGAAGGGATGAGAAAACAGAGGATGAAAGGCGGAAACCATTAATTAAATCATTTTAGAGTTGGTTACAAGCCTTTTGCATCTATGCGAGTGTATTGTGTGAGAAATTTCCTGAAAAAAGTTTGTTGTTATTTCAACATATTGATAAAATCTTGGAAGCATATAGGAGCTTTAGCGGTCTGTCATGGTTAACTTATGATGAGGCCTTTAGACAAAAATTGGCGGTCCAACCCTCACTGCAGTGGGGGTCCAAGGAAGTCGGTCTTTGGTTAAATTTATTTTTGCCACAAAGACAGCCTTTTTTACTACGTCTGTTACCACTCATTCTTCTGGTACTACATATAAAAAGGTTTATGTTTTGCAAACAATGATAGCCAATGTAAATGGTTGACTGCTTGCAAATACAAGCATGAATGTGCTTTTTGCTCTGAAAACATCCGCTCTCTAAATGTTTTCGTAAGCTGCAAGCAAATCAAAAAGAGCGTTTTTCAAAAAGCAACTACACCAGTGATGTTTCCAAAAATGCTTCTGTGGTTGCAAATCTATCCAAATCAACAGATGGCTTCTCTGTTAATTGAAGGATTCACGGTAGGTTTTCAATTACCAATCTTTCAAGGTTCTGGTTGTACACTGGTGGAGAATTTAAAGTCAGTCAAAGAATATCCTCAGTTGGTAAGGAAAAAATTATTTAAATAAGTGGCGGCAGGGAGATTGGAGGGCCCTTTTGATTTCCCTCTTTTCTCAAATTTTAGGATCTCCCCATTGGGTTTAGTTCCCAAAAAAGAGCCAAATGAATTTCGGCTCATTCATCATTTATCGTTTCCTTTTGGCAGTTCTTTAAATGATCAAATTGACTCGGATTCATCATCAGTGTCCTATACATCTTTTGATTCAGCGGTAGAAAAGTTGCGAATCTAGTTCTCTTATTTATTCATTTGTTGATTCAGAGAAAATATTCCTGGTCTCATATTAGTAAAACTTTGTCAGGTATCTCCTTTTTCTTGCGCCTTTACAATCTGCCTCCGTGTCACAGTTTTTTCTCGGTGAGGCAGGTTCTAAAGGGGTACAGAAGGGTTACGTTACAGAAGGATGTCAGGTCTCCTATTATGCCCGACATTTTAGCACGACTTTGTGTGGCAACCTCACAGGTCTGCTCCTCTAGTTATGAAGACACCCTTTTTAATTCTGTTTTTATGATGGAATTTTTTGCCGCTTTCAGAAATTTTACCTGCTTCACGGGCTAGTAATTTGGACATTTTATTGTCAAATGTTAGATTGCTTACAGATGGTTTGAGTATTTTTCTGTGTTTTAGTAAAACGGACTCTCTAGGTATGGGGTCCTGGATAAATTTAAAGTAGTGCCAAGATGCAAGTGTTTGCCCGGTAAAAGCTTTTCGTTACTATTTTGATTTAAGACCAAATATTTCAAATTTCTTATTTATCCATAGGGATGGTCCACCACTAAGTACCAATTTTTGGTGGTCCTGAAAAAATGTTTGGCACACCTCAAGTTGGGTCATTTAAAGATAACATCTAATTCTTTTCGAATCGGAGTGGCTACTGAAGCCGCTCGGATTGGTTTAGAAGAAAGTACCATTAAAAAAATAGGGAGATGGAGTTCAAATTCTCTTAAGTTATATATTGGTGCTTATTAATATTATTGTTCTGTTTTCACCGTACAGTTTGGATTGTGGGTCATTTTTATATTTTTTGGGCACAGAAAAGAGCGGCAGATAGAATTTATTCGGAGAATTTGGGCCAGGATCCTTACTCTTTTCACATTCATTGGTATGGATGAAGAGGTATGTTATGGGAAGATTTGGTCTTTGAATTTGGCAGATTATATGCAGTATATGATGCTCCGGATATACTTATTATACACCTCAGTGGTAACGATATTGGTAAGATGAAAACGTTTAACCCAATTTCTAATATGAAGGATACGTTTAGATTCTTGAAGTTAGTCTCGCCACACACGGTTCTGTTTTTTTCTGAAATAGTGCCGCGTTTCCGTTGGTTGGAATCTATTTTTTTCAAACCTCTTGAGAAAGTCTGTAAAAGGATAAATAGGGCGTTAGAGAAATTTCTTGTTCCTCAGTTGGGCCTTAATTTAGATCTACAAACATGCATAGAGTCGGCCGCGGTCTGGGGTTGTGTTGACAGAAGGGTTGCTGTTAACAACCCTTCTGTCGATTGGGAGATTTAAGAAAAAGGTTTCATGACAAATGTTGAGTCAGCTCGGGTCTCAGTGGCTGGGTTGAGTATGGTTTATTGCTTAATAAATTTTTGGTTGAGAATATGATTTATGAAAATAAAATTTGATGTTATAATCAATGAATTTTTTTTTTTTATAAACCAATAAATCAGGCCGTGGCCAATGTTATCCAAAAAAGAAAAAAAAAAAATATATATATATAAAGTTAAAATAAATAAATAAATATATATATATATATATATATATATATATATATATATATATATATATATATATATATATATATATATATATATATATATATATATATATATAATATATATCTATCTATCATATTTATCGGCGTATAACACGCACTTTTTTCCCCTTAAAATCAGGGGAAAATCGCGGGTGCGTGCTATACGCCGATCCCCTGCGATCCTGAGCTTCAAAATCGCCGACCGCGATTTGAAAATGGCGCCGCTGGTGCCGAAATACACAGAGCCGGTCCTCGGCTCTTCTCGGCCACTTTCGGCTTCACTCGAGCGCCGCCCGAACCTAGCCGAGTGTACTCGGCTAGGTTCAGATAGCTTCGCTCACAGTCACGCCCATCCCGGGCGGGACTACGAGTGGAACCCGAAAGGGAACGAGAGCCGCCGAGAAGAGCCGAGGACCGGCCCTGTGTATTTCGGCGCCGATGGCGCCATTTTCAAATCGCTGTCGGCAATTTTGAAGCTGGGGATCGCAGGGGAGCGGCACCATTTTTAAACTGCAAGCTGCAAGGCTGCACTGGGGCAAGGCTGCACTGGGGCAAGGCTGCACTGGGATAAGGCTGCAATGGACACTGGGGAAGGCTGCACTGACAAGGCTGCACTGACAAGGCTGCACTGACATGGCTGCACTGGGGCAAGGCTGCACTGAGAAGGCTGCAATGATGGGCATTTAAATGTAATTTTTTTTTCCCTTACACTTCCCTCCTAAAAGTTTTTTTTCCTTAAAATTCCCTCCTAAACTTGGGGTGCGTGTTATACGCCGGTGCATGTTATACGCAGATAAATATGGTGTATATATATATATATATATATATATATATATATACAATTAAAATAAATAAATACAAAATAATAATAATTATTCGTGTGGTGTGCTTTTTTATTATTAATCTATGCAAGTTTGTTGGTTTGCATGATGCCTGCGATCCCATGGGGAAGAATAAGGGGTAAGCCATTTTAGGCAACCCTTTCCTCATGGGATCGAGGCATCACATTTAGGAAACATTTAAGGGGGTTTTTAATAATTTCAAAGCTGATTGGCTAATTAGGGTCAGGTGATCCAAAGGGTTATAGAAGGTTAGTAGGTTGGTTGGAGATAGGTCAGTTAGGATCAGGTGTCATAAGGAGATTCTGGAAGGTCAGCAGTTCAGTTAGGGATTGGTCAGTTAGGGTCAGGTGTTTTAGAGGTTTCTAGAAGGTCAAGAGTTCAGATAGGAATTGGCTAGTAAAGGTCAGGTGACAGTTCAGAATATTCTAGAAGGCCTTTTTTGACCTATTTAAGGAGCTGTTCCATTAGGGTCTGTGCCAGTCACCAGAGAAAATACAGCGCAAAAGAGATCCCCGCCCTAATCCCCCACCCCACCCCCACCCCGGCGGCCGATTTATGTGGTGGCTCCCTTTGGTGAATAACTAAAGGGGAGATTTAAGAAAAAGTTTCATGATAAATGTTGAGTCAGCTCCAGTCTCAGTGGTTGGGTTGAGTATGATTTATTGCTTAATACATTTTTGGTTGAGAATATGATTTATGAAAATAAAATTTGATGTTATAATCAATTCATTTTGTATAAACCAATAAATCAGTCCATGGCCAATGTTATCCAATATATATATTTACTATGGGTTAACCTCGAAAGGTATTCTCCGAACAAGTTAATATAAGTAGAAGGGAATAAGGCATTATAACATAGTCCAAAAATGAAGACAAGAGTTTGTGTAACACAGTAGCAAAATATAAATAAAACTAGTAAGCCAGCATAGTTGAATATAGACAGTGAGTGATTCTCTAATGGGTTAGGAGGGAGGGAGGGAGAGGAGGGGGGAGTTGGGGAAATGCTTGCTGGATAGTATTTCAATGCTGAAGATAGAAATTACGAAGGATAAATAGCATGTATGGAATACTTGAAATGATCTTAAGATATTTTGTATTGGAAGAAAATAATGAATAAAGAATAAATAATTAAAAAAAAGAATATGTAAGTATTTGAATGTACATTGTCTGGCCACAGACTCTTGTGGGGAAGGACTGCTTGAGAGCACAAGATGAATCAACCAGAGGGGAGTAATATTCCTGTTGTTAAAGTGAGTGAACAATCTCATGATTTTTGTGTTCCGCAGTAAAAGTTCATCAAACTAAAGTAAAGTTTGTTTCCCTTATCTCCAACTGTACTGTGGAAGTTAAGTGAGTGCTGGTTGAGGGAGGAAAGTTACACAAGGTATGTTGCAGCTCTACAAAAGTGGCTATACTGTGAAAGGATAGTGTGTCTCTCGGATCTGGTGACATGTGGGAGGAGTCAGAATATGGTGGACACCTAAGACTGATATACAAGGCCTCCGGGGGAAACAGTTAGGCCAATGCATTAAAGCCAGCCTATGTCTACAGATGATGGAGCTGATCAGGGGCACAACTAGAAATCACAGGGCCTCATAGCAAAATGTTGTATGGGCCCCCCCCTGCAAACCGCCCCCCCTCTGCAAACCGCCCCCCCCCCCCCCTGCAAACCGCCCCCTCCACAAAAAAAACAACTAATGCCATTGAACTACAGATTACCGCACCCATGTGGCACAGTACCCAGGCAACAGCTTATATAAATTTTGAACAACAAAGTATGCAGTATACTGTATGCAGCCCCTGAAGGACACACATTGCTGACCTCCAGCCTTCTAACCAATTTCTGTTCTGCTATAAAAAATGAAATAGTTCAACTCACCATAATGCAGAATCAGTGGGAGCCCTGAGCGTGTCACTTGCCACCGCCGCCTGCCACCAGATGCAACTTGTCACGGAATGTCACTTGCCACATCACCCGCCACACGTTGCGGATTGTCCACTTGCCATGTTGCCTGCCACCAGATGCAGATTGTCACTTGTCACACGTTGCAGAATGTCACCTGCCACATGTTGCCGATTGTCCACTTGCCACGTCCCGGATTGTCACTTGCCACGTCACCTGCCACACATTACTGATTGTCACTTGCCACGTCCCAGATTGTCACTTGCCACACATTAGATTGTCACTTGCCACGTCACCTGCCACACATTACGGATTGTCACTTGCCACTTTCCGGATTGTCACTTGCCACACGTTACGGATTGTCACTTGCCACGTCGCCTGCCACATGTTACAGATTGTCACTTGCCACGTCACCTGCCATACATTACAGATTGTCACTTGCCACGTCACCTGCCACACATTACGGATAGTCACTTGCCACATCACCTGCCACACATTACGGATTGTCACTTGTCACGTCCCGGATTGTCAATTGCCACACATTACGGATTGTCACTTGCCACGTCCCGGATTGTCACTTGCCACGTCACCTGCCACACATTGTGGATTGTCACTTGCCATGTCCCGGATTGCCACTTGCCACACATTACGGATCGTCACTTGCTGCCACGTCCCGGATTGTCACTTGCCACTTCACCTGTCACACATTACGGATTGTCACTTGCTGTGTCACTTTCATGCTGTGTCCCAGAGTCAGGCAGCAGAGAGATAAGGTCATCTCTCTGCTTCCCGAGGCTGCCTGCACAGTGAGGGGGGAACTGCACTGCAGGGAAGCAGGGAGGGCGCCGGGCGGTGAGAGATGATGTCATCTCTATGCACCCCCCGGCTGCCAGCTCCCTGATTGGCCAGCCTGCTCACACACGAGCCGAGCCGCCCAGCTGACTCACCGTCTGACAGCCCTCGGAGCCGCCCGCTCTCATCCGCGGGCCCGCAAAGCTGCCCGCTGTCACCCGCGGAGCCGCCTGTCCTCACCGGGCCCGTAACGGCTCCGGGCCCCATAGCGGCCGCGTGTGTCGCTATGGCGGTAGTTCCGCCACTGGAGCTGATGCTCAGATGCCCCTATTTAACACACTACATTCTGCAGGGCATAGCCTGGGGCATTGGCTTATTGTGTGACCCTAAAGCTCCAGGCAAGTTGAAAAATGGTCTTGGCTCAGAAGATGTAGAGAATGTGTAATGTTTCTCAACATCACTCGAAGCGTATCTAAGCCCAACATTACATAGCTTAAATAATGGATAATAATAGTAACTAAACTTCAGTAACCTTTGTTAACTGTGGAAAGGATCTAAACCTTTGCACATCTATTATTGTGTTCTAGACCATAACAGGCAGTAAAGCCTTGCTGTTTTATTACACATCTGGATATATACTTGTATGATGTATTATGAATTGATGCGATTTATCAGCATCGAAGGTTACAATCATAAACTCACAAAAATCGACCTGGTTTATAACCCAAAAGTTGTAGAAAACTAGCTCTACTGTCTATGATCCTGAAAACAGTAGCCTTAACTATTAAAAATACACAATAAAAGTTTTTAGCATAGCTTGACCTGCCAAAGTCCTGCCACTTTTTGGATACGTTTTGTGCACTTTTGCTATGCCTCAGGACTTGTTTACATTTTTTGGGGTGACCAATTTAATCTTCACAAATCAATGCAGGCTCATCGCTAGGGCACATAGAAAAAAATATCTTTCTCTATGCCCTCTTCATACCACAATACTGTCTTGAGGTGGGTTGCAGTGCATTGAATAAAAATGCATTTGTATTTTTCCACGGAACCCCACCTTATGGATGGGAATAGGAATCTTTGAAATGTCACGTGTGACATTTTAACCACTTAAGGACCAAGCCTCTTTTTTACACTTGTTGTTGACAAGTTAAAATAATTTTTTTTTTTGCTAGAAAATTACTTAGAACCCCCAAACATTATATAGATATATTTTTTTTTTAACACCCTAGAGTATAAAATGGTGGTCGTTGCAATACTTTCTGTCACACTGTATTTGCGCAGTGGTCTTACAAGCGCAAATTTTTAGGAAAAATACACTTTTTTGAATTAAAAAATAAGACAAACAGTAAAGTTAGACCATTTTTTTTTATATTGTGAAAGATAATGTTACCCTTAGTAAATTGATACCCAACATGTCACGCTTCAAAATTGCACCCGCTCATGGAATGGCAACAAACTTTTACCCTTAAAAATCTCAATAGGCGATGTTTTTTAAAAATGTCTACAGGTTGCCAATTTTGAGTTACAGAGGGGGTCTAGGGCTAAAATGATTGGTCTCGCACTAACGATCCTGGTAATACCTCACATGTGTGGTTTGAACACCGTTTTCATATGCGGGTGGTACTCATGTATGCGTTTGCTTCTGCACACGAGCTTGACGGGACGGGGCACTTTAAAAAAAAAAAAAATGTTCTCATATTTTTTTTACTTTTAGTTTTAGTTTTTTTATTTTGACACAGTTTAAAAAAAATGCTGGATCACTTTTATTCCTATTACAAGAAATGTAAACAACCTCAGATCTCACATTTACACTAAAATGGAATATAAAAAAAAAATCTCCTTTAAGAGCCCTCCCATGCCATGGAACCGAGCAGGGGCCATCTTCCCCTCAGTCGGCAGCCAGGTATCCATAGGAGTGGGGGCAACTCTCCCGCCGCCGCTGAAAGTGATCTTGCGGAAAATCCACAGCGAAGACCACTTTTATCTTAAAGAGAAACGCATGCTGTTCCTAAAAATACCGGGGTTATGGCAGATAGCTGCTGCCATAACCCCGGTATTTAGCGTCAAAGTACTGACGTATGGGTACGGCGATTTATGTGAAGTGGTTAACCACTTTAAGACCGGGCCTATTTTTCAAACTGGTTGTTTAAAAGAATTTTTTTTTTGCTAGAAAATTACTTAGAACCCCCAAACATTATATATATTTTTCTAACACCCTAGAGAATAAAATGGCGGTCATTGCAATACTTTCTGTCACAACGTATTTGCGCATCGGTCTTACATGCGCACTTTTTTAAAAGAAAAATACATTTTTTTTAATTAAAAAAATAAGACAGCAGTAAAGTTAGCCTAATTTTTTATTCTATATACATATTTATATTGGTTTTCTTTTTTTTTCTAGGGTGACCACACTAACCATATGGTATCTATGGAAGAACAGTGTTGTCACCCTAGGAAAGGAAGTGTGTTTGAGATACAAAACACTTCACTCTATTTTCACTCTATTTTCATCTTCATAAAATGGGGTGGGGGGGGGGGCGTTCTGTTGTCTACAAAAGAAACTTGGTACAATGCTAACTGAAAAGAGTGCAACACAAGTAGAGAGCACAGTAAGTTATTAGTTCACAATATTTATGGCAGGATAAACAGGTATTTTTTGCATTTGCTAAACGAATATAACAAAATACTTTAAAAGTACAGGTATATTTAATAGGCCAATTGGTAGAAAATAAGAAAAGTTTCACTGTAATAAGCAGAATGTCCAGAAAAAGTCAGACAGAAGCTTTTCATCGTATATTCTGATCGTGTGTAGGCCTCATCAGACTTTTTTTTTTAGAAAATTCTGACGGACCTAGAAATAGAACATGTTCTAAATATTTCCGACGGAACCAATTCCTATCGGGAAAACCGCTCGTCTGTATGCTGTTCCGACGGACCAAAAACGACGCATGCTCTGAAGCAAGTACGAGACGGAAGCTATTGGCTACTGGCTATTGAACTTCCTTTTTCTAGTCCCATCGTACCTGTTGTACGTCACCGCGTTCTTGACGGTTGGACTTTGGTTGGACTTTGGTTTGACCGTGTGCAGGCAAGACCGCTTGAATGGAATTCCGTCGGAGTTCTGTCGGAAAAACCTTTGGAGTTTATTCCAATGGCAAAACCAGTCGTGTGTACAGGGAATTAGGGTTTACATATAATTTAACCACTTGCTTACCGGGCACTTAAACCCCCCTCCTATCCAGACCAATTTTCAGCTTTCAACGTTGACGCACTTTGAATTACAATTGCGCAGTCATACAACACTGTACCCAAATTACATTTTTATCATTTTTTCCCCACAAATAGAGCTTTCTTTTGGTGGTATTTGATCACCTCTGCGATTTTTATTTTTTGTTAAAAAAATTTAAAAAGACCGAATTTTTGAAAAAAAATTTTTTTTTTTTATATTTTGTTATAAAAATTTTTAAAAGGGTAATTTTTCTCCTTCATTGATGTACGCTGATGAGGCGGCACCAATGGGCACTGATAGGTGGCAGTGATGGGCACTGATGGGTGGCAGTGATGGGCACTGATTGGTAGCAATAATGGGCACTGATCTTGTACACTGCTAGGTGGCACTGATTGGCACCACTGGTGGGCATTGTTAGGTGGCAATGGTGGGCATTGATAGGTGGCACCTGTAGGCATTGATAGGTGGCACTTATGGGCATTGATACGTGGCACTGGTGGGCACTGTGGGCACTGTGATGTTGCAATGTAAGGTGGCACTGGCAGGGGGTACTGGTGGCACAATTGAAGCACAATTGAGGCATTATTGCCTCCTCCTCTTCGGGACCGATGTCCCTTGCTGCTGAGCCGGTGATCGGCTTTTTTTTCTCCTCGCACTGTCAGCGCGAGGAGAAAAAAAAAACGATCACAGAGCTTTTGTTTTGATCATGTGATCAGCTGTCATTGGCTGACAGCTGATCACATGGTAAGGGGCCGGGACCGGCCCCTTACTTGGATCGGTGATCACCCGAGTCTCAGTGACTCGGTGATCACAGCGCGCTCCACGCGCGCCCTGCAGGGCGCGCGCAGGGCACGTGCACAGGGGAGGCCGTCATATGACGGCCTCCCGGGAATGCAGGTCCGCGCTGTAGCCGTCATTCGGCTATAGCGCGGATAGCAAGCGGTTAAAGGATAAGTTCACCTTTAGCACCGTGTTACACATTACACCCGTATTCAGCGTTTAACATGTAACATGTTACTAATGTACCTGCCCCTGCACCCCCTGAGCCCCCACTGTGACAGTGGCCAACGATCTGTGAATGAATGAATTACAAGTTCCATCTACCACTGTGGCAGACAGCTTGTAGTTCTCAATAACCTTCAAGGGTGCTGGTGAGGGATCTCATAGTTCATTGATTCTTCCTGGACTTTAGTAACTGTCTGCCTGTACAGGTGGTACGAGCAGACAGCTGTACTGAGAGTCTGCAGGAGCCTGGCATTGCACCTGCTATCTGACGACTGGCTGTGGAATGCTCTGCAGGCACCTAAGAAAAAAATAATAATAAATGCACATTTTCTAACCTGCAAAAAAATGTAACTTATCCTTTAACACAGGGTTTGTCAACCATGGTTCCTTAAGCAATGAAAAATTTCTGCCCTTTTTAGGTAAGTTCCACTGACACCATTGATCGTCTTAGCTTTATGTAAGGGGGTAATTCTTACTAATGACTACAAGTGTAAGAAGCATTTTTCCTTCTAACCATCACACAAGGGATGAGCTGAACACCCCCCCCCCCCGTTCAGTTCACACCAGAACATGTGAACAGACAAAACATTTGTGCAAACATACGAACACCCTTAAAGTCTATAGGACACGATTGTGAAAAATCAAAAAGTGTTAATTTTAAAAGCTTATATGCAAGTTTTTGCCATAAAAAGTGTTTGGGGACCCGGGTACTGCCCCAGGGGACATGTATCAATGCAAACAAAACTTTTCTAAAATGGCCGTTTTTTTCTGGAGCAGTGATTTTAATAATGCTTAAAGTGAAACAATAAAAATGAAATATTCCTTTAAATATGGTGCCTGGGGATCCCCTTAGTCTGCTTGTAAAGTGGCACATCTTTCTCAAGCGTTTTTCTGTGCCGCTGCAAAATTACATTTCCAAAGGAAAAAATGTCATTTAAAATTGCTCCAGCTATAATGTATTGCCGGCAATATAGATAAGCAGGGCTTTTTTTCTCAGAGAATAGGTGCAGGAACTCAACCATGCCCACCACACACACATACCTGCCAAATGGCATCAAATAGTAGCTCTTCCCTCTGCATACAACCCCCTCCCTTCACTGCCCTCATCTTCTCTCCCCTCCTTAAAAGCTTCACCATCTGTCATATGTCTTACCTTTGTTGCAATATTAGGCTGAAACACCTATCCGGCTGTAGTACCTCCCAGCATACTATACTATACTACAGTCACTTGCAAGGGAGATCATGTAGTAGGAGTATCAACAAGTGGTCACCAGGGAAAAAATGGAGACCACAGAGGGTGCAGGCTACCACGCACCCTCTCCTGCCTATGGCTGCACTGAACCCTGGGCGCCTGTTCTGTATCTCCCTTGTCCCTGTCAGGCACTCAGTGGGATCTGTGCAGGAGATCTGACCCGTGGGAGCTACTGGGAGATAAGCTATCACTTGTAAATGCAGAAGCTAGACTTCAGTGTTACCAAGTGATAGTGGTGAGTAGGGAGCAGAACACCTGAGCCAGAGGTGGTGGAACTGAGTTCCCCCTAGTTCCTGCCATTTTTAAAAAATGGCATAGGGTCCCCCCAAAATCCATACCAGACCCTTATCTGAGCAAGCAGCCATGGCAGGCTAGGAAAGGGGAGGGAGACAAGCGAGTGCCCCCCCCCCTGAACTATACCAGGCCACTTGCTTTCAACATGGGGAGGGTGCTTTGGGGTCCTTTGGCCAATTATGGCTCTCGCAGTAGAGCCAGCTGTAATTGTCCAAAGCATGCGGGTCAGGTGCATGCTTTGGTCAATCATCAGACATCAATGCACTGCAATCTCAGTGCATTATGGGGCATTCCGCGGTGCTCTAAATTTGCTGCGAACGCCCCATAATGCTCACTGTTCAGCGAACGGGCGAACACCCGATGTTTGACTCGAACAGCGAGCTCATCCCTATGTAATGCTGGTAGATTTGCGATCTACCATCTGATAGGTAAATTTAGTAAATTGCTCGTTAGGGGAAGTTAGATTTGCCTCTGTTCCAGCTTGGCTGACGTTGCATGTGTTTCCATACTGGGCCGGTGGGTGTCGTTGTTACTATCGGTCAGAGTTGGAAAGGCAACGTGTCAAAGCGTATGGATGCTCTTCTGTCCCGGAGACAACTCGGTGGAACAGACGTCATGTTTTAGGGTTCGTTTTACAGCCACCTGCTGGCCCTCCTAGCCGACAGGTATGCGTTAGAGTTCTACCTTGTGGTCCTCCGTTCCGGAGGCCCGCGTCGCTGCGGCGCATGGGTGGGCCCAGAAGCTTGTCTGAGGCCTACCACAGCAGACGAGGAATGGTCCTGAGCTGTCTACCCAGAGCGAAGAAGCTGGACAACCGAGGAGATCCCAGGGGAGGACCCGTCATGGAAGGATCATGCAGAGTGCTGGTCTGGAGAGGGGCCTGGTGACTCAGTTGGAGGACGTATCCTAAAGTAACTTTACAGCATAGTGTTGCCGGGTTTGGCTTAAAGGTTCAAGCACTGTGACTGACATTCACCACAAAACCAATACATTCTGTGGCAGAGGATCGTATGGTTCATCCCAAGCAAGTCTGTGGCAGAGACTTTTGTTCGTGCTACGTACTGGCTGCTAGGCAAGTGAGAGAGGCCTATCCAGGCGAGCAAAGAGTGTGTCCCACAAGGGGAGCGCATTCTACTGTAATATTCAACTCTAAAGGACATTTGTCAAGAATCCTACAGAAAGGTATTTGAGCTTTCCCTGCAGTTTTCCTTCTGCCTCTTTCCTGCTACTTCCTTCATTAATTGTTCAATAAAGCATTGAAAACGCACTCAAGTGTTGGTGCGTGTATCGTCCGGAGGTAAACTCAACGGAACCCTAGACCCAGTGCCGGTGAAACAGAGGAAAGGAGAGTGGAGGTAACAAGCCAGCAGCTCCGCCGAGAGTTATTGCTACATGTGGGGGCTCGTCTGGGATTTGTTGACCGTCAGTTCTCGCAACCCAGAGTTTACGGTGAGAGCTGGACTTTGTCAAAATTTTGCAGGAAGAGAAGGGGTTAAAGCTGCAGGACTTTATTTCTGAGTGCGTAGACGACGGGCGCCAGTGAAAGCCCGGGAGCTACGTGATCAGAAGAACAAGTGGGAGGAGTCTACCCTACTTGATACCGCGTGGGATGCGTGTATGTGTTTGGCGCCAGAGGAAGAGAAGTCTCGTGATCGTGCTGAGAAGATCAGAGTGTGGCTATGTCTTTTCCGGCTATGCAGCCAATGATGTGACCGAGAATGTTCCCGGCAAACACCGTGTTGAAATCTGTGCTGACCGGAACCCTGCTTACGGATACTGGAGTTCGTTTGAAGCCGCAGGGGAGGTTTGTTCTGTATACCTCAGGAGATATTGAGGGACTGGGCATGATCTGCCATCGATGTGAAGGACTGGCCGTGCATCTTCGTGCATCTTCGTCCGTTTCTGCTACTACTACAGAGAGAGGACGAAGGGCCACCACTTTGTCTGTTGTTACTGATAATGTTCCAGAGAGAGACACTGATGCCGTCTCACCAGGGGACATTACTGTGATTTCTGCGTCCACTACGCCTACTCCTGTTGTGCCTGTACAGAGGAAGGTGGTATATGTGAAGGCTTCCCGTGGCCATGGTCGAGGCCTACCTCAGAGGTTACCTGAACCGGAGCTACCAAAGTCCATGTCAGGAACGGGTAAGCCACTGATGGAGAATGTATCTGGGACTGTAAATAAATATCAGCCAGCGGAAGAGTTGGGAGATTCAGAAATAGAATCCATGTCGGATCTTTGCGGTGATGATGACTTATTTGAGACTATGTCACAAGAACTGTTGTGGTCACAAGGCGAAGACGTCGCTTCTGCTATGACTTTCCCTGAATGGACAGCCCTGAGTTCTGCCGCACAGTACTGCTACTGAGACTTTATCGAAAGTTGCTAGTTCACTACAGACACCGGCTGGGTCTATGGTGAGCAAATCATTGGATTCTTGTGTACCTCCTGGTATAGGGAAAGACAGATCTTTGCCCAAACTTGCACGTTTGCAGAGAATGTTAAACAAGCGTGTGGCTGCAGAGTATGGTTTGGAATTCCCCTATGTGCCCCAGGACATAATGCAAGTGATTGAACTTAACCGGGAACTTTGGTACAGTGAAGCTGTTTGGGACTACTTGTCTGTGCCTTAGCCTTTCCGAAAGACTGGATGTTCTGTTAAAATGGATGAACATTTTAGTGCATGTTTTATGCACTGGAACTTCGGTCGGCACATCTATGCTGACAAAGTGGTCATCTGCAGGCCCGGAAAAGATGACGTTGTCTATTTCATTACCACAGTGGATAAAACGGGAAAGACACTGACCTTGCCAGATCCCCGGTTTTATTGGTGATTATCAGGGCCGTCTTTAAGGCAGGGCAAAAGGGGCAGCTGCCCTGGGCCCTGTTATTGTTGTGGGGCCCAAAGCAGCTGTCTCATACTTGCCAACTATCCAAGTTTAAATTCCTTTGTCCCTTGAAGTTTTAGTCCTGTGCTGTGTCCCGATATCTCAGTGTGTAGTGCTGGTATTAATACTGCCCAGCTCTGCCCTATTGTTGTCTACAGATGACTCACCTGCAGACCCTATGTTTACATGTAAACAACCGGCATTCATATGTAAATAGCGGCGGCATTGCTTAGTAAATAGCTGCGGCCGGCGGCATTGATATGTAAAGAAGGGCGGCATTCATATGTATATCATGCTCCCCTGCAGTGAGGAGATGATGTGCTGTAACCTCTAGCAACTAATCAGTGAGCAGTATTACTGAACAGTAATCTCTAGCAACCAATAACAAGCAGAAATCATTTGCTGTAACCTCTAGCAACTAATCAGTGAGCCGTAATGTGTGCTGTAACCTCTAGCAACCAGTCAGTAAGCAGTAATGATATGCTGTTACCGCTGGCAACCAATCACAATTCCTGCTTGATCTGATACAGTAACTGATTTTAAGTCTAGCTGCTATTTATTGTATGTCTCAGAGCAGGTGGAGAGTGAAATTGCATGGTGGGGGGGCCCAAGAAAATGTTTGCCCGGGGTCCTATCAATATTAAAGACGGCCCTGGTGATTATGGACAAAAGAACTTTGAAGTTAGATAGTTAGTTAGTGTCAGTATAAAGAGATCTTCGTGGTCAAGATCTGCATATTCTGTTCAGTGTTTCAAATCCAAGGACTTCTTTTTGCTAGCCGGATTTCCTTCATTTAGAGATATTAATATACAGGGATGGACTCCTTAAGATTATTTTGATATAGGAAAAAAGGAAGAGAGGCTCATTTTTTTAAAAATTAGGCTTTGCTCCTGATATTGTACAGTATATGTGTGTGTTTAATATGTTTTCCTTTTCAGGAACTATTGGATCTCCTATCAAGCTGGGAGGCTTTTCAGCTAGATGGATAGTGAGGTTATGTACAGTCATAAGATGGTTTTGTTTATGGATGTGAACATAATGTTTTGTAGATGTAAGTCTTATAATGTCTTTCCACTGTCTTTCTTTCTTCTTTGACTATCCAAGTTATTAAAAGCTCAAATACCTACTCCCAGGCTTGGGAGTTACTGTCATTGTTTTTGGACAGACGTTGGGGACAACGTCTACTGTAGTGGGGGGAGTATGTAGCGCTGGTAGATTTGCGATCAACCATCTGATAGGTACATTTAGTAAATTGCTCGTTAGGGGAAGTTAAATTTGCCTCTGTTCCAGCTTGACTGACGTTGCATGTGTTTCCATACTGGGCCGGTGGGTGTCGTTGTTACTATCGGTCAGTGTTGGAAAGGCAATGTGTCAAAGCACATGGATGCTCTCCTGTCCCGGAGACAACTCAGGGGGAGGTGGTCCTCCGAGTGGGATTCTGGGAGAGGGTATTTATGGGACAGACGCCATGTTTTAGGGTTCGTTTTACAGCCACCTGCTGGCCCTCCTGGCCGACAGGTATGCGTTAGAGTGCTACCTCGTGGTCCTCCGTTCGGGAGTCCCGCATCGCTGCAGCGCATGGGTGGACCCAGAAGCTTGTCTGGGGCCTACCACAGCAGCCGAGGAATGGTCCTGAGCTGTCTATCCAGAGTGAAGAAGCTGGACAACCGAGGAGATCCCAGGGGAGGACCCGTCATGGAAGGATCATGCAGAGTGCTGGTCTGGAGAGGGGCCTGGTGACTCGGTTGGAGGACGTATCCTAAAGTAACTTTACAGCATAGTGTTGCCGGGTTTGGCTTAAATGTTCAAGCACTGTGACTGACATTCATCGCAAAACCAATACATCCTGTGGCAGAGGATCGTATGGATTCACCCTAAGCAAGTCTGTGGCAGAGACTTTTGTTCGTGCTACGTACTGGCTGCTAGGCAAGTGAGAGAGGCCTATCCAGGCGAGCAAAGAGTGTGTCCCACAAGGGGAGCGCATTCTTCTGTAATATTCAACTCTAAAGGACATTTGTCAAGAATCCTACAGAAAGGTATTTGAGCTTTCCCTGCAGTTTCCCTTCTGCCTCTTTCCTGCTACTTCCTTCGTTAATTGTTCAATAAAGGATTGAAAACGCACTCAAGTGTTGATGCTTGTATCGTCCGGAGGTAAACTCAATGGAACCCTAGACCCGGTGCCGGTGAAACAGAGGGAAGGAGAGTGAAGGTAACAAGCCCGCTTAAACCAGCGAGAGTTATTGCTACACCTACATCACACTAATGATTCATCAATTGTAGATATAGTAGATATTATAGTATAGTATATACACTATATTGTCAAAAGTATTGGGATGCCTGCCTTTACACGCACATGAACTTTATTGACATCCCAGAGTTAGTCAGTAGGGTTCAATATTGAGTTGGCCCACCCTATGCACCTTTAACAGCTTTAACTCTTCTGGGAAGGCTGTCCAAAAGGTTTAAGAGTGTGTCTATGGGAATGTTTGACCATTCTTCAAGAAGCACATTTGCGAGGTTGTGAGGTTGTGTTGGATGAAAAGCCCTGCCTCGCAGTCTCCACTTTAATTCATCCCAAAGCTGTTCTATTCAAGTTGACGTTAGGACTTTGTTCAGGCCAGTCAAGTTCCTCCACCCCAAACTTGCTCAACCAGGTCTTTATGGACCTTAATTTGTGCACTGGTCCAAATCATTTGGTGGAGGTAGGATTATGATGTGGGGTTGTTTTTCAGGGGTTTGGCTTAGCCCCTTAGTTCCCGTGAAGGGAACTCTTTAGGCATTAGCATAACAAGACATTTTGGACAATTCAATTCTCCCAAATTTTGTGGGAACAGTTTGGGGATGGCCCCTTCTTGTTCCAACATGACTGCACACCAGTGCACAAAGCAAGGTCTATAAAGACATGGATGAGCAAGTTTGAGGTGCAGAAACGTGACTGGCCTGCACAGAGTCCTGACCTCAACCCTTTTCGGATGAATTAGAGCGGAGACTGCAAGCCAGGCCTTCTCGTCCAACATCAGTGCCTGACCTCACAAATGTGCTTCTAGAATAATGGTCAAACATTCCCATAGACACGCTTCTAAACTTTGTGGACAGCCTTCCCAGAAGAGTTGAAGCTGTTATAGCTGCAAAGGGTGGGTCAACTCAATATTGAACCCAATGAACTAAGACTGGGATGCCATTAAAGTTCATGAGTGTGTAAAAGCAAGCGTTCCAAAACTTTTGACAAAATAGTGTATGTAGATATAGCCATTTTTAGCAGGGGTTCTATGAGACTGGGAAGTTATTTCAAGTGTTCCTCCTGTGTTTAAAAGGTTGAGAAAGTCTGCTTTAAGATGTTGGATGTCTATGATAGTCACTAAAACACTTATTTTTCAACATTTACATAGACGAGGATGAACTCTACTTACCTTTAACTATTACATCAGCTTTGTTGATTACAGAATCATCCAGTTGTTGGTCATGGGATAGTGCCACAATTTATAAAGTTCTTTCTACATTGTAAGTCACTAAAGGTCATAAAGAAGTGACACATTTTAAACATACATCAGTGTGTACTAGTATAGAGCTCAACTACAAGTAAGATTTTCAGCCATGTGTATGAGACCTGCAAGTGAATGAAAGTGCCTGGTGCCTCTGGCTGTCTTGGAGGTCTGCTTGGGGAATGACACAGGGAGGATACAACACTGAGCCACTTATGTTATATTTTATTTCCACCTATATTTTTATAGTAAGTGTGTATTATGATATAAGATGTATTATGCATTATCTTTCAACAGTCCCAACATGGTGACATATATGATATGCATGATATGGTAAACATGTTGTGCTTTACAGGATGCAAATGTTCATTGTTCTGTTGTATTGATTGCTGAAGCCCCCTTCACATGGCCATTTCGATTAGGTCCACCTATCAGTTTTTCAAGTGGACCTGATCAGAAGGTCCATAGAGCCCTGTGGACACCCACCTACCTCTGGGTCCATCAGGTCTTTTAAAAAAACTGCAAAGGACTGCATCTTTTTCCCTTTTGGTGGACTCGATCAGAGGTAGCCTAATGTAATTGGACAGCAGAGTCAGCTCACCTGGCTGCCCATAGAGCTGGCAGGTCAGTATGCCCACTATGCAGAAGCTGAGAGGGCTGATCGGATCCTCTGCCCTGATCAGCAGGGGATCAACTCACAGATCCCCAGTATTTGAAGTGGAATCCATCCCATGTGAATGGGGCCTAATTGTAAAACTGTAAAGAAAAAACTTTAGGCTGGATTCACACGTGTGCAGCCAGTTGCTGTGCAGTTAACATGTATTGTGTTACAGTGTTCCCATTCATTATAAATGTGCTGCTAAATGCTAACTATTTGCAAAAAAACAGAAAATGCCTTTGACACCCTTTTTTTACAACACAGAACACCACAAACAATGCACCCTTTCATGTCAGAGGCCCTCCTAAACCTTGTTCACCCCCTTGATGTTCTTAAAGGTTTTAATCATGTCTCCCTTTCCCTTCTTTCCTGAAGATCAGTGAAAAATGTAGCGCTAAAAATATAAAACAAAAAACATTGAACATTATATCAAGTATTGTATGTAAATAATAAAAACTTTGTGATAAAAATCAATCTCAAATATAATGAATATAAAACAGAACATGTATATAATAAGTAGAAACACAGGTGAGAAAGTCCCAAAGGTGAAACAATCCTATGGTAAACATATATGGAGTTCACCACGAAAAGTTGTTGCTCAGAAGTGGGGTACAAAGGCCTCAGCAGGCATGTAAAGCGTCAGGGATAGTGTGTCCTCCACCCGAGTTAATATACACTCTTACCGGAAATAGTGGACTTGAATGTCAGCGACAACGAGTCAATCAAGCAAGGATAGCCCGATCAGCAGATTTCCGAAATGATCCAGGGAATCCAAAGAGCTCCGAGAACAAATCCAGAGAATCGCAGAGGTAACCGTGAGGCTGGAACCCAGATGTTAAGCAGCCAGACTGGAAATCCAAAAACTCTCATCCGAAGGGTTGATTCCAAGACTCCAGACTGTACATATTAAGTTCCTGAAGTCACTCTCAATATGTTTTATCCCCCAGACCTGTCACCATTTTTGTTACCCATCTCTGGACTCATTCTATCATATCAGTATATTTTTATATGTGAGGTCCCCAGAACTGGACACAGTATTTTAAATGAGGTCTCACTAAAGATTCACAGTATATAGGTGAATTAAGACCTTTTTCCTTCTGCTGGTGATCCCTCTAGAATTCCTAGAATACTAGCATCTAAGAATTCTATTAGCTTTTCCCACTACCTGGTCTCACAGTTTACCACCACATTCTGTTATCTATCCTTTATCAACTGCATATCCACTGAACCAACCAAGGGTTTAGTCCTAGCTTGTACAACTTTTGTATTAGATCATTATGTGGAACTGTAGCAAATGCCTTGCTGAAATCAAGATATTCTATGTCCACAGCACCACCCTGGTCCAAAACATTGGTGATACATAGCTGCCAACTGTCCCTGATTTTGAGGGACTGTCCCTAATTTGGAACAAAGTCCCTCTGTCTCTCTTTCCTCCTCATTTGTCCCTCATTTTGGTTTGATCTATATAGTTGTATATAAAATGCACTATTTATCTTTCAAAAAGTCTTTCACAGTGCTAAACCTTTGATTCAAATTCTAAATTACTGCATTTACTAATTTTAACCACTTGCCGACCGCCTACCGCATATATACTGCGGCAGAGCGGCACGGGCAGGCAAAATCACGTACCCGTACGTGATCTGCCTCCCGCGGGCGGGGGGTCCGATCGGACCCCCCCCCCGGTGCCATCGGCGGTCGGCATCTGACTGGGAGCGTCGGGAGGCGAGGGGGAGACCATCCGATCGTGGCCCCCCCCTCGCGATCGCTCCCAGCCAATGGGAATCCTCCTCTGCCTGTGTGTCGTTTCACACAGGCAGAGGATGTGATGTCATCTCTCCCCGGTCTGGCAGTTTCCGTTCCAGCGCCGAGGAGAGATGACAAGTGAGTGCACAACACACACACACACACAGTAGAACATGCCAGGCATACTTTACACCCCCGATCCCCCCCCGATCGCCCCCCGATCCCCCCCCAATCACCCCCCCCCCCCTGTCACAAACTGACATTAGCAGTATTTTTTTTTTTTTTTTTTTTTTTTTTTTTCTGATTACTGCATAGTGTCAGTTTGTGACAGTTAGTGTTAGGGCAGATAGTATTACCCCCCTTTAGGTCTAGGATACCCCCCTAACCCCCCCTAATAAAGTTTTAACCCCTTGATCACCCCCTGTCACCAGTGTCGCTAAGCGATCATTTTTCTGATCGCTGTATTAGTGTCGCTGGTGACGGTAGTTAGGAACGTAAATATTTAGGTTCGCCGTCAGCGTTTTATAGCGACAGGGACCCCCATATACTACCTAATAAATGTTTTAACCCCTTGATTGCCCCCTAGTTAACCCTTTCACCACTGATCACCGTATAACCGTTACGGGTGACGCTGGTTAGTTCGTTTATTTTTTATAGTGTCAGGGCACCCGCCGTTTATTACCGAATAAAGGTTTAGCCCCCTGATCGCCCGGCGGTGATATGCGTCGCCCCAGGCAGCGTCAGATTAGCGCCAGTACCGCGAACACCCACGCACGCAGCATATGCCTCCCTTAGTGGTATAGTATCTGATCGGATCAATATCTGATCCGATCAAATCTATACTAGCGTCCCCAGCAGTTTAGGGTTCCCAAAAACGCAGTGTTAGCGGGATCAGCCCAGATACCCGCTAGCACCTGCGTTTTGCCCCTCCGCCCGGCCCAGCCCAGCCCACCCAAGTGCAGTATCGATCGATCACTGTCACTTACAAAACACTAAACGCATAACTGCAGCGTTCGCAGAGTCAGGCCTGATCCCTGCGATCGCTAACAGTTTTTTTGGTAGCGTTTTGGTGAACTGGCAAGCACCAGCCCCAGGCAGCGTCAGGTTAGCGCCAGTACCGCTAACACCCACGCACGCACCGTATACCTCCCTTAGTGGTATAGTATCTGATCGGATCAATATCTGATCCGATCAAATCTATACTAGCGTCCCCAGCAGTTTAGGGTTCCCAAAAACGCAGTGTTAGCGGGATCAGCCCAGATACCCGCTAGCACCTGCGTTTTGCCCCTCCGCCCGGCCCAGCCCAGCCCACCCAAGTGCAGTATCGATCGATCACTGTCACTTACAAAACACTAAACGCATAACTGCAGCGTTCGCAGAGTCAGGCCTGATCCCTGCGATCGCTAACAGTTTTTTTGGTAGCGTTTTGGTGAACTGGCAAGCACCAGCCCCAGGCAGCGTCAGATTAGCGCCAGTACCGCTAACACCCACGCACGCAGCATACGCCTCCCTTAGTGGTATAGTATCTGATCGGATCAATATCTGATCCGATCTGATCTATACTAGCGTCCCCAGCAGTTTAGGGTTCCCAAAAACGCAGTGTTAGCGGGATCAGCCCAGATACCTGCTAGCACCTGCGTTTTGCCCCTCCGCCCGGCCCGGCCCAGCCCACCCAAGTGCAGTATCGATCGATCACTGTCACTTACAAAACACTAAACGCATAACTGCAGCGTTCGCAGAGTCAGGCCGGATCCCTGTGATCGCTAACAGTTTTTTTTGTAGCGTTTTGGTGAACTGGCAAGCGCCAGCGGCCTAGTACACCCCGGTCGTAGTCAAACCAGCACTGCAGTAACACTTGGTGACGTGGCGAGTCCCATAAGTGCAGTTGAAGCTGGTGAGGTGGCAAGCACAAGTAGTGTCCCGCTGCCACCAAAAAGACAAACACAGGCCCGTCGTGCCCATAGTGCCCTTCCTGCTGCATTCGCCAATCCTAATTGGGAACCCACCGCTTCTGCAGCGCCCGTACTTCCCCCATTCACATCCCCAACCAAATGCAGTCGGCTGCATGAGAGGCATTTTTATGTCCTCCCGAGTACCCCTACCCAACGAACCCCCCCAAAAAAGATGTCGTGTCTGCAGAAAGCGCGGATATAGGCGTGACACCCGATATTATTGTCCCTCCTGTCCTGACAATCCTGGTCTTTGCATTGGTGAATGTTTTGAACGCTACCATGCACTAGTTGAGTATTAGCGTAGGGTACAGCATTGCACAGACTAGGCACACTTTCACAGGGTCTCCCGAGATGCCATCGCATTTTGAGAGACCCGAACCTGGAACCGGTTACAGTTATAAAAGTTAGTTACAAAAAAAAGTGTAAAAAAAAAAAAAACACAAACAAAAATATAAAATAAAAATAGTTGTCGTTTTATTGTTCTCTCTCTCTCTATTCTCTCAATTGTTCTGCTCTTTTTTACTGTATTCTATTCTGCAATGTTTTATTGTTGTTATGTTTTATCACGTTTGCTTTTCAGGTATGTAATTATTTATACTTTACCGTTTACTGTGCTTTATTGTTAACCATTTTTTTGTCTTCAGGTATGCCATTCACGACTTTGAGTGGTTATACCAGAATGATGCCTGCAGGTTTAGGTATCATCTTGGTATCATTCTTTTCAGCCAGCGGTCGGCTTTCATGTAAAAGCAATCCTAGTGGCTAATTAGCCTCTAGACTGCTTTTACAAGCAGTGGGAGGGAATGCCCCCCCCCCCAACATCTTCCGTGTTTTTCTCTGGCTCTCCTGTCTCAACAGGGAACCTGAAAATGCAGCCGGTGATTCAGCCAGCTGACCATAGAGCTGATCAGAGACCAGAGTGGCTCCAAACATCTCTATGACCTAAGAAACCGGAAGCTACGAGCATTTTATGACGTAGATTTCGCCGGATGTAAACAGCGCCATTGGGAAATTGGGAAAGCATTTTATCACACCGATCTTGGTGTGATCAGATGCTTTGAGGGCAGAGGAGAAATCTAGGGTCTAATAGACCCCAATTTTTGCAAAAAAGAGTACCTGTCACTACCTATTGCTATCATAGGGGATATTTACATTCCCTGAGATAACAATAAAAATGATTTAAAAAAAAAAAAAATGAAAGGAACAGTTTAAAAATAAGATAAAAAAATAATAATAATAAAGAGAAAAAAAAAAAAAAAAGCACCCCTGTCCCCCCTGCTCTCGCGCTAAGGTGAACGCAAGCGTTGGTCTGGCGTCAAATGTAAACAGCAATTGCACCATGCATGTGAGGTATCGCCGCGAAGGTCAGATCGAGGGCAGTAAGTTTAGCAGTAGACCTCCTCTGTAAATCTAAAGTGGTAACCTGTAAAGGCTTTTAAAGGCTTTTAAAAATGTATTTAGTTTGTCGCCACTGCACGTTTGTGCGCAATTTTAAAGCATGTCATGTTTGGTATCCATGTACTCGGCCTAAGATCATCTTTTTTATTTCATCAAACATTTGGGCAATATAGTGTGTTTTAGTGCATTAAAATGTAAAAAAGTGTGTTTTTTCCCCAAAAAATGCGTTTGAAAAATCGCTGCGCAAATACTGTGTGAAAAAAAAAAATGAAACACCCACCATTTTAATCTGTAGGGCATTTGCTTTAAAAAAAATATATAATGTTTGGGGGTTCAAAGTAATTTTCTTGCAAAAAAAAATTATTTTTTTATGTAAACAATAAGTGTCAGAAAGGGCTATGTCTTCAAGTGCTTAGAAGAGTGGGTGATGTGTGACATAAGCTTCTAGATGTTGTGCATAAAATGCCAGGACAGTTCAAAACCCCCCCAAATGACCCCATTTTGGAAAGTAGACACCCCAAGCTATTTGCTGAGAGTCATGTTGAGTCCATGGAATAATTTATATTGTGACACAAGTTGCGGGAAAGAGACAATTTTTTATTTTTTTTATTTTTTTTTGCGCAAAGTTGTCACTAAATGATATATTGCTCAAACATGCCATGGGAATATGTGAAATTACACCCCAAAATACATTCTGTTGCTTCTCCTGAGTACGGGGATACCACATGTGTGGGACTTTTTGGGAGCCTAGCCGCGTACGGGACCCCGAAAACCAAGCACCGCCTTCAGGCTTTCTAAGGCCGTAAATTTTTGATTTCACTCTTCACTGCCTATCACAGTTTCGGAGGCCATGGAATGCCCAGGTGGCACAAAACCCCCCCAAATGACCCCATTTTGGAAAGTAGACACCCCAAGCTATTTGATGAGAGGTATAGTGAGTATTTTGCAGACCTCACTTTTTGTCACAAAGTTTTGAAAATTGAAAAAAGAAAAAAAAACATTTTTTTTCTCGTCTTTCTTTATTTTCAAAAACAAATGAGAGCTGCAAAATACTCACCATGCCTCTCAGCAAATAGCTTGGGGTGTCTACTTTCCAAAATGGGGTCATTTGGGGGGGGTTTGTGCCACCTGGGCATTCCATGGCCTCCGAAACTGTGATAGGCAGTGAGGAGTAAAATCAAAAATGTACGCCCTTAGAAATCCTGAAGGCGGTGCTTGGTTTTCGGGGTCCCGTACGCGGCTAGGCTCCTAAAAAGTCCCACACATGTGGTATCCCCGTACTCAGGAGAAGCAGCTAAATGTATTTTGGGGTGCAATTCCACATATGCCCATGGCCTGTGTGAGCAATATATCATTTAGTGACAACTTTGTGCAAAAAAAAAAAAAAAAAAAAAAATTTGTCACTTTCCCGCAACTTGTGTCAAAATATAAAACATTCCATGGACTCAACATGCCTCAAAGCAAATAGCTTGGGGTGTCTACTTTCCAAAATGGGGTCATTTGGGGGGGTTTTATGTCATCTGGGCATTTTATGGCCTTCAAAACTGTGATAGGTAGTGAGGAGTAAAATCAAAAATGTACGCCCTTAGAAATCCTGAAGGCGTTGCTTGGTTTTCGGGGCCCCGTACGCGGCTAGGCTCCCAAAAAGTCCCACACATGTGGTATCCCCGTACTCAGGAGAAGCAGCTAAATGTATTTTGGGGTGCAATTCCACATATGCCCATGGCCTGTGTGAGCAATATATCATTTAGTGACAACTTTTTGTAATTTTTTTTTTTTTTTTTTTTTTTTGTCATTATTCAATCACTTGGGACAAAAAAAATGAATATTCAATGGGCTCAACATGCCTCTCAGCAAATTCCTTGGGGTGTCTACTTTCCAAAATGGGGTCATTTGTGGGGGTTTTGTACTGCCCTGCCATTTTAGCACCTCAAGAAACGACATAGGCAGTCATAAATTAAAGGCTGTGTAAATTCCAGAAAATGTACCCTAGTTTGTAGACGCTATAACTTTTGCGCAAACCAATAAATATACACTTATTGACATTTTTTTTACCAAAGACATGTGGCCGAATACATTTTGGCCTAAATGTATGACTAAAATTGAGTTTATTGGATTTTTTTTAGAACAAAAAGTAGAAAATATCATTTTTTTTCAAAATTTTCGGTCTTTTTCCGTGTATAGCGCAAAAAATAAAAACGGCAGAGGTGATCAAATACCATCAAAAGAAAGCTCTATTTGTGGGAAGAAAAGGACGCAAATTTCGTTTGGGTACAGCATTGCATGACCGCGCAATTAGCAGTTAAAGCGACGCAGTGCCGAATTGTAAAAAGTGCTCTGGTCAGGAAGGGGGTAAAACCTTCCGGGGCTGAAGTGGTTAAAAGCCAGTATAAATGAATAGTAGTGGTAAAAAAGCACTTTAAACAATGGCAGTGACTGGCGCAAGTCAATGTACTCGTGACAACCACGGAACCCCAAAGGGGACATACTGTATCAACAGTATAAAGTAAATCAATTTTAAAAATTTCATAAGTCCATCATATGGGTGGATGGTGGCAGCTATCCTCAGAGTAAAGCCAGCTCTGTGAAGTAAACTCAAGGGGGAAGAACAGGAAGCGCCACCTAAGTGTAGTATTAAAAGACAAAATGTATTGCACAAGATAGAGGTGTAAAACATGCCCATCAGATCTGTGGGGGAGCTGCTAGGATCCATCCTGTGGACACTGCACTTTGCCAGGGAACCGCTACAGATGGAGTTGTTGTGTGGAACGTCCTGTGGCCATTAGGAAGTCCGAGTTAACCAGTGTGGAACGCACGGCAGAAGTGACATCATCGGAGGCCAAGAACAGCAGGAAACAATTGACTGGCGCACTCTGAGCTTCAGCTCCTTCTACTAGCCTGGGGCTGAACGGTTCAATCATGCTGTTTATGCAAAAGGGCCGGTGTTCTGCCGAAAACTCCAACTCGCCAAAATCTCCAAACACGTCACTTCCAGTGACTCTCCAGCAGCAATAATTGGAGATTTCAATGAGTTGCCTGTTTTCACAGAACAGCGGCAGTGTATACAGTATGGTACACGACAAATTGGCTGTTTTCACAGAACAGCGGGTAAGGAGAAAAAAGTTGTTGCCGCCTTGGAGGCCATGTTGTTGGTTAGTATCGGGCGGACTAACAATCTCCACTCATTATATGGTGTACAGTAGTGTATACGCTGTCATTGTTCTGTCAAAAAAGCCAACTCGTCCAAATCTCCAATTATTGGTGCTGCAGAGTCACTGAAAGTGATGTGGTTGGAGATTTTCGCGAGTTGGAGTTTTTGGCAGAACACCGGCCATGGGATCACAAGGGACAGCAAAAGATTCTCAAGAGAATATGGCGGAAAAACCTTACAATTGGGACACATGGTTATAATGAGCAGTACTGAAAAGGGGCCTTATATTAAATTATTATAAAGCCTGATTACCAGATACAGACAAGAGGCAAATATAAATAACTAAAAGCTTGATTACCAACTACAGACAGGAAGCAAATGTAGATGCCTAAAAACAATGATATTGGTATTATTTGCATAAAAATTAATGTCTTATAGGATAAGATTCATAATGTCATCCATATATATAATAATGGAACTGTGTTTTAGTTTAGTTTTAGTTTACAAAATCAGTCACAAATAAAACAAAACTTGTAAACATTATACAGTGGGGCAAAAAAGTATTTAGTCAGCCACCAATTGTGCAAGTTTTCCCACTTAAAAAGATGAGAGAGGCCTGTAATTGTTATCATAGGTATACCTCAACTATGAGAGACAAAATATGGAAACAAATCCAGACAATCACATTGTCTGATTTGGAAAGAATTTATTTGCAAATTATGGTGGAAAATAAGTATTTAGTCAATATCAAAAGTTCATCTCAATACTTTGTTATATATTCTTTGTTGGTTTTTCACACACTGTTGCTGGTATGTTGGCCCATTCCTCCGTGCAGATCTCCTCTGGAGCAGTGATGTTTTGGGGCTGTCGCTGGGCAACATGGACTTTCAACTGCCTCCAAAGGTTTTCCATGGGGTTGAGATCTGGAGACTGGATAGGCCACTCCCGGACCTTGAAATGCTTCTTATGAAGCCACTCCCTCGTTGCCCGGGCGGTGTGTTTGGGATCATTTTCATGCTGAAAGACCCAGCCACGGTTCATCTTCAATGCCCTTGCTGATGGGAGGAGGTTTGCACTCAAAATCTCATGATACATGGCCCCATTCATTCTTTCACATACACGGATCAGTCGTCCTGTTCTCTTTGCAGAGAAACAGCCTCAAAGCTTGATGTTGCCACACCCATGCTTCACAGTAGGTATGGTGTTCTTTGGTTGCAACTCAGCATTCTCTCTCCTCCAAACACGACGAGTGGTGTTTCTACCCAACAGTTCTACTTTGGTTTCATCTGACCATATGACATTCTCCCAATCCTCTTCTGGATCATCCAAATGCTCTCTAGCAAACCTCAGACGGGCCCGGACATGTACTGGCTTAATGTGAAAAAGAGGGGATAGGTATGGCGCTGCTTTTATTAAGAGGTGACCTACAACCTCTAAATACTTTAGGGGTGTGTGTATTTAGTGCAAAAAGTGACAATAAAAGTGTAGAAAATAAATATTTGTATATTCACAAAAATACACAAAAAAATCCTACTGTGCAAACTTCCTAATCGCTTATATATAATGCATATTGTTATGTTCAAGCGAAAATAAAATAAAATAAACACAATCCTGTGCAAAACCTGCAATTCAAAGTGACATTTCTGTGCAAAAAAATCCAACATATATGACTGGTGTATACTGTTGCTATGAAACTGGGTTCAGAAATATGCATATACCGTCCTTAAACCCTGGTATATAAAAAAGTCCAATAAAGTGACAATGTGCTCCTTCAAATTGTTCTGTGCTTCTTGGAAAACAGTGCCCCATAAGAAACGCACTCACTGCTATTATTCACCCCACAAGGAGGTATTTCACCTTCACAGTATGAGCCACTGTGCAGCCTGTGGAGTGGGAGGAAACTTCCTGTCCCGTGTTCTCCAAGTGCCTCCTTGTCTGCGATGCAAGTGGTCTCCTCACTGTTAACCTCTTAGATATTGCCCTCATGTACAGAGGAAAGAGACTCCATAGTGTGATGCCATACAAATATCCAAACATTTATTAATAATACTGATTGGTACTCACATTTATTAAAAATCATTAAAAGCGATTACAGTATTTAAAAATAGGAAACTGGAGTGATCTGCGCTCCACGGCTCGAAACCGGATGTGATGCAATGACGCTGTATAGTCCTGCCATACGCGTTTCATCAATGGGACGTCATCTGGAGCTGTCTGTTTCATCCCATTGGTGAAACGTGTAGGGTGGGGATATACAGCCTCATTGCATCACTTCCGGTTTCGAGCCGTGGAGCGCAGATCATAAGCAGAGGGGCGTGGCCTGTCCCGGCGGATGTGTCAGTGTGTGTGTTCAGAGCTCCGAGGTGACAGCGGGCACAGAGCGGGCAGCAGAGGGTAGACCTATCTTTAAAAAATACATCTTTGCAAGCACCCGGGCCATCTGGAACTGAGTCCTCTGCGGTAGCCACCATCAAGGATCCCCACTTTACAAGCCTGATTGACCCAGTGGGTATAAGCCCACCTGGGTCCAATCTTTCTGGTAAACCTCCATTAAGAGCGGTGGTGGATCTTCTATCAACACACTTTCAATATTTTTTTGTGCCACATTTTGTTGTGTCACCTTTATATGGACTAAGTTTATGTGTCACCTGTATATGGACTAAGTTTATGTATCTAAGACCATTATTCAATCATAGTTATTTTTCACACGATACCTTTACAAGGTATCACAGATTTATAAAATATCACTGGTTGCAATATATCAAATAGCCTTATAGACTAAATATTCTTTTAGCGCTGCACTTTTTTCTCACAGACCATAAGGGTCCACTGGGAAAGGCAAAATATATACAATTTAAAATAAATTATATATATATATATATATATATATATATATATATATATATATATATATAATTTATATAGAGTAAAAATGTTGTGTGTATAAAAAAGTAAAACAGTAAATTTAGCATTCACATAATGGATTGCAGGTGGCTAAATAGATACGTATGTGCCAGAGACCACTACATATAATGTGTGTTTAGAGCAGGGTATGCACCTCATTTTCTTCATTTAACCCCTCTGGAACTAGGATACCCAGAGAATAGATCCAGTAGGTCTCTTTCTGGCATAAGAGGTTGAAAGGTTCAGCCATAGGAAAAGATCTGGGGATGGCCTCGATGATCCAAACCTTTAAGCCAGCCGTGGATTTTCCATGATGTTCCATAAAATGCCTGGGAACACTGTGTTGGTCACAACCACCTTCTATGAACTGCCTGTGTTCACCAAAGCATAGAACAACCTTCATGGGCAAGTTAGGCAATAAACTACGTATTCTGTGGAACAATTGTAAAATTCCTTGATGGTGTAGGTTTTGCCTTTCACTGAGGTTTTTTGCCCATGTTGCACAAATTTGCACGTTAGACAGAGAGGTTTCTTACACTGATGCATGCCAACCAGTGAGATGATGGTCATAGATCTAGTGGGAGGAGAGACTTTGATTCTATTAGGGGCAATTTTACTTTTAATATTACTTGCTTTTCTATAGGATACCTTGGGTTTGGTAGTCAGGGAGGAATGCAGGTAGGGATCCTCAAGCAGTATAGACCAGTGGTTGGATAGGATTTGTTCCATTTTCGTATATTTAGTGTGAAATTGGGTGGTGAAACAAATAGGTTGAAATGCATTGTATGGGCATGAGTCTTTCGGGCGACAAGAGGCTGAATTGAGAGGTGTTCAAAAGCTTCATCAACAAGAGAAGTTGGGTATCCTTTTTCAAGGAATTTGTTAGCGAGAAGTTGCCCGTAGATGGTATAGTCAGCATCTCAAGTGCAATTTTTCTGTACCCGAGGGATATTGCTGACCCACCTAGGGTGGTGGTGTCACGGAACGTCCCACACTCCGCTTAAGTGCTTCCGTCATATACCGCTTCCTAAGTTCTGGAACACGAGTCCAATGGATCTGGCTATAGGAACCCCAAGAACTAGACAACACCAGTCTTGGAGTACATCAGAACTAACTTTTTATTTGAGATCTCACACACATTTATACAGCAGGGATGACTCAAAGCTAACCTAATTAACATGAGCTAATTTACTACAAAATGTACCCAGACCAGATGACAGACTTGTTACAATTAACAATACAAACAACAATCTACCCCCTCCTCAGCCTAGACCATTCGTCTCCTAGCCAGTGCTGGTGGCTAATGTGATCAGCTCTCTCAATTAACATAAACACAGGTTGATGACACCAGCATCTCCTCACAGGATGTGTCCCAACAGAATGAATCAGTCTTATCAGCAGGGGGCTGCTGGAGGAACCCCCCACCTCCCTCTTCAGGGACACAGATCCACAGCAAGGAGTCCCCAACAGAATCAAACAACAAACAATATATACACAACTGAGTCCGATTAGTACAGTTCAGACCGGACCTCCAATTCACCCCACAAAGAGCACCGTTCCATTGAAAATCCAGGGCCCATAATCAAAAGGCAACAGGCTTGCATTCAGTCCTCTCCAACAGCCTCTGTCCCGGCTAGGTCTGTGACATTTCTCCCCTTTCGGCAGGAGACTAACACAGGAGGAGACCCCAGACGGGTTGACTCCGAAGTTAGTCCATAGTTCCAGTCCTCTACTGCCTGTACACACACAGTACCCCAAACAAGTTGTTCCAAACAGAGTATTACTCACCCAACCATCCCCTGCCTCTCTCGGAGAACATGCCCACTGCTGGGGAGAGGCCTGGACTGGCCCTTCTCCCTGGAGTCCTTTCTGCCGCTGGAGAGAAGACAAGGGGACTGGGCTCACTCCATCCCGCTGTTGGGGATCTGGGCCAACTGCCCAGCATCCCTGGGGTATACAGGTGGGGACTGAAGCCCCATCCACCGACACCAGATCAAGCTGCAGTTGTGAGGTGTTGACTGCGTTCTCTCCTTGGATCCTGATCTGCAGCTCACGATAGACTGTCACCTCCTCAACTTGGGCCTCCACAATTGCTGCAGGTGTGGGGCAGAGGTCTTGGACCCTCTGTCCGGTTGCCAGCACTTCTGCTGGGGATTCCGCATCCTCCACTCCAGCTAACCGTTGGGGCAGGAGGCTGGCTTCATCCACTCCCAAACTGTGTAGTTGCCATTGGAAAAGGGAGCCGGCTGCTTCCTTTTCCATTCCCTCATCTGGCTGCTGGGACAACATGTCGATGGTACTGTCTCCCAGGTGCACGGATTTTTGCTGGGGAGGAAAGTCCGCTTCCTCCACCCTGGCCAACTGTTGGGGAGGGACAACACACACCTCCTCTCCCTTCTCCCCCTATATCTGCTGCTGGTAAGTGATTGCCACCTTCTCACCCTGAGCCTCCGAAACTGCCACAGGTGTGGGGCAGAGGTCTTGGACCCTCTGTCCGGTTGCCAGCACTTCTGCTGGGGGTTTGCTAGGTGGTTCCTCCTCTACAGAAACATCTATTAAATCCCCAGTCTCTGGAATTGGTAAAAGTGTGGGACAGAGGTCTTGGACCCTCTGTTCAGTTACCAGATCTTCAGCTGGAGAAGTTTGTGATGCTGCTGGCAGAAAATCACATGTCCCTGTCAGTGTTGTGGGAGAAAGGCCGACTACCTCTTCTCTCAAGAAGGCCGAAGCCACTGTTGGTGCTGGGCAGAGCACAGTGAAGTTTGGCCCTGATAGCAGCTCTTCTGCTGGAGGCTCATCAGGTTGTTCTTCCTCAGCAGAAAAGTCTATCAAATCCCATGTCTCTGCAACTGATGTCTGGGGATATAGGTTCACCATCTCCTGTCCATGGAACCCAGAAGATGCTATCATTTCTGGGCAGAGGTTAGCAGAGCTCTTCCCTGTTGTCAGCACTTCAGGTTTGGGGACGGCAATCTCCGGATTTTCTACTGCCGATTCTCTGGCATGCTGCTGAACTTGTCCTAGCAGTTTCCTGTATGCCCTTTCCAGATGCTGTTCCTTCCTTAGCAAATGGTCCAGATCAGGTTTGAGCTCTGAGACCCCTGCAAGACCGAGCATAGCCTCTCTATATTCTCACAGGTCCTCAAGGTCAGGTTCCCCTTCATCACCAAACATAAAATGATCTGTAAGGCTCTCCCACAGCAATCCAGGGCCTCCAAAGTCATATCCCTCCAGAGAGCATTCTGTTGTCTCCCCTAAATATCCCTCCTCTGCGTGCCATTGCAGAGCCCGATAACGATTGTCCAGCTCTATCTCCTGCTGGACCAAGCTGTCCAACTCAGTCACCCATTGCTCCTGGGGCTGCTCTCCCAGGAATGCCATCCGCAATGCCCGTTGGTCACTGGCCCGTTGTTCTTGAGTTGGAAAGCACTTGCCCTGTTTTATACCAGCGAGACGGAGGGCTGCAATCCAGAGCTCCACCTGAATTTGCTGCCTGAGCTCCAGGTATTCATCCTTAGACACAGTCCTGGTGTATGTTGAAAGGATGATCCACAGCAGCCCCGGGAACTCTGATGCCAGGTCCATATTTCCGCTGGGGTGACTGAAGTCTGCTATGCTGATCTTGGATCCAGTTGGAGGTTTGGATGTCCCAGACTGCAGGAAGCTTTCCCACTGCTTGCCACCAATGTCACGGAACGTCCCACACTCCGCTTGAGTGCTTCCGTCATATACCGCTTCCTAAGTTCTGGAACACGAGTCCAATGGATCTGGCTATAGGAACCCCCCCTCCCTCTTCAGGGACACAGATCCACAGCAAGGAGTCCCCAACAGAATCAAACAACAAACAATATATACATATATACACAACTGAGTCCGATTAGTACAGTTCAGACCGGACCTCCAATTCACCCCACAAAGAGCACCGTTCCATTGAAAATCCAGGGCCCATAATCAAAAGGCAACAGACTTGCATTCAGTCCTCTCCAACAGCCTCTGTCCCGACTAGGTCTGTGACAGGTGGCAAATGAGATAATGAATGAAGGAATTGAGATTAACAACATTTTTGGCATTTATGAACCTTTTATTCATGACATAGTTTGAGATCCAAGAAAGCCAATCAATCTTGGTCCAGAACATGGGTGAAGGACCGGCCCAAGGTATTACAGTTACAATAATTGACAAAAGCTTCTATCTCCTGAGGTGGGCCATCCTATATTACTATGTCATCGATGTAATGACCATAGTAGACCACACGGGCAGAAAAAGGGTTATTGGAAGAGATGTATAGATGTTCCCAATAGCCGATTGTTAAGTTGGCATAGCCGGGGGCAAAATTAGCCCCCATAGCTGTGCCGCTTGTTTGTAGACAATAGGTCCCATTGAATTTTAAATAAGTGTGTTTCAGACAAAATGTTAGGACCTCCAAGATAAAATGGGCTTGCCTGGGATCAATGTACTGGTCTTCAGCTAAAAAATGCTCAACTGCTCGCACCCCCACTTCATGGGGAATAGAGGTGTACAAAGATGTAACATCTAAAGATAACCACCAATAGGTGGGCTCCCAGGTGTAGGGTGTGAGCATGTCTAACAGGTGTGTGCCATCTCAAATGTAAGTTTGCAAAAAAAGCACTTATGGGTTTAAATAATTTTTTTTTAATATAATTTTCCTTTAAGGGGGCATGACAAAGGTGTGTGTCCTATACCTACATACTTTTGCTAATTGGTGTCCCTTGTTCCCATCTCATAAAGTTGGGAGGTAATGATATAGTCAAAAACTCAATCAGATTAGTCTGACATGATCTGCCCTCAGTAAAGCCATGCTGCTTTGGGTCCAGCAAGTTGTATATCTTTAAGTGATCAATGATCCTTCTTTTCAGTAGTGATTCCTTTAACTTGACAAGTCTATGACAAGTCCATTAAATTAACAACCTATGTTAAACTCACTGGTCTGTAATTGCCAGCTTCTACCTTGCTGTCCTTCTTGTGGATAGGTACTGTGCTGTGTGCCAGTCATGGGGAAATTCTCCTGTTAGAAGAGATTGCTTAAGAAAAATCCTTTAATGGTCCAACAACTATTTCTAGAAGTTCTCTTAGGATGACTTTGGGATGAATAACATGAGGGCTTATTTCTTTATTAGGCTTTAACTGAGCCAGTTTCTCCACTACCTCTGTCTCCAGAAATCCTAAAAAAGAACTGTCATTAATAGAAACAATATGGTTCCCCAACATGTTATTTTTAGTACAATTTACTTCTGAGAAGAATGCATAAGTCTGGATTTGTCCTTACTGGTTACTCTGTGTCCTGTAGGCCTATTTATGCTGTATGTTACATAAGAATTTTGAAACCGTATGATGGCCTCTGATTGCCTTTATTAGTGCTGTTACCACGACCAATGCTCTAATGCCTGCATCACATAACACATCACTATACCAATTACTGTATCCCCAGATTCAAATTTTATATGTATGAAAGTCCATTATAAGTACATTTTTCAGTCTGCATCTATACTCTGATTTAGGTATTACAGTCTTTACCATGATTTGAACTGTTTAGACTTGCTTGCTCCATGTCAGCTTCATCTCCGATATACCTCTTATGGAACTAAGATATCTTTCACATTCCAGCTATGGAATTATTGATTTATCAAGAACATTGTCAATGGTTGACATTACTTGCTTATAAGTTGTCCCATTCATAATGACACTCAAGATAGATTTCTGTTACCATTTTGCATTGCAATGCTACACAAACTCACAAAATAAAGAAATACATTATACACATGAATGGTAATAAAAAAAAAAAATAATAATAATAATAATAAATGATAATAAAAAAAATCAGATAGTATTTAGAAGTGAAGGAGAAAATTGTGTTTATAAGCTATGATTACAAGTAATAAGGGGTGAAATAGGAACACATTTTACTTTGTATCAAAACTTTTTTTTACTTGTCCAGATCAAAGGACATTCCTTTGACTGGCATGTGAAAGAACAAGTGTAAATACGGTGTAACAGTAATATTGTTACAAAGTATTTAGCATTGATGCCTGCAAACGCTGTTTGCTGACATGATTTAGGGCTGGCTCACACCACTCCGGGCTGCTGCTCAATATGTAGATTTTTACAACACAGAATACAGTTTAATTTTATTTGCTTTTTTTAACTTCATTGAAGTGTCACAAAAGGATGCCTCATTAATTTCTATCCACTGCTGTGGTTTGCGATGTGCTGTGATGTGATGACATGTGGTGTGAACAGTTGCACAGTTTACCATGTAGTATGTCTGCATTTTAAAGCAAAGCACTGCAACCCACCTCAACACAGTATTATAGTGTGAACAGGACATATTGAAAACAATTGTTTTCTATGTGCCCTTGTGTTGCGCCTGTGTTAATCTATGCAGCTCAACACAGCTAAATAGAAAAATTATGAACTAACAACCCTTACACAAGAGTTGCTGCACCCTAAGATACATTTGTCAGCCTGTCATTTTGACAGCCAGGTCTCACCAATTTTAGCCTCAGAAGGATCTTGGTGGTAAAAGAGGACCAGGCACTATGGTGTAAGACCAAGGCACTTATCTAGCTAACATGTAGCGGCATGTATTAGGGACAGGAAGTTTTAATATTTCTAACCTGATAGCTGTACCTCTACCACCACACCGTATCCAAGGTAAAATTGGATAATAACCTTGAGTCAGAGGCGTAGCTTGAAGCTTGTGGGCCCCGATGCAAAAGTTGACATGGCCCCCCCCCTCCCCCCACTACCTCCCACCATGCGTGCAGATACACCCACCAAACGGCAAGATACTCAAAGTGGCTTAAGAGTTTTGAGTTCCTCTTTACATCAGAGGACAGGAATCACAACTGGAGAATCAGAGGACAGGGACCCCTAGCAGGTCACGTGGCAGAGCTCCTTTCCCATCCCAGCACTGTATACAGCCCCCCCCCCCCACACACACACACACACACTACACAGGGCTAAAATCACATTCCTTTACACACAGTCTATCAGCCTTCACAGGGTGTATCTGGCTTTTATGTTGCCGTTCTGACCTGTGAAATTCTCTGGTTGGAATGGCAGTGTAGTTGCAGTAGGCAGATGCACCCTGTGCAGATCATGGCTAACTGGCTGTGTTGTAAAGGAATGTGATTTTAGCCCTGTGGAGGAGCAGCAGTATAGAGTGCCATAATAGGAAAGGAGCTCAGCAGCCGGGCATAGCATCCAAAGAGGAAGGGTGGTCAGGGGGCTTTGGGGGGGTTTGGGGGGGGCGCAACTTAGATCTGGGGGGGCAAAGCCATGTGACACAGGGGTTAAGGGATTTGTTTTAGCAATTTCTGAAGGTTTCTTTGTCAGTGTTGGCAGGTGTTGGGGGAAGTTTACCTCCCAGAGGTGTGTGTCTTTTCCCCAGTTGTCAGGGAAGTGGGGTAAGCAGACATCTCCAGGTGGGGGGGGGGGGTACAAAGAATCCCAGCTGGTGACTAGGAGACACTGAGCAGTGTCTTACCTCACCGGTAACATCCGTCCAATCGTGGCTACAGGCCGGCACTCTTCTCCTCTTAACTCGTTGAGCTCAGTTACCATTCCATGTTGCCAGCACACAGCATAGACACTTCCCCACCCTGGGCTGTTCTCACCTCATGCTCCTCTCCATTTGGAAATGTCTCACAGCTTCTCCCCAGCCAGGTGTGGACTGTGGAACGCAAAGTGGAAGCCCAGTATTGGAACGTGGCTGTGGGGCCCTAGGGCAGATCAGAGCTGGACTTTGTGGAGGATATGATAATATGACAGGGAGTATAGAAGGTGAAAATGCTGCGCTAAACCCAGAAACAGAAAACAAAAGCAGCTAGCACACAAACAAACCAAGTCCAATGAGAAATAACAACAAAAAGTGCAGCGCTAAAAATATCTAACATGTGATAATAAACATATAAATCTAAAATGAACACCCTTGCAGATGTGAAAAATTGTGTACATCAAATTATAATCAAATGTCCTGTGTAAAATATGAAACAGCATATAAAAAAGTCCATATGAGTGTTAAAGGGATATCTCTTCAAGTTGGAAGATGCTGGTGAACATCAGGAGACGTATGGATATCCCAGTTTCCAGGGGGGCTAGCATTTTCAGCTTCCCCATTTTATTTCAAAGTGATCAGTTTTTATCTGTGTATGGTGTTTTACTTCAATAAAATCCCATTTGTGTGATCTACACCATGTGGAGCCCCCGATTTTCTTTTTCATGCTAAACCATCATCTCCGGATCATTCCCCCTTGGCAACTGGGATTTTGAGAGACAGTCGTTCGACTCCCGCTTGTGTCTATCATCATCCATCGGGGCTCGCGGCCTACAAGACATCACTTGGTCCGGATACCACAGGAGATCCTCCCCATGCCTTTCTGACGCAATGCCATAAGGTATCTGCGTCCTACGGATCCGGTAAGGGTACCCTCTCATTTTTTACTGAATATCCATACATCTCCTGATGTTCACCGCATCTTCCAATTTGAAGAGATATCCCTTTAACACTTTTCATATGGACTTTTTTTATTTGCTGTTTCATATTTTACACAGGACATTTGATTATAATTTGATGTACACAATTTTTCACATCTGCAAGGGTGTTCATTTTAGATTTATATGTTTATTATCACATGTCAGATAATTTTAGCGCTGCACTTTTTGTTGTTATTTCCCAATATGACAGGGAGGCTGCAGGGGCCCCCTGGAGCTAGGGGCGGGGTTGCGATTGTGACCCCTGCAACCTCTTATGCTACACCCATGCCTTGAGTTAATGTACCTTTCTATGTTTAATGTTTTTTAGCTAATTCTCATATTCCCTAAATGCTATTTGGGCTGCAAGACCTAAACTAGGCATGGGTTACCATGATCTATGACTAACAGAGTACCCCAGTTTGTTGGCATAGCATGGAAGATCTTTTACCCCGCCACCTGATAAGCATATGCTTCTTCCAGAACAGTGACTCACCAAGTAATGAAAAAAGGATCAGGATGACAGCACTGGAACAAACATCTTCAAAGACAATGGCAAGTTCCATGTTTCTGACCTCAATAGATATAAAGTGAAACTTTCTTGAGATAAATATGAGACCTGATATTGCACATTTTATTTTGAAAATGCTAGTTGCCTGGCTATTGTGCTAACAATTGGCTTAAATTACTAATCCCAAACACATACACCTATTAGGAAAGTCAGGGGTCCTTATTAGTACACCTGCTGCAGGATGAAGAATCAATAGTGTTTAAGCTGGGGATCAACGTTCCAGCTAAGTAACATAGGTTGGACTGGATGGATCAGTGTCTTTTTCCAACCTTATCTACTATGTAACCAGCATGTTCAGAAGGTCAGAGATTTTTCTATGAAAGTTTTCCTTGTGCCATTATTTTCCTAGACAAGTGTTATTACATCCAAGCACATGTTTGTGTTGCAGATACCTTGTCAATTTTTCCACTGGGTCTCCTGATCTTTTATCAAAGTCTCTCTAGTCACAGCCATTTAGTAACTGTTAAAATCCAAAGTCCTCATACTCTGAGAGTCAGTCATCATTAAGATAATTATTTCTGGTTGGAAATAGAAATTTACATATGGTGACTTCCCCCTAGTGGAGAAAGCTGCATTGCAGAATAACAGTATATGATGCAAGAGATAAGGGATAACCTTTGTGACCCAGGCTAATATAATAACAAGACCAACAGGACAATTTGCTGAGATCACAGGGCAAAACCTGTCTGAGGCTACAGATGAAATATTTTGGGAGAGCAGGTTAAACTTGACATAGCTGACAGATGTAATTTTGTAACTGGTGTTTGTGATCTTTATGTTTCAAAATATACATCAATCACTAATGTAAAATCTTTTAAACGGGAACAGAGGTCTGTAAGCTGTTCCCAAATAAAGATAGACAGAGGGCAAATGACCACTCAACAGTATTACCAGTGGTGTCCCTACAGTTGATCTCACCATCACTGACTTACAATGCCTTGTTCTCCATTGAGTGTATGCATGGAGGTGGCCATTTTGGTAGAGGCAGGGCTTTGCTTCCTCTTTTTGAAGACTCCAACAAGGAGAACCATGGGCAGCACAGTAGTGACATCACCAAATCTCACTTCATATCTCCTGAGGCTAACATTCAGTCAGAAGCAGCAGTGCATTGGATCTCACACCGCAGACATATCACTAAAATGCCCTGTACACACGATCGGACATTCTGACAACAAAATCTATGGATTTTTTCCAACGGATGTTGGCTCAAACTTGTCTTGCATACACACGGTCACACAAATCTTATCGGAAATTCCGAAAGTCAAGAACTCGGTGACGTACAACACGTATGACGAGCCGAGAAAAATGAAGTTCAATAGCCAGTGCGGCTCTTCTGCTTGATTCCGAGCATGCGTGGAACTTTGTGCTTCGGAATTGTGTACACACGATCGGAATTTCCGACAACAGATTTTGTTGTTGGAAAATTTGAGATCCAGATCTCAAATTTTGTGTGACGGAAATTCTGATGGAAAATGTCTGATGGAGCCTACACACGGCTGGAGTTTCTGACAACAAGCTCCCATCAAACATTTTCCGTCGGAGAATCCGACCGTGTGTATGGGGCGTAAGGGTGTAACCACATGGCATGGGGTGCCTAGGCACACTCACGTATCAGAAAATGCTCTGCTATATTTCAGAAGGATTTCATGACAAAATGTCCATTTTTCTGGGAGCTGCCTAATACAATCAACATTTATAACTCTTCCCTATAACACAAGCATGTCTTCGCTTTTCAACTACAAGAACACTTTAATGTTTTACTGTTTACCTGTTGGTCCTCAGTGTTCTCATGGCTGATTTGTGGAGGTGACCGAAATGTATATTTCCCATATTTCTTTACAGAATTACTGAGATAACTAAGCTATATACACGAGAGCAATAGTACTTAAAGCCCACACGTGACATCATGCCCATGATCCTAAAGAAGCTGTTCTCAAATAAAGATAGACAGAGGGCAAATGACCACTCAACGGTATTACCTGTGGTGTCATCATATACTGTTGTTCCACAACGCAGCTTTCTCCACTAGGGGGGAGTCACCTTATGTAAATAGCTATTTCCATCCAGAAATAATTATCTTAAAGTGGTTGTAAACCCTTTACAACCACTTTAAATTACAGGCAAGCCTATAATTAGGCTTGCCTGTAGCTGCACTGGACATCTCCTAAACCTGCACGGTTTAGGAGATATCCCTGTATTTGCATGTGCCGACATCATGCGGCACATGCGTACTTAAGCCAACTGAAGCAATGGAACGTGCATGCGCGGGAGTGACATCATCGCGTCTCCAGTCAATCACAGCGCCGGAGCCCTGATACCCGGAAACAAGCCCCGGGTGACATGTCGGCGGCCTGAGGAGGAGACGAGGGCAGCTGCGGGGGCTTCCTTCTCGGGTAAGTAATTCATAATGAGCTAGTATGCAATGCATACTAGCTCATTATGCCTCTATCTTGCAGGGTGTGTTTTTATTTTTTTATTTTTTTTTGCAGGAGGGTTTACTTCCTCTTTAATGACAACTGGCTTTCCGAGTACGAGGACACTGGGGTTGATTTACTAAAACTGGAGAGTGCAAAATCTGGTGCAGCTCTGCATAGAAACCAATTAGCTTCCAGGTTTTTGTCAAAGCTTAATTGACCAAGCTGCAGTTAGAAGCTGTGGGGCTACCATGCACAGCTGCACCAGATTTTGCACTCTCCAGTTTTAGTAAATAAACCCCACTGCTGTCACTAGAGCATATGCTAAAAAAGCAAAATAAGTTAAAAAAAAAAATCACTAATGTGCATGAAAAAAAAAAAAAAAAAAATTTGGAGAAAATTTTTTTTTTACTCACCTCTTTAATGCCTGTTGCTAGGGGGTCCCTCGTAATCTGCCTCCTTCGGCGCCTGGGCTCCTGACATCACTTCCCTCGGTGCAGGAAGGGAGATCAGCTCTCCTCCTCCCTCTAGGCAATCATCTGGGACACGTGACAGGTCCCAGATGAATGCGCAGCCAGTCACGGCGCAAGGCGCGGCTCGCGCATGCGCAGTGGGTGCCCGGCTGTGAAGCCACAGCCGAGCGCCCACAATTAAAATGCCGGCCCTGCTGAGCGGAGGGGGTGACAAGCGGGGCTTCGATCCCCCGCATCGCTGGACCCTGGGACAGGTAAGTGTCCGATTATTAAAAGTCAGCAGCTGCACTATTTGTAGCTGCTGACTTTTAATTTTTTTTTTTTTAGTGGGAACTCCACTTTAAAGTGACTTTATTGTTCGTCAAAGTCAAGGCAGTGTAGGCTTTGTGGCGAATGTGGTAAAACATAAGGTAAAAGAATAATTCTATAGGCACTTGTGTGTAATAAAGCCAATCCATTGCCTCTTCTCTAGTAGTAGAAGTAGAAGCATGCCTTTTGTTCACTCCCTCCTCTCAGCTGCCAGGAGAGAAAAAAATGCCCAGTACATCCAGATACTGTGTATAGGGGTATGTAGTTGATTCCATTTGACAGCACTGTTGCATGATGACTGGTCCAGCACTGTCACATGGGGTGGAGAGAGAGATGTTATCCTTTTGTATGCTCCAACAAGACCGCATTGGACCTTACAAAGGCTTCCTTTCCTTACTTCTGGGGGTTAAACAGACCTGGGGGGTTAGTAAAGAAAGGCAAGAATTTGCTGCTGGGGAGGGGACTATTAACACATTACTATTAACACAAAAGTGTTGCTTTGCCTTGCATGGGCAAAATAGAGTTTTCTCATTTGTTTCAAAATAATCATTTGAGCCCCTTGCTTTGTGGGCACTGAGAGGTGCACCAACAGCCCCCTTTTAATACCCATGAATAAAAGCCCATATTTAGTCATTTTAAAGCTAAACCGCAATCATCTAGAAAATATCATGTAATGCAGCTGGACTATTTTTTAATGAAAATGGCATTTTTATGCTAATTGTTTAATTTTTCCAGGCTTCAGTTGCTGCTCAAGGCTTCAGAATGGGAACAAGTACAGGCAATTTTTGGAGAGAGGGATTCAGGAAAAAGTCCAGTACTTACACTGTAATATACAATTGTTCTACAAGAGAAACAGAAATGGAACTCGTGCAGACCTAGTGCATTACCAAAGATAATTTAATAATAAAAATGTTTTATATAAAAGTGGGTACTCACAAAATGCAACTGACAAAAGGCCATAAAAACAATGCATGGACATGCACAGAACCCAGGGTACAACGCGTTTCAGGGGCTCGCCCCTTCCTCAGAGCTATATGGCATGGGGACATGCTAGTGGCTGCACCTTTCTATCACAAAGGGGCTTGCGCACACAGCGGTCAAAGGCATTCCACACTGCCTTGCATGGGCTATCAATAAGAGAAACTGCAAATGTATTACTATTAATTATAGGTACTTATATAACACTGTCAATTAATGCAGTGCTTTGCGTATTTATTATACAAATACATCAGTGCATGCCCTCTAGGCGCTTAGAATGTAATGTCCCTAACTCACATTCATACATATTAGGGCCTATTTAGACAGGAGCCAATTAACCACTTGCCTACCAGGCCAATTCTGACATTTCTCTCCTACATGTAAAAATCATAATTTTTTGCTAGAAAATTACACAGAACCCCCAAACATTATATTTTTACAAAGTCATATGACGTTGGGTGGGTGGGAAGCGGTTAACCTACCAGCATGTCTGTGGGGTGTGGGAGGAAACTGGAGTACCCGGAGGAAACCCACGCAGGCACAGAGAGAACATGCAAACTCCAGGCAGGTAGTGTCGTGGTTGGGCTTTAAACCGACAACCCTATTGCTGCTAGGCAGAGGTGATAACCACTTAGCCACTGTGAATGAGTTCAAAGCCTTGAATTTCACAGGTCATAAATTCATTTAACAACATAACTTGTCATGAGCAATATAATTTTACTTTAGTGGCTATAGATCTACTTTAAACTGTAACTGATTAAACAATCTGTGCTTTCAACTAGGACATCAGGAAAACAGGCACTTTTATTGTCCTCTAGGGCTCAGAGCTGGGAGACACTGTTCTACTGTTCTCTTTTAATTTTTATCAATGGAACCAACTTTCCAGTTACTTTCCCAACTTTCCAGCAACCAGAACATGGCTCAGGAAATGTTGCTGATGACAGGCTCTGCACAGATGCTCAGCTCCAAAGTCTGTATGAACAATAACTACCAGTCTCATACTAGGAATAAAATGCAACCCCAAAATTTAACGTGTAGATGAATTCACAGTTATTCAGTCAGACAATCATTGAACTAACAACCTCTATTAACCGTGTCACACGCATACTCTCTTCCTTCCACTAGACGACTTTGTGACGACACTTATGATGAGGGTTGTGGCTTTTTGCTCGTTGACACCAGCATGGAATAATGTAGCATGATAACAAGCAGAACATTTCCACTATGAAAAAGAGGTATTTTATGCAATTTTCAAGCATAAACCAGTTAAGAATGAAAATATATAGCAGTATAGGTCTTTAAAGGGAAAAAAAAGGTTGGAGATTTCAACCATGTTTTTTAATGGACACTTACGGTAGTGACTGTGACCAAACCATGATACGACCAGTAATGCACTAATATTTCTACATCAAAACTACCTTTGACTTACATTGACTTATATTGAGCCTTGCAATTTTATTGAAACATGATTACGTAAAGTAGAACTCCAGTTTCTTCAACAGAAAAAAATTGCTCTGCAAAAAAAAATGCCCCATGCTGCTACCAACAATTGTCCAGTTGAATGTGGACTGCATCATTTAACCCACTTGGGGCCAGGCATGAACCCAGAGTGGGGCTTCAGGGAGGTGTGAAACATACAGCTTTCCAACAGACTCACCAACATTGGGGAACACATCTAAATATACTATTTAAAAAAGTAAAAGTCTACAGTAAACATATCTCAGCATCTCCCCAACAGGGGAACATACAACAGAAAAAAAATATTCTTAAAGTCCAACTCCAGGATATAAGCAACCCAACCCCCCACTTAACTGCTGGTGTGAAATAAAACTGTCTGTAGCACCCTCCTAGCTAGGCTGCTAGGTAAATTGAGGTTTTTGGTCTTGCTCTGTAATCAGAGGAGAGGTGATTGTTTACCCTAGTGGGTTCAGGCTTTTACAGACTGGGAGTTTGATTACTTCCCTTTGCGTCTAGAAGAAGTTTATAAAGCTTAGGGAGGGAGAATTCAAATAACCAGCCTGAATATTTAACAGGACCTGGCCAATCCCTGGGGAGGTGTGTCCAGATGGTGGTTGGGGATGCTGTTCAACACTGTAACAACAACCCTTATGGGCTGTCATTCATGTCAGCTACCGACTCAGCCACCATGGCCTTTTTGGATCTTGAGTTAGGACACGATGGTAATACTATCACCTCAAAAAATTATACTAAGCCCACAGCAGGTAATTCCTACTTACATTTTGAGAGCTGCCACTTTCCCAAGTGGATCACGAATATCCATAAAGGGCAATTTTGCCGCCTTCGGCAGAATTGCACCAAAGACTCTGACTATGTTGAACTCAGCAAAACTTTGAAAAGAAAATTCCTCGACAAAAAGTACCCAGAAACTTTAGTTGAACAAGCTTATAAACATTACCTGCATGGAAAACCTCCAAAAACAAACCAACCTCCACATGATTGTTCCAGTAGGTTCATAACCACTTTTCACAATAAGTATAAAAACATGGAGAAGATTCTGGAAAAACACTGGGGTATCCTACACCAAGATCCTCATCTAAAAACATCCCTTCCCACCCGCCCAAAAGTTATTTATCGCAGGGTCCCCAACTTAAAAAACAAGATTGCACCTAGCAAACTTAAAACTGCTTCAGCCATATCACCTGTACCCACACTGATCCCTTTGGTAGGCATGTATCAATGCCGAAAGGCTCTATGCAAAACTTGCAAATTTGTCCTACATGGACAAAAAACCTTCACCACCAAGGGTAAGACCTATGTATTGAAGGAATTCTTCAATTGCTCGTCCAACTTCGTCATCTATGGCCTAAGTTGTCCTTGCGGCCTAATCTATGTGGGCCAGACAATTAGGGCTTTGAGACAGAGGTTTGTCGAACACAGAAGACTTTTTGAGGGGGGCACAGCCCCTTACAGTGTCCCAAAACACTTTGCTATGGCCCACCAGAGCTCTACGGTGGGTCTTAGGATCTTGGTCATTGAACAGATCCCTAGGTCCCTCCCAGCTGCTGAGAGATTTAAGAAACTCTGCGCTCGTGAGACCTACTGGATCTACACCTTGGATGTACTTTCGCCAGGAGATATAAACGAGAGCATCAAGATTGCTACTATCTTATGAATATACCATCTAGTGTTGCTCTTTTTGGATCTAGTCCTCCAGCCCTGTTCCCATGCATTCTAACTATTTAATCTGTACCCACAGGTTGGTCTTTTCTTTGATTCCCCCTTTCTATGTGGGTGGCGGGCTGGTGTAAATATAGACTATACATTTTTCCATACAGTCCCAATTGACCTTGTGGTAATGTAATAGTTTTTTCCTTTCCCTCTATTTTATTTTCCATATTTGAATTTATATTTCTTATTCATTTACCTTACTGCCCATATGAGTCTGCACTGTACATTATGCATGACCCTTATGCACACACTGGACGTTAAAAATGAGTATTTTCATGTCCTCTGTATACACACATGCATGGGTCTGCATATAGACTCGACACATTATGTATATATATCGTTGGTTTTAACCGTATTGCTGACCACACTGCTGAGCTCGTTATTATTGCCCCCTCTCATCTTTTTTATTGATTATGATTCTATTGAAATATATATTGTTGGTTTTAACCGTATTGCTGACCATATTGCTGAGCTTGTTATTATTGCCCCCTCTCATCTTTTTTTATTGATTATGATTCTATTGAAATATACATGTATGGATATGTATCTCTCTTATACGTATAGAGATACATATTTTTTAACTTAATTTAATTTTATTTTTATGTTGGTGTGTTTATGCATTCTTGAGAATCTTTAAACATATGTTTATCTTTCAAAACACTTCCCAGATGTTTAAAATACTCCCCAGATGTGTGTACATGAAACCGGACCTTTTTTAATGTGTTTACTTTGGCCTCCCCTGGCCTATTTAAGCTAGCATCACGATCTATCTGTAGCTTGATGAAGGAGCGCGGCTACCGTAATATCGTAGCCCGTACGCTCAGGAAACGCGTCGCTCACCAGTGACGTCACAACTCCGCGCCTGCCTTCCACCTGCGTTCCTGGTCTCTCTTTGAGTTATATCACCACCGCGGCCGGCTCTAGCGGTGTACAGCAGGCCACACGCCCGGAAAGCCAGCAGAGATCGCCGTGACCGATCTGACGGACTGCCCTATGATGGATCATCCCCCCACTTCACTACATGCTGTTTTATGATCACCCAAATGTGAGTTGTTTGCACATTGGCTTTTAATAAATGGTTTTTATACTACACCCAGAGGCGCCTTTCCCCCATGTGTTTTTCCTCTCATCCCCAGTAAATGGCTTTAGTTATCGCGCAAGGGGCAGAGCAAAGAGCCAGTGACTGACAGTCACGGCTCTCTGCTCAAAGCAATGGGGAGAACTGAGCGATCTGCAGTGTTTGATCATTCAGTTCTTAGTGCAAAGGTGGCAGGGGACAGATGCAGCATTGGATTGATGCTGCACCCACCTTAGTAAGAATAAAGCTTTTTTTTATAAACCCATACTTCTCTTTCAATGCATGGACATTTGTTTATTTTGTGAGGTGGGTTTTAGGATGGGAACATGTAAGTACGCAAGATGGAGGAGTTCCTCCAAACTACAGGGTATGGTACCCTATACCGTTCCTGTTGCAGTAGGACAGTGGAAGGTTAAGAAGAGGTTAGATCAACTCTGGTTTCCATAACAGCCTGTGAAACATGCTTTTGGATTAAAGTAGCAAATTTAATCTAGAGTTGCTTTTAACTCTCTGTTAACCACTAAGAGTTCAACTAAACCAATAATTTAAACCCTGATGATTGGAAACCTCAAAGGCATGAAAACATATTGGTTGGGCGTCTATGTTATCTTTGGAATTCTGTGATGAAATAAATAGACTTGGGCTTCTATAAAAAATATTGGTTCAGAGTTTGTGTCAATTGAACATGTGTTTAAAATAAAGCTGTATGTAAAAAGTAAGACGTTCTCCTTTTTTTTTTTGTTTAACATCTATAGCATTTTTCTCCCTGGAGACCTGAAGCAGCCATCTCAGTGGACTCAACTGAGCCAATTAGTTTAACAGCATGTCTTTTAAGTGTGGGAGAAAACCCTTGCAAGCACAGGAAGAACATGCAAACTCTATGCAGGTAGAGACCTGATCAGAATTCAAACCAAGGACCTTGGTGGTACAGGTCAGAAGTGTTAATCACTAAACCACAGGTCTTCTGTTGCTGAAACTTACCTTCTGTAGTGCTGGTAGATTTACAATCTACCGCCAGTTAGGTAAATTTAGTACATTGTGCGTTAGGAAGGTTAAAAGTTCGCCTCTGTTCCAGCTTGACTGACGTTGTGTGTGCTTCCGTGCTGACCGGTGGGTGTCGCTGTTACCACTGGTCAGTGTTGGAAAGGCAACATGTCGAAGTGTATAGATGCCTCTCTGTCTTGGAGACAAGCTCGGTGGAGGTGGTCCTCCGAGTTGCATTCTGGGAAGAGGGCATTTATGGGACAGACGCCATGTTCTAGGGTTTTTTTTTTTTTTACAGCCACCTGCTGGCCCTCCTGGCCGACAGGTATGCGTTAAGGAGCTACCTCGTGGTCCTCCGATCGGGAGGCCCACGATGCTGGGGCGCAGGGGTGGGTCCAGAGGCTTGTCTGGGGCCTACCACCGCGGCCGAGGAATGGCCCTGAGCTGTCGGTCCTGTGTGACGAAGCTGGGCGGCCGAGGAGATCCCAGGGGAGGACCTGTCTTGGAGAGATCATGCAGCGTGCTGGTCTATAGAGGGGCCTGGTGACTCGGTTGAAGGACGTATCCAAAAGAAGTAACTATACAGCATAGTGTTGCCGGTTCGGCTTAAAGGTTCAGGCACTGTGACTGACTTTCACTGCAGAGAAAATCTGATACATCCTGTGGCAGAGGATTGTACGGATTTACCCCCCAAATGAGTCTGTGGCAGAGACTTTTGATTCGTGCTGCATACTGGCTGCTAGACCGGTGAGAGAGGCCTATCCAGACGAGCAAGGAGTGTGTCCCCACAAGGGGAGTGCATTCCGCCTAATTATCTGACCTCTATCAGGACATTTGTTGCTAAGATTCTAGAAGAAGATATTTGAGTTTCTCCTGAAAGTTTCCTTTATCGCCTCTTTCCTGCTACTTCCTAAAGTTTGTTTGTTCAATAAAGCATTGAAAACGTACTCCAGTGTTGGTGCGTGTGTCGTTCAGAAGTAAACTCAACGGAACCCCTAGATCCGGTGCCGGTGAAACCAAGGGAAGCAAGGTGAAGGTAACAGACCCGCTTAAACCAGCAGCTCCACCGTGAGTTAGTGCTACACTTCCTTGCACTCTCTTGCTGTTGAATCCTCAACAAAAATGTGTAGGTTTAGAATTGGTGCAGGTAGGTGTCTACACAAGGCTATGTATTCTCATTCTATCCCTTGTGGCAGTGCTGGGGCTTAGTGACTGGCCAATTAAGTCCCAAATACTGCCTTGAAGAAGAGAGTCACATACACTATATTGTCAAAAGTATTGACACACCTGCCTTTACACACACATGAACTTTAATGACATCCCAGTCTCAGTCTGTTGGGTTCAATATTGAGCTGGCCCACCCTTTGCAGCTATAACAGCTTCAACTCTTCTGGTAGGCTGTCCAGAAGGTTTAGGAGTGTGTCTATGGGAATGTTTGACCATTCTTCCAGAAGAGCATTTGTGAGGTCAGGCACTGATGTTGGACGAGAAGGCCTGGGTTGCAGTCTCTGCTCTAATTCATCCCAAAGGTGTTCTATCAGGTTGAGGTCAAGACTCTGTGCAGGCCAGTCAAGTCATCCCATGTCTTTATGGAACTTGCTTTGTGCACTGGTCCAAATATTATTATTATTATTATACAGGATTTATATAGCGCCAACAGTTTGCGCAGCGCTTTACAACATGGGGCAGACAGTACACTTACAATACAAATCAATACAGGAGGGATCGGAGGGCCCTGCTCGTTAGAGCTTACAATCTAGATATTTTCCATAGACACACTCCTAAACCTTGTGGACAGCCTTCCCAGAAGAGTTGAAGCTGTTATAGCTGCAAAGGGTGGGCCAACTCAATATTGAACCTTATGGACTAAGACTGGGATGCCATTAAAATTCATGTGCATGTAAAGGCAGGCGTCCCAATACTTTTGACAATATAGTTTACTTCTGCAAATCCCATACCAGGCATTGCACTGAGATCCAGCAGGCAAACAGCAGGACAAAGGTATCAGCAAAGAAGGTAGGCTAACCAGGCCCTGAATAGACAAAATTACAGCTTTGTTTTAATTTCATACAAGTTTATAGAAGGCTAAATTGCTAATATTTGTGAGCAACAATTGGCAAACTCTCCCTGGGCAATTTTAATTTTATATTTATCATTGTGCTAAAAAATAAATAAATAAATAAATAAAAACTTTCTCTTTGTGATACTCAAAAATATATTTTCTTTGTGTTTTGTTCTGTCAGAGTTAACAATTTCAGCAAATGCAACATTTTCCTATCTTGTGTTTTTAATATCTAAACAGATAGTTAGCATTCTAAAAATGTTAACAGTTCTAGTAAGCATTCTAGAAATGTTGAGCAACTGTATGAAGCAAGCAAAAACATCAATCAGAGATAACTAAAAGAATGCCAGAAACAGGTATTTGCTGGTTCTTTGAAAAACTGATCATTTTCAAAATAAATTAACCCTGTCATCATTTCCAGCCCCGGCCCATGCAACGCTTGGAGGAAAGGCTGAGAACAGGTTAGAGAGAACTCTGTTAACCAGCAGCACGTGAAGAGAGAGTGGCTGAAAACTCCTTGATACACTGGTTTTGTTACCTATTAGCTAACCTTAAAGAGAAAGGAAGAATGTTCTCATAGGATGTGCTGAATCACGCTGATCATCTAAGTCCTATGCTGTTCAACAAGTACTCGTTAAAGAACAATCACTCAGGCTTCATTCCAAGTCAAGAAAAAAATGACTTATGAATAGCTGACACTTCAGATTGAAGGAGGTTTAGTAGGTGCCATTTTCCATATCTACTGGGAAAAGAAGCTTCTATATTTGTCTTCCAAACACAGCTCTTATCATTAAAGTAGAGTTTTCAGCAACTTTACAAGTCATGTACAAATTCCTAACATGTCGTAATACTGTACATAGCAGTTTTATTTTTTTTAAACAGCTTTTGAAGCTGTCCTTGAGTCCAACGACTTTGCCTAGGCGGAGATGATGTTGTTTGCTGCAAAAGGAGGAAGCATTTCCTCAGTCTCCTCACCCACACTGATCAGACTACAATATCGTAACTCCCCAGAAAGTTATGATTCCGTAGCTGGGGCTGTTCTGAGATAGACATTTGTAAACACAGCTAGGAACTGCATAGACACTAAGATAAAAAAATTCCACAAAGAGCCAGGCGCAAAAAATGGAAACCCAGGAAGCCTTAAAAAATACCAAACTCTGGACACTGCACCCAGACTCAATAGACCAGATGAGGACAAACAAAAGTAAACAACTCAGGCAGCGCTGATCCAAAGAGTGGTAAATTATCATGGGTAATAACCGTGTTCATCATAATAGTTTATTAGCAAATATAAAAAAAGTGTGACCTGAAGAAAGGGTTAATCCCTGAAACATGTAGTCCTACACCGTTCAAGCTCCAACATTTTTTTGAAGTCTCCTTTGTTTCCTTTTATCTCTCCTCCCCTTGCTTCTGTGTCACATGACCCATCGCTAGCCGGTTGGAGTCCGCCCGTGCCTGTGTTGATGGGCATGGCTGGTGAGGAGCTCTGTTGTCTAGAGACTGGGGATCCGTGGTGTTGTCACACCCCCCCCCCCCCCCCCGCACTTCAGGTCATCTGGGAATGGAGCCTGCATTCTCTTCCATCTCAATGGGCTTTCTGTGTTCCTTGTGATCCGGAGACCTCAGGCTCACGCTTTGTCCCCCTCCCCTGGCACTCCCTGGATATCTGGCCATGATACTGGGCTTTTACATCTGGATAGATGTCCATGGGCACCTCCAGACCCCTGAGGTGCCTGCAGCATCCCATTCCTTGCAGCAGGAAAGTGCAAGTGTCCATAGGGCATTATTTATTTATCATATGTAGCGCCCTGGGGTTTAGTCAGGGAGCTCCTCACCAAATTCCTTGTCAGGAGTAGCTACCATAGTTAAAATGTTAGAGATCCATTGATTTCTCCCTAAGTTTGGCCTGGTTGTACTTTTCTCTTCTACCACTAAGTGGCCAGGCACTTGGTTGTACTAGAAATGAGGACAACTCAAGGTCAGGTTATAGGTATATGGGGTATTTCAGCCAATGGGCAGGGGTTTTCTTGAATTCCTTGGCCTGCTGGCAGAGCCTATATATTTGGGTGGAGTCAGGTGATCTCTGTTCTGTGCCACCTGGACGGCTGTCTGGGTGAACGTGTGTTGTATGCCCCGGGCTGCTAGGCCAGAGATTGGGCATCTGGCTGCTAGGCTGTGTGAGGGCCTATCTAGAAGTGAGAGAAGTGCAGGGTTGGGATTGCAGCTTGCAGTCCAACCAGAAGTGACGGTTCTTTACAACCACTTTTTGCTACAGGTAAGCCTATAATAAGGCTTACCTGTAGCTACCCTGGATATCTCCTAAACCTGGTTTAGGAGATATCCCTTGTATCTACATGTGGCAACGTCATCGGCACATGTGCACTGAAGCAACGGCACTTTGTGCCGTTGCTTCAGTTAGACTGTGCTGTTACTGGAGGTTCCCACGTGCATGTGCGGGAGTGAAGTCATCGCGATTCTGGCCAATCACAGCGCCGGAGCCCCCGACATCCAGAAATAACTGTCGCCGGCCGGAGCGGTGAACGAGGACCGCTGCGGGGCTTTCGATCTAAGGTAAGTAATACATAATGAGCTAGTATGCTATGCATACCAGCTCATTATGCCTTTGTCTTGCAGGTTTTTTTTTTTTGGTTTTTTTTTGTTTGTTTTGTTCGTGGGTTTACAACCACTTTAAGCCTCTTACACTACTAGTTTTTTTTTTTTTGGTTCAACCCATAGGAGGAGGCAATTGGCTGAGAGCGCTGATTGGGAGTTGGTCAGCAGACCTTTTTCAGTCATGACCCTTTAAAAGAAGCCGGCTGCACGTCCGGCTTCTGTTGGACCGGCTGCAGTACACATGGGCTGAATGTCAGGCGGCATTGGCCGTGGCCGGTTCAATAGAAACTGGCTGATGCCGCCTGACATTCGGCCTGTGTGTACTAGGCTTAATGGTATCTTCACACTGCATTGTAAAACGCCTGTCACCGCAAGGACACACAGAAAACAAATGTTTTAAAGCCAAGCTTCAGACAGGTAAAAGACTCAAATAAATACAGCACTGTAATCATTAAAACATCCGTGAATGTGTTTTTTAGCGCAAGCAGTGTAAGTACCTAAATTTGTCCTTGTGTCTGCCTCTAACAATCCCTTATTGAGCTACCATGGAGCACTATGTTATGTTCCCAATATATGACATTGGAAGGATCATATTCTGCGATCTTGCTTATGATGTCATATCAATACTGCAATATTGTGCCAAATATACAGTATATGCTGTTGTATATATTTTTCTTTTGTGAAAACCAATTAAAGAAAAAAAATGTCAAAAGATATACTGTATATATCAAGGGCAATATTGAGGCTGTCATTATTGGCTAACCCCTGAAAAAGCTAGTTTCCTAGTTATGCTGTAGGCATCACAGTGGCTAAGTTAGGGTCCCTTTACACGGGCGGTCCGCCTGGTGGACTCTGCTTTGCTCAGCGGGGGATTGCTCCGCTCATCCCCGCTAAGTAGGCGGATGACAGGTCCATCTCCACTCACTGACCTGTCAGAGTCCCGCTCTCCTCTATGGGAAGATCGGATGAAAACAGACTGTCTGTCCAGTTTCATCTGATCCTATCCGATCCGATCTGCCAGACGGATGGGAAATAGGGTCACCATCTGTCTGGATTTCACGGACAGGATTGGATCCTCCTGAGAGCTGAGAGCGGGCTTGTGACAGCAGGAAATAGTGGGCACCTGCCCCCAGCGTCATGCCGCTCATCTCACTGTTAACTTACAGGAGTGATTGCAGTATCACTCCTGTCAATGGGACAGATAGCTGCAGCTGGAGAGAGGATTAGGCTTTCTCCTCCCTCCTGCCTACAGGTGGCAAAAGAGAGCAGCTGCTGAGCCTCAGTCCCTCAGTCTCAGCATAGTGCCGCTGTGCAGTGAGGGCAAGTTGCCGTTCTTCCTCTATCCCCTTGTCACATGACTGGAGGGAGGAAGAAGTAGATGCTTCACGGTGTGGTCTGTAAGTACAAGGGGGAAGAGGGGGGATAACTCAGCCCCAGACCTCCCCTCTCTCCTCCTCAGACTTCCAGACACCCCTCCCCTCCTCAGGCTACTCTCTCCTCCTCAAACCCCACAGACCCCTCTCTCCTCCTCATACCTCCCTCTCCTCCTCAGACCCCACAGACCCCATCTTCTCTTCAGACACCCCCTCTCCTTCTCAGACCCCCAGATCTCCCGTCTCCTCCTCAAACCTCTCTCCTCCCCCTGAGACCCCCTAGATCCCCCTCTCCTCCTCAGACACTACCTTTCATTCTTAGACATTCAGACCACCCCTCTCCTCCCCAGACCCCCAGACCTCCACTCTCTTCTCCTCAGACTCCCTAGACCCCCCTCCCCTTTTTAGTCCCCTCTCCTCCTCAGGCCCCCAGACCCCTTTCCTTTCCCCTTCTTAGAGCTCCTCTCCCCTTCTCAGACTCCCCCAGACCGCCTGCCTAGTTAGACCCCCCCCCCCAGACCTTCCTTTCCTCCTCAGACCCCCAGACCTCCTCTCCTTACTCCTCAGACCCTCCCCCAGACGTCCCTCCCCTCTCTCCCTCTCAGACCCCCTAGACCTCCCCTCTCTCCTCCTTGGACCCACCAAACCACCCCTCTCTACACCTCAGACCCCCCCCCCATACACTCCGCATTCCTCTCCCTGCCCTAAATTCCCACCACCATAAACTCTGCATGCCTCTGCACTAACTACAGGGGTACATGAATGAATATACTGTAGGCGAATGTATGATTCCAGTACTTCAGAGTCACAGACTAAAAATAACAAGCACAACACAAAATTCCCAAATAATTTTTCTGGGTTTTGTGCTGTAGAACATAATAAAATGCAGGCTTTATTATATGTATATAACAGAAGCAAAAGAAGTATAGCCAAGCAACTGGCATTTTCAGAAAGATAGGTGAAATGCATAGCCTATATACGTCTCACAACAGGTTTTCTTGCAGAATTGAAAAATATCTTATAGTTCTTGAAATGTCGTCCTCCTTTTTTAAACATCTATTAAAATATAATGTAATATTCTTCATGGGTTCATGAGGAGACCACAGAGAAAAATCATTGTTATTTTTATGATTAAATACTAACATTTGATTATTCACATTATGGATTGACAGTGTTTTAAGAAATCCATTGAGCGTATAAACAAAAATATCTTTTAATAACTAGAACACTAGATAGTGAGACAGGCTCACCCAGTTGCAGGTGATCATCATACAGCATGAAATCACTTCACATGAATGAAACTTGAATAGGACTATCAGAAATGGATAAGGTGAGTCTTGTAAATACATGGATTCCATTGACTTGCTATTAACACATACACATGGTATAAAATGAATCTGTTTTTTAAAACGAGGTGTACACCTTCAATGTCTCCTTTTATAAGTCTGATGTTATTTTGATAGGAATTAATTGCACAATTTTGAATTAGGGGCGTTACATAAAAGGTAATCTAGTACTATAGGCTAAAGAGACAGATTGGATGGTTTAAAGTACAGTAGCCCTGAGGGTTCTTCAAAGTTCATAAACTGTGGGGTGATAACACAAGTGCTTGCTTGGGCAGAGGGTTCTTCAAAATATCTGCATTGCACTCCAAAGCTACCTTTAACTGGATCTCTCATGGTTTTGCTGTGGGCCACCCCTTCCTACTCTACAAAGTCATCCTTTAGCCTATGTGGCCACCCATGGAACTTAAAGGAGACCTACAACCAAAGCTCAATTGGCTGTACTTCTGTGGATCACAGGAGTGCAGTACATTCTGCAATCCTGTGACCTGTTTTCAGCAGACAGCAGGCTGAAGGCTGCTGTTGGCTAACGTCACAGTGCTGGTCCAGGCAGGGGAAGGATCACGGCCATATGGTCGGGATCCATCTAGATCCCTGGACCAGCACCTGGCTTAGCCTCTTAGTGAGCCGCTGAGAGCCTGAGCCTGCCGCTCCCGCCCCCTCCACAGCCCAGAGCTCCAGTGAACCCAGAGGAGGGGGGGGGGCAGAGCAGAGAGCCACTAGCTGGCAGTCATCAACTCTCTGCTCACGGAGCACTGAGAACTAGTCTTAGAGCCAGCGGGGAACAAATGCAGCATTGGACTGATGCTGCACCCACCAAGGTAAGTATGATTTAAAAAATAAAAACCCAAACATCTTTTTTAATGACCAATAGAGAGCAAAAAAAGCAAGATGTTAACGGCATGGTCATAAAAAATCTGGTCACAGGTTGCTTAAAGCTAAAGAAGAACTCCTGGAAATGTCTTTTAAATATGTGTTGGTTAATAAAATAGGTACATGAAATTTGGTGGATGCCACTTCCTGGATTATTGGCTGTTCTTTACTATTTAGGGTTTCATTAATGCTGGACGAAAAACTATCACTACCAGACTTGGGGCTCTCCTGCACACAAACTGCTATGTTGTTTCTTTACCCCTCCTCTCCTTTTACAATACAAAGCATTATGTGAATGGACAGGGGGAGGAGGGTCAGACAGTGCAGCTGCTGTGAAGGAAAGTTGCAAGTCTCCTGTCAGAGTTTCAGAAGTATAGCTAAAGCTATACTCACCAGCATGAATAAATGTCTAAATAGTAAAGAAGTCAGTGAACTAAGAAGTGGCATACACCTTATTACACATAACGATTTATTACCCAGCAGATTTTTATATGATTAAATTTCCTGGAGTTTTTGCACAAACTATTGCAAAATTTAAAGTTGAACTCTAGGGATGATATATGTCGCATACTTACTGTATTGTTATTGCATACAGTAGTTCAGGCTACTGCAGTGATTTACAGCATCCACTGAGGTAGATCAGGTGTCACCTTCACATGTATATTGAACCATGCTGGTCCAATGTAAATATGCAACATACTAATCATCCCTGGAGTTCAGCATAAAAAAGGTAGTGCAGCCTTCAAAGCTAATTACTAGGGATGAGCCAGCGGTTCGAGTCGAACCTAAGTTCGACTCGAACATCAGGTGTTCGCTTGTTGTAAAACTAACTGAAAATATGGGGCATTTGCAGGAAATTTGACTGCCGGGGAACGCCCCATAATGCACTGCGAGAACCCAGTGCATTGCTGTATGATGATTGGCCAAAGCATGCACCTGGCCTGCATGCTTTGGCCAATCACAGTGCGCTCTGCTGAGAGAGCCATAATTGGCCAAAGGCAGGGTGCAGGGTGTATATATGTATATACAGTCTAGTATATATATATATATATATATATATAACTATATATATATATATATATATACATATATACTCTGCATTCAGTGTAGCCTATATCTACAGTGCATTCGGTGGTGTACTGTTTCTAATACACTTCAGGCGGTGTACACAGTATCTAATACAGTGTGTACAGTTTCTACTACACTTCTGGTGGTGTACACAGTATACATTACAGTGCAGCCACTGTACAGTTTCTAATACAGTGCAGGTGGTGTACACAGTATCTAATACAGTGTGAACAGTTTCTAATACACTTCAGGCGGTGTACACAGTATCTAATACAGTGTGTACAGTTTCTGATACACTTCTGGTGGTGTACACAGTACACAATACAGTGCAGCCGTTGTACAGTTTCTAATACAGTTCAGGCAGTGTACACAGTATCCAATACAGTGTGTACAGTTTCTAATACACTTCAGGCGGTGTATTAATATATATATATATATATATATATATATATATATATATATATATATATATATACAGTCTAATATATATATATATATATATATATATATATATATATATATACTCTACATTCAGTGTAGCCTATATATACAGTGCATTTGATGATGTATACTTTCTAATACACTTCAGGCGGTGTACACAGTATCTAATACAGTGTAGTGTTCATGCGGAAGGCCACCAAGGAGGCCAATACATCCAGGAGGCCACCAAAAAATGTTGGAAGGCCACCAAGGAGAGGCAAATTCTCACAGGTCACTAAACGAGGGCAAGCAGCCTACAGTCAACAGTGGTGGTCATGGACATGATGCATTCTCTGCAGGTTGCCATGGGGCACACTTGTTCTTTTTTGCTGCTGCTGGTTGTGTTATTGAGCCACAACATGCAGAAGAGTTGGTGGATAACGAAGCCATCCTCATCCTCCTCATCCTCTGTCACATGGGCTCAGAGTAGTTTGCCTTCCAACACAGCTGCCAAAGCGGCCTATTCCACTGGCTCCTTGTCTACAGTCACTCCTTCCGTAGCCCCACCATCATGCACAGAGGAGTCCCCAGAACTATTCGACCACAGTGTCGGTTATATGCTGCTGGAGGATGAGCAGTAATTTGAAGGCTCTGATGTTGGTTCACAGGTTAAGGAAGGGAGCAACGTGAACTTAGAGGGGGGTGCCACAGAAGGACAAGAAACTGGCAGTCATGTTCAGCATACTGCCAAATTTGCTCCAGTGACGGGGAGGGAGGGGATGATGAAGTCACTGACTGTACTCGGGTGCCTGAGAGAAGAGAGGAGGAAAGTGAGGAGGAGGAAGCACAACTCCAATGAGGAAGGATGACCTCTAGGGGGCAGCTTAAGGGCAGCCACCCTATTGCATCACACCGCAGAGCTCCGCAGGTGCAGGCCACTGCTGTCCCAAGTACTTGCAGCCAATCTGCTAGCAGTACACCACCAATAGATTTTAGCAGGCAAATTTCCGTAGCCCAGTTGCTGAACCGTAAAAATAAATTCAGTCCCAGCCATCCACATGCTCAGCATCTAAATGCTAGCTTGGCCAAATTGCTAGCACTGCAACTGCTGCCTTTTCAGCTAGTAGAATCTGCCCCCTTTCATGAATTTGTGGAATGTGCTGTACCTCAGTGGCAGGTTCCAAAACGCCATTTCTTTTCGCGGAGGCCATTCCGGATCTCTACTGGCATGTGGAAGGCAATGTTTTGGCCTTGTTGGACAGGGCGGTCAGCAGTAAGGTTCATATTACCGCTGATTCATGGTCCAGCAGGCATGGGCCTGCGTTACCTTTCCTTCACGGTGCACAGGGTAACTCTGCTGGCAGCTATGAAGGATGCAGGACAGGGTTCAGGGTTGTTGGAGCTTGTTCCGCCACCACGCCTCCAAAATGCTAGTGGTGATTGTGCCACAGCTCTCTCCTCCACCCCCTCCTCTTCTTCCTCTATGGCCTCTTCTGCAGATTTGTCCTCTGAACCAGCAGTGCTCCATAAGTGTTCAAAGGGCTACGCAAGCAGTCAGGCTAAAAGATGCCATGTGGTGCTTGAGTTGGTCTGCCTAGGGGACAGGAGCCACACTGGGGCAGAGATTCTGTCAGCTCTGCAGGGGCAGGCTCAGAGGTGGTTGACGCCACGCCAGCTTCAGCCAGGAATGGTTGTATGTGACAATCTCACCAACCTTCTCTCCGCCCTCCAAAAGGAACACTTGACCCATGTTCCATGTTTGGCACACGTCCTGAATTTGGTGGTGCAGTGGTTCTTGACCAGGTAACCAGGCTCACAATATCTCCTGAGGCAGGCCAGAAAGGTCTGTGGCAATTTCCGCCGGTCATACAATGCCAGTGCTCGGCTGGCTGACATTCAAAGGGAATGCAACTTGCCCACCAACCGCCTCATTTGTAACATGCCCACCAGGTGGAACTCAACGTTGGCAAAGCTGCAGCGGCTGCACACACATCAGAGGGCCATCAATGAGTACCTTTGCGAGTATGGCACCAGGACAGGGTCAGGGGGAGCTTGGCTTCTTTTTATCACGCCAGTGGCTACTGATCAAGGACGCATGCACTGTCCTGTCACCATCTGAGGAGGCCACAAGGATGGTGAACCGCGACAATGCATGTATCAGTGACACTGTCCCTCTATTCTTCCTGCTGGAGCACACGCTTCGTGGAATTATGGAAAGGGCACTTGAGGCAGAACAGCGGGAGGAAGAGAAGGACTTCCTTTCCTCTCAAGGCCCCCTTTATCCAAAAAATATTTCCAAATTGATGTGTATTGACACAGGGTGACACTGTGGGTACACAGGTAATGGTGTGCCAATGTTCTATAAGGGCATGTAGACACTAGAAAAACTATGAAGTCGACTTTATAGGCACAGAGGTAGACTTTCTAAAAGCTAAAGCTTATATACAGCCATTTAAAAATAAAGAGATTCTTAAAATTGATATAGCCTGTCCACAGGTTCTAAGTTAAACTCTTAGTATCGATTACTCCCCCAAAGCAGAACCTGAAGGAGTATGCTTCCCAGGAATAGGAGAGTGGCAGCTAATATGTAAGGCTTCCCACACAACCATTTTACATTGTGATAGACTTCCGTTGACCCATCTTATTGACCCAACCCAGGCACTGGTAAGCTGCATTTGATGGGCACTGATAAGGCTGCATTTGATGGGCACTGATAAGGCTGCACTGATAAGGCTGCATTGGATGGGCTGGATATGATACGTTAAATACAGTTCTGTAAGCAACACCTTATTTTCTGCCAGTGCTCCTCCCGAAACGAGATTCTGGATGCACCCCTATTCAAGCAAACTGCTAACCAAAATAGGTTGACCCACTTTACATGAGGTCAAAACATGCCTTGCTCCTTGCACCAGATACAATTCTCTCCTTAGCTTCTTATATCACCATTTACTCCTCCACCATCTTATACTGCATTTTTCTTTACACCATGTACCAACACTAGCTCCTCAAAAGTTTTAGCTCAGTGCTCTCATTGCACAATATATAAAAAAAATCTGCCATAATCATGTGTTAAAAAAAGGTAAGTCTTACCCACAAAATAAATGTACTGTAAACCAGTACACACAAAACATTTGCCTCCTTAATAATTAACCACTTCAATATCGCGCAATTTCACCCCCTTCCTGCCCACACCAATTTTCAGCTTTTGGCACTGTCACATTTTGAATGACAATTGCGCGGTCATGCAACACTGTACTCATGAAATTGTTATAATTATTTTTTACACAAATAGAGCTTTCTTTTGGTGCTATTTGATCAATGCTGTTTTTTTTTTTATTGCTAAATAATGTTTCCAATCATTTCTGCTATAAAATTTTGCAAGTAAATAATCTTTCTTCATAAATTTAGGCCCAAACTGAACTCTGCTACATTTCTTTGGTGAAAATAATCCAAATCAATGTTTATTATTTAGTCTGAAGGAAAGTAATAGAGTCTACAAACTATGGTATTTATTTGAAAATTGTTCGATCTTGACATACTGACATTTCTTGAGGCCTGAAAACATCAGAACAATACAGATATCCCCCAAATGACCCCTTTTTGGAATGTAGACAGTCCAAGGTATTTAGTAAAAGGCATTGCGAGTTTTTTTAAGTTATACCTTTTTGTCACTTTTTTTTGAAAAATTAAGAAGTTAAAAAAAAAAATACCATCATTGGTTGGTTGAACTAGATGGACTTGCGTCTTTTTTCAACCAGACTAATTATGTAACTATGTAACAGACTAACTATGTAACTATGTAATCATAAGCATCATCATATAACTGGTGTGGTGGTGATCAGAGACACTAACTGGTGACAGTATGTAAAAATACAAAAATGTTTAATACACAAGAGCAATACAGTTTTACCATAGTAACATTGTACTATTCTGGGGAAGTGATCAGTATTTTTGTTTTTGTTTTACAGATTATGATTGATTAATGAGTGAGTAAATTTCACTGCTATAACCAACCATTTTAACTAATATAAATTGTGTCATTCAGTGTGTATTTTTATGATTAGCTGTGATTGGCCACAGCTAATCACATGATAGAGGTGGGCTGTGGTTGGCCCTGTCCATACCATGTGATCACTGTGACCAATCACAGCTAGCAACACAATTGTACACAATGAATGTCATGAATCAAAGCCATTCATTGTCTACAATTGTCGTGTGATCTGCTGTAATTGGTCACAGCGATCACATGGTACTGGCAGCGGGCTGGTATACTCATCAGTCATCAGCTGTGTCTGGTGGACACAGCTGGTGACAGACCATGCCACATGTCATGTGACTTCCACCCTGAATGACAAAGGTCCTGCCCAGCCATTATTTGTCAGGAAGAGGTTAAATTGTCCCCTTAAAGGATAAGTTCACTTATTAAAAAATAATAATAAATGCCCATTTTTTTGCAGGTATAAAAACGTGCTGTTATTATTTTTGTATTTTGGAGCCTGTAAAACATTGCACCAGTGATCAGCAGATCGCTGGTGCCATGCAGGTCTCCTGCAGTCACACAGGATGTCAGGGCTTGTAGTTCACTCATACACAGAGCTGTGTGAATGAATGATGCGTTGTGTGGGTGGGGCTCCATGCAACCGCGCTGATTTAAAAAAGTGTTAGCTAGTACCGGGGAACTTCTCCCCTACTGCTGTCACAGGGAGGGGATTGGGCAGCAGCTGCAGCACTGGGAACATGTTACATGTTTCACCCTAGAAATGGGTGGAACATGTAACATGTTCCCAAAGGTGAACTTATCTTAAGAGCTCTTTCACATTAACAGCACGGGCGCGTTAGTGGTTTTAGCAGTGATTTACCAACGTTTTAGAGGCGCTTTTCGGCCACTAGCGGGCTGCTTTTAGCCCCCGCTAGCAGCCGAATAAAGGGTTAAAAGTGCCCGCAAAGCACCGCTGCCAAGACACTTTGCGGGCGCTTTGGCGGCGCGGTCCATTGATTTCAATGGGCAGGGGCACTTTAGGAGTGGTGTATACACCGTTTCTAAAGCGCCCCAAAGATGCTGCTTTCAGGACTTTTTTTAACGTCCTGCCAGCACAGCGCCCCAGTGTGAAAGCACTCAGGCTTTCACACTGGGACTGCAGATGAGGCATTTTTCAGGCGCTTTACAGTTGCTATTTTTAGCGCTTAAGCGCCTGAAAAATGCCTCCATTGTAAAAGGTGTCTATGAGATACATTAGCATTGGTTACACATAATTGATTCCGCACTTCTGGTCCACTCATACGTGATGACGTAATCCGGTCACGCCTCTGACGCCTTTCATACCTCTGCTCCTTTTTTCAAGGGGAAGATCTGGCTGGCAAAATCAAATTTAAGATTATTATTGATGATATATACACAAATATATCAAGGACACAAGGCTGTTTGGGACTTTTATTGATTAAATATATTAACACGGACCTTTGGATTTTTCATGTGGTTAACATCCCTTAAAAGTGTATCTATACACAAAACTTTTTCTTTGTTTCAGTTAGAGTCGGAAATGGTTAGAGCCCCATCTCAGATTTTACTTCTACAGTCCCTTGAGAAAGTATTCATACCCCTTTTAATTTTCCACATTTTGTCATGTTACAACCAAAAATGTAAATGTATTTTATTGGGATTTTATGCGATAGACTAAATCCAATTGAAAATCTGTGGCAAAACTTGAAACTTGCTGTTCACAGATGCTCTCCATCCAATCTGATAGAGCTTGAGCTATTTTGCAAAGAGGAATGGACAAAAATTTCACTCTCTAGATGTGCAAAGCTGGTAGAAAAAATACTTGTAATTGCAGCGAAAGGTGGTTCTACAAAGTATTGACTCAGGGGGGGCTGAATACAAATGCACCCCAAACTTTTCACATATTTATTTGTAAAAAAAATTGAAACCCATTTATTATTTTTATTATTTTCCTTCCACTTCACAATGATGTGCCACTTTGTGTTGGTTTATCACATAAAATTCCAATAAAATACATTTACGTTTTTGGTTGTAACATGACAAAATGTTGAACATTTCAAGGGGTATGAATACTTTTTCAAAGCACTGTATACGGGGCTTTGTTAGACTGATTTTCCCCCATGTCCTATTTTGGGGGCAGCAATTTAACAGACAGGAAGTGAGGGAAAATCTGCAACAGGGAAACAAAAAATAAATAAATAAAAAGCTGGCAGAAGTTCTAGCATTTCCCTAATTAACGTTTAAGAAACATTTTGAATGATTCATTGATCTGCACACAATATCATTTCCTGCATTCTTTTTTATAGTTTAGCCACCGCATAGACATTGCTATGCTGCCTATTGTTTACATTTATTGTAGAACTGTTTCACTTCGCAAAACTAACATTTTCACTTCTTATGTTGAAGCAAGTATTTACTTTTTCACACAGGCTGTTTCCTGCCAATAAAGGACATACTGTTCCTAACAGCTTTCCAGCAATGTAATTCAGTGGACTTCAGACCACCCCAAAATGGCCACAGCATTTTTTCTCTATGGGATAGCTATAGAGGGGAGGGGCATATGTGCTAGCCTGGAGAATAGCCTGGGAAGGTGGGTGAGAGGTGATGGAAGAGAGACTTCAGGGAGACATCCTGAGGGAACTCTCAGTTAGATTCTGTTGTTCAGTACATGAAGACAGCGTAGAGAGGCTTGAGCAGATTCCACCTGTTCCTTCTGTCTGTCTTATGCCGCATACACAAGAGCGGACTTTTCGACCGGACTGATCCGACGGACTATCCGACGGACTTTTGGCAGAGTTCCGACAAACTTTCCCAACGAACAGACTTGCCTACACACAATCACACCAAAGACCAACGGATTCATTGATAGTTGATAGCCAGTAGCTGCCCTAGCATCGGTTTTCATCCATCGCACTAGCATACAAGCGAATGGACTTTTCGACCGGACCCAAGTCCGTCGGAAAGATTTGAAACATGTTCCAAATCTAAAGTCCGTCAGATTTTCGACCGAAAAAGTCAGATGAAGCCCACACACGGTCGAATTGTCCGTCGGACCCGTCCGGTCGAAAAGTCCGCTCGTGTGTATGCGGCATAAGAGGACCAAGGAGACCTGACTGCTGCATTGTAAGTGCCACATGGTCTCTGCAAATCTCCCAGGTTTCTGGAATTCCATTACTCTGCTGTAACATGGAACTGCCATATCTCCAAATAATTTGTACATCTCATCAGAAGCTAGTGTGATAAAGCGCATTGCATAGTCAAAAAAATGACTGTTCAGCTACATACAGACAATTGCTTTCAATAATGTTTGCTAGAGAAAGTAAACTGGCTGAGAGGAGACTTTTGTCAAGATGAATTATCTTAAATGAATTGCACACCTGTTTTTGTTTCCAGTATGTTAAAAATGCAGTAATTCAATTGCTACTTTGTTGCCTCAGATAGAAATCTATTACTGCACAGTTGTCCAGGCTCATGAATTCACCATCAGAGAAGTGTATGTCTTATATTTCAGTGAACTTGTGATTTGTTATCATTTTTACATGTTGATAATGTTTATCCTCTTGCCACCCACACGACACATCTATGCAGTGGTAAAGACGGTGGACTTTGCTTCCTGGTGTTTTTTGCTCTTTTTTAAAGTGGTTGTAAACCCCGACGTGAAGTGACAAGCCTCAGGTGATGCACAGAGATTAAACAAATACTACGTCATACATTGTACCTGTTTTTCTGCAGTCTTCTCTTCTCTCTACATCTGTTCAAAATGCAGAATTTATAAAGCTTGTCTGAGCTGTCAGAAAACAGGGGTTGGAATGCTGATATTGCACACTGCAAAGCTCAGTGAGGAAAGCTCTGAGAGCTGATTGGAGGTGAGGGAAGGGACACACCCCTCCCTCCTTCACACAGCACAGGGGAACAGAGCTGGGGCTGTCAATCAGCTGGACCTCCCTCCCCTGTTACCCTTTTTCTCTTGGTGTCAGGAAAACTTGACAGAAGTGATTTATGTTGATAGCAGAGTAACAAAGCAGCAGACAGAAATACAACTTAGTGATCTTAATTGAGACAAGAATGCACTATAGAGGGATTTGCTTGGTTTATATTTCATGTTTGAGGTTTACAACTACTTTAAATGCTTCAGCCCCGGAAGATTTTACCCCTCTCCTGACCAGAGCACTTTTTACAATTTGGCACTGCGCCACTTTAACTGACAACTGGGCGGTCATGTGACGCTGTACCCAAACAAAATTTACGTCTATTTTTTTCCTACAAATAAAACTCTCTTTTGGTGGTATTTGATCACCTCCTGCAGTTTTTATTTTTTGCGTTATAAACAAAAAAAGAGCAACAATTAAAAAAAATAAAAATACATTTTTACTTTTTGCTATAATAAATATCCCCAAAAATGTTTTTAGAAAACAAATTTCTTCATCAGTTTAGGCCAATATATATTCTACATATTTTTGGTAAAAAAAAATCACAATAAGCGTATATATATATGACCGCCGCTGAAGACGTCAGGTGACGAAGCGCGCACGATGGACCTACGCTTGTCACATCACTTCCTGGCAGACAAGTGGGTGGAACGCAAACATCTCCAGCTGATCGCTACTTCCCCCAACTTGTACCTGCATTGAGTACAGTGATTGAGCATACCATCCAAGCTAACATCTGAGTGTCATCCCTCCCCAGTGGTCACGGGGCGGGTGAACGAAAGCTTATTTCTTGGATGATTGCAATTATTAATTCATATTTTTTACTTTATGGTTTTGGATTTTAAACAAATTTTTTTAAATAAATATTTTTTGGGACTTTATCACACTATGGAAGCCTTTTTCTTTCCCTGATATATGAGGGTTTAACTGCAGCATGACCTACTGGGATACCATTGGAATCATCTGAAGCATAACAGCAGTAGCAACAAAGTCCTTGTGTAGCACTTCAGGCCTGATACCCCTGCAGGGGTTCCGACATTCGGTGAGTGAGCAATTTGAGGGGGGATCACAGAAGTCACCATTCAACCCTGTACACATGAAAGTCACTCTGGGGAATACTGTGCCTGGTTGTCGCATGAAGTGCATGGGGCTATTATATATCGCTATAACCGCCACAACATATGAACTGTATGAATATTCAGATACATATATATACCTATGGTGTATGCATTTTTCCCCTACAGGAATTATTATAATTGGATCTATATATGTTTTGTATATGTTTTCTGCTACACATAATATGCTTTCATTTTGCAAACAGTGGTGAATATAGTTCGTGGGTTGGAGAAAGAATACTGATCTATCAGGGATATATGGGATGTAAAAAAGTTTTTTTCTGACATGCCTTATACACTACTACCCATGTAGGATGCATGCAACTATATGCTGACCCACACATATGCATTCCAGCCATCTTTTAGCAATTTTTAGTATTTGTTTTCAGGTGTTACAACACTGAATTTTTTTCTTATATCAGTTTGAAGATCTGGGATATATATAAAAATAGTGTTTGCATAATGTTTCCTGTATAGGCTGAGTCAAACAGGTTTCTTAGGTAGCGCCGTTTCACCCTATTATCTCTAAATACTTCTATTTGGCAGGACACCCCTAGTGAGTGTCTTTGTTTAAGGGAGGCAGCAACCTGTATAGATTTGCTTGTATACTTGTCCTAAGCGCGGTTTTTCAGGACTACTATTACTAAGCGTATATTGATTGGTTTGCACAAAAGTTATAGCGTCTACAAACTATGGGAAAGATTTATGCCATTTTTATGGCATTTTTAATATATATATATATATATTTTTTTACTTGTAATGGCGGTGATCTGCGATTTTTAGTGGTACTGTGACATTGCGGCGGACAGATCAGACACTTTTGACAAATTTTTGGGACAATTGACATTTTTACAGCGATCAGAGCTATAAAAATGCACTGATTACTGTGTAAATGTCACTGGTAGGGAAGGGGTTAACACTAGGAGGCGATCAAGGGGTTAAATATGTTCCCTTGTTAGTGTTTCTAACTGTATGGGGATAGGACTGACTAGTGGGGGAGACATATCGCTGTTCCTACTTAGTAGGAACAATCAATATGTCTCCTCTCCCCTGACAGAACAGGGATTTGTGTGTTTACACACACAAATCCCTGTGCTGGCTCTCGTGCACGCGATTGCGGGTGACCGGCGGAGATCGTGCCCGCCTGCCACACACATTGTGTATCTAAACACCTAGCGCAAAAATATTACAGCTTATCAGTCTTTAGCTCTGGTTGCCACATTTGTTTTTACTTTTCAGACAAAGAGCATTTTCAGCAAGTGAGCTGTGAGCTGAATAAAAAAAGGCAAAAACCGTGTTATTTTTCTTCTGTTACCTACTGGTCCCATCAAGGGATACCTTATGACCTTTTTGTTGTTTCAACAAGGTAAGCTGACCTTGATATATTCCCCTTACAGGGAGAAGCATATTGAATACATGGTTTGTAGGTTTTGCGTTACTTAATTTATTTTTTGTCATGTTGCCTGGATAATGGGGGCTCACATTGTCTGGAAAAATTGTGTTTTTGTGCTTATCCTGACAATATAATAAATATCGATCTGCTAACAGCTAAATCCAACGGACACTATTCTGTACTCCTATCCTGGACCTCTCTGCTGCCTTTGACACAGTGGATCACCCCCTCCTCAAAAAAAAACTCTATGCCTTTGGTCCCCATGAATGTACTCTTCGCTGGTTCTCATCCTACTTATCCAACCGCACCATTAGCGTAACTTACAATTCTACTTCCTCCTCTCCTCTCCCTTTCTCTGTCGAGGGCCCCCAAGGTTCTGTTCTTGGACCTCTTCTATCCACCATCTACACCTCCTCCCTGGTTCAGGTAATAGCCTCCCATGGCTTCCAACACCATCTCTACACTGACGACACCCAAATCTATCTCTCTACCCCTCAGCTCACTCCTTGATTCTCCTCATGTATCACTAATTTACTAACAGACATATCACCCTGCATGTCACACCACTTCCTCAAACTCAATCTATTCAAAACCAAGCTCATAATTTCTCCTACCCCACGTGACTCTTCCCCTGATTTCTCTTTCAAGATCGATGGCACAACTATCAGCTCGTCCCAACATGCCAAGGTGTAATCCCGGACTCTGAACTATCCTTTCAGCCCCACATCCAGTCACTGTCCAAATCTTGCCGCCTCAACCTCCACATATACAAAATATGCCCCTTACTAACTAATGACACCACAAAGTTCCTAGTTTAGTCCCCGGTCATCTCCCATCTCGACTACTGCAACTCCTACCTCACGAGATTACCTTTACATAGGCTAACCCCCTTTAGTCCATCATGAATACAGCTGCCAGGCTCATCCACCTTACCAACCGTTCAGTGTCTGCTACCCCTCTCTGCCAATCCCTCCACTAGCTTCCACTCACTCAACAAATTAAATTTAAAATACTAACAACAACTTACAAAGCCATCCACAACTCGGCCCCCAGCTACATCACTAACCTAGTCTCAAAATACCAACCTACTCATTCTCTTCATTCCTCCTAAGACCTCCTGCTCTCTAGCTCCCTCATCACCTCCTCCCATGCTTTTCTCCAGGACTTTTTCCGAGCCTCTCCTTTCCTATGGGACTTCCTACCCCAATCTGTCCGACTATCTCCTACCCTCTTTGCTTTTAGACGATCCCTGAAAACCCTCCTCTTCAGAGAAGCCTATTCTGCCCCTACATAACAACCGTACTTTTATTTTCTCCATTAGATCATCCCCTACAGTTATTACCTTTTGTATCACTTGACCCTCCCTTTTAGATTGTAAGGGCCCTCTGATTCCTCCTGTATTGAATTGTATTGTAACTGTACTGTCTGTAAAGTGCTGAGCAAACTGTTGTCGCTATATAAATCCTGTATAATAATAATAATAATAGTATCCTTGAAGAAGAAAGGATTTCCTGGTGTTATCCTGGTGTCTAATTTTTGTGTTGTGCCCTGTGAAGCCTATCAGCGAATAATAGCATTTATGCCAAGTGATGGCTGGTGCTCATTACTTCTGTCCCATTTTGCTAGCTGAGTCTTATAGATTTATTTCTGCTAAGAGTCTCTAACATTTTGCTCTTTCAGTACAGCTTCATTTTCCCAGCGAATCAGTGAAATTTGGTCCCTTTTGTAGGATAAAGTATGTGCATGTTGTTCTCCTGCAAGATTTGTTAGAGTGAAAGAGAGGTGAGGTTGCAACTCTGCTTTTTATGCATCAGCAAGTATTACTGCAGGTTCTGCTGTCTTATGCAGCGTACACACGAGCAGACTTTCTGGCAGACTTGGTCCGACGGTCTTTCCGCCGGACTACCTGAACGGACATGCCTACACACGACCGAACTTTCCGGCAGGCTAGGTCCGCCCGTCTTTCTGACGGACTTTCTCTGAAGTTACGGCAGACTTTCAGAATGAACGGACTTGCCCACACATGGACAAGTCCGTTCATTTTGAACGTGACTCAGGTACGACAGGACTAGAAAAGGAAGTCAATCGATAAAAGCGGCGAGATTGACCCCTTGCGAGCCCCATTGCGGGGCATACCAGGCCCTCGGGTCTGGTATGTATTGTAAGGGGAACCCCCTACGCCGAAAAAACGGCGTGGGGTCCCCCCTAGAATCCATACCAGACCCTGACCTGAGCACGCAGCCCGGCCGGTCAGGAAAGGGGGTGGGGATGAGCGAGCACCCCCCTCCTGAACCGTACCAGGCCGCATGCCCTCAACATGGGGGGGTGGGTGCTTTGGGGGAGGGGGCGCCCTGTGGGGCCCCCCCACCACAAAGCACCTTGTCCCCATGTTGATGAGGACAAGGGCCTCTTCCCGACAACCCTGGCCATTGGTTGTGGGGGTCTGCGGGCGGGAGGCTTATTGGAATTCGGGAGCCCCCTATAATAAGGGGGCCCCCAGATCCCGGCCCCCCACCCTACATGAATGAGTAGGGGGTACATGGTACCCCTACCCATTTACCTAGGGAAAAAGTGTCAATAATAAAACACACTACACAGGTTTTTAAAGTAATTTATTAGACAGCTCCGGGGGGGTCTTCTTCCGGCTTCAGGGGTCTTCTTCCGACTTCGGGGTTCCCTCCGGTTCCTCTTCTCCCGGCGTCCACTTGGTTCTTCTCCGCTCTCTCTGACCTCTGATCCCGGTGTTCCAGTTCTTCTGCCGCCTCCTCTGCTATCTTCATGCCGCTCTTTTGCTAGCGGAGGCCCCGACTTCTGGCTTCTTGGCTTCTTGGCTTCTTCTCTTCTTCCGATGTTGACACGATGATCTCTCAGCCTGGAATGCTCTCTGAGCGCTCCGATGTAACTTATATAGGCGGAGACCCCGCCCCCTTATTCCGTCACAGTCCCTGGGCCTGCTGGGACTGTGCCGTTTTAGGGGGGCGTGGTCACCGGGTGATGTTGACCACGCCCCCCTAAAACATCACAGTCCCAGCATGCTCAGGGACTGTGATGGCATAAGGGGACGGGGTCTCCGCCTATATAAGTCACATCGGAGCACTCAGAGGGCATTCCAGCCTGAGAGACCGTCGTGTCAACATCGGAAGAAGAGAAGAAGCCAAGAAGCTAGTGGAGGCCCGGACTTCTAGCAAAAGAGCGGCATGAAGATAGCGGAGGAGCCGGCAGAAGAACTGGAACACCGGGAGCAAAGGTCGAACACCGGGAGAAGAGGCCAGAGAGAGGAGAAGAACAAACCGGACGCCCGGGAGAAGAGGAACCGGAGGGACCCCCGAAGTCAGAAGAAGACCCCCGAAGCCGGAAGAAGACCCCCCGGAGCTGTCTAATAAATTACTTTAAAAACCTGTGTAGTGTGTTTTATTATTGACACTTTTTCCCTAGGTAAATGGGTAGGGGTACCATGTACCCCATACTCATTCACGTAGGGTGGGGGGCCGGGATCTGGGGGCCCTCTTATTATAGGGGGCTCCCGGATTCCAATAAGCCCCCCGCCCGCAAACCCCGACAACCAACGGCCAGGGTTGTCGGGAAGAGGCCCTTGTCCTTATCAACATGGGGACAAGATGCTTTGTGGTGGGGGGCCCCCCGCAGGGCGCCCCCTCCCCCAAAGCACCCACCCCTCCATGTTGAGGGCATGCAGCCTGGTACAGTTCAGGAGGGGCGGGCGCTCGCTCGTCCCCACCCCCTTTCCTGACCGGCCGGGCTGCGTGCTCGGATCGGGGTCTGGTATGGATTCTAGGGGGGACCCCACGCCGTTTTTTTGGCGTAGGGGGTTCCCTTTAAAATCCATAAGGGCCTGGTATGCCCCGCGCTCGCCGCAATAGGAAACTTAGTTTTTCCTATTGCAGCGAACGCGAAATGCAATACCCTGCCCTTGCGTCGTATCTGGTCTGTCGGACCAGCATACAGACGAACGGGCTTTCCGTCAGGAACTGAGTCCAGTGGAAAGATTTAAAACATGTTTCAAATCTAGGTACGGCGGACTTTTGGGAAAAAAATGTCCGCGGGAGCCTTCACACGATCGGATTGTCCGGCGGACCAAGTGTGCCGGAAAGTCCGCTTGTGTGTACGCGGCATCAGAGACACAAGATGGAGAGTAGGGGTTGGTTTGCTAAAAGGCCCAGAAGATGAAGGAGCAAAGCCCCTACATTGTCAATTGCCATTGTATCTAAAGCCAAAATTGTTTTTTCTTTTTTAGTTTTGGCTTTTTTCTATGTCCCATTTTTTACTTTTACTTCCTGTATTAAACCACAAAAAGGGAGAAGTATCCCCAAAGTGAGAGGAAACCCTTTTTTTTAGAAAGTTGTTACTGGGACAGGTACCCCCAATATAATATTTCCCTATAATATAATGGTGATTATTCTATTATATTCTGCTGCAGAAACAATGGTTACCATGACAAATTAGGAAGGTGAATCTCCCCATTGGGAACAAGGACAGCAATTGAACCTGTTATGGGACCATTTTGTTACCTACTATATAGAAAACTAAAAACAATGTGGCTTTGGATACCCATTAACCTTTTTAAGTTATCAGAGATTTCAGCCTTTTACATTTTTGTCATTGACCTGTTGACATAGATGTCACTGCTTTTCCTATTTTGATAGTTTGGTTGTCCCTACAGACCAAACCTTATTCCACCTCTAATCTAATTTTATCTGGGATGAAAACTAGATTGTCAATGCCTACGTAGAAAGGAAATGAATTGTTTACTCTGGAAAAGATCCCCCAGTTTCCTTACATTTAACATCAACAAGACTATCACTCAATGTTTCCTATAAGTTATTCTGCATTGTCTCAAAACAGTTTCCTTCTTCTGCTGGGTATTACCATACATATATATCATTTCTCAAGGCTGTTCGGGGATATACAATACACATAAACTGTTTTACCAATGTTATGCAATATTGAGAGTGTAGTTTCTTTGCTCAGCCAGAGCCTAGTGATCCTAATATAAATAAACATTGCGTATGATCTATAACTTTTCAGTTGTAGACACTAAACACTCCCAGAATACCTCGACCCTCCCTGGATTATGATATCAGTATCGAGGAATGGAAGACTGATTCTGAGTCAGCTGCACCTTGAAATAAGGACTGGCTAAACAAGCACAATTCATAAAACATAGATGAATGGCATTTTTATAGTTTCTGAGCTTAGAGAAAGGAATCAATATGTAACTGAACTGATAAGAGTGTAAGAATAAAGAACAATGATTATATATATACATACATATATATATATATATATATATATATATATATATATATATATATACCCAGGGCCGATCCTAGGGTCACCGGCGCCTGGGTGCAGAAATATTTCTGGCGCCCCCCACATGGGCGTGGTCATCTTACCAACTCCTCCCCTTTACAAATGTTTCTATGGCAACGACTTAAACACAGAGATGCTCCCCTAAGAAGTCTTTGTTACCCTGAAATCCTCCCATAATCTTTTAATAAAGAAAATACAGGAAGAGCGTACACTAATGAGACCTGGAGGGGAGTCTCTCTAATGCACACAGAGAGGGCTTCTGTTAGAGAGTCTGTTAGAAAGAGCCCCCAGATATAGTACAGGAGATGATCAGGGACTGCAGACATAGTACAGGAGATGATCAGAGACTGCAGACATAGTACAGGAGATGATCAGAGACTGCAGACATAGTACAGGAGATGATCAGAGACTGCAGACATAGTACAGGAGATGATCAGAGACTGCAGACATAGTACAGGAGATGATCAGAGACTGCAGACATAGTACAGGAGATGATCAGAGACTGCAGTCATAGTACAGGAGATGATCAGAGACTGCAGACATAGTACAGGAGATGATCAGAGACTGCAGACATAATACAGGAGATGATCAGAGACTGCAGACATAGTACAGGAGATGATCAGAGACTGCAGACATAGTACAGGAGATGATCAGAGACTGCAGACATAGTACAGGAGATGATCAGAGACTGCAGACATAGTACAGGAGATGATCAGAGACTGCAGACATAGTACAGGAGATGATCAGAGACTGCAGACATAATACAGGAGATGACCAGAGACTGCAGACATACTACAGGAGATGATCAGAGACTGCAGACATACTACAGGAGATGATCAGAGACTGCAGACATACTACAGGAGATGATCAGAGACTGCAGACATAATACAGGAGATGATCAGAGAATGAAGACATAGTGCAGGAGATGATCAGAGACTGCAGACATAGTACAGGAGATGATCAGAGACTGCAGACATAGTACAGGAGATGATCAGAGACTGCAGACATAGTACAGGAGATGATCAGAGACTGCAGACATAGTACAGGAGATGATCAGAGACTGCAGACATAGTACAGGAGATGATCAGAGACTGCAGACATAATACAGGAGATGATCAGAGACTGCAGACATAGTACAGGAGATGATCAGAGACTGCAGACATAATACAGGAGATGACCAGAGACTGCAGACATACTACAGGAGATGATCAGAGACTGCAGACATACTACAGGAGATGATCAGAGACTGCAGACATACTACAGGAGATGATCAGAGACTGCAGACATAATACAGGAGATGATCAGAGAATGAAGACAGTGCAGGAGATGATCAGAGACTGCAGACATAGTACAGGAGATGATCAGAGACTGCAGACATAGTACAGGAGATGATCAGAGACTGCAGACATAGTGCAGGAGATGATCAGAGACTGCAGACATAGTACAGGAGATGATCAGAGACTGCAGACATAGTACAGGAGATGATCAGAGACTGCAGACATAATACAGGAGATGATCAGAGACTGCAGACATAATACAGGAGATGATCAGAGACTGCAGACATAATACAAGAGATGATCAGAGACTGCAGACATAGTACAGGAGATGATCAGAGACTGCAGACATAATACAGGAGATGGTCAGAGACTGCAGACATAGTACAGAAGATGATCAGAGACTGCAGACATAGTACAGGAGATGATCAGAGACTGCAGACATAATACAGGAGATGATCAGAGACTGCAGACATAATACAGAAGATGATCAGAGACTGCAGACATAGTACAGGAGATGGTCAGAGACTGCAGACATAATACAGGAGATGATCAGAGACTGCAGACATAATACAGGAGATGATCAGAGACTGCAGACATAGTACAGGAGATGATCAGAGACTGCAGACATAGTACAGGAGATGATCAGAGACTGCAGACATAGTACAGGAGATGATCAGAGACTGCAGACATAGTACAGGAGATGATCAGAGACTGCAGACATAATACAGGAGATGATCAGAGACTGCAGACATAGTACAGGAGATGATCAGAGACTGCAGACATAATACAGGAGATGATCAGAGACTGCAGACATAATACAGGAGATGATCAGAGACTGCAGTTCCTATGAATGTTAGTAGATAATGACCGATCGGCCCTCTCACCTGACCCAGCGATACAGCGATGGTTCCTCTGATCAGGAGTCAGCTCACTCTGAATTGCCCATGGTGACTCCGCTGGGTAGCACCCAGATCTGTATTCCTGCAATGACTCCATTCCTTTCTCTGCCAGGGATGGCGCTAGGCTGTGTGGCTTTCCCTCTGGTGGCGCAGGTCAGCAGGGTTCTCTCTCTGATGGTGTTCCCTCAGCACTGTCCTCTCCCTCTGGAGTCCTAGGTGTACTTCCCTGAAAGCTTTCCCAGGCTCCTGTATCTCTCTCTCTCCCATTTAGCTGAGCATGCTGTGTGAGCTGCAGTTTCCATGTTACAGTGGGGCTGCCAGTCCTCGGGACTACATGTCCCACAATCCTCTTCTCTGCTCCTTTTTCTATTCTGTTTCTTCCCTGGGTATATGAAGGCAGGGGAAGATACATAGTGGGCAGCTGTGCTGGCAAGCGCTGCTCACTAGTACAGCAGCGTGCGCAAGAGGGAGAGGGAGGGGGGAGAGGGAGGGGGGAGAGGGAGGGGGGAGAGGGAGGGGGGAAAGAAGAGCCCGCAGCTGCATTGGCATCACTAGGGTTAGGGTCACCCCCCCTTCCACCAACTATAGTCGCCCCTCAGTACAGACCCCCCTCCACTAAGTATAGACCCCCTCCATCAGTGCAGAACCCGCACTAAGTATAAACCCCTCCCTCAGTACAGACCTTACTCAGTGCAGACCCCCCCAGGAAAACCCCCCTCCATTAGTACAGACCCCCCCAGGACAGACCCCACCCTCCATTAGTACAGACCCCCCCAGGACAGACCCCCCCTCCATTAGTTATAACCCCCAGGACAGACCCCCCTCCATTAATACAGACCCCCCAGGACAGACCCCCCTCCATTAGTATAGACCCCCCCAAGACAGACCCCCCTCCATTAGTACAGACCCCCCCAGGACAGACCCCCCTCCATTAGTACAGACCCCCCAGGACAGACCCCCCTCCATTAGTACAGACCCCCCAGGACAGACCCCCCTCCAATAGTACAGACGCCCCCAGGACAGAGCCCCCCCCTCCATTAGTACAGACCCCCCAGGACAGAGCCCCCCCCTCCATTACTACAGACCCCCAGGACAGACCCCCCTCCATTACTACAGACCCCCCAGGACAGAGCCCCCCTCCATTACTACAGACCCCCCAGGACAGAGCCTCCCTCCATTACTACAGACCCCCCAGGACAGAGCCCCCCTCCATTACTACAGACCCCCCAGGACAGAGCCCCCCTCCATTACTACAGACCCCCCAGGACAGACCCCCCTCCATTACTACAGACCCCCCAGGACAGACCCCCCTCCATTACTACAGACCCCCCAGGACAGACCTCCCTCCATTACTACAGACCCCCCAGGACAGAGCCCCCCTCCATTACTACAGACCCCCCAGGATAGAGCCCCCCTACATTACTACAGACCCCCCAGGATAGAGCCCCCCTCCATTACTACAGACCCCCCAGGACAGAGCCCCCCTCCATTACTACAGACCCCCCAGGACAGAGCTCCCTCCATTACTACAGACCACCCAGGACAGACCCCCCTTCATTACTACAGACCCCCCAGGACAGAGCCCCCCTCCATTACTACAGACCCCCCCAGGACAGACCCCCCTCCATTACTACAGACCCCCAAGGGCAGGACCCCCCCTCCATTAGTACAGACCCCCCAGAACAGAGCCCCCTCCATTACTACAGACCCCCCAGGACAGACCCTCCTCCATTACTACAGACCCCCCTCCATTACTACAGACCCCCAGGACAGAGCCCCCCTCCATTACTACAGACCCCCCAGGACAGAGCCCCCCTCCACTACTACAGACCCCCAGGACAGACCCCCCTCCATTACTACAGACCCCCCAGGACAGACCCCCCTCCATTACTACAGACCCCCCAGGACAGACCTCCCTCCATTACTACAGACCCCCCAGGACAGAGCCCTCCTCCATTACTACAGACCCCCCAGGACAGAGCCCCCCTCCATTACTACAGACCCCCCAGGACAGAGCCCCCCTCCATTACTACAGACCACCCAGGACAGACCCCCCTCCATTACTACAGACCCCCCAGGGCAGGACCCCCCCTCCATTAGTACAGACCCCCCCCAGGACAGACCCCCCTCCATTACTACAGACCCCCCTCCATTACTACAGACCCCCCAGGACAGAGCCCCCCTCCATTACTACAGACCCCCCAGGGCAGGACCCCCTCCATTACTACAGACCCCCCAGGACAGACCCCCCTCCATTACTACAGACCCCCCAGGACAGAGCCCCCTCCATTACTACAGACCCCCCAGGGCAGGACCCCCCTCCATTACTACAGACCCCCCAGGGCAGGACCCCCCTCCATTACTACAGACCCCCCAGGGCAGGACCCCCCTCCATTACTACAGAGCCCCCTCCATTACTACAGACCCCCCAGGACAGAGCCCCCCTCCATTACTACAGACCCCCCAGGACAGAGCCCCCCTCCATTACTACAGACCCCCCAGGACAGAGCCCCCCTCCATTACTACAGACCCCCCAGGGCAGGACCCCCCTCCATTACTACAGACCCCCCTCCATTACTACAGACCCCCCAGGGCAGGACCCCCCTCCATTAGTACAGACCCCCCCAGGGCAGAGCCCCCCCTCCATTACTACAGACCCCCCAGGGCAGGACCCCCCTCCATTAGTACAGACCCCCCCAGGGCAGAGCCCCCCCTCCATTACTACAGACCCCCCAGGACAGAGCCCCCTCTATTAGTAATGACCCCCCAGGGCAGGACCCCCCTCCATTACTACAGACCCCCCCCCCTCCATTAGGGTACAGTACATAAAACACCCGGGCGGCAGCTGGAGAGGAGAGTGTGCAGCCGCGCCGCCCGGGTGGAGAACAGAGAAGTACACAGCAGGAGAGAGACAGAGAGAGGAGAATGTGTCAGCACGGACCGCTCCGCTCCGCTCCCCCCCCCCCCCCCCCGCGCGCGACATCACTCACTGCACGGCTCGTCACACAGAGACCAGCCGCTCTGCCTCCCTTTCATCTTCGGCTGGCTGAAGGAGGGGGAGGGAGGGGCTTGAGCACTGAATACAGCGGCGCCTTTCTTCTTAGAACACCAGTGGAGAGGCGCCGCAGGACACAAACAAGAGGAGGAGGAGGGAAGGGAGCACTCTGGCGCTCCAGCGCCCCCACCTCTCTGGCGCTGGGGTGCACTGCACCCCGTGCACCCCGTCTGGGACCGGCCCTGTATATACCCTTTTGAGGGCTGCTGAGTGTTCTCATTCACCCCCAGGCAGAAAAAACAGTCTTTGAACTTTGTTTTGTATTTTTATTGAGGGGAATAGACTTGGATTGGGATGGGATACTCATCAGATGCCCAATTTGATTGCAGAAAAATATACATGGGACTGACTATATACACCTCTGGTATAAACAACTCCAATTTTCAACTCTAGCACTTCACTTGCTTGCAGAATATTTCTCCTCGACACCTTTAGCACATCACTTGCTTGCACTTCCCAGACCAACTACAGTATCTCACAAAAGTGAGTACACCTCCTCACATTTTTGTAAATATTTTATTATATCTTTTCATGTGACAACACTGGAGAAATAACACTTTGCTACAATGTAAACTAGTAAGTGTACAGCTTGTATAACAGTGTAAATTTGCTGTCCTCTCAAAATAACTCAACACACAGCCAAACCGCTGGCGACAAAAGTGAGTACACCCCTAAGTGAAAATGTTCAAATTAGACCCAATTAGCATTTTTTTCTCCCTGGTGTCATGTGACTCGTTAGTGTTATAAGGGCTCGGGTGTGAATGGGGAGCTGGTGTTTTAAATTTGGTGTTCTTGCTCTCACTCTCTCATACTGGTCACTGGAAGCTCAACATGGCATCTCATGGCAAAGAACTCTCTGAGGATTTCAAAAAAAGTATTGTTGCTCTACATAAAGATGGCCTAGGCCAGTGATGGCAAACCTTGGCACCCCAGATGTTTTGGAACTACATTTCCCATGATGCTCTGGCACTCTGCAGTGTAGTGGAGCATCATGGGAAATGTAGTTCCAAAACATCTGGGGTGCCAAGGTTCGCCATCACTGGCCTAGGCTATAGGAATATTGCCAAGACCCTGAAACTGAGCTGCAGCACGGTGGCCAAGACCATACATCGGTTTAACATGACAGTTTCCACTCAGAACAGGCCTCGCCACGGTCGACCAAAGAAGTTGAGTGCATGTGCTCAGCGTCATATACAGAGGTTGTCTTTGAGAAATAGACTTATGAGTGCTGCCAGCATTGCTACAGAGGTTGAAAAGGTGGGGGGTCAGCCTGTCAGTGCTCAGATCATACGCCGCATACTGCATCAAATCGGTCTGCATGGCTGTTGTCCCAGAAAGAAGCCTCTTCTAGAAGAAAGCCTGAAAACAGTTTGCTGAAGACAATCAGACTAATGATATGGAATACTGGAACCATGTACTGTGGTCTGATGAGACCAAGATAAATGTATTTGGTTCAGATGGTGTCAAGCGTGTGTGGTGGCAACCAGGTGAGGAGTACAAAGACAAGTGTGTCTTACCTGCAGTCAAGCATGGTGGTGGGAGTGTCATGGTCTGGGGCTGCATGAGTGCTGCCGGCACTGAGGAGATACAGTTAATTGAGGGAACCATGAATGTCAACATGTACTGTGACATACTGAAGCAGAGCATGATTCCCCTCCCTTCGGAGACTGGGCCGCAGGGAAGTATTTCAACATGATAACGACCCCAAACACACCTCCAAGACGACCACTGCCTTGCTAAAGAAGCTGAGGGTAAAGGTGATAGATGGCCAAGACCTAAACCCTATTGAGCATCTGTGGGGCATCTTCAAACGGAAGGTGGAGGAGCGCAAGTCTCTAGTAACCACCAGCTCCATGATGTCATCATGGAGGAGTGGAAGGGGACTCCAATGGCAACCTGTGAAGCTCTAGTGAACCCCATGCCCAAAAGGGTTAAAGGCAGTGCTGGAAAATAATGGTGGCTACACAAAATATTGACACATTGGGTCCAATTTGGACATTTTCACCTAGGGGTGTACTCACTTTTGTTGCCAGTGGTTTAGACATTAATGGCTGTGTGTTGAGTTATTTTGAGGGGACAGCAAATTTACACTGTTATACAAGCTGTACACTCACTACTTTACATTGTAGCAAAGTGTAAATTCTTCAGTGTTGTCACATGAAAAGATATATTAAAATATTTACAAAAATGTGAGGGGTGTACTCATTTTTGTGAGATACTGTAGCACTGATTTGTAGGCCGGAAACTGACTCATCCAGGCCCTAAGGTGAATACCCTTTGCAGGCAGGGACCGCGGGCCCCTTTAGTGTAGTAAAAATATGGTAGTCCTTAGTTCTAGCTGTCCCGTGGCTACTTAGCCCAGTACCACATCTTCAGGCCCTGCCAGCCCTCATGGCTGCAGCTGCCTTTCTCCACTGCCTGTGACACCCCAGTCCACTCCTCTGGCTCTGCACCCATCTCAGACTGTAACCTCCCAGTCCACTCAGGCGTGCCTCCACAGTCCTTTCCCGACTGTGTGTCACTCACCAGCCTTCTTTGGTGCGACCTATTGTTCCTCTCCTGGAGACTTTGCCTGGCAGTGCCCTCCCGCTGTCCTCTCTTATTCTCGTGCCACCTGTCCGGGACACCTCAGTGTGTCGTGAGAAGAGTCCTGTCCACACCTGAGCCCCAGGCCCAAGATCACCCCCCTACACTGGGGAACTCCCTCAAAGGCTCCAACAGCCTAACACTCCATCTCCACCTCCTACTCGAACAACTCCTCCTCAGCTAGGCTGACCCTAGGTATTTAAGGAGGCCTGTCCCCTGCCAATCCAGATTGGGGATTGGTCAGGGCTCCTTAGAACACCCCAGACAGCACCACCTCCCCTCTCCTCCCTCCCTTTCTGAAAACACTAGAACATTCTAGAAAGAAGTGGGAGGTCTTGGTGATGCTGTCTGTGAGTGTTAGGTACCTGGTAGTTGAGCCCGACTGGTAGAAGGAGACCTCTCTTAAACGCTGGTTCAGGAGCCACTGGAAGTGGGAACAGTGATCTCTTGAGCACAGTGGGTAGGAGGGCCTGATGCAGGTTCCTGCGGAAGCAAAACAGCAAAACAGCGCTAGCGCGAATGGGCGTGCGCGGGAGCGCTCCAGCGCCCCCTGGTGGAGATTTCAGCAAAACTGCCCTGGAAAGGCCCCTCGTGCACGCATATTCGCCCGACGGCCACTGATATGCCCCTGACAGTGAGTCATTCCCAACCCCAGTCAAAACACACCCAGGTTTGGCTGCCAGCTAAGCCTGAAAATGTACCCATACACTATCCTTCTTGCACACTAGAGGGTGCTACACTCAGGGGCAGGAGTATCGCATGAGAAATACAGTTTTAGAAGGGGAAAGGGGAACAAACTGGGATGTGGCTATGCACAAATAAATACGTACAAAAATAAAGTGATATATATATATATATTTGTATTTACAGTATATACATTACACTATACACCTAACTACAGGTCCTTGTAGCCAACAGCAACATAACACAACATCACATTTTGAACCAGAGGACTTCCCCCTCAAGGGAAATGCTCTGCCCGCAGGTCCTTGGCTCCAGACGGAGATGGTGGACAGCTGTCCCATCCAAAGAGATCCTGTGAAGACAAAAACACTACAACATCCTATCCTAACAACTACCTATACACATTTATTGTTTATGTCAGTAGGATGCTCATTCCTTCCTGACAGAAAACCCTGTAAAGTGTATAGGTCATATTCAGCATTTTTCTTCCTCTAAACACGGCGAGTCAAGCTAATATCAAAGAGCTCAATTTTGGTTTCATCTAACCGCAGCACTTTCTCCCAATCCTTCTCTGATTTATTTAGATGTTAATTGGCATGACTGTACATGTGCCTTCTTGAGGAAGGGGACTCGTCATGTTTGGAGGAAGTCTATTGCCCTAAGTATACAATCCCTACTGTCAAGCACGGAGGTGGAAACATGATGCTTTGGGGCTATTTCTCTGCTAAAGATACAGACAGACTTTGCCGCATTGAGGGGCCAATGGATGAGGCAATGTATTTTAAAATCCTGGATGACAACCTTCTTCCCTCAGCCAGAACACTGGAGATGGGTCTTCCAGCATGTCACTAACTACAAGAAACATCCTACCTTTGTGCTTACCAACAAGGCTTTCTCCACCAAGTACTAATTCATGTTTTGCTTGGGGATCAAATACTTATATTGCTCATTGAAATGCAACTCAATTTATAACATTTGTATCATGTTTTTTTTCTGGATTTTGGTTGATATTCTGTCTCTACCATTTAAAATACATCTATGATAAAAATTATAGACCCTTCATTTCTTTGTAAGTGGGCAACCACTATATATATATAGTGCTACCCCTATAGGAACTGCTGTAGATTAGACAGATTTTTCCCCAAAACAGTGCAGAGCCAGCCAGGCACACAGCAACATTCCATTCACTCCGGCTCATTGAATAGTCTATGGGATGCCTTTTTTGAGTTTATTTACTAGTAGAAACTTGTGAAAAGATTTGGGGGTGATGTAGGATACTCCAAAACAGGACGTCTAGCTAACAGCCCAAATACCATCTGGACCCCCTTCCCCCCCAGGGATTGGCTAAGCCCTAATCAATATTCAGGCTGTACATTTGAATTTTCCCTTCCCAAGTTCTAGAAACCTCTGGAGGCAGGGGGGAGTAATCAAACTCTGAGCCTGTGAAGCTCTGAACAAACCAATCATTGTTCCTCTGATTACAGAAACACAAATGGTTAGTGCATGAGAAATGCGACTAAAGTACAGGACTTTGTTATCACTCACCTGTAAAAGAACAGAGTTAGCATAGCATTTTAGACAGTACAAAACAAGATTGGAGAATTATCTCCTCAAAGATAGTCCTCCAGCAGAATATGTAGCATAGCACAACCTATAAGCCCAAAACAAAGTGTTTAAAGTACATGAACATTGCTCTTTGTATTACCACCTAGTGGCCAAAGCACTGAAGTGCCCCTAGTGGGCCTACGTGTAAACACTGATCCTACTTTACAGTTTTTCTCCATTGTTTTGGCTCATTTCTTGAAACAGAAATGACATTCTCAAAACTCTAAGTTCATTTGGAAAAACAGTCTTACAGTTCAGCACAACTCTATAACTCACGTGCAAAGATGATAAAAGTATACACTGCGCTAAATTCAAAAAAATAATGGTGCAGAGCAGCTACATACAGGGTGACAACAACCATAAGAACATGTGAAAAAATAAATAAAATGTAGCGCATAAATTGTGCAAAAAATTCTACAATCAAGAAAATGGCTGAAACACAAATGTCCGTAAGTGATAAACACGTTAATGATGAAACTTATAAGTCTCTAAATAAAGGTAAATAAAGTCCAGTAAGTGAATAAAACAGCAAATATGCATGGGATATCCCACTAGGAATGGTATGTGGATGTAAAACGACAAATGTTCCAACACAGGTATATCATCGGATCATCCCAAAGCTGTATCTCACAACTGCATGTACCTTGGTGAAGATGGTGTGTAAGAAACTCTTACCAGATATAACGGACTCCCTTGTCAGCGACAGGGAGTCACTCGAGCGGGTTGCCTCTCAGGGCCTGAAAAACGGACATCACAGCTCTGCGAACCTTCTGGGTCAAACTCTGTGTGGATCTCCCGGGGCCGCCAGGTGGGTCCTCCCAAAGGATGGCCGAGGTGCGAATCAGAGGGAATGATGCATCACGTGAAAAGCTGAAGTGAAGACTGGTTTGATCTGTCAGTTGATATGTGGAGAAAAAATAAACAGGCTCCACATAGCGTAGATGAGCAAAGTGGGATTTTTATTGCTAAAAAAGCCAGGCAATAATAAAATGTGATCACAGGGTATAAAAACAAAGTTGGGCAACAAGAAGGATGCTGAAAGCGCCCGACGCGTTTCGATCAATGGATCGTCTACTGGGGCAACGTATGCCCCAGTAGACGATCCATTGATCAAAACGCGTCGGGCGCTTTTAGCATCCTTCTTGTTGCCCAACTTTGTTTTTATACCCTGTGATCACATTTTATTATTGCCTGGCTTTTTTAGCAATAAAAATCCCACTTTGCTCATCTACGCTATGTGGAGCCTGTTTATTTTTTCTCCACATATCAACTGAGAGATCAAACCAGTCTTCACTTCAGCTTTTCACGTGATGCATCATTCCCCCTGATTCGCACCTCGGCCATCCTTTGGGAGGACCCACCTGGCGGCCCCGGGAGATCCACACAGAGTTTGACCCAGAAGGTTCGCAGAGCTGTGATGTCCGTTTTTCAGGCCCTGAGAGGCAACCCGCTCGAGTGACTCCCTGTCGCTGACAAGGGAGTCCGTTATATCTGGTAAGAGTTTCTTACACACCATCTTCACCAAGGTACATGCAGTTGTGAGATACAGCTTTGGGATGATCCGATGATATACCTGTGTTGGAACATTTGTCGTTTTACATCCACATACCATTCCTAGTGGGATATCCCATGCATATTTGCTGTTTTATTCACTTACTGGACTTTATTTACCTTTATTTAGAGACTTATAAGTTTCATCATTAACGTGTTTGTCACTTATGGACATTTGTGTTTCAGCCATTTTCTTGATTGTAGAATTTTTTGCACAATTTATGCGCTACATTTTATTTTTTCACTATAACTCACGTGCAAAAGCTCACATCTCTCCCAAAACTGTGCACTCATGCTTCAAAACCATATTCCTTTCCCATATAAAGAGTCAGTGCTACCAAAATGGAAAAGATTCTTCTCAATTGCTTTGGCTCATTTCTTGAAACAGACCAGACGTTCTCAACTCTCTTGGTGCTTTTGCCAAAATAACCTGGATGGTTCAGCACAACACCTTGGTTCACCTTCAAAAGCTCATATCTTTCCCAAAACAGTTCACTCATGTGTCAAAAATAAATTTCTTTCTCATTCAAATAGTTAGTGCCCCCAAAATGCTTTGTCCCTTTGGCATTGTGTAAGCACTGCAAGTCAAAATGTTTAGATGTTTTGTCTCTAAGGCAGAGGACCATTGAAATATCCCTTATGTCCACCTTTCAGTCTTAGCCCAGTCCTTCATTGACAATGGTTACTCTACAGTTTTTGTCTAGCTAACTGAATACAATTGTGTATAAAACTGAAAAAAAGAAAAGATTTTAGGGTAAGAGTAGCCTCCAAGGTTTGACATCACACATTGCACTCATACTGCCAAGGAAAAATGACTTTACAGTATTGAAACCATTATCATTCACACACAAAGTAACTTCCATACATCAGAGTAAAAAGAAAATGTATACAGCATAATATACGGAAATATAAACACACAAACATAAAACAAGGAAAATTACATTTAGCCTACAATGCTGTAAATAAAGCTGGAGTTTCACAACTACTGTAACATCTCTGCACTGGCCACCATCCTCACCCTCCTGCCCATCCACACGCTGCTGTCTGTCTGGCCACAGATTCTCATCAACATCGCGGCGTATATCCTCCCTTGTGATGCAACGAGGGAAGAAACAGTGTGCATGTCGCAACCATCCCCTACACTGATCTCCTGTAATATCCTCACAGGCAGCATCCATTGCATGGAGCAGGGACCTCTGATCTTGAGCCCAAAGCTTATACACTCTCCACCTCCAAGCGGAGAAAAACTCCTCAATAGGGTTGAGGAAAGGAGAGTAAGGTGGTAGGAACACCATATCCATCCTTGGATGAGCAGTGAACCAGGCCCTGATAAGCAGGCCACTGTGGAAATTCACATAGTCCCATACAATTATATATTGTGGTAGGTGAGGCCCTATGAGACCTCTCTTATTTTCAGGGATCAAATGCAAATGAAGGTGGTCCAAAAAGATGAGGAGCTTCTGTGTATTCTGTGGGCCAAGACTGGGGATGTGAGTGGCCACACCATTCTCAGAAATGGCAGCACACATAGTTATATTGCCCCCTCACTGGCCTGGGACATCCACTGTGGCCCGGTGGCCAATAAAATTACGGCCATGTCTTCGGCCCTTGGCCAGGTTGAAGCCAGCCTCATCCACATACACGAGTATGTGAGAGGTCTCGTTTCCTTGCAATGCCATTATTCTCAACAATAGAGTAAAAAAAGAAAACATCAAATCAGTCATACAGAAGAGTCATACACTACAGTTACAGACAGTTACATAGGAATGTTCTATGTTCTACACAAGTTCAATATATTACTGGCCAGTATTCCAGTGGTTCCAAACCTGGGGTATATCTTTTTGGTATATCCAGAAAACTGGGAAAAGGACAGAGGATCCCCCTTGCAGTATTCAACAAAGGTGGTAGGGGATCTTCAAACGAGACTTGCGTCATACTTCGGGTAACAGTTCAGTTCCAAAGGCAGTTTTCTGCCAACAGTATATAATCTTCCTCATAAGGAAATGTGGTAATAGATGAAGAACGGTGTCCAGCTCATCTATAAAAATGGGGGTCTGGCATCTGAATCATCCTGCTATCCAAACCCTAGATATTTGCAGACCAGACCTGATTCTTACTCACAACTTTATGCTTGAATATAGTGCACCCAGGCTCCACTTGTTTTTTATATCCAAAATCCTGTCCAAAATGTTGAGAACTGGGACAGCCTACAGGACTTTGGAACATTCAGGAATTCCCAGATGTGGCTGTCACACCACTGTTGACGGCTGTACTCTATCTCCTCCATAGCTTGCCTTAGTACATATAGGAATTCCTATCCATATTTTAAAGCAACCTTCCTCTGGTCTTCCCTTTTGAATATTGCAAAATCAGGGTAACTTCCTAATGTCAACCTTCCTCTGGGGAACACAGGATTACAAGGATCTCCGAATAAGTTCTTTATAGATCAAGTCCTGTGCAGCAGCCTGTGCTAAGGTGTGGGGTGGTGATAGATCAGCTCTGCACTCCCCAGAGGACTCCTCTAAGTGAAATCTTTGGACACATTCCAATAACCGAATGACTGATTCCTTCTCCCCTGCAGAGTCAGGTTTAATTTCCCTCTTAGTTATTTCTTTACTTAGCAAAGGAGGTTCTCCACCCTGGGTGTCACACTCCTGCTCAGATCCATCTGAGGGGCCATAGTCCCCAAATTCTTCTTCTAAATACTTGTACCCCCCCTCAAACTTGGGTACACCAGGTCTGTCCCCTCCTCATTGCCTTCCCCCTGAGGCTCACCTGGTTTCACCGCAGCAGTCGGTCTCTCAGGTGCCCTGGTGGAGTGGGAGTGACAGTGGCCACTGGCTTATCAGGTACAATTCCAAGCGCCTGTCTCTGCGGCGGTCAGGAGTGGACAACTTCTTCTCCTTTGCTCCCGGCCACAAGTGTAACTCATTGTCTTTGGTTCCAGCCCTGGAGACAAGACAGCTTCCCCATTGTGACTGCAGGTAAACTTGCTGGCAGTCCCTTGCCCTGTTGCAGCCAATTTGAAGAATTTTAGCATTTCAGTACAGAAACCGGTGTCCCAGCTAACTCGTAGGGCACTCGGTTGGAGATCGCTAGGTAGTAAACCCAGCAATACCACCCCACAATGCTCACAGTGACTCCAGACCTTTATCTTTGTAGTTACCTGCCTGCTCTGCCTGCAGACTATGGCAATGTGATCAGAACCCTTTGCGGTACACAGGGCCAAGAACCCTTTGTGTGCAAAGTGCACACCTGTGTCAGTGAGCAGTTCCTCCTGTAGCTTCGCCAACCAGTCTGGGTAATCCCAAGCAGCTCTGCAGGCATAACTTCCCTCCTTAACATGTGCCACGCCAACTCCGCCCCTCTGCCTCAGGACCCACTTGCACCACTCTTTTCTGCCCACTAGAAAATGCACTCACATTTACAGCTATTTTCTTGGCAGACCTCTGCTTTTTCACAGCAAAAACACTATAGCAATCCTTTTCTATTGTGAATATACTTAGTCTACAGTTCTTGATCCTCTTGTCAGTTGCTGCTGGCAATGACCGCATAAACTTAAGGGAAATTACAGACTGATCCCCCACATGTAGCCAATGTAGATTAGACAGGTTCTTTCCCAAAACAATACAGAGGTGGCCAGGCATACAGCAACATTCCATTCACTCCGGCTCATTGAACAGTCTATGGGATGTTTTTTAGAAGTTTATCTGCTAGTTGAAACATGGGAGGAGATTTGGAGGTGATGCAAAATTCTTGAAAAAGGGAACGTAATGCTTGCTGAGGACACTTTTTGCTATGTAGCACTGCTCCCACAGGAACTGCTGGAATATCTGTACCTGGGTCTCCCACTGATTATTCTGCAGCCAATTATATGTTATTCTCACACAGCCAGGTGCACTCACTCTTTAGCTCATTGTCTCCAATGACCAGTCTAGGGGATTTGTTTTTATGTTTTATTTGGAGAATTTGGATAGGAGAAGGGAATTAGTAGGATACTCCAAATGAACTATGCACAAGCAAGGACAACTCTCTCTCTGTAGAACTGTGGAGCAGATTATCTGCTGAACCATTACAGCGTATGTATGGAGGAACATGTCCCTCTGTATCAGAAGAGACTCAGTGAACTTTGTCAGTGGACTTTGTAAGTCTTCAAGATACTAGCCAGTGTCCCCTTTAGCTCACACACCCAGTATACTGACTTCTAGGACCAAAGGGGGGAGGGGGGGGTTTAGGCAACACATACTCAGTCTAAAGGTTCCGTCAGGGTCTATACTCACAAAATGTCCAGGGACAGCTGGTAGCCCCCTTCCAACTTCCGAGCGACACTCTATACCCATGACATAAGACCAGATTCATAGACTTCCTCCCTCAGTCAGCTTGCACAAGAACCCTGGGTTGTAGCTTTCAGGCTTAAGGCCCTCAGGTCTGGCACCTGAGGCCGCACGGCAACCTTTGCTGGGTAGAGGCAGCCGCCTCCTCCCCACCTGAACCTCTCTCCTCAGAGGTGGGCTGGACTGGAACCTGAGCCCAGGTGCTCCTCAGACCTAAATACAGGCACCCAACATTCCTTGGGTCACATCCCCTTCTAATTGGCCAGGGCTGTATCTACATCCATGCTCTCACCTGCTAGGTTTCTCCTCACTGTCCAATATGCCTCCATGCTATTGGTTAAGTGTGAAATATCAAGACAGAATGAGTAGCACCAGAGCACACTGAGAAGACCACACTCATTGATCACTGCTCTCTGGTATGCAGACAGCACTTAAATTTGCCCGTCTGCTTCTCTGTTAAGCAGAAAAGCTTAAAACTATATACACTCCCTAGCACAGGGGTAGGCAACCTTAGCACTCCAGCTGTGGTGAAACTACAAATCCCATCATGCATCGGCCTCTAGGAGTCATGCCTGTGATTGTCAGGACCTTACAATGTCTCATGGGGACTTGTAGTTTCAAAACAGCCGTAGGGCCGAGGTTGCCTACCCCTCATCTAGCACCTACCTAGGAGGATGTTACACTTATTAGCTGTAGCACTAGTATAGGTAGACCATCAGTCCATGAATCATGGCTTGGGACCATGAAATAGTATGAGCACAGGTAAAGGCAGACTGGAACAGGCCATGGTTCACTGTTGCGGACCTTGAATTTAGGCTTATAAGAGAAAAGTTACTTTTCTCACAGGATCCCAGAGCAAGACTAGTCCAGATACAGTACAACAAAAAAGCAAATGCTCTTGCGCACAGGTGTGTTGGCTAGGTGGTCCAAAAAGATCAAATTGGATAATAGCTTTCGGCCTTGCTGCCCTCCAGGATAGGGATATCCTAGTAGTAAACAAAGACACAAAGAAAAGAGGGCACACCAGCCTAGTGCATTATCTTTTGGTACATTTATTCAGAAAATATATTGAAAACTACTCAGAAAAGTAGGAGACAATCACGCTTAAAAAGGTCTTTGACATATGGCAGTCCGTCTACTGATTGCAGACTCTGAGTCCTGGAGAGTATACATACGAACCGCTACTAGCTGACGCGTTTCGAAGGCATTCCTTCTTCATCAGAGCCTCTAGGCTCTAGGCAAATAGAAAGCTCTATTTGTGGGAAATTATAAAAATTTATTTTGGGTACAGTGTCACATGACCGCGCAATTGTTATTCAAAGTGCGACAGCGCTGAAAGCTGAAAATTGTCCTGGGCAGGAAGGGGGGGAAAGTGCCTGGTATTGAAGTGGTTAAACTATGATCTGCTCAAATCATTGTGTGGACAGGACTATGGACTCTCCCCATGTGACAGTACTGGTACTTGGTGATTCACCCAGTGCTGTCATGTAGATTGGCTTACATGCTCCTTCATATCCAAAAGTACTGGGTATTTCCACCAGGTGAGCAGAATAACAAGAGAGTGAAGGAAAAGTAAGTATTGAAATATTGTATATTATTGTTATGCAGTCTTCCATGTAGCCAGGTGGAGTCACAAAGCAAGCCGAGTCTGTTGTCTCTTTAGCCAACATATAGTGCGTTGGGAATCTTTGGTGCTGTACCATTTGTTTATAACATTGATCCAAAACTATTATGGTTTGATTATTAGTCTATAGCAAATAAATACCCCTTCAGATACAAAAACCCTCTTAATCCAATAAGGAGCTACATGTGCTTGCAAAAATGCTCCCAGGTATTGACAGATGGGTAGCATTTGGTATGTTGATCCGTGGGCGGGATCAAAGTTGAATCCGTTTAAGAATTTTTTATATAACAATTTTTTTTTTTACAGTTATAAAACTCCCTTGGTTAAATTGGAGGTCAACTTTATGGGTATACCCCAATACTGAGCCATTCCTCTACCAATAATAATGAAAAGTTGACTCTCCACTGCACTTCATCTACTAATTAACTAATTTGAATCTTGGGACTTCCTTAATGTGCTATTAGTATGTGCCATGAACATTTATAAATATATTGCAGGGTTTGGCGGAGGCCAGTTGTGGCAGTCATTCGCCTTGTTTGCTTCCGGTCCTCCCACTGTGTGGCGGGGCTGAAACCAAACTGGGTACAGGGTCCATCGACCCGGTACTACTTCCAAAAGGAGTAGGGGAGATTTCCCCATTTGTTTACTATGCATCTACAATTACGACTGGTACAATTGTATACTAGCTCTCTACTCATCCTGAGTGACTCTCCCTTGGGTCACTCACCCTCATTTCTTCTCTCCACTAATTTTTCCACTAATTTTCCTGTATTTCTTTTCCATTTCGCTGCGATCCCACGGCTCCGGGCTCTGGCCGCCCCGTTGACTCCATCTCTCAAGGAAAGATGCCTCGTGACTTTCTGGGAACTGGTAAGTGATAACCTTTTTTCCCTTGTGTATCATGGCAACCACTAATAAGAATCACCCCTTTGGATTTATTTCTCATAATGTACAGGGCCTAAATGCGCCAGTTAAGCGCAGAATGGCCTTCCAACATTATAAATCACTTAGGGCCGATGTGCTATTTCTCCAAGAAACGCACTTCTCTCCAACCTATAACCCTACTTTCTTACACCATTATTACCCCCAATTCTACTTAGCGAACGGACCCGGGAAAACTGGAGGGGTGGCCATTTGTTTTTCTAAGCGAGTGACCTTCTCATTGGAGAAGCTTGTGGCTGATCCAGAGGGCCGTTACCTCATGGTGGTGGGTCATCTGGAGGGCAATTTAGTTTCTTTAATCTCATATTATGCTCCGAACTCAGGGCAATTGCCCTTCTTTCGGAAACTTTTACACAAAACGACCCCGGAACTACAGGGCACAGTCCTGTTTGGGGTGACTCCAATGTGGCCCTAGACTCCATACTTGATAAGACGAGGCGGCTCTCAACTCCCCGGAGCCATTTCCCGAAAATCGGCTTTAAGCTGGCCAAAATGTTACACTATCATAATCTGATTGATATATGGCGGGAACTTAATCCATCCAAGAAAGACTACACCTTTTACTCACACGTCCATAACACCTATTCTAGAATAGATCATTTTTTCACGGTTTCACCGGCAGTCCCCGTATTCCACACTAGTAAAATAATAGATGTAACGTGGTCTGATCACTCAGCAGTTTGGACAGCGTGTGACTCCTTACAATGTTATTCAGGCCCGGCCCCTTGGAGATTGAATGACTCTTTACTCAGTAATCCCTCAATCTGTTTTGATATCGAACAAAAGATCACAGAGTATTTTGCTCAGAATGACCCTATGGACACTTCCGTAGTGAATACTTGGGCGGCACATAAAGCAACTATCAGGGGATATTTCATTCAGACGGCCTCAAGGCTGAAGAAAACCTCTGATTCAATAATTAGTCAAAAGGATCGCGAGCTGTCCAACCTGGTAACCCGACACAAAAATAATCCTGATCTGGATCTAAGGACTCAGATTGACTCGGCTAGATTGGACCTAAACCTTTGTTTAACAACCAGGGCAGAAAAAAACCTTCGATGGACACAGGCAAAATTTTATACCCAAACAGATAAGCCGGGAACACTGTTAGCACGCAGACTGACTCCCAGGCCTCGTCGCAGGACAGTCCCAAAGATTAGACAGCCTGACGGGTGCCTTACACAAAATCCGCAAAAGATACTAAATCTTTTCCATTCTTATTTTACCTCCTTATATAAAGAGCCGGAGAATTTACAACCCGGTGCTATAGATGATTTCATTAAAGACCTGCCTCTCCCATCCCTCTCTGACTCACACAAGGAAATAATGGATGAGGCCATCACTTTAGAAGAGGTAATGTCGGCAATAAAACAAGCTCATGCCTCAAAAACTCCAGGTCCAGACGGGTTCTCCGCCTCTTACTATAAGAAATTTGCCCAAATATTAGCACCCCACTTATTGGAATTTTTCATGGCCCTGCGTGATGGGGCTCACTTGGGGGGAGACCTAAATAGAGCCAATATCTGCCTACTACCAAAGCCTGACAAAGACCACAGTGAGGTGACAAATTATCGCCCTATATCACTTATTAATGTGGATTTGAAATTATTAACCAAAATCTACGCTAATAGACTTAATACCTTCCTAGCAAAATATGTCCATATAGATCAGGTGGGCTTTGTCCCGGGGCGACAGGCGGCAGATCAAATCCGCAGGGCCGTAGACATTATATCTTTGCTCCACTCGGATTGGGATGGCTTAGGAACCAGACGGGGAATGTTGTTGTCATTAGACCTTCATAAGGCCTTTGATTCCCTTTCTTGGCCTTTTTTGTTTCATATTTTGAGAAAATGGAATTTTGGATCTAAATTCCTCTCTCTATTATCTGTACTGTACTCTACCCCCTCAGCTAACATTGTAGCTTTTGGCCACAAATCAGATCTGCTACAAATTAGAACAGGAACCAGGCAAGGCTGTCCCCTTTCACCACTCTTATTCATAGTTGCTATAGAAACAGTGGCGATTGCCATCAGGTCTAATCCTAATATACATGGTGTATACAGTGGAGGCAGAGATCATAAATGTGCATTATTTGCAGATGATCTTTTATTATTCATCACAGATCCTATTACGACCCTGCCTAACTTGGCTTCACTACTTTTTGACTTTGGAATGGTATCAGGCCTGAGGGTCAATCAGTCTAAATCAGAGGCGATGGATATTAATCTACCTACCTCAACCCTGACCTCTGTACGCGCTTCTTTTCCATTTAGGTGGTGCAAACAGGCCCTTCCCTACCTAGGTGTAAAACTCACCCCAGACATATCTACCCTATACAAGGCTAATTACGCCCCTCTTCTCTCTTCCACGATGGAGGACTTAAAGAATTGGCAAAACCATAGTCTTTCTTGGTTGGGCAGGATAAGTACCGTCAAAATGATGACCCTTCCTAGAATTCTTTACTATTTTAGGTCCCTTCCGATTTCAGTTCCTACAACATTTTTTAAAAAACTCCAATCATTAACGTTCAAATTCATCTGGAGCCGGGGAGGTTGCAGGGTGGCTCGATCTTCCTTGTATGTCTCAAAGGGACAGGGTGGATTAGGGGTACCACACTTTTTGCGTTACTATAGAGCGGCCCAGTTGGCACAACTTTACCAAATTTATTCTACATCCTATCGCCCTGATTGGGTTAACCTAGAGGCACAAGCGAGCTCTCCTCTCCCTATGGACCTTCTAATGTGGCTGCCTTCTAAGGAACGCAGAGCCATTCTGAGCCCCTCTCTATCTCACTCACTGAACCTTTGGGATAGGATGTGCAAAATATACTCTCTTAGGTCACCACATACTCCAGTTGCCCCTATTTTTGGGAACCCGCACTTTCCCCCAGGACAACACCCACAACAGTTTGCTTGGTGGATCAATAAAGGCTTGTACAAGATAGCACATTTTATAGATCATAAGGGCATCAGAAAACCCTCCTATTTTCGAGACACTCTAGATATGCCCCCGGCCGAGTCCTTTCGACTCTCCCAAATCACTTATTACTTACATTCACTATGCAGAGACCAGGGGGACATCACCACTAGAACGTCCTATGAAAATAAATGCCTAAGAGGGCCTGAAACGCGAGGTAGTATTTCAGAGTTATATGTTCTACTAACAGACCAGGGCTCTAAACTTCCCTACCAATTAGCTTGGGAGGCGGACCTGGGGGAGACGATTGATGAGGACATTTGGTCCAAGTGGTCAGCCATGGTACACAAGGGAATTCTGAACACTTCTCTAGTAGAGGCGAACTATAAGGTATTGTCACGATGGTATCTAGTTCCGACACGGATAACCAAAATCTACCCAGACGCATCGCCTCTCTGTTTCAGGAGGTGTGGCCAAGAGGGCACAATGCTCCACACCTGGTGGACATGTCCGAAGGTCAAGAGATTTTGGATAAGACTTTTTAATTTGGTTTATTCAGTGACTGGAGTGAACATACCTAAAAACGTTAAGACGGCATTATTCTCTGATCTCTCGAGCGAACTACCCAGACATCTCAGATCCCTTATCTTTTTTATCCTCCTAGCAGCTAAGATAACCATAGCGCGAGCATGGAAAACCCCCCTGATAAATTTGGCGTTAGTTAAAAACAAAATTTCTTGGATCATGATAAATGAAAAATTAACTAGTATTCTTCGCGACCGACAAGATAGATTTGAAAGGGTTTGGAACCCTTGGATTAGGTACCTCCAGTCGCCGTGAGGGGCGGGGGGGGGGGGGTCAGCGGCTTGGAGCGTGGAGATCGTTTGCACACTCTACTTCTTCTTCTCTTTTCTTTTCTTCCTCTTCTTTCTTTCCCCCTTTCCTTTTCTTTTCTTTCTACATACAAACTATTACTTTGTCCCCACAGTGGGGTTATCATACGCATGACATCGGGCTCTACAGTATATTAATCCTAGAGTATACCTAATACCTAAGTTTTCTGTTATAACCCCAAGTTGGGAAATTGAACTACATTACATGACAGTCCCTCTTCAGGGAATTTCACTGTAATATCTTCTATGTGTGTTAGGCGTCTTAGGTGCCTTAGCACAGTTATATAATGAGCCATTCACGCTAATTTGAGATTCACTATTGTAATATTACTGTTGACACGAAACCTGTATCAATGTGAACCTTGTTATCTGTTAAAATTTGATTTCAATAAAAACATTGGAAAAGAGAAATATAGGAAAAGTGTTTCTAAATACAACTTCGGAATGGCCAAGAGGTACCACCTATACACTGTAATCCAACAATCTGATAGGCAGTTCAACCACTAAAGCTCAATTCACATCTATGCATGTTGCTTTTGAGTGTTTCTGCAGTGCCTTTTGCGGTGCTTGCCGCGTTTTTGGACACTCTTTTTACAGTGATTTTACCGCGACTTGCGGGGTTTTTTTACACTGTATAAAGCTGGATGCTAAGAAGGGGGCCGGGAAGCCAGCTGCCGTGTCCTTAACAACTGATGAGTCATCAGTTGTCAACAAGCTTCACCGCTGAATGTCAACAAAAACAAATTGCCGGCTAAAAAAAAATCGAGAGAAAAAACAGCGTCCATGCCAGGCCCTTGGGTCTAGTATGGATTCGGAGGGGACCCCCATGCCAAAATTTTTTTTAATGGCTTGGGGGTCCCCCCAAAATCCATACCAGACTCTTATCTGAGCATGCAGCCCGGAAGGTCAGGAAAGGGAGGGGACGAGATAGCACCCCCCTTCCTTAACCATACCAGGCTGCATGCCCTCAACATGGGGGGATGAGTGCTTTTGGGGCAGGGGGGGCTCTGTGCCCCCCCCACCCCAAAGCACCTTGCCCCCATATTGATGGGGACAAGGGCCTCTTCCCGACAACCCTTGCCCGGTGGTTGTCGGGGTCTGCGTGCGGGGGGGCTTATCGGAATCTGTAAGCCCCCTTTAACCACCTCAATACTGGGCAATTTCGCCCCCTTCCTTCCCAGACCAATTTTCAGCTTTCAGCGCTCTTGCACTTTTAATGACAATTACTCAGTCATGCTACGCTGTACCCAAATGAAATTTTTATCATTTTGTTCGCACCAATAGAGCTTGCTTTTGGTTTTATTTATTCACGACTCCATTTTTTTTTTTTTGTGCGATATAAGCGCAAAAATAGCAGAAATTTGGGAAAAAAAACAATATTTTCTTCTTTCTGTTTTAAAAGAAATCCAATAAAATCGAATTTTGTCATAAATTTAAGCCAAAATGTATTCTGCTACATGTTTTTGATAAAAAAAAATCCTGTTAAGTGTATAATAATTGGTTTGTGTGATCACGGACATATGTACGCAGGTGATCACGTACATATGTGTGCAGATTACCATTGGGACATGTGATTTTAGTGGGACATATGTGGGGGACAGCTTTTTTTATTATTTGAGGACATGTGTTTTGGGGACATTGTGTGGGGACATGTGTGTTTTACATTATGTGGCTACATGTGTGTGTTTTACATTGTATGGGGACATTGTGTGTTGACACTAGGTTGGTGATCAGTGAGTAAAAAGCTGTAAAAAATAGCTCATACTCACTGATCATCAGCCGGCTGCAGCGATCCCCTCTCCTCTCCTCAGCGACAACTTCCGTGTGAGGAGAGGAGAGCTGATCGCCTAGCAACCGGCTGTGTTTACATCACATGACGGCTGTGATTGGACATGGCCGTCATGTGATCAGGAGGGCCAATCAAAGAGCCCTCCTGCCAATCCGAGATGTGCCGTGTCCCGGTGACACAAGTGCATCGGGATTGCGCCGCTGCACGGGCACGCGCGATCCCACTCCTTCTGAGGGACGTTCCTGAACGTCCACTCAGAAGGAGAGAGCGCCCACCTGGCCGTTTATGTACATTTGCCGGGTGGGAAGTAATTAACAAGGGGGCCCCCAGATCCCGCCCCTCCCCCCATGTGAATGAGTATGGGGTACATTGTACCCCTACCCATTAACTAAAAAAAAAAGTAGTGTAGTGTTAAAAAATACACAAAATTCACAAGTCTTTTATTAAAAATCTTCTTCTTCTCCGCTTCTTCCTCCGGTCTTCCTCCATCTTCTCCTGCATCTTCATCCTTCGGTCTTCTGCTTCTCCCCCTGCTTCTTCTTCTGCTCTTCTTCTGTCTTCTTTGTCCAGTGCTCTTCTTCCTCTGCCACCGCTCCCGCCGACGACCCTCCTCTAAATAACGATGGGGGTGTGGCAATTGGATTATGTCACCCTGAGGCCACGCCCCCTTGTGACATCTCTGCCCGGGGCATGATGATAGTAGTTATTATGTGGGATGTCCCATAGCAATGCCAACTGAAGGGAGGGAGACATAACAAAAGTTGGGCACTAAGAGACTAAAGGACTTATACTGCAGCCTGCAGTACACTGCACCCAAAGGCGATATCCTCATGACCTTTTACATCTATTTGATAGAACCTGGTAAATGTATGGACTGAAGACCATGTTGCAGCCTTGCAGATTTGAGGCCTGCATATGGAGGCCTGGTGATACACTGCCCAGGAAGCACTAACAGCCCTGGTAGAGTGCGCTTTAATATGAAAAGGTGGAATTTTCCTCTTTAAACCATAAACTTGAAAAATCACTTGACAAATCCATATAGTTATAGAAGATTTTGACGGTGCCTGTTCTCTCTTAGGACCTTCTGGCAACACAAGCAAAACATCTGTTTAACGAACCTGAGCGGTCACCTTCAAATGGACCTTGACTGCTCTCAACACATCAAGAGAATGTAGTTATTTGGTTACCTTTCTTCCGCAGAACGAGGTTCTAGAAAAAATGAAGGCAGAACAATATCCTGGTTTAAATGAAAACCTGACACTACCTTCGGTAGGAAATTAGGATGAGGACGCAATACAACCTTAGCCTCATGAATAATCAAATATGGCTCTTTACAAGAAAGAGCAGCCAACTCTGATACTCTTCTTGCAGAAGATATGGCAACCAAAAAAAAACAAATTTCCTTGTCAAAATGACCAAGGGAATATCTCATATCGGCTCAAAAGGCTGTTTCTGTAGTGCCGAAAGGACTAAAATCAAGTCCCAAGGGTTTAGGGGTGACCTAACCGGAGGATTAATCCGCGTTACCCCCTGAATAAAACTACGAACCAGAGAGTGTGAAGCAAGGGGTCATTGAAAAAACACAGATAAGGCTGACACCTGGCCTTTGATAGTACTCAAGGCCAGCTTCATTTCTAATCTCATCTGTAGAAATTCAAGGATCCTACCTATGACACATATTTCCTGGGGTGCCAACCCCTGGATTCACACCAGGAGACATATGCCTTCCAGACTCTATAATATATGACTCTGGAGGCCGGCTTCCTAGCATTACCTAAGTAGAAACTACTGAACCTGACAGCCCACGGTCTTTCAGAATGTGGGTCACAATAGCCAAACCATTAAATTTAGCGTTTGTATTGTAGGAAGGAATACTGGACCCTTCGAGAGAAGGTCTGGCCGTGGTGGTAGGATCCATGGGTCCCCTACCGCCATCTTTACAATCTCTGCATACCAAGATCTCCTGGGCCACACTGGGGTCACAAGAATCACCTCCTTCCCTTCCTACTTGATCCTGGGAAGGAGGCACAGAAGCAGCAGAACAGGAGGAAACGCATAGATCAGTGAAAACTGATCCCACGGAAAAACCAAGACATATCAGCGGATCCTTTGTCCATGACACAAAGTTGTCAATCTTTTTGTTGAACCTGGACGCAAACAGATCCACGTCTGGAATTCTCCATCTTTGACATATTGACAGAAAGATGTTGGGGTGAAGAGACCATTCTCCCAGGAACAACTGTTGGAGACTCAAGTAGTCTGCCTGCCAATTCTCTACTCCCGGAACGAAGACTGCCGTTAGGCAAGGAATGTTGTCTTCTGCCCAGGATATGATATGATTTACCTCTCTCTGAGCTGCACGACTCCTCGTGCCCCCTTGGTGATTGATATAGGCCACTGTTGTGGCATTCTCGGATTGGATCCTGACAGGACAATTCCATAATCTGAGCCTCCAGGCCTTCAGGGCCAGGTGTGCTGCCCGAATCTTTAGAATATTGATGGGCAAGGTCATTTCTGTTTTGGACCATTTTCCTTGGACAGATGCTTCTTCCAGGACTGCTCCCCAGCCCAGAAGGCTGGCATCTGTTGTCACCACCTTCCAGGTAACTGGTAGGAAGGACTTTCCTTTCTGAAGATTCTTGGATATCAACCACCAACTGAGGCTTTGACGCACTTTGGGGGATAAACGCATTGGGAAATCTAGAGCTTGGACTTTCTTGTTCCAAGTTGTCAGGATACTAATTTGCAGCAGCCTCGAATGAAACTGCGCATAAGGAATGGCCTCGAATGAAGCTACCATCTTTCCCAACAATCTCATCCAAAGTCGAATAGAAGGATTCTTCTTTGCTTTGACCACCTGAATCAGTTCCCTTATGGAACTGATCTTTGCCTGGAGCAAAAACACCCTCTTCTGAGCTGTATCTATGATCAGGCCCAAGTACTGCAATCTTCTGGATGGTTTTAAGGAGGATTTCTCTAGGTTGAGAATCCAACCTAGGTATTCCAGGTAGCCGACTGTGGTGACCAAACTGTGGTTTAAGCGGGCTACTGACTGATCTATCAAGAGTAGATGATCTAAATAAGCTAGAATCGTTATACCCTGAGCCCTTGATCTGGCTAAAGGGGAGCCAGAACCTTTGTACACACTCGAGGTGCAGTAGCTAGACCGAAAGGCAGAGCTACAAACTGAAATTGAAGATTTTCTATCTCAAAATGTAGATATTTCTGGTGAGCGGGGAAAATAGGTACATGTAGATAAGCATCCTTGTCGATTGACGTTAGCAGTTCTCCACCTTGTAGAATGGAGACCACTGATCGGATTGACTCCATGCGAAAAGAGCGGATATTCAAAAACCGGTTTAGATCTTTGAGATCTAAAATGGGTCTGACATCCCCATTTGGTTTTGGTACCGTAAAAAGGTTTGAATAAAACCCTAACCCTCGCTCTTCCAAGGGGACCACCGATATCACTTTTTGAGACAAAAGATGATCCAAAGCCAGTAAGAGAGACTTTTTTTCTGGGTCTCTGGGAACGTTTGATCTGAGAAAACGAGGCGACAGGAACTCTAATCTGTACTCTAGAGATATTGAGGAAGCCACCCATTTGTCTCAACACTGTTCCTGCCAGACCCTTGAGAACTGCAGAAGTCTTACCCCCACTCGAGCGAGCGGGGGCACCCGTTCATAAGGAGGTTTTAGTATTTTGTTTAGTGGGTTTCCTCCCCCAGGGCCTCTTTTAACCCTGGGGTTGACCCCAAGGTTTACCTCTTGAATTTGACGGTGGAAGCCCTCGAGACTGCCTAGAGGCAGATGCTCCTGGCACTGGAGAAGAAGCCTGTTTTTAAAAGAAAAACGTTTAAACTTCTTCTTATCTGCTAAAAGGGAACTTTTTCCATTAGAAATTCTTTGGATGTATTTATCCAGATCATCTCCAAACAACTGTTCACCATGAAATGGAAAACTAGCCAAGAGCTTTTTGCATGGCGCTTCGGCTGACCAATTTTTCAACCATAGAACTCTAGGCACATGTATCAGCCCGAGCATAAGCCGCGAGGCTTGAAGAATAGACTCTTACATAGCGTCTACTGTAAAACATAAGGCCTCTGATATCCCAGCCAAATCTTGGGCCTGCTGATCAGGAATAATCTTGAGTACCTCTTTAAACTGGTCTTTTAAGGACTGACATACCCTGATTGCTGTCAGCGCAGGCTGCACCACTGAACCTGCCAGAAAAATATTGTTTTTAAATAGGAATTCCAACTTCTTATCTGTTGGATCCTTCAGCATTTGAGCATTGTCTACAGGACAATTCAAGTTTTTGTTCACAGAGGATATAGCAGCGTCAATTGCTGGAATCCCTCATTTCTTATTAAACTCTTCCTCCATAGGATAAAGTGTTGAAAACTTTTTTGGCGGAAAAACTGAGCTCCCACTCAGAATGCATAAGCTTTTTCAGTAATGAATGGATAGGAAAAGCATGAATAGGCTGGGGAGGCTTTAGTGAACCCAAATAAGAAGTGGGCTCATCGACTGACTCCGCTACTGGCAGCAAAAATATGGAGCGAACCAATTCAGTGAGAGATTGTACCAACAACCTCTCTTGTGAACCCGATCCTTCCATATTAGACTCTGCAGAAGAGGAGTCATCAGCCTTTTCCTGGTCCCCTGAGAGAAAAGTGTAATCTCTAGCCCCCTGTTCCTCAGTTTGAGGGTCCTGGGTAATGGATGGAGACCTATTACGCTCCGTCCCACTCTGGGATGTGATTAAGGCATACATTTTTTGTTCCAAGCCTAAAATGGTTGAGGAAAAAAACTCGTCAGTAATATATACAGGGGCTGCAGTACTAAAAGCAGCTGCAACACCCAACGTCCCTGATGGCTCACTCTGACCATCCATATCACTCTCAGGGGCGGATGCCATCTTTTTTTAGATTGTTTTAGGCTTCTTAGTGGCTGTACAAGTCTTTCTAGAACCCTTTTTTAAAGGTGTTTTTACCCCCCTTCCGACCATAGCCAGATGCACAAAGCAGAGGTACTACCAGAAGGAAAGCATTCACTGCTTGAGCAATAGTCCAGCCCTGCCACTGCTATTAATGCTCAGCCTGATGCAATAGTATAATGGTGGGTCCCGTTAATAAACCTTCAGGAGCTGGGGACCCTTGGGGAACCCACAATCCTGGGCCTGTAATAGCACCTCCGCCAGTAAACCTTTATGGCCTTAATACCAAAAGTACTGGGTCCAGCTCTCTAAAAAGAGACGCGTTTACAGGCAAAACCTAATTTCTTTGGGTACCATTCAATTCAGCCTAAAAGACACTTTGAATGGATCCGGCTGCATAGCTAGCCCCAGCAAGGATTGCTCCAGTGGAGCTCAGCACAGCACATCTTCACTCGTGACCAACACCTTAGACACTGGTGAAAAAACTGAGGTACTTCCAGTAGTGGGAGGGGTTATATAGGGAATGGACTTCTTGTCTTAGGGTATGCCAGTGTCCATCACCTGAAGGTGGCCTATAACCCACATAGTAACTACTATAGCTCTGTGTCCCGTGATGTACGATAAGAAAATCGGGCTTTAGATGTTGGTGGAGCCTTCACACCATAACCCTATAGAGGCACTCTTGATGAAAGCAAGAATTGGTCTTTCTGTACAAAAAATTTATTATATGCACCTGTATATCCGCTGTGTAGCCACTGCAGCATTGCCGAAGTTGAGTTCCACCTGGTGGGTATGTCACAAATCAGGTGGTTTACAAGCAGGTGGAATTCCCACTGAATTTTAGCCAACCAAACACTGGCTGTGTATGGCTGCCTGAAATGGCTACAGACTGTTCTGGCCTGCCTTAGAAGGTCTTGCAAACCTGGGTACCTGTTTAAGAAATGCTGCATCACCAAATTGAGGACATGTGCCATGCATGGCACGTGTGTCAACTTTCCCTGTCGAAGTGCGGACTAAAGGTTAGTGCCATTATCGTACACCACCATTCCTGGCTCAAGCTACCGTGGTATGAACCACCTCTGGTCCTGCCCCTGCAGAGCTGAAAGAGTCTCTGCTCTGGTGTGGTTCCTGTCCCCTAGACAGACCATCTAAAGCACTGCATGGCAGCTTTTAGCCTGACTCATTGAATGGCCCCTTGAACGCTTAGAGGGTACTGGTAGTTCATAGGATAATCCAGCAGGGGAGTTCATGGAGTAGGAGGAGGAGGGGATGGAGCTGACAGATCTTGTATCATCACCACTAGCTGTATAGAGACTTGGTGGCAAAACAAGCTCCAGCACTGAGCCCTGCCCTGCATCCTTCCTAGTTGCAAGCAGAGTTACCTAGTGTGCTGTGAACAAAATATATCGTCCCTGAGTGGACCTTGCTGCTGACTGCCTTGCCCAACAATGCTAAAACATTGCCTTCCCCATGATGGTACAGAGCTGGGATGGCCTATGTGCAAAGAAATAGCGACTGGGAACCTGCCATTGTGGTACAGCACATTCTGCAAATTCATGGAAAGGGGCAGAATCCACCAGATGGAAAGGCAGGAGTTGTAAAAAACAGCAACTTGGACAAGCTGGAATTTAGACGCTGGGCATGTGGGTGGCAGGGAGTTTATTTTTTTTTCGATCCAGCTGGGGCAGAGAGGTTTGCCTGCTATACTCCACAGCTGGTGGTTTGCTGCTGGCAGACGTGTTGCAAGGACCTGTGGCACTCTTTGCTATACCATTATCTCTGTCAGTGGAGGCTGCTAAGCGTTCATGAGATATAGCAGGGGTAAACATGAAAGGTGAGAATTGAGGGGGGAAAGAATTGTGTCCCTTTTGTGTGGCTATCAGGTGCTTTGCCAATGGGCTGAGTGGTGGGAGGTTAAATGCCTTTGCAAGCATGTGGCTGGTGTTTTTGCCATGCTTGATCTGCTTGTGGCAGAGATTGCAAATTGCAAAAGTGTGATCAGCTGCACGTGTTAAAAAGGCCCACACAGCTGAGCTGTTTGAAGTGGTCCTGGAGATAACAGCTCCACAATCTGATGGAATAGGGTGGCTGCTCTCTACTGTTCCATGATAGCTGTTCCATGATGGTTACCTCATTGGGGTTGTGCCCCCCTCTTACTTTATTCCTCTGCTCTATCCAGTACCCAAGTCACATCAGTGATCTCATCATCATCATCCTCTCCATCCTCAGCATCACTGGAGCCAACTTGACAATATGCTGTGGCTGAGGGAACATGTCAATCTGTTGTTCATCAGTGTTCTCCCCTCTCTGTAGGCCATCGGGACTACCGGGAGTTTCCCGGTGGGCCGATGGCTCAGTGGGCTGGTTTCAGTGACAGGCAGTTTCTGTGAAAGCCTCCCCCCCGCATAAAAAAAGCCCTCCATACCCTCCTGAGTCCTGGCTCCTGCCTCCTGCACAAATACAGTCCCTGGCGGCCGGCAGCTTATGGGGCGGACTGGGCAGTGATTGACACCAGTGGGGTGGGCAGAGGGGCAGTCTCAGCTTCCCTCGGCTGGGGAGGGTTCGGCTCAGCTGTGCTTAGGCGGGCTCAGCTGTACTTGGGTGGGCCCAGCTCGGCTGTGCTCGAGCAAAGGGTCAGTCTCAGCTCCCCTCGGCTCGGCTGTGCAAGAGCAGAGTGGCTGTGCTCAGCTCGGCTTGGCTTGGCTGTGCTCAGGTGGGCTTGGCACGTCTGTGCTCGGGCGGGCTCAACTAGGCTCGGGCGGTCTCAGCTGGGCTGGGAGGGGGGAATGTTCACAAATTAATTAGGACAATAGTTGTGATGTTTTAGAACTTAAGCTGTTCACCACTGTGATTACTGTGAATGATTTTTTTTTTATTCCCTATGATGTTAAAAAATATTAATGTAAAGATGGTAGCCTATTTATTAAAACATATATAAGAAAAAAAAAAAAAACCTTATACCTCCTGCTATAAGCTGGTATAAACAAATTCACAATAGAGTTCTTGTTAGAGTGGAACTTCAGTCATTTTTTAAATGTTCCATTTATTAAATCTTCTGCCCTTGTTGTTTTAACTTTGGATCGTAAAACATTTTCTTCTGCCAGTAAATACCTTATACAGCCCACTTCCTGTTTCTTGTCTGGTAAAAAGCCTAGGCTTATGATATGCACAACTCTCTCTCACTTACTCCCCTGAGAGTTTGCCAGGAAGGGAGGGAGGATTAGTCATACGAGGACCAATGAGAGCTGCAGAGCTGGAGGTGTGCCTCTGTGTGTCTGTGTTAATCCAGGAAGTGAACAGGCAGCAGCTTCAGCTGCCCACAGTTAAAATGACTGCAGCAAGACTTAGTGGAGGGAGACTTCTGCAGCATATTTGGCAAGTACAGAATCACAGTATATATAAAATAATATGCAAAACGTTTGGAGGGAAGCTTCAGAATGGCAAAGATGTTTTTATTACAAATTATGTGAGCAGTTCCTCTTTAAGTTACCCAATGCATACTGCAGGCTGTTGTTTAAGACCACTCTGTCTAGATTTGTCATATCCCAAAATACCATTTTAAAATAGTTTTATTTATAGTTAATATGATATACATTCTGTACAGATTTTAATGCATTATAATAATGGTAGAATTAGCACAGTGTGTACATAAACCAGTGTAGGTCATACACACAAATATTTGCAGGTAACAATAAAGAATACAGAAAGATATTTAAAAAAATAAAAAATAAAAAAAAGACAAAGATACAAGGATACAGGGATCGCTACAAAGACCAAACTGACACAAGTCCCTGTTTATACATGCCAATAAAACTGGTAACCTATCTTCTTTACTTCACTATATCACTATTGCACTTGTACAATCTACAGTAGTTTTTATTATTATTTGTATTCAAACTGAATTGTATTTGTTAGTATGATTTAACCAAATGAATGCAGTTTTTTTAATCAAATATATTTATTTTATAAGAGGTCTAAATATCAGTAACCATACATTTCTAGCCAGATTGGATTCCATTTCAGAGTGAAGTCAGTAAATTAAGCTGGTGGAACTTGGACATTCACAGCAGGATGGCATAATGTATAATGTATAATGGTATTCTTGTTGAGTTAAAACTATAGAAAAACTTCTGCCCACAACCAACAACTGTACTTTAATTTTCTCCATCAGCTCATACCACACAGTTATTACCTTTTGTATAATTTGACCCTCACTCCTAGATTGTAAATTCTAACGAGCAGGGTCCTCTGATTCCTCCCGTTGTGAATTGTATTGTAACTGTAATGTTGTAAAGCGCTGCGCAAACTGTATATCCTGTATAATAATAATAATAAACTACTATCGACTTCTGCAACTCCCTCCTCATTGGTTCACCATTACATAGACTATCCTCCATTCAGTCCATAATGAATGCTGCTGCCAGGCTTATCCACCTTACCAACCGTTCAGTTTCCTCCACCCCTCTCTGCCAATCCCTCCACTGGCTTCCACTCACCCAACAAATAAAATTCAAAGTACTAACAATAATTTACAAAGCCATCCACAACTCTGCCCCCAGCTACATCACTAACCTAGTCCCAAAATACCAACCAAGCCGCTCTCTTCTGTCCTCTCAAGACCTCCTGCTCTCTAGCTCCCTTGTCACCTCCTCCCATGCTCGCCTCTAGGATTTCCCCAGAGCTTCTCCCATCCTTTGGAACTCCCTACCCCAATCTGTCTGACTGTCCCCTAATCTATCCATCTTTAGACAATCCATGAAAACCCTTCTCTTTAACTAGTTGCTGCCTGCCCACCATCAAATGACGGCGGGACGGTGCGGCTCTCGTTCTGGGATAACATCATATGACGGCATCCCAGAAAGTCCGCTCTCACACGCCGATCGCGGCCGTGCCTTATTGCTAGGACACACGTCCGCGGCTCTTTAACCATGTGATCGGCTGTGTCCAATCACAACCGGTCACATGTGAACACAGAGATGCCGGTAATCGGCGCTCCTCGCCTCACACTGACAGAGTGTGTGGCGAGGAGAGCCGATCAGCTGCATCTCCTCACAGGAGACATCTACACATGTAATCAGGGCACTGATCATCAGTGCCCTGATTACAATAGCGCCACCAGTGCCACAAATTAGTGCTAGCGATGAGTGCCTACCAGTGCCAGCTATCAGTGCCCACCACTGCCAGCAATTAGTGCCCACCACTGCCCACAAGTGCCACCAATCAGTGCCCCATTAGTGATGCCAGTGCATGCTGGCTATCAGTCCTGCCTATTAGTGCTGCCCATCAATGCCCATCACTGCTGTCCATCAGTGCCCATCAGTGCCACCCATCAGTGCCCACCAGTGCCACCTATCATTGCCAATCAGTGCCACCTATTAGTGGCCATCAGTGCCACCTAACAGTGCTCATCAATGCCACATATCAGTGCCCATAAATGCGGCATATTAGTGCCTCCTCATCAGTGCCACCTAATCAGTGCTCATAAGTGCCGCCTCATCACTGCCCACCAGTTCAGCCTATCAGTGCCGCCTCATCAGTGCACATCAGTGAAGGAGAAAAATTACTTAGTTTCTTTCAGTAAATTTTGTAATTAAGTGAAAAAAAAAATTCAAATTTTTTGGTCTTTTTTTTTTTTTTTTTTTAGTAAAAAATAAAAAACCCAGTAGTGATTAGATACCACCAAAAGAAAGCTATATTTGTGTGAAGAAAATGATAAAACTTTCATCTGGGTACAGTGTAGCATGACCGTGCAATTGCCATTCAAAGTGCGACAGCGCTAAAAGCTGAAAAATGGCCTGGGCAGGAAGGGGGTGTAAGTGCCCTGTAGACAAGTGGTTAAACATCAGCTCACCCCCCACAGCTACTACCTATTATCAATTGACCCTCCCTCTTAGATTGTAAGCTCTAACAAGCAGGGCCCTCTGATTCCTCTTGTACCAAATTGTAATTTAACTGTAATGTCTGCCTTCATTTTGTTAAGCGCTGTGCAAACTATTGGCGCTATATAAATCCTGTATAATAATAATAAAGAGATCTCACATTGGCAAATCATTGGGATTATTTTCATCTCTATTGTGACCTGGTAGAATCATGGGATGAATACAAATGCCTGCAAATCCATATCTTCATGTTTCAAAACATCTTCTAACACAGCTATGATTTCCCACCTGAAAACTTTACTTATCGTCGTACCTACAGTATTTTAGGGCTATATTCTCAGTACTGCTACTCATGTAAAAAGGCTTTAAGATATATATAGGGGTTTCTTCACTGCATGATATCAAGCATGCAACTGTGTAGAACATGGGATGAGACAGATGTAATTTATGCGTTTTTTAGGGGCACTTTCACAGTGTAAAGTCCAGATTTGAGTGGTTTCCTAAAGCCTAGTGGACACTATCAGGTTGGACACTCAGGTCAGAGCTGCTGTACTAACGATCTGACGTTAGTACAGCGATCTCCCCCGCTGAGCTATTGTGTTCTGACACGGGGACGGCCCCCTGCCAGAACACTCTGCCATTGGCTGAGAGTGCTGATTGGGAGCCGGTCAGCGGCTGGTTTTCCAGTATGCTCATCCAACAGAAGCCGGCCAAACTTCTGTTGGACCGGCTGCCATACGAGCGGGCCAAATGTCGGCCAGTTTTTATTGAGCTGGCCGATGTCGTTCCATATTCGGCTTGTGTGTACTAGGCTTTGCAAATGTGTGCTAACTAAACCCCTGCATTTAACAGACGGTTAGACAGGCTAATTTGGTTGGTCAGCAGACTGGTTGGTAAGTTGAGCTATGGAATTGTCTTTGTCTTACATGTATATGCCCTCCATGTGCTCCTTACTGTGAAGGCCAGTTATGGGTGTGGGCGGTGGCCAGTGTCTTGTTACCATGTGTATATTTGGGTCGGGGACACACTGGACGCCTTTGCTGCCATTGCTGGGTGTCCAGTGTGTGTCCTGTCCCTTTAAGGGGGCTAGGGCGGCCTCCAGGCTCACCTGTCTCACACCTATCCATTCAATGCATGTGCTTCCACTGTGGAGACACTTATATATTTAGTGTTAGGACTGCAAGTAATACAGGGTGCCTTGACGAGGCCTTGCAGCTTTCACATGCGTTTGCAAATGTGTGCTAACTAAACCCCTGCATTTAACAGACGGTTAGACAGGCTAATTTGGTTGGTCAGCAGACTGGTTGGTAAGTTGAGCTATGGAATTGTCTTTGTCTTACATGTATATGCCCTCCATGTGCTCCTTACGGTGAAGGCCAGTTATGGGTGTAGGCGGTGGCCAGTGTCTTGTTACCATGTGTACTAGGCTTTACCTGGGGATTTCAAGCTTCAGAACAGAAGATATAGCGAATTGTATCAACCTGAGTTTTTCCATTAGGACAGTCTTGACAACAGGAACTGTTTAAGGTAGGAAACACATGGTCAGGCTATGGACATTCAGGTATTTACATATTTTTAACAAGCAATAAATGCAATTTTAAACAAGCCCTCACTGAGGTTTTTCAAGTTCTTCTCAGCTGCTCAGCTCACTCTGCTCCTAGAAAATAAAAATATAGAAAGTTCTTAAAGAGGAACTTCACTAGTTTCTGAAAAGATTAAAAGTCAGCAGCTACAAATGCTGTAGCTGCTGTTTTTTTTATTAAAAAGTCACTTTCCAGCCCAGGGATTCAGTGCTGTCCTCACCCGGGCTGGTTCTTGACCGGTTCATCGGTTTTTGGGTCCCATCTTGTGGGAAGCCGTCTCTTATTTCCTGGTTTTTACAGCCAGCTCCTCACTGCGCATGCATGAGACGCGGTACACTTGGTGTATGACATGTCCGAGGAGGTTGTGGGTGATCGGGGGGGTCAGCTTACGCTCTGTTTTCCTAGGTGAGCAAAGCGGAAGAGGGAGCAGGTACCAGGCAGAAATAGGTACCCATTACTTGAAAAATAAAAAGTTTACTATGTGAGAGAAAAGAGGGGGGGGAGGAAGAGAATGACCAGAACTTCGGTGAAGTTCTGCTTTATTCACTGCAGGGATGGGTAAGTAGGGTGAGCTAAGCCACTAACTTGAATGACTTTAGTGAGTGCTTGCTTAAAATTGTATTTACTACTCACAGATTGTTAAGAAACCACTTACCTGTTTCATTAAACTGCTCCCCTGCTAGCCAGGAGAACAAGATGTTGCCTCTTCGCTAGTGATGGAAATTTGACACTGTTCCAGACCAGCTAGTGAACAGCTCCAAAAGGGTAAGTAGAAGGCTCTTTTGGTGATTCTACTGCATTTGATGTGTTGCCAGCAGCAGAATAAATTGTGTGATACACACTAGCCAAAACACAGATACTACTTAAAGGTCAGATACATTTAGAATTAGCTGGATGACCAAAATGAGAACTTTGCTTCTTGCTTTTACAATCTGATGTACATACCGTATATACTCGAGTATAAGTCGAATTTTTCAGCACATTTTTTTGTGCTGAAAGTGCCCCCCTCGACTTATACTTGAGTCAAGCACTTTTCTGCAGCAAAAAATGTCATTTTCCGAACCGACTTTGGGGCCCCGTATCTCAGGGCCACTTGGTGCTAGGAACCCCAAATTTGGTGTACAAACCCAGTGGAACTGGTACCACAACATATCTAAAGCTGTAGTTCCTAGCACTAAGTGGCCCCGAGATACGGGGCCCCAAAATCGGTTCGGAAAATGTCATTCTCTGCTGCAGAAAAGTGCTTGACATTTTCTGAACCGAATTTGGGGCCCCATATCTCAGGGCCACTTAGTGCTAGGAACCCCAAATTTGGTGTGCAAACCCAGTGGAACTGGTACCACAACATATCCAAAGCAGAAAAGTGCTTGACATTTTCTGAACTGATTTTGGGGCCCTGTATCCCGGGGCCACTTGGTGCTAGAAATCCCAGCTTTAGAAATTTTATGGTGCTAGTTCCACTGGGTTTGCACACCAAATTTGGGTTTCTTAGCACTAAGTGGCCCCGAGATGGGGCCCCAAATTCGGTCAACTGTGTCCATCTGCAGTAATGTCATTTCGGGACCCTTTGGGTTCAGAGACCCCAAATTTTGGCTGCAGCTAGGGGGCATCTAGGAACCCTTAACTACCGAGTTTGAAGTTCAGGGGACCTATGGCTGCAAATGGGCACAGTGATGCTGCAAATGGGCATTGTTGAACCTCTTTTCCACTTACAGTAGCTGTGCTTTTCTCACCCTCGTCTTGTACTCGGGTCAATAAGTTTTTCCCATTTTTTTTGTGGTAAATTAGGGCCTCGACTTATACTCGGAACGACTTATACTCGAGTATATACGGTATGTAAGCTTTTGTGGAGTGAGTTTTTGTTGTTTAAACCTAAGGAGCCTACCATAAAAATATTATATGACCCACTGGGAACATATTATGCACATTTGTGGTTTCTTTCACTGTACTCCAAATACAAGTACTCTGTTATAATGAACCATTTAGTCATGCGTTGAGGAACCTGAGTATCACTCGTACATATTCGGAATTCTCCTAAATGCAATAGTTATTTTTTCATGAGTCTATATGTGTTTTCATTCATTCATTCTATTGTAGACGGTATTTTCTTGGAAAGATACAATGCTGCATGCACACACCAGCTAATTCACGCTTCTCCAGGTTATTACAAGCAAGCATAGGTCTTAAAGGGCTTTGTTAGCTGCATAGGTTGACAACCTTATCTGAATGGTATATTTGTGACACACCAGTAAAACTAATATGGGAAAGACGTTTGGGCTCTGCTCAGGAAAACTGGTCACAATGGCTTTTCTGCTATCAGCAGATATTTCATAACTTGCCTTAAGATACTACCACTGAATGTTTGTTTTAGACAGCTCTGGTCCTACACTACTATATGTGTTATGCAGTACTTCGCTCTATTCTTGTTATCCATTTGTCTTCCATTATTGTACTCTACGCATGGCAACCACCTACCCATGGTAATTTGTTCTTTACTCTATTGCATCTCTTGGCACTATTGTATTTAAATTTTAAAATTCAATAAAACTATTGAAATCAAAAGTAGAACTAATACTCGAGGGCCCAAAGCAATCTTCCTTGATCCAAAATACAGTGTAATCTTTCCTAAAAAATATGCCTTGCATCCATCTTTAATGTTTTTATCTTCACCACCCTCCCTACTCTGCAGCCTATTAGTCCCAGGCTCAGTGTGAGGTCAACAGTAGTTGACAACAGCATCTCTTTCTAATGTATAAATGCCAAATGCTACTACAACTCCCATCAGCAGCTGACAATTCAGAAAATTAATAAATTCTCCCATCCATGCTAAACTGTGTGGATGCTGGAATTTCCACTGCTGGCTATAGTATGCAGATAGCCATGGTATTCATGGTTTCCGTGAACATGAACGGTGGCTGTATCTGATAAGATGAGGACAATGTTCAGCCAATAATTTTCCATCCAACCATAGGCGTGAGCACAGGGTGTGTTAGCACAGATCCCCCCTACTGCCCTGGCTCCCCCCCTCCTTCCCCTTGCAGTGCTGACGGCTTCCCAACTCTCCTCTCCCTCCGGCTGTTGCTGTGGGGATGTTTTAGGATGAGTAGGGGAAGAGGCCGGTAAATATGTAACTTACCGGCCCCTTCCCTTTCATCATGAGTGATCGGTATTACATGTTTGAGCTTTGGGGTGCACACCCTAATGCAATAGGCTGCGCACACCTATGCATCCAACTCAGTCAATTTTTGCAGTGCCACCCATGGCTTGGATATCAGCTGATTTAGTAGGAAGGTTCGCAGCAGAGAGGCTGGATGGGACAGTTTGCTCAATAACTAGATGAGTAGGGGAAACTGTAACCCTTCACTGCTAGCATTTTGGTGTATGGCCTCGGAGCTGGTAAAACGAAAGTACATAGGAAACTAGTCCACTAACAAAATGTGCACACTGTGTAGGCACAAAAACGAGGACCCAATGGAATTGCAATGCCAGGAAGGGTGGTAATTTAGAACTCTTTATACACATGAATGTGTTACTGACAGCAGCATGATATGATGATTTCTACGTGCCGCCCTGACCTGTATTGGTTATGCAGAAATCTGTTTCTAAACTTCAGGGCTTAAGTGCCTGGTGCTACAATATTTACAGTGAACATACCCCTCAAGTGTCCGGAAATTTCACTAAAATCCCAGTGTCCCATGATCTCCCGCCTGACCATGTCTGCATAGTTCTTGTGAACTCACACTGTCCCCTTGAGTTTATACATCACCCTAAGGGGACAGTGTGAGTCTATGTGATACACAGCACAGTTTCCATCCTCACCTTAACGGAACAGTGCAAACTTGAATAAATGAAGTGCGGCTGCTAATCACACCTTGAGACATTGTAAAGTCAATAATCTGTGGTGCACCAGTCCAGCGCACAGTACCATATGAGTGTGTTTTTTACTTAAAGTTTAACCACTTCAGCCCTGGAAGAATGTACCCCCTTCCTGACCAGAGCACTTTTACGATACGACTCTGCGTTGCTTTACCTGACAATTGCTCGGTCGTGTGACGTTGCACCCAAACAAAATTGACGTTCTTTTTTACCCACAAATAGAGCTTTTTTTTGGAGGCATTTGATCACCTCTGTGGTTTTTATTTTTTTCGCTATCAACAAAAAAAGAACGACAATTAAAAAAAAACAAAAACAATATTTTTTACTTTTTTGCCATAATAAATATCCCCAAAAAATATATATAAAAAAAACTTCTTTCTGCATTTTGGCCAATATGTATTCTTCTACATATTTTTGTTAAAAAAAAAAATCGCAATAAGCGTATATTGATTGGTTTGCGCAAAAGTTATAGCGTCTACAAAATAGTGGATAGTTTTATGGCATTTTTATTTTTATTCTTTTTTTTATTAGTAATGGTGGTGATCTGCGATTTTTACCATGACTGCGACATTATGGCCGACACATCGGACACTTTTGACATTATTTTGGGACCAGTAACATTTATACAGCGATCAGTGCTAAAAAATGCACTGATTACTGTATAAATGACACTGGCAGGGAAGGGGTTAAAACTAGTGGGCGATCAAAGGGTTAAGTGTGTCCTAGGGAGTGATTCTAACTGTGGGGGGGGGATTGCCTCACTGGAACATGACAGAGATCACTGCTCCCGATGACAGAGAGCAGTAGATCTCTGTCATGTTGCTAGGCAAAACAGGGAAATGCCTTGTCTGTATAGGCATGTATGTTCTGCCGCACCGTGACATGGTCGCAGGCCCTTGGCGGACATCGAGTCAGCGGGATCTGCAGGCACGCTCATGGAGTACACGGCAGGCACATGCATGCCCACTAAGCCGTGTCTTAAAGCGGATGTAAAGGTATGCCCATTTGCCCAGCCGTGCCATTGTGCCAATGTACATCGTCGTGCGCTGGTCGGCAAGCAGTTAATAAATGCATATGCTTATACAGAAAACACTATTATTGCTCAATCTTTCATTTTTTGAGCTCCTGTGGAGATTTAAATATGATAAATGACATGGTAAGGAAAAGTGGAGGTATAGGAAGCCTTTGGAGAAATATATGGATCCATCTTGGCTTGCAACATAAATCCAGGCTATAACATGCCCTTAAAGGGTAATGCGCATCCTGACCTAGTTTCAGTAGGTCCAAGCATCAGGTGAGAAGTTTGAGGTGGCGGAGTGTGCAGCACATGGTTATTTCACCAAGGGCGGCCCATCTATTAGGAGCGCAATTGCGCCACCCTCCTCCTAAACCATGTGCCTGGCCCCTATTCTACATGCACCAGCCATCACTGGATTTCACTATAGAAAATTGACGTGAAGCACAAAATTGATATATATACAAAAATTGGGATTGTAACAATGTTTTAAACTACATTGAACTTATATGTTTTGTTTGGTTCTTTTTTTATGGTCACAAATATGTGTATATAAGTGCTGCGCTTTATCATAAGAGGCTTAATATAACGCTGGGGGTTATCCCACTGACACAAATGCTGGGGATTTGTTTGTATTATCTTACCGACACCAAAGCTGGGGATTGTTTTATGACCCCACCACACCAATGCTGGGAACTTTTTTTTTTTTTTACTATTCCACTGGCACCAATGCTGGGAACATTTATTTTTTTGTATTATCCCTATGACCTCAATGCTGGAGAATAATCCAGGGGTTCTTTTCACTGACAGCAACCATTGGGCATTAGGTTTCTCTGATGCCACAGATGCCGGGACAATATTTCACAGACCGCTGACACCAGGGCTTTTTATCCTTTAACAGAAGGCCGATGATGGGGCATTCTTGCCTGCCTCTTACCACTGGGGCGTTCTTTCCCCAACTGACCATCCCAGGGTATTCTCCCCACTACTAACTTCATGGGCAATCTTAAAAAACACACTTAAAATCTTAAAAAGACTTAAAACACATGGGCAATCTTACTGCTACTGACAGCTGATGCTGGGAATACTTTACTCCCACTGACCAGCAATGGGCAATAACTTCCATAAGGTATTTACTCCAAACATCTGCACTCATATAAGCTATGTTTTATGTTCCATACTGATGATCGCTGCTCTATGCTATGTTGTATGTTACATTATCATTACTAAAGATGAGATTGCAACTGGTTTTGGGTCTGAACTTGGAGTCAGCTGTTATTCCTGGTCAATGAGCTGTAGGCAGGGGATTCCCTATGTATGTAAAGGAGTAGGGATGCTCATAACATAATTTGATGGCCATATATTTCATTGACATTGAGCACGCTACATGAGCCGCCAGGGCGTTCCGCTTTCCGATGTTCAAAAGTTGGGAGTTATGCAGTAAATGTTGCTGGTTCACACACTTGGCATTTTTGTAATTTTTTGTTACTTACAGAGCAAAATTGTAACTGAAGTGCAAGACGTTTTGAGGGAAGTGTAAGGATCCTGACAGCTAGCAAATTGCTTATCACTCTACTATAAATTTTTTACATTAGATGACATCTGCAATATATCATGGAAAGTTTACGGAAACTGATTGAAGAGTTTGAAACTTGACATTCATGTAGGTTATACATTGATATTGGTTACATTTTACAGAATTTGCTTAGAAGCAACCAGTAATTAGCACAAACGTAGGAGCCAGTGAGAAGCGTAGAAGCCTTTGTTTCCTGAAGCTTATTACACAGAACTGGCTATGGCAATCTGCTTAATTATTCTGAGAATAGACTGGCAAAAGACTTCCTTAGATTGCGGATAGTGTCTGCTTTGGCTTCATCCTCATTGCTTGATGATCTGAAGAAGGATGACTGGGTGAAGTTGAAGGCATTGGTCAAAGACTGAGACTTGCTAAATAAACATCAGAAAAAAAAAATTATTACAACCGTGTTTTAACAGAAAAAATAAATGATACCTTAACAGCAAAGACCACACAAGACTAACGTCTTGGTTATGAGATGAAGCACATTTTACTTAACTGAAGACTTATCTTATTGGTATAAAATAATGTAAGAGAAGTCATAACAAGCACCTGTGGCATGATTGTCTGGTTTACAAAGCCTTCTTTGTGAACCTATCACACAGGAACGCACATTATGGCCCCTTTCACACTACGATTCGCACGATTTTGCCGCAAATTCAGGGAATGCCTGTGTAACTCGCATCAAAGTCAGACCAAAGTAGTACAGGGACTACTTTGAAGTCGGTGCAACTTGAAGTCGCACAGATATGAATGGTACTCATTGGAAATCATGGGGTATGACTTGTCATGTGACTTTGCAGTCCCAAGTTGCAGGACAAGTCGCACAAGTGTGAAAGAGGCCCTAGGATAGCTCTAGTAAATATTTACGCAAAGAACAGCAAAAAGAAAGTGTAATGTTATATTTTCCCTGATATCTGGAGTGTCCTTCACCAACATGGCTCTCTGAAATTTTTTTCAGAGATTGTAGTAATACCATTAGCTCAATGCCATTCAATTTTTTCTAAACATAAGGGCATATGAATAAGATTATTTAAATCATGTTTTTTAATATAGGTGTATAGGATAAATATATACACTTAATGGCCACTTTATTAGGTACACCTTGCTAGTACCTTGCTAGACCCCCTTTTGCCTTCATAACTGCTTTAACTCGTGGCAACGATTCAACAAGGTGTTGAAAACATTCCTCAGAGATTTTGGTCCATATTGACATGATAGCATCACACAGTTGCTGCACATTTGTTGGCTGTGCATCCGTAATGTGAATCTCCCATTCCAGCACATCCCAAAGGTGCTCTATTGGATTGCGATCTGGTGACTGTGGAGGCCATTGGAGTACAGTAACCTCATTTTCATGTTCAAGAAACCAGTTTGAGATGATTTGAGTTTTGTGACATGGTGCATTATCCTGCTGGAAGGAGCCATCAGAAGATGGGTACACTGTAGTCATAAAGGGAAGGACATGGTCAGCAACAATACTCAGGTAGGCTGTGATATTTAAACGATGCTCAATTGGTATTAAGGGGCCCAAAGTGTGCCAAGAAAATATCCCCCACCCCATTACACCACCACCACCAGCCTGAACCGTTGATACAAGGCAGGATGGATCCATATGTGAAAATCCCAATATATCAGCAGTTTTTGAAATACTCAGACCAGCCTGTATGCAAGTATGTGCTGTCGGCTGAAGTCACCGAGCAGGTCAAGGCCCTGGATCGATCCTGATGTTAAGTCGGGATCCACCCAGATTCCTGAGTGGCAGCTGGCTCAGCCTCTCAGCGAGTTGCTGGGAGACTGAGCCAGCCGCTACCGCCCCCTCCACAGCCCAGGGCTCCAGTGAACGCTGGAGGGGCAGAGTAGAGAGCAGGTGAATGACAGGCTTTGGACATTTTACCATCCATTATTTTGGAAAGTGTGTTCTACCGTTAAAAACTTATATAAGGATTTTTGTTCGGCACACTGTACTAACCATACTAAAATGCAGAAGTATGAATGCAACCTTACAGGATCTTCATTGACAATGAATCATGATTAAATATGTTTATTTCTAGCAAATGAAGAGATCAAAATCAAAAATTAAAGAGGAACTGAATTCTGGTGGCTGTGCCCAAATAAGGGAAACATAGAGCAAAGGACTGGGCACCAGTGTTGCCTATGTCTCCCTGCAGCTGATTTTTCTCCATTGCTGCCTTACCATGCCTTGTTCTGTAGTGTATCTCTGTATGAAGGTATCCATGTTGTTACAAGCAGGATTTTGCCTTCTCATTCTTTAGTCTCCACTCTCCAGCAAGGGGAACGGTGACATGCAGTGATGACATCACCAAATATCACGCAAAATTTCCTGAGAATAGCATTCAGAAGTAGCAGGTTCTTAGATCTCACACTGCAGATACACTGTACAGCTATAAGGCTATAGACACAGAAGTGCTTAGGCACACCCACATACAGTGGGGACGGAAGGTATTCAGACCCCCTTACATTTTTCACTCTTTGTTATATTGCAGCCATTTGCTAAAATCATTTAAGTAAATTTTTTTCCTCATTAATGTACACACAGCACCCCATATTGACAGAAAAACAAAGAAATGTTTACATTTTTGCAGATTTATTAAAAAAGAAAAACTGAAATATCACATGGTTCTAAGTATTCAGACCGTTTGCTGTGACACTCATATATTTAACTCAGGTGCTGTCCATTTCTTCTGATCATCCTTGAGATGGTTCTACACCTTCTTTTACAAAAGGTTTTATTGATAGTCATAGCAATTTCACAGTCTAATGCCCTGTACACACGGTCGGATTTTCCAACGGGAAATATGTGATAGGACCTTGTTGTCGGAAATTCCGCCCGTGTGTAGGCTCCATCACACATTTTCATCGGAATTTCTGACACACAAAGTTTGAGAGCAGGCTATAAAATTTTCCGACAACAAAATCCGTTGTCGGAAATTCCAATCATGTGTACACAAATCCGTGTGTACACAAAGTGCCACGCATGCTCAGAATAAATTAAGAGACGAAAGCTATTGGCTACTGCCCCATTTATAGTCCCGACGTACGTGTTTTACGTCACCATGTTCAGAACGATCGGATTTACCGACAACTTTGTGTGACCGTGTGTATGCAAGACAAGTTGGAGCCAACATCTGTCGGAAAAAATCCATGGATTTTGTTGTCGGAATGTCCGATCAATGTCCGATCGTGTGTACAGGGCATAACAGTGTAGAGAATGCATCATGAATAAACATAACATAAAATTTAGCATCTTATATGTAAAATAAGTGTGCTAGTAAATCAAATAAAAACAAAACAATAAAAATATAACAGAGGCTGAAAACAGTTGTACGTTGGAAACATGAAAGTGGTTGGACATACTAAGGTTTCAGGAATGCTCGTAGGACTGCGTCCGATTTTTAACAAATACTTGAAAAGTTTGTCTCAACAGGGGCCTAACTGTAAATAGTCCTGAATATCTATCCATGTAACCATCTCAACCGAGGCTATGCCCGGTGGCCAGATGGATTCTTAAGTGCAACTGAGAAGTAAAAGCATTGAGAGGGAGTTTAAAGAAGAACTAGGGGTTGAGATTAGCTAAGAAAGGAGGAGCAAAGAATAGGGGAGAAGGAGAGAAGGAAAAGAAAAAGAAAAAAAAAAGGAGGGGGGGTGGGTCCTCGCAGTGGGGAGCAAGAGTGCATTAAATCCCAAGAAGGGTGGTATCAAATCTGGTGGGTTTAGTATATTCAATCCATGGCCTCCATACCTTCAGGAACTTATCATGAGTGTCCGAAAGGACAGCAGTCAGCTTTTCATTAACCATTATATCGTCCATGCAATTTTTAACCGACTTAGTGTCTGTCTTTTCCATGCCCAAGCTATCGTTGGTTTGGTTGCAGTAAAGAGATGCAGAGCCAGCTGGCGCTCCGGGCGAAGCAGCTCTGCTATTGGGTTGCAGAGAAGTGCTTCCTATGGATCTTTTTTGAGGTCAGCATGGAGTATGTTTCGGAGGAGGGAGTAAACTCTGATCCATAACCTGCGTACCCTCGGACAGGTTCACCAGATGTGCGTCATTGTGTCCTCCTGAGAGCACCCTCTGAAACACAGGGGGGAGTAGGCTGGAATGAAACGGGCCAGTCTAGCCAGTGTGTAGTACCACCTGTAAAGTACCTTATAGGCATTTTCTAAAAAGATAACGTTCTTGTAGCATTTGGATATTGTTAAAGTCATAACCTGCCAGTCCGCCGGATCTAGCTGTTTTCCTAGTTCCCTTTCCCATTGAAGATGATAGGGCCGTGTCAGTGGTTTTTTAGAGGTAATAATAGAGGAATAGATGAGTGATATTAAACATGAGGTTTGGGGTCTTGTTCTGCAGAAGTTCTCAAAAGGGGGCAAAGTATAAGGGGTCGGTCAAAATGTTATAAGCCCCTGGAGAAAATGGCGTATCTGTAGGTAGCTGTAGTGTTTGCGTAACGGGATATCATGAGAGGAGCATAGAGCCTCAAATGATATTATCCTAGTGGGGGTAAAAAAAAGAGTGGATGTCTGTGAAACCATTTGTCTTCCACCAGGAGAACTGCTGGGGATTTTTGCAGCCTGGTGAGAATAATGGTCACTGGAAAAGTTGAAGTAAGGGTAGATGAGGAGAAATCAGGCCGGCCGAATACTTGACCGAATCCCATATGCGAAGGGAATGGGAAAGACACACCCCCGTCATGAGAGGGTGATGTGTGAGGGGGGAGCCAGGGCAATGAGGAGATGGGTGTTGGGTGCAAGTCTACTAGGTCTGTGGTGGCCCATAGTGGCATTTGGTGTTGTGCATGGAGATGGGTTAACGGGGCAATGTTGGCAGCCTTATAGTAGGTTTGTAGGTTAGGGACTGAGAGTCCTCCATTGATTCTGCGGGCATATAATATTTGCTTATTGATCCTGGGATGGGTAGAACCCCACACAAATTTCAGGATTCTACGCTGATGTATTCGTAGGATATGCGGCGGAATCAGGACCAGTAGGACTCTAAAGAAGTAAAATAGTTGCGGCAGGTATGTCATGCGAATTGCCACGATCCTACTGAACCAGGATAATGGGAGTTGAGCCCAGGAGGACAACAACATGTCCATCAGCTTCTTAAGTATAGGAGGAAAGTTCGCCTTATAGAGTCCCACGTAGGTTGGGGTGAGCCGGATCCCCAGGTAGGGTAATGAGGTCAGCCATTGGAACGGGAAGGTGTTTTGTAAGGTTATCAAGTCCGAGGGTCGAAGATTGATTGACATAGCTTTTGATTTGGTGGGGTTAACGGGCAAGCCAGAAAGGGAGGCAAAGGAGTCTAGCAGAGAGAACAGGTTAGGTAGGGTGATTCTAGGGTTTGTCAGGGTTAAAAGGATATCGTCTGCGAACAGTGATATCTTATGGGGTGTGCCTGCTATTTCAACACCACTTATGTCTGGGTGAGATCGGATCGCCTCTGCCAACGGTTCCATGGCCAAAATAAATAGAAGTGGGGAGAGTGGGCAGCCTTTCCGGGTTCCCCTCCTGATGGAAAAGGGGGCTGATTCGAAACCATAGTATTTGACCTTAGCCTGGGGGGAGTCATATAGTGCCATTACCCATTGCAAGAATGACAATCCGTGGCGGAGTACCGTCGTCAGGTAAGGCCAGGACAAAGTGTCGAAGGCCTTGTTCATGTCAAGAGACAGTAACATAGTTGCTATAGACCTGCTATGGGCTATATGTTGAAGTTGTATTATACGTCTAATAGCGTCTCCTGCTTGTCGCCCCGGAACGAACCCCACCTGGTCCTTTTTGACCAGGCGTGGTAAAAAGGAGTTGAAGCGATTGGCCAAGATCTTGGTCAATATTTTAATGTCTACATTAATACTGTAAGTGAGATGGGCCTGAAATTGGCCCAAGACGAATGGTCACGGTCGGGTTTTGGAATCATAACAATATTGGCGGTTAAGAGGTTAGGGGTGAGTGCATGGCCATCTTTTACTGCATTGAACATAGTCGTTAAATGGTGGGCTAAGACGTCTGCTAACTTCCTATAATAAAGGGCCGTGAAGCCATCTGGGCATGGACATTTGCCTACTTTCAGTTATTTTATGCCCTGTAATACTTACGTTAACTGAATGTCTCGGTCCATCAATTAAGTGTGTGTATCGGACAGTTTAGGCAATGTCAGTCCTGTCAGGAAGGATGTCAGGTCTTGGTTAAAAGGCTGAGTAGGGGCCTTGTAGAGGTTGGTGAGGCGGTGCCTAAATTCTTCCAACACTTTCAATGGGTTACCTGTGAGGATATTATGTCTAGTGCGAAGAGTGATAGGGTTGTGTTTTGGGGTAAAGGTGCGCAGCCTGTTGGCCAGCATTGAGTTGGGTCTGTTGGCTTTGGCATACCATTTCTGGTGGGCCCAGCGTAATGTACGTTCTGCCACTTCAGTGAGGCATAGATCGAGTTCTATACGCGCCCCATCTAACAATTTACGATTAGCCGGAGTAGGGGACTGTTTAAGAGATGGTTCTACACCTTCATTTGAGTCCACTGTGTTTGATTATACTGATTGGACTTGATTAGGAAAGCCACACACCTTACAGCTCACAGTGCATGTCAGAGCAAATGAGAATCATGAGGTCAAAGAACTGCCTGAAGAGCTCAGAGACAGAATTGTGGCAAGGCACAGATCTGGCCAAGGTTACAAAAAAATTCTGCTGCACTTAAGGTTCCTAAGAGCACAGTGGCCTCCATAATGCCGCGTACACACGAGCGGACTTCACGGCAGACTTTGCCCGGCGGACTGGATTTCGTCAGACAATTCGATCGTGTGTGGGCTCCAGCGGACTTTGTTTTCTCAAAAGTTGGACGGACTTAGATTTGAAACATGTTTTAAATTAATTCGTTGAAATCGAGTCCAGTCGAAAAGTCCGCCGTCTGTATGCTAGTTCGACGGACAAAAAGCCACGCTAGGGCAGCTATTGGCTACTGGCTATGATCTTCCTTGTTTTAGTCCGGTCGTACGTCATCACGTACGAATTTGACGGACTTTGGTGGATTGTGTGTAGGCAAGTCCGTTCATTCAGAAAGTCCGTCGTAAAGTACATCGAAAAGTCCGCTGGGCAAAGTCTGCCGTAAAGTCCGCTCGTGTGTACGCGGCATAATCCTTAAATGGAAGACGTTTGGGACGACCAGAACCCTTCCTAGAGCTGGCCGTCCGGCCAAACTGAGCTATCGGGGGGAGGGGGAGAAGAGCCTTGGTGAGAGAGGTAAAGAAGAACCCAAAGATCACTGTGGCTGAGCTCCAGAGATGCAGTCGGGAGATGGGAGAAAGTTGTAGAAAGTCAACCATCACTGCAGCCCTGCTCATCACCTGTCCAATATAGTCCCAACAGTGAAGCATGGTGGTGGCAGCATCATGATGTGGGGGTGTTTTTCAGCTGCAGGGACAGGACAACTGGTTGCAATCGAAGGAAAGATGAATGCGGCCAAGTACAGGGATATCCTGGACGAAAACCTTCTCCAGAGTGCTCAGGACCTCAGACTGAGCCGAAGGTTTACCTTCCAACAAGACAATGACCCTAAGCACACAGCTAAAATAACGAAGGAGTGGCTTCACAACAACTCCATGACTGTTCTTGAATGGCCCAGTCAGAGCCCTGACTTAAACCCAATTGAGCATCTCTGGAGAGACCTTAAAAATGTCTGTCCACCAACGTTTACCATCCAACCTCACAGAACTGGAGAGGATCTGCAAGGAGGAATGGCAGAGGATCCCCAAATCCAGGTGTGAAAAACTTGTTGCATCTTTCCCAAAAAGACTCATGGCTGTATTAGATCAAAAGGGTGCTTCTACTAAATACTGAGCAAAGGGTCTGAATACTTAAGACCATGTGATATTTCAGTTTTTCTTTTTTAATAAATCTGCAAAAATGTCAACAATTCTGTGTTTTTCTGTCAATATGGGGTGCTGTGTGTACATTAATGTGGAAAAAAACAAACTTACCGTATATACTCGAGTATAAGTCGAATTTTTCAGCACATTTTTTTGTGCTGAAAGTGCCCCCCTCGACTTATACTGGAGTCAAGCACTTTTCTGCAGCAAAAAATTTCATTTTCCGAACCGACTTTGGGGCCCCGTATCTCAGGCACACTTGGTGCTAGGAACCCCAAATTTGGTGTGCAAACCCAGTAGAACTGGTACCATAACATATCCAAAGCTGAAGTTCCTAGCTCTAAGTGGCCCCGAGATACGGGGCCCCAAAATCGGTTCGGAAAATGTCATTCTCTGCTGCAGAAAAGTGCTTGACATTTTCTGAACCGACTTTGGGGCCCCATATCTCAGGGCCACTTGGTGCTAGGAACCCCAAATTTGGTGTGCAAAGCCAGTGGAACTGGTACCATAACATATCCAAAGCTGGGGTTCCTAGCACCAAGTGGCTCTGAGATACAGGGCCCCAAATCTGGTTCAGAAAATGTCATTTTCTGCTGCAGAAAAGTGCTTGACATTTTCTGAACTGATTTTTGGGGCCCTGTATCTCAGGGCCACTTGGTGCTAGTAACCCCAGCTTTGAAAATGTTATGGAGCTAGTTCCACTGGGTTTGCACACCAAATTTGGGGTTCTTAGCACTAAGTGGCCCCAAGATACAGGGCCCCAAATTCGGTCAACTGTGTCCATCTGCAGCAATGTCATTTCGGGACCCTTTGGGTTCAGAGACCCCAAATTTTGGCTGCAGCTAGGGGGCATCTAGGAACCCTTAACTACCGAGTTTGAAGTTCAGGGGACCTATGGCTGTAAATGGGCACAGTGAGGCTGCAAATGGGCACAGTGATGCTGCAAATGGGCATTGTTGACCCTCTTTTCCACTTACAGTAGCTGTGCATTTCTCACCCTCGTCTTATACTCGGGTCAATAAGTTTTTCCCATTTTTTTTGTGGTAAATTAGGTGCCTCGACTTATACTCGGAACGACTTATACTCGAGTATATACGGTAAATGATTTTAGCAAATGGTTGCAATATAACAAGGAGTGAAAAATTTAAGGGGGTCTGAATACTTTCCATCCCCACTGTATCAGGAAGTGCACTGCTCTTTTTTGTGAAAACAAGATTTAAGGGTACTGCTTAGGTACAGTAACATTTCTACAGTAGATGTCCCCAGTAACATAACAAATGTTCACTTTTGAGACTTTAGGTCCACTTTAGTGAATTCCTTATAAAGTGGCAGCTTCAGCCATTGAAGCAAGACAAAAATGGTAATTCAACTGAAACAAAAATTTTGGGTTGATAAAAGCAAAATAGATAGTGAAATATAAAGTGGACCTAAAATCAATGGTACTATGGCTAATGGTTGTATTAGCTTTGCTATATTACTGCTCAAGTACATACAAAAGAGTAATGTTGGGAGTTAGGCTACTTTGTCTTGAGTGACAGTACTGAAAGAGGGGACCTTAACAACTATAGAGTGTAAAAGTTAAATATGCTTTTTCTGAGGGGAGAAGAATGATGATTTGCTGATGATGCTGATGACCACCGTACACATATCAGCTTGGCCAGCGGATTTTACAATTTCGGGGAAATTGGCATACATGGGCGTACTTCAGCTTACACCAGTGCAAGGGCTGTGTTTTCCCTCATTGAGATGCACAGGTGTTTTGTCAAAGACCAGTGAAAAAGTAGGCTTTTTTTCCATGGTGCCACTTATAAGTGCCATGTGTTTATGCTGGGAATGCACTTGATCCTGCATTTCCAGCACAGAGACTGAGTGTCACTGACAGCTTCTGGTCTCAGAGAAACAATTAGGAGCTGGTATGGGGGGGGTCCATTCCTTCCTCTCAGATCTCACAGCAGCCCTTTTCCATGTGATCAGCTGTATCCAATCACAGCTGATATAAACATTCATGCTGGTTATCGGCAGTCCTTTCCTCCCACACTGTGTCTGTGTGAGGAAAAGAGAGCTGTTAACCAGCAAGCCTATCAGTACATTGTTTACACTGATAATTAGGGCACTGGTCATCCGTGCCCTGATTATCAGTGCAGCCCCATCAGTGCCAACTATTAGTGCAGCCTATCAGTGCCAACTATTAGTGCAGCCTATCAGTGCCAACTATTAGTGCAGCCTATCAGTGCCAACTATTAGTGCAGCCTATCAGTGCCGCCCATCAGTGCTGCCTCATTATTGCCCATCAGTGCTGCCTCATTATTGCCCATCAGTGCTGCCTCATTAGTGCCCATCGGTGCTGCCTCATTAGTGCCCATCAGTGCTGCCTCATTAGTGCCCATCAGTGCCCATTAGTGCAGCTTATTAGCGCACATCAGTGAAAAAGAAAAATTACTTATTTGCAAAACTTTATAACAGAGTCTGAGAAAAACGTTTTGTTTTTTTTTTCAAAATTATTGTCTTTTTTTTGTTTGTTTAGCAAAAAAAAACAAAAACTAGTGGTGATTAAATACCACCAAAAGAAAGCTCTATCTGTCTCAAAAAAATGCTAAACATTTAATTTGGGTACAGTGTTGCATGACCGCGCAATTGTCATTCAAAGTGCGACAGTGCTGAAAGCTGAAAAATTGGCCTGGACAGGAAGCGGGTGAAATTGCCCAGTACTGAAGTAGTTACCTGTGTCAGTTTGTGACAGTAAAGTATAGTATAGTATATAAGACGCATGGCTCTTTTTGGACAAGGTGTGATAATTCAGTCATCTCTTGTCAGAAGGAATACAATATTTTCAGATTAGTGACTAAAGCCAAGCACTTCCTCCTTTTTGAGTGATCTCCACTGGTAATAACCGCATTGCACTCACGTGATAGGATGTGTTTCTAATAATATAACTGCTTAGCACTGAATGCAAAATTAGGAAAGATCATTTTGTACTGTTACATAATGCACTTGCAGGTGTAAAAGACAAAAATACTGTTTAAAAAACTAAAATCATGCAGTTTTAACATCTGCAACTTTAAAGGCAAAATACACACTTAAAAAAGAAAATTGCTTTAAGTTTTGATTGTATATGTATCCAAGCTACAAGCTAACATATGCCAAAGAAGGAGGGGAATTGAATTTTAAATATATCCCTATTCTACTGGCAGTGGCAGGGTATCAGGCATCGTTAAATGTAATTATATTTACTTAAAGGTGTTGCTGATATACAAAAACGATTATTGAGTTATGTTCTCTGGTGCTGGCTCCTTTAGTTGAGATTAATGTATTGTAATAATTTCAAATATGTTTCTGTAGAGCCATTAAATGAAAGCAAACGTAAAACACATAAATGGAAAAAGAAATGTAACCATTAATTTACCAATTCTTTGTGTATTTTCTATTTATGATTGTGCAGAAATTTTAAACACTGCGTTTTATGAATTATTTATCTGCCTCAAAGCTCTTGCCCATACATTATACAATTTTCAATTTCCTTTAGATTTACCTTCAACTATGTACTACAAGGGCCCGATTGCATACAAATTGAAAGCATTTAGGTTTGACCTCATATTATATGGTTTTGGTAAATCGTAGAAAAAATTGTACAAAAAAACTGTGTAATGTATTGCCAGCCTAACACACCAATGTTATAGTATAGATTGATGATGATTTCTACGCCATTGTAAAATTTAGCTTAGCGCCATCTCAACGAATTGAATTGGGACCCCAAAACACCCTCCCCATGTTGAGGGCATGTGGCCTGGTACGGTTCAGGAGGGGGGGTGCTCTCTCGTTCCCTCCCTTTTCTTGCGGCCTGCCAGGTTGCGTGCTCGGATAAGGGTCTGGTATGGACCCCCACACCATTTTTTTTAATTTTGGCGCGGGGTTCCATTTCAAATTCCATACCAGACCTGAAGGGCCTTATATGGATTTGGGGGGGGGGGGGCATGCCATTTTTTTACATTTCGAAGTGGGGTTCCCCTTAATATTCATACCAGACACAAAGGGCATGGTAATGGACTGGGGGGGGGGGACTTACATACCCTGGCAGAATGTATGATTTCCTGGCTATTTTTTAGAGAATATGAATGACAACACAAAAATATTTCTTTCACTCACAGTTAGTGTTTGGCTGAAGCCATTTATTATCAAAAAACACAAATAACTTCAGGTGAAATACAGGACTCTAAACAGATGATGACTGTTTAGTTGAAACATGTCAAGTGGATCCCTCACTACTGCCGCTATATGATTTTTATGCTGTTTCATATCTCCTGAAAATGTGAGTTTGTTTTTTATTACTTTTTAATAAATCCAAGTTAAACGTTATCACGCTATGTGAGTATTTTTACTTCTATGCAATACGAATTTGGCCTATGGTGGTGTATCTATTGATGTGGATGCCGTGCGGATTTTCCTTCTTACCGAGAGGAGATGACATCTGACCAGACAAGCTACCTAGACCTGTTGGTCATCAAGCTTTTCTGACCTGTATAGCGTATGCCATTTCAGGCCATTTAACTCTGGTAAGCCTCCATACTCTCCTGGTGATGGTCCTGGCACTGATTTCAATTTTTCGTGCACCTTCGGTTCTACCACGGTTCACTTACCTGCCTGATTGGGTCTAATCATCCCCCTGTGCATTTGGGAGGCATTCGTCCATCATTGTTTTTGCACTATCACCATAGACTTCTTTGATCTTTTTCACTTATATGATATGGACTATTACAGTAGGTGACCGCGATATTGTGTCAATCTCGCCGCACTTCTCGGCGAGATTTGACACCTACGAGCCCCGTCGCAGGAGCCAGCGCCGAGATGGCTCACTCATCGGGAAAGGAAAACTTTGTCTTCCTCCCGCGATGAGTGACAGGCAGCGCTGACAGCTGTCTGGTATGAATCCTGAGGCGGGAACACCGCGCCACATTTTCAATGAAAAAACCGGCGTGGGTTCCCCCCTCGGAGGCATACCAGGCCCTTGGGTCTGGCATGGATTGTAAGGGGAACCCCCTATGCCGAAAAAATCGGCGTGGGGGTCCCCCCCAAATCCATACCAAGGCACCCACCCCCCCATGTTGAGGGCATGCGGCCTGGTACGGCTCAGGAGGGGGGGGGGCGCTCGCTCGTCCCCACCCTCTTTCCTGGCCGGCCGGGCTGCGTGCTCGGATAAGGGTCTGGTATGGATTTGGGGGGGACCCCCACGCCGATTTTTTCGGCATAGGGGGTTCCCCTTACAATCCATGCCAGACCCAAGGGCCTGGTATGCCTCCGAGGGGGGAACCCACGCCGGTTTTTTCATTGAAAATGTGGCGCGGTGTTCCCGCCTCAGGATTCATACCAGACAGCTGTCAGCGCTGCCTGTCACTCATCGCGGGAGGAAGACAAAGTTTTCCTTTCCCGATGAGCGAGCCAGCGCGACATTCACAGTACCCTGTCGCCGAGAACCAGCGCGATGCTATCGCGCTGGAAACACAATCTCGCGGTCAGGTACTGTATATCTTTTGATGTTATTCACCAATTATTCGAGGTGTCATATACACATATGTGTTATTGCTTTTTTATAACAGTCACTGTTATATTTGTGTATCTAGTGCACTACAGTTTCATTTAGTAGTTGCATTCATTGTATAAGGTTTTTCATTATTCACATCATTTTGATATATTTATTTATCGTACACATTTATTCAGCTTATAGCGCTACACTTTTAATTTTTTGTTGTTTTCTTACCCTGAGTCTACGGGTGTGTTGGCTGCTGCTCCAGTGCTCTCCCCCCTTTTTTTCAGTGCAGCGCTGTACTTATCCTTTCCATCAGCCTTTGAAATACAGGACTCTGAAAACATGTGGTGTGGCTGTTTCAAGATGCACAATAAGGAGGCACTTGAAGAAAGATGGGCTGCATGGTTGAGTCGCCAGAAGAAAGCCATTACTACGCAAATGCCACAAAGTATCCCGCTTACAATACACCAAACAGCACAGAGACAAGCCTCAAACCTTCTGGCACAAAGTAATTTGGAGTGATGAGACTAAAATTGAGCTTTTTGGCCACATAAACGCTACATTTGGAGAGGAGTCAACAAGGCCTATGATGAAAGATATGGAGGTGGATCGCTGATGTTTTGGGGATGTGTGAGATACAGAGGCACTGGAAATTCGGTCAAAATTGTTGGCAAGTTGAATGCAGTATGTTATCAAAAAGTACTGGAGGAACATTTGCATTCATCAGCCAGGAAGCTGCACATGGGACATACTTGGACATTCCAACATGACAATGATCCAAAACACAAGGCCAAGTCGACCTGTCATTGGCTACATCAGAATAAAGAAGGTTCTGGAGTGACCTCAATATCATTGAGCCACTCTGGGGAGATATCAAATGTGCAGTTCATGCAAGACAGCCCGAGAAATTTACAGAAACTGGAGACTTTTTGCCAAGAGGAATGGGCAGCTTTACCACCTGAGAAGATAAAGAGCCTCAACCTCAAATACCACAAAAGACCTCAAACTGTCATTGACGTTAAAGGGCGCAATACACGGTATTAAAAACTGGGGTAAGTAAACTTTTGATCGGGGTCATTTGGGTAGTTTCTGTTGCCATGATTTAAAAAGAGTAAACACAGTTGATTGATAATAACTGGCTTCAGCCAAACACTAACCAAGAGTGAAAGAAAAGTTTTTGTGTTATCGTTCATATTTTCAAGAAATTGTAAATTCTGCCAGGGTATGTAAACTTATGAGCACAAACTCTATATATCCGGGATCTGACAATTAGGGATGAGCTTGATGTTCAGGTCGAAGAATGAACATTATGGGGCATTTGGGGCAAATTCGGGCTCCGCTGAACACCCCATAATGCACTGCGATATCGCAGTGCATTGCTGTATGATGATTGGCCAAAGCATGCACCTGACCTGCATGCTTTGGCCAATCCCAGCACCCTCTGCTAAGAAAGCCATAATTGGCCAAAGGCAGGGTGCCTTTGGCCAATCATGGCTCAGGCGGACTAAGTCCACGCCCCACACTATATAAGGTTCAGACACAGCGGCTCTGTGTAGTGTTGTTGGTGTGGACGGAGAGATAGCTTGATTTAGATTAAGCAGGCATGTTATTCAGTTAGTGGCAGTGTATTTGATCTATATATACAGTCAATCTAGTGTGTATATATATATATATATATATATATATATATATATATATATATACTCTGCATCCAGTGTAGCCTATACCTACAGTGCATTCTGTGGTGTACTATTTCTAATATACAAATTTCCAATATAATATACTTCAGGCGGTATATTAATATATATATAGTCTTGTATATATATGTATGTATATATATATATATATATATATATATATATATATATATATATATATATATATATATATATATATATACACACACACACACACACACACACACCACAGTGGGGACGGAAATTATTCAGACCCCCTAAATTTTTCACTCTTTGTTATATTGAAGCCATTTGCTAAAATCATTTAAGTTTATTTTTTCCCCTCATTCATGTACACACAGCACCCCATATTGACAGAAAAACACAGAATTGTTGACATTTTTACAGATTTATTAAAAAAGAAAAACTAAAATATCACATGGTCCTAAGTATTTATACCCTTTGCTGTGACACTCATATATTTAACTCAGGTGCTGTCCATTTCTTCTGATCATCCTTGAGATGGTTCTACACCTTCATTTGAGTCCAGCTGTGTTTGATTATACTGATTGGACTTGATTAGGAAAGCCACACACCTGTCTATATAAAACCTTACAGCTCACAGTGCATGTCAGAGCAAATGAGAATCATGAGGTCAAAGGATCTGCCTAAGGAGCTCGGAGACAGAATTGTGGCAAGGCACAGATCTAGCCAAGGTTACTAAAAAATTCTGCTGCACTTAAGGTTCCTAAGAGCACAGTGGCCTCCATAATCCTTAAATGGAAGACGTTTGAGGTGACCAGAACCCTTACTAGAGCTGGCCGTCCAGCCAAACTGAGCTATTGGGAGAGAAGAGCCTTGGTGAGAGAGGTAAAGAAGAACGCAAAGATCACTGTGGCTGAGCTCCAGAGATGCAGTCGGGAGATGGGAGAAAGTTGTAGAAAGTCAACCATCACTGCAGCCCTTCACCAGTCGGGGTTTTATGGCAGAGTGGCCCCGACAGAAGCCTCTCCTCAGTGCAAGACACATAAAAGCCCGCATGGAGTTTTCTAAAAAACACCTGAAGGACTCCAAGATAGTGAGAAATAAGATTCTTTGGTCTGATGAGACCAAGATAGAACTTTTTGGCCTTAATTCTAAGCGGTATGCGTGGAGAAAACCAGGCACTGCTCATCACCTGTCCAATACAGTCCCAACAGTGAAGCATGGTGTTGGCCGCATCATGCTGTGGGGGTGTTTTTCAGCTGCAGGGACAGGACGACTAGTTGCAATCGAGGGAAAGATGAATGCAGGCAAGTACAGGGATATCCTGGATGAAAACCTTCTCCAGAGTGCTCAGGACTTCAGACTGGGCTGAAGGTTTACCTTCCAACAAGACAATGACCCTATGCACACAGCTAAAATAACGAGGGAGTGGCTTTACAACAACTCCGTGACTGTTCTTGAATGGCCCAGCCAGAGCCCTGACTTAAACCCAATTGAGCATCTCTGGAGAGACCTAAAAATGGCTGTCCACCAACATTTACCATCCAACCTGACAGAACTGGAGGGGATCTGCAAGGAACAAAGAGTGAAAAATTTAGGGGGGATGAATACTTTCAGTCCTCACTGTGTATATATATATATATATATATATATATATATATATATATATATATATATATAGATATATATATACACTGCATCCAGTGAAGCCTAAATCTACAGTGCATTTCGTGGTATACTATTTCTAATATACTTCACGCGGTGTATTAATATATATACAGTCTTGTGAGTATATATATATATATATATATATATATACTCTGCATCCAGTGTAGCTTATATCTACAGTGCATTCGGCGGTGTACTGTTTTTACTACACAATACAATGCAGCCTTAGTACAGTTGTTACTACTTTTCTGGTGGTGTACACAGTACACAATACAGTGCAGTAGCTACTACACTTCTGGTGGTGTACACAATACAGTGCAGCCATAGTGCAGTTGCTACTATTTTTCTGGTGGTGTACACAGTACACAATACAGTGCAGCCGTAGTGCAGTTGCTATTACTTTTCTGGTGGTGTACACAGTACACAATACAGTGCAGCTGTAGTGCAGTTGCTACTACACTTCTGGTGGTGTACACAGTACACAATACAGTGCAGCCGTATTGCAGTTGCTACTACTTTTCTGGTGGTGTACACAGTACACAATACAGTGCAGCCGTAGTACAGTTGCTACTACATTTTGGTGGTGTGCACAGTACACAATACAGTGCAGTGTGGTGTTGCAAAACAAAATATACATCATGTCCGGAAGGCCACCAAGGAGAGGCAGACGCTCACAGGCCACTAAAAGAGGGCAAGCAGCCTCCATGTCTACAGTCAACAGTGCTGGTCATGGACATGGTGCATCCTTTGCAGGTGGCTGTGGGGCACGCTTGTCCTTTTTTTCTGCTGCTGGCCATGTTATTGACCCAGAAGATGCAGAAGAGTTGGTGAAGTGGATAACAAAGCATTCCTCATCCTCCTCATTCTCTGTCACCCGGGCTCATAGTAGTTTGCCTTCCAATGCAGCTGCCAAAGCGGCCTATTCCACTGCCTCCTTGCCCACAGTCACTCCTTCCATAGCCCCACCATCATGCACAGAAGATTCTCCCGAACTATTCGACCACAGTGTCGGGTACATGCTGCTGGAGGATGCACAGCGATTTGAAGGTTCCAATGTTGGTTTCCAGGTTGAGGAAGGGAGTAATGTGAGCCTAGAGAGAAGGGGTGCCAAGGAAGAACAAGAAACTGGCAGTCATGTTCCCCCAGCTGCAGCACACTGCCAAGTTTGCTCCAGTGACGAGGAGGGAGGGATGATGAGGTCACTGACTCTACTTGGGTGTCTGATAGAAGAGAGGAGGAGGAGGCGGCACAACTCAAATGAGGCAGGATGTCCTCTAGGGGGCAGCTTAAGGGCAGCCACCCTACTGCATCACACCTCAGAGCTCCGCAGGTGCAGGGCGCTGCAGACTCCCCGCTGATTTTGAAAAGTTCCGTGGTGTGGGCTTTTTTGACACGTGTGCAGCAGATCGCACCGTTGCTGTTTGAAACCTATGTCTGAAGCGGATCAAGCGTGACCAGAACAGCAGCCGCTTTGGCACCACATGCTTGACCAGACATACGATGACCTCCCATGCAGTCCATTGGCAACAGCACTTGAAAAAGACCCACATCAAAGAAAAAGGCGGACTTCTCCTTGCTCCTCATCTGTGATCTCCAACCCTACTATACCTCCAGTATACCTCCAGAGAGGAATGAAGGTATAGCAATAGGTGTCCCAAGTACTTGCAGCCAATCTGCTATCAGTACACCACCATCTGATTAGCAGGCAAATTTCCCTAACCCAGTTGCTAAACTGTAAAAAAAAATTTGGTCCCAGCCATCCACAAGCTCAGCATCTGAATGCTAGCTTGGCCAAATTGCTAGCACTGCAACTGCTGCCTTTTCAGCTGGTAGACTCTGCCCCCTTTCATGAATTTGTGGAATATGCTGTACCTCAGTGGCAGGTTCCAAAACACCATGTCCTTTCACGGAAGGCCATTCCGGCTCTCTACCGGCATGTGGAAGGCAATGTTTTGGCCTTGTTGGACAGGGGCGGTCAGCAGTAAGGTGCATATTGCCGCTGACTCATGGTCTAGCAGGCATGGGTAGGGACGTTACTTTTCCTTCACAGCGCACTGGGTAACTCTGCTGGCAGCTGGGAAGGATGCAGGACAGGGTTCAGTATTGTTGGAACTTGTTCCGCCACCACGCCTGCAAAATGCTAGTGGTGATTCTGCCACAGCTCTCTCATTCAACCCCTCCTCTTCTTCTTCTTCCTCTATGGCTTTTTCTGCAGATTCGTCCTCTGAACCAGCAGTGCTCCGTAAGCGTTCAAGGGGCTACGCAAGCACTTAGGCAAAAAGATGCCATGCAGTGCTTGACTTGGTCTGCTTAGGGGACAGGAGCCACACGGGGCAGAGATTCTGTCAGCTCTGCAGGGGCAGGCTCAGAGGTGGTTGACGCCACGCCAGCTTCAGCCAGGAATGGTTGTAATGCGGCAATGGCACCAACCTTCTCTCTGCCCTCCGACAGGGACACTTGACCCATGTTCCATGTTTGACACACGTCTTGAATTTGGTGGTGCAGCGATTCTTGAGCAGGTACCCAGGCTTACAGAATCTCCTGAGGCAGGCCAGAAAAGTCTGTGGTCATTTCCACCGGTCATACAATGCCAGTGCTCCGCTGGATGACATTCAAAGGGAATGCAACCTGCCCACCAACTGCCTCATTTGTGACAAGCCCACTAGGTGGAACTCAATGTTGGCAATGCTGCAGCGGCTGCACACACAGCAGAGGGCCATCAATGAGTACCTGTGTGAGTATGGCACCAGGACAGGGTCAGGGAAGCTTGGCTTCTTTTTGCCATGCCAGTGGCTACTGATCAAGGATGCATGCACTATTCTGTCACCATTTGAGGAGGCCATGAGGATGGTGAGCAGCGATAATGCATGCATCAGTGATACTGTCCCCTTTGTCTTCCTGTTGGAGCACATACTTCCTGGAATAATGAACAGAGCACTTGAGGCAGAACAGTGGGAGGAAGAGGAGGACTTCCTTACCTCTCAAGGCCCCCTTTATCCAGATAGTATTCCTGCAAACACACAGGAAGAAGAGGAGGAGGAGGATTGTGCCAGCATAGACATACATGGAGGATAACACTCAGCAGCAGTCTTCAAGGGATGGTTTTTAGTCCCCAGAAACCCAAGGAGTTGTACATGGCTATAAGGAGGTTGTTACGGATCATGTGATCCTTGGTGACCCAGAGCACTCACAATCGCATGCCTCTGCAAACTTATGCTGCATGGCCTCCCTGATTCTGCAAAGCCTGTGAATGGACCCTAGGATTTGTGGTATCAAGGAAAGGGATCATCACTGGCTAGCAACCCTTCTTGATCCACATTACAAGGGTAAGGTTGCAGAACTCATCCTGCCTTCGCAGAGGGAGCAGAGGATGAAACATCTTCAAGAGGCCTTGAAGGAAGGTTTGTGCAATGCATTTCCAGACCCTGGGAGGTTACAATTTCCTGGTGCTGAACAACGTGTTACTGAGGCTTCGTTCGGTCAGAGGAAAAGCGGTGGAGAAGGTGGCCGGCTGACCGATGCCTTTAGACAATTTTTCAGTCCCCAGCGCCAAGGTCTGATCGGTACAAGCAACCATCGCCAGCGCCTGCATTACATGGTGCAGGAATATCTAGGGGCAAGAGCAGACTTGGAGACCTTTCCAACAGACCATACACTGGGTTACTGAGTCTTGAGGATGGACCGCTGGCCAGAACTTGCTCAATATGCAATTGAACTACTGGCCTGTCGTGCATCCAGCAATCTTTCTAAACGCATATTCAGTGCTGCTGGAGGGTTTGTAATGGATCATAGAGTGCGCCTGTCCACAGACTCTGTTGAAAATGGATCAGTCTTAGATCAGCAGCTATCAAGCACCTGATGCTGATGTAACTGATTGATTTTTGTATGGGTGTGGGATCCCTTGAAGACTGCCTATGCTGAGTGACTATCCTATTCCTCCTCAATCTTGATGATTCTAGCTTCCAACAATATTTTTGGTTAGGGCACCACCACCACTGCCTAAGTCCCAATTTTTCTGTCCCTGTTTAACAATTTTTGATCTAATATTTCACAGCAGGGCCCGTTCCTGCGCACACCAAGAGGGCTTACAGTGTTGTGGCACCACCACCACCAAAGGCCCAATTTTTCTGCCCCTGTTTAACAGGGGCATGCAATTACAGTTTTTGATCTAATATTTCACAGCAGGGCCGTTCCTGTGCCCAACAAGAGTATCTGTGAGGGCTTACATTGTTCTGGTACCACCAACACCTAAGGCCGAATTTTCTGCAGAGTATATAGGGCAAGCCGTATAGTATACATACTTCTGTTCAGAGTATATAGTGCCTAGGGGCCCCCCATGCCATTTTTTTTAAATTTGGGTGCGGGGTTCCCCTTAATATCCATACCAGACCCAAAGGGCTTGATAATGGGGGGGGGGGGGGCATGCTGTTTTTCTCAATGATTTTCATCTATATTATCGGGACCCAACAATACATTACAGCCGCGATCAGTTTTGAATGACTTTTTTCCCTTAGAAATGTCATTTTGCTGTGGCACTGTTCTAAACACGAGAAAACTGCGTCACCTTACAGGCATACTATAGACACCCCCCAGGCACGATATTTAAAGAAATATTTCATTTTTATTGTTTCACTTTAAGCATTATTAAAATCACTGCTCCCGAAAAAACTGCCATTTTTAAAACTTTTTTTTGCATTGATACATGTCCCCTGGGGCAGGACCCAGGTACCCAAACACTTTTTATGCCAATAACTTGCATATAAGCAAGTTAAAATTAAAATTAGCACTTTCAATTTTTCACATTCGTGTCCCATAGACTTTAACAGTGTTCGTACAAGTTTTTCACCTGTTCGCATGTTCTGCTGCAAACCGAACCGGGGGGGTATTTGGCTTAACCCTACCTGTCACTATACAGTTTGTGTCTGATTTGGCAAAGACAGTACAGACAATGCATATACAGAGCCTTGAAAAAGTATTCATATCCCTTGAAATTTTCCACATTTTGTCACGTTACAACCAAAAATGTAAATTTATTTTATTGGGATTTTATGTGATAGACCAACAAAGTGGCACATAATTGTGAAGTGGAAGGAAAATGATAAATGTTTTTCAATTTTTTTTGACAAATAAATATTTGAAAAGTGTGGTGTGCATTTGTATTCAGCCCCCTTTACTCTGATACCCTTAACTAAAATCTAGTGGAACCCATTGTCTTTGGAAGTCACCTAATTGGTAAATAGAGTCTACCTGTGAGTAAGTTAATCTCAGTATAAATACAGCTGTTTTGTGAAACCCTCTGAGGTTTGTTAGAGAACCTCAGTGAACAAACAGCATCACGAAGGCCAAGGTACACACCAAACAGGTCAGGGATAAAGTTGTGGAGAAGTTTAAAGCAGGGTTAGGTTATAAAAAAATATTCCAAGCTTTGAACATCTCATGGAGCACTTTCCAATCCATCATCCGCACAACTGCAAACCTACCAAAACATGGCCGTCCACCTAAATTGACAGGCTGGGCAAGGAAAGCATTAATCAAAGAAGCAGCCAAGAGGCCCATGGTAACTCTGGAGGAGCTGCAGAGATCCACAGCTCAAGTGGGAGAATCTGTCCACAGGACAACTATATTGTTAAAAGAAAGCCATAAGAAGTACCGATTGCGAGAAGCAATGTGGGGGAAACAGCAAACATGTGGAAGAAGGTGCTCTGGTCAAATGAGACCAAAATTTAACTTTTTAGCCTAGAAGCAAAATGTTATATGTGGCAGAAAAACTGTGACAGCTGGTGCTCGAAATTTTTTGGGGGGCGCAAAAATTTTTTTGAAAAAAAAATCATCAATTGCAGCCACTGTGCCATCAAATGCTGTCACTGTGCCATCAAATGCTGTCACTGTGCCATCAAACACTGCCACTGTGCAATCAAATGCTGTCACTGTGCCCTCAAATGCTGCCACTGTGCCATCAATTGCTGCCACTTTGCCAAACGCTGACACTGTTCCCATTAAACGCTGCCACTGTGCCATCAAATGCTGCCATTGTGCCCATCAAACGCAGCCACTGTGCCAAACACTGCCACTGTGCCCATCAAATGCTGCCACAGTGCCATCAAATGCTGCCACTGTGCCCATGAAACGCAGCAACTGCGCCAAACGTTGCCACTGTGCCCATCAAACGCTGCCACTGTGCCATCAAATGCTGCCACTGTGCCATCAAACGCTGCCAGTGTGCCCATCATATGCTGTTAGTGTGCCGTTGAATGTCCCCAGTGTGACCCCCGCCCACTCTCCGTCTGCCCTGCACTTACCCTGTCTTAGTGGGGCAGCAGGTGACGGCGACGAGCGGGGTCCTCCATGCGTCTCCTGCCGTCCTCATCTCCCGTCCTCTCCTCCTGATAGGCATCCAATAGCGGCGCCTGTTGTTTCAGCCAATCAGGTGACACGTAACAGATCCGAGCACCTGATCAGTGGAGAGGCGGTTTAGTGTTAGGAAAACGAATAGTCATTCGCTTTTCTAACACAGCTAAGTGACCTGCGAGCGCCCAGCACCTTTTTTAACGCCTACTAGAGCCTATGGCTCTAATCGGGTGCTTCAAAAACACCCCCCCGCTGCTGTAATTCAGGTGCCCTGTGCCCGAAAAGGGGCCAGGCGCCTGAATAGGGGGTGGCAGCGGAGGCTATAGATAGATTCATGCATTGTATGAATCTATCTATTGGTTATAGAGGGGTGGCAGGAGAGAGGGGGCGGCGTCCGTGTGCCCTAAATGCAAGGGCCGCCACTGCAGAAAAATAAAAAAGCACATCACCCTGAACACACCAGCCCCACTGTGAAACATGGTGGTGGCAGCATCATGTTGTGGGGATGCTTTTCTTCAGCAGGGACAGGGAAGCTGGTCAGAGTTTATGGGAAGATGGATGAAGCCAAATACAGGGCAATCTTAGAAGAAAACTTGTTACAGTCTGCAAAAGACTTGACTGGGGCGGAGGTTCACCTTCCAGCAGGACAACGACCCTAAATGTACAGCCAGAGCTACAATGTATTGGTTTAGATCAAAGCATATTCATGTGTTAGAATGGCCCAGTCAAAGTCCAGACCTAAATCCAATTGAGAATCTGTGGCAAGCTTTGAAAATTGCTGTTCACAGATGCTCTTCCATCTAATCTGACAGAGCTTGAGCTATTTTGCAAAGAAGAATGGTCATAAAATGTCACTCTCTAGATGTGCAAAGCTGGTAGAGACATCCCCAAAAGGAAGCACAGCTGTAATTGCAGGGAAAGGTAGTTCTACAAAGTATTGACTCGGGGGGAATGAATACAAATACACGCCACACTTTTCACATATTTATTTGTAAAAAAAAATTGAAAACCATTTATCATTTTCCTTTCACTTTACAATTATGTGCCACTTTGTGTTGGTCTATCACATAAAATCCCAATATTTTTTTTTAATGTTTTTGGTTGTATCAAGACAAAATGTGGAAAATGTCAAGGGGTATGAATACTTTTTCAAGGCACTGTAGCTTCTTTGTGCCTATTGCAGTCCTCATCAATGTAAATGGAAGGGTGGACCAAAGCTGCTACAGTGCCATCTGGAAAAGTAATTTATCAGAATCAGATCATGTCTTAGTTCAACTTCTTTTTTGCGTCTTTACCTTTCCACCGGGTTTTTTGTAAACTTTCATTGCATTGGGAGTGTGTTATTCCACCGCACCGTGCTGCACCCCACCTACAAACTTAAAGGCAACAAGTTTTGAATAAAGTGGAGAGGGATTAGAACACCCGTCAGTTGGTATTGCTGTCTGTGCCCTTGTTAGAGAGCTTCACCCTGTCTGTTTGTCCTGTTTACCGTTATCATCGAAAGTGAAAGTAGAATAAAATCCCAAATCTTGAGTTGACAGAACAGTAATAGAGGGAAAATCTTCCAATGCAGACGTTAGTTCTGGTAATCCTTGTAACACCCCAGGATTGCCTCACTTTGGAAGGCTTTCCTCTCACTTCCTGTTTTGGATGTGGGACAGGAAGTGAGGGGCAATCTCCCCAATGGAGAAAAAAATGATGGGGGTTATAAACCTTCTTTACACCCTTACACTTATTCAAAATAAAAATAAAAAATTACATTTATTTACATTTTAGTCCTAAGAACCTCATTTCCAAAAATTGCTGCTGTTAGGGCTAATCAAATCGGTAGTGCTAAGTGAAATGACTTGCTTTCCTGAATTCTGCTTGAAGTGTTGCCTAGCCCCAAGGCTTTCTTACATACCATTTACTTTCCTAGAAGATCACAAAAAGCCTATTATTAAGATAAACATTTCTGACAACAGGTAAATGAAGCCTTGTTGAGATTAGGTGTCCATTAGCATGGCCTACAGCTAATTAAATGACCTGCACATCTGACCAGAAGGTTAACCGTAAACTAAGAGCGTTGTTGAAATTTGGAGAAAGAGGTTAAGCAAGTTAGATAAAATGGTCCAGGCTTTTTACGGATCACTGTTACTAGCAGGAATTGATGTATACTCATTACAGATGTCATTTAAAGTATATCTAAATCCTTTTTTCTTTTTCTTAGACATTACGTTTTGTCTTTCTTTTTTGTATCTCAGTGTAGCTGCTCTCCTCCAGCCTATTTGCAGCCTCTACCTGTCTACATGCATGTGCTCCAGCAGCAGCTGTATGTGGTTGCTCAGGTTGGACCTCTTAAAGGGGACTTCAGTGGAAGTGCATATGACAGGATAACAAGTATACAGCATTGTCACCCTATAATAAGAACTTTTCATTAAGGACCGAGATGGCAATTTTAACAGGTATTATTTAAAGAAAAGCTGCGGATTCTAAAATATTAAAATAGCTTACACGAACATGCTAAATATGAATGTAGCGCTACCCCCATAGGAGTTGCTGATTAGGATGGGTCCTCTGTTCTTTTTCTCAACCTTTTCCAAAATATCTCAGGCCCTCTAACACACTAGGTTGAGTGTACAAACATACAATATTGCAGGAAATCCCTGAAAGTAATACTTAATACCCAGTAGTAGCACTATATCAAAGAAAACATGCACCAAACCAAGTAGTAAAGGCAAACTTAAAGCGGAGTTCCACCCAAAAGTGCAACTTCCGCTTTAAGCACTCCTCGCCAGCTTACATGCCACATTTGGCATGTCATTTTTTTTGGGGGGGGGGTGGGTACCTGATTTTTACAGGTACTTCCTGTCCCACTTCCTCCTTCCGTCTTCTCACCACCTAGGCGACTCCTCCTCTCCCTCTCTGCAATCTTCTGGGACACATCACAGGTCCCAGAAGATTGCCTGGCCACTAGGAGAGTGCAGTGCGACTCGCGCATGTGCAGCGTGTGCCTGGCTGTGAAGCCACAAACTGTCAAAGCTGGGTGCCCACAGTTGCAATGATGGTGCTGCGAGAGGAAGGGGAGAGCTAGCGGGGGTAAAACCACCCCGCTAGCGGACGAATACCGACGGTAAAGCGCCTCTAACGATAGCGACACTATACCACCGATGCCGCCCCCACCCCAGTGTGAAAGGGGCCTAATAGTTATCTTGTGTACAGATTCTCCCACCTGAGCTGTCGACCTCTGCAGCTTTTCCAGAGTTACCATGGGCCTCTTGGCTGCTTCTCTGATGAATGTTCTCAGTGCCCGGCCTGTCAGTTTAGGTGGATGGCCATGTCTTGGTAGGTTTGGCGTTGTGCCATACTCTTTCCATTTTCAGATGATGGATTGAACAGTTCTCCATGAGATGTTCAAAGCTTGGGATATTTACTTATAAGCTAACCCTGCTTTAAAATTCTCTACAACTTTATCCCTGACCTGTCTGGTGCGTTCCTTGGCCTTCATAATGCTTTTTGTTCACTAAGCTTCTCTAACAAACCTCTGAGGGCTTTTATACTGAGATTAAAGTACACACAGGGGGACTCTATTTACTAATTAGGTGACTTCTGAAGGCAATTGGATCCATTCGATTTTAGTTAGTGGTATCAGAATAAAGGGGGCTGAATACAAATGCACGCCACACTTTTTACATATTTATTTGTAAAAAATGTTGGAAAATATTTATCATTTTCCTTCCACTTCACAATTATGTGCCACTTTGTGTTGGTCTATCACATAAAATCCCAATAAAATACATTTACATTTGTGGTTTTACCATGATAAAATGTGGAAAATTTGAAGGGGTATGAATACTTTTTCAAGGCACTGTATTTGCAGTATGGATTGGGTACACTCGGTGTCCTGCTTTAAGTGGCTCTTTTCTTGCTAGCAGTATCAGCAATGCTTGAATATTCCTCTTACTGGTCCCAAAGATGATTTGGTGACATCTCGCTGTAAAAGGGGGACCTAAGGCCTCCGGTGAACAGCGGCGGGAAGCAAAGGGTAAGTGGATGCTCCAGTTTCCCTGCAGCAATGATGCAGGTTCTGTAATGTGAGTGGTGCTGTGCTGCCCCCAGGTGTTTTTACTCTTAGTTTCAGGCTTGGATTTTTGTTGGTATGGTCTGCCACTGATAGACAAGAGCTAAAGATCCCGGGAGCCGCACATCAGAACAAGACCCGCTGGTGGTGTGGCCCGGCAGGGGTCTAGGCTGAGACTGCCACTTGTTCAAACACAGCGGGTCTTGTTCTGATGTGCGGCTCCTGGGACCTTTAGCTCTTGTCTATCATTTTCTGAAGCATGGGCAGGCTCCTTTCTGGCCAGTACTTACAGCAGAAGGCACAGGACTAAACTTCCTTGCAGTCTGAGCGGCACACATACACACCATGGTCTCCTGCTGGCAGATGAATATCCAGACAGTGGTGCTCTCTCTCACACGCCCTTAGTGCCAACAGGAAGAACTTTCATAAAAATCATCTCTCACTCCTACTGCACAGCTCCTATTGGGATCTGTAGCATAAAGAGTCAATTGCTTTAGCCCTCCCCTTGCTGGCCGGAGGAGAATGGTGCAGCATAACATCACTAGAGAGAGAGAAGAATAAAAGGCAATGTGTCTTCTCAATATTGCTGTAGCCCAGCATCTGGCTACATTAAAATTGTAATATTAGTAATATTAATATTAGTTATCTACAATAGATTTTAGTGATTGGGTTTAGATCTACGTTAAAGTGATTGTAAAGCCTTTTTTTCTTTGTTAAAATAAAAAAAATAGGTTTATGGCTCACACGCACAAGGCACTTGCTTTTTTCCTCTGAATACCAGAATTCCCAGAAGGAGAAACGCTCCCTTAAAAATTGGCCTAAAGCAGTATATTACACTCATGTTTAGGCGAGTCAACCATTAATGGATTCCATTGGCCAGACTATTAATTTATTCTGCCCACTTGAATGCATTTACGCTCAAATGTGCCTAAATACACCTAGCATTTAGATGCGTTTATATGTTTTTAGGCATGTCAAGTATTTTTCTGCTCAAAACCTCTTCCCCTGAGCAAGTTTGAGATTCGGTTTTTTTTCGATCTGTTTTTTTTCCAATGGGCCTCTTCTGATATGCCTGTAAATGCCTTTGTGTGCATTGACACATCGGCTAACATAGAGGTGCTTTTACAGACTAAAAAAGAACATTCCAAATGCCTGTAAAAAAGGAATTTTTTAAGCCCAGTGTGCATGAGCCCTTATACCTACCTGCTCTGTGCAATGGTATTGCACAGAACAGCCCCTCACCTCCTTTTCTAGAGTCCCCCACTGGCACGCTCTAATCCTTCTCTCCTTCATGTGCGGGCGCGCTCCTGAGCTGAGCTGTGTGTATCCATAGACACACACAGTGAGGCTTGGCCAGGTCCCCGCTGCCTTGTACATTGACTGACAAAGCAGGAGCCAATGGCTCTCACTGCTCCCATTGTAGCCCGTGAGACTAGAATGAGGAAAGAGAAGAGTTGCAGCTGAAGCCGCAACTGCTCTGGAACCAGAGAGGACTCAGGTAAGTGGGGGGGTTCAGGAAATGCATTAAGGTAAAATATGTTTTACCTTTAAAGCGACTTTAAATATTTCCATCTATCTATATATCTCGTCCAGAAAGCAGAAGAAATGGCTGCCGAACAGATGGTAAATAGTCTTTGCTTCACAGAGTATACGGCTTGGCCATATTTTACTGATTATGGTCATGCTGGATACATTTTATGGCTGATGGGCACAATAATGACTTTTTAATTTTGCCAGGAAATGTATTAAAATTATATTAGTTGCACGCTTAAAGGGTTTTATTCTTAAAATGCATGCTGCTGTAATTTATAAATAATACAAAAGTTAGTTATGTGATATGTCAGTTTAATAGCAAAAATGTAATTTATACTAAGTGCAGAGCTGTTATTTATATTTTGATACTGTCAACGGCCTTGATATTTTTACAAACATTGCTACAAATGTATTATATCAGACCATTGGTTAGGAAATCCTGCAGCATAGTGTGGATGTACAGTAACGACGTATTGCGGAGAAGTAGAAGCATGGGGCCCAGTGCTGCACAACTTAGAATCGGTTCGGGTGACAAGTACATGCTGCCTATTATTTTAAACTGGAGGAAATATTAATATTATTTAATGCAACTGTTTGGAATGTTTTCTGCATTATTTATCCAATTACCTAATTTATGCCTATAGAACACCAACATATTCTGCAGCACTTTACAGATGATACTGAATGATTCATAGCTCTTGCCTTCGTAGCCATAGTCTAATGTCCTTATCTCATAATTCTGGGCCGAGTTATATATCATTATATATATCATACATGATTTGATGATTATCTGGGAAAACAACCATTTGATAACATATCTATTGATAATCTTCTAATACTTTTCATATTCTTGAAGTCATTTAGCATGAGACATGCTACTTTCTGTAAGATAGGCTGTAACATCTACTTGTAGGCTGAGTGTTGAAGGGTTCTACACCTGGTTAGGCTTTTAGAGCTGTCAATGTCCTCAATTAGACAATGACATGTGTCACTGACTGCAGATCCCACTCTGATCGAAGTATCAGTAGTAAAGTATCTCCACTCAGGACCACCAGCCCAACATCTCTTACTAACAGGGGCAAATGCTCTCTGCCTCCCAGCCCAGTCTATCAGTGTATTGAAGCCAGGTAACTTGCATTTTTTAGAATGTCATCGATTGCAGTCAGATTAAAGCTACGGATGGAGGGAACACCGCTGACCGGGGCTGCAGATCCGGTTTCAGGTGACACCATCGCCCTAGCCCATATGAGTGCACCAAGGCTTGTTTGATTTTATGAAATGTGAGTGCATTTATGTGGTGTGAAGTTATGTGTGACTTATGTGAGTGGAGATCACTGGTAACCAGGGCTTTTTTTCTCAGAAAATAGGTGCAGGAACTCAACCAAAACTGCTCAAAAAAACCCTCCCTACCCCACACAAACCCTCCAAACCGCATGAAATAGTGAGTGTGGTCAGATTTCACTAACAGTGGAAGGGGCAATAAATACCAGGAGTGCATTATGTACAGCGTGCAGAGTGACCTCTGCATGCAATCCCCCTTCCACTGTCTCCATCTTCTCCTTCCTTCCTTAAAAGCTCCGCCATCTTCCACTTGTCTTACTTGTGTTGGTGTATTAAGCTGAAGCACCCAGCCGGCTCTAGTACCTCCCCGCACATTGTAAGTGGCTCTGCCTTTCTCACTTGCAGGGCATCATTCAGTTAGTATCTTCACCTGCATCTCCCTGGTCCCCATCCTGCACTCAGTGGCAGTCACTCAGGAGATGAGATCTATGGGAGCCGTTGGGAGACAAGCTTTCACTTGTAAACACAGAAGCCAGACTTCTGTGTTTGCAAACGATAGTGGTGATCAGGGAGCAAAGGGCCTGAGACAGAGGTGGTGGAACTGAGTTCCACCAAGTTCCAGCTGAAAAAAAGCCCTGCTGGTAACAATCATGAAGGAGTAACTTCTGACCGGGCATTTGTGCTAGAGGTTTACTACAGGAAGGAGGAACCACAGGAGGAATATCTAAGTGGATATATATATATATATATATCACAGGCGCTTTTTCTAAGCCCTTAAGGTAAGGGTGCATCCGGTGGAGGGGAGCACCAGAATTTTGTGTACATTGCATGAAGACACCAGCATTATATTTATCCATCCACATATGATGGACTGTCACATTATTTATTGGATATATTAAGGACAGTGTGCAGAACATGCAGCACTTGCACTTTATATTTTGGACATTATATATTTTGAATGCTATTTGCACGTTTCAGATCATGTGCACAGGGGGTCGATATTTTCTAATTATAGTATTTGTGTATAAGGATATCACACTATGCATATTTAATTAAGGGTCATCTACTTAGTATATTGTATTCATTTATTCACTGGTTGTTTTCAGCGTCGCACTAATTGTTCTCTATTTTTTCATGGATTGCAGTCAGCATAATATTGTATTATAGGTTTTGTTTATTTACCTTGTAAGGTATTTAAAGTTTTTGAGGCTATTACTGTAAATATTATGATGTGTTCTGTTAGTGGCATGTACTTTAAGGGTCCTTTCACACTGGGGCGGGGGCGTTGTCGGCGGTAAAGCGCCGCTATTGTAAGCGGCGCTTTACCGTCGGTATGCGGCCGCTAGCGGGGGCGGTTTTACCCCCCTGCTAGCGGCCGAGAAAGGGTTAAAACCACTGCAAAGCGCCTCTGCAGAGGCGCTTTGCCGGCGGTATAGCCGCTCCATCCCATTGATTTCAATGGGCAGGAGCGGTGAAGGAGCGGTATACACTCCGCTCCTTCACCGCTCCGAAGATGCTGCTAGCAGGACTTTTTTTACCGTCCTGCCAGCGCATCACTCCAGTGTGAAAGCCCTCGGGGCTTTTACACTGGAATGAAAGCAGCGGCACTTTCGAGTCGGTTTGCAGGCGCTATTATTAGCGCAATAGCGCCTGCAAACCGCCCCAGTGTGAAAGGACCCTAAGGCACCTTTCATACATGCGGACTATTCGTTTGATCAGTTTAGTTACATTTTTTCAAAGAAAAAATGGTTGAAGTTTACATCAATTTGTCATCTGTTTTTACATCCGCTTTTTACATCCACCAGCTGGAGTCCCTGACCACTTGAGTCCCAGATCCATTTGTTTATGCAAGAATGGACCGCTTGTCCAATTACATCCATTCTTTGTCCGTTTCGGGTTTTTTTTAACAGAAGAAAAATAGGGCTTTGATCTGTTCCAGAAAACGGATGTTGGCGGAAGCGGATGTACATGGATGAAAATGGACGATTATATATTTACATCAGTTTTTCCATAGAGATGCATTGATGTCTGTTTTTCATCCGTCAATGGATGGATGAAACACGGACAAAGGGTTTGCATGTGTGAAAGGGGCCTAAGTCATCACTCAAGGTGTCCACATAATATTTTATACTTGATAAGTAGACTGCTGCAGATCATACCAGCACTGGTCACAATGTATCATATCATAACATATCTATATATAAATCTACAGTATTTCATATAAGCAAATATCCCTGGCAATAAGCAAACTACTGTATCACATTATTTGTATCATGGTCTTACTTCAGCTGGGGATGAGGTGCAGCTTTTGGAGGCTGCTCCGTCTGATGTCTGGATTGTGACTCAATGTTCCTGGCAGCAGAAGATATGCGTTCTATGGAGGGAGGCTTCTCAACTGTGGTTGGTGATGACATCTGTGGCTCATTCTGTGGAAGCAGATCTTGACCAGGAGGCCTCTGAGTGTCCACATGGGAAGGATGTTGCTGGTTCTGTGTTTGCAATCCTTGGGGTTGCACTGGGCCCCCTAAGTTTAGTACAAGAAAAACTTTACTTTGTTAAAGCATTATTAGGATCAATAAATTCTCTAACACTATATGAATTATATAACAATTTAATCCTTATTTGATGCCAAGGGTTGATTGACCTTGGACTTCTCTCTTGGGTCTTTAGCAGCAATATCTCAGCATGTGAATTTCAAAGACAACCCACCTATCATTGACATCCTTTCATCTCTTTGGTTTTTTATTTGTACTGCATTATGGAGAATGTGCCAGAATCACTGATCCCTCCTGCATAACCAATGAGGAGATATTGCTGCTGGAATGAATATGAAACCTGTTTGTTATTCAGGCATCTAGTGTCTATCTGCAATATCATCTGGAAGTGGGCTAACACTTTAAAAAGACAGTGTAAATATTAAATGATTGCGTGAGCAACCAGATTTCACTTTTCATCAGCAATTAGAACAATGAAAGGTTAATTTGGATATGTTATGGTTTACTGCACATAGCACGTTGCCTTCTGCCTGATTAAAAAAATCAGTCAAACCAAAAGTGATAATTACTTATAAGTGGAGTCTGGCAGACTGAATCACCTTGGCTTCTTTTATCCATTGAAGACTGCAATGACAAGTCCTCTTGGCCATGGATCTTTTCATGGTTCACGCCCTTTTTGTTTTTCCTACAAAAATCCAACTCCTACCACTGCTTTCTCAATAACTTGAAAATAAGACCGCTTTACCACCTCTACATTGCACTACTTCAATATGAATAGTGACCCCTATACCCAAGTATAGTAGATGCTGGAGGGCCTGGGCAACAATCCACATACTATATGATGTGTTAAACATCTGCTTTAGGATAATTTTTTCTGCTTTGCAATGAATTGGCTGTCTATATCAAGTAGCAGTGTGTTCAATAACACAATACTAATTTGTCAAAAGAAGGCTATGTTAAAATTGAACAAGGTGAACTCCCCACCAAGGGTTGCTGCAGGTGTACATTCATGAGAATGAAAAGGCAGAAAACTTGCATTTGGTGCAACATAAAGCTAAAATTATTTTACTTCTCAAGCATCTACAGAACTTTAAAAGGTTAATTTTTGGTAGAATGTCCCATTAAGCAAATCAGTTTGGCTTATTCAGGAGTTTGGCTGAAATATCATACCATACATGTGTCTTGATTTAATCATTGTACATATTTGACCAAAATACAGAATCACTTTGTGGCCTGGCAAAGTATTGCACAATACAACATCCTGCAATAATGATCTAAAAACTGACATTGTCACAGGCTTGTATCGACATTGCATCATGCATCACATTTACCAGTTCCACTGGTCTTACTACACCATGATGTCATTACATTTAATAACTTTCAGGAGATATAAAACTTTCCCAGTCCTTTTCTAGCGCCTATTTACACAACATTAAGCCTTGGTGGGTGTTTACTCTCATACTACATACCTGCACTAGAGATAACAATTTGTTTGACTGAGCGCTGGGTAATGGTTATTGCCGAGATGTAAAAATAGCTTACTGCTTTAAATTACAATAAAAAGGTCAGACTCGGGTCTATACAGATAGAAAGGTTAGAGTCCATGCAAAGTGTTGAAATGCAGCCTCTGCAAAACTGAAGACATACAGTATTTCCAAACTAGCATTTTACCTTGCTGAGGAATAACCATTTATAACTCAGTTTTCCTTCTTTTGCTTGTACAGGTTCTTGAAGTATTAAAGGAGAACTTAAAGAAGAGTTCACACTTAGGCCTCATTCACACATCCCAAATTAGTCATGGTGCGGCAAGTATATTGTGGATATCTGTGGCTGGTATCCCAGGTGTTCTAATAAGGTCGGCCGCTCAGCCTTTACAACTGAATGACAGGATGTAAGGAGCCAGCACTGTCTGCAGCTGTAAACATGTATCCTCATATGTCTGCACATCCAGGCAGTTACCTGCAATTAGGGACAGATATTCAGGCCTGGGCACAATCTACTTCCAGTGTCAGACATCTATTTCCAACTATAGGTAACTGCTGGATGTGCAGATATATACATGCTTACAGCCTTGGACAGTTCCAGTTTCTTTCTTTTACTGAGTTGGCTAATCGGCCACCACTGATCAGAACACCTGGGATCCTGGCCGCACCTATCTTCAGTATGGCCCACCACCTGGCCCACCATGGCGGATTTAGGATGTGTGAATTAAACCTTACAGGTCTTGCTTGTGTATGTCTCTGATCCTACAGTTTCTTTGCTGTGTGACTGACCGTACACGTTCTTCTCCAAAGCCTACAAAATGTATGATCTCCTTTGATTCCTATGGAATGGCTGTCCACAGTTTGGACAAAAGACTTAACATCTTTCTGTAGGAATGAATGGACATTGCAGCGCACATATTTAGGAAAAACTGAAAATTGTCGTGAGGAAGCTGTGTGGTTCCCAGGAGGCCACTGAGCGAAGATCTCCAAGGGAAGAAAAGGTAAACCACAAGCACTAAATCCTATGAGAATTTGTTCCTGCAGTGTATTAGTATGCATTCTTATGGGATTTCAAGCCTTCATTTTTCTCAGAGGCAGTGATAAAGCACAGTGAAGGCACCAGCATCTCCAGGAAGAGGGTAGAAACTGGGTCCTTGCTAAGTATATATATATATATATATATATATATATATATATATTGGGTTTTTTTTTAAGTTTTATTTTGATGGCGTTCATTACGTTTTTCTTTTCTTAAGAGGCAGGAGGCTATCAGCAAACATTTCTTTGTGTTTTCCACTTTAAAGTAGAATGCAAGAAGGCTTGTGAAAACTTTGAAGTGGCCTTTGGGTTGACCTAGAAACGCATCCACATGGATAATAAATCCAGTTCCCCTTATAGAGTTTTATTTAGCTGTCATTTGATAACTAAATAACTTGTGGTATATGATTCAAACAATAGGAAAATTATTTCAATAGCATGACCCAGGCTGACATTGTTGCAGTTGACATACTGTATTGTATATTTAGTGCAGGATTGTGAAATTCATTATTACGTTGGTCAGCATTTTTGTAAAATGTCATATATATGAAGTGCTTCTGCTTCCTTAGTTTAGAAGAACATTGTGGCTGATATGAAATGTCTGCATGTGGTCTGAGCAAACTGCTGCTGCTGATTCTGCTGTTTGAGAAACTACTGTAGTTTCACTTGTACTGGTAAAATCCAGAACGAACGGCATTGCTTAGAGTGATTAGGAAGATGAAATAACCTGGGCCTACCAAACTACTGTTCACACAGTGCTTTAAAGAAAATCAAAAATCTTGACAATTTAAACTGAGGTTGTGATGACAAAATGCAAAAGCATAAGTTACTTTTAGTGAAAATGTTAGAAAGATATAGGGACACAGGCAGCTGTGCTGACTGACATTACATGCAAATGTTGACTTTACCTGTAAAAACATATCTCCCAACTGTCCCTGATTTGGAACAAAGTCCATCTGTCCCTCTTTCATCCGCATTTGTTCCTCATTTTTGTAAGATCTATATAGTTGCATATAAAATGCACTATTTATCTTTCAAAAAGTATTTCCCAGTGCTAAACATTTTATCCAAATTTTAAATTACTGCATTTGTAAATTTCAAAATCCAGTATAAAGGAATAGTGGTGGTAAAAAAGCAATTGTGGGTTTAACTAATCATTTTTTGTATAATTCTGCTTTATGTGGACTTGGAAGGGGGGCATGTCCTATGCCTAAATACTTTTGCTAATAGGTGTCCCTTGTTCCCCTCTCAAAAGTTGGGAGATATGTGTAGAGGCTTGCTTGATTCTGCCCTTTGCAACCTTCCAAATTTCCTATTGGCCATGACCATTACTTTAAAATGAAAAATGGAAAGCTAGCAATCTAAAGGCTTTTTCAGCAGTGTTTTGAGGCCCAACTCCAGAATTTTGAATAAAAATCTAGCACAAGCCCAACCCTCCCCGCACTGCAAGGGTTACATGCATGTTATTGTTAAGTCTAGGGGTGCCAGAATAAGGAGAAATACTTTTCTCTATACTCCAGCAGAGTTTTCCTGTTCCCCCCTCTGTAAGCTGCTGGGAATACATGCTCACCCTTTCAATGTACAATGCAGGGTTAATAGCCCTGCATTGTATGTGATAAAACTGAGGGACTGCCCACAGACTGGGGCTTCGAAGAGAACAGGACAGCACCAAAGTTGGACGGAGTGGTGGAAAGGGTAATAATGCCTGTTCCGCTCTACCCCCAATAAATAATGAGCATTTCGAGGCTGAAGTGAGGGGATGGCCACTGCAAAGGTATATTTATTCTAATTCTTGGAGCTGGGCTTCAAACCAGCATACTTAAAATCACAGGGTACTGAGCAGGGATTGTCCTTTTGATATGCTTTGTGATCATTACTATGCTATGTAAAACATTTGAGTAGAAAACTGTGAAGTGCTGTCTATCCAATCTGTTATATGCTGCTCCCAAGTTGTTCATGAGGTTAACTTTGATAGAAGTGGTGAGCAGGTTTTATGCTTTTTTCAGCTGCAACTGGATTAAGATCCAAAATCAAAGTTTGGAAAAGTGTGGGGCCAAGATTAACTAATCCAGTTTGAATTGCCCAGGTTTGCGACAGCCCTACCTTAAATAATTCTCATTAAAATAGTTTGGATAGAGTGGGTAAGAGTTAGTAGAGGTTTTTTCTTCTGTTTTCTTTATCTGGGGGACTTCTTTCATTTCCTCTCCCAGAGATATCACAAAAAGCAAAATCTACCCAAAGTGAGGGCAATCCTTTCTTTAAGAATTGTCACCGTAGCAGGCATCCCCATTGAGGGATGTTCCCTTCTGTGTCAGTGACAACTGTAAAGGGTTAGATTTCCCCTTGCAGACAGTGGGTGCCAACAAACATTGTTAGGGTAGATCTTTCAAACTCTTTCTCACTTTTTTTCAGAACTAGAAGAAAGTTTTGGCTGTACTTCTGTTTTAATTACTAAGGCTATACATTCAAAGGTAGAATGCATGCTCACTCAACAAAAACAATTGAAACACATTTTCAGGGTTGTATTACCATGTATCTAAAAAACCATATATAGTTACATACAGTGGGGACGGAAAGCATTTAGACCCCTTAAATTTTTCACTCTTTGTTATATAGCAGCCATTTGCTAAAATCATTTAAGTTCATTTTTGTCCTCATTAATGTACACACAGCACCCCATATTGACAGAAAAACACAGAATTGTTGACATTTTTGCAGATTTATTAAAAAAGAAAAATGGAAATATCACATGGTCCTAAGTATTCAGACCCTTTGCTCAGTATTTATTAGAAGCACCCTTTTGATCTAATACAGCCATGAGTCTTTTTGGGAAAGATGCAACAAGTTTTTCACACCTGGATTTGGGGATCCTCCGGCTGGGCCATTCAAGAACAGTCACGGAGTTGTTGTGAAGCCACCCCTTCGTTATTTTAGCTGTGTGCTTAGGGTCATTGTCTTGTTGGAAGGTAAATCTTCGGCCCAGTCTGAGGTCCTGAGCACTGCTCAGCCACAGTGATCTGTGGGTTTTATCTTTACCTCTCTCACCAAGGCTCTTCTCCCCTGATAGCTCAGTTTGGCCGGACGGCCAGCTCTAGGAAGGGTTCTGGTCATCCATCCCAAACGTCTTCTATTTAAGGATTATGGAGGCCACTGTGCTCTTAGGAACCTTAAGTGCAGCAGAATTTTTTTTTTGTAACCTTGGCCAGATCTTTGCCTTGCCACAATTCTGTCTCTGAGCTCTTCAGGCAGTTCCTTTGACCTCATGATTCTCATTTGCTCTGACATGCACTGTGAGCTGTAAGGTCTTTTACAGACAGGCGTGTAGCTTTCCTAATCAAGTCCAATCAGTATAATCAAACACAGCTGGACTCAAATGAAGGTGTAGAACCATCTCAAGGATGATCAGAAGAAATGGACAGCACCTGAGTTAAATATATGAGTGTCACAGCAAAGAGTCTGAATACTTAGGACCATGTGATATTTCAGTTTTTCTTTTTTAATAAATCTGCAAAAATGTCAACAATTCTGTGTTTTTCTGTCAATATGGGGTGCTGTGTGTACATTAATGAGGAAAAAAATATGTACTTAAATGATTTTAGAAAATGGCTGCAATATAACAAAGAGTGAAAAATTTAAGGGGGTCTGAATACTTTCCGTCCCCACTGTAGTTACATAGTAGGTGAGGTTGAAAAAAGACAGAAGTCCATTAAGTCCAACCTATGTGTGTAATTATATGTTAGTATTACATTGTATATCCCTGTATGTTGCGGTTGTTCAGGTGCTTATCTAATAGTTTTTTGAAACTATCGATGCCCCCCGCTGAAACCACCACCTGTGGAAGGGAATTCCACATCCTTGCCACTCTTACAGTAAAGAACCTTGTACGCAGTTTTAGGTTAAACCTATTTTCTTCTAATTTTAGTGAGTGGCCACATGTCTTATTAAACTCCCTTCCGCTTTATCCCTACTGTGGAGTCACCAGTATGGTATTTGTAAGTTGAAATCATATCCCCTCTCAAGCGTCTCTTCTCCAGAGAGAATAAGTTCAGTGCCCGCAACCTTTCTTCATAACTAATATCGTCCAGACCCTTTATTAGCTTTGTTGCCCTTATTTGTACTCGCTCCATTTCCAGTACATCCTTCCTGAGGACTGGTGACCAGAACTGGACAGCATACTCCAGGTGAGCCTGGACCAAAGTCTTGTAGAGTGGGAGAATTATCGCTTTATCCCTGGAGTTGATCCCCTTTTTAATGCATGCCAATATTCTGTTTGCTTTGTTAGCAGCAGCTTGGCATTGAATGCCATTGCTGAGCCTATCATCTACTAGGACCCCCAGGTCCTTTTCCATCCTAGATTCCCCCAGATTTTCACCCCCTAGTGAGTAGATTGCATTCATATTTTTGCTACCCAAATGCATTATTTTACGTTTTTCTACATTAAACCTCATTTGCCATGTAGTTGCCCACCCCATTAATTTGTTCAGATCTTCTTGCAAGGTTTCCACATCCTGTGGAGAAGTTATTGCCCTGCTTAGCTTAAGGTCATCTGCAAATACAGAGATTAAACTGTTTACACCATTCTCCAGGTCGTTTATGAACAAATTAAACAGGATTGGTCCAAGCACAGAGCCCTGGAGGACCCCACTATCCACCCCTGACCATTCCTAGTATTCCCCATTTATCACCAAACTCTGAACTCGCCCTTGTAGCCAGTTTTTATTCCATATACTCACCCTATGGTCCATGCCAACAGACCTTACTTTCTACAGTAAATGTTTATGGGGAACTGTGTCAAATGTTTTTGCAAAATCTAGATACACCATGTCTTCGGGCCTTCCTTTATCTAGATGGCAGCTCACCTCCTCATAGAAGGTTAATAGATTGGTTTGGCAAGAATATTTCTTCATGAATCCATGCTGATTACTGCTAATGATACCGTTATCAGCTGGTACCATTCCAGTCAGTAGACTGTCAGTAAAAATTAGGAACAATGGTCTGCCAATTACTTGACTAAGTACCCTCGGGTGAAAGCCATCTGGTCCTGTCTGGTCCCTATTTCTTTTTCTGTCCTCTGTTAGCCATGAGGCAGCTTCCTGTGATGTGTCATGAGGACAAACACTGCAGTTTTGGTTACTGAAGCCCCCCGATTCCCTCGTGAAGACTGAGGATAAGAATAAATTCAAAACCTTCGCCATCTCCCCATCCTTTATTACCGGATGTCCTTACTCATTCTTTATGGGGCCAATATGGTCTGTCCTCCCTTTTTTACTGTTTATATACGTAAAGAATTTCTTGGGGGTTTTTTTGCTCTCCTCCGCTATATGTCTTTCGTGTTCTATCTTAGCCGCCCTAATTGCACCCTTACATATCTTGTTGCATTCTTTGTAAAACCTGAATGCTGATGATGATCCCTCAGTCTTGTATTTTTTGAAGATCTTCTCCTTTACTTTTATATGCATTTTTACATTGGACTGCATTTTCCAGGACTTTTGTCCATTCTTTTAAATGTATTTCCCAATGGGATGCACTGGCTAATGCCCTTATTTAATATGCTCTTAAAGCAAACCCATCTCTCCTCCGTGTTCTTTGTTTCTAAGATTTTATCCCAATTTATATCTTCTAGCAAGGTTCATAGTTTAGGGAAGTTGGCTCTTTTCAAATTCAGTGTCTTTGTGTTGCCCTTCTGTTTCCTTTTTGTGTGATTTATACTGAAGCCAATTGACCTGTGATCGCTGTTTCCTAAATTGCCCCGTATTTCCACATCCGTAATCAGGTCTGTATTGTTGCTAATCAGTAGATCTAGTAATACCTTGTTTCTAGTTGGTACGTATATCATCTGACCCATGAGATTGTCCTGCAAGACAAGGAACTGGCTAGCCTTAGACGAATGCGTGGTTCCCTCCGCCCAGTCTATGTCTGGATAATTAAAATCCCCCATTATGATAACACTTCTCATCCTTGCTGCTAATCCAAATTGTGATAGGAGTTCCATCTCCCCTCCTCTATCAGGTTAGGGGGCCTATAGCATACTCCCAGTATTATTTTCCCCTTAGCTTCATCCCTTTGGAGTGCTACCCATAAGGATTCCACCTTCACCCTAGCTCCCTTATTGATGTCATATCTCACATTCACTTGTACAATATTCGTGATATATAGGCATACCCCTCTTCCTTTTTTTCCCTCTCTATGCGATAAAGGGAATACCCTTGAATGGTTGCCAGCCAATCACGAGAGCTGTTGAACCAGGTCTCCTGAAATTCCCACAAAATCTAAATTCTCCTCATTCAACAGTATCTCTAGTTCACCCATCTTGTCCGCCAGGCTCCTGGCATTGGTGAACATGCCCCATAGTTTAGACCGGTCGCATACTGTCCTCTTATTGGGTGTTCCGAGATTGCAAATAGGACTTGTTACCATACTTATCTCGGGTTTACGTGCTTTAGTCAACCTACCATGAATGCCCCCAATACTGCCCTCATGAATATGTTCATTGCTGACTATCTATACCTCTTTACCCTCCCCCCGTCGCCTAGTCTAAAAAAACCCTCTAACTTTTCAGCCATCATCACTCCCAGCAGATCTGCACCCTCCTCATTTAGGTGCAGTCCATCCCTTCTATAGAACTGGTGACCGACTGAGAAGTCGACTGAGAAGTTGGCCCAGTTCTCCAGGAACCCAAACCCTTCTTATTACACCAGCTCCTCAGCCACTTGTCTACTTCCCTAATCTCCCTCTGCCTTTTGGTGTGGCTTAAGGTACAGGTAGTATTCCTGAGAATACTATCTTGGAGGGTCCTTTTCCTCAATTTAGCTCCTAAGTCCCTAAAATCGTTCTTTAGGACACTCCATCTGCCTCTGACTTTGTCACTAGTGCCAACGTGCACCATGACAGCCGGGTCTTCCCCAGCCCCTACCAGTAATCTGTCCACCAGATCCATGAAGTGCCGAACCCGAGCGCCTGCTAGACAGCATACAGTTCGGCGCTTCAGGTCTTTGTCACAGATTGCCCTCTCTGTCCTTCTAATAATTGAGTCCCCTACCACCAGAATCTGGCTATCCTTTCCCTTTGCTTCCCCCCCCCACTCTCACTGGAGAAGTTCTTCCCCTGGCAGCTAGGAGAGTCCCTCATCTCCAGCAGTTCTGGTCCCTGACGGGTTTCACCGATGTCATGCATATATTTCTTCTAGGAGGACACACTGAAAAGTTCTATCGCCAAATCATAATTTCTTTTGGCCTATAGGATCATTTTCTTCAGAAAAGATAATTATATTGAATCCTGAATAATCCTGAATAATTCACCTATTAGAGCTGAAATATTTTGTTTTTGTATGCACACTTGATCCAGTTGACTTATTAGCACCTCATAGGGTGTCCCAAAAGTCCCCATAGGAAAAAATAAACTCATATTATATTTTATATTTAGTTATATTTAAACATTCTACAGGATAACATAATGCTGTCTCTCTTAAACGAAGATGAACAGTTATCTTCTTTTTAACAGGATGGGACGCCACCTCATTATAGTATCAGCGTATGGAGATACAGTTTGTGGATTGGTCGCTGGAATGGCCTGCATGATCCCCTGATCTTTCCTCACTTGTGGGGCCACTTAAAATCCTTGGTATATAAGGAAAAGATTAGAAACAATGATCATTTAAAGGAACTAATCTGAAATGCAATTACTTGCATAACAACATGTATCTTGGAACATGTTCCTCATGGGTAGGGGAGAAGACTTCATGTGTGTGTAGAAAGAGATGGCCAAAACATAGAAAATATTTTGTAAATATTTAGTAAAATTGTGTAATGAATATTTTGTAAATAAAGGTACATTACGCTACAATTTCCCATTTTCCCTATGTATGGCAACTTTTGGGACACCCTGTATATACCGGTATAGTCTCTGCTGATGTATTTATTACCTATTCCCTTCACACACCGATTTATTTTAGATTTTATTTCACATCTGATTGGATCATATGAGAAAGGATGTTTCTACTTAAGCAACCAAGTTAACGTTTTAGAAGGACCTCACACTATGGAGTGGACCTGGCAGATAAAATCTTTAAAAAGAGCGGATTAGCTATGGCTCGCTAAAGTTCTCTTAATGTTCTACTAATCATCATAAAGTCTGAAATGCTGTTTAAAACTAAAGGATAACAGTAGTTTGAGCAATATGTCTTCATAGCTACAAATAACAATCATATTATAGTTATTAAATATACCTTGTTTGCCTCCCCAACTATTAACATTATTCTAAAACCTTTACGTTAGAGACATAAACACATTTTGCCAGATGGATTGGGGAGGGCAGAATTGGGGGGAGGGGTGTATCGGTATTCCGGTTCAAGTACACAAATGCCTCTGGTTTTGTTGAACCCCGTGGGTGGTGAGGAATACAATTGCTAATGATCATTGTACATACCAAAAGATCTATTTATTATGTTTCAAACCGAAACTCAAATGTATCTATCAGGCATTAATTCAACAGATTAAGAAGAATAAATATTCTATAGGATCAAGCTGGTGTGTTGTGTTTTATTACAGTGTTCACATAATTCAGGTTCAGATACAATCTTATTTCACCAGAAGCATTATTTATTTTACAGCAGATAGCGCATGCACAGTCAGTAAATTGTGGCAACAAATTTAGCTCTGTCACATACACTATCTAGTTATAGATTAAAAAAAAATAAAATTATATTTATCTCAAGGTGAACCTGTGGCTGGAATATGAGCATTTAAGTGGTTGCAAGCGGTAAATTAGCTTTTAACTAAGCCCTCACTGACCTTGACAGCTGCAGGCACTGTGGAGCAATTCATAGCAGAACTGACATGCTTGTCTAAAGCAGCTCAGCTCACACTGCACCCCTCTCCCAGCAGTGACTCAGCAGCCTTCCAGCCTTTAAATCTGTAATATATATACAGAGCAGATAATAGAGCAGGGATTGGCAATGTGTGTACCAAACATGGTCCGTCTCATCCAATATAGCATACAAGAGAAAACCTAGTGCTCCAGGCAAGGTGTAACCCCTCTGGATTTTAAAAGGCGGACCAGGTAATAATGTAAAAAAATATGTCTATTTATTGAAATCACACAATAAAATTGCATTAGCAAAAAAGGTATAATAATCAAGGATATATGTACATTATGCAATGTTAGTAACAAAGAAATTGGATACAAACATTGGCATGAATCTCAGCTACCATATGTGCGTTGATGGGCTAGCTAGAGTTCATGCTACAAAATGACGCCTGACATGTTTTGGACCATGTAGTCCTTCCTCAGAGGCTTAATGTCATTTGGAGAATCAAAAAGTATTCTACAATATAAGAAATATTGATACAGTTTAATAAGTAACATACGTTACATACACACATATGTTAGCTGAGATTCATGCCACTTTTTGTATCCAATTTCTTTGCTACTAACATTGCATAATCTACATATATCCTTGATTATTATACCTTTTTTGCTAATGCAATTTTATTGTGTGATTTCCATAAATAAATATATTTTTTTTACATTATTACCTGGTCCGTCTTTTAAAATCCAGAGGGGTTACATCGTGCCTTGAGCACTAGGTTTTCTCTTGTATATATAGAGCAGGAGCTCTGGGAAGGTCAACAGGGTGAGCTGAGCTGCTGAAAGATCAACTTTGACAACTTCAGAGCTTCTGCTATGAACTTTAAGGATGGATTGCTCCATGGTGCCTGCAGGTACAGAGGTCAGTGAGAGCCTGTTTTAAAGCTCATTTTTGCCTAATACAAATATGAAAATACTTGAATGTCCATAGTCTGGTCACAGGTTCACTTTGGGGGACTTGTGTGGCATTCCTTAAGGCAGTGAGGTTAGAGGGGGCAGCCATAATCCTCAGAATTTACAAACTATGGTAACGGTTTTCTAATTGTGCTTCTATTTTCTGCCCACCTCAAGACATCTTTGGCTAAATTTAGTAGGACAATTGTGGGAGGATAGGGAGTCAAGGCAATATTTCAGAAAATAGGAAGCCAACTTTCATTGCTCTTGTTTGGTGAGCTAAGCAGTTGAGAAATATCTCTGCATACAACCAGACTGTAGGCTACCTCCAATATCACATTCTAACATCAGTTTGTATTAAAATAACCACATGATATAAGGAATAGAGCTTGTTCAAAAGAATGTCATCAATATTGTGTGCCTAGGGCAGCATGATGTCTAAATACAGTCTTAGAGACTCCCTTACCATATATCATCTATCATGTTTTAAAGGGAAGAAAAAAGTTTGCTGCCATTGTTCATCACCTTTTGTAAATATTTCCTTGTTGTCTGAGGTGCTAGCCTCGAACATGCATTTGGATCAGGAGTTTGTACTCCACTTCTTGCTGTATGTTTGCTCTTGGTAAATAATTTTGAATATGTTTAAATCAGCTACAACCAGAAAAGTAGATATTTTTTTTTTAATTTTTATATTTGCTTTAAATTATAAAATGGGATTTTTAGTGAATTAGTGTAACAGAAATCAAGAACCCGTATGTTAACTTCTTCAGAACAAACAGGGCCGCTGCTGTGTCTCTTGGGTTTTTCCAGTGATGAGGGCTGCAACTAAAGCTTAGCAGGTGAAAATTAGTGTAAGGGGACAACCACACATTATATTCTACTGTATGAGCACACATTTTTTTTAAATTAAAAGTACTAACAAAAAAACTCTGAAAAGCTTACCAAAAACCAAATCTGAAAGTATAATAAAATGTATTTAATAAAATATCAACTAAAGTGAGAACAAGTTCATGGGCTGTACCCTTGTCAGCTAAAATCAGTGAGTAAGCTTTAAGGGGAAAACCCATAATCCTCTCCAGCAAATCCTGACAGGTGATTGTGAGAAAAGACATGCACCACTCTGCTATTTTCCCCGTCTAGTGGTTAATGCTGAAACAGTTAGGGAATTTCTCCAAAGCTCTCAGCACATTCACACAAGAGGTAGTAGCAAATGAAGACACAACCCTTGACTGCTTTAATAAACTGGTAAAGCAGTACTGCTTACAATAGCTTTTAATATGTACAGAAGATTTATACCCAATGGATCAGTGTTTAACATAATATAATATTGACTTGATGATCTTACTAAAAGTGTAATTCCACTTTTGTTAAAAAAACAAAACAATCCCCTCTGGATGATCCCTGCCAGTTGCAAGGATTTTAACAAATAGTATAGCAGACTCCTACCTTTTTCTGCTCTGAAGAAATAGCTGTTTGTGTCACCATGTCCTTTGCAAACTGATTCTGAATGGGAGGATCTAGTTTATTATAATCTCCTGGTGCATTCACAATGTTCTGATGAGATAAGCTGCAGTGTTGGCATCCCTCTAAGTATTTAACCCTTGGCGAATATCTTATCGAAACCGAATTGCAAGGAGTGCCTACAATTTGACCTATATCTTAGTGCAAATTTGCACTCAGTGAGCCAACCACATAAGCAGGTAATGACATTTCTGGAGGGTGTTCGATACACCAATAGTGTACTCCACATTGTCTTAAATTGTACTGAAAGTTACAGCAGCTGCAGACTGAAAAGAAAACATAATTTTTCATAACATTAATCTACAGTATGGCTTGTCTATTTGCTGCATATGCTATATTAATTTGAATGTGGAGTTACCTTTTAACACACTTTATACAATAAATCATAGATGATTAAAGTTTTCAGGTGTGTTTTGAATAATTGTGTTACCTAGTTGTTCTACCCAACTGCCCTTTTTCATTCCTTTCGTTGTTTTCAAGATGTGCCTAAATTTTGGTGCAAGTTGACCTTTAACACTGGTTTCCATTTTACGATGGATAAACCCCTTTGCGTCTTACAGCTGTGTGATTAGCTGCATCAACTGACAAGCTTTTGAAACTGCCAACAGGCAGTAAGTGCACCAATCATAAAGTAGTATGGGGGGATAAGTTCTGTCACTTGCATCATTGAAATGTTTGTTATGAAACAGATTTCACCTAATCCAAGTGACAGTTCAACTGCCATTAAAGGAAAAACATTTCATTGCAAGTTATAAGGGCAACATTTTGTTGTTTTTTTTTTTTTTTTTTAAACTGTGCTAGACATGAGAATGCACATTTTTGAAAATAGATAACTGTGTGCCTGTAGTTAACTGAGGAATTGGGTATACCAACAGTCCAGAAACTTTACACTGAAGGCAGATATTATTTCCTTTATTGCACATTAAGCTGTACAAGATATTTCACATTAATCACTGCAGTCAAACATCCATCATCTACTCTGTCATACAACTGGCTTTGTACAAAAAAAAAACCTAAGAAACGGAAACAAAAACATTTTTACTAAAACCAAAAGTACATGAATCTACATTTTAAGACGACTGGCCTGCTTCCCACAACACTGCACTGAAACATGCTTACATGCCAGAAATATAATCCCAAATGTTACCAGTGGCAGTCCAGAGATTTATATAAATTATAAAATAACACTCTCTGGTATAGAGAACTAGCTTTCCCCAACTTGGCTTATTTTGACTGCCACATTGTATACACTGAACAATAATGGGCTGGCAGTGGAACTCGCACACAACAAGCATGCACAGATTGGAGCATAAGATGAAAAACTGACACTATTTAATGGCAATAGCAAGGTTTCACTTCACCGGAAAAAAAAACCTGATACAGCTGTTAAAACATAAATCCGCCAAAAACAACTCAGTTTACAGCAAACACTAGTAGGTTCCATCATTTGAGTGGACCTACATCAAAGAGATTACCCCATGTCATGCTCTACCTGCTAGTGTCTCTGCAGCAGTACAATGGAATCCTCAGGATAGAACTACGTGGATGATGGAAGAGAAGCCACAAAAAAGCAAAACAGATACAGTAGAACAAATAGCTTCCTATGCAGCAAGCTACACCTACGCAAGAAGCATGTAGCAGAGATAAATTGCGCACAATTGGAGCATTTTTTGTTGGTATGAGATTAATGGCTACTGAATTTTGTGTAATTTAAACCGTAGGAAATCTATTGTTCCATCTGTTCAATTGATCATTACTCATATCAAATAATTTCTATTGATCTTAGCAGCGGTATTCAGGTCATAAAAATTGCCCCTGTAGATCTTGCTTGAAAGGTCAGGATAGTACCTTCATTAAGCACTGGGCAGGGTAATTATGGCTATGAAGGGGAGAGAACAGAGTTAGGACATCCAAGGGGTGAGCTCCTTGCTGTGGTCCTCTACAATTATAATATGCAACAATTATTCTCACCAGCACCCAGGCATAACTGAGCAATCAGATTTGGTACATCTAACCCTTTAACCACAGTGATGGAATCTACAATCACTATTTAATTGGTAATTCAGGCACAATAAAAAGTATGTGAGATGATCTTTGCTGTACAGTGAACCCAAACAATTGTATTCCTCAAGCCCGTTTTTGTATCTCCTCCCTGATTTTCAAGATATGGGAGGTGGAAGAATGCGTTTCGAGCAGGTGTCATGAATTCTACCACTGGACAGTGATATCAGCCCTTAGATGATGTTGTTCTAAAGATGTAGGCCTATAAATGGAGCAGTAGAATGACAGCAAGCATTTGTGACATTCAACAAGTCATCACGATACAGACAGTGAAATGAATTGGGCTGTGACCCACAATCAATATAGCACAAATGTTCAACCTCAGAAATATTGAACATAAAATATATATGAATAGAGAGCATAAGAAGGGGATGCCTTTAAAAGTATGCTAGAATCCTAATGTAGCAAGTCTAAATAATGGTGCTTCACAAACAATAGTGCCAAAAGTCACCCTTGCCAGCACCCGTACTAATCCATTCTGTTTGCTGCCCCTCTCATTTGTTCTTTCCTGTACAAAAAAGGAGCAAGATGAGACATGCATGTCCTGGTACCATCTCCTGCCCATTCAGCATGCTTAGACTTTGGCTTTGGTATAAACATACAGTAGTACGGTCTTAAGCAAATAAGGATAAGGCTATTTACCGTGTAACTTTTTATACCATTAACTATAAATGAGTAACATGTTTTTAGGAGAATGTGGAAGAATGGGAGAAAGAGGCAGGAGATAGCACAATATGACATATCTTATGCAGTACATCCAGAATCCTCATTGACTACATGACTGAATACAGCCAATGGCCAAACACTTATGTACACTTGAGAATTCCACCTACCTACATGGCCCAAAGTATGCAAACACCCTTCCAAATGATTGAGTTCATGTGTTTACAGTAGTAGGGAACTACTACAGGATAAAAAGAGATTTTAACCACTAAACTACCGCCCACCGTCATATGACGGCGGGACGAGGCAGCTCTTGTTCTGGGCGGACGTCATATGACGTGATCGCCCTCCCGAGCCACTAGCTGGCGCGCGCGGGTGCCCGCTGCGTCGCTTGGGACCCGGTGCGCGTGCCCAGCAGCCGCGATGTCCGCCGGGCACCCGCGATTGCCGGGTAACAGAGCAGGACCGTGGATCTGTGTATGTAAACACAGATCCACGTCCTGTCAGAGAGGAGAGGAGACCGATGGTGTGTCCCTTGTACATAGGGACACGGATCCGTCACCTGCCCCAGTCAGTCCCCTCCCCCCACAGTTAGAATCACCTCCCTAGGACACACATAAACCCCTAGTGTTAACCCCTTCCCTGCCAGTCACATTTACACAGTAATCAATGCATTTTTATAGCACGGATCGCTGTATAAATGTGAATGGTCCCAAAAATGTGTCAAAAGTGTCCAATATGTCCGCCGCAATATTGCAGTCACAATAAAAATTGCAGATCGCCGACATTACTAGTAAAAAATAAATAAATAAATAAAAATCCTATAAATCTATCCCCTATTTTGTAGATGCTATAACTTTTGCGCAAACCAATCAATATACGCTTGTCGCGATTTTTTTTTACCAAACATATGTAGAAGAATACACATAGGCCTAAACTGAGGAAAAAATTTGTTTAAAAAAAAAATTGGATATTTATTATAGCAAAAAGGAAAAAATATTGTGTTTTTTCAAAATTGTCCCTCTTCTTTTGTTTATAACGCAATAAATAAAAAACACAGATGTGATCAAATACCACCAAAAGAAAGCTCTATTTGTGGGGAAAAAATGATAAAAATTTCATTAGGGTGCAGTGTAACATGACCGCGCAATTGTCATTCAAAATGCGACAGCGCTGAAAACTGAAAAATGGCTTGGGCAGAAAGGGGGTGAAAGTGCCCTGTATTGAGGTGGTTAAATAACATTGCAGTTTGGGGAAGGTCCTTTTCTTTTCCAGCATGACTGAGCCTCTGTGTGTAAAGCCAGGTTAACAAAGACATGATTTGATGAGTCTGGTGTGAAGTAACTTGAGTGGTCTACATACTGTACAGCCCTGACCTCAACCCTAATAAACTCCATTAGATAAACTGGAACTCCAATGCAAGCCATGTCTTTTGATTCAAAATCAGTAACTGACCGTACAAATGCTCCTTTGGCTGATGGACAAAAATGCAACAAATACACTTCAAAATGTTTTGGAAAGCCTTCCCAGAAGAGTGGGGGCTATTAAAGCCAAAAAGGTAGGATAACTCTATATTAATGGCCATGGTTTTGGAATGGGAAGTCCAGCATGTTCATAACGATGTGATGGTCAGGCGTTTACATACCTTTGGCCATATATTGCAATGAGGCTGCCAACATGCAAATATAAACTTTTACTGTCCTTCCTAGATGACATTTGATAGACCACAATCAGAAAACATTTCTGCCAACACTCAACAGTTATTATGGCTGGGTAACTGAACCCCATCTAGCCAAGTGACTATTAAAAGCATTTAACCAGCGACCACATTGAGCAGTTGACCAAACAATGGCATCGGTTGACAAATTAATGAGCACACATCTCACACTAGTAATTGAATGTAACAATATAATTCTACATTGCACTTAGCAAACAAAAAAACAAATAACATGCAGTGTGGTGTTTCTGTTGTCTTGGGCAACTAAGGAATATCCATTCTGACAGCGTAAAAAAACTCTGCACACTGTAATTAAGAATGAGTTGTGGTAAGATATACAGTATATATGTAAAAATATCAGCGGTTACCCAACTCATAGACCTCATAGAACTCATAGACCTCATTGGAGGTCTCTTTACAGGGGTAGTTGCCCCCCATTCTTTATATGAACCTATAATTTGCTGACCCTTTCATAAGATATTATAGTCTTTGGATCAACACAAGACTGAAAGGCAGTAGCAGCTGTACCCATAAATTCTAAGAGCAGCATGATTGCCTATTGCCTCTTTGGGTAGTGCTAAGCTAAAAAACTATGTGAGTCACATCACACATTATGGCTATTGAGAGATACATGTAAGAGAAGTCAACATATATAATCGGAACTTCTCAGTCATATTTACATTTCAGTCTGACGACAAATAAAAGTAATGTGAGGAACTCACAATCTCTTAGCTATAGGAATGTTCGATCACTTGCTTGGTACTCTTACAAAGCCAAACAAGCCAGGACAAAAAAATATGGACTACAAAGAAACATTTTACACTTGTTCACAAATATTGCACTAGTGGCCTATCCGTGCAAATCACACTTACACAAGATTGCTAAAAAAAGAAAAAAAAATACACACACCTGCATGAGATTGTTCTTTTATGAAGTCACAGAACAGACGGTACTAAAGTCCATGTCTACAATGTCTACCCATGCCTACAATTACAATGACGGCAAGTTCTATAAAATTAAAAAAGTTCCAGAATCAAAGGATTCCGATAAGCCTGTACGTATAATGAATAGGGCTTCCTAACCATGTCATGCAAATGGTCGTGTTAAGATCACGGGTTTTCCCATACGCACGCACACCCAAACTATGAAACTGGAGTCAGGTATTATTCCCCACAAAACATTAAAAAAAAGTCATAATAAACAGTCAGGTTGGACTTGAAAGAGGCACAATTCTGTGTATACTATTAACACCAGCTTGGAATCACAAGGTTAATGGAGATAGAGAAGTAGCATCACAGGAGTAAACAGAAGGAAGAGACGGACTAGACAGAAAGAGGGGACACTGCATAGAAAAACACAGTCCAGGTCAGCACTGAAACATGGCAAGAACTGCACAAAATTTAGGATTTTTTTTTTTGTTTGGCTAGACTCTCTCTTCAACAACCCCTCACACAGCCTGGGCTTGCTTTGGTCCTACTGCAACGCCATTACAGTCGAGAATGTACTGCAAACAACCTTGAGGTGGAGGTCGTTGGGCTGGAATCTTGCTCAGTTCAGATTCTTTCATCATTCCGCTCTGCAAGACAGAAATGAGAAACAACTATTATATTTAGAGTTTTCTTACTCTCAGTTATTTATGCATTTCCACTGATCTCCCATCAGAATGAATATTAAGCCTTGAAACAACCAGAGCTTTTTTTTATTTTTTTATTTTAGTTTTAGTTTGTTCAATTTTCTGATAGCTATTGGAGTCAAATCAACGTTCATTTTGAACCACAATGATGAAAAAATTCAAAGTGGGAGGATGGAAAAAATTTTAGTGAACGAATACATTTCTAACAGTGAATATGGTTTTCAGTCTGGAAAATTCATTCACTCTAAAATCGATTGTTAAAAGCAAACTTTTTTTAAGTACGAACTGCATCTGTCAAAAAATCAACTGTACTGATGAAAATTAATTTTAGTACAAATGTTTGTTTGAAAATCTACTAGTGTATGGTGAGCATTAGACTCCTGGCTCTAACAAAGGAATGGAGAGAGGGAAGTTGAGTATCAGTGAGCAGGGTGTTGTTCTTTCAAGAGAACCTGTCACCCGTAAAAAGCTGTGACAGAGTCTCTTCAATGGTTGCTAGGGATGAGCCGAACACCACCCGGTTCAGTTTGCAGCAGAACATGCGAACAGGCAAAAAATGTGTTTGACATGTACACCGTTAAAGTCTGTGGGACACGAATTGTCCCCCCTCTTTTCCTGTGGCCTGCCAGGTTGCATGCTCGGATAAGGGTCTGGTATGAATTTTTGGGGGGACCCTCACGCCATTTTTTTTTTATTTTGGCGCGGGGTTCCCCTTGAAATCCATACCAGACCTGAAGGGTCTGGTATGGATTTTGAGGGGGACCCCTAATAAACTGGGGGGGATCCCATGCCATTTTTTTCAATGACTTTTATCTGTATTGCTGGGACCCGACAATTCATTATGGTCGCGAGTAGTTTTAAATTACTTGTTTTCCTTTAGAAATGTCATTTTGTGCAGGGACTGTTCTAAACACGGGGAAAATGCGCCACTTTACAGGCATACTATAGACACCCCCCAGATACGAAATTTAAAGAAATATTCACTTTTATTGTTTCACTTTAAGCATTATTAAAATCACTGCTCCCGAAAAAACTGCAGTTTTTAAAACTTTTTTTTGCATTGATACATGTCCCCTGGGGCAGAACCCGGGTCCCCAAACACTTTTTATGACAATACCATACATATAAGCCTTTAAAATTAGCACTTTTGATTTCTCCCATAAACAATTAATTATAGCCGCGAGTAGTTTTAAATGACTTTGTTTCCTTTAGAAATGTCATTTTGTGCAGGGACTGTTCTAAACACGGGAAAAATGCGCCACTTTACAGGCATACTATATTTCACTTTTATTGTTTCACTTTAAGCATTGTTAAAATCACTGCTCCCGAAAAAAAGTCAGTTTTTAAAACTTTTTTTTGCATTGATACATGTCCCCTGGGGCAGGACCCAGGTCCCCAAACACTTTTTATGACGACAACTTGCATATTAACCTTTAAAATTAGCACTTTTGAGTTTTCAAGTTCGTGTCCCATAGACTTTAACGGTGTTCGCATGTTTGAACAAATTATTTGCCTGTTCGCATGTTCTGCTGCGAACAGAACCGGGGGGTGTTCGGCTCATCCCCAGTAATCATGTATGCATGTAAGTATCATTGACTCTGCAATAGTATTAATTGCTCTGTGCAGCTATGTAGTTAGTTCATGCTTCCCAGGACAAGAAGGGGTTAACCGTGTTTTAGAACTTGCCCGTGAGTCCTGCCCCGTCGTAAGGCACATAAATACAGGGGGAATGCTCAGAGAAGCTCTCTCTCTTTTCCACGTAGGATTTCAGAGAAAAAACTGTGGCACCATGTAGTCCTACTGGACCATGTGCATCCCCCCCTCCCCTTTTGGGTCACCCTGCTGGGATTCTTCCTAGAACTAGGAACCTCCATAAATGGACCTGATGTACTTTACTTTGGGCAAGATGTGAACCTGGTCAGCCTGCATTAGTTGATTAGGGCTGGACTCTGTTTCATGTACAGTGTGAATTGTGCCACTGAATGCTCAGTAAAGTTTCATTAACCATTTCTGAGCCTGGTCTGAAGTTATTCAAAAGAAGTGTATGGTGCTATATGGCATATCAGAAGAACAGTACCTGTAAATCACACACAAGGTAGAAGAGGAAGGCCAAAACAAAGGGTTAACTTAACAGGAGTATCGGGAGAGTAGTCGCCATGGGTAACCATGAACTGGTGGGAAGTGAATAGCAGCCAGCCAGTAAGGACCAGTACCAAGCTTGGGTGACAGGTCCTCTGGGGTCAGCATTTTAGCTTACTCCCTAGCGATCGGTTCCAAAAAAAAATTGTGAACCAAACCCGTGATACGGAGGCCCCATGTAAGTGCACGCATGAGGTCTGGCGGGACCCCATTCTATCACTGAGCGAGAGTTGGCAGATTTGCTGGACTGGCAGAGAGGACATAGGCTCAGCCGAGTCCTATCTGAAATATCTGGCGAAAGTGTGTAGTGACATGGGACAATACGCTTCACAGAGGAACTTTATGTTACACAACTGCAAACAGTGTATGGCTCATCTCTAAGCTTTCACAGTAAAGCAGTCCCACCTAGTCCCAGGCATTGATGAGCATGTGCACGAGAGGAGGTACCCCGCACGTGCAGGATGAGCAGGCCCCACCCACATGCAGTTGGCTTTTCCAAGTTGTGTAGCCCTGGAACTATGCAGGTACTATCAAATGAGTCAATTGACCACAGCTCAAGGAACCTCTAGCAACCACTAGAGGAAACCTAGGAAATCTATTTCACAGAACCCTGGTTGAGAATGGCTGACCTGCAGACTAAACCATTTCACTATTGTGCTTTACAATAGGGAAAAGGAAGATACTATTTTAATCAGGATAGAATAAAGTACATCACTGTAACCTATGGTGCAATTATACATATGTACTATATAAAAGGTATATCTTAAAGTTGAATTTCAGGTATGGCAATTTTTGCATAGTTACAGTAAGTATGCATGTACCGTACCTGACCGATCCCCGTGAAATCTCTGAAACACTGTAGTTGGCACTGCTGTCAGAGACAGGACGATGACATCATGATCTCCACCTTGTCCAATCAGAGAATACTTTGCAATAGTTAAGGCTCCGCTGAGAGCCTAAGCCAGCCACTCCACAGTGAGCGCTGGAGAAGCAGAGCAGAGAGCGGTGACTGACAGTCACTGCTCTCTGTTCATGAAGACTGAGAACTGAGTGATCTGCAGTCATGTGATCGCTCAGTTCTTTGGCTTAGAGCTGGCAGGGGACAACTGCAGCATCAAACCGGTAAGTATGAATGGTTATTTTTTTAAATCCTGCACTTCTCCCTTAAGGGGTTCTTAAGCAGCAAGATATTAAATCTTTTTGGGGGTTTAGATATGCTTTAATTCGAGTCTAGGTGCCCTGAGTGAAAGTAACAAGAATACTTTAATTCCAGGTTTCCTGTCTGTAGTCAACATATACACTTTAATACCAGTTCAATGGTGTAAATTATTCTGGTTGGACTTTAGAACATAAGGTAAAATTACAGTCTATTTACATACTAGCACTGTCACGGGACATCAATAAGGTGTCTATGACTGCATTCCTCTTAACATATGTACATAATAGTTAGTAAACAGTAGCTTCACAAAACTGCAAGTATTTTGGTATTTATTAACTAAATTAAATGTATGGTGTCAAATCTAAATCCTTTTTACAACACTGGGCAATATGAATAGATTGGAGCCATGCATGGTACATAAATAAAATAAATAGACTAGTTAAAGAAACAAGTTACTGAATAGCCAACATTTCTCCAGTCTGGGTGCCTGCAAAAACTTAAACTGCATTCGGTTAAAAATGTTTAAAGAGACCGTCTACTACCTATATTAATATCACAAGTTTGCAGAGATGCCAGAGGGATGAATAATGTACTAGCTCCTTATACCTCTAATTGTCTGTAGCAGTGAGATTCCCCCATTACAGTCCTTGGATCTGACCCCTTTAACCACTTCACCCCCGGGAGGTTTTACCCCTTTCCTGACAAGGCCATTTTTTGCGATACGGCACTGCGTTGCTTTAACTGACAATTGCGCAGTCGTGCGACACTGTACCCAAATAAAATCGATGACCTTTTTTCCCACAAATAGAACTTTCTTTTGGTGGTATTTGATAAACTCTGCGGTTTTTATTTTTTGCGCCAAAAAAAAACCCCTCAATTTTGAAAAAAAAAAATATTTTTTACTTTCTACTATAATACACATCAATAAAAAATGTAAAAAAATAAATCTAATTTCATAATCAATTTAGGCCAATATGTATTCTGCTACGTTTTTGGTAAAAAAATCCCAATAAGCGTATATTGATTGTTTTGCACAAAAGTGATAGCGACTACAAACTATGGGATAGATTTATGGCCTAAGGCCAAAAAATGTATTGGCCTAAATTGATTAAGAAATTCAAATTTTTTTGATTGGATATGTTTTAAAGCAGAAAGTAGAAAATAGTGTTTTTGTTTTTTTTAAATTGTCAGTCTTTTTTTGTTTATAGCGCAAAAAAAAAAACTGCAGAGGTGATCAAATACCACCAAAAGAAAGTCCTATTTGTGGGAAAAAAATGGCATACATTTTATTTGGTTACAGTGTCGTACGACGGCGCAATTGTCATTTAAATTAATGCAGTGCCGTATCGCAAAAAATGGCCTGGTCATGAAGGGGGTAAACATTCCGGAATTGAAGTGGTTAATGTGCCCATGATTCGGGTGATCTTACCCATATGTTGTGGAGATTCCTCATACTGACTCGGCACTGAACAGTGTCCCTTTAAAGTTGAACTCTGGATTTAGCAAATACTGGCTATATACAAAAAGACGTGTGTATTCTTACTTGATCATTGGTGTGCTTTGTGTATTTTTTCCAGATCCGTAAAGTGATCCAGTGTGAAACACTACCTCTGCGCAGGAACTTCCTGTAATAAAGACCAATCACTGCTGCTCTCAGGGTGACTGGTCTTGTCTCCACCCTCTCCTGTCCTTTTCTACAGGCAGCATGTAGTGGGTGTGGCCTGCTGAGTCCCTCCCACAGCTCTCTGCACAGGCTGTGTACAGCACAGTGATGATGTCACCACTACTTTTAAAAGGTAATATCTGGAGCTGCAAAGCTATTTGGTGCACACCAAGTGGATTTATAATTTTTGTGGCTACTGAGGGATATATTTATATGAAAGTTTTTGTGATTAGAGATCAGCTTTAAGACAAAAACCATTAAATGTATAACATTTTTTTTTTTAAAAAGCTGCTTAAGCTTTTCATATAACAGAAATGTACCTATTTAACAATATTATGTATGTGAAACTCTTGTATTCAACCATGAAAATCCTGTGTTCAACTTCACAATGATCACATTTCTCTGTGTTTGATTATTATTGTACGTTAATGTGCTTCCAGCTGGTACTAATTGGTATAGGGAAAATGAAGCATGCAGGTCATTTGGTAATATTGCCTAAGCATTGCAAATGCTTTGACCTTGATGAAGTTCCAAGAGAACAGGGATATAACTCAACGGTACTGGCATGCAGCCAAATGTCAATGTACCGGCATAGATGAGCATACAGAAAAGTGGGATCTAATAAATTTGCCTTCTGCACTTGTCAAAAAAGTATTAAAAATATATGACAGCAAACGAAACAGTTCAGCACAGGATTTAAACCTCCAGAAATGTGTGGGCACACCGAGGGTCGGGACAATGTGTGGGCAGGAGGGATGGCTGCCCAGGGCACTGTGGTATCATGTGAGGTGAAAGGGTGCCATAAGGATATTTGGGGGGGAATTTGTGTTGGAAGGGGGAATTTTGGGGGTGGCAAGGGGTAAGTATTGTTCTAGAAGGAGAAATTTGAGTGGGGTGCCAAGAGTGATGATTTAGGGGGATTTGTGTTGGGAGGGGGGATGGGGAAGAAGATTTGTGCTAAAAGGGGGGATTTGGGGGGAATTTGTGCTGGGAGGGGTGATTTGAAGTGGGGGGGTTAAGATGTGTACTAGGAGGGAACATTTAGGGGTAGAGAATCTGGGGTGATTTTTTTTTGGGGGGGGGCATTTGAGCTAGGGGGAATTGAGGGATGGGGGCAAAGATTTTTGCCGATAAGGGGGGATTAGGCAGAGGGGGATTTGTACTGGGAGGAGGGGGAACTTATGCTTAGGGGATAAGCAAGAAGATTAATACTCAGTGTTTTTGTGGGGGGATGTTTGCTGACACATTATGCTCATACATCCTGGGGGCAGAGGGCGCAGTTTGGCATGTTTGCATTGCAAGACCGCGCAATTGTCAGTTAAAGCAACACAGTGCCGTATTGCCAAAAAATGGCCTGGTCTTAAGGGGGTAAACCCTTCCGGGGCTGAAGTGGTTAAATGATAAGTTCACCTTTAATAACATGTTACATGTTACACCCATATTCATGGGCGGGGGATTCTCTCTCTGCACTCGCTGTCAAAATTTCAAAGCAGCATGGCTGTGTGGGTATTAATAATTTACAGTGATCTGTGAATGAATGAACAAGTCCTATCTGCCACCACGGAAGACCACTTGTAGTTCTTAATGAACTGCAAGCGCGCTGGTGAGTGCCCTTCCTGCTATTTAGTAAATGTCTGCCCATACGGGAGGTACTGAGAGTCTTCAGGAGCCTGACACTGCACCCACTGCCTGTTGATTGCAGGTGCAACCCTTTATCTGCAAAAAAAATGTGCATTTTTAATTAAATAAGTAAACTTATTCTGTAATGTATTGCCTGTTTTATGTTAAAAAAAAAGAAAAAAAAAAAAAAAAAACATTTACAAAGCTGCTCCCAGCCCCCCCTTAAACACTTACCTGAGCAAAATCTCGATCCAGCGCTGTGCCCATCTGCACCAGCTCTTCCTACCTCTCTCTCTTCTCACAGGGTACTTGGCAGCAGTGGGAACCATTGGCTCCTGCTGCTGTCAGTAAAAACCTGTGAGGCGGAGCCGAGTTGTGCTGTGTTTTTCTATAGACAAACACAGCCTGGCTTGGGATCAAGCCTGCACAAATGCCCCCCATAGCAAGCAGCCTGTTATGGGGGCACTCAGAGATGAGGAGGAACCAAGAGTGCCAGTGGGGGACCCCAGAAAAAGAGGTTCAGCGGCCATTCTGTGTAAAACAAAAAACAAATGACAACCACTTTAAGGAAACCCATTCATTTTGAACAGGCTGCCCGCACACCTAACCACATCCAGAATTGCACTTGACACTTTTCAGAAAAGCACACATGGCCACTTGCATTACCACAACACAAAACAGTGTGAACCTGTACTCTGAGGAAATTTCTAATAAGAATATGAAGTCCATGCTCCAGAAAATGCACTTATTAAGGCAATCTGTCCTCTGGCCTCTAGGGGCACTGTGCACATTGTGTGTGACTATTTCCCCCCTCTCTCTACCCCCCCCCCCTTGCTTTTCAAAGGACACTTCAGGTGTAAATGAGGCCTTATTGCAATCCATGTGCCGTAAAAAATAGCTGCACATTTAAAGCCTACGTTTAGGTTAAAAAAAAAAAAATCAGCACAAGAGACATTACTTATTGCAAAGTGTCCCTTGTGCTGGTGCCGGCTAACTGTCATAATTCTGAAATCTGAAGTCCTCTGCCCCCATATACCCAGCAGCATTAATCTGAGCGTGAGACCTGTGACAGGCACTCATCAAGGGCGTTGACTATGCCCACCCTTTCTGTCCCCCTCCTCCATTCATAAATCTGTACTATAGCTGTCATGAATGACAAGTGATCTGTAAGTGGAGGATAAAGACCTTTCATTCATCCACCTGTCTTTCCTTCATAGAGTGCTTTTCATTCATAGAAGCTATAGTACAGCTTCTATGAATGGAGGAGGAGAGCAGAAAAGGCAGGAATAGTTGGCACTCTTAAAGAGTGTCTGTCATTGGTCCAGAGATGGTATTAACCCCCGGAGTACCAGAAGAGTATAGCTATGCACAGGACATCAGATTTCAACTATAACAGCCAGCAACAGCACAAGGGACAATTTGCCTTAAATGGAAGCAATGTCATATGTGCTGAAAAACATATACCTAAACTTAGGCTTTAAATATAACACTCTTATTAGGGGTGTGAAAGACGGCATTGACTTCTTTTAGTCGTCATCAAAAGTATGTATGGCTGCACAGCATCCCCTAATGGTAAAAAATGCTGCTTGCAACAGGTAATATATATGTATAGAAAATATGTGATAAAGAAAAGTTGTTTTTGTATTTGCAACTAGCACCTCCACTGTTAGGCACCTCTATTTTAAGGTACCACTGACAGAATGACTACAAGCAGCGCTGTATATGTTGACATTACAGTGAGTGGATATATTGCAAAGCTTATTGTCTGCCCACCATTCCAGTAATTCATTTTTTTTTGGTATCAAGATGGTGATATTGGCAGCTCCGAACAGGTGTTAGCATGCTATTCAAATTATTACCACCAGTAATATAATTTGCAACCTGAGATATATCCTCTCACCTTGGTCAAACTGTGATCTTGACCAATCTTCTCCTAAAATGTAATTACATAAAAATCTTTGGCACGCTATCCTGGCCCTACCCCTCCCAATAAACTATATTGGAGGTAAATGACACCTGTAAAGTACTTAAATTAGCAGCAGAATTGATATACGTTTGTTTTGTGGTTTTTCTGGTTTTTATCCTGCTCATAAAAGTTGTGTACCCATATATGTGCATTGTAAATTACTGCAATGGGTAAATGTCATAATCGCAGACAAATTCAAGATGTGCCTAACACTGGGCTTAGCACGCCACCTGCTGGTGAATATGAAAACTATTTTTATTATTACTGAGGTCCAATTCCAGTTTAGGATAATACAGGGAAGAATTAGTTTGTCTTTGAATCCCTTTTTGATCCCAGAATTTTCTTCACTTATTGTTATAGTGATATAATAATAACACCACCTACAGCATATAGCAGGGTTGGGAAAGGTCAGAATCTCTGTGAAGTTTTTATTGCTGTCTGTGACCTATGAAAGTTTTTACACATTTCTTGTCCTGGTGTCCCGGGCATCAACAGTGAGGGAAAATCTCCCAATGAAGTCACGGGCAGCAATAAAAACATGACCATATTTCTAAAGCCATGTCCAGATGGGCATTGACACCAGTAGCCTGTTAACAAATGCCTTTTTTATACAACTCTACTCTCCAGGTGCTGCATGCAGGCAGCCCAATAATGTCTATTGCAGTGGTTCTCAACTCCTGTCCTCAGGACTCACTAACAGGCCAGGTTTGCAAGATAACAGAAATACATCACAGGTGGTATCATTTGCTGCTCAGTGATTGCCGTATTCTAGTCTGCATCTCCCCAAGGTAATACTTAAAATCTGGCCTGTTGGTGGGTCCCAAGGACTGGAGTTGAGAACCACTGGTCTATTGGGATGCAGTGGCTGCACAGACATAGCCACTGATCGCAATTTGATAACTGCGTGGGTGTGAATGAGCAGCCCTAAACACAGATTGTATCCTAAGGCCCCTTTCACACATGTGCCTCTGCATAATGGAATCCGCTTGCTCAGCGGGGGATTGCTCCGTTGATCCTCGCTAAGCAGCCAGGAGCAGACACCGACACAGTTCCGCTCTCCTCTATGAAAAAATAGAATGAAAACGGACCTGTCCCTTTCCATCCGGTGCCATCCAATCTGATCCGCCAGACAGATGGAAAATAGGAACAACATCCGTCTGGTTTTGGCAGACAGGATTGGATGGCGGCTGCTCCATAGAGGAGACTGCAGGGTATGATGAGGTCCGCCTGAAAAACTGACAGGCAGACCTGATCGGACAGCCCATGTGGAAGAGCCCTTGTAGACAAGAATACTGTTTACTGTCTATGTCTGATCTCCCTGGCTGTTGCAAACCCGGCTTGTCTGACCCTGCATCTTGCTCATCCAGCCTGCTAACAGCTCTCTATCCTCATCTGGCTTCCTGCTTCCACCTGTCTACTTCAGCCTACCAAGCTCTTGGCAGCTCTTCTACCATCAGCCTGCTCGCTGTCCCATCTACCTGCCCACTGCAGCCTCACAGACTACTGAACTGATAACAGGCACTCATACGTCACTGTGCTCCTGTGACTGCTGTCTCACTATCAGTGGTCCCCGAGCCGGAGCTGTACGAAAGGTCTACCTCTACACGTCAGGCTCACTAACCAGGTACGTGACAGGCCCCTCAAAGTCAGCCTGTAACTTTAGCAGAGAAACAGCCCCAAAGCATAATGTTTTCACCTCCGTGCTGGACTGTAGGGATGGTGTTTTTAGTGTCATAGTCAGCATTTCTTCCTCCAAACACGGCAAGCCGAGTTAATGCCAAAGAGCTCAATTACGGTGTCATCTAACCACAGCACTTTCCCACAATCCTTCTCTGAATCATTTATATATTCATTGGCAAACTTCAAATGGGCGATGTAGGATTTCAATCCATGGTGGCGTATTGTGTTACCAATGGTTTAGTTATTGTGGTCCCAACTGCCTTGAGATCATTCACAAGCTCCTCCCGTGTAGTTTTGGGCTGATCCCTCACTTTTCTCATGATCATCCCTACCCCATGAGGTGAAATCTTGCATGGAGCTCCAGACCGAGAGCGATTGATGGTTATTTGTATTTCTTCTATTTGCGAATAATCACTCCAAGAGTTGTCACCTTCTTGCTAATAGTCTTGTAGCCCATTCTAACCTTGTGAGGTCTACAATCATATCCCTGATGCCCTTTGACAGCTCTTTGGTCTTGCCCATGATGGTGAGGTTTGAATGGAAGAAAGATTCTGTGGACAGGTGTCTTTTATACACATAACGAGTTGTCGTTAGGAGCACCTTCCTAAAGCGGTAGTAAACCCGCTGAATTGTTTTTCTTTCCCTACACCTGTAAGGGAAACGGCATAATGAGCTGGTATGCACCGCATACTAGCTCATTATGAAATACTTACCTTAGAACGAGGCGCTGGCATCTCACCCAGTCCACGCCGAGGGAGCTGACATTTCCCCTCGGCGTGTCTTCCGGGTATGAGTGGCCGGAGCCGCGATGTCGTCACTCCTGCGCATGCGCGTGGGAGACTTCTTTCTGGCACGGTCCGGAGTTTTCAGCCGAGAATCCCCTGTGCACATGCGCCACTGCAGTCAGCGGCTCATTGCGAGGGGAATATCTCCTAAACCGTACAGGTTTAGGAGATATTTTTTTAATTACAGGTAAGCCTTATTATAGGCTTACCTGTAGGTAAAAGTTTTAAAAATAGGTATACAACCGCTTTAAATTAACAGGACTAATCTGTGTATCACATGAGCACATACTGTAGACAGTCTATGGGGGCCAGAATTATTGTTGGTTGGTAGGAGATCAAATACTTACTTTACTCACTGAACTGCAACTCAATTTATAACATCTGTATTGTGTTTTTTCTGGCTTTTTGGTTGATATTCTGTCTCTATCATTTAAAATACACCTATGATAACAATTATAGACCCTTCATTTCTTTGTAAGTGGGCAAACTTACGAAATCTGCAGGGGATCAAATAATTGTTTACGCCACTGTGCATTTCAAGTGAATACGGGAAAACCTCCCTACAAATAGTAACAATGCACCAGACACTACACAACGATGGGCAACAGCAGTCAAGACAAGGTGTCATAGATGCTGGGCTCTCATCTCTAAGAGAGCACTATATATGTTTTTATTTGCATGACCCCTGTGGCACCGGAGTTCTGATCCTTATCAATGGTATTGGAGTATTTGTCCATCACACTGGAAGAAGTTCGGAAAGGCAGGATTGAGATCCATTCCTGTCAGCTTCATTGCTGTCTTCTGCCGAAGCATCTTTATACACTGCAAGGGAAAGCGTGTGTGACCCTTTGTATCTAGGGGTCCGCGTGGGGAGGTGAGCGGCCATTATTACTATTGGTGGAGGTTTTCTCACGGAGTCACCCTGCATGATTGTTCCATTTTGCACAATTGAGGACACTGTGTTTATGTTCTGAGATATGGACTTTTTAGTATTTGTAATTGTTTTAGCGGTGCACTATCTATTTTATATTACATATTATAGGATTTGATTGATTGACCCAAAATGTTCAGCAGCTTTATGTCTGTGAGTTTTTAATTGCGCTGGTTGTTTTTTCTATACAAGCTGTCATAGAGCCTTGAGATTTACCTGCCCTTTATAGCTCCTCCACTGTCACATCGGTACAATGGCAGAATTGTTATTTTATTGTCATACATGGACAACTTACCGTGATACTGCTTGCTTCTGTATGTATTCTGGGTATGTTATATGACTTTATATTAGAATCTAAATACCTGTGGTTGGGTGGTTGCTGTTGTTCTCTGTGGGGAGGGAATTGGAGTTTTGGACAGAGCCTGATTCATCTTGATGACAACTAAATCAGCAATTGTTTGTCGATCCTCTGCTTGATGCTCACCAATCACTGGCATTGTGCAGTCCATAACCTGCCAAAAAAGACCAGAAATAGTCATTTCAATAGCAAGCATTAGGCATACAGTAATTCAGACAAAAGCATCAATTTAAATATATTCTTTAAAGCGGTTGTATACCAATTCGCTGGAAGAAACCTGCAACATGGACCTCTCTGTTATAGCACCACCAAACTTGGACTTTCCTCTAAGAAACTTTGACTGTGCAGGTAACCTGGGGCATCCACAGTTAGGTTCAGTTAAAAAAAAAAGAAGTTAATGCATGTTACACATGTTATGCCAAAAGTTCAGGAAAGTTGTTTCAACTGATCAATGCCTGGTCTAAAGTTAATCAAGGGGTGCATGTGGGGTCCTGGTGTCTCTCTAAGGAACCAGGGTATGAAATAGCACATTGGGGTCTGTGGATATCACTGCAATGCAAGGTTGGCCTGTGAGTCTAAAAGGAGAAGAAGCTGCCATGGGTAACCACAGAAGGAAGTAGTATTTAGGTAGTAGGGTGGTTATTCCTTAATCCATTAAGTTAAAAAATGCTTAGACTCTAGAACAACTTTAAGTTCTGCTTAAATTTAAAATTTCCCTTTACCAAAATGAACAAACAAAATAGTTAAATGAGTTAGGTATTATTGGTGAAACTATATTTGGGATGTGAAATTTACTGCATCACTTTGAGTGTCGCCAGTTATATGGTTATGAAACAACCTTAACATTACTGATTGGTATTTATAGCAAGAAATTTAGTTTAAGTAAACTATTCAGTGAGTATAAAAGAAAAAAATAATATATGGTGTTTATAAAATTTAATTACACTGTAGCAGGAAACCACTAATTTGTGTGTACTGTCAGCAATCTAAACATGGAATCAGGGTTAACAGCTAGTAAAAAATAGGTTTCTATTCAATACATACAATACATGCATATAGAAGAAATTAGTTCTTTAATTAGAAAAGTCTTTTTCTGTCTCCTGTGAAAAATAAACAGTCTCTATGTGTACATTTCTTAGGTCAAAACACATGGTTCATTTGCAATAAAGAAAATTTGGCTATTCAGGGAATTTATCATTTATAAACAATTTAAACATAAAGATGCTTTTAAAGTGTATCTAAAGCTGGCAATTATTTAAATGAGAAGATTCAATCTCTCTGTTTTTTCCTGGTGGTCATTGATTGGAAGTTAGGGAAATTCTAAAGTTTCCAGTGTTCAGTGGAATGGGAATATTTATTGATTACAGGTATTTATATAACGCCAATAATTTACACAGTGCCTTACACATTGTACAATTACATCAGTTCTTGCCCTCAAGGAGCTTACAATCTAAGGATCCTTTCTCTTATATCAGCATGTTTTTGGTGTGCCCATTCAAGCACAGTAAGAACATGCAAACTTAATGAAGAGAGTGTACTGGTTGGAATTTGAACCGGGGACCCTAGCACTGCTAGGGTGCTAACTGCTAAGTCAATTTGTTGCCCCATAGAGAGGAAATCTTTGAATGGAGTTACTTTGTACAAGGGCAACTGTCTGAGAATGGGCTACTGTGTACAGTTCTGAAGACCTCACTTACAAAAAGATATTGATAAGATAACGAGTCCAGAAACAGGTAGCAAAAATTGTGAAAGGTCTGGGGGATAAAACATATCAAGAGCGACTTGAGCAACGTAATATATACAGTCTGGAGAAAAGAAGGGAAAGGGGAGACATGACTGAAACCTTTAAATACATCCAGGGAGTGAAAAAGGTTTGGGAGGGCAGTTTGCTCAATATGAAACAAAAATCAAGTACACGGGGACATGACCTCAATCTAACTGGAGGAAAGTTCAAAACTAATCTTAGAAAGTATTATTTTACTGAAAGGGAAGTTGATGCTTGGAATACTTCCATCAGAGGTAGTGAGCCAGTCAACAATATGGGAAAAACATAGATCTATACTCAAAGTTAACAAAAAAAATCCCCCAAAAAACTACAAAACATGTATATACAAAAAAAAAAAAAGAGGAGGGTAGACTCGATGGACTACTCAGTCTTTTTTCTACCATCACTATTCTATGTTTCTATGTTTCCCCACTTTGGAGAGATGTCCTTCTATTTTCTAATGTATTTATGGCTTAGGTTGTAAAGCAAAACCTCCTTGATAAAACAGGAATCTAAAACAAAAAAGTTGGGGCTTTAGAAATACTAATTTTGCAAGGAAGGCTTTAGGGTGCCCACAAGCATGAGATAGTTTTCAACTTTTTTCATGACTGAATAAATAATGTCAACTTTGTGTATAACCAAGGGTGTAACTCCTTAACTTTTCTGCCCTTCCATCAGGAGAGGTACATTCACTACTTCTTGATTTTTCATCCAAGCATATGAATGTCCTTGGGTACTGAGTAGTGTGTTCCACACAGGATTAAAGAAAACCCTGGTAAGGCCCATGTCAAGCTCTTTTCCCAGAGTGGTGGACAGAGCTCAGCACTGCTTTGCCATGGTTGAAGCATTAGAGATGAGTGAAGCAATGTCAGCATTAGCCCAAAAAAGGCACCGGCACCCATAGCTCCACACTCCACAGGAATTTCAATGTTTCACATCAAAATCCTTTTCTGCTATTTTACAATTTGGAACACTTGAAATGCTTTCGGACATTGCCTGGCAACCATCCTCTTTTCTGACTATCCTTCTGCTAATACTTGAGTCTATCAGGCAAGGCTTTTATATTGTATGGTGTTGTCCCTTTATTAGACAACTCTGTCCCAAACAAAATAGTTGCATTCCATGAATATACACTATATTACCAAAAGTATTGTGACGCCTGCCTTTACACGCACATGAACTTTAATGGCATCCCAGTCTTAGTCTGTAGGGATCAATATTGCGTTGGTCCACTCTTTGCAGCTATAACAGCTTCAACTCTTCTGGGAAGGCTGTCCACAAGGTTTAGGAGTGTGTCTATGGGAATGTTTGATCATTCTTCCAGAAGCGCATTTGTGAGGTCAGGCACTGATGTTGGATGAGAAGGCCTGGCTCACAGTCTCCGCTCAAATTCATTCCAAAGGTGTTTTATCAAGTTGAGGTCAGTTCCTCCACCTCAAACTCACTCCTCCATGTCTTTATGGACCTTGCTTTTTAGACAGGTGCGCAGTAATGTTGGAACAGGAAGGGGCCATCCCCAAACTGTTTCCACGAAGTTGGGAGGATGAAATTGTCCAAAATGTCTTGGTATGCTGACGTCTTAAGAGTTCCCTTCACTAAGGGGCCAAGCTCAACCCCTGAAAAAAAACCCACATCATAATCCCCTCTCCACCAAATGATTTTGACCAGTCCATAAAGACATGGATGAGTCCTGCAACTGTGAACATGTCAGAATAAGCGTTTTCTGTAATCCACTGCAGCTAGATTTCAGCAAATTGTCAATGTGCTTGAAGACAGGACAACAGCCTCCTGTAATTCTTTCTCTTCAGTTGTACAAAAGGCTGTTAGAAGTATAGGACTGAAAATACCTGGCCTACTTGCTTATGTTGCTACACAACTAGTGTTTTGAAAAGCCCATACTGCTGGGTGATTTTAAGAAACAGGGTGCCCTGGTAATCTTCAGATATGTCCAGATAAAAACAAAAGCCAAGGGTAGCTATGATGAATCCTAAGCAGTGGCGGCTGGTGGTATATATTTTTTGGGGGGGCGCGGAAATCAACCTGCCACAACCCCCCCAGTTGGGGTCACAGGCACCCCCCTGGTCGGTCACCAGCCCTGCACTTACCCCATCTAGGTCACGGGCAGTGCTTCCTCCGGGCGGTGGCTTCACCCTGCATCTTCTTGGCATCATTGCGGCTTCCCCTGAGTCTCCTCCCTCCTCCTCGGCAGCCAATAGGATCGCTTCTCCTCTTGGCCAATCGGGTGACGGGTCTCAGGACCCACTTCCTGATTGGCTGGGAGGAGAATCAGGAAGACAATAGTGAATAATAATTTGCTACTTTCACACAACTGGGTGGGCTCAGTGCTCTGCTCCCCGAGCCTACCCTTTTTTTAAGCCAATTAGAGCCTCAGGCTCTTATCATGTGCTTCTAAAAAAAAAAAAAAAAACCCATTGGAATCTCTGCGCCCGGTGCCCTGCATGTAGATTAGGGGCCTAGCGCATGGATAAGGGGGGCATTGCCCCTGCGCGCCGCATGGACGGGCTGCCACTGATCCTAAGTATGAATTTTCAAGGTTTTGTGGTAAATGTGACAGAGTGTGTTCGGATTTTTAAGATAAGTCTCAAATACAACTTACCAAAAAATCAAATATTACCTGGCATGATACTCTAGAGCTCATTTATGCACTAAAGGTAACACTACATCATAAATGGTATGATACAACCCCAATTACATTTTGTTACAACTGCCAGTTACATGCTGGTTCATTGCTTTGATGACAGAATTATTATATATCACCCAACGTACGGACTTAGATGGATAGCGCTGTGTATCTTCATTGAGGGCAAGTTATTTATTTCACTGTTAGATGTAAAGTAAACCAATACTTGGCCCACCCAGGACAAAACAACAGGTTTATTTTATTTTAACTCCCTCAGCAGCATATACTTAACTTCTTTGTGTCCCTTGATAAAAGGAAAATCATATACAAGCTAAGCAGAAGAAAGACAAGTATATGCTGAACTAATTTGGATATTACTTTCTCATTTTTACAGCTTGGTCTTGCACATTTTTATATTTTATTTAATATTAACATTTTCTATACCAACCTCCATACGAGCCATCAGTGGCTTAGCACACTTATTTTTTTGTCTCTTAATAATTGTTCAAATTTGACATCAAGGGAATGCAGTGTTGTGAATAGGATGGCTTTACGGAAGGAGTAGGGTTTCTTCTGACAGCTCTCCACACACCAGCATTTTAAGGCTTGGTGCTACAACTTTTTACCTTCCTGACCTTGGCATTGGCCCACAAGTGCCATTATGAATACAGCCCGGCTTTCTTTTGTCCAAATAATACATAAAACTAACATTTTTTTTCTTACCTCTATGATATAATCCTTTCCATCCTTCCCATGTACCACCTTTACAGCACAAATATCCAAACCACCAAAGATTTCTGAACATGTGTCAACCCACAGCTTGTACCTAGAAGATAATAAAAAATATTGGTAGCAGCACAAAAAAAAGAAAGAAAAATCAGGCATTAGCAGGTCAGGTCAGATACTAATAGAGCTTACAGTTAAAGCTGAACCCTAGGGTAGGTAAAAATTCAGTTAGCCTATGTTTATGGGGCTGACAATGCTGCCTCTGCTGAAATCCAGAGCAGAGTTGTAAGCCCTGCCTGACTTCTTTACTTACAAATACCACCCTCATTTGTTATAGAAATGAAGAGAGGGGGAAATGGTCTATAGAATTTAGTACATTGTAACTTCAACTTCAAAAAATACATTTTTGTCTGAGACCTTTTTCCTTGAAGCACCAGATCCTCTGTTGCAAGCATCAGTTTTACCATTCTTTCTAATCTAGTGTCATTTTCTACTATGTGGCATTAGGAATTTTGCTAATATCATAATGATAGTGATTGTATTTGTTCCCCCTGTTAGAATAAGCATCACTGAGGTCTTGGGCAAGTTTATCTTAAAACTGTTTCATCCAATTAAAATATTGAATTTTAATATGGTTGAATTCCTTTAAATGACCACCAAATATGTCAAAAGAAGCCAACAGCAACCCCACAGTTCCAACCCTTATTTGGCTGAGATGGATTGCTTTTATTGATCTTCTTTCGAGTTATACAGTAATGTGCTAACAGTTTATAGTCAGCCAGCTTGTAACACAGACCTTTAGAAAGCACAGTAATATAAAAAAAATGTAAAACCCCATGTAGTCTGTACAGTATGTTCAATTCTTGCGCACATTTTTTTTTTTTTACACAAATCTGGGAATAAAGTACAATCCTTCACTCTAAGGATATTTAGTATGAACGGATTCTGGCCGTAAAAAAAATAAAATAAAAATCAGCAGCTACAAACACTGTAGCTGCTGACTTTAAATAAGTACTTACCTGTCCTGGGTGCCCACGATGTCGGCCGCCCGAGGCCGACCCATCCCTCGGCTCTCGGGTCCCGGCACCGCCATCCTAGGTAAGGGAAACAGTCAGTGCAGCCTTGCGGCTTCACTGCCAGTTTCCAACTGCACACACGTGAGCGGCGCGGCGCTCTGTGAATGGCTCCGTGGTGTTCTGGGTTCCCAGAAGACAACGGGCCGCTCACGGAGGAGCAGAACACGCCGCGGAATAGGAAGAGGCAGATTAGGAAGACTGCCTAGCAACAAGGGTTTAGGTAAGTTTAATTTTTTTTTTCAAGTGTTTTTTTTAATTTTTTTTTTAGGATTTTTGGTGAATTTTTTTTTTCAGGGTGCCCATCCACTTTAACCTCCCTGGCGGTATAATTATATCAGATTTTTGATGCTCAAAGCGGTACAATGTTTTGCATGGAAATTTGGCGTTTCATATTGTAGGCCTGTAATCCTTAGGAATAGCTCACTTAAATCTGTCTAAACAAGAGTCTAGTAGACATCCCGGGTATGATAAAATTTGAAACACGAAATCATAAATTATAATACAATAAGTAACTATAAATAATTATAACAAATAATAATATAATAATAATAAAAATTATTCAATAATGTAATCAAATCAAAAACACTGAAATTTGCTCAGTTGCAGAATTGTCGCTTTCGTTACTTTCAGTGTTTAATGACGAATTTCCCCACAAATCACTATCGCTCAATTCTGCGAGTGATTCTAATTTATTATCTCTGTTTTCTAGCTGGTCTAAAACCACTTTTGATGTAAAGGGACAGTTTTGGTTGCTATGGACAATCTCCAGTTTCCAGGCAGAAAGAACAGTATATATAATATAAAACTGCATGCAGGGCACTGGACAAACCACTAGGGACAAAAGGGATGTGAAATAATGTGATACAGTAATGTAATCTGTAAGATTACAGTGTACTGTATGTGTAATGCTTTTAACTTTTTGAATTTAGCGCAGTGCTCCATCCCCGTGAGTCGCAACGCTCGCAGGGAACGGAGCCCGGGCACAGTGACAGATCGACACGGCTCGCACACACAGCGAGGAGACATTGCAGGATCCTGGGGACAAGGTAAGTAACTTTGCCTGGATCCTGCAATGCGATTCCGAGTGTGGCTCGGGGTTACTGCTTTTGGTACTGAAAATTCAAACCGAGCCACATTCAGGAATACCGCTAGGGAGGTTAATCAATATTCTTATAGTCACCACTCACCTGTCTGACATTGCCACCTGTTCTAGCATGGCAGAACCAGTGTTTGTCTTCCAGTTACCTGATATTGAGGTTCTCCTGAAAAAATAGCAGAAGGAAATATATTTATTTAAAGATATAGATAGACAGACAGACAGACAGACAGACAGACAGACAGACAGACAGACAGACAGATAGATAGATAGATAGATAGATAGATAGATAGATAGATAGATAGATAGATAGATAGATAGATAGATAGATAGATAGATAGATAGATAGATAGATAGATAGATAGATAGATAGTTACCAAGATAAAAAAAATTGTAGAAACTTCCTTAGAGTCCATTTACATAGTCCACTGAGACATGGTGCAGCAAAACTGAAATGCAGTGTGTATGTACATTGCCATTCATAATGAATGGAACGCAAAAGCACATACAAAAAGCACCTGTGCTACAGTGTTGCAGTGTACCACAATGTGAGTTGTGGTACCATGAGGAGAAAAAAAATGCAATTTTTCCTGCATTGTGGCTTTTTCAAAATGAATGGACCACAATAATGCAGTGCACCTTAGTGCGTCATTGAGCGTGTTGCGGAGCATGCACTACTGCGGTGCCATATGGTGTGAACCCCTACAAAACAGGATTTTTGTACTCTACTTCTAAAAGGCTGATTAAGGCTTACCAGGAGGATTGCATACATTCTGGGAAATTAAAGTGGAGTTCAACCCAAAAGGGGAAGCTCAGCTTATCTGCCTCTTCCATCCCCATCACTGCAAGTATTGGCACCTTTCGGGGGGGGAGGGTGAGGGGAGAGGGAGAGGGTACCTGGTTTTGGCAGGTACCCGCTCCCACCACTGGCTGACTTCACTACAGCAAACGCATCCTGAAGTTTGGCAAAGCACGCTTCATGCATGCACAGTAGGGAACTAGCTTTAAAGCTGCAAGGCTTTACTGCCGGTTTCCCATACCCAAGATGGCGGTGGCAGCACCCGTGAGCCAATTGAAAAATTGGCTAGGGTGAAGACACCGCTGGATTCGTGGACAGGTGTGTGTCCTAATATGTAAAGTCAGCAGCTACAGTATTTTTAGCTGCTGACTGTTATTTTTTTTCTGTAGGAGCCTGGAGCTCCGCTTTAACTAAGCTTTTTGCGCCATTATAATGGTGCAGGAAACTATCAGAACTGGCTTGTTCCACATTAATAGAGAAGATAGACCTGCTTCAGGTCTGTCTGTACCACCTATGCCAGTTTCTATTTCAGAGTGAATTAGAAACTAGCCCAGGTCTGCACCTGATTAATAAAGGGAATGTTGTGGCAGTTTTCCCTATATGAAACTGCCGCAAATTCTCACCTGGTGTGACCTTGTTGTATGGGATGTGATAGCTCACATCCCTTTCTCTGCCCACTTAGTGATCACATGAAAAGAGACTGCGCAAAGTTAAATGCTCTCCTCCCTCCGCTCTGAGCTGAGCTGAGCAGGGGGCTGTGGTGGGTGGGCAGAGAGATTGAAACGGATCTTAACCATCAAAACAAACTTCCTTCCTTTCCACCCCTCCCCCACTCCACTCCACAAATATCCCCTTTTTTTCATTTACTTTTTTTTTTTTTTTTTTTAAAGAAAAACAATTTGCCCACCCTAATGCACATCATTTGCCTAGGCGAATGGCATGCACTGTGCTGTCTGTGACTAGGCATAGGGGTTAATTTATTAAAGACAAATAGACTCTGCACTGTGCAAGTGCAGTTGCTCCATTGTAAATTAGCTGAAGCTCTACCTTCAAAGAGTACCCAATCACATGCAAGTGAAATTTAAAAAAATGCTTTTTTACTTGCACAGGACTGGATGATGGAAGTCAGCAGAGCTTCCCCTCAATTACTAAGCTCTAAAGCAACTGCATTTGCAAAGTGTACAGTATATTTGCCTTTGGTAAATTCACCCCATATTCTTTCATTCACAAAAGGAGTAGGGGGACAGCCCTAGTGGTGCATCTTTTGGCAGCCCTGCTGGCTGAGCCCAGAAGAGCCTTCTGATAACTTCACACAAGACTATGGCGGCATAGGACCCAAGCAGTGGCAGAGTGAAGAGGATCTCAGCAGGACAATGTGGGATCTGATAGGTGGGTACAGAACCCACAATCCAGTAGGTAGGGGTTAAAAAATAGGGGGGGGGAGGGTAAAGATCCACTTTAACAAAGGGGCTTGTGACCCTTTTTTTTTTTAATTAGGAGCAGCATCTAAGTTAAAGGGGTTGTAAAAGAAGGTTTTTGATCTTAATGCATTCTTTGCATTAAGGCCCCTTCCACACTGGGGCGGGGGCAGCATCGGTGGTAAAATGGTGCTATTTTTAGCGCCACTTTACCGTCGTTTTAACGGCGGTATTCGACCGCTAGTGGGGCGGTTCCCCCCCCTGCTAGTGGCAGGGAAATGGTTAAAACCACCGCAAAGCGCTGCTGCAGCAGCGCTATGCCAGCGGTATAGTCGCTCTGCCCCATTGATTTCAATGGGCAGGAGCGATGAAGGAGCAGTGTATACACTGCTCCTTCACCGCTCCAAAGATGCTGCTAGCAGGACTTTTTTTACCGTCCGACCAGCGCACTGCTCCAGTGTAAGAGCCCTCGGGGCTTTCACATTGGAGACACAGCAGCGGCTCTTTCAGGGCGCTTTGCAGGTGTTATTTTTAGCGCTGTAACACCTGAAAAGTGCCCCAGTGTGAAAGGGGTCCAAGATGAAAAAGCCTACTGTGTGTAGCAGCCCCCCCTAATACTTACCTGAGCCCCATCTCTGTCCAGCAATGTCCACGAGTGTCTCGGCCGCCGAGACTCTCCCTCCTGATTGGCTGAGACACAGCAGCGGCGCCAATGGCTCTCGCTGCTGTCAATCAAAGTCAGTTAGCCAATCAGGAGAGAGAGGGGGCAGAGCCGGGCTGCAGCTCTGTGTCTCAATGGACACAGGGAGCTGTGACTCGGCTCGGGTGCCCCCATAGAAATCTGCTTTCTGTGGGAGCACTTGACAGGAGGGAGGGGCCAGGGAAGAGGAGGATTGGGGCTGCTCTGTGAAAATCCACTGCAACAGAGCAGGTAAGTATAACATGTTTGTTATTTTTATAGGGAAAAAAACAAGACATTACAATCACTTTAAGAATAGTTGTGCAAGAATTGTGCTTGTACAGCTCTTTGTTATTTCCCCGCATTGCCTTTAGTTTTATCACTGAATAAGAAGTTAGCTGTAAGTCCATCCATGCAATAATTACATTGTTAATGTTAACTGTACTTAAAGCGGACCTTCGGTCATTTTTTTCATCTTTCCATCTATTAAATATTCTGCCCTTGTTGTTTTAACTTTGGAAAGTAAAACATCTGCCAGTAAATACCTTATACAGCCCACTTCCTGTTTCTTGTCTGGTCATTAGCCTAGGCTTATATGAGGGTCAATATGAGGGCCAATGAGAGCTGCAGGGGTGCAGAGCTGGAGGTGTGCCTGTGTGTGTCTATGTAAATCCAGGAAATGAACAGGCAGCAGCTTCAGCTGCCCACAGTTAAAATGGTTGCAGCCAGACTCAGTAGAGGGAGATTTCTGCAACATATTTGGCAAGTACAGAATCACAATATATATAATATAATATTCAAAGTGGTTGGAGCGAAGCTTCAGAAAGGCAAAGATGTTTTTATTACAAATTATGTGAGCAGACTGCAGTTCCTCTTAAATGCAACAAAATATCTTTCTAGCAGATTGTTTTAAAAATGATAATGTATAATGGCTAGGTGCCCTGTTGACTTACATGTACGCCTTGTAGCTATTTCCTATCTTCTGAATCCTGATATCATATTTCGAATCTACGAAGGGTTCAGTGGTGGCATAGGTCTGTGTCAAGGCCACAACGCTGGCAATATCCTGGAAGTCATAGTGGTTTTCTATTTTCACCTGTTAACACACACATTAATTATTAGTATATGTTCCCCTAATATTATAAGACTATCAGAACACTCTATGTACTCAGATGCTTTAAAATTACCTGAATGCCGAGGGACTTCATAGTTCAGTGGAGTGGCACATGAAGAGATCGAGGCACAGAAAATCAAGGTCCATCCAATGCATGCTGAACAGCAATTTGTTTGAATGGATTCACAAAAAAATTAACTTAGCAACCCCTGGGACAGTAAGTCCCCTTGTTGTGCAGATTGTTTTTCAATTTTCAAAGGGAAAGGAAAGGTATTGAGACGAAGACTCCCCAATCTCCCCAAAACTTTTAAAGATGTAATTGAGACAGGTGATCCTATTGGGAGAATTCTCCTCATCGGCTGTTCTAGTGACATTTGTCAGGAATAGGGTTTCCCTTCACTTGCTTTTATGGTGACAAATTGTTATTGCCTTCCTGGTAAGCTCTAATTATCACAAGAATCTTGGTATAGAAGCTTTGCATTGGGCTGCATGGGTAATGGCAGGCAAGCACCCAATAAAGCATTTGTACTGCATTAAATTGCACAGACAGTAATGCAGATTGCAGCATCTGTAGGCACTACAGTCCCCCTTCATGCTGACTTTTTTTGGGATCCACTGATCCCATGCTAGGCATTAACTTTGGAAGCATGACAGGCTCGGCATTGGTAATGGATGTTATGCATACGCAGCCTAAAATATATATTAGATAAGATGTATTATTAATAACATCTCAATAAATAATACAAGCTATGGACACTCTTGATGGCGTTTCATATCCTTATATTTCAGTTGTTACAGCAGAGGAATACAAATGGTGACTACAATGTACCTTTCCCATTCCGGAATGAGCATGTCCAATCTTCACCACAACAGGAAATGATGGCATTGCAAGCTGAAATACAAAAGACATTTTAATTAGGCAGATAGAGATTAAATGAACATTTGCTTAAAACACACCTTAGAACCCCAATGATACCATTTTATTTGCTTTTTATATCGGAGTACCTTTTGCTGTCAGATATGTTTTTTTCACAAAGGAATATACAGTATATACAAAGTCAATGCAAGGAAAAAACAGAAAATAATTGAAATAATTGATGTCATACATGAGGTCACAGGAATGAATTCAAAGAAGAAAAAAGACCTAGTGACTTGGCTCTCATGCTGTTCCAATGGTTATAACACTTCATAGAAAGAAACAAAGGAACCACACTCTTATATCATACATTAAATATCACCATATGGATAAACAACTAAATAAAAAAAAATTGCATTTAAATTACATACATAAAAATTCTGAAGTATATATAAATCCCACACGTGAATAACATACTGAGTGAGTATAGGAAAAGGTTCCTCTCCACCATCATGCAGACACACTATGCACTCACCAGACTTAATTGACCCCTATTACAGAAAGTCAAATTACGCATATGGGAAAATCCAAGATGTCATACATGAGGTCACAGGAATTAATTCAAAGAAGAAAAAAGACCTAAAGACTCGGCTCTCATGCTGTTCCAATTTTTTTAATACTTTCTAAGACACTGACCAGGAAGAAGCATGCAGATTAGAAACTGGCAGTCAGGCAACTAGCATTGTTAAAAAGAGAAGTCACAAATGACAGTTTCCTTTAGAAGCCAGAGAGAAGTTAATCAATGGTCTCTCTAGTGTGAATAGGAACATTCTTGAAAGTTCCCTAAAAGAGTTTCTAGATCCAAAAACAATAATGTAATATATTGCAGCTTACCAATCATTGCGTATTGGTGGTGGCTTTATTTTTATTTTTCCAATATTTTAACCTGGTGATCCTGTCAGTAGCACACTACCTGTCCTAGTGTGACCACATTCATTTACAGTACTGTAAATATGAAGCAGCAGTATTGTCTCCTTAAGACGGGAAGTCTGTCAAGACCTCAGAGCATTTTACAGGTAGAACCTGGCTCTGTGTTGCTTGTACATGTCTAAAAGATTGTACTGCAATAGACGTTAATGCATTTCTGTAGACATGGCAAGCATATTAATAGGGGTTGATTTACAAAAATTTGAGAGTGCAAAATCTGGTGCAGCTCTGCATAGAAACCAATCAGCTTTCAGGTTTTTTGTTAATTGAACAAGCTAAAGTTAGAAGCTGATTGGCTACCATGCACAGCTGCACCTGATTTTGCACTCTCCAGTTTTGGGTAAATAAACCCTATGTCTACCATGTGAAAGAAAATATAGGAACTAATAGGTTTCAAACCCGCGAAAATCAATAACCAAAAAACAAATAAACTACAATAAGGAGCAGCGTGTTGTAAAGTGTAAAAACACCTATAATGTGAAAAGAAACAAAGGAACCACGCTCTAATATCATAAATTAAATATCACCATAGTGGATAAACAACTAAATAAAAAAAAACTGCATTTAAATTACATACATAAAAATTGTGAAGCATATATAAATCCCACATGTGAATAATGTACTCAGCGAGTATAGGAAAAGGTTCCTCTCCACCACCATGCAGACACACTATGCACTCACCAAACTTAATTGACCCCTATTACGGGAAGTCAAATTATGCATATGGGAAAATCCAAGATGTCATACATGCGGTCACAGGAATGAATTCAAACTGCTGCTGTCATCCATGGTAACCCCTGAAAACGTCAGGCATAGACTGACAAAACGGCATTGGGTGGTACTTGAGATACGTCATTTCCGGTCAGCTGGAACGCGGGTGGAACGCAAACCGGCGATTCATGTAAGTGCAATACAACCTTCTTTTTTAAATAAATTATTTGAAATACTGCACCATTAGAGTGTTTTTTCCTCTATATGGCAACACTGGAGCTTTGAATACGTTATATATATATATATTGGATGGATGACAGCAGTGGATTGAATTCATTCCTGTGACCTCATGTATGACATCTTGGATTTTCCCATATACGTAAGTTGACTCCCTGTACTAGGGGTCAATTATGTCTGGTGAGTGCTTAGTGTGTCTGCATGCTGGTGGAGAGGAAACTTTCCTATACTCACTGAGGAAGTTATTCACTTGTGGAATTTATACACGGACTTTACAATTTTTATGTATATAACTTAAATGAAGATGTATTTATTTATTTGTTTATTCACTATGGTGATATGTAATTTATGATAGAAGAGTGCGGTTCCTTTGTTTCTTTTTATTTTATGGGTTATAACCAGGATTTCTGCCTCCCTAATGACAGCTCTGTGTATAGGGGCAAATAAGGTATTTGTCATAAAGACACAAAGTACAAAAGCTAGACCATTAAGAGATACCGTATTAATAGTGCACAATGACTTTCCTAAAATAGATCACCAGCAAGAAATCTGGCAACTTAGAAAGAAATTTGACTACCGTAAAGAGAAACATAGTATTTTTTTGTGATTTGCTGTTTTAACTCTCCCACATTTATAAATCCTAAACAAAGTACTACAAGTATCTGATCTCCCATCGCTTACTGAGTTTTCGCATTCCAAAAAGCCAACACAGAGCAAAATTTGTACAAATGTAAAGGGCCAGCTTACAGTCCTTAAGACATTAGAAAAAGTACAGGCGTATAGGTGTAAAGTAAAAGTATAGGCGTACAGAGGGAAACTGGTGCAAACAGATTTTGCCAAAATGTCTCTTATGCATTCTAAAAGTGGTGCAGCATGCATCAAATTCAAGTACAAGTTCTACACAAGTACACTGAATGTTTATTTAATTCATTCATACATTGCACAAGCGCGGCTTTGTTTTTTGTAAGTACATGAATTTGATACATCCTGCACCACTTTTACAAATGCACGAGAGACACTTTCGCAAAATCTGTCTATGCCAGTCTTTATGAATTCCAGGGATTGTCTTAGGCTTGGTAGGTCGTGGAAATAAAATAATTACATAGTGCCTGTGCTCAGTAGGAGGAGGAACAGTGCCCCATCATGTTGATGCCAGTGGGAGGAATAGTGCCCCATCATTTAAATCAGTTAGGGAATAGTACCCCACTGTTGGTGTCTGTGTGAGGTATAGTGCCCCACTGTTGATGTCTGTGTGAGGAATAGTGCCCCACTATTGGTGTTAGTGGAATCAACAGTGCCTTTTATCAGTGGGAAGAATAGTGTCTCATATCAGTGGAAGATACATATGTATTTTCAGTTCTGTGCTGGCGGATATTCACAAGCCTACAGATAAGAAAATTCTCTATGGTCAATTGTGGTCAGAGGAAACAGTTACACTTGCACTTCTAGATTCCCAAAGTAATGGTATAGACTTAAGACTTAAGGTAAATCTTTAAATGCCTAACTCTTGCAGTACCTTTTTAAACAGGACTGGGATGGCCCATAAACTAAATCCAGAAGCATAACAGAAGACAAGGGCACAGTAACCTTCATGCATTAAAACAATAGCTTTTTTTTTAAATAAAAGAAACATATTGTATTCATTGTACTTCTTAAACAATGTGAGTGAAATATGCTCATTCTTATAAGTAAAAATTACTATTGTTTTTTAAAAAGGTTGCTGTGTTCTTGTTCTCTGTTCTGAATTTAATCATGCCCAAGGTTAGGGTTTGGCGGAAGGTCTTCTGTAAACATTTTTGGGTGTTATTGCCCCAGAACTAGAAAATGTTAATAAGTTACTGGTACAATATTATTATGTTCACTGTGAAAAAATATGTCTTTAATTGCTTGCCGATCATATACTGTATAAATATGGTGGCAAAGCAACTCCTCTGCTCCTCTGCGCAGGATCATGTACCTGCACATGATCCTGCATTTCCAACTCTGTGGCGTGCATGCGTGCCGCCGGCGACCTGCTCCCACTGTGATTGGACACAGTGGGAGCCAATCATCGTGTTCGCCGGGACCCACCAATCGTTTCCGAGAGAGGCAGAATAATGGTCTGCCTATGTAAACAAGGCAGATCGCCATTCTGTGAGAAGGGAAGGTAGTGATCCTGTGTTTCTGCTAAGCAGGAACACGGATCTCTACCTTCCCACAGTACAAGCACCCCCCACACAGTTAGCAAGCACTCCCTGGGAACACATTTAACCCTTTGATCGCCACTGATGTTAACCCCTTCCCTGCCAGTGTCAATATTACAGTGACAGTGCAGATTTTTAGCACTGATCACTGTATTAGTGTCACGGGCCCCCAAAAAGTGCCACATAGTGTCCAATTTGTCCGCAGTCCCGCTATAAGTCTCTGATCGCCACCATTACTAGAAAAAAATAAAAAAAATACAAATTTCATAAATCTATCCCATAGTTTGTGGATGCAATATTTTTTGCGCAAACCAATCAATATATGCTTATTGGGGTTTTTTGACCACATGTAGCAGAATTACACAATGGCCTAAATTGATTAAGAAATGTGATTTTTTTTTCCATTTTTTTTATTGGATGTGTTTTATAACAGAAAGTAAGTAATATTGTAATAATATTGCAAAAAAAAGACATTAATTTTATTTGGGTACAGTGTAGCACAACCGCGCAATTGTCAGTTAAAATAACACAGTGGCGTATCACAAACAATGGCCTCATCATTAGGGGGTAAATTGTAAACCGGGCAAGAGATTACACTGTATAATTATTTATTTAACTACTAAGGGTTAGAGATGGGGTTTTCTTAAAATATGCCAGAGGGGTCACTGAGAACAGACAGGTTCCCCATAAGTAGTACAGAGGCTGCCAGCCACACGCACGGTCCCATGCACACCGACAATAATGGGTCAGTCTAGGGGATGTCTTTTTAGAATTTAATGCTAAAGAACTTAAAACAGCACAGGGTAAACCTGTGTCACAGGATACTCCAAAATTAGATCAGCACTCAATAGGACAGTCTTCACACTAAATCCTCATCCTTGACTCAGTAATGCTGCCTCCAGGGGCAGCAGCCCCAAGAGAACTGAAACCTTCCTTGCATAGGAAAGAACACATTTCTCAGACCTCCCAGACATCTATCACCTCCCCGGCCACCTTCTGGACACCTTTTTTCAGGGATTGGATGGGGCCCAATAAATATTCATGCTAGCCATTTGAATCTCCCTGCCCATACTCTGGAAGCTTCTCTTATAGGCAGGTAGGAGGAATCAAACACCCAGTTTAGAAAACCCTAAACAGACAAAACCAATAGATCACTGCTCTAATCACTACAATGAAGCCAAAAACTACATTTAGCCTAGCAGCCCAACTACACTATATTACCAAAAGTATTGGGACGCCTGCCTTTACATAAACTTTAATGGCATGCCAGTCTTAGTCGGTAGGGTTCATTATTGAGTTGGCCCACCCTTTGCAGCTATAACAGCTTCATAGATAGCTTCTGGGAAGACTGTTCACAAGGTTTAGGAGTGTGTCTATGGGAATGTTTTCTTCATTCTTCCAGAAGCGCATTTGTTCACAAGGTTTAGGAGTGTGTTTATGGGAATGTTTCTTCATTCTTCCAGAAGTGCATTTGTGAGGTCAGGCACTGATGTCGACAAGAGTCTCCACCTAAATTCATCCCAAAGGTGTTCTATCGGGTTGAGGTCAGTCAAGTCCCTCCACCCCAAACTCACTCATCCATGTCTTTATGGACCTTGCTATGGTAATGCACTAGGTCTTTTTTTTGTTGTTTTGTAGCTTTCACTATTTGCTTCCTCTATCAGGCTCTCACTGATGACATCATCTAATACACTTCCTAGCACAGCAAGCAAATAGTTGAAGCCTTTCTGTTGCCTCTGTTTAAAAGTTACAGCAGATGTCACTACATCTAGGGAGCTGCGCTGATGGAGGTCTGACTGTACATTTTTACACTGAGAATCTGGCATTTATCAGAAGGTCAGCTATCTATAAACTGGTGTAAGGTGCTCTTCTCTTCTCATTAGGAGTCCATCCTGTTTGTTCAATAAGTAAAGTTCACCATATTTAATATACTGTATTTTCTGCTTCTCCACTCAAGAAAGAGACCAGCTGTGACTGAAAGTAATCATAACTGCACCTCCAGACTTGCAAAATTTAATAGAGTATGCAAATAAAGTATATTTTATGAAATTGATTCACAGTCTAGCTCTTGTGTCCAACAAACATAGAAGAGGCAAAAGCAATATTTAAGGGCGTAACTTTGTGTGATAAGGTGTAATAGAAAAGCTAACATACAAAAAAAATGTATAGGTACACTTTTTTGTCTGTAGGCGGAGTCTTGCTATAATTAGGGGGCAGGGCATTCATTTGAAGGGGGATGCAGCGAGGAAAGAAAAATGCGGCGCACGAAGTGCACAGTGGCGAAAAATGGGTGTGGGTTTTAACGAAAATTTGGGTGTGGCTTGAAGGGGGCGTGGCTAAAATGGGGTGTGGTTAGAGTCTGAGATGAACAAGGGATGGAGGGTGAAAGTAAGGCAGAGAGAAAGAAAGAACAAAAGAAAGAAATAGGGAGGGAAGGAGAGAAAAAAGGAAAGAGAGTAACGGAGAGACAGCAGGCCCAGATCCTACACCACAATAGCAATATGTGTATTTCAGAAAGTTTAACAATCATCAGATAAATGTGTAATGAGAACAGGGAAATGGCGCTGCGAAAAAGTAATATGATAACCCCTTTGATCCAAGGAGGATAACAGATAAGATGAGAGAGGAATGCCACTCACAAAGCTTCCACACCTGAACAAGTGCTCCCACCCTACTACAAACTCTCAGGTGCTGGCTCTGCACAAATGTGTAGAAGAAGGAAGGAAATCCTGGACTGCCGCACTCCATGAAAAAGGCGTCTTTATTAGCAAAAATGTGTAAAAATCCAAAGAACAGTAAAAAAATCTTTTCAATGTCCCATATGTATATTTCCATAAAAGTGCAGTTGTGCTAATATCCAAAAAATAACAACTTTATATAATAAGGACGGTTATTACACGTTTACGGCCGTTTTACACGCCTACCGAGCGGTTTGCCAGTTGCGGGCCTTTGTGCTTGTTATTAGCATAAATTGATTCCAGCCTGTGTTGACGCCTCCACTTGCTACTGTGTATTGACTTGAGGTGTACCAAGATGGCTACGATTCGGTGACGAAAAGCGTAAGGCGGGACTTGGTACACATCGACGTCAACGTCACATCCGGCCACTTCCGGTTTGCCTGATACAGTCTGTGGAACGCACGCTGTCCAGACCGAGAAACTGGTCACCTTACAGCCATTCTTGTTGATGGGGCAGAGTGTTTTTAGCCTTGCTATTTAAACCATAGTACTTTTTATTACCCAATATATCAATAAACATATTTTATATCGGATTTACGCTATGGATGCCCATTTTTGATTGCATGTGGATGCCAATTTGTACATACTTTGGTTCGCATTAGGAAAGTCCTTCGCGCTCTGGGAACATCCAGATTGGTCAAGCATCTAATTATACGCTCTTTACCCCTGCAGGGCTGAGGGCTTCTGGTGAGTGTACATACTTGAGGGGGAGCACAAGAAGTCACCTTGCTTGGATGCACTTGGTCACCTTATTCTATGCTCAAGAAGTCACTTTATTTTTGCACAAGAAGTCACTTTATTTTTGCACGGAAGAGGATATAAAGTTGTTTATTTTTGGATATTAGCATAGCAGCACTTTTATGGAAATATACATATGGGACATTGAAAGGATTTTTTTATACTGCTATATGGACTTGTTTTTCTATAGTGTCATATATGTTTCATATATAATCCTTAAATCAGTCACGCACAGATTTTTTTTCAATTCATTATTTTGGACACTCCATATTATAATTAAGGACTCACTTATTACTTGATAATTAATGTTTTCTTTTAATTTATGTTTTGTGTTGAGAAAGGCTCTCTCATCTTTTAGAAGTCTTTTTACACCACTTAGTGTATTGCATTTCACATGTGTTTGGAATTTATATTTTCATTATATTAGGGTTTCATTTACCAACCCTTGTCTGTTATCTTCCTTGGATCAGAGGGGTTATCATATTACTTTTTTGCAGCGCCATTTCCCTGTTCTCATTACGCACATTTTTGGGACAACACTTTGTTGTCCTTTCTTGGGGAGGCTGCAGATATATATATATACATATATATATATATATATATATATATATATATATATATATATATATATATATATATATATATCTTAAGCGCGGACTCTTGTTTTATATATAATCAGCAGATAAAGATACTCCAAACACCTGGTGTTGGTGCTTTAATCACGCCCCATGGTTGGTATGGTGTCAGGATGATTGAAGCGCATTATTTATATTATTACATTGTAATATATAATGAAATGGTTCAACTCACCATAATGCAGAATCAGTCGGAGCCCTGAGTGTGTCACTTGCCACGTCGCCTGCCACCAGATGCCATCATGTGTCCCTACTTACACCAGGCATTTCTAGTAGAGTCCCTCCTTACATCGGGTGCCCCCCCGCAGAGTCCCTCCTTACATCAGGTGCCCCTAGCAGATTCCCTCCTTACATCAGGTGTCCCCAGCAGAGGCCCTTCTTTCATCAAGTTTCCATAGCAGAGTCCCTCCTTACATCAGGTGTCCCCAGCGGAGTCCCTCCTTACATCAGGTGCCCCCAATGGAGTCTCTTTTACATCAGGTGTCCCCAGCGGAGTCTCTTCTTACATCAGGTGTCCCCAGCGGTGGACAAGCAGCAGGTGCAAGTTTTTTCCTATTAGGGCCTGTTCACACTGTGCATTGTTGCGTATTATGCTGCAAGTTAATATTTTAAATGGGCTGCCTTACACACAAACAAGCATCAATAAGAGGGAATATTCCAATTTACTTATAACACAGGGCACTACGATGCATGGTAGTGCATTACTATGCATTGTGGTCTGCTAGAACACAAGTTCATTGAAAAGGTGCATTGGGGAGCCATTCTGTTCTGTGCTAAATGCTGTTTTATGCATTCACATCAATCCATAGACCTATCCTATGTCAATTGCACAGGACAGCCCCGACCCTCCAATTCTCGGGTCCCCCACCGGCACTCCTGGTTCCTCATCTCTGACGAGTGTCCGCATAGAGAGCTTACCCCAGAGCCTCGCTGTCTGCTTCTTTAGACAAAGAGAGCGGGACTCCGGCTCCCCCCCCTCACTCCCACATCACTGGCTTTGATTGACAGCAACAGGAGCCTATGCCTCCTGCTGACTCAGCAAAGCCTGTAAGAAAATAAAGTGAGGGAAAAGAAGGGAAAAGAAGAGCTTCAGATGTGCGCAGCGCTAGATCGAATGAGGAATCAAGTAAATGGGGGTGGGGGGCATACTGATGCCTAAACATTTTTACCTTAATAAAGAAATAAGAAACAGGACAGATCCACCTATCACTGAACTAACTAGCACTAAAACAGCATGGGAGGTTAGGGGTAGCTACCCATGAGTAGCATGTCATATGACGTCTTCGGCTTCCAGGCATTGTGGAGGGCGCAAACGCACAATTGCCGCATCACTGGGGACCAAATGCGCGTGTCCGGCAGCTGCGATGTCCGCCGGGCACCTGCGATTGCTCATCACAGAGCAGGGACGTGGATCTGTGTGTGTAAACACACAGATCCACGTCCCGTCAGGGGAGAGGAGAAATGATCATATGTTCCTTGTATATAGGAACACCGATCGGTCTCCTCCTCTCATCAGTCCCCTCCACCCCCAGTTAGAATTACTCCCTAGGACACACATTTAACCCCTTCAGCGCCCCCTAGTGTTAACCTCTTCCCTGCCAGTGAAATTTAGACAGTAATCAGTGCTTTTTTTTTGGCACTGATCGCTATATAAATGTCAATGGTCCCAAATTAGTGTCAAAAGTATCGGATATGTCTGCCGCAATGTTACAGTCAGGATATAAATCGCAGATCACCGCCATTAGTAGTAAAAAAAAAAAATAATAATAAAAATGACATAAATCTATCCCCTTTTTTGTAGACGCTATAACTTTTGCATAAACCAATCAATATAACCTTATTGCAATTTTTTTTACTAAAAATATGTAGAAGAATACATATCGGTCTAAACTGAGGAAAAAAATAGTCTTTTTAAAAAAAAAAATCGGGATATTTATTATAGCAAAAAGTAAAAAATATTGTGTTTTTTTCAAAATTGGCGCTCCTTTTTTGTTTATAGCACAAAAAATAAAAAAAGCAGAGGTGATCAAATACCACCAAAAGAAAGCTCTATTTGTGGGGAAAAAAATTATCAAAATTTAATTTGGCTACAATGTCGCATAACTACACAATTGTCATTCAAAATGTGACAGTGCTGAAAGCTGAAAATTGGCCTGGGCAGGAAGGGGGTGAAATGCCCTGTATTAATGTGGTTAAAAATCTCCAAAGGTGATGCTTAAAAAATTCTACAAGTTACAGAGGAGGTCTAGGGCTAGAATTATTGCTCTAACGATCGTGGCGATACCTCACATGTGTGGTTTGAACACTGTTTTCATATGCGGGCGCTACTCACGTATGGGTTCGCTTCTGCTGGCGAGCTCGTCAGGACAGGGTGCGTTTAAAAAAAAATATTTTTTTCTTATTTATTTTACCTTTTATTTTTACACTGTTTTTTTATTTTTTTTTTAAATGGCACTTTTATTCCTATTACAAGAAATGTAAACATCCCTTGTAATAGAAAAGAGCATGACAGGACCTCTTAAATATGAGATCTGGGGTCAAAAAGACCTCAGATCTCATATTTAGAATAAAATGCAATAAAAAAAAAATAAATGTCATTTAAAAAATATATTTTAAAAAAATGGTCCTTTAATAGCTGTGGGAGCAAGTGACGTTTTGACGTCGCTTCCGCCCAGCAATTGTATGGAGACAGGTGGGGGCCATCTTCCTCTCACTTGTCTCAATGCCCAGCTACTGACAGGACGCGATCACGGCAGGGGGCCCCTCTCCCGCCACCGACAAAAGTGATCTTGCGGCGAATTCGCCTCAGAGACCACTTTTATCTTGTATTGGACCGCCCACTGAGGAAGGGGATACCGGGGTTGTAGCAGCTAGCTGCTGCCATAACAACGATATCCTCCTTCAAACAGCTGACGTAAAACTGCGGCGGGTGGTCCATAAGTGGTTAATAATGCTTAAAGTGAAACAATAAAAATGTAATATTCCTTTAAATATCTGCCTGGGGGGGTGTCCTTAGTATGCCTGTAAAGTAGAGCATCTTTCCTGTGTTTAGAACAGTATCGTAGCAAAATTACAAAATCAAAAAGAAAAAATGTCATTTAAAACTGCTCGCGGCTGTAATGAATTGTCGGATCCTGGCAATATACATAAAAATCATTAAAAAAAACGGTATGGGTCCCCCCCAGTCCATTACCAGGCCCTTTGGGTCTTGTATGAATATTAAATGGAACTCCGCACCAAAATAAAAAAAAATGTCCCCCCAAAATCCATAAAAAAAAATTGCATTTAAATTACATACATAAAAATTCTGAAGTATATATAAATCCCACACGTGAATAACATACTGAGTGAGTATAGGAAAAGGTTCCTCTCCACCATCATGCAGACACACTATGCACTCACCAGACTTAATTGACCCCTATTACAGAAAGTCAAATTACGCATATGGGAAAATCCAAGATGTCATACATGAGGTCACAGGAATGAATTCAAAGAAGAAAAAAGACCTAAAGACTCGGCTCTCATGCTGTTCCAATTTTTTTAATACTTTCTAAGACACTGACCAGGAAGAAGCATGCAGATTAGAAATTGGCAGTCAGGCAACTAGCATTGTTAAAAAGAGAAGTCACAAATGACAGTTTCCTTTAGAAGCCAGAGAGAAGTTAATCAATGGTCTCTCTAGTGTGAATAGGAACATTCTTGAAAGTTCCCTAAAAGAGTTTCTAGATCCAAAAACAATAATGTAATAAATTGCAGCTTACCAATCATTGCGTATTGGTGGTGGCTTTATTTTTATTTTTCCAATATTTTAACCTGGTGATCCTGTCAGTAGCACACTACCTGTCCTAGTGTGACCACATTCATTTACAGTACTGTAAATATGAAGCAGCAGTATTGTCTCCTTAAGACGGGAAGTCTGTCAAGACCTCAGAGCATTTTACAGGTAGAACCTGGCTCTGTGTTGCTTGTACATGTCTAAAAGATTGTACTGCAATAGATGTTAATACATTTCTGTAGACATGGCAAGCATATTAATAGGGGTTGATTTACTAAAATTTGAGAGTGCAAAATCTGGTGCAGCTCTGCATAGAAACCAATCAGCTTTCAGGTTTTTTGTTAATTGAACAAGCTAAAGTTAGAAGCTGATTGGCTACCATGCACAGCTGCACCTGATTTTGCACTCTCCAGTTTTGGGTAAATAAACCCTATGTCTACCATGTGAAAGAAAATATAGGAACTAATAGGTTTCAAACCCGCGTAAATCAATAACCAAAAAACAAATAAACTACAATAAGGAGCAGCGTGTTGTAAAGTGTAAAAACACCTATAATGTGAAAAGAAACAAAGGAACCACGCTCTAATATCATAAATTAAATATCACCATAGTGGATAAACAACTAAATAAAAAAAAACTGCATTTAAATTACATACATAAAAATTGTGAAGCATATATAAATCCCACATGTGAATAATGTACTCAGCGAGTATAGGAAAAGGTTCCTCTCCACCACCATGCAGACACACTATGCACTCACCAAACTTAATTGACCCCTATTACGGGAAGTCAAATTATGCATATGGGAAAATCCAAGATGTCATACATGCGGTCACAGAAATGAATTCAAACCGCTGCTGTCATCCATGGTAACCCCTGAAAACGTCAGGCATCGACTGACAAAACGGCATTGGGTAGTACTTGAGATACGTCATTTCCGGTCAGCTGGAACGCGGCTGGAACGCGGGTGGAACGCGGGTGGAACGCAAACCGGCGATTCATGTAAGTGCAATACAACCTTCTTTTTTAAATAAATTATTTGAAATACTGCACCATTAGAGTGTTTTTTCCTCTATATGGCAACACTGGAGCTTTGAATACGTTATATATATATATATATATATATATATATATATATTGGATGGATGACAGCAGTGGATTGAATTCATTCCTCTGACCTCATGTATGACATCTTGGATTTTCCCATATACGTAAGTTGACTCCCTGTACTAGGGGTCAATTTTGTCTGGTGAGTGCTTAGTGTGTCTGCATGCTGGTGGAGAGGAAACTTTCCTATACTCACTGAGGAAGTTATTCACATGTGGGATTTATACACGGACTTTACAATTTTTATGTATATAACTTAAATGAAGATGTATTTATTTATTTGTTTATTCACTATGGTGATATGTAATTTATGATAGAAGAGTGCGGTTCCTTTGTTTCTTTTTATTTTATGGGTTATAACCAGGATTTCTGCCTCCCTAATGACAGCTCTGTGTATAGGGGCAAATAAGGTATTTGTCATAAAGACACAAAGTACAAAAGCTAGACCATTAAGAGATACCGTATTAATAGTGCACAATGACTTTCCTAAAATAGATCACCAGCAACAAATCTGGCAACTTAGAAAGAAATTTGACTACCGTAAAGAGAAACATAGTATTTTTTGTGATTTGCTGTTTTAACTCTCCCACATTTATAAATCCTAAACAAAGTACTACAAGTATCTGATCTCCCATCGCTTACTGAGTTTTCGCATTCCAAAAAGCCAACACAGAGCAAAATTTGTACAAATGTAAAGGGCCAGCTTACAGTCCTTAAGACATTAGAAAAAGTACAGGCGTATAGGTGTAAAGTAAAAGTATAGGCGTACAGAGGGAAACTGGTGCAAACAGATTTTGCCAAAATGTCTCTTATGCATTCTAAAAGTGGTGCAGCATGCGCCAAATTCAAGTACAAGTTCTACACAAGTACACTGAATGTTTATTTAATTCATTCATACATTGCACAAGCGCGGCTTTGTTTTTTGTAAGTACATGAATTTGATACATCCTGCACCACTTTTACAAATGCACGAGAGACACTTTCGCAAAATCTGTCTATGCCAGTCTTTATGAATTCCAGGGATTGTCTTAGGCTTGGTAGGTCGTGGAAATAAAATAATTACATAGTGCCTGTGCTCAGTAGGAGGAGGAACAGTGCCCCATCATGTTGATGCCAGTGGGAGGAATAGTGCCCCATCATTTAAATCAGTTAGGGAATAGTACCCCACTGTTGGTGTCTGTGTGAGGTATAGTGCCCCACTGTTGATGTCTGTGTGAGGAATAGTGCCCCACTATTGGTGTTAGTGGAATCAACAGTGCCTTTTATCAGTGGGAAGAATAGTGTCTCATATCAGTGGAAGATACATATGTATTTTCAGTTCTGTGCTGGCGGATATTCACAAGCTTACAGATAAGAAAATTCTCTATGGTCAATTGTGGTCAGAGGAAACAGTTACACTTGCACTTCTAGATTCCCAAAGTAATGGTATAGACTTAAGACTTAAGGTAAATCTTTAAATGCCTAACTCTTGCAGTACCTTTTTAAACAGGACTGGGATGGCCCATAAACTAAATCCAGAAGAATAACAGAAGACAAGGGCACAGTAACCTTCATGCATTAAAACAATAGCTTTTTTTTTAAATAAAAGAAACATATTGTATTCATTGTACTTCTTAAACAATGTGAGTGAAATATGCTCATTCTTATAAGTAAAAATTACTATTGTTTTTTAAAAAGGTTGCTGTGTTCTTGTTCTCTGTTCTGAATTTAATCATGCCCAAGGTTAGGGTTTGGCGGAAGGTCTTCTGTAAACATTTTTGGGTGTTGTTGCCCCAGAACTAGAAAATGTTAATAAGTTACTGGTACAATATTATTATGTTCACTGTGAAAAAATATGTCTTTAATTGCTTGCCGATCATATACTGTATAAATATGGTGTCAAAGCAACTCCTCTGCTCCTCTGCGCAGGATCATGTACCTGCACATGATCCTGCATTTCCAACTCTGTGGCGTGCATGCGTGCCGCCGGCGACCTGCTCCCACTGTGATTGGACACAGTGGGAGCCAATCATCGTGTTCGCCGGGACCCACCAATCTTTCCCGAGAGAGGCAGAATAATGGTCTGCCTATGTAAACAAGGCAGATCGCCATTCTGTGAGAAGGGAAGGTAGTGATCCTGTGTTTCTGCTAAGCAGGAACACGGATCTCTACCTTCCCACAGTACAAGCACCCCCCACACAGTTAGCAAGCACTCCCTGGGAACACATTTAACCCTTTGATCGCCACTGATGTTAACCCCTTCCCTGCCAGTGTCAATATTACAGTGACAGTGCAGATTTTTAGCACTGATCACTGTATTAGTGTCACGGGCCCCCAAAAAGTGCCACATAGTGTCCAATTTGTCCGCAGTCCCGCTATAAGTCTCTGATCGCCACCATTATTAGAAAAAAATAAAAATAAAAAAAATACAAATTTCATAATTCTATCCCATAGTTTGTGGATGCTATAATTTTTGCGCAAACCAATCAATATATGCTTATTGGGGTTTTTTGACCACATGTAGCAGAATTACACAATGGCCTAAATTGATTAAGAAATGTGATTTTTTTTCCATTTTTTTTATTGGATGTGTTTTATAACAGAAAGTAAGTAATATTGTAATAATATTGCAAAAAAAAGACATCAATTTTATTTGGGTACAGTGTAGCACAACTGCGCAATTGTCAGTTAAAATAACACAGTGGCGTATCACAAACAATGGCCTCATCATTAGGGGGTAAATTGTAAACTGGGCAAGAGATTACACTGTATAATTATTTATTTAACTACTAAAGGTTAGAGATGGGGTTTTCTTAAAATATGCCAGAGGGGTCACTGAGAACAGACAGGTTCCCCATAAGTAGTACAGAGGCTGCCAGCCACACGCACGGTCCCATGCACACGACAATAATGGGTCAGTCTAGGGGATGTCTTTTTAAAATTTAATGCTAAAGAACTTAAAACAGCAGAGGGTAAACCTGTGTCACAGGATACTCCAAAATTAGATCAGCACTCAATAGGACAGTCTTCACACTAAATCCTCATCCTTGACTCAGTAATGCTGCCTCCAGGGGCAGCAGCCCCAAGAGAACTGAAACCTTCCTTGCATAGGAAAGAACACATTTCTCAGACCTCCCAGACATTTATCACCTCCCCGGCCACCTTCTGGACACCTTTTTTCAGGGATTGGATGGGGCCCAATAAATATTCATGCTAGCCATTTGAATCTCCCTGCCCATACTCTGGAAGCTTCTCTTATAGGCAGGTAGGAGGAATCAAACACCCAGTTTAGAAAACCCTAAACAGACAAAACCAATAGATCACTGCTCTAATCACAACAATGAAGCCAAAAACTACATTTAGCCTAGCAGCCCAACTACACTATATTACCAAAAGTATTGGGACGCCTGCCTTTACATAAACTTTAATGGCATGCCAGTCTTAGTCCTACTACAAACTCTCAGGTGCTGGCTCTGCACAAATGTGTAGAAGAAGGAAGGAAATCCTGGACTGCCGCACTCCATGAAAAAGGCGTCTTTATTAGCAAAAATGTGTAAAAATCCAAAGAACAGTAAAAAAATCTTTTCAATGTCCCATATGTATATTTCCATAAAAGTGCAGTTGTGCTAATATCCAAAAAATAACAACTTTATATAATAAGGACGGTTATTACACGTTTACGGCCGTTTTACACGCCTACCGAGCGGTTTGCCAGTTGCGGGCCTTTGTGCTTATTATTAGCATGATTGATTCCAGCCTGTGTTGACGCCTTCACTTGCTACTGTGTATTGACTTGAGGTGTACCAAGATGGCTACGATTCGGTGACGAAAAGCGTAAGGCGGGACTTGGTACACATCGACGTCAACGTCACATCCGGCCACTTCCGGTTTGCCTGATACAGTCTGTGGAACGCACGCTGTCCAGACCGAGAAACTGGTCACCTTACAGCCATTCTTGTTGATGGGGCAAAGTGTTTTTAGCCTTGTTATTTAAACCATAGTACTTTTTATTACCCAATATATCAATAAACATATTTTATATCGGATTTACGCTATGGATGTCCATTTTTGATTGCATGTGGATGCCAGTTTGTACATACTTTGGTTCGCATTAGGAAAGTCCTTCGCGCTCTGGGAACATCCAGATTGGTCAAGCATCTAATTATACGCTCTTTACCCCTGCAGGGCTGAGGGCTTCTGGTGAGTGTACATACTTGAGGGGGAGCACAAGAAGTCACCTTGCTTGGATGCACTTGGTCACCTTATTCTATGCTCAAGAAGTCACTTTATTTTTGCACAAGAAGTCACTTTATTTTTGCACGGAAGAGGATATAAAGTTGTTTATTTTTGGATATTAGCATAGCAGCACTTTTATGGAAATATACATATGGGACATTGAAAGGATTTTTTTATACTGCTATATGGACTTGTTTTTCTATAGTTTCATATATAATCCTTAAATCAGTCACGCACAGATTTTTTTTCAATTCATTATTTTGGACACTCCATATTATAATTAAGGACTCACTTATTACTTGATAATTAATGTTTTCTTTAAATTTATGTTTTGTGTTGAGAAAGGCTCTCTCATCTATTAGAAGTCTTTTTACACCACTTAGTGTATTGCATTTCACATGTGTTTGGAATTTATATTTTCATTATATTAGGGTTTCATTTACCAACCCTTGTCTGTTATCCTCCTTGGATCAGAGGGGTTATCATATTACTTTTTTGCAGCGCCATTTCCCTGTTCTCATTACGCACATCTTTGGGACAACACTTTGTATATATATATATATATATATATATATATATATATATATATCTTAAGCGCGGACTCTTGTTTTATATATAATCAGCAGATAAAGATACTCCAAACACCTGGTGTTGGTGCTTTAATCACGCCCCATGGTTGGTATGGTGTCAGGATGATTGAAGCGCATTATTTATATTATTACATTGTAATATATAATGAAATGGTTCAACTCACCATAATTCAGAATCAGTCGGAGCCCTGAGTGTGTCACTTGCCACGTCGCCTGCCACCAGATGCCATCATGTGTCCCTACTTACACCAGGCATTTCTAGTAGAGTCCCTCCTTACATCGGGTGCCCCCCGCAGAGTCCCTCCTTACATCAGGTGCCCCTAGCAGAGTCCCCCCTTACATCAGGTGTCCCCAGCAGAGGCCCTTCTTTCATCAAGTTCCCATAGCAGAGTCCCTCCTTACATCAGGTGCCCCTAGCAGATTCCCTCCTTACATCAGGTGTCCCCAGCAGAGGCCCTTCTTTCATCAAGTTCCCATAGCAGAGTCCCTCCTTACATCAGGTGTCCCCAGCGGAGTCCCTCCTTACATCAGGTGCCCCCAATGGAGTCTCTTTTACATCAGGTGTCCCCAGCGGAGTCTCTTCTTACATCAGGTGTCCCCAGCGGTGGACAAGCAGCAGCTGCAAGTTTTTTCCTATTAGGGCCTGTTCACACTGTGCATTGTTGCGTATTATGCTGCAAGTTAATATTTTAAATGGGCTGCCTTACACACAAACAAGCATCAATAAGAGGGAATATTCCAATTTACTTATAACACAGGGCACTACGATGCATGGTAGTGCATTACTATGCATTGTGGTCTGCTAGAACACAAGTTCATTGAAAAGGTGCATTGGGGAGCCATTCTGTTCTGTGCTAAATGCTGTTTTATGCATTCACATCAATCCATAGACCTATCCTATGTCAATTGCACAGGACAGCCCCGACCCTCCGATTCTCGGGTCCCCCACCGGCACTCCTGGTTCCTCATCTCTGGCGAGTGTCCGCATAGAGAGCTTACCCCAGAGCCTCGCTGTCTGCTTCTTTAGACAAAGAGAGCAGGACTCCGGCTCCCCCCCCCCACTCCCACATCACTGGCTTTGATTGACAGCAACAGGAGTCTATGCCTCCTGCTGACTCAGCAAAGCCTGTAAGAAAATAAAGTGAGGGAAAAGAAGGGAAAAGAAGAGCTTCAGATGTGCGCAGCGCTAGATCGAATGAGGAATCAAGTAAATGGGGGTGGGGGGCATACTGATGCCTAAACATTTTTACCTTAATAAAGAAATAAGAAACAGGACAGATCCACCTATCACTGAACTAACTAGCACTAAAACAGCATGGGAGGTTAGGGGTAGCTACATATGAGTAACATGTCATATGACGTCCTCGGCTTCCAGGCATTGTGGAGGGCGCAAACGCACAATTGCCGCATCACTGGGGACCAAATGCGCTTGTCCGGCAGCCGCGATGTCCGCCGGGCACCTGCGATTGCTCATCACAGAGCAGGGACGTGGATCTGTGTGTGTAAACACACAGATCAACGTCCCGTCAGGGGAGAGGAGAAATGATCATATGTTCCTTGTATATAGGAACACCGATCGGTCTCCTCCTCTCATCAGTCCCCTCCACCCCCAGTTAGAATTACTCCCTAGGACACACATTTAACCCCTTCAGCGCCCCCTAGTGTTAACCTCTTCCCTGCCAGTGAAATTTAGACAGTAATCAGTGCTTTTTTTTTGGCACTGATCGCTATATAAATGTCAATGGTCCCAAATTAGTGTCAAAAGTATCCGATATGTCTGCCGCAATGTCACAGTCAGGATATAAATCGCAGATCGCCGCCATTAGTAGTAAAAAAAAAAAATAATAATAAAAATGACATAAATCTATCCCCTATTTTGTAGACGCTATAACTTTTACATAAACAAATCAATATAACCTTATTGCAATTTTTTTTACTAAAAATATGTAGAAGAATACATATCGGTCTAAACTGAGGAAAAAAATAGTCTTTTTAAAAAAAAAAATCGGTATATTTATTATAGCAAAAAGTAAAAAATATTGTGTTTTTTTCAAAATTGTCGCTCCTTTTTTGTTTATAGCACAAAAAATAAAAAAAGCAGAGGTGATCAAATACCACCAAAAGAAAGCTCTATTTGTGGGGAAAAAAATTATCAAAATGTATTTTGGGTACAATGTCGCATAACCACACAATTGTCATTCAAAATGTGACAGTGCTGAAAGCTGAAAATTGGCCTGGGCAGGAAGGGGGTGAAATGCCCTGTATTAATGTGGTTAAAAATCTCCAAAGGTGATGCTTAAAAAATTCTACAAGTTGCATGTTTTAAGTTACAGAGGAGGTCTAGGGCTAGAATTATTGCTCTAACGATCGTGGCGATACCTCACATGTGTGGTTTGAACACTGTTTTCATATGCGGGCGCTACTCACGTATGGGTTCGCTTCTGCTCGCGAGCTCGTCAGGACAGGGTGCGTTTAAAAAAAAATATTTTTTTCTTATTTATTTTACCTTTTATTTTTTATTTTTACACTGTTTTTTTATTTTATTTTTTTAAATGGCACTTTTATTCCTATTACAAGAAATGTAAACAGCCCTTGTAATAGAAAAGAGCATGACAGGACCTCTTAAATATGAGATCTGGGGTCAAAAAGACCTCAGATCTCATATTTAGAATAAAATGCAATAAAAAAAAATAAAAAAATGTCATTTAAAAAATATATTTTAAAAAAATGGTCCTTTAATAGCTGTGGGAGCAAGTGACGTTTTGACGTCGCTTCCGCCCAGCAATTGTATGGAGACAGGTGGGGGCCATCTTCCTCTCACTTGTCTCAATGCCCAGCTACTGACAGGACGCAATCACGGTGGGGGGCCCCTCTCCCGCCACCGACAAAAGTGATCTTGCGGCGAATTCGCCTCAGAGACCACTTTTATCTTGTATTGGACCGCCCACTGAGGAAGGGGATACCGGGGTTGTAGCAGCTAGCTGCTGCCATAACAACGATATCCTCCTTCAAACAGCTGACGTAAAACTGCGGCGGGTGGTCCATAAGTGGTTAATAATGCTTAAAGTGAAACAATAAAAATGTAATATTCCTTTAAATATCGTGCCTGGGGGGGGGGTGTCCTTAGTATGCCTGTAAAGTAGAGCATCTTTCCTGTGTTTAGAACAGTATCGTAGCAAAATTACAAAATCTAAAGGAAAAAATGTCATTTAAAACTGCTCGCGGCTGTAATGAATTGTCGGATCCTGGCAATATACATAATAATCATTAAAAAAAACGGTATGGGTACCCCCCAGTCCATTACCAGGCCCTTTGGGTCTTGTATGAATATTAAATGGAACCCCGCACCAAAATAAAAAAAAATTGCGTGGGGGTCCCCCCAAAATCCATACCAGGCCCTCAAGGTCTGGTATAGATATTAAGGGGAACCCTGCACCAAAATTTAAAAAAATGTCCTGGGTGTCCCCCCAAAATCCATACCAGAACCTTCAGGTCTGGTATGGATATTAAGGGGAACCCCGCTCCAAAAAAAATGATCAGAGCACGCAACCTGGCAGGCCGCAGGAAAAGAGGGGTGAGAGAGCAGCCCTCCTCCTAAACTGTACCAGGCCACATGCCCTCAACAAAGGGAGGGTGTTTTGGGGTCTCCCCAAAACATCTTGTCCCCATGTTGATGGGGACAAGGGCCTCTTCCCCACAACCCTTGCCCCTTGTTGTGGGGGTCTGTGGGCTTATCGGAATCTGGAAACCCCCTTTAACAAGGGGATTCCCCCTATGTGAATGGGTATCAGGTACATTGTACCTGTCATGGACGTACTGCGCATGGCTCTGCAACTGGCTGCGGGCACATGGGTCCAGTGGGATCTGTTCCAGTCCATAGGCATTCAGCAGTGAATAGACATGCACCAGTGCGCATGCGCGTGCGCACATCATGGACGCGCACACAGTAACACAGCTTTGGCGCCCAGTGATCCTCAAAAGGTGCCTCTTCAGAATGCACCCTTGCTGTCTGATCTGCAGCTCATCCTGTACCCGATCCTGAACCTGCATCTGCTCCAGTGTTACCCAGCTTCTCCTGACCTCGCTGCTGTCTCCAGTCCTGACCCCTTGGCTTGTCTTTGACCTGCTCTGTGTTCCTGTTTGTTTGATCTCCTGTTGCCGATCCTGCCTGGACTTTGACCATTCTCTGCCTGCTGCTTCTGTCTGATTGATCTGCTGCTGTGACCTGGCTTGTCTGACCCTGCTCCTGCCTGCAGCCCTGCATCTGTGTGCATCTGCCTACAAGTCCGGCATCTGTGTGCATCTGCCTACAAGTCCTGCATCTGTGTAATTCTGCCTACAAGTCCTGCATTTGTGTGCATCTGCCTACAAGTCCTGCATCCGTGTGCATCTGCTTACAAGTCCTGCATCTGTGCGCACCTGCCTGCTACTTCTCAGCGTTCCTGCATCCGCAGCAATCAAGCCTGTTCTTGTCTCCGCCAAGCGGACTCCATCTTCAGTCAAGCGAAACCTGCAGGCTCTCCTACCCTGCTGTGCTCCGAGGGTCACTGTTTCCACTCCAGTGATCCCGGAACCAGAGCCGTATGAGAGGTCTCCCTCTGCAAGTCAGGCTCACCTTCAAGGTACGTGACAGTACCACTACACATTCACCAAGAAAAATGTCAAAATGGTAAAAATGACAGGAGACAGTTTGGGACAAGCCCTTTATAAACAAATAAAAATGTCCCGCGATATCCATTCATCTTCGATGACAGCGCCGATAACCCGAGAAAAGAAAAAACTGAAAAACTCTGCCTCAATGGGAGGCATCCCGCAACTGCAGGCTTTTTGCAATGACACCTGTTATATAGCTGAGGGCAGGGCCACCTGGTGATGTAAATCGGTGACCCCGCCCCTTTCTGACATCATGTGACATCATGTAACGTCAGAGGGGGCAGGTTCACCCATTTACGTCACTGGGTGGCCCCGCCCTCAGCTATATAACAGCTAAAAATGCAAAAAGCCTCCAGTCACGGGATGCCTTCCATTAAGGTAGAGTTTTTCCGTTGTTTTTTTTCTCGGGTCCATCGGCGCTGTGATCAAAGACGAATGGATATCGCGGGACATTTTTATTTGTTAATAAAGGACTTGTCCCAAACTGTCTCCTGTCATTTTTACCATGTTGACACTTTTCTTGGTGAATGTGTAGTGGTACAATGTAACTGATACCCATTCACATAGGGGGGGCTGGGATCTGGGGGTCCCCATGTTAGGGGGGACCCCAAAACACCCTCCCCATGTTGGGGGCATGTAGCCTGGTACGGTTCAGGAGGGGGGCACTCTCTTGTTCCCCCCCTTTTCCTCCGGCCTGCCAGGTTGCATGCTCGGATAAGGTTCTGGTATGGATTTTTGGGGGGGACCGCCACGGCATTTTTTTTTACATTTTAGCACGGGTTCCCCTAAAAACCCATACCAGACCTGAAGGGCCTAGTATGGATTTTGGTGGGACCCCCACGCCATTTTTTTTATTTTGGCGCAGGGTTCCCCTTAAAATCTATACCAGACCTGAAGGGCCTGGTATGGATTTTGGGGGGGACCCTCACGCAATTTTTTTCTTTTAATTTTGGTGCAGGTTTCCTCTTAATATCCATACCAGACCCAAAGGTCCTGGTAATGGACTGGGGGGGCCATGCCGTTTTTTTCAATGATTTTTATTTATATTGCTGGGATCAGGCAATACATTACAGCTGCCAGCAGTTTTAAATGACATTTTTTCCTTTACAAATTTCATTTTGCTGCTCTCATTTATAAAACTATGTATGGCTGCCATGTAAGCAGTTTTACATAGTGTGGGCCGTGGACTCAACCCCCTGAGCACCCTGCCTTTGGCCAATCAAGGCTCTCACAGCAGAGCGCGCTGTGATTGGCCAAAGCATGCAGGTTAGGTGCAATGTGGTGCCAATTATTTAAAATGTGTTCTGTCCCACCTATATGTATCAAGTGGTGGTTTAGGGCCAGTACAATTTGTTTACTCATGTGTAGGGATGAGCCCAATGTTCGAGTCGAACGTAAGTTCAAATTGAAAATCATGTGTTCGCCCGGCCCGTTCGCCGAATACCGAACATTATGGGGCGTTTGTGGGAAATTTGAGCGCCCGTAAAAAGCCCCATAATGAACGGCGAGACCATCAATGCACTGCGATCTTGCAGTGCCATGATGGTCTCGCCGTTCATTATGGGGCTTTTCTATGTCTATTCTATGCCCATCATCACAAAGTTTCCCTTTTCTGCAATGCCTCATTCGATATAAAATGCTGTAAATTAAAGTGGTTATAAAGCTTTGATTTTTTTATAAAAATAACAAACATGTAACCTATACTTACATGCTCTGTGCAATCGTTTTGCTCAGAGCAGCCCCAATCCTCTTCTTCTGGGGTCCTCCTCTTCATCAGGTGCCCCCACCTGATATAGACAGCGGAACTCAGCCCTGCCCCCCACTCCAATGTCACAACTTTTGATTGACAGCAGTGGGAGCCAATGGCTCTTGATGCTATCAATCTGTTCAATGAGGAGAGCGACAGTGGCTGGGTCGGATCAGGCTCAGGTAAGAAAAAGGAGGGGTCTGGGGGAAAGCTTCAGCACAGAAGGTTTTTTCACCTTAATGCTTAGAATGCATTAAGGTGAAAAACCTTGAGACTTTACAACCACTTTAACCCCCTACCTGAATAAAGCTGACCTAAACTGAGGGAATCTTGATGAGTAATAGAAGATGATCTGCAACTCCATATATACTCTTAAATCTTTCCAAATGTATTGGATGACATCTATGACATCTATAGTACTTATCTGTCTTTTATGGAGTATCAATAAATTTGGAAGGATTTAAGAGCATGTATGGAGTTGCGGATCATCTTCTATTAGTTATCATGTTGGCAGTGGCTGCTTATCGTGCACCCAACAGTAGGACCTTTTTTCTTTCTCTTTGATTCTGATTCCATTTGACAGAAGTTGTTCAGGAAAATTTTTGACCAAATTAGTTGCAGCCTCTGTTCAGGTATTCTGACAGTCAATGTGGGCAGCTGTCAAAATACCAAAGCCATGCAGGGAGATTCATCCATCTGTGCTGTTTAGCATGGATAGAGAAATCTGTTGACTGCAGGCTGAATGAAATAAATCTAACAGTCTATGGCAAGCTGAAGAACCCACCCTCTGCCTCCACAGATTGGTACCTACCTCCATATGTTTGTTTTTTTTTCTATTGGAGGCCCATTAACATTTTTGCTATGGTGCCCTGTGATTTCTGGTTATGCCCCATTACACTGGAGTCATTTACAATAAATTCTGTAGACAGAAAAGACTTTAGTTACTACAAGAATGCACACTTTAGTGGGAAGTATTAGAACACATGTTAGCAGCACTTAATGACATTTGACTGACAGGCTGAAAGCAATAAAACTGCCATGGTTGATTTTCTCCGTGGGATTGGCGTCATGTTGTGCTTGGAAGGAGGGGCCTCTGGTGTCTGTCCATAAATAAGAGGGGTTCATACCATGGAAATAAGAAATCAGTTTTCAGACGCCTGTGAAGGAACTCATTTACTTGGCTAGAGGTGCAAGTTGTATCCCAGCATGAATCCGTTCTCGCACACACTGCTGGTTGGCACTGTGTTCCTTTTAACCCTTAAGGAGCTGACAGAGGCATGCAGCTGTATGCAATATCACCCACAGGATCAATTCTGTAGAGCAAGCATAGGTGAGTCCTGTGACTATACTTCATGATGTAATTGTTTGTATGCAGACATAGCTTATGGCAAAGTAATATTTTAAGAATTCTGAGCTCTGTGAAAATTTGTTGTGTCAAACTTCGGTAGAAAATAAAAGAAGCCTATGAAGAATTGCACTTTTTTCTAAAACTACATTGTGACCCCATGAGGGATTGGATGGCATTTGTTTTGAAGCAATGGGGATCTTTCTCGCATTTAGGATGTTCTCTTCTTAAACTGCAGATGTAAGCAAATATAGCCAAGTCTTGGAAAGAAAATATTACGACGTACAATGCATTTAGAATTAAAGATGTTTCACAGGTTTCTAAGGAATTTTTGAACATGACTTTGACTTGTGGGAATGGCAGAAATGAGTCTGGAGATACACAAGGTCCATGACTTGGTGGCTGAGTTGTTCTAAAAGATTTGTATGACAAAATGTACTAGATGACTGTATGTAAAACATACTGAGAGTCAATTTACACCTGTGGAAATGAGCCCATACTGTATACTGGGCTAAGGGAAGATGAACAATTTCTCTAAAGAATGATATTCAATCCACCCACTAACAAACACTAAGAGCACCGGCACCTCACACCATCCAAAAAGAGAAAAGAAAATGGTGTACATTAAACAGTATAATTGAACTAGTGCAAAAAAATACATGTTATTGAATACCATCCCTTTAAGAGCTCTTGTACACATGTACTGTTTATGTAAACCGTTCTAAACACTGATTATTTGGAATCCCAGGGTTCCTACAGAGGTTGCTAAGGTAAGGGTTCCTTGAGCTGTTGCTGATTGACCTCCTATGTGGTGCTGCCTACATAGTTCCTGGGTCAGTTCCACTTGGCAGAGTCAGCTGCATGAAGCAGTAATCTTTTAGTTGTCTTTAGTTGGGTGCATTGTGACCACCATTGTAAGGGGGCATGCTTCCCACTGACCACCAAGGTAATAGGCATTTTTCCCATTGACCTCCAATAAATTGGTTTTAAGCATGGGTTTCCCCAAACCTGAAAAAAATGCAAGGGTTCATCAGGGGTTAAAAGGTTGAGAAAGGCTGTTTAATGTTGTACTTTGTGTTTCATTTCATCTGTGTTCCCATATGATTTAAGGTTAATAAAATTCAACTGATGCTGCTTATAGCGTCCATCATACTTCATGGGAAGAATGCTATTCAGTGAACTTAGGTTTTTGTAATTGCAAACGATAACAAGGAAATAGGACATGTTCTACTGTCTTATTTAGCCACAAGTTCATAACATGTTTGGGCACTAATGACTGATGACGAAAAATGTCTGAGCAGGGTAGGTATATTCTGCCCAATATATGTGGACCACAGACAAGAAAAAAGTAGCTAAAATGGTTTACTAACTAATATAAAATGCTACAAGGCAGAATCACTAAAGTACTGCATATGGCAGTGGTATGTAAAAAGTAAACCAAGTCAACCAGATATTCGTTTACAGTATTTCAATCAGTTAAGAGATTATCTTTGATTGGTTGCTTTGGATTACTACATTTTGCACATCACTGCTTTTTGAACTGTTTATATGAAAAAGCCTGTATGTGATGATGTGGTGTCCAGCTAACTGCAGAAAAAACATACTGTCAGCAATTAGTGTTCATACGCATTCCACTATTCACAAACAATATGTTTATGGCTTACAATATATGGCCCATCTAGGCTTTAAAAAGTAACCAACGAGAGGCAAGCATATGCAGCAGAAGAGCATGTTATACATATTTTAAATTGCTTGCAAATGTTGGATCATTGCCTGTCCTATAGGATTTTCTTTCCATTTACTGCTCATGTGCCAAAATGAAATGTTAATTGAGTAAAACCCCTTTCACACTGGGATGTGTTTCGGGCGATTTTGGGCTAAAAATAGCACCTGTAAAGCGCCTAAAAACACCTCCCCTGCACTCTCAGTGAGAAAGCCTGAGTGCTTTCACACTGAGGCGATGCGCTGGCAGGATGTTAAAAAAAGTCCTGCAAGCAGCATCTTTGGAGCGGTGAAGGAGTGGTGAATACACCGCTCCTCCACCGCTCCTGCCCATTGAAATGAATAGGCACCGCTACCGAAGCAAATGCAAAGCGATTTGGCAGCGGCGCTACATGGGCGCATTTAACCCCCTCATTGGCCGCTAGCAGGGTTAAAAGCTCCCTGCAAGCAACCGAATAAAACCACTAAAATGATGCTAAAGCCCAGCTAAAATGATCCAGCGCTGTGCATGAGAGCAGCAGCTGAGCCAGTGACGGGGGAGCAGGGGACAGGGTCTAGTCAGACACACAGAGATAGCTGGGGCGCGAGCCCGCATGAGTGCCCCCATAGCAAGTGGCTTGCTACGATAGGCACTCTTGGTATCGTACGAGGAAAATTTTCGTACTTGTCCGATTGAATAATATCAGATGAATTGTCGTGATCGGCTCTCGAAAGCTCTGTACTAACGATCTGATTATCGTACGATCGCATCAAAAGTGGTATTTTTCGTCCGATATTTGGATCGTGTGTACGGGCCATAATGCTTCCTAAAAGGTGTTCTATCGGGTTGAGGTCAGGACTTTGTGCAGGTCAATCAAGTTCCTCCACCCCAAACTCGCTCAAAGTTGGGAGCATGATAATGTCCAAAATGTCTTGGTATGCTGACACCCTAAGAGTTCCCTTCATTGGAACTAAGGGGCCGAGACCAACCCCTAAAAAACAACCCCACACCATAACCCCCCCCCTTCACCAAATGATTTGGACTAGTGCACAAAGCTAGGTCTAAAAAGCCATGGATGAGCGAGTTTGGGGTGGAGGAACTTGACTGGCCTGCACAGAGTACTGTCTTCAACCCGATAGAACACCTTTGGGATGAATTAGAGCAGAGACTGCGAGCCAGGCCTTCTCGACCACATCAGTGCCTGACCTCACAAATGTGCTTCTGGAAGAATGGTCAAACATTCCCATAGACACACTAAACCTTGTGGACAGCCTTTCCAGAAGAGTTGATGCTGTTAAAGCTGCAAAGGGTGGGCCAACTCAATATTGAATCCTACAAACTTATGTTGCGTACACATGGTTGGATCTTCCGACGGGAAATGTTCGATGTGAGCTTGTTGTTGGAAAGTCCGACCGTGTGTATGCTACATCGAACATTTGTTGTCGGAATTTCCACCAACAAATGTGTGATAGCAGGTTCTCAAATTTTCCGCCAACAAAACTTGTCGGAAAGTCCGATTGTGTGTACACAAGTCCGTCCACAAAAGTTCACGCATGCTCGGAATCAAGCAGAAGGAGCAGCACTGGCTATTGAATTTCCTTTTTCCCGGCTCATCGTATGTGTTGTATAGGGATGAGCCGAACACCCCCCGGTTCGGTTCGCACCAGAACCCGCGAACGGACCGCAAGTTCGCACGAACGTTAGAACCCCATTGACGTCTATGGGACTCGAACGTTCGAAATCAAAAGTGCTCATTTTAAAGGCTAATTTGCATGGTATTGTCCTAAAAAGGGTTTGGGGACCCGGGTCCTACCCCAGGGGACATGTATCAATGCAAAAAAAACTTTTAAAAACGGCCGTTTTTTCGGGAGCAGTGATTTTAATGATGCTTAAAGTAAAAAAAAAAAAGTGAAATATTCCTTTAAATATCGTACCTGGGGGGTGTCTATAGTATGCCTGTAAAGTGACGCGTGTTTCCCATGTTTAGAACAGTCCCTGCACCAAATGTCATTTTTAAAGGAAAAAATCTCATTTAAAACTGCTTGCGGGTTTAATGTCATGTCGGGTCATGGCAATATGGATGAAAATCAGTGAGACAAACGGCATGGGTACCCCCCAGTCCATTACCAGGCCCTTTGGGTCTTGTATGGATATTAAGGGGAACCCCGCACCCAAATTAAAATAAGGAAAGGTCCCTATATATTCTGAACAGCAGTATACAGGCGGTGCAAACAAGACAGGGACTGTAGGTTTGTTGTTAAGTAGAATCTGTTTGTAATTTTGAACATTTTTAATGTGTTTAGCTCCAGCCAAAAAATCTTTTCTAAGCTTTTTGGAAAACATAGGGAAGGGTTATCACCCCTGTGACATTTGTTTTGCGTCTTTCCTCCTCTTCAGAAGATTTCACCTCACTTTTTTGTCCCAATGAAAAATGTTTTTTGAAAATTTGGGTTTTTTTGTGGAACAAGGATTGGAAAGCATCAGTGGAAAGGAAAAATTGTTTTCCCATATTAACTCTTACAGGAGAGAATTTCCCTTCCTTAGGGGTAGATTTCATCTCACTTCCTGTTGTCTCCTTCCGTTTGCAAGTAGGAGTCGTTTGTAAGTTAGATGTTTGAAAGTAGGGTCCTGCCCTATATACTCAGCAGAAATTTGGGCCTTAGGTGTTGCTGTGGCCAAAACACTGTAAGCCCTCACAGGGCCCTGCTGTGAAATATTAGATCAAGAATTGTAATTACATGCCCCTGTTGAACAGGAGCTGAAAAATTAGGCCTTAGGCACTGGTGCTGGTGCCACAACACTGCAACCCCTCACAGACACTCTAGTTGAAACGCAGGAACAAGCCCTGCTGCAAAGTATTGCATCAAAAATTGTAATTACACGCCCCTGTTAGACAGGGGCTGAAAAATTGGGTCTTAGGCACTGGTGCTGGTGCCACAACACTGCAACCCCTCACAGACACTCTAGTTGAAACGCAGGAACAAGCCCTGCTGCAAAGTATTGCATCAAAAATTGTAATTACACGCCCCTGTTAGACAGGGGCAGAAAAATTGGGTCTTAGGCACTGGTGCTGGTGCCACAACACTGCAACCCCTCACAGACACTCTAGTTGGAATGCAGGAACAAGCCCTGCTGCAAAGTATTGCATCAAAAATTGTAATTACACGCCCCTGTTAGACAGGGGCAGAAAAATTGGGTCTTAGGCACTGGTGCTGGTGCCACAACACTGCAACCCCTCACAGACACTCTAGTTGGAATGCAGGAACGAGCCCTGCTGCAAAGTATTACATCAAAAATTGTAATTACACGCCCCTGTTAAACAGGGGCTGAAAAATTGTGCCTTAGGCACTGGTGGTGGCGCCCAGAACCAAAAATGTTCTTACAAGCTATCAGCGTGATGATTGAGGAGGAAGAGGATAATTACTCAGGGATAGTCACTCAGCATCAGCATAGGCAGTCTTTGAAGGGATCTGAGATTTCAAAAAAAATTATTCGGTTACATCTGCATCAGGTGCTTGGTAGCTGGTGGTGATCCAAGACTGATTCATTTTTATGAAGGTCAGCCGATCGACCGAGTCGGTGGACAGACGCACCCTGTGATCGGTTACCACGCCTCCAGCAGCACTGAATGTGCGTTCCGAAAGAACGCTGGATGCAGGACAGGCCAGTAGCTCTATTGCATACTGTGCAAGCTCTGGCCAGTGATCCATCCTCAAGACCCAGTAACCCAGAGGATTTTCGGTGGGAAAGGTGTCCAAGTCTGATCTTGCCCCTAGGTATTCCTGCACCATGTAAAACAGACGCTGGCGATGGTTGCTGGAACCGATCATACCTTGGGGCTGCGGACCAAAAAATTGTCTGAACGCATCGGTCAGACGGCCACCTTCTCCACCGCTCCTTCTTTGACTGACCGAAGCCTCAGCAACACGTTGTCCAGAAACAGGAGTTTGTAACCTCCCAGTCTCTGGGAACGCGTTGCACAGACCTTTCTGCAAGGCCTCCCGAAGATGTTTCATCCTCTGCTCCCTCTGCGATGGCAAGATAAGGTCCGCAACCTTACCCTTGTAACGTGGATCAAGGAGGGTTGCCAGCCAGTATTGGTCCTTCTCCTTGATACCACGAATACGAGGATCCTTACGCAGGCTTTGCAGGATCAGGGAGGCCATGCAGCGTAGGTTTGCTGAGGCATTCGGTCCGGAGTCCTCTGGGTCACTAAGGACAACAACGTCCGCAGCCACCTCCTCCCAGCCACGTACAAGTCCATGTGTTCCTTGGGACTGATCCCTTAAAGACTGCTGATGCTGAGTGCCAGGCTCCACCTCCATACTGACACAATCTTCCTCCTCCTCCTCCTCCTCCTCCTCGTCCTCTTCCTGTGTGATCGGCGGGCACGCAGGAACACTGTCTGGATAAAGGGGGCCTTGAGAGCTAAGGAAGTCCTCCTCTTCCTGCCTCTGTTCTGCCTCAAGTGCCCTGTCCATTATCCCACGCAGCGTGTGCTCCAACAGGTGGACAAGGGGGACAGTGTCACTGATGCATGCACTGTCAGTGCTCACCATCCTCGTGGCCTCCTCGAATGGTGACAGGACAGTGCATGCATCCCTGATCATGGCCCACTGGCGTGGGGAAAAAAAACCAAGGTCCCCTGACCCTGTCCTGGTGCCATAGTCGCACAGGTACTCATTGATGGCCCTCTGCTGCGTGTGCAGCCGCTGCAGCATGGCCAACGTCGAGTTCCACCTGGTGGGCATGTCACAGATTAGGCGGTTCTTGGGCAGGTTAAACTCCTTTTGGAGGTCCGTCAGCCGAGCACTGGCATTATATGACCGGCGGAAATGCACACAGACTTTCCTGGCCTGCCTCAGGACATCCTGTAAGCCCGGGTACCTGCCCAAGAACCGCTGCACCACCAAGTTAAGGACGTGAGCCAAACAGGGCACATGGGTCAGTTGTCCCTGTCGGAGGGCAGAGAGGAGGTTGGTGCCATTGTCGCAAACCACCATTCCTGCCTTAAGTTGGCGTGGCGTCAACCACCTCTGAACCTGCCCCTGCAGAGCTGACAGAACCTCTGCCCCAGTGTGGCTCCTGTCCCCCAAGCACACCAGCTCAAGCACCGCATGGCATCTTTTGGCCTGCGTACTTGCGTAGCCCCTTGAACGCCTACGGAGCACCGCTGGTTCCGAGGAAGAGGCCATGGAGGAAGAAGAAGAGGAGGGGGTGGAGGAGAGAGGTGTGTCACAATCAGCATTTTGGAGGCGTGGTGGCGGAACAACCTCCAACACTACTGCACCTTGTCCTGCATCCTTCCCAGCTGCCAGCAGAGTCACCCAATGCGCCGTGAAACTTAAGTAACGTCCCTGTCCATGCCTGCTGGACCATGAGTCAGCGGTAATATGCACCTTACCGCTGACCGCCCTGTCCAGCGAGGCATGGACATTGCCTTCCACATGCCGGTAGAGAGCCGGAATCGCCTTCCGTGAGAAAAAGTGGCGTTTGGGTACCTGCCACTGAGGAACCGCACATTCCACAAACTCACGGAAGGGGGCAGAGTCTACCAACTGAAAAGGCAGCAGTTGAAGTGCTAGCAATTTTGCCAAGCTAGCATTCAACCGCTGGGCATGTGGATGGCTGGGAGCAAACTTCTTTCGGCGGTGCAGCAGCTGGGGCAGGGAAATTTGCCTGGTACAATCTGACGTCGGTGTACCAAAAGCAGATTGCCCATAAGTACTTGGCTGTGACACACCTAATTCTACACCTTCATTCCTCTCACTGCAGGTCGCAGAGAGGACTGAAGGTCTAGTGGGGTTGGAAATCTCAGCTGATGAGGAGCAAGGAGAGATCGTCTTTGTTCTTTGGTGTGGGTCTTTTAGATACGCTTGCCAACGAACTGCATGGCAGGTCAACATATGTCTGGTCAAGCATGTGGTACCCAAGCGGGAGATGTTTTGGCCACGCGAGATACGCTTGAGACATATATTGCAAATAGCAGCGGTGCGATCTGATGCACTCGTCTCAAAAAAGGCCCACACCAAAGAACTTTTTGAATAACGCGCAGAGACTGCAGCGCCCTGCACATGTGGAGCTTTGGGGTGTGATGCAGTCAATGTGCTGCCCTTAGGCTGGCCCCTGGAGGGCATCCTGCCTAGTTGGTGATGTGCCACCTCCTCCTCCTCCTCCTCCTCCTCCTCCTCCTCCTCCTCCTCTCTCCTATCAGGCACCCACGTTGAGTCAGTGACCTCATCATCCCCTCCCTCCTCATCACTGGAGCAAACCTGGCAGTATGCTGCAGCAGGGGGAGCATGACTGCCAGATTGCTGTCCTTCTTGGGCACCCCCTCTGTCCGTGCTCATGTTACTGCCTTCATTGAGCTCAGTATCATCATCAGAGCCTTCCAAACGCTGGGCATCCTCCTGGAGCATGTACCCAACACTGTGGTCAAACAGTTCGAGGGAATCCTCAGGAGGACATGGTGGGGCTAGGGAAGGAGTCACTGATGACATTGAGCTGAGGGAAGAGGCCGCTGCTTTGCCAGACAAAGCACCCTGGGCATGGGTGAGAGAGGATGAGGAGGATGAGGACGGCTTGGTCATCCACTCGACCAAGTCTTCCGCATGTTGCGGCTCAACACGGCCAGCTGCCGAAAAAAAGGCCAAGCGTGTCCCATGGCCACGTGCTGATGAGGATGCACCGTCTCCACGACCAGCACTAGACACAGAGCCTGCTTGCCCTCTCTTATTGGCTTGTGACTGTCTGCCTCTCCTTCTTGGCCTTCCAGACATACTAATGGCCTGTAGCTGCACTAAGCTGGGATAGAACACCTGTAATTTTCTTCAGGTAGCTTTATATACTGTAACCAGACAAGCCTGCCTGTCAGTAGGAAGATAACAGGAACGGATCTAGCTGAACACTGTGAGCAGGACGTACTGCACTAAATGTATATAGCAGGAACGGATCTAGCTGAACACTGTGAGCAGCACGCACTGCACTGAATGTAAATAGCAGGAACGGATCTAGCTGAACACTGTGAGCAGGACGCACTGTACTGAATGTAAATAGCAGGAACGGATCTAGCTGAACACTGTGAGCAGGACGTACTGCACTAAATGTATATAGCAGGAACGGATCTAGCTGAACACTGTGAGCAGCACGCACTGCACTGAATGTAAATAGCAGGAACGGATCTAGCTGAACACTGTGAGCAGGACGCACTGTACTGAATGTAAATAGCAGGAACGGATCTAGCTGAACACTGTGAGCAGGACACACTGCACTGAATGTAAATAACAGGAACGGATCTAGCTGAACACTGTGAGCAGGACACACTGTACTAAATGTAAATAGTCTAGCTGCCTGACCGTGGTACTAATAGGATCAAAAAGAACACCTGTAATTTTCTTTAGGTAGCTTTATATACTGTAACCAGACAAGCCTGCCTGTCAGTAGAAAGATAACAGGAACGGATCTAGCTGAACACTGTGAGCAGGACGCACTGCACTGAATGTAAATAGCAGGAACGGATCTAGCTGAACACTGTGAGCAGCACGCACTGCACTGAATGTAAATAGCAGGAACGGATCTAGCTGAACACTGTGAGCAGGACGCACTGCACTGAATGTAAATAGCAGGAACGGATCTAGCTGAACACTGTGAGCAGGACGCACTGCACTGAATGTAAATAACAGGAACGGATCTAGCTGAACACTGTGAGCAGGACACACTGTACTAAATGTAAATAGTCTAGCTGCCTGACCGTGGTACTAATAGGATCAAAAAGAACACCTGTAATTTTCTTCAGGTAGCTTTATATACTGTAACCAGACAAGCCTGCCTGTCAGTAGGAAGATAACAGGAACGGATCTAGCTGAACACTGTGAGCAGGACGCACTGCACTGAATGTAAATAGCAGGAACGGATCTAGCTGAACACTGTGAGCAGGACACACTGTACTAAATGTAAATAGTCTAGCTGCCTGACCGTGGTACTAATAGGATCAAAAAGAACACCTGTAATTTTCTTCAGGTAGCTTTATATACTGTAACCAGACAAGCCTGCCTGTCAGTAGGAAGATAACAGGAACGGATCTAGCTGAACACTGTGAGCAGGACGCACTGCACTGAATGTAAATAGCAGGAACGGATCTAGCTGAACACTGTGAGCAGCACGCACTGCACTGAATGTAAATAGCAGGAACGGATCTAGCTGAACACTGTGAGCAGGACGCACTGCACTGAATGTAAATAGCAGGAACGGATCTAGCTGAACACTGTGAGCAGGACGCACTGCACTGAATGTAAATAACAGGAACGGATCTAGCTGAACACTGTGAGCAGGACACACTGTACTAAATGTAAATAGTCTAGCTGCCTGACCGTGGTACTAATAGGATCAAAAAGAACACCTGTAATTTTCTTCAGGTAGCTTTATATACTGTAACCAGACAAGCCTGCCTGTCAGTAGGAAGATAACAGGAACGGATCTAGCTGAACACTGTGAGCAGGACGTACTGCACTAAATGTATATAGCAGGAACGGATCTAGCTGAACACTGTGAGCAGCACGCACTGTACTGAATGTAAATAGCAGGAACGGATCTAGCTGAACACTGTGAGCAGGACACACTGCACTGAATGTAAATAACAGGAACGGATCTAGCTGAACACTGTGAGCAGGACACACTGTACTAAATGTAAATAGTCTAGCTGCCTGACCGTGGTACTAATAGGATCAAAAAGAACACCTGTAATTTTCTTCAGGTAGCTTTATATACTGTAACCAGACAAGCCTGCCTGTCAGTAGGAAGATAACAGGAACGGATCTAGCTGAACACTGTGAGCAGGACGCACTGCACTGAATGTAAATAGCAGGAACGGATCTAGCTGAACACTGTGAGCAGCACGCACTGCACTGAATGTAAATAGCAGGAACGGATCTAGCTGAACACTGTGAGCAGGACGCACTGCACTGAATGTAAATAGCAGGAACGGATCTAGCTGAACACTGTGAGCAGGACGCACTGCACTGAATGTAAATAGCAGGAACGGATCTAGCTGAACACTGTGAGCAGCACGCACTGCACTGAATGTAAATAGCAGGAACGGATCTAGCTGAACACTGTGAGCAGCACGCACTGCACTGAATGTAAATAGCAGGAACGGATCTAGCTGAACACTGTGAGCAGGAAGCACTGTACTGAATGTAAATAGCAGGAACGGATCTAGCTGAACACTGTGAGCAGGACACACTGCACTGAATGTAAATAGTCTAGATAGAAGATAACAGGAACGGATCTAGCTAAACTGAATACAGTGTATATATATATATGCAACACCTGGGATGCATATATATACACAATACACTGTAAGTGCAGCTAACTGACTGACTGTTCTGCCTAATCTATCTAACTCAAATCAAACACTGTCTCTCTGTCTATCTCTTTCAACGCCGGAACACACACTACACAGGGCCGCCGTGCAGGCGGCCTTATATAGTGTGGGGCGTGTACTAAATCCCCTGAGCCATAATTGGCCAAAGCCTCCTTGGCTTTGGCCAATTACGGCTCTCTGTTCAGGCGGCGCTGTGATTGGCCAAGCATGCGGGTCATAGTGCATGCTTGGCCAATCATCAGCCAGCAATGCACTGCGATGCCGCAGTGAATTATGGGCCGTGACGCGCCACACGAATTTGGCGCGAACGGCCCATATCGTTCGCAATTCGACGGACGGTCGAACAGCCGATGTTCGAGTCGAACATGGGTTCGACTCGAACACGAAGCTCATCCCTAGTGTTGTACGTCACCGCGTTCTCAGGTTTGGAATTTTTGGCCAACATTTGTGTGACCGTGTGTATGCAAGACAAGTTTAAGCCAACAACCTTCGAATAAAAATCCACGGTTTTGTTGTCGGAAAATCTGATCGTGTGTACGTGGCATAAGACTGGGATGCTATTAAAGTTTATGTGCGTGTAAAGGCAGGCGCCCCAATATATTCATCAATATAGTGTTTTTTACATTCACTTTAAGGTATGAAGGTATGGTTGGTTCCATGGCATTGCAGCTACTAAGGTCATTAGGAATTCTCATACCTCTCTCAGAGTTCTATGTACAGATTACCCAGGCTTTGTCAAAGACGTAAGAGCAAATCAGAAATGTTTCTAACTGCACAGATCTGAAATCTGAATGTTTGTTATAAGTTTTAAAGAGATCATTTTCAGATCAGAAATAGTAAACAGTCTGATTAAAGTAACTTTGGGAATTTGTATTCAGGAGAGATTTAGCCATTCACAATTCTTCTTATTAATGTTCCCACTGAGATCTGCACCACATATTTGAAAATGACTGTTAAATATATTCAGGGCCGCCTTCAGTCCCCTGCTGCTGGACACACAGCTGAAACTGTGAAGTCCATTTAATTCATCATGTCATGCTGTGGCTGCTTAGCTCTCATCCCGTGTGCACAGTAGATGTACAACATGGCTCTCCACAGAAGCTCAGAATTTGCATCTCTATAGTGTAGATTGCACTTTATGCATACTGATTACAGGTTTTAAAGAACCCGCTAGAATGTCTTTGTGAGGCATAATCTTAACATTACTTCCACCAACTTTATAATTGTTTTTCCTTTGTGAAACAAAGCAAATTAGACTATGCTATAAAATATTAATGATATGCATGGATAGGCGATAACTTTTATTTAATAAATTATAAATCTTGTTTTTTAAAAATGAGATATTTTTCCTGCCAAAACAATCCCTGTAAAGGTTTTCTTTTTAGGAATTTGCCCCTGTTGCAGGCACTCCACTGTCCATTCTCTTTGAAATGCCAGATTGAGATGACATTCTTAAACCCGTTCCTTCTTTGGACTGATATAAACAAGGTTATATGTACTTTGTGTGTATGTGTAGTATTACCATGCAGGCATCATAGCTGGGTAATATTAGCTTTCTACCTTCAAGGAAGATGGCACTAGATTTACTTGGAGTGGTGTGCTTGTAAAGGAAATGTGGAATACAATGCAAAAAATAAATTAATTTCTGCAGTTTGGTTTCATGTTTAAAAACAATAGACTATCCCTCTTTCAGTCCATCATGAATGCTGCTGCCAGACTCATCCACCTTACAAAGCGCTCAGTGTCCTCCACCCCTCTCTGCCAATACCTCCATTGGCTGCCACTCGCCCAACAAATTACATTCAAAATATTAACAATAAGTTACAAAGCCATCCACAACTCTGCCCCCAGCTACATCACTAGCCTAGTCTCAAAATATCAACCTAATGGCCCTCTTCGTTCCTCCCAAGACCTCCTGCTCTCTAGCTCCCTCATCACCTCCTCCCATATCTGCTCCAGGACTTCTCTCGAGCCTCGCCTACCCTCTGGAATTGCCTACCCCAATCTGCCAGACTGTACCCTTTTGTATAACTTGACCCTCCCTCCTAGATTGTAAGCTCTAATGAGCAGGTCTCTCCGATTCCCCCAGTATTGAATTCTACTGTAATTGTACTGTCTGCCCTAATGTTGTAAAGAGCTGCGCAAACCATTGTCGCTATATAAATCCTGTATAATAATAATAATATTCTTGTCAGTATTATTCTGTTTCTTTAGCTACAGTTCCACTGAGTAATATTCTTAATATGCATATCATTTTAGCTTTTTAAATTTTTTATTTTTATATTTTTCAATCATTTGTTCTGTTTAAAGTTTGCTTTCTTCCTAAATGTACACTTGTTTGCATATTTAGGTTTATTTATTTTAAAATGCTGGTGCTTAGTTAAAACTAAGTCCCTATATGAAATTACAGCAGGGCAAGCAAATTCAAGCATATATTCTAGCCTAGGTAATGCACATTCAAGAACTTACACTTTACATACTAGCAGCAAACACACTTTAAAATATGCCCCCTTTGACCTACAGTGGGTATAGAAAAGAATCACCCCCCATTAAAATAATCACATTTTGTTGCTTTGCAGCCTAAAACAAAGACAGATACCATTTTTGTTTTATCCAGCTGTATTTACTAGTGCAACGTATAACATCCAAGTGAAAGATATAACACCAACATAAAAAAAATAGAAAAATTCAAAATCAGAATCACTAAGTTGGAAAAAGGATCACCCTCCCTATGTCAGTATTTTTGTTGAACCACCTTTTGCTTTAATTACAGCCTTTAGTCTGTTGAGATATGTCTCCACTAACTTTGCACATGTAGACTTTGCAATATTTGCCCACTTTTCTTTGCAGAACTGCTAAAGTTCAGCTAAATTTGATGGTGACTGTTTGTGGACTCTGTCCACAGATTTTCAATGGTGTTTAACTTTGGGCTCTGACTAGACCATGCAAGGACTTTCACCTTTTTCTCCTTCATCCACAGTGTGGTCATTTTTCTGTGTGCTTTAGGTCATTGTCATGTTGGAATGGATTGTATGGACTTTGAACTATGGCTGACAAACTGCATATGAAGAAATGATAGTCAGTTAGGAAATTGCACTTTAATTCTGATTGCTAGCTTTTTTAGTAACCACCTCCTTTCTTGCCCTTTATTTATTTGGAATTTTAATTACGTTTTAATTATAGCTTGTGAGTGAACCAAGGGCAGCAGTCACATTTAGCTGTGGCCCAATTCACTTGCTTGTTGCAAGTGGGGTTTTGTTTCAGAATTTTATTTTTGTTATTTATGTTGGGGGTTTGTTTTTCTTTGATATTAATGTAGAGCTATCCCCGAAGAAGCTGTTGAAAATTGCCCAGGTTCTTTTCCCCAGTGTAAGCCCCACAGCCAGGCATGCGCTGACAAACTCTCCTTGGCTCAAGGACAAGTCAAGGTGTGTGGTTTTTGATGTTTTTATTTTTGGGTTGCATGGATAGGGTTGGGGGAATTTGAGTGGGATACTCCAAAAAGTATAAAAACTATGTACAAGTTGAGGACAGCAAACTTCCTTCTGTAGAACTGAGGCAAGTGTCTTTGCAATAGCAACACTGTGGAATTGGCTTTTTAGTAGAAGCAGTTAAAAGTAGGGATGCACCAATACCATTTTTTTTAACACCGATTACAACTACCGAAACTCTTTTGCAAGTACTCGCCGAAACCAATTACTAATACCGATCGCCTAGGAAGAGGGGTGGTTTGGGAGGTGGTAGGGGGGGGGGGGGGGGTTGTTGATAGGGAGTTGAGTGACGGCAAAGTGGGAGTAGAGGGTGAGGGCAAGGTAGTTGAGGGTGTGGTGAAATAGGGATTGTGGGGTGATAGATTTGGGATGGAAAAGGCTGTGATCACTGAGGTAGAAGAGGATGGGGATAGGAGGGTTATTGGGAGAGATGGGGGCAGAGGTGACAGCTGGTAGAGGGAAGAAGGAGGGAACAGGCAGAAGTGACAGCAGTGACTGCAGGCATGGTACAGGAGACTGTCAGAGACTGCAGGCATGGTACAAGAGATAGCCAGAGACTGCATGGTACAAGAGACAGCCAGAGACTGCATGGTACAAGAGACAGCCAGAGACTGCATGGTACAGGAGACAGCCAGATACTGCAGGCATATAGGAGACAGCCAGAGACTACAGGCATACAGGAGACAGCCAGAGACTACAGGCATACAGGAGACATTCAGAGACTACAGGCATGGTATAGGTACTCTATAAAGGAGCACTCCACTAACAGGATGAGAGAGAACCTGCACCTCCTCCTCTCTGCCACTGACACTTCTCCTGTCCTCCCCCCTCTTGTCCCAGCCCTGAGTGCGGGGATTGGAGAGAAGCTCATGGTGGGGGGCCACAACTGAAATCTAGGGAGCCCATAGATCCATCTGCATCTTCTGTCTCTCGCGGTAGAGGAGCTGGCCGGACAGCACACGGAAAAGGGACAGAGCCCTGCTGCTCAGTACAACAGGATACTGCTCGTACAGTATCTACATACAGAGCCCCTCCTGTTCTCTGCCTCAGCATCCAGCCAGGGAGAGCCCGGATCCAGCACTTTGTGTAACCGGCAGTCAGAGCTGGAGGAGGGAAGTGTGCAGCGAGGAGACAAGGCTGGTGAGCTGTTAGGACGGGCAGGCCTGCACCTAGCGATGCCACAGGGAGGAGGAGGCGGGGATGGCACTGTCCGGAGGGGAGGAAGAGGTGGTGCGCTCCCTAGCGACATCACTTCCGGTATCGGTTTCCAGTAATCAGTATCGGTGCAACCCTAGTTAAAAGCACAAAATCTTCTTTCTTTGAGCAATCAGAGTCCCTTCACAAAGAACTAGATAGATTGAGTTTCTCAGGACACTGGCCAATGTCCCCTTTACACAAACACATAGCTGACTCTCTAGCACCAGAGGAGTGTCAATAGCCCAAAAGTCTTTAAAGTGGATTTAAACCCAATGTCATCCTTTCTAAACTACTGCCATAGGGGTTATCTATAAGGATATACATGCCTCCTGCATGTATCTTTACCTGTCAAATGTCTCCCCTCTGTCTGTTATGAGAGCTGAAAAACTGCAGATTCTGTGGGCGGGTCTGTTGTCTGGAGCTCGGTGGGTGGAGTCGTGATGTCAGTAGACTCCCCGCCCATCTCTACACTCCCCTTGTCAATATGCATTTTCTCCTGTGTATTTCTAACTGAACATCTGCTATGATCTCTAACATCCAGTGAAAAGACAGGAAAGTAACCACATGACTTCAGCATGCCAAATCATGCTGAGGTGTGGAACAGCCAATCCTTGCAGAGCTGCTGAAGAAAGGAGTGGGGGAGGGAATTAAAAAATCATGCCTGTGTCTTAGGCTGTCGCTCACAGCAAGGGGGAGTATTTGATAAAGTTTTTGTCAGTTTGTCAAGATTTCTCTCACTGAACAATAAAAGAGGATTGCTCAGAGATGGATTAACTCTTTCTAGCAAGACTGGGCTCAAATGATAGGAAATCTTATACTCTACAGTACGATATTAAAAAAAAAAAAAAATTTCGGGTTTACATCCACTTTAAGATCTCACTCACTACCTGTATTTACAAATGTCCTTGGAAAGTTGGTTGTCTCCTTCCAACATCCATGCAACACCTTTTCCCTGTGATACCAGACTAGATCTTCAGACAACAGCCCTTCAGTCAGCTCTCTGTAACTCAGTATCCAGGCCCCTCACAAACAGCATACTTGCCAACTGTCCCGAATTTCCCAGGATCAGAACTGATTTCAGAGACATCTGTGTGGGTTGCTGCACAGATGTCTGTTGAAATCGCCCCCAAAGTCACCAAAAGTAGTGCAGGAATTACTTTTGGGAATCGGTTGGGTGCCGCAAAGTCGGCGTCGCACCAATTCGGACGAGGCCATTACCGGTAATAGCCGGCGATTTGACATGTCAAATCACATGTCAAAATGGCCCGATGTGAATGTGGGCTAAACTCTACACAAATGTAAGTGAGACAGCCCTAAATAGCTAATTGGATGTCACTAGCAGGATATTTGGAAGGCAGAGCTCTGATTAGACACATTCCCACTTGGCACTGGCATCAAATCCATATCATATTTGAGGTCTATCAAATTGGGATTTTGTACCAGGTGGTCATATAAAATTATTACTATGGTTAGAAAAACTGATATTGTGGGAGAGTTCACTGAAAATGTCAAAGTTTCTTCAGCCTCCTAATTTCACACCCCAAGGTTATTTTGATTGTGTGGGGGTTGGCTCAGTGGTACCCTCCAAAAGGTCCAGTAAAAGCTGCTTCAATTGGTTTCAAAACGATGCATACATGCTAGAAGTTATTCTAAAGGCCAGAGACTGGACTTACGCTGAAGGAATTGGCTGGAACCACAGACTGGGCAAACCCTTTTAAAAAGTGGCTTTAAACATCAGACGTGAAATATGAAAAAATCTCATAATTCGTCACTGTATGCTTGTCTCTCTCCAAAGCCCCGAGTGTCACTTCTCCCTGCTGCCTGGTTCCTCTGTTATCAGCATGACTCTGGCAGCTTTTCCGACACCAAGAGTTAAAATGGTGACGGGGGGACTGCAGCGCTCAGCCTGTGACTCATAGCCGTGCGTGTTTTCCGTACTGTGTGAAGGGGGTGTGTCCCTTTCCTCCAATCAAGGCTCAGAGCTGTGGGCTATGTGCAGACTTCAGATCCCTGCCCCCTGCTCCTAGAACTAAGGAAAAATCAGTTTCTGTTTATGTTTTCAGAATGATCTTCAGAAGAAATGGCTGCAGATGAACAGCTACAACTTATGTAAGAGGATTTGTTTACTCTCTGTGTATCACCTAATGCTAGTCACTTCACTGGGTACTAGAGTTGGGCGAACAGTTAGAGACAAGCAAAAATTCGGCCCGAACATCGCTTGTTTGGCAAACACCCGAATTTGTGGGCCACTCGGAAGGATGTTTGCCCGCTGAGCACCTCACAATGCACTGCACAGTGCATTCTAAGCCCGGATTGGGAAAAGCTTGGCCCAATCAGGGCACAGGGAATAGCTGGATGTTAAGGAGTGGGACGGGAAGCTGGCTGCAGCATCCTTAACAATGGATAAGTCATCAGCTGTAAACAGGCTTCCCCACTGACAGCTGAATAGAAAAACCCATTGCCGGCAATAGAAAAATGTAAAAAAAAACCCAAATCTATACCAGGCCCTTTGGGTCTGATATGGGATTTAAGGGGAACCCCACACCAAAATTAAAAAAAACGGTGTGGGGTCGCTCCCAAAATCCATACCAGACCCCTAGATCTGGTATGGATTTTAAGGGGAACTCCCACTGCAAATTTTTTTTTTAAATGGCGTGGGGTCCTCCCCAAAGTCAAACTCCTATCTGAGCATGCAGCCTAGCAGGACAGGAAAGGAGGGGGGACGAGCGAGTGCCCCCTCCTCCCTGAACCATACCAGGCCACATGCCCTCAACATGGGGGTGCTTTTGGGCAGGGGGGCCTCTTCCCGACAACCCTGTGCTGTGGGGGTCTGTGGGCAGGGGGCTTAGCAGAATCTGGAAGCCCCCTTTAGATCTCAGATCCCGTCCCCCCATGTGAATGAGTATGGCCTACCCACTCACCAAAAAAGTGTCAAAGAAATAAAAACACACACAGTTTTTGACAATTCTTTTATTAAAATAAAAAAAAACAATGGGACAATGTCCCCCGATGTAGATCCATCGTCAATCACGATGCCTTCCGTCACCGCCGAAACTGAAAAAAGGAAAAAAGGAACGCTCCGCCAGCGACGAAGGTTAACCGCTGACTGCAGGCTCTGCTGTTTGACAGTTCTTATATACTGTAGCCCCCAGAGGACATGGCATGGATTGTGGGGTGACCCCCATGCCGTTATTTTAAACAATTTTCTATTACCAGCAATGGTATTGTATTGCCGGCAATTTAAATGTCTTTCTTTTTTTTTGTCTTTAAAAAATGACAGTTTTGCTGCAGTTCTATTTGTGGTACAGATGCGCCACTTTACAGGCAGTCTAAGTGGACCCCCTAGGCCAGTGATGGCGAACCTTTTTGAGCCCGAGTGCCCAAACTGCAACATAAAACCGACTTATTTATTTCAAAGTGCCAACATTCATCGCAATGCAGCACATCGCACATCTCTATCACACTGTAAACTTTTAGCACATATGTATTGGCCTTCAGCTCACACCTCTCTGTTGTCGGCCACATCACATCAGTGAGCTACAGCATATTATACATCGCCATGTAACTCATAGTGCACCTCCTCACCATGCATCATACCCCATGCAGCTCATGGCACACTTTCCTCTCCATCACATATCTGGTCCCCCCTCTGCAACTCACCACCCCCTCCCCCCTCTGCTGTGGTACGGCAGTGATGCAGTGACACTCATGTAGCTCATCTTGCTCCCTCTGCCCATACACACCTCTCCTGCTATCACCATAGCACAGAACATGGTCACGTGGCGCAGCTCATCACCGGCCGCACCAACCTCATCCCTGGGCTTTCTCACCAATGGAATGAAGTGGCTGCACACAGGCAACCCCCAGGCAAACAAATGCCCACTTCTCCCATGCCAATTAATTGGCTGTTCATTCCCAGGCCGAAGGAGGTGATTGGCCACCCTTCCTGCCAGTCTGTGAGTCATTCCTGCAGCTCTTCCTCCAAAGAGTTGACCGCTGAGTCAAAGTGCTGTGTGTGATCTGGAGGAGGTAGGCAGTGCGGGGACGCTGAGCACTTTGTCCTCCTAGTGAAGTGTGAGGAGCCTTCGTGTGCCTGCAGCTTCTGCGTGCCTACAGAGAGGGCTCTGCATGCCAGCTGTGGCACATGTGCCATAGGTTTGCCCTCCCTTCCCTAGGCACTATATTTAAAGAAATTTTTCATTTTTATTGGTTTACTTTAAGCATCATTAAAATCACTGCTCCTGTAAAATATCTTTTTTTAAAACGAATTAAACTAATTTTGCATTGATACATGTCCCCAAGTACCCGAGCCGCCATACCCTTTTCATGGCCAATAACTTGCATATAAGCATTCAAAATAGGCACTGATTTTCAAGTTCGGGTCCCATAGACTTTAATAGGGTTCAGAGTTTGGGTCTGAACTTATGTTCAAGAGTTCCTGCGCGAACCGAACCAGGGGGTGCTCGGCCCAACTCTACTGGGTACATGTGAGGGTTTACAACCACTTTCACTTTTTATTTCTATTTATTGTACTGTTGCTATTATCTATTTTTGTAATATATTTTTCTTTAAATAGTTAGCTTGCACTGATATCTAAAAATTGTTAAGAATGATCTGTAAATGCTGTAAACTAGAACTTGAAGAATCCCTGTCTCTTTGAAGAGTACTACTATATTTTATTCTCTATCATATTTCTCTCTGGCATAACATAACTTGGCATGATTTACAGAACTGTTACAGCACATACTGTGAACAGTGGGTGCTTCCGGTAAAACAATTGGTGGCAGCTAGTGTTGTGTGTGTAAGGGGTTAAAGGCTAAGTCCACCTTTGACAAAAAAATCTTTTTGCAGGTAAAAAATGTGCATTTATTTATTTGTACTCTGCAGCCTGTAAGGCATTGCTCCTGCAATCGGCACAATTAGTTGATTTGTGTGATAAACAAGATACAATATCCAGTACATAATAAGTCCAGAAAATTAAAAAAAGTCTCACACATGTGGTATTGCCATATTCGGGAGGAGTAGCACAATGTGTTTTGGGGTGTAATTCTAAGTATGCCCATGGTGCGTGTGAGAAATATCTTAATAAATCGGCAACTGTGCAAAAAAATTTTTTCTTTTCTTTCCACATTTTCCAAAAACTTGCGGCAATGGAATGAAGTCTTCAAAAGACTCACCATGCCTCTTAAAAAATACCTTGGGGTGTTTATTCTCCAAAATGATGTTATTTTATGGGTGTTTCTACTATCCTTATGATCCAGGGCCATCCAAAAATGTGATAAGTAGTCAAGAAATTAGATGCGTAATTCATGTCCTTAGAACACCTGAAAGTGCTTCCTTGGATTTTGGGCCCCTCTATATGGCTAGGCTGTGAAAAAATCTCACACATGTGATATCATCATATTCAGAAGGAGTAGCAGAATCTGTTTTGGGGTGTAATTCTAAGTATGCCCATGATGTGTGTTAGAAATTTCTTATTAATTGGCAACGTTGTGTAAAAAAGTACATTTTAATTTTCTTTCCTGTATTTTCCAAAAATGAAGAAAAAATTACTCAAACATGAGTGTATATCCTCTAGTGGGACTTTGATTTGGGTCACTGGCAGGTAGGTAAGTATTAATGTATTGAGTAGAGAAGTAGAAATTAAAAAAGAAGATATTTATTATGAAAAAAAGATAAAAACATAGTAACTATGACATAACATAATGAGCATTAAAATGGATGCATATACATGGAGATCAGAAGAAATAAGATTGACCAATTCTATTGTATAATAACAGATAGGAAAAAACCTGACGTTTCGAGGTAATAAAGGGATCAACCTCTTCTTCAGGGGTAATAAGTTTATAATAACTAAGGTAATAAACTTATCACCCCTGAAGAAGAGGTTGATCCCTTTATTACCTTGAAACGTCGGGTTTTTTCTACCTGTTATTATACAATAGAATTGGTCAATCTTATTTCTTCTGATCTCCATGTATATGCATCCATTTTAATGCTCATTATGTTATGTCGTAGTTACTATGTTTTTATCTTTTTTTCCATAATAAATATCTTCTTTTTTAATTTCTACTTCTCTACTCAATACATTAATACTTACCTACCTGTCAGTGACCCAAATCAAAGTCCCACTAGAGGATATACACTCATGTTTGAGTAATTTTTTCTTCATTTTATTAGGGATGTGGGTTCACTGACACTACAGCTCTCCTCAGAGGTGACACTATCTCCCCGTATTTTCCAAAAACGTGGTGAAAAATGACATTTTCAAAAGACTCACTATGCCTTTCAGAAAATACCTGGAGTGTTTGATTTCCCAAATGAGGTCATTTTGTGGGGGCTTCCACTGTTCTGGTGCTCCAGGACCTCCAAAGATGTGATAGGTAGTCAGGAAATTAGATGCATAATTTATGCTTAATTTGTGCTCCTTGAAAGCCCAAGGCGCTCCTTGGATTTTGGGCCTCTCTATGCATCTAGGCTGTGAAAAAGTCTCACAAATGTGTCATTCCCATACTCGGGAGGCATAGCAGAATGTGTTTTGGGGTGTAATTCTAAGTATACCTATGTTGTGTGTGAGAAATAACTTGTTAAAATGGGAACTTTGTGATTTTTTTTTCACTTCTTAATTTTCCCAAAAATTGTGACAAAAAAATACATCATGCATCCTACTAAATGCATAGTACTGTCTACTTTCCAAAAAGGGGTAATTTGGGGGGTATTTGTACTGTACTGGCTATTTAGGGCCTCAGAAAATGGCAGTGAGTACATTAGGACTGATCAATTTAAATATATATTATTTAAATATATATACCATACTTTGCAACTTTCCCACGGACTGAAAATAATCACTGATTTGGGTTATTTTTGTCAAATAAATGTAGCAGAACACATTTCAGCCTAACTTTATGAAGAAAGATTATTTATTTGCAAAATTTTATAACAGAAACTAAAATAAACATGTATTTGTTTGTTTTTTTTAAAGCAAAAAAAGAAAAAATCCAGTGGTTATAAAAACCATAAAGAGAAAGCTCTATCTGTCTCACAAAAATGCTAAAAATGTTTTTTGGGTGTTGCATGACCGAGTAATTGTAATTTAAAGTGTGGCAGAGCTAAAATCAGAAAATTGACCTGGGCAGGAAGGGTGTGAAAGTGACCTGTGTTGACGTGGTTAAGAGATACCCTTTAACAATGGATAACTTAAGTTATTAAATATGCAAGCTTTCAGTATTTTTTTAGATCCCTTCATCAGGCTTTGTACACTGTAGTTAAACTTAAAACATTCTTCGGCAACAAGTTGAAATGGAATCAGAAAGATACACAGGTAAGGGTTTTCTACCTAATAATGGTGATAGCAGACACTTTGTGGTACATCTCTAAGACAGAACATTTAGGTTTAAATATTTGAAACAACTGACTGATTTGCTTTAAAGCTAAATTTCAGGCAGATGTAAAATGCAATCAATGGCTGTATGCATTATTTAAAAATCAATGTGTGTGTTTGTTGTTCAAATAGTGTAATTTTCCTTGATATCAGCTTCTTGTAATGTTCTACTAAACAGCATTCAGTCAGAGAGGAAGGAGGATGTGCCAGCACTGGGATCTAACCGCGCTCTGCTTCAGTGCACATGTGCTTTTAGGGAACATGGTGACAACAGAGGGAAGGCTCATTGGTTTGCTGCTGTTCCTTTATTTTCCAATCAGCAGCTGTGGGTGCATTCTGGATCTTTGCTGCCACTGCAGTTTAGGTCCAGGACTCTCTGCTGTCTTGCAGGCGAAGACTGGCAAACTAGAATTATAAATCTTTTGACTAGTAGTATACTGTAAAATAAGTTTAATTTTCATTTCATATCATTTTTGTATCATTCTTTGAAGCCAGACATAGAAAATTTTCCAAAATACCCCTAAATTAGATTTTTTCCCATTTAGTTACACATTTTTTTATCATGATTAGAAAGACTGTACATTTTTTCAAATTGGCCTATTTACACGTCATCGCAATAGTCTAAGGCAGGATTGCACCAGTAAAACAAGATAATGTTCTATGTAAAAGAGGTAATCCTATCCATAGGGAGTTGGTTTAGGGACCAAAGAATGTGTGCCTTTAGACTTCAATAAAAAAAAAATCTAGTTGTGAGTATTAATCATTTCATTCTAAATTGTGCCTAAATAAATAAGTGCACATACATTTATACTTATTTGTACATTGTAACTATTTTCGGTATGTTTTTGATTGTCTGTCCCACATAATCCATATAATTAAATTCCTTGTAACAGAAAGTCTCAGTACACCAAGTTATGGGATGTTAGTGGGATTTGTGGAGGCCTGGTGCAACCAAAAGCGAAGGCATTGAGGAGAAAAGGGGCATCCCTTGTATATGTTTCAATGCAACATTTTTATACTTGACTCGATTGTGTCTTTATATCTCGTACAAACATGTTAAGAAAAATGACCCCTAAAAATAGATTTTGCCATAGCAGGACATTTCCTTGGCTCCTGTTACACAAAGCAGATCCACAACTCATTCTCTTGGGGGTCACCTCACTACAAAAGTGCTTAGACCCAGTCACCATCTAGCTGTGTAAGTCTTCTGAAAAGGCTCCAAACTCATGATAGATCCCCTACAAGAAGCTAGCAGAGAAATTAATTAAGTCTGGGCCAAGCACTTTTCTCCGACACTTTTGTGTGGGTGATTAGTGGTGTGACATTTTGTCTTTTCTAGTCAGCTCTCTTTTGTCTTGTCTGGCTAATTCTTTCAAAACATGCATAGCTACAAAACGGATCCAGCAACTGAGTGAAAACCTTAAGAATCCTAAAAGCGTAGCGTAGTGATTCTTGCCCTGCCAGCAGTGTCAATCCTGTGTAATTGACAGAATAACAATGACTTACCCTTGACATGGAGGTATCAAATGCTTTTAACAAAGAATCAGAGCCTATGTTACTAAAGGTTCCCTTGCCCGGTGAACTAATGCCTAAAGCATAAAATCACATTAACAGAATGAAAAACAGAAATTCCACTTAATCTGACTATCCACCTAACCTAGCTTATGACTAATCTGAGTCCTCTAGATTTGGCTTAGCGATGACAACTTATTTCATTTGCGAAGTTCTGAAAACTGATAGGCCCCAGAAGGATCACTCTCCTGAGATATCCTAACTCTAGGACCACCACCCAACTGTAAAATATCTGTTGTGGAAAGAAATACTATCACCCAGGCATAGGAGCAGGTGACAACAGTAAACATTTAGGCAAGCTAGATTTGTCAAACCCTAGTGAAGATGAAGACATAAATATGGTCTAGAACGTGGTGCTATGATTGTGGCCCCCCTTGGGACTCTTGAAAGTAAATTAACCCACCACTGCTTATTAAAAACATACAGGTAACTTTTGCTTGGATAGCCTCATTAGGTAAAGCACATACGTACACCAAACTACCAAACTGCCTTGAATTAAGTCCTTACTTAAATTTCAATATATGGTTATACGTTTATAGGAAATAAACGTGCATGCCTCCGATGAAACAAGCTCAGCACACCACATATAAGGGCTGGTGTTCTCATGACTGAAGTATCATAAGCATTCACTCCTCTCAAAATGACAGTCTTTTTCTTAAGGGCAACTTGCCATTCTACACCATCACAGTTCCCAAAGAGGTGAAGTAAGAATATAAAGGGAGGGATTAATGCAACATACCTACTCCCCCATAGGAAGAGGAACAATCCTAACCCCTCCTGAAAAACTGGCCATAGTGGCTTCTGATGCCTATTCATGCATACATATGAGCTGGTAAAACATATAGCCAAGAAATTATTGAACCACAGTTCATGGACTTTATGGGCACAACCAGACAATATAAAAAAAAACATTTTATTAATGCACAATAAGAGCTTAAAACCATTAAAAATTAAAAACATACTAGCATTCTGCACCCTAAATTACTAAGGGTGGTGGCCCAATTACAGACTAAAGCCTCGTACACACAAGCGGATTTTCATCAGGGAATTGTGTGATGACAGACAGTTTGCCTAAAAATCTGACCGTTAGTACGCTCCATCAGACAATTGTTGTCTAACTTTCCGCCGACAAATGTTGGATAGCAGGCTAGTACATTTTCGGCGGACAATGGTCTGTTGTCAGATTTTCCTATCGTGTGCACTGTACACAAGTCCGTCACACAAAAGTCCAAAGCACAAACACGCATGCTTGGAATCAATGCTCACCAAAAACGACATTAGCAGAAGGTGCCCAAAGGCTGGCGCTCGAGAGCTGAAATTCCACGTAGTACGTCACTACGTTCGTGTTTGTTTGCTGACAATTGTGTACCGTTTGTATGCAAGACAAGTCGGAAGCTTTGTCTGCCGAAAGTCTGATCGTGTGTACGAGGCTTAAGAATCCGAATAATATAAGTATAGTAGAGGGCTTCATCACCCCCTCACAAAGGGCTCAACAGGTTTTACATATTCCACTTCTTTAGGAGCAGAAGATGCTAATATAGAAATGCTACCTAAAAACAAAAGAAAAAGAGAAAGAAAATAAAACAACCTACTTTTTTAAATTCTAATGCCCCGTACACGCGGTCGGATTTTCCGACGGAAAATGTGTGATAGAACCTTGTTGTCGGAAATTCCGACCGTGTGTAGGCTCCATCACACATTTTCCATCGGATTTTCTGACACACAAAGTTTGAGAGCAGGCTATAAAATTTTCCGACAACAAAATCCGTTGTCGGAAATTCTGATCGTGTGTACACAAATCCGACGGACAAAGTGCCACGCATGCTCAGAATAAATAAAGAGATGAAAGCTATTGGCCACTGCCCCGTTTATAGTCCCGACGTACGTGTTTTACGTCACTGCGTTCAGAATGATCGGATTTTCCGACAACTTTGTGTGACCGTGTGTATGCAAGACAAGTTTGAGCCAACATCCGTCGGAAAAATCCTAGGACTTTGTTGTCGGAATGTCCGAACAAAGTCCGACCTTGTGTACGGGGCATTAGTCTGTAATGAAATAGGTTGTTTATATAGAATTGAGCCACCACCCTTAGTGATTTAGGGTGTAGAATGCTACTGTGGTTTTAATTTTGAATAGTTTTAAGCTCTTATTGTGCATTAATAAAGTTGTATATTTAATTTTACTTTGTCTGGTTGCTCCCATAAAGTCCATGAACTGCAGTTCAATATTTTTTTGGCCATATGTATTGAATATTGCAGAATGTGGCACTGTTGTATAATTAGTTAACGAGTGTTCATACTGCCACCCAATGGCCCCTTGTTCAATTTGTTTCTAATCTATAAGCTATTTCAAGGACATCATAATATTTCAGTCAGTTCATACTCAAGAGAAGATACTGATTATTGACTCATATATTTAGTGAAGAAGAAACCTCTTAAAATGCTGCTGCAAACAATTAAACAGGTAATATTTGAAATCAGTCTCATTGACAGATACATGTAAAACCCTTATGGTTATTTATTTATTTTTTTACCAAAATTTAGACCAATGCTCTTATTGCAGTTTTTTTAATTTCTTTTAGACTTACATACCCAACTTTTTCTGCTCGCATCAAGCAGCGCATAAGAGAAGATAGTCTTTAAAGTGTATGTCATCCCTAACAATGATTTTTTTTGCTCAGTTTTTTCTAGACCAGGCCTTTTTCTGATATTTGTTGTTTACAAGTAAAAAGAAATTAATTTTTTTTTATTGCTAGAAAATTGATTAGCAGCCCAAAACATTGTATATATATTTTTTAGCAGAGACCTTAGAGAATAAAATGGCGGTCGTTGCAATATTTTATGTCACACTGTATTTGCACAGCGGTCTTTCAAACAATTATTATATGGGGCTCTTTAAAAAGAAAAAAAAATCCTATTTATTTTATTTTTATTTTTACACTGTCCCTTTAATTTTTTTTATCACTTTTATTCCTAATACAAGGAATGTAGACATCCCTTGTAATAGAAATAAGCACGACAGGTCATCTTTATTAAGAGATCTGGGGTCAAAAAGACCCCAGGTCTCTCATTTACCTTTAAAGCATTAAAAAAAAAAAGTAGTTTTGGCTTTGAGAAGGGAAAAAAAATCCCTATAAGCCCGAGAGGCGGAAGTGACATCAGACAATGCTCTGGTCCTCCAAGGGTATTGAGCCGAGTGTGGGCTATCTTGCCCTCACTCAGCTTCCTGCCCAGGCATCCGACGGATTGGGTCCGGGCCTACTGGTGGCTCCGGTAAGCTCAGAGACGATTAGGAAGCGGCGGGAGGCACCTCTCATGCTGCCTATAAAAGTGATCTTGCGGCGAATCTGCCCCTGGAACCACTGTTTACTGTCCGCCTATTGTAAATAAAGATATCGGGATTACAGAAGCTAGCTGCTGCCATAACCCTAGTATTTAACGTCAAAGTAATGACATATATTTACAGTTAGGCGGTCGTCAAGTGGTTGTACATTTGAAAGTGTTTTGTTATCCATTTAATAAGTGTAAAGAAATACCTGTTGATCTTGTCAGAGCTTTCATGTGTCATGTTTACTCTGCCTGTATTACAGTACCTCAAGGAGTCTAATCAGCCCTCCCAGTTGTTCCCTTTTGACTACAAAATACCTCTACGTTGTGGAGATGGTGAGAGTGAGGTATTTTGCAGTTCAACAAAGACAAATGGGCAGAGCTGACACCACTCCTTTAAGCTGTAGTATTATATAAACCACTTGTTTGGTGACTATTTCTTATGCTGCCACTCTGTTAGAAGGTGAGGATTAAACTGCTTAAAACAAGCCTTGTTCTTAGCTGCAACCACTTCTATGTGTCAAGTCTACCCCAGGCACTATAGTTGGCTCCTGTGTTCTTCGCCTATAGCAGCCCCCTTTCCCATAAGGCAAGCAAGCCTACTGGTATTCAGTGCCCCCCAGGTCTTGCACACAATGCTATAGTGCCTGGCTACCATATCAGGGCAGGTGCACACTGAGCACAGCGAACAGGTACCTGAACTGAGCACAGTAAACAGGTATTTGAAGTTGGCAGACAGGCAGGGTGGTCCAATGACAGTTCAGGTACAAGGCAGGCAAGATTCAGAAATGTCAGGGTCCAATCCATAGTCAAAAGGCAGGCAGAGTTCAGGGAATAGTCCAAGTTCCAATCCAAGGTCATAAAACAGGGGAATCCAAACAGCAAAGCAGGGCAAACAAACAGGGAACTTGAAACAGATGTAACAAACACTATTACAAGCATGAGACTGCAGGCTTTGCTGGCTTAAATCAGGTTTAGTTTCCACCCAGAGACTGGCTACATCAATCACCTTGCAGGTGGACAGGCAGACAGGGAGAATGCATCACAGGCACAAGCAGGATGCTGGAATGAGACTAGCAGCTGTCGTGGAGTATACACGCTCCTTACACTATGTTTTCAAGTTTGTTACCATCACATCAATACTTACAGCCCTGAGGAAGGGGAGGCAATTCTCCAGGCATGTGTTGGCTTGGCCTGTTACCCATGAACTACTTTTAATAAGCTTCTCAAATATACCTTTGAGTGTGGCTAACGTTTGTATTGGGTGCAACTCTATACCCACTAAAGAGCCTTAACAGGGCCCGTCTACATTGCCCCTTCTTTGGATAGTATCCCCCCGGAAGGAAAACTGACTCCACAATACATCCACCAAGATCAAACCTTGGATCAGTCCAGCATTTTTCTGACAGAAAAATATTAAACATAAATGTAACCCTTTAGAAAAAAATGTGCTAAATTTTTCAAGGTCATATCGTAAGGGTTCAATCCTGCCGTATCGTCTGATCTGTAATTACTCAAGACAATTGACACTCTTGCCTGCAGGGGGGGCAAACTGTCAACAATAAGCTTTTACACATCCTATCCTGGCCCCCTGAAGACACTGTCAATACAATACTGTGTTTAGAAGCGAGAGCGGGTGGGATATGTTTCTGGCGATATCAGAATTCTGACAAGTATCTGTGAGGCTTAAAGAACTGAGGGTGCCTAGGTACCACAAATGTTGAGCTGCTTTTAATTAAGAATTGTACATTAAAGGTAAATACTACTTCAGTGGCAGCCAAGGGGTAAAACAACCATTCACTGACTTTTCTACCTGTAGGTACTATGAAGTAATAATCTTTATTTAGAGTTTAGACCCACTTGTAGTACCCTCCTAGTTTGGCTGCTAGGTAAATTTAGTTTTTAGCTTCTTCTGTAATCAGGGCAGCAGAGATGCTTTGGTCTGGTCGAGTCTGTTCGGGGTTTCACAGGCTGGGAGATTGATTGCTTCCCCCTACCTCTAGAAGCTTCTAGAGGTTAGAGAGGGAGAATTCAAATAACCAGCCTGAATAATGATCAGGGCCTAGCCAATCTCTGAGGAGGTATGCCTAGATGGTGGCTGGGAAGCTGATAAATAGTCTGGAGCTCTAAAGAGATTGTCTTTCCTCAGCAGGGAAAGTTCCTTTCCTCAGGGGGCTGTTGCCCTGAAACAGCCTATATACTGTGTTGCTGTTTTGTGAGCTCTTAGTGGTGCAGAGCTGGGACCTGGAAGTGATCTGGAACTGACTGAAGGACAAAGAGAGAACTGTCTCACTCACTGGGAAGTGTCCTTACGAAGCTGGAAGGTGTGCAGCTGTCCTGGTGACTTGTGATCACTGTACTGGGCATTGTTCCTGAGATTGCACTGGGTACCAACAGCTGTACAGTGGTGCAGGGTAACCAGATATCAAGGAGTATTGCCTTATGCTCCATGGATGTGAGGCCCAAGACTGTGGAGCTGCACTCTCCCAATCAACATTGATTATTTTTAATCATCATGCTGCTAGCACTAGTAAATATATAAGTAAATATAATATACTTTCTTGTTTTAAACTTTTTTTTAACATTTCTTCAGTTACTTCTTGGTTTCTTGCCTAGGCAAATTACAGTATCTCACAAAAGTGAGTACACCCCTCACATTTTTGTAAATATTTTATTATATCTTTTCATGTGACAACACTGAAGAAATGACACTTTGCTACAATGTAAAGTAGTGAGTGTAGAGCTTGTATAACAGTGTAAATTTGCTGTCCCCTCAAAATAACTCAACACACAGCCATTATTGCCTAAACCGCTGGCAACAAAAGTGAGTACACCCCTAAATGAAAATGTCCAAATTGGGCCCAATTAGCCATTTTTCCTCCCCGGTGTCATGTGACTCGTTAGTGTTACAAGGTCTCAGGTGTGAATGGGAAGCAGGCGTGTTCAATTTGGTGTTATCGCTCTCACTCTCTCATACTAGTCGCTGGAAGTTCAACATGGCACCTCATGGCAAAGAACTCTCTGAGGATCTGAAAAAGAATGCTCTACATAAAGATGGCCTAGGCCAGTGATGGCGAACCTTGGCACCCCAGATGTTTTAGAACTACATTTCCCATGATGCTCACCTACACTGCAGAGTGCATGAGCATCATGGGAAATGTACTTCCAAAACATCTGGGGTGCCAAGGTTCACCATCACTGGCCTAGGCTATAGGAAGATTGCCAAGACCCTAAAACTGAGCTGCAGCACGGTGGCCAAGACCATACAGCGGTTTACCAGGACAGGTTCCACTCAGAACAGGCCTCGCCATGGTCAACCAAAGAAGTTGAATCCACGTGCTCAGCATTACATCCAGAGATTGCCTTTGGGAAATAGATGTATGAGTGTTGCCTGCATTGCTGCAGAGGTTGAAGGGATGGAGGGTCAGCCTGTCAGTGCTTAGACCATACGCCGCACACTGCATCAAATTGGTCTGCATGGCTGTCATCCCAGAAGGAAGCCTCTTATAAAGATGATGCACAAGGAAGTTTGCTAAAGACAAGCAGACTAAGGACATGGATTACTGGAACCATGTCGTGTGGTCTGATGAGACCAAGATAAACTTATTTGGTTCAGATGGTGTCAAGCGTGTGTGGTGGAAACCAGGTGAGGAGTACAAAGACAAATGTGTCTTGCCTACAGTCAAGGATACTGGTGGGAGTGTAATGTTCAGGGGCTGCATGAGTGCTGCCAGCACTGGGGAGCTACAGTTCATTGAGGGAACCATGAATGCCAACATGTACTGCGACTTACTGAAGCAGAGCATGATCCCCTCCCTTCGGAGACTGGGCCACAGGGCAGTATCCCAACATGATAACAACACCAAACACACCTCCAAAATGACCACTGCCTTGCTAAAGAAGCTGAGGGTAAAGGTGATGGACTGGCCAAGCATGTCTCCAGACCTAAACCCTATTAAGCATCTGTGGGGCATCCTCAAACGGAAGGTGGAGGAGCGCAAGGTCTCTAACATCCACCAGCTCCGCGATGTCCTCATGGAGGAGCGGAAGAGGACTCCAGTGGCAACCTGTGAAGTTCTGATGAACTCCGTGCCCAAGAGGGTTAGGGCAGTGCTGGAAAACAATGGTGGCCACACAAAATAATGACACTTTGGGCCCAACTTTGCCAAATTTTCACTTAGGGGTGTACTAAATTTTGTTGCTAGTGGTTTAGACATTAATGGTTGTGTGTTGAGTTATTTTGAGGGGACAGCAAATTTACACTGTTGTACAAGCTGTACACTCACTACTTTACATTGTAGCAAAGTGTCATTTCTTCTGTGTTGTCACATGAAAAGATAGAATAAAATATTTACAAAAATGTGAGGGGTGTACTCATTTTTTTGAGATACTGTATGTCATACATCCCAGGAGACTTCATGAGGGGAGGAGAGATTTTCTAAGCTAAGCACACTCTCCTGCATGCATGCTTGAGCTAAGGGCACATGGATTCCAGAAAGTAAATTCTACATAAATCATTGGCCCTTACTCAAGATGGTCATGGCCAGAAATGCTAGGGGGCTTTTTTACAGTGATTAACAAAATAAAGCAAAGAGACATGAATGGATGGGGGAGTTTGCTTTGAATAATAAAAATGAATTAGTGTTTTTGGTTTGTGGTGCTCAGATGCAGTGAAGATCCGCTTTAAGGAGAAGATTGTCCTTTTACAGCCACTTGCTAACAGTTTTTGGAGCATCCCATGCCCTCAACCCCTCCCCTGTTACAGGTTTTATCAGCAATAAATCACAAAAAGACAACTCATAGACTGTTTATTGGATCCAGGCTGTTGCTTAGGTGGATGGTGGTCTCTGTACTGTTTGGGGGAGAACCAGCTAAAATCAGCAGCCCATGAGGGGGTAGCCCTACACCAGTGCCAGGGCAAGGGGTGGGCAAGAAGGGCGGCTGCCCCGGGGACTGTGGTATCATGTGAAGTGGGGGGGGGCACCACAAGGAGATTGGGGGGGAGGGGATTTGTGTTCAGAAGGGGAAACCTTGGGGTCGAAGGTGCTAGGAGTGGTGATTTGGGTGGTTTGTGTTGGGGGGGGGGGTGGAGAACAGGATTTGTGCTAAGAGGGGGAATTTGGGGGGTTTGTGTTATAAAGGGGTAGAGGTGGAAGGAATGTGCTAGGATGGGGGATTGTGGGAGGGGACTTTGTGCTGGAAGGGGGGGGGCGTGCAGATTAGTGCTTGTTTTTTGGGGGGAGAGAGGGAGGGGATTTTTGCTGACACATAATGCTCATACATCTTGGGGGGGGGGGGGTGCAATTTGGCATGTTCGCCCTGGGCTCTAGATGACCTTGTCCCGGCATTGCCCTACACTACTAAGTCCAGCTGATAATTTCTAAGTTATTTATGTACATGGACTAGAAAAAGTATAGACAGGAGGCTGCAGCATTATGCAGTACTAACTTATATGAAATATGGCAAAATGTAAACATTTCAGAACAAATCTAGAAGGCCGGTTTCTCTTTTAATATGCATAAGTCCTTGGAACAAATTTATATTATGAGAAATTCCAATCACCTCTTAATACCTCACAGGTGAACAGACACAACTCTTGGCAATAAACATGGAAAAATAGCTTACTGTTCAGCATTCTTAAAGCGTTAGAATGCCGACACATATATTTACGTCACGCTTGATTGTGTTGATAGCTGTGGGGGCATATGTATGAAATCAGTGTGCTGTGTGCAATAATAAAGTTCTTTTTTCTGAAGCTTAAAGAAAACATGTAGCAAGAGAATAATGTGATCTAGGAAGACATTATTTAAATATGAACCCATATAAACCCCAGGCAAATACAGTATCTCACAAAAGTGAGTACACCCCTCACATTTTTGTATATTTTTTACTAAATCTTTTCATGTGACAACACTGAAGAAATGATACTTTGCTACAATGTAAAGTAGTGAGTGTACAGCTTGTATAACAGTGTAAATTTGCTTTCCCCTCAAAATAATTCAACACACAGCCATTAATGTCTAAACCGCTGGCAACAAAAGTGATTACACCCCTAAGTGGAAATGTCCAAATTGGGCCCAATTAGCCATTTTCCCTCCCCGGTGTCTTGTGACTCGTTAGTGTTACAAGGTCTCAGGTGTGAATGTGGAGCAGGTGTGTTAAATTTGGTGTTATCGCTCTCACTCTCATACTGGTCACTGGAAGTTCAACATGGCACCTCATGGCAAAGAACTTTCTAAGGATCAGAAAAAAAGAATTGTTGCTCTACATAAAGATGGCTTAGGCTATAAGAAGATTGCCAAGACCCTGAAACTGAGCTGCAGCACTGTGGCCAAGATCATACATCGGTTTAACAGGACAGGTTCCACTCAAAACAGGCCTCGCCATGGTCGACCAAAGAAGTTGAGTGCACATGATCAGCGTCATATTCAGAGATTGTCTTTGTGAAATAGACGTATGAGTGCTGCCAACTTAGCTGCAGGGGATGAAGGGGTGGGGGGTCAGCCTTTCAGTGCTCATACCATACGCCACACACTGCATCAAATTGGTCTGCGTGGCTGTTGTCCCAGAAGGCAGCCTCTTCTAAACATGATGCACAAGAAAGCCCGCAAACAGTTTGCTGAAGACAAGCAGACTAAGGACATGGATTACTGGAGTCATGTCCTGTGGTCTGATGAGACCAAGATAAACTTATTTGCTTCAGATGGTGTCAAGCGTGTTTGGCAGCAACCAGGTGAGGACTACAAAGACAAGTGTGTCTTGCCTGCAGTCAAGCATGGTGGTGGGAGTGTTATGGTCTGGGATTGCATGAGTGCTGCCAGCACTGGGGAGCTACATACAGTTCATTGAGGGAACCATGAATGCCAACATGTGCTGTGACATACTACAGCAGAGCATGATCCCCTCCCTTCTGAGACTGAGCTGCAGGGCAGTATTCCAACATAATAACGACCCCAAACACAACTCAAAGACGACCACTGCCTTGCTAAAGAAGCTGAGGGTAAAGGTGATGGACTGGCCAAGCATGTCTCCAGGCCTAAACCCTATTAAGCATCTGTGGGGCATCCTCAAATGGAAGGTGGAGGAGCGCAAGGTCTCTAACATCCACCAGCTCTGTGATGTCGTAATGGAGGAGTGGAAGAGGACTCCAGTAGCAACCTGTGAAGCTAAAAATAATGGTGGCCACACAAAATATTGACACTTTGGGCCCAATTTGGACATTTTCACTTACGGGTGTACTCACTTTTGTTGCCAGCGGTTTAGACATTGGCTGTGTGTTGAGTTATTTTGAGGGGGCAGCAAATTTACACTGTTATACAAGCTGTACACTTACTACTTTACATGTAGCAAAGTGTCATTTTTTTCAGTGTTGTCACATGAAAAAATATAATAAAATATTTACAAAAATGTGAGGGGTGTACTCACTTTTTAGTGAGATACTGTATAAAAGACAAACATTATTGTAGCTCTTTACTCATTAAAGCAGAACTATAGTCAATAAATTTTTTTTTTTTTTTTTGCAATACTCATATTCTGTTAGGAGCTATCCCCAGCAGTACTTCTGTTTCACACCTCAGTATTGCAGGTTGAATGACAATCCACTTTCTCTGAGCCCAGGACATCACGGGCCCGCCACCAGGGTGTGACTGAACAGTAAGGCTAGGTTCACACATGTCCGGCTCCGGGTTGCAGTCCAAAGCGGCTTTGTTCACTGGTTCAGGTGCAAATCAAGTGTGAATTTTTACTTAAACTCGCACCTAAACCAGACTCAAAATCGCACAGACTGCGGCCTTCCGGGACAAGTGTGCACTGGCTCCATTGAAAGCTGGTCCAGTGCACATATTATGTCAATGCTTCCGATTTGCATATATGTGAACCAAGCCTAAAGCAGTAACAGCACATTATTGAGCTAATTTCTCTGCTCCTCTGCTCTCTTCTCCTCTCTCATGCTCCTTGTCAGTACATGAATTTATTGGCTTCTTGTGCTGCTTCCTCTTCTCCCACTCTGAGCTCTGGTGTGCAGCGACCGCAAAAGACTCATATTAGGTCGCATTCAGGTATTCACACTTCTTGCATTAAAAAATAAATTTCAATTATTTTATATTTGTGTCTTTTATATATAGAATTCGGTGTCCATAGATCCTTTTTGATCATCAATAGAAAAAGTTAGTACTAAGGTCCATAGGGCACAGCAGAAAATCGTATGGGAGACAATCACCACCACCGGCACCCAGACACACTGCCTCTTACCCTCCTCTTTGGACCCTTATTACAGGAGTCAAATAAGCATTGTGTGGAAGAGGGAAACCTCAAACCGCCATAGACCACCAGACACCAGCAAATATAGCAGACTGGAGCAGGATATATAACACTCTCATGACGTTGAATCCATGTATATGAATTGGCCCATGAAATAGAAGTAAAGCTTTTATTAATAAAAATTGCTACCGTATATTGCACTCACATGTTCAAGGTGAAAAACAGGCACTGTATAGTAGCCTAAAACCGCCAGCAAAATGGCCGCCGCGTCCCTGCATACACTCCTGTCACCTCCCTTCACAAGCTCCTTCCTATGCATTTTGTCATACATTTGACGTCATCAGGAACCTGGCTTGGCGTTCATAGGGGTTCTGATGGGGTTCAATCACTAAGGGTGGCATTGCAAAAAATATTTTGTCACTGTGGCCTAATATGACAAGAAAAGAACAATTTTACAAGATACTATTGATTGGCCCACAGTGAACAATTAAACAATCTGTACTGAACTCTGTGCCAGGCAAATCAATTATCCCCTCTTTGATATTTTGTACATATATCTCCACTCATAAAATGAAGCAATCTCATCTGGCTTGTTTTCTAATTGCCTGCAGAATTAATTATAAAGAACATGGCAAAAAAAGGCCATCACATTTACTGCCCATTAGGAAATGAGTCTAACTTGATCAATGTTAACAGAGTTTATGAAGTAAGACAAGCTTGTTAAATGAGCAAATCTTCGACATGAATAGGAATATTTTTCATTAACACCATCAAATCCTGAAATAAAGTAAAGACTGAAAGAAAGTCTACAGAACCTTATGGCTCAGCTAGAGTTGCAATGTTTGGAAGTGTCCTGATGCTGCGTCCATTGACTAATGCCCCGTACACACGGTCGGACTTTGTTCGGACATTCCAACAACAAAATCCTAGGATTTTTTCCAACGGATGTTGGCTCAAACTTGTCTTGCATACACACGGTCACACAAAGTTGTCGGAAAATCCAATCATTCTAAATGCGGTGACGTAAAACACGTACGTCGGGACTATAAAGGGGGCAGTGGCCAATAGCTTTCATCTCTTTATTTATTCTGAGCATGCGTGGCACTTTGTCCGTCGGATTTGTGTACACACGATCGGAATTTCCGACAATGGATTTTTTTGTCGGAAAATTTTATATCCTGCTCTCAAACGTGTGTAGACAAAACAAGTTTGAGCCAACATCTGTCTGAAAAAATCCTAGGATTTTGTTGTCGGAATGTCTGATCAATGTCCGACCGTGTGTACGCCCTATTAGACTAAAATGCTGGCACAAAAATGGCAATCATGTAAATCCTGGTATGGGTGCTACTTTAGTGTTAAAATATGTCTGACATACATCAGCCCCCTGCTGTAGACTCACCTTGTGACTTGCTGAAAAGTTAAAATATTGCAATCCTATCCTTGGAGGTGAAAGGAGAATGAGGAAATGCCTCCTCCAGCCTGCAGCGGACTAATATCATCTAAGACTAGGTAAAGTGACAGGACAGGAGCTTGAAGACTGAGTATTGTTATTATAGTAAAGCTTTCTTGCTAAATTAAACTCTTACTATACATTGTGGCATGCCAGATATTTATTTGTGCAGATTTTTAAAATGAATGAAAGGTCATCTATAAATGATTTTGTTGCACTTTATATGCTTTATATTTTTCCCTCTGTTTGAAACATGTTTGTTTTTTTTTTTTTTTTTTTGGTGGTTTTATGATGCTTAATGGAATATGTATGTGTATGATTAACTGTGTTCATTATTGATCCATTTTGTTTAGTGATTCATGCAAAAGTAATCAGCAAACAGTTTATCCAACCAAATCCTCCTGATCGTGATGGTAAAGTAATTTATGGAATCAAACTGATCGAGGTAATACAAATGTACTATCTTCTTAGATTATAGTAATTGTATTGAAAGCATTCATTTAATAATAAAAAAAATTCAGTTGATATGTTCCATGTTTTTCATTTCATAATTATTCACATTTTTTTTGCTTCACCATTTTCAAGATGCTTTCATTATTTATACTAAATATTATTAAAAAAAAAAAAAAAAGAGAAGGGTGACCTTAAAATGATAATTCCCCGTCAAGTTTGGACCCCTCCATGCAGTAGCATGGAAAGTCTGCGCTCACCCACAGTCTCTTAGATCAACCTCTCTGGTGTTTGCCATGGTTGGCAGACTAACGTCTGAGTATAAAAATACAATAACTATCATAAGAGTCATGCAGTTAAGGCAGACAGGGTATAGCTATTATTTCTGGAAATCCCCTTTAATTGAATTGTGGGATAGTTATACAACATCCCTTCAGAAATTAAAGTTATAGAACTCTCAAGAGAACTGGGCTTACTAAAGGAGTTGAGAATATTTACCCAAAAATTGTGTGAATATTCACTTCATTTATTCAAAAATATCTGCACATGATTGGGTAGCCAAAGTGAACAGGGATTTGCTTATTTCATAATAGGATACCTGTAAACATTCAAACAAGTTTTGAGTGAACATCCTCAACACCTTTAGTAAATCAGTAAATAGTACATTTTTTTACTAATTAGTAAATAGCAAAAATGACACTGTTAACCATAGTAAGTAATCATGTTCTTTATTTATGCACAGCCAACAAGAGATGTTTTCTAAAGCTGGCCATAAATGTATTTTTTTTTTCAGCCAATAGGCTAAAGGAAAAAAATAAAACAGATTCCTCCATCTACACAAACGCGGTGGATGAAAAAACTCCCCTCATACCGGGACATTGTATTCCAACAGTGGCTCTCGCTGATTGGCTGCAGCCACTCATTTAGGAAAAAAATCTAACATCAATTTTGGTTAAGTAGGGAGGGCTGCACACTGATCAAAATTTGGATCAGTGTATGGCCAGCGTTAGACAGGGTTCTACAGAGGCTCTGAGAAAGAAGGTACTCCTTGGAAACACGTCAGCTGTAGTGGCCTGTAAATCCTCTCTATCACCATCTGGAGACTGTTGGTTTCAGGACTGATCGCCACGAGCAGGTGGCTTTTACAAGCAAGATTTCTTCACGTTTGTGAGTAGTTTTTAATTTTTTTTTATTAATAAATTTGCTTGGGATAATGCACAAGGCCGGAGCGCCCTCTTTTCTTTATTCTCTCTCTTCTACAGAAACCTGTTTGAGAAAAGCCTAATGGTCTAATACATACAGAAATACCTTCCAAGCAATAATTTTATTAAAATAAAATCCCTAACCTATTAAAACACCCAAAGTGTATATCAGTACAAAATAAACAAAAACAACATATTTGGTACATCTCTGCAATATGTGCACATTTTCACACTTCAAGGAACCTGCAAATCACAGGAAAAATACCTGTTGATATATCAATGATAACAACTAGGAGGACTAAACAGACTTTTTGAGAAAACACAAGAGGTATGCAGAGGACACAGGACAGTGTTAGGGTTTACATGCAGTATACTTTAATAAATAATTAAACTTTTAAGGAATTTGTCCTTTAAAGCAAGCTTCCTTCACCCCCCTAGTGTAAGTCACATATCTATGTATTTACCTTAAGCCCCAGAGAAGTTCATTTTGCAGCCCCACACGACATTTACACAAATAGTCTATGCTACATATACTCTGCCTACTGCCAGCATGTGCCTCATTCATTTCTATAGCTGGTGCTGTACTCTGAGTCTGGGTTCACACTATGTACAGTGCGGGGCAAAGCAGGGGGTCCCCACGTACTGTTTTAGGTCCAAATTAGGTCCGAATTTTTTCCTGAATTCTGACCGGAAATGGAGCCAAAGATGCACAGGACCCTTCTGCTGTGCACTCTGTGGCCATCCCCGAGATGTGTGAACTTGACTCCTTTGAGAGCCGTTTACACTCTCCTCTCATACAAATTGGATGCTGGGAGACCCGCATTCAATTTGCATAAGTGTGAACCCAGCCTAAATGGATGGGGCCACCATGAGTACAGCTCCAGTCATTTGTCCACAAATAGAGTCTGGGTAGTTACCGCATACAAATCTAGTTTAATTGAAAGTATAATTTGTATACTTGTATGTATTTTTATCAATGTAACTATATTTGGTACAATTATAGAAAAATAAGTACAACCACATTACATAAAAATGTACCAGGATACAGTTATCAATGCAAATATAACTTATCTATAAAAACACAAATCACTATGTGATCAAAACTTATTGTGTATAAATATTAACACAATAATTAATATATGTTTGGATCTATTCCATAAACAAAATTGCTTAGTAGTTAAGAAAAAAAAAAATATAAATATATGCAAATAACAAATCGAAATTACAACATCAATGGAAAGGATTCTCTAAAATAAAACATGATTATAAAAGCAGAAAACCCTAAAAATAATTAATAGCAAAATGAAATAAAATACTTTATGTCCCTACCAAAGTGTCCTTCACCATCAATTCATGATATGTGTATCCTAAAAAAACATGATGTGGTGTAAACCACCATAATAAATAATATAACAGTCCCTTTTGCCAAAATGAGCAGCCCAGCCAATACAACAGTGGCCACAGTACTTAAATCAATCAATCCAAAGTCCCCAACCCACGAAAGAATAATAAAGCAAGGATCCAGAACCCAAAAACTGATAAAATATATGTTGCATAAGATGAGATATATAGCCAGAAATCAAAATGTTATATCCTCCTCCTTTTTTTTATCGCACCTACCCTCCAACCCTGGTATCATGATCCCAATTCTTCTCTATTCCTTTGCCGACTCCTCTATCCTCACTCCTGTTCCTACCTCTCAAGATCCATTATTTGTAATAATGCCTGTCCACTGCTCTCTAGCATAGTGCAGGAAACCCATGTGGGATAATACCCCCATCCCCTTCCCAAGATTAGGGTTTTTCTAGTTTTTTAAAGTACCGTAAATAAAAAACTGAAAGTTCTCTCCGATCACTTTACAATGCTGACTGGTTTTCCTCTATGGGACAAACTGAACTTCTGAGACACAAGGTATCCAAAAAGGTAATTTAATTTGATACTTTTTTCAACTGCGGATGTAGCATTGTTGGTGCCAGTTTAGAATGTTTACAATTTAACAAAACATGTTGATGAACTTAAAAAATATATTTAAATTATTTCTTTAGATATCGTCTTTTCTTTTTTATCACAAGCATAGTACCATAGCCAAACCTGTTTCTGGGATGTGCCCTTTACAAAAAGCAAGCCACAAACAGGAAAGAACTGGCAGGGGAATGCCTCAACTCCTAATGATTTTATATACAGTATTGTATGACAGCTGACACTAAAAGGATGTTTCTATATCAATATAGCAGTGAACTAGTAGTGCAGATCAACAGAACAGCTGAAGCCAAATATCTAATTACAGAAGCAGCAGAAATGCTCGGAAGTCAGAGGAAATTGGGGAAAAGCTCAGTTTCTATAGGAAATGCCAAGATTTGCATCTAAATTCAGCTGCCTATGTTTTTGGACCTACTGATCATTTTGAAAGGTTTTCACAGATGATCATTTCTACTTATGTATCTCTTCATCATTTTACCAGTTTGAATGCTAGCTTACTGGCTGTCGGTGTCTTGAGAACTTTCATGGTCATGTACCCAGGACAAGCAGGTAACATGAAAAGTCATAGCAAAATTAGAACCCTTAAAATTAAGATGCCTTTCTTAAGTCTGGGAGCCAGAAGGCCAGCATGGCAACTAGGTAGTTATCATTTTCAGGAAGAGATTGGCAAAAGCAGCCTTCATATACATTTCATAAGAGTTTCACATGTGCTAATGTATTTATCCAGTTCATTCCAGAAAACGAATGATAAACTTTATTGAATATGTTTGATGATTGCAGGCATTTAAAGGCGTTGACAAGAAAAAAAAAATTGATAGTGCGTACACCTCTTCTCAGTCTTCCATGTGTGGTGTTGCGTTAAACAGCCAGGTGGAATATTTACTATCAGGTACAAAGTGACTGCTCTGTATGTAGACACCAGTATTTTTTGTTGTTTTTGACCATGTGAGCCCAAGCTGTAAAATACAAGCATTTATACGTATCTGTCTGATGGCCCATGTCATAAAAGTAGTAGTAAAGCCTAAGCTCTTTAATTTACACATACATACCTCTTCAGCAGTTCCAAGTGGCCAACAATTGATTTATTTAGCATAATGCCCCAAAAGACTCACATTCTCTTCATTTAATTGGTGCCGGTTTCAGTTTCCTTTAAGTGGCTTTGAATTTCTGGTCAGGAAGTACACTTTCTAAACAAAAAAGCCATGTTAACCTTGTTGGGACCACACGTCCCAACATTTGCAGTGCTGCACTGCATGCGTGCTGGTGCCATGACATTATAACTCAATGCTTCTGGGCAGCTTGTGTGTATCCAGCACAGGCAGTAGTGGTAGATATTTTGTGAGTGTGCACATAAGGGTGGATCCGACTGAGCTCCATAGGACTCTGCAAGCCAAGGAGCCACCTTTAATGAAAACATCAAGGCCAGCAATTAGGGGATTGGGTGATTCCAAAGATTGAAAAGCAGACACTTTATGAGAAGCAGTAAACAATGTAAGCGCTGCCACCAGCATCTTAATTAGCATACAAATTGGGCTTAATATCATTTTAATTACTTCAATACAGGACACTTTCACCTCCTTCCTGCCCAGGCCATTTTTCAGCGATGTCGCAATTTGAATTACAATTGCGTGGTCATGCAACACTGTACCCAAATTCATTTTTTATCATTTTCTTCACACAAATAGAGCTTTCTTTTGGTGGTATTAAAAAAAAAGAAAAAATCCCCAAACTTGAAAAAAAAAAAGTTTTTCTTAGTTTCTGTCAGAAAATCTTGTAAATAAGTATTTTTTCTTCTTCACTGATGTGCTCTGATGAGGCTGCACTGATGGGCACTGATGAAGCAGCACTGATGGGGCGGCACTAATATGCAGCAGTGATTGGCGCTGATAGGTGGAACTGATATGCAGCACTGATATGTGGCACTGATGGGCAGGCACTGAAAGGCAACACTGATTGACATAACTGATAGGCACAGGCTAGTGTCACTGATGGACAAAGAATGGTGTCACTGGTGGGCACAGACTGGTGTCACTGGTGGGCACTGCTGGGGCTGAATTGTAATCATGGTACTGATGATCAGTCCCCTTATTACCTTTTCACATCTTCCCTGTGAGAAGATGTCTCTGATCGGCTCTTCTCACCTCACACTCTGCCAGTGTGAGGTGAGGAGAGCCGATAAATGGCACTTCCTTGTTTACATGTGATCGGCTGTAATTGGACACAGCCAATCACATGGGTAAAGGGCGGCGGCCACGGCTCTTTGCCAAGATCAGGGTCGTTGATTTACAAAAGGCAAATAGACTGTGCACTTTGCAAAGTTGCACTCTGCAGGTGCAGTTGCTCCAGGACTTTGTAAATGAGGGAAGCTTCACTTTGAAAAGAATATAAAAAAAACAGCATTTTTCTTTTTACATTATTGGCTGATGGAAGTCAGCAGAGCGTCTGCTCATTTACCAGGCTCTGGAGCAACTGCTCTTGCAGAGTGCTACTGCACTTTTGCAAAGTGCACCGTCTTTTTGCCTTTAGTAAATCAACCCCTGTAGATACTCTACACCTCTGACCATGTGATTACTGACTCCTCGCTAAAGGATAAACCAGCCAGGAAGGAAAATGACACAGTGGGGACGGGTATTTGACACATCCAGTAATGTCGGATACCTGCAGGAGCTCTTGATCAGTAAAAGAGGTAGCCAGACAGTTATATAGAAATGCTTTTCTTTTACAGCCTGGGTTTTTGTTACAAATAAATTAATTTTTCTGACTTTTATGGGGTCTATCTGTGACCCTGCCTATGTGAAACTGGCACAAGAAATGGGGGATGTCATCGCAACAAGAAAGCACAAATAGCTATAAAACATTGTCAGAAGTTAACCCTTTTCCCTCTACTAAAAAATGTGTACCTGCCTTCACTTCTTGTCCTTAACCTCCCTGGTGGTGTTCCCGAGTGTGGCTTTGTGGCTTGGGGTTAAATTTCAGCACCATTAGCGGTAACCTTGAGGGATCGCATTGCAGGATCCTGGTGCAGTGTACTTACCTTGTCCCCAGGATCCTGCAATGTCCCCCCGCTGTGTCTGTGGGCTCCGTCCTCTGCCCGAAGCTTCTCTGTGCCGGGCTTAGTTCCCTGCGAGCATCGCTACGCACAGGGGCGGAGCCTGGCGGCAAATTCAAAAAAGTGAAAAATCATAACACATACAGTACACTGTAATCTTACAGATTGTATTACTGTATGAAATTATTTCACATCCCCTTTGTCCCCAGGGCTTTGTCCAATGCTCTGTATGCAGTTTTTCTATTATATATACTGTTCTTTCTGCCTGGAAACTGGAGATTGTCCATAACAACCAAAAAGTGTCCCTTTACATCAAAAGTGGTTTTAGACCAGCTAGAAAACAGCGATAGTAAATTAGAACACTTGCAGAATTAAGCGATAGTGAATCTTAGGGAAATTAATTTTATTATTATTTTTTTTTTATAATTATTTACATTACATAAAAATATTAAATACAAAATAATTGTACCGCTTTGAGACACAAAAATCGGACATAATCATACCACCAGGGAGGCTGCAGGAAGTGAAGGGCAATCTCCCCAGTAACACAGGTAGCAATAGAAAGATGACAGAGGTTTTATCTCTTGACAAGTTTTTACAGCCTCAGTCGCATGGCCATCAAAACAAAAACAAAAACAAAAAACACACGTATACAAGTGCTTTTTCCTGGGGATCTGAACAAAGCTGAATTGTTTGCAATGGAGCCATTCACACGGGTGCATAAACATGAACTGCTTTCAAATCCACAACACAGAATCCAAAAATCTGTGTCTAAGATCGTGCAATTTATGCCCTTACGCATATAAACGTATGTATAGGTATTTGAAAGCGCATAAATTAAGTATAAACAAGGGAAAAATAAATTATCATAAAAAACAAATCATGAATGCATACGCATCTTGGCGTATTTAAATGCATCTATATGAAAGTATTTTACTGATCATTACACAGACACTTTACTCCTAGAAAACGCATTTGTGTACAAACATCAGTAACATTTTTAAGGCTGTGCGAATGAGGCCTAAGAGCATGTGTAATTTTGTACTTTTTTTATTTGTTTATTATGGTAAGGATTAGGGATTCATAACAAAATATATTTTTCTTTCTTTTAGTCAGCTAAATATGAACCATTGCATGCTACCATTGAGCTTTCTTCTATCCAGCCAGCATGTGGAGCTCTAGTCTCTTTTTTTTTATCATCAGCACGATCCTTTTTTAGCTGTTGTGAAAGAAACTGTTATGTACAGGAAGAGTCATCACATCAATGACATTCTTTTGTGTATGAATAAGTTGGGAGTGAAATACCTTACAAAATTTTATATCATGTTCTTATTTGCATCATCCCAATTATATATAGAAAGGAAACAACAGAAAGGGGGGGGGGGGAAGTACCTTATGTATGCCTCTGAGTACATATCACACAAAATATTTAAAATTCGAAATATTTTTATTAGATATACAAAACATTTAAAAGAACGCCTATCGGCATAAAAACATGAAAATTTATACCAAACAGTGCAAATTATTATAGTACATTTCATAGGAACATGGAGGTTCGTATGTGTGTTCAATGGTGGATTGATTGACGCATTTCGCGGGAACGTCCGCTTCCTCAGGACCACACTAATACAAACAGGATATAGTACTTAACTGAAAACAAAAACATATACATGTGTAACATATGACAAAAATAAGTCAAACTTACATTCAGGCAGACAAATATAAGAACATCAGCAATAAATGAACATTCATATCATAGACTGAAGTGTTATTGTCCAATAGATTGGTGAGCTCTTACCTGGGCAACAGGTATAATAATAATAGAGTATACAGTATGAAACTTACCTTTAACAATGATATATAGTTTTGATAAGCACTATCAAACAATAAACTACGTAACAAGAACCAAGTCTCCAGGCGAAGGTTATGCCTACCGGCCCATGGGAACAACTTACCACTATATGGAGCAAACAGGGAGAAAGTGATATAAGACCGTCTAAGTGTGTAAAAGAGATATTTATATCCTGTATCTGTATATGTTGTACATACTGTCCAAGGTAAAAAAAAACTCACCACATAAGGTATAGTAATAGAGCCTCTAAAGATTTAATAAAGATGGCATAATTCTTCAGAGTAAATATCATGATCATACATATGCTGAACCAAGGTTGCACAGATAATAGTAACCAGCCCTCAAAGACCATCTTAAGTCCTAAAATGACAAACAGGGGGGGGGGGGGGCATGCATTTTAAACAATTATCCACAATGAGTACCAACATATAAAAATGTATCCATTGTCCACCATATACAGTATGTCCCCATGAAGAAATAAGGCTTACCATATAAAGGTGTAGTAAAACGGCCTCTAAAAATGGAGTAGGTATAGTATACTCCTTCAGAGAGCAGACATCATGGTCTTGCATATGTTGAAAAAAGCAGGTTACTAGAATGAACTGGACAGATAGATTCTCCCACCACATATATATATATATATGGACTCAGTGAGAATCCATCTGTCCAGTTCATGTCCATATCAGTGCCCAACTCAGCCCTTTGAGGTAAGCCTTATTTTGCCATTGGGATAGAAGTGGTTTGGGAATGGATGCATTTATATGCTCCTACACTCATTGAGGATCATTTTTAAGATATATGGCTCCCCCTTTTGTCTTTCTAGGGCCTAGGAGGGTTTTTGAGAGCTGAGTATTATTCTTGTAACCCGGTTTTTCAACATATGCAAGACCATGATGTCTGCTCTCTGAAGAAGTATACTATACCTACAACATTTTTAAAGGCCCTTTTACTACACCTTTATATGCTAAGCCTTATTTCCTCATGGGTACATATATGGTTGACAATGGATACATTTTTATATGTTGGTACTCATTGTAGATAACTGTTTAAAATGCATGGCCCCCGTTTGCCGTTTTAGGACTTAAGATGGTCTTTGACGGCTGGTTACTATTATCTGTGTAACCTTGGTTGGTTCAACATACATATGATCATGATATTTACTCTCTGAAGGATTATGCCATCTTTAGAGGCTCCATTACTACAACTTATATAGTGAGATTTTTTACCTTGGACAGTATGTACAACAACATAGAATATAAATATCTCTTTTACACACTTAGACGGTCTTATATCACTTTCTCCCTGTTTTCTCCATATAGTGGCCAGTTGTTCCCATGGTCCGGTAGGCGTAACCTTTGCCTGGAGACTTGGTTCTTGTTACGTTGCTTCTTTTTTGATGGTGCTTATCACAACTATATATCATCATTAAAGGTGTGTTTCATACTGTACACTCTACTATTATTATACCTGTTGCCCTGGTAAGAGCTCACCAATCTATTAGACAATGACACTTAGGTCTATATATGATACGAATGGTCATTTACTGCTTATGTTCATATATTTATCTGCCTGAATGTAAGTTTAAATTATTTTTGTCATATGTTACACATGTATATGTTTTTGTCTTCAGGTAGCCTCCCTGGCGGTTTTCCCGAGTGTGGCTCGGGGTTAAAATTCAGGACCATTAGCGGTAACCCCGAGCCACACTCGGGATCGCATCGCAGGATCCTGGTGCCTCCTTACTTACCTTGTCCCCGGGATCCTGCGATGTCCCCCGCAGTGTCCGAGTGCTCCGGCCTCCTCCGAAGCCTCTCCTTGCCAGGCTCCGTTCCCTGCGAGCGTCGCGACGCAAGGGGGCGGAGCCTGGCGGCAAATTTAAAAAACAGTAAAAATCATAACACATACAGTACTGTAATCTTACAGATTACAGTACTGTATGAAATAATTTCACATCCCTTTTGTCCCCAGTGCTTTGGCCCATGCCCTGCATGCAGTTTTATATTATATACACTGTTCTTTCTGCCTGGAAACTGGAGATTGTCCATAGCAACCAAAAAGTGTCCCTTTACGTCAAAAGTGGCTTTAGACCAGCTAGAAAACAGCGATAGTAAATTAGAACACTTGCAGAATTGAGCGATAGTGAATCGTGGGGAAATTTATTTTATTACTATTTATTTTTATTTTTTTTAATTATTTATTTTTATTTATTATATTATAATTTATGATTTTGTGTTTCAAACTTTATCATACCCGGGATATCTACTAGACTCTGGTTTGGACAGATTTAAGTGTGTTATTGTTAAGATTTACAGACCTACAATATAAAACGCCAAATTTCCATGCAAAATAATTGTACCGCTTTCAGCACCTAAAATCCAAAATAATCATACCGCCAGGGAGGTTAAGAACTATATACTGTTTGTATTAGTCTGGTCCTGAGGAAGCGGGCGGTCCCACGAAACGCGTTGACCAATCCACCATTGGACACACATATGAACTTCCATGTTCCTACGAAATGTACTATGATGATTTGCACTGTTTAGTATAAATGTTCATGTTTTAATGCCGATGGACGTTCTTTTAAATTATTTGTATATCCAATAAAAATATTTTGAATTTTAAATATCTTGTGTGATATGTTCTCAGAGGCATACTTGGTCTCGCCCCCTTTTTTCTGGTGTTTCCTTTCTTTATTACATCAACGACTCATCGCTTAACAGACAGCTGAGTCAATTTGACAAAAGGAGCTTCAAAGCAAACTGCTCTGCTGTGCTCTCTCTTTAAAAAAAATAAAGAGCCAAACATTACTGAGAATCGTTTGTTGTATATTTAAGGTTTACTTGTAAAACAAATACTGTATACGAAATAATAATAAAAAAGGATATAAAACACCATTTTTGAATAACCTGCTGGCTGGTGCACTAAACACTTGCAATTGATGGGATTTAAGTGGTAGGATTTTCCCAACAAGGTTCACTGCCCTCTATATAAACTACCATATATACTCGAGTATAAGTCGAGTTTTTCAGCACTTTTTTTTGTGCTAAAAGTGCGACTTATACTCGAGTCAAGCACTTTTCTGCGGCAAAAAATTTCATTTTCCGAACCGACTTTGGGGCCCCGTATCTCAGGGCCAATAGGTGCTAGGAACCTCAAATTTGGTGTACAAACTCAGTGGAACTGGTAGCACAACATATCCAAAGCTGGGGTTCCTAAGTGGCCCTGAGATACGGGGCCCCAAAATCGGTTCGGAAAATGTCATTCTCTGCTGCAGAAAAGTGCTTGACATTTTCTGAACTGAATTTGGGGCCGCGTATCTCAGGGCCAATAGGTGTTAGGAACCTCAAATTTGGTGTACAAACTCAGTGGAACTGGTACCACAACATATCCAAAGCTGGGGTTCCTAAGTGGCCCCGAGATACGGGGCCCCAAAATCGGTTCGGAAAATGTCATTCTCTGCTGCAGAAAAGTGCTTGACATTTTCTGAACCGATTTTTAGGGCCCTGTATCTCTGGGACACTTGGTGCTAGAAGCCCCAGCTTTGGATATTTTATGGTGCTAGTTCCACTGAGTTTGCACACCAAATTTGGGGTTCCTAGCTCTAAGTGGCCCCGAGATACGGGGCCCCAAAATTGGTCAACTGTGTCCATCTGCAGCAATGTCATTTCGGGACCATTTGGGTTCAGAGACCCCAAATTTTGGCTGCAGCTAGGGGGCATCTAGGAACCCTTAACTACCGAGTTTGAAGTTCGGGGGACCCATGGCTGCAAATGGGCACAGTGAGGCTGCAAGTGGGCATTGTTGACCCTCTTTTCCACTTACAGTAGCTGTGCATTTCTCACCCTCGTCTTATACTCGGGTCACTAAGTTTTTCCCATTTTTCTGTGGTAAAATTAGGGCCTCGACTTATACTCGGAACGACTTATACTCGAGTATATACGGTACTATTTTAAAGTCTGAGTTTTCACCTTGATTATTTGTCACAAAGGGAGAATTTTTTCTTAGTCACAGATTCTTATGCTGGCCATACAAGTCATTGTTTTAAACAATTTCTGTCACTCTCAATGCAAAAAAGTATTGAATATATAAAGGTAACCTGCCACAAATGTTTTAACTGTTTCACCGTTTTTAGGCCTCATGCACACAGGATGTTTTTGCAGCTGCTCCTTTGGAGCGTCTGTTATTTTTTTCCTGCCTCTAAACTCCCCTGCATGGTAGCCTGTCCATGCACATGTAGACTTTTAGCAGCATTTAGTGGCAGGAAAGTTTAGAGCCAGGAAAAAAGATCTCTCTGCCAGTGTTCAGGAGCAGAAGAGTTTGGGCAGAAAGAAACACTTGATGCTTGTAAACGTGTCTAAACGCATGCTAACGCTAGGCGTGTTAAGCATTAGACAAGTTTATAAGCATCAGGTGTTTTTTCTGCAAAAATGCTTCAGGCTTCTAGGAAGGTTGAAAAAAACATCCTGTATGCATGAGGCCTTAATGGAGCTATATAACTACATTGCCACACTAAACGTGACCAGTAATAATCAAAACAAGTGTGTCTTCATAAATAAAGAATGAAAAATGAAAATAAAAATAATAGTACCAAATAGGTCCAAATCAGTGAAAAATGTGATGTGAAGGGATCTTTCTATTCTGACGTCCTCAACACTGAAGCGTGCCACCACCTTAAATAAAAAAGACTCTTACCAGATCATATGGACCCTTTATACAAAAAGAGTCATGAAAGCTTGTGAATTAATGAAATCTGTAGGAACTTGTATCACCTCCAAATCTCCACATTGCTGTTTTTTGCGCCTCCCAAGCCCAGGCTGTCTCTGGTCAGTCCCAGAATGACTTACTTTACTCACTGGCCCAGTGGACAACAATTTGATTGTAAGAGTAATGGAGGCTGATGAGACCTTTCCATACACCTGCACTGGGAGTCCCGCACCGAGCTCAGCTCTACCCCCTCACTGAATTGCTGCTTCCGTCTGTGCTCAGTGAGGGAGGGAAAGCGGAGCTCGGCGAGGGGCCACCAGTGCGGGTTTTGGAGGTGATGCAAGTTCCTACACATGGCATTATAATTCACAAGCTTTTATGACTCTTTTTGTATAAAGGGTCCATATGTTCTGGTAAGAGCCCTCTTTATTCAAGGTGGTTGTACACTTTGGTGTTGAGAACATCAGAATAAAAAGATCCCTGCACATTACATGTTTTACTGATTTGGACTTATTTGAGACTATTATTTTTATTTTATTTTCATTTGTCATTCTTTACTTATCAAGACACACTTGTTTTGATTTCTACTGGACACTTTTAGCGTAGCAATGGAGTTTTATATATTCATATGCCTTGGTTTATTTGTTTGTTTTTGCAATCAAAAACTGGTTAAATTGCCAAAAAAATTAAGAATGCAGCAAAGTGACTGATGTAAAGATTATTAGTATCCCACACTACTAGATCAGATACATTAATCACTGGACTTCTACTGTCTGGTTGCATGTATTCTAAAATTTCTGTAATGTCAACTTCCCTGCCAAAGTATAACATAGTTATTTATTTCTGCAAGGCTACTTACAGGAAAACAAACTCTCCATCAGTCTATGTGGCTTAGCTAAACCTTGGAATGAAGTGACAGCTTTCCAAAAAAAGGGTCTCAGAGGCTTTTATCAAATGGGATGTAACTGTAAGGTAAGTGTAATACCTTCCACTCTATCTCTAACACTTCTACTTAGGAAACACGTGGGGCAGATTTAGAAAGCAGTAAGGGCTCGTTTACACTTGCTTTGACTTCAACACACATTAAAGCTCCTACCACTTCAACATGCTTTTTGATGTGTTTGTGATGCTTCTGCGATGCTTCGGTGGTGCTTTGAAGCACCCCTAAAGTGACATGGGGTGCTCCAAAGCGTCTTCAAAGCCTCCATAGAAGTCTATGACAAAACTCTCTTGAAGCACCTGTAGCTTTTGAGAGGCATTAATTCAGCTTTGGCTTTGATTTGGAGAAATTGCAGGTATGAGATTTTAACACACACACAGGGCATCTGTCAAGCTTCATTAAAGCTTAAAACAAGCCCCACCAAAGCATCATTGAAGCACCACCAAAGCATTACAGAAGCATTGCAGAATAATCAAAAAAGCATGTTGAAGCGGTAGGTGCTTAAATGTGTGTTGAAGTCGAAGCAGGTGTAAATGAGCCCTAAATGTGAGATACAGCCAACAAAAAAATCATTGGGATTGAATTAGTCACTGTATATTAAAGTGGTTTCAAAGCCTTATGGTTTTTCACCTTAATGCATTCTATACTTTAAGGTGAAAAACCTTCTGTGCTGCAGCACCCCCCCCCCCTTTTTCTTACCCGAGCCCGATCTGATCCAGCTATGTTCACGTTGCAGTCTCTCCTTATTGGACACATTGATAGCGGTTCCCGCTGGTTTCAATCAAATCCTGTGACGTGGGGGGCAGGGCCAAGTCCCACTGTCTGTGTCAATAGACGCAGCAGTGGGACTCGGGAGCGAGCCTGCACAGGTGTCCCCATGGAAAGCGGCTTTATGTGGGGGCACCCAATGAATAGGAGGCGCCTGGAGTACTGGCAGGGACCCCAGAAGAAGAGGATCGGGGCTAATCTGTGCAAAAGCATTGCACAGAGCAGGTAAGCATAGACATGTTTATTATTTTAATACAAAAAAAAACCTTTACAGCCACTGTAATGTCACATTTACTGCTTTACAAATAAAGCCCAATGAGGGTGAGCAGCCATTTCTGGAAATACTAAATGCTTGGCTATCAGTACCCAAATATAGTAGAAAAAGATTAGTAGTTCTAATTTTACATTGACTTTCCCGATGTGCATGATTGTCCTTGGCATATGCATCCTAAGGTATTGGAGCTAATAGATCAGTATGACAATCAGGCAACTAGTATTTTCAGAAGGAAGTTAGCAATGGCTGACTTCATATTTCTCTTACTGTAGATTTCTTTTATGGCAGCAAATTTCAAAGAACAAGTGAAACAAGGGAGAAGTTCAGGACACAAAACTAGAGGATATCTAAAAGTATTTCCAAAATCCAAGAACAAAAATGTAATATATTGCAGCTTAGTAGTCGGTATATGTGGTGGCTGCATTAGGTTATCCAGTGCGCTTACAACAGATATCCAGTGCGCTTACAACTTCTTGTGTACAGCACTGATATCTCAAACAATTTTGTCAGCTTTCCCAATCATCTTCTTCTGTGAACTACACAATCCCTCCTGCGAGCAAATGCTGCTGCTAGGGGAATTGCTGGTAGTCACCTCCTGATTACAGGCTCTACAATTTTGCCAAATTGTGTGCAATGCATGTATAGAAATAGAAATAGAGTGCAGAAATGGAGTAGAGAACTGGAAATTCTCATTTAGCTCACGTTACAGCATTTTGTCCTAAGAGTCATGACTGAGCCTTATGACTAAGTTCCATATGGAAAAATAAGTCAAGGTTTTTCTATTACTACAATGTGTTGATCTAAATCAGGAGTCTCCAAACTGCAACTGGGGGGCCGGATGCGGCCTTCTGCTTGCCTTTATCTGACCCTTGGGGTACTTCTCCTTCCACTGATACAAGACACTATTCCTTCCACTGACACCAACAATAGGGCAATATTCCTGCTAGTAACATCTACAATAGGGCACTATTTCTCCCATTGAAGCCAGCGATGGGGCACTATTCCTCAAACTGACACCAACAATGGGGCACTATTATTCCCAGTTACACCAACGATAGAGCACTAATTCTCCCACTGACACCAACAAAGGGGCACTATTTCTTCTACTGACGCCAATGATGGGGCACTATCTCTCAAACTAACACCAATGATGGGGCACTATTCCTCCCACTGACACCAGTGATAGGGCACTATTCCTCCCCCTAATACCAAAGATGCATTGTTTAATCCCACTGACACCAGGATATTTTCTACTCCCAATGGCTACAGTTCAGCCCCTGTAAAGTCTGGAGGACAGTAAACTGGCCCTTTGTTTAGAAAGTTTGGAGTCCCCGGATCTAAATAAATCCTCACAGTGCTCTACTCCATCTGTGGACTTACCTTTATCTACGCAATGTAAATGAAAAGAGGGGGACATTTTTGTAGTTCAAATCAGGAAAGCATTTTAGGGTGACAGCGCTGCTCCACCATAGATACAGTGCAGTGAGTGAGTGTTTTCACCCTTGGGCAGAAGTGTGTTACTCACAGTTTCATGGGTGAAAATTAAAGACCAAAGCTTAAAAAATGAAAACCAATGCAGACCCCACATCTAAGGGCTTGGAAGCTGCCATATATTACATTTCTGTTTTTGGGTTCAGATATGATATTAGAATAACTAAAAGCTGGGGGTCAGCAGCAAATCAAAGGGCACAGGTGGATAGATGAAAATAAGAGAAACAGTATAAGATAACAGTACAACAGTATAAGCAAGCTAAATACAGACCCCGTGACGCTTTGGTCAACTAAAAAAATAAACAGAAGCCATCTCCTCAGACCTCTCCCCCTTCTGTTGCTCTCTACTCTACTTCTTAGCTCTTTTGTCTTTCCTATCTTGTTCTTGGTTTTTTCCTGCTCTCGAATGAGACCAAATCAATTATGATGGTTATATTACATTAAAATATTACTCTGTTACCAGCACTCTTTAGGCCACTTTGTATTTTTTAAGATCAAGCTACTTGACCCTAAAATGTGTATGTAATGTAAAACTTTATAAAATCCATTAAAGGGATGGTATAATATTTTAGATTTTGTAAGTTACATTTTGAATTTATTCTGTAAAGAACTGCTAGTAAGTGTAGTGTAAAAAGATATGGTCAGAAAGATTAGTCTCTGAGCCAACCTGAAGATGGACAGAAGAGAAAAAATATTAAGATGAATATATTGCTCTGGGTTTTATTTTGAAGCAATACCATATAAATGATGGATAAGAGATATATTTTATGTAGTTGCATAGTTTCACAAAGGTCTGAAGTGTGTAAGAAGGAAAGACTGGAGTTAAGTATTACTCAAAGACAGACATACAATGTGGGGTATTGAATTATTACATGATAGCTAAGCAAGAAGCATTTATAGAATGCGATGCCAACTATGGTAGCTTACCACCTCTCAGGAAAGGTTTTCTTAAATACAGAACTTCTCCGCAGTCTATGTAGCAGATGGATAGGAGTTATACAATGACATGAATTTATTTGCTTTCAGTTTATAAATTAAGAAAGTAAATAACAGATTTGCTTGCAATGGTTTGCTCTTAGATTACGAATTGTTATTTTGAACCTTGTGGTACCAGAGCACAAAACGAGTGCATTTCGAACCACTTGTCGAATGAACCTGCTCCAAATGTATCCGAATCACAAAACCTTGCATGTATCCAAAGGAAAGATGGCTCCTGCATTTGGTATCCAACTTCACATTCTTCTGGAAATCATCCTTAGTAGTTCAATATTTCCAACAAAACAGATTCATGAGGCTGTGGAACACACGACACAATGAATTGCCCAAACGTAATCTGTAATTGTCAGGGTTGGCTTTGGGTGGAACAGTATGTTCAGGATCTTTGTGTTCAAGGGTAAGCTTACCCAAAACTGGTATTTCATGAGTAAATGGGTACAGGAGGCAAAATCCCTCACTAGCTTTTTATATTTCTCCTATATGTATTTAAGGCCTAAGGTTTTCCCGTTTGAGTGTAGTAGAAGCTTGTCAACACTGCAGATGAACACTGGATCTTGACTGGTGTAAAGCATTTATGTGTGTGTGGGGAGGTATAAACGCATCAGGTTTTCTGAAGTATATAGCAAGACTTAATTTAACTAACCTAAAACAGTGGATGGGGACTGGCAGCCTTTTAAACAGTTTTCTGCAACTGCCCCATGAATATGTATAGATGGACATTGTGATTGATTTGCATGTTTGCTTACTGGTCAACAGCAAGTTACTTAAAGTGGGTTGATAAAGTGAAGATTTTTCATGTTATAGGGGACATTTAGAAATGGTTATTGTGCCTAAGCAGTAACTTGAAAATGTACATTTTGCCTTGAATTCCTCTTGTGCCTAGAGCCTCAAAGCTGTAGATCTGCATTGTGAGATCTAAGGCACTGCTACCTCTGTCTGATAGTCTCTGGGGATTTGGAATGGGATTTAGTGATGCCTTTACTGTGCTGCTCACTGTTCTCCTTGCTGAAGGCTCTGACATGTAGAAGCAAGACTCTGTATCTCTAAGAACACAGCCACCTTCACACAGTGCAGAACAATGCAAGGAAAAGGCATGGGGAAAAGATCAGATGCAGGGAAACCACAGGTAATACTGATGACTAGAACTTTGCCCTCTGTTAGCTTTTTTGCCATAACATCCAGAGATCCGTTTAAAGTATAACTAAAGGCAAAACATTTTCTTATTTTTGGAATGAGTGCAGATGGAGTCAGTCAGTTTGTCAGTTTTTGAGTCAAATAACTTTTTATTCAGACAAATATCAGGGTACAAACATACATAAGGACATACAAGTAAAAGTCTTTCCATAATATGTCATACAGTCAATGAGGACCATACAAGAAAAAGAGATCAAATCAGTGCAATGGAAAGATAATGTGTACAGTACCCAAAAACACAGTACAAAATAATAAACTGGATCAGGGTGGGAGGTAACAGATCCTTGTATGTGATTCTGCAATGAAAAACAGGACAGGGGAAGGAAAACGAAGGAAAATAGAAAAGAACAGAAAAGCTTTTGAAAACCACCACAAAAAAGGATATGGTACATTCCCCAGTGAAACCATAGGGAAGGTGGACATACTATCCAGCTACTAAATTTCGGAAAGTGGCTGAATTGTTATAAGTCCGCAAGCACGTCTGCAAGCAAACCCCACATTTTAGGTTGTCCCCAGAAAAGTAATAGAGTGGAAAGCCTCCAATGGGCTCACAAGTTCTAGGGACATGGGGGCCCCTAAGGAATTCCCTTAGTTTGCAGGGATTTCGTTTCACTTCCTGTTTGGCTATGGAACAGGAAGTGAATGGAAATCTCCACAATGGAACACATGGTGAAAAAATCTGACAGGGGTTATAACACTCCCTTGTTCTACAGAAACCATAAAGGAAAAAAATAAGTTTTGTCTATAGTTCTACTTTAACTTATATAGCAAGGAGTATTATCAAATTAACGGGCACATCTAAGTTAATCTATGAAGTAAAACACAGACATGGCTAAATTAAAGTCTAATAAACCTACACAATAAGAAAAAAGAAAACTGCTTAACCAACCAGAATTTATCTTCAGCTCATTTCCTTATTGAATAAACCTATTAGACTAAAGGTTTTCTGTCCATGGGTGCATTTTTGTAACCTTTCTAATCAACTTTTATTGATGGAATAACTTAAACACAAATATGTATTCAATGATTCAGTATCTATATTTTTTCATCAATATATATTTTTTGATGTGTTGTCTTAATCAGATGTTATTCTTTTGAAATGATAAAATACACATTGCCCTCTGCAAGTGCAGTTCCTCCAGAGCTTAGTAAATGAGCAGAAACTCTGCTCACTTCCATCATCCAATCATGTGCAAGCAAAAATGCTGTTTTTTTTATTTTCCCTGCACATGATTGGGTACTCTTTGCAAAGTGAAGCCTTACCTTATTTACTAAGCTCTGCATATGCAACTGTTTTTGCCTTTAGTAAATCAACCCCTAAATCTGAGGGAAATCCTGAAAACATGTCCTATTGGTGCGACTTGAGGACTGGAATTGAGAAAAACTGGTCTAAGTGCTTCCTGCATGAGATTTCTGCACTTGGTGAAGGAGTGTGTAGTGTAGAAAGAGCAGCAAATGCACCACAGGAGTCTGTGTCTAAATTCAGTGCCTAAAAATTAGAGGGTTTGTAAAGGCAGAAGGCATTCTATGCATTAAGATAAAAAGCCTTCTGTGTGCAGCAGCCCCCCCAACACTTACCTGAGGTCCCTCTCTGTACAGCGATGTCCACGAGTGTCTCAGCCACCCCAGATTCTCCTTCCTGATTGGCTGAGACACAGCAGCAGTGCCATTGGCTCCTACGGCTGTCAAAGTCAGCTAGCCAATCAGGAAAGAGAGGGGGCGGGGCCAGGTCTGGGGTCCTTGCCTGAATGGACACACAGAGCTGCCTGATGTGGGAGCACTGAACAGGAGGAAGGGGCCAGGATCACAGAAGAGGGACCCGAGAAGAGGAAGATTTGGGCTGCTCTGTGCAAATCCACTGCAACAGAGCTGGTAAGTATAACATGTTTATTATTTTTATAGGAAAAAAAAAAAAAACGAGACGTTACAATCACTTTAAACGTGAACTCCAGGAATTCAGACACTTTCTAGAAAGTGCCAGATTATCATGAGTTAAGTCAAATTAGGTGCATGCCACATTGTGGACTTATCTCTGTAACTTACATCTTTCACCAGGAGAATTACTATCACTATACTTTCAGCATTCTGATGCTGGACCTTCTCGTCACAGTCCTAGCAGTTATACACATGTAGTCACTCTGCCCAATCCTCTCCTCCTCCTGCCCAATTACAGAGAGCTATGTTTATGTTCAGGTGTTTTTAACTAGCCTTGAAGGATAAATGTAATTTTTGTATGTGTGCGCTGTAATCTGTTTTGTATTATGTATTAAGTGAACCCACTCAAAAAATACAAAGCCTTCTGTGAATTGACAGCAGAGGGGAGGGGTGCTGCTGTGTGAAAAAGCAACATCCCTCCTGTCTGATTGCTAGGAGTATAGTTAAAGCTGTACTCCTGGTGCTTATTAAAACTGTCAGTTGTAAATACAAGAGAAAAGTTCACAAGGTGGTATGCATTTCGTTGCACTTAACCCATAATAGGCCAGCACATTTTCGAAAGTGGGTGATTTGCTGGAATGCAACTTTAAAGTGAATCTAAAACCAAACTTTTTAGTTTTGGATAGGGTGGGATAGAGTTGAAATCCCTGTCAGACTCGGAAGCACCACTTGAGAAAATTACCCTATTTGTCCTGGTGATCATCATCGCCAAGACAGACGGTGAATGGTAAATCCAAAAATCTACAGTCGTCACGAGGAACTTGAATTAGGTCAAAAAACTGCTTTTAAAAATATTTCCTCCTACTTCCTGTTGTATGTATGGGACATAAAGTAAGGAGAAATCTCCCAAATAACACAGGCATTAATTAAAAACCTGATAGGAGTTTCAGCCTTCACCTACTCTATCAAAAACAAATAAAAATGTTTTTCATAAATATACTTTAAAGCCCAATTCCAGACAACTGTTTTTAGTGATGGATAAAGTGGGAAGGGTTAGAATCTCTATATTTACTACTACCTATGCCTTCATCATAGAGATTTCCCTTCACTCCCTGTGCAGATGATGAGTGGGGATAGAGATAGAGGTCACAACCCAAAAATAGGGTGTTTAGTGTATTCATTCTATACTCCAAGGAAATCCAGTGTTTATCTGCATACCTGACTAGTAACAAAATGGTAAATGCAAAAGACTTCTCAAAATATCTGCACAAATCCAGCTATAGAGCTCTCACTGTGTAATGTGCGTCACTGGCACAAAACAATACTCAGTGATTTTAGACAAAAATTGTCCACTATTTATTAGTGTAAAAAATGAAAATATATATAAAAAAAGGGAGCTGCCCCAACCTTAATGCAAAAAATATATATCAAATTAATCAATAAAAATTGATAATCAATATATCCATCAGTACTTAATAAATCTATATTATTGAGTGACTTTTCCAACCAATATAGTGCTCATATCAATGTGCTCAATATATTCATTCATTCTCAATAAATATGCATACAAAGTGATTTATATATAAAGTGATTCAGTGCAAAAAAGTCTCAGTGATGGTTCTTCATGAATTAGTCCCACGTGTAAAATATAGGTTTGTAAAATAACTTTAAAAATTAAAACCTGATGTAGCTCAACCAACCCAAAAGTAAAAACTGTCTATGACTTCACTCACCTTCCACTAGTAATCACGAAAAATATGTTTATTGATATCAAAAAGTAAGTGGAATTGACAAGAATGTAAAAACATCAAACAAAGCATACGTGCTATAAAAACATGCAGTCTGCCTCTGGATCTCAAAAATTATGACCACAAAAAACAAAAAAAAAAAAGGATATAGTAAATCATAATTTCATCCCCAAGCTGCAGTGACCTTAACAGGGAAAGGTATACTAGACCTTGTATGAAACCTAGATATGGCTAATGGGTAGATGAAAGGATTCCATAATATGGTTCATTCCACAGGAAGATCTGTATCTCTGACAAGATTGAAGGGATGGACTCTCAATCTATGTCAGGAATCGGAATAGTAAAATGTTGAGATAATGGTGAGGTAGCTGAGGAAATGTTGGATAACTGTGGTCCAGAGGAGGTATGTTAACCAGATTTGTAAATGCCTGGATATAAAGAGTGTAGTCACTTGACCATGTTTAAGTAAATAACCTCCCTCTCACTGTACAAGAAGTCCTCTATGTATAAACTCACACTACCATTCCCAAACCGTCACAAACAGTTTTGTAATCCAGATGAAACAATAACACATTGAAGTGAGGCAATTCCATATCCGAATGATGGGTATACTTATCCGGTTTGATCAGGTCCATAAGGCTCCAGTGTTTTGAAGTAAAGTGCGGTCGTCCTGTCCCATTGATGTTGCCAAACCAATACGGATGTGTGGTGAATATCTGGTGGTCCCCATCCAGAGGAGGGCCTTGATAGCCTGACCGGTTTCGCTGATCTCTCTCGGCTGCTTCAGAGGCTCATTGCCAATGCGGTCCCGCCACCATAAGGAGCATCCAGGCTTTAAATGGCTGACAGCATGCTTACCCGCGTGCGCCACACCCCCATCACATCCCCCATCACATCACGTTCACGCCCACGTTCAGTTGTTCCTCCTCCCTATCATTTATTTTTGATGGTTCATTATCCATTTATACTAATTTATGTTGCAACACTGCATTAGGCTGCACCTTGAGGGTCCTGAAACCTTTGTGTATCAAATATAGGTTTTTGTTGAGCGGTCCAAACGCTCGTGATTCACCACCACCATATTTGACATGTGGGACTATTTTTGAAGAACCATCACTGGGACTTTTTTGCACTGAATCACTTTATATATAAATCACTTTGTATGCATATTTGTTGAGAATTAATTAATATATTGAGCACATTGATATAAGCACTATATTGGTTGGAAAAGTCACTCAATAATATAGATTAATTGAGTATTGATGGATATATTGATTACCGGTACCTATTTTGCATGTTAATGTGATATATATTTTTTTGTATTAGGGTTGGCGCAGCTACCTATTTGTATATATATTTTCAGTAGAGCTCTCACTGCCAGAGTTCCCAAGTAATATAAAAAGCCAGTATAAGGACATAGCCTTCAATAGTACTTGGTCTTTCCAAAGCAAAAAAAAAAATAAAACTATAAAGAAAAGCAAACAAAAAGTGGGGCATTGAATGTCATGTTTTTTTAAATTGTGTGAGAGTCATCTCATTAAAATATATTGGATGGTTACATTTATATTGTAATAAAATATCTTCAGGTGTAGGTTCATTAATTTTACCTATTATGATTCAGTAAGTTGTAATTGTTTTCACACTATTCAAAGTTTATAGTATATAATCTATGTTAAAACCTGTTTCCTGACAGCAGATAAACTTTTGTTGATTTGTAATTTGTAATTGATTTGTAATTTTGCTATGTATATTTATGGTGTAATTTCAAATAATTAAAGAGGACCTGTCAGGTTGCCACTCTGTGCCTCTTTGGTGTCACTGCATCTTAATAAATACACAGACTAAATATTGTCTCTTCCCCAAAATGGCTGCCATTGTGTCAAGTCCACTTTAGCAGTACATTTTCATACTTTATTTTGTTCCAGTGTTCTAGATGATGTGTGTATATAGTAAAAAGAATACTACCAAACATTTTAAGCAATGTAGAGATCAAATTTGTGCTGTAACCCATATTAGTCAATCAAAATTAAGTTCTAAAAGGCTTGTAGATTCTTTGTTGGCAAAGGGGGCAGAAATCTGAACTCTGGTTGGTGAATAGTGATTGCAGCACACTACTGTTCTTTTGTCTTACTTTTCTGAATACACCAATACAATATAACTTTTTTTTTTTTTTAAGAATTCTGTTGCTTTAAAGCAGTGGTCTCCAAACTGTGGCCCGGGGGCAGGATGTGGCACTTTGCTTGCCTTTATCTGGCCCTTGGTCACACTATTCCACCAACTGGCACCAATGATGAGACACCATTCCTCTCTCTGACACCATCAATGGTACTGTTATTCCCTTGCCATTGTTTATGCCCACTGATGCCGGGGCATTTTCTATTCCCAATGGCCATAGTACGGACCCCCTAAAGCATCAAGGACAGTAAACTGGCCCCTTGCTTAGAAAGTTCTGAGACCCCTGCTTTAAAGGGATAAAGTAGAACTAAAAGCAAAACTTCTGCCATCTTTAATCCATGGGGAAATGTATTCTTCATAAGATGAAAGAGGAAGTCAAAGGAAAATTCTCCAGAGTGAGAGAATCCCTAGTTGCCACCAGGGTCACCAGAAATGTTCCCACTGTTCAGGTGACAACCCAAAATTTGGGTTTCACCATAACCCTTGATTAAAATAGTAAACAGGACAAATAGAAAGAGCTATAAAAATCCAACAGGTATTCTAATCCATCTCCACTCTATTCAAAAAAGGTTTTGCCTTAAGCTATTCTAAAAATTGCTTTTAAAACAGTAACCCCCCCCCCCCCAAATGACCCCCCTTTTAAGAATTAAAACTACAAACCTCAGATTCTGACCTCTTTCAGTTCTAGTTGCTGGGGCCCTAAAGCAAGAAAATGCAAATTCCTTAAATGTTGCAGTCCCCACCCCCTGAAATAAGAGTTCCATGTTAAAGCAATAAAAAATGTAATGAAAGAAAAACAAAAAAATTACATACCTTACTCCGGCTTTCAGCACGCTTGCTTGGGCAAAGGTAATATCACTGCGAATGTTCCAGCAGAATCCTTGGAAAGCTGAGGACCTCATATCGCACAAGAATGCACTCCTGTACATTCCTAGAGTATCTTGCAGGATCCTGAGCTTTAGCAGGATTAAGCGTCAAAGCCCAGCTATGTGCCTGATTACAGGAAGTGTCCAGAAACTGGGGTGTGAGATACTGTATGTATTTGCTACCTATTTCTTCAAATGTTTTATCACCCTATTGCTTTTACTAAATAATTTTTTCAGGCGGTGGAGGTTTGCAACATAAGCAGACCTTGCATTTTAATGCATGGTCTGCTATAATACTACTTTCATTTATAGCATGTGCTGGAGGGTACCTGAACAATATTGTGCATATGTGAGGATGGCACATAAGAAATCATCACAATAACTTGCATACGATTTTTTATTGATTTATATTATGTATTATGCAACATTTTTGTGCTACTAACCGCTAGAACCTAGCAAGGCTATGAGTTAAGGTATATAGTAATACCCAATTTTTTGCCCAGAGGAACATGGGGGTCCTTTGGGAGGCACTCTATTAATAGTATGTATACTCTTTTAAGCTGAACTCCAAAATTCTCCCTTGCAGTGGTGCTGCACCTGTACTGGAAAAGGTTAACTGCTCATTTAGTCTAGGACACAGTAAAACCAATTTTACTTACCCAGTCCTCCGCTCACCCAACAGATTGCGCTCTTCCATGCTCTGGCAGTGGACTGTCTCTTGGCATGTCCAAATCATTTTTTTTTTACCTGATCCTCTGCTTCCCCAACAGACGGCGCTCCCCCATGCTCCAGCAATGGGCTGTCCCTAAACATCCTCACGTCTAAAGCAGGGTTATGAGCTCTGCATCAATCTTAATGAAATCAGGACTTTAGAACACTGAACCATGGGCGTGAAGAGGCACCAGAAACCTGTCTAGCAGCACAGAGCAGCCTGCAGGAGCATAGGATTGGGAAAGTAAAGCTTCTTTCCCATGCCCCTCAACCTAAACAAGTAGATAACCCTTGCAGTGAATAGTGCAGCCCAACTACAAAGGAAGATTTTTAGGTTTCCTGGAGTACAGCTTTAAAACTAGTATTTTTCTAAGGTAACTCTATGTCACACAACATAGTGCATTCCTTATTTATTGTACACATAGCTTTCACACTTCTGTCTTTTATTGTATCCTTCTCATGTTATACTGTTCTTCATTCTGTAGTATAGATATGATCAGTATGTTTTGATGTCTTGCATCTTATGTTATACCATAACCTATGGACTTCTAGGGCATCTCTTCTCTTACCTGTGCCTTCTATACTATGAGTTCTTCCTTTTATATGGTAGTTATGCGAGTAACACAGCTACAGTGCCTTGCAAAAGTATTCACCCACTTGGCATTTTTTGTTTTTTGTTGCCTCACAACCTGGAATTAACATGGATTGTTTGAGGATTTGCATAATTTAATTTACAGAACATGCCCACAACTTTGAAGAAGTTTTTTTTTTATTGGGAAGCAAACAACAAATAGGAAAAAATAACAGAAAAAGTCAATGTGCATAACTATTCACCCCCCTAAAGTCAATACGTTGTAGAGCCACCTTTTGCAGCTATCACATTCTCCAAATCGCTTTGAATAAGTCTCTATGAGCTTGCCACATCTTACCACTGGGATTTTTGCCCATTCCTCCTTGCAAAACTGCTCCAGCTCCTTCAAGTTGGATGGTTTGCGCTTGTGAACAGCAATCTTTAAGTCTGACCACAGATTTTCTATTGGTTTGAGGTCTGGGCTTTGACTAGACCATTCCAACACATTTACATGTTTCCGCTTAAACCACTCAAGTGTTGTTTTAGTAGTGTGTTTGGGGTCATTGTCCTGCTGGAAGGTGAACCTCCATCCTAGCCTCAAATCACACATAGAGTGGTACAGGTTTTGCTCAAAAATATCCCTGTATTTAGCACCATCCATCTTTTACAACTCTGACCCAGTCCCGACTGCTGAAAAACATCCCCACAGTATGATGCTGCCACCACCATGTTTCACTGTGGGGGATGGTGTTCTTTGGGTGATGTGATGTGTTGGGTTTGTGCCAGACATAGCGTTCTCTTTGATGGCCAAAAAGTTCAATTTTAGTCTCATCAGACCAGACCACCTTCCTCCATACATGTTGGGAGTCTCCCACATGCCTTTTCGCAAACTCAAAACGTGCTATTTTGTTTTTTGCTGAAAGTAATGGCTTTCTTCTGTCCACTCTGCCATAAAGCCCAACTCTATGGAGCGTATGGCTTATTGTCATCCTATGTACAGATACTCCAGTCTCTGCTGTGGAACTCCTCCAGGGTTACCTTAGGTCTCTGTGTTGCCTCTCTGAGTAATGCCCTTCTTGCCCAGTCCGTGAGTTTGGTGTGCGGCTGTCTCTTGGCAGGTTTGCTATTGTGTAATGTTCTATCCATTTGGTTATGATAGATTTAATGGTGCTCCTAGGGATCATCAAAGATTTGGATATTTTTTTTATAATCTAACCCTGACTTGTACTTCTCAACAACATTGTCCCTTACTTGTTTGGAGAGTTCCTTGGTCTTCATGGCAGTGTTTGGTTAGTGGTGCCTCTTGCTTAGGTGTTGCAGCCTCTGGGGCCTTTGAAAAAGGTGTGTATATGTAATGATAGCTCATGTGACACTTAGATTGCACACAGGTGGACATCATTTCACTAATTATGTGATGTCTGAAGGTAATTGGTTGCACCGGAGCTTTTTATGGGCTTCATAACAAAGGGGGTGAAATACATACGCACATGCCAATTATCAGTTTTTTATTTCTGAAAAATTGTTTTATGTATATATTTTTCTAATTTTACTTCACCAACTTAGACTATTGTGTTCTGATCCATCACATATAATTCAGATTAAAAAACATTCAACTAAAGGCTGTAATGTAACAAAATAGGTAAAACGACAAGGGGGGTGAATACTTTTGCAAGGCACTGTAAAGTTTAATCTGGGTTTTTTTTTACATTTTATTGTCCCAATCTAATTTAAATGTCATTGTTAGGTGTACTTTTCTAACTACACATGAGATCCATTTGTATAATCATCAATAGCCTAAGCATTCTCCTTAGCTATTGAGTCTGGAAAAATTGGGTTGTCATCATCCTGTTCTAACAACATCTTATTGGTTAATCCACCTTCACATCTAAAATTATGTGTACAGAGTTTAAAAGGGTACGAATCGGACAGACTTAGGCGATGGATGATTCTCGTCACCACAGATAAGTGCAACGGGAAACAGAAGAGCAGGCAGGGTGTTGGGAGTATATACCGGTAATACATTTTTAGGTGAAAAGGCAGAATTACCATTAATTGATTACTGATCTAAAACCTCACACCAAAGGTGCATCATCCTGTTCTAACAACATCTTATTGGTTAATCCACCTTCACATCTAAAATTATGTGTACAGAGTTTAAAAGGGTACGAATCGGACAGACTTAGGCGATGGATGATTCTCGTCACCACAGATAAGTGCAACGGGAAACAGAAGAGCAGGCAGGGTGTTGGGAGTATATAATACATTTTTAGGTGAAAAGGCAGAATTACCATTAATTGATTACTGATCTAAAACCTCACACCAAAGGTGCAGTAAAACAATGTAGTTATGCTCTCTGCCCACTGGCCAAGCTCTCAAGAAAGGGCATAAAAGCAAGAAAGGACAAACTGACATGCCTAGTTCTATCCATTACCAACACAGAACAAAACAGAAATACAAAGTGCTAGCCAAGAAAGGGTACACTGCACTCATTAGAACACAAGTCTTGTATCCAGAGGCTCAATGAAGGATTAAAAAAAAAAAAACTAGGTGAAATACAAACATCTTAATGCCTTCACAGCAGTAGTCTCTTGCACACCCCTCTGCTAACTCTGTACTCACCTTCTGTCATCATATGTTTATGCAACAGAGTGAATGCCACCTAATATTCACCTCCTTTTTCAAGTATAAGTTTTACTATGCAGGGATATACAGGGGGCAATACCAAGCCAAATTTGGGTGCTTGTTGAAATTAATAAATATTTAAATTTTTTTTTTTTATAAAGAACTGCAACCATTATTAACTGCCTGAAGTTTTACTTTAAGCAAACAATACAAATATCAACTAGTCTCTACAATTACTTTAAACAAGACTAAAAGTAACTATTGTTTCAATTGTTACAGGTACCAACTTCAGGTATTTTTATATTATTTTCCCAAATTTTGGAAAAGGAAACATGGCGCTAACATTAAAACTGAGTCAGCAGTTGCAGTTTTTTGGATTTTAGACCAGTCTGTGGTAGGAGAGCCTGTAAGGCTCTCAGCTTAATGGTTAGCATATACCCTATGTCTAGGCTAAAAGGTTGTGCTAACAAACTGTGGATATAAGGCCTCTCAGTTTTCCAATAATGAGTAAGAAGTCCTTTATCTGGGCATGCCTTCCCCCCGAGTACAACTTTACTCCAAATGTATTGGTATCAGTTGAAATGGTTTAGATATTATATGCTAATGGCTGCTTGGGTATTATTGCTGGAAGTGTTACATGTATATTCAGCAAGAAGAAGGAGCTGAGGCAGACTAATGCCCTGTACACACGGTTGGATTTTCCAAAAGGATTATGTTGTCGGAAATTCCGATCATGTGTGGGCTCCATCGGACTTTTTCCATCGGAATTTCCGACACACAAAGTTTGAGAGCAGGCTATAAGATTTTCAGACAACAAAATCTGATCGTTTAAATTCCGATCGTGTGTACACAAATCCGCCGCACAGTGCCACGCATGCTCAGAATAAATTAAGAGACGAAAGCTATTGGCTACTGCCCTGTTCATAGTCCCGACGTAAGTGTTTTACGTCACAGCGTTCAGAACGATCAGATTTTCCATCAACTTTGTGCCACCATGTGTATGCAAGACAAGTTTGAGCCAACATCCGTCGGAAAAAATCCATGGATTTTGTTGTCGGAATGTCCGATCATGTGTACAGGGCATTACAGTATTCTAGACAGATTATATCCAGTCCAGTCATACAAAACAAAGACTTTTAGACTGTTTTAGTGAGCTTGCTGTCAGCATAGCTTCTACTAGGGCCAAGAAATGAGATATGGAGCTTCTGTTTAGTGCAAACGGCAGAGGAGATAATATAAAATGCAGTTAAGTAAATTTAATTTAAAGGATGTCAGAATATTTACTGTTGAAAAATGAAGATGAAGTAGTGCTTTAAAGCAAACCTTCAGTCTTAAAATGTTGTTTGACATGAACTCCCCATGGGATAGCGGCTTCAATGGGGTGACAAATGGCACTCTTTTGTTCCACATCCTCTTCCTTATGGTGCCTATAAATCCTGCCTAAATATTCATCTACAGGTATACAGTGAGAAAGAGCATGCCCCCATACCCCCCCCCCCCCTCCCTGGCAGCATTTGGATTCTAAAGCCTCATACACATGATCAAATTTTCCAACAGGAAATGTGTGATGACAGACAGTTGGCGAAAAATCCGAACATTTGTACGCTCCATCAGACAATTGTTGTCAGATTTTCCGTGGACAAATGTTGGATGGCAATGGCAGGCTTTTAAATTATCAGTGGACAAATGTCTGTTGTCGGAATTTCCGATCGTGTGCACACAAGTCCATCAGACAAAAGTCCAAAGTACAAACGCATGCTCGGAAGCAAGGACGAGCCAGAAGCGGTCGGTCCTGTAAACTAGCGTTTGTAATGGAAAATTAACATTCGTGACATAGCAAATTATGAAATCTCGAAATGCAGCGCACAATTCTCTTCTTCTTTAATGGGATAATAATGAAGCTGCTTTGCTGGTGATACTGATGGAGTTATTGCAAATTTTCAAAGGCTTTCTTTTTTCTAGTGATATCAAGAATAATATTATGCTTGTATTTTTTTTTTTTTTCTTGGTGCAAGTTACCACAACATCATTATCCCGCAGTTTTTAAGATCAAAGATACAACTATGTTGGTGTCTCTTGTTAATTTTACATTGTATTCTTTAAAATGTAACTGCCTACTCCCAAACTGTCATTTGAAGTAAAACACATAGCCAAGTATTATTCTCCACAATTATTTTATTGTGCATTAAAAAAAAGAAAACAAATAAAATTAGACATGCTATCTGCCAATAGAATGTAACCAAAATGTGCATTCTATGCATCCAAAAATATAGAAAATATACCAAATCAAATCATTATTCTTCAACCAAAAAATAAAATAAAAGCCTCATGCGTGTGTCCTGCTTCTTAATATAGAACGGTCACCAATGCCAAGAGTTGGTGATAATTCCAAAAATCATCCAGATTATTCTCCTGCAATTCCCGCAGCAAAGGCATATGACACAATTGGTCACGATTAATAAAGCAACCAATTTTTGGTCCAAGCAATCCTCCTCCTCCTCCTGTTACTGGACTGGACTTGGGTCAAAGCAAAAACTCCAAGGCCAATAATACACTTTATCTCCTCCGATTCCGCGACATGGCTGGTTGATAAACAGCCGTTCAGAAACTAACAGAAAAGCGCGAAATGAAAAGCGCAAAATTAAAAGCGCGAATCAACACTCACCAAACTTCTACTAACATGAAATTAGCAGAAGGAGCCCAAAGGGTGGCGCTAAAGAGCTGAAAAACCACGTAGTACGTCACTAGGTTCGTGTTTGTTGGCCGACAATTCCTTGCCATTTGTATGCAAGACAAGTTCCTGGCCAACGCCCTTCGGACAAAAGTCAGAGGTTTTAACTGCGGAAAATCCGATCATGTGTACGAGTCTTTAGTCTCCTGCCCCAAGGTTTGAGCCCTTTCAGGTGAGGAGCACAGTTGAGAACTATGCCAAACTGTCTTTTATAAAGTGCCCATTTGAAAAAGAACCTGTGCAGGTTGCAGTAGGCCTTCAAATAGGTGACATACTTTATAGCGCATGCTACCTGGGGAAGCTCAGTTCAACAACAGTTAAGGTCAATGCAATAAAGCATTAGGTATGCAGCATTTTCATTACCATGTCATAATTGTCTATTTTAGTTTTCAAAAATGTTTTGTTCAATTTTATTAAAGGTTTTATAGCATTGAACAAGCACTGTATGCACGTTTCATGATTTTTGAGTCTAAAAGAAATTCACAAGGTTTATCCAAGTGTACTGTTTCTTAAAATATTACATATTGATGAGAGCAGAATTGTATATATAGCCAAAACATGTTTTTGTTTTGGATGAAAGGCAAGGGGTTTTTTTTTTTCGCCACCTGTGTTGCACTGGGGAAATTTCCTTTCACTTCCTGTCCGGAGACGCAACAGGAAGTTAGAAAATCCTCTAAGACGTTCTGACACACAGCATCTATGTATATCCAGATATTTTGCAAGCATTTCATCAGAAATATGTTCTAGAAATATTTAAGAAATCCTAGAGAGGTACCTTTTACTATGATCTTTATCATATACTATACTGTATATCTCCACTCCTGAGACCAATAAAACAGTATTTTAATGTCTTGATAATAAAGTAATGATTCCATTTTAAACCTTCATATAGTTATTATTCTGTTGATATCTAACACCACAGAAACACAATAAGGGCTAGTTTACACTTGGTTCAAAACGAGGCTTCGGACATGCTTTGTTAAAGCTCTCTGAACGCCAGTCAAAGCCCTTGTCACTAAATAAAATGGCTAGCTTACAGTCCTGTTTACACCTTGCTTTTTCTTGATGCTTCGGTGGGGCTTCTATGGAGCTTTGGTGGAGCTTCAATGAGGCTTTGGTGGAGCTTCGATGAGGCTTTGGTGGAGCTTCAGTGGGGCTTCAAGCGAGCTTTGCCAAAGATTTCTATGGAGGCTTTGAAGACACTTTGAAGCACAACTAAAGCGACATGGGGTATAATTGTTGAAGCAAAGCCGAAGTAAAGCAAAGCAAAAGCATGGCGTAAACAGGACTGTAAGCTAACCATTTTATTTAGTGACAGGGGCTTTGACTTGCTTTCAGAGAGATTTAACAAAGCGTGTCCAAAGCCTTGTTTTGAAGCAAATGTAAACTAGCCCGTAATGTGTGTTGAAGCCAAAGCAAGTGTAAATGAGCCCTAAGGGCTCTTTTACACTTGCTTCAAAACATGGCTTTGGACAGGCTTTGTTAAAGCTCTCTGAACGCCAGTCAAAGCTCCTGTCACTAAATAAAATTGCTTTTGCTTGGTACTTTGATTGAGGCTTCGGTGGGGCTTCGATGAGCCTTTGATGGGGCTTCGATGAGCTTTTGGTGGGGCTTCATGGAGCTTCGATAGGAGGCTTCGGTGGGGCTTCAGTGGGGCTTTAAGCAAGCTTTGCCATAGACTTCTATGGAGGCTTTGAAAACGCTTTGAAGCACCATTAAAGCTACATGGGGTATAATTTTTGAAGTAAAGCCGAAGCAAAGCAAAAGCAAGGTGTAAACAGGACTGCAAGCTAACCATTTTATTTAGTGACAGTGACTTTTTTTTTAAGGCTTTGGTATAGACTAAATTCGGATGTAATTTCAATCCTCAAATCCACTGTTCATCATATCATAGATACTATAATTATGTATCTCAAACTAAGATAGAGAAATGTATTCTCTTATCTGCTGTGTTCTTGAACCTTGATCGTCTCCTGAAGAAGCCTAACGGCGAAACGCGTAGATGCACAAGAGCTCACTGCACATATATACAGATGCACATATGCAATGGTTTTATTCCTTCCTTCCTTTTTTTGATAGTGTATAATATTTTCAATAAAAATGATTGCTTTCATTTGACTTTCTCTTGATTGTTTCCAAGCCTTAAAAGTCCACGATTTTGGTAACACACAGTGGTACTTTTTTGTTTCTCAATTTATGGACGTGGCTTTTTTTATGCACTTCCTTTATAGCATATAGACTAAATTCCTATTTTGGGCAATTTTTTTTTTGCCCTTTTAAGCCTTTTATTGTTGTCTATTTCCCTGGTGAAAGTGTTTCCTTAATTCCTGACTGGTAAGTTTGTCCCCTAGAACAGACGAAGAAGGGGACTCTCTTTAACTGTAACAGGTACAAAAGTAAAAATGCAGTTTTAAGCTAAAGTATATCTAAATGGTTTGTCTCCAACCTCTAACTGCTAATTTTGCTGGACACCTTGCCCAGTTTAGTGAAGTTGAAAAAAAAAGACTTCTGACCAGATCTACAGGTGAAAATAAATGTAAAAAGGCTTAGAAAAAGAAAACACATGCAGCTACCACATCTAAGCAATACTAATAGTTGTGACGTTACCATTTTGAAAATAAAATGATCTGGTAATAAAATATAAAATCAGTTAAATTAACTTCTACAACATAGCCTACTCTTTTGCAAGACAACAGGCCTACTTTAAACCTCAAGAACCTCAAGAAGAAACTTTGCTTCATTTTAGACCATGGAAGGCATAGAGCCTAAGTTTTTTTTTTTTTTTCGGTTTTTACAATCAGTGCTTTACCAACAGTTCCCTGTCAGCACAGGAAATGATGACAAATGTCTATAACGGGGACACAGAAAAAAACAAAACCCCATTATAAGTAAAGATGGGAAAGGTTAAAACCTCTGCCACTGTATCGCTGCCTCTGCCTTCTTCGATGACTGTGTCCTCCTTTTTAGAGGGCATCACAAGTACAGAAGGTGGGGGAAAGTCTCCCTACAGGGGCCAGAAGCACCTGTCAGACATTTTAACTCTTCCCCACCCTATTCAAAACTAAAAATAAAGGACCAGAGGTAGTCATTAAGGGCAACCAAGATAAGCAGATGTGTAATTGGAAGTTTGCAGGAGGAAATAGAAAAAATGTTTTGGAGAGTCAAGGAATTAATGTAGGGTGAAAATGAGGAAGAAGACTTAGAAGATAATAAACAAAGACTTGATGATATATAATATAATATGAAGGTAAGATAATAAGGCCTCTTTTATGCCACAACCTTTATTTATTTACTTGTTGTTTGCTTATATGGTATGCCATTGTATGCATGTTACGTTGAATGTTTTAGTGTATAAGCTTGTTCTCACTGTTATATTACATTAAAATAACGTGCTGTGCCATGGTCTTCATCTACATTCATTTTTATTTTCTGCCAATGTTCTCTAAGCTGATTACATGCCATACAGCTTTATATTTATAAGTACACCATTGAACACTTAATGGTTTAGTCTGTCTATGACAGCATATGTATATTTGTTAGTCAATCATCACTATATTCTGTATTATGTATAGTTCATTGTACAGGCGGTTCTGCATAATCATTTTTCATAAAATTTATGAAACATAAAATTTATTATAAACCCTCCCCACCTCTCCATACTGCATTATAAATGATGTATCTAGCCTATATGTATAACGATTCTACATTCCAAATGATTGCATAATATGTCAAGTGCTACAATAAAAATCACTTGACTCCATGTGAAATATGTATAATTTAAAGCCCATCTCCTGCAAGAGGGGCCCTCAATTGTTTCCTACGACTGAGTGACCTCCAAGCCCCAAGATCTATCTGTTCCAAGAGATGCATCTGAAGGGCCAGATCACATAGGCACACCCTGCAGAAATATTGGGTGGAAAGCATCAAGAAGTTAATGCTGCTACAACAATGACAGTAGTTTGGGGCAATTTTTTTATTAAAACAAACAAAATGTATTCTGGACAATAGCTTTAAATCACAACTGTACTTTTAGTACAGCTGCCCCTTAACTAATTCTAGATCGCTAGATCAGTAAAGATTGCTGAAACAGGAAGAAAGGTAAGTATATTTCCAAAAAGGCTGCACTCAATAGGATGGGGTTGATTAAAGAGCATCTGTACTAAAAACAGTTGTCCTTTAGGTTAAAAACATGGCTATTTTATCTTGTAAGAAGTCATAATTTTGTTTTGCTTAGACATCATGGCTACCAATGTAGGGTATGTTACCATTTAGATAGGGCTAATTCACATCCACACTCATTAGTACATGTAAAGTTGACTGAATTGTACAAACTGATTGTACAATCCCTCTTACGGTGTACCAACAGCAATATAGCAGAATACAAGCTGAACAAATTGTTTAGATGTGCCCTCACATTACATACTGTAGTTGAGTTAAATCTAAAAAAGACTTTACAATCAGATTGAAAGTTATATTTGCAGCTTAATAGTGTAATGAATTTCAATACACCACAGCTCACATATATATATAAACCTCCAAAAGTTCTTCAAATACATTAATAGTAAATAGGTCAGGTCTGAGCATGTAGAGCCTTTACAAAATAATTTAGAGTGGGTGACTGGAGACAAAGAAAAGGCAAATTTATTAAATACATTCTTCAGTTCTCTGTATACAGAGGAGCATGGGGGAGCTCATGTCCATAATGGGGGTGATAGTGACACAGCCCCAAATGATCCACAATGGCTCAAAAGTGATATGGTCCAGAAATATTTAGACAGAATAAAGGTGGATAAAGCACCTGGACCAGATGGTATCCACCCACGGATTCTAAAAGAATTGAGCTCTGTCATTTCAAAGCCATTGTATCTAATTTTTAGGGACTAAAATTACAGGAATAGTACCACTGGATTGGCATAGGGCCAATGTGGTGCCTATATTTAACCCCCCTAGCAGTATTCCCGAGTCTGGCTCGGGGTGGATTTTCAATACCAAAAGCAGTATCCCCGAGCCAGACTCGGGATTGCATCGCAGGATCCTTGTAGAGGTTACTTACCTTGTCCCCTGGATCCTGCGATGTCTCCCCGCTGTGATCGTCGAGCCGCCATGTCTCACTCGATTCACAGTGCCGAGCTCCGTTCCCTGCGAGCGTTGCGACGCACGGGGACGGAGTTCAGCGCCAAATTCAAAAAGTAAAACACACAGTATAGATACAGTATACTGTAATCTTACAGATTACAGTACTGTATCAAATAATTACACATCCCCTTTGTCCCTAGTGGTCTGTCCAGTGTCCTGCATGCAGTTTTATAATATAAAAACTGTTCTTTGTGCCTGGATACTGGAGATTGTCCATAGCAACCAAAACCGTCCCTTTACATCAAAAGTGGTTTTAGACCAGCTAGAAAACAGCCATAATAAATTAGAATCACTTGCAGAATTGCGTGATAGCGATTTGTGGGGAAATACGTCATCAAACACTGAAAGTAACGAAAGCAACAATTCTGCAACTGAGGAAATTTCAGTGTTTTTGATTTGATTACATTATTGAATAATTTTTATTATTATTATATTATTATTTGTTATAATTATTTATAGTTATTTATTATATTATAATTTTTGATTTCGTTTTTCAAACTTTATCATACCCAGGATGTCTACTAGACTCTTGTTTGGACAGATTTAAGTGAATTATTCCTAAGAATTACAGGCCTATAATATAAAACGCCAAATTTCTGTGCAAAATAATTGTACCGCTTTCAGCATCAAAAGTCTAAAATAATCCTACCGCCAGGAAGGTTAAAGAGGGAACAAAGTCTTTACCAAGTAGCTATAGACCTATTCGTTTAACTTCTATAGGTCGGAAGATACTGGAGAGTTTAATAAAAGACCATATAGATGAGTTCTTTCTGGAAAAAAATATTTTAAGCAACAGACAGCATGGTTTCATGAAAGATAGAAGTTGTCAAACAAATCTGATTTCTTTTTATTAGGAGGTAAGTAAAACCTTGGACAGAGGGGTGGCTGTGGATGTGGTATACTTGGATTTTGCAAAAACGTTCAATAAAGTTCCCCACACACGGCTAATGTGTAAGGTAAAGACTACAAGCTTGGAAATATCAGTTTGTAAATAGATAGAAAACTGGCTAAAAGACAGAATTCAGAGAGTAGTGGTTAATGATTCTTACTCTGAATGGTCTAAGGTTATCAGTGGTGTACCCCAAGGGTCAGTGTTGGGACCCTTACTTTTTAATATCTTTATAAATGATATAGGGTCTGGGAATAAAAGTACCATTTCAGTCTTTGCAGATGACACCAAGCTATGCAGTGGAATAACGTCCTTATGTCTCCAATTTACAAGCCAACCTCAATGCACTGTCTAATTGGGCGACTGTGGCAAATGAGGTTTAATGTTGAGAAATGTAAAGTTATGTACTTGGGAGCTAAGAATATGCATGCATCATACATACTAGGGGGGTACAACTGGGGGAATCCATAGTGAAGATGGGTCTGGGGGTTTTGGTAGATCATAAGCTCAGTAATAACATGTAATGCCAAGCTGCGGTTTCCAAAGCGAGCAAAGTCCTTTCTAGTATTAAGAGAGGTATGGACCCCAGAGAGAGATATAATTTTGCCCCTGTTCAAATGTACAAATATATAAGGGAACTTGGTGTTGACTTATTCACCTTACGCTCAACACAGAGGACACGCCTAGAGGAAAAGAGATTTCATCTGCAAATACGGAAAGGTTTCTTCACAGTAAGAGCTGTAAAAATGAGGAATAGACTCCCTCCAGAGGTGGTTCTGGCCAGCTTAGTAGATTATAAAAACAAAAAGATCTCCGCGCTATCATAGAAAGAACACCTAAGAAAAGCAGCAGTTCAACTGTGAAAAACACAACATACAAGAAAAACAAAAGAAAAAAACTGTGCTAAAACAGCTCAGTAGATTGCTTTAAGAAAGGCCTGGATTCTTTCCTAAATGTACATAATATAACTGGCTAACATTTATAAGTAAACTTGATCCAGGGAAAATCCGATTGCCTCTCGGGGGGATCAGGAAGGAATTTTTTCCCCTGCCGTAGCAAATTGGATCATGCTTTGCTGGGATTTTTTCCCCTTCATCTGTATCAACTGTGGGTATAGGATTGTGTATATGGGATTGTATGATATTATTTTGTATTTATTTTTATGGTTGAACTAGATGGACTTGTGTCTTTTTTCAACCTGATTAAATATATATATATATATATATATATATATATATATATATATATATATATATATATATATATATATATATATATATATATATATATATTACTACTAGATGACAGCATTACTCATTACACATATGAAATATTATCAATAACACATAATGTAGAAACTGCCTTTACACATACCATTTCCTTGTGGTTGGGATAGTATGTCTGATCAATTAATGGAAATTTTTCAGCTCCCATCGTTTTATAAGCAGCTATCAATTGGGCAAACTGCAACATATAATTTAAATATTGTTACAATAAATTAATAATATATAATATGGAAAAAAAACAAACAAAAAACAATCTTGCACAATAGTTTTGAAACAAATGCATATCAGGCAGTCTCTTTGGCCTTCAACGCTCCTTGAATTGCATTCCTGTGTTCCCCACTGCACACTAGTTTCATCCTCTGCCCCCTATGCTAGTACAGGACTCAAAAGTGACATTGGGGTTGGAGAACCAGCATGGAGTGGGGGACACCGGCAGACAACATTTCCAGAAGTGTTGAATGCTAAAGAGACTGCCGTTGGCTGCAGCACTGGAACAAAGGGAAGGAAGGAGACATGAAGACGTTTGATACCTTTTCTTTAAAACTGAGCTCCAGGCTAGCAGCTATATACACAGTTAAAATACATAAAAGGGAACTACATTTTGAATTTTTATTCTACGCAGTCAGCCCAATGATTTTGCCTGGACTGCCTTAAAGTGATATTAAACTCTCAATTTTAAGCACTTTTAGCAGCTGATTTAATCACTTACTGAATATGCAGTTTCTTTATCTTATTATCCCTGATTATGTTCCTGATCAAGCTGGTGTCATGATCACTGCCCCAGTTGTCCTGTTTCAGGGAGGCTCCTTTCTTTTGCATTATCCTATGGAGCCACCCTTGCATGCAGGAACTGGAGTTGTGTCACCCTACACTGTGTGCATCAAAAGAATCACACAGCCTCATAGCCTACTATGGCAAGGCTACTCCTTCCTCCTCCCCCTCCACTAACTGTTTGACTCCAGATTGCATTGTTCACTTATAACTGTTTCCAGTGAAGACCAGAATTTCAGGGAAACAGCAATGACAGAGTAGGAGTCTGCAACTTTGAAAGTTGAGAAACTCCAAGAGCTTGGGGTGAGAATTTTAACAAATAGTTTACTGGGGAATGTTTATTTATCCTGCTCAAGGTGTTAAGTTAACCACTTCATTCCCGGAGTATATTAAAATGACGTCCGCAGATGGGATCTCCCATTCTGGGCAAGCGTCGTATGACGTCCTCCTCTTCCCGCCAGTATAGGGGGCGCGCGCTCGCCCACCACATCACTGAGGAGCCGATGCGTGTGCCGATGCGTGGGCCGTGATGTCCGCTGGGCTCCAGCAATTGCTCCTGACAGAGCAGGAACGTGGATCTGTGTGTGTAAACACACTAATCCACGTTCTGTCAGGGGAGAGGAGACAGATCGTGTGTTCAAAGTATATAGGAACACAGATCAGTCTCCTCCCCCAGTCAGTCGACGTATTTCCGGTGGCACTGACGTCATTTCCTGCTCCTTGGAACGCACTTCCTTGTTTCTGGAACACACTCCATGAGCAGCATCCGGATCCATCTCTAATCCCTTTACATGCCTGTTTTATCAACTATTTTGTAAGTACCCATTTGTATATGGAATAAATCCCTTTTCAAACGGTACTTTTCACCAATAGTTCCATTTTTTTCCTTTTTTGGTGCCTGGTGATTCTGCTGAGAAATTCCAACAAGAAATCCTTTGATCTGATGTGCACAACACCATTCCTGAGCTTCTCTGGATACCATCACATAAGCCTGAAGTGACCCCCAGACTGCAAAGCTGGGGGTCATCGTCATCTGGTGAGTGGGGACACATGTGGGGGTGACGTTTCTGCACCTGAAAACTGCTGGAGCGTCTGTGGTCCATTGCACTTCAAAAGTTTTTCCCATTGCGGATCAGAATATTCAGCACATTTATTTGGACTTTATTTACATGTTTTTTGCTTTGTATATTCACATCTGCACTCATCTACACTTGATCACACATGTCTAATAACATTTGCGAGCGCCACATTTCCATAATTTTACATTTGACCCCTTCCATGCCATGCATTTATACAGTAATCAGTGGCTATTTATAGCACTGATCGCTGTATAAATGCCAATGGTTTCAAAAAAGTGTCAAGCGTGTCCGATCTGTCCGTCGCAATGTCGCAGTCCCTGATAAAAATCGCAGATTGCCGCCATTATTAGTAAAAAAAAAAAAATAATAATAATAAAAATGCCATAAATCAATAACCTATTTTGTAGGCACTATAACTTTTGCGCAAACCAATCAATATATGCTTACTGCGATTTTTTTTTACCAAAAATATGTAGAAGAATACATATCGGCCCAAACGGAGGAAAAAATGTGTTTTTGTTTTTTTAAAAATTGGGAATATTTATTATAGCAAAAAGTAAAAAATAGTGCTTTTTTCAAAATTGGCGCTCTTTTTTTGTTTATAGCGCAAAAAATAAAAACCGCAGAGGTGATCAAATACCATCAAAAGAAAACTCTACTTGTGGGAAAAAAAGGACATCAATTATGTCTGGGTGCAGCGTTGCACGACCGCACAATTGTTAGTTAAAGCGATGCAGTGCAGTATTGCAAAAAATGGCCCAGTCAGGAAGGGGGTAAATTCTTCCGGGATGAAGTGGTTAAAAGATGCTGTTTTTGCTCTGTTAGGGCAAAGCAGCACATGTTATTTTCAGCTTTTTAGATTTTGTTTCAAAGCGAACTACAAAAGATTAGGGACTGTGTCAATGGGCTTTTGTTCGTTTTAGGTGGGTTTTGCATCCCCATACAAGTCTAAAGTGATGCAAAACCTTTGAAGCAAGCCAAATTCAGGTTAGAAAGAGGTCAGCTGCACCTGTCAATGAATTCTGAATGATCCTAGGATTATCTGAACCTGTCAAACTGATGTAATCAACACAAGCCTAATGCTTGTTGACACAGACACAGACCCTTAGGTATTTTTTAAAATTAAAGAAATACGCAATAAAAGAACAAATTTATAGAACTTTTTTTTTTTAATTTTATATTATTTTATATATTTCATATTATTTGTTAAATTTTTTTTACGTAATTTTTACTATTAATATAAAAAAAATCAGCCATTCAATTCACCAGACTTTTCAAATAATTATCTTCTGATTGGACTGCCCATTTAAATGTCCTGCAGCAATGGATATTTAATGTTAGTTTCATACACACATGGCTGCTATCAGTGTTGACATCTAAAACACAAATGCACAATAAGAAGACCCATTTTCCCAGTACTTACCACCCATGGCTTATCACAGAAGTTATAAATTGACTCCAGAGAGTTGACACTGGGGATACCAGCATACTGCATGCCAATAATAAGGTTGCGGAAGTCTTCATTTTCTGCCATGCTAAAAGAATGTTGCCGGATAAAGACAAAATCTGGCCGAAATGACCTAGACACAATAGGACAGTTTTTGTTTGATAACAAAGCACAAAATCGAGAAAGTACCATGAAAATACAGTGCTAAGCAGTTTTTATAAGACCTTACAGAAAAACAATACTACATCAATTTGAGCACCCATCATATCACCTGAGATCATAGGGTGCGGCAGTGACCACAATGGATGGTGCTGTTGTGATCGAGTCCGTAATAAGGAACGTGTCACTAGCAGACCAGATCGCTACTCTTGAGCTATTTAAAGACTCTTCCATCAAGCATCAGTGACATAAAAAGAGGTGTTGCCGCACAGACAGCTTATTTTTATTGCTCATTTAGTAATACAGAACACAGCATCAGTTTTAAGCTTCCCTGCCTTTCGTAAGGATATACTTTATATCCCGATGAAGGGGTCTTTTATGGCTCCAAAACATTGCTTTCTTTTTATGTGAAGTGTATTGAAGACATCGTTCCTATCATGAAACCTGTTATGACAGAGATATGGAGGCTGCCACTTCTGACCTTTCCATCTGAAAATGCTAGATGCCTAGTAGTCATGATGATGCCATGGCTTCAGTACTTAGAGTTATTGCCCCCAATAAATATAGATGTGGCACTTTGCCCTATGTATTCTAAATGTTAGCATTGTAAAAAAAAACCTCTATTCACTTTGTTATACTGTTGCCGTTTACCTTTTTACCCTTAACGATCCACTGTTAAGCAGAAAACTCAGCTCTTAGGAAGAAGTGCACATTTTTGGCAGTTTTCCTGGCCTATGAGGACAAGGCCAGTTTTTAAGGGGTGGGGTGGTGGATGTAGCCCCTATCCTAGGCAGGATTTATTTTTTGGCTCTGCTGTACTCAGCCAAGTAGCATAGCAGTTTATTTTGTAGGTCTGGGCAGGTCTCCCTAAGACTAATAGTTGATTGCCATGTTGCAAGGAAAGTATCCCATAAAGCGCACATTTCTGCAAGTCCTCTGTAAAGGAGCATGTGGCAGTCTCAGCCAGGGCTTCAACCAGGCCACACACCAACACGTTTCGCTCTACCCTAGAACTTAATCATAGGAAACTAATAGTTGATTTTCCCTGTCTGCCTCTTGAAGAAGCTCCCAGAAATAGGGGAGATAGGTTAGAAGGGTTAGCCTCTGGTATATGAATATTTATCTGACCTCAGACAATCATTGGGGAAAGAGGGGGGTGCTCAGAAGGTATGGATGGGGGAAAAATAAGGATTTGGGAGGGTTGTTCTCCTGGGGGCCTCAGATCTGTTGCTGGGAGTCCACAGCATGTACTTGGCTGAGAGCCTTGAAGAAACTTGGATTTATGGAAATCTGCTGGAAGACACTGCCTGTAAAGTTCAGCTGGAAAAGGGAACCCTTTCACAGGAAAGTTGGTTGGGGAGCTGTCTCTGGACATTGTGAGTAGAACCTTGTCTAGTGCTCCGGGGTTCCTATGCTTTCAGGATGAGATGCCAGAGGTTTCTTCAAGGACTGTTACTGCTTTTACAGAGTCTTAGACTAGCTGGCAGCCCCCACCCCCAGCAATACCCAAAGTGATTGTAAACCTTCAGTTTTTTTTTATTAAAATAATAAACACATTATATGTTCCTGCTCTGTGCAATGATGTTGCACAGAGAGGTCCTGAAAATCATTTTCTGGGGTCCTCCACCAGCACTCTTGGCTCCTTCTCTCTTCCAAGTGTCCCTATAGCAAGCTGTGTGCTATCAGGGCCCTCATATGGGCTTGCTCCTGAGCTGGGCTGTGTGCATTCATACGAAGGAAGAGAATGAATTAAGGCAAAATAACCTCTTGCCTTTACAACCACTTTAAGGCTGCTACTGAAAGACTTTACATGAGAATCTGTCCTCTAATGCTTGCTTGTGTTAAGGAGTATACAGCACCCTCATCCCTCTACACATGAGCATTGCAATACATCTTGAAAAAGACACTCATAGACGGTGCTGGAATTTTGCCAGTCTGTTCTGGAACTGGCACCTGGGCTGGCAGCCTCTGTACAGGTAAGGGAAACCTTTCAATATCCAGACGCCCCTCCAAGTGTGCATGCTACACAGACCTAAGCATTCTGATATTCATTTGGTGCATACTTGTTTCAGAAGTATTGTTGTTAGTTAACCACTTAAGGACTGTCCCACATACATTTACAGGGCGGCCTTTAAGCACCAAATCACGTACCTGTACGTGATTCTAGTGCTTGGCTCTGGGGCGCGCTCGCCGCTGAAGCCACATTCCTGCTGTGATTGGACAAGGCGGAGCCAATCAGCAGGATGTGGACAGCCTGTGAAAGAGAGCTGAACCCTGCACACTGTGCATAGCACACCCCTACACCCTGCACTCTGTACGTAGCGCACCCCTGAACTCTGCACTCTGTGCATAGGGCATCCCTGAAACGGTGTACATGGCGCACCCATGAACCATGCGCTCAGTATATAGTTCATCCCTGAACCCTGCACTCTGTACGTAGAGCACACCTGAAATTTTCACTCTGTACATAGTGCATCCTTGAACTCTGCACATAACACACTCTTGGTATTTATTGCCTTTTTAAATCGTCCCACTGTTAGTGTAATTTGGCCACAACCACCGTTCAATGTAGTTCAGCAGAGAGTTGTGGTTGAGTTCTTGCACCTATTCTCTGAGAATAAAAACCCTGGATAAATTTAAATAGCCTTAAAAGGTACAACCAGCCTTTTGAGGGCAACCATATTGCTGATATGGCCCACAATGAAATGGAGATTGACAGCCCTGCTTTAGAGGCCCCAGAAACAAAAATAATAAATGCACATTTTTTTACCTGCAAAAAATGTGCATTTATTATTTTTTGTTAAAAGGTGAACTTATCTTTTAATGCAGTGCTGTTTTACGCCCAGAAGTGCAGTTGCCCTCTGCAAGTGCAGTTGCTCTAGAGCAGTGGTTTTCAACCTGGGGGTCGGGACCCCCCCCGGGGGTCAAATGACCATTTTCCAGGGGTCACCGAATCCTTGGCTGTTCCTGAATCCCGCACCGCTCTCCCAGCCTTTTCGTGGCCACCCAGCAGGGCTGTCCCTGGAGCCTGTGGCCGCCCAGCTGGGCAGTTCATGGAGCCCGCGGCCGCCCATTCAGTTCACAGCATGGCTGGGGGGCAGAGACTAGAGGTCAGCTGACTGGTAAGGAATGTGAAGTGGGAGCGCTGGAGGAGACCCTATCTCCTGATTTTTGCATAGGTGTCACTGCTGCAAGTAACCACAAAGTTGGAGACACAGTGAATAACACTACCTGTGATTATAGTTGCCATTAAAAAGTTCCCACTACAGTTCTCAGATCAGCAGATGACCTTGATCAAGAGCACCTAAGTTGGATGATCAGAACTCTCCCCAGCACTGCCACTCATCCCATTCCCCCCACCAAGGAGTAAGAGAAGGAATAAAAATAGAGAATGCATGGAAGGGAGAGCAAAAGAGGGGGAGGAGCAAAGAAAAGGGAGAGAATAAGAGAACAAGAATGACGGCTAGAGAGAGGGAAAGAGAAAAAAACAAGACATTGGGATAGAAAGAGATAAAAGGGAAAGAAAGGAGAACAAAGAGAAAGAGTGCTACATCCTAAAATGTACCATAAGGGGTTTTAAAACTGTACGAGTGGAAGGGACCCAGGAAGCGCTAAATGTCCATTGGTTAGGGGCGCAAATCACTTGTCTTGCCTTGGGTGCCGTTAACCCATGATACGAAAATAATTTTACTGTTAGGGGTCCCCACGACTTGGGGAATTTTATGAAAGGGTCACAGCACTAGAAAGGTTGAGAACCACTGCTGTAGAGCTTAGTAAATGAGGTAAGGCTTCACCTTGCAAAGAGTACCCAATCACGTGCAAGGAAAATAAATAAAACAGAATTTTTGCTTGAACATGATTGGATGGTGGACGTCAGCAGAGCTTCTACTCATTTACTAAGCTCTGACACAAGTGCACTTGCAGAGTGCAACTGCACTTTGGAAATTGCACAGTCTTTTTCCCTTTAGTAAATGAACCCCTCTGACTCTCTAAGATGCCATTTTTATACTCAATCATGTTACTGACCTGTTGCCAATTAACCTAATTTGTTGCAAAGTGTTCAACCAGCTCTTCCTTACCACTTACTTTCCTTTTTGTTGCTCTGTCCTAACTTTTTTGAGACGTGTTGCTGCCATAAATTTCAAAGTTACCTTATTTTTTTCTCCCTAAAATTGTATATTTTCTCAGTTAAACATTTGATATCTTTTCTATTTTCTATTGTTAATAAAATATGGGTTTATTAGTTTTGCAAATCATTGCATTCTGTCTTTATGTAGATTTTACACAGTGCGGTGTCCCAACTTTTTTGGAATTGGAATTGTATACACAATAGTTTATCAACCATATAGCACTGCTGTATGTAGTAAAACCTACTCCTCTTTGAGATCCCTGTACTCAGGGTAAATAGGTGACAATTTTGTGAAATTATCTGGAACAGTATTTGCTATACAAATACATTACATATTAAACAAACTAATACTGTATTTTTTTTTATTAATTTCCTTTGAGTTTATTTTATATATATATATATATATATATATATATATATATATATATATATATATATATATATATATATATATATATATATATATATATATATATATATATATATACGTGGGGTATTTTAAAAACAAACATCTTAAAGCCTCATATGTACAAAAAAGATTGGTGTGAAAATCATTGTAGTATGCAACAATGTTAAAAAGTGCACATTCAGTAAACTGCTGCATGCTAAAATATCAAACGTCATAGTCACAAAGGTTTTGAAAAAAAAAAAAAACAGAGAACAATCTATATACAGTGCTGTGAAAAAGTATTTGCCCCCTTCCTGATTTTTTTTTTTTTGCATATTTCTCACACTTCCAAGATGCAGTTTTTAAATTATTTAAATTATTATTTCATTTATTAAGGGAAAAAAGTTGTTCAAACCTGCCTGGCCCTGTGTGAAAAAGTAATTGTCCCCTCCCATGCTGAATCACGAATGAACTGTGATTAACCACAATTTTTTGGAAAGCTGAGTTAAATTTCACCTGCCACACCCAGGCATGATTAATGCCAGGCCTGTTGAATCAAGAAATCACATATATAGAAGCTGTCTAACAAAGTGAAGCACACTAACAGATCACAAAAAGCCACACATCATGCCACAATCTAAAAAAATTCAAGAACGGATTAGAAAAAAGTAATGTTCATGTATCGGTCTAGGAAGGGTTTCAAAGCCATTTCTAAGGCTTTGAAACTCCAGTGAACCACGGGGAGAGCCATTATCCACAAATGGAGATAACTTGGAACAGTGGTGAACCTTCCCAGGAGTGGCCAGCCTACAAAAATTGCTTCAAGAGCATGACAACGACTCATCTAGGAGGTCATAAAAGAACCCAGAACAACATCTAAAGAACTGCAGGCCTCACTTGCCTCAGGTAAGATCAGTGTTCATGATTCAACAATAAGAAAGAGACTGGGCAAAAAATGGCATCCATGGGGGAGTTCCAAGACCAAAGCCACTGCGGACCAAAAAGAACACAAAGGCTCATCTCACATTTACCAAAAAACATCTTGATTATCCCCAAGACTTTTAGGCAAATATTCTGAGGACTGATGAGACAAAAATGTAACTTTTTGGAAGGTGTGCGTCCCGTTACATCTGGCAAAAAACGAGTACAGCATTTCATAACAAGAACATCATACCAACAGTCAGACATGGTGGTGGTAGCGTGATGGTCTGGGGCTGCTTTGCAGTTTCAGGACCTGGACGACTTACCATAATTGAAGGAACCATGATTTCTGAGCTCTACCAGAAAATCCTAAGGGAGAATGTCCGGCCATCAGTTTGTGACCTCAAGCTCAAGTGCACTTGGGTTATGCAGCAGGACAATGACCCAAAACACAACAGCGAGTCCACCTCCAAATGGTTCCAACAAAGCAAAATTTAGGCCTAGTCAAAGTCCGGACTTAAATCCAATTGAGATGCTGTATCTTGACCTTACATAGGCCGTTCATGCTGGAAAACCCTCTAATGTGGCTGAATTAAAACAATTCTGCAAAGAAGAGTGGGCCAAAATTGCTCCACAGCAATGTGAAAAACTCATTGCCAGCTATGGCAAACACTTGATTGTTCCTGCCAAGGGTGGCAAAACCAGTTATTAGGTTTAGGGGGCAATTACTTTTTCACATAAAGCCAGGCAGGCTTGGACAGCTTTTTTTGCCTTAATAAATTAAACCATCATTTAAAAATGGCATTTTGTATTTACTCGGGTTATCTTTGTGTAATAATAAAATTTGTTTGATGACCTGAGCCATTTAAGTGTGACAAATGTGCAAAAAAATGAAAAACAATCAGTAAGGGGCAAGTACTTTTTTACAGCATTGTATATGGCCAGCACTACATGTACACTGGATGACATCAGAACTCTTGCAAGTCTATAATTTTAGTCTACTGGTGAAGGATATTCTAATTTCAAAGATATAGCAAATATGTGTAACCACAGTTAATAACTGCTTTTAATCAGAAATAATAATGTTTTGTTTGTCACTGTTTCCTTTGCAAATTATTGGGAATACTTCCTAATAATGCCAAAGATTTCCCAAAGTTTTTCTCCCTAGCAGAGATTTGCGATTTGCAAATGTAACCTTAGTCATCTAAAACTTAAAGACATATGAAGTCTCCATAAAATAAGCCACAGAAGGCCAGTTATACTTATCAAGACTGTAGCTGCAAAGTGAGGGAGCATCTTATGGTACGCAAATTATCTAATGCAACTCACCGAACAACCTTGGCACCATTCCGGAAGGTCTGCAGGTCTACAGCATAAGTCCCATCAGAATGAGCAACAAGATTTATTTCTGAAAATTCAGCCTGGGATTAAGAAAAAAAATACATGATTAAGTAACAAGCTTAAAGGATAAATAAGTTGACCTTTAGTAACATGTTACATATTACACTTGTATTCCGCCCACCCAGCCATGCCATTTATTCACATTGATCTGTCAATGAACTACAAATCCCATCTGCCACAGCGCAGACGGTTTGTAGTACTCAATGAACTACCAGGGCACCAGTACCTATCTCTCCTTTGTTTACTCATCACTGTGTTTACTACGCTTCAGTTTGTGAAATAACAGGAAACCGTTGTAAGGAGGCTTCTATTCATTCATCTGCAGCAGTGCAGCTGAGATTCTGTGTCTTCAACATCTTTGTCGCAAAAAAGAGACATCAGGGGTATGTTTAGACCCTTGATGTTTCACCAAAGCCCCCCCCCCCCCCCAAAAAAAAAAACTACAATTAAAACTAATTTAAAAAAAAAGAAAAGAGAAAATAGTAAAATGTCTTGTTCACACAGGGCATAGCACAACATAGGCATGCACAGGTGTTCCATGCATCTATGTGGAGGCAGTCCCATGGGTATTGATTGGTACGTATGCAGTGGCTGCACAGACACAGCAACTGCTCCAAATATGACATCTGTGTGGGTGCATATCCCTGAATCCCTGCATTCACATTGTCTGCATTTATGAACATGATTCATAAACTCAGATTTTCAGACTTCAGATTTTTAGACTACCATATATACTCGAGTATAAGTCGTTCCGAGTATAAGTCGAGGCCCTAATTTACCACAAAAAAAATGGGAAAAACTTATTGACCCGAGTATAAGACGAGGGTGAGAAATGCACAGCTACTGTAAGTGGAAAAGAGGGTCAACAATGCCCATTTGCAGCATCACTGTGCCCATTTGCATGCCTCACTGTGCCCATTTGCAGCCATAGGTCCCCTGAACTTCAAACTCGGTAGTTAAGAGTTCCTAGGTGCTCCCTAGCTGCAGCCAAAATTTGGGGTCTCTGAACCCAAAGGGTCCCGAAAAGACATTGCTGCAGATGGACACAGTTGACCAAATTTGGGGCCCCGTATCTCGGAACCACTTAGAGCTAGGAACCCCAAATTTGGTGTGCAAACCCAGTGGAACTAGCACCATAAAATTTCCAAAGGGGTTTCTAGCTCTAAGTGGCCCCGAGATACAGGGCCCCAAAAATCAGTTCAGAAAATGTCAAGCACTTTTCTGCAGCAGAGAATGACATTTTCCGAACCGGTTTTGGGGCCCCGTATCTCAGGGCCACTTGGTGCTAGGAACCCCAGCTTTGGATATGTTATGGCTCCACTGGCTCCACTGGGTTTGCACACCAAATTTGGGGTTCCTAGCACCAAGTGGCCCTGAGATACGGGGCCCCAAATTCGGTATGGAAAATGAAATTTTTTGCTGCAGAAAAGTGCTTGACTCGAGTATAAGTCGAGGGGGGCACTTTCAGCACAAAAAAATGTGCTGAAAATTCGACTTATACTCGAGTATATACGGTAAATTGCTTATTTACAGTTTTTTGTACCTTTGATTCTTAAAGTTTCACAAAAAAGGCGCAATTTAAAATTTACAAATATTTGTTATTTATTAACTCAATATAGTTTTAGCTTTCATATGTAGTAGGAATTTAGGTGGATTTTTGTAAGTTTTGCTTTATTTGTGTTCCCTAATTATGATCTTAGTGTATTGTTAATGAAAATAGTGATGATAACCATTTGCGTAAATATCATAGGGCCTTAAAAAAATTGTGACTCATTCACTCTGTATATGTTGTATGTTACATAGACCTGACCAAAGTATTTTTTATCTCAACACTTGCTGGTTTTAATGAAGTTCTTCTTTAAGGCAGACTCAGTCAGGCAAAATGATATCTTTTTGTGTGCAGAAAAGCATATGTAAATGAAAGTTTTCATTTTTAAAAATGATCCTTTGTCCTGCTGTTTATGTCTGTGTTGGGTTTTTATGGCAGTGAACCCTTATAGAAGGTCAACTCAGGGTTCCCCAGGGTGCGGAGTCTAAGCCCCAGCCTGCCTCTTCACCAGGGTCCCCGATGATGGGGATGGACTTACAGCAAATTGGACCCTGGTCACAGCCCCCAGGTACGACTGGCTGACAATGCGGAAACCACTCACGTGTGCAGAGTACAGATGGCAGGAGACTAAAGAGGACCCAGGTAATGAGCCAAACTCAGGGTGGGCGATAGGCAAGTGAAAACCATAGACAAAGCTGGGGTCGGTACACTGGTAGCCTGGCAAAGAATACAAGTATTACAAGGCCAAGCAGGAACACAGAGAAATTAGGAAGTTGCTCAGGCAATTTTAGGGGTTGGCAACCCCAATCAGAAAGGTGCTGAGCAGGAGGCAAATGGCCGCACAAGGCAATTACCCCTTATATGCCAGGCGTCTTTACTTTACTATGTTATCAGCAGGCACTATTTAAAGCCACCTAAAGCTATAGACACGCAGCGCGCCACACTTTGTCCTTCTCTGGCAGAAGGGCCCAAGGTATGGTCCTGCACACAGGAATGCTGCTTTCATAAATTTTGGGGTCAATGCTTTGCAGGCTACATGGTAAAAAAATAACACATGCACATTTTTTACATGCAAATTTGTGTGCATTTACTATTATTTTCTTTTACAAAAGGTGAATTTAGCCTTTAGCAGTACTTTTAAGATGTTTCGTGGCATCGTACCCAAGACCGCCATTAATTAATTAAAAGGGGCTTGTAGTTAAACGGAAGCCCTGTAGTTGACTGGAACCTCTCTATATAGAACCATGGAAACTCTTCCCCTTACCTGAGTTCCATTGATACTGAGTGACCTATAGACCAAAGAGTGTTCTGGTTAGTCCCAAGTATATCTGAATGGTAGGTTCTAGAACTCCTTCAAAGCAATGTTAATAGGGTCCTACACCTGTTTAGAGTTTACCTCTAGGAGATTAAAGCTATCCTGTTAAGAGATTTTTGCCCCTTGGAGACAAGAGATTTATGTAATGGTTGAGTTATCAGAAGGCAAACACAGGTCCTGCCACCCTTTTTGAATGGATTTTTAATGTTTATAGTCCTGTTGTTAGTGCATGGCCCATTTTATAAGGTGTTTTAACAGGACATCTTTCAATTCAACCCTTGAGGATTTATTGCACCCTCCTCCTTGCTCTTATAGTAGAATCACAGCCAACATGTGATGACAACTTTATTTTCACAAAATAGACTATTATATTATGGAATATATATTAAATGTATGTATGTATTAAACATGTAAAACATCTTATGATGCTTCTCGTCTTACCTGTTCAATTCGTATGTCATAGTCCCCTTGAAGCTTCTTTCCTCTAAAACATTTTGCCCTGAAAAAAAAGAAAGAAAATTGAGTATTGCTTAAAAAAATACAACACATGCACTATAAAACTTTTAACAGGGTCAAGTTCAAAACCTTTCAAGAAAGAATATCATATACAACTAATAGAACATGAAACTGTATGAAAAGTTGGCAAGCAGTTATTCACCAGAATGTAGGTTTTTATCCACAAAATGCATGTAGTGCTTACAAGTCACTCAAGTCACTATGGAGAGACTTTCCAGCTGCCTTGAAATATCAATGATCTTGGGAGGTGCAAAGAGCAGTGGTGTTCAGGGCCTGGAACCCGGCACCTATACCTAATGTGCTGGAGCAAGAGCTCTTACTTCTAATGCCCTGTACACACGAATATGTGCGATCGGATTGTGTTGTCGGAAATTCCAACCGTGTGTGGGCTCCATCGGACTTTTTCCATCGGAATTTCCGACACACAAAGTTTGAGAGCATGCTATAAAATTTTCCGACAACAAAATCCGATCCTTTAAATTCCGATCGTGTGTAGACAAATCCGACGGACAAAGTGCCACGCATGCTCAGAATAAATTAAGAGACGAAAGATATTGGCTATTGCCCCGTTTATAGTCCCGACGTACGTGTTTTATGTCACCGCGTTCAGAACGATCGGATTTTCCAACAACTTGTGTGACCGTGTGTATGCAAGACAAGTTTGAGCCAACATCTGTCGGAAAAAATCCATGGATTTTGTTGTGGGAATGTCCGATCAATGTCCGACCGTGTGTTCGGGGCATAAGTGTTCACTGTGAACACCCACCATGAAGACTGGAGCTGAGGCTCTCAGCACAAACAGTACCAATCATCCTGCTATTATACTGCCACTCTTGTTGCCATCTTTATTGCTGCTTCCATCCTAAAGTAAACCTGTCCTACAAGAAATATGGAGGCTGATATTGTTGGCTTCCTTCTGCTGGCTGGCAGGTTGGTAAGACTGATGCACTAGCTTGAACACTTTCTGAGTCACTAACTCGCAATGGGTACAGTATGTATATCATAATGTTAGGGCAAAAGCTTAAGGTCTTAGCGGCATACTGTACTGAAAGCATTGAAGCAAGAAAGTCTACAAGGTAACTACTAACTAGCAAGCTCAGAAGGCAGCATATAGGTTTCCCTTATGTCGGGTTTCTATAAGCTCCAGAAAATGTAAAGTTTAAAGCTGGGCTCCAGGCACTTTGGTAAATACACAGTTGAAATACACATGTAAGCTGTCTTATCTTCAAAAGGTTTGTATTTATGTGCAGCCACTTTCATAATTCATTCAACTTCACTAGAAAGCCCAACCAATACACCAGTTTCTCTGCAGTAAGGCTACTTTCACACTGGGGCGGTGCGCTTGCAGGACGTTACCAAAAGTCCTGCAAACAGCATCTGTGGGAAGGGTTGGGAGCGCTGTATTTAGCACTCCCAAAATGCCCTGCCCATTACAATTAATGGGCAGTGCTTCCAAAACGCCTTAAAACCTCTTTGAAAGCGCAGCAAACCTGGAGTTTTTACAATTTTTGGGGTGTAAAACCCGCCCTGCTAGTGTCCGAAAAGTGCTGCTAAAACAGCCCTAAAGCACCGCAAAATAGAGCGGCGCTTTAGTGCTAACGGCTGGCGCTGCCAGTGTGAAAGTAGCCTTAAAGAATTTGGTGATGCCACCTTCCCAGCTGCAGCTTTCTGATTGGACACTGAAGGAGCAGCAATGCATTGATATGTCATCCCTTTGTTCTCTCCTCCTCTCAGTTTGTTCATTGTCAGCACATGTGCATGCAACAGAGCTGACTGACGTCTAAAGCTGCCCCTCCATCTCCTAGTCTGCTGCTATGCAAGAGATGAAAGTAACAGCTAAAACAATAGATTTAGGTTCTTATGCCAGTTGGAAGCAAAGGTACATTTCATTATTTCAAACTGCAGCTTTCTAAGACTTTGAATTATAAATTTATCAACATCTACACTGCAGCAGCAAGATATAGTCATACCTCCCAACTTTTTGAGATGGGAATGAGGGACACCTATCAGCAAAAGTATGCAGGCATAGGACACACCCCTTGCCACACCCCCTTAAAGGGGAATTGTACAAAAAACAAAATTGGTTAAACCCACAAGTGCTTTTTTACTACTACTTTTCCTTTATATTGGCTTTTGGAATTTACAAATGCAGCAATTTAGAAATCAGATGAAAGGTTTAGCACTGGGAAACACTTTTTGATAGATAAAAAGTGCATTTTATATACAGCTATATAGATCAGACCAAAATGAGGGACAAATGAGGAGGAATAAGGGACAGAGGGACATTGCTCCAAATCAGGGACAGTTGGGAGCTATGATATAGTGACTACAGTAATTGTTATATACTACGGCTTTTTTGTTGTTTAGAAAATGAAGGTATGTGTTGCATTAATTTGAGCTACAAGAAAATGTCATGACCAACTCAGATAAATAATATCTGCGAAACCACATTCATTATCAGTGGGGATCATTTTTTATGGACTGATTAAATAAAACAGTCCAATTTCCAAAAAGCCTGCAGTACAGGTATGACTTATGTACAGATCAAATTTAACCAGTGGGTTGAACATCACAGACAACCATTTCTATGTCTGGAGCCCAAGGCATTGAAGGTATTCATCAAGATAAAACGTGGAAGAAACCTCGGCTAGATGAAACAATATTAAACTTTTATGTTGCTTTGTGAAGTTATTAAAAGTGTGTTATTTAAAAAAATGAAATGCCATAAAATAATTTAGGAATTACATTCTAGGATGAAGTCTGGAGGCTTATATTATTGCATTATGAATGGAACTTTTCAATTCATAATGCTTTGCCTAATAAGCCTAAATTACATGCACATAAATCAAATTCTGCATTTATACATTTTTGAATAAATGTAATCATGCAAAAGCAGTTTGTCAAGCTGGCAGAAACCAACCTCTAGGACAAGGGTCTCCAATCTTTTCAGTACAAGGACCACATTGTATACTTTACAAATATTTATGGGCCAAAAAAAAAATCAGTTTTATAAATGAATGAATAAAATTTAAATGAGCAAATAAACGCTCCAAAAAATAACTTCACATTAATAACTAAAACAAGTTCCCATTTTGCAACAGCAGATTCCCCTTTCACATTAGAAGCTACCCCCATTACATCAAAGCCTCCCCTTCCATCAGAGTCCCCCCATTCGCATCAGAAACACCCCCTATCACGTCACAGTTCTTCCCTTCACATCTTAGCCCAGATTTCACATCAGAACCCCTCCCACACAAAAGGAGTGCCCCTTTCCCATCAGAAATGCCCCTTCACATCAGAGTCCCCCATCACAGCGGAGTTGCTGTGGTCCAGGTAAAATTTTGAAGCGGGCCAGTTATGGTTCACGGGCCATACTTTGGTGACTTCCACTCTAGGAGCTCAGTCAGTCGGGCATAGTCTGTCTATACAAATAAAGCAATCAGCGCAAAAAAAAATTCCTAAATAACCTAAAAACGAATGCAGCTCGTCACATAGGATCATCATATAATCCAAGTAAAATGCATGAGGTAAGGTGCAGCGCAAGAACAGGTAAATTAAAAATACAATGATAAATGCAGTATTAAAAAGAAATCACAAAAAAGTCCAACAAGAGAGGGGAAGAAGACTAAAAGTCCCAGCAAGGACCGAGGATTCCATGTGACAATTGCACAATTCAAGGAAGATAATGGTGACAGACCCTCCACCTTCAGAGCGAACTCTTTGCTCACCTTAAAGCGGAGTTACGCCCCAAATTTTTTTTTTAAAACAGCAGCTACAAATAGTGCAGCTGCTGACTTTTAAAATATGGACACTTACCTGTCCAGGGCACCCGCAATGTCCTCACGCGAAGCCGATCTCTTCCTCGGCTCACGGGTGGAGGTGCCGCCATTTTTGGCAAGGGAATCAGGAAGTGAAGCCTTGCAGCTTCACAGCCTGGTTCCCTACTGCGCATGCGCGAGTCACGCTGTGCGACCTCAGTGGTCCCTGCTGTCTTCTGGGACCTGTGTGTCTCCCAGAAGACAGCGGGGAGGGACAGAGGAAGGGCCAGACATGGTGTAGATCACCGCGGAGCCTGTGGTGATCTATGCCCAGAAGTGGAAGCAAATACCTTGGTTATACAGGTATCTGCTACCCCCTCCCCCCAGAAAGGTGCCAAATGTGACATCGGAGGGGGGGAGGAATCCGATCAGCGGAAGTTCCATTTTTGGGTGGAGCTCCGCTATAAGGACTGGACCATTGAATTAACAGATGGTCAAATAGGCAGGTCCCTTCATAGGGTAGATGATCCAGTCAAAGACAGGAACTCCAGTAGATTCCACCGGAATATACAAAAGGTGAAGAAAAAACAACTCTAAGTGCTCACTGTGGATCAGTTACAAAGCAGCTTTATTTTTAAAATAGTTACTAACAAACTGCTGTTTAAAAAAATGGCATTTCCATCACAGATGGCTGAGTGGTGTGTAAGATGCAGGTCGGCAGCGGTTGACATCAGTGCGTAGCTCCTCCCCCTTACGCTCATAGAAGTTTATCAGCGTGGCGGTGCTTAACGAATGTCATCGGTCCTCCTTAAAACCTTATCCGTCGTCATGGAAACCATGATGCAAGTGGGGGGCGCGGCTAAGCCTCCCCCCTCACATGGTACACAAATCCCATCAATCAGCGTTCCTGCTGAAGGGGACAGAGAAAAGGATATCACATGACCAAACCACTTCCAGGTAAGGAGGTGAACACTAGGTCAGCATCCTGTCTATATCAGGGAAATACTAGCCATCTGAGTGAGCATTTTCACATACACTTCATTCCATTTGCAAAATGCATAACTTTTTCCTGATGTAATGCAATACAGAGACGGGTTCCACTGGGAACAATGCATTTACAAAAGTCTTGTCATTTGACCATTGTTGTGAATTGCAGCAAAATGCATACTGATTGTAATCTCATGGGTATGGCCAGCTTTAGGCTTGGTTCACACTACTGCAATACCACTTTGATATGACTTTGAGTGCTACTTGGATGCAACTTTGATAAGGTTTGTATATTCTATTAGACCAAAATCGCACTGGGATCACACCAAAGTAGTACAGGAACCTTTTCCAAAATTGTTCCCTGCTGGGTCACATTGATGTGAACAGGCACCATTCAGAACAATGTGGTCTCCCTCCTCATGCGATTCTGTGCAACTTAAGTCGCATCTGAAATTGTACTAGTGTGAACCAGGTCTTATTGGGCTGAATTAAACAACCAGGGAATATGGTAAAATAGGGCTCCTGCTCATAACAACGAGTCATTTGCTACACTATACTGTAAGGTATGTGGACATCTCAGTATCATACCTACAACTATATGGTCAAAAGAATGTGGACAGATCTTCAAAGGTTGGATTGTTCCTGTAAAGGGTACTGTATAGGTTGCAGCATATAAAAACTTTTTAGACAACAGTGTATTTTTTTTGTTATGTGGCAAGCGTTTGGAGAAGACCCTTTTCTGTTTCATCTGTGTACAAAGCAAAGTCCATTAAAGACATGGTTTGATGGGTTTTGAATGGAGGAACTCCAATAGCCTAACCTTAACTTTACTAAACACCTTTTAAATGAACTGGAATGCTCCTTCTTCTTGTTTAACATTAGTAACTGACCTCACAAATGCTCTTTAGGATGAAAATGTTGTTAAAAGCCTTCCCAGAAGAGTGGAGGCTGTTACAGCCATGTAGGGGGCAACTCTATATTAAAGTGATATTAAAGGCAATTTAAAAAAAATAATGAAACATGTTATACTTACCTGCTCTGTGCAGTGGTACTGCACAGAGCAGCCCAGATCCTCCTCTGCTTGGGTCCCCTACCGGCGCTCCCGACCCTCCCCTCCTGCTGAGTGCCCCCAGAGCAAGCAGCTTGCTCTGGGGGCACCCAAGTAGGCTCGCTCCCGAGTCACTTTTCTGCATGTCCATTCACACACAGAGCTGTGGCCTGGCCCCGCCTCCTCTTTCTCCTCATCGGGTCACTGGCTGTGATTGACAATTGCCAAGGGCTCCCGCTGGGGTCTTAACCAATGAGGAGGGAGAGTCCCCAGAGAGCCGAGGCTTTCGTGCTTACTGCTGGATCACAGCGGGGCTCACGTAAGTTTTAGGGGGAAGGCTGCTGCACACAGAAGGTTTTTCTTTTACCTTCATGCATAGAATGTATGAGAGTAAAAAACATTGAGCTTTTAGAACCACTTTAATAAATATGATTTTGGAATGGGATGTCTGACAAGCTCATATAGCTGTGATGGTCAGGTGTCTACAATTGTTTGTCATATAGTGTAGCTTTATTAGCCATCCTACCCTAGGTGTGGGTGCAATTACTGCTTAGAAAAATTGTTCTACACAAGGCAGCTATCCCATATTGCTATTATGCAACAATTATACCCCCCCTATGCTTCTGCAATGCTGGTTCCTATTCCTTCTTGGTACATATAAACTGTCTTGTATTTTGTCTTCAGATCCTTGCATAGAGAAGGGCCTGCTACCCAAGAAGTGTTTGACTGTGTGTAATGAGTTTGGCTTTAATCTAAAATCTGTATTAAACACATTCGTTATTAATCATTATTACAACAAAAAGATAAAGAGCATCAATAACAAACAAAATCGCGGGCTTGCCCACACCATCGCTGTCAAATTGAAAAATCGCCACACGTGACCAGTTGCATCTAATAGCAGCATGAACCAATAGATTTATTAAAATTAGAAAAAGCAGACAGAATACAATAAATAAAATAAAATATATTGAAATATACGTTCTTTTAAATTATTATAAATGTAAATTAATATGTCTACATTATTTACATGATTATTATAAAGTTAATAGTAACTGCAAATTAGGGTCATGAATTTTTCCTCTGTGCATAAAAGTCAATTAATAACGCATTGGGCTGGAGATACAAACCAGGTGTATATGGTGGCGCATTGGTAGCATCATGTATAAGGAATCATTATACCAAGTTTAAATTAGATAGTTTATTAATTCAAGGAAGGGCTTATTTAAATCTGAACTGTGGTTTGAAAACAAAAAATTGCAATTAGGAAGGTTCTTAATACAAAAAAAAAGACATGCTATGCCTATTCTTCAATAAAGAATTCTTACTTTTTTCCTTGAAATCTATATATCCTTGAGATCTTAGGCAATTGTGGGATGTGAACAGATAGACACCAGTCACTTTAAAGTGGAGTTCCACCCATGTAAAAGTCAGCAGCTACAAAAAGTGTAGTTGCTGACTTTTAATAAACAGACACTCACCTGTCCCACGGTCCAGTGATGCGGGCGCACGAAGCCTCGCTCCTCTTCCCCTTCTCTCTGCGACGCCAGCATTGTAACTGTGGGCGCCCAGCTTCACAGCCGGGCGCGCACTGCACATGCGTGAGCCACGCTGCGCATTGTGAATGGCCGGGCAATCTTCTGTGACGTGTCCCAGAAGATTGCAGGGAGGGGGAGAGGTGAACTTTCTTCCGGTGCCAGGGGAGGAAGTGGGAGCCGAGTGCCTGTCAAAACTGGGTACCTGCTCCCCCCCAAAAAAAATGGCATGCCAAATGTGGCATTCCAGCGGGTCACCAGTACTTAAAGTGGAAGTTACTTTTTTTGGAACTCCGCTTTAAGGTACAAAGGTACAAAGAAAAAGGAGTTTATTGACTCAAAACTCTCCTGGGAGAGAGGGGTAGGGAGTTCAGAACACCCGTTACTGGCCTGCAGACTCAATAGCACAAAAAGAAGAGACACCAGTACATGAAGAGACTTTAAGCTGATTTCAGCAATTGTGCTTTCTTAATAGCAGCCATCTCCATTAGCAACAAAATCTTTCCAGTAGCAGCAGCTGTAGTCTCAATGATCCCATTTTGATGCTTTCCCAGCATGTCCATGCGTTCCTCACCCAGGATCTCATGTGGCAGTGTGACCTTCAGTACTCCAGTATCTCAGACATTATCTGTTCCTCTCCTGTCCTCAGTCAGGTTCCCAGAGCTTCAAACACCAGGACCCCCCGGACAGGCAGACTTCTTCTGCTCCAAGCACATGTTCAGGCCTAATCACTCAGCTGCTCCTCATACAACTAACCCAGGCCAGAGCCTGGAGGAAAGAGTGATCACTTGGCCCTCCCCAAGTATTTCTACTCTCCCTCAGCATGCACCAGCCACCATAAATCTCCTACTGCTTGGCCAGGGGAAGTATGAATATTCATAAGTCAGTTTTACTGTAGTTTCTCATACTAATACCAGAGGTAACAGTGATACTGACGGAACTGCTTGGGCACACTGACAAGATGTTTCCTTCCGCCAGCCAGCTCTTCCTGCCCTCCAAACCATTTCGAGCAGATTGAGAGCTAATACCAGCCCTTTTACCCCAAACATCGTACACAGACAAGATGTGAACTAAAATCCAAAACTCAGACACACACTTAATATCCCACAGGAGGACATCCCCCCTCCTGATCATATTAACCTAACAATACAAACTGTAAGCAAGAATATAATAAACATAACTAAGGAACAGCCAAAATATATTATAAACATTAAGTTAATTAAACAACTAGCCATCTGGGTAACTCAGTACCCACCCAGACTATTCAGCACCAAGCCCCTCACCCTGGCTACAAAGTACATTACACATTATCATAAGTATAAACATCCCATACATCCCACAGCTAGCAGACCGACAAAACAATAGGTAAGTTAATTAGCTCAATAAACACATAACAAACAGTGAATGTATGTTGTATATGCCCGTCCTAAAAAAACAACAATGCTCTGCGCTTAGTACAATATTCTAACGGTGTATGTGCGGCACATAAATAATAATATGACTAGTAGCAGCTGCTTAAATAGTAGAACATGTATATAGGCAATAATGAATCAATTAAATTAGATAAATATATAAATACACAATTATAAATATATAAATATATAAAGTGTCTCTTCAGTATTGCAGCAGCGCTGTGCACCCCAATTAAACAGGGTCTCTTTCTTAATCTATTTCAGAAAGTTCAAACATGGATCTGATAGCCAGAGTCCCACCAATAAATAATCAAGATGTATTCTGTGAGGGTAGTAATCCTTTCACCAAGCGATACACCACGTGCTGGGGTCCCCAATGAAAACTCACTCACCAGAAATCAGATCAATAAAAGCCTTGATTAATAGTAGTAAATCTGCCTCAATATCCAAAGCGACCACCAGATGTCAGTATTATTCACAGTAGTTCCAATAGGATATGTAGAAGAAACAAAAATGCTCACATAGCGTGATACTGCTAAACATCTTTATTTGAACCATCCAAACATCCCCTTAAAACCATGCGTACCAAAATTTAATAAACATTGAGCAAAGATAACAAAGTGCACTGTGCCTGATTGCGTCCTCCAGTCGTGAAAACCTGTCGGGAGCGCTCCCTGTGTGTAACCACAGTCACACGCTTCCTGGTTCCTCGGTTGGTGGAGCACATGCGTCACTTCCTGTGCGACACGTCCCTAACGTTTCGTCACTTCCTGGACTTCTTCTGAGGGCGTGACACACAAGAAAGGAGGCCGGTATTTATATAAGTGGCAGGCGGAACAGCCAATCAGCAGAAGCAGACGCCCGGATGACTCACACATCCCCGCCCCTAATGCTAAATACTGTCAGCAATGTGTGAAATAACATCATCCGGACATTCTGCTCCCACAGGTCGTATTAAGCATAACAATACCGGTTCTAGTGGAAGATAACCTAATGCATAAAAAACAAGTACCTTGAATACCTGCAATCATTCAGTGTATGCGGCGTGGACATTGATCCGCAGCGCTATCATTGAGCAAGCACACTTTCGGTATTCATTAAAACTGATTAAAATATTCTCTCAAAATATAAAAGTTTTCAGTAAACAAGAATTGTCTAGCAATTTTACATCATACATTGCTTATCCTATGAATAAAGATAAAAACTGCATAGCGATTTCCTAGCACGTATTAAATAATCGCATACGCTAAATTGCACCTGATAAACATATGTTGGAATATTAAAATAAATATATTGTCTAGCAATTTTACATCATACATTGCTTATCCTATGAAAAGATAAAAACTGCATAGCGATTTCCTAGCACGTATTTAAAAATCGCATACGATAAATTGCACCTGATAAACACATGTTGAAATATTAAAATAAATAAATATGTATTAAAATTGTATATCTAAAATGTATATATGTACATATAGAAAATATATGACAATCCACATGTAAATGTATGTATATAAAACATTTATATAAAACGTGATCATATTGGAGTCAAAATTCTAATAAAAAATTACACTGTGATAAAATGAAACTGGAACCATACCCCAGGGTATGTCTATGTGTCACTGATGAAACAATTTATGTCAAGCTCTATGTTAAGACCCTTGGGGGCAATCACATCCACAGAATAGATCCAATGGGTTTCACGTTTGGATAACTCTCGGATGCGATTTATGCCCCTCCAATGGGACTGGAGATGTTCAACCCCCCAAAATTCCAATCCCGTCGGGTCACTATCATGTTTTAATTTAAAATGCAGTGAGACGTTATGATCCTTATAGCCTATTTTTATGTTGTTTATGTGTTCAGCTATTCTCACCCGTAATAGCCTTTTTGTACGGCCTATATAGATTAAACCGCAAGGACATTTCAATGCGTACACCACAAAGGTGCTGTTGCATGTAATGAATTGTTTAATCCCGAAACTGCGATTATTAATCGGGGAAAGGAAACTATCAATTCCTCTAAGAGGTCTGGAGACCTCCCTGCAGGCTTTGCATCTCCTGCATGCAAAAAAGCCGTTACGATCCCAAAATGTCGGAGGACGTTCAGGGATCGTAACGGCTTTTTTGCATGCAGGAGATGCAAAGCCTGCAGGGAGGTCTCCAGACCTCTTAGAGGAATTGATAGTTTCCTTTCCCCGATTAATAATCGCAGTTTCGGGATTAAACAATTCATTACATGCAACAGCACCTTTGTGGTGTACGCATTGAAATGTCCTTGCGGTTTAATCTATATAGGCCGTACAAAAAGGCTATTACGGGTGAGAATAGCTGAACACATAAACAACATAAAAATAGGCTATAAGGATCATAACGTCTCACTGCATTTTAAATTAAAACATGATAGTGACCCGACGGGATTGGAATTTTGGGGGGTTGAACATCTCCAGTCCCATTGGAGGGGCATAAATCGCATCCGAGAGTTATCCAAACGTGAAACCCATTGGATCTATTCTGTGGATGTGATTGCCCCCAAGGGTCTTAACATAGAGCTTGACATAAATTGTTTCATCAGTGACACATAGACATACCCTGGGGTATGGTTCCAGTTTCATTTTATCACAGTGTAATTTTTTATTAGAATTTTGACTCCAATATGATCACGTTTTATATAAATGTTTTATATACATACATTTACATGTGGATTGTCATATATTTTCTATATGTACATATATACATTTTAGATATACAATTTTAATACATATTTATTTATTTTAATATTTCAACATGTGTTTATCAGGTGCAATTTATCGTATGCGATTTTTTAATACGTGCTAGGAAATCGCTATGCAGTTTTTATCTTTTCATAGGATAAGCAATGTATGATGTAAAATTGCTAGACAATTCTTGTTTACTGAAAACTTTTATATTTTGAGAGAATATTTTAATCAGTTTTAATGAATACCGAAAGTGTGCTTGCTCAATGATAGCGCTGCGGATTAATGTCCACGCCGCATACACTGAATGATTGCAGGTATTCAAGGTACTTGTTTTTTATGCATTAGGTTATCTTCCACTAGAACCGGTATTGTTATGCTTAATACGACCTGTGGGAGCAGAATGTCCGGATGATGTTATTTCACACATTGCTGACAGTATTTAGCATTAGGGGCGGGGATGTGTGAGTCATCCGGGCGTCTGCTTCTGCTGATTGGCTGTTCCGCCTGCCACTTATATAAATACCGGCCTCCTTTCTTGTGTGTCACGCCCTCAGAAGAAGTCCAGGAAGTGACGAAACGTTAGGGACGTGTCGCACAGGAAGTGACGCATGTGCTCCACCAACCGAGGAACCAGGAAGCGTGTGACTGTGGTTACACACAGGGAGCGCTCCCGACAGGTTTTCACGACTGGAGGACGCAATCAGGCACAGTGCACTTTGTTATCTTTGCTCAATGTTTATTAAATTTTGGTACGCATGGTTTTAAGGGGATGTTTGGATGGTTCAAATAAAGATGTTTAGCAGTATCACGCTATGTGAGCATTTTTGTTTCTTCTACATATCCTATTGGAACTACTGTGAATAATACTGACATCTGGTGGTCGCTTTGGATATTGAGGCAGATTTACTACTATTAATCAAGGCTTTTATTGATCTGATTTCTGGTGAGTGAGTTTTCATTGGGGACCCCAGCACGTGGTGTATCGCTTGGTGAAAGGATTACTACCCTCACAGAATACATCTTGATTATTTATTGGTGGGACTCTGGCTATCAGATCCATGTTTGAACTTTCTGAAATAGATTAAGAAAGAGACCCTGTTTAATTGGGGTGCACAGCGCTGCTGCAATACTGAAGAGACACTTTATATATTTATATATTTATAATTGTGTATTTATATATTTATCTAATTTAATTGATTCATTATTGCCTATATACATAACAAACAGTGATGTCACCCCACCTCCGACTACTAGACAACAGACTATAGCAGGAGACCTACATACAGTAAACACATTATGGCAGGGGACCCCAGTGGTTTGAGAGGATTACATTAACATCTACAGTCATTGCTGGTTTGAGGCATATAGGGCCCCAAGTATGGATATGGAACCTTCAGTTCTCAGAGTCTGTGGGTTTTGGGGAGACATGAACTTGAATCAGAAATAAGACCACTCCACGGATTCCCCAGTCATATACCTCCCAAAGAGTAGTGTTCCCTTAAACGCCAGGCCCATAGTCAGTGGGTAAGAGGTTTGCTCCTAGTCCTCTCCGAATGCCCCTGTCTTGGTTAGGTCTGCCACAGACACCTCCTGGCAAAAACAGCTCCACTGAATTTAAGGGAAACCCAAATAACAAGTAGACAATAAATCAGCTAGGCTGTCTACCACACAGCAGAACTAAATTTGACTAGAAGCCCCTGTTTAAGACAGGGTGGCTTCAAACAAATTTCTTTCAAGAAGGGCAGTGGAAACTTCTGCTATGTGAAATGTAAGTCAGGTACTTTCATTTTTTATATATATATATATATATATATATATATATATATATATATATACACACACACATACATATATATGCATGACGGATATATATATATATATATATATATATATATATATATATATATATATATATATATATGCATATTTGATTATTTTTTAAATTAACACATAACTGCATGAATTGGCATTTTTACATCTGCGTGGAATTCAACCTTACAACCTAATTAGTGGTCTTTCTTTGAAACGACTGTCTTTTGCTGATTCTTGTATCAAAATAACCAATAACCATGCATTTATGAAGGTTGGTAATAATCCTGCACTGTCATTAATCTTTAGTCATGTAAGCACTAGTTGTGTCTGCAAATCCAAATGTATTTTCATCTTTATGTCTACATATGGCAACCTCTATTTATACTTTTCTTTTATCAAGATGTTTTCGTTCACAATTTGCATATATACCAACAACAAACCAGTACAATTAAAAAACCTGCTATTGTTGTCTCTCATTGTTTAGAAATGTCATCAATATCACATTGCACAGATTTGTGGTGAAGACAAAGCAGCCGTATGTATACCAGGGGACACAGAAGGTACTGGAATCTATAAAAGCCAACGCAGGTACCATGGAGGTACACACACCCACCCCAGGGATCCAAAACACAATCACAAAGTGAGGGCCAGCCATATTCCCATAAGTTATTCTCTACAAGGGCAGGATTTGGTCAATCAATATTTTCCAGGTTCCCAGGGCTGGGGGAGTGGGGGTTTTCTGGACTAAGAAAAAATTATTTTTTGGCACGAACGCTTAGTATATTGGGTAACCTGCAAGTATACCTAGAAAGGGGGTTAGCGATATTCAGAAATCCCTTTGCAGTATTCTCAATTACCTTTCATGAATAAACTGGGTACTTTAAATTCACAAGCATGCTTTAGCAGCTGGTTGTGTAGGGGTGCATATCTCTTTATTAACTCAACATTTCATGTAAACCAATAGTTAAAGCCCTGATGAAGAAGGAACCTTATAGCCCCTGAAACATCCCGGCTTGTTGTATTTTGACTTCTGTGATTTTTCCGATACTTTTGTACTACTAGACCATTGGTGTGGCATTCTTGTTTTCCCTACACCAGCCAGTGTCCATTTGAAGTGTCTGTGGGAACCCTTCATGTTACAAAACTGCCTAGCCAGAGTTTTACTCTACAGTATGGACTCTGGAGGACCTTCACAATGAGGAACAAAACCAATTTTAGATTCAGTGCCTCCCACCTTCATCTTTAATGTTCTACTGATGTGTGTTCCTTTTGGGAATATTTCATTTATTAGCCTCATTGAGTTAAAGTATGTTATAGTAAATTAAATCACTCCGTCGTTGGAATTTAAACAAAATTACTCAATTAGTTGCTTTTCCAGGAAAGCGAATATCCCTGCTTTAAACAGCCAAACTCTTCTTCTTCCAAAAAAAACTGAGAGAATGACAAAGACTGAGCTACTGTTCCACAACAAGTATGCAGCAAACGCAAAGTAAAGTCCAAAGTTCAGATCTACACATATAACCTGCATCAATGACTGAAAGGATTGACCCCAGAGGTAGTCAGGTAGCTAGCATTTTAAAAAACAAAGTCAGAACTAATTTCTTTTTGACAGGTTTTCTCTAAGTAAAGATTTCCAAGGCTGCAATGGGGGTTATTTAAGAAAGGCAAATCCACTTTGCACTGCAAGTGCACTTGGAAGTGCAGTCGCTCTAAATCTAAGGGGTAAATCTGAAATGAGTGGAAGCTCTGCTGATTTTATCATCCAATCTTGTGCAAAATGCTGTTTTTTATTTTCCTTGCATGTCCCCCTTAGATCCACAGTGACTGCACTTTCAAGTGCACTTGCAGTGCAAAGTGGATTTTCCTTTAGTAAATAACCCCCAATGTGTGTGAATCCTCAACCAGATTAAGTCATGGAAATTGCCAAAACATGTAATTGCTGAATTTAGCATTACACGCTCAGACCAATCATACTAGAAGGATAGAGAATTTCTGAGTAACCTTGTCTATGCAAATTGGACACAGCTGTATGTAAATTATTCCATTAGTATGCAAATAAGCAGAGCCCCATTTACCTTCTGTACAAGTCTTGTGTGGTCAAACCTTAGGCACAATGCCACTAAATTAAGATTTGCAATGATCTGCTATCTGAGCATCTGTGCTTTAATAGTTTAAACTTGCAGTATTCAAAATGTTCAAGGGGCTATTTACAAAGTGTAAAGAACCCATAAAGGAATTGTTCCACCAATGTCTTACATTTAACAAAAAAAATTAACTGAACAGCTTCAAAATATCCATGAAGGATTCAAGATGTAACCTTGTGCTCATCTTTAGATTTGTAAACCTCAGACATGAAATATGAACAAAGCATAGCCTTCTATAGTATATATTTGTCTCTATCCAGAGCACTAAGTGTCATTTTTCTCTGCTGTCTATGTCCTCTGCTATCAACATGAGTCACTTCTGACAAGTTTTCCTGACACCAAGAGAAAAAAGCTGACGGACGGGAACTCCAGCACAAAGCCTGTGATTGACAGCCTCAGTTATGTTCCTGTGTGATGTGTGAAAGGGGAAGGGAGGGCGTCCCTTCCCTCCAATCAGCTCTTAGAGCTCTTACAAGCTCTACAATTCTGCAGAGTGTAACTTCAGCTCCCCACCCCCTGCTTTATGAAATTTCAGACACGCTTTATAAATTCTGCACTGGGAATGGGTGGAAAGGAGTAAGGGTTGCAGATAAACAGGTACAATTCATGTACGAGGATTTGTTTCATCTCTGTATCACTGGAGGCCAGCAACTTCACTGGATATATGTAAGGGTTGACAACCGCTTTAAATTTTGGGAGTAGTCCAACAGTAGACATTGCAGAAATGGAAATTTAAACTTGCTTACATTATTCCACATCCCGGCAGGATTCCACCACTCTCTAGCACTTGCCTCTGTAAGCTGCAACTGCTGGTGGTCACAGTCCAACCTTCTCTGAGTACAATATAGGGATAATGTCTCTGTATTGTACATGATAACGCTGGGGCTCTGGCCACAGATTGCAGCTTTGGGGAGATGAGAAGAGCGCTGAAGCCAGCTGGAGTGAGGGATAGGGTAAGTGACAAGGGTGGATTTTTTCATCATCTTGAAGCTGGCCTTTAACTATCCCCTTCTCTAACTTGCTGTCATATTTCTATCCCATCTGTCATGTTAAAGGTGAACTTAAAAAAATTGAAGTAAAAACTGAACTCCAGGAATTAGACAAAAATTGCCCTATTATTGGGCACTCCACTGTACTGCAAAGGTTAAATGTTGATTTAATCTAGGGGTGCAGAGAGGAAATACTTAACTTACTCCAGGCTCTGGCAGGCTTTCTTCATTTATGCAACTGGTCCAGAGCTGTTGCCTTGCACTGTACATGATGAGGCCAATGGGATTGTCCACAGTCAGGTGCTTCAAAAAGAACAGCTGCGGCCCACCAGAATGTAGGATAGCAGCTAAAACGTGTTTTTATTTTTCAAAAATGAGTGGAATCTTACAACATATTTCCAGCAGAGGTAGTGAGTCAATTAACAGCAAGGGCTTCTTTACATCTGTGGCACTCTATACCATCTATAGTAGAGCACCATAGCCGACCGTACGCGACACAGGAAATTAGTAGAGCATGGCATGTGCAAGAACAGCTACATGTTATCTTTTAGATGGCAGTCAGGGGGAAGTGGAAAAAATGTTTTCATCAATAAATGAGGTCTAAGTGAATTTAAACATTCTTTTTTGACTAAACAAAGACTTATTCTCAAACAAAAATGTTTAAGAGACAAATGGACATCTTGGCCTTTTCTGCAGTCAGTCTTCTATGTTTCTAAATGTACTACCAACATTGATAAAGATAACAGGGTAACCTTGTCTGCAAAAACTAATCTTGTTGAGTTTATAGTTGGGATGGAAACAAAGTAAGATAGAAAAACCTCTATTTTTTGTAGAAGAGCCGAAATCAAATTCACTACAGACTCTAAGCAGGTGCCAAATGTAACAACGATAAAAATATTAGATTGCAGACGTCAAGAGTTGCAGATGCGGGATGAAGTTCGGGTTTGTCGTCACCATGGGTTTCAAAGTTTGTGGTCATGATTTAGTTATTTGCACATTTGCCCTGGATAATTATTTTAAACTATAGCAGAGTGCCTTTTTACTCACCATGTTCAGATGCAGGCACTTTAAAGAGGAAGTAAACTGCTTGTGTTTTTTTATTTTTTATTTTTTGCTTACCTGCAAAGTAAAGGCATAATGTGCTTAGTATGCATTGCATACTGGCACATTAACATTATGTAAAACTTACCTGCAAACGAGGCCCTTGTTGTCACTGCTGGAGGCCGCATCCATCTTCCCCAGTCTTCCTTCCAGGCTGACGTCACCTCCATGCATGCGCACAGAGCTTCAGAGCCTATGTGTCGATGACGTCATTGGCTGCATATACAGTAAATATCTCCTAAACTGTACACATTTAGGAGATATTTACAGTAGCTATAGGTAAGCCTTATTATAGGCTTAGAAATGAAAAGAGAGAAGGGCGCACCAGCCATGTGCATTATCTTTTGTAAAACATTTATTAAGTAAAATGATAAAAGAAATTACTCACAAGCAGTAAAGAATCATGTGCCATAAACCTTGGACATCAACTTGCAACAAGTGGTATAAATGATGAACAAAGCCTTCCAAAGGTGTTTCCGAGGAATATATAACACTGCTCGCTTACGCGTTTCGAAGGGCTCATCCCTTCTTCATCAGAGCTCAGTAGTGAACGCTCCTTCAGTAGGCCCTGTATATATAGTGTGAATGCCAAACAGGCACAATCAGTGGAAGGGGCAGGGCACATAGGGCTCCTCCCTTTCTGGGAGATCCTCCCTCCTACACTCTTTGCCTGTACAATTGGATTGCCCATCATGATTTAGTTGGTTAAAAAATATATAAATATATGAATAAATAAATAAATAAATTGATGAATAGATCCATTAGTAGATATAATAAAATGAAAAAACTGGTGAGTGTCGCTGTATTGTAATACAGTTAAAACCCAGCAGGGGCTAGCCATAGGGGTGCATGATCAGCAATAATAGATGTGTGCATGTGTACACACACATGTATGTATATGTAGCGAGAGAGATGCGGGCGCAGAAAGGTGCAGAGTGGATCAACAAAGCGATCAGGGTGCACTTAACATTTAAGGTACAGTGTCCATCTCTCTATTTATAAGTTTATTAACATGACATTTCCCTTCTTGCCAAACAGATGCATCCATCCCATGCCACTCTGCACCTTTCTGCGCCCGCATCTCTCTCGCTACATATACATACATGTGTGTGTACACATGCACACATCTATTATTGCTGATCATGCACCCCTATGGCACATCTATTATTGCTGATCATGCACCCCTGCTGGGTTTTAACTGTATTACAATACAGCGACACTCACCAGTTTTTTCATTTTATTATATCTACTAATGGATCTATTCATCAATTTATTTATTTATTCATATATTTATATATTTTTTAACCAACTAAATCATGATGGGCAATCCAATTGTACAGGCAAAGAGTGTAGGAGGGAGGATCTCCCAGAAAGGGAGGAGCCCTATGTGCCCTGCCCCTTCCACTGATTGTGCCTGTTTGGCATTCACACTATATATACAGGGCCTACTGAAGGAGCGTTCACTGCTGAGCTCTGATGAAGAAGGGATGAGCCCTTCGAAACGCTTAAGCGAGCAGTGTTATATATTCCTCGGAAACACCTTTGGAAGGCTTTGTTCATCATTTATACCACTTGTTGCAAGTTGATGTCCAAGGTTTATGGCACATGATTCTTTACTGCTTGTGAGTAATTTCTTTTATCATTTTACTTAATAAATGTTTTACAAAAGATAATGCACATGGCTGGTGCGCCCTTCTCTCTTTTCATTTCTTTGTCTGCTAGGAATCCCCATCCTTGAGGGCAGCAAGGCCAGTGTATCCCCTTTATATTGGGTCGACCACTTGTGCGCAGGAGTCATTATCTGTTTTTATTATAGGCTTACCTATAGGTGCAAACAATCAATGGAAGTTTTCTTCCACTTTAAGCCCGGGTTCACACCTATGCGAATTAGAGGTGCTTTTCCGCACCTCTAATTCGCATAGCAGGAGAATGTGACTGGCTCCCTATGGAGCCGGTTCACATATCTCCGGGGCGGCTGCGGTGCGCACTGCACAAAAACGCTGTGCGTCTTTGGCTGCGTTTCAGGGCCGAATTCAGGCATAGAATCGGCCCTGATTCGTCCCTGAAACGGTGAACAGGGACGCACAGCGCTCCTGTGCGGTCCGCAGCACATTATAGTGTGAACCCGGGCTAAAGGATAAGTTCACCTTTCGTAACATGTTCCATGTTACATCCATATTCAAGGATTCAAGGTGTAACATGTTGCGAGTGGACCTACCCCCGCACCTACACGAACTGACAGCTAGTAGGGATCTTCTCCCCCCACCCTGCTAGCTGTCACAAAAAATTGTGACCGAGCGGGGCCACGTCACTCATTCAGAGTGTCCTGTGAATGGAAAACTACAAGGTCCGGCAGCCTTTGTGGCTGTTGGCTTGTAGTTTTCAGCTACTACAGCGCTTGGAGAGCCATTGTAGTTCATTCTCCCTTCCTGTCAGATTGTATCTGCTGGAGACCTGCATGGCAACAGCGATCTGCTGATTGCTGGTGCAAGAGACTCCAAAAAAAATTAAAATAAAATAAATGCACATTTTTTTTTACCTGCATAAAAATGTGCATTTATTATTTTTTTCTAAAGATTTGAATTTATCCTTTAGCTCCTTTTCTACAAGTCCCTGGGTTCCTGCAGATCCCCATAGAAGATAAATATCTCTACTTCACACCCCAGCAGCTCAGAAAAGCCATGCCTGATGGGGCAGAGTGGGCAAACTGGGCAAGTCATCTGCACCCAGGTGAGAGGCCCTCCACTGTCAGAGCTGGCATGCAGACAGCTGGGCAGGAGCCTAATAGCACACAGCTTCTCCAAAAGACCCAGCCACTGTGAGGAGCCCCTCCCCAATTGCTTGCAGAGTACTTTAGTTCCACTGTGGTGGCCCTTTTGTCTTTGGATCTCTCCAGCTTTTTGTCTGTGTTACCAGAGATATCCTGGACTTTATTGCATGTTGTTATGCCTTAAAATTAAGTTTGGAGTGCTTAAAGCTCCACTTGATACCGATCTTCTGTTTTTGGAGCTACCTTTTGTTCACAGCACAGAGCAACAGCATTTGAAATAAATTATCACAGCTGAAATAAAAGCAATGCATACACTAGTTAAGCATAGTGTCCCAAAATATAACTTTGCTGCTGCTGGCTAATTTTGCACTGCTGTATCATCTGCAGTATGGAAATTCATGTAGCAAAACACCAACCTGTGCTCTTTGTCTTTAGTAAATTTGGGCCAAATTGTCCTGCTGCTGGCCAATTCTACACTACTGTATTATCTGTAGTCTCTTAATACATGTAGAGACACATCTACCTGTACTCTTTGTCTTTAGTCCATTTTGGCCTAATATCTCAGATTAAAATTCCCTGCTACTAGCAATTTTTACACTGCTGTATATTCTGCAGTATTTTAATTAATGTTCTTTGTTTCTAGTAAATTTAGGCTTAGCCTCGTTTAAAAAAAATGTCCTGTTTCTGGCTATTGTTACACTGCTGTGTCATTTGCAGTCTCTTATTTCATGTACTAAAACACCTGTACTCTTTTTCATTAGTACATTTTGGTTACTTCTATATCATTAGAAATGTTCTGCTGCTGGCCAATTTTACACTGCTTAATCATCTGCAGTCTTTTAATTCCTGATGCGAGTTTGATAGAAATTGTCCAGCAGACAGGGCAGCCACCACAAACTATGGTCCATTACCGTTTGATGAAAAAATGTGTTGTTGGTAAAGCCTAAACAAAATCCAAAAATTAATCAGATTGGAGTGTTGCTACTGTATGTAAGCCAATCTAATTTTTGAAAGAAAAAAAATTCCATTCCGCAGTCAAATATGCTCTCCCAGTGTATACTGCCGCTATGTTCGTGAAAACTACAACAGTGGCCGCAGAGAGTTTGATATTTAGTGAACATATTGATGATTTTAGACATTGCTTCGCAATTTCAGATTTTTTCGAAACACTTTGTGGATAACAATGAGCCAAAATATTCCCATGTTATAGAAGATCTCACCCCTTTCCTCTTTTATAAAGCAGAGTAAAACAGCAAAGTACCACATGTGCCCCACTGTCGGACAGAGAAGGGTCCCAGCAGGTTGTGAAACTCATCAACTTGTTCAAAATTCAAAAAGGAAAAATATCTTTCTGCCTCTTTTCTTTAGGAGATATCTACCTGCCAACTTATCAAGTAAGCCTTTAGGCTACAGCAAGATGAAATCTGTCGTATAGTGTTGTCTTTCCTTCCTTGCAATTCTTCTAAAAACAAAATGCACATGCAGATGTCTATTTTTCTACCTAATTTATCACCAAGTTTAAAGTCTTTTTTTTTTTAAATAACAAAGTTATACTTACCTGCTCTGTGCAATTCCAAGTCCTCCTTCTCTGGGGTCCCCCACTGGCATTCATTGTTCCTCCTCATCTCCATGTGCCACCATAGGTGGCACAATCGCGGGCTCAATCCCAAGCCATGCTGCCTGCATCCATAGACACACACATCGCTGTTCAATCCTAATCCATGCTCCCTCGTCACAGGAGTTGACTGACAGCTCCTACTGTCCCAGCAAAGACTGTGGGATAGATCTCCTACAGATAGGCACAGTGATGGATCGAGTAAGGACTCAAGTGTAAGGTAGGGAGAGAGAGGAGATACTGCAGTGGAACATTTTTTAACCTAATGCAGAAAATGCAATAAAGTAAAACAAATTTAGGTTTTAGAACCACTTTATTGTCCTATGTGACCTTCTTTTAGAGAATGTGTACCATGTGTGACATTTACAAAACTTACATTAGGGGGAAATTAGGCAATTTCTGCACTTTACATAAATGTGCAATATTTCTAATTATTTCCCTTTACTGAAATTTTTATTTCTAGATGCATGTTTATTTAAAGTGTTTCTAAAGCCAAAATGGTCTTTACCTTAATGCATTCTCTGTATTAAAGTAAAAGATTGGCTCCTGCTGCTATCAATCAAATGCAATGAGGGGGGAGTGGGGGGCGGTGCCAAGCCCAGCTGTGTATGAGTAGGGGGCACAGTTCCGTACACACAGCTCGGGAGCGAGCACGCACTGTGTGCCACCATAGCAAGCGGCTTGCAATGGGGGCACACAGAGAAGAGAAGGGCGGGGGATCCCATAAGAGGAGGTTTGAGGCCAATCTGTGCAAGACTATTCCACAGAACAGGTAAGTGTAGCATCTTTGCTATTTTAATTTTAACGTAGAAAATATTTTGTATATGCATTTAATAGTTTATGCAACTGTATATTAAGATGTCTGCTTTGCGGATTAGATAACATACAGTTTTAGAACATTAGTGATAGATTGTGCAGGCAGAAGGTTAAGCAACAGTCTGTAGCCTAAACAAAAACTGTTTAGCTCTAACCATTTGTATAAATCCTTGGCTTAATAACACCATTAAGGTTTATTTCTACACGGGTCTGGGTTTATTTGCAATTGAACAAAAAAAATGTCTTGTGGTAATAAATTGTTGCATTTTTCATTGTTATTTTTTAACCTTGTGTAGAAGACTTGAACTTCTAATTCTATCCAATAACTGTTATAGTTACCTATAAATAGGATTGTACTGGCACCAATACAACACGTACATTAGCTGCATCAATCTGAAATCAGCCTTCATTACAAAGTAACCTTCATACAGGAGAAAGCTGACATTGTGCTGATTAAAGAACTTCATCATTCTCTTTAATGCAGAGTATTAAAGTGCCTTGAAACAGAAGAGGTCCATTAAGCTGGAACTAAAGCAGACATAGGCAACTGAAATTTAAAAGTAGACTTCTTTTAAGATGACTGTATCGATAGCTATGTAATACTTACAGTACTGCAGGGGTGTCAAACTGAATTTCTTTGCGGGCCGCATCAGAATTACGGTTGCCCTCAAAGGGCCGGTTGTATCTGTAAGACTGAATGTCCAGAGCACCCCACCTCCTTACATCACGTGTCAAGAGCCCCCCCCCATCATCAGAAGTCAAGAGTCCCCCACTCTCCCTTACAGCACAGTGCACCCCCTTAACTTGTGCTGCTGCTGGAAAGAAGCTAGGGGCAGAACTGGAAAGCAGAACGTGCAGGGAATGGAGGAGGACCAGAGGAGGGCAGGAATTAGTTGTCAGAGTCTTCTGAATGCTGAGACCAGGGGAGGACGAGACGAGGGGGTGTTGTGGCTCCACAGAGAGCCACAGGATCTGGTGGAGGTGTTCAGTCTTCCTCTCCACTGCCAACTGCCGAGACAAGGTGGGGGTAGATGAGGGGGGTACTGTAGCTGCAGAAAAGGTGCGAGGGTCACATGAAATGGCCTGGTGGACCACATTCGGCCCGCGGGCCTTGTGTTTGACACATGTGCAGAACTGGCTTTGCAGAAAAAAATGTTTATATGTGTATACTGATCAAGACGGGAAAAAGTATACATTGGACCTGTGACTTGAAAATATATTGTTTGCAGCAAAGCTTTTCACATATTAACAGCATATAGAGGAGTTATAAATAAATAGGGATGCTCGCTTGGCAAAACTAATATTTACTCAACCTAATAAATAAGTACCGTCAAAAAGTTAGCCACTGCCCCCGCCTATAACTGGGCTTTGCAGCAAGGAGCATTGGAGGGCAACATATGTCAAAAAAAGGCCAAGGAACATTCCAAGCTTTACTTACGGACCAGCCTGCGACCAACCAAATTGACCATGCATATGACTGAATAATTGAAGCAAACACAGCTTCATTATATTCCCTATACTATATGAATGTTCTGTACTTCTTAAAGCTGAGCTGGGGAATAAGCAAATATTGTCTAATTACAGGCAGCATGTGTATCCTTAAATGAAACTTGGTGCGCTTTGTCTTCCAGATCTGTTCAGTAATCCAGTGCAAAACTTTGTCTCTGTGAAGGAGCCTCCTATATTAAGGCCAATCATTGAAGCCACCCAGCAGGGTGGCTGGTCTTATATCCGCCCCTTCTGTGGTTTTCTGCAGGCAGCCTGTAGTGGGTGGGGCCTGCTGGGTCCCTCCCACAGCTCTGATCTCTGCAGAGGCTGTGTGCAGCACAGTGATGTTAGCACCGCTACCTTTACAAGGTAATACCTGGGTCTGCAAAGGCTAGTAGCTAGTGCAGAAGATATTTAAATGAATGTTCTGGTGCCTAGAGTTCAGCTTTAAAGGCTAAGTTCACATTTGTAAAAATAAAATAATAAATGCACATGGCTTTGCATGTAAAAAAATGTGCATTACATTTTTTTACCATGGAGTCAAGAAAGCATTACACCCATGATCTACTGACTCAGTGTCAGGCTCCTGCAGACAATTCTGACAGCTGTCTGCCCGTACCTCCATATGGGCAGACAGTTACATAACTGTGGGAAGTGTCAATGAACTACGAGGGCTCTGATGACCGCCTTGATAGTTCATCGGTGGCAGATAGGACTTGTAGCTCGTTCATTTATAGATCACTCTGAATGATTGACACCGCTGCGTGGACGGAGCTCCGAACAGCCACACTGTTTTTAAATTGTGAAAGCAGGTGAGGGGAGTGGATCCCCCATCAGCTGTCACAATGAGGAATAGGGGGTGTGGGGGCTGGTACATTAGTAACATGTTACACACATAGTGACAGTGTCTATGCAAAGGGCTCTCCCTCAACCCCATTAAACTCACCTTTTTTGTGCATCCTCATAGCTTCTTGGAGGGAAGAAGGAGCTGCAAGGAAGAGCCTATACAGTGCCTTGAAAAAGTATTCATACCCCTTGAAATTGTCCACATTTTGTCATGTTACAACCAAAAACGTAAATGTGTTTTATTGGGATTTTATGTGATAAACCAACACAAAGTGGCACATAATTGTGAAGTGGAAGGAAAATGATAAATGGTTATCAGAACTTTTTACAAATAAATATGTGAAAAGTGTGGCATGCATTTGTATTCAGCCCCCTGAGTCAATACTTTGTAGAACCACCTTTCGCTGCAATTACAGCTGCAAGTCTTTTGGGTATGTCTCTACCAGCTTTGCACATCTAGGAGAGTGAACTTTGCTAAATAGCTCAAGCTCTGTCAGATTGGATGGAGAGCATCTGAACAGCAATTTTCAAGTCTCGCCACAGATTCTCAAATGGATTTAGGTCTGCACTTTGACTGGGTCATTCTAACACATGAATATGCTTTGATCTAAACCATTCCATTGTAGCTCTGAATGTATGTTTAGGGTCGTTGTCCTGCTGGAAGGTGAACCACTGCTCCAGTCTCAAGTCTTTTGCAGAGTCTAACAGGTTTTCTTCTAAGATTGCCCTGTATTTGGCTCCATCCATCTTTCCATTAACTCTGACCAGCTTCCCTGTCTCTGCTGAAGAAAAGCACCCCCCAACATAATGCTGCCACCACCATGTTTCACATGGTGTGTTCAGGGTGATGTGCAGTGTTACTTTTCTGCCACACATAGTGTTTTGTTTTTAGTCCAAAAAGTTCAATTTTGGTCTCATCTGACCAGAGCACCTTCTTCCACATGTTTGCTGTGTCTCCCACATTGCTTCTCTCAAACTGCAAACTGGACTTCTTATGGCTTTTTTTTCAAAAATAGCGTTCTTCTTGCCACTCTTCCATAAAGGGCACACTTTGTGCCACTCCACTTTGTGGAGTGCACGACTAATAGTTGTTCCGTGGACAGATTCTCCCACCTGAGCTGTGGATCTCTGCAGCTTCTCCAGAGTTACCATGGGCCTCTTGGCTGCTTCTCTGATGAATGCTCTCCTTGCCTGCCCTGTCAGTTTAGGCGGATGGCCATGTCTTGGTAGGTTTGCAATTGTGCCATACTCTTTCCATTTTTGGATGATGGATTGAACAGTACTCTGTGAGATGTTCACAGCTTGCGATATTTTTTTATACCCTAACCCTGCTTTAAACTTCTCCCCAACTTCATCCCGGACCTGTCTGGTGTGTTTCTTGGGGTTCATGATGCTGTTTGTTCACTAAGGTTCTCTAACAAACCTCTGAGGGCTTCACATATTTATACTGAGATTAAATTACACACAGGTGGATTCTATTTACTAATTAAGTGACTTCTGAAGGCAATTGGTTCCACTTTTTAGTTAGGGGTATCAGAGTAAAGGGGGCTGAATACAAATGCACACCACACTTTTCACATTTATTTGTAAAAAACTTTGAAAACTATATATCATTTTTCTTTCCACTTTACAATTATGTGTCACTTTGTGTTGGTCAATCACATAAAATCCCAATAAAATGCATTTATGTTTTTGGTTGTAACTTGACAAAATGTGGAAAATTTCAAGGGGTATGAATATTTTTTTAAGGCACTGTACGGTAACTATAAGAGGGTCAGGGAATCATTTTGCTGTGAATGGGCCAGATGACAGTGGGCTCCATTCACAGAATGAACATGCAATCCTGAAACTGTCAATTCACTAGACCATTTTGCGGTATTTACTGAGAAACGCTAAAAAAGCTTGGTAAATACCACATGAAAAGGCATTAAAATCCATTCACAGAAGGAAATAAACAATTAAATGCATGCACAAATTAAGTAGTGGTCCAGGTATGCGGTATTTGTAGAATGTGTAGTGGTTGTTAAGGAACGGGAAACCACCTGCTCCTTAACAACCAGTAAACAACATGGTAGGTAAGGAGCAGTTGGCTGCCGCGTCCCTAAAAACTGATGAGTCATCAGCTGGGTTCCCGCTGACAGAATATAAAAATTCAATTGCCAGGAATTAAAAAAATGTGGGGAAAGAAATGTGGGGAAAAAAACGCGTGCCCCCCCCCCCCAATCCATACCAGGCCCTTTGGGTTTTTTGGACCAAATTATTTGGCAGCGCACCACTCACAGATCATCAATTTTTTTCTTTTAGTGTTGGAGCATTATGTCCTACACAAACTTCACATACAAGGGATTAGCTCCACACTGCCAAGGTTCTTGTGACATTCCTGGTTTGGGCACCTGCTGAGGGGACTACATTAGAACTGGAGCAATACATATTTTTTTTATGACTGACAGGATACAAGGCCACTTTTCAGGTAGTGAACACAGTCTATTTTTCCTGAGGAAGAATTTCGAAACGCGTTAGGTTTGTCTCACATCCTTACCTGTTGAATAATTTATTATTATACTGTGCTGCAGGGTCTAGGATACAGTAGAGACACACTACATAGCGACAGGCATGAATGTGTATATTGTCAGCCGATATGTTGTGTTTTATGTAATATTTGATCCATTTATTGCAAATATTAAAATAATGCGTATGCCTCATTGTGAATGTGAAATCCCATATAGTTTTTTGGAAATATGTTCCAGGCCTTTTAAAAGGCATTTTGTTCCTAGAACATGCGCATTACAGTATGTACAATTTTCCCAAATAAAACCTGAATTCACAGTTAAAATATTGATTTTCTGCAAAAAAAATTTCATTCTGCTCCTTTGAATTTTCTTGTCCCTACGGATGAAAAAAATCGTTGATTTGACCCCACTAACCATTAGGGAATCAAACGAAAAATTGTCAAAGAAATTCTACTAGTGTTTGGCCACCATTAGAGGGAAAGTGGTGTTTAGATGTAGCCATGGAATATGTTGTGGTTGCAGGGGGGGTGGACATGTGACTACAGGGGGTAAGATTTTATAATATATGACTGAAAAAGGGGTCTGCAAAAAAGGGGTCTGAAAAAGTCAGACATGGTTGTAAAGGAGAAGAAGAAGAAGGTTATGGAATGCATATGGAGGAGAGGATCAAGGGGAAAAATATATATGAAAGATTTGGCTCTATTTAAGTTATAATATACCCTCAGTTTCTAAGCACTTTCAGCAGCTGATTTATTCACTCACTGAGTATTCTCTTTTTTATCTTATAATATTTGTCTATGTTCCAGATTAAGCTAATGCTATAACCATTGCCCCAGGTTTTCTATTCCAGGGGGGCTCCTTTCACTTCCAGCATCCTATGGGGCTACCCTTAAAAGCAGGGACTAAATCCTTAGTGTCTCCTTACACTATGTGTATCAATAGAAACACACAGTCCCAAAGCCTAAGATGGCGACACACTCCCTGTTTCTCCCTCCTCCTCCCCTCCCTTCTTCAAACTAACAAACTGGAGACTGCACTGTACATTGTTAACTCTTTCCTGTGAAGACTGGATGTTCAGGGAAGCAGCGCTGAGACAGCAAAGCTAGCAGCATTGAAAGTTGTGTGAAAGTGTTAGGGTAAGAAACTCCCCCCTCACTCGAACCAAAGCCACCACCCCCACGGGAGACGGACAGGAAGGCAGATTAACCTACGAGGATCGAGGACAAGGGGAAGGGCTGCTGCTCCTCGCTCCAGCTGAGGGAAGAGCCAGAGTTTCTCCTCCCGGCCAAACAGACGTTGGTTCTCCTCCTGGCCAAACAGGAACAGAAAGTGGGTCCTGAGACCCGATTGGCCAGGAGACCTAAGACTCCCTGGCCAATCAGGTCTAAGGACCCGTTTCCCGATTGGCTGGGAGGAGAATCAGGAAGACAATAGGGAATATTGCAGAACTCTGCGCCCAGAGCCCACACTTTTTTAAAGCCAATTAGAGCCTCAGGCTCTAATCATGTGCTTCTAAAAAAAGAAAGAAAACAAAAAAAACCCCATTGAAATCCACATTTAGATTGGGTCTGTGCGCATGGATTAGAGGGACTGCGCCCCTGCGCCCCTGCATTACAGGCCGCCACTGGATAGAAATGGCTGGGAATGCATGTAAAAAAAAAAACACCTAAAATGTGTCTAAAACATGCAATACACATACAACGCCCCGTACAAGGTCCTCAATACAAAGTTGTGAACAGATTTTTTAGTCTTTCTAAAGTAAAATGTTATTACAAAAAATGTTTTTTGGTATATAAATAATGACAGTGATAAGTGAGCATACAAAAAGCTTTACACAATTCATACATTATTGTATCCAGTCAAGGCCCTTTTAAAGCATTTCTAAAATAGTATTCCCCTAAGTGTTCACAAGGTAAAAACATTTTGTATAAATACATAATAAAGTGCATTTTATGTAAAATAATCGCCGTCTCTACAAAAGGCTGTTCTTGCAGAGAGAAGAAATACGTAGCAAAAGGCTGCCACCTGGTGGTTATATGTGAACTGACCGTCATAAAATACTGCATTACAAATGTAGAGAAAAGGTTTACTTCTAGAAATGCGAAGAATAAAAAGGAGTTTAACAGAACAGGATTATCAGCTGAATGATAAGATAGAGAGTCCCCCCTGTCAGAACACAACAGCTCAGCGGGGGAGATCGGTGTACTAATATCGGATCGCTATTACAGCAGCTCTGAATAGAGCTGACGGGTTATTGTTTCGTTCAACCCGCTGGATTAAACGGGAAAAAAAACGAATAGTGTGTACCCAGCTTAACTTATTTTCAGGCCGCTCCACTCTAGTCACGTTATCTCACCTGTGTCAGCCAGAGGCGTATGTAGGGGAGAGGAGGGAGCGCCTATGGGTGACATCACCGCTCCAGGGTTTACCAGCAGTCAAGTGGTCTCTACTCTGCAGCCCCTGCTGGCTGACATAGGGAAGACCACATGACCAGACCAGAGCAGGCTGAAAATAGGTAAGTATCGACAGTATCTCACAAAAGTGAGTACACCCCTCACATTTTTGTAAATATTTTATTATACCTTTTCATGTGACAACACTGAAGAAATGATACTTTGCTAAAATGTAAAGTAGTGAGTGTACAGCTTGAATAACAGTGTCAATTTGCTCTCCCCTCAAAATAACTCAACACACAGCCATTAATGTCTAAACCGCTGGCAACAAAAATGAGTACACCCCTAAGTGAAAATGTCCAAATTGGGCCCAATAATCCATTTTCCCTCCCTGGTGTCATGTGACTCGTTAGTGTTACAGGGTCTCAGGTGTGAAAAATGTGGTGTTATCACTCTCACTCTCTCACACTGGTCACTGGAAGTTCAACATGACACCTCAGGGCAAATAACTCTCTGAGGATCTAAAGAAAAGAATTGTTGCTCTACATAAAGATGGCCTAGGCTATAAGAAGATTGCCAAGACCCTGAAACTGAGCAGCAGCAGGGTGGCCAAGACCATACAGCGGCTTAAGACAGGTTCCACTCACAACAGGCCTCACCATGGTCGTCCAAAAAGGTTGAGTGCACGTGCTCAGCGTCATATCTAGAGGTTGTCTTTGGAAAATAGATGTATGAGTGCTGCCAGCATTGCTGCAGAGGTTGAAGGGGTGGGGGGGTCAGCCTGTCAGTGCTCAGACCATACGCCGCACACTGCATTAAATTGGTCTTCATACATGTTGTCCCAGAAGGAAGCCTCTTCTAAAGGTGATGCACAAGAAAGCCCGCAAACAGTTTGCTGAAGACAAGCAGACTAAGCACATGGATTACTGAAACCATGTCCTGTGGTCTGATGATACCAAGATAAACTTATTTGGTTCAGATGGTGTCAAGCATGTGTGTCGGCAACCAGGTGAGGAGTACAAAGACAAGTGTGTCTTGCCTACAGTCAAGCATGGTGGTGGGGGTCTCATGGTCTGGGGCTGCATGAATGCTGCCGGGACTGGGGAGCTTAAGTTCATTGAGGGAACCATGAATGCCAACATGTACTGTAAACATACTGACGCAGAGCATGATCCCCTCCCTATGGAGACTGGGCCGCAGGGCGGTATCCCAACATGATAATGACTCCAAACAAACATCCAAGATGACAACTGCCTTGCTAAAGAAGCTGAGGGTAAAGGTGATGGACTGGCCAAGCATGTCTCCAGACCTAAATCCTATTGAGCATCTGTGAGGCACATCTGTGAGGTGGAGAAGCACAAGATCTCTAACATCCACCAGCTCCGTGATGTCATCATGGAGGAGTGGAAGAGGACTCCAGTGGCAACCTGTGAAGCTCTGGTGAACTCCATGCTCAAGAGGGTTAAGGCAGTGCTGGAAAATAATGGTGGCCACACAAAATATTGACACTTTGGACCCAATTTGGACATTTTCACTTAGGGGTGTACTCACTTTTGTTGCCAGCGGTTTAGACATTAATGGCTGTGTGTTGAATTATTTTAAAGGGACAGCAAATTTACACTGTTATACAAGCTGTACACTCACTACTTTACATTGTAGCAAAGTCATTTCTTCAGTGTTGTCACATGAAAAGATATAATAAAATATTTACAAAAATGTGAGGGGTGTACTCACTTTTGTGAGATACTGTACATATGAGGTGGACAATTGTTTTTTTAATAGTATAAGTGATGTTCCTTTTTGTGCGATGTTTTAGCAATTTTTATTTGCTAACCTTTTCATTACTTGACAACAATAAAGTAGTTTTTCTAGTTGACACAGTGAGTTGAACCAAATTTTGTACTGTATTGCATATCAGGAGGTTTGCGCTAAAATCTGTTTTTTATTCTGAGTTACTGTACTATGTTCTGCACCAATAAGCTCCCACCTCATTTACACCATATGTTTTTGAGCCTTCCTTGAAAGGGATATTTTGCATAGATATCTAAGGTAGTATCTTGAGGGTCTTTTAAATCTAATGCCGCGTACACACGGTCGGACTTTTCGTCTACAAAAGTCTGACAGACTTTCGACTGACGTTTGTCAGACTTTTGGCGGACTTTTGGCAGACTTGCGGCAGACTTTCTTACAAACAGACTTGCCTACATACAATCACACAAAAGTCCGACGGATTCGTAAGTGATGACGTACACCAGACTAAAATAAGGACGTTGATAGCCAGTAGCCAATAGCTGCCCTAGCGTGGGTTTTTGTCCGTCGGACTAGCACACAGACGAGCGGATTTCTGGGTCCGGCGTAGTTACGACGTAAAGATTTGAAGCATGTTTCAAATCTAAAGTCCGTCAGATTTGCGGCTGGAAAAGTCCGCTAAAAGTCTGCTGAAAGTCCGGGGAAGCCCACACACGATCGGATTGTCAGCCAGCTTTAGTCCGTCGGCGTACGTCTGACTTTTGTAGACGAAAAGTCCGACCGTGTGTACGCGGCATTAGAGTGCCATTCAAATATAAGTATCACTGGATGAAACAGCTCCTCTTCCGTATGACGACGGTGCTAGGTGTCTTGTCAATCCCCGAGCACTGTCACATGGCACTAAGAATCTACTCCATAGTCTTGTGAGAGCTCCAATAAGCTGGTGTGGAATTTACACATGGGTTTCTTTTCCCAGTCATGGCTAGTGAAGAAAGAGGCTCAGGAATGAGTAAAGGTGAGTACATCATGCTGGGGGGATGGGGAAGTGATAAAACAAACCTTTCCTTTGCCCATGCAGAGCAAAGGAAAAGGGTCACTCAACTCTTCCCCCATCCAGCCACATGTAGTCCTTTTCACGCTCTCATACAGTTCTTTTTGGCTGCCAGGACCACTGAGAAATACCAAACACTACCAGGTATGGGTGAACTTGTGAGTCACTTCTCCTAAGCCAAGTGACAGTGCTGGGTGCCTTGTCATTATTATAGCGCTGTCTCATAGTCCGAATACTCCATAGCCTTGTGTAAGCTCCAGTAAGCTGGTGTGGATTTTATACATGACTTTCTTTCCCCAGTAACAGCTGGTGAAGGCAGAGGCTTGGGTGAGGAAGAATGAGTACATGCTGCTGGAGGAATGGGGAATTTAAACCCACATCATTAAAAACTAACAATAAATGGTGTATTACATGCTGTTCCTACTCACTCAGTCACTTTGGGATTCATTTTCTGTATTCTGCAAAAATCATGGTTGATCCTGCTGTTCTCCATTTCCCCTCCTCTCCATGTCCCCATTACAGTTGGGGATTTTGCAGAGCAGTGTTGGTAGCTATTGCACATACTCAGTTTTCAGTTTATTTTTACCTTGAGCATTTCCTTCCCAACACATCTGAGCAGTCCAAGGGACTATAGAGTCACACATGTGGCCGTATACACAGTGGTAAATGACAGCCCACTCCCTCATCCTCTATGCCCACTAACCAGCTAAACACAATAGGGGTGGGATATTACATAGATTGATGGAGGCTTCACCTCCCTGTTATTCTAAGAAACGGGCTGGAGCGGCGTGAGACAGCCTATAACTGACAGAAATCTGCCCACACATGGTATTGCCAAAAAATAATAAAGCTTTGATTTCAGATATATATTTGTACGACAATTTAAAACAGTTTATTGGTAATAATTATTTATTTTTACTCTTTTTACCAAAGGCTGTTTTTTTTTAGTAGATGACCAGCAGCAGAGGACTAGAAGGTCCTGCTGCCACTGTTTCCCTACAGACAGGCTGGGAAAGAGCTGGGTCATGTGACAGATATACCATATATAGGAAGATACTTCATTTTTTTTTTTTTTATCTTTAAAATATCTTGACTATAGTATAACAGATGCTACATACTCACTGCCTTACCCGGCCAACCCACCTCATTATCCTTTTCCCATTAAAAGAGACCACACCATTTTAAATTAAATTAACATATTATAAACAACATCTGTTAAAACTGTTCACGTTGGTCTTTGCGGGACCTCTCTCCGCCCCCCCCCAGAATTACCATAACGATCCTCACCATGCACTGCGGTACCTTTAACTGAAAATGGGCCTCCAGCTGACATGCTAGCTCGGAGACAACCAAACCACTGACCGCAGTGCACCCTTTCACCAAATTCCAGCTAAACAAACGTTAGCTGGAATACCACCAACGGGCCCATACCACCGATGGGTCCCGCATTCACCTTATCTGGGGGGGGGGGGTTCTTCCTCCACCTGCAGCGACCAACACCAGCCAAGTGCCACGACATCCTAGAAACAGGCTTCTGTGAAAGAAAAAAACGGTTACGATTCACAACCCAAACCTATTCCAGGGAGGGAGGGTGGGAAGCTGTCTCCTCCATCTCACACTGACGCTGGGGAGAGACCTCTTTTCGTTTACTTCCTGCCGACTCCTCCTTTTCCTCCCCTTCCTCCACTCAGATACCTTTTTACACTTTGCCCTGTACCCCTGTTCACCCAGTCATGTAAGCCCTACGTTTATTTTGTTTGGGCATTACTCTGGGCTTCTCTTTCTAAAGACGACCTAACACTTGGAAGATGATTATAAAGAGAGAGGAAAAAAATAGTCATAAGGGTTTAGAAAGAAAGAAGCAACATTTGAGGTGTATCTCTGTAAAGGAAGCCATTTTGTAGACTTAAAAACATATTAAACCTACCAAGTCACCAGAATCAAGTGATCTCATATATAGTCTTTTAAAATAATATAAATGCAAAGCAGAGTGATGTGCTACACAGTACAATTACAGTGTGATCAATTACAGTGCGATCATCTACATACAGAAAGAAAAAGGATAATGAAAGTCAAACAATGGTTGTTTAGGATCACGTTAAGTGACTCTTCATGTTAAAGTACTCCTTTAAAGAATTAAAGCACTCCTTTAAATAAAGAATTACGTAGGCTGACTTTTTTTTATCTCTCTTGTTAAGAATGTTTGCTCCCTGGCTGTTTTCCTGATGATTTGGTTTCAATGAAAGTCACTCATCTGAAACAAGTATATAAATTTGTATTTCTGATGTTTTTTCACACTGATTTATAGCATTTTTTTCCACATCTTTGATTTAGAAATATTAAAGCCAAACAGACAGGCGACTAGACTTTCTTAACGCAACCCCTGTACTTCTTTTATGACAGGTGTGGTTTGATGCTGAGCTCCTCACATGAAAAAAAGACAAAATTATTGCAGCTCTGTGTTCATTACTATAGCCTTAAATGTATATTTTCTTTATTCAAACAGTGCAAATCCCTGAATTTGACCCAATATTGAAATCTTATGCCGCGTACACACGATCGGAATTTCTGTCCGAAAAACTTGGATGGTTTTTCCAACTGAATTCCGCTCAAGCTTGGCTTGCATACACACGGTCACACAAAAGTTCTCTGAACTTTCGACTGTCAAGAACGCGGTGACGTACAACACTATGATGAGCCGAGAAAATGAACTTCAATGCTTCCGAGCATGTGTCGAATTGTTTCCGAGCATGCGTGATTTTTTGCGAGTCCGCATTGCATACAGAAGAACGCATTTTCGGATAGGAACTTTTTCCGACTGAAAAAATTGAGAATCTGCTCTCAATCTTTTGCTGGAGGGAATTCCGCCAGCAAAAGTCTGATGGAACATACACACTGTCGCATTTTCCGACCAAAAGCTCTCATCAGTCTTTAGCTGGCCGAATTTCCAATCGTGTGTATGCAGCATTACAGTCATTTGTACAGCAAAGCTCAGAGCAGGACATGTAGTCCGTGAGCGTGCCTGCGAGTCCTGTGGACTCAATGTCCACCGGGGACCTGCAATCGTGTCACGGAGAGGCAGAACGGGGAGATGCCTATGTAAACAAGGCATTTCTCTGTTCTGCCTAGCAACATGACAGGGATCTACTGCTCCCTGTCATCGGGAGCAGTGATCTCTGTCATGTTCTAGTGAGACAATCCCCCCTACAGTTAGAATCACTCCCTAGGACACACTTAACCCCTTGATCGCCCCCCTAGTGTTTAACCCCTTCCCTGCCAGTGTCATTTACACAGTAATTAGTGCATTTTTATAGCATTGATCTCTGTATAAATGACAATGGTCCCAAAATAGTGTCCAATGTGTCCGCCATAATGTCGCAGTCACGATTAAAATCGCAGATCGCCGCCAATACTAATAAAAAAAAAGTAATAATAATAAAAATGCCATAAATCTATTCCCTATTTTGTAGACACTATAACTTTTGTACAAACCAATCAATACACGCTTATTGCGATTTTTTTACCAAAAATATGTAGAAGAATACATATCGGCCTAAATTGAGAAAGAATTTTTTTTTTATAAATATATATTTTTTGGGGATATTTATTATAGCAAAAAGTAAAAAATATTGCTTTTTTTCCAAAATTGGCGCTCTTTTTTTCTTTATAGCGCAAAATATAAAAACCACAGAGGTGATCAAATACCACCAAAAGAAAGCTCTGTTTGTGTAAAAAAAGGACATCAATTTTTTTTTGGGTGCAATGTCGCACGACCGCGCAATTATCATTTAAAGCGACGCAGTGACGTATCGAAAAAAGTGCTCTGGTCAGGAAGGGGGTAAATCCTTCCGGGGCTGAAGTGGTTAATGAATTTTAGTGAACATAAACACTATATAATACCCAATCTTTTGGTAAAATAGAAGAGATGATGTTACACTGAGTAAATAGATACTAAACATGTCATGCTTTAAAATCGCTCACGCCCATGGAATGGTGACAAACTATGGTACATTAAATTATCCATAGGTGATTATTTATTCACTTCAATACAGGGCACTTTAACCCCCTTCCTGCCCAGGCCAATTTTCAGCTTTCAGCGCCGTCACACTTTAAATGACAAATGCAACATTGTACCCAAATGAAATTTTTTTTATTTTGCTCACACAAATAGAGATTTCTTTTGGAAAAAAAAGGTCTTTCTTTCTGGTATAAACTTTTGTAAATAAGTAAGTTTTCTCCTTCACTGAAGGGCACTGATGAGGCATAACTGATGAGGTGGCACTGATGGGCACCAATGATGAGGCACTAATATGCAGCACTGATAGGCGGCACTGATAGGCAGCACTGATGGGCACTTATAGGTGGCACTGGTGAGCATTGTTAGGCAGCAATGATGGGCACTGATAGGCAGCACCGATAGGCAGCAGCGATGAGGAAGCGCTGACAGGCATTACTGATGGGCACTGATTGGCATCCCCAATGGGTGCAAGCTGGCACTCTAGGTGGGTACTTGTGGGCATTCTTGATGCATCTGCACTGATAATCAATGCGCTGATTATCAGTGCAGACCCCCGTCAGGAGAGCCGAATAGAGGAAAAGCCATTATCTGGCACTTCCTGGTTATGATGTGATCACCTGTGATTGGACACAGCTGATCACATAGTAAAGAGCCTCCGTCAAAGCCTATGACATAGGCTCTTTACTGAGATCGAAGATGCTGTGTGTAAGAGCGGTACACCACACTACCGATCACCGCACTGCGCTCCCGCGGGGGACGCGTGCGAGCGGCTTATCCTGCTGGACGTCATATGTTAAAACTTTTTACATTTTACCTTTAATTTTTTTATCAACTTTATTGTTATCACAAGGAATGAACAACATTCCTTTTGACAGCATTAGCTGTGACAGATCCTTTTTATGGAGAGATGTGGGGGTCCATGAGACCCCATATCTCTCCTCTGGCCTCCAAAGCAGTCAATCAAACCATGATTGGTTTGATCGTCTGCTTTACAAGTAAGTAATGGCTGTTTAATGTAAATAAACAAACCAAAATGGAGGATTTTGTCACTTCCGGTTTCTGACGTCACAGAGTTTGAGGAATAATTTAGTTTCTCTTACTCTGTCTAGAGCACATTTTACAGGCGGGAGAAGGGGGTCACCTCCCTCCCTCTGCCTTTCCCAGGCTCTCCCATCCCAGCAGGGAGCCCAGGAAAGGCAGCAGGAGTGGGGAATCTCCTGTTCCCCCTGTATAAGTGATTAAGTGGCTGTACAGCCACTCAGATCACTTTTACATAAAAGAGATAGCTGCAGCCATGATCCAGGTATAACCACCTTAACCTCCCTGGCGGTATGATTATGTCAGATTTTTGATGCTGAAAGCGGTACAATTATTTTGCTTAGAAATTTGGTGTTTTATATTGCAGGCCTGTAATTCTTAATAATAACACACTTAAATCTGTCTAAACAAGAGTCTAGTAGACATCCCGGGTATGATAAAGTTTGAAACACTAAATTATAATATAATAAATAACTATAAACAATAATAAGGAAGAGTGGGATCAAGGGGACAGTGGCTGATGTTGGCCCAATCATGCTCCCACCCTGGAAAAGACTGGACTATATCGGTACAGATAAATAACAATGAACAGTTGAGTAAAAAGATTTATTACAAAGACTTGTGTCTCTCCTGGCAGGGATGACGTCAATCGTTCATTCCCTGCTTGCTCTCGTCGAGCCCAGGGCTCTCCGCCCATTGGCTCGCCTTGAACGCGCTTGCGCAGTAGCGCTGGTCGCGCACCTGCGCAGTGCGGAGAAACTGACCCGGCAACGTCGGGCACCGCCAGATGGTGACGTCAGACGCCGCCGGACGGCGGCGTCATGGGCGTTTCCGGGTTGGGGAGCTCACTTAGTGGGCCCTCGGGCCTTCTGGGTGAGCAGTGCGGCTCTCCCCACTAAAAGTTGCACACGTGGGTTTGGATGGAAGGGGCGCCTCCGTTGTCCTACCGGGGATCCTTTCGGGTATGTCTGTACTTAATTTTACCCTCGGATACTATCCTTTACCCCACGTTATCTATTATTGATACCGTCTCACGGATACTACCCTGTATCTCATGTTATATGCGATACGTTTTTATTGACAGACTTCCATATTAACCTGTGGATATCCCCTTACACTGTTGGGCTCCCACACCCGTGTACCCACTCTGATGCCCCACCTGGTGGACACAGTGGGTGCTCCTGCTCCCTACGGGCCTTCCGACCCCTGCGCTATCAAGAAGCCTTTATGTGGCTTGGTACTTTATCACCCCTTACCATGGTAAGCTACAACGTATACCTCAATGTCATAGCGGGTGTGCGGGTAATTTTACCCCTCCTTTCCTCCCCTGGTTCTATGCCCTGTCTGTTCCATCTCGTTCCCTTTCCCCCCTCCTCCCCCCTTCCCCCCCCCCTTTTCTCCCCCCTTCTCGTTTCCTTTCCAAATCCCCCCGTCCTTCCCTTCCCCCCTCCCCTGGTCTCCCTCCCTCCCCCCCTCTTCTTCCCCCCCCCCTTGCCCCCCCTCCATTCCCCCCCCCCCCTACTACCCTCTTGTCCCTTCCCCTCCTTTCCTGTAGTTCCCCTCCCCCTTTCCCCCTTCTTCCCTCTTTTTCCTTCCCCCCCTCCATCTCATTTCCTTCCCTATCTTCCCTCCCCCATCTTACCCCCCTCCTCTTTCCTATCCTTTTTCCTTCTTTCCCTTTTGCCCCTAATTATCTCCCTCCTTTACACTAACGACTATCCTCCCCCTTTTTTGCCCCCAACCTGCCAACATATTAGACCCCTCAATTGCCATTTTGTTATCCATTCAGGGAATTTCGCACAATCCCCCTTGTCCGCCGCGGGGGAGTCATGTTTGGGCGGCTGGGTGCCGCACATATTCACCTAGATATAGGGTAAGCCACTTCTTTATTTACCTCTTATGTTGTTTTTTCTACATGCTGTATTATGATTTTTGTTTGCATATTGTCTGCATTATTATGTACTATCTTTTTCATAGATTGGTCCTCCTGAGGAAGCGGTAATACCGCGAAACTAGTCGAGAACCAGACCATTCTATACCCTGTAACAACAGATGCCTCTTGGGCAATTCCGAGCCTCTGTTTTTGCAATTTTAACAAGTACACTATGTAAATTCTTTCTTTGTAATAAATCTTTTTACTCAACTGTTCATTGTTATTTATCTGTACCAATATAGTCCAGTCTTTTCCAGGGTGGGAGCATGATTGGGCCAACATCAGCCACTGTCCCCTTGATCCCACTCTTCCTTGTTTTTGTATATTAATTTGGATGATGGTACGTTTTTAACAAATTATTACTTTCAATTACATGAGGCTATACTCAAAATTTGTGTATAAACAATAATAACAAATAATAATATAATAATAATACAATTTATTCAATAATGTAATCATATCAAAAACACGGAAATTTGCTCAGCTGCAGAATTGTCACTGTTGTTACTTTCAGTGTTTGATGACGGATCTCCCCACAAATCACTATCGCTCAATTCTACAAGTGATTCTAATTTATTATCGCTATTTTCTAGCTGGTCTAAAACCGCTTTTGATGTAAAGGGACGCTTTTTGGTTGCTATGGACATTCTCAAGTTTTCAGGCAGAAAGAACAGTATATATAATATAAAACTGCATGCAGGGCACTGGACAAAGCACTAGGGACAAAAGGGAGGTGACATGATTTGATACAGTAATGTAATCTGTAAAATTACAGTGTACTGTACGTGTTTTTCACTTTTTGAATTTGGCACTGGGCTCCGTCCTCATGCGTCGTGGCGCTCGCAGGTATGGCGCCTGGCACTGTGATAAATCGGGCGGAGAACACAGCTAGCGGATACAGCGGGAGGACATCGCAGGATCCTGGGGACAAGGTAGGTAACTTTGCCTGGATCCTGCGATGCGATCCTGAGTGTGGCTCGGGGTTACTGCTTTTGATAGTGAAAATTCATCCCGAGCCACACTCGGGATTACCGCCAGGGAGGTTAATAGGAGGCCATACAGCAGTATGGTGGTGATTGCATCAGATAAACATCAGGTGTCTCGCCGTGCCAGACAAGGTTGTGCTGTATAAATCTCAGGACTGAATAGACAGAAATACAGATGCCTTGGAAGGTAAAACAGCTCAGCCTGGGGCTTAACCTAAACCGTCTAATATGTTTGTCTACATTGTAGAAAATATTTGCTTACTTGTATTAGATTTCTGCAATAGTGCAGTTTCTAGCTTTCCTGCGAGGACCCTGTTTTTTAGCCTATTTAAAACCTCCATGTTTGTGTAAATGCATTCTGATTTTCGGCATATGAAAGGCTCTGCATGTGCATTGCTGAGACTCCTGTGCGATCTACTTTTCCTCCATATTACACCATATATCTGTCTGAGAAATAAGGTTACCCCACATGCTGTTTTTATATGGAAACTAAATCCTTGCTGTTGGTGAAAATCAGAAGATGGTTCCTTATATAAAGGAAGAGTGTCATAGCTGTCATGTCATCTTATGACACTATAGAGTATAAGATCAAAATGCTGTATATGTGATGGCATCATGGCATCTTCAAAGATATACACAAAAGCCCTGCTCAGGGGAAAGCAGTATTAGTTAAAGTGATTGTAAACTCTCTTTTTTTTTTCATAAAAATAACAAACATATTATACTTACCCCCTCTATGCAGTGGTTTTGCACAAAGCAGCCCAGATCCTCCTCTTTTCGGGTCCCTCTTCAATGCTCCTGGCCCCTCCCACCTGTTGAGTGTCCCCACAGCAAATAGCTTGCAATGGGGTCACCCAAGCCAAGCCGCAGCGCCGTGTGTCCATTCAGACATGGAGCCACGGTTCGCCCCCTCCTCATTGGCTAACTGACTTTGATTGACAGCAGCGGCAGTTAATTGCGCTGCTGCTGTGTCTCAGCCAACCAGGAGGAGGAGTCCCGGATGGCCGAGGCACTCGGCTTGATCCTGATGGGCTCAGGCAAGTATTAGGGGGCTGGTGGGAGCTGCTGCACACAGGAGGCTTTTTATCTCAATGAATAGAATGCATTAAGATAAAAGAAAAAACCTTCTGCCTTTAGAACCACTTTAAAGCAACCCCTTTCTTTTGCCAACGTTTACAGAAACCACTGCCAAAAATGAATTTTTTTAGCTTATAAACAACTCACCGATGCATAAACAGTAAATGAGAACTCTACTCCAATCTGTATGCTAAAACCCAGTTGATCTCCCACTGGGGGCAGCCATATTGTCGTTGGTACAGCATAAAGAGGGTGAAGCCAGGCTGTCAATCCCATTAAATGTATCTCAGCTCAGTCATGTGTCACTGCCTACTGCCTATATATCAGCAGCCAGTAAGGCCTCATGTACACTGCTGCTGGTAAACGTACGTTCAGGAGCAATTGGGCATTTTTTTCAACTGCCCCTGAACTCTCCTCTGGTATCTTATCAGTAGTACATGTACACAGAGTCGTTTATAGTCCTTTCTGGGCAGTTGAGTTTAGAGGCCTTTTTTGGAAAGCAAAAAAATTAGTTCAGACGCTGAGTTTAGAGGCATGTCAAGCGCCAAATGCTTCTAAACCGGGTAACTCGCGTTTAGCCGCATTTCGTTTACAGGCATTTTTCATTATTTTTGTCTAAAAAAAATATATATATATATTTTTTTTCAAATGCTTCTACACGCAAACGCGGCAAAACCCGGCATGTAAACGCGGCAAACGTTAAAACGTTTTAAACGTGGGTTACTATCTGTCAAGTTAAATCATTCAGGAGAGGTTGTAAAAATGTCCCGTGTACATTAAGCCTTAAGCTCTGACCTTTGAGCTTCAGGTTCTTGGTGCAGCACCTGTTCCTCCATTCCAACGTAAAGAAACAAAGCAGGTGAATACAGTTAGCATTTTCTTTCTTTGGACATATCGGTAAACGGGATATTTTGTAGCCATAAATGCTTAGTTTGTTGTAATTGAAAATGGGTTTCTTTCCTCCATATAATGAAAACAGTGACATATCCTGTTGCCAGTCCACATTTAGAAAGTGACTAGAGTGCACGGCATCCCTCCCTGGTGATATTAAATGTTGTGATGAGCACTCAACGCTGGTAGCTAAACAACAAAATGCTGGAATTGTGTTCAAAAATGCAATTAAGTGTGGAATGGAGGCCAGCTTGGGGACCATCTGTACAGCCCTGGGATGAGCGGCTTCACTGTGTACGATCCCCTGCAAGCTATTGCTCGCTATGAGCAGATGGATTGGTGCATTCTACAGGCTGTTATATAAATGACTTTCATTTCACATACTTCCAAGAAAACTCTATATATTCTGTAGACTTTATTAAAAATGCAGCAAAAACCTTAGAACGTCCTGTATGCACATCATATTCATCTTGTGAGATGGCAAGCTTCTGAATCTTTGTGTAGTGGTGAAATATGTTGAATAAATCAATGCAAATTAGCTTTTTATCAACCAGTATCTTAAGGAAAATACTTCATATACAGTATATTGCCCCAATAAACACAGGCATTGTATGCCTTGCTGCTGCAGTTGGCTTGTAAATACAGCATTATGAGGGTTAGAGCCCTTTCACACTGAAAGCGCCGCTTTACTGTCGTTTTAGTGGTACTATTCGGCCGCTAGCAGGGTGGTTTTAACCCCTGCTAGCGGCCGAAAAAGGGTTAAATCTGCCCGCAAAAAGGCGCTGCAGCGGCGGTTTGGCGGCACTGCCCATTGATTTCAATGGGCAGGAGCGGTGGAGGAGCGGTGTATTCACCGCTGCAAAGAAGCTGCTGGCAGGACTTTTTGTGATGCCCTGCCAGCGCAGCACCCCAGTGTGAAAACACTCGGGCTTTCGCACTGGGATTGCAGCTGAGGCTTTTTTTCAGGCGCTTTACAGGCGCTATTTTTAGCGCTAAAGCGCCTTCAGTGTGAAATGGGTCTTATATAATAGATAATGAACATATCTGCCATTTCAAAATGCAGCAGGAGCTGTGCAATCTGATCAGATGCTTGTTGTAAAGTTGCATAGGCTGCACGGACCACCAGGCACATGGGGCAGTATAAATATCCAAAACTGTCATCTGCTTCCATGGCTACATACTGAGTGAGTTTTCCAAACAAGCACCATGTAAATCAAGTGCAATTGTCCATTTGCAGGCTATGAAAGGCAGCCTGACACTAGTAAATTACGCAGTTCAATTAATTATATCTGTTGAGGCACTAGGCTTCCCTAAAGTCATTGTAAGCGATCACCTTGTAAAACAACCCATTAAGTTTAAAATAGAAATGAAAGGCAAAACATTTTTGTATAGATATAAAAAATACATTATTAATACCTTTTTTAATAAATAAACATATTCCCCCCTGTTCTCAGCTGCATAAGAGCTTGGTGAATCAGAAGCAGCAGCACACTGAGTTTGCCAGTGAATGGCTGTGCGTGGGGGGGGGGAAGGTAGTATAAGTCTGATCAGTGGAGGAGTGTACACTGATTTCCCAGCACAACTAGAGAACTGACAATGCTGTGCTCTTCTGTTTAGTGTGGTCAGTTTTAAATAGGAAAGTAGAGGGACTGGCAGGAGCACCAGGGATTTCACATAAAGGAAGCAATACAAAGAGAACAGGAGTCTTTTTTCATACAAGTACATGGTACACCAAACACATATATGAAATATGAAGTGTTGGGATAACAAACGCTTTAAGCACATGGGCTAAGGTGAGTGCCTGGGTCACCTTGTCCTTATCTGGTCCAAGAGACTAATGTTTTCATATACTAAAAGCCCCAGTATATTCCTACATGATGTGCTTCTACTGTCATGGGATAGGAAATAACACGTTTTTTATTTTTTTTATAAGGCATGCCAACAGGTATTTCTGCTGACTTTTCTCCAAATCAAGTGTATTTATTTATATGATACTAAACCTAATGAAGAACAAGGGCACAAATCATCTGTGCATAGAATGGCAGGTAGAAGAACAGCCTGTTATCTGTAATCCTCCCTGCTGTACTGATTTAAAAAAACTGACACCATGAAAAAAATGGTGGCACCACGCCCCCTCTCCTTTGATTGACAGCCTGTGTTATAAGATACATTCCTGTGCCTGTGTGAAAGGGGCATGTCTGCTGCTGTACCTCTCTGTGAGCTGTAACTGAGATCAGAGGCAAGTTTACTTTCACTTTCCTCTCTCCTCCTGAGATCCAGATAGAAATCTATCTGAGTCAGGGGAAAATACCTAAAGAAAGACATCAGAAAAAGCACACCACCAACATTTGAGATGGGAATGAGGGACACCTATCAGCAAAAGTATGCAGGCATAGGACACACCCCTTGTCACGCCCCCTTAAAGGAGAATTGTACAAAAAAATAAAAGATTGGTTCAACCCACAAGTGCTTTATATTGGCTTTTAGAATTTACAAATGCAGCAATTTAGAAATCAGATGAAAGGTTTAGCGCTGCAAAACACTTTTTGATAGTTAAAAAAGTGCATTTTATATAAATCTATATAGATCAGACCAAAATGAGGGACAAATGAGGAGGAATGAGGGACAGAGGGACATTGCTCCAAATCAGGGACAGTCCCTCGAAATCAGGGACAGATGGGAGCTATGGAGAAAGGGACATCAGAGAGAGAGAGAGACACGTCAGAGAGACGTCAGAGAGACGTCAGAGAGAGAGAGATATCAGAAATAGGGACGTCAAAGAGAGAGACGTCAGAGAGAGAGACGTCAGAGAGAGACGTCAGAGAGAGACGTCAGAGAGAGACGTCAGAGAGAGAGAGAGAGAGACGTCAGAGAGAGAGAAAGACATCAGAAAGAGAAAGAGACATCAGAGAATACAGAGAGAGACAACGAATACATTGAGAGACAGAGAATACAGAGAGAGACAGAGAATACAGAGAGAGAGAGAGAGAGAGAGAGAGAGAGAATACAGAGAGAGAGAGAATACAGAGAGAGACAGAATACAGAGAGAGACAGAGAATACATAGAGAGAGAGACAGAGAATACAGAGAGAGACAGAGAATACAGAGAGAGACAGAGAATACAGAGAGAGAGAATACAGAGAGAGACAGAGAATACAGAGAGAGAGAGAATACAGAGAGAGACAGAGAATACAGAGAGAGACAGAGAATACAGAGAGAGACAGAGAATACAGAGAGAGAGACAGAGAATACAGAGAGAGACAGAGAATACAGAGAGAGAGAATACAGAGAGAGACAGAGAATACAGAGAGAGAGAGAATACAGAGAGAGACAGAGAATACAGAGAGAGAGAGAATACAGAGAGAGAGAGAGAATACAGAGAGAGACAGAGAATACAGAGAGAGACAGAGAATACAGAGAGAGACAGAGAATACAGAGAGAGAGACAGAGAATACAGAGAGAGACAGAGAATACAGAGAGAGAGAATACAGAGAGAGACAGAGAATACAGAGAGAGACAGAGAATACAGAGAGAGACAGAGAATACAGAGAGAGAGACAGAGAATACAGAGAGAGACAGAGAATACAGAGAGAGACAGAGAATACAGAGAGAGAGAATACAGAGAGAGACAGAGAATACAGAGAGAGACAGAGAATACAGAGAGAGACAGAGAATACAGAGAGAGACAGAGAATACAGAGAGAGAGACAGAGAATACAGAGAGAGACAGAGAATACAGAGAGAGAGACAGAGAATACAGAGAGAGAGACAGAGAATACAGAGAGAGACAGAGAATACAGAGAGAGACAAAGAATACAGAGAGAGACAGAGAATACAGAGAGAGAGAGAATACGGAGAGAGACAGAGAATACAGAGAGAGAGAATACAGAGACAGAGAATACAGAGAGGGAGAGAATACAGAGACAGAGAATACAGAGAGAGACAGAGAATACAGAGACAGAGAATACAGAGAGACATCAGAGAATACAGAGAGAGACTCTGTGATTAGTGTGACATTAGGTCTCTGCCCCCCATGCTTTGGTGCTATGCCATGCCCACAGATCGGCAAATTTATGATGTCTACAACCAAATAAGGATGACTTTTTGAGGGACACACACAATGTGAATTAGGTTATCTATTAAACTGTGCAAAAAAATTGGGGTTTTGGGTTTACAATCACTTTGATGCATTTTTAGAAGATACAATCATTTGCTTGCTGATGGTTGCTAGGTGGCTTCAGGTGCCATTTTTAGAAGCAACCCTTGTTTTTAGTTTTCTGTGTTTAAAGTCCTAAAAAAACTTTTTGGGATGTCTACAAAAGCTACCCTTTCAAACATGTGCAAAAAGGAAAACTATTTGGTAGACCTTTTTGTGTGGTACATATGGTCCTTTAATGTTTTTAACCACATTGTAATGTAACATGGAAGACCATTAGCTCTAGTAGTAGATGTGTTTTCAAGTGATTCACATCAGTCAACACTTCAGTTTTAGGGCATGGCAGCTCATTTTTATAAAAGGCAAATGGAAAGTCCATAACATATGAGGTTTCCCACACAGGGGTTCTTCTCCAGTAAATACAAATAAACTGAAAATGCTAGCCCACCTATCTCTTAAGCGCTAACTCAGCTTTAGTTACAGTACGTCTGCTGTTTATGCTGGTCACCCAGACCATAGGTTATTCAAAGCAGACAGCTCTGCTCTAATGCACACAGCTCTTCTCAAGCCTCAGTCCTCAGGCTGTTTACTGTCACCTGCATACACGCATGCTTAATCTGCCACATGCAGCCTCTCTGACTCCTGGAGACCTCCTGTTTCTCTTGGGTGAAACAGTCGTCAACTGGGAGCCCTGAGGTATTCCTAAACCTCCATTATGAGGGGTGTGGGCACCTGAGCACACACCCTGCTGGTTCTCCACAAAACCCAGATACAGGGTTGGAGATTCCGTCCCACCCAGGACGCTATGGAATCTCCAAACTACAGAGCCCCATCTGGAAATAGCAAAATCCAGAGAAAGCTGGCAGAGCAGTTTTCTCTCTTCAAAATAAATGCTCTTTAGACCTGCACCTTCAAACTCTGTGTCTATTAAATGACAACTTTCACAATGACAGTGTCTCATCCAATCACAGTATGTATATACTGTAAATGCATAGTGTGTAATGTTGTTTATACTGCTGGCATCTGTATAAGCAATTTGGTTGACAGTGCTGTAAAAATGCTAGCAGTGCAGTTATCTGTCAATGAAACAACTGCAAAAAATATACTCATTCACATAATTAAAAAAAAAAACAGTCAATATTTGATATCATGCGTTCAAGTCATGTATTATTCAACAGACTGGAACAATGTTGCTATTTTTTTATCCTTAGGTTTCATACAATTAATTTAAAGGGCTATGTATTGTTCCAATTATGCCCAAAAAGCAGGGTACGGTTTAGCAACATTATACATTATATGTAAGCTCTCTTTTGGAGGCTCTTGCAACAATTAATAAGTAATAGTGGACTGCAGGTAGGGTCAGCTATCCTGAGAAAGCAAAGTCCTAACCTTTATCTGAGGAAGCAAAGTCCAAACCTATACCAAGATGGCTAACTCCTCACACAGTGGATAAGAAGGCATGGAAAGTCAGTAAAAAGGTTTAAAATCACCGGGATCACAAGTAGACTTGGAGGGCCACTCAAAGCTAGAGGATAATAGGTGTCCCTACCGGTATTCAGAAAGTGGGAGCATACGTCAGGCATTAATTCAGAAGTGTGGACCTATGTAGGGTAAGACACCACTCAAAACCAACCAGTGATTCAGATGTGAATGTGGCTGTGTATGGCCTCAGCCAGCGCTGCTCTGGCCACACCCTCTGACATGTTTCAACAACAGACATGTTAAGGGGTGTGGCTGGAGCAGCACTGGCTGAGGCCATACACAGCCACATTTACATATGAAGAACTGGGTTGGTTTTGAGTAGTGTCTTACCCCACATAATGTTTCAAATCTGCTACAGGGAGCCTACAGGCAATAGTCCTTTGCCATCAGCTTGGTTTTGCAGAACAGTGGAAATTAGGTTAGGCGTTGGCAGATATTGATGAGTTTATCTTTTCAACACATTCAAATCTCTAGCAACATTTTCAGGAAGCTCAAAAGCAAGAGAGGAATCTCTATCCAGCTGAGATCTGTGATGCCAAGAAATGAATGCAACGGCCCTGGGCAAGTCCCTGGAGTCTGTTCTGTTCTATACTAACTCATCCATAATGTCCGGATTAATCTACTAACATGGTCTTTTTTTTCTCAACGTCACAATACTTTTCCTAGTCTATGGTTTCCCTATCAGTTTACCTTAATTTTCATTAGATTGCCTTTACGATAGCTTTCAATTTTCATTCATATAAAGCCTTATGAATCAACTTGTTTTTACGAATAACTAGGCCTACAGTGCTTTCCCCACAAGTCAACAATCAGATTAAAGATGAATTCCATGCATGGTATATTTTTACATACAGTAGGTACATTGTTCCAACTTAGACTGGTGTAATTATGTAAATACCATACCTGGCCAATGCCCCTAAAAGCTGGCAATTACTGAAGTAGACAACACTACTTGAGTGATCTCCATTTGCTACCGGGGTACTGTGCTGAGTGGCTGGTCCACTGCATTGTGAACACAGGAAGTTGGTCGCTTGGCACAGGCACTATTCAGAGAATGCTCTGCATTTTCTGAATGATTACAATGCCTTCTCTAATTGTACGAGATAGAGAGCGTGACGTCACCTCTTGCTCAGCATGGAACACAGAAGCTAGTGGAGATCGCTGGAGAAGCAGTGTCTACTTCAGTGTCTTCCAGCTTCCAGGGGTATCAGCCAGGTATGGTATATACATTGTTACACTGGTCCAAGCTGGACCAATGTAACCATGTAAAAATGTACCATGCCTGGAATTCATTTTTATTCTGATTGTTCACTTGGGGGGAAATAAGTCTAGTGCCCAGCAGATATAATCATTTGTGTTGAGTTTAGATTTAAAGGCATAAATAAGGATTTTTGTAAATATTCGGGATCCCTCAATAAAGTAATTTAGGAGCTAATCAGGGATTGACCAATTGATATTCACATCAAGTCATAATAAGAAAACAGAGACCAAAGGTTTATATAGCTAGAGCTATGTCCTTCCTGGTGTTAACATATGGCTGTGAGGGTAAAGCTGAGAACCAGCTAATCAATACTTTTCAATTGCATTGTTGAAAACCTGCTGAGAGCTCCCTGGACTGAGCAAAGATCAAACCAGTGGATAATTCAGGAAATAGATGAAAACTGCTCACTAGAAGGACCGATAGAAAAGGCAAAACTCAAATGCTCCGGTAACATATCATAAAGATGATTCACAACAAAGATCTGATGCTAGGAAGTTTAAAGGCAGAAGAATCAAGGAGTAACAGAAGCCAACATGGACAGATATTATTACCAAAGTAATAAACATGAACTTGCGGGATCTCAGATCATCTGCTTCTGGCAGACCGGTGTAGAAAGCTAAGAATATGAGCCCACAAAGGTCTGAAACACATAAGAGAGGTTATGTAAAACACAGACTAGGGGGAGACGTCTTTTGGGTTTTGATTATTCAATTGACGTTTTTAAAGCAGCAACAACCAATTATATACGGCAACAACAAGACATACAAAAATTATAAAGTTTGATATTTTAAAGATAGTACAATATGGTTAGAATTTATGTCAAATCACTGGACATCCAGAAATAGGCAAACCGGCTTTGTTTAATTTATTAAAGTACAAAGGAGCTCTAAGTAGAAGTTCCAGGATAAATGTTATGTCTGGTGAACTATGAGGTATGTGAATGACTAACAGGCATTTATTGGAAAAAGCTAATGGTTTCGGGACCTTTTATTTAAAGAGTAACTCCACTTTAAAAAAAAAAAAAAATCCTCTAGGTAATCAAAGTACATTGCAAGGATTTTAACAAACTTGGTAACAAATTCCTACATTTTGTTGCTTTGAATAAATAGCTCTTTGTATCACCAGACTAATCATATAGGAATTCTGATTTGGAGGGACTGGTTCAATATTAATCAGCTGATGGACTTTGTGTTCTAATGGGGAAGCTGCAGTGTCTGCATCCCTTTAGAAGTGATTAGCTCTTTGGGAGTATCTCACCAGGACTTACATTCCTGTTGCAGGGGGTGCTAAAATCTGACTTTTATCCAGATGTAAACTTCTAGGAAAATCAGTGAGCCAATCGTGCAAGCAGGAAATTAGGAAACGACATTGCACAGAATGCTTTCAGGTTACCATATTGCAGTGAATTTTACAGAAAATTACAGCACTGGAGATTAAAAAGGACAGGCGATTTTTAATAACAATAAATTGCAGCATTGCTTGTGTAGCAATTGTATATGATATATATATATATATATATATATATATATATATATATATATATATATATACATACATATATAAATATATATATATATATATATATACATACATATATATTTTATTTTATTTTGCTATATTTATTTTCCACAGAGGTGGAGTTATGCTTTAGGTTTATACATTTAAACTATTATATAGATTACCATTTTTATAATATTCTTTATTTACAAATAAAAGGTTTCATACAGGGTGCACCCATGACATTTATTTTGCAAAGCTTTATAGGTATTTTTTGGCATTGGCTTAAAGCTGAAGATGGGTTTCGGATAACCTCCCACTCCATTTCCTCCCCCTTTTGAGCACCCCCTTCCATTCATTTTTTTTTCTTTTAACAAAATTTAAAGTATACATACCTTTTTCCCCAAGTTCTTCTAGTGAAGTCACAGGTCTTTCCTCTTGTCGTCCTGCGGCGGTAGCAGACAGTCCATTGTTCTTCACTGGATGGCATGCATGTCCTTTAGTGCAGTGCACCCAGGCTATACTTGGGGGCAGGTCTATGACAGGTTGGGGTTAGACGAGTGGGTTAAATGACTAAAGCCCATCTAGTGACAGAGAAGAAGTACTATATGGTATACCTCCAGATTGAACGTATTGCAGACTCGGCTCAGTGCACTTTGAATATCTTTGATAATGTTGTTTCGTGACATGTATAGCTGCTGATCTACTTATAATCAGTTCATTTATTTCTACTGGGTCAAAGGGGCAGAGGAAATCAAATAATAATGACAAGTTTGGTAGATTGCAAAGCCTCATTTATTGGGTTATTAAAATGTCGATCTGCTCAGAGGATTACCCTACAGGCATATAAATGTTCCTTTGAAGATTATCTACACCAAAAGATTAACGAAGAGTGATTACTTTTAAAAAGTATTTTTAAAATATTATAGCAGAAAGAAAAAGATGAAAATGAACTAAGCAATTTTAAACTGCTTTTTGTCTTACTACAATCAACCCAATTTCTTAATCACAGTTTATGCAGATGTCAAATAATCATGCAAAGATAATTCTTTATGAGATTAGCAAAGTACTATGGAATCACAATAAGTCAGCATATTTAAAGAGTTTCTTTAATTAACGTCATCACCTCACCAACAATAAACCATTAATGTTAATTCCACAAAGAGCTAAAAGTTTTTCAGAATTAACCACAATAAAGTTTTGCACCAGAATCATTACATAGGAAATGAGGGTCACAGAGCTCATTATTAATGCCAAAATTTCACAATTTCTGCCAGGGTAAGCAAACTTTTAAGCACAACTGTAATATATATATATATATATATATATATATATATATATATATATATATATATATATATATATATATATATATATATATATATATATATATATACATATATATATATATATATTTGTGGAAATATTATTAAGATGTATTTAATATGTATTGTCACAGTGTCTCCCAGTGTTAGTTCTCCTGCAGCCCGCTCTAAAGTGCGGACTGGGGCAGACTGACGCCAGTTGAGACCCGTTTTGGTAGTGGAAAGCTTCCTGAGGTTGAATAGAAGTTTTTGCAGAGTGGGGATATGTCCGCCAGCGAAGGGCCCCTGTGCAATGCACAGACGTTCGTCTAGGGGGGATGTGTTCACTCTGCAAAGACATTATCGGTTATGGGGGGATGTATGCTTGTATCACTGTGTGTGTCTGATCAACACTTGGGGAGGCTATGGTGTGTCCCTGCAGATAATCTCCCATCCTCAGGAATGGTAGTCTCTGAACAACGCAGAATAAGGATGCACGCCAATGGTAAAAATGGCAATCTTTGAATTGCTATGGTCGGGGACAGCGTCCATGATTTCAAGGCCAGCCATGTGGCTTTCTTTGTCTAGCTGAAGATGATGGCTTACTGAGACAGGGGGCGGGAAATCATACACACTACCCCTGCCCAGACATGCCCATAAGACTCCCCTAGTCATTGTTCATTGGTGGAGATTTGTATAACTCCTCCTGCTTGCCTGTGCTTGATTGGCTGATATGTGAAGCAACCAAGCTCTATTGTTATATAAATAAAGATTGCTCCCATGATCAGACAGTCGAGCTGTGGATCTAAGGATGTAAGGATGGTGGTCATGTCTGTGTTACTTGGGAAGATACAGAAAATAGGGTCGTACTAAGATGTATTATACCAAAAGGCTGAAAGTGAGATGGATTACGCACAGAACATAGTGGAATTTTCACGACAATATATATATATATATATATATACATATATATAAATATATATATACAGCATCTCACAAAACTGAGTACACCCCTCACATTTTTGTAAATATTTTATACTATCTTTTCATTTGACAACACTGAAGAAATGACACTTTGCTACAATGTAACATAGTGAGTGTACAGCTTGTATAACAGTGTAAATTCGCTGTCCCCTCAAAATAACTCAACACACAGCCATTATTGTCTAAACAAAACAAAAGTGAGTACACCCCTAATGCCACGTACACACAAGCAGACTTTACGGCAGACTTTGCCTGGCGGACTTTGACGGACTTTATGTCGGACTTTCCGAATGAACGGACTTGCCTACACACAATCCACCAAAGTCCGTTGAATTCGTATGTGATGACGTACGACCGGACTAAAACCAGGAAGTTCATAGCCAGTAGCCAATAGCTGCCCTAGCGTGGCTTTTTGTCCGTCGAACTAGCATACAGACGAGCGGACTTTTCGACCAGACTCGAGTTCGACGGATAGACGAAACATGTTTCAAATCTAAGTCTGTCCAACTTTTGAGAAAACAAAGTCCGCTGGAGCCCACACACGATCGAATTTTCTGACGAAATCCCGTCCGCCGAGCAAAGTCTGCCGTAAAGTCCGACCGTGTGTACGCAGCATAAGTGAAAGTGTCCAAATTGGGCCCAATTAGCCATTTTCCCTCCCCGATGTCATGTGACTCATTAGTGTTACAAGGTCTCAGGTGTGAATGGGCAGCAGGTGTGTTAAATTTGGTGTTATCGCTCTCACTCTCTCATACTGGTCACTGGAAGTTTAACATGGCACCTCAAGGCAAAGAACTCTCTGAGGATCTGAAAAAAAGAACTGTTGCTCTACATAAAGATGGCCTAGCCACTTCAGTGATTCGGCACTGAGTCGCTTTAACTGACAATTGCGCGGTTGTGCGACGTGGCTCCCAAACAAACTTTCCGCCTTTTTTTCCCCACAAATAGAGCTTTCTTTTGGTGGTATTTGATCACCTCTGCGGTTTTTATTTTTTGCGCTATAAACAGAAAAAAAGCGACAATTTTGAAAAAAACACATTATTTTTTACTTTTTGCTATAAAAGATATCCCCCAAAAATATTTAAAAATATTTAAAACATTTTTTTTCCTCAGTTTAGGCCGATACATATTCTTCTAGATATTTTTGGTAAAAAAAAAATTGCAGTAAGCATTTATTGATTGGTTTGTGCAAAAGTTATAGCGTCTACAATATAGGGGATAGTTTTATGGCATTTTTATTGATATTTTTTTTTTACTAGTAATGGCGGCGATCAGCAATTTTAATTGTGACTGCGACATTATGACGGACACATCGGACATTTTTGACACATTTGTGGGACCATTGTCATTTATACAGCAATCAGTGCTATACAAATGCACTGATTCCTGTGTAAATGACACTGGCAGTGAAGGGGTTAACCACTAGGGGGCAGTGTAAGGATAAAGTATGTCCTGGGGAGTGTTTCTAACTGTTGGGGGGCGTGGCTACGTGTGACACGTCACTGATCTCTGCTCCCGATCACAGGGAGCAGAGATCGGTGACACTGTCACTAGGCAGAACGGGGAGATGCTTATTTACATCAGCATCTCCCCGTTCTTCCTCTCCATGAGGCGATCGCGGGTATCCCTGCGGCGATCGAGTCCGCAGGACCTGCGACCCGACTCACGGAGCTCCCGGCCGGCGCGCACGCAATGGCATGGCGGCAAATTTAAAGGGACGTACAGGAACGCCCATTTGCCCAGCCGTGCCATTCTGCCGATGTACATCGGCGTGCGCCGGTCGGGAACCAGCTAGGCTATAAGAAGATTGCAAAAACCCTGAAACTGAGCTGCAGCACGGTGGCAAAGACCATACAGCGGTTTAACAGGACAGGTTCCACTCAGAACAGGCCTCACCATGGTCGACCAAAGAAGTTGAGTGCATGTGCTCTGCGTCATATCCAGAGGTTGTCTTTGGGAAACAGACGTGCGAGTGCTGCCAGGGGTTGAGGGGGTTGGCGGTCAGCCTGCCAGTGCTCAGACCATACATCACACACTGCATCAAATTGGTGGTACATTTACATGTATTTAAAGCAGTAATTGACATGCAAAAATATACAGTTTCTTTAATGAATCTGGAGTTCTTCTTTAAATACAAGAATTTTATCTGACTACTTAGTACCATTAGCATTCATTTAAAAAGCAAAAATGATTTCTTTATTGTCTGCTGTTATTCCTGCTGAATGTGAACTTGATTCACAATGGCAGGTTCCCTAAACATAGTAACTATACATCCATATGTTGTAGCAATTTCCCACAAAAAAAAAAAAAAAACGTTGCCTCCAACAAAATAAAACGATAGTATAAACCTAGCAATTTTGATTCCATTCTTATAGTGTTCAAAAGCAGGATATACAAACATTCTAGAAAATGGATTAAACAAACCTAACAAATAGTAGAAAGAACGTACAAGGTAATGAAATAACAGCTACAAAACAGGAACAAAAGGAACAAAAAAGAGAAAGCCTTTTTGCATTGAGAATAACCATGAAATTCAGAAACAACCTTGACTCTGCTTCTTGTTGTTTTCCAGAAATCACACAATAACTGAAAAAAGCAAGGTTTCAGTTGTTTCCTCTCCCCATCTATCACTATAAAGTTTTATTTCAGATCGGGGATTGGTGATCTTCTACATTAAAGACACATTTCACACCACTTTATAGTGACAGCTATACTGTTTTCTAAAGTACATTATCGCACAAGATGGACCGTCCAGCAGTTACAGAAGTGATTTAAGTAGTTGATGATGTTGCCATAAGGTAAGATCTACTGTACCTCTGATGAACCATATAAGTAGTATGAGCTAAGAACCACTGAACCTCAGATCACAGAGTGCTATGTGAAGAATTCTGCTGTTCCATACAAAGTGTTTGCAGAATGGGGTCATTTTAGTACATTGTGGATCTTAAGGAGATTTAAAGCCTGACTTTAAAGCAGTTACAAAATTACAAAAATCCCCCCCCCCCCCCTAATTTTTTTGTAGTTTACCTTGTAGACCCATGAGAGCTGAAGCCAGGGGTGTAACTTGAAGTTTCTGGGCTCCCGATGCAATAGTTGACTTGGGCCCCCCCCCCCCCCCACTACCGCCCACTGCTTCTACCACATGCCAAGATACTCAAAGTTGCTGTTGGTGAACATGCACACAAGGTTGGGGCAGACAGGCCACACTCTGAGCTGCCAGGTGAAAGCGCGGCCTGCCTGCCCCAACCTTGTGTGCACGTACACGATTGAACAGGGCAGGTAGGGGCTGTACTGGGCTGGATGGGGTGGATGCAAAGAGAGTGCGCCGCTGGGGTAAAGGGCTTGCCCCATCACCCTGTATAAGTGTAACCAGATGGGAAGGGGGTTAAAGTGTCACTGACCAGCAATGATAATGGAATGTTTTCTTTATATAGGTGGGGAGGATTTCAAGTCTCCTAAAAATGACATATCACTGACATATCCAAGCAGATGACTGGAGCGCTGCCTCCACCCTGCTCTGCACAGTCGCAACACAGTTCATAGGGCACAGGATGGGGTCAGAGGGGCAGGGGATGGGGTCAGTAGGGCAGAGCATGTGGTCAATGGGGCAGAGGATGGGTTCAGCTGGGCATAGGACTGGGTCAGCAGGGCAGAGAATGTGGTCAGCAGGGTATAGGACAGGAGTCAGTAGGGCAAAGGATGGGGTCACTGCTGAGCTGCAGAGCTGCGCCTTCCCACCCTGTACACACCTGAGGTTGGATTCTTTTACAGACACAGCCTCAATCTGCACAATGTGTAACTGGCTGTTGCAACTCTGCTGCCTTTCCAATATCAGGATTTCACGTCAGAACTGCAACAGCCAGCTACACACAGTGCAGATCGAGGTTCTGTGTGCAATGAGGGTAGGAGCAACTCTGCTTTATGCTCTGTGTAAAGCTGAGTACAGTAGGAGAATAGGGGGGGGGACTTACTGATCCCGGTACAGCATCCATGTAGGGTGGGGGAGGCAGGTGGCAAATGAAGTGAAGAAACAGCCATGCTCCCTCCTGTGTAGCCAGCCACAATAGCCGGGCGGCTTTGCTGATTTGTGGGAGGTGGGTGACCCAGACTTTCTTCGCCTGCCATAATAAGTGCGACTGTTTACCTCCCCCTGCAAGAGATCAAAACCCTTGAGACATGGATGGGGTCTCCATTGCAACCCCTAATGCTACGTCAGGGCTGAAGGATCTCTACTGCTAACAGCTATAATGTGCACTGGCACGCCACTTGAATCAGCATCCACATCCCATCTTGATGACATGTCTAATAGTCCTGCACTGTAAATAATGATATTTGCGAAGGGGAATTGACAAGACTAGACAGAGATTGACAAAAACAGCAGCCTTGGGGGACTGATCATTTAACAGGGGAGGAAGTATGGGAGTTTAGATCAGTGGTGGTCAACTTGAAAATTATAGAGGGCCTCCAGTGTAGCCCCACACACCCCCAGAGGGCCACAGAACAGCAGCTTGTTTTCATGGGTTGAAGTACATTCCGTCCACACTGAGGAGTTTTTTATGCACACTGAAGAGAAGGTGGGAGCAAAAAAAGACCACATGGTTGTTGTCAGTAGTAGCAGGGCTTTTTTTCACGCAGTTCCGGCACCTCCAGCACTGAATGTATGTAATAACATGGGGTGTAGGGTGTTCTGAAGGGTCTACTGATGTTGGCTGCTGGGGGATCTATTGTCACTGGTGAGGATCTGATTTTCTGTGAGGGTCTATTGTTGCTGATGAGGAATCTATTGTTGCTGGGGGGGGTCTTATATTGCTGGAAGGGATCTACTGTTGAGGGAGAGGTCTATTTTTACTGGCTGCTGGAGGATCTATTGATGCTGGCTGCTGGGAGATTTGTTGTTAATGCTGGGTGGATATTTTGTTACTGGGTGTATATTTTGTTGTGGGTGGTTCACTGTTGCTGCAGGGAAGCTATTGTTGTTGGGGTGGAGTCCATTGTTGCGGGGGGAGTTTATTATTGTGTGGGGATCTATTGCTGGGATTCTATTCCTGGCTGCAGGGGATCTATTTTACTGCTTTTCTTTTTATCATTAACATGTTCCATACAAATGATTTAGCACCACAAAATGGTACTTGGTTCTGTATTCTCTAAAAGGGGCAGTACTGGTAGGTGGGTAGGGGGTGGAATCAAGGGACAGTGGTCAGAGGTGCGTAGGGGGCAGAGACAAGGGGTGACTCAGACAGGGGGAGTTCCTGCACCTATTTTCCCAGAAAAAAAGCCCTGAGTAGTAGTAACAGTAACATTCAGCAATGGTGTCAGTCACCACAATAATAACCCCTTGCAGTGGTTTCATGGACTGCCCTAATAATCCCCAGCATTGATATCAGTGGACACAATAATAAATCCCTGCATTGGCTTCAGCAACTGCAAAAATAACCTGCAGCATTGGTATCAGTCATAGCAACAATAACCCCCTGCATTGGTGCCAATGACCACAATAATAACCTTTAGTATTGGTGGCAGTGACTGCAATAATAACTCTTTGCATTGGTGTTGGTGGAAACAATATTAACCCCCTGCATTGGTTTCAGTGGTTGAAACAATAACCTACAATGCTGGTGTTAGCCATAGCAATAAAAACCCCTAGCACTGGTGCCAGTGACCACAATAACAACCTCTAGTATTGATATTAGTCACTGCAACAATAATTCTCAGCCTTGGTGCCAGTGACCGCAATAACAACCCTTAGTATTGGATCCGGCAATTGCAGTGATAACCCCCAGCATTGGTGTCAGTGGTCACAATAATAACCCCCCAGCATTGCTGCCAGTGAGCACAATAATAACCCTTAGCATTAGTGTCAGTGACTACAGGAATAATCTCCTAATTGGTGGTCAAGGACAATGCTATTAACCGCCCCTTAACCCCTTCCCCGCATTGATGGTCAGTGGTAGTGTTGCTGACCCCCTTTAACCCCCTCCCTTTAGCCACACAACAGCTGGAAAATGCGGTGAAGTAAGCAATGGAATTGCTTGCTGCACTTTTCTTTAACTGTCACTAAGCAGGGCTTATATGGTTTTTAGCAAATTTCTAATAACTGCTAAATCTAGACACTAAATGTAAAGGCATTATTTAATATTAATATTAATTAATCATTTATATTGGTGCATACAAATCATCATAAGCCTACTTTATAACTCCATTTTGGAACCTCATTAACTAAAAATATATTTATACCTTTATGCTGCAAACAAATGAACATGCTTTCTCTATGGGGTTTGAAACAAAAACACAACAGATGGCACACACTACCTTCAAAGTATAAAAGAAAACACAACACACACAAAGGCCAACATCTGCTCTATAATAACAGCAGAATCACAAGGATTATAATTACCTCTCAGACTAGCTCATAACCACTATTTGTTCTCCTTTCATATGTTGACTTTTTTTTTTTATACTGAACTCAGGTGTGGGCATTAATGTATACGATATGGCAATCTGGGGCCAAAATCCAGAAGAACATAATGTAACTCATGCAAGATCTGACAATTTGACAAGTCTGCTGGCAGAACCTTCATAGTTTTAGGACTTCCACTTGGCAGCACTTGGATCGTCAGTACAAATCCCAACCACGATACTACCTGCATGGAGTTTGCATGTTCTCCCTGTGCCTGCGTGAGTTTGCTCTGGTTACTCCAGTTTTCCCCCACACTCCAAAAGATATGCTGGTCGGTTAAATGGCTCCTGTCTACATTGCCCTAGTGTATATGAATGTGAACTAGGGACCTTAGATTGTAAGCTCCTTGAGGGCAGGGACTGATGTAAATATACATTATATATATCTAAAGTCCTGTGTAAATGATTGGCGCTATATAAGTATCTGTAATAAATAAATAGTTCAAGATGACCTGTACTGTGAAAGCTGTGGAACCAATAATCAATCACTAGAAATACCCCTGGGGTCCCTGCATCTGATTGTTTCCCCTTTATTGACCTACCATCCCATGCTCTGCACTCTGTCACTTTGTGTAGGAGGCCATTTTGGTAGAGGAGCTGTCCACCTGATGACTAGTCTAATGACTAGAAAAGATTGATTCACAAAGCAGCAAGAGAGGTGTAGAAAGCATAGAGCCACAGAATAAATAAAGTAGACGCAGGGAGATCCTTGCATTGCAGGTCCATGGGTACAGCTTCATCTTCAGCAAGGAAGTCCACTGTTTTTAGAAGGAGATCAAAGCCATGAGTAGATTATTCAGGGTTGATATAGTGCATATAAGATTGTAAAGCTTAATTTTGTTGCGTTTAGGTCCATTTTACCTGCCTCTGTACCCCCTACTGTGCACGTACAGTTTTATGGAAGGTACACAACAGTGAATTCTCAAAAAGGGCATTCTTCCTTATATTCCTTAACTCTGGAGCATTCTTCTCCCCAATAGCAACAATATTGGGGCATTCTTCCATTAACTGATACTGCTTTGGGGGCATATTTTCTGTTGCTGACCAACACTGATGGAGCAGTTTTCCTCCCAATGGATACCAACCCTGGGGCTTTCTTCCTGCAATTGAAGAACAGTGATGGGCCATTCTTCCTCCGAATGAACACCTACACTGGGGAATTCTTCCTCTTGTTGACCAACAATGATGGGGCATTCTTCCTCTCACTGAAAAACAATGTAAGAGAGCAATGTTGTATTGGCTACCAATTTAAGGGCCGGTATATTATTATTAACGATTTATATAGCGCCAACAGTTTACGCAGCGCTTTACAATGTAGAGGGGGGACAGCACAATTACAGTACAATACAGAGGGAACAGGAGGGCCTTGCTCGTAGAGCTTACATTCTAAAGGGTGGTGGTACAAAAGGTAATAGTTGCAGGAAATGATTTGATGGGGTTGTTAAGTGGGTGTGGGATAGGCTTCCCTGAATAAGTGAGTTTTCAGGGATCTCCTAAAGGTGGACAGGTTAGGGGCTAATCGGATATACCGGGGCAGGGAATTCCAGAGGATGGGAGAGGCTCTGGAGAAGTCCTGAAGATGAGCATGGGAGGAGGTAACAAGGGAGCTAGAGAGCAGGAGGTCCTGGGAGGAGTGGAGGGGAAGATTTGGGCAATATCTACAAATGAGGTTGGTGATGTAGCTGGAGGCGATGTTGTGGATGGCCTTGTATGTTGTGGTTAGTATTATGAATTTTATACGGTGTGGTAGGGGAAGCCAGTGAAGGGACTGGCAGAGAGGGGCAGCAGTCACAGATCGGTTAGTGAGGTGTATTAGTCTAGCAGCAGCATTCATAATAGACTGAAGGGGGGATAGCCTGCATAAGGGTAGGCCATTAAGGAGAGAGCTGCAGTAGTCAAGGCGGGAAATAATCATGGAATGAATACGTTGCTTTGTAGTGTCATTAGTCAGGAAGGGTCGAATTCTGGAGATGTTGCGGAGGTTAAGGTAGCAGGATTTAGCCAGTGATTGGATGTGGGGGCTGAAGGAGAGGTCAGAGTCAAGGATTACACCCAGGACCCTGGCATGTGTGGAGGGACCAATGGTTGTGCTGTTGATCTTAATGGCAAAGTCATTACATATATATATATATATATATATATATATATATATATAGGTATATTAATTACTCCTGACTGCTGTACTCTGCGTTTGGGAATTTCTCCCTTGCCTTAAAAGCTGGGGTTCACAGATTAATACCTTATTAACAATAAATATCATCAGACTGGGTTACTTGGGCCCCATGATAGCAAACTGAGTGAAGACTCATCCTGATGCGATTAGTATGCCTCGATTAAAATTGTGGGTGGCTTGTTTTAAATCACAAAATGTATTATTCCGTTTTTTCAGTAGTAGGATAGTTGACCTTACCAGTAACTTAACATTATTGCTGCAATGTTCCAAGAGGCCTCTAGAAACCATTACCTTGCTCTAAGAGATTTCTTACATATTACAAAGGTTAGAGACAGCTTACCTGTTACAAGAGCCTGTGACAGCTTGCTCACTTTTCACAAAAATTCTTAGAACCTGGCAGTAAGTTATAAAAAGCAATTAGACATGTCTATATGCTTTGCTGTTTTCCAGAAACCAGTCTGCAGAAGGTCCAAGACACATTAAATTGCCAAAGTTATCAGGTTACTTAACTCTCAATGTTGATCAAAGCTTCCCATGCCAATTATATTCTTCAAATGCATACGCCATTATCCCTAATTATTTACACACTCCTCTCCTGCACATCACCTTATACACATGCAGTACTCTATGCTGGCACAGATAGCAGCTGCAATGACACGGATATTTAATAATCTAGATGGCCTGTCAGTGCAGACAGATCTCACTTCCTAGCTGTGGATGGAATGCCTATGAAATATGCATATAAATGGAATTCCTATAAAAAGTTTATTTAAGAATCCTTGAAAAAATGTTATTATAATTTGTATTTGAGCATAAAATGATGTATAGTAATTTCATTTTCAACAGTGAATACTGTTGTCTAATGAAAAAGTGTTCAACCACTCAAAATTATTATTTTTAATTCAACTTTTGGCCCAGTAAAGAGTCTAAAAGGGGTCTCACTCTTCTGGTATTGTCTAGTGTGCAGTCCAAGCCTGCTGACAAAGTAGAGGCAGGTGGGCTGGTGGATTACAGCAATGCCTGGATTTTTCCCACAGTACTTTTTTCTGCCACTAGATGTCCTCAATCTGAAAGCCAACATCATTGAACCCATTTCTTCTGATCCCAGACTGTCCTTAATCTGCAAACAAGCAGCACAGTGATGAGCTAATCTCTCTGCTTCCTCTTCATATTAGCATGCTTCTTGTCAGCACATGAATGCCATACAATGACTGAAAGAGACTCATATCAGGTCAAATTCAGGTACTTACACTAATTTATATAAAAAAAGTGTAGCACTCTATAGTGATGAAGTCAAAATGTGAATATATATGCACCAAAAAATTACTAATACATTTCTCAACAAAAAAAAACATTTTTAGAAAATTTCTCTTTAATTTACAATAATGAGGATTGCAACAGGCATGAAAAAGCTGCCCCATTTGCAATGTCTACACTTGCATGCCTCCCACCCCTCAATAAGGCACCAAATGTCTACATGTGCAGCCCCCTTTATAAAGTGACAGGCAGGTGCACAAATTTGACCAATTGTGCTATCCCTTTTGGTTTATTGCAGAAGCATGAAGATTGTAACTGAGCCCCATAAACAATCACCAAGGCCCTAGTCTCCTGCCTAGGTAGCCTTGTGGCTGATTTGGATCTGGTACAGGGAAAGCGTTACCAAGGATGACTAGTGGCCAGTGCACCATGGCTGGGACCAGAATGTGACATAATACACGTCATCCAGCCGTAGCCTGCCCAGAAATTTTCCAGTTAGCTGCCCAGCTCTGGGACAGCAATCTAAACACCGACAAACTGAGAGCGATCATCCCTGGAGCAGGTTTACTAAGCAGTTAACCTTTTATACACACATCCTACTGTAACCGCCAGCAGCTGTTTTAACATTAACCATTCACAGCAACTGCTGTTGTGATTCTGACCTTTAAACACTCGACCATCGGAAGATCAGGGCATTTCTTCGGCACTGCGCTACTTTCACTGGCAATAGCACGGTCATACAACACTGTACACAAATTACATTTATGTAATTCTTTTTCACACCAATACAGCTTTATTTTGGTGGTATTTGATCACCGCTGGGTTTTTACTTTTTGCGATATAAACAAAAAAAGACAGAACATGTTGAAAACAAAAAACTATATTTTTTTTATTTTTTGCTATAAAACATATCCAATAAAAGTTAAAAAAATTTAATTTCTTCATAAATTTAGGACAAACTGGATTCTGCTACATATGTTTGGTAGAAAAAAAAAATCCCAATAAGTGTGTATTATTTGATTTGCGAGAGAGTTATACTGTAGCATCTGGTAAAGATATTGGAATTTATTTTTATTTTTTTAATACTAGTAATGGCGGTGATCAGCGACTTACAGTGGGACTGTAATGGTATGCCGGCCAATCTTACACTAGCTGACGCTGGCTGGGGGGTACACTAACTGACTGACAATGACATCAATAGTGACACTAATATAGTGATCAGTGTTATTAGTATACACTGTCGCTGTACTAATGACACTGACTGGGAAGGGGTTAACATCCAGGGGCGATCAAGGGGTTAAATCTGTGCCTAAGGCCCCTTTCACAAATACGGACTGTTTGTCTGTTTTTCATTCATCTGTTGATGGATGAAAAATGGACATCAATGCATTCCTATGGAAAAACAGATGACAACGGATGATCATCTATTTTCATCCGCTTCCATCAACATCCATTTTTTTGAACAGATAAAAGCCCTATTTAAAAAAAAAACGGATCAGACGAAGAATGGATGTAAACTGACAAATCGTCACTTTTTCATCCGTTTTTGCATTGGTAGTGGATGTAAAAGAAAAAAAACTGATGAAAAACTAATGAACTAAACTGATGAAAAACGGATGAACTGAACTGATGAAAAATGGATGAACTGAACTGATGAAATGAACGGTTCGTATGTGTGAAAGGGGCCTTACTAGGTGTAATGTGTGTGTTATGTGGTGCTTTTACTAAGCGTGCTTGCTGTTTTTTCCCCGCTTTGCAGGGAATACAAAACAACAAGATCGCCTGTCATTATTTGAAGCTCTGTGTTGTTTATAACACAGAGCTCCCTTTCCCTGAATGATGGAGCAGATCAGCGGGTGCCAGAGGTCAATCATTGGCTGGCACCAGCTGATCTGCTTGTGCTGTGACTAATCATAGAACAGCCGGGATGGCGGGCGTGTGCCCCCCTACCTGAGAAGTGCTGAATTACATATCAGATACGCGATCCAGCGCAGCGAGGCTGCTTTGCCATCATACTTCTAAGTAAAGCGGTCGGCAAGCGGTTAAAGAAAATGTCTGTATCACTTGCTGCCATGTTCTTTAAATTTTAATTAGAGACCTCAGAAATTCAGCTTAATCACTTCTAAATATATTTTTTAATGAAAAGAAGAGAAAAATGATGCAGAAAATATCTGCAGAAATGAATATTACAAAACAGATATATACACAACAGTAAAATAAATGGGAATAAAAGGAAAAAATACTAAAGCCCAACACTCGGAAAATTAAAAGTCTGTGCAGCCCCACTGCCAGGGTTAACTGCTTGTATTTGTATAGAAGCTTGGGAAAAGCAGTTTTATTTACCTGACCATCTACTCCAGTAGGTTCCTCCTAGTTACAAGACTGGTCACTGAAGCCTTTTGCTCTTCTGTGCTGTTGTGGTCAGTTACCTACTGATGTCATCATCTAGGAAACCAGAAAAGCACTTCTCTTCACCTGATTCTCCACTTCCCCAGTCGACAGCGAACCCTAAACTCCAGTAGTGGACTGTCCCTCAGTGTGCTCACCTTCAGTGCAGACTGAGCCATGGGTCCTGCATCAGACTTAATGGAGTCAGGAAAAATTTAGACCACAGAAGTGTGACGGACAAAAGGCTGCAAGGGTTGCTCTGGCAGGACAGAAAAGCTTATGGGAGCAGAGGATCAAATAATTAAAATGTATCCCCCTAGACATAAATGAGCAGTTTATTCATGCAGTGTGGATGCAGCCCCATTGCAAGAGAGGACTTTTTGTGTTCTTGGAGTTCAGCTTTAAGTAAAGTTTACCTAGTCTTTGGTTCCATGCACAGTCCGATTTGCATGCAGAGTAGGTCCATTCTCAGATATCAGAGTCACTGGCTATCATAAATGACTCTTAGCATTCCTTCATAGTTTCAATGTGAAGATGAACAAGCAGCAGCTTTTTATGTCCCTCTAGAGGGTTTTCATATATAATAAAACCCAACTTGAAGTTTCTAAGGGTTGTGCCGATAGGTGTTCTGGAGTATTTTATCATCCTCAGCAGACACATGCTAATGCCAATTCTCCTAAATAAATCTATATTTCCAGATGACAAAGTTTCACAATATGACAGCTAATATATGATTAATGAAATATTATTATTATTCTTAAACAGGACTTTTATAGCGCCAACAGTTTGCTTAGTGCTTTACAAAATGAAGGCAGACATCACAGTTACAATACAATCTGGTTCAAGAGGAATGAGAGGGCCCTGGTCGTTAGAGCTTACAACCTCAAATTATGATTTCTTAGACACCATTGATTTCCCAGATATTATATAATATAGAAATGGATATTATGAATGTCTCACTTAGGAGGTCAAATCTGCCCTGTCTACCTTCTAGACCTTGTATTATAGGCGCATTTGGTGTCTAACTGATTGGCATTTCCCATACATTAGTGTAACCAGGAAGGTTACTCTATTGCAGTAGGAGTTTTGGAATATGAATAGAATTTGGCCTTTGCAGTTAATAAAAAAAAAAAACCCAGACTCATAAATATGTATTGCTCCAACTATTCTGTAGACCCGACTGCTTTTTATGACACTACTGCATTCCATCTTACACTAGGTTCATACCTATACATTTGCTGCGGCTCGCGTTTGCACGGGCACAGCAGCCCATTGATTTGAATAGGCTGTTATACCTCCGTAAAACGTAGGAAAAAGGTCCCTGCACCTTTTGCACCATACGATTTCCCGCACCTGAAAACACACTGCGTGAGATTTAAATTCGACAATTTCTTTTACTGACTTGGCAGTAGGGTGGCAGTGTGCTCCGTATGACTTCCCCATTTTCTCCAGTTTGGGGTTCATCAGACCTCATTATCGCCTCAATGAGATACTTGCCTGGATAACAAATAGACCTGGTGAACTTGTGTTTTTCTGTAGTTTAAAGGTCAAAGTATGTAACTGAGGCCCATGTTAAAATACTGAAAAATCAGAACCCCCGTTTCTTGCAGCTACAACCCCTCCAGTATGTTTAGTCACAATAAAAACTGCATTCTCATCCATTTTGACAAATTCCACCATGAGGAAGATCTGTATAGGTTAAAATGAGTAACTAAGCTGTTTTTATTTTACATGACCTAAAATGAGAGGGTGATGACTACAAGGCATCAGAGATGATGGCTCTTATGTATGTTTGGATCTTTCAGGCTAGGTTCACACCATGTACAGTATAGCCTATGAATTGCACAGGAATTCACACAGCATTCCTGTGCAATTTACATGCAACTCATTTTGAATGTGCTCAAATCACACTACATCACATCACAAATAGGGCATGCACTACTTTTGGAAATACACTGCAACTGGATTCACCTCCGTAACATCTCTAAAATTCGCCCCTTTTTAACAAATGAAACCACCAAGCTCCTCATTCACTCCCTTGTTATCTCTCACCTTGACTATTGCAACTCCCTTCTCATTGACCTGCCTCTCCATAGGCTATCCCCTCTTTAGTCTATCATGAATGCTGCTGCCAGACTTATCCACCTTACCAACTGCTCAGTGTCTGCCAACCCTCTACTCCAATCCCTACACTGGCTCCCAATCACCCAGCGAATTAATTTCAAAATACTAACCACAACATACAAAGCCGTTCACAACTCTGTCCTGAGCTACATTGCTAATCTTGTCTCCAAATATCATCCAAAACGACCTCTCCGCTCCTCTCAAGACCTCCTGCTTTCAAGCTCTCTCATCTCCTCCTCCCATGCTCATCTCCAGGATTTCTCCAGCGCCTCTCCCATCCTCTGGAACTCGCTACCTCCATCTATCCGGCTATACCCTACTCTTGCTACCTTCAGGCGATCCCTGAAAACTCATCTCTTCAGGAAAGCCTATCACGTCTCCAACTAATCTCCTACCACTTCCATCAGCTCATTCCCCACAGTTACAACCTTTTGTACCACCTGCCCCACCCTATTAGATTGTAAGCTCTTCTGAGCAGGGCACTCTTAATCCTCTTGTATTTTATTGTATTATAACTGTATTGTCTCCCTTTTATATTGTAAAGCGCTGCGTAAACTGTTGGCGCTATATAAATCCTGAATAATAACAATAACTGGATCGTATGGTACTTTTGGATCATGCGATCCGGTGCAGGCAAACACAGAGTTTTGTGACCTGTATTTGGGGTGTCATTATTCATGCACTGACACTCTCTGCAGATCACAAGGGCAGTGCATTTTGAATGTGGTGTGGGAAACGCGCACGGATCGTGGGTTTCCCGCACTGTGTTCTTGTGTGAACTGGGGCTTAAGAATTCTTATCCATTGGCCTACACAGCTGGTGGTGATACTTGGACATTATCTTTTTTATAGACTAGAGTGTTAAAAGCAATGCATCAATGGTTTATTATTTTGTCCCGGATATATCTCCTTTTTAAGAAGCATAGTTTACAAGCTGTAGTTTTTCAGCTAAACAAGATTTAGTTGATACACTGTCTTTATATTCCCGGTAGGAATTTAGTCCTTGACGCAACTGTTCCAATAAGCAGCACTAGGCAGACAGTGATGGTGATAAACTATAATCTTTACTGATAACCCGAGACTCTGTAATGTATTCCAAGGCCGGGGGATCCCAGGTGATCTCTAGCAGATGCACTTCATCAGAATCTCCTAGCACAGCATCAGCCCCCCCTCTGGCTATATTTCACACGTGACACATCACACTGTCTGCCATGGATATTTTAGAGTATGAGCAGGCCAAGGTTATTAACCTCTCTGCTTCCAAAGAAAAATATGGGATGCTTTTTGAACAATTGAATTAAATTTTGAACAATAAACAATTATTGTGTTGAAACAATAGTACTATGGTATTTTTCAGCCACAATGGAGAATACTGTCAGTCTGCCAACAACATAGTAAATAGTAAGGCCATGACCTAGTCCAGCTTAAAGATTTACTTCAGCTGAGGCCATTATTATGTTGGGTAGATCCTGGGAGGCCGAATTATCTGCTGGCTTGCTATAGCTCTTGGGGAGTTTAAATCCCTGCATTTTAGTCCCCAGCTTAGTCCACCCGCTGCAGCCATAATAAAACAGTATTGCTGGAATTGGAGCCTTGTTTTATTTTTTTTAATAGTTCAGTGTTAGAGGAATTTTTTTCATGTTTTTGCACACAGGTAAAAAAATCTTCATTTGTGTGCCAATTATTTCAACCCCCAGAACGTTATATACTTTCTGAAAGCAGAGGCCCTGTAGAATAAAAAGACGATAGCTGCAATTTTTATGTCGCATGATATTTGCGCTGTTTATCTGTTTATCAAAAGCAAATTTTCAGAAAAAAATATAATAAAATGAATTTTAGTGCAAACACACACAATATAATATCTATTTTTGGTAAAATATAAAAGATGAGTTGGCGTCAAGTAAATAGATACCAAAGATGTCAAGTCCTAAAATTGAATGTGCCTGTGATTTCGCAAAAAGAAAAAAAAAAAAAAAACAACAGTACCCACAAATCTTCATATGTGACTATTTTAAAGCGGTTGTATAGCTATTTTTGCGAGTTTAGGAGATATTCCCCTCGCAATGAGCCGCTGACTGCAGCGGCGCATGCGCACAGGGGATTCTAGGCTGAAAGCCCAGCAGCCGCCGGACTTTGCTGGAAAAAAGTCTCCCGTGCGCTAGTGCGAGAGTGACGACATCGCGGCTCCGGCCACTCACAGCGGAATACCCGGAAGGCACGCAGAGGGGAAATGTCAGCTCCCTCGCCGTGGACCGGGTGAGATGCCGGCGCCTCGTTCTAAGGTAAGTATCTCATAAGGAGCTAGTATGTGGTGCATAATAGCTCATAATGCCTTTTCCCTTACAGGTGTAGGGAAAAAAAAAAAGTCAGCGGGTTTACTACCGCTTTAAAGCCTTTACAGCTAATCAGTTAAGCTTTCACTGTGAGCTCTGGTGCTAAAATAATTGCTTTCACTCTGATGTTCACGGCAATACCTCACATGTGCGGTGCAACTGCAGTTTACATGCATGTGCACATCCTAAGAATGCATTTGCGTGTGTGGGGGGGGCAATAGGAGTTACAATTATTTTTATTTTTTTATGCATTTTCTTTACTTTATTGTTGTCACAAGAAGTAATAAACCCCCATATGATAGGATTGGGCAGGTGACAGGCACTCTTTAGGAAACATTAGGGGTCAATAGACTGCAATGTCTCCCCCGACCTTCATAGCATCTAACCAAGCACATATCTGCTTGGTTAGATGTTCAACCAGCTGTACCAACCACAAAATGGAAGATCTGAAACGGAAATTGAAATCTGAAATCATCATCGCTTCCGGTTTCATTTACTACAGAGGAGATCAAAGCAGGGATGTGCCTCGGTCTCCTCCCGTTCTCCATCCTGAAGTCGGTGGATCTGGTCCTGGGCTCCTGGTAAGAGCAGGAGAGCTCAGGAACCACATGGGAGGAGGGGGGATAGGTGGTACACTGTGCCACTTATACAGTAAAAGTAATTGGCATCTATACAGCCACTGCATCACTTTTACTCTCAAGCTGGGAGTTGGCTGAAAAAAACTGACCCAGGCTGATGACTGCTCCTGCTGCCATTAGCTTGTGCTTAAAGCGGAGTTCCGCCGGAAAAAAAAAAATAAAGGTCAGCAGCTACAAATACTGCAGCTGCTGACTTTTAAAATAAGGACACTTACCTGTCCAGGGTGCCGGTGTTCTGTCGAGTAGTGCCCCCCATCGGATAGTGCCTGGGCTGAAGGGCGCATGCGCAGTACGTAACAGCACAACAGCTGAATTTAACATCAGCTGTTGTGACGGCGAGATGGCACAGGCGCACAATAGCTGACAGAATTTTTATTTTCTGTCAGATTGTGTCCCACGCTCCCGTGGTGAGTTCATGTCCATGATGGGCGGTTTTCTACAGGTTGTGGGCGGAATTAGATGGCCAGTGCTGCAAAAAAATATAACTTTGTGATGGGCGAATTTTTACATTTCTTGTGGGCGAAATTAGATGGCCAGTGCAGAAAAAAAAATAAACGCGATTTTTTTTTTTGCTGCACTGGCCATTCAATTCCGCCTACAAAAAATGTAAAAATCGGCCCATCACAAAGTCTATTTTTTCTCCTGCACTAGCCATCTAATTCCGCCCACGTGTAGAAATCCGCCCATCATGGACATAAACTCACCACGGGAGCGCGGGGCACAATCTGACAGAAAATAAAAATCCTGTCAGTTATTGTGCGCCTGCGCCGTCCCACCGTCACAACAGCTGATGTTAAAATCAGCTGCTGTGCTGTTACATGTTGCACATGCGCCCCTCAGCCCTGGCACTATCCGATGGGGAGCACTTCTCGACAGAAAACCGGCAATGGAGGTGCCGCCATCTTCAGTAAGGGAATCAGGAAGTGAAGCCTTGCAGCTTAACAGCCTGGTTCTCTAATGCGCATGCATGAGTCGCGCTGCACATTCTGAATGGTCCCTTCTGTCTTCTGGGACCTGTGTCTCTCCCAGAAAACAGCGGGGGGATGGAGGAGAGGCCGGATATGGCATAGTTCGCCGTGGCTTCTGTGGCGCTTTTTCGCTGGAAGTGGGAGCAAATGCCTGAACTAGACAGATGTGACACCGGAGGGGGGAGGAACTGGATCAGTAGAAGTTACATATATGGGTGGAACTCCACTTTAATGGTTCTCTCTTTTGGATGTACGTACAGTATTATGTCCAGAAAGCCGAACTACTTAATGAATAAGTTCACCTTACTGTGGTTCTAAAGTCTACCTCTATTCTCAGCAGCATAAGGAGCTTAAAAAAAAACCTCACCACTTGCCCTACCACCCCCATCCCCTAAACACTTACCTGGCTCCATGTCTCCCCTCCAGTGCTTACTTTGGCTCCAGAACCGCTCCACACACTTCCTGCTTTCACATGATAATCACATGAAATAGTGACAGTGCATATTTTTAGCACTGATCACTGTATTGGTGTCACTGGTCCCCAAAAAGTGTCACTTATTGTCAGATTCGTCCGCCGCAGTGTCGCAGTCCCACTAAATACCGCCATTACTAGTAAAAAAATTTTAAAAATAAAAAGTCCCTAAAGCTATCCCATAGTTTGTAGACGCAAACCAATTTTTTGCGCAAACCAAACAAATATGTGCTTAATGGGATTTATTTTATCAAAAACATGTAGCAGAATACATATTGGCCTAAATTGATGAAGAAATTAGATTTTTTACATCTTTTTCTATTGGATATATTTTATAGCAGAAAGAAAAAAAATATATCTTTTTTTTTTTCAAAATAGCCGGTCTTTTTTTTTTTTTTTTTATAGCGCAAAAAATAAAAACCGCAGAGGTGATCAAATATCACCAAAAGAAGCTCTATTTGTGGGAAAAAAAGGTCAATTTTATTTGGGTACAGTGCACTACCGCGCAGCTGTCAGTTAAAGTAATCGCAAAAAATGGCCTGGTCAGGGAGGGGGTAAAACCTTCTGGAACAGAGGTGGTAAAAAAAACATTTTCCAACAAGCTCCCTATGCAATTTGCAATGCTCCCTCCTTCTCTAGCTGCAGAAGCTGAGCTTAGTTTGCTGACTTAGGTTTTGTATACACGAACCCTGAACACCGAGATGAACCAAAATGCTACTGTGACCCACCTGATGGAAAAAACATATGTTTAATCCAGCAATTATCTGATCTTATTTCTCATGCTGAAGCAAAGGGCTTTTATTATGCCAATTACTAATTCATGAACTTTAACTTATGGTTTTATGTGTATGAACATTTATCATTAACCTGATGAATGCTCCTGTAATAACCATATTGTTTGCACATTAAAGGACGCTAACTGAAATGCAAATTTCTATCTGTGAAGTCGCACTTCTTGAATAATTGTAGCTATTTCTGTCCACAGAAACAAAAGCCCATATGGGTACAAATGTCTTCCTTTGTTACATGGGCAGCTCAGGTATCATTTCAAAATGTTTATCATACATGCTTGTCTATAGGTGGGAAACCCCAACAGACCTATATTTATAGGAGACCACTTAAAAGCTACATTCTCTTTCAGGGCTGTGATTAGCTCTACCTGTGCTCCCCAATTCAAAGTTTTTCTTTAAACTGCTCCCAATTTCAGTTACCGTGGCAACCAGTTATTTGGATCATCCTGTCTTATGAGAAATGCCAGATCTTTTATGAAATTATTTTTTAAATTTGTATGTAGCACCCTCCTAGTTAGGCGCTAGGCTGTAAGGTAAATTTAGTTCTTTTTTTGTGCGCCTCTGTAATCAGTGGATCCGCTGTTGATTGTTTTGTCCAGATCTGGGTCACACGGACTGCAGGTTTGATTGCTTCTCCCTGCTCCAGATCATAGGAGTGGAGCAAGTCAAATGATCAGTCTAAATATTTATGGGACCACAGCCAATCCCTGGGGAGGTGTGCCCAGTAGGTGGCTGAAAAGTACATACATAGTCTGGGTTCTGGAGCAGTTGTGTCTTGTCCAAAAGGAGAAGTCAACAGCCTGACGGGCTGCTGTCCTTCTTAGCAGCTCAGCTGAAGTTCATCGAGGTCCCAGCAAGGACAGTGCTGGGGGGCCTATTTTCCTGAGACTTCTTGGAGCAGATTGAGGGATTTCACTAAGAATCTGGTGTGGGAGCTCACGGCTGAATGTCTGGCTGATATTGGAAGGAGGCAATTAATTATGCAGGGACACTGAGTACAGACCTGTGCCTAGAATACTAGTGACTGTTTTACTGCTCTTCCTATTGCATGAGTACTAGTGATTGCCTGGACTGAGGCAAAGCTTTCAACGCTTCAGTGTTGCTTCTTCCCTGGGCTTCAACTGGAGGGACTATGCTAAGAAGTGTCAATAGAGAGCAGTGTCCTTTTACTATTGTACAGTACTTCTGGACTTTCCCACAGATCCCTACACCTAACCCAAGCTTAATCTGCAGTAAAACATAAAAAGACAACCCCCTTGACTGATCAATGAGCCAAAGTGAGTGATAGTTGCAGTTTGCCTGGCTTCCTCTAGACTATTTGCTGAAAAGAACCTGTGGCAACCAGCAGCCCTTACAGGGGTGGGCGCTACATGTAGGCATTATTGTGCCTTCAGCTTTGCAAAGCAAGAAAAAAGCATAGCAGCATTACCTGTGTTGTATTCTGGAGTAAAGACCCTGCATTCACCTACTGCATGTGTTTGTATTCAGTTCCAGCCCTTCTGGTTAGGTGATGACAATAATGTCCCAACTTCCTGTCCCTGACTGCACTGATGATTGTTGAGGAAAGTGGAAAAAAAGTGCTGGACTAATTTTATTATTTATTATTTTTATTTATTTATTAGTTATTTTATTGATATTGCTATCTGAAAGTACTGATGTTGCTGTAAATTATCTGGTTCCAGGGCAGGCGACTTCTGCACTCCAGAGGATCTCCGCAGTCTCCTTGGCTTGTAGTGTAATGAAAAAAAAATGGAAATTGAAGTGCCATACTAATGCCCTGTACACACGGTCGGATTTTCCGACGGAAAATGTGTGATAGGACCTTGTTGTCGGAAATTCCGACCGTGTGTATGCTCCATCACACATTTTCCATCGGATTTTCCGACACACAAAGTTTGAGAGCTTGCTATATAATTTTCCGACAACAAAATCCGTTGTCGGAAATTCCGATCGTGTGTACACAAATCCGACGGACAAAGTGCCACGCATGCTCAGAATAAATAAAGTGATGAAAGCTATTGGCCACTGCCCTGTTTATAGTTCCGATGTACGTGTTTTACGTCACCGCGTTTAGAACGATCGGATTTTCCGACAACTTTGTGTGACCGCGTGTATGGAAGACAAGTTTGAGCCAACATCCGTCGGAAAAAATCCTAGGATTTTGTTGTCGGAATGTCCGATCGATGTCCGACCGTGTGTACGGGGCATAAGACTTTATTCCAATTAAAGTAAGCGGGGCACTCCAAAGAGTATCCAACAAATTTTAGGGGTACAAAAATGCCCCTTCATCAGGGCTAGAAAAAACATAAGGACATCTCGATATCAATAAAATATCTCCTCCTCAGGATCATAAAAATAATAAATAATCCTAAAAATACAAAAATAAAAGTGATAATGATTATTGTGACTATTATTACTGTTTTCACCCAATTGATTAACTAAAATGGTATGTTTTTTTTTTATTCAGTTTCTCACATTTGTCTGAGGTTCTTATATATTATCTGTTTGATGCTATCTGACATTAGTTTTTATACATCAGATACTATTGGCTATTGGGTATTTGGTTTTAAACATGACCCTGAGAACGGGATATTGCATTGATGTTGTATTGATATGGAGATGTTCTTATGTTTTTTCTAGACCTGATGAAGGGGGATTTTTTGGATCCTCAAACATGTCAGATATTTTTTTGACTCTACCCCTGATTTTTATTGAAATAAAGTTGTATCTGGACCTAGCAATGGTGTGGTGCTCCAATTACCATTTTTGTTACATTACACTGATGTTTGTGTCTGCAAGACTTCCGTTTGCAAAGTCCCTTTCATACTAGTGATCCTATAGAGAGACAGAACCTACCATGTTATTGGTAAGTAAGGTAAGTCAGTGGTTCTCAACATCAGTCCTCAAGTACCTCCAACAGGCCATGTTTGCGGGTTTTCCTTTAGCTTGCACAGGTGCTTTAAATCAGAGTCAATGGCTTGGTATTTTGGACAGCTCTTTTATCTAAGAGAAATTCCCAAAACATGGCCTGTTTGGGGTACTTGAGGACTGAGGTTGAGAACCACTGAGGTAAGTGACATATTGGAGGGAATTCAATAAGCATTTGCGACCCTAGTCTTTTGGTGTGGCCCTTTAAAAAAATCTTGTGCTAGATTCAAAAAGCCCTGCCACCAATTTTGGAAGTTTTACCAAAAAGTCTGGCATATTCAAATAATTCCTTATAGCACCACTTTTACAACTGACACTATGGCTGCACCAAATTCAAAAATAATTACCTCCAGTTCATAGATAATGATAATTAAGACCAATTCTAAGTTGGTCTACAGAGACAGGCTCACTGTGTTGAAGTGCAGTAGATTTGCCACCTCTACGCCCTCTCCTTTCCACTTACTTACTTTCCATAACTGGTTGTCAAGGACACTGACAGCTTTACAGCCGACAGGCTCCAACAACCAGTGATCCTGGCAGTGGGCAGTGCCTCATGGGGAAGCCGAGTTACTAGTTCCCCATCAGATCAGCTCTCTCCTTGTGATTGATAGCAGGCAGAGGGCAGATTCTAGAGTTAATAGCAGTCTGTCCATTGGCTATGGATCCGCCCACTTGTAGGCAGGTTGCCTACAGTATGTTAATTAGGTAGTTGACTGAGCCAGGCTGAGGAAGGGTTAATGTTCTGCAGTACTGTTCCCAGGCTTTTTGGACCCTGCCTATGCTCCCTGTTATATAAGAAGGGGGAAGGCCGGGAACAGTGTTCTCTCTTTCCGGGTCTTGTTAGTGTCGCTGAATACCAATCAAGCTCTGCCCACCCAATTGCAAAGCTCTTTGACCGCAGTGCTGCATGTGTAACAGTTGCAGTGACAGAGAGGGAGCTCAGCTGCACTCAGGATGAAATCTCCATATGGACACTCTGACCTCAGAGCACCTCCACATGGCAAATGTTGGTTCTTGCCTCAACTTAATGTATATGTTTCCAGTAGGTACATAACTTTGGGGCAAGCACTGACATTTATAATGAGGGAGCACAGCAGAATTTGAAACAGTGTCTCTGACACTCTTTATGAATTCCCCTAAATATTTAAAGTGAGTGGACCCATGCCACAAGAGTAAGTATAGCTTACCAAGATGTTTCAAGTAATACAGCGATCAGCCATAATTTTATGATCACTGACGGGTTAAGTGAATAACATTGATTTACAAGTAACAATGGTATCTGAAAGTGGGTGGGTATATTAGGCAGCAAGTAAACAGGTTGTCCCTGATGCTGATGCAGAAAAGCAGAAAAAATGGGCATCACTATTTGTTGTGTATGGCCACTGGTCAGAGGTCCACAGCCAAAAGCACCTATAATGGACATGTGGGCTTCAGATCTAGTCCACTGAGCAATGGAGGAAGGTGGCCCAGTGTGGTAAATCACATTTTCTTTTACATCATGTGGATGTCCTGGTGCATGTGCATTGCTTACCTGGGGAAGAGATGTATGGGAACAAGGCAAGCCGAGGTGGTGTGCTTTGGGCAATGGTCAGTTGGGAAAGATTGGGTCCTGTCATTAACATGGATGTTACTTTGACAAGAAAAAAATGGAAGGATTCCCTCAAGGGCTTTTTTAGCAGCTGGGTATTCTAATAAAAAAAAATCCAATAGTACTTAACCAAAAATAAAACAAATCCAATTTGATTCTTATTTAAAAACAACTAATACTTGAATCAAAAACCAAATGGTATCCTATAAATAAATAACAATATATAATTCCAAACAAACCAGCATATATGGACATTAACAAACTCAGCATGTTTGTTCCACCAGTACTGCAAATGAACAAAGTGATAACTTTTATTTTACTACACTTTTACCATTTCATTGATGAATTCATTGAGATTATTGTAAAACATTACAGGTGCTGTACATTTCCCTATCCCAGGAGGGTCCACATGTGTGGCTCCTTGCAAGCCTTCTGGACCCGGGCTTGAGGAGGTGGGAGCGGCGTGTGGAGATTTTTGAACCGCTGGGATCTTTTTAAACAATTTATGGCTATAGGTTAGAGTTCAATGTCTTGAGCGGTAATTATCAATTTACTAAATATATCAAATGCACAAATGCTCACAGAATATGAGGTATTGAACATATGGATGTTTTGATTAGAATACCCAGCTGCTAAAAAAACCTCGGGGGAATCCTTCCATTTCTTCAATTATTATTGGGGGTGTGCAGCCCTTCAGACTCTCGGATATGCGTTTTTCTATACTCTATGATACTTTAACAAGTACCAGCTACCTAAACATTGTTACTTACAAAGTACACCCCTTCATGGAAACAGTATTCCCTGATGGCAGTGGCCTCTTTCGGCAGAATAATGTGCCTTACCTCACTGCCAAAATGTTTCAAGAATGGTTTGAGGAACACAACAACGAGTTTGAGTTGTTGACTTGGCATCCATATTCTCCAGTTCTCAATAAAACTGAGCATCTGTGGGAAGTGACAGAAACACAGATCTGATCTATGGAGGCCCCACCTACATTACTTAAAGGATCTGCTACTGATGGCTTGGTGCCAGATACCACACCATACCTTCAGAGGTTTCATGGTGTCCATGTCGCAACAGGTCAGGGTTGTTTTGGGAGCAAAAGGGGCACCTACTCAATATTAGGTGAGTGGTCATAAAGGTGTAGCTTACCGGTGTATACTTTTTATTAATAGGCTAATAGTAATCCTAGTCACCCCAGTGCCAGAGCTGCCAGATGGCCAGTCTAGGTCTGGATATGTACACACTATGTAAAAACTACATCCAGCATCATATTGTATACGTATATCGAAAAATGATCTGCCAAAAAAATTTTTTTTTTTTTTCAAATACGACTAGTAGGCAAATAATTTTCAAGCAGTAAAGGCCCCTGTGGGCAAACCCTTCAACAAATGACTATAAAATATAAGCACAAGTATTCTAATTAAACTGGTTCTGCAGATTAGACTCTTGTCAGAAAACTGGAAGAGATCAGGCTTATGCTCACATATTAGTTCTCCATAATATACATACAGAATGCAAGATATGATTCTGTGGTTTAATGAAGATATACAAGCATAGGATAATGAAAACCTAAACCTACATAATGATGAATTGACATACCTGACACATACCATTTTGTGAACATCCTCTGTCAGCAGCAGAACTAGTAATACAACTCGTTATTGACTAATTAGAGTAATTAGTGTGAATTATTCCTATTAGGGCCATATGCAGCCATTGATAATTATCAGGCTGCTGTGCCGCCTGTAGAGTGTTCTGCTGCGCTAAACCAAGCCCATGCCAAGAAGACACAGGGGAGATGTACAGACAGACAGGCGCAACGCTATGGACTATACATTAACATGACTGAAGCACAGGCTTTGGCTTTTCTGCAGGGATATTAGTAAGACCTCTGCACGGTTCTGCCTAATGGAAATGTAACTTCATTAAAATAAATTATGTATTTGTTTGAGCCAACTCAATAAAGCAATGCAAAGAACAATTATGAAATGCAAAATGCAGTATTCTGCAGGGTCTGATAAGATTTTAGCTTACTGACAGACTAGGGAGATCTGATTGATTGCCATTGGTTACTGCACAGGTTTCAGTTCATTCTTTGTATTACTGAATTATTCAACTTATGTGAAATATTCATTGGGTTTGGATTCATTGTGTTTTTTTTTTTTCAAAAGTGTCAAACTAAAAAAATAAAATTAACAATAAAAAAAAAAAAAAATTTAAAGCGCCCCTGTCCCCGTGTGCTTGCACGCAGAAGCTAATGCATACGTAAGTCTTGCCCACATATGAAAACGGTGTTCAAACCACACATGTGAGGTATTGCCGCGAATGTTAGAGTGAGAGCAATAATTCTAGATCTAGACCTCCTCTGTAACTCAAAACATGTAACCAGTAAAAAAATGTAAACCGTCGCCTATGGGGATTTTTACGTACCGAAGTTTGTCGCCATTCCACGAGCGTGTTCAATTTTGAAGCGTGACATGTTAGGTATCTATTTACTCGGCGTAACATCATCTTTCACATTATGCAAAAAAATTGGGCTAACTTTTATTATTATAGCGCCAACCATTTGTGCAGCGCTTTACAACATGAGGGCAGACAGTACACTTACAATACAAATCAATACAGGAGGGATCAGAGGGCCCTGCTCAATAGAGCTTACAATCTAGAAGGGAGGGTCAAGTGGAAACAAAAGGTAATAACTGTGGGGGCTGAGCTGATGGAGAAAATGAAAATACAGTTGTTAGGTGTGGGTAGGGTAGGCTTCTCTGAAGAGAAGGGTTTTCAGGGATCATCTAAAAGCTAATAAAGTAGGAGATAAGCGGACAGATTGGGGTAGGGCATTCCATAGGATTAGAGAGGCTTTGGAAAAGTCCTGGAGGCGAGCATGGGAGGAGGTGATGAGGGAGCTAGAGAGCAGGAGGTCTTGAGAGGAACGAAGAGAACAAGCAGGTTGGCATTTAGAGACTAAGCTAGTAATGTAGCTGGGGGCGAAATTGTGGATGGCTTCGTACGTAGTTGTTAGTATTTTGAATTTAATTCTTTGGCCGAGCGGAAGCCAGTGGGGGGATTGATAGAGAGGAGCGGCAGAGACGGAGTGATTGGCAAGGTGGATGAGTCTGGCAGCAGCATTCATGATGGATTGAAAAGGTGATAGACTAGTTGCAACGACCACCATTGTATTCTCCAGGGTCTTTGCTAAAAAAACATATATGTTTGGGGGTTCTATGTAATTTTCTAGCAAAAAAATTATGAATTTTACATGTAGGAGAGAAATGTCAGAATTGGCCTGGATGGGAAGTGGTTAAAGCAGCTGTGCAAAGAGAGTGTTTCTAATCTCAGCTCATTACCTGTATAGAAGACACCTGGGAGCCAGAAATCTTGCTGATTGATAGCGGATCAAATACTTATTTCACTCATTAAAATGCAAATCAATTTATAAAACTTTTTTGAAATTAGTTTTTCTGGATATTTTTGTTGTTATTCTGTCTCTGACTGTTACGCAGCGTACACACGAGCGGACTTTTCGGACGGACCGAGTCCGGCGGACAATCCGATCGTGTGTGGGCTTCATCGGACCTTCAGCAGACTTTTCCAGTCAAAAATCTGACGGACTTTAGATTTGAAACATGCTTCAAATCTTTCCGACGGACTCGAGTCCGGTCGAAAAATCCGCTCGTCTGTATGCTAGTCCGATGGACGAAAACCCACGCTAGGGCAGCTATTGGCTACTGGCTATCAACTTCCTCATTTTAGTCCGGTCGTACGTCATCGCGACTTTGGTGTGATCATGTGTAGGCAAGTCTGTTCGTTCAAAAGTCCATCGGAAGTCTGTCAAAAGTCTGACGAAAGTCTGCCGAAATGGCCGTCGGACTTTTGTTGCCGAAAAGTCCGCACGTGTGTACACGGCCTTAGACTCCATTCACACCTGAGCGTTTTGTAGCTTGAAGCCTGAAGCTACAAAATGCTTGAGGGGAAAAAATACATAATTCTCTATTGAGATGGTTCACATCTCCACTCCAAGTCACCTGAAGCCCTACGCCTGAAGCTCAAACAAGTTCTGGACCCTTTTTTTGTCACTCGAATCTGGCATATTTGGGCGTTTTTGGAGCAGGAAGCAGATGACAAAATCTGAAAACATAGCAACAAATGATGAAACAGATGATCATTTTTCCTATTGACTAATAAAAAAAAACGCCAAAGCTCAAAAACGCCGGAAAACGGTGCATGAAAAAGCGCAAATATGCCCGACAAAACACACAACAAAACGCCGGAAAAAACGCTCAAAGATGCTACTCTCAGGTGTGAATGGGGCCTTAGAATAAACCTACCATTACAATTTTAGAGTGATCATTTCTTTGACAGTGGGCAAACGTACAAAATCAGCAGGGGATCAAATACTTTTTTCCCTCACTGTAATGCCCTGTACACACGATCGGAAATTCCGACAACAAAATCCATGGATTTTTTCTGACGGATGTTGGCTCAAACTTGTTTTGCATAAACACGGTCGCACAAAGTTGTCGAAAGATCCGATCGTTCTGAATGCGGTGACGTAAAACACGTACGTCGAGACTATAAACGGGGCAGTAGCCAATAGCTTTCGTCTCTTAATTTATTCTGAGCACGCGTGGCACTTTGTGTGTCGGAATTGTCCACACACGGTCGGAATTTACATGAACAGATTTTTTCGTCGGAAAATTTTATAGCAAGCTCTCAAACTTTGTGTGTTGGAAATTCCGATGGAAAAAGTCCGAAGGAGCCCACACACAGTAGGAATTTCCGACAACAAGCTCCGATCACACATATTCCGTTGGAAAGTCCGACCGTGTGTACAGGGCATAAGTATCTGGCATTTCCAGGTATGGAGAAACATGTAACTTGCTCCCTTTGATGGTACCTGGGTCTAGTGATGGGCTGCTAGGCCAACTGTCACATGACCAGGGTAGTGATGTCACCACATCCCCACACAGAGAGGTTTCTTTTTGTTTAGTTTGCAGACTGAACTAAAAAAAAAAACAGATTCCCCATTCATGCTATACAGCGCTGATGGACATATCTCTACTGTATTCTGACAGCTGGTGCATTGATTGGATGCAGCCACTGTTCACTGGTCAATTTTCCATACAGCACCCTTAAGTTTTTTTTTTTTTTAATTGAAGGATGTCAGGTGGAGGGGGGGAGGAAACAAGGCCAAACACGAAGCAAATTCCGGCTCTTCAGGAACTTCGAACAGTGTATGGCCAGCTTTAGTGTGTTAAGAAGACAGATCTAAAATGAAAAAAAAAGGCATTCAAGAGGCACTGGGACTTTGATATAAGTTTATACAAAGTAGTGAGAGGGCAAAAACATTTGAAGAGCCCACCAAGGTTAGGCTACCCTTCAGGGTGCAGGTTATCAGAAAAAAAAAACGTGCATGGAAGGAACACCAGACCAAAAGATAAAAGAGTCCAAATTAATTTATTAGTGATGCGCTAAAAGACAGCCAACGTGTTTCGGCAGTCAAAAGATCTTCCCCCTCATCAGGGGAACAGTTTAAAATGAGCACCTGGACTTAAAAAGAGGCTTCCCTGTGTGAATCTGTGCAGGGAAGCTAAATGCTGGATTAAAAGAATTACTCGCCAGCAGTATCTGCATCAGCAAACCAGAGAAGTACCTTTTCTTCTTCTTGCAACAACTCATAAAGCTGTGATTACAAGGCTAGCAAGCAAGACGATCATTGGACTGGATAGGAAAATTTGGGAAAGGTTGGCAATTTTGGGCTAAATACACAAATGATCACTATAGATCACTATATTGAGCATAGAACCACAAACATGGGAAATGTAATAAGGCGCCTATTACTGAAATAAGTAAAACAAAAAAAAACTTTAACACTTTAAAAAACGAATAAAATGGAAATAACTACCATAATTAATATTACATATGTCATTATAAAGTAGAATCATTTATTTAATACATTTATAATCAATTTATTAGATTTAAATGTAAACCTTTAAAAAAATGTTTTGCTCTTTGCAGTTACAAATTATCTGCAAAGATCAAATTACCATTGTAATTAAAATAGAGCTCATTTATTATTTCCAATTTCTGCAATGTTTTAATTAGACTACTGTAAAAATAAATGACTTATTTATATCCATACAAAGGTATAAAGGTTTTGAGGCAAACTATCATACCACAAAATAGCTGGTTCAATACAAATCAAAGAAATTCACAAAGCTTTCTAATCTTTATATTTTATTCACCAAATGACATTTATTAAGCTTTTTAAATGAAAGGGGTTGTAAATCTTTGAGGTTTTTCACCTCAATGCACCTCCTGTAATGCTGCAGCCCCCCCCCCCCCCCTGATACCCCGTTTTAATTTCCTGTACCCCCTCCATCACGTCCCAGGGACAAGCACACAAGCAAAAGCCAGGTGTGTCGGGTCCTGATTGGATGGATTGATAGCAGCGCTGCCATTGGCTCCCACTGCTGTCAATCAAATCCAATGACCCGGGCGCTGGGGGGGCAGGGCCGAGTCATACATTTGGCTTCTATGGACACGAATGAATGACTCGGGAGTGCGCCTGCAAGGTAACCCCCCGGGAGAGCGCTTCTCCTAGGGGGTTATCCAATAGGGGGGAGTTGCGAGAGCCGCCGAGGGACCCCAGAGGAGGATGTTTGGGGCCACACTGTGCAAAACGAGCTGGACAGTGGAGGTAAGTATGACATGTTTGTTATTTTTTTTAAAAACATAGCTTTAGTGTGACTTTAAACAGTATGATATAAGATATAAGAGAATCAACAAAGCGGCAACAAGAAATATTTGGTCCTTTATATAAACTGCAGGTGTATCTTTCTATGCCTGGGATTAACCAGCTGCCTTGTACAGCTGACCACAATAATGATTGGCTGTATGCTACATTGGTTTATGCCACTACTTGTGTAAAGTAGCACATGCATAAATCTGTATGCATGCCTATACATATGCGTGGATTAACACAAGTATTGGCATAGACCCACCTACAGCAGCATTCAGCCATTCATTACTATAGTCGACTATGAGGAAAAATTACCAAAGTTTACATTGTGCAGCCTCATGCATCCATGTTCATGACGCCTTATTATAAAGCTGAATTCCCGGCAGATATAAGAGACACCCATAATGCATCTCTGTAATCAATAATACATCTTAAAATGCAGACAGTGCAGACTCCTAAGGCTGGGTTCACATACACTATATTACCAAATGTATTGGGACGCTTGCCTTTACATGCACATAAACTGTAATGGCATCCCAGTCTAATGCCCCGTACACACGGTCGGATTTTCCGATGGAAAATGTCCAATCGGAGCGTGTTGTCGGAAATTCCGACCGTGTGTGGGCTCCATCGGACATTTTCCATCGGATTTTCCAACACACAAAGTTGGAGAGCAGGAGATAAAATTTTCCGACAACAAAATCCGTTGTCGGAAATTCCGATCGTGTATACACAAATCCGACAGACAAAGTGCCACACATGCTCAGAATAAATAAAGAGATGAAAGCTATTGGCCACTGCCCCGTTTATAGTCCCGACGTACATGTTTTACGTCACCGCGTTTAAAACGATCGGATTTTCCGACAACTTTGTGTGACCATGTGTATGCAAGACAAGTTTGAGCCAACATCCTTCGGAAAAAATCCTAGGATTTTGTTGTCGGAATGTCCGAACAAAGTCCGACCGTGTGTACGGGGCATTAGTCTGTAGGGTTCAATATTGAGTTGGCCCACCCTTTGCAACTATAACAGCTTCAACTCTTCTGGGAAAGCTGTCCAGAATGTTTAGGAGTGTGTCTATGGGAATGTTTGACCATTCTTCCAGAAGTGCATTTGTGAGATCAGGCACTTATGTGGACGAGAAGGCCTGGCTCGCAGTCTCCGCTCTAATTCATCCCAAAGGTGTTCTATCGGGTTGAGGACAGGACTCTGTGTCGGCCGGTCAAGTTCCTCCACCCCAAACTCACTCATCCATGTCTTTATGTTTGTGCACTGGTGCGCAGTCATGTTGGAACAGGAAGGGGACATCCCCAAACTGTTTCCACAAAGTTGGGAGCTTGAAATTGTCCAAAATGTCTTGGTATGCTGACACCTTAAGAATTCACTTCACTGGAACTAAAGGGCCAACCCCAACCCCTGAAAAACAACCCCACACCATAATCCAATTTGGACCCGTGCACAAGGCAAGGCCCATAAAGACATGGATGAGCGAGTTTGGGATGAAGGAACATGACTGGCCTGCACAGAGCCCTGACCTCAACCCAATAGAACACATTTGGGATGAATTAGAGTGGAGACTGCGAGCCAGGCCTTCTCGTCCTCCTCAGTGCCTGACTTCACAAATGCGCTTCTGGAAGAATGGTCAAACATTCCCATAGACACACACCAAAACCTTGTGGACAGCCTTCCCAGAAGAGTTGGAGCTGTTATAGCTGCAAAGGGTGGGCCAACTCAATATTGAACCCTATGGATTAAGACTGGGATGACATTAAAATTCATGTGTGGGTAAAAGGCAGGCATCCCAATACTTTTGGTAATATAGTGTATCTGTGGTGCGGTTTGCAGGCCGGTGTCTTGTGCATTTTTGTTCACTGGTTCAGGTGCGATTCCAGGGCAAATTTTTCCTGGATTCGCACCTGAACTGGACCTAAAAACGCACAGGACCCTTTTCCAAACCACCCCGGACATGTGTGAACCGGCTCCATTGAAAGCTGGTTATACTCACATGTTATGCGACTTGGATGTGGTTAAAAAATCTATCCAATTCGCATATATGTGAACCCAGCCTAACAGTGACCTGGTATCAGACACTTTTGGTCTATTTTACAGTCTGCAATGCAGAGCTCAGAGAGGGGAAAAGAAAAGAAGAAAATTACCATTTCTGTGCCTCTGTCATGAAATTTAAAGAGGAATACCTCCACAGCGCCCATAGCTAGGTTCTCTATCTTAATGCATTCTATAAAATGCCTCCTCCAGCCCCCCCAATATCTCTATCCAGCGATGTCCACGAGTGCCTCAGCTGTCCGGGACTCTCCCTCCTGATTGGCTGAGACACAGCAGCATGCCATTGGCTCCCGCTGCTGCCAATCAAATTCAGTTTTCCAATTAGGAGAGAGAGGGGGCAGAGCCAAACCGCAGCTCCGTGTCTGAATGGATACACAGAGCTGCAGCTCGGCTCGGGTGCCCCCATAGCAAGCTGCTTGCTGTGGGGGTACTAAACAGGAGGGAGGGGCCAGGAGCTCCAGCCAGGGACCCGAGAAGAGGAGGATCGAGGCTGCCCTGTGCAAAACCACCGCACAGAGCAGGTAAGTATAATATGTTTGTTATTTTAATAGAAAAAAAAATTACACTTTACAATCACTTTAATTGACTCCTGTTTTAATTGGACCAAGTATGTGTATGAATGTGAGTTAGGGACCTTAGATTGTAAACTTCTTGAGGGCAGGGACTGATGTGAATGTACAATATATATGTGAAGCACTGCATAAATTGGCAACGCTATATAAGTACCTGAAATAGATAAATAAAATAATTACACACCCTAAGGTCATAGCTTATATAGTCATAGGAAAACTGGGTGTTCTGCTCTTGGTGAACCACTTTCCATGTCTTATTTGAAGTCAAATTGCTCTCTTATCTATAGAATTTAAATGGAATGGACACAGTCAGAATTTTTGCTGAAAATCACATTATTGCAGTATAATTTTTATAGGTTCTTTTACAATAGCTTCTTCTTTCAGGTGATGTCCCCAGCTCTCCCCAGTGCTTTTAACAATGGCAGAATACATTATACAGAGAAAGTTAAGTGCATGTAATATTGATGGGTTCTCTGAGCAATTATAATAGGAGACACTGTGCACTTCTTATTTTCCCAGAGAAACTATTTGAAATTGTAACATTCATATCTAAAAACTGGTTTTAACGTAACATTATTCAACCACCAGTTATATAAAGCGCTCTGTGGCCATCAAAGTACAAAATAACTTTATGTGTCAGAATGACTATACTTAGTACTTTAGAAAGTGGTGTTATTTATAAGGTTAGAACTGTTATAACATCTACGTTAGAACTGAAATATAATTTTTCAGAGGTTGCTGGTGGATTGAGTCACCCAGTTTCTTATATCTACTGGGGGAATAGGAATGAGCTGTCGGTTCAGACCAAACCAGGGTTTGAACCAAATATATCTTGTTCAGAGGTTTGACAAATAGCCATACTGTATTAACTAGTTGAACTTCGGGCAGCAGTGAAAAGTGATACATTTAGCAGCTGTATTACTACTGCCACTAAATGTGACATCTTCTCCTCTGGCTGGTTGTTAAGAAGCTGGCAGGTGTCAGCGTCCTAACAACCATGACTCATCAGCGGCCCACCCATTCAGCTGTCAGCCCGAGAATCCCAGCAGACCGTGGAAAGCAAAGGGGCAAAGATTGTGTAAAATATAAAAAATAAACACACACGCTGGTAAAGCACTTATTCCCTATGTTGATGAGGACAAGGACTTCTTCCCCACAACTCTGATACCACCCCCATTGTTAAAGGGGGCTTACAGATTTCAATAAGTCCCCCTGCAGACCTCGGCAACCACCAAGCCAGAGTTGTGAGGAAGGGGCCCTTGTGCCAATTAACAATGGGATAAGGGGCTTTGCCGGAGCGCCCCCCCCTGGCAAGGTGCCTCCTCATGTTGAGGACATGTGACCTGGTATGGGTCAGGAGGGGAGAAGCTGCACCTTTGTTTCTCCCTTTCCTGGCCAGTCAGGCTGCATACTCAAGATAAGGATGTGGGGTGGATTTTAGGGGGGACCCCATGCATAGGGTCCCTCTTGACAATCATGGCTGATCGTCATTGAGAATAAGGGTCAGGAAAGTATTTTTGTGGAAGGACCACACACCATTTTTTTTTTTACTTGGGGTCCTCCATTAACATCTATACCAGACTCTCATCTAGGATAAAGGTCTTATATAGATGAAAGGAATCCTAGGGTGCTTTGTTTACAGACAGAAGCAAGCAGCTGAAGCTGTAATCTACTGGCAACTACTTCAGCCCTGGAAAATTTGGCTGCTGAATAACCAGGCCATTTTTTGCGATTCGGCACTGCGCTGCTTTAACTGACAATTGTGCGGTCGTGCGACATTGTACCCAAACAAAATTGACATGCGTTTTCTCCCACAAATAGAGCTTTCTTTTGGTAGTATATGATAACCTCTGTGGTTTTTATTTTTTGCACTATAAACAAAAAAAGAGTGACAATTTTGGAAAAAAAGCAATATTTTTTACTTTTTGCTATAATATCTCCCAAAAAATTATAAAAAAACAAATTTTTCCTCAGTTTAGGCCGATATGCATTCTTCTACATATTTTTGGTAAAAAAAAAAAAAATCGCAATAAGCGTATATTCTTATAGCATCTACAAAAAAGGGGATAGTTTTATGGCATTTTAATTATTATTTTTTTTTGTTATTAGTAATTGCGGCGATCTGTGATTTTTATCGTAACTGCGACATTATGACGGACAGATCGGATACTTTTGACACTATTTTGGGACCATTGTCATTCATACAGCGATCAGTGCTAGAAAAATCCACTGCTTACTGTGTAAATGACACTGGCAGGGAAGGGGTTAACCCCTAGGGGGCGATGAAGGGGTTAAGTGTTTCCTAGGGAGTAATTCTAACTGTGAGGGGGGCTGTGCTACAAGTGACATGACAGTGATCACTGCTCCCGATGATAGGGAGCAGTAGATCTCTGTCCTGTCACAAGACATAGGCATGTCCCCATTCTGCCTCTCCATAAGATGATCGCGGGCACCTGGCAGACATCGAGTCCGCCGCGGCAGCAAATTCAAAGGGACGTACAGGTACATGTAAATGTACATGCGTCTGTCGGCAAAGGGTTAAATGACATTTGTTTTTCTTTGTAAATGCCAGTTTTGCTGTAGTAGGTTGTATAAATCTTACAAATGCATCACTTCACAGGCAGGCTAAGGTAATCCCCTAGGCATGTTATTTAAAGGACTTTTGCATTTTTAATGTTGACCTTTAGGCATTATTAAAATTGCTGCTCCCCCGACAAATGGAATTTTTAAAACATTTGTTTTTTTGCTTTGGTACATGTTTCACAGGGCAGTGTCCCCATGTTATTTGTTTGACAATCCCTTGTCTACTAGTCTAGAAAATGGCCATTACTTTTTTCCAACATTTGGCTACCACTGACTACAGTGGGTTTTAGATTTGGCACCTGAACTTCAGTAGTGTTTGCCAAACCTACCACGAACCAAGCCCTGGTACATTCGGCCCATTTCTACTGGGGAGTGTGGAATACCTTCCCACTGGTATTCCAAACTCCACCATCCTTCTTTGGCCAAGTTGAGATGACAAACCTTTTTCAGTTGTCTTCGCTATAATATAAAATAAGTAAGCAATGATTCAAAATAATGACCTTAGCAACAAGGGGAGGGGTGTAATCCCCAACCCGTTTGAATAAGGTGTCTGGCAACCAAGCAAGGAGGTTTCAATATCACTTGGTCCCTACCAGATCTTCAAATACACATACTGTCACTCACCAACAGGCATGTTAACCAATCCAGAGTGCATAACCCACGGATGTCCACCCAAAAAGTGAAAATCTGTTTTAAGTGAAGTAAAATCACCTTTTTTTAGGGCTGCTGTTCAAAATGTATTTATTCATAGTCAACATCTACACTGAAGGCCAACAGTATATGCCATTGTTTTAGTGTGCAAACATTGCAATATTAATGTCTAAATGTGCCCATTACATATATTATTATACAACCTTTCCCAGCCTTCTTCCAGGTCAATTTTGCTTCCTGCTTCTACTCTTCTCTTGGGTTTATGTAAAACGAAATAAGAGTTAACCCATTTTTTTTTAGATGTTATGATTAATTAGCACATGGAATTCAAGGTTATTGTCATCTCCTAGCATACAGAATATAAATAGACAAGTCTCTACAATTAATGGCACCAGGGAACTTCACAAGTTACTAATAATATCTGCTGACGTGTGTATTGTTTATGCTTGCAAGGAACTGTTTTAGTGCTATGCAATCAGTCATCATTGCTGGATAAGCAACTCTTCAATCAACAGCCTCTCTCCAATTTTTCAACATTCTGAAAAAAGCAAATTGCTGTGCATATAAAGCAGAAGACAAATGTTGGGCTTACCAATATACTGTATGTTGGGCTAAAATTACGAATTGTATGGTGTTCATTTTATTTTCTCACTTGTATTGACAGCAACAGTTTGAATCAGTTCCATTGCCAATGTACTGTAGTTGTGTAGAGGCTTCAGAATAATGAACATGGAACTTGAGGCCAGAAATATTTCAGTATCCGGAACATTACAATGCATCTGAGTTCCTTCAAAGCTGCTTTTGGATTTTAATTGTAGATCGTTTTAAAAAAAGGCCTGGATTCTTTCCTAGGTGTACATAATATAACTGGGTACTGACATTTATAGGTAAAGTTGAGCCAGGGAAAATCCAATTGCCTCAGGATCAGGAAGGAATTTTTTCCCCTGCGGTAGCAAATTGGATCATGCTTTGCTGCTGGGGCTTTCCTCCGAATCAACTGTGGGTATAGGATTATGTATATGGGATTGTATGGGGGTTTTTTTCCGGTTGAACTAGATGGACTTGTGTCTTTTTTTCAACCGGACTAACTACATAACTATTTTTGGTGCTGGAGGTGCCGGAACTGCGTTCCCCCGCGTTCCCGCTGAAAAAAAAGCCCTGCATAGAAGTAAGTAAGTAAGTAAGTAAGAGTAAGTAAGTAAGAGAAGTAAGAGATTTCGAATTTCCGAATTTGTCTTAATTTGTTAAGAAACTAATTTGGAACTAAACGAATTGCACATGTCTAGAGAACACTTCTAAGAGTCTTCAGAGAGGACAACTGGTCGCAGCCAGGAGGGCTGGTGAGTGAGCACAGTCGGGAGGACTGGGGAGGTACGCCTGAGAGAACTGGGAGATTGCAGTTTGAGATGGGTGCAGAACCAGAAGAGAGGACTGTGGGAAGGGTAGTGGAGAGAGATCTTTGCAGCCAGGCTGGTTGGCAGGGCCTGAAGAGAGCTATCTGAGAGTGGTAGCTGAATAGAGGACAGCTAACACCTGAACTATTCTACACCACAGGGGCTCGAGGTCCCTGCCCGCAAAAGGCAGTTCACTGAGGACTGGCTGAAGTAGTGTCAGGCCTAACCATGTGGTGCTAGCAAGTCTGGAGGAGTGACAGTCTGCAGCAAGTCAAGTGCTGGAGGAGTGAAGGATAAGAGGTTTTAAGTAAATGTGCTGGAGAGAAGACTGGAGTGTATATACTAGAAGTGTATATAGAAGTCCCAAGCAAGTTGCACTGAATTTCCTGGGCATCCCATAATTTCCCATTTCCCATTCAAGTTTAAACTCAATTAAAAAAAAAAAAGACAAAGATTACGGACTGGTTCTATGTCTCTGATTGACTGAGAGATGGATGTCTGGCTGGGCAGGGTGACAGGTGATCCACTACATTGAGTGACTCCTACGAGGGCATGGATACACAGATAACACACAAAGCTAAGGCCTCATGCACACGAGACGCCGGTGCAAACTCTGCTGAACACATGTTTTTAAAAGCTGAAACCGGCGTTTAGAAATGCCTGTTTTGCCGCGTTTGCATGCCGCGTTTAGCCGCGTTTGCGTCTAGAAGCGTCTGCAGAGCAGAGAATGACATTTTGTGACCCAAATTTGGGGCCCCATATCTTGGGGCCACTTAGGGATAGGGACCCTAAATTTGGATATGTTATAGTGCTAGTTCCACTGTGTTAGCATACCAACTTTGGGGTTCCTAGCACCAAGTAGCCCCGAGATATGGGGCTCCAAAGTCGGGATGTAAAAAACACTTATAAACGCAAACGCGGTTAAACGCAGTACCGGCATTTAGCCGCCTTTAACCGCATTTGGCTTCTGAAACGTGGAAAACATTTGTGTCTGAACCCATTTTTATGCTTCTGGAAAAACGAGGTTAAACGCAACTGCCTAAAAACGCCAAAAAACGAGACTGTGTACATGGACACATAGGATAACATTGAATGGGTTCAGGAGCAGTTGAAAAAAGTGTCCAAATGCCTCTGAACACGAGTTTAACAGCGTCTCGTGTGCATGAGGCCTAAGATTGGATGAGAACTAAAGAGAAATATTTTGGGAAATAACGGAATTATGAATTTAGTACGAGTTAAGCTTGATAACATTCGAGCAATTATCAGTTTACCAATTTCACCTTGAGGTTTTTTTTGTCACAATGAATGTGCTAATGTCAGCTCAAGTATGCCAAATATGGAAAGATCTGCTGACTGTATTATATCAGTTGGTGATGTAATGGGATTGTTATTTCAATACAATTAGTTAAATACAGACCCAGGTAAAATTAGTTGCAACGTTTCTCCATATAAGCATTCTAGCCAAAGATATTGTACTCAGTGGAGTACACGACTTTAGCATTTGCAAGTTTTCATTTTAGCTGATGTTAACATGAACACTAAATGGAGGTGGGTAAAACACACTCTGCTCCTTTTCATCAGATGACATTTTAGGGTATTTGAAAGTGTTAAAGCTTGACTTCCTGTAATACTTAGGTCCCAACCCACCATCTAAATCCTGTCCCCATCAGGCCTCATGCCCACAGATGTTTTTACAGCTGCTTTTAGGAACGTTTTTCACAGCTTAAAAACGCCTCTCCATGTTAGCCTATGGCTTCATGCCCACCAAGGCGTTTATAAGTTGTAAGTGGCATAAGCGTTTTTAAGCTCCAAAAAAAAAAAACCAGGACCAGCGCGTTCTGAGGCTCCAGCGCTAGAGCTGTAAAAACGCCAGATGCCGGTAAAAGGTGTTAAACGCGATTTAACGAGGCTTAACACTGTAGGTTAAGCCTCGTCTGGCGTTTCTCTGTCTATTCAAAAACAATGGTTTCCTATGGGAGCCCACTGATTTGAATAGAAGTCGCACCAGAAGTCGGATCAAGATGACCTGACTTGCGGTGGGACTTGTGTGCTGAGAATCTTGAGAGGGAACCCTGGCAAAATGTAAAAAAAAAAAATTTGCGTGAGCCCCCCCCCCCCCCCAAGATAATACCAGATCCTTCGGTCTGGTATGGATCTTAAAGGGAACCCCCCATGCCAAAAAAAATGGCGGGGGGGTCCCTCCAAGATCCATACCAGACCTTTATCCAAGCATTTAGCCCGGGAGGTCAGGAAACAGGGGGGACACATGCCCTCAACATGGGGGGTGGGTGCTTCGGGGCAGGGGGGCCCCAAAGCACCTTGTCCCCATGTTGATGAGGACAAGGGCCTCTTCCTGACAAACCTTGCCCGGTGGTTGTCTGGGTCTGTGGGCGGGGACTTATCAAAATCTGGAAGCCCCCTTTAACAAGGGGGCCCCCAGATCCCGACCCCCACCCTAGATATATGAGTATGGGGTATATGGTACCCCTATTTATTCACCTAAAAAAAAAAAGTGTCACAAATAAACACACTACACAGGTTTTTAAAGTATTTTATTAAGGCAGCCCTGGCTCTTCTCCCTCTTCTGGCAGCGTCTTCTCCCTCTGCCGGTCCTTGTCTCCTCTCCGGTTCTTCTCCTCTCTGCGCTGTCCTCTCTCTCCACTATCTTCTTGCTCTTTTGCAGGGTTTTCTCGCTCTTTTGCTGGGTCTTCTCCCGCTGTTCTTCTTCCGATGTTGACTCGATGCAATCTCCCGGTGTAATGCTGGGTCCGCCGTGTGCAATGACTTATACTGGAATTGGTGTGGGGCCACCCGATGATGTAAGTTGGAGACCACGCCCATTGTGACGTCATCGCCCTATCATGCCCCGGGCGGTGATGTCACAAGGGGCATGGCCTCCAACTTATGCTTCCCAGCCCACTCCTTAACAACCAGCTATTCATTAGAATGCACTGTGCAGCGAACATCCCGCCGAGTGCATGACTGTGTTCGGGACGAACTTTTGCTCGGCTTGAACTGTTCGCCCAACTCTAATGATAAACATGAATCAAATGCACACAAACCAAGATGCAAAAAATGCATCCCGATTGACAGTCAGTACATATTTCTGATTGTTTCTTTACAATGGTGGTACCCAGCCAATGGTACACTTATTCCATAGGATACTAAAATATTCACAGTCATGGTTTAATAGTATATGTCTGCAAAATTCCATGCCCCAATTAGAGAACAAAAAAGTGATTTTTATATTCTATTCATTCTAATAAAACCAAAACGATGACTAATTGATCCAATTACACAAATTCACGGAACTCTGCTAATGAATGCACACTCATTATTATAACTAGGCTAAGAGGCAATAAAATTCTGGGAAAACAACCTAATGTTGAATAACTGAGGTGCCAGGGAGCAAAACATTAATATACTGATGTTCTGTAACAGATGTTTCCGTGAAAAGGCAATACTGAAGATTGAGCTGTGGAAATTCTCTGAGGAACACACTGATAATTAGGGGAACATATGTCCTGGGACACCAAAGGTAGTGTTCTCCTAGCACATGACAATATTATGCCCAGGGCTATGTTAATAAAACGCAGAGTGCATTTGCCACATACCAACCATTAGAAGAAGAGGGTTGGATTTGGACTCTTGTGGACTCCAGGCACTGCTTCCAGCTGGGTCAAATTTAAAAGTGGCCATTCGCAGCTCTAACAGGAAAAAATCTCCCATACAGTAGTATAGTAATAAAAAGTACATTTTGTCAGGAGTTGGACACTACTGGACAAAGTTGTGCATTGGCTGCGTGACTGGTCATTTTTCTTCTGAAGTTCTCACCTTATGTTTGCACCATCTGTCATTTTACCTACTGAGCCAAACCCAAAGTGGCCTGTGATATCCCTTACTATACATAGAATCCAGGCATCGAACCTTTTAAAACACAAAGGCACACATACTCAACCACCAAGGATGGATTCCAGGCTATTGACTTAGGGTTCTTTCCCTTGCTGCCCCTCTGAAAAGCATTTTGCGGTGGATTATTTTCAGAGGCATCCAACAGGTGGTGATTTAATTCTGTAAATATCATGCCACCTCACCACAATTGTTTGCGTTGCATGCGGCTGTGGGGCGGTTGTGTCTCGGCCACATAGACTTGCATACAGTAGATCACTTTCAGCAACAGTAATACCTGCTGAATATAACTTGCTGTTTCATTTTTTTCTGCCCAGTTAAGCACAGCATCATGACCATGGTGTGTGTACTGCATTTCTGTGTTTAGGTGGGTGGTCAGGGAGTGGTAAAACCACGGCTCAACCATCCAGTTTACCACCTCCTGGCCGCACAGCTCTAAGAATGGGAATTGGGAATTAGGAATGAGAAGTGTAAACTGCAAATAGATATTTCAAAGGTAAAAAACATGATTGAGCAGGTGTGGAGCCTTCTTCACAGAGATTGACGCATCTTTGTGAAACATTGGGGTTGATTTATTAACAGAGCAGAGTACTTTCATTTACTAGGCATAGTGAACATTCAGTTTGCAAAGAAAACCCAATCATGTACAAGGAAATTTCTTAAAAAACAAGATTGGATGATTGAAGTCAGCACAGCGTCACCTCATTCACAGGCTGGTGTATTACAAATAAATAAATTAAAATAAAATTGACACATCAATTTGACCAGTGAAAGTGCATGTACATTTGTTCTGTGCAAATAGAGCAAAAAACAAATGTTATGAGGCTAATTTCTGCACTGGTCACTTTTTCATTGATTAAAAACATAAAATATTGCATTTGGCCACTAGATGGTGATAAGTGTCATAGGAATTCCCTATGATACTTAACACCATCTAGTGGCCAAATGCTGTATTTCTTAATCCTACATCATGGGACACAGAGCCATAGTAGTTACTATGTGGGTTATATAGGCCACCTTTAGATGATGGACACTGGCACACCCTAAACAGGAAGTTCAACTCCGGTCAGGTTTACAAAGACAGCCTTTTAGACTGATACGACATCCTCTCTTGATCCTTCTGACAAGTTGGTTTTTCTGGTTGCCTTATCTTCTGCAAGTAGGGTATCAGAATTGGCTGCTCTTTCTTGTAAAGAGCCATATTTAATTATTCACAAGGATAAGGTGGTATTGCGTCCTTATCCTAGCTTTCTGTTGAAGGTGGTTTCAGGTTTTCATCTAAACCAGGATATTGTTCTACCTTCATTTTTTTCCAGAACCCTGTTCGAAGGGAAGAGAGGTCACTACATTCTCTTGATGTAGTGAAAGCAGTCAAAGTCTATTTGAAGATTAAAAAACAAAACAAAAACAAAACAAAAAAAATCGGATGTTTTTGTTTGTGTTGCCTAAAGGTCCTAGAAAAGGACAGGCAGAGCCGAAATCTACTATTTCTAAGTGGATCCGGCAAGTAATTATTCAAGCTTATGGTTTGAAGGGAAAGTTCCACCTTTTCAAATCAAAGTGCACTCCACCAGGGCTGTTAGTGCTTCATGGGCAGTGCATCACCAAGCCTCCATGGCTCAAATCTGCAAAGCCACAACTTAGTCTTCAGTTCTTCAGTCCATACATTCACCAGATTCTATCAGGTGGATGTAAGAAGGCATAGGTCCTCAGGCCTGTTGGCACCCTACTTTTGTTTGTGTCTCCTTCCCCTCAGTTGGCATTGCTCTGGGACATCCCACATAGTAACTACTATGGCTCTATCTCCCGTGACGTACGATTAAGAAAATAGGATTTTTATAACAGCTTACCTGTAAAATCCTTTTCTTTGAAGTACATCACGGAACACAGAGGTCCCTCCCCCTCTTTCTGGTATACACATGTATTGCTTTGCTACAAAACTGAGGTACTCCCTGTAGGGGGAGGGGTTATATAGGGAGTTGAACTTCCTGTTTAGGGTCTGCCAGTGTCCATCACCTAAAGGTGGCCTATATAACCCACATAGTAACTACTATGGCTCTGTGTCCCGTGATGTACTTCAAAGAAAAGGATTTTACAGGTAAGCTGTTATAAAAATCCTATTTTCCACATGTATTTTTTTTAAAACCAATGAAAAACATTTGACTGGCACAGGAAATAGCCTAATAACATTTTTTTGCTATGCAAATTGTTTATATATACAGTCCTAAGCTAAGTGAAATTCACTTTGTAAAGTGAACATGCTCAATCCCACTGAATTTACAGTATTTATTTATTGAAAAAAAACAAATAAAAAATCAGTTTAAAGCTTGCAAACATTTAAAAAATAATATTAACCCACACAGATTATTTCCTATGATACATAGGATTCCACATGACACTCGTATTCCTGGTTGGAAAAAAAATTGCCTTTGCAGGTTACTGCAAATGGTATCATTAGTGACCAAGGTTACCTTCTCTCTAACCTAACGACCTGAATGTACAGCAAACACTTTTGCTGTTCATTTGCTCACCGCCAGACCATAATAAGAACACAACACTCCAGATACCAGCCCGTTAAACAAGAGATGCACGTCTTGTTTGCACAGGCTGCACCTGTTAGTAGATTCAGCAAATTATGTTAACTTGACAATTACTGTAAATTATTGTTCACTGTTGCTATTTCTGCCTTCCCTGAGAAAATACCTCTTCCCCTGCCAGGTTCTGGAAAGCTATCATTATTCTGCTTTTTATAAACCTATTATTTTTCATCTCTGAGAAGAGTAAAGCTGGCCATATGGGTGGGCTAAAGGAGATCATTCCTATAGATTCAATCATCTACCCTAAACAGTGTGGATGGAGGAATCTTCCCTATCAGCTCTTGTATCCGCCACCCAACACTGTTAGAATACCTAAGAAGTGGCTGCATCTGATTGAACGTGGTCACTGTTTATCAAGAAATTTTCCACCCGACTTCTCCAACAAGTTGACTTTGATGGTGCAGATAGGGCCACCCAAGGCTTGAATTTTGGCCAATTCAACGGGAATCGACCAAAATTTGAGCATTAGCTTTTAAGTGCAGTGGTTTTAATTAATTTAACAGGAGATACAAACATTTACTGTATGTACAAAAAAATTTTTACAATTTAAAAAAATGGAATGGGTCAATAAACAAGAAAATACAAGTAAAATGCAGCACCTTGTGGTTGTTTAGGTGCATCTGGAAGTTCAGCAGTTGATGGATGAAACACCTTGAGACCCGGTACTCCCAGGTTCAGTTAGAGAAAGACGCGAAAAGAGGGGAGGGGTTGGTGTTGGGAGCAGGGTTGCCAACCGTCAGGAAATTTACCGTGTGATTAGTGATTTTTACAACTGTCTGTAAATATGAAGGGCTGATAATGTCATGCTGTGTTGACCTCTTAAGTTTAAACCAGGTGAATTACTTGTTATGGGTATCATCACTTTTTCCATGTGTTTATACCATTTAAATATTGGTTGTTTTCATTCTGAATAGGAGTTCTGTCATTTTCCAGATTTTCATTAAAAAAAAAAAAAATGTGCTCAGTCAGTAAATTTTCAATGTTTGGTCAGTAAAAAATGCTGCAGGAGATTTGCAACACTGCTTGAAGTGGGACTTCCAATTAACAGCTCAGCACATATCAACCATATATTACAAACATTACACATATATTACATCAACATCAACCATATATTACAAACATGTATCTCACAAAAGTGAGTACACCCTCACATTTTTTGTAAATATTTTATAATATCTTTTCATGTGACAACACTGAACAAATGACACTTTGCTACAATGTAAAGTAGTGAGTGTACAGCTTGTGTAACAGTGTACATTTGCTGTCCCCTCAAAATAACTCAACACACAGCCGTTAATGTCTAAACCACTGGAAACAAAAGTGAGTACACCCCTAAGAGAACATGTCCAAATTGGGCCCAATTAGCCATTTTCCCTCCCCGGTGTCATGTGACTCGTTAGTGTTACAAGGTCTCAGGTGTCAATGGGGAGCAGGTATATTAAATTTGGTGTTATCGCTCTCACTCTCGCATACTGGTCACTGGAAGTTCAACATGGTACCCCATGGCAAAGAACTCTCTGAGGATCTGAAAAAAAAGAATTGTTGCTCTACATAAAGATGGCCTAGACTATATGAAGATTACCAAGACCCTGAAACTGAGCTGCAGCACGGTGCCAAGACCATACAGCGGTTTAACAGGACAGGTTCCACTCAGAACAGGCCTCACCATGGTCGACCAAAGATGTTGAGTGCACGTGCTCAGCGTCATATCCAGAGGTTGTCTTTGGGAAATAGACATATGAGTGCTGCCAGCATTTCTGCAGAGGTTGAAGGGGTGAGGGGTCAGCCTGGCAGTGTTCAGACCATATGCTGCACACTGCATCAAATTGGTCTACATGGCTGTCATTCCCAAAGGAAGCCTCTTCTAAAGATGATGCACAAGAAAGCCTGCAAACAGTTTTCTGAAGACAAGCAGACTAAGGACATGGATTACTGGAACCATGTCCAAGATAAAATGATTTGGTTCAGATGGTGTCAAGCGTATGTGGCAGCAACCAGTTGAGTACAAAGACAAGTGTGTCTTGCCTACAGTCAAGCATGGTGGTGGGAGTGTCATGGTCTGTGGCTGCTTGAGTGCTGCCAGCACTGGGGAGCTACATTTCATTGAGAAAGCCATGAATGCCAACATGTACTGTGACATACTGAAGCAGAGCATGATCCTCACCCTTCGGAGACTGGGTCACAGGGCAGTATTACAACATGATAACGACCCCAAACACACCTCCAAGACAACCACTGTCTTGCTAAAAAAGCTGAGGGTAAAGGTGATGGACTGGCCAAGTATGTCTCCAGACTTAAACCCTATTGAGCATCTGTGGGGCATCCTCAAACGGAAGGCAGAAGAGTGCAAGGTCTCTAAAATCCACCAGCTCTGTGATGTCGTCATGTAGGAGTGGAAGAGGACTCTAGTGGCAACCTGTGAAGCTCTTGTGAACTCCAAGCCCAAGAGAGTTAAGGCAGTGCTGGAAAATAATGGTGGCCACACAAAATATTGACACTTTGGGCCCAATTTGGACATTTTCACTTCGGGGTGTACTCACTTTTGTTGCCAGCGGTTTAGACATTAATGGCTGTGTGTTGAGTTATTTTGAGGGGACAGCAAATTTACACTGTTATACAATCACTACTTTACATTGTAGCAGGGTGTCATTTCTTCAGTGTTGTTATATATAAATATATATATATATATATATATATATATATATATATATATATATATATATATATATATATATATATATATAGATATAGATATATATATAGATATATATAGATATATATAGATCTATCTATCTATCTATAGCTATATATCTATATATATATATATATATAATGCAACCATCAGTCCCTCCCCTCACGCCAGGGTACTAGGTGTAATCCTGGACTCTGACTTGTCATTTCAGCCTCAAATCCAATTGTTGTCAAAAGTTTGTAGAATTCACCTCCGTAACATCTCTAAAATTCGCCCCTTTTTAACAAATGAAACCATCAAGCTCCTCATTCACTCCCTTGTTATCTCTCACCTTGACTATTGCAACTCCCTTCTCATTGGCCTGTCTCTCCATAGGCAATTCCCTCTTCAGTCTATTATGAATGCTGCTGCCAGACTTATACACCTTACCAACCGCTCAGTGTCTGCCAACCCTCTCCTTCAATCCCACTGGCTCCCAATTACCCAGTGAATTAAATTCAAAATACTAACCACAACATACAAAGCCATTCACAACTCTGCCCTGAGCTACATCACCAAACTTGTCTCCAAATATCACCCAAATCCACTCTTCTCAAGACCTCCTGCTCTCAAGCTCTCTCATCTCCTCCTCCCATGCTCATCTCCAGGATTTCTCCAGAGCCTCGCCCATCCTCTGGAACTCGCTATCTCAAGCTGTCCGGCTATCCCCTACCCTTGCTACCTTCAGGCGATCCCTGAAAACTCATCTCTTCAGGAAAGCCTATCACATCTCCAACTAATCTCCTACCACTTCCAACAGCTCATTCCCCACAGTTACAAACTTTTGTAGCACCTGCCCCACCCTATTAGATTGTAAACTCTTCTGAGCAGGGCCCTCTTAATTAAGCATTTGTTATATATATTAGTAAGTAATAGGAGTTCACATCAATGTCCCAAAGTATTGTACTGGCGGCTCCTCTTCTCTAATAATACAGTGTTGACATTGGTAGGACAGGGAACTTTGAGGTGCACTTTTATTAGTCATGGGTAGATTTATAAGGGCATACTGTCTGGATGTGAGAGTATAAAAAAGAGAAGGGAATGGGACAGGGGAAGTGATGAGAGAAAAGGAAAAGTAGCAGAGAAGAGGGAACAAATGATAGGTAGTGGGTTCCTCACAGGGCTGTCAGGACACAAGACAGTTTCTCGTTGCCAAAAAAGGCATCAATACATTTTCCAACCCTGGTCAATTAATTTGGAGGCTAGTAATGCAAAGTGAGATAATTGGGTTCTTATATGATTTGGAGGTTTGGAGTGTATGAGGGCTAACCATGGGTCCTTTGGAATCTGAGTGTCAAAACCTTTGTTCATTAAAGTAAAGACCCTGGTCCGAAATCGGCTAAGCATCGAACAAGGCCACCAGGTGTGTAGGATGTTTTGGACAGTCTGAAAGCCCCTCAAGTAATGGCCTGAGAGCTGTGGATATATGTGCCTGGAGGGTACTAAGTACCATCTGGTTAGGACCTTAATGGCAGAATCAAGAATTGTAACATTGGTGGTACATTTAGTGATTATAGACCAAGTCTCCAACCAATTGTCCTCGTATTTCTTCCTCAGATTTGTCAACATAAAGGGTGTGTAGAAGAGGGAAAGTGGTTAAAGTGGTAGTAAAAAAAAGCATAAAAATTGGTCCCCCCATAGGTTTAAGCCATAATGCTATGCATACTAGCCCATTATGTCAGATTTGCCTATAAAACGGATCCCTCCAGCGACACCCTATCACCACTGACAGGGATTCCATCTTCACCCGGTCTTCCTTTCCGGTTCATGGGCTCTGGCCGTTTCAGTGGCCAAGATGTGATGACGTCACTCCCATGCATGCACGCAGGAGCCACGATCGAGGCACATCGCTCTCAATTACCAGCATGCTCAGGTGTGCCCTCCTTTGAGAGCGAAGTGCGTATACGCCAGTGACATCACTGCACCACGACACATTGGAATATCTGCCAGGTTTAGGAAATATTCACTGTACCTACAGGTAAGCCTTATTATAGGTTTACCTGTAGGTACAAGATAAAAAGTGGAGTTTACTATAGCTTTAAGATTGGCAGCCTTAACTTTTAAAGGAATGGAATCAGTAAGCTGTAAATGCTAATCATAAATTATTATAACTGTGCTACGGTCAGAAAAATCACACATTTTATATTATCTAGTTATTCTACTGCTGCCAAATTATAGGGAGCTCCTTACATATGTGGTGGGTGGCAATCTGTGCAGTTTTCTCTTTCTACTAGATGTTTCCTCAGTCAGAATTAAATCCCAAGGTAAATCTGAATCTGGCTGGTGGCTGTGAGAAACTATTTATTAATAATACATTTATACTTCAGACTTTCTGTATGTAAAGCAAGAAGGCTACTGTCCGTATCAGAGAATCCATCTCCTTTTTTACAAAAAAAGAGGATCCCAGATTAAATCTGAACTCCATCTTTTGATATATTTTACATAGTTTGTTTGGGCCACCTAAGTATAATGTTTTTTTTTTAAAGCCATACTTCTCTTTTAATCATTCATGTATTAAATTAGAACTAAAGGCACATTTTTTTCCACTTTGGATGGTTATATCCGTTTTTGTTTTTTTTTGCATTTTGAATCCCCATAAGGAGATTTCTCTTCATTTTCTGCCCCATAGTCAAAACAGAAAGTGAGAGGAAATCCCCCAAAAGTGCTGGTATCCCTGGATGTCACCAGAACTAATGTCCCCATTGGAAGATTTCCCCTCTATTCCTGTTCTGGTGACAACCCAACATTTGGGATTTTCTTTCAAATTAATTTTCAGTGCATCTCCCTTACGGGGGGCACAGACAGCAATAAAAACCTAATCCTTCTCCACTCTATCCAAACCTAATAAAATAGTGTTTTCCTTTAGTTGTACTTTAAAAGAGAAGTATGGCATTGAAAAAAACTAATATTTATATTCACCTAGGCTTATTATCCACCCACCCACCCACACAGCCTCTAAGACCAAGAACTGAGCGATCATAGACTGCTGATCACTCAGTTCTCTGTCTGCTCTGGCCCTCCAGAGCTCACTGGAGCGCGGGGCTGTGCAGGAGGTGGAAGAAGCTGATTCAGGCTCTCAGCGGCATGTTGAGAGGCTGAGCCAGCTGCCAGTCAGATCCCAACATTAATGCTGGGATCCCTCCAGAACATGGACTGATTAAGTGACATCAGCCAACAGCAAACTTTAGCTTGCTGTCAGCTGAATACGGGTCACAGGAGTACAGGACAAAGTGCACTCTCCAGGAGAAGTATAGCCAGAAGAGCTTTGGCCCTACTTCTCCTTTAAAAGTGGTAGTGCACAAATGTCCCACTTGGGTCAGCAATATGACAGATCTGCAAAATGGCAGCTTGTCACCACCTTGAAGCTGGAGCCCATTAGTCAAATGGGAGCTCTGTGAAGATGGCCCACATGTGGGAATGCTATGGGGTTCTCCTGCCTCTACAGCTGTATCTTGGTATGCCTACCCCTTCCTCAGATTATATGCCCAAGTGGGATGTTTCTAATACAATACTGCTTTTTATTATATGATGAATTTACATTCTATGCTATCTGCTGTTTTTTTGTCTTGCAGTTTACTGTGTCATCTTGCTCATCGATTTACAAAGCTGAAAGGATCGCCAGAAGAAGGAAACTGTCACACTCCCAGGTGAGAAGGTTCCTATCTATCCTTCTATCTTAAAATCTGAAGGTAGTTGTCTTTAAGTATACATTTCAAGGCTTAAAGTCCATGCTGATGTATTTTGGTTTTGTATAGAGCAGGGCAGGGTTAGAACCTCCACCGGGATTTTATTACTACCTGTATCACCAAATCACCAATACGCAATATTTTTTGCTGAATGTCCTATTGGCAAGATTTCCTATCACTTCCTGCCCCAAAGACACAGGAGGAAATGAAAACAAATATCACCAAAGTGAGATTGTCACCATTAGACGTATACCCATAAAATGACTTCCCTTCTATTCCTGTCCTAGAGAAGAGGGCTACATTATTTTGGGTTTTCTGTCACTTTCTGTCACATTGACAACGGTCACCAGAACAAATAGAGAGGGTGAATTTACCCAGCGGGGACACAGAAAGCCAAAAAGAAAAAACCTAACTGGGGTTCTAACACTTCCTTGCTTTAGTCAAAACTAGTATTTAAAAAAAAATAGCTTTAGATACCCTTTAACACTGTACTGTTCAGATTTAAGCGTTCTAGCAAATTAAAGTTGAACTCCAGCCTTCTCTTCTGTCTTGGACAGTTGTACAGGCTACTCTCCTGTATTGACATTGCTTACTCTGATTTCACTGCACACTGCAAGCTTTTAACAGTGTGCATGAGAAGTCACTGCAATCAGATGGCGCCCACCTCTCTTCCTTGCTGGAGGATCCAGTGTCATCTAGGGCTTTCCTCTGAAGCCTGACCGTTCCTGGACCACCCTTTTCATTCATTGGAATTCAGTTCTTTCGATCACAGAGGCTCAGCATCGCATGCGGGGGTTACCTAGGGCAGTCTGCATGTAAAACAGTCTGCCTAGGAACGCCCATTACTCTAAACGGATATTCACCCATCAAGGCATTTTGATGTTTGTTGGAATATTTGAGGGTTCTTGAATAAAGTACTTTAAAGCCCCATAGACACTATCAGATTTTCTGCTGATTTTTGTATTCAGATTTACCAAAACCATATAATATGAGGTCAAACCTTAGGAGTTTCAATTTGTATGCAATCAGGCAGGCCCTTGCACTACATGGTTTTGGTAAATCTGAAGACAAAAATCAGCAGAAAATCTGATAGTGTGTATGGGGCTTTAGGCTGGTACACACGGGCCAAAAGAACAAACGAACAAGCGAAAAAAAAAAAAAAAAATGCTGCGTGTACCAGGCTTTAGGCAGGATGATGTAATATTTTCAGGAAGCTCTATGTGTAGTAAAACATCCTTTCAGACCTTCCCACCAGCCATGATCTGCCTGCCATGCATAAAGAAGGGCAAAGACCCAGTGATGATGTCACTGGGTCTAAAATAAGTTATTGAATAAAAACAGAAAGGTATTTAAAAATGTCATTAGCATGCAAATAAGACGGAAAAAGAGGAACCACCTAAGAAAAATATAAAGGAAAGCAAAAAGAGAGGTGCCGGACTAAGTGCATCATTGTTAGTATTAACATTTATTAAAATCAAGACAAAGGGCAACTCGCATCATAATGCCCCGTACACACGGTCGGACTTTGTTCGGACATTCCGACAACAAAATCCTAGGATTTTTTCCGACGGATGTTGGCTCAAACTTGTCTTGCATACACACGGTCACACAAAGTTGTCGGAAAATCTGATCGTTCTGAACGCGGTGACGTAAAACACATATGTCGGGACTATAAACGGGGCAGTGGCCAATAGCTTTCATCTCTTTATTTATTCTGAGCATGCGTGGCACTTTGTGCGTCGGATTTGTGTACACACGATTGGAAATTCCGACAACGGATTTTGTTGTCGGAAAATTTTATATCCTGCTCTCAAACTTTGTGTGTTGGAAAATCCGATGGAAAATGTGTGATGGAGCCCACACACGGTCGGAATTTCCGACAACAAGGTCCTATCACACATTTTCCATTGGAAAATCCGACCGTGTGTACGGGGCATAAGAGATTAAACAAGCCATGTATAGATTCCTATGGCCAGTCTTGGAACTCTCCCGGGCAGTCCTGGATGAAAAGAACGGCACCAGAGCAGTGGAGCTGTGTAGATGGATGGCAGCAGGAAGCGGCTGATCTCCACGTGAAAGAGCACGGAACGCACGATGGCGCCGGACCTGACGTGACGTCACTCGGGAGGTCATGCTGACGTAAAAGGAATGCTTTCAAAGCTTCCGCTTCTTCATTAGAGGTCTGATGATCGGACCTTTAATGATATCTGGGGAGGTCAGATAAAGATGCGGAAGCTTTGAAACGCCTTACCCCCCCTTTTACGTCAGCATGGCCTCCCGAATGATGCCACGTACTGTAGGGTGCCATCTTGCGTTCCACGCTGGTTAACGTTGCAGCTTCCTGCTGCCATCCATCTACACAGCTCCACTGCTCTGGTGCCAGTTTTTCATCCAGGACTGCCCAGGAGAGTTCCAAGACTGGTCATAGGAATCTATACATGCTTGTTTGATCTTTTGAGATGTGAGTTGCTTTTTTTTTTATTTTAATACATTTTAATACTAACAATCGGGGCTTTTTTCAGGGGGAACTTGGTGGAACTCAGTTCCACCACCTCTGGCTCAGACCCTTTGGTGCCTGCTCACCACAATCACTTGTAAACATAGAAGTCTGGTTTCTGTGTTTACAAGTGACAGCTCTGCACTCTTTGTGTAACCCCTATGAAATCTGCACTCTATATGTAATGCAATCCTGGTATTTAATGCCCCTTTAAGACCCTTCTACTGTTTGTGAAATATGACCACACCCACTATTTGATGTGATTTGGGGGGTGTGTGTGGGGGGGAGGGGTTTTGGGGGGTCGTGGTTGAGTTCCAGCACCTATTGTTTGAGAAAAAAGGCCCTGCTAACAATGCTGCACTTAGTCCGGCGTCCCTTTGTGCTTTCCTTTTGTATGTCTACAGAGTTTCTTGCACTGATGCTGCTTTTGATCATCTCCAGCATCATATGGAAATTTTTTCTTGTTATGGATTTATGATTTATGGACTTCTCATATTTGTCATTTTTTAATTTTTATTGATTTTATTGTTTAGAACACATCCTTCTAGCACCACTGTTTTTCTTTTCTTTACAAAGAAAAATATAAGCAGATTACACTTTAGTTTTAAATAGGTGCATGCCCATTATCATGTGTAGGAGTTGTAGAATAATTGGCCTGAATTAGAACTGGTTCAAAAGATGGTATCACCTGTTTATACATCTTTTTTTTCTTTTAGGCTGGGTTCACACTTGCGATTCGGATGCGGTTTTCCCTGCATACAATTATTGTGACCATCTTGCAATGGAGCTGGTTCACATATCTCCGGGGCGGCTGCGGAGCTCACTGCAAAAGGGTCCTGTGCGTCTTTGGCTCCTTTACAGGTCCGAATACAGGCGGAAATTTGGACCGGATTTGCCCCTGAAACAAAGAACAGGGACACACCGGACCCCTGCTGTAAGCCGCTCTGCAAACAGTGTGAACCCAGCCTTAAACATTTAGGCTGGGTTCACACATATGCGAACTGGATGCATTTATAATCACATCCAATTCGCATAACATGTGAATGTGACCGACTTTCAATGGAGCCGGTTCACATATGGTTCAGCTTTGAAAAGGGTCCTGTGTGTCTTTGGTTGAGAATTCAGGGAAAAATTCCCACCTGGATCGCACCTGAACTGCACTGCAAACCGCAGCCGCATATGTGTGAACCCAACCTAAGGGCATTTATAGTGGGAAAATAAAATATAGGTTTTTTTTGTTTATAGCGCAAAAAATAAAAACCGCAGAGGTGATCATATACCACCAAAAGAAAGCTCTATTTGTGACAAAAAAAAAGGACAAGTAGCGCAGTGCCGCCCGTATCGCAAAAAATGGCCTGGTCATTAAGGGGGTAAATCCTTCTGGGGCTTTATACTGGCTTTTGAAATTTACAGATGCAGCAATTTAGAAACTGAATGAAAGGTTTAGCACTGGAAAACACTTTTTGTAAGATGAAAAGTGCATTTTATATATGAGTACAACTATATAGATCAGACCAAAATGAGGAGGAAAGAGGGACAGAGGGACTTTGCTCTAAATCAGGGGCAGTCCCTCCAAATCAGGGACAGTTGGGAGCTATGATCATGTAGTATCCAATATGTACAAGAAACCAAATACTTTTACATGACTCTCCTATACTCAGCAGCTCATATCTGCTAATGCAACAAATTCCAGGTTTGGCTGCTGGGGTGATGCTTTCTGAAAATCCACAGGATCTGAGGTTAGTTCAGGGCATGCAGTAATATAAAATTATGAGGACGTACTAACCTCCCACCAACTCTACTAGTTATTCTCCATGGGTATAAAAAAACCAATCTGCAATATTAACCCATTGTGGATGAATAATACATAGTGTAGATCAGGGGTCTCAAACTGGCAGCCCTCCAGCTGTTGCAGAACTACAATTCCCATGAGGCACTGCAAGGTTGACAGTTACAAGCATGACTCCCATAGGCATGATGGGACTTTTAGTTCCGCAAAACCTGGAGGGCCACCAGTTTGAGACCCCTGGTGTAGACTGTCTGATAATGTCTAGAAACCGGTCCGGCTTTCCTGGTCTGATTTAAACAGAACGTCAAATAAGAGGTTTATTGCTAATAGCAGGCACTCATTCAACTGTCAGCTAAGGAAGGCACTATCAGGATCACCATGGCAGTTTTACTGTACTGTCCATCAGCCCAGACAAAAGTCCATTTTCAGCACTGATTAGAGGCAAGAGATTGGATATCCTCTGTGGGGGCCCTACAGCATGACAGTGAGATGACACCTCTACTCTGACAGGGAGAGAATACGACTATATTAACAGGACACACAATTATCACTTAGAATCTAAATTGGATCATTATAACAATTTCAGAGCACCTTTCAGATTGTTACAGACTTACCTTTCCTAAATACTTCGCTTTAACCACTTGCCGATCAGTCACGTACCTGCACATCGCTGGACTTCAAGTGGTTGTACCAGGGTGATGACTGCAGCTGCGGGCATCATCCCGGCACCTCTTTTTTTAGAGTGGACGGTCGGCTTTCTTGTAATATTACCCGCTCGGCTGTTATTATAAGCAGTGGGAGAGGAAAACCTCACCAGTCCGCCACTCCGCCCGGGTCTCCCGTCTCACCGGAAGACCCAAGCGACCAGCCAGCATGTCCGCCGGCTGGCCAGAGACCTGGACAAAGCCAGAATGGGCTTTTATTGGGTAACGTATGTAGTACACAGGAAGCGATGTCACAACGGCACCTCCGGTTTACTTGGCAGCCAATGGTGCCAGTTTAAAAAAATCCAAATTGGAAAATGCTGATCTGGGGTCTTTTAGACCTCAGATCCCTCTGTAAAGAGTACCTGACACTGCCTGTTAGACCCCTTTCACGCTGAAGCTCTGCTAAAACAGCGCTAAAGCGCCAGTGGTTTTTGTGGTGCTTTAGCTGCATTTTAGCGACGCTATTCAGGCGCTAGAGAAATTGGAATAGAAGGCTTGGACTTTTTAGGAACGACCACATGGGTAATTAATACATAAAAAGTTTATTATATATAGAAAATACATTAAAAAATGCCGGCAATAGAAAAGTCAATACAACAGGGTTGGATATTTTATACTGTACATAGCCATAGGAAAATAGCGTGAAAAACTTGGCGGTGAAGAACCACTCATTTTATAGTCAGATTTTGATTCCAGAGTAAGGCTATGTAACAGGTTATGATGATAATGATATCCCAGGCTTTACATGTTACGCGCCTTGCGCTTCTTCAGGAGCATCAACAGACTTACTAAATAAAAAACAAGATATAAAAAATGAAATCAAAAAGACAATAAACATCAAATCAGCACTAAAATATTGATGTGGCACTGTACTTGTGGAGTAACCTAGCAAAAGGAAAGCTGACCGGTCACATAAGGAGGGGAAAAGGCGCCAGAAATGAACCAGTAAACTATGGGGGTGTATATAACATGATGACTAGGATAATTCCAAATTAGTAATAGACAAATAATTTTTAGGAGATTATTTACAATGTATTCAGCATATAAGGAGTGTATGGCAGCACGGAATAGAGAAAAAGAAGGAAAAGGTAAAAAAGAAAAGAAGAGGGAAAAAAAGGGGAAAAAACGAGGGGGGGGGGGGGGGAAGAGGAGGGTAAAGGAAATAAAGAAATGGATAGAAAAGGAAAGAAGAAACGGATAAACTTAAACCTGATTGTAGTGGATTGCAGCATAAAGTGTATATCAATAAGAATATAAGAAATTCACTATATTGTCCACACATATGGATCATAATGTAGATAAATGTACTTACTGCAAACTTGGCGATATTGCAACAGGGTAATATTGGACAGATAAACAGAAAATACAGGATAATCCTGACAACACACCAGTGTCTAAAGAATCTGAAAATAGGAAACAGTAACTATAATGGCTTGATGGTCAACAATCATAAAATAAAGCCAAAAGAGATACTAAGCTGTAACAGGGGGTACATAATCTATATGTTGACACTCACCAGGAAGAATCGAACATTAAGGTAACTGGTATAAAAGCTAACCAAGCACTGAAAAGATTCCTGGGTGAGAAATCAATACACAAAAGATCCTCCAGCAGGGGTATAAATGCCCCAGGGTTTTCTAGAGGGTTTTGAAAAGTACGGAACCTTAAAAACAACTAAAAAAGACCAGTTTTGTGGCGCTGTCAAAGCGCTTTTAAGGCACTTTGGAAGTGCTGCCCATTTATTTCAATGGGCAAAGGGCATTTTTGGAGCGCCATTTATTGCGCTCCAAACCCGCCCCAAAAGTTGCTGCTTGCAGGACTTTTTACCGTCCCACAAGCACCCCACCCCAGTGTGAAAACATACATAGGTGATTTACAGGCACTATTTCTAGCACTAAAACGCCTGAAAACTGCCTCAGTGTGTAAGGGCTTTTACTGTCACAAGTGATGTTTTCATTCCTTGTCACAGCAATAAAAGTGATCAGAATTGTTTTTTAAAGTGAGAGTGTAAAAATAAAAAAAAACTCAGAAAAACATTTTTTTTTCAAAGCACCCTATCCCTCCGTGCTCGTGCGCCAAAGCAAACGCATAAGTCGTAAGTCGTGCCCACAAATGTAAACAGTGTTCAAACCACACATGTGAGGTAACGCCGCGATTGTTAGAGCGAGAGCAATAATTTTAGTGCAGGACCTCCTCTGTAACTCTAAATTTTAAAGCAATGTCTATGGAGATTTTTTTTTAGGTACTGTAGTTTGTCGCCATTCCACGAGTGTGTGCAAAGCGTGACATGTAAGGAATCTATGTACTCGGCGTAACATCATCTTTCACATTATACAAAAAAAAAAATTGGTCTGACTTTACTGTTTAGTTTCTTTTTTTTTTTTTTCAAATAACAGTTTTTATTAAACGTATAGACATACATATGCATTGAGCAATAGTGTTGCTTATAATTAAGTGCAATAGATAAACAATCAATGCTATAGACATTGAGCTTCTGATGATAATCATCCAGGTACATTAGTGGTATAATATCTTCCATACCATCTGAAGTTTTCAACCAACAAATAACATTATTAAACTGAGGATGTATTAGCATTTTACAGAGAGAAGGAAAATAAAGTAGGAAAAGAGAAAAGAGGGATGGAAGGGGGAAGGGGAAGTGGGGGGGGGGGGGTCTAGCCGCAGACCTAGGGCGGGTCCTCTCGTTTATGCCATTCCTCCCAGACCATGTCATGGGCCTCCATTCTGTTTTGTATCCTGGCTGTCATTTTCTCCATTAGCTCTATGTCCTTTATTCTGGTATAGAGGTCTGCTCGGGAGGGTGGAATCTGTTTCTTCCAGTAGAGGGCTACCAGGCATCTCGCTGCTGTGAGAACATGGCCTAATAGTTTCCTAGAGTGTCGGGATATACGTAGCCCAGACACACCAAGGAGAAACAGTTTCGGGACTTTGGGGACCTGGACGCCCAGTAGGCGATTCAGCAATAATTGTGTTTCCGTCCAAAAGGGAGTTATTTTGGGACATGTCCAGTAAATGTGAAATAAGGTCCCCCTGTCCTTCATACACCGCCAGCATCTATCCGAGCTAGATGGGAAAATGGTGTGGAGGACATCAGGTGTCATATACCAGAAGAAAAGGACCTTGTATGCATTCTCTTTGTACAGAGTGCATAATGAGCTTTTAGCCGCCTGGGACCAAATCGTCTTCCAGGTAGCTTCCGAGATCTCCTCCCCTAGGAACTTCTCCCAGCGGGTCATGTACGAGTGCTTACCCTGATCTGTAAAGTTATAGGAGTTCAGTATCTGATAAATATTAGATATTAGCCCGCGTCTAGTTGAGCCCTCTAATATCAAACCCTCAAAGGGTGATGGGGTCGAGAACTGTAAGTTCGGGGCAATTGATTGAGCGTAGTGCCTAATCTGCAAGTATCCAAAGAACACTTGCCTTGGTAAATCAAATTTTCTCTGTAGCTCTGTAAAGGACAGTAATCTGCGCGTGCATGGGTGTACCAAATGGCCAAAGTGGAATAAATTCCTCATCGCCCATGGATAAGACATCTGATGAGTAAGGCCTACAGGCAGCTTGGGGTTGTAGAGGAACGATGTGAGGAGTGATCTTTCTGAGCATAGCTTATAGAGCCGTGATACTTTACGCCAAAGTGTACTAATGTGGAGCATGGGGCCCAAGAGTTGAGTGGACTCCACCTTCACCCCCGCATTCCACAGCATGCTATTTGGATGGATTGGGGCCATCCAAAGTTTTTCTATTTCTGTCCACTTATTATATGAGCGTTGGGTGAACCAAGAGGCCAGGGTTCGCAGTTGAGTGGCTTGGTAGTATTTAGTTAGGTCAGGGAATGATAGACCGCCGTCTGATCGTGCCGCTGTCATGACTGATTGTGGAATTCTATGTCTTTTGTAATTCCAAACAAATCGTACTAAATCCGCCTGGAGTTTTTTCAGCTCTGATAGGGGTATTGGGATGGGGAGAGTCTGGAATAAATACAGCAACTTTGGTAGGATAACCATCTTAACAGAGGCTATCCTCCCTAGTAGGGAGATATGATGAGCCTTCCATTTCAATAGAAGGTCCCTTATAGTTTTAAAGAGAGGGGGGTAATTGGCTCGGTATAGGGTGGAATAAGAGGGAGTTAGCTGTACTCCCAGGTATTTCAATGATGATGCCTGCCAATGGTAGGGGAAGTAATGTTGTAGGTGTTGTGTTTCCTGTGTTGGGATATTAATGGGTAGGGCTTCTGATTTAGTTGCATTTATCTTGTATCCTGATAGGGATCTGTATAGGTCAAGTTCGGCGTGTAGGTTAGGAAGTGACATTCTGGGTTGGGTTAGGGTGAGGATAATATCATCAGCAAACAAGGCTAGTTTGAATTCCCTGTCCCTCAGCGGTATGCCGTGAATGTTCGGGTTTTTTCGGATGGAAGCCGCCAGAGGCTCGACACACAACGCAAAAAGTAGCGGTGAGAGTGGGCACCCCTGGCGGGTCCCATTCGTGATTGGAAAGGCCCGTGATAGAGCGAAAGGAGTTTTTACTTGGGATGAGGGATTAGTGTACAGATGTCTTATTGCTTGGAGAAATGGGCCCTGAAATCCCATGCAATTCAACGTGGCGAAGAGGAAGGACCAGCCGAGGCGGTCAAAAGCCTTTTCCGCGTCCAAGCCAAGGACTAACGCTTGCTGCTTATTCCTGTTCGCCACGTCTATTAGGTCAATAATTCTTCTCGTATTATCCCCCGCCTGACGTAGGGGGACGAATCCCACCTAATCCTTGTGTATTAGCGAGGGAAGTATCAGGTTTAGTCGCATTGAAAGGAGTTTGGTAAAAATTTTTAGATCAGAGTTTAGGAGTGCGATTGGCCTGTAGCTGGCACACACAGAAGGATCCTTGCCAGGCTTGGGAATTAACGTGAGGAACGACCTCTGCATATCAGTGGGAATGGGGGTTTTCTGAAAGAAGGCGTTAAACATCCTGCACATATATGGTAGTAGAATCGGGAGAAATGCCTTATAATACTCATAGGGAAGGCCATCTGGGCCAGGTGATTTATGAGAGGGCAGAGTTTTGATGGTGGCCGTTAGCTCTTCCTCTGTAATTGGTGCATTAAGTGACATCAGATCCGTCTTAATTAATTTGGGGAGTCCACTGTCCTCTAAGTATTGCTTCATACGATCTTTTATTTCAGGTGGGGGCGGGTCTCTGGGAATTTCAGGGTTATTATATAGTGATGTGTAAAATTCTCCGAAGGTCTGGGCTATGTCTTGGGGGTGTGACATAAGGGCCCCCTTTTTATCTTTAATTTGGTGGGGTGTGGACATGTGAGAGCGCTCCGAGAGTTTACGTGCCAGGATAGTATGGGCCTTATTCCCCTTGTCATAGTATGTTTGTCTTAATCGAGTAAGTGCCTTCTCTACCTGTCCTAACGCTAAATCTCGAAGGGTGTTTCTGAGGCATATTACTTTTTTGAGAAGGTTTAGGGATGGTGATATTTGCAGTCGGAGTTCTAGAGTCTTAAGGTCTCTTTCGGCTTGAATTTTAGATGCCATCGCGTTTTTCTTCATGGCCGAAGAAATCGCTATACACCGTCCCCGTAGGACTGCCTTGTGGGCTTCCCAGAGGGTGGTTAAGGAGACTTCGGGGGTGTTATTTTCTAGGAAGTAATTCTGCAGGGTTGTCTCTAGTTCCGATCTGGACGGAATATGTTGTAAGAGGAAGTTATTTAGCTGCCAATTACTAGGTTTACGGGTTGGGGTACCTATTTCTAGTGACATAAGGACTGGGGCATGGTCAGACCATGAGATGGGGAGGATCTGGGCGGTTTTGATGGCGCGTAGGGTATTGTTATTAACGAAGATATAGTCTATGCGGGAATGCATGAGGTGGGGGGCAGAATAGAATGTGAATTGCTTATCCCCTGGGTGTAATGCTCTCCATGCATCGAATAAAGCATGTCGCCTAGTCAGCTGGCGAAACAACTTGGAATCACGGACGGCCCGAGCCTGATGGGCTGCAGGGTTAATCACGTGACGGTCTAAACCCACTGAGTGCACCAGGTTAAAGTCTCCGCCAACGATTAAATAATCATTGGGTTGTCTAAACAGGCGAGCGAGGACCCTAGATAGGAAGTGTATTTGATGGGTATTGGGTGCGTAGATATTACAGAAAGTTACCGCCTGTGTTTGCCACTGACCTCTTAGAATTATATAGTGTCCCCCCGGGTCTATGAGGGAATCGGTGCATTTAAATGGAGAGCCTTTTTTAAACAGAATGGCAACACCCGCACGCTTACGAGGACTAAAGGCCTGATAAATCTGGGGGTACTGTTTGGATGCGAAGGCGAAAGCATTCCCTCTATTGAAGTGTGTCTCCTGCAGCATAGCTACATCTGCCCCAATCTGCCTGAGTTCCCTCAATGCGAGATGTCTTTTTTTGTTTGAGTTCAAGCCATGGACATTAAACGATAAGATCTTAGCCATGGTTGATGGTGTGTGCGTGCATCAGATTACTTAGCTTATCCAGTCGTGGACCTTCCAGGAAGTCCAAGGTGTGACGGGAATCAGGCGTGAGAGGAAGCCGAGTGATTGCTCCAGACCTGCGGCGAGCCATAAGAGGAAAAAAAATTGGGGTGGGGGGGGGATAGAAGAAGTAGAATAAGTGGAGGAGAGAAAAGAAAAAGAGAAAAATAGTTAGTAGCAAATCATTTAGTAATAAACATTTTGTTATTGTCTCGGGCAGTAGAGACCGCCCGGATTCTAAGAGGTTCCAGTAGGTCCCCTCGGCCGGGGCCCCCAACGAGGGTTCAGGCCGGGGGGGCATAACGAACAAGCAAAATCAACTGTGTTCAAGTCCTCAAAACAGAGTGACAATAGGGAACTCTAGTGGGATTAACCCCTAGGGGGGGATCAGCGACCAAAAGTTCCACCGCTGAGCTGTCTCCAGCAAGAGGGGGGGGGGTGCCCTGTGTTGCTAGTAAAATGACAGGTGGGGAAGGCCTAGGGGGATAGCCTATAATTGTATTGGGAGGGGCAGGAGAGGAGGGAGATATAGTCATCCTTTTTTAGGCTTTGTTTTGGTGGATCCGCTGGGAGAGTCCCGATCTCTGGGTCGCTTAGTTGGTGGGACCTTCTGCCACACCACTGGAGGGGGTGTGGGCAAATCCACTAAGTCCCATTCAGGCAAGCGGGGTGGTGGGATTTCCATGGTGTCACAAAAGTTTTCCACGTCTTCTGGAAAGCGTAGCACTGCGGTTTTTCCCTGCCTTCGGGCAGTGAGGCTGAAGGGGAATCCCCAGCGGTAGGTAATGTCGTTTTCTTGGAGCAGGATGAGTAGGGGTTGGAGCAGTCTGCGTTTCTGTAACGTTATCCAGGAAAGGTCTGGAAAAAGTTGGACCTGCGTGTTTTCAAAGAGAATCTTTTTTGTAGTGCGGGCTTTGCGCATGATGTCCTCTTTCAGGGGAAATGAATGGACCCTGCATATGACATCTCGGGGTCTAGAGATGGGCCCTTTGGGGCGGAGGGCACGGTGGGCACGATCCATCTCAATGGGTTTGTTTGGGGGGTCCCCCAGAAGGTTGTTAAACAGGAGTTGCAGAGTTTCGTGAAGATCTTCGGGACCCTCTGACTCAGGTAGACCTCGGACACGAATGTTGTTTCGACGTCCTCGGTTATCCAAATCTTCGAGGTGACGTTGCATGTTCCGGAGCATTATATGATGGTCGGCCCCCTGTACTTGGGTGCGATGTACTGCCAGCTTAGTCTCCTGAATTTCCTCCTCCGCCATCTCCACCCTGTCAGATAGGTGTTTAAGGTTAGCATGTATCACTTGGATTTCTGCTCGGCATGCTGACTTGACTTCCTCGATAAGGAGTCTGAAGTCCTCCTTAGTGGGAATAGCCTGGAGACAGTCCTGCCATGAGGTGGGGTGCTGGAGGTGGTGATCTTGTTCCATATGGCTTTGTGGGCTATGTGATGGGGATGGTTCCCTTGCGACTTGGAAGGATGCTGATCCCCTGGGGTCCCATTGTTGTGGTTGGGGGACCGTCCTGTCCCCCCATGTGAGTCTCTGTGAGTGAGAGGGGAGACTCCCATCTTTACCCTCCATAGGGATCAGGGACGGCGAGCTTGTTACCTGGGCATATGATTTCGTCTGATTTGTTCCTTGCTCTGCGGACCTGGAGGCATTATGGCGGGTCTGTCTTTGTGGCTGAGGGGAGACCGGAGGGGGGCCAAAGTATGTTTGGAGAGTGTCACCATCAAAGTTCATCTCTGATAACTGCCCCATGTCCCCTGTGTTCCCCGGCCCTGGTAGTGGGGGAAAGTCACTGGGTTGCAGGGATGGTGTGGGGGTCGCCGTTCCTCCCAGGGACAGGGATGGATCAGACATGGTGCGCAGCAGCTGCGGGAAGGCCTGTGAGCACTGCGTGTAGGAGTTAGTGAAGAGGCCTAGTAAGGGGTCCTGTGGCGGGCCGGGATGCTTCCCTTGTGCTGGGAGTGGAGGGGGTGGACTCACCGCTGTTGATCCCCTGCTTCTCCGGTCCCCTGTCTCCCGTTCCAGGTCCGCTGTGCTCTGGAGTAGTGGAGGGGAGGCTGAGCTCCGCCGCGGTGGCTGCCTCGTGGATGAGGCAGGGGCCGTCGGCGCCATCTTGTCCCTGCCGTCCTCGGACATAGAGGGATGTTTAAAGTACCCGTGGAGGGTTGTTGTGGAGCCGGACGGCGGTTGGGATGATCCCCTGGGTTTGGAGGATCTGGTTCTCCTGCTGCCTCCCATAAAATGTAGCTGAAAATCCCCCTTTCAGGCCTTAATGCTGCGGGCTGGTGGAGAGCTGAAGGCTCAGGCGTCCATGCAGGGCAACTTCCGGTCCCGCCCCCCTTGTTTAGTTTCTTTTTAATTCATTGAAATGTATTTTTTCCAAAAAAATTGCGTTTGAAAGACTGCTGCACAAATACAGTGTGACATAAAATATTGCAACGACAGCCATTTCATTCTCAAGGGTCTCTGCTAATGTATATATATACACACACACACATTAGCTCTCTCTCTTCTTATAACCCATGAGAGCAATGTAATCCTTAAAGAACTGTATAACTAAAGGCAAAACTTTTTTTTCAGTGTGTAGATGGATTAGAACATGTCAGTTTTTATGCTGTCTGTTGCCCCGCTAAGGAGATTTATCCTCTCTATTTGTCCTGTTTACCATTATCATTGAAAGTGAATGTAAAAGAAAATACCAAATTTTGGGGCGACCCCAGTAAAGTAATAGGGGGGAGTGGGAAATCTTCCAATAGGGACACTAGTTCTGGTGACCTGAGGGTCCCCAAGAAATTCCATTAATTTGCAGAGATTTCTTCTTAGTTCCTGTTTGGCTATGAGACAAGAAGTGAGGGGAAAGCTCCCCAATGGGGGCACAGACAGCAAAAAAAACGGACAAGTGCTCTAATCCCTCTCCACTCTATCCAAAACTAAAAAAAGTTTTGCATTTAGTTTTGCTTTAAATTGGGCAGTATTACAGAGTCCAGAAAATAGCAAGGTATTACAAATGTTCAAGTTACAGATCTGTGTCTCATCACTATAACAAGCAGTCTTTCTCAGAGGTACTGTATATGGCCTATCAGTGATCACAGTCTCTCCACTTTGTCATAAACTACACTCTTAGATATCCTCAAATGTACTGAATTGCTTGTGCCCAAAGCAGGAGAACATCTGAGGGGAACAAGTAGGGTTGCCACCTGTCCAGGATTCACATGGACAGTCCGGGTTTTAATCATGTGTCCGGGTTTCAGGCGGACTGAAACTCTGACACATTATTCAGACAGGGCTGTTGCTCCCCAAGTAACCAAGATAGTCACACACAAATCTGTTGCTGTCCGGGAGCTATGGGTGGCTGTCTGCGGGCAGGTTCGGCATCACTGGGGGGCAGGGCAATGACATCAGCAAGAGCAATTTGGCCACACCCACTGTTCACTGCGGCACGCTATGCGCATCGCATTACTACTCTCCTTGGGGCACCCAAAGTGCCCCAGGCTGCTAAAGTGTTCAGGTTTGGCTTTAAGAAAAGGTGGCAACCCTAGGAACACGTGGCCATCTTACCACTACCCATTGGAGCTCTCAATGGTTCTTACTGTTCCCATGCACTAATCCACACAACAGCTCCACATCTAATTTATACCCTAGTAAAGGCAAGCGAAAGGGAAGATCATCTTGGATGGTTTTTCCGACGGAATTCCGCTCAAGCTTGGCTTGCATACACACGGTCACACAAAAGTTCTCTTAACTTTCGACCGTCAAGAACGTGGTGACGTACAACGCTACGACAAGCCAAGACAATGAAGTTCAATGCTTCCGAGCACGCGTCAAATTGTTTCCAAGCATGCGCAGGAATTTTGCGGGTCGTAATTTGTACAGACGATCGGAATTTCCGATCTGAACTTTTTCCGACCGAAAAATTGAGAACCTGCTCTCAATCTTTTGCTGGCGGGAATTCCGCCAGCAAAAGTCGGATGGAGCATACACACGGTCGGAATATCCGACTAAAAGCTCTCATCGGACTTTGGCTGGCGGGATTTCCGATCGTGTGTACGGGGCATAAGGCTACTTTCACAATGGGGCCGTGATTTACCGTTGTTTTAGCAGTGCTTTTTGGCCGTTAGCGGGGCGCTTTTAACCCCTGCTAGCAGCCGAATAAAGGGTTAAAACCGCCCATGTTTTGGGCAGGGTACTGTATACACCGCTTCCAAACCGCCTCAAAGTTGCTGCTTGCAGGACTTTTTGTAGCGTCCCACAAGCGCACCGCCCCAGTGTGAAAGTACTCGAGCTTTCAAACTGGGGTATCATGGGAGGCGTTTTCAGGTGCTTTACAGGCGCTAGTTTTAGCGCTAAAATGCCTGAAAAACGCCATCAGTGTGAAAGTAGCCTAAAAGAGAGCAAACTCCCTTTACAAGCACCTTTTAATATACATGGCTTTTCAAATGTCTAAGGCTGGGTTCACACTATTGCGATTTGGATGCAGCTTACATTCAATTCGCAGAATATTAAAAAACATGTTACTTTCAATGGGCCTGGTTCACATATGTGCATTGCATCCGCACAAAAATTGTGTGCATTATCTAGGCAGTGCGGTGCGAATTGCAGGCACATAATCTTCAATGGGAACGCATCTGATTTGCAGATGTGTTCCGTTCTGAACAGGAATGCTCTCCCCCTCCTCCTACAATTCCCCCCCTCTCCCTGATCAGCTGATTCGCAGCTACAACGTAGAGGAACCGCTGAATCAATCATTTTTATCTTCGCACAGAGAACGGAGCTGCAATTCGCACCGGAACCCAGCCTTATTGTTTCTTGAACCTTATAGATTACAAAATTAAGTATTTATTGTCTATGAGGACCATAAAGGGAATCTATTGTCTTTTTAAAATAAATAATCTTATCAGCTACATAATATATTCATATTATTTTGTCAGGCCATTCTTGAATGTCTTCTTGCTTTGTTCAGTCCTAATTTCAAGCTGTAAAACAAGTCTGCTCAGGGGACCGTGTCTCTCCAGAGAACGTTCAACAGTTTAAATTAAATTTTCACCACAAGAGGCCCGGTAACTCCCCAGAGAGAAGAAGGGAAAAGGTCACCTGTGCTTTGAATTAGAACGGCACTGAATCCATTTGTCGTAGTGCGGTTTACTGACATTAACGCAGTGCTGGAACCTGACAGGGTTCCTCAGTCAATCTTAATGACTTATTACATAGATGTGACAGTCAATGACACCAGCTGTGTGAAAATACTGAAATAAATACAGCAAATTATATACAAGTGCTGTTCATGAATGTGGACGTTAACCACTTCAGCCCCAGAAGGATTTACCCCCTTCCTGACAAGAGCACTTTTTGCGATTCAGCACTGCGTCGCTTTAACTGACAATTGCGCAGTTGTGCGACGTTGCACCCAAACAAAATTTACGTCTTTGTTTCCCCACAAATAGAGCTTTCTTTTGGTGGTATTTGATCCCCTCTGCGGTTTTTATCTTTTGCGCTATAAACAAAAAAAAAAAAGAGTGACAATTTTGAAAAAAAAAGCAATATTTTTAACTTTTTTGCTAAAAAAGAAATCCCCAAAAAATATATAAAAAAAACTAATTTTTTCCTCAGTTTAGGCCGATATGTATTCTTCTACATATTTTTGGTAAAAAAAAAATGCAATATTGATTGTTTGCGCAAAAGTTATAGCGTCTACAAAATAGGGCATTTTTATTATTTTTCTTTTATTAGTAATGGCGGTGATCTGCGATTTTTTTATCATGACTGCGATATTATGGCGGACACATCGGACACTTTTGACACTATTTTGGGACCACTGTCATTTATACAGTGATCAGTGCTATAAAAATGCACTGATTACTGTGTAAATGACAAACACTAAACACTAGGGGGCGATCAAGGGGTTAAGTGTGTCCTAGAGAGTGATTCTAACTGTGGGGGGATGGGCTACCACTGACATGACAGCCATCACTGCTCCCAATGACAGGGAGCAGTGATCTCTGTCATGTCACTAGGCAGAACAGGGAAATGCCTTGTTTACAAAGGCATCAGCCCATTCTTCCGCTCCGTGACATGATCGCAGGCACCCGGTGGGCTTGGTCACGGAGCATGGCGGTACGCGTGCACCCACAATGCCGCATCTTAAAGGGGACGTACCTGTACGCCCATTCGCCCAACCGTGCCATCGTGCCGACATATTTTGTCGTGCGCTGGTCGGCATGTGGTTAAAGTGATAAAACAAAGCTTTGGATAATTGCCATTTACTCTTCAATTGAATATATATATATATATATATATATATATATATATATATATATATATATATATATATATATATATATATATTATTTATAACAGGTATTTACAGTGCCTTGAAAAAGTATTCATACCCCTTTAAAATTTTCCACATTTTGTCATGTTACAACCAAGAACGTAAATGTATTTTATTGGGATTTTATGTGATAGACTAACACAAAGTGGCACATAATTGTGAAGTGAATGGAAAATGATAAATGTTTTTCAGCACCTCTATCAGATTGGATGGAGAGCGTCTGTGAACAGCAATTTTCAAGTCTTGCCACAGATTCTCAATTGGATTTAGGTCTGGACTGTGACTGGGCTATTCTAACACATAAATATGCTTTGATCTAAACCATTCCATTTTTAGCTCTGGCTGTATGTTTAGGGTCATTGTGCTGCTGGAAGGTGAACCTCCATCCCAGTCCCAAGTCTCTTGCAGACTCCAACAGGTTTTCTTTTAAGATTGCCCTGTATTTGGCTTCATCCATATTCCCATCAACCCTGACCAGCTTCCCAGTTCCTGCTTAAGAAAAGCACCACCACAACATTATGTTGCCACCATGTTTTTTACCCAGTGGGGGTGGTGTGTTCAGGGTGATGTGCAGTGTTAGTTTTCCACCACACTTAGCGTTTTGCTTTTAGGCCAAAAAGTTAAATTTCGGTCTCATCTGACCAGAGCACCTTCTTCCACATGTTTGCTGTGTCCCCCGCAGGGCTTCTCACAAACTGCAAACAGGACTTCTTATTGCTTTCTTTCAACAATGGCTTTCTTCTTGCCACTCTTCCATAAAGGCCAGATTTGTGGCGTGCATGACTAATATTTGTCCTGTGGACAAATTCTCCCACCTGAGCTGTGGATCTCTGCAGCTCCTCCAGAGTTACCATGGGCCTTTTGGCTGCTTCTCTGATTAATGTTCTCTTTGCCCGGCCTGTCAGTTTAGGTGGACGGCCATGTCTTGGTAGGTTTGCAGTTGCAGAAAACCATTTATCATTTTCTTTCCACTTCACAATTATGTGCCACTTTGTGTTGGTCTATCACATATAATCCCAATAAAATATTTATCTTTTTGGTTGCAACATGACAAAATGTGGAACATTTCAAGGGGTATGAATAGCTTTTAAAGGCACTGTACACCTGTCATGCATTCTCCTGGCCCTTATAAAGGAGTTCACTCTATTACCACTACATGGATTTGGTGATTTATAAAAGAGCAAAAACCTATTGGCAGTACAGTGCTATATATTCCTTGATATATTATATAATAAACTAGTAGCTGCAAATAGTAAGGTTCGAATTTGCATCTTTTCTCCTGCAATCCAGATTGCAGATAGATTGGCTAAATGTTCTGAAAGATTTGGTGCCTGTGAATATGCAGGCTGGTGTTTTCACCATTTTAGTGCCTGGAGATGGGTTGGAGATGGGTTGGAGCTGGAGTTGGGTTGGAGCTGGAGATGAGCTGGAGTTGGGTTGGAGCTGGAGATGGGTTGGAGCTGGAGTTGGAGATGGAGATGGGTTGGAGCTGGAGTTGGAGTTGGAGATGGGTTGGAGCTGGAGTTGGGTTGGAGCTGGAGATGGGTTGGAGCTGGAGTTGGAGATGGAGATGGGTTGGAGCTGGAGTTGGAGATGGAGATGGGTTGGAGCTGGAGTTGGAGATGGAGATGGGTTGGAGCTGGAGTTGGAGATGGGTTGGGGGTGGAGTTGGAGATGGAGATGGGTTGGAGCTGGAGTTGTAGATGGGTTGGAGCTGGAGTTGGGTTTTAAGCTTACTGGTCGTATTTAAAATAAAATAATGAAATGAAAAAGTGGTTGTTCAAAAAAATACAGAAATCTCTACAATCTTCTATTCTGTGGAACATGTCTCTGAAAACAAATGGGATGTTTTATTAGGCCGTTTTATTGTACTAGCCTGTCAGCCTGAACAATTTGGTATGATCTATGACACAAATTTAGCACACATACAAAACAGAATGGCGGAAAACCAATTAGTGCATTATGGATAATATGATGCAAGGTACTTGAAAACTTAACAACAACAAACAAATTAGCTCAGTGTGTCCTCAAATTAACTAAAAAGCACGCAGGGAGCAACACAGATGTATGGGTATATCAACAGTAAAGGTTGGAATAATAGCTCATAATGATGATATAAATTAATAGAATATGTAATAGAATATGGCAGAAGAAAGAGGCTTTAGATTGATAATGTGATAGGATAAGAACAGTCGCCTATAACAGTCATTTAGATTTTAATTTATTGAGCTGAGATCAGCGAAAGTGTTCGATTGGTCACTGCTGTTTATTTTTTGATTAAAGTGTTTATCAAATCAAAAGCTTTTTTCTTAGTTTCGGACAGAGTGGGGATGGATAAGAAACATGGTTGGGTTTTACTGTAATCCAGGTCTCTGTTAGAGAGTGTCCCCTTGAGTTTTCTAGAACAAGTAAAAACAAGGCACTGAATTAAATCAATAGAGTGTGACATGGTGCAGTGGCTTTGGTAAGGCTGCTTTTAACAAAATTGGGATGTCCCAAAACCAGAAGGCCAAGATTTGAAGATTTATATGCACAAAGTCTATGTACCAGTCAAAGAGACTGAGAGTTCAAAAGCTTTTAATACGGATATTTGTTCACAAAGAGACAGCACAGAGCAGCTCACCCATTTAGGCGGCTCAAAGATCAGCCCTTCTTCAGGGCTTAAGTATAATGGAAAGATCTGGGGACTCTAAACAGCCATAATGACCTGGGTTCAATTCTTTGTCGCATATAGCAAAGATCAGTGGATCAGTGAATCAGAGACTAAACCCTTTTGATTGTGCCACTTTACAGTCTTCCGATTTTTCCACCGTACTCAAGCCCTGAAGTTGAACGACATTGGTGAACCCATGAAATGCACTGGCTATTTTATATAGTCTTTGGTGGACAAATATCAATATTAAAAGCTTTTGGACTCCCGGACCGTCTGTTTTGGGCATATGAATCTTCATATTTTTATATTTGTTTATGCCTCTAAAATGTCTCTAACAGACCGAAATTAAAATTAGTTCTAGTCCTTTCCAACCCTTTTAAAAATTGGAAATTATTTTTGGCTTGACATACACTTTAAGAAATGGTATTTTAAAAGAAAATGCAAATAGCAAGGTAATTGCAGAGTCATCCAACATGAAGATTTTCCATGCTACAATATTATTAGTACACCCAAGATGTATTATTCTCTTGTACATAATAGGGGAACAGGCAAGAAACAACAGGAAACAACAGGAAAAAAGAGTAAGGGATAGGAAAGGGGAGATAGAAGGCATTCGCTGAGAGCTAATGTATTTCAAAGTGAGCTATTTGCAATGCATCACATAAATAACATTCCATAATAGATGGGTCTGAGATTAAAGTGGACCTTTCACAACAAAATAATTGTTTGCTCTCTGGGTAAAGCCAGCCATACATAGATTAAAATTTGTCCAGTTCTGCAGGGACCGGACAAATTTCGATTCATGCATGGGCAGGCTGGTTGTACACAAGTCAATCTATTAAGTCAAGTCAGGAGACATGCTAGACAGACATGCATTACATCTTTCTTGATTTTTCTTGGGAAGTTAGTAAAACCAAGTGTTCCAACACTGACAGCAACAGATGTAATAGAGATATCTCTGGTTGCCTGTTACATTGAGCCCCATTAAACCTTCCTACCAATTCCAAGCCCTGATGACGTAGGGAGTGAAATGTCCTGAAATGTGCTGGATGCTCTACATGATCATTTTATTATTTTTCCAAGAGAATTGGACTCTTATTTTTGGGGTTGGATCTCTTTTTTATTGTTTTTATGCTTGGAGTCATTTTCAGGACATCCCCCGAGGGGAGTCTTGTTGTATGTAAGCAGCCTTACTAGAGCCAGTAAGCCGATTTGAAATATCATGTTTCCTTCGTTTTATTGAATTAATCATTTCTGAAGTCACAGAAATAGATAAAAAAAAACCTCAATAGATGAGTCTATTTGAGTTTTTTATTGTTCTCTGTGCCATCCAATTAGAAAGTTCACCCAAGGGCACACGACAAAAAGTGATGGGAAATCCAACATTTTACAGTTGTTATGGATGACATTATATTCTGACAGCGGCACCCACTGCTGCTGTCAAAATACACTTATCAGCGGCTGCAGCTGATTGGCTGCAGTTGCTGATCAAAAACAAATTCCCAGCATGTCCCTTCAACAAAAGACGATCAATCAGGGATGGCCACCATTGAAATTCATCTGGTCCTGCAAAACTGGGCTAATTTTGAAGTTTCGATCAGTGTGGACAGCCTAATGCCGCGTACACATGCTCGGAATTTCCGACAACAAAGTGAAGTTGTTGGAAAATTTGAGAACCTGCTCTCAAACATTTGTGTGACGGCAAATGTTCGATGGAGCATACACACGGTTGGACTTTCCGACAACAGGCTCACATCGAACATTTCCCTTCAGAAAGTCCGACTGTGTGTACGTGGCATAAGAGGGCATTTTCCCCAATTTTCGGTTGGGTTTCTTCTAATTTTCTGTTAGATCTCCTAAACAGGAACTGCAAGAAAATCTCCCCAACAGGACATAGAGAACATAAAAACCTGATAGGGGTTTAAAAAATTCTCTACTTAATCTAAGCTCAAAACAAATGTGTTGGCTTTAGATATGTATGTCCATATAACAAACTGAAATCAATACTACCTTTATTGTAATGACCTGAAGCAGTATCTGTCAGCTGTCAGTGAACAGCCAGCTATTCACTGACAGTGCTTCTTTAAAACTGACACCTAATAACTATTAATTCCAAGCCTGTCCATCACACTGATAACTGATTTGATTGGATACGAATTATATTCATTTTACAAGCAAATTGTGCAGAATAATGATACGGGTAATCTGCAGTAATAGCAAGGAATGTGTTATGTTTCTCCACCAGGTGCAGTCCTCTGCCATACTTAGGCACACTCAGCTAAAATAATTCAGACAAGAATTGAAGAATAGAACTTCGACCAGAGCAAGAAAGTGACAAGATCTTAAAGTGAAACTCTACTCAAATTGTATGTATAGTAATTTTTTATAGTTTTGGGTAGATTTGGGTAAGATTAGAACCCCTGTTTTTTTTTTTATTGATGTCTGTGCTCCTTCCCCCTATATTTGTTCTGTGACCACTGTCACCGGGACTGAAAGTTAGACAATATCAAAAAATCTGACTTGTCGCTGGAACAGGAATTGAGTGTAACTTGCTCAATGGGAGCAAGATAGTTGCCACCACTCCGGGTGATCGGATTCAAGTCTCCCGTCCTCCGCTGTGTGGATAATTGTGAGAGCTCCAGGTGCCGGCAATTGCTATTCCAGTGGTATACGTGCAATGAAAAAAATCTGGACAGCCGCACTCCGGATTGGATAAGTGAAAATAAAATCTTCTTTATTGAAAAAATGATAACATGGTTTAAAATCCGTACATGGCTCTGTTGGAATAATGCAGCATAACCGCTAACGCGTTTCATGTTCCCATAGAGCGCTTACTCATAGCTGAATGGTAGCATTAGTCCCTGTCTAAGAATTCCCTTTTGTAGTGATTTCCTATTACTTTGTGTTACATCATTGGGGACAGGAAGTCATGAAAAATCTCCCCAATGGGATACATGCATCAAAAAATAAACAGAAAGAGATAAACCCTTCATCGCTCAAGCCAAAACGAAAAAAAAAAGCTTGGCTATATATAAACTTTAATATAAAAATCAAATAATTAAATGAAAACCAGAAGCTAGCTGTCATTACTGGGCCAATAAGCTGAGGACAGGAAATTCCAAACCCTGCTGCTGCATGTATACAAAAGGGGTGGGGATGCTCATGACATAATTGACGTAATATAACCACATATTAATATTAGATCAATGATGAGCCTGAGTTTGGCCTTGGGTTTGGTTTAAACCCAAGTTCTTCCAAACCTGGAAGTTAGCTGCAATTGCTGGGCCAATTAGTTGATTTTATAATAAAGGAACATGATTGTATTAGGTCAATGTCTCAACCATCCCCATCCCTTCATGAACATACAGCTGTGGGGCAGGGAATCTCCCACCCATAACTCACTGGCCCAGCAATAATGGCTCACTTCCTGGTTCAGACCAAACCCAGCTTGCAACAAACCCAAGCTCATCCATACATATGAGATACACTGCAGTACACCCTAAAACAAGCTTTGTGCAGAAATTTGGGGAAATCTGTGAGCCAATCCCATGCACAGAGAATACAAGATGTTCTATACAAAAGGAACTTTTACTATGGATTAGAGATGGCATAATTAGAATTTTTGGCACCAATTAATATATTTCCAAGGCTTGCACATAACTACAGCTGACTTCAGCTATCATTTTTCTGGGTTTACTGCTATTATTAGGTAGAAAAATCAGGACTATATAAGATGCACATGATGGCTTAGAGCCTTTTGGTTCTTTTTTACTATTCTTTGCCATTTTGACTTGGCCACATGCTAAGTTAAATTAGTACGGATCAGAAATACACAGTAATCATACTGTTTCATTTCCATTCGTGTTTTCTAGTAGTGGGCAACCCTAACAGTTTCTTAATTAAGTGATTAATTGTCTTATTTTAAGAGTAAGATATTCCACTGAGTTAGCACAAAGCAGGAAACAGACGGGATTCTGACAAGCAACTGAAATCAGGTTTAGTGTGATTAGGCGCTGCTGTGTTCATAAAAGCTTCCGTAGAAAGGAGGTAATGAATTAAACGGTAAAGATTTGTATGTCAAACATTTTAGGGGTATATTTATAAGGCAATGGAAGTAACATTCACCAAACATTCACTTCAGGCGATCAATGCTATTTAAACCACAAACACTAGAAAGATGCAGTGAATGTTTGGTGAATGTCAGAGTCTCAGGTTTATACATATACCATTACCTATAAGACTACTACATCTCCTGCATCATCAGGAAAATCCCACGTTCTTCCATTAAAATTAAATTGTGTGTAAACTCCCAATAAATGGGTGTGGCCACCATGGGTAAAGTGTGCCTACATCTCCCCCCCTCTTCCAAGCCTCACTTGGGTTTCAGCCAGCTGAAAATTGTTGTTCATCATGGAAGAAGAGTGCTCCCTGCCAATGCGTTGTTAGTACCCACTCACCAGCCCCATTGGTAAAGAGATAAAAGTAGGCTAAGCAGTCATGTGCTGCATCAGCATCATAAAAATGAAAGAAAAAAAAAAAAAATAGGGTGCCTATTTTTTTCTGGGGGGGGGGGGGGGGGGGGGAATAATAGTATCATATACTCACAGCTTGATCTTGGAGGTTTCATTTTATGAGTTAGAGCCTTGCTATCTGCTTTAAAGAGGTGTTCTGCCTGGGGGAAAAAAAATAATAGTCAGCAGATACAAATACTGTAGCTGCTGACTTTTAATATATGGACACTTACCTGTCCAGGGAGCCCACCATGACCACACCCCAGCTGATTTTCAGATCGGCTGTCGGGTGCTGCCGCCGCCACTTCACAGCCAGTTCCCTACTGCTCATGTGCGAAGCTCGCTGCCCTCTCTAACTGGCCCGGCGGCGGGGAAAGGAGGAGGGGGGCCGAAATCTCTGAGGGACGGCACCGCAGCGCCGTCTGCCGGAAGTGGGGAAGGGTACCTGTCAAAAACAGTTACCCCCCCAAAAGGTGCCAAATGTGGCACCAGAGGGGGGAGGAAGCAGATAAGCAAAGGTTCCACTTTTGGGTGGAACTCTGATTTAAGGTGTTTGTCTAGGCAAAACCAATATGGGAGAAGGTTTGGACCTTCTCCCATTGGGGTGATTAAAGTGGAACTTCACCCCTAAAGGGAAGTTCTGCTTTATGTCCTCCTCTCCTCCCTCTTTTGGCACTTTTTTTGAGGGGGGGGGCTATGCTGTAATCACCTAGGCATTTCCTCTGGATGTTCTCGCCCCACCTGCAACCTCCTGGGAAACATCACAGGTCCCAGGAGGCTGCAGGACCATCCACAGAGTGCAGCATGGGTTGCACATGCGCAGAGGGAAGTGGGCCGTGAAGCCACAAGGAGTCAAAGCTAGCTTCCCACAGTAAACATGCTGGTGCCAGGAACCCAAAGATCAGCGAAGAACCACCCCGGATGAGGACAGTGCTGGATCCCTGGACAGGTAAGTGTCCTTTTATTTAAAAATCAGCAGCTACAGTAATTGTTGCTGCTGACTTTTAATTTTCTTGTTTTAGACTGAAGGACCTCTTTAACCACTCTTTACTGTTGACCAGTATTTGATCTGGTGACCATTTTTATCAAGAAAAAAAAGTAGGGGGATGAACAAAGTTTCAGAGTTGTCCCAAGAACAAGAGGAGAGAAATCTTTTAATATGGCAACAAGTTCTGGTGACAGCTGTTTAAGATTTTCACCTACTTCCTGTTTTGTCTCTGAGACAGGGCATGAAGGTAAATTTCTGTCAGAAACCATGAATTAGACTGAGACAGAAGTACAGTTAAATCACACTTGTTTAACCACTTTGCGCCCGCGCTATAGCCAAAAGACGGCTACAGCGCGGCGCTCAATTGCCGGCAGGGGGTCCATACTTCCTCCCTGTGCGCCGCCGCGAGCGCGCAGCGGGGAAATTCTGTGTTGGCCATGTACCTTGGACACAGCCAATCACAATGCATGCTAAATGGCCAATCACAGCGGCCATTTAGCACTCGAAGTGTCCAATGAGAGATGATCTCAAGTGTAAACATATGAGATCATCTCTCATTGCCGGCTCTCCCTCCTCACACACAGACCGCGTGTGAGGAGGGAGAGCGACCTGTGCTGCAGATCTGTGAGTGAACACAGTGCCCACATACATATCGGTGCCATCTGTCTCCAGTGCCAGCTGTCCCCAGTGCCATTTGTGGTATACACATGCCATGTGAGAGAAATAGCCTATTACAATGACATTTTTGTGGGAAAAAATAAACAAAAATTAAATTTTGCAAAGAATTGTGGGAAAAAATGACATCAAAAACCTCACCATGCATCTTACTAAACACCTTGGAATGTCAACTTTCGAAAAAGGGGTAATTTGGGGGTATTTGTACTTTCCTGGCTTGTTCGGGTCGCAAGAAATGAGATCCATTTTTATATGCACCACAGCTTGTAGACTCTCTAACTTTCACACAGACCAAATAATATCCACTAATTTGGGTTATTTTTACCAAAGATATGTAGCAGTATAAATTGTGGCCAAAATTTATGAATAAAAATTAATAATTTGCAAAATTTTATCACAGAAACTAAGAAAAATGCGTTTTTTTTCAAAATTTTCAGACTTTTTTCATTTATAGCGCAAAAAATGAAAAACCCAGAGGTGATCAAATACCACCAAAATAAAGCTCTATTTGTATGAAAAAAGCACAAAAAAATCATTTGAGTACAGTATTAAATGACTAAGTAATTGTCATTCAAAATGTGAGAGCACCAAAAGCTGAAAATTGGTCTGGTCAGGAAGGGGGTTTAAGTGCCCAGTAGGCAAGTGGTTAATAATAATAAAAATAGGTAAACAGAGTAAATGTAGTCAAAACATTGCCAGAGTTCAGGAACCGGAATGGATAGTCAGACAACCCAAACATCAGGGAGCCGGAGATGAGTGTAGTAGAACAGCAAGCAGGATCTGGAGACAGAAGGAATGTCAGCCAAGCAAGTCTTTAATAAGAACACAGGAGAGCGTCTCTAGAGATGTGATTAAGGCGAAGGCAGAGATCATCTGGACTGGATGGCTTAACCAGGCAGGACCGACGAGCAGGATCATCAACAGGTGAGTTACTGTGGAGAGATAGGAGCTGGCAATTAGCCAACAGCTGAGCAGCCAGCTCAGAGAAGGAAGGGCTGGGCCCAGCCCTGACAATTTTCCCAATGAAACAGACAGTAAAATAAAATAAAAAAAAGATACAAAGACAGGGTTTTTGGTCTCCAGCAAAATCTCCACTTTTTCTGCTTTCTCATTCATTAAAGGACCCCTATTAGTTTGAAAAAGATGGTCTTGATCAGGGAAAACGATCCATGACATCTACCAGAATGTTCACAACACACACCTGCATTTTCTGCAAGGACAACCATAGCACTGACAGCACGCCAGGATCTCTTCAGCGAAAAATGCCTAATGATACTGCAAATCCAAGACTAAAAATGGTTGCATTCCAATTACTAGAGCTCCTGTAGAGGCTGGCATGTCTCTGATGTATGTGAACATTTCAGCTATGCTGTGAGTGCAATTTATGTCTTAGAAAAATCCACTATATCTTCATGGATACCAACATATAAAAGGATACAATTAAACAAATGATTATCTCTGCTCCAAACAATACAAAGATAACAGGGATAAGAGGAAATACTGTATCCACAATTTTTGGGACCTAAGGCTGGATTCACACCTATGCATTTTTAGTGCTTTTTGCATTTTGCACATTTGCACTACAGAATGTGTTCCATAGGAAACCATGTTAAATGGACTGTAGTGCAAATCTGCAAAATGCAAAAAGCACTAAAAATTCATAGGTGTGAATCCAGCCTAAGACTAAGATAAGGGGCACGTTCCCTAAAAGTGAACTTCAGATGAACAGTTAAATGGATGAAATACATATAAGGGAGCTGTTTGTACTCCTAGAATTTACACAGCTCTGCCACAAAGCACAGCCCTGTCAGGTAGAGGAGGAGACCTGAGGTGTCTGTGCTGCAGTTGGGTAACACTCCCCTAACTTGTAACAGGACAGTGAAAGGAGAAGCAGCAGACTGATGAGCTCATCTCTCTTATACTCTATTTTCATCATGTCCCTTGTTAGCATATAAGCACTGCAACACAGCTCAGCATCTCCTTGCTTGTTTTTCCTTTCTCCAGCCTAAGATTTGCTGTATAGGGGACTGCAAGGTTTTGATATTTGCCTAGAGTTCAGACTCCGGTCACTGCCAGGTGTTTTTTCACTTTAATGCATAGAATGCATTAAGGTGAAAAAACAAGAGGGTTTACAACACCTTTAAGGAACTCTAATCAGGATAAAATCAACTAAGACAGCAGCCACCAACACAGGGGACAGTTCTCATGAATGTAAGTACCATCCCTTGTGCTAATTAAAAAAATAAATACTAAACTTTGGCTTTAAGACATTACCACATACAAATACACATTGTTAGGCATATATACAGAATGTATATTAAGGCTTGGTTCAGATTTATATGGCTGCTTTCTGAGTGTAGAGAAGCCCATTCATTTTAATAGGCTGACCTACCCACAGAAGTGCAAGAAAAAAGTCTCCAACCCTTTTTTTTTTTTTAATCACACTGAACCACATGAGGCTGCGGCAATAAGCAGTTTGGCACACATGAAAACGCACCGTAGCCGCTGATGAGTAGGGGTGCCATTAAAAATGAATGGCATACCTGTGTGTCTGCTAAAGTGCAGCACATTTGTCTGCAGGTCAGGAATGCTTGTGAATTTGCACATGTTCCTTAGCTGCAAAGATGTGAACTTTGCCCAAGTCATTTTTTTACACCTGTGTACCTCCCCGCGAAATGCAGTGGAGAACAGCAGATATTTTCAGCTTCTGATCTCCTAATGTTATAGTTCTGTCTATCACATGAAATTAATGTAGACATAAGTAGGTTACACATTCAAAATCACTTACTTTATAATTCATAGGCAAGGCAGATGTAGGTATAATTCACAAGAATAAAACATTTCTTATTACTATATCTTGTCTAATATAACATCTATATACTGTATATTAAACTATTTTTTAGACGCTATAACTTTTGCGCAAACCAATCAATATACACTTATTGCGATTTTTTTTTAACCAAAAATATGTAGAAGAATACATATCGGCCTAAACTGAGGAAAAAATTCGTTTTTTTATATATTTTTTTAGGGATATTCATTATAGCAAAAAGTAAAAAATATTGCTTTTTTTCAAAAATTGTTGCTCTTTTCTTGTTTATAGCGCAAAAAATAAAAACCGCAGAGGTGATCAAATACCAGCAAAAGAAATCTCTATTTGTGGGAAAAAAAGGACGTCAATTTTGTTTTGGTGTAACGTCGCACGGCCGCGCAATTGTCAGTTAAAGCGACACAGTGCCGAATCGCAAAAAGTGCTCTGGTCAGGAAGGGGGTAAAATCTTCCGGGGCTGAAGCGGTTAAAATTCCATAAAAGAATAGTATACAACTAGTGCAAGAAATTTCACATAACAAGATACTAAATCACGAAATACAATGTATATATGGTTGTTGCAGATTATAAATGCAGAGATTATATAAGTATCCAATGCGTTTCAGAGTTAATTAGCGCCTTCTCAGTGGATAACTATGTAAGCAGTATGATGTTATAAGGCATTCTCGGTTGGTTAAGCAAAAGGAGATCTTATAGAAAACAGTTAAAAGCAGTCAGTTGCCATTATTCCCATCAGAAAACAGATACCCCCCAACTCAAGATGGACATAGGTGGGGTAGGTGGGGACTCTTTGCCTAGCAGGGCACGCACTGAGACCACCTCCAGACAATGAATTGAGTCCGCTGAAAACTATGTTCAAAGAAGATGATCAGTATAAACACAATCGTTTGGATATGCCAAAGAGTAACTAAACCATTTTGATGGTAGTGCTTCCAGCATCCCTCCATAAAGATGGTATGTATTTTAAAATATTATTATTGTTTGAGCCTTAAAAGTCCCACCCAGTGGGGGAATTTAAATACTTGATACATTTATAACATAGGGACGTGGCCAACATAGCAGAAAATTAACCTAATTTATGCTATAGAAATGCTAGGGGGGTGTTTTATAAAGTGATTTCTCAACAAAAAGCATAGAGACATGGATGGATGGGCGAGTTTGCTTTGAATATTTAAAATGAATTAAAATGTCTATCAGTTTGTGGTGTTCAGATACAGTTAAGTTGATTTATTCTTATACTGTATAAGCCTAAATTACCTTTGGCCTACGTGACTTCACCCTGCAGTACAATACAATTCTGCCTATTTTTCTCAGCAACAAATCAAGAGCCGTTTCCAGACTTAATATTTAGGAACGGCAAGCCTATTTTTCCATACAGGGACTAGAAACTGTCAGACATGGATTACATAAATGACAGCCCAATGTCCTAGAAGTGCTACTGGATTTTGGAGCAATAGTGTAACTCGGTAGCAGAAAAAATAATTTTTACTGTCAGAGACTGTGTGCTTATTGGAGGTTATTCATCACTGTTGACAGTGGATTTTAACAAGGTTGACAGCTTGTCGTTGTACTGTCTATCCATAAATCCGAAGCCAATCCAGCTATGTTTTATTTATAAGAGCGAAGCTGGTTTTATTCGATTATTCTCCAACTTTAGTTAACTAAACACTGTCACTGGGAACGGAAGACAATATCTTTTGTTATAAAAGGAATGTGAGGATTTCTTGATGCCAGGATACCAGTAATGACTTTATCACATAATAAAGTGAAGCTGTCATGCAGTTTTGAAAAGCCTGACATTAAAGGTCACACAAATCTGATGCTTCCGGTTTACGTTGGCAATAGTGGATTGAATCACCTGCAAGACTAATTACTTTGGGACTCTGGTAATAAAAATTCCCATAATGGTTAGTAGATACTACTCTGCCACAAAGCCATAACAGAGGTGCTACCCTTTCGTTTATTCTTACTTGTGGAGATTCTATTGGGGGAGCACAAGACCTTGTTCTGGCTTTGAAATGGGCACAGCAGGTGGCAGAACCTAGATGTGTGGAGTTCCCAACACATAAAAATGGCCAGTCTATCATACAGCTTGCCAGGAACCTTGAAAAACTGAAATACCAGTCATATGAGAATGAGTACAATTCTATTTGTCAGTATAATAAACTCTAGTATAGCTTGAATTTTTCCACCATCTTGCTATACTCCCCTACCCGAGATAACATTACTATTTACAACTCCCAAAAAACTCCAACTCCCTCTGAGGTAATACTTAATTCTGATATCTTATTTCAACCTCACTTTAATCATTTTCTTTTAGTTCCATCTTAAAGCTGAACAGTTTTGTGATCCAGAGACCTCTATCAACCAGCCAGATCCTTAACCTCCGCTAAAACAGCAGCATAGCTTGGTTATAGCTGAACACCAGGTGTTGGAAGGCAACTTTTTTTTCATAATACAAGATGTGTTTGAATATGAAATCTGGATACAAATAGCCTCATCACTCTTGGGGGGCACCTGGAATGTCATTTAGCAGGTTACCCATCAGGGCTGTGTAGCTAAAGAATGCATATCAGAACCTTCATCTGAAAGAAGAATCATGCCCCCTGGCAGGGGAGTATGGGTATAGAGCTTGGATCCAGGCCTCCTGGAGTAATAAAGATTGAAGTGCCTGATTAACACGTCTGCAAACAAAGCTTCAAAAAGCCACTGCTACCAAGATGACTGATGAGCTGAGTTACAGAAGATCAAAGACCAGCTGTCACTGAAGATTTGACCCGGGTCAGACAGCGGTGATTCATGGACAAACACTGCCCCTAATGGACACTACAGCAGGCTTCCTGGAGGATGGACAGATATTTAGAAGGACTGCCTCTTATCGATTTTGATTCGTCAGAATTCTGAGATGGGCTGGTTATGGGGTTGTGTGGGCGGTGTCTGAATGTCATTTGAAAGTGCTCACCGGCTGAAACAAAACTCTCTATTCCTTTAAGCTCAGCCGGGAAACCATCTCAAGGATGACCTTACATAACGTATCATTGATGTTCTTTTGTTTTATATGCTCTGTAATTTTTTCTTTTAGTGTTTTATGTTAACATTCATATTTTCTTGGGAAATAAATAAGATCCTTGTTTATTTAAGCAGTGTGTTTATTTTTAATAGCTAACCTTATTATTGTACCATCACCATTAACTATAACAGAGCTTTGATAGTCTAGCTAATTATAGGAATAAACAAATGAATACATAGTTATAGTAAATAGAAGGAATCCATAACCACCCAAATATTTATTTCACCAGGCAAAAAACCTAAATCTTTCATAAAACGCAAATAAAAAATAAATTTATTGGAGCAGTCATGCCTGCCAAGGAATTTATATTTTTGTCAATCCATTGCTGAGTTTTACACAGTCCTGTCATAGAGGCCAAGTATCTTGGATTTGCTGGGACAGTCCCATATCTTGACTCTCTGTCCCGCTCATGTTGTGTCCTGTGCCATGTCCTGGGATCACAACATCGATGTCCTAGTGTGTGTAGATTAGAACTTGGGGTACACAAGCTAATGTAGGATGCCTGTCATGGATACAGACCACAAGCACTGTTGAACACTGCTCAGACAGTTTTGTAAATAATGGGAAGAGTAAGGTAAGGCATGAGAGCGGAAGAACGACCCAGAAACACATTCCACCTCCTGCAGCCTTGGCGATGACAGAGAGGAAGGTGGAGGTGCTTGTACAGAGAGTAGTAAAGTATATCAACTGAGATTTTAGGAACTTCAATATGTAAATCATGTTCCGGCTTTCTTTTGTCTACGTATTTGCTCGGGTGCTGGGGGGACACTGTGCACCGACTGCTCACCACCTTGGGGAGTTGCTGCAGATTTCTACTATATTAATGCTTGGAAATTGTAAGTGCTGTCTTCTGTTGATTGCAGTCACACTATACCAGGGTGACATGAAGTTTTAATAGTAGAATGGTTTGCTGGGTATATTTCACATAAAACATAGAATTCCACCGGTGTACCTGTGTTGTAGGGCTAGTGATGCTTAGAAAAACAGCCTTCATATCTTCCAGTCCTCCCTCAGGTATCCAGCTCTTAGTTACTTACTTGCACGCTGCATTATTTATTACTGCTCCCTGCATTCTGAGATGACTTGCTACTGAATTCTGCGTTATGTACTAAGGAAATCTGCATTACATACTACTGACCACCTGCACTCTGAACACTGCATTATTTACTACTGATCCCTGCACTCTGCAATACTTACTACTGACCTCTAAACTATACATTAATTGTTACTGAAGTCTGTTATTACTAATGAGTGCTGCATTACAAACTACATAAAGGGATCTGATTCGCATAACATGTGAACCAGACTGGCTTTTAATGGCGCCATTTCACACATGTCCGGGGTGGCCGCGGTCTGTTTTTGAAACGGGTCCTGTGCACCTGAAACAGTGATCAAAACCACACTGCAGCCGAACATGTGTGAACCTAGCCTTAAACTTTAAAGTGTTACTAAACCCATACCAGTAAAATCAGTCTGTATATGCAGCATAGCATGCTTGTTATACTCACTGTGGAAGTTAAGGGCTTAATCCTCTGCATTGTGTAAAAAGGCTGTTTTATGCTGTATGCACAGATCCTTCCCTCCCTGCACTGTCTATGTGGAGAAAGCCAGCTAACAAAGGCAGATTAGCCAACCTGCACATGCTCAGTTGTGTCTTTTATGCTGGAGAGAACATTTACTTGTTGATCAGAGCTAGCCAGGTCACATGATATTGACATCACACATGTGGGCATGTATACAGGCTGCAGTGGAAATCTTCTACCTGAACTCTCAGAAACAGTTTATCATGTAACCGTGGTATACAGATCATCCAAAAAGGTATATAGTGCAATATTTTAATGTTAAAAAATGATTTATATCTGTGGGCACTGTGGGGGGGGGGGGGTCGGATGAACTATTTTCATATTACAGGGTTTGGGAACACTTTAAAGTCATATTCTGCCTTCTTCAATAAAGTGCATTCAAATTATAGTGCATAAATAAATACCTGAAAACAGTGTACAAATCATTGATATGGGCCCAATTTGGACATTTTCACTTAGGGGTGTACTCACTTTTGTTGCCAGCGGTTTAGACATTAATGGCTGAGTTATGTGTTGAGTTATTTTGAGGAGAAAGCAAATTGACACTGTTATACAAGCTGTACACTCACTACTTTACATTGTAGCAAAGTGGAATTTCTTCAGTGTTGTCACATGAAAAGATATAATAAAATATTTGCAAAAATGTGAGGTACTGTATAATATATAAATTTATGTGAGTCCATCTTTCCTTTGAAATATATATATAGTCCATAAATAAATGATTCAATGTCCGCGAAAACAAGTGTGCAGTCCCATACACCAAAAGCTCTTCAGTAATCGCCTCTGATCTCCACAGTGCCCTTCACCCCACCTATGGGTGTCTTCTCATCTGCTTGAATGGACCTCACTAATTAACACTTGGCAGTGTTATAAGTGGCACCGCTCCCACTCGCAGTACACTCCAAACCCGTAGCTCTCAGAGTGGTGTCAATCATACAGGAGGCAGGAGGAAAAAAATATAGCGCAAATCGCTAATAAAACGTATTTATTTCCCTAAAGAAATCCACTCACTTTTCAGAAGTAAAAAACAGGCATTTCACAATACAATCCTCAGCATACGCAGCTTTACCTAGTCCTAGCGTGATTACATGACCGCCCACCTCATGCGTAGCACCCAATGGGCTTTCGCAAAGGTTCAGGATAGTGAAGGCTAATTAGTGAGGTCCATTCAAGCAGGTGAGAAGACACCCATAGGTGGGGTGAAGGGCACTGTGGTGATCAGAGGCGATTACTGAAGAGCTTTTGGTGTATGGGACTGCACACTTGTTTTCACGGACATTGAATCATTTACTTATGAACTGTGTGTGTGTGTGTGTATATATATATATATATATATATATATATATATATATATATATATATATATATATATATATATATATATACACACATATATATATATATGTATATACACATACACATATATACACGGTATGTCACAAAAGTGAGTATACCCTATCAAATTTTTGTAAATATTTGATTATATCTTTTCATGTGACAACACTGAAGAAATTGCACTTTGCTACAATGTAAAGTAGTGAGTGTACAGCTTATATAACAGTGTAAATTTGCTGTCCACTCAAAATAACTCAACACACAGCCATTAATGTCTAAACAGCTGGCAACAAAAGTGAGTACACCCCTAAGTGAAAATGTCCAAATTGGGCCCAATTAGCCATTTTCCCTCCCCAATGTCATGTGACTTGTTAGTGTTACAAGGTCTCAGGTGTGAATGGGGAGCAGGTGTGTTAAATTTAGTGTTATCACTCTCACTCTCTCATACTGGTCACTGGAAGTTCAACATGGCACCTCATGGCAAAAAACTCTCTGAGTATCTAAAAAAAAAGAGTTGTTGCTCTACATAAAGATGGCCTAGGCTATAAGAAGATTGCCAAAACCCTGAAACTGAGCTGCAGCACGGTGGCCAAGACCATACAGCAGTTTAACAGGACAGGTTCCACTCAGAACAGGCCTCGACATGATTGACCAAAGAAGTTGAGTGCACGTGTTCAGCGTCATATCCAGAGGTTGTCTTTGGGAAATAGACGTATGAGTGATGCCAGCATTGCTGCAGAGGTTGAAGGGGTGGGGGGTCAGCCTGTCAGTGCTCAGACCATAGGCCGCACACTGCATCAAATTGGTCTGCATGGCTGTCATCCCAGAAGGAAGCCTCTTCTAAAGATGATGCACAAGAAAGGCCACACACAGTATGCAGAAGACAAGCAGACTAAAGACATGGATTACTGGAACCATGTCCTGTGGTCTAATGAGACCAAGATAAACTTATTTGGTTCAGATGGTGTCAAGCGTGTGTGGTGGCAACCAGGTGAGGAGTACAAAGACAAGTGTGTCTTGCCTATAGTCAAGCATGGTGGTGGGAGTGTCATGGTCTGGGGCTGCATGAGTGCTGCCAGCACTGGGGAGCTACAGTTCATTGAGGGAACCACGAATGCCAACATGTACTGTGACATATTGAAGCAGAGCATGATCCCCTCCCTTCGGAGACTGGGCCGCAGGGCAGTATTCCAACATAAGGACCCCAAACACACCTCCAAGACGACCACTGCCTTTCTAAAGAAGCTAAGGGTAAAGGTGATGGACTGGCCAAGCATGTCTCTAGACCTAAACCCTACTGAGCATCTGTGGGGCATCCTCAAACGGAAGGTGGAGGAGCGCAAGGTCTCTAACATCCACCAGCTAAGTGATGTCATCATGGAGAAGTGGAAGAGGACACCAGTGGCACCCTGTGAAGCTCTGGTAAACTCCATGCCCAAGCGGGTTAAGGCAGTGCTACAAAATAACGGTAGCCACACAAAATATTGACAATTTGGGCCCAATTTGGACATTTTCACTTAGGGGTGTACTAACTTTTGTTGCCAGCAGGTTAGACATTAATGGCTGTGTGTTGAGTTATTTTGAGGGGACAGCAAATTTACACTGTTATACAAGCTGTACACTCACTACTTTACATTGTAGAAAAGTGTAATTTCTTCAGTGTTGTCACATGAAAAGATAGAATAAAATATTTACAAAATTGTGAAGGGTGTACTCATTTTTGGGAGATACTGTATATTGTAGAAAGAGTAGGATTCTGCTGGTTAAGCATAGTCAGGCATAAATAAACAAGCTGAAAAATGCTCAAGTGTGAATGGGGGCTATTGACGTGCACCTTCAAGGAAACAATGGCAGCTTCCATGGGTTCCTTTTAAGAACGATTGTACATTTCAATCAGAAGATTTGCATATGCAAGGACTGGAATTCAATAATGTGTCTGTTAGTTGCTTGCTGAATGTTCAAATTACATTTGTGAGCTGGCATGTTCACTATGTGATAACAGACAGACCAATCTGTTGTTAGCTGGGGCGGTTAAACTTATGGAATCTCGCTCTTGCAGATTGAAACCCGCTAACTGCAATAGCAGTAAACAACAAGAGAACCATTTTGTGAGTTATTAGCACTCACAATATGTTATGTTTCTAATAAAACTGCTGTAATGCTTTCGCTTTGAATAGAGTAGGTGATGGGTAAGATCATATGGTTACCCATTTAGCCTTTAGACCACACCCTAAATAATTCTCAGGATTTAGGGGGGGGGTTGATTTGGGGATTACCTATCTAGAAAAATTATTTTACCCAAGGCAAACATTGCCCACAGCACTCTCTCATCTCTCCCCATGGGCACAAATTTTCTACCTGCATGTTTTACAGAATTGCTGGACTGGTGTATCACCATTTCCATGTGCTCTGGATCTAATGCCGTGTACATATGACCGGACTTTCAACGGACTGAACTCCGCAGGACTTTTCAACAGAGTTCCGATGAAACGGACTTGCCTACACACGATCACACCAAAGTCAGACTGATTCAAACGTGATGACGGACGACCGGACTAGAATAAGGAAGTTCATAGCCAGTAGCCAATAGCTGCCCTTGCGTCATTGTTCGTCCATCGGACTAGCATACCGACAAACGGATTTTTTTTGACCAGACTCGAGTCTGTCGGAAAGATTTGAAACATGTTCTATTTCTAAAGTCCGTCTGATTTTTCAACAGCAAAGGTCCGATGAAGCCCACACACGATCGAATTTTCCGGTGAATTCGTTCCATCGGCCCTTTGCTGTCAAAAAGTCCGGTCGTTTGTACACGACATGCATTATACTTTGTATTTTGACTGCCTCGTCTCATATGGTCTCTGTGGATGTGCCTGAGCTTAATGTGATGTTTGCATGGTGCCCCAGCTATGGTGCCCAATCCATTGATGTTTGTTTTTTTTTCTTATAATGATGCTTTTGATGATCTATGTTCATTTATATATATATATATATATATATATATATATATATATATATATATATATATATATATATGTTATGGGAGACTTTTGTAAATCCCTGAAGAAAATGAAGAGAAGAGTTTAACCTCAAAACACATTGGGTGGCTTTGCCTCAATCTTCAATGTATTGTGAGGAGGAAGTGGGGCCTTTCTTTATATTGTTCCCCTATTGGGGCAGGTTTTGTGTTAGATTTCACTTACTGATATATCAAGCATAAATATGCATATCCAGCCTGCAGCTTTTATGGATTTTTATTGAATATGCTTAATAAAAATGTTATATTTTATACTTTATTTTGCCTGTAAAGTCCCAGGGGTCATTATACAGATATATTCTATCATTAATTGGACCCTTCCTAGCCACTTGTTGATATTTTAATGTTTTATAGAAAGATCTTTCATCAGAAGTCTCATTCATTGCCATATCAAGCATACATGGCCAGCCATCTAAAGTTTGTTGGCAGCTTAAGAGCTATTTCAAGATATTTCAGAAGTAACTGGTCTCTTTAACTAGTAAACTGTGAAGCTGTTAGGTGTAAAATAGTGCATTTACCAAATAAACCAGTATTCACGAATATGCAACCTACTTACCTGTAGGAACAAACAGCATCACTGCGATATAAGGGGGCCAATCTCTTATTCAGGATGATTTACTAAAGGCAAATAGGCTCTTCACTTTGCAAGAGAAGTTTTGCTCTCCAAAGGAATTTACCCCAGAACTTTGTGAATGTGGTAAATTTCACACTGCAAGCAATACACAATCACGTGCAGGGAATAAATGAAAAAATAATGCATATTTGCTTGCAGAGTACTGGATGATGGAAGTCAGCAGAGCTTCACCTTATTTAGTAAGTGCTGAAGAACTTTTCCCTGCAAAGTGAACAGTCTTTTTAGTAAATCCATCCCATTGACTTCACTAGCACCTACTGAATTAAGTTTATTTTGGTTTTGGTTGGAGAAGGCCAGAGATCCCCAGCTAGGTGACATGAAAGGTATGTAAACCCAGTGTGAATAACTCAGTTTCAATGCGTCTAATGATGGGCCAGGCTCTAAAATTGTCCCCAGCTGCTTACTGGATTTGCCACCAGAATATAGAGGACATTCAGTCCCGGAAGAGAGGGCTGTAATGGCAGAACAGGAGATGGGGAAGATCTTAGCCTAGGGTCAAAGACATAACAGATCAAACTCTGCCTTACTCCATTCAAAACTGAAGGAAACAAATTAAGAAGATATCATCTTTAACTTGTACCTGTGCTTTGCCAATATTAGACAATGTAACATGTTTGCCTTTTTTGAAGCCATGAAAAGTAGGCTGCATTTATTCATGGTGTTTCCCCCACTGCCCAAGCTACTTATGGAAATACCTAGCAAATCCAGGTACGGACAATTGCATTACCCTTCCTGTCCACCCCATCCCCCACACCCTCCACCTTGAACAGGTGCCACTACTTACTATTTCTGCCCTATACCGGTTTTCTTCTGAATGTCAGGGAATGAAACACATATGCAGGCTTACCATCTTTCCACAATGCAGATTTTTTCCAAATGCACAATTTGGTGCCTAAGTGACCAATCTCTAGAGCTCCCCATGGAGGATGTGTATAACAGAATAGATGAATCAACTAGAGTTGCTTTTTTGCACTGGTCATAGGCTCTGTGGGTGATCATTTTTGGACAGAGCATAGGCTCTGGTTGATCGAAGTGGCAGATGGTAGTGGGGGTGGTATGCGTGGACACATGTGTGAAAAGTGCCTATAGTATAATGGGGAAGGGTGAAGGTAAGGGTTGAAAAGCTTTGTTTCATTACAGGTTCAATTTTAGATTAACACATGCCAGTAAAATGTATATTTTTCCATGCATAAACTAAAAAAGAAGAAGAGGTTAATTGCTCTAGCTATGTACACAGCTTTCCATATAATGATGCACATGCTCTGAGAGCTCCAGATGGATTAGACATTCATTGATGGCTGCAATGCAGTCTGTTTTATCTTGCAGTATACAGACACCTCACAGTGCTAAACACTCAAAGGAAACATTTCTCTTAAAAGCAGCTTGATGAATATTTGATGGCAGAATGCAGAGATGCAGCCAACCTATAATTGCACTGTGGGTATTGCACTGTACCTATAATTGCACTAGCAACAGGCAAGATCTATGACTACAAAGTGTGTCAGACACAGACAAGGGTGTATAACAAGGAGTCCAACTGTGCCACTCATGGTATGAGGATCTATGTGCTTTATTAGTGAATCTGTAATATGGAAATTTCTCAGTTGACACACACTTATTTACTTCTTTCACTCATTTTGTTATTTTTAGGATATGATGCTGGGCAATCATGTTTGGCCTTACTAGCCAACTTTCTGGAATGGGAAAGAGACGGCTTTTAGTTACGACGTATTTATGCACAATTTTGTCCCTGACATGCCGATTATCGTACTTACTAGGAGCAGTGATCTCCAAACTGCGGTCTGGGGACAAGATGCAACCCTTTGCTTGCCTATATTCGTCCTTTGGGGCACTATTCCTCCCACTGATATGAGACACTATTGCTAACACTGACACCAACAATAGGGCATAATTCCGATCCACAATGGGGCAATATTCCTCCCCATAGTATCAAAGATGGGTATTTATAGGTTATCAATAACAGTCCCTATCTGTAAAAAAACTGAATTTAAAAAAAAGGAAACAAAAAAAAATCACCCAACCTTTGATGTCTCAAAGGACCATCTGTAATACATTTTCAACACAGCAATAATAACCTATTTTACATAGTATGCTCACTTAGATTATACATATTTAGAAACCTCACACAGAATTGGACACATCTGGGTCACCTCGGTTGGATGTTCTATAAAAGCAAATGATTATACTCCAGAGTGTTAATAACGACATGAGCTGAGATTCACGCATATTATTTACATTTCCAACAGGTCATATTTTGAGGATTCCCTCTGTGGTTATATCTAGGAATGTCTAGATAAGATAGACTAAAGCATGACTATTTGAGTATAGGGTTTCATAATTTGAAAATACTTGAATACATGAATAGAAATTCTGCATAAAACAGACCCCATATCTCTGTATCAAATACAGTAAAACCTTGGTTTGAGAGCGTTTTGCAGGACAAGCAAAATTTTTAAAGAAATTTTGACTTGATATACAAGTGATGTCTTGATTTACAAGTAGCATCAAGTCACAATTGAGTATAAAAGAGAAGAGAGGTGCCTCTAAGTGTAGCAATATGGTTACATTTAATGAAGGTACAACATTTAGCAACTCACATCCTCCCAACTCATCATCCTCCGCACCGCCATTGACGTCGTCCCTTCCACGCTGTGCTCCACAAGCTCCAGCCTCACTTTCAGATCACTCTACTGCAGGGTAGACTTCCCAGTCATGATTGCAGATTGGCAGCGGTGAGAGACGGCGGTGTGAAGGACGGTCTATGTGGACAGCTTTACCCCAGATGCCTGCATACTTAGATGTGACAGTTTTAATCATCAACCATGTGATTTGCTAAATGTTGTACCTTCATTAAATGTAACCATATTGCTACACTTAGAGGCACCTCTCTTCTCTTTTATACTCTGTAGCTCCTGCTGGATTTTGCTTCTAATCCCCTTGTGGAGGCTGTCATTTGTAAATGAACATTTTATGGTTACACAACCTGGTCACATTGCTATGATCTTTTTATATGGACTATAAACTGAAAGACCTATGAATAAATGGTTGTGGAATGAATCATCTGAGTTTCTATTATTTCTTATGGGAAAATTAGCTTTGATATACAAGTGCTTTGGATTACAAGCATGTTTCCAGAACAAATTATGCTTGCAATCCAAGGTTTTACTGTATTCAAAAAGGGTATAGCACCACACCCCCTCTAGACAATAACCAACTACTACTGCCCAATACTGGCTAATTGGGGCTTTTAAGTTGCTTAACTTTAATTACACAGAATTCCCAAGAAGTAAAAATATGCTATATGCATACATACTTTTTAGATTTATTTGTACAGCTTGTAACAATTACAAACCCATTGCCTTCCCATATAGATATAGTATATTACACAAAAATGTTGTCATGAACAGTCGCTCCTTTTGCGAAGATTATGAAATGGGTATCGTTCCCTCTTGCTCAATACAAAACATATGACAATTGGTCCAAAGAGAACATTTATTAAACTGTCATGGATATCTTCTAATTGTGTTTCACACTTTAAAGCGCGCCTCAACAATATATTGGCTCTTTGCCTACATCTTTAGCCACATACAATACATGGTTCAAAGAGTACCTCATATCTATATGTATACCCCAGAGTAGTTGATCTCCTCCCCTGTTGTTCACTGGAGGACCACAATTTTTGAACACCTTGGCATACATAAAATGCAATTCAACTGATCTTTTGAGAGTTTGTATCTTCCTGGATAAGTTCTTTTCCCATATCTTATATGACAAGCTCAGCTTTTTAGAACAAAACAAGGTATTAGTATACGAACTGCTTGTGTGCCCTTCACTACCTCCTTTCTGATACCCCAGAGGTCAGTCCTAAAGAGGTTAAGTTTCCAACCTAGAAATATCAAGCTGTTGCCAAGTTCATTTGAGGGATAAAAGTTAAACTTTATTAAATATACAATGTAAAAGATACAGTCACAAATTATGGATTCTGTGCAATGTTTAGGATAAAATTGTAGGTGGTAATCTTTTAACAAGAAAAATGAAAATCCATAAAACGATTACACCCACTCAGAGCGAAGTGTGTGGGAAGACTAAAACCTGCCCATACAGATGAATGGTGTTCTTGAGACCTCTATTGTATTACCAAAATAGGATTGCAGTATAGGGCATCTTCAGTCTCTGCATCCTTACTCAGAGTCTTGAAATTTATAAAAGGAAAATAATCTAAATACACTGTAGACATAATAGTTACAATACAATCCAGGAGCAAGAAAGATCTACAGTGGTATTCAGCACACATTGCATAATGCTGGTATTATAGTGATCATAGTACACGCTGCTTTGATAACTGCATAAATGGATCTATACAATATTTAAAACATTCACAAAATGTGTGTTCTAAAACTTTGAGAACTTTATGTGATATTTTAAAATGGCCTTTTTTTAAATTTACAGTATACTTATATTGATCATTATCCACAATTTTCCTTGAGTATATTAGTTGGGTAAACCAAAAGGTTTTTTTTTTTATTTTTCCTGCATACCCTGTCTTTGCCACACATGAAGAAATCATGTATGTGTTATTTTTGTGCTGCACACACACACACAGATACGACTATGTAGAGGTCACCCATGGCAACTCATGCAATCTGAAAAACTGGGCAAAGCCAGAGAGACAGAGCAAAATACACAAGCTTATAATTGGGTGTTAAGACCTTTTGTATACATTTAGGGGAATATCTGTTGTAGTTTCTGCAGGCACCATTGGATGCCAATGATTGCCTTGGTTTTGCCCTTGTGCAATTAGCTGTGGTTCCATTTATGGGTAGTCCTGCCCAGGGGTTGCTAGGTAGCCTATATGTCTTTCAACCATAGTCCGTAGGCATAGATAAAAGATCCTGGTGGAAGGAGTCAAGAGGCTCTTGTGAAGAGAGATGGAGAAGGAACATGATTATGTAGAGAACTGTGTTGAACACACTTTTCCCCTCAGAGTAAAGCATTGGAGAGTGGGGCCTTGTAGATGGGATACATCAGCAGTGATACAACTTTGATCATTTGTATCTTTAACAGAACTGGGATTTCTGTGTGGTGCCACTTTTCCCCTACTGCGTTGTCTGTGAAGATAAATATTTATGAAAATGTTTAAAGAGTGCTTTTTTGCTAATACCATAGCTTTAGACTTGTGAAATATAACTTTGGACTTTAATGCGTTGTTGCTAAGCAGTTCAGTAAAAGCTTGAAAAAATGGAAATGGGATTTTTTTTCCTATGCTACTTATACAAAATGGATTTTACCTAGGGAAGTAAAGATATTAAAACTGATTTGGATCAGAAATGGCTGGTGGCCTGGTGGAGGAGGGTCCGCTTGCTTGGCAGTGGCAGGAAAGGATTCCTTGGTGCACGTGCCAGGCAACCTGGACCCCTGTAGATTTGTGTGTCCTATTGAGGGGATTTCTCTCTTTTTCCTGTCCCAGAGATGCAACTGAAAGAGTGAGGACCTCGCTACAAACGAGGAGAATTCCCAGCTTAGACAGTTGTCATGGAAACAGGTGTACCAATTGAAAAAGTTAGCCTCCCCTCTTGTTTTGGTGACAACAACTTTCTGGTTCTGTGGTACTGCTCACTAGGGCAAATAAAGAAGGAAAATCTCTCCAGTGGAGACACAGACAGCCCTACATCCCCTCCTAGATTGTGAACTTGAAACAAAACCCTGTAATGGACCTATATGATCAGCCCCTGATGGGAACAGCCATATCCTGACTTGTATTCTAGTTCCAGGGTAGGGACTCAGTGATAAGGTTTTCATTGTCTAAGAGTAAAGCTGGCCATAGACAGTGCGATTTTCTTTCCTGCAACCACGGGTTGCTGGAAAGAAAATTGCTCAATCCCCCCTCAACATAGTCAGTGTTAATGGGGGAATCCCTCCCACAGAGCAGGGAGCCATCCTTGCAAAAACACACAGTAATTACTGCTAGTGGGTATTGCCGCTGTCAATAATCGCATGAATAATCTAACATGTTGGTTGTGCCCAAGTCGATCGTTGGATTGACTTGAGTAAAATCAGCCCGTCCATACATGGTTTGCATTTCGGCCAGTCCCTCCTGATCCGGCAAAGATTGGAACTATCTATGGCTGGCTTAAGGATTTGGCACATGAGTTGGGAATTAGCAGCTCTCATTATGGTTTCTTATACATAGCTGTTTTTCTACCGTATGCATAATCAGCAGCAGGCAGCCTTCATGTTGGTACATAAAGGTTTGTAGTGTGTTCCCCCTGAGCCTTTCTTGATGCTAGTTTGAATGGGAGGGGGGAATATACCCATTGATTTGTAGGCTTCTATTTATGTCTCTATATAGATTAGTGGTTCAAAATTCTAAACTGCACTGACAGGAATAGTCCTTAAATTACAGGCTGAAACTGGTTGCAATAAAATAAATGGGTTGATCATTGAAAAGTCATTCCCATTCAGAGGACACTTAACTCACTTGTAGAACCTCAGTTAGTTTAATGCATAGTGTTTCTGGCTACTTCATTGCAGCAGTCTGCAGAACCCCTCATTATGCTCCAAAGAGGTCACATGCACAGCCACTGTCTGCTTCAAGAACACTCAAATCCTAGCATAAACCCTAGGAGATACCTTCCTGTTTGGTCTGTGGTGTGAGCCCCTTGGAACCATTTGCTCTATTGAATGCTCTTAGACCAGACTTCTCTATATGGTGTAACTCATGCTATCTGCAGAAACTTTGGCCTCAAATAACATGCATGCCTGTAGAATGGCTGGTTATAATGTTGTTCAACCAAGAAGACTGGGGACTGGTACTGTAAATGCAGGACATCATTGCACTACCTTCTTATGGGGTACCATCACAATGGCTTCCATGCACCATGTACTGATGCAGAAAGCAGCACTGAAATCATATCAGCAGAGCTCTTTGCATCATCAGAGGACTGCCCAGGGCCATGGAAGAGGCAAAGATGAAGAGGGCCCAGGCCAACCTTTTTTGCTAGAAAATTACTTACAACCCCAAACATTATATATTTTTTAAGCAGAGGGCCTAGAAGAAAATATGGTGGGTATTGCAATTTTTTATGTCACACGGTATTTTCGCAGCAGTTTTTTGAAAAAATCACTTTATTAATGAACTTAAATGCACAAAAACAAACACAGGTAAATAGATAGATGAGATGTCCTGCTTTAAAATTGTGCACGCTCGTGGAATGAACAAACTACAGTACTTAAAAATATCCATAGGTGACGCTTTAAAAGCCTTTACAGGTCACCAGTTTAGAGATGCATAGGAGGTCCGGTGCTAGAATTATTGCTTTCGCTATAATGTTCGCAACCATACCTCACAGGTGTGGTGTAAACACTGTTTACATACGTGTGAGTGACCTGCATATGCGTTCGCATTTGTATGCGAGTACGGGGGGGGGTCGCTTTACTTTTTTTTTTGCTTTTATTATATTACTTTTTTTTTTTACACTGTCCCTTTATTTATTTTGGATCATTTTTTTTGTTATCACAAGGAATGTAAACATCCCTTGTGATAACAATAGGCAATGACAGTACTCTTTACTGATAGATTTGGGGTTTATTAGACCAGATCTTTCCTCTGCCCTTTTTTTGGATCAAGCTCAGACTGGTTCGATCTAAACCTTTCCCTTGCCGGTAATGGCCGGTAAACAAAAGACTGAAATCGAAAGTGACAAACTACTTGTCACTTCCGGTTTTATATACCATAGAGATGATCGGGGATATTCCGATCCCCAGTGAGCTCTATGGCAAGCCAGCTGGACTGGCAGCTTCACTGCTGGGCTCCCGTTGGGACAGGAAAGCCCGGAGAGGCAGCGAAGGGTGGCAGGGTGGATTTTAGATAATAAAGAGTCACCGGCTTAAGTTGCAGGCATCATCCTGGTATAACACTTCAAATTGCCACTGTACATATATGTATTGCGGTTGGAAAATACTGTAGTTAAACCATGAACGCACTTTCATTATCACCCCAAATGCTCCCCTCTCCCTATTGATTATCCCAAAATATAAAAACACAGACTTCAGAAAAACACAGACTAGCATGAAATGAATATATCTATACAAATTTAAAATGACATGGAAAACATTTTACATTTCCAAATATGCAGCAAATTACCATAACTGCATGAATAGGAAAAAATGTCATCCATGTGCCTTTTCTTTTCTGTAATGCATAATGAAAAGACGACCATGCCCAAAATAAAAGAATACAGATGAAATGCCCAAATAGCTCCGTTTTTCTCACAGCTGCATGATCAGTATACAGCCACTATTCATAATTTTCAAGAGCTAGAACTATCTCCAAATCTAAAAAGTCATCAGAAGTCAAGTGTTCCCTGACGGTGCGACTGCCCCCGGAGTGACTTGTCCCAACAAAATAGATTTGTCAGTGAAGAGACTGTGCTGAGATTATTGTTCTGGTTTATGAAAAAATATATGTGAAATGCTTGTCAGAGGATTTTACCTCCCTGCCTGAGAGCTTGGTGATAATCTTTCCACTCCATAGAGCTGAAATATGTGTCTGTATTCATATTTCTTCACTGCAGTGCACATAAAACCCAACATTTGAAGTATACTGGAGTTTTAGGAGATTGTTCACATTTTTGTATTCGAATGTCAACTAAATTCCCCAACCTTCAACTTGAATCATGGGGTGCATCCTTCTGCAGAATTCTGTTTACTTTTAAATTTGGCATGGTTCCACCCACAGAGCCAAGACCTCCATTCACGAGGATCTTTAAATTGAAAACTACAAGTCCCATTTGCCACCATAGCAGAGGGACTCGATCTCAATTGAGAACAAGCACAGGGATGTAACCACACTTGTAGTTTTTTTATTACAGCCCAAATTCCAAAAAAAATGGACGCTGTGTAAAATTTACATAATAACAGAATGCAATGATTTGAAAATCCCATAAACCCATATTTTATCCACAATAGAAAACAGAAAACATATCAAATGTTTAAACTGAGAAAACTTACAATTTTAAGAACAAAATAAGGTAATTTTTAAATTGATGGCATCAACACCTCTCAAAAAATTAGGGCTGGGCAACAAAAAGCTGGCAAAGCAAGTGGCACTAGCAAGGAAGAGCTGGAAGGACATTTTGCAACTAATTAAGTTAATTGGCAACAGGTCAATAACATGACTGGGTATCAATAGAGCATTTTAGAGAGTCAGAGTGTCTCAGAAATAAAGATGGGCAGAGATTCACCAATCTGTGAAAAGCTGAGTCTAAAAATCGTCAAACAATTTCAGAATAACGTTCTTCAAAATTGCAAAGACGTTAAATATATCATCTACAGTACATGATATTAAAAGATTCTGAGAATCTGGAGAAGGTTTTGTGCGCAAGGGACAAGGCTAAAATGTAATACTGGATGCTTGTGATCTTCAGGCCCTCCGGCAGTGCTGCATTAAAAACTGGCATGATTCTGTGACTGACTTCCAAAAACCACTGTCTGTGAGCACAGTTTGCCGTGCCATCCAAAAATGCAAGGTAAAGCGTTATCATGCAAAGAAGAAGCCATAGCTAAACATGATCCAGAAGTGCTGCCGTCTTTTCTGGACCAAAGCTCATTTAAAATGGTCTGTTGCAAAGTTGAAATCTGTTCTGTGTTCAAACAAATCAAAATTTTACATTTTTTTGGCAACCATAGGTGCTGCGTCTTCTGGACTAAAGTGGAGAGGGACCTTCTGGCTTATTATTAGCACTCATTTCAAAATGCATGAATGCATATGGAATGGCCCAGCTTACACATCTGGGAAGGCACCAATAATGCTGAAAGATATATCCAGGTTTTAGAGCAGCATATGGTCCCATTTAGACAATAGGGGTTATTTACGAAAGGCAAGTCCACTTTGCACTACAAGTGCAAACTACAAGTGCAAAGTGCACTTGAAATTGCACTGAAAGTGCACTTGGAAGTGCAGTCGCTGTAAATCTGAGGGGTAGATCTGAAATGAGAGGAAGCGCTGCTGATTTTATCAACCAATCATGTGCAAGCTAAAATGCTGTTTTTTATTTTCCTTGCATGTCCCCTTCGGATCTACAGTGACTGCACTTTCAGTGCAAGTTCAAGTGCACTTTGCACTTGTAGTTTGCACTTGTAGTCCAAAGTGGATTTGCCTTTCATAAATAACCCCCATGGTCTTTTTCAGGGAAGGCCTTGCATATTTCAGTAGAACAATGCTAAACCGCATACTGCATCTGACAATGGAATGGCTTTATGGTAGTAGACTGTGGGTACTTAGCTGGCCTGCCTGCTGCCCAGACCTTTCACCAACTGAACTATTTGAAATAAAAAATTTGACAAAGAAGATCCCTAAATCAGGCAAGAAGGAGACATTATTCTGAAACCCCAGAAACTGATCCCCTCAGTTCCCAGACATTTACAGAGTTTTTTTAAAAAGAAGAGGGGATGCGGCACTGTGGTAAACATGTCCCTGTCCCAACTTTTTTGAGACGTGCTGCTGTTAGCAATTTCAAAATTACCTTATTTTTTCTTACAATGGTACATTTTCTCAGTTTAAACATTTAACAAAAGACTACAGCTAGAAAAAGACTACAAGGTGAATGTATTTTTATTAAGCGTATACGTCTGCACCAGAATCGAAATCTTCATCTGCAGTATGATGCGCTCTGTATTATCCTCAGCCAGAAATACAAGGCATTGTTAAGAACCGTCTGACAGCTTAATTTCCACTTCACTTCACCTCCCACGTGACTAATTAGAGCCCTGGGACAATCACAGCATATTGTGCGAGCTCTACATTTCCTCTGCTTTCTGATATACTTATAATTTCCACATTTGTTGCTGCAGAATTTCATATATCACAAATGAATACACTGTTGGCTTATTTAAATATTTAGGGCAAAAAGCTTGCGCAAGCTGCAGCCCACAGCAACCAATTTGATTTTAGCTTTTAGGACATTTATGTAGCTAATGCTTATGTCCTAAAGACAGAATCTCAGGAAGATTAAATAAGAAAATTAATGTATGTATTAATTAAAAAAAAATAGTATATTATTTCATACAGCTAGCATAAGTACCTGAATTTATCAGCTTCTTGTGATCATCTGCACAGCACAGCGATCGTCTGCACAGCACAGCGATCCGACAGGAAGAAGGGCGGACAACACTCTAAGCCACTCTAGCACAATGTATGTAAACAAAGAACATAGCCCTACCACACCCATCCAGCTACGCCAACCATGAAGAATCAATAAGCAGTCTGACTGGTTAAATCCACAACTGCCACCACAACCATTATTTTACCTTGTACTGGCTTTTTAAAACAATAAATGCAATAATTTAGAGGTTGGGAAAAGAGAAGTATGACCAAAGCTCTTTTGTGCTCTCCTGTGACCAAGGATCAGTCAACAGCCAGCTATAGTCCGCTGTCGACTAACATCACTGAGCTGCTCCAGACTCTGGAAGGATACTGACAATAATGTCAGGATTTACCAAGATGCCTGATCGACAGTTGGCTCAGCCTGGCCCAAAGGCTCATCCAGCCACTCCAGCCCCCTCTCCAGCATGGCATTCCAGTGAGTACTGGAGGGGTAGAGCGGAGAGCGGTGACTCACAATCATTGCTCTCTGTTTAGAGCAGACTGGGAACTGAGTGATCAGCAGAGATGTGATCACTCAGTTCTCAGGCTAAGAGCTGACGGGTGACAGCTGCAGCATCATAGCAATGCTGAAGCCATAGAGGTGAATTTTTATGCTTGTTTTCTTTATAACACTGTATATCTGCTTTAATAGAGTAACACTTTTGGAAGTTGTACATCAGGCCAAAAAGAAGGACGATTAAGGAAGAAAGAGAGGTGGGGGCTGGTTCCCAAAAAGGGACAGTCTCTTTATATAAGTGACAGTTGACAACTATGGACTTTAAAATGAGCCTGTTCCTTTGCCCTGCATGGGCTAAGAAAAAAGTTTGCTTTAACATATACCTTATTATTTGTCTGCTTTCAGGTCTGTTGCCATCCAATATGATATGTACAGTGGACTTAATAGAAGCCAAAAATTCTCTTTAGTTAAAAACCTCTTTGTAGGGAAAGTACTGGTTAGATACAGTTTACAAACGATACATGGAAATAATGATACAATATTAAGCTTATATATCCAGCTAATGATTCTTTACCATGAATAAAGACTGACAGAAGATCAATGGTAACTGATGGGTGAAAAGCACTGTAAATCTACCACATATAACACAATGGACGGAGAGTTCACAAGAAAAAACATCAGATGAAATGTCCTGATTCTCTGCAGGAATCCTCTAGAGAAATATCTGTGGAACAGGAGCCAAGAATAACATTCTGGATATTGTGTGCAATATTACTGTAGGTTTATTTCATCAGGACCAGTAACCCCTTAAAGTCAACTAGCAGCAGATCGATATCTTAGTGAAGAAGGCACCACAATGAAGATCTGCCCTAGAAGATATGTATCCTCATAGGTGTGCGCAGCCTATTGCATTAGGGTGTGCACCCCAAAGCTCCAACACATATATGTGATGGACATATTTACCGGCCTTTTCCCCGCTCTCCATCCTGAAACAATGGGAGGAAGGGGGAGCCAGGGAGCACACAGGGGGACCCGGGCAACAGAAGGAAGAGGAACAGGGAAAGGAGGGATGGCGGGGGGTGGCATATATTGGTACAGATCCCCCCTGTATTTTCCTCCTTTGGCAGCTGAATGTTGATGAGAGGGAGAGGAGGGGAAGCCTACTTTCAGCTGCTGCAGGAGGAAAATACAGATCGGTTCCACTAAACTCCACCCCTGCCGCCTCTCCTGTCCAGGTTCTGAGGGTCAGCAAGGAAGGATTGCAGGTTACCTGTCACATGCCAGTCATTGGCGGGTTGCCAACCACAGGATTAGGGTGTGCCCAGGCACACCTGGCACAGCCCTTGCGCACGCCTATGTGTATCCTATATATCCTTTAGACTACACAAGTAAATGTAAATGCATGTGGGCGTACAGGAATGCCCATGCAGCTACAGAACAAGTATACATAATGTAATCAGTCAGAGGAAGGGTCTGTGTTGATGAGTTTTTGGAGATATCACAACTGCTTCTCTACTGTCAGAAAAATCAAGTGCATGGCAGTGCCTGAAGATCTGTGCATGTGCATGGTGCAGCTCAAGGACCAGTAAATAAAGCCAAGGCTACGGATGCATCTACACATGCCCAGAGGCCTTTGTAGAGCTCAGTAAAACTAAGGAGAATAGCTGAGTGATCATCAGCTCATCTGCATCATAACCAGAGCTGCATCCTGCTGCCTTGTGTTTGATCTGTTGCTGACCTGGGATTGTGTCCCGAATTTGTCTTCTGGTACTTCTGCTGCTCGTAAAACTAAAAGTAAAACTGTTTTCTATTCTGAATAGAGTATGGGAAGGTTATAAACCTGTAGGTTTATTTTTGTCATCTGTGTCTCATTGGGGAGATTTTCATTCACTTTTCGCCCCATAGCCAAAACAGGAAGTGAGAAGAATTCCAAGGTGAGGGAATCCCTGGTTCTAGCATCTCAGTTGGAAGATTTCCCCTTTATTCCTGCTCTGGGCACAACCTAATATTTGGGATTTTCTTTTACTTTCACATTCATTGATAATGGTAAACAGGACAAAATCGAGAAGGTGAATCTCCCTGAGGCACAGGCAACAATAAAGACCTGACAGGTGTTCTAATCTCACAGCACTCTATCCAAAACTAAAGAAAGGTTCTGCCTTTAGTTATACTTTAAGACATCTGCATAAGCTGGAGAGACATACAGTATGTACAGTACCTTGAAAAAGTATTTATGCCCCTTGAAATTTTCTACAGTTTCTCATGTTACAACCAAAAACTTAAATGTATTTTATTGGGATTTTATGTGATAGACCAACACAAAGTGGCACACCATTGTGAATTGGGATGAAAATGTTAAATGGTCTTCAAATTTTTTTACAAATAAATATCTGAAAAGTGTGGTGTTCATTTGTATTCGGCCCCCCTACCATACTTTGTAGAGCCACCTTTCCACTGCAATTACAGCTGCAAGTCTTTTTGGGTATGTTTCTACCAGCTTTGCACATCTAGAGAGTGAAATCTTTAGGTCTGGACTTTGACTAGGCCATTCTAACACATGAAGAAAAAGACAGAACAGGTGGGACTTTTTATGAAGCATGCACCCAAGGAGATAACACGATAACACGATAACGATGAATATGGCAGGTAACCAAAATAATAGAGCGAAGAGCGCCAAAAGATGCCCTTTCTTCTAGACTATATTATTACCATTTACTACCTTATATACCAACTGGACTGTACCAATTAATTATGACTATAATTATTTACCATGGAGACACGCTTCAGTGAATTTGGTTATCTACAATGTTTACAGTATGAACCAATTATGTCGCTTTAATATGGGATTGTGAGCCAATAGTTTCCCCCTTATGTCTACATCTGCATCATTACTTTACCTTACATATCAATTGGATTTTATCAATTAACCAAGGATACAATTAACTATCATAGAGTCTTGCCCATAATGAATTTGTTTTCTACAGTATTTACAGTATGAACTAATCATGTTATTAATTGTAATTTTGTTATATTATTTATACAATTGGAGACTCGCCTCCAATGAATTCGGGTTTTATAGTACTTACAGTATGAATTATGATATTTTTACTTCTGTCATTTTATATATAATTAAATCCATTTAATGCCAATTGATGTCATGTAATGCTTCTATGCAACGTTTTTGGTTCTATTGTATTATTTTGGTTACCTTCCATATTCATCATTATCGTGTTATCTCCTGGGGTGCATGCTTCATATAAAGTCCCACCTGTTCTGTCTTTTTGTTCAAATTATCGGAGATGTAGGTGCTTGGCTCTACCCACCTCGCGCCTCATACAAAGTCCCACCTTGCTGCTCTGTTTTTAAACTTTATTCATTCTAACACATGAATATGCTTTGATCTAAACCTTTCCATTGTATTTCTGGCTGTGTGTTTAGGCTTGTTATCCTGCTGGAAGGTGAACCTTTGCCCCAGTCTCAAGTCTTCTGTAGACTCTAATGCCCTGTACACATGACCGGTTTTCCGGTCGAAATAAACTCTGAAGGTTTTTCCGCCGGAATTCCGCTCAAGCGGTCTTGCATACACACGGTCACACCAAATTCTGACCGTCCAGAAGGTGGTGACATACAACACGTATGATGGGGCTAGAAAACAGAAGTTCAATAGCCAGAAGCCAATAGCTTCCATCTCCTACTTGCTTCAGAGCATGCGTCGTTTTTGGTACATCGGAGCAGCATACAGACAAGCTGTTTTCCCGATAGTAATTGATTCCGTCGGAAAAATTAAGAACATGTTCTCTTTCTAGGTCCATCATAATTTTCAATGTAAAAAGTCTAATGAGGCACACACACGATCGGATTATACGATGAAAAGCTCCCGTCGGACTTTTTCTCTCGGACATTCTGGTGGTGTGTACATGGCATAACAGGTTTTCTTGTAAGATTGCCATCTATCTTCCAATCAACTCTGACCAGCTTCCCTGTCCCTGGTGAAGAAAAGCATCCCCACAACGTGATGCTGCCACCACCATGTTTCACGGTGGGGATGGTGTGTTCAGGGTGATTGCAGTGTTAGTTTTTGGCCACACATAGCATTTTGCTTTTAGGCCAAAAAGTTAAATCTTAGTCTCTGACCAGTAATCTGACCGGAGCACCTTCTTTCACATGTTTGCTGTGTCCCCCACATGGCTGTACGCAAACTGTAAACAGGACTTCTTATGGCTTTCTTTCAAAAATGACTTTCTTCTTGCCACTCTTCCATAAAGGCCAGATTTGATGAGTGCACGACTAATAGTTGTTCTGTGGACAGGTTTTTTCCACCTAAGCTGTGGATCCTTGCTGCTCCCCCAGCGTTACCATGGGACTTTTGGCAACTTCTCTGATTAACCACTTGCTATCCGGGCCATTATGACAATTCGCTCCTACATGTAAAAATCTACTTTATTTTAGCTAGAAAATTACTTAGAACCCCCAAACATTATTATTTTTTTTTTTTTTAGCAGAGACCCTAATGAATAGAATGGTGGGTGTTGCAATTTTTTTATCTCACACAGTATTGGCGCAGCGGTTTTTCAAACGCAATTTTTTGAGAAAAAAAAACACTTTCATGAATTTAAAAATAAAAAAAACACTAAAGTGCGGGAGTAATGTAAGCGTTCGCATTTGCGTGTAAGCACGGTGGGACGGGGGGCGCTTTACGTTTTTGATTTATTCATTTTATACAAAAAATATATTTTTTTACACTTTTTTTGCACTAACTTTATTGCTATCACAAGGGATGAACAGCATCCCTTGTGGTAGCTTGGGCCATGACAGGCCCTATTAATGGGGAGATTTGGGGTCTACTAGACCCCAAATCTCTCCTCTGGCCTCCCATTCAGCCGATCAGACACCGGTCTGATCGGCTGCTTACCTGGCCGCAGTTTCCAGGGTTACAGAGAAAGGGGAATGATGTCAGTTCATCTCTCTCTGTACAGGGCAGCCATGGCCGCCAGCCGCATCACTCCCGGCCTCAGTGATGGGTAAGGGGCAGGCGGCGGAGGGAGGTGGGCCCCCTTTCTGCCACCCTCAGAAGTGATCGAGTGGCTAATTAGCCACTTAGATCACTTCTGCCTTACTCAGAATCGCCGGCTAAATAGATTGATACTAGGATGATGCCTGTAGGTGCGGGCATTGTCCTGTTATAACCACTGCAAACCAAGGACGTCCATTTATGTACCTTGGGCAGTTTAGGTGGACAGCCATGTCTTGGTAGGTTTGCAGTTGTGCCATACTCTTTCTGTTTTTGGATGATGGATTAAACAGTGCTCCGTGAGATGTGCAAAACACTAAAGTCAGCCCCATTTTTTTGTATAATCTGAAAGATGATCTTACGCTGAGTAAATAGATACCTAACATGTCATGCTTTAAAATTGCGTCTGCCCATGGAATGGCGGCAAACTATGGTGCTTAAAATTCTCCATAGGCGGCGCTTTAACCGCCCTTATAGGTTACAAGTATAGAGTGGCACAGGAAGTCTGGTGCTAGAATTATTGCTCTCGCTCTGACATTCGCAATGATACCTCACATGTGTGGTTCGATCACCATTTACATATGCATGCGGGAGTAACATATGCATTCACATTTGCGTGTAATCACGGTGGGACAGGGGTGCTTTAAATTATTAAATTATTTATTTTATACAAATTTTTAATTTTTTTTTACACTAACTTTATTGCTATCACAAGGGACGAACAGCATCCATTGTGATAGCTTGGGCCATAACAGGCCCTATAAATAGGTAGATTTGGGGTCTATTAGACCCCAAATCTCTCCTCTGGCTTCCCATGCAGCTGATCAGACACACATCGGTCTGATCGGCTGCTTACCTGGCCACTGGTGGCCAGGTAAACAAAGGGGCGGACTGTCCCTCCCAGTTTCCACGGTTACAGAGAGAGGGGGAAACATACACAATATTGGTATAATGTTCAGCGCTAAACCTTTGATGAAAAAGATTAAAGTTTAAAATTGAAATGAAAAGGCATGCATCTGCATGCTGATACATGAAGGTACAACCATGTGAATGGTGAGTGGATTGAAAGTTCTGGGGGATGAACCCCCTAAAAATTCCAGTCTTTAAAAAAAGTTTCTATATGGAGGCTGTAAAGGGAGCAAGGCTGCTTCAGGCGCGGGCTGGGGAACCCGATTACTGTGAACAAAAGGAAAGCAAAAGGAAGAGAGAGAAGTGCCAAGCCAATCCTTTAAACAGCTTAGGAATTTATTCAGTATATAGGTATAAAACGACACTAAAAACTTGAAAAATGTTGGAGCACTTGCAGAGTGCTAGAGCGGGTGGGAGCTTCCACGTGCAGTGTCACAGGAGCACAGGAGGACCGCCGGGAGGTCTCTATTGAGGGATCCATCTATTGAGGGATCTTTGTATTAGCCGCAGCTGGAGCCTCAGTAATCAGCTGTTGAAGAATCCAAGACATAAGCTGGCCATACTAGAAAAAATATATTTTACTGCACTATCCCAATGGGTCATATATAAAGGAATAAACCCTATATACAGTGAAAAAAGCTGCAACTAAAATGTGAGACACACACACTACATGTATTATAAGAAAAAAAGCTGCGCTGTGTAATATTGGTGATCAAAAAATTGAAATGACTATAAAAGATTAAATCACATCTAAACGAATAGAGATAAAAAACTCCATACAATAGCCTATCACATGAACATTTAAATGCAATCACCAGTGATATGTGCAAAGAGTAATAAAAAATAAAATATAAAGCAAGATAAATTAACAACAGAGTCAAGTCCACTCCGAGGCTATTAGAAAGAAGACCACTAGTAGAATAGTCCTCTAAATGATGATTTTGCAATGCTCAAGATAGTGATAACGTGCAACTGCAACACCATGGAAGATGTGATGGGGTGCAACAGAGAGGTACCTCCACCCATAAAAATACTGCCGCTTACCAGCTCATTAGATCTCTTATTTAAGGAGATCATGCGTGCCTGTGGCTCTTAACCCCAGCCTCGGGTCTTTCAAACTTAGATGGCTCCTCAGGCTCTCCGCACGGGGTTTCCTCTGTATGGCAGACATGCACTCATTCCCCATAGAAGAACATAAAAACTTCCATAGCGTGATATGTTGAAAAGTATTTATTTAAAAAAAACAGTATTGCTCTTACAGTTATGAAGAAGGTATATAGCGTTGGAATAAAAACAAGAGCTGGCCGGCTCTCGAATGCTGCCCGTAGCTTCCGGGACAAGCGCGGTATGTGGTGACGTCAGCACGCCGCTCCTCAGGAGGAAGTGGAATACTATACCCATACCTCCCACCATTTTGAGATGGGAGCGAGGGACGCCTACTAACAAATGTATGTATGTATGTAGGCATAGGACGTGCCCCCTACCACACCCTCTTAAAGGACAATTAACCAAAAAAAAGGTTAATTAAAATCACACGGACTTTTTTTTACCACTACTATGCCTTTATATTGGATTTTAACATGTACAAATGCAGCAATTTAGAAATTGGATGAAATGTTTAACACTGGAAAAAAACACTTTTTGAAAGATAAAAAGTGAATTTTTTTATACACCTACAGTTGTGCTCACAAGTTTACAGAATTTATGATTTCTTGGCCATTTTTCAGAGAATATGAATAAAAATTATTATCCATTTATATAGTCAATCAACTGTGTTTACCCTTTTTAAAATCATAGGACATGGTATTCCAGGTGTATTGCAATGGATTGCTGGAGTTCCAGAATTTCAAGTGTTTTATTAGTGTTCCGAAAAGTGCATTTTCAAGTGACTGCATTATAGAATCATGGAGATGGTCTGTCCCCAGTCTTTATGTCTGTAGGTTTGGTGTATATATAAAATTCAGGTATAGCATAGCTCCCAACTGTCCCTGATTTTGAGGGACTGTCCCTGATTTGGAGCAATGTCCCTCTGTCCATCTTTCCCCCTCATTTGTCCCTCATTTTGGTCTGATCTATATACAGTTGTGCTCATAAGTTTACATACCCTGGCAAAATGTATGATTTCTTGGCCATTTTTCAGAGAATATGAATAAAAACAGAAAAACGTTTCTTTCACTCATGGTTAATAACAGCTTGAAGTCTTTTGTGGTATTTGTGGATGAGGCTCTTTATCTTCTCAGATGGTAAAGCTGCCCATTCCTCTTGGCAAAAAAGCCTCCAGTTCCCGTAAATTCTTGGGCTGTCTTCCACGAACTGCACGTTTGAGATCTCCTCAGAGTGGCTCAATGATATTGAGATCAGGAGACTGAGATGACCACTCCAGAACCTTCACTTTATTCTGCTGTAGCCAACGACAGGTCGACTTGGCCTTGTGTTTTGGATCATTGTCAAGTTGGAATGTCCAAGTACATCCCATGCGCAGATTCCTGGCTGATGAATGCAAATGTTCTTCCAGTATTTTTTGATAACATACTGTATTCATGTTGCCATCAATTTTGACAACATTCTCTGTGCCTTTGTAGCTCACACATCCCCAAAACATCAGCGATCCACCTTCGTGTTTCACAGTAGGAATGGTGTACCTGTCATCATAGGCCTTCTTGACTCTTCTCCAAATTAAGCATTTATGGTTGTGGCCAAAAAGCTCAATTTGGTCTCATCACTCCAAATGACTGTGCCAGAAGGTTTGAGGCTTGTGTTTGTGCTATTTGGCATATTGTAAGCGGGATACTTTGTGGCATTTGCGTAGTAATGGCTTTCTTCTGGCGACTCGACCATGCAGCCCATCTCTCTTCAAGTGCCTCTTTATTGTGCATCTTGGAACAGCCATACCACATGTTTTCAGAGAGTCCTGTATTTCACCTGAAGTTATTTGTGGCTTTTTCTTTGCATCCCAAACAATTTTCCTGGCAGTTGTGGCTGAAATTCTAGTTGGTCTACCTGACCGTGGTTTGGTTTTAACAGAACCCCTCATTTTCCACTTCTTGATTAGAGTTTGAACACTGCTGATTGGCATTCTCAATTCCTTGGATATCTTTCTATATCCCTTTCCTGTTTTATACAGTTCAACTACCTTTTCCCGCAGATACTTTGACAATTCTTTTGCTCACCCCATGACTCAGAATCCAGAAACGTCAGTGCAGCACTGGATGAAAGATGCAAGGCTCTGTCAGGAGTCCAGAAACTCATTGACCTTTTATACACACACACACACTAATTACAAGCAAACAGATCACAGGTGAGGATGGTTACCATTAATAGCCATTCAAACTCCTTTGTGTCAACTTGTGTGCATGTTATCAGGCCAAAATAACCAGGGTATGTAAACCTTTGATCAGGGTCATTTGGGTAGTTTCTGTTTTCATTATGATTTAAAAAGAGTAAACACAGTTGACTGATAATAAATAAATGGCTTCAGCCAAACACTAACCATGAGTGAAAGAAAAGTTTTTGTTTTATCATTCATATTCTCTGAAAAATGGCCAAGAAATCATAAATTCTGCCAGGGTATGTAAACTTATACAGGGTTTGAAACAAGAAAATCTGGATGCCGCACACCGGATAAAGTTGAAAACATCTTCTTTATTGTAAAACTTGGATCATAAAAAACAGGACAATCAGGCAGGTGGTACAGACACAGCTATGAAAACTTATGAGCACAACTGTATCTAGATCAGACCAAAATGAGGGACAAATGAGGGGGAAAGATGGACAGAGAGACATTGCTCCAAATCAGGGACAGTCCCTCAAAATCAGGGACAGTTGGGAGCTATGCTATACCTGAATTGAATATATACACCAAACCAACAGACATAAAGACTGGAGACAGACCATCTCCATGATTCTATAATGCAGTCACTTGAAAAATGCACTTTTCGGAACACTAATAAAACTACTTGAAATTCTGGAACTCCAGCAATCCATTGCAATACACCTGGAATACCGTGTCCTATATTCAGTTACATGGTAATTCCAGCCTATGTACACTTTGGATGTTTCACATAATTAGGCCCTGAGGGTAAAATCTTTTTATTGAAGCATATCTTCTTCAGCTTGCTCATATTTCTTTAATTAAAAAAGGAAGACTTTCTTACAAAGAAAGGATGTTCAGGTCATTGCAAATCACATTTTCTTTTCTTGAAGGATGAACGTAGAGCTGCTTGTTGTATATTAGGCTGTATATGTGCAATTACCATCAATTCTGGATACAGATGGCCATAGAGGCATAAAGGAATTATTTGTCTTGCTTTGGACGCTGACCTTAAAGGAGAAGTCCAGCCTGAGCTTTTAGGCTGGGCTTCTCCTATGGGTCACAGGAGTGCAATTCGCTTTACACTCCTGTGACCCGTTTTCAGCAGAGAGCGGTCTGAATTCCGCTCTCCGCTGATGTCACTGCAATCAGTTGAGGCACCGTGTCATCCCGACTTCCGAAGTCTGAATCCGCCAGCTGCCTAGACTGATGGCAGTCTCAGCGAGCCGCTGAGACAACCGCCCCTCCACAGCTCAGCGCTCCAATGGGCGTGAAGGAGCAGAGCAGGAGAGCTGCTGACTGACAGTTAACAGCTCTCCTCTCGGGGAGGAGTGAGAACCGAGCCATCGGCGGTGTTCGGTGGCTCGGTTCTCAGTGCAGAGACACCGGGGGGACAGCTTCAGCATCAGTCTGATGCTGCCTCCACCTAGGTAAGTATGAATAGAAGAACAGCTTACCTGTAAAATCCTTTTCTTGGAAGTACAGCACAGGACACAGAGCACCACAGTAATAACTGTATGGGTTATACGCCACCTTTAGGAATTTTCTCTTAAATCATAGGCCAGAATAATGACTTGACGGATCCACCTAGAAATAGTTGATTTTGACGCTGCTTGCCCCTTTCTGGGACCTTCAGGTAGCACAAACAAAGCATCAGTTTTTTGTATCTGAACTGTTGCTTCCAGATAGAATTTAACCACTCTTACTACGTCAAGGGACTGTAGTAAACTTTTCCTTGCAGAACGTGTTTCTGGAAAAAACGAAGGTAGAAAAATATCTTGGTTCACAGGAAAACTGGATATTACCTTAGGTAAAAAGGATGGGCGAGGACGCAAGACCACCTTATCTTTACCTTGCAGAGGTTATTGCCACTAAAAATACCAATTTCTTTGTCACAAGGACCAATGGAGTATCACATATCGGTTCAAAAAGAGGTTCCTGAAGGACCGAGAAGATCAGGTTCAAATCCCATGGACACAGAGGTGATCTGACCGGAGGATTTATACACAATACTCCCTGTATAAAGGCCCGAATTAAGGAATGAGAAGCAAGAGGTTTTTGGAAAAAAAAACTGACAAAGCTGAGACTTGACCCTTGATAGTACTCGTGGCTAGTTTCATCTCTACTCCTGATTGCAGGAAGGATAGAATTCTACTTATGACATACTTGCGAGGATGCCAACCCCTACTCTCGCACCAGGAGATGTAGGCCTTCCACACCCTATAGTAGATAGCTCTAGAGGCTGGTTTTCTTGCATTAATCAGGGTAGTTATTACTGGACTTGAAAGCCAACGATTCCAACAGCCAAACCATCAAATTTAGCTTTTGTAAGGCAGGATGAAAGACTGGCCCTTGCGAAAGCAAATCTGGGTGGGACGGGAGAGTCCAAGGATCCCCTACTGCCATTCTCCCGATTTCTGCATACCAGGATCTCCTGGGCTAAGCCAGAGCCACTAGGATTACAAGTTTCCATTCCCCCTTTAATCTGTGTAGAAGACACGGGAGAAAGCGAACTGGAGGAAACGCATAGATCAGAGAGAACTTATCCCAAGGGGTTACTAAGGCATCTGTTCCGCAAGCTAGCGGATCCCTTGTCCTTGACACAAAATTGTCCAACTTTTTGTTGAACCTGGATGCCAACAGTTCTACGTCCGGGGTGCCCAACTTTTGGCATATGGCCCAAAAGACATCGGGGTGCAGAGACCATTCTCCTGGGAGCAACTGTTGGCGACTTAAGAAGTCTGCCTGCCAATTTTCCACTCCTGGCATAAACACCATAGATAGGGAGAGCACATGCTCTTCTGCCCAAGATAGAATATGGTTTATCTTTCTATGGGTAGCTCTTGGTGCTGCCTCGATGATTGATATAGACCAGTGTTTCTCAACTCCAGTCCTCAAGGCGCACCAACAGGTCATGTTTTCAGGATTTCCACTATTTTGCACAGGTGATTTGATCAGTTTCACTGCCTTAGTAATTACCACAGCCTTTTCATCTGAGGGAAATCCTGAAAACATGACCTGTTGGTGCGCCTTGAGGACTGGAGTTGAGAAACACTGATATAGACTACTGTTGTGGCATTGTCGGACTGAATCCGGACAGGACAGTTTCGTAGTCTGTCTGTCCAGGCTTTTAAGGCATAACGTGCTGCCCGAATTTCTTGAATTTTAATGGGTAGGAACCTTTCGGAATCCCACCATTTCCCCTGGACAGTGTCTTTTTCCAAGATGGCTCCCCAGCCCAAACGGCTGGCATCGGTCGTCACTATCTTCCAAGTGACAGGTATGAATGTTTTCACTTTCTGCAAATTTTTGGCTGACAACCACCAATTGAGACTCTGACGAACATTTCGAGTCAAACCCATTGGACAATCCAAATCCTGGCTTTTCCTACTCCAGGCAACCAGGATACTGTTTTGCAGAAACCTTGAATGAAATTGGGCATAGGGAACCACCTCGAATGAGGCTGCCATCTTCCCTAACAACCTCATGCAAAGGCGGACAGAAGGACTCTCCTTTGTCCTGACCGAGAGCACCAGTTCTCTTATGGCACAAACCTTTGCCTGGGGTAAAAACACTTTCTTGTGGGTAGTATCTATGATAGCAGCTGGTCTAGTACCTAAAATAAGGACATTCTTTTTATTGGGTCCTTGGGAACGCTCGATCTTAGAAAGCAAGACGGTGGAAACTCCCGAAACTCTAGTTTGTACCCCAGAAACACTGTGGAGATGACCCATTTATCCTGGATTTCCTCCCGCCAGACTCGTGAAAACTGCCGGAGCCCCCCCCACTGATCGAGCTGGGGCGCCCCTTCATAAGGATGCCTTGGGACTCTGCTTTGTAGACTTCTGCCCCCAGGGCTTTTTCTGGCCCTGCATTTGGTTCTGAGGCCTTCCTCTTGGAGTTGACAGCGGAGGCCGTCGTAACTATCTGGAGGCCGTTACCCCTGGCGATGGAGAGGCAGAATGTTTGAAAGAGAAACGCTTACTCTTCCTTTTTACTGGAAGAAGGGTACTTTTTCCACCAGATATCTTCTGGATATATTTATCCAGGTCATCCCCAAATAATCGTTCCCCATGAAAGGGAAACCCAGTCAGTAGTTTCTTACAAGGCCACTCTGCTGACTAAAGCCACAAAACTGTGCGCATACGGAAGGGCAAGGTGACAACCGCAAAACAAAAGGCCCTGGGCAATTCTGCCAAATCCGGGAGCTCTTCCCCTTTGATGACTTCTTTTACTTTGTCATTAAGAGATTGACAGACGCCGATTGCCGCTACTGCAGGCTGTGCAACTGCACTAGCCATGGAAAATGAGGCTTTAAGCAATGTCTCCAGTCTCTTATCTGCTGGATTCTTAAACACCTGAACGTTGTCTACTGGACAAGTAAGACTCTTATTCAGAGAAGAAACAGTCGCATCTACTGCTGGCAAACTCCATTTTTTAGTAAATTTCTCCTCCATAGGATAAATCTGATAGAATCTTTTAGGAGGAATAAAATGCCTATCTGGATGATCCCAGTCAGCATAAATAAGCTGTTCCAGCAACAGGTGCATAGGAAAAGCATGTGAACCCCGAGGAGGCTTGATTGAACACAAAGAGGAGAAAGGTGCTTCAGCCGTCTCTGCTAAGGGTAATTTATAACAAAAATTGAACTAACAACCTTTGTGACTGTGAAGCTGAAACGAATCCTCTGGGATAGAGTCCTCAAATGAGGAAACATCCTCCTGCCCCTCTAGTGGTCCCCCCAGGGGCACATCCGAATCCTCTACCCACTCCTGATCCACAGATGCCTACTCCAAGGCAGGGGAAGGGGACCTTTCGCGTTTCCTCCCAGCCTGGGAGGAGCATGCGAGCTGTAGTCTTTAGTGACCTATGCAGAGGCTGGAGGTAGCTACAATGCCTGACAGTTCCAATGGCTCAGCCGCTTCAGGACTTTCGGGAAAGAATGATTCTGTGGAGGCATGACTAGGGTGCTCAGACCCTGACCACTGCGCTCTTGCGCTCCTTCTACCTGCTTTTGTCCCTCTCTTTTGGGAATACATAGTCCTAGGCACACAGCAGAGGTACTATTACCATGAATCTATTGCTGAGCTCAGTCTTAGCAATGGTTAATATGCCTCTATCAATGTCAGCAAGATGCTAAGTAGATGTATCTGAATTGCCTGTAGCCAATCACCCAGCGCTTACATGCCCTTGGACTGTGCTTGTGTTCCTCCTTCAGCCAGCACTCTGTAAACGGCAATGGATTATACAAAGCTGCCGTTCCGCACCTGCGCCATGAGAAAGCGTGCACGCTGATCCACGTGCACGCTGGCTGCATCGAGCCCCACCCCCTTGTGACAACCTCTCACTCCACAAAACTGTGAAGGAGGAGAGCGCATGCGGCGGTACACATCAGCAATCCCGGGGGGGAGGGGGGAAGGAGGCAAGTATACTGATGCCTGGATCCTCCCCCCTTCTTCCCCCTACAAGTAGCTGCTGACAGAAGCCTAGGAAGCAGACCCCTCCACAGGTACTGCTGACATCCATAGGGACTAGCAATGAGATGTTTAACACTACATATGTCAATAACACCCTCTAGTGGTTGAAAATATAAATACAGGCAAGACAACATCTACTTAAAAGAAGTCCATAGGAATGTCCCTAGGATCTTCTTAACTTACCATTCCCGCCACAGGGCACAAACTGGAATACTCACAGTATGTATAAAAAGAAGTGTAGCGCTGGACATACAACAAAAATTTGTTAAACAAAAGAAACCACAGTGCATAGTGATCCTACTAATGGTGAAATAAATCATACATAATGTCCATGCATAATCAAGATATGATGACAAGTTGAGTAATAAGAAAAAATCTTCACTATGTAAATAAATATGTGGCTATAACCACCGCAAACGCCTGTCCCATTAAATATTAGCGTGCTTCATGATTTGGAAAACATAATGTGTCCATGAATACAAATCATTGTGACTTTGCTGTGTGAATGAATCCGTGACTTCCACCGCAATAGACGCCCATCACCATAGAAAGATTAAAGGCTTACCAGACAGCCCTTATTAATAGGCATGAAGACCTCAACTTTAGGTGTTGTCCTCTCAGTGAATGGGTCTCATCCGGAAATGGTGAATAGGTAACAGCAAGCAGTTATCAAATGCCTCCAATAGCAATCCAATGGGAAAGAGCCGCTCCCAACGGTAATAAATGTCAAAAAGAAAGAAAAAACTCAGATAGGGCAGATAAGTTTATAAAAAACATGTAGCGCTAAAATGAAAACAGAAGGAATAAACAACTGTAAACTGATAAGGTGTAGAACCAGTATGCTATAAACAACTACATTTGGATATCTCATGATATGTAGGAATTAGGAACAGTGCAAAGTCCATGTATAGAACATAGATGAATACTTTTTGTATGTGATGTGTGAACCACCTTCACCAAAGTAAAATTCTATAGTCTTTAAATAAAGTCCAAAATTGGATAATTTGTAAATCGGCTCTGAAACATCACCCCACGGTGTCTTCACACACATGCAAACCACTCTGTGGTGGAGTTGGTAAAATTGAAGGCTTACCGGAGGGTTTGAACCCAAAACAGCATATACTGTAAGGGTCAAACCGGCTTTTATTGCTTAGTGGCAATGGTGGGAAGACCTTGGCGGCGTGTAGCGATCCCAGAGAGTTCATAAATTCGTGTCTCCTCCGATCATGACATAGGATCACCCCGTTTGTAGCTCATATAGAATATGAAAGAAGCCACATAGTGTGATACCATAAAAACCGTAATTTATTTAAAAGGAAATACACTTACATGATAAAGTTGTAAAAAAGCGCTTGTACATAAAAGAGGCAGCAGTGGAGGACTCCACTGCTGCCTCTTTTATGTACAAGCGCTTTTTTACAACTTTATCATGTAAGTGTATTTCCTTTTAAATAAATTACGGTTTTTATGGTATCACACTATGTGGCTTCTTTCATATTCTATATGAGCTACAAACGGGGTGATCCTATGTCATGATCGGAGGAGACACGAATTTATGAACTCTCTGGGATCGCTACACGCCGCCAAGGTCTTCCCACCATTGCCACTAAGCAATAAAAGCCGGTTTGACCCTTACAGTATATGCTGTTTTGGGTTCAAACCCTCCGGTAAGCCTTCAATTTTACCAACTCCACCACAGAGTGGTTTGCATGTGTGTGAAGACACCGTGGGGTGATGTTTCAGAGCCGATTTACAAATTATCCAATTTTGGACTTTATTTAAAGACTATAGAATTTTACTTTGGTGAAGGTGGTTCACACATCACATACAAAAAGTATTCATCTATGTTCTATACATGGACTTTGCACTGTTCCTAATTCCTACATATCATGAGATATCCAAATGTAGTTGTTTATAGCATACTGGTTCTACACCTTATCAGTTTACAGTTGTTTATTCCTTCTGTTTTCATTTTAGCGCTACACGTTTTGTTTTTTATTTAGTATGTGCGCAATTTTCTAGTGCTGTGGTAGCTGCTTAGATTGTATAGGAGCGAGCGCATATTTTGCCATTTGGGTTGTTGTTTGATTTCGAGGGCAGATAAGTTTGACTTTCCTTTATTTAAAATTTGCCAAACAGACATCCATAAAAAGTTTTCCTTGCAAGGAGGTTAAAAACTGGCTCCACTAAGTATCGAAAGTCCCCGCATGCGCAGTACGTACGTGCGTGTTTACCCTACGACCGTTTCGTCAGAAATGACATCATCAGGTGCCCCTGATGATGTCATTGGCTGCTTACCAAAGTTTTTGGCTCCTTTTCATTCTCTGAGTGCCCCTCAGCAAGCCTGCTGCTGAGGGGGCAGCTGTGCGGGTCCACTTCCGACCCAGGCTGTGTGCGTCCATAGACACACACACCAAGGCTTGGCCCCACCCCGGCACAAGATTTGACAATGGCTTCCACTGCTCTCAGTAAGTCCTGTGGGGAGAGGAAGAGAGAGCAGCGTTGCTGCAGATAAGCACAATGCTGGATTGAGAGAGGACTATTTGATTGTTTGCAGATGCCATTGTTTTGATCAAATCGCACATCAATTGGATACAAAAGAATTGAAGTGAGTGGCCAGCAAAAGATTGCTAAGTGAAGGAGCAGCAGCAGCAAACTGATGAGGTCATCCCTGTGCTCTCCCCTCCTGTGAACAAATGCTGTGCAAATTAACACACCTCTGATGGCTTAGAGTGTCTCTCCAAGTCCAAGTGCTTCTGTACAGGGGATTACAGGAAGCTGATATTAAGACATATTCAGGTATTGGGGAGCGCAGCTCTATATAAAAATGTATTCATTAATTTTGATCCTGCTTGTGGCAACAGAGCATCGAACGCATAGGAGCACCCGATGAAGAGAGAATGTGCATTAGCATCGGAAGAGCTTGTAATCAAACACAATTATTTTCCAAGTGATTGGAACGCCTTTGTGAGAGCAGGCACTGAATAGATGAGCTGGAGAGAACACTGGAGCAGATCCCGACTGAGGAGTTACAACAGATCATCAGAAGATCAGCGGTACATCATCTGCTAATCTATAGACAGCAACAGACAGATAAATACAAAACAGATTTCACACTAGCACATAATGACTGGGCTATTTTTATATCAGGGCATGTGTTACTTGTTTTGGAATTATATTCTGTACTTGTGATTGCCAAGAATACATATGAAGCACTAAAAATTAATAACTTCCATTCCTACATATAGGAACAATTCCCTACCATACAAAATTCAATGAAGTGACAATGTGACATCACAGTATGCAACTAACGATTATTTTCATAATTGATTAGTTGGCCGATTATTGTTCCGATTAATCAGATAAATAGATAAATAAATAACATAAGTGTGGTGTATAATTTAGTTATTATGTAAAATTAAAAAAAGAACATTTATTCTTGAATATTTATATGCAGTGGTAAATATAAATAACCAGCTATATGGTGAGGAAACAAAATATCTAAATCTATTCTAATAACAGACAGAAGAGATACAGCATCTCACAAAAGTGAGTACACCCCTCACATTTTGGTAAATATTTTATTATACCTTTTCATGTGACAACACCGAGGATATGACACTTTAGGGGTGTACTCACTTTTGTTGCCAGCAGTTTAGACATTAATGGCTGTGTGTGGAGTCATTTTGAGGGGACAGCAAATTTACACTGTTATACAAGCTGTACACTCAATACTTTATATTGTAGCAAAGTGTCATTTCTTTAAGTGTTGTCACATGAAAAGATATAATAAAATATTTACAAAAATGTGAGGGGTGTACTCACTTTTGTGAGATACTATATATATTAGTGTTGTACCGTTACTAACCATTTTCACTTGTGCAAATGCTCCGATACTAAAACCGATACCTGTTGTAATATGTTCGCCGATTTATGTGGGATATTATATTATTATATATATGTACACATACAGTACAATATTGACCTACCGGAAACTCCCTCCCAGGGTGCTAATATATCAAAGGGGACTTGTTGATGGTAATATGCAAGAATACAGATTAGGAATGTAGGTATTCCAGGGCTCAGAGGGTGTTCAGGTGGTATCTGTTAATCTAATCTAATTACACATATCTAAGGGGACTTGTTGATATTGATATGCGGGAGTGCAAATTGGGGCGGTTTATGACTGCAGCTGTTTACGGCTGGGGGTTGTTGTCTGTCTGAAAGACTAAAGTATATCAAAGGCCTGAATGGAGACGGCCAATCAAATTGCTCAGCCATTCAATGTCTAGTAAATATAACATAGCGTTCAGTCTATAGTTTGATATAGTCTTGTCTGTGTATGACTATGAAGGCGCAGACCTACCGGTAGGAAAAATGGGACTCTGAATTATATACTCTGTTGGATTTTTGTCATCTGTGGACTTTGGACTTTGTTCGGTGTTGGAAGTCAATAAAGTGCATCTCTCTGGAAGAATTGGGTTGCTGCGGAAGAGTACTTGCATCATCATTATAATAATTACTAATAAATTATCTACACCACTATATAATATATCACTACAATACCTTGTTTATGATTACATTGACTTGCATTGACTTCTGTCAAATGAAGTCACAAGCTGCAATGAAATCGGAGGTCCAAATCGCACTGATCTGCGGTTTTGAAATCACGCTGAAGTAGCGCGATTTCAAAGCCACAGAAGAACTGTTCTTCATAATTATAAAGAAACGGTAATCATTTTTCATTAGTCTAAAAAAAACTGTCACGACATTAAAAATAGGTATCGAATTGTAACCTTACTCGTGTGAAAAACAATAAAAACTTATTTTGGAAAAAAATAAATAAATAAAAATAGGTATCGGTAATTGATATCGGGGAGTACCTGAGGAAAAGTATCAGTACATGTACTTCCTCTTCTGGGGCCCCCCACCAACGCTTCTGGCTCCTCCTGTCTTCAGAGTGCCCCTATAACAAGCCGCAAAGTATAGTATAGAGTTCCCCTATAGCAAGGTAAAAAGAACTCCTGCCTTTAAAATCACTTCTAATCACTACCTTCTCCTTGCTAGGACTACACGTCCCATGAGGCATTGCTCCTCACACATTCAGATTAACAAGCACTCAGGCACTTACTGACATGTATGGAGGTGTACTGAGCTGTATGTGTGCTGCTCTGTGTATACTGACATGTATGGAGGGTGTACTGAGCTGTATGTGTGCTGCTCTGTGTATACTGACATGTATGGAGGGTGTACTGAGCTGTATGTGTGCTTCTCTGTGTATACTGACATGTATGGAGGGTGTACTGAGCTGTATGTGTGCTGCACTGTGTATACGGACATGTATGTAGGATGTACTGAGCTGTATGTGTGCTGCTCTGTGTATACTGACATGTATGGAGGGTATACTGAGCTGTATGTGTGCTGCACTGTGTATACTGACATGTATGGAGGGTGTACTGAGCTGTATGTGTGCTGCACTGTGTATACGGACATGTATGGAGGGTGTACTGAGCTGTATGTGTGCTGCACTGTGTATGCTGACATGTATGGAGGGTGTACTGAGCTGTATGTGTGCTGCACTGTGTATACTGACATGTATGGAGGGTGTAATGAGCTGTATGTGTGCTGCACTGTGTATGCTGACATGTATGGAGGGTGTACTGAGCTGTATGTGTGCTGCTCTGTGTATACTGACATGTATGGAGGGTGTACTGAGCTGTATGTGTGCTGCTCTGTGTATACTGACATGTATGGAGGGTGTACTGAGCTGTATGTGTGCTGCTCTGTGTATACTGACATCTATGTAGGGTGTACTGAGCTGTATGTGTGCTGCACTGTGTATACTGACATGCATAGTGTACTGCACTGTATTTTCTGACATAGACAAAGATTTCCGTATGCAGTTCAACTTATCGGTTGACCAACTAATAGATTATTTAAAGAGTTGGCAACTATTTTCATAATCGATTATGTCGATTAGTTGTTTCAGCCCTACATCAGAGACCCTAATTTTCCCTAAAAATCGTCAGAAACAGCAGCATCTATGAAAGGAATAAGATATTTAGGTAAAGTATAACTAAATGTAAAGCTTTTTTTTAGTTCTGGATACAGTGGAGAAGGACCTGTCAGGTTTTATTTGCTGTCTGCGCCCCCATTAGGGAGACTCACCCTCTCCGTTTGTCTTTTTTACCGTTATCAAGCAATCGCCTTCTTTGATAACAGAAGAGCAGAGAAAGCTACGCATTGTACCAGCCTAATATTGATCGGCTTTATGGCCCGTACACACAATCAGAAAATCCTATGAAAATGACCACTTTGGAAGCAATCGTATAATATAAATGTTAGTACACAGCTTTCGAGAGCCAATCTCAACAGTTCATCCAATATTATCCGATGGGCCAAGCACAAAAATTCTCGTACGGTACCAGGTTGTACGATTTTAGTTTAATCAGTACAGTTGTCGTACAAAAATACAATACGAATACACTACAACACATTACATCACTTTTGAATCTTTAGGCCTCTTGCACGTGATACTCCTGTTTGAGCATCAACTTTTTCAGACTTTTTTTTGTATGTATTTGCACGTACTTTTGCGCATTTTCGCACAAAAGCATGAAAATGTATTCTCGCTTTGCACAAAATGTAAATGGGCATTTGCGTCCATTTGTACTCCTTTGCGCCTATTTGCACGCACAAGGCGTAAATTACTGACCAAAAAAAAAGCTGATTTTTTCTATTTATTTTTTTTTTACTGAAGAATGCACAGCGCTTGTTTACGTGCCTGTGTGCATAGGCACATTACAATTAATAGGCTGTGTTTTAGATCAGTTAAAAAAAAAAAAAGAAGCTATTTCAAGCTGCAGTGTGCAAGAGGCCTTATTCTGCCGTACGAGAATTTTTTTCACAAAAAAAAACAGATGATCATTCGTCTGATAGAATACACAGATGTCTGGTACACACAATGAAATTATCAAAAATGAAAAAAAAAAAAAAAAATGTTGTGCCTTTAGTTCTGCATTAACAGAATCATTTGCAAAACTCAGTTCACATAGGGTGCTGTCTATGGTTCTGAACTGAGCTCCTATTCCACATAAAGGGGAAAAGGATAAAGCAATGTTCTACAAAACAAACTCTATTCTGGGTCACCTATAACCACTAATTTTGGTTTAAATAAGCTTTGGTGAAATGGCAGGAAAAAAAAAATCTGTCTTTTAAAGCAGATCTTTCCCCTACAATAAAAATCTCAGCTGTACGCACCCCCCAAAACTTCTTTAATTCATTTTGTAAATCACATATTTATTAAAGTAGAAGTCTAGTTAAATTCTAACTACCGCTTCAGCCCCAGAAGATTTTACCCTCTTCCTGACCAGTGCACTTTTTGCGATTCGGCACTGCATCGCTTTAACTGACAATTGCGCGGTCGTGCGACGTTACACTAAAACACATTTAACGTCCTTTTTTCCCCACAAATAGAGCTTTCTTTTGGTGGTATTTAATCACCTCTGTGGTTTTTATTTTTTGCGCTATAAACAAAAAAAAAGAGCGACAATTTTGAAAAAAAAAAAACAATATTTTTTACTTTTTGCTATAATAAATATCCCCAAAAATATATAAAAACAAACAATTTTTTTCCTCAGTTTAGGCCGATATGTATTCTTCCAAATATTTTTGGTAAAAAAGAAAAAAAATCACAACAAGTGTATATTGATTGGTTTGTGCAAAAGTTAGTGTCTACAAAATAGGGGATAGTTTTATGGCATTTTTATTATTTTTTTTTATTAGTAATGGCGGTGATCTGCGATTTTATCATGACTGCGACATAATGGGGACACATTGGACACTTTTGACACTATTTTGGGACCATTGTCATTTATACAGCGATCAGTGCTATAAAAATGCACTGATTACTGTGTAAATGACACTGGCAGGGAAGGGGTCAAACACTAGGGGGTGATCAAGGAGTTAAGTGTGTCCTAGGGAGTGATTCTAACTGTAGGGAGGGGGTGGGCTATCACTGACATGACAGTGATCACTGCTCCCGATGACAGGGAGCAATAGATCCCTATCACGTCACTAGGCAGAATGGGGAAATGCCTTGTTTAATTAGGCATCTCCCCATTCTGCAGACTTCGTGACAAGATCGCAGGACACCGGCAGACATTGAGTTTGCGGGACCCGCGGGCATGGTCACACTGTACGCGGCGGGTTCTCACACGCCCGCTAGGCAGCCCAACTAAAGGGGACGTACAGGTACGCCCATTTGCCCACCGCTGCCATTGTGCCGACATATATCGTGTGCAGCGGTCGGCAAGTGGTTAAAATAGAACTTTAGGCCAAACTTTTTTTTTCATTTTGGATAGAGTAAGGGAGGGCTATAACCCCTGACAGATTTTTTTTTCTCCATCTATGTACCGTTGCAGAGATTTCTCTTCATTTCATGTCGCATAGCCAAACAGGAGGTAAGAGGAAATATCTGCAAATTAATGGAATTCCTTGGGGAACCCCAAGCCACCAGAACTAGTGTCCCCATTAGAAGATTCCCCCCTTATTACTTTTACTATTTCTAAACCTATCCTAATTAGCCTGTAAAGGAACGATGTCTATACTTACCTATGCTGAGGGCGTTCGGGTCCTATGATCCGCTCCCAGCGCCGGCTTCAATGTAGAGGGGGGACACCCAACAATGAATGCCCCATAGTAAGCCCATGGGTGACATCACTACCCAGGCTCTGCAGCCGTTGTCGGCAATCTCTTCAATGCAATGAAGCCGACCCCTGAAGAGATCATGTGACTAGACCAGGTCACCCTCAGCATAGGTAAGTATAGACATCTTTCCTTTACAGAGTACACTGAATAAAATGATTCTGTTGGCTTGTAATTTTAACATAGAAATGTTAACATTTGTAAACAAATAAATGTTAATTACCGTATTTATTGGCGTATAACACGCACCGGCGTATAACACGCACCCCAATTTAGGAGGGAATTTTAAGAAAAAAAAAACTTTTAGGAGGGAAGTTGAAGGAAAAAAAAACTTACATTTAAATGCCCATCATTGCAGCCTTCTCAGTGCAGCCTTGGCCCAGTGCAGCCTTGTCAGTGCAGCCATGTCAATGCAGCCTTCCCCAGTGCAGCCTTGTCAGTGCAGCCTTGTCAGTGCAGCCTTGTCAGTGCAGCCTTCCCCAGTGCAGCCTTCCCCAGTGCAGCCTTCCCCAGTGCAGCCTTCCCCAGTGCAGCCTTCCCCAGTGCAGCCTTCCCCAGTGCAGCCTTGTCAGTGCAGCCTTCCCCAGTGCAGCCTTTCCCCAGTGCAGCCTTTCCCCAGTGCAGCCTTGGATCCTGTGATCCCGGACCCCTGCCATCCTGGGCTTCAAAATCGCCGACAGCGATTTGAAAATGGCGCCACCGGCGCCGAAATACACAGAGTCATCCTCGGCGGCTCTCGTTCACTTTTGGTTTCACTCGTAGTCCCGCCCGGGATGGGCGTGACTATGAGCGGAGCTATCCGAACCTAGCCGAGTACACTCGGCTAGGTTCGGGCGGCACTCGAATGAAGCCGAAAGTGCCCGAGAAGAGCCGAGGACCGGCTCTGTGTATTTCGGCGCCGTCGGCGCCATTTTCAAATCGCGGTCGGCGATTTTGAAGATCTGGCAGCTCCAGATCACAGGGGATCGGCGTATAACACGCACCCGCGATTTTCCCCTGATTTTAAGGGGAAAAAAGTGCGTGTTATACGCTGATAAATACGGTAATTTACTTTGATATTTTAAGTACCTTACTTAATTTTCATTGGTTCTTAAAACACACCTTTTACATTCACAAAAATAATGTATAATATTGAGTAATCTAGACAAAACTTTTAAGGTTTGTGCATTTCCATATTCTAATTGAGTTACATTTACGTAAAAAAATTATCTTTTAATTTAACTGAAATTTTGGGAAGCAGATGTTTGCCAAACGTGGAACCGCATGAGCTTTGATGCTGTAATTTTAAAGAGTTTGACGTCTTTTGGAACTTTGAAAACCTGCACAAGGCAGTTCCGAAACGTTTGAGGCCCATCAGGAAAAAAGAGCAGCACCAGTGACAAGAATTTTCCCAAGTTACTACAAAGCCATGCAATGGCATTGAAAGGCAAGAGTGAATATTGAACAAATTATCATTCACATGCTTTCAATGTTGCTTAACATACCATCCAAAATGTTTATTTTATTTGCCAATGAATATATTTATAATAAATGGACATGCGTCTACACCTATTGAGACAACTCACTTGTGCGCACGCAGAGTTTGCGCTTACTGCATTCGGCATAACACAACCAAGATGCAGGGTGAGGGACTGCCAACTGTTCAGCTTAAAAACAGTTTTGTGTCACAAAAATTATGTTTCAGCCATTCGGTTTTGAAGTTATTGCAATTTTAGATTATGTGACCTCAAGCCCCACCCAATTTGCAATACAAATAAAATACAAATATATTATTTATACAAAATAGGTCTGTGCTGCATTTGGTGTATTTTTCACATAGCACTCTCATTTTGTATCAGAAAGAATGATTATGGGACTCATTTATGCTTTTAACCTGAGCTACCCTAAAATATACCTTTGAAGTTTTTCAGAAGATGTTTTTTTAGAGATAGATGTGGGGAATCTTCAAAAGTGCAAATTACTTTCCTAAAAGGCTTTAAAAAAAGTTAATACAGTATATCTGTAAAGAACATAGAACAGAAAATGTATGTAACATGCTGCTTTAATAAAATTACATTTGTAACACTTTATAAATAATATATTTTAATTCGTTTTGAAAGCCTGTTTCATGAGACTATTCCTTTTTTTAAAAACATATTATTGTATTATTATTATTTAACCACTTCATTACCCACGAATAGTCATATGACGTCCTGGACTTCCCGGCTCTCTTGGGGGCGCATGCCCGCCGCGTTGCTCGGGACCCGGTGCGTGTGCCCGGCGGCCGCGATGTCCGCCGGGCACAGTTAGAATCATTCCCTAGGAAACATAATTAACCCCTTGTCTCCCCCTAGTGGTTAACCCCTTCCCTGCCTGTCACATTTACACAGTAATCAATGAAATTTTATAGCATTGATCGCTGTATAAATGTGAATGGTCCCAAAAATGTGTCAAAAGTGTCCACCATAATGTCGCAGTCACGAAAAAAAAAAAAAATCGCAGATAGCCGCCATTACTAGTAAAAAAAATAAATGAATAAAATTTTTTTTAAAAATGCCATAAATCTATCCCGCATTTTGTAGACGCTATAACTTTTGCGCAAACCAATCAATATACGCTTATTGCGATTTTTTTTTACCAAACATATGTAGAAGAATACGTATCGGCCAAAACTGAGGAAAAAATTTGTTTGTTTTTTTTTTAAATTGGGATATTTATTATAGCAAAAAGTATAAAATATTGTGTTTTTTTTTCAAAATTGTCGCTCTTTTTTTTTTGTTTATAGCGCAAAAAATAAAAACCGCAGAGGTGATCAAAACCACCAAAAGAAAGCTCTATTTGTGGGGAAAAAAGGACGTCAATTTTGTTTGTTTGGGTACAGCGTCACACGACCGCTCAATTGTCATTTAAAGTGCGACAGCGCTGAAAACTAAAAATTGGTCTGGGAAGGAAGGGGGTGAAAATGCCCTGTATTGAACCGGTTAAATACCTTCAAACATATATCAAATACATTTAGAAGATAAGTTTTACTTAAAAATTGAGTAAGTTAAAAGAAAAAAGTAAGTTAATATCACTTAAAACTATTGGTTCCAGACAAGTAATAAGGCAGCACAGTGGTGTAGTGGTTAGCACTTTCGCCTAGCAGCGAAAGGTTTGCTGGTTTGAATCCCGACACTACCTGCCTTGAGTTTTCATGTTCTTTGTGCCAGTGTGGGTTTCCTCCCACGAGCCAAAGACATGCTAGTAGAGTAATTGTCTCCTGTCTAAATTGGCCCTAGTATGTGTATGTACAAATATGAGTTAGGGATCTTAGAGTGTAGGCTCCTTGGGGGCAGGGACTGATGTGAATCTACAATGTATATGTAAAGCTCTGCGTAAATTGACGGCACTATATAAGTACCATAAATAAGTTAATGTATGTATTCCTAACTTAAACCTATGGTCTATAAACTGGAAAAATTGAGTTGGCTTTACATAAACCTATGGTCTATAAACTGGAAAAATTGAGTTAGCTTTACTTAAAACTATAGGGAGAAAGAAATAACCCCTCAAAAGATAGGTGGGACTTTAAAGGCAACGAAGTAGTAAAAAACAATTTTATTGGTACAAATATACAAAAATACAAATAGGAAAAAGTCTGATACAGTTCACTAAATAAACAATAGAATAATAAAGAGATGAATATACTGATGAAGAATTCTACCTCAGTATATTCATCTCTTTATTATTCTATTGTTTATTTACTGAACTGTATCAGACTTTTTCCTATTTGTATTTTTGTATATTTGTACCAATAAAATTGTTTTTTACTACTTCGTTGCCTTTAAAGTCCCACCTATCTTTTGAGGGGTTATTTCTCTTTCTCTTTATACCAGGGATGGCGGCAACCCATATGACCTACTTGGATGGTATTCCTCTTCTTACTTAAAACTATAGTTCCAGGAAAGTTAAGGTATGTATTCCTAACTTAAAACACGATGGTCTATAAACTGAAAAAAATTGAGTTGGCTTTACTTAAAACAACAAAACTGAAAACATGAAAAGTCTAATGACTCAGACAAAAATAAGTTTAAGCACCAGCACTCAAAAAAGTTGATGCAAATAGTTGCCTCCATTTTTTGGAGAAAACCGAGCACAATATTTTTTGCAGTGTAGTTAGAATAGGCTTAGAATGCAGGTAAGATAGGTTGAAGTATAGTTAGGATTTGATGGGCTTTCACTTTAATTTTCTTAACATCCACTTTTTGGTTGACTGAGGAACTGGTGATGCATCCAGGACCTCACAGTTGTCCCCTGGGAAGGCTACATCACCAGTGCCCTGGGAGATCTCAGCTGTGCACTGTGAGATTTCATGACATTTACTTAATTACATAATTACATTGTTAATCAGGTTGGAAAAAGTCCACACACAAAAGACACAAGTCCATCTATCGGAAAAGTATTTTTCTCGCTTAGATGATATGTACAGAAACATAAAACAAAAGGATTCCCTCCTACAGCACAGAGTGTATAGGCACAAGATCTTCCTGCATGTCATCAGAGGGAATGAAAACCTTTTCCAGGAAGCGGAATGGGACTTAACCCTCCGCCTCTAATTAAAATGTAAAATGGTTGCTGTGTTTTTATGTTCTCCAAAACCACTCCGCTTAAGCTGCAAAGGCAGCGGATGTATGTGTACACATGCTGCTGCCGTGATGCTTTGTTTGTGGCTGTGACAAGAAATAAACCCCTTTTGGTACTACGCAAGCTGAATGGAATTATCGGAGCACACTGCCTGCCAGCCGAACATGACCCATTCAAGTATACGGAACTGTGCCACAATCACCTAATAACCACAAGCAATACATATGACTGCAGTTTGGTGATGTGGGCTTACAGTTCAATATAGGCCATGAGAAGGGGGCACAATTCCCTATGAAAAACGATCTACAGCAGATCACATTTAAGAGGGGAAGCAAGAGCTGCTGCACATCAGAATGAGCCCTAATAGTAACAATAGTGGACCATGGCTTTGCAGTGTTTGTCACCAAGGCCACTTGTGGTCTCCACCACGGGGCACATGCAATGCACATGGTTTCAACATTGTGGTGTGGGCTATTACAGGTTAAAATAGGGCATGAGGAGGCGACACAACATCCCGTCACCACCTGGAAAATGCTATGCCCCAGTGACCATGATTCTACTATGGGTTTGATCTATTTATTTATTTCAGGTACTTATATAGCCCTGTCAATTTACGCAGCGCTTTACATATACATTGTCCATTCACATCAGTCCCTACCCTCAAGGAGCTTACAATCTAAGGTCCCTAACTTACATTCGAACATACTAGGGACAACTTAGACAGGATCCAATTAACCTACCAGCATGTCTTTGGAGTGTGGGAGGAAACCGGAGTACACGGAGAAAACCCACGCAGGCACAGGGAGAACATGCAAACTCCAGGCAGGTAGTGTCGTGGTTGGGATTCGAACCAGTGACCCTTCTTACTGCTAGGCAAAAGTGCTATTAAAATCATGAATTAATTTTATTGTTTTTTACTGTACACACACTTTTGAATGTACTGTTAGTTCATTATTAATCATGTGTAACAATGCTACTGTACTATGATGTTTTATTGTGTTATGTTATTATCATACCTTTTAATTATGCTAACTACATATTGATCAATCATTAATTTATCTACTGTACTACCTCCCTCTGTGTTGCCTATAAATTACTATTTTTATTTTTATATTGATTGATTTAATCTACCCCAAGTGTCTTGTTTCATATAAAGTCCCACTGTTCCCTCTTTTTGCCCCCTCTCCCCTTTTGTGTCAAACCACCTGTAAAACATCCTCTGAAAAATGATTTGTCATGGATCACTCTTCAGAGAGCAACGCCAATGTAAATTAGCCCTAAGAGACCAGTTATCTTTTATGGTGTCTCTCCTGCTAGCCATACTAGTAGGATATAGCTGTTGCTGCAACAACCATTAGTGATTCTGCTGCCCAAGTTTTGCCACTGCAGAATCACCCATGGGACAAGACTCTGAGGGGTCTTAACTGTCACAAATTTTGCCCATAGTGTTTCTAACATGTTTCTTTCCTATGATTGTCACCTCCATCTAATGGCCATAATGTGGTATTTTCCTTATTGAGGTGAAAATACTGCATTATGTGCATTAGATGAAGCTAACAATCATAGGAAATATAATAGATAAAATGCATTATGGCTGGGCGAAAGCTTGACATTCTTCCAGCAAATTTAAAAAAAATAGAACCCTAATGCCGCGTACACACGGGCGGACTTTTCGACGGACTAAGTCTGGCGGACTTTCCAACGGACTTTCCCACGGTCTTTCCGACGGTCTTTCTTACACACGATCAACCAAAGTCCAACGGATTCGTACGTGATGACGCACGATCGGACTAAAATAAGGAAGTTCATAGAGAGTAGCCAATAGCTGCCCTAGCGTCGGTTTTTGTCCGTCGGACTAGCATACAGACGAGCGGACTTTTCAACTGGACTCGACTCCGATGGAAAGATTTAAAACATGTTTTATTTCTAGGACCGTCGGACTTTTGGGGAAAAAAAAGTCAGCTGGAGCCCACACGCGGTCGAATTGTCCAACGGAGTCCGGTCCGCCGGACCTAGTCCATCGAAAAGTCCGCTCGTGTGTACGCGGCATAAGGGGTTGATTTACTAAAGGCAAATAGACTGTGCAATTTGCACATTGCTCCAGAGCTTAGTAAATGCTTCACTTTGCAAACAGTACCCAATCATGTGCAAGGAAAATAAAGAAAACAGCATTTTTGCTTGCACATGATTGGATGATGGAAGTCAGCAGAACTTCTGCTCATTTACTAAGTTCTGGAGCAACTGCACTTTGCAAAGTGCACAGTTTTTTGCCTTAAGTAATTAAACCCCTAAGCCTTATCATCAAAGCACTGATACTTCAAATCAGCTTGTAAAGTGTCACAGGTGTGCTACAAGGTACAATGAAGATGACATCAGGTGACACAAACATGGCACATATCCAGAAATCAGTTCTCCTGCTGGAGAGGATTATTACACTTAAACAAAATACTTGTATAAATAATGTTCCCTAAACTGCAGATTTGCAATTAAAACAAATCTACTTGTAAAATCTTTTGCAAGCCATGTCAATATTTATCAATGGAGTGCCAGCTGCAGCAAAGCGGTCTCCTGGGAGGTTGGGAAAGCGGTAATTATTAGCATACGGAATAAATGGGAGAGCTCTGAAACGCAACATGATTGATGGATGCACAACCTGGTATTCTTAAGAAATATACAGAAATAAAAATACAGCTTGAAGAACTTAGCACAGGTAGGTTATGTATGAAAGAGTGAACAAACAACCAGTATGAGTATGGCCAGAAATGGCCTGATACTAGCAAGTGTTAGTTTCAAGCCCTGCTTGTAATAATTAGTTTGTTTCTGAACTTCTAGTAGAATATCTCTGCAGGCGGGCCCGATCCTTCACTCTTCTACACATGTGCATCTCTGTTACCATCAGATAAGGTTCACATTGGGTTACCGAGATAACTACCTGGAACGAGCTGCTGCCTATAGCAACTAATTATAGTTTACATTCCATTTTTCTCATGACGGTTAGAGAATGAAAGAGAAAAACTGGCCTATTTTACTATGAGACAGAGGAGTAGATTTATGACCTCAATTACACGCCACCAGAGTTTTTCACTCTCTTAGCTTCTAATACAGATTTTACCAGCAGCAACATTGAGGGCTTAAAGAATCCCTGTCACCAGAACATTTATGTCAACAAAAATCTTCCAATAACATTTTATGCGCTATTAACTTATTTTATGCATAAAACTTACCTGTAAAAGCTTCCTTTGTGTAGATTTTGAAAAGCCCTGAAACTACTGCTGGGAACCGCCATCTATGATCGAATTTAACCTCCCTGGCAGTATTCCCCAGTGTGGCTCAGGGTGAATTTTCAGTACCAAAAGCGGTAACCCCGAGCCACACTCGGGATCGCATCGCAGGATCCAGGCAAAGTTACTTACCTTGTCCCCAAGATCCTGCAATGTCCTCCCGCTGTGTGTGCGAGCCGTATCCTTCGCCGGATCTATCACAGTGCCGAGCTCCATTCCCTGCGAGCATTGCGACGCACGGGGACGGAGCCCGGCGCCAAATTCAAAAAGTTAAAAACACACAATACATACAGTACACTGTAATCTAACAGATTACATTACTGTATTAAATCATTTCACATCCCTTTTGTTCCTAATGCTTTGTCCAGTGCCCTACATGCAGTTTTATATTATATATACTGTTCTTTCTGCCTGGAAACTGGAGATTGTCCATAGCAACCAAAAAGTGTCCCTTTACATCAAAAGCAGTTTTAGACCAGCTAGAAAACAGCGATAATAAATTAGGATCACTTGCAGAATTGAGCAATAGTGATTCATGGGGAAATCCGTCATCAAACACTGAAAGTAAAGACAGCGACAATTCTATAACTGAGCAAATTAAATTGTTTTTGAATTGATTATAATATTGAATGAATGAATGAAAGACTTGTATAGCACTGCAAATGCAAACTGAATCGCCTCAAGGCGCTTATTCGTCCTGTGCCGTCCAGGTCCTTAGAAGAGGTAGGTCTTAAGTTTTTTTCTGAAGGCCTGATGGTTTTCTTCCAAGCAGATGTTAGTTGGTAGAGTATGAAAACTTTTTATTATTATTATTTGTTATAATTATTTATAGTTATTTATTATATTAAAATTTATGATTTCATGTTTCAAACTTTATCATACCCGGGATGTCTATTAGACTCTTGTTTGGACAGACTAAAAATTACAGTCCTACAATATAAAACGCCAAATTTCCATGCAAAACATTGTACCGCTTTGAGCATCAAAAATCTGACATAATCATACCGCCAGGGAGGTTAAAGCAGAACTCCACCCAAAGGCAGAAGTTCTGCTTTAGATCCTCCTCCCTTGCCATGTTTGGCATTTTTTTTCTTCGGGCTGAGCAGGTACCTAGTTTTGACAGGTACCCACTCTCCCACTTGTATTGCCTAGGCCAGTGATGGTGACCCTTAACACCCCAGATGTTTTGGAACTACATTTCCCATGATGCTCAACTACACTGCAGAGTGCATGAGTATCATCATGGGAAATGTAGTTCCAAAACATCTGTGGTGCCAAGAAACCCTATCACTGGTCTAGGCAATCCATGTGGAAATTCTCCTCTCCCTCTCCCTCCCTTCAGTCTTCCGGGACACGATAGGTCCTAGAAAATTATAGGGCCATTCACAAAGCGCAGTGCGGTTCGCGCATGTGCACTGGGCAGCAAGCTTTGAAGCAGAAAGCTGCATGCCTTGCTGCCCACAGTTAGGATGCTGGCGCCAGGAACCCAAAGGCTAGTGGGGAACTGACACAGGTGAGCACGGTGCTGGATTCCTAGACAGGATAGGTTTAATTTTATTAAAAGTCAGCAGCTACAGGATTTCAATTGGGCTTCATGTTTTCCAGTTAGCAGGAAAAGCAGTGGGGGACGCAAGCTATTTCGCTATAGGACCAAATAATATAAAGCTGGCTCTGTTGAAAGGACAAACAAGGTAGCAATAGCAGGTGAAGGGAGCTTACTAAAGACCATAAAAAGCTTATTTGTAATTCAGCATGTGTGTTTGAAGGCACTTAGCATGTTTATCTGATCTTTGCCAAACAACCTTCAAACACTGGTCTAAAAAAAGTGTACTGTGCCAAATGGTTGTATTCAAACTTTGCAGCTGTGGGACGTTGGGGTAGATTAAAGCTGATCATAAATGAAATTGAAATTTGGCCAGTTCAGCAGGGATCAGTTGAGCTTCTATCCATGTGTGGCCACTGTAGTTGAACAGAAGTTGATCTATCCATTGACTTCTGTTCAACTGTCCTGTTGGGTTTTAGTCTCTCGATCAGCGCATGCAGTCAGTTTCTGTAGCACTGATCTGTGTATTCTGACAACGGGGGGAGTCTCTCTGCTGTCTGAATACAATAGCATAGCCGTGAGGATATTTGGGGGAGCCGTGAGGGGAATTGGTTCAGTTTTTTTCATTCGGCTTGCTAGTTTAAAAAAAAAAAACTGCATAATGTATGCCCAGCTTAAGGGTTATCTGCATTTAAAAAGGAGTAATGTGTTTCCCCTAGTTTTGGCTCTTCCTGGTACCTCCCAAGGAAATGATGCCTCAACTCTGCCCTTTCAGGCAGGACCCCATATAAATAAATGTGTAAAACTTAGTCAGTAGGAGTTTCATTTTAGAGCAAGCAGCAGTATGTAACACCTAGGACTGTGAACTGTGTCCTTGGCTTCCCCATGTGAGATTCCCTGGAGAGAGAGGGTTTACCTGGACTTTGGCTCAAACACTCAAGTTTAGCCCTGGCCACAAGAATAAAAATGTATTATAATGCCACTTCAAATGGGTAAAGAAAAGATATTAGACTTTGCTTCTGGATGAAATTGTGTTATTCAAGAGGATTCCTGACACCTGAAAGTGGGCCAGTACACAAGTAGGCACAAGGCAGCTGGTTGGGCGCAACTCATAATACTGTTTACAGTATCTTGCTGGTGGACAGGGCCCTGAATAGAAAGTACAAGGTGCAACCCTGGTTGGTTTGGGAGTGGTTCTGGTCAGGGAAAGAAGTCGTACTCCTTACAATGAAGAGCCGACTTATCTATGGAACACATGCCAGGAGACCTACGCCCCTGTGTAACATAGGCCCCAGATGTTCAGCTGGGCTGTCGACAACCTGGCCTGCAACCAAGGAGAAACACAGATCCCTGCAACATGAGAATTCTCAGACAATTTTGGGTCAGTGTAATTGTGGAAATAATATAGCAAAAAGTTTACAACCCAACCAACCCTACACAAGTTAGAAGTTAGCAGACAGTTAATGCCTGTGGGGCAGTTATGGACAGAGGCCACGGGCCCCTGGATAGCCCTGTATTTGGGGGGCCCTCTAGTGAAGTGGTGGTTGTTTGGAATAGCTAGGAACCCATCTACATGCAAGCTTTTGGCTCTGGCTGCCTAAAGTGCTCTATGGCTTTTTTTTTTAGGGGGGGGTGGATGGGGCATAGAGGAGCAACACAACAGTGGTTAAAATGCTTTCCAAAAACACTACTGCCATGGAATTCTTAGCTGTGTCAGCTAAAAATTGGTTAGCTATAACACATTCCCTTTACATGTTTTCAACTCACTGATTACCCATGAATATATGTTATCCTAACCTAATTAGGGCACAGATTCAATGAAGCACTGATTTTATAAGTATTATATAAATGAATGCATGGTGGCGTGCATGAAGTCAAAGACTTTACCTATAATTAATTTAAGCCTTCTATATCTGTGATCAAAGCTATGGATAATATGGAGATGGAAAGTAAATCAAATTTATTTTCTATTATGCAAGTCATAAGCAGAGCCCCCACCAATGACATCCTATCAGGATCGCTGAAAGGTCTACGGGGGCTGTGAAAAAAGCTGGGAAAAAAAGAGCAAGGATTATTTCAAGACTTAAAAGCAAAGAGACATCACTATGGATGAGTGTAACAGAGTTTCCATTTTAACAAAATTCATTTTAGTAATTGAGAAGCATAATTAATGTGGCGTTTGGTGGTTTCTAAGGGTGTAATAGGCTATAAATGTCTTTCAACTGGACCTGTTCTTGTGCTAAAAAAGGGCCTCAGTGGTTTAGAACCCAATGACTCACAACTTCCGATCTCAGCTGCCTCTCCTCTTACAGGTTGAATGATATTCAGCAGGTGGTGGGGAAGGTAAAGTTTTGCTTCTAACACTGTTAATTTACTACATAGTACAATTGATACAGGCAGCGCTATTGTATTCATACTACTTCTATGAGCACAAATATGTACTCACCTACAGAGGATTGATTTGTAAGGTATAACACAGGCACCTCTGCAGATCAGAATCAAATAAGGGCCACCAAGTGCAGGCGCCATAAGAGTTTACCGGCAAATGTTGTTCTTACTGATGTTCTCTAAGGAGTCGCGAAAAGCAGAATGATTTTAAACCGTTATGCCTGGAGCCAGTTTGTCTACCTCCCTGAGATATAACTCCACTTTACTGTTCGTATATGTAGTTTTCATTAGATTCAAGTCAATGAAATCCAATGGCTATATCATCATTAATGATCCCTCCCAGCAGTAACGACCTAATGAAAGGTCTGCGCATAGAGCTGGGTCCAGCTTGGCAAATAACATTATTTCAATCTCTAAAACATGGATCTTGAGAAACATTGCTGCTGAAGATGCAGATCAGCCAACTCTGTCTCCTGCTGTGCTTGCAGCTGTTCAGTTTATGCATTATTCCCTGCTCCATGGCTGCAGATCTTTCCAAGACAGAGGACTGCTTGCAAGCAAAACACAGATAACTGTTTCCCAACCCATTGCATGATAGGTTACATTTAGCTTCTGCTGCCCACACTCCCCCACCTCCAACATTACAGTGAGAGTACTCTGTCCAATTAGATAGCAGATTTTCACAAAATAGCTTAAGGAACCCATGATTGCAGAATTTTCCTGTGGATCCTGCTGCATGCGGTCATCCGCTAATCATTGCCTGCTATACTACATCCCGATACCAAGCTAAACACGGACCTGAAGGAATAAAATTAAGAGAGGGGCTACATGACTGGGTTGAGGAATAGTCTCAAGAAAGAGTTGAAATGTAAAAGGAACGTGTGGTTGCAAGACTCCTTACTGGATTGGAGGTTGACGGTCAAGTGGTTGGGAGGAGCCGCCGATGCAGGAGCTGTGGTGATTGCTAGGAAATCATTCCAGAAGCGTGGAAGACCATAGAAAATAGTCTTACCTGACCCCCACCCCTCCCAATTCTTGTTCATTAAAGGGTTAGGAATTTAAGAGGATCTGTCATGGCAGCTTGGTGGTGGGTAGGGGCCTTTGGGGGTTGGTAGAATAGTGGGATGGTTACAAAATATGGGGCCCATCCGGTGGTATGAAGGCAAGGAAGGCAAAAAACTCCAGCAAAGCATGATCCAATTTGCTACAGCAGGGGAAAAAATCCCTTCCTGATCCCCCGAGAGGCAATCAAATATTCCCTGGATCAACTTTATCCATAAATGTTAGTATTCTGTTATATTATGTACATTTAGGAAATAATCCAGGTCTTTTTTAAAGCACTCTACTGAGCTAACTAGAACCAGCTCTTGAGGAAGTCTATTCCACATTTTCACAGCTCTTATTGTGAAAAAATCTTTCCCGATGTAAAGAGTGCCCCCTTGTCCTATGTGATGACCTTAAAGCGGAGCCCCACCCAAAAGGGGAAGCTTCGCTTGTCTGCCTCCTGCCCCGATCCAGTGCCACATTTGGCACCTTGTGGGGGTGAGAGGGGAGCAAGTATCTGCTTTTTCGGGTGTCTTTAATAATAATGTTATGCATGCGTGTTGTATGTGTGGGTGTCAGTTTATTATATGCATCTTGCAACATAAAGTTACTAAAAATACTGCTCTAGAGGTCACTAAATTGCTAAAATTAAATTGTTTGGAAGCACACATTTATGAGAATTTTCGTAACTTTAGTGACCTATGGTTTTTCGATATTAAGCCTTGTACACACGATAAGAAAATGAGACGAATGATCGTCCATTTCTTTGGGGGGGGGGGGTTTGCATGCTATTCTCATATCGAAAAACAATAGGTTACTAAAGTTATGAAAATTCTTGTACGGCAGAATACTACTTAATGTGATGAATTGTATTGTAATGTTTTCTTTCATTTCCGAACATGCGTGGTCTTGGTCACACAATTTTTTTCGTACAAACACCATACTAATTACACGAAAACCATTTATTCTCTTATTTTACAAAAAAAAATTGCTTGTCCCTCTGGACATTTTTGCATTAACTGTCGTCATTGGCTCTTCAAAGCTGTGTACTAATAGTCAGATTATTGGGCGATCGCTTCAAAAGCAGTATTTTTCATCCGATTTTCTCAGTGTGTACTAGGCATGAGACTAGCAGGCAAAAACAGACAGACAATATTCTTATCGTGTGCACAAGGCTTAAGTTTTGCCTCTGGCCTAGGTCTGTAATTGGACAGTAAAGGAGAAGTAGCATGCAAATGAACTCTTCTCTATTTACGCTCTCCTGCTATTAGCAGGTTTCTTGTTAGCATATGGCCACTACAGCACTGATTGACTTATTGTACTGCTTCTCCCTCACCCATTCTGAGCTCTGCTGTGCAAGAGGCTGATACCAAGTCAGATTCATGTACTTGCACTAGTTTCTTTTAAAATACACGAAAAGCCCAACTATATCTATTCTGAAAATGTTACCTCTTCTCTCCTCCTAACCTATGTAAAAAAAAACAAAAAAGTGTGTACTTACCTATTTTTAATCAGGGTAAACAGAATAGGTAGGAGAAGTGGGGAGAGAACATTAAGAATATGTAGCGTTAGGCTTTTCTTCCACTAATTTTTTTATGAACACATACATGCATGATTTTTTATTTTTTTATTTTTTTTAAGAGGTTCTTTACCGCTACTTAGAAGCAGTGGTGTATAGAAACACATTAGGCCTGGTCATCTATGGCTTTCCAGTATCATTGAATGCATGCAAATGAAAGGATTATCTTATTGGATTTACATTGCTGCAAGCAACAGCACTTTGCATTCTTATACACTGTAAGCACCTACGTTTCCATTCACTACAAAGATTTTTCCCGTGGAGCACAATTTGTCATAGTTTTCCCCTGTAGGGACCGAAAGGCAAATTTCCTAACTGTAACCAGTGTCATCTTTCCAATAATTAACACTGTCCTCTGACTCAGGTCTTCCCATTAGTGGAAAACATTGATTCTAACTGTGACATTTCAGTGCGGATTCCTAACGAATCTGAGAGCAAGAGGAACCAGTGTGTCCTCCACTGTGATAATGACCAGCTAAAATCCAATTTCCTTTTTTGTTTTTTTTATGAAAAAAATGTGTTAAAAGCGGAACTTCACTGCATCTGAGCACCACAAACCAAAAATGCTATTTAAGTAATTTTTAATATTCAAAGCAAACTCACCCATCCATGTCTCCATGCTTTATTTTGCTGAGAAATCACTTTGAAATACACCCCCTACCATTTCTGGCCATGGTCATCTTGAGTAAGGGTAGATTATTCATGTAGCATTTAAAGCGGCAGTTACATAGTTAGTCACGTTGAAAAAAAATAACGTGTCCATCTAGTTCAACCAAAAAAAAAAAAAATGCAATCCCATATACACAATCCTATACCCACAGTTGATCCAGAGGAAGGCGAAAAACCCCAGCAAAGCATGCTCCAATTTGCTACAGCAGGGGACAAAATTTCTTCCTGATCCCCCGAGAGGCAATCGAACGATAAATGTTAGTAACCAGTTGTATTACCGTATATACTCGAGTATAAGTCGAATTTTTCAGCACATTTTTTTGTGCTGAAAGTGCCCCCCTCGAATTATACTCGAGTCAAGCACTTTTCTGCAGCAAAAAATTTCATTTTCCTAACCGAATTTGGGGCCCCGTATCTCAGGGCCACTTGGTGCTAGGAACCCCAAATTTGGTGTGCAAACCCAGTGGAACTGGTCCCATAACATATCCAAAGCTGAAGTTCCTAGCACTAAGTGACCCCGAGATACAGGGGCCCCAAAATCAGTTCGGAAAATGTCATTCTCTGCTGCAGAAAAGTGCTTGACATTTTCTGAACTGATTTTTGGGGCCCTGTATCTCGGGGACACTTGGTGCTAGAAACCCCAGCTTTGGAAATTTTATGGTGCTAGTACCACTGGGTTTGCACCAAATTTGGGGTTCTTAGCACTAAGTGGCCCCGAGATACGGGGCCCCAAATTCGGTCAACTGTGTCCATCTGCAGCAATGTCATTTCGGGACCCTTTGGGTTCAGAGACCCCAAATTTTGGCTGCAGCTAGGGGGCATCTAGGAACCCTTAACTACCGAGTTTGAAGTTCAGGGGACCTATGGCTGCAAATGGGCACAGTGATGCTGCAAATGGCCATTGTTGACCCTCTTTTCCACTTACAGTAGCTGTGCATTTCTCACCCTCGTCTTATACTCGGGTCAATAAGTTTTTCCCATTTTTTTTGTGGTAAATTAGGGCCTCGACTTATACTCGGAACGACTTATACTCGAGTATATACGGTATGTACATTTAGGAAAGAATTCAGGCCTTTTTTAAAGCAATCTACTGAGCTGGCCAGAACCACCTCTGGAGGGAGTCTATACCACATTTTCACAGCTCTTACTGTGAAGAAACCTTTCCATATTTGGAGATGAAATTGCTTTTCCTCCAAATGCTAAGAGTGCCTCCTTGTCCTCTGCGATGACCTTAAAGTGAATAACTCAACACCAAGTTCACTATTTGGACCCCTTATGTATTTGTACATGTTGATCATATCCCCCCTTAATCTCATCTTCTCAAGAGAGAATAAATTTGGTTCCTCTAATCTTTTCTCATAGCTGAGCTCCTCCATGCCTCTTATCAGTTTGGTTGCCCTTCTCTGCACTTTCTCCAGTTCCCGATATCCTTTTTGAGAACTGGTGCCCGAAACTGAACTGCATATTCCAGATGAGGTCTTACTAATGATTTGAACAGGGGCAAAACGATATCTCTCTCTCTGGAGTCCATACCTCTCTTAATACAAGAGAGAACAAAGCTTGCTTTGGAAACCGAAGCTTGGCATTGCATGCTATTATTGAGCTTATGATCTACCAAAACCCCCAGATCATTCTCCACTATGGATTCCCCCAGTTGTATTCCCCCAAGTATGTATGATGCATGCATATTCTTAGCCCCCAAGTGCATAACTTTACATTTATCAACATTAAACTTAATTTGCCACAATGTTTCCCAATTAAATAGTGCATTGAGGTCGGCTTGTAAATTGGATACATCCTGTAAGAACGTTATTCCATTGCATAGTTTGGTGTCATCTGCAAAGACTGAAATGGTACATTTAATCCCAGACCCTTTATCATTTAATAAGATATTAAAAAGTAAGGGTCCCAACACTGAACCTTGGGGTACACCACTGATAACCTTAGACCATTCAGAGTAAGAATCATTAACCGCCGTTTTTTTACCTTTTTTTAAACCTGCAAGGCAAAGTTATAATATGCTAGTATGCATCACATAATACCGTTTATAATTATATTTTTATCTATTATTAAGTGAGAAAAATAAATAAGCAATCTATGGCAACTCTCCTTTTGTATTTTTTTTACATAAAAGAGTGACCAAGTTTGCCCCATTTTTTTTTTACTTTGTCATCGGAGTATAGATTTATGGCGTTGATTTACTAAAGGCAAATAGACTGTGCACTTTGCAAAGTGCAGTTGCTCCAGAGCTTAGTAAATGAGGTGAAGCTCTGCTGACTTTCATCATCCACTCATGTTCAAGCAAAAATGCAGTTTTTCTTTTTATTTATTGTCCTTACATGCAATTGGGTACTCTTTGTAAAGTGAGGCTTTACCTCATTTACTAAACTCTGGAGCAACTTCACTTACAGAGGGCAACTGCACTTTGCAAAGCGCACAGTCTGTTTGCCTTTAGCAAATCAACCCCTATGCTTGTCCCAAGTGTGTTTGAATTCATTTACTGCTGACTACCCCTCCTGGAAGTCTATTCAAAGCATCAACCACTCTTTCTGCAAAATAATACTTTGTAGATCTGGTTTTGAACTTTTTTCTTGCTAGTTTAAGGTCAAGTTCTTGAATTTAGTTTCACATTGAAACTAATGCCCTCCTTGAACCTTATTCACACTCTTAATGTATTTAAAGTTTTCTGTAATGTCTCCCCTTTCCATTTTTTTCTTCCAGACTGTACATATTAAGTTTTTGAAGTCTCTCCTGATATGTTTAACTCCCCAGACCTTTCACCATGTTTGTTGCATGTCTCTGGACTTGTTCTATCTTCTCAATATCTTTTTGTAAGTGGGGTCACCAGAACTGGACACAATATTTTATATATATTGAACTAAAGATCTATATACAGTATCAGGACCCTCATTCCTCCTGCTGGTGATCCCTCTAGTGATATACTCTAGAATTCTTGCACAGAGCCTTGTGGTACACCAATAGTAACTAGTCTTTGTTCCGAAAGAACCCCATTAACAACAACAGGCTGATATCAATCCATTAGCTAACTGTATATACACTGAACTACCCAAAGATTAAGTGCTAGCTTGTTCAACTTCTGTATGAGATCATAATGTGGAACTGTATCAACTGCTTTTCTGACCTCAAGGTAGGCTATGACCACAGCACCACCCTGGTCCAAAAGATTTGTAATATAGTCAAGAAATTCAGTCAGATTAGTCTGATATGATCTGGTCTCAGTAAAACCATTCTGTTTTGGGTCCAATAAGTTGTATATTTTTATGTGATCATTAGCCCTTCTTTTTAGAAGTGATTTCGTTAATTTAACTACAACAGGTGTTAAACTCACTGGCCTATAGTTGCCAGCCTCAACCTTTTTTAGGATAGGTATGACATCAGATGTCCACCAGTCATGGGAACAACAACTATACCTCAAAGTTCTCTTAGAACTCAAGGAGAAATATCATCAGGACCCATTGCTTTGTTGGCCCTCTTCACTTTCTTTGGGCCCAATGCATCCTGAACACAGGAGGCCAGCGGCTCAATGCAGGGATGATTCAGAAAATGCTTCGAATTTTCTGAAAGTGAAGTGTTCACTGACTGGATGAGGTAGAGAGATGAGGCACTGATGTCACGTGTGTGTGGGAAGGGGTGGGGGGTGTATTTGCCAAATCCTCCAGGGTGGGCACAACCTAGCCAGATGCAGTGGTATGAATTAGTCTTCCTGCTGTCTTTGGTCTGGTCACCTGACATATAGAGTCCTCTTACTCCACTTCTATCCTATGGCATTGGGCACCCTGAATACTGCAGAAAATGACACTCACATTTTGACATGAGCGTCATCCTCTGTAGAATTCTCCTGTGAGTCCAGACAGGCATGCTAACGCACCCTCTATGGGCAGGTCCATGAAGCCCTGGGCTCACCAGAAGGGAGTTAAACTCAACTCCAAAGAGAGAACAGGCTGCAGAACAAACATTGTTTTGTTTTTAAAGCCAATCTAATTTTAGTTGGTCTTCAGTTCAAAAGAAACAGTAACAACTCGTAAGTTAGTAAGGGGAATGCGATCATATTGTTTAACTGTGCAAACTGCAACATGTAAGAACGTGCCAAGCAAATGACTTTTAAACTTCATGTTGTTTCTGTATTAGAAACAACAGTTTAGTGTCACAACCTCCTGCATTGCATGTATAAAACATCTATCCTATATTATTGAGTTACTGGCAGGACTTGTGACTACTGTAGAGTTAGTGCAATATTTGCTTTGGTTGGTGATCCACTCCTGCTGAAGTACAAATATATTTCCACCTGTTTTATAAAGCACCTCAATTTATTTTTCATTATGAGGAATAGCAGAAGAATATCTCCTGAAAGCAGCTAGCTGACATGAAGGTCTTTCTCAGTCTGACGCCTTCTTTCATCTCTGGACATATTGCATATGTTAGAGAAAATGCCTGCAGAATTAAAAATTGCTCAGATAGCAACCCAAACAAGAACAATGCATAAAGACTTCAGTCAGATATTGAAGAAATTCTATTTAGTCCACAACAGAGATGAGTGAGAGTCGGTTTGAGAACCATGAGAATGGCAAATATTGTATTTTTATTTTTTTTCTCCTGAATACTGTATATGCATACAGAATTTCCAGTCTACCGAGATCGTACAATTTATGAATTAAGATTGGTTGGATTTCAAAATTGTGCACTTTTGCAGATCAGGCATGTGTTCAAAAACATTAAGAAAACTTACTAAATTAGTAGCTCTCCTGGTGCGAAAATTTTCAAGTTCAATATTCCCCCAAGGCAATACTTTGTAAACTTTTGGTATTCTCTACAGCAGTTGGCTTGGCTTGAAAAATCCCATGCCATTTTCATATCTCATGAAGCCAGTCCTGACTTCACCTTGTCAAACGGTAATGGCCATTTCAGTATCCGATACCCCATATAAAAGCACTACCTGTGGATGAAAATCTTGCCTTGCGGCATTACTTTTATCTTAAACAGCTGTACCATGCACTGGCACAAATCCAAGATTAAGGCTTTTTAACCTTCAGGGAACATTGATACCTTAATACTAGTGGAGGCATGTAGCCCTTAAAATTAAGTATCAGTTTTGTGTGTCCCCACATTCTGACAAGTGAGCCTACTGCGACTGTGCTGGGGGTCCCCACCAGATATTTGGGGTTGTGATTACAACATTCTATTTGCAAACTGTTAAAGCTCCTGAAGAAGCGACCATATCATGAAACATGTAGAGCGGAACTCATGAGGTCTATCGAGGACAAGTGAAACCCCAATATCTGGAGGATATGTGAATGTTGGTGTATAAATTCTATGCACAAGGTTTCATATATGCCATATCATTCTCTAGGGGATTAACATTTAGTCCGCAACCAACTATAATTGTATTAGGAAGAATCCCATACATATATATATATATATATATATATATTATAGTATTGTAAACAAACAATTTTAATGATAAACTTGTTAATTTTATATATGTGTGCATATAAAGTAAATTTTTTTGAGTTTCCAATTATGCATATCTATTAGGACGTGGCACGGACAATACACAAACTGCTCATGGGCCACCAAATGGGAATCAGACCCACTTATCCCAACTAAACATCTTCATGATTGTCGGATACCCAAGGAACCGGCCTCTACTGTGTGTCTTCTATTGGCTAGACAAGGTGGACTTTGCCTGTATGTGCAATAGATTAATTTTAATGCTATCGTATAAGACCAGCATTAAGCTGCACCTCATTCCTGCTTTTGCTGCTTTTATTAGTGGAGGATGGTCATTCATTGTATAGCTGGGTGGCCTTGATCTGTGCAATTTTTAGTTATTTGAGTTTGGCCTGCACTGCTAAAGCTAGACCATAAGCTGACAGTTATACTGTTATGACTGTATTGGTAATTGATTACGTCACTCCTTAAAGGAAAAATAGGGCCAAAGCTTTTTTCAGCGGACAGCGGGTTACAGCCCGCTGTAGGACGATGTCACTCAGCCAGTTCCGGCTCGGGAAAGATCATGACCATATAGTTGGTACCTGCTCAGAAGCCTGAACTGGCAAACATTGCTTGGCCTCTCATAAATCCACTGAGAGACTGAGCCAACCCCCCCCCCCCTCCTTCACAGCCTAGCACTCCAGTGAGTGCTGGAGGGGATAGCAGAGAGCTGCTCAATGACAGTCACAGCTCCCAGCTCAGAGTGGAGGAGGAGAACTGAGCGTTCAGTGGTGTTTGATTGCTCAGTTCTCACTGTAGAGATCGATGCTGCATCCACCTAGGTGAGTATACTTTTTTTTTTTATAATCCAGAACTTCTCTTTTAATAAAATGCCATGACTTCCACAACATCTATTGGGTGTTTTACTTGCACTCTTCAACTGCAATTTCTTAACTGTGTGATTTGTGTCTGCAAGCACGAACACTACACATTTTCTTTTTAATTGATCTGTACTATCCAAAAGGCTTTGTCCTTTTTCTTAGTAAAGTTGTGGCAAATACACCAGGTGCATTGCTCAAGTAGAATCAAAATGATATTCTGCTGAGTGGATCAAACACAAGTCAGAATCCAGATGCCACATAATACTTGACTGCAGTGACCGTGCACAAAACTCTGATACACATCTTTTTAAACACTTTGCAGATTTCAATAACACATTTAGCTGTAATTTAAAGTAAAAAAAAAAATATGCAGTCTTTACACTCTCTGTAATGCTATGATACTTGTAGTATAATATATACGTCATGGATTATTGCAAGAACCACCAACCGCATACATGCTGCTTAACCACTTCAATACCGTTCACTTTCACCCCCTTCCTGCCCAGGCCAATTTTCAGCTTTCAGCGCTGTCTCAATTTGAAAGACAATTGCGCATTCATGTAACACTGTACCCAAACAGAATTTTTATCATTTTGTTCACACAACCAGAGCTTTCTTTTCGGTGGTATTTAATCAACACTGGGTTTTTTTATTTTTTGCTAAATAAATGAAAAAAAGACAGAAAACTTTGAAAAAAGTGTGTTTTTCTTAGTTTCTGTCATAAAATTTTGCAAATAAATAATTGTTCTTCATAAATTTAGGCCAAAAATTTGAGACCAAAAAATGTCAGGACAAATACCCCCCAAATGTCCCCTTTTTGAAATGTAGGCAGTCCAAGGTATTTAGTAAGAGACATGGCAAGTTTTTTGAAGTTGTAATTTTTTGTCATCATTTTTTGCAAAATGAAGAAATAAAAAATGTTTTTTGTTTTTTTTTACATACTGTCACCAGTGCAGTACAGCATCATCATTTAACTAGTGTGGCAGTGATCAGGGATACTAACTGGTGACGGTATGCAAAACAAATAATAATAATTTTTTTTTTTCCTCAGTATTTATTTTTTTTTTATTCTTTTTTTTATTCTTTTTCTTTTAAACTTACTTTGACCAGAGCAATAAAATGTTACCATAATACCATAGTGGGGAAGTGATAAGTATTGAATTCCATTGCTATAAGCAAACATTTGACTGCATAAAATTGATTCATTCAGTTTGTTTTGTTGTGATTAGCTGTGATTGCCCACAGCTGATCACATGGCACAGATGGGCTGTTATTGGCCCAGTCTGTACCATATGATCACTGTTACCAATCACAGCTTGCAACTCAATTGTACACAGTAGATGGCTTGAAAGGAAGCTATCCATTATTTACAACTGTCGTGTGAACTGCTGAGATTGGTTACTCATGCATACTAAATATTTATTTAAAGGAATTGAATGGGATTGTGAGCTCTGGCAGGTGGGGGAATGTACTGGAGAACAGGATCCACATTGTGGAGTACGGCTTCAACCTTGAAAGTTATCCACCAACAACCACCTCCCTTTCCTTCCCATTCTGATTCACACAGACCTGCAGGCCTTCTAGAATGGTGATTGTCCTCAGTGCCCCCATGATGATGAACTACTAAATAACCCAGGTTGATGGACTAGACATATACCACTCCTCCACCCTGTCCAATATAATCATAACCAACTCTGCCCACTATATCTCTGGTCTTGTCTCTACATCCGCAATGTCTAGAATGCTCCACTAAAATAGGTTCTGCCCCATCTATATTTCCCCCAATCAAATGTCCAGGTACAACCACAAAGCCATAAAAACAAAACATGTTTTCTTACAGCGATCAACCACACTACAAAGAGCAAGTATGGAAGCGTTGATGAAAACCAGAATAATGGTAGGATATGATAACACTTTTTAGAAGGTAATAAAAAAAAACTCAAACTCCAATAAACCAGTACAAACAACATACTGTTGATGAATGCAGTTAGGAGGTCAGCCCAAAGTCTAAACACGTGTGTATTTCACCTGACACTAATTAGAAGCCCAATGTAGCCACTCTGCTTGGGGAGACACAGACACAGAAACTCAGTGGTTAGCAGCTTTATTCAGTTTGAACCCCAACCAAGACACTACTTGCATGGAGTTCATATGTTCTCCCTGTGCTTGTGTAGATTTCCACCAACACTGGTTGGTTTTTTGGCTCCTCTCTTTATTGACCTTGGTATGTGTGTGTGCATGTGAAATAAAACCTTAGGCTACGTATCCACTACAGGCAGTCCCCGACTTACGAACACCCGACTTACGAACGACTCCTACTTACGAATGGCCTCAATCCCGGCTGTTTTTGCTCCACGCTGGTCCTGGATACCTCCGAGCAGCTATCTTGCCACATTCCACACTGCAGTACTTCATGTACTGCATGGCCAGAAGAGCCCGGAACATCCCACATCCCTGCACAGGCAGAAGTTACACTTACAAGCGGTGTTCCAGCTTAAGAACAAACCTACAGTCCTTAATATGTTCGTAACCCGGGGACTGCCTGTATATGAATTTCGCCCAGTTCCTGAGCAACCAGCAAACATTTGCTACGTGGGTGGCCCTGTTGGCTGCCTCCTGCCTGACATCCTTTAATTGAAAAAATGAAGGCGTTGGTCAGAAAACTGTCATCCAAACAGCGGCTGCACCTGTATTGTATCGGTATTCTAAAGACTGCCTGCTGTGGCTGTCAGAATGCAATAGCTACAGCAGGAGATTCCTCCATCTGCATTGTATAGCGTGGATGGGGAGATCTGTTAGCTTATTTCCGCTCAGCTGAAAATATTGTGTGTGTGTATACACAGCTTTAGATTGTAAGCTCCTTGAGAACAGGAACTGTAAATGTACAAAGGGTAAAGCCTAAAACTGCTGGTGCTAAATAAATGCCTGTAATAAATAAATAAACTTGCTAGCACTGTATATATGATAGCTATAAAAATATATTTTACTGTCTTGTAGTAAAAATTCCCCCTCCTGCTCTGCACAGTGTACAAGAAGTCATTTATCACTGCGAGAAATACATTGATCAACAGCCAGAGCGCTGGATCTGTGCTATAATCCAAATACATTAAAGTGGGAAAACGTACATTATCCAATGGTTACATTTTAACCAATGAAGTAAATTGCTACACTTTATTGGTGTGTTCTCTGCCTTTTGTATTTTGATTTTATAATTTCATCCATTACATAAGGAAAAAGAGGTTTGGATTAAACATTAAATGCACACAACCACTTATAATACACTATAATACCAAAAGTATTGGGACACCTGCCTTTACACGCACATGAACTTGAATGGCATCCCAGTCTAATGCCCCGTACACACGGTCGGACATTGATCGGACATTCCGACAACAAAATCCTAGGATTTTTTCCGACGGATGTTGGCTCAAACTTGTCTTGCATACACACGGTTGCACAAAGTTGTCGGAAAATCCAATCATTCTGAACGCGGTGACGTGAAACAGGTACGTCGGGTCTATAAACGGGGCAGTAGCCAATAGCTTTCATCTCTTTATTTATTCTGAGCATGCATGGCACTTTGTGTGTCGGATTTCTGTACACACGATCGGAAATTCCGACAACGGATTTTGTTGTTGGAAAATTTTATAGCCTGTTTTCAAACTTTGTGTGTCGGAAAATCCGATGGAAAATGTGTGATGGAGCCTACACACGGTCGGAATTTCCGACAACAAGGTCCTATCACACATTTTCGGTCGGAGAATCCGACCGTGTGTACGGGGCATTAGTCCGTAGGGTTCAATATTAAGTTGGCCCACCCTTTGCAGCTATAACAGCTTCAACTCTTCTGGGAAGGCTGTCCACAAGGTTTAGGAGTGTGTCTATGGGAATATTTGACCATTCTTCTAGTAGTGCAGGTCAGGCACTGATGTGGACAAGAAGGCTCCGCTTTAATTCATCCCAAAGGCATTCTATCAGGTTGAGGTCAAGACAGACAAGTTCCTCCACCCCAAACTCGCTCATCCGTGTCTTTATGGACCTTATTTGTGCACTGGTGTGCAGTCATGTTGGAACAGGAAGGGGCCATCCCCAAACTGTTCCCACAAAGTTGGGAGCATGAAATTGTCCAAAATGTCTTGGTATGCTGACGCCTTAAGAGTTCCCTTCACTGGAACTAAGGGGTCAAGCACAACCCATGAAAACCAACCCCACACCATAATCCCCCTTCACCAAATGATTTGGTCCAGTGCACAAACTATGGTCCATAAAAACATGGATGAGTGATTTTGGGGTGGAGGAACTTGACTATAACGCCATTAAATTTCATGTGCGTGTAAAGGTAGGTGTCCCAATACTTTTGATAATAGAGTGTATATTCAAACATCATGCAACTTATATTTTAAAACAGATCTAAACTCTGTCACTAAATCTCATCCAAGGTTTACATGTTAATGTAATTTCAAAGGTTGCTTTAAATCTTTTTAATTCTGAACCTTTCATTAACAGAAAGCTTGAGGATCCTGCCATTAAGGTTAATGTTCCTGTTATAGGGTGCCGCCTGTCTCAGAACTGTATCCCTGTATTGTTTCCATGTTACATGTGCACCCAGGGGAGACCCCCATGAAAATTGCATGACCCCACACACTCATATGGGCAGCGTTCTTCAGAGGTAAGGCTCAGTTTACACCTAGTGCTTTTAATTTGTTTCTGCAGGGATTTTTGAGGTGCATTTTGAGTTTTTTGGACCTGTGTTTTGAACCATTTTCCATGTGTTTTTTGATGCATTTTTGCATTGTTTATGTTTTTTTTGGCCAATTTGTTGTTAGGTGGATTAAAAAATGCAAATTGCAGCAAAACCACTGTAAGATTGCAGCAAAAACTCACCCCGTGCTTTTCTGCAGCTTCTCCATTGAAGTCTATCGAACCAAAAGTGCACCGTTTTGCATTTTAAAAAAGTCCCTTTCCAAAAACGCAGCGGCTGAAAAAAGCATAGATGTGAACGTGCCCCATAGGAAACCATGTTAAATGCACTGTAGCGCTTTCTGCAAAAAGCATTAAAAAACGTATAGGTGTGAACCAATCCTTACACCTGCCAAATTTGACATGCAGTTCATTTTTGACAGAGGCCACAAAGCAAAGCATCATGGCCATGGCATGTGTACAGCCCTGAGCAGCTCCATGCCCTTCTATGTGTAAGTGGTCAGGGGGCAGTAAAACTGCGGCTCAACCCCCTGTTATCTCCCATCTCTGGTTGTCCATGTGAACAAGCCTTTAGGAAGCTGATCCAGGTTAATGGTGTTCAGTCGAAGCCAGACCAAGTACATGGACATAGAAAGTGGCTAAAAGAGCTGGAAGCAACAATTAGATGTGACAAAGGATGTAAAAATGTTTCTTTATGATAATAAAACATGGCAAGATTAGAATACTCAATGCTTTGGCAAGCTAAAGGATAGCCAGTTAACATTTTAGATCTTTACAGTGGATTTGAAGAGTATAAAACAGTTATAGCTCTTACCTGAACACTGAACACCACCTGGGTAGCTGCTCTGCCCATGCGAAGCCATATAATGTGACCTTAATGTGATATTTGTTGGGATCATGTGACATTTTGAGTCTACAGTATAATAAGATCTGAGCTAGCATAACCTTGAAGTATCACTAAACCCACATAAAAAGAAAAAAAGGACCAATAAATGGTGTATTACATGCTGTTCATACTCACTCAGTCACTATAGGATTAGTTTTCTGTATTCTGCAAAAAACCTGGTTGATCCTGCTGCTCTCTATCTCCACCTTCTGTTCATGTCCTCAAATCAGTTAGGGATTTTTCAGCTGTGGTGCCAACTCTGCACCTGCTCAGTGTTCAGTGATTTTCTATGCTGAGCATTTCCTCCCCATCACATCTGAGCAACCCGTGTGACTATAGAGTCACACATGTGGGCGTCCACACAGTGGTAAATAACAGCCCACTCCATACCTCCTCCTCCATCCCCACTAACCAGCTAAACACAATGGGGGCGCGATATTACATGTAGTTTGATGGAGTCTTCACCTCCCTCTTATTCTAAGACACAGGCTGAAGGGGCGTGACACAGCCTGTGACTAGCAGAAATTCACCCAAACCATGTTATTGACAAAAAATAGTGTTTCGATGCCAAATATATATTTGTACGACAAATAAAAAAAGTTTATTGATATTAATTATTATTATTTTTTCCACTCTCTATTTAATTTTTCATCAAAGCATGTACATGCTATTTCATAATAATAATTCCATTATTAATTCTTCTTACATACACCATTCACTACAACGTAATACAGTTACCACATTATTATCATTCATTTCTCACAGGTTGACATCCCACCTACCATTTAATCCCATTTTCTTCTTTTCAATTTATCATTCCTGTTCTATCTAAAGTCATAGGAGAATTACGCCACATATCCCACATTTTATAGCACTTTTTGGGGACTCCTCTGTGTTCGTACAAAATGTTGGGGTAAATCATATTGTTGTCTTAGATAATCAAATGTCTGTAATGTCCCATGATCGTATATCTGATTCATTGTAAGTATTCCTCTTGCTTTCTAAAACTCACTATCAGAGGATATCTTCATTTGTTCTAAGAAGGGATTATTCCACATTGGGGTCTCTAAGGGGAGATCTCTGAGACCCATTCATTTTTTACCCTCTCTCCATACTGCTCTATAAGTATCTTCACTTTAGGCAAATATTTAGCTTTAGCTTGTAGTCCTATTATTAAGTCCTCCACCTGCAATATTCCCAGTAGATGATTCTCCACCCCCGCTCTTTGTTCTGGTGTCACCCATGCCCTTAAGTATTTCAGTTGCCCCTCTAAATAATACAAAGATTCCAGCATCCCTCTTTGGCCTTTTGCAGTGTTGCTAATTTCAGTTTATAACTACCTTTAGCCAAAATAGATCCTATAAAAAAGAGAGTGTAGCTTTTGAAACAGACGCTAAAGGCCCTTTCACAGTCGAGCGGGGGCGGCGTCGGCGGTAAAGCGCCGCTATTGTAAGCGGTGCTCTACCGTCGGTACTCGGCCACTAGCGGCCGAGAAAGGGTTAAAAAACACCATAAAGCGCCTCTGCAGAGGCGCTTTGCTGGCGGCATAGCTGGCGGTATAGCCGCGCTGTCCCATAGATTTCAATGGGCAGGAGCGGTGAAGGAACGGTATATACTCCACTCCTTCACCGCTCCGAAGATGCTGCTAGCAGGACTTTTTTTCCCGTCCTGCGGCCTGCAAACCGCCCCAGTGTGAAAGGGTCCTTAGGGATAATAACTGGGGAATGCAAATATACATACATGTATTTTGGTAATAGAACCATCTTGATTAACCCGATTCTTCCTGCTACTGATATTGGCAACCTTTCCCATATTGTTAGCTTTTTCTTAATATATTCTATTAAAGGGTTCACGTTGGCTACAATACATTCCTTGGTTTGGAAGGTAATTTGTATTCCTAGATACTTAAATGAATCTACCACTTTAACCACTTCAGATCCGCGCTATAGCCGAATGACGGCTACAGCGCAGACCTACTTTTCCGGGAGGACGTCAATAGATGTCCTCCCATGCTCGAGCGGCCTACGCGCCCCCTGCAGGGCACGCGCGGCACGCTCTGTGAATAGTGATTCTATGAGCCCACCAGTGCAGCCTATCACTGCCCACCAGAGCAGCCTATCAGTGCCCACCAGAGCAGCCTATCAGTGCCCACCAGAGCAGCCTATCAGTGCCCACCAGAGCAGCCTATCAGTGCCCACCAGAGCAGCCTATCAGTGCCCACCAGAGCAGCTTATCAGTGCCCATCAATAAATGAGAAAAATTACGTGTTTGCAAGATTTTATAACAAACTATGAAACATGATTTTTTTTTTTCAAAATGTTCCGTCTTTTTTTGTTTGTTTAGCAAAGAATAAAAACCCCAGCAGTGATTAAATACCACCAAAAGAAAGCTCTATTTGTGTGAAAAAAATTATAAAAATTTCATTTGGGAACAGTGTTGCATGACTGCTCAACTGTCATTCAAAGTGTGACAGCGCTGAAAGCTGAAAATTGGTCTGGGCAGGAGGGGGGATTAATTGCCCAGTAAGCAAGTGGTTAAGAGGCAAATGGCATCCATCTTCTTCTAGATCTTGATTTAGAGGCATCAATATGGACTTCTGCCAGTTAATACTGAGGTCCAAGTAGTCCCCAAAAATATCTATTATCCTTATTGCTTCTCCTAATGTATTCTTTGTATCTTCCATACTGTATATAAAATTATGTTGTCTGCATATATCCCTAAATGTTCTGTCCTTCCTCCAATAATAACCCTATAAAGTCTTGATTGCCTGAATTTCAAAGCAAGACTCTCTATTACAACATCAAACAGATATGTGGATAGGAGACACCCCTGCCTCGTTCCTCTATGAAATCTAATAGAGGCCGACCATAGTCCATTTACCAGAAGACTTGAACTTGGGGATCCATGGCAATTGTCAAAATCCCTGGCCCGGATGAAATACCAATGGAAGTAAAGTATTTATTTTTACTCTGTATTGCTAAGGCTATTTTTTTAGATTTTAGTCATGTGACGAGTAGAAGAGGACTAGACGCTCCTCCTTATGTGTCCCTGCAGACAGGCTGGGAGAGAGCTGGGTGATTGTCAGCTGTATATCAATTAGGAAAAATGTACTTCAATGGGGTTTTTTTTTCATTAACCGCTTCCTGACCGCCTCACACAGATATACTGCGGCAGAAGGGCACGTACAGGCAGATTAACGTATCTGTACGTTGCCCTTTAAGAGGCGGCTTGCAGGCGCCCCCCCCGGGAACTCCGTGACTGCGAGTCCCGCGGACTCTATGTCCGAGGGGATACCAGTGATCGTCTCACGGCGAGATGCTCATGTAAACAAGCTTCTCCCCGTTCTGCCTAATGACACTGACACTGATCACAGCTCCTTGTAATTGGGAGCGGTAATCAGTGATCAGTGTCATGTCACACAAAGCCCCTCCCCCCCACAGTTAGAATCGCTTATTGCGATTCTTTTTTTACCAAAAATATGTAGAAGAATACGTGTCGGCCTAAACCGAGGAAAAACTTTTTTTATTATTTTTTTATATATTTTTGGGCGATATATATTATAGCAAAAAGTAAAAAATAATGCGTTTTTTTGTCTCTAAAATTGTCTCTATTTTTTTATAGCACAAAAAAATAAAAAACGCAGAAGTGATCAAATACCACCAAAAGAAAGCTCTATTTGTGGGAAAAAAAGGACGTCAATTTTGTTTGGGAGCTGCGTCGCACGTCCACGCAATTGTCAGTTAAAGCGACGCAGTGCCAAATCGCAAAAAACGCTCTGGTCTTTGGCCAGCCAAATGGTCCGGGGCTGAAAGTGGATGTAAACCCAAAGTCATCCTTTCTAAACTACTGCCATAGGGGTTATCTATAAGGATATACATGCCTCCTGCATGTATCTTTACCTGTCAAATGTCTCCCCTCTGTCTGTTATTAGACCCGAAAAACTGCAGATTCTGTGGGTGGGTCTGTTGTCTGGAGCTCGGTGGGTGGAGTCGTGATGTCAGTAGACTCCCCGCCCACCTCTACACTCCCCTTGTCAATATGCATTTTCTCCTGTGTATTTCTAACACTGAACTTCTGCTATGATCTCTAACATCCAGTGAGAAGACAGGAAAGTAACCACATGACTTCAGCATACCCAATCATGCTGAGGTGTGGAACAGCCAATCCTTGTAGAGCTGCTGAAGAAAGGAGTGGGGGAGGGAATTAAAAAATAATGCCTGTGTCTTAGGCTAGTGCACGAGATATGTAAATCACCTGTCACTCACAGCAAGGGGGAGGATTTGACAAAGTTTTTCTCTGTTTGTCAAGATTTATCTCACTGAACAATAAAAGAGGATTGCTCAGAGCTGGATTAACTCTCTGTGGCAAGACTGGGCTCAAATGATAGGAAATCTTATACTCTATAGTATGACATAATAAAAAAAAAAATTTCAGGTTTACATCCACTTTAAGTGGTTAAAGTGATTACCGTGCCATCATCCACATACAGAAATAGAAGGGACAATGTAAATAAACAGTGTGTGTTGAGTGTCATTTAACTGATTCATCTCGGAGGAAAAACTGATGAGCCTGAAGAATTTTCCCAAGGCATATAGCATTGCATGAACATACATGCTCATACAAACCTGCACGTTTGTTCATCAATTGTTCAGGCACACAATTATTCCTCGATTGTCTCCTCTAAGTATCCTAGATCTGCCGGCACCTACAGCAAATAACCGCTCTGGAAATCACTGCAGAGTAGGTACTTGATACACAAAAGCCAAAAGTGGCTTTATAAAGAGTAAAGACCTGCTGCAGATATTCATCAGTGCAGGCAGCATGTGGTTCTGTGAGTGGCTTACTAATGGCTATGCTATATTCTTTGGGGTACCTGCAGACTGGAATCACAACCTGCGTGCATTAAGCTTGGACAGCAAATCAATATACAGCAACACATTTTGGAAATTGGATTGATGACGTAGAAGGGAACTCTGCGATTCATGATGGATGCTTTTGACATATGTCTGGATGACAGATGTAACTGTCTGAATGGAGGACAAAAATGGAAAGGTTAATGGTGTGATGTGCTCAGCAAATGAGGCACTCATGTCACAAGGTTTATGCTATTTAATTCATAGATTTGTAGCTTTTCCGTCTTTATAAAATAAGTCGCTTATCAAAGTATATTAATGTTGTTACCGAACGCATATCAGCAATTACACCAGACATGTCCAGCAGAATGTCAGAGAAATGTATGAAATACACACCAAACCCAGAAACATACAAAACTCTAATCCATTTATATTATATTTAACATCTGTTTAACCACTTAAGGACTGGAAGATTTGCCCCCCTTAATGACCAGGCCATTTTTTGCGATACGGCACTGTCGCTTTAACTGACAATTGCGCGGTCGTGCGACGCTGTACCCAAACAAAATTGACGTCCTTTTTTCCCCACAAACAGAGCTTTCTTTTGGTGGTATTTAATCACCTCTGTGATTTTTATTTTTTGTGCTATAAACAAAAAAGACCGACAATTTTGAAAAGAAAAACAATATTTTTTACTTTTTGCTATAATAAATATCCAAAAAAAAAAAAATTGTAAAAAAAAACAACATTTCTTCATCAGTTTAGGCCATTATGTATTCTTCTACATATTTTGGGTATTAAAGAAAAAAAAAAAATCGCAATAAGCGTATATTGATTGGTTTGAGCAAAAGTTATAGCGTCTACAAACGAGGGGATAGATTTATGGCATTTTTATTATTATTTTTTCTTTTACTAGTAATGGCGGTGATCAGCGATTTTTAGTGGGACTGCGACATTGCGGCGGGCAGATTGGACACTTTTTTGGGACCACTGACATTTATACAGCGATCAGCGCTATAAAAATGCACTGATTACTGTATAAATGTCACTGGCAGGGAAGGGGTTAACCCTAGGAGGCGATCAAGGGGTTAAATGTGCTCCCTAGGAGGGAGGGGACTGACTGGGAGTAGAGTTTGCTGTTCCTAATCACTAGGAACAGACGATCACTCTGAACTCCCCTGTCAGAACGGGGATCTGTTTGTTTACATTGACAGATCCCCGTTCTGGCTCTCTGTGGAGCGATCGCTGGTGGCCAGTGGACATGGCGGTCGCCGCTGTAGCTGGTAAATGGACCGCTTAGGACAGGTTAGGGTTTTTTTGTGATAACGAGCCGACCTGCCACCATATAATGATGGCCTGGTCGGCTAGTGGTTAATTAAACGTGAAATTTCATGTAAACAGATATACATATACTAGCATAACCAAAGGATTTCCTCGTTCAGCATTTCAGCTTCCTTTGTTACCGATCCACTTCCAGCCTCCTCTCTGGAATGAATCAGCATTATATGCCCACAGAGTGAATTTACTCAGTGGGTGGCCCTGTAGGGCACCTCCTGCCAGAAAATCCTTAAAGGGTAACTTCACTTTTGTGGGGAAATAAAATATTGAATAAAAAAAAAAAACATAAAATAATATAGTGTATACAATTGCGACACAAGTCATATTGTAAGTGAATGTTAATAAAAATGACCTTTCCTTTTCAATCTGCATTTTTCTGTAAATGCAATATGACTAACTGGAGGTGTTCTGTACACAACATGTGTACAGAATGCCCCCCAGAAACATAATTTCCCGCTTGTGTGATTTTCTCACCAATTTTCCCAGAAGTCTGCCCTAAGATTCAAGTCAGATTTCTGGCATCTCCTGCAACAAAAATCCCATTTTTTTGGTGAGATACTCCCAATGTGAAACCACATCTAAAGGAAAGCAGACCCTGCAATTTTCCTCATTAGAGCCCTGCAGGTGCAGCAGCTGATTGACAATTATGAAACCACTCCCATTAGATTCACTTACCACGTGGACACAGACAAACACACAGGGATTTCTTCAGAATAACAAAAGGTAGGAATCTGCAACAAAGTTTGGTAAAATCCTTGCAATGTACATAGATCACCCAGAGGGGAATGTTTTTTTTTCTCAACAAAAGTGGAGCTACTCTTTCAAAAATCAGCAAGTTCAAAAATCAAAGGCACAGGGCAGGAAATAATCGGCTGAACAGGGCCTACATCCATTTAGCTATTTGTCTGGAGCTCCCCCTTAAGACCATTTTAATACAAAAAGTAAAATATAAGTAGCCCAGCAGCAAAAATCTATGCAATATTCACCACCTCTCCGGCGCTTTACCCAGCGGACACTGCTCTTCGATCCTGTGCCTGTCCACAGATGGGTTGACACGCTCTCTTTTTTTTATATCATTAATACTTTTTATTTTATACATTTACACCATTAAACTGTTAAAAAAACCTAGGATCCTGCATTCACTATATCTGTATATGTCCCCCCCCCCCCCCCCCACAGTACACAGAAATGCAATTATTTTAATAAATATAAACTGCTAAATACCTTTTTTTCATCAGCAGTATATAGCAGTCTTGTGACTTTTATCAGTAATTGGCCAAGCACTGGTTAAAGCTTGTAGGAGGAGTTTTCATTCTCCTCTGACTGTCCTATGAGGCGGCAGGACCCCTGACCCTCTGTCTGGACAAGGGCCAATTGGCCCTGTGCTGATCACATGTACTCTCCCAACAAAAAAACTCTAGCAATACATACCACTCTCCACACTCTGCTATATCAATGGATGGATTGGGGACAGTAAAAGAAGGGAGGATCAGAAAAGACAGGATCACACAGCCTTTTTACACAGTGCGGTGGATTAACCCCTCAGGTTTCACAGTGAGTATAACAAGCATGCTTTGCTGCATATACAGACTGATTTTATTGTTGTGGGTTTAGTAACACTTTAATGCCGCGTACACACGATCGGAATTTCTGACAACAAATGTTCGATGGGAGTTTGTTGTTGGAAATTCCGACCGTGTGTAGGCTCCATCGAACATTTTTTGTTGGAATTTCTGACAACAAAATTTGAGATCTGGTTCTCAAATTTTCCAACAACAAAATCCGTTGTCGGAAATTCCGATCCTGTGTACACAATTCCGACGCACAAAATTCCACGCATGCTCGGAATCAAGCAGAAGAGCCGCACTTCATTTTTCTTGGCTCGTCGTACGTGTTGTACGTCACCACGTTCTTGACGTTCGGAATTTCCAACAAGATTTGTGTGACCGTGTGTATGCAAGACAAGTTTGAGCCAACATCCATCGGAAATAAATCCAGGATTTTGTTGTCGGAATGTCCGATCGTGTGTACGCAGCATAAGACTAACTGCCACACAGGATGGAAGACAAAACCAAGAAAGAAGAAAAAAAATATATCAATAATACACATAATATTTAAACCAGAATAAAAAGAAAAAATACCTCTACAAAAAAAAAAACAAAAAAAACATAACAGGACCTAACAAAAAAAAACAAAAAAAACATATGTTCCATCCATCGGGACTGACACTCTCTGTCATTCACCCTCCTCCTGTGAGTCATGAGGGTCAGGGACTATGGGAATATGGGAATGTCATTGGGCCCCTTTTACATATGCTGTCCAATCAGGTCCCCCTGTCAGTTTTTCAGGCGGACCTGATTGGACGCTCCATTCACCTCTATGGAGCGACGGATGTCAGCTGTGACATGTCCGCTGACATCCGCCGCTATCTGATCCGGTCCGCCAAATCCAGACAGATGGAAACCCTATTTTCCATCCGTTTGGTGGATCGGGAGGAATCAGATGAAAAGAGACAGGCGGATCAGTTTTCATCTGATCTCCTATAGAGGACAGCGAGGCTCTGACAGGTCCGTCTCTTGGCAGTGAGCGGAGATGGACCTGTCATCCGCCTGCTCAGTGGAGATGAACGGATCGATCTCCGCTGAGCAAGTGGAGTCTTTCAAAACAGACGTGCCCTGTGTGAAAGCCCTAAGGCACTCTGGGCTGACAGGAGAATTGCAGAGGTCAGCACCACATTATATGGCATCATTTTCTGCATCATTCAGGACCTGCTGGAGGAGGAAGAAGAAAATGGGGAAGAGGACCCATGATGTGATGTCATGTGACAAGACCAAAGACCCATGGAAAAAAGGTATGCATCATTTTATTTTTTTAAATAAAGAGCATAGGGGTGCTCCAAGGAAATTGGGGTGCCAGAAAGAAGAAGGAGGTGGAATTCTGTGTTTCACTGGATGGTATAACCTCCTGATTCCAGTGGCGGTGCATCCACCCCCCTATATGAATAATTGGATAGATTCATGCATTGCATGAATCTATCCATGGCCGCCGCCACCCTCTATTCAGGTGTCCGGCCTATTTTCGGATGCCGGGTGCCTGAATTACAGCGGTGGGGTATTTTTGAAGCACCTGATTAGAGACATAGGCTCTAATAGGCTTCAAAAAAGGTGAACTCGGAGCGCAAAGCATTGCGCTCGCAGTTCTCCCAGGTGTGTTAGAAAAATGAATGAATATTCGCTTTTCTAACACTGAACCGCCTCTCCATCAATCAGGAGGCGCGAGTGTGTTACCCATCACCTGATTCGCTGAAACTACAGGCACTGTGATTGGACACCTATAAGGAGGAGGGGAGGAGACGCATGGAGGACACAGCTCGCCGCTGTCAACAGCTGCCTGACCCACCACACAGATAGGGTAAGTGACGGACAGACGGCAAGCGGGCAGGGGGGGGGGTCACAGTGGCTGCATTTGATAGGGCATATTGGCTGCATTTGATAGGGCACAGTGGTTGATGGGGCACAGTGAGGCTGCGTTTGATGGGGCACAGTGAGGCTGCGCTTGATGGGGCACAGTGAGGCTGCGCTTGATGGGGCACAGTGAGGCTGCGCTTGATGGGGAACAGTGAGGCTGCGCTTGATGGGGAACAGTGAGGCTGCGCTTGATGGGGAACAGTGAGGCTGCGCTTGATGGGGAACAGTGAGGCTGCGCTTGATGGGGAACAGTGAGGCTGCGCTTGATGGGGCACAGTGAGGCTGCGCTTGATGGGGCACAGTGAGGCTGCGCTTGATGGGGCACAGTGAGGCTGCGCTTGATGGGGCACAGTGAGGCTGCGCTTGATGGGGCACAGTGAGGCTGCGCTTGATGGGGCACAGTGAGGCTGCGCTTGATGGGGCACAGTGAGGCTGCGCTTGATGGGGCACAGTGAGGCTGCGCTTGATGGGGCTCAGTGAGGCTGCGTTTGATGGGGCACAGTGAGGCTGCGTTTGATGGGGCACAGTGAGGCTGCGTTTGATGGGGCACAGTGAGGCTGCATTTGATGGGGCACAGTGAGGCTGCGTTTGATGGGGCACAGTGAGGCTGCGTTTGATGGGGCACAGTGAGGCTGCGTTTGATGGGGCACAGTGAGACTGCGTTTGACGGGGCACAGTGAGGCTGCAATTGCTGGTTTATTTTCAGAATTTTTCAGTTTGTTTGCGCCCCCCCCAAACATTTTGAGCACCAGGCGCCACTGCCTGATTCCTTTTTTCTGTATAGGACTCTAGTAGATACATCTCCCTACTAGAGTGTGCGGACCATGCTTACCCTAATCCTCAATGAAACAATGACAACTATCATTGTGGCAGAGCTACTTACCCCAGAGCAGATGATGTCTCTGGATTCTTGAAGAAATACAATTTGCTGGCAATTGGTTCTGTTTATTACAGATTGTTGGATCCTTTGGGGGTTTGTGGAAAAAAAAAAAGGTCAAATAACTGCCAAATATTTCTTTGGTTTATAAAAGTAAAAAAATAAATGAAGAGATAAAATATAGAAAAGCAGTCAGAGAGGCAGAAAAACACAGCAAAATAAAATAAATATTATCCAGGAGGTCGAAATATGTTACACCTCTCAAAAGGAAAATTACTTTTTCACCTTCTCGCAAATGAAAAAAAAATAGACTAGACTCATCTCACAAAGCCTTAAACAAGATTATGGATCTTTATTTTCAGCCATGTATTGAAAGAGCACAACTTCAAAACAATTTCTGTAACAAGTTCCACATTCCTGCAAAAACTTTCAAAAGTAGAAAACTTTATAGTAGACCAATAGTATATAGTATACCAATTGAATACATATCTCACAGATGAAATGTGTAACCACATCCAAATAGAAAAAAACTCAAAACACCAATAATAATACTAAAAACACTGCCTCCAATCCGTTCATTTGTCTCGGCTCGTCGTACATGTTGTACATCAGCGCGTTCTTGGCGATCAGAATTTCCGTCAACATTTGTGTGACCGTGTGTATGCAAGACAAGTTTGAGCCAACATCCGCCAGAAAAAAATCCACGGTTTGGTTTTCGGAATGTCCGATCGTCTGTACGCGGCATTAGTGATTAGAAGACCTTTTATGGTTGTTATTCTCCCCCAGAGATACAGTTTCCCCTGCTTCCTCCTTCGCTCTAAAGTCAGTTTTGCTCCTGCAACCACCCCACTCCTGTTTTGGGGTAAAATGAGTCCAAATTATATTGTAAAACTGTCCACTAATGTCTAGGGCCAGATTTAAAAGCAAGTCAGATGCAAGAAATTGGCCTGGATTTAAGATCAGTTCAAGATTATTTTGGGGCAATTTTCCAGTTGAAAATTCAAACACTGCATTCCAAATGTGCACTTCACTACTGTAAAACCTGAAACACCTGTTTGCATTTGCCCTAAAAGATAGAGTATGCGAGCTTCAGTTTCCAAAGCAAGTCAAAAATAGTATGTTTTTAGGAACATACAGAACCATAGGAACCCTATTGGTTGAAACAAGGTGGGCTTTATCAGCAGGTGCTCTCTCCATAGTTTTGCCACATGGAAAAAACACTGGGGTTGATTTACTAAAGTCAAATTTACTGTGCCCTTTTGAACGGCTCTGCTGCCTTCCATCATCCAATCACGTCCAAGCAAAAATGCTGTTTTTTTTATTTTCCTTGAAATTTGCTTCCAAGAACAAGGTTGGTATATAAGTCTGCTTCAAGCCCAGTGCAGTTGCCTGCATGTTAGATGTCAACTGGAGACCACTGAAAGTGAATGTCCAACCTAAATCTTTCTTAAAAGTTTTGAATAGACTAGGGGAAGTGTTAAGCCGGCCATAGACAGTTCGAATCTTGGCTGGTTTAGCAGGAACCGGCCGAGATTCAAACCATGTATAGGCAGGCTGAATGCACCTAAGTACCCAAGTTGGCCAGCCTGACGGATTTTACATTCGATTACATTTTACATTCGATTATCACTAGCGGCTGTTATAGCCACTAGCAATAATTACTGTTTTCCTGGTGGTGAAGGCTTCCTCTGACACCAAATGAAATTCACTCCTTCTATGGCTGGCCTTAGTCAGGTTTTAATTGCTATCCAGGACTCTGTTAGAGAGATTAACTACTCATCATCACTTTAAAAGTGATTATCACAATAGCTGTGATGATACAGAGAACTTCTCTGAAGAGATTTCAGCTATAGAACATATGATGGGTAAGAGAAACCTGAGGGGGATGACAAACAGATTTATCCCTCCAAAATAGCCATTAGAGCTCCAGGAAATCTAAGAAATCTCCCTTGCAGTGGGGCTATTTATATAGTACTCGGGGGATTGGAAAAGCAGATTTACTTACAAGATGTAAGGGCCGGGCTCAGCCCTTCCTTCTCAGAGCTCTGTGCTCAGCTGCTGGTTAATTGCCAGTACTCTTCATTCCACAGTGAATCACCTGGTCTTCATTTTCTGTTTGTCAGCTAGCCCTGCTGGCTATTTAAACTGCCTGAATTAGATCTCCTGAGCCTTTGCCTGGTCAACACATCCAAATACTCTGCTGTGTTTTCCTGTTAAAGACTTTTGCCTGGCTGACTTCCCTTCTGGTTCCTGATCCTGTTTACTGCCTCTACTATGCTGATCTCTGGATTCCTGTTTCACTGGCTTGTTCCGACTACCTGCTTTGGTTACTGAACCCTGGCTATGTTTTGACCAGGTTTGCTCTAGATGTACAATTTTTAAAAGTGTGATTTTTACTGCACTTCTGTCTCAGTCTAATTCATGGTTCCTTTTCCTGCAGGTTCCCCTGTGCTGCTAGAATGGTGCTCAAAGCCTCTTCTCCCCTATGTTTTGGTAGTCTAAGGTCCTCTGATGTCATCAAGACAGATGCAGAGACCATAGCCTGCACTGGGCATGAAGATGCCGAGGGCCAGTCTACTGCTGGAACATAGGGGTGGCATTCTGCTGGGGAGCAAAGGATTGGGTAAGAAAAAATGCTTTTTCTGTCTCCAAGACCAAACAAGCAGCTAACCCTTGCAGTAGGGCTGTGAGAAATGTAGGTTTTCTGGAGTTGAGCTTTAAAGGAAGACTCTGGACAAAGTAATACAATGTATGGAAATGTTGTCATACTGAAAACGCTCTCAAGAGTGTCCTGTATTCCTGGCAGAAGTCAGTCTAACAACCAGCTTTTGTCAAAGGGACATGGTGGTAATCCAGCATCCAACCACTGCTTACAGCCAATGGCTGCGAGCAGTGATCAATGTATTCTGGTGGGGAGAGGGAGTCCCCCTGTCAAAATACAATAGCAGAGTTTTGGTATAACCATCTGTTAGTTTTCTTTTATGAAAAAAGAACTTTGCAGTGTGTTCCAGGCTTAAAGGGAATAAATCTACTCACAGACAGCGGGGATGCAAAGGAAATCTGCCGCTAGCTATAGCATGAACCTATGTATCTGATTCTGGAGACCTCAAACAACCTCCCTAGTAGGGCCCTTGCCCACCCATGGGCCCCATAGTAGCTGTGTGGTCTTCTAATCCATAGCTATAGTCATGCTGCTGCTGGTGGAATCAATTGTTCTAACAAAATGAAATCTATGCGCTTGAGACTGGCAACAGCAACTTTTTGCATCATCAGGCAGTCATGGTGTACTAATATACCATGACTGTTAAAAAACAAGCAATGAGCATCTCCATTTGGGGTCAGCTGTAGGTTGTCTATATGCCAAATAACCCATCTACAGTTCAATACAACCATAAAACGTTATGATAGACTAGAAACACACATTACCCTAACACTTAAAGTATATTTCCACTATGTTTTTTGTGTGTTCTCATTCACCCAACATACAGTACATATACATATATATATATATATATATATATATATATATATATATATATATATATATATATACATACATACACACACACACACACACACACACACACACACATACATATAGATATACACACACACACTCATCGGCTACTTTATTAGGTACACCTGTTCAATTGCTTGAGAGCAAAAAAGGAGGTTTGGGACTTTGAGTGAGGTGTGTGACCAATCATAGGTGTCATAGGTGTGCACAGCCTATTGCATTAGGGTGTGCACCCCAAAGCTCAAACATATATGTGTGTGCATGTGTATATATACGAAAGGTGTCAGTAGAGAGTGAATGGTGTCATAAGGGCAGATATTGGTGGTGTCAGTAGGGCAGTTACAATATTATTTTAATAATTTTTTACATTTTTTTTTTTTTAGGAGAAAAAAAATTGATTTTTTTTTATTTGATGAAATATCAAGGGACTAAACATTGGAAATATGCACCACCTGGGTGATTAGGGTGTGCCCAGGCACACCTGGCACACCCTGTGCGCACGCCTATGATAGGTGTATTGTTTGTAGACATGATATACACACATATGTAATAAAGTAAAGAAAAATGTAAAAAGCAATTATTTATTGAATGATCTAGTCTACAAAAGTTGCCACATGATTGGAGCAATTCATCAGATAAATACATACAACAATAGTACAGTAGAGCCATAGTGTTCAAGGGAATATAAAATCATACAAGATCACAGTGGTATAGATACATGATAGACATAAGTTAATATAAACACAAATTATTAAATACATGATAAAAACAAAAAAAGATCGCATCCTAAAATGTTCTACGCGCTTTGTGAAAATTCACTTTATCAGGCGCAGGTTCAATCCATGTATAGATGAACTCAGACTGTTCACACGTGGTGTTGAGAACCAGGAGCCTCCTGGACACGCCTAGCATGGGAACTGTGGAAGTAGTGCCTGTGCAGGTCAGATTGCAATAGGGGGACTGCAGAAGTGATGGAAATCTCCAATGGGGATTCACTAACGGCTGAGCTGGCCATCCGCATAGGACTCATATTGTGTAGTATATCCATGGTCAAAGTATAATGTAAAGCAAGCCCAGAGAGCATGCAAAATGCTTGGAAAAACATATTTCTAATCAGCCAATCACATGGCAGCAACTAAATTCATTTAGGCATCTAGACATGGTAAAGGTGACTTACTGAGGCTCAAACCGAGCATCAGAATGGGGAAGAAAGGGGATTTAAGTGACTTTGAACGTGGCATTGTTGTTGGTGCCAGACAGGCTGGTCTGAGTATTTTGAAAACTGCTGATCTACTGGGATTTTCACGCACAACAATCTCTAGGATTTACAGAGAATGGTCCGAAAAAGAGAAAATGTCCAGTGAGTGGCAGTTGTGTGGACAAAAAGGCCTTGTTGATATCAGAGGTTAGAGGAGAATGGGCAGACTGGTTTGAGATGATAAAAAGGCAACGGTAACTCAAATAACCACTTGTTACAACCAAGGTATGCAGAATACCTTCTCTGAATGCACAATACATCAAACCTTAGAGCAGATGGGCTACAGCAGCAGAAGATCACACATAATACCACTCCTGTCAGCTAAGAACAGGAAACCGAGGCTATAATTCGCACAAGATCACAAAAAATTGGACAATAGAATATTGGAAAAATGTTGCCTGGTCTGAGGAGTCTCGATTTCAGCTACAATATTCAGATGGTAGGGTCAGAATTTGACGTAAACAACATGAAAACATGGATCCGTCCTGCCTTGTATCAATGGTTCAGGCTGGTGGTGGTGTAGGTGTAATGGTGTGGGGGATATTTTCTTGGCACCCTTTGGACCCCTCAGTACCAACTGAGAATTGTTCAAACGCCACAGCCTACCCAAGTATTGTTGCTGACCATGTCCATCCCTTTATGACTACAGTATACCCATCTTCTGATGAACAGATTAAAACGTGGTGTGGCGCTCATTCATCAAGGACACATCTTCTTTTGGCTACTTCCAGCAGGATAATGCACCATGTCACAAAGATCAAATCATCTCACCACTGGTTTCTTGAACATGACAATGGGTTCACTGTATTCCAATGGCCTCCAATCCAATAGCACCTTTGGGATGCAGTGGAACAGGAGATTTGCGTCATGGATAAACATTACTCCACGGCATTTCAAAGCAAGGAATGCTTGGCAGGATTTTTAAGCAAGTAAAAAACACTTTTAGGGCTCATTTTTATGTGCCACCCTTCCGATTAGTTTTCAGAGGTCTCCTCACTGCTGGCTTTAACCTTCAAATGCCACTTAACCAAAAAGTTACAGGTCAGTTGTAATGTGGCCCCATCCACTTGAATGGGTTGCCTTCATTGGCTGTACTACCTGCTGAATGTGACATGTGAATGTGACATGCCATTACATTGCTTTCGTGGCCACGGCATGGGCAGAGCCATAAGCGGCTGCATTGCTGTGTTTAGATGGTCACTGGGAGGGTGGTAAAACTGTTGTTCAACTGACTGCTTTTGCTGCCCCTCCTTCCCGCTGCCCATGTGAATGAACCCTTAAAAGTAACCAGCAATTTTTTAATGTTTTTTAATGCTATATAAATTGGAGCCTGAAATACATATAAAATCCGTTATCCCAATTTGACTGCAAATGTGAAATACCATTTAATCTCCCACCCTCAGCTGTACACACAAATGTCTCCAGTAATTATTAATTAAGCAAACCAGTGGTGAATATTATCAGCCCATGCATTGTAGGTCAGAGCATAGGGTATGGTACCTATCTGCCTCCCGTAATATCAGGAGCCTGCCCCCAGCCAATCCAGAAGCCCGGGCATTACGACATGTGAGGCTGGGACTTGCCTAGGCCTAAATACTGTCTTTGAGAAAGTCAGTATTTGTATAAGCACTTCGGCAGCACTCCGGGCTCTGAGATACTGAAACAAGAATTATTCCAGGACAGCTCATCCCTAAAGCTCTACCAAAGCGGTTTGTTTTTTATCCGAAGATTTTCCTGCAGGTTGTCTATAAGTAACGCAATGCTTTTTCCATACAATGCATGAACATTACACATATAATGCATGAATGCAACAAAAATCCTGCACCCTGTGCACACTAAACATGAAAACACAGCCAACCATACATAAACATGATCCAGTGTGATAGACGTGTTCTATCATGTATCCCATCTATCATATAGATGTCATTCATACAGGAAAAATCTGTAGATATTTGACATTATTTACTACGCAGATCACAAATAATGTCCTTAAAATTCTTACCACGGCAGAAATAAATTGCTGTGTTTGCAGAGATACAAATATTATCAAATGTCACTTGTTTGATTTTACATTGAAACAATGTTACACATCCATCCACTGCACAGGCATTAGCAAAAACAATCTCTTTATGATACAAATGTCATTAGATATTTACTCTTCAACTTCATATCATGCATCAACTACATATAAAAATATAAAAATATGCAACATTTATTTTAGGTTAAGACTTGTTCTCTCTGTACAGTACTGGGATTTTCATCACTGTACATTGATTTATGCATATGTGTTTGCATGCATACATATACCCACACACACTGTTGTCATGGTTTATAAATACTATTACCAATAATAATAATAATAATAATAATAATAATAACAACAACGGATTTAGAGGTGCACATTGGTCATTGCAGGGGCCACCTATGTTATCAGTAGAAAAGTGCCGTCATAACACTAGGGGAGGCCGGCAGTCCGTGTGGGGGGGGATCATGGAAAGGGGTAAGCAACTCTCATTGGAGAAATCACATAAAAGGAAATTAATCAATAGAAGGTATCAAATAATTTATATATTATGTTAGCTGAATCCACTAGTTGGGGGGTGTGCAAAATATTGATTTTAAAGTAACCAGTAACCCTAAAACACTGGCTAAATCATATCATCGTAATGCATTTTGGAATAGTTGTCCTTTTATTGGGAAATCACAAAACCTATGCATAATTTTAGGGGGAACCCTCTGATCACAGGGACAATCTGCACATAATTTTAGGGGTTCACAGGGACAAGGATAATTCGTATCCATTTCATAGGGTAACCCCACTAATCACAGTAATAATATGCATATATCTTTAGGGGAGACCCACTGATCACAGTGACATTGATGATCTGCATTTCATTTTAGGGCTGACCCTCTAATCAATTTTTGGGTGGAACGATTAATTATAGTGATAGTCTGCATATAATTTTAGAGGGGGGCACTAACCACAGGGACAATCTCCACATAGTTTTAGGTGATCGCAGGGGCATGGATAATCTCTGTGTAATTTTTAGGGGAACCCCACTAATCACAGTAATATTATGCATATCATATAAGGGGAGACTCACTGATCACAGTGACAGTGATAATCTGCATATCATTTTAGGGCTGACCCTCTAATTACAGTGATAATCTACATATCATTTTAGGGTGGACCCACTATATAAAGTGATAATCTGTATATAATTTTAGGGGGGGAGGGGAGTAATTACAGTGATAATCTGCATATAATTTTAAGGTGGACCCACTATTTACAGTAACAAGCTGCACTTAATTTTAGGGGAGACCCACTGATCAAAAGGGACATAATCTACATGTAATTTTAGGGGAAACCCGCTAATCACAGTAGTAATATACATATAGCTTTAGGGGAGACTCACTAATCACAATGTCTATGATAATCTGCATTTAATTTTAGGGGTGCCCACTGATCATAGTGGCAGTAATACTCTACATATAATTTTAGGGGGAACCCACTGATCACAGTGACAGTGATAATCTACATATAATGTTAGGGGGGACCCACTGATCATAGTGGCAGTAATAATCTACATATAATTTTAGGGGGGACCCACTGAACATAGTGGCAGTAATAATCTACATATAATTTTAGGGGGGACTCACTGATCATAGTGGCAGTAATAATCTGTATTTAATTTTAGGGGGGACTCACTGATCATAGTGGCAGTAATAATCTGCATTTAATTTTAGGGGGGACCCACTGATCATAGTGGCAGTAATAATCTATATATAATTTTAGGGGGGGGGGGGGCACTGATCATAATGGCAGTAATAATCTACATATAATTTTAGGGGGGACCCACTGATCATAGTGGCAGTAATAATCTACATATAATTTTAGGGGGGACCCACTGATCATAGTGGCAATAATAATCTACATATCATTTTAGGGGTGACTCACTGATCATAGTGGCAGTAATAATCTACATATAATTTTAGGGGGGACCCACTGATCATAGTGGCAGTGATAATCTACATATAATGTTAGGGGGGACCCACTGATCATAGTGGCAGTAATACTCTACATATAATTTTAGGGGGAACCCACTGATCACAGTGACAGTGATAATCTACATATAATGTTAGGGGGGACCCACTGATCATAGTGGCAGTAATAATCTACATATAATTTTAGGGGGGACCCACTGAACATAGTGGCAGTAATAATCTACATATAATTTTAGGGGGGACTCACTGATCATAGTGGCAGTAATAATCTGTATTTAATTTTAGGGGGGACTCACTGATCATAGTGGCAGTAATAATCTGCATTTAATTTTAGGGGGGACCCACTGATCATAGTGGCAGTAATAATCTATATATAATTTTAGGGGGGGGGGCACTGATCATAATGGCAGTAATAATCTACATATAATTTTAGGGGGGACCCACTGATCATAGTGGCAGTAATAATCTACATATAATGTTAGGGGGGACTCACTGATCATAGTGGCAGTGATAATCTACATATAATTTTAGGGGGGACCCACTGATCATAGTGGCAGTGATAATCTACATATAATGTTAGGGGGGACCCACTGATCATAGTGGCAGTAATAATCTACATATAATTTTAGGGGGGACTCACTGATCATATAGGCAGTAATAATCTACATATAATTTTAGGGGGGACTCACTGATCATATAGGCAGTAATAATCTACATATAATTTTAGGGGGGACCCACTAATCATAGTGGCAGTAATAATCTACATATAATTTTAGGCAGAACCCACTGATCACAGTGACAGTGATAATTTACACATCTGTTTAGGACAGAACCTCTAATCACAGTAATAATCTGCATTTAATTTTAGGGGGGACTCACCAATGACAGTGGCAGAGATAAACTTTATATCATTTTAGGGAGTTCCACTGATTACAACATGAATATTCTTCATAACCTTTTAGGCCCACAAATGTCATAAGAGCTTACCATCACTTACATATACAATTAGGGGGTCTCACCTTCTATGTTTAATTAAATTGGCATCCTTAAACTTAAACCCTTAGAAAATCATACATAATACATTTAATAAGGGCTTTTTCTGCTTGTTGTGTAATCGTATACATTCAGTTCAATTCTACTGGATCTGATTTATTGGCGTAGCTATTGATTTTGTTGTAAACAAATGTACTTTCACCACAGAACTTTGGGGGTGCCCTAATCAATGTAAGTGATGATCTATATAACATTTTAGGGGACTCTGTTATCAATGAGGCATAACAACATCTCCATGGAATATTTGGGGTACACAATTCACTGTTTGGAACCCTATGTATTATAATGAATCCTACAGACCTCCATTCAGTGAGGGAATCACATCATCTACATGGAATATATATATGGGGTACACAGGTCAGTGTGATAGATACATCCTATACAAAATAAGAGGGGACTTAGCAGAGAAATCACATCATCTATATGGAATATATGGGCTACACAGATCAATGTCAAAAATTGGACATCTTAAAAAAAACAAAAACAAAACATAGGGGACTTATTCTATATGGAATATTTGTGGGACACAGATCAGTGTGATGCATAGTACATCCTATATAAAATAATAGGGGGCTTAGCAGAGAAATCACATCATCTATATGGAATACAGTATTGGGGGTACACAGATCAATGTTAGAAATTGTACGTCCTATATAAAATAATACGGAACCTGGTGGAGCAATCACATCATCAATATGGAATATTTGGGGGTACACAAATTGGTGCTTGAGATATTACACCCTATATAAGATAATAATGGACTAGGAGTTAGCTCAGGTCATCTTTATGGAATATTTGGGGTACCCAGATCAATGTTAGACATTGGACATCCTATATAAAATAATAGGGGGCTTGGTGGAGGAATCACATCATCTATATGGAATATTTGGGGTATACAAATCTGTGTTAGGGATATTCAATCCTTTATAAAATAATATGGGACTTAAGATTCCATATGGAATATTTGGGGTACACAGATCAGGTTGACAGGTATTACATCCTATATAAAATAATAGTGGACTGGGGGGGGGGGCAGATAATCTATGTGGAATATTTGGGGTACACAGATCAGTGTTACAGCTATTATCCTATATAATAAAGTATGGAGCTCAAGGGGGCCATCAAATCATCTATATGTAATAATTGGGGTACACGGATCAATTTTAGAAATATGACATCTTATATAAAATAATAATGGACTGTGTATGAATCATATGACCTATGTGGAATATTTGTGGTACACAGATTAGTGTATATAAACTAATAGGGGTCTCAAGGGGGTCATCACATCATCTATATGGAATATTTGGGGTACACAGATTGGGTGACAGCCAGGGCACCCACTGTATGGGATCATATAATACACGGATGTTTCCAGGGAAGGGTCAGTGTGGGGATCACCCAATGTACTTAGAACATATGATGAATACAGATGAGTGAAGGAAATCATACAATATATATCATATTTAGGAGGCTCAGATCAGTCGGGATGACAGAATGGAACTGTCTGTGTAGACAGATCAATGAATTCTGATATAGATATATTATTGGGGGGTCAGTGATCAGTATTGGGGGTCCTGGTAAAGATGTATTATTGGGAGGTCAATGATGAGTGTTAGGGGAATCTGATGAAGATACATTATTGGGTGATCAGTGGTCAGTGTTGGGGTTTTTTGATAAAGATACATTATTGGGGGGTCCTGATATAGATGTATTTTTGGGAGGTCAGTGATCAATGTTGGGGGTCCTGAATAGATGTATTATTGGGGGGGTCCTGAATAGATGTATTATTGGGGGGGGGGGTCCTGAATAGATGTATTATTGGGGAGGGGGTCCTGAATAGATGTATTATTGGGAGGTCAGTAATCGGTGTTGGGGGGTCCTGAATAGACGTATTATTGGGGGGTCCTGAATAGATGTATTATTGGGGGGGGGGGTCCTGAATAGATGTATTATTGGGGGGGGGTCCTGAATAGATTATTGGGAGGTCAGTAATCAGTGTTGGGGGTCCTGAATAGACGTATTATTGGGGGGTCCTGAATAGATGTATTATTGAGGGGGGGAGGTCAGTGATCAGTGTTGGGGGGTCCTGAATAGATGTATTATTGGGGGGTCCTGAATAGATGTATTATTGAGGGGGGGAGGTCAGTGATCAGTGTTGGGGGGTCCTGAATAGATGTATTATTGGGGGGTCCTGAATAGATGTATTATTGGGGGGGGGGGGTCCTGAATAGATATATTATTGGGGGTGACACATGTCGGGGGGAAGGACTCGGTCGGTACTCACCAGTCGGTATGGGGGTCATCGATGATGAGCAGCACTCGGGACTTTCTCCCGGGCCCCCCCACACTTTGCTCCCCAAGACCAGCCGAGGCCGCCGTCTGTTTCACCGCGTTGGAGATGGAGGAGAAGAATCCCCCCGCCGTCTGTCCGGAGGGTCTCCGATCCGGTCCGGTAGGTGGGGGTGGCTGGGGGGGTTCGGGTCTCTGCAGGTCGGTCATGTAACCATTGGGGAGGTTGGCGATGAAGCTGCTGTCCGACAACCGGCGCCGGAGGAAGTTCATGGCGGAGGATGTGCCGGGGATGAGCGGAGGATGAGCCGGGGATGGGAGGATGGAGAGCGGCTGGACGGCTCTGGATGGAGAGATGGACGGAGAGCCGCTTCCTGCTGCCTGCTCCGCTCACTGCTCCTTCCCGGGGGGCGGGGCTGTCAGAGAGAAGGGGAGGAGCCGAGTAATCTGCAGTGATACCTGACCCCCCCCCCCCCTTCCCCCTCCACACCCACATCCCAACACCGGGGAGGACCGGGAACCACTGTGTGCATGAGGATCAGAGGACCACTGTGTGCATGAGGATCAGAGGACCACTGTGTGCATGAGGATCAGAGGACCACTGTGTGCAGGATGACCAGAGGACCACTGTGTGCAGGATGATCAGAGGACCACTGTGTGCAGGATGATCAGAGGACCACTGTGTGCAGGATGAATGGGTACCACTTGTACAGAATGATAAGGGGACCACTGTGTGCATGATGATAAAGGATGATCAGAGGACTACTGTGTGCAGGATGATCAGAGGACCACTGTGTGCAGGATGAATGGGTACCACTTGTACAGAATGATAAGGGGACCACTGTGTGCATGATGATAAAGGATGATCAGAGGACTACTGTGTGCAGGATGATCAGAGGACCACTGTGTGCAGGATGAATGGGTACCACTTGTACAGAATGATAAGGGGACCACTGTGTGCATGATGATAAAGGATGATCAGAGGACCACTGTGTGCAGGATGATTGGGGTACCACTTGTACAGAATGATAAGGGGACCACTGTGTGCATGATGATAAAGGATGATCAGGGGACCACTGTGTGCAGGATGATCAGGGGACCACTGTGTGCAGGATGATTGGGGTACCACTTGTACAGAATGATAAGGGGACCACTGTGTGCATGATGATAAAGGATGATCAGGGGACCACTGTGTGAAAGATGATCAGGGTTTCTCTGTGTAAAGGATGACCAGGGGATCACTGTGTGAAGGATGATCAGGGTTTCTCTGTGTAAAGGATGACCAGGGGATCACTGTGTGAAGGATGATCAGGATACTATTGTGTGAAGAATAAGAGGAAAACCATGTGACGAATGATCAGGAGACCACTGTGGAAAGGATGATCAAGTGACCACTGTGTGGAGAATGAGCAGGGCTTCTCTATGTAAAGGATGGTGATGGGACCACTTTGTGAATGATGATCAGGGTTCCACTGTGTAACAGATGACCAGAGTACCACTGTGTGGGGATGATTAGGGTATCACTGTCTGGAGGATGCTGATCTGGGGCCACTGTGTGAGGGATGTAAACAATGCTAAACAGAGTGTCACTACATGAGGTTAAGAGGATGGTCAGGAGACCACTGTCTATGGAGGATGACCAGGGGACAGCTGTGTGCAGGAGGATCAGGGCACCATTGTGTGAAGGACACTGATTAAGGGACATTGTGTAGAGGATGCTAATCAGAGTACTACTGTGTAAAAGATGATTTGGGGACAGCTGTGTGAAGGAGGATCAGGGTACCATTATGTGCAGGATGGTGCTCAGGGTACCACTGTGTAAAGGATGCTTTGGGTACCACTGTGTAGTGAATGCTAAGGGACCCACTGGGTTGAGGGTTCTCATTGTACTACAGTGTGGATAGCACTGTTCAGTATTCCACTGTCTAAAGGATGCTGCTGAAAGTACCACTGTGTGGATGATTCTTAGTGTAGCAGTGCATGGATAATACTGCTCAGGGTCCCACTGTGTGGAGGATTATGTTTGGGGAATCATTATGTGTCAGGTCCTGTTTAGGGTAGCACTGTGTGAAGGATGCTAATCAAGGCTCCACTCTGTTGAGGTTGCTCAGGGTACCACTGTGTGGATGGTGCTCAGTGTACCATACTGCATACAAATGGCAACCACCCCAACCTTTAACAAGCCTTTGCAGCAAGAAGCACTTAGAAGGGCAACGTACATCAAAAAGAAACAAAAATTCCCAGCTCACTCACCAGCTTAATCCTTTCTCTGCAGCCTCAGCTGCAGAGTGAATGAACATAAAGCACTCTGTACAGAGACTTTCTATTCATTCACAAACTGAAGCATTGCCACAGGGGGATTGGTTCTTTTAATTGGGCCCATTCCTCCTGCTTTGGGCTCCCCTGTTGAACTTATGGGGCCTGGACCATATAGAGGAGGGTAGGTGCTACCCCCTTATCAGCAGCCCTGCTTGTATATGTTGAGGGCACCACTCCCTAGGTGATGTTCAGGTTACCATTCTGCACAAGATATTGAGGCTACCACTGTTGTACAGGATGCTGAACGTACCCCTGTGCCCAAGACTCTGGGACCTAGCCTTGATGGGTGTCTAGATCTCTGGCAGAGGCGATGGATGTTGTGCCAGAGAAGGCAAAGTGACTGATGCTGACTATGAAAGATTGATCAGTATATGTAAAAGGAACTCTCTGGGAGGGACGCTCTGTATGTAAGCTGGGAAGGGATTTCTGTTTGTATCTTGAAGGGCTGTTGCCTGTAAGCGTATAGAAAACATTCCGTGTAAGCCCAGGGTTGCTCTATACCGCCTGTCTAGGAAGGATGCTTTGCATAAATGGAGAGAATTAATCTGGAACAAATGCAGGGAGATAGATGCTGACTGTATTGTGGTTGGGAAGCTGCAGCTGTAGAAGGTATTCTTAATAGAATGGTTGTGGAGGATGTGTTACCTCGAAGGTTTCTCTGCAGAGGAGGCTGGATGAAGTGAGGAATCCCCGGTTTAGAGAAATGATGAGATGGGCTACGTTTGGAATAATACATATGTGATAGTGTATCCCTAAAGCTGAAATAGATAAGATACTAATTGGGGAGAGATGTTAAACTATATAAAGTAATTTGAACTCTCACTGGCACCCCCTGGTCAGTGACTAATTCTGATCAAAACAAAATATTTGTCATGGTGTAAATATTGAATGCATATTAGGCTTCATTAACACTTGCCATTTCTGGAACACAGGACAAAGTGCACAGGAAACTTGTGTTTTGGCACGCGTTTTGGAAATGCGCTGCAAATGTGCATTGTAATTTCGGTGCCATTAAATGTTAATGGCACCCCTAACATGGTTACCAGACACAAGTTTGGTCACGCAGCAAACATTGTAAAAAATGCACACTGAATAGACACGCAACGCCCCACGCCCAATAAGGTTCTGGAGCGTCTTTGTTGCATTTGTTGCATGCATAGGGCAAGCCATTCAAGTGCATGGCCTGCCTCAAAATTTAATTGAAAATCCACTGTGTGAAGAATGCCGATCAGCATACCATTGTGTGAAGGACACTCCTCATGGTACCACTGTATAGAGGATGCTGCACAGGGTACCACTGTGTGAACAATGCTGCTCAGGTCATGCTGCTCAGGGTACCACTGTGCAAATGATGCTGCGCAGGGTACCACTATGTGAAGGATGCTGCTCAGAGTACCACTTTGTGGAGGATGCCACTCAGCATACAACTGTGTGAAGGATGTTGCTTAGGGTGCGACTGCATAGAGCAGTGTTTCTCAACTCCAGCACTCAAGGCGCCCCAACAGGTCATGTTTTCAGGCTCTCCATTATTTTGCACAGGTGATTTGATCAGTTTCACTGCCTTAGTAATTACCACAGCTGGTTCATTGGAGGGAAATCCTGAAAACATGACCTGTTGGGGCGCCTTTAGGACTGGAGTTGAAAAACACTGGCATAGAGGATGCTGCTCATGGTACCACTGTGTGAACAATGCTGCTCAGGATACCTCTGTGTAGAGGATGCTGCTCGGGGTACCACTGTGTGAATGATGCCACTCATGGTACCACTTTGTGGTGGATGATGCTTAGCATACAATTGTGTGAAGGATGTTGCTCAGGGTACCACTGTGTGATGAATGCTAATTAGGGTACCAATGTGCACATATGTTGAGGGTGCTCAGGATACCATTCTGTGAATGATACTCAAAATACCACTATGTAAAGGATGCTGCTCAGGGTATCTCTGTGTGAAGGATGCTCAGGCTACCACTGTGTGAAGAATGTGAATTGTGGTACTACTGTGTGAAGGATGCTCAAGATATCACTGGTGGAGTGTGCTGCTCAGGGTAACCCTATGTAGAGGATGCTGCTCGGGGTATCAGGGAGAAAGATGCTCATCAAGGCACCGCTCTTTGGAGAATGCTCAGGATAATGTTGTGTGAAGGCTGTTGCTTAAGGTACCAATGTGTGAAGGTTGTTTAAGGCACCACTGTTTGAAGGCTGCTTAGGGTACCACTGTGTGAGGAATGTTTAGGGTACCAGTGTGGGTGGTGCTCAGGGTACAATTGTGTGAAAGATGCTAAGGTTACCACTGTATGAATGATGCTTATCAGGGTACCACAGTGTAAAGGATGCTGCTTGGGGTACCACAGTGTAAAGGATGCTCAGGGTACCATTATGTGAAGGATGTTGATCAGGGTGCCATCTGTCAAAGATGCTGCTGAGAGGGTATCACTGTGTGAAGGATGCCAATCAGTGTACCACTGTATGGAGGATTCTTCCCAGGCTAGCACTGTACCACATTACATACTAAGGGTGCCTGTTTATGCTCAGGGTACCACTCTAAATACTAAGGGTGCTTGTACAGTATACAGGGCTGCTGTTATAAATCATTGGGCCCTGTACAGTGTAGCTAACAGAATAGTAAACCAAGCCTATCAGGTGGATCCAGCCACATAAACAAGCCACTGATTCATGCAACCAGTATACCTATAAGCTTGAGCCCTTTAATTATGTTTTGGCGAAATATCAGGGGTCCAAACAGACACCCAACGTCTCACTTTTGAGACAGAGAATGAGATTGAGGCTATAGATTCCTCAATCCTTTCTCTGCAGCCTCAGCTGCAGAGCGAATGAGCAGAAAGCGCTCTGTACAGGGACTCCCTGTTTATTCACAAACTGAAGCATTGTAAACATTGTAATTGGGCTCATTCCTCCTGCTCTGGGTCCCCCTGTTGAACTTAGGGGGCCTGGACCATTTAGAGGAGGGTAGGTGCTACCCCCTTATAAGCAGCTCTGCTTGTATATGTCGAGGGCATCACTCCCTAGATGATAAAGTATAGTGAAAGAGGTGATTGGCGCTCCCTAGATTGCGTATATGTGGCCAGTCAGTGGTGTACACCTGTAAATTAAAACGTGCAAAAAAACTCTAAAGTGATGACTAAGTGGTAAACTAAAACATAGTAAATGTACAAACTAGTACCACATCACAAATAAAAACGGTGACCAAGTAAGCTCCAGGTTCACAGGCAGTGCCTGGTACTGATATACCAAATCTGATGAATAACCTGCAAATGGTAAAGTGACACCTAACTGATAAATCCAAAATTAAACAAAAAAGCAATCATAACATAATTAGCTACTGTGAATGAAGTGACCGCAAAGCGAGCCCACTTCACTTCCGTGATTCCACTAATGCGGTAGATATATAAAAAATGTTTATAAGTGAATATACAAATAATAGTCCATATAATGTGTATATAGTTTATCTTAACTCAATATGAGTAACGCACAAATGGTTATCAATGCTACACTAACAGGTGTGAAAAAATTGGACTTTGTAGGCACCAGTCATAAAATCAAATACCAAAATTTTATTCATACAAAAATACAAACAACATACATATTGTTAAAACATTGCAGCGTGTTGCAAAACAATGACAAATGCTCTCTCATATATACATCAAAGCACAAAGAGGGGTACCCCTTAAAGCCGAGGGAACAACAGAGGTTACCACCCCTTATTGGGCATAGGAGACATCAAACCAGTGTATCTCTCTACATGTTTCGCAATTGAATGCTTCCTCAGGAGCCTGTTTGAGTCATCTGTAGAAAGAGAGGGGGGAGAGAGCAAACACCAAAATATATAGGAAAAATTACCATACATTCTGAAATTACATAGATAAAGCGTCTCGATCAGTGTTAACGAGAACCAGAAGGGGGGCCATCCAGTGAACCCAACAACCAGCCATAAAACGGTGACAACCAATCACATGCGGGGACGTGTCTGGTAGCGAATTAGTAGCTCATAGTACGATAGTAGAAAGAAGAGTCCCAACTGCCAGGGAAAGATTTTAAGGTAATACCAAATAAACCCAAACGGGTGGTAAAGTTGAGGCCAGATTAACTGTGTTAAGCAAGAGTGGGAAAAAAGGGAAAAAAGAAAAAAAGGGGGGGGGGGAATGGGGAAAGACCAAGCAGGGACCAGGGGGTGGGGGAAAGAGGCTGGAGTAGGACAGGGGAAGGGGGAGGCAAGAGTGGGAAGCGGGATGGAAGAAGGAGAGTAAACGGGAAAAAAAGAAAGAGAGAGGGGGGGGAAGAAAGGGGAGAAAAGAAACAGAAAGAAAGGGAAGGACAAAGAAAGAAAGAAAGAGGCAGAAAGAAAGAAAAAGAGAGGGCGTTTCGTCAGACGTCACTGAGGACGTCTATGACGAAACGCGTACAACGGCGCCACGCACGCTACGTCATTTCCTGGTCTAGTTGCAGGTGGAACGCAGCGCGGTGCTGCTGTCTCCCATGTATGGCATTAGCGTTCTCTGCACTATAAGGCTCACTTATTACCATTAGCCGGTTCTTATATGCACCAGAGCCTGGCGAACAGCCTCTTGGTTAGACTTATTAGCCTTTCTGGGACTATCATTTTTTACCCTTCATTTTAAATATATTTTTTCTATTTGTATCCAGTTGTTCTACATATATTTTTTCATTTTTTAATAAATGAAGTAATTTACTACACTATGGGAGTCCACATCTCTCTCCTTTTATGAGGAACCTACTACAGATCACACTACAAACTACCTGAAGAAAGGAAGTATATCCCAGGCACTGGAACAACTATGGTGGAGTGACTGCAGTGGTTGCAACTATAAGCGTATTACCCCTGCGGGGGTGAGTGAATTCGGTGAGTAGGGACCCTGGAGGGGGAGCACAGAGTCACCAGAAGATTTTTGAGAGCACCTAAGTCACCATTTGTGCGTTACTCATATTGAGTGAAGGTAAACTATATACACATTATATAGACTATTATTTGTATATTCACTTATAAACATTTTTTATATATCTACCACATTAGTGGAATCACGAAGTGGAGTGGGCTCGCATTGCGGTCACTTCATTCACAGTAGCTAATTATGTTATGATTGCTTTTTTGTTTAATTTTGGATTTATCAGTTAGGTGTCACTTTACCATTTGCAGGTTATTCATCAGATTTGGTATATCAGTACCAGGCACTGCCTGTGAACCTGGAGCTTACTTGGTCACCATTTTTATTTGTGATGTGGTACTAGTTTGTACATTTACTATGTTTTAGTTTACCACTTAGTCATCACTTTAGAGTTTTTTTGCACGTTTTATTTTACAGGTGTACACCACTGACTGGCCACATATACGCAATCTAGGGAGCACCAATCACCTCTTTCACTATACTTTCTCATATTTATAGACCCCTTTGGGGAGCTCTTTTAGGGAAGGCTGCACACCTAGTGGGTATCCTAAGCGCAGTCACCTACCATCCATTTTTACTCCCTAGATGATGTTCAGGGTATCATTCGGCACAAGATTATCAGGTCACCTGAGTCCAGGTGACAGATGCACCCCGTTGGGGTCTGGAGTGCACCGCAAGGTAGTGGACCCTATGGCTGACTGCTGCTGATCGAGCCCTGGGTGGTGTTCAGGAAAGCATGTACTCTGAGCACCAACACGGATCACACTGGGAGCTAGGGCATGAGATTTGGGCCCCTGATGGTGGAGATGGACTTGACTACCGTCTTTCTCCAGGTCGCGGCCCCCAGAGTCTCCCAGCTCACGCTCACAGTAGAGTACAGGAAGGTAGAGAGGAAGCAGCAGACTGCGACAACAAAGGATAGTCAGGAGATAAGCCAAAAGGTCAGGGCAACAAGCAGATATGGATAGTCAAAGAACACGCCAGGGATATGAAGCAGACGAGGACAGTCAAGAACAAGCCAAGGTCGGTAAACAGGATCAGACATAGGACACAGAGCAATAAGCACACGGGAGCCAAAACACACAATATTGATCAGCAGAGCTGGCTTGCAGTGCTCAGGTTAATATAGGGTTCCCTGATAGGGGCTGGGGTGGAGCCATGCTTTGAGGAGAGATTACTTAAGCAGCCAGGTGAGAGTGGCTGGCCTCGTAAGCTTAACACATGGAGAGGTAAGCTGACAGACAAACATTACTGCATATTCAAATCATGACAAAGATATTGAGGCTACCACTGTTGTACAGGATGCTGAGTGTAGCCCTGTGCCCAAGACTCTGGGACCTCGCCTTGATGGGTGTCTAGGTCTCTGGCAGAAGCGATGGATGTTGTGCCAGAGAAGGCAAAGTGACTGATGCTGACTATGAAAGATTGATCAGTATATGTAAAAGGAACTCTCTGGGAGGGATGCTCTGTATGTAAGCTGGGAAGGGATTTCTGTTTGTATCTTGAAGGCCTGTTGCCTGTAAGCGTATAGAAAATATTCCCTGTAAGCCCAGGTTTGCGCTATACTGCCAGTCTAGGAAGGGTGCTTTGCATAAATGGAGAGAATAAATCTGGAACAAATGCAGGGGGATAGATGCTGACTGTATTGTGGTTGGAAAGCTGCAGCTGTGGAAGGTATTGTTACAAAATGGTTGTGAAGGATGTGTTACCTCAAAGGTTTCTCTGCAGAGGAGACTGGATGAAGTGAGGGAAATTATGAGATGGGCTGCATTTGGAATAATGCATATGTAATAGTGTATCCCTGAAGCTAAAATAGATATGATACTAATTGGAGAGAGATGTTAAAATATATAAAGTAATTTGAACTCTCACTGGCACCCCCTGGTCAGTGACTAATTCTGGATGAAACAAAATATTTGTCATGGTGTAAATTATGAATGCATATTAGGCTTCATTAACACTTGGCATTTCTGGAACACAGGACAAAGGTAATTAATCAACTCATCTCATCTTTTAGAAGAAAATGACCAGGCCAATTTAATAGACTGTGTTGACATGGACAAACTTCTGGACAAATGTGCCTAGACGACAGATCTACCTCCTCCATCAGGTTCAATGCTCAGAAAAAAATCTGACCACTATCCCTTTCCCAGTATTAACCCAAATGTGGTGGCCTTTCTCAGATTAGTCTCTAGAAATATTGACAAACTGCCACTGCAATCCAAACATGAACAAAACTTAACTTAACTTATGAGGAACAACAATCCCTTAAGGACCTTCCCAACAATCTCATGTTCACTATGATTTACCATCCCCATGAGGTTACCTTCCTGGATGTTATGGTAACACGCGACACAAACGACATACTCCAAAGTCGCCTTTATCGTAAGTCCTTGGCAGGTAATTCTCTTTTACTCGCCTCCAGGTTTCACCCCAAGCCTTTCCTGAGATCAATTCCCTACAGTCAATACCTCAGGACCAGAAGAAACTGCTCAGATGAAGTATCATTTTATGAGAAAGTACTAAAATTAAAGGATCGACTTTTAGAAAGAGGCTATACTCGAACATGTTTAAAGAAAGCTTATAAAAAAGCAATGGCCTTCACTAGGAGCGAATTATTTTATGGGACAAAAAAAAACTAAAAAGCAGGACCATTCCACCAGAATCATCATGTGATTTTTCAAGCAACATTGCAAAATTAGACACATTATACAAAGACACTGGCATCTTCTGTCTTTGGACTCCAACGTAAGTAGATTTGTTTTGCAAACTCCCCAGATTACGTACAGGAGCTCTATGTCACTTAGGGACTCCCTCACTCAGAGCAAATACAGGGCTGAAAAAAGAAAAGATCCAAGCAAATATAGAGGTGCATACACCTATGGAGGATGCAACCACTGTAGATACATATACACCTGTTCTTCCATCGCGCTACCAAATGGTCGGAGGCAAAACATTATGTGAACTGTTAAACATATGGAGTAGTATATCTTCTACTTTGTGATTGCGGCTCTTTTTATGTTGGGAAGACCAAAAATGAATGGTGCAAAATAATTTATAGACATATACTCAGCATGCAAACTTCTAACCCTGAATTACCCTTTGGAAGACATGTCCGAGTTATCCATGAGGGGGTCTGTCCCAGGGTAAAATTTTGGGCTCTTGATCGGATCCACCCCAGTGCCCGAGGAGGAGATTGGAACAAACTTCTTCTCCTGAGGGAACTGAGGTGGATCCATTCGCTTAAAGCCACTACATTTCCAGGCCTCAATGAGGCGACCCACTACTAACCTTTCCTGGAGGGTTTTGCCTCCAGTGGTATGGAACAGTAATTCCATCTCCTCCCTTTTTCATATGCCTCCTATGCCTGCGTTTTCAGGAGGACAATCATGCCTACCCATGGTTACGTTTCATTACTATCAATATCACTATTTCATGATCAGTTGATATCACATCATATATTTTATATATATATAATTTTCTATAAACAACCCTTACTTCATCTTTTTATTTGTCATTATTATTTTTATTTAATAAACATCGACTTAATTTCATTTTTTTTTTTTTTGATACGTTTCCTTCCATTTTGAGGTCCTTTGTTTGGCTCTGGGCGACCGGTTTGGTCGGTGCACCCGGCACACCCAGGCCGGTGGGATTCAGGCGGCCTCTGGCGCTTGGGGTTGTATCCCCTCGTGTCACCCCTGCCTTCATCGCATCTGCCGTGTTCTGCCGCCCACTTCCGGGTCACGCTACGCACGACTCATGTGACCCCGTGATGTCATTTCCACCTGCCCTCCGCCCCATTCTTGGCATTGTTGGCCGCACCCATGGGCTTGGGTGGCCATTGTGTCAGTAGGTTCCGAGCGCATGACGTTGCCACTCATTCCACGCCCCCCTTGCGGGGGCCTTGCGGGGCGACGCCGTGCGCTTAGTTCCCGGGGGATTCACCTCAGTGGCGTTTGTTATGACGCTTATGGACGGGCCATTGCTTGGGTCAGGTATTCCTCCTCCCCTCATCACCGGTGGCCTCAATTACCTCATGTGCGTCCCTATATATGGACAGTCTCCTCCCCTAGCATGTGATCTGGCCTCTGTCATCAGGACGCAGTGTGCGATGAGGAGCTGTCCTGGCAGGTATGCATTTAATCTTGGGCTCCCTTATTTTTCGTTACTACGATGGTGATTGGAACTTATGATGGATGTAGTGAGGGTGAAGGAACCTTTGTGCTTCCTTTTTTTTCCCCCCACCACCATATCACCACAACACCTCATTTATATTGTTGCATATATGTATAGATCTATGCATATAATGCACACACACACATATATATATATATATATATATATATATATATATATATATATATATATATATATATATATATATATATATATAGTTCTTCATTCAAAGCCCCTCAACTAAACAACCAGTGTCTGGATAATGTCTATGTGTGGACGCCTTACACCGTAGAGGACATCCTCACTAAGGGTAATCCATAAATACTCCCCCTTCGCTGATGAAGGAGTTCAACTAAGATTCCTTAGCTACCTTTCTGGCTGAGGCTTTCCTGGTCTATGACAGGTGAATTCTCTCTATGATAAGGTATGTGAGGTTGAACTAATACATTTCCACCTTATTTAAACTATTACACACATATACTGTACATATATCTCCCCTTCTTATTTCTCCCCCTGTCCATACCAGGTGATCCCTGTGCACCCCACATGACTGTCCAGTAGCCAAGAGGGCCTCGTACACTTTTTTTTCTTCTTGTTTTTACTCTGGCTGTATTTATTACAAACATTAATCTTACCATTGGTCAACCTTGTGCTTTGTTCCTCTGCAGAGTTGAATCTCAACCTTTTTTACAAGTGCACAGGAAACGTGTGTTTTGGCACACGTTTTGGAAGTACGCTGCAAATGCGCATTGTATAACATGGCACCCCTAACATGGTTACCAGACACAAGTTTTGTCACGCAGCAAACATGCCAAAAAATGCACACTGAATAAACAAGCAACGTTTCATGCTCGATAAGGTTCTGGAGCTTCTTTATTGCATTTGTTGCATGCATAGGGTAACCCATTCAAGTGCATGGCATGCCCCAAAATTTCATTGAAAATTCACTGTGTGAAGAATACCGCTCAGCATACCATTGTGTGAAGGACGCTGCTCATGGTACCACTGTGTAGAGGATGCTGCTCAGGGTACCACTGTGTGAAGGATGCTGCTCAGGGGACCACTGTGTGAATGATCCTGCTCAGGTCACCACTGTGTGAAGAATGATGCTCAGGGGACCACTGTGTGAACGATGCCGCTCAGGGTACCACTGTGTGAACGATGATGCTCAGGGTACCACTGTGTGAAGGATGCTGTTCAGGGTACCACTGTGTACAGGAAGTTGCTCAGGGTACCACTGTGTGAATTATGCTGCTCAGGGTACCACTGTGTGAATTATGCTGCTCGGGGTACCACTGTGTGAACGATAATGCTCAGGGTACCACTGGAACAATGCTGCTCAGCAGATCGCTGTGTGAAGATGCTCAGGGTACCATTGTGTTATCAATGCTGCTCAGGGTACCACTGTGTAGAGGATGCTGCTCAGGGTACCACTGTGTTATCGATGCTGCTCATGGTACCACTTTGTGGAGGATGCTGCTCAGCATACAACTGTGTGAAGTTGCTCAAGGTACCACTGTGTGAATGATGCTGCTCAGGAGATGCCTTTGTAGAGGATGCTGCTCAGGGTACCACTGTGTGAACGATGATGCTCAGGGTACCACTGTGTGGAGGATGCTGCTCAGGGTACCACTATGTGAATGCTGCTGCTCAGGGTACCACCGTGTGAACAATATTGCTCAGGGTACCACTGTATGAATGATGATGCTCAGGCTACCACTGAGTGGAGGATGCTGCTCAGGGTACCACTTTGTGAATGATGCTGCTCAGGGTACCACTGTGTGAACAATTCTGCTCAGGGTACCACTGTGCAGAGGATGTTGCTCAGGGTACCACTGTGTAGAGGATGTTGCTCAGGGTACCACTGTGTAGAGGATGTTGCTCAGGGTACCACTGTGTAAATGATGTTGCTCAGGATAGCAGTGTGTAGAGGATGCTGCTCAAGGTACCACTGTGTGAATGATGCTGCTCAAGGTACCACTGTGTGAATGATGCTGCTCAGGGTATCACTGTGTGAACGATGCTGCTCAGGGTACCACTGTGTGAATTATTCAAGAGACTGTGACACCCCGCGAGATGGTACCCCTGATGACTGCACCCAGGGCCGGCCCTACCATGGGACCCAGTGGGCCCATGGTCCCAGGCGGCCTCTTAAGAGGGGCGGCAGTCGGCAGTGACAAGTTGTACCCGTACATCACAGTGGCCAGAGGCGTACTAAGTGGGGGTCTGCACTGAACGGGGGGCTGCACTGAAGAGGGGGGCTACACTGAAGGAGGTGCTGCACTGAAAGGGGGGTCTGCACTGAACGGGGGCTACACTGAAGGGGGGCTACACTGAAGGGGGTCTGCACTGAAGGGGGGCTACACTGAAGAGGGGGTCTGCACTGAATGGGGGATACACAAAAGGGGGTCTGCACTGAATGGGGCCTACACTGAAGGGGGATCTGCACTGAACAGGGACTACACTGAAGGGGGGTCTGCACTGAATAGGGGCTACACTGAAGGGGGGTCTGCACTGAACGGGGGCTACACTGAAGGGGGGTCTGCACTGAATGGGGGCTACACTGAAGGGGGGGTCTGCACTGAACGGGGGCTACACTGAAGGGGGGTCTGCACTGAACGGGGGCTACACTGAAGGGGGGTCTGCACTGAACGGGGGCTACACTGAAGGGGGGGTCTGCACTGAATGGGGGCTACACTAAAGGTGGCAGGTGCAGGTGGCATCGTGGCAAGTGACAATCCACAATGTGTGACGTTGTGGCAAGTGACAATCTGCAATGTGTGGCAGGTAACGTCGTGGCAAGTGACAATCCGCAACGTGTGGCAGGTGGCATTGTGGCAAGTGACAATCCACAATGTGTGACATTGTGGCAAGTGACAATCCACAATGTGTGGCAGGTGACATTGTGGCAAGTGACAATCTGCAACATGTGGCAAGTGATAATCCACATCTGGTGACAGGTGACAGGTGACGCGGCACGTGCATAATTTTTTTTTTAGCAATACGGTGTTTCTAACTGGGGGGGGTGGGACTAACTGGAGGAGGGGAGAGATCTCTGTTCCTAATCACTAGGAACAGCAGATCTGCCTCTCCTCCCCTGTCAGAATGGGGATCTGTCTGTTTACATTGACATATCCCCGTTCTGGCTCTCTGTGGAGCGATTGTGGGTGGCCGACTGACATCACGTCTGCCGGCCATGCACAGGTCCTTTTATACTCCTATATACATGAATAGAGCCATGACAGGTCCTCTTTATACTCCTACATACATGTATAGAGCCATGACAGGTCCTCTTTATACTTCTACATACATGTATAGTGCCATGACAGGTCCTCTTTATACTCCTATGCATGTATAGAGCCTAGACAGATTCTCTTTCTACCCCTATATACATGTATAGAGCCATGAAAGGTCCTCTTTATACTTCTATATACATGTATAGAGCCATGACCGGTCTTCTTTATACTCCTTTATACATGTATAGTGCCATGACAGGTCCTCTTTATTCTCTTATATACATGTATAGAGCAATGAGAGGTCCTCTTTATACTCCTATACATGTATACAACCATTACAGGTCCTGTTTATATTCCTACATACATGTATTGAGCCATGACACGTCCTTTTAAACTCAAATATACACATGTATAGAGCCCTGACAGGTCTTTTTATAGTCCTACATACATCTATAGAGCCATGACAGATCCTGTTTATGCTCCTACATACATGTATAGAGCCATAACAGGTCCTCTTTATAATCCTGCATACATGTATTGAGCCATGACACATCCTTTTACACTCCTATACACATGTATAGAGCCATGACAGGTCCTCTTTATACTCCTACATACATGTATAGAGCCATAACAGGTCCTCTTTATACTTCTATATACATGTATAGAGCCATGACAGGTCCTCTTTATACTCCTATATACATGTATAGAACCATGACAGGTCCACTTAAGTTAGCATGATATAAAATAATAGATGTGGGGGCATTTGGGTGGGCATGATTTTTTTTTTTGGGGTGGGGGGGCAGCATTTCATTCTTGGTACCTGGCAGCACAATGTCTTGGGCCAGCCCTGACTGCACCTAAATCCAAACCTAACCAATGAAGATACCAGACTGTGTAGTTGCCCGATAACCTAAGTATAGCCAGTAACGAGGTCAGGGAGTCCTCAGATGAGCCGGTCTTACTGGATTGTGATCTCCCCTGTAAAAGTGATTCCTTGATGAACCAATCCTGCTCACACCTAGGTATGTGACATGAAATCTAATAGTCCTGGTGGTAAATGTATAACAAGGGATGAGACCGTAAGTGCTGGCTGGATGGTGAGAAAAAGTCTTCATCCACTAATGATACCGCTTATTGTACCATACAATGTCATATACAGATATGGATCATATGAAAATAATCCATATGAGCCTGCTGAACAGTGGCACAAGGGAGCACAAATAAATAATAGCATATATCCGATCCGGCCAGTAAGTGAATGGATCCCGCCCAGTGTTGCCAACCGCCAGTATTTCTACTGGCAGCCTGTAAAAAATGGGCACTTTTCTCCTGCCAGTAAATGCCAGTGACAGAAAAAGGTTGCCAGTAAAAAATATGGCTGTGACTTACTATAAGAAATATGTTTTTTGCCTTAAGATCTATATTAAAGGGATTGTAAACCCTCAGCGTTTTTCACCTTAATGCATTCTATGTGGATGAAAATTGTGCCAAGGCCCAGGTGGGGGGCGGCGGTCTGGGTAATGATACCTTTTTTTGCTCCCGATTTGTCAGAAAAAGGCTGGTGTTTGCACTTCAATCATCACGACACCATGGTTAATATGATGTCAGGATGATTGAAGCGCATTATTTTTATTATTATATTGTAATATAAAATTAAATAGTTCAACTCACCATAATGCAGAATCTGCCACCAGATGCAGCATGTCACTTGCCACCAGATGCAGCTTGCCACGGTGCCTATCACCAGATTACCACTTTCCACATCGCCTGCCACCAGATGCAGATTGCCCCAGCCATATGCCACCCGATGCAGATTGCCACATGCCAGCTGATGCAGATTGCCACAGTCACATGCCACCAGATGAAGATTGCCGCATGCCACCAGATGCAGATTGCCACCAGATGCAAACTGCCACAGTCACTTGCCACATGCCACCATATGCAGATTGCCACATGCCACCAGATGGAGATTGCCACATGCCACCAGATGCAGATTGCCACAGTCACTTGCCACATGCCACCATATGCAGATTGCCACATGCCACCAGATGGGGATTGCCACATGCCACCAGATGGAGATTGCCACAGTCACTTGCCACATGCCACCAGATGCAGATTTACACATGTCACCAGATGCAGATTGCACATGCCACTGTCTCCTGCCTCCTAGACGCAAATTGTCACTAAGCACAGAGGCAGTGCAGTGGAGTGCTGGGTTCCGCATGAGAGAGAACAGTGGTGATGTGGGGCGGGCGGTGAGAGATGATGTCATCTTTCTGCTCCCCGCTTCACTTCCAACAGTATACTGGCCCGGCTGTGTGGGTGGAACAACGGTGATGCGGGCAGGCGGTGGGAGATGATGTCATCTCTCTGCTCGCCTTCTTCACCCCCAACAGTATACCGGCCGGGCTTTGTGGGCGGAAGTGCGGTGTTGGGGGTGATCTCTCTGCTCACGCGTCGCACCTCAGATTGTGCAGACTTCGCGGCCCGCCTGTAAACAGGCTGCGGACCGGTAGTGGGCCGCGGACCGGGGGTTGGAGACCCCTGCTTTAAGATGTATCCTTGCCATTTAGTTGTTGATCCCACAAACAATGCTCAATGCCCAGGATCACACACCACAGTATCACAGTATTTCACATTTTCATTTAATCGCAGAAGCAGCATTAAGCTTTTGGTCCGGGGGGCTAATGGGGATGCTGGTGAAGAAAGGGCAGATTTCTCTAATAGGTTTTTTTTTTCCTGGGTTGTGGTAACACCAAATAACAGAATCATCACCTTCCAACCATGGATCAGACAAGGAGACAGACAAAGAGAAATGATAAGACAAGACAAGATTCTTTTATGGATTTTATTTTCTCTGGAAGTGTAGGAGCGCTAGAGCATACTATCAGCATGTTGGAACTCGTAGGGGGGTGGATGATGAATGCTGCAAAAATAATGAAAAAATTAAATTGCCTTTTTGACAGTGTGCAGCAATATTACTATACAGTATCAGGAGCTTCTGAATTTAGAAAAAGACAAAATAAAATACTTTTACGATAGGGATAGATAGTGGCTTTCAGAATATATTAGTCTTGTCTTTATCTCCACTGCACTCCACTGCAGGTATACACTTAACATATATGTAAACATTATCAATGAACTTCTTTTATTTGATTCCTGTTGGTCTGGTAAATATATCATTTAGAGCGGAGTTCCACCCAAAAGTGGAACTTTCACTTTAATTAAGGACTTCTCACCCCCTGACAGGCCACATTTTGGCATATAATTTTTTTTAGGGGGTGTGGTTACCCAATTTTGACGGGTACCCAGGTCCCACTTCCGCTCGTGCCTCCTAGGCGACTCATCCTCTCCCCCTCCCTCCCTGCAATCATCTTCTGGGGCACATCACAGGTCCCAGAAGATTGCTCGGCCATTCAGGAAGCTCAGCGTTCATGTGCAGTGCGCACCCGGCTGTGAAGCACCAAGCTGCCACAGGCGGGTGCCCACACTTGCAATGCTGGCGCCGCGGAGAGGAGGGGGAGAGAAGCGAGGCTTCAGGCGGCTGCATCGCTGGACCGTGGGACAGGTGAGTGTTTATTAAAAGTCAGCAGCTACACTTTTTGTAGCTGCTGACTTTCAATAAACAGAAAAACGAGTGGAACTCCGCTTTAAGGTTTTGTTGTATATGTCTGATACAAGTCAAAAAAGTAAAACTATTGTTTCTGCAAGAAAACCAATATTTTCTTGTGTTCTGTGCACTGTTGCTGTGTTATCTTAAGCAGTGTTATCAGTCCTGTCTGGTTTATCTCGGTGTACTAGAGAATACCTCCCCCCTTTATTATGGGCGTGAAGATACGGGTTGGTTCTGTAGCTCTGTGGTTCCAATACACTTCCTGTCCTAGGGTGACAATGCTGTTTTTCCACAGATATACTACAATGAGTGAGTGTTGTCACCTTAAAACAGGAAGTGTGCTACTGGCAGGATCAACAATTGAAAATAAAGAGAAAAAACCCTGAAAAATTATGCAGCCGCCACATACAAGGACAGGAAAACTGCAATACATTCATTTTCATACCTCCCAACATTGTGAGATGGGAATGAGGGACACCTACTAGATATGTGCGATTAGTTTCGTACAAATCGAAAATTCGTACGAATTTCCATAAATTCGTACATTCGTGAGGATCCGAAATACGAATTTTGTATGAAATACGAAATTTTGTTTACGAACTTCGGATCCAAGTCCGGTTACAGCAGAATCAAACAAAATAAGAATGTTCATTAATTACGATTATCCATTATGATGAAGTTAAAAAACCCAGTGTGACAGACTCACCCGGGACAGAGGCTATTGGAGGGAACTGAACACCAGCCTCTTGCCAACAGATTATGGGCCCTGGATTTTAAGGGAACAATACTCTGCAAGGTGAATTAGAAATCCAGTCTGATCTGTACTAATCAGACTCAATCGTGTATATATGTATATATTGTATGTTGTCTCATTCTGTTGTGGACTCTTTGCTGTGGTCATTTGGGATGTGTGTCCCTGTAGAGGGAGGGGGGGATTCCTCCAGCAGCCCCCCTGCTAATAAGACTGATTCATACTGTTGGGACACATCCTGTGAGGAGATGCTAGTGTCATCAACTCCACCTGTCTGTCTGTTGCCTGCTAGAATGTGTATTGTAAATAAGTCTAGTATGGGATCTAAGAGTCATTAGATCCCCATTGTTGTTTGTGTTAAGTAACTCTGCTATTGTGTGAAGAAGAGTTCGGTGTTGATTTGTGATAATGTTGATTGGGTTTTCTGTGCTACAAGATGGCCAGTCTGGCCTAAAGGTCATGACTGAGTCATCTCGGCTGTCTAAAGGGATTAGTTAATTAGCCCATGTTAATTAGGTTTCTGGTCACAGGTGTATGTTCAGAGTAATATGAGCAGTATAAACTGTATAAAAGAGCCTGTATTCCTTTCAATAAAGGAGATTCCTGTTTGAACTTACATACAGCCTGCCTGGTGTTTGTTCTGAACTATCACAACTGGATTTGAACGGCACATAGCTGTAGTTCAATTCCCGGCGCATCGGATGACCGAACCATCAGACGTTGCAATCTGATCCAATAGCCACAGAGCAGTGTCGGGAGAGTGGAACCCAGCGAGCAGGGGCTCATCACACCCAGGAAGTCAGCACAGCACAGGGATGGTGGGAGCCCCTCATATTGATAAATTCATCATAACGAACATTCGTAATTGTCACGAAAAGTTAACGAAAATTCATATTTCGTACAAATCCAAATTACGAAATACAAATTAATTCTAGTACGAAATGGAACGGAACGAAACTAAACTAACACCAGTGATGGGGCACTATTCCTCCAACTGACACCAGCATGGGGACACTATTCCCCCAATACCAAAGATCGGGCATATTTTTTCCCCTAATGCCACAGATGGGGTGAATTAGGGTGTTGAGCAAAAACCATTTGCCACTGACAGGAGTGCTTACAGTGATCAGTTTTTATTTATTCATTTATGTGAAACCTTTATGCCAAAAAAAAAAAAAAATTCTGCGACTGGTTGTGTAACTGCAGCGTGAGCTGAAGTTTGGCTTCAATTTGTTAGTGAATCTAAATCTGCTAGTACATCTAATTGACAATGCTGCTGTCCAAACTGGCCCCTGTGCTCCTTCATCCAAAGTGGGGGAGCTCTAATACAAGAGGTGTGTTACTGGCCAGGTCACAGATAAAAACTATGATGAAATTACATTTTTTTTTTTGAATTTATTACTGCTTTAGAGTAGGCTGATTACAGGAAGTCCCCGGGTTACAAACAAGATAGGGTCCTTGGGTTTGTTCTTAAGTTGAATTTGTAAGTAAGTTGGAACAGATACATTTTTGAAGTGTAACTCCAGCCACAAAAAATATTTTTACGTTTTTTTGGATAGCATAGGGAAGGGTTAACCCCCCTGTAATGTTTGTTTTGCTGTCTGTGCCCCTATTCAGATTTCACCTCACTTTCTGTCCCTGTGACAATTGGATTTTGAAAAATTTGGGTTGTCGTGGAAACAAGGATTGGTGATAAAGCTTGGTGAGACACCTTTTTCCCATTATAACTATATATCAAATATATATTTTATTGAATCGCGGAAAGGGCAGAACCAAGTCATTACATCAATAATGTGCAAATATTGATATAACCAGTCATATAACATATAAAATGTTCAACTAATAAACCATTTTCTGAGGTAAACAAATCTCAAGTAAGTATCAGCACAGAATATGTCAAACATTTCACTCTTCCTTTTTTCACAAAATCTATAAGGTTATCTACTACTAATAAAGGTATGGAGCTGCCCACTCCTTTTTCCTTTTTCGTAGGAGCAAGAATAAAGAAAAAATAGAAATGTCAAAAAGAGAAAGAAAGGGGGGAAGGGAGAAGTTTGGGATGGCGATGGTGCAAGATAGCAAAGACAGTCAATTATTGTGACCTCTCAGAGAGGTTATGATCCGAAAACAGCTGCCCCTTCCTCAGAGAGTACGAACATATTCCAGAGCCCCCAGGTCTTGGAATATTTTTCCCATTTGTGCTGTGCTGTAAGCATCAAGTCCTCCATCTTATGTCCTCTACTTTGTGGAGCCAACCCCCAATTGTCGGTGGCAATTGTTGTTTCCAGTGAAGAGGAATGCAAGACGTGGCGGCATTCAATAGGTGATGTACAATTGATTTTTGTATAAATTTGTACGGGAATGGTTGAAACATATAGCAAGAAGAAGATTGGATAATCAGAAATCTTGCAGTTTGTGAATTTTTGGATGCTTTTTTCGGACTTCTGCCCAAAAGTGTTTCAACTTAGAGTAGGACCAAAATATGTGAAGTAGCATTCCTCTTCCCTCCTGATATCTCCAGCAATGGTCAGTTGTATTGGGAAAGTATTTCTGTAACATATGAGGATTATGATAACACCTCATGAGAATTTTAGAATTGGTTTCTTGAAGTTTTGGACAGATGGATGATTTTAGACAGAATCTAAGAAATGTTTTATTGTTGGCTTGACGTTAACGTACGTTTTAGCTTTGTTTCCCATTTTCTCATGCAAGGTAGGTGTGGTTGTTTGGGGGTAGTACTCAATAAATTGTAAGTTTTAGCTAAAACTTACAGCAAAGTCCCTTCATCTGAGCAGTACTCCTCAAAGGTTGGCAAGCGTCGACTAAAACTCTGAAGGTTTATTAAAGAGTGTAGAAAATGGTATAATTGAAGGGCATTCCAAAAGGTTAGCCTGAAGGGGCCCGTGTCATTCATGAAAGATGTCATAGTTGGCCAATGTCCCATCACTAGAAAGTGGAACACTTGATCATTGCCTGATTGGCGTAGGGTCCTGAACGTCTGGGTACCAAGGCCCGGGGGAAATTGTGGGTTCCCTAGAATAGTGAATAAGGGAGAGTCTTGGGTAGAGAGGGATGCCTGTGTACAGATGTGCGTGCATATACCGAGCGTGGTTCCTATTAAAGGATACCATTTTAATACTGGTGGTAAAGTTTTGTAGCACCCCAGAACTCCCATTAGCAGAATGTCCGTTTGAGCTTGTTCTATTTGCTCCCAAAGCTTGGCACTAGAATGATTGTGCCAATCAATGAGTCTACCAAGATGGGTAGCCTGATCATTTTTCCAGGCATCAGGAAGTGCTAGCCCTCCATACTGTTTGGGTAGCGAGAGTTGATGGCGAGGAAGATTCCCATGATAAATCTTACAGGAGTGAATTTTCCTTCCTAGGGGTAGATTTCCTCTCACTTCCTCTTGTCTCCCTCAGTTTGTTAGTAGGAGTCTGTATCAAGTTTAAAGAACCCTAAAGGAAGAGGGTGAGTGAGCTGCTCCTGCAACATCAAGTGCAGTCAGATATGTACAGTATGTTTAGTGTATCTATGCTCAAAATGGAAAATCTTATACTCGTTTCCACATTCTGTTTCAAATCTGAATGGTCTTAAAGTTTACAAACTTACTTTGTAAAGATTCCCATACATTTACTTGAATTCTGTGCCACAAATCTGGGTAGACACTGCTGTGCCACACCTTTCACAGAGCCTGCTGAACTACAGAGGTGCTGAGAAAAACAGTTTCAGGAGATGGCGTCACTACAAGAATCAGTATTTTGCAGGCAGAAAGGTACCATGGGATATGCAGTCCTTAAAAAATGAAAGTTATCAGCAATCACAACAATAAAAGGAACTTTTTGAAATACACTTATAATGGATTGTAAAGAAACAACTATTGTTTTTGACCATAGATTTCCTTTCTTGAAGACCAAGCCCATTCTGGCACTTTTTGGTTTACAAGTTTAAATCAGTATTTTTTGCTAGAAAATTACTTATAACCCCCAAACATTATATATACCGTATTTATCGGCGTATAACACGCACTTTTTTCCCCTTAAAATCAGGGGAAAATCGCGGGTGCGTGTTATACGCCGATCCCCTGCGATCCGAGCTGTCAAAATTTAAAAATCGCTGACCGCGATTTGAAAATGGCGCCGCCGGCGCCGAAATACGCAGTGCCGGTCCTCGGCTCTTCTCGGCGGCTTTCGGTTTCACTCTAGCGCCGCCCGAACCTAGCCGAGTATACTCGGCTAGTTTCGGATAGCTCCGCTCACCGTCCGAGTGAAACCGAAAGTAAACGAGAGCCGCCGAGAAGAGCCGAGGAGCGGCTCTGTGTATTTCGGCGCCGGCGGCGCCATTTTCAAATCGCGGTCGGCGATTTTGAAGCTCACAGGCTTCAGCAAGGCTGGACTGGGGCAAGGCTGGACTGGGGCAAGGCTGGACTGGACACTGGGGAAGGCTGCACTGACATGGCTGCACTAGCAAGGCTGCACTAGCAAGGCTGCACTGACATGGCTGCACTGACATGGCTGCACTGGCAAGGCTGCACTGACATGGCTGCACTGGCAAGGCTGCACTGGCAAGGCTGCACTGACAAGGCTGCACTGGCAAGGCTGCACTGACAAGGCTGCACTGACAAGGCTGCACTGACATGGCTGCACTGACATGGCTGCACTGACATGGCTGCACTGACATGGCTGCACTGACAAGGCTGCACTGACAAGGCTGGACTGGGGCAAGGCTGCACTGAGAAGGCTGCAATGATGGGCATTTAAATGTAAGTTTTTTTCCCTTCAACTTCCCTCCTAAAAGTTTTTTTTCCTTAAAATTCCCTCCTAAATTGAGGTGCGTGTTATACGCCGGTGCGTGTTATACGCCGATAAATACGGTATATATTTTTTAGCAGGGATAAAAATGGTGACCGTTGCAATTTTTTATGTCACACACTATTTTTCAAACGCAATTGTTTTGGAAAAAATACACTTTAATGAATTTAAAAAAAACAATAAAAAATATATATCCCATTTTTTTTGTACAATATGAAAGATGATGTTACACCAAGTAAAGAGACCCCTAACATGTCACGTTTTAAAATTGCGCACGCCTTTTTGAATGGCGACAACCTAGGGTACTTAAAAATCTCCATGGGCAACACTTAAAATTTTTTTACAGGCTTTTTAGAGTCACAAAGGAGGTCTAGCACTAGAATTACTGCTCTTGCTCTAACATTTGCGGCGATACCTCACATACCTCTTGAGAACACCATTTACATAAGCGTGCGCAACTCACGTATGTGTTTGCTTCTGTGCGTGAGCACAGAGGGAAGGGGGTGATTACATTTTTTTTACTTCTTATTGTATTTGATTTTTTATCCTTTTTATTCCTATTACAAGGAATGTGAACATCCCTTGTAATAGAAACAAGGATGACAGGTGCTCTTCATGGAGGAATCTGGGGTCAAAATTACCCCAAATCTCTCCTTTACCTTTAAAAGCAAAAGATCAAAAAATGAATTGTTTACTTCTGCCCTAGCCCGGAAGTGACATCCTGACGTCGCTCTGGTCTTTCAAGGCCATAGAGGCGATCAGAGACGATCTGGTCTCTGTTCTCCTCTGTGACCATCCAGCTGCATCGTTGGATCACTACTCAGGCGTGCTGATAAAAACAATAAGCCTGAGCAACATTGGCCAGAGAAAAGCGATCCAGTTGCTAATGAGCCGCTCGGACCACTTTTATAAGAAAGGTGAAACGAAAATACCGGGGTTATGGCTAATAGCTTCAGCCATAACTTCAGTAAACCACTTGCAAACCGCAACGGCAAGTCGTTAAACAAGGCAACACAGGAAATGTGGAAGTGTGCAATCTGAACAACAGTAAACTGATATATAGATCAATCTTTCTATCTATCTATCTATCTATCTATCTATCTATCTATCTATCTATCTATCTATCTATCTATCTATCTATCTATACTGCGTATATGCATATGTTTTATATGTATTATAATATGTACTGTATATTATGTCTTATATTGCTTTTTTTATAGGAGACTTATTGTCTAAGTCCTGAAGATCCTGATGTGATCAATACTGCAAGAGACATATTGTCAGTGTGTCTGAAAGCTGTCATTTCCTTGTTTCACCTACTGGTAGCACTGTGCTCCTGAGACTGGTTGTGGTACACCAGCTGGTGTATCCTTGTAGTCATTGGTCCTGTGTTTCCTACTACCTACTTAGTCTGGTTGTTGGAAGACCTAGAAAAAAGCACTGGCAACTGGTAAATACATTGTCTACAACAGTGATAAGTTATGGTGATGAGGAGGGAGCTGCAGAGCTGGACTACAGGACACAGCATCCTCTTGCTGGGAGGGGGACCAGAGAGTGCACATCGCTGTCCAGTGTGCACCACTACTGCTGCATATTGGCAGCCTGAGTCATCATGGTACAGAGCAGAGAGTGGACTAATCGCTGTGTGTGATCAGATGCAGAGCTATTGCTGTGGGAGCCCTTAGAAACTGACTATACAGCATCTAATAACTTTATTTGTTGCCTTCAGGCATGACTGAGACTATTCTCATGTGCACCAACGGTACAACTGGGCCCCAACGCTGGTCTGCTGAAGCGTTAGGACTAAAGACTGCCCCTTTACAGCTGCTACACACAGACCTTTCTATTGCTTATGCTAAGAGGTACCTCTCAGTGCACTCTAAACTAGTTATAGTATTATTATATATATATGCTGCAGGTAATGCTTATGTGTACTGTTTATTGCTGACTAGGGATGAGCCCGATGTTCAGGTCAAACGTAAGTTCGACTTGAACATCGGGTATTCACCTGTTCGCCGCATAGCGAACAATTTGGGGTGTTCGCGGCAAATTTGAAAGCCGCGGAACACCCTTTAAAAGTCTATGGGAGAAATCAAAAGTGCTAATTTTAAAGGCTTATATGCATGGTATTGTCATAAAAAGTGTTTGGGCACCTGGGTCCTGCCCCAGGGGACATGTATCAATGCAAAAAAAGTTTTAAAAACGGATGTTTTTTTGGGAGCAGTGATTTTAATAGTGCTTAAAGTGAAACAATAAAAGTGAAATATTCCTTTAAATTTCGTACCTGGGGGGTGTCTATAGTATGCCTGTAAAGTGGCGCATGTTTCCGATGTTTAGAACAGTCCGAGAGCAAAATGACATATCTAAAGGAAAAAAAGTCATTTAAAAGTACTCATGGCTATAATGAATTGTCGGTCCCGGCAATACACATAAACGTTCATTGATAAAAACGGCATGGGATTCCCCCACAGGGGGGCCCCGAACCAAAATTAAAAAAAAAAATGCATGGGGGTCCCCCCAAATTCCATACCAGGCCCTTCAGGTCTGGTATGGATATTAAGGGGAACCACGCAGCAATTTTTTTTAAAAAAATGGTGTGGGGCTCCCCCTCAAAATCCATACTAGTCCTGAAGGGTCTGGTATGGATTTTAAGGGGAACCCCGTGCCAACATTTTTTAAAAATGGCGGTGGGGTCCCCCCAAAAATCCATACCAGACCCTTATCTGATCACGCAACCTGGCAGGCCGCAGGAAAAGAGGGGGGATGAGAGAGTGCCCCCCCTACTGAACCGTACCAGGCCACATGCCCTCAACATGGGGAGGGTGCTTTGGGGTAGCTCCCCAAAGCACCTTGTCCCCATGTTGATGGGAGAAGGGCCTCTTCCCCACAACCCTTGCCCAGCAGTTGTGGGGTCTGCAGGCAGGGGGCTTATCAGAATCTGGAAGCCCCCTTTATCAAGAGGACCCCCAGATCCCGGCCCTTCTCTGTGAAATGGTAATGGGTACAAATGTACCCCTACCATTTCACAAAAAATGTGTGAAAATGGTAAAAAAAAAAGACAATACACGCATTGGGACAAGTCCTTTATTAAAAAAATTAAAAAATGAAACTGTCCCACAAAGTCTTCTTCTTCTTCTCTCGCTCCGACAGACCGAAAAAAGAAAAAAAAGCTGCACATGATCTGCCTCCATGGGAGGCACCTGCCGTAATGACCAGCCTCTCAGGTGACAGCTCTTTTATAACTGAGAGCAGGAACACGCGATGACGTTGCCGGGTGACCCCGCCACCCTCTGATTCACAGGGACATTCCTATGGCTTTCCCGTAGCCTCAGAGGGGGCGGGGTCACTCGGTTACGTAACCGGGTGGCCCCGCCCCCTTTGACACTACAGGGAAGCTTTCCGTTGGAGCGAGAGAAAAGGAAGAAGACTTCATGGGACAGCTTTATTTTTTTAATAAAGGACTTGTCCCAAGGCGTGTATTGTCTTTTTTTAACCAATTTCACACATTTTTTGTGAAATAGTAGGGGTACATTACCCCGTTACCATTTCACACAGGGGGGGCTGGGACCTGGGGGTCCCCTTGTTAAAGGGGACTTTCAGATTCCGATAAGCCTCCCACCCGCAGACCCCCACAACCATCGAGCAAGGGTTGAGGGGATGAGGCCCTTCCCCCCATCAACATGGGGACAAGGTGCTTTGGGGGGGCTACCCCAAATCACCCTCCCCATGTTGAGGGCATGTGGCCTGGTACAGTTCAGGAGGGGGGTGCTCTCTCATCACCCCCTCTTTTCCTGTGGCCTGCCAGGTTGCGTGCTCAGATAAAGGTCTGGTATGGATTTTTGGGGGCACCCCACACCATTTTTTTTTTTTAATTTTGGAGCGGGGTTTCCCTTAAAATTCATACCGGACCTGAAGGGTCCGGTATGGATTTTGAGGGGGACCCCACACCATTTTTTTTTTAATTTTGCAGCGGGATTCCCCTTAATAACCATACCAGACCTGAAGGACCTGGTATGGAATTTGGGGGGACCCCCACGCATTTTTTTTTTTAATTTTAGTTTGCGGTTCCTCTGTGGGGGAATCCCATGCCGTTTTTATCAATGAACTTTTATGTGTATTGCCAGGACCGACAATTCATTATAGCCGTGAGTACTTTTAAATTACTTTTTTTCCTTTAGAAATGCCTTTTGCTCTTGGATTGTTCTAAACACGGGAAACAGGCGCCACTTTACAGGCATACTATAGACACCCCCAGGTATGAAATTTAAAGAATATTACACTTTTATTGTTTCACTTTAAGCATTATTAAAATCACTGCTCCCGAAAAAACGTCCGTTTTTAAAACTTTTTTTGCATTGATACATGTCCTCTGGGGCAGGACCCAGGTCCCCAAACACTTTTTATGATAATAACTTGCATATAAGCCTTTAAAATTAGCACTTTGGATTTTCCATGTTCGTGTCCCATAGACTTTAACAGTGTTTGTGCGTTCAAACAAATTTTTTGCCTGTTCGCATGTTCTGCTGCGAACCGAACCGGTGGGTGTTCGGCTCATCCCTATTGCTGACTATGCTCATTCATGAGTTAACTGTACTATAAATTACCTTGGCATAGTGATTATACTGGTTATACTGTTTATAACGGACTATGTCAAGACCTATCCTCTGTGTGCTCATTATGCTTAAACCACCATTTATTCTAACCAATATTCTAACCAATATATTGAGTTATTTTTGCCACTAAACAGTCCTGTGTCTATTTCTGGTAACTAGTGATTGCACAGATGTATTTTAGTCTATTGTACATTTAGTTTGTCTTGTGTTTGTATGAAAACAAGGCTCTTCACGTCATTTCATTTCATTTCAATTGTTCTGTTTAACCATATACAGTACATTAAAGTGGAAGTTCAGCCAAAACCGGCTTCAGAAAAGGTAAGTATAGCGATTTTTCTTTACAGGATTAGATAGATTAGGTTCAGAATGTGAGTTTAGTGTTAGGTTAGGTTTTGGCTGAACTTCCACTTTAATTCCTTCCAGAGCAAATAAATGATGATCTCACTCATATTTTGGTGTCTCCTATTTGAAATGTTTTTTTTAGTAAAATAAAGAACATGTTATACCTACCTTATACCTATGTTCAGCTGGCTTCTGTCAAAGGGGCATGACTGAAAAAGGTCTGCAGACCAGTTCCCAATCAGTGATCTCAGCCAATGGCTGGGAGCGCTGACCAAAGTGTTCTGGCCGGGGGAGGGGCGTACCACTGTCAGACGCAATAGCACAGTTAGGGGGAGATTGCTGCACTAACATCGGATTGTTAGTACAGCGGCTCTAACCTGAGCTTTCAGGTTTTTTTCATTCAGCCCGCTGGGTTGAGCGAAAAACAAAACTAGCAGGCTTTATACACGGAATCCATACAGTCATATATCCACCCCTCTTCCCTCGCCCATTCACAGAACACTTTGTATTCTAGAAATGGTTTACAGAATACAAGGCATTGTGTGAATGGGTAAGGGGGGGGGGTTAAATTATACTACAGCTTCTGTGTATAAGTGCTGTCATAGCCACAATAGCATGAGCTATACAATCTGGTATGAATGAAAGTGAAAATGAAATGTACAAGGATGGGCAGGGATCCTGGATGTGGGTTAATCACTTCAGCCCCGGACCATTTGGCTGGCCAAAGACCAGAGCACTTTTTGCGATTCGGCACTGCGTCGCTTTAACTGACAATTGCGCAGTCGTGCGACCTGGCTCCCAAACAAAATTGATGTCCTTTTTTTCCCACAAATAGAGCTTTCTTTTGGTGGTAATTGATTACCTCTGCGGTTTTTATTTTTTGCATTATAAACAAAAAAAGAGCGACAATTTTGAAAAAAAAGCTATATTTTTTACTTTTTGCTATAATAAATATCCCCAAAAAAATATATAATTTTTTTTTTTCCTCAGCGTAGGCCAACATGTATTTTTCTACATATTTTTGGTAAAAAAAAAAATAAAAATCGCCATAAACGTTTATTGATTGGTTTGCGCAAAAGTTATAGTTCTACAAAATAGGGGATAGTTTAATGGCATTTTTATTAATAATATTTTTTTACGAGTAATGGTGGCGATCAGCGATTTTTATCATGACTGCGACATTATGGCAGACAGATCGGACGCTATTTTGGGACCATTCACATTAATACAGTGATCATTGCGATTAAAAATGCATTGATTACTGTGTAAATGTGACGAAGTGAAGGGGTTAACCACTAGGTGGCGCTGTAGGGGTTAAGTGTGTCCTAGGGAGTGAATCTAACTGTGGGGGGGGGCTATTTGTGACACGACACTGATCACTGCTCCTGCTCACAGGGAGCCGTGATCAGTGTCATTAGGCAGAAAGGGGAAATGCTTGTTTACATTAGCATTTCCCCATTCTTTCTCTCCGTGAGACGATCGCGGGTATCCCCGCGGACATCGAGTCCGCGGCACCCGCGATCACGCTCATGGAGCTCCCAGCTGGCACGCGCCACCCTGCAAGCCGCCTCTTAAAGGGCAACGTTCAGGTACATTAATCTGCCTGTACGTGCCCTTCTGCCGCAGTATAGCTGCTAGAGGCAGTCAGGAAGCTGTTAAACCTCATAAGAGATAATTTTTTTTACAGAACAGTAATGGCTAAGAACCATTTGCCTGGAGTTCTGCCTTAATTTGTTTATTACTAATACCATACCTCCCAACTTTTTGAGATGGGAATGAGGGACACCTATGAGCAAAAGTATGCAGGCATAGGACACACCCCTTGCCACACCCCCTTAAAGGAGAATTGTACAAAAAAATAAGATTGGTTAAACCCACAAGTGCTTTTTTTTTACCGCTACTTTTCCTTTATATTGGCATTTGGAATTTACAAATGCAGCAATTTAGAAATCAGATGAAAGGTTTAGCGCTGGAAAACACTTTTTGATAGATAAAAAGTGCATTTTATATACATCTATATCGATCAGATCAAAATAAGGGACAAATGAGGAGGAATGAGGAACAGAGGGACATTGCTCCAAATCAGGGACAGTCCCTTGAAATCAGGGACAGTTGAGAGCTATGCTAATACCTTTAATGTGCTCCCATTAAAGTTATGTTTTTTTTTTCCACATTTACCATTAAAAGTGTTTTAATGCAATCAAGATCCATAGCAATCTTACATAACAAAGCATTTAGTTTTTCATTGATAAAATTGTGCTGGAAAAAGAGCTCCCATGGCTCTTAATGAGGAAGGGAATTGGAATCTATGCACAGGTATCTTGGTAACACCTCCCTGACTGACTTTCCATCTGTTGTCACCAAAACAAGTGACTCATACGGTGTACTCTGATCCTCTCTGTTCTTTAAATATTCCAGGGCTGCACAGTATATCCCTTGGACCAAGCGTATTTCTGACATTTGTTGTTTACAAGTTAAAATCAGTATTTTTTGCTAGAAAATTACTTAGAACCCCCAAACATTATATATTTTTTTTAGCAGAGACCCTTTAGAATAAAATGGAGATTGTTGCAATACTTTATGTCACACCGAATTTGCGCAGCAGTCTTACAAACACAATTTGTTTAGAAACAATACACTTTTTTTGGAATATTAGGAGGAGGTCCAGTGCTAGAATTATTGCTCTCGCTCTAACGATCGCATTGATACCTCACATGTGTTATTTGAACACCGTTTCCATATGTGGGCGCAACTTGCATATGCGTTCGCTCCTGCACACGAGCTCGGAGGGATGGGGCACTTCATTTTTTATTTTATTATTTATTTTCCTTTTTATTTTTTATTTTTACACTGTCCCTTTAAAAAAAAATAATTTGGATCACTTGTATTCCTATTACAAGGAATGTAAACATCCCTTGTAATAGAAATAGGCAGGACAGGGTCTCTTTAATGTGAGATCTGGGGTAAAGGAAACCTCAGATCTCTCATTTACACTTAAAAGCAAAAAAATTAATTATTTAATTAAATTTTTCATAAACACAAGGAAAAAAAAGGGACCCTTTAAGGCCGGAGGGCGGAAGTGACGTATGAAGTCGCTCCGGCCCTCAAGGACATAAAGTCGAGTGGGGGCCATCTTGCCCTCATTCGACCTCCTGCCCATCAATTCAGACAGTGGGATAGTTTTCCCCAGGCCATAAAAGTGATCCTGTGGTGAATCCGCTGCCTTTTATCTGAAAGAGGATCCCCTACTGTATAAAAATATACCAGGATGTACAGTGCCTTGAAAAAGTATTAATAACCTTTGAAATTTAACACATTTTGTCCTGTTACAACCAAAAATTTAAATGTATCTTTTTGGGATTTAGACCAACACAAAGTGGAAGAAAAATGATAAATGGTTTCCAACATTTTTTACAAATACATTTCTGAAAAGTGTGGCGTGTATTTGTATTCAGCCCCCTTTACTCTTAAACCCCTAACTAAAATATAGTGGAACCAATTGCCTTCTGAAATCACCTAATTAACAAATAGAGCCCACCTGTGTGTAATTAAATCTCAGTATACATACAGCTGTTCTGTGAAGCCCTCAGAGGTTTGTTAGAGAACCTTAGTGAACAAACAGCATCATGAAGGCCAAGGAACACACCAGACAGGTCAGGAATAAAGTTGTCGAGAGGTTTAAAGCAGGGTTAGTGTAGAAAAAATATTCCAGGCTGTGAACATCTCACGGAGCACTGTTCAATGCATCATCCAAAAATGGAAAGAATATGGCACAACTGCAAACCTACCAAGACATGGCCGTCCACCTAAACTGACAGGCTGGGCAAGGAGAGCATTAATCAGAGAAGCAGCCAAGAGGCCCATGGTAACTCTGGAGGAGCTGCAGAGATCCACAGCTCAGGTGGGAGAATCTGTACACAGGACAACTATTAGTCGTGCTCTCCACAAATCTGGTCTTTATGGAAGAGTGGCAAGAAGAAAGCCATTGTTGAAAGAAAGCCATAAGAAGTCCTGTTTGCAGTTTGCGAGAAGCCATGTGGGGGACACAGCAAACATGTGGAAGAAGGTGCTCTGGTCAGATGATTGAACTTTTTAGCCTAAAAGCAAAACGCTATGTGTGGCGGAAAGCTAACACTGTACATCACGCTGAACACACCACCCCCAACGGAAAAAAACAAAAACACGGTGGTGGCAGCACCATGTTGTGGGGATGCTTTTCTCAGCAAGGACAGGGAAGCTGGTCAGAGTTGATGGGAAGATGGATGGAGCCAAATACAGGACAATCTTAGAGGAAAACCTGTTAGAGTCTACAAAAGACCTGAGACTAGGGCGGAGGTTTACCTTCCAGCAGGACAACGACCCTAAATATACAGGCAGAGCTACAATGGAATGGTTTATATCAAAGCATATTCATGTGTTAGAATGACCCAGTCAAAGTCCAGACCTAAATCCAATTGAGAATCCGTGGCAAGACTTGAAAACTGTTGTTCACAGATGCTCTCCATCCAATCTGACAGAGCTTGAGCTATTTTGAAAAGAAAAATGGGCAAAATTTTCACTCTCTAGATGTGCAAAGCTGGTAGAGACATCCCCAAAAAGATTTGCAGCTGTAATTGCAATGAAAGGTGGTTCTACAAAGTATTGACTCAGGGGGCTGAATACAAATGCATGCCACACTTTTCAGATATTTATTTGTAAAAAATGTTGAAAACCATTTATCATTTTCCTTCCACTTCACAATTATGTGCCACTTTGTGTTGGTTTATCACATAAAATCACAATAAAATACATTTACGTTTTTGGTTGTAACATGACAAAATGTGACAAATGTCAAGGGGTATGAATACCTTTTCAGGGCACTGTAACATCAAAGTACCGACTTATATATACAGTGGGTGATCCGGAAGTGGTTAAAGTAGTGGTAAAGTCTTACAAAGAAAAAAAAATCTTGCCCCCCTGCAGGTTAATGTCATAATGTGCAAGTATACATCACATACTCGCACATTATGGCAGACTTACCTTTCAAATGCAGCCCTGTCATCGCTGCCACCCCTTCCATCTTCCCCGAGTCTTCCTCCTGGGTTTAAGCAATACTGTAATTATATCGGTGAAGGCGTCCCTGTAATGTGCCACATCCAAATTAACTAGACAGAAGGAGGGTATCCCCTAAGTGGACTTTCAAGGCACTAACAAAATTTGTAGAAAAAGCGTATTTTTATTAAACACAATAAGCATGGTAAAAACAAAATATATTGGAATGGTTACAAATCCTGTGTACAAAGTACAAAATCGCCACAATGATTGACTGTAAAATTTTCGTAATTCATCTGACGCGTTTCAGAGTGTCTCCTTCTTCAGGGGTGTTTATAGGAAGGTCAATCATACAATGTAGTAATAACAAGGATACAGAGTATGAAAAAGTGTACAGCGAGCAACATTATTTATAGCATATATATTACAATAACAATGAATATTGTGTAGACTCACATATTTTGTGTAGATATCCTAGGCGAAACATTCTAATAAAGTTATTTAACTGCCACACGCCGATATACGTCGGCATAATGGCAGCGGTGGGCAAATGGGCATACCTGTACATCCCCTTTAATTTGCGGGGCTAGTGGGCATGCGACCGTGTCTGCAGGTCCCGTGGACTCGATGTCCGCCGGTGTCCCACGATCGTGTCACAGGGAGGAAGAACGGGGAGATGCCCATGTAAACAAGGCATTTCCCTGTTCTGCCTAGTGACATGACAGGGATCTACTGCTCCCTGTCATCCGGAGCAGTAATTGCTGTCATGTCAGTGGAAGCCCATCCCCCAAAGTTAGAATCACTCCCTAGGACACACTTAACCCCTTGATCGCCCCCTAGTGTTTAACCCCTTCCCTGCCAGTGTCATTTACACAGTAATCAGTGCATTTTTATAGTACTGATCGCTGTATAAATGACAATAGTCCCAAAATAGTGTCAAACGTGCCCGATGTGTCCGTCATAATGTTGCAGTCATGATAAAAATCGCAGATCACCGCCATTACTAATAAAAAAAGATGAATAATAAAAATGCCATAAATCTATCCCCTATTTTGTAGACGCTATAACTTTTGCGCAAATCAATACATTTTTTCCTCAACTGAGGAAAAAATTAGTTTTTTTACATATTTTTGGGGGATATTTATTATAGCAAAAAGTAAAAAATATTGTTTTTTTGACGCTGCTATCCCAGGAGCCCGTGTGAATCGCCTAGTGATGTAATCGCCTAGGCGGGGACTGCCGGAAGTGCATGAGAAAGAAGGTAATTAAAGGTATTTCCTTTAAAAAAAAAAAAAAAAAAAGAATTTCCATTGCGAAAAGGATGCTCACAGGGGATACCATAGAGAGGAAGTGTATAAAATGGGTGGAAATCCACTTTAAGATACATTGTTTGGTCCATAGTTACACTCTGTGGTATATTTCACACAGGATTTACACAGCAACCACCCAAGATTCATGCATTCTAATTGGTTTCAACTGGAAAAAATGTGTAAATACTGGGTGTAATTGTGTGAATCTTGTGTGAAAACGTTAATAAATAGACCCCTTTAAGCATGGACCTGGCTTTTTTCTGTTTGCACATGAGATGACACTAGGGTTGCCACCTTTTCTTCGAGCCAAACCCGAACACTTTAGCGGGACTTGGCATTTTTTTTTTAGCATACACTATGAGATTGTAAAATACCCGGGACACCTCTGTGTGCCCCAGGGGGATAGTAATGCGGCATGCGCAGCAGTGAACAGTGGGTGTAGACAATTGCAAATAGTGCAGGCGTGCGTAAAGTACAATATAGTGTATATGTAGTGTGTAATGTTTGGTGGGAAGCCTCCCAGTGTAATATTGGGGGGTGGGGAGAGGTCTCCTGGTGTGTGTGTGTATAGATAGATAGATATATAGATAGATAGATATAGATAGATATGGTGGGGAGGGGGGGTGGTGAGGACTGTATGTATGTGTATAGGGGAACTCTGATGTGAGGGGGGGCTCTGGTGACGAGATCACCTTATATCAGAGTCCACTACATTCTCCTCTACATCGGAGTTCCTGTTTATGTAATTGTCCACAGAGTTCCAAATTGCATTTAAAATGGAACTCTAATGTGTGTGTGTGGGGGGGGGGGGACACGGGACTCTGGTCACCATAGAGCACCTGCCACAGAGTGAATGCACTAAGGTAAGGTGGGGAGTGGGGGGGTTACTGATATAAGGGGTAACCTTTATATCAGTGCCCCTTTACCTTACTGCATTCACTGACTGCCCCCTACATTAGTGATCCCCCCTCAGACTGGCCTTGCTACGCTGTCACTGACCACCACTCAGGTGCACCGTGCAGGGCTCAGTCAGATGGTCCTCTCTGGGCTCCAGCTTGGTGGCTCTCGTTTCATCCTATATTACACTACGAGACTGTGCGGCCATAATACAAGAGATGATCAGAGGCTACAGACATGATACAAAAGATGGTCAGAGACTGCAGACATACTACAGGAGATGGTCAGAGACTGCAGACAAAGTACAGGAGATGGTAAGAAACTGCAGATATAGTACAGGTCGGAGATGTTAAAAAACTGCATACATGATACAGGAGATGGTCATAGAGTGTGCAAACATAGTACAAAAGATGATCAGAGCCTGGAGACATAGTACAGGAGATGGTCAGAGACTGCAGACATGATACAGGAGATGGTCAGAGAGTGCGGACAAAGTACAGGAGATGGTCAGAGATTGCAGACATAATACAGGTGATTGGTCAGAGACTGCAGACATGATACAGGAGAGTGTCAGAAACTGCATACATGATACAGGAGATGGTCAGAGACTGCAGACATGATACAGGAGTGTCAGAAACTGCATACATGATACAGGAGATGGTCAGAGAGTGTGTGGACAAGGTACAGGTGATGGTCAGAGACTGCAGACATACTACAGGAGATGGTCAGAGAGTGCAGACATGATACAGGAGAGGGTCAGAAGCTGCATACATGATACAGGAGATGGTCAGAGACTGCAGACAAAGTACAGGAGATGGTCAGAGACTGCAGACATAGTACAGGAGATGGTAAGAAACTGCAGATATAGTACAGGAGATGTTAAACTGCATACATGATACAGGAGATGGTCAGAGTGTGTGCGGACGTGGTACAAAAGATGGTCAGAGACTGCAGACATAGTACAGGAGATGGTCAGAGAGTGCAGACATAGTACAGGAGATGGTCAGAGAGTGTGTGGACATGGTACAGGAGATGGTCAGAGACTGCATACTTGATACAGGAGATGGTCAGAGACTGCTGACATGATACAGGAGAGGGTCAGAAACTGCATACATGGTACAGGAGATGGTCAGAGACTGAAGACATGATACAGGAGATGGTCAGAGACTGCTGACATGATACAGGAGATGGTCAGAGACTGCTGACATGATACAGGAAAGGGTCAGAAACTGCATACATGGTACAGGAGATGGTCAGAGACTGAAGACATGATACAGGAGATGGTCAGAGACTGCATACATGATACAGGAGATGGTCAGAGAGTGTGCGGACATGGTACAGGAGATGGTCAGAGACTTCAGACATAGTACAGGAGATGATCAGAGACTGCAGACATAGTACAGGACATGATCAGAGACTGCAGACATAGTACAGGAGATGATCAGAGACTGCAGACATAGTACAGGAGATGGTCAGAGACTGCAGACATAGTACAGGAGATGATCAGAGACTGCAGACATAGTACAGGAGATGATCAGAGACTGCAGACATAGTACAGGAGATGGTCAGAGACTGCAGACATAGTACAGGAGATGATCAGAGACTGCAGACATAGTACAGGAGATGATCAGAGACTGCAGACATAGTACAAGAGATGGTCAGAGACTGCAGACATAGTACAGGAGATGGTCAGAGACTGCAGACATAGTACAGGAGATGGTCAGAGACTGCAGACATAACTGGGCTGAAATTGCACCCGGGTCACATATGAATCGCACAGAACGCACAGTGCGTTCCTGTGTTTTCATAGTGTGAACCTGCCCTGTGACCTGGAACCCACACTTTGCTCCACTAACTTGCTTGGAAGGGGGGCACTAGTATGGGCACCTGGAGCAATTTTCCACATCTCTTGTGGGGTGCCAAGGGCCACCTGCTCTGTGGCAGACATCTTCTCTTTAATATTGGGGGGAGAGGATATGTGCTAAGGGGTCTGGATTTCATATCCAAGCCCCCTTGTAGCTAAAGTGCCCCTAAGAAGATACCCCCCCCCCCCCCCAAATTACTCAAGATGAACTGTGGGCTAATTCCCCCCTCACCCTCTTGTCCATGCCCCCCACCTCTGGAAGACTCACTGTGGATTAGTTCAGATAGATGATCTCAGTCCAGCAGCGTGGTGAGCCTTCTCCTCCCCTCCTCCTCCTCTGTGTACACAGGAAAACAACACAGCAGGAGGAGGAGGGGCGGGTTCACTTCACAGCACTCTCTCTGCACTGTGTCTGTGTCCTGCAGCTGGGGACAGCGGGAGAGATGTCGGGTCTGCGCTGTCATAAAAAGTGGAGCTCACGGGCAGCAAAGATACCCTGCACAAGCTGCGGGTATTCCATTACTATGATTCGCCAGAGAAGTTAATTAGAGGGCTGCCTGTGTAGGCAAGGCACTCTGCACAGGGAGCCACAGACGGGTCTGAATAATGTGCCCGGGTCTCAGGCGGCCAGAGACCCGGACACATGTTTCAAAACCCGTACTGTCCGGGTGAATCCCGGACAGGTGGCAACCCTAGATGACACCAGTGTTGTGACTTGGGAGTGTCACACAGAGAAATCCATATCTAATCCATTCTAATCTGTGACACTTGTTATTTTGATTTGACTATTCTTTAATCCAGTATTACCCTGCATAAATGCAGCCAGAAATAATAAACTAGAACTTTCCAATATGCAGTGATGGTTTTTAAAATCTAGCAGACAAGTCATAATGTCCAGTAAATTTTGATTATTACTGGTAACTTTCAGTAACATTCCAATAAACACAAATTCAGTTACAGCAAATCACAATACTGTAACTGCAGAATGTCCAGCCTTGAAAATTGTAGTTTCGGGTGTAGTACAGTGATCATAGTAGGTCGCTCAATGTACACCTCCTCCATTGAGAAAAAGCTGTCTATTTTCTACTAAATGCAACACTTTCTGTGATTGGAGGAGGGGTGGATGAATTTCATAATTTTTGAATGGAGGAGGTGTACAAAGAATTTGTTTTGGGGAGGTCACTTCCGGTTTCAGGAAATGGTAGTTTCCTAGGCAGTTTCTTGGCTTTTTAAAAATGAAATCCAGTCACTTTTCATCCCTCTGGTCCTTTCTTGGTAAAAGGAAGCCAAAACAGGTAAAATGGCTGAAAAATAAATTTAGCCCATTTTGCGGGCGTGGCCCCAAATTTTCACATCTTTGGCCAATGGCTCAGTTAGGCAGGAAATGTGTCAAAACGAGATCAAAAGTCCCTAAAATGGATGCAAAAATGATTTAAAGGCCAAAATGTCAAGGAGAAAGGTGTTTAAGGGTAATTTCCGGTTTTGAGAAAGTCACTTCCGGTTTCAGGAAATGGCAGTTTCCTAGGCAGTTTCTTGGCTTTTTAAAAATGAAATCCAGTCACTTTTCATCCCTTTGGTCCTTTCTTGGTAAAAGGAAGCCAAAACAGGTAAAATGGCTGAACTGTCCTGTATTGTGGTCACCTGTCACCCTGCCCAGCCTGGCATTCACTTCCCAGTCACTCTTGAGACAATGAACTGTCCATATGTTTGTTTTGTATTTTATTGATGGATTTTGAACTTGGATAGGGTAAGGGAAAATATGGGATGCCCAAAGTTAATAGTAGAATCGACTGAATGATTAGTTGGAACCTCTATTTACACTTCTAGAGCTCCAGTCTCCTCCAGCACAATGCTTATTTGTAGACTGTCTCTCTCTCTCTCTCCTGTACAATACTTGGTTCTTGGTACAGCTAACACACGGTAGGCTGCAGCTGCCCGACTCCACTGCCCATGACATCACAGTCTCTCCTGCTGGCTCTACATCCATCTCAGACTGCACTCTCCTAGTCTGCTTGGGTATGCCTCCCCAGCTCTCTCAACTATGCCTCTCACTCACCAGCCCTCCTGGCTGCACTCCGGTGAATCCCTCCTGGAGACTAGCTCCCGTTGTCCTTCTTGGTCCCTCTCTGTGCCTCCTGTCCAGGTCCTTCTTTGTTACTCAGAAAGGCTCCGACTTGAATCTGAACCCCACAGGCCCAAGGTCACCACCCCCCAGACTGGGGGGTACCTCCAAGGCCCCGACAACCTAATGCTCCATCTCCAGCTTCTTCCACCTGACAACTCCCTGCAGCTGGGCTGACCCTGGGTATATCAAGGAGGCCTGCCCCCTGCCAATCCTAGTTGGGGATTGTTCAGGGCTCCCTGAGACACCCCAGACAGCTCCTCCTCTCTTCCCTTTCTTCCTTCTAGAATCCTCTAGAAGCAAAAGGGAGGTAACCGAAAGATGATGCTATCTGTGAGTCACCAGCCTACACTGAGCCACTCCCAGCCCACACAGATCAAAACAAACAGGCCTAGCTTGCAGCTAGGTCTGATTAAATTTACCTGCACTTACAAAAGTCCTACTTCTAGCACCTACCTAAAGTAGAGGGTGCTACACAAGTGCACCCTGCCATGATCAGTGTACTACAGCCAGTACTCAATACTGGACATTTAACACTTATGCCGCGTACACACGGTCGGACTTTCCGGCATACTTGGTCCGGCGGACCAGAGTGTGCCGGACAATCCGCCCGTGTGTGGGCGGCGGCGGACTTTTCCGGCGGACTTCTTCCCAAAAGCCCGCCGGACCTAGATTTGAAGAAAGTTTCAAATCTTTCCGTCGGACTCAGTTTCGGGCGGAAAGTCCGCTCGTGTGTGTGCTGGTCCGACGGAAAGCCCGCTCGTGTGTAGGCTGGTCCGACAGACCAAATACGACACGAGGGCAGGGTATTGCATCTCGCGCTCGCTGCAATAGGAAAAACAAATCTTCCTATTGCGGCGAGCGCGGGGCATACCAGGCCCTTAGGTCTGGTATGGATTATAAAGGGGAACCCCTACGCCGAAAAAACGGCGTGGGGCCCCCCTAAAATCCATACCAGACCCCGATCCGAGCACGCAGCCTGGCCGGTCAGGAAAGGGGATGGGGACGAGCGAGCGCCCCCCCCCTCCTGAACCGTACCAGGCCGCATGCCCTCAACATGGGGGGTGGGTGCTTTGGGGGAGGGGGGCGCCCTGCGCCCCCCCCCCCAAAGCACCTAGTCCCCATGTTGATGAGGACAAGGGCCTCTTCCCGACAACCCTGGCCGTTGGTTGTCGGGGTCTGTGGGCGGGGGCTTATCGGAATCTGGGAGCCCCCTTTAATAAGGGGGCACCCAGATCCCGGCCCCCCACCCTATGTAAATGAGTATGGGGTACATGGTACCCCTACCCATTTACCTAGGAAAAAAGTGTAAGTAATAAAACACACTACACAGGTTTTTAAAATATTTTATTAAACAGCTCCGGGGGGGGGATCTTCCTCCGGCTTCGGGGGTCTTCTTCCGGCTTCGAGGGTCCCTCCGCTTCATCTTCTCCCGGCGTCCGGTTGGTTCTTCTCCGCTCTCCGGCCTCTTCTCCCGGTGTCCCAGGTCTTCGGCCGGCCCCTCCACTGTCTTCATGTAGCTCTATTGCCAGCGGAGGTCCGGACTTCTGGGCTTCTTGGCTTCTTGGCTTCTTGTCTTCTCTTCTCTTCTCTTCCCCCAGATGTTGACACGACGCTCTCTCCGGCAACCACGCCCCCTAAAACGGCACAGTCCCAGCATGCCCAGGGACTGTGACATCATATGGGGGTGGGGTCTCCGCCTATATAAGTCACAACGCAGCTCTCAGAGACCAGTCCAGCCGGAGAGAGCGTCGTGTCAACATCTGGGGGAAGAGAAGAGAAGAGAAGAGAAGACAAGAAGCCAAGAAGCCAAGAAGCCAAGAAGCCCAGAAGTCCGGACCTCCGCTGGCAATAGAGCTACATGAAGACAGTGGAGGGGCCGGCCGAAGACCTGGGACACCGGGAGAAGAGGCCGGAGAGCGGAGAAGAACCAACCGGACGCCGGGAGAAGATGAAGCGGAGGGACCCCCGAAGCCGGAAGAAGACCCCCGAAGCCGGAGGAAGATCCCCCCCCCCCGGAGCTGTTTAATAAAATATTTTAAAAACCTGTGTAGTGTGTTTTATTACTTACACTTTTTTCCTAGGTAAATGGGTAGGGGTACCGTGTACCCCGTACTCATTTACATAGGGTGGGGGGCCGGGATCTGGGGGCCCCCTTATCAAAGGGGGCTCCCAGATTCCGATAAGCCCCCGCCCGCAGACCCCGACAACCAACGGCCAGGGTTGTCGGGAAGAGGCCCTTGTCCTCATCAACATGGGGACAAGGTGCTTTGGGGGGGGGAGGGCAGGGCGCCCCCCTCCCCCAAAGCACCCACCCCCCATGTTGAGGGCATGCAGCCTGGTACGGTTCAGGAGGGGGGGGGGCGCTCGCTCGTCCCCATCCCCTTTCCTGACCGGCCAGGCTGCGTGCTCGGATCGGGGTCTGGTATGGATTTTAGGGGGGGCCCCACGCCGTTTTTTCGGCGTAGGGGTTCCCCTTTATAATCCATACCAGACCTAAGGGCCTGGTATGCCCCACGACGGGGCTCGCAAGGTGTCAATCTCGCCGATAAAAGCGGCAAGATTGACATCCTTTTCTAGTCCCGTCGCACCTGAGTCACGTTCAAAATGAACGGACTTGTCCGTGTGTGGGCAAGTCCGTTCATTCTGAAAGTCCGCCGGAACTCCGGCGAAAGTCCGTCGGAAAGACGGGCGGACTTAGCCCGCCGGAAAGTCCCGGCGTGTGTGGGCAAGTCCGTCCGTTTTAAAGTCCGGCGCACCTGGCGGACAAAGTCCGTCGGAAAGTGTGCCGGACCAAGTAGGATAGAAAGTCCGACCGTGTGTACGCGGCATTACAGTACTGAGGGAACTGAGTGAAAGTAAGTTTTACAGAATAGAGTAACAGTCAAACATGGCACAGGCATCAATAGAGGCAATCGTTTTACACAGGAAATGGCGCAAAATTATTTTTTCCCCAGAGTTCAGCTTTAGACTTGGTTCACACTAGTTTGATTTCAGATGCAACTTGAGTTACACAGAATCGCATGACTAGGAAAATCACATTTTTTTTAATGATGTCACAGTGTAATTTCGGAAAAAGTTCATTAGTACTTTTGTGCGATTCCAGTGCGATTTTGGCCCCATAGAATATACAAGCCACTTCAACGTAGCATCCAAATTGCACTACATAATTGCACTGAAAGTCAGATCAAAATCCTATCACAGCAGTGTAAACCTAGCTTTAGGGCAAGGTTCACACTTGTTTTGTGCAGGCACGGCAGCCCATTCATTTGAAAGGGCTAGTGCACCACTTGAAAATGCAAGGAAATGGTCCCTGCACCTTTTCTGAAAACGCAACCCTCACAGAAAGCGCAAGTGCACTGTGGTTCCCAGTGCGGAGACACCGTGCTGTCCTTTCCACTACACAGGGGTGCCTTTAGGATTAGGATGTTGCAGTATATTGTGACATGTCTGGAATATATTAATGTAGGCATAAAACGTTTCTGAAAGGCCGGTATTGTACACTTTCAAATGTTGTTTTGTTGTTTTAACTAGGTATTAGTGTAGTTATTTTCCCTGTGTCTTTTGCTTGCCTTAGCATGTACTGACAGGCTCACACTTTGTGGCTGTTGTTTGTAGTGTCATGGCTTATTGATGCCCCTATGTCCATGTACTCATTCACCTAGCTTGTCCCTATTTGTTAAAGGGACAAGCAACTTCTTCTTCAGGGTCATGCAACATCCAATCAATACCTTGCCATTTTTCTAATACTGGAGCGGGTCACATGACCTATGATTAGGGTTGCCACCTGTCCGGGATTCACCCGGACAGTACGGGTTTTGAAACATGTGTCCGGGTCTCTGGCCGCCTGAGACCCGGGCACATTATTCAGACCCGTCTGTGGCTCCCTGTGCAGAGTGCCTTGCCTACACAGGCAGCCCTCTAATTAACTTCTCTGGCGAATCATAGTAATGGAATACCCGCAGCTTGTGCAGGGTATCTTTGCTGCCCGTGAGCTCCACTTTTTATGACAGCGCAGACCCGACATCTCTCCCGCTGTCCCCAGCTGCAGGACACAGACACAGTGCAGAGAGAGTGCTGTGAAGTGAACCCGCCCCTCCTCCTCCTGCTGTGTTGTTTTCCTGTGTACACAGAGGAGGAGGAGGGGAGGAGAAGGCTCACCACGCTGCTGGACTGAGATCATCTATCTGAACTAATCCACAGTGAGTCTTCCAGAGGTGGGGGGCATGGACAAGAGGGTGAGGGGGGAATTAGCCCACAGTTCATCTTGAGTAATTTGGGGGGGGGGGGGGTATCTTCTTAGGGGCACTTTAGCTACAAGGGGGCTTGGATATGAAATCCAGACCCCTTAGCACATATCCTCTCCCCCCAATATTAAAGAGAAGATGTCTGCCACAGAGCAGGTGGCCCTTGGCACCCCACAAGAGATGTGGAAAATTGCTCCAGGTGCCCATACTAGTGCCCCCCTTCCAAGCAAGTTAGTGGAGCAAAGTGTGGGTTCCAGGTCACAGGGCAGGTTCACACTATGAAAACACAGGAACGCACTGTGCGTTCTGTGCGATTCATATGTGACCCGGGTGCAATTTCAGCCCAGTTATGTCTGCAGTCTCTGACCATCTCCTGTACTATGTCTGCAGTCTCTGACCATCTCCTGTACTATGTCTGCAGTCTCTGACCATCTCTTGTACTATGTCTGCAGTCTCTGATCATCTCCTGTACTATGTCTGCAGTCTCTGATCATCTCCTGTACTATGTCTGCAGTCTCTGACCATCTCCTGTACTATGTCTGCAGTCTCTGATCATCTCCTGTACTATGTCTGCAGTCTCTGATCATCTCCTGTACTATGTCTGCAGTCTCTGACCATCTCCTGTACTATGTCTGCAGTCTCTGATCATCTCCTGTACTATGTCTGCAGTCTCTGATCATGTCCTGTACTATGTCTGCAGTCTCTGATCATCTCCTGTACTATGTCTGAAGTCTCTGACCATCTCCTGTACCATGTCCGCACACTCTCTGACCATCTCCTGTATCATGTATGCAGTCTCTGACCATCTCCTGTATCATGTCTTCAGTCTCTGACCATCTCCTGTACCATGTATGCAGTTTCTGACCCTTTCCTGTATCATGTCAGCAGTCTCTGACCATCTCCTGTATCATGTCAGCAGTCTCTGACCATCTCCTGTATCATGTCTTCAGTCTCTGACCATCTCCTGTACCATGTATGCAGTTTCTGACCCTCTCCTGTATCATGTCAGCAGTCTCTGACCATCTCCTGTATCAAGTATGCAGTCTCTGACCATCTCCTGTACCATGTCCACACACTCTCTGACCATCTCCTGTACTATGTCTGCACTCTCTGACCATCTCCTGTACTATGTCTGCAGTCTCTGACCATCTTTTGTACCACGTCCGCACACACTCTGACCATCTCCTGTATCATGTATGCAGTTTAACATCTCCTGTACTATATCTGCAGTTTCTTACCATCTCCTGTACTATGTCTGCAGTCTCTGACCATCTCCTGTACTTTGTCTGCAGTCTCTGACCATCTCCTGTATCATGTATGCAGCTTCTGACCCTCTCCTGTATCATGTCTGCACTCTCTGACCATCTCCTGTAGTATGTCTGCAGTCTCTGACCATCACCTGTACCTTGTCCACACACTCTCTGACCATCTCCTGTATCATGTATGCAGTTTCTGACACTCCTGTATCATGTCTGCAGTCTCTGACCATCTCCTGTATCATGTATGCAGTTTCTGACACTCTCCTGTATCATGTCTGCAGTCTCTGACCAATCACCTGTATTATGTCTGCAATCTCTGACCATCTCCTGTACTTTGTCCGCACTCTCTGACCATCTCCTGTATCATGTCTGCAGTCTCTGACCATCTCCTGTACTATGTCTCCAGGCTCTGATCATCTTTTGTACTATGTTTGCACACTCTATGACCATCTCCTGTATCATGTATGCAGTTTTTTAACATCTCCGACCTGTACTATATCTGCAGTTTCTTACCATCTCCTGTACTTTGTCTGCAGTCTCTGACCATCTCCTGTAGTATGTCTGCAGTCTCTGACCATCTTTTGTATCATGTCTGTAGCCTCTGATCATCTCTTGTATTATGGCCGCACAGTCTCGTAGTGTAATATAGGATGAAACGAGAGCCACCAAGCTGGAGCCCAGAGAGGACCATCTGACTGAGCCCTGCACGGTGCACCTGAGTGGTGGTCAGTGACAGCGTAGCAAGGCCAGTCTGAGGGGGGATCACTAATGTAGGGGGCAGTCAGTGAATGCAGTAAGGTAAAGGGGCACTGATATAAAGGTTACCCCTTATATCAGTAACCCCCCCACTCCCCACCTTACCTTAGTGCATTCACTCTGTGGCAGGTGCTCTATGGTGACCAGAGTCCCGTGTCCCCCCCCCCCCACACACACACATTAGAGTTCCATTTTAAATGCAATTTGGAACTCTGTGGACAATTACATAAACAGGAACTCCGATGTAGAGGAGAATGTAGTGGACTCTGATATAAGGTGATCTCGTCACCAGAGCCCCCCCTCACATCAGAGTTCCCCTATACACATACATACAGTCCTCACCACCCCCCCTCCCCACCATATCTATCTATATCTATCTATCTATATATCTATCTATCTATACACACACACACCAGGAGACCTCTCCCCACCCCCCAATATTACACTGGGAGGCTTCCCACCAAACATTACACACTACATATACACTATATTGTACTTTACGCACGCCTGCACTATTTGCAATTGTCTACACCCACTGTTCACTGCTGCGCATGCCGCATTACTATCCCCCTGGGGCACACAGAGGTGTCCCGGGTATTTTACAATCTCATAGTGTATGCTAAAAAAAAAATGCCAAGTCCCGCTAAAGTGTTCGGGTTTGGCTCGAAGAAAAGGTGGCAACCCTACCTATGATGTCACCTCAGCTTTTACCAGGCTCTCCCCCAGATTGCGCAAAGTTGATTGGGGCGGTCAGTCAAGGATCTGATCCACCCGAAGGTGTTGGTGGGCAGATCAAATCCTTGACTGACAGCTCCACTCTGGCCTGGGGGACGGGCCTGAAAATGCTGAAGCAATATCAAAGGACATGTGACCTGCTCTGGCTTAGTCCCATCCCAAGCCCAGTCCGTGTTGCAGTAAGAAACACAAAAAAGTCAAATGACCCAAATAAGAAGAGGCTGAAAAAGGTATTAATTCTATTTCTTTCTAAATCGGTTTCAATTCGGATTAACAGGTGGTGGTGTACCCTGTCATTTAGTTTTTGCAATTATATCAGGGTTTAGAATAACTTTAAATGCACATATAATCCTATAGGAAGACTGTGGTTGAAATGAATGGTCTGGTGACAGTGTCTCTTTATAGAATATGTGTCAGTAGCAGTGATGCCCAGAATAGATGTGTTTATCAGTAGGTGTAATGTCCTTTGAGTTGGTTGTACGTTAGTTCAAGATGACACGGATAGAATAAATGATCTTTGAACAAATAAAGGTAAGGTACAATACAGCAAATGTAAAATATATATCCTATCCCTGGTGGCTCATTGATTAATTTACTTGAATTTTAAGAACATGGTATACTCAATATTCTCTGTTTCCGGTGGCCCTTTTTATATATCTAGTATCATAGTAAGCAGGGCTGCTGAAAGATTTACAACCGATCCTCCTGTAGGGGGCCCGGGCACACAGGGGGGCCCAGATCGCAGGAGGATCGGTGCCCTGTGTCTGTGTCTTTCCTTGCAGCAGCTGAAAGACGGTTTCTCCCCTCTCCCTCCTTTAGCTGATGCAGGGAGAGGCACAGGCCATCATTCTGTAATTGCCTCCACCCCACCACACCAATCCCTCTTCCTGTCCTGCACACTTCTGATGCCCTGAGCCTCCTTCCTGCAGCTCTGCCAGCTTCCACGCTGCAGGTACACAGGGGGATTGGGAATGTGTCAGGGTGAAGAGTGGTGGAAGGGGCTAGTAAGTATGTCATTTACCGCTCCCTTCCTTTTCTGAATGGACACAGTAAGTGATTGGTACAGATCACTCCTGTGTCCATTCACAACTGAAGCATAGTAAACTGTGTTTATAATGATTCAGTTTATGAATGAACAGGAGCTTCTGTCTTCAGTGCAGCTGAGGCTGCAGAGAAAGGAATTGAAGAACATGTCTCCTCAATTCCTTTCTCTGCCTCAAAGGAGAGATATCAGTGTATCTCATGCCCTCAAACAGCATTGTTAAAAAAAAAAAATTAAATAATTTTTAAAATGTAAAACATTATTAACAAATTGTAAAAAATTATTAACAAATTGTAAAAATGTTTTTTTTAAATTGTATAAAAAATATTTAAAAAATAAAGGGCTTATTTAACTGGGCCCATACAGTGTGGATCAGCAGTTTGCTATAGCCGCCTGGTAAGCTATGAGGATGCAGAGGCTGTATTAACCTAATTTGACAGGTGTGCAAGTGGGGTGAATTGCCCTATATATACGCTGTCAGTGTTTGGAGGCCATACAGCTGCATTCACATGCCTCTCAAAGGACCTGTGGCTGTGTTTGTACAGCTGCTGTGTCCCCATAGAGTAACATAGGGTGCTTGCACACAGCTCCAGCTACATTTAAAAAAAAACATTAATTCACGCTGTACAGGCCACAGTTCATATGGGAATGAGCCCCAAGACCTCATTTACACACAGAACTTTATTCATTTATTTATTTATTAACCCAGTACAAATATGACAAGGGAAAGGGGAAGAGGAATATGGGACTTTAGATGAAGCCGTAGCCTGGTAAGGCCGCGCGCTTCCATCCCTATCAATATGGTGCAAAAAAAAGGGCAAAAGGGTGGGACTTTAAATGAAACACGCAGCAGCAACCGAGTAATTAGGTGGACATGTAGAAAAATATTTATTAGTACAAAACACTGATGTACACACATTATATATAGGAAAGTAGGGAAATGAATCTCACATAGTAACCATGATAATAATATGGATATCAATTGCATAACATAATAAATCACCAGAATCCACCAAAATTGATATATACTGTATACAAATATAATTACAAGGTATTGCCTGCATGGGCCATGATCTTGCTATTCCCAGTCAAGGTAAATTAACTCAGTACAGTTTTATCTATTAGATTTAGCAGGAATTTTGTAAGTTATGTCATGTTTGTGTCTGCTAATAATGATTTTAGTGTATTTTTAGTGAAAGTATCGTTTTGAGATATTCTGGTGGGGGAGGGGGGGGTTGCTGTCAGGTATATTGCCAACCTGTTGACCAATGATATAGAAATGTGTTTTGTACTTCATACAGAGTTCCGTTTTATAGAAAACACTTGGTCTGGGCTACTGCTCTCAGGGTGGCTACAGAGGGACCAATAAAAGCAAGCAATACAGCAAATGTACTGTGTACTGAGAGAGAAACAATTTTGAAGTTCTCTATTGTTGCACAACCAATTAATGACCATTACTTTCTAAGTGTATCTCTAGGCAAAATATTATTCCTTTTTTTAGCCTTTGATAGAATAGGAAATTGCTAGACTCTCTGACAACAGTTTAATTCTGTTGGCATCCCCATTGGGGAAATTTATTTTCTATTTGTACTGGTGACTATGATCACCGAGAAAGAAAGTGAGGGGAAATCCAAATGTTTAGAGTTGTCACCAGAACAAGAGGTAAGGTGAAATATTCCAGTGGGGCACATGTCTAAGATGGGAATTCCCCTCATTTTAGGATATTTTCTCTAACTTCCCTTTTTGTTTCTGGGACAGGAAGTGAATGGAAATCTTCCTATTGGCACACAGACAACAAGATAAAAAGGTTTACAAGTGCATATTTGCACTTGAGCATTTTGTGTCATAAATCTGGACTGTGACGGGAGTAACTTTGGGTGGGGGGCTCGTAGGAAACCCCTTGTTCAGTTCACCAGGCTCCTCTTATGTGTAAGCGACCCTGTGTCTATTAGGGGTACAGGGTGACCAAGAAAATGATGGACAACTACTTAATGGACGTTAAGAGGGCGGTTTGGATTACTTTAAATGGAACAGAAATATTTATCAACAATATCCCTTAAGAAATCTATGAAGATAAATGAATTCCACTTTATCAGACTGCTGGGACATGGGTTGTCTTCTAATGACTTGTCTAGTGGACAGAATACACAAATGTATGTCTCTCCCATTGTATGCCTCCTAGGGGGAAGTCCCATTGTTAATTGTGTTAATTAGGACCTCTAGTGTTTCTGTCAGTCTGCTCATCTCTTAAACAGGTGATTAATATTGTGACCACTTTACCTTGTTATGGAACCATTGTGGGATGTTATGTTTTATGCTTATAACAATGTGTATTATACAGTATTTTGTATTCAGGGTTGTAAGTGCCGGGTAGTCTGGTCACCTAGGCTGGTTTAACCACTTGCCGACCGCCTCCTGTAGATATACGTCAGCAGAATGGCATACCTGTACCTGTATGTTACTTTGAATTTGCTGCCGTGCGCACGCCTGCTGTGAGCTCCGTGAGTCGGGTCGCAGGTCCCGCAGACTCGAACACTGCGGGGATTCCCGCGATCGCCTCACGGAGAGGACGAATGGGGAGATGCTGATGTAAACAGCATCTCCCCGTTCTGCCTAGTGACAGTGTCACTGATCTCTGCTCCCTGTCATCAGGAGCAGAGATCAGTGACGTGTCACACACAGCCCATCCCTCCTACAGTTAGAACACATCCCTAGTACTGACTTAACCCCTCCCCGCCCCCTAGTGGTTAACCCCTTCACTGCCAGTGTCATTTACACAGGAATCAGTGCATTTTTATAGCACTATTTGATGTATAAATGACAATGGTCCCAAAAATGTGTCAAAAATGTCCGACATGTCCGCCATAATGTCGCAGTCACAAAAAAAAATCGCTGATCACCGCCATTACTAGTAAAAAAAAAAATATTAATAAAAATGCCATAAAACTATCCCCTATTTTGTAAACGCTATAACTTTTGCGCAAACCAATCAATAAACGCTTATTGTGATTTTTTTACCAAAAATATGTAGAAGAATACATGTCAGCCTAAACTGAGGAAAAAAAATGTTTTTTATATATTTTTGGGGGATATTTATTATAGAAAAATGTAAAAAATAATGCGTTTTTTTCAATTTTGTCGATCTTATTTTGTTTATAGTGCAAAAAATAAAAATCACAGAGGTGATCAAATACCACCAAAAGAAAGCTCTATTTGTGAGGAAAAAAGGACGTCAATTTTGTTTGGGAGCCACGTCGCATGACCACACACTTGTCAGTTAAAGCAACACAGTGCCGAATCGCAAAAAAACGCACTGGTCAGGAAGGGGGTAAATCCTTCCGGGGCTGAAGTGGTTAAGTGACTAATTAACTGGTTCTCGACCAGCGGCTTTACTGGGCAGAATGGCACGGGTGGGCGAAACTACGTTACCTTGCGTCAGCCGCGATGATCAGATTCGTTTCAGAACCAATCGGTCTCCAGGCCCAGGCCAATGATTTCTGGCTTGGACCTGCTGATCGGTTCTGACGAATGAAATGCTTCCCCTGCTTGAAAGTGTAAACACAGGCAGGGGAAGTGATGTCATCTCCCTCTCTGGAATTCTTTTCCGTTCCAGAGAGAGGAGAGAGGACATCCAAACGTGAGTTGCACCAACACTACACTGACACAGTACACGTAGGCACACATTTCACCCCCCGATCATCCCCTGATCGCCCCCCCAGTTAACCCCTTCACTCCCTGTCACTGTATCACCCAGTATAGTGTTCATATTTTCCTTTGATCACTGTACTGGTGTCATTTGTGACACTAATCAGCATTAGGGTACTTAGTAGTAGGCCCAGATAGGTCTAGGGACCCCCCAACACCTCTAATAAAGGTTTAGCCCCTTGATCATGGGTGACACTGGTTGGTTCGTTATTTTTTTATAGCACCAGGGCACCCTCCGTACATTACCTATTAAAAGTTTAACCCCCTGATCACCTGGCAGGTGATATCAGTTAGGTTTTAGCATCGGTTAGGGTCTGCGTCGCCCCAGGCTGTGACAGATTAGTGCCCGTAGCGCTAACACCCACGCATGCCCCATACATCTCCCTTAGTAGTGTCTGAGCGGATCAATATCTTTGATCTGATCAGAACTATATTAGCGTCCCCAATAGTTTGGGGGTTCCCAAAAACACAGCGTTAGCGGGATCAGCCCAGATACTTGCTAGCACCTGCGTTTAGCCCCTCCACCCAGCCCAGCCCAGCCCACCCAAGTGCAGTATCAATCGATCACTGTCAATTACAAAACACTAAATACATAACTGCAACATTCGCAAAGTCAGGTCTGATCCCTGCGAACGCTAACAGTTTTTTTGGTAGTGTTTGAAGCAGTCGCTGACAGGCATGTGCTCTTTTTTCCTGAGTCTTACTAGTTGTACCAGTAAATTTAGAGGCCAAAATGTCCAATCAAAGGTACACTAGTGAAGAGGCCTACACGTTTCTGAGCATGACAGATGAGAGTGAAGAGGAACTCACCCATCTGTCAGATTCAGGCTCAGAATACGAACCTGTAGACAGCAGCGGCACCCTGACAGATAGCTCTGAAGACGGAGTAGTGGTCCCTGCCAAAGTCAGGCATACCCGACCCTGTTCTTCTGCTGTTGTTGAGGTGCAAGAACCGCGGGGCTCTCATATGGAGCAGAGAGCCAGTACTAGTGCCACTCATCCTTCTGGTGAACTGGCAAGCACTAGCGGCCTAGTACATCCTGGTCATACATCCAGCACTACAGTAACATTTGGTGACGTGGCGAGTCCCATAAGTGCAGTTCAAGCTGGTGAGGTGGTTAGCACAACTAACGAATTTAAGACCTTCCTGGGCCTATCCCTCCTCATGGGCATAACTAAAAAAAGTGAGTTGCGGTCATATTGGTCCACTGACCCAATTCACCATATGCCCTTGTTCTCTGCCTCCATGACCAGGACACGATACGAGCAGATCTTGCAGGTTCATGCATTTCAATGACAATGAACTCTGTCATCCTCGGGGTGACCCTGAATACGATCGTCTCTACAAAATTCGACCCCTCGTAAACCACTTCAACCAGCAGTTTCCAGCCTTTACTCCCCGATCAAGTTGTCTGCGTTGATGAGTCCCTGATTATGTTTTCTGGCCTCTTGTCATTCAAACAGTATCTTCCCAGCAAGCGTGCCAGATATGGGGGTCAAGATGTATAAGCTCTGTGACAGGGCAACAGGCTATGCATATAGTTTTATGGTTTACAAGGGAAGAGATAGTTACATAGAGCCGGAGAACTGCTCAGACTACATAGGGAGCTCTGGTAAGATTGTGTGGGACTTGGTGTCACCCTTATTCGGAAAGGGGGTACCACTTGTATGTGGACAATTATTATTATTATGCCACTTTTTAGTCACTTGTTTGATCATTGAATTGGCACATGTGGCACCGTGCAATCTAATCGCCGGGGCTTACCCCAGCGGCTTGTAGATTTTAGTCTTAGGCTGCTTGAGATGTAATAATTTGCTTGCTGTGAAGTGGAGGGATAATACAAATGTTTTCGTTCTGTCCTCCCTTCACGCAGACACAACGGTCCAAATTCAAACGGCGATTGGTGTTGTGGAGAAACCCCTCTGTGTCCACAAATACAACCTTAACATGGGAGGAGTGGACCAGTTGTTTGCGCCATACCTAATTGCCCGTAGGGCCACACGCTGGTATAAAAAAACTGTCTGTATATATATTCTAATTGGCTCTGCTGAATGCTTATATGCTATACAAAGCTTCAGGATGAACTGGATGCTTCCTTAAATTCCAGGAAGAGATCATCACAGCCCTTCTGTTTCCAGACGATGCTGTGGCCCAACTTCCCAATCCAAATGCAGTGAGCTGGCTGCATGAGAGGCATTCTCTGTATGTCCTCCCTAGTACACCTACCCAAAGAAATCCCCAAAGAAAATTTGTGTCTGCAGAAAACGCGGATATAGGCATGACACGTGCTTTTATTGTCCCTCCTGCCCTGACCAACCTAGTCTTTGCATTGGTGAATGTTTTGAACGCTACCACACACTAGTGTAGTATTAGCATAGGGTACAGCATTGCACAGTCCTAGGGCACACTTATACAGGATCTCGAAAGAGATGGCCATAACATTTTGGGAGACCCTTACCTGGTACGTTTAGAGTTTACAGTTTATATAAAAGTGCAAAAAAAAAACACACAAAAACAAAAAGCCAAAAATAGTTGTGGTTTTATTTTTCTTCTCTCTCTATTGTTCTCTCTTATATTCGCTCTCTATTGTCCGCTCTATTGTTTTCTCTCTATTGTTCTATATCTAGTGTTCTCTCTCTATTGTTACTGTATTTTAGAACTGTAATGTTTTATTTTTACTATGTTTTATTGTATTTGCTTTGCAGGTATGATATGTCTTACTGTTACACTGAAATGTTACTTTGTTTTACTGTTAACCATCATTTGCTTAGCAGGTACGCCATTCAGCTGCAGCACGGGTTTATTTATTCTGACAGCAACAGTGTTTGCTTCCACAATCTGTAAAGCCGTGACTCCAGCGATGTAGGGGATGATTTCACCACCACAGTTAAAAAAATTGAAAAGTAAAAAAAAACTGAAAAAAGAGCATATATGCCAAAGCATAGGGGCAGGGGTGGAGGAGCGATTTGCTCCTAACATTAGGGCCGATTGCCCCCATGCTTCGGCATATATTTTTTAGGCACAGATTGCGTTAAAAAATCAAGTTGTTTTATTGAGTTAATGTTTTATCGTTACCATTGTGTGCTTTTCAGGTACACCATTCAGCTGCAGCACTGATTTATTTATCTTGACAGCAACAGCGTTTGCTCTCACGATACAAAAAAATCAGCGACTCCAGCGCTGTAGGAGGTAATTTCACCATCACAGTTTTAAAAAAATGGTGCACGTATGCCCATCATTAGAACTGGGTGGATGAAGGGTGGTATTCTAATGGTGGGCACACCCACCAATCAATCTCTTTTTTTCGTTCAGCCCACAGGCTACATGAAAAAAAGAACATTACAATATATGTCCAACAAGGACCAACAATGTACTGGTACGTTGTTGGACTTTGAGTGGTTATACCAGCCTGCAGGTTTAGATATCATCTTGGTATCATTATTTTCAGCCAGCGGCCGGCTTTCATATAAAAGAAATCCTAGCAGCTAATTATTCTCTAGACTGCTATTACAAGCAGTGGGAGGGAACATCCCCCCCCCACTGTCTTCCATGGCTTTCTCTGGCTCTCCTGTCCCAACAGGGAACCCGAGAATGCAGCCGCTGGTTCCGCCAGCTGACCATAGAGCTGATTGGAGACCAGAATGGCTCCAATCATCTCTATAGCCTAAGAAAACAGAAGCTACAAGCATTTCATGACTTAGGTTTCACCGGATATAAACAGCGCCATTGGTAAAGCCCCTGTACCCCCGTGCTCACGCGCAAAGGTGAACGCAAGTTTCGGTCTGGTGTCATATGTAAACAGCAATTGCACCATGCATGTGAGGTATCACCATGAAGGTCAGATCGAGGGCAGTAATTTTAGCAGTAGACCTTCTCAGTGATAACCTGTAAAGGATTTTAAAGGCTTTTAAAAATGTATGTCGTTTTTTGCCGCTGCATGTTTATGTGCAATTTTAAAGCATAAGATCATCTTTTTTATTTCATCAAACATTTGGGCAATATAGTGTGTTTTAGTGCATTAAAATGAAAAAAAGTGTTTTTTTTCAAAAAAATTGTGTCTGAAAAATCGCTGCACAAATGCTGTGTGAAAAAAAAATTGCAACACCCACCATTTTAATCTGTAGGGCCTTTGCTTTAAAAAAATATATAATGTTTGGGGGTTCAAAGTAATTTTCTAGCAAAAAAAATGTTTTATTCATGTAAACAAAAATTGTCAGAAAGGGCTTTTTCTTCAAGTGGTTAGAAGAGTGGATGATGTGTGACATAAGCTTCTAATGTTGTGTATAAAATGCCAGGACAGTTCAACACCCCCCCCCCCAAATTACCCCTTTTTGGAAAGTAGACACCCCAAGCTATTTGCTGATAGGCATGTTGAGCCAATGGAGTATTTTATATTTTCCACAAGTTTAAGGAAAATTACAAACTTTTTTCTTTTGCAAAAAGTTGTCACTAAATGATATATTGCTCAAACATGCCATGGGCATATGTTGAATTACACCCCAAATTACATTCTGCTGCTTCTCCTGAGTACGAGAATACCAAATGTGTGAGACTTTTTGGGAGCCTAGCCGTGTAAAGGACACCAAAAGCCAATCACCGCTTTCAGGCTTTCTACGGGCGTAAAATGGTGATTTTACTTCCTCACTACCTATCACAGTTTCGGAGGCCATAAAATGCCAAGATGGCACAAACCCCCCCCCCCCCCAATGACCCCATTTTGGAAAGTAGACACTTCAAGCTATTTGCTGAGAGGCATGTTGTGTCCATGGGATATTTTATATTTTGCCACAAGTTTAGGGAAACTTACAATTTAAAAAAAAAATTTTTTTTACACAATGTTTTCACTAAATTATATATTGTTCAAATACGGCATAGTTAAATGTCGAATTACACCCCAAAATACATCTTGAGACTTTTTGGGAGCCTAGCCGCATACAGGACCCCAAAAACCAAGCACCACCTTCAGGCTTTCTAAAGGCATAAAATTGTGATTTTACTCCTCACTACCTATCACAGTTACGGAGGCCCTGAAATGTCCAGATAGCACAACCCAACCCCCCCCCCCAAATGACCCCATTTTGGAAAATAGACACCTCAAGGTATTTGCTAAGAGGCATGGTGAGTATTTGGCAGCTCTCATTTGTTTTTGAAAATGAAGAAAGAAAAGAAAAATGTTTTTTTTCAATTTTCAAAACTTTGTGACAAAACCGAGATCTGCAAAATACTCAACATGCCTCTCAGCAAATAGCTTGGGTGTCTAATTTCCAAAATGGGGTCATCTGGAGAGGGGAGGGGGGTTGTGCTATCTGGGCCTTTCGTGGCCTCCAAAACTGTGATAGGCAGTGAGGAGTGAAATCAAAAATTTATGCCCTTAGAAAGTCTGAAGGCGGTGATTGGTTTTCGGGGTCCTGTACATGGTTAGACTGCCAAAAAGTCCCACACATGTGGTATCTCCATACTCAGGAGAAGCAGCAGAATGTGTTTTGGGGTGTAATTCCACATATAACCATGCCATGTTTATACAATATATCATTTAGTGACAACTTTGTGTAAAAAAAAAAAAAACAAATAAATTAAATTTTCCTGAAATTTCTGGCAAAATATAAAATATTCCATGGACTCAACATGCCTCTCAGCAAATAGTTTGAAGTGTATTCTTTCCAAAATGGGGTCATTTGGGGGAGTTTTGTGCTATCTTGATATTTTATGACCTCTGAAACTGTGATAGGTATTGAGGAAGTGAAATCCCCATTTTACGCCTTTAGAAAGCCTGAAGACGGTGCTTGGTTTTCGGGGGTCCTGTACACGGCTAGGCTTCCAAAAAGTCTCACACATGTGGTATCCCTGTAGTCAGGAGAAGCAGCAGAATGTATTTTGGGGTGTGATTTAACATATGCCCATGGCATGTTTGAGCAATTTTTCATTTAGTGACAACTTTGTGCAAAAAAAAAAAGTTTGTCATTTACCAGCAACTTGTGGCAAAATATAAAATATTCCATGGACTCAACATGCCTCTCACAAAATAGCTTGGGGTGTCTACTTTCCAAAATGGGGTCATTTGAGGGGGGTTATCCTATCTTGGCATTTTATGGCCTTTGAAACTGTGATTGGTTTTTGGGGTCCTGCACGTGGCTAGGCTCCCAAAAAGTCTTACACATGTGGTATGCCATACTCAGGAGAAGCAGCAGAATGTATTTTGGGGTGTAAGTCCACATATAACCATGGCATGTGTGAGCAATATATCATTTAGTGACAACTTTGTGTCATTTTGTTTTTTTTTGTCATTTTTCATTCACTTATGACAAAAAAAATAAAATATTCAATGGGCTCAACATGCCTTTCAGCAATTTTTTTGGGGTGTCTACTTTATAAAATGGGGTCATTGGGGGGGGGGGGGGCGTTGCACTGCCCTGCCATTTTAGCACCTCAAGAAATGAGATAGGCAGTCATAAACTAAAAGCTGCGTAAATTCCAGAAAATGTACCCTAGTTTGTAGACGCTATATCTTTTGCGCAAACCAATAAATATACGCTTATTGATATTTTTTGTTACCAAAGACATGTGGCCGAATACATTTTGGCCTAAATGTATGACTAAAATTTAGTTTATTGGATATTTTTTATAACAAAAAGTAGAAAATACAGTATCATATTTTTTTTCGAAATGTTCGATCTTTTTCCATTTATTTCGCAAAAAATAAAAATCTCAGAAACAATCAAATACCATCAAAAGAAAGCTCTATTTGTGGGAAAAAAGGACGCAAATTTCATTTGGGTACAGCATTGCATGACTGCGCAATTACCAGTTAAAGCAGCGCAAAGCCAAACTGTAAAAAGTGCTCTTGTTATTGAGCAGCCATATCTTCCGGGGCTGAAGTGGTTAATTAGCTCATGCTAATTATATCATTGTCAGCTATGAGTTGCTAGAGGTGGATTAGCATATAGTATATAGTGGTTGTCTCTTAGTTATGTTAATCATATTTGTGTATACAATTTCCTTTGCATATCACAATGTGATCAGGCTCACCTGACCTGGTGTACTATAATTTCTGTGTGAGTTTTCAATGAAGAGTTCCAGTTCTCATACAAGCTATTGTCGGCTAGTCTTGTATGGTCCGCTATAATATCTGGTTCCTATGACCAGACTGGTGAAAGCTATATCTTCACGGAAGCATCTAAGCGGGGTGCTGGATGGTTCCGTCACATGGACTGTATATAGAAGGATTAAAACCCCTGCCAGTTTATTATGAATATTTACATTTTGTTACCAGGTCAGCAATCCCACATCTTAAATCAAATTAACTTAGGGTAATTCCACTTTTGTGGGGAAAAAATATCAAATAAAAACAATAATATAGCATATACAATTCTGACACAAGTCATATTGTAATATACAGTTGTTAAAAATGACTAGGGATGCACCGATACCATTTTTTTAATACAGAGAACGAATACCGATACTTTTTTTTAAGTACTCGCTGATACCAATCACCCATACCTATTGCCTAGAAAGAGTAGGTAGAGGGTTGGTTTGGGAGGTGGGGAAAGTTAGGGAGTTGGGTGAGGCTAGGGTGAAGGCAGAGTGCGGGGGAGTAGGGGGGCAAGTGAGGACAGGGTGGGGGGGGGCAGTAGGGGGTAAGTGAGGGCAGGGTAGTTGAGGGTGGGATAGGGGTTGAGGGCTGGAGTGGTTGGGATGCAGCTTCTCATGCAGGTGGATCCTCAGGAGCTGGGAGCCTGGGACCAGCTGAGCACTGCTGATACATCTGGTCCTGTCACTTCCTCCTGGGCAACTGGGGCTAGGGGGAACTCAGTGAGGGGCTGGAGGAAGAGCAGGAAGGGACTTCAAAATTCTGTGTATCAATGAGCTAATTCCCCGCTGTGCAACTATTTAAAAAAATAAAACTTCTCTGGGACCCCTATTTTCAGTGGAGGCCGGGGAGAAAAAGCAAACGATTTACCACTTTTGGGTTTAGCCGGATTAATCTTGACCAGCCCCAGTGTACTGATATAGAAGAGGCCAGCCTTCAATGTAATTGTGTGGAGCGCTGCTGCAAAATAATCTGCCAAAACCCGAAAGTGGTTAAATAGTCTGCTTTCTGTCTCCCCACACCCACTGAACATAGGGGCCCGGAGAAGTTGGAGATGGGACAGAAGTGACATTTACCAGGAGGGGAGAAGGAGGCAGGGAAGGGAATCCTGCGGACAGCTGAAATGTCATTGGTTGTTAAGGACATGACGGCCCGACTCCTTAACAACCAATAATTTCCAGCATTCTTTTCTTTACATTTTAGCTGTTAGCGGGGAAATCCTGCTGACTGAAGCAATCATAGGTAGCAACCTCCATACTCATTTGGCAAACTTTGGTGATCCATTCTGCCTGGGGATGAGGGCTCTGGTTGCAGAAATGAAAATTCTGAGTGAATATATTTTAGCTGATGAGGTCAATCATGGAAATATGGAGAGTACAACACGTTCTGGAATATGTGTGATTGTAGAGGAGGTGACCCAACTATGTATGTATCGAGCAATTCTTCCTCAAAGAGGTTTATGTAAAGGGCAATCCCACTAGATGAGGGATAGTGTGCTTATTCCAGAGTGACAGTGCCAACAGAGGTCAGATTTTCCTGAATGAATTAGGTGTAGTTTATGAGTAGATTTTTACCAGTGGGTAAGTAAGTTTCTCTGCTGGAGCTATATAGCCATGCACAGTTAATGGGTAAGACAAAGTTTGTTATGATCACGAACACACCAATTTAATTTTAGCACCACATCCCAGGATTTGATAGTAAAAGGAAAGGAGATTGGGACTTTATGGGTGTAGAATAAATTGCCAAAATATCAAATATAACGTATAAAAATTATTTTATTTTGAGGAGCAAAATAATAAAAAAAAATAAATACAAATGGCTGGTACAGTTAATCACAATTTAATCGAAACAGCAATGAAGGATGGACTTCCCAACATGTTTTGCCCATATATCAGGCTTCTTCAGGGGATGCTGTCCGGTTAAGGGGTACAAGCCTTCTATTAGAAAACACAAACAAATATGCATATCATATTCAATTAATTTGGAATTTATATAATATTTGAACATTTACATTTTTATTATTATGCATGTGCGTCTCCTCTGCCAGGGCACCACTGCTTACCTATATATCCTAGGAATATAGATTCAAGAACTGCCGATATAGCTAGGTGTTTAGCTGCATCAAAGGAACCATGCATGGCAGGTGACCATAGATGGCATGCCAGGACCAAAAAAAAAAGTAGAGGAATAAAAAATAAAAAATAGAGGAATATATTGACTGAATTTAAATATCAGAAGGAATAATTGAATATCCTACCAGATATAGAAAGTCAAAAGGCTATAGTATAACGTCCACTTACAGGAACAGATTCTGCAGCAGGCTTGATGCCAAGGGCACACACTTCCAGCACTCACAGATGCTTTAATCTCTCTAAGACTAGTAACACAGATAAAGAAGGGTTACAACTTGCAGTACAATGCAAGCAAGAAAAGATAATAGACTCAAAAAACTATAGAGGTTATGATCGGTATTGTACAGGGAAAAAAACAAACTATTTTCCATAGTTTTGGCTAGCTAAAAAATTACCTGATTAGAAGCATGCTCGTGTCCCTTGGTTCCCGCAGCATCTTATCGCTGCACACAGCGGCCTTATATACCATCCATCCGGTCCAAAGACCGGATGCAGACATGAGGGCCGTAAGACAAAGGCACATTGCTCTGGGCTCTTCCAAGGGCATGAAGTTCAGTTCTTTCCCCTTATCCTTGAGGAAATATTCTGTATGTTCTCTGAGCAGGAATATGACAGTAATGCACCATAAAGGAAGGATATAGGGTGATCAGGGGGCTGGCCCGATTGGCAAATTTATTCAAAGAAAGCTTGAGGGCAATGCAGTTGCTGATGTTTAGAAGTAGCCCTAAAGCTAATGCTCCTCTTCTCCTCCTCTACATTGCTCTTGCCATTTTCAATAGCAGACGTCATTTGAAGTCAGCTTCTTCATCTACATTTTTACAGCCGGCCCACCACATGCCAGATCTGTGTAAAAAAAAAAAATGTATGTGCTTTTTCCCATCTTAGGAAGCTCATTCATTCTGTTTTTATTCCTACACAGATCTTGCTGCATACCTGTGAGAGTTCCCTGGAAGGCATTAGTGATGTAGCTTTCCAAGGGTAGAGCTGTGAAGTTCTGGCTATTTCACCAGTGCCTCAATAAACCAGAAAATTTGATTACTTAAAATGTAAGCAACATAATTAATGTTTGATTTCACAAATTGCTTGCACATATGTTGGGATCAGCATGCAAAGGTGCACGTATCAGGAATATTTGGTGTGTGGGGGGTAAAGATCCACTTTAAGCTCTTAGGACCCATTCACATCTCTATGCATGTGTTACCTTAATGCACACTACATGTGTTAGTATGTTGCAGTGCCTTTCATTTTCAACAGCACCCCATTCACTAGAGCAAGGCATATGTGTTACAGCACATCACAACACACGGTGATGCATTATGGTACATTGTGGTGTACTACGTCACAAAAAATTGTGAATGTACAGTTTTTTGCTCGTTCTGGTGTGTTGACAGCCTATTCATTTGATCTGGTACCTGTAACACAATGCACGTTAATGTGCGTTTATTACCACAAAACCCCAGAATGGGCCAGTCTAAATAAGCTCTTGATGTTCTATAAAGTGTAAATGCAGTGGTGTACTTTAAGATGTAATTCCCAAATAGAAAGAAAGGGCAGTGCTTACATATAAAACTGTAAGCAAGTATAGTGTAACAGAATAACCTCAAAAGAGTTAATGGTAACAAATGTACATACAAAATAAAAATATTCATTATGAAAGTGCCGATATAAAAAAGTCCCATGTAAAATTCCATGCCAAGTGAAAAGGAATCCAAAGACAGCAAACTTGACACCCAGAAAGTGTGACTGTGTGTATGCAAGTCAAGCTTGAGCGGAATTCCGTCGGAAAAACCATCCAAGTTTTTTCTGATTGAATTTCTGATCGTGTACGCAGTATTAGAGTTCAAACATTGTAATCTCACAATCAAACATACGATGTCATATAAGGATTCTTAAGGCATAGTAAATATTGTGATATGACAGCCAGTATTGCAATATACCAGTCAGAAAAATGCTACCATAGTAGGAGTGGGTACTTTGATAAAAAGGAACATCTAAGCAAACCGATAAAATTAAAAGCATCAGTAATATTTTTTTAAATGAATCCAAAAGAAAAAAGTAAAAAAAAAACATGGAATGAGCCAAAAGCAAATATTTACTAAATACAGAAAAATCATAGCAACAAATATGCAAAGCTGATATGTGTGTGTGGCCAGCTTAGTAAAGTTATCCTTCATGAACAATGAAATCTAAATCTGGCTTAACAAGTCACAAGGGGGTTACAGAGAAATACGAGCCTACTCCAAAAACAACTCTATTCAAGAATGTGCACACAAATACCAGAATTAAAATTAAAAAAAAAATATTAGAACCAAAGACTAATATAACATTTTTCTTCTGAAAGAACCCCCCCAAAAAACGAAGAGTTCCAGATGCTTTTCGTTTATAGAACTTATAACCTCTATTTTAAACAATGGGCATTAATGTATGAAGGGAAAAAGAAATATGCATTGCTTAGAAAAAAATCTAGATTGCCTAATGGACTAACTGACCAACCCCACCTAAATGAACTGTAAATAAAAAATGTAGTTACAGTGGATGTGGGAGGTTAAGAGGACATATATATATATATATACAGTATCTCACAAAAGTGAGTACACCCCCTCACATTTTTGTAAATATTTTATTATATCTATTCATGTGACAACACTGAAGAAATTTATACTTTGCTACAATGTAAAGTAGTAAGTGTACAGCTTGTATAACAGTGTAAATTTGCTGTCCCCTCAAAATAACTCAACACACAGCTAGTAATGTCTAAACCGCTGGCAACAAAAGTGAGTACACCCCTAAGTGAAAATGTCCATATTTGGCCCAATTAGCCATTTTCCCTCCCCGGTGTCATGTGACTCATTAGTGTTACAAGGTCTTAGGTGTGAATGGGCAGCAGGTGTGTTAAATTTGGTGTTATCGCTCTCACTCTCTCATACTGGTCACTGGAAGTTCAACATGGAACTTCATGGCAAATAACTCTCTGAGGACCTGAAAAAAAAAATTGTTGCTCTACATAAAGATGGCCTAGGCTATAAGAAGATTGTCAAGACCCTGAAACTGAGCTGCAGCATGGTGGCCAAGACCACACAGCCGTTTAACAGGACAGGTTCCACTCAGAACAGGCCTCGCCATGGTCGACCAAAGAAGTTGAGTGCACATGCTCAGCGTCATATCCAGAGATTATCTTTGGGAAATAGATGTATGAGTGCTGCCAGCATTAATGCAGAGGTTGAAGGAGTGGGGGTCAGCCTGTCAGTGCTCAAACCATACGCCACACACTGCATCAAATTGGTCTGCATGGCTGTCGTCCCAGAAGGAAGCCTCTTCTAAAGATGGTGCACAAAAAAGACGGCAAAAATTAACTGAAGACAAGCTGACTAAGTACATTGATTACTGGAACCATGTCCTGTGGTCTGATGAGACCAAGATAAACGTATTTGGTTCGGATGGTGTCAAGCATGTGTGGTGGCAACCAGGTGAGGGATACAAAGACAAGTGTGTATTGCCTTCAGTCAAGCATGATGGTGGGAGTGTCATGGTCTGGGGCTGCATGAGTGCTGCCAGCACTGGGGAGCAACAGTTCATTGAGGGAACCATGTATACCAACATGTACTGTGACATACTGAAGCTGAGCATGATCCCCCCCCCCAAACCCCCCCCCCCCCCCCCCACAGAGACTGGGCTGCAGGGCAGTATTCTAAAATAATAACAACCCCAAACACACCTTGAAGATGACCACTGCCTTGCTAAAGATGCTGAGGGTAAAGCTGATGGACTGGCCAAGCATGTCTCCAGACCTAAACCCTATTGAGCATCTGTGAGGCATCCTCAAACGGAAGGTGGAGGAGCGCAAGGTCTCCAGTGGCAACCTGTGAAGCTCTGGTGAACTCCATGCGCAAGAGGGTTAAGGCAGTGCTGGAAAATAATGGCGGCCACACAAATTATTGACACTTTGACCCCAATTTGGACATTTTCACTTAGGGGTGTACTCATTTTTGTTGCCAGTGGTTTAGACATTATTGGCTGTGTGTTCAGTTATTTTAAAGGGGACAACAAATTTACACTGTTATATAAGCTGTACACTCATTACTTTATATTCTAGCAAAGTGCAATTTCTTCACTGTTGTCTCATGAAAAGATATGATAAAATATTTACAAAAATGTAAGTTACAGTTACAGTAACGGCTTTTGTGAGATACTGTATATGCACAGTATATACTGTATATATACACAAAACTCTAATAGGGCGTACACACGGTCGGACTTTGTTCGGACATTCCAACAACAAAATCCATGGATTTTTTCCGACGGATGTTGGCTCAAACTTGTCTTGCATACACACGGTCACACAAAGTTGTCGGAAAATCCGATCGTTCTGAACGCGGTGATGTAAAACACGTACGTCGGAACTATAAACGGGGCAGTGGCCAATAGCTTTCATCTCTTTATTTATTCTGAGTATGCGTGGCACTTTGTCCGTCGCATTTGTGTACACACGATCGGAATTTCCGACAACGGATTTTGTTGTCAGAAAATTTTATCTCCTGCTCTCCAACTTTGTGTGTCGGAAAATCCAATGGAAAATGTCCGATGGAGCCCACACACGGTCGGAATTTCCGACAACACGCTCCGATCGGACATTTTCCATCGGAAAATCCGATCGTGTGTACGGGCCATTATAAAGTGGATCAAAGACTGAAAGGGCAATCCCAGGGTATAAAAAGATGTTGCCCTCCACCAGTTAAAATTCTGAAAGGCAGCTTGTGGGCAGGTCATGGTGACAGGGTAGTTATAACATTCTCTATGTTTCCCTCCTTGTTGGGTGCCAATGATCACTGCCATACACATGTGGCACCTTTACTTGAGCCATGCTCATGACCCAGACAGATGACTACACATGAATGAACTCTAGTAAATTCTCTTGATGTATTAGCCACCACGATGGTTACTTGTGCATTTAGGTTGCACATGGCAATGCTCTCTCCACCTGTCCAGCGTATCACCGCTACATCACTCCCAGTAATGGCATAGGGTCCTACTGTGTACCTAGTGGTCACTCCATGCATGAACTTCACTTAACTCTTTCTCTTCCATACCTGTGCACAGGATGAGGGCCCTAGCGGTACAGATCTGCTCCCATTGCTATGGGAGATGGATCACTGCCGAAGGAGTGCCGACAACATTTCTCTCGCTGCAAGAAGCTATCCCACCTGCCACATGTAAACACTTAACGACAGGCTGCTAGAGAAGCCTTTGTTACCCTTGGCAACCACTGTATCTTCACACTTTTTTAACTCTTGTACCGTTATCTTCATACCCCAATAGTGATGGTGACCCGAGCTTTAACTATATGTGCCAGGTACTTGCATTGCACCCTTTTAGTAACTTCAGACCAGGCAAGGGCAAAGTTTCAAACATTGTACTTGAAGAATAAGTTAACATAGTGACAGAGACAATCGACAGTCCAAGATAATGCAAACATTTCCTAACATCCCTAGTCCCTTACTACAGGTTTATGGCCCCATGTCCATGTCTGAAGTCTAGCTCCGGCTTCAGCAGGATACAGTCCATCCAGACTTCAGTAATGGCATCAGGCAAAACACCAACTCTGTGTGTTTGAAATCCCTCCTCCCTGGATCTGGGCCCCAGTCCCTTTTATAGCACACGGGACCGGTGAGTTGGACCAAAGAAAACCTGCCAAGTAAACCTGAGAGTTACAGTTAACCCCTACTGGGGCAGCAATGACCTTCTACCTGCCTACAAACTATTGTTGCAATTCTCCATGACTCGCCACTCTGTGATCCAGGACTGCTTCTTTGACAAGTTGAATGACATCAAGTATGAGCCCTGCCCACTGAATGACATAAGAGAAGGCAGAGGACCCGTGACATCTTGCGGTTGGACCAAAGTCACCTAGAAAAATGAAGATACTTAAAAAATAAATGCTAGAGAAGTGGGGGGTTAGATGGGGCGGAGCTTCAACACCAGAATGAAGCTTGAAGTATGTTTGTCATGCTTGAATTAATGACTTCAACCAATATAAATCTGCCCTACAAAATCACAAATCTTGCCTCCACACTGCCAAGCAGAACTTTTTATCACTCTCATTAACACCTTCTCATCCAGTATCCGTCAACTCTTCTCTACCTTTAACTCTCTACTTTGTCCTCCACTACCTCCACCCACTAACTCACTTACTGCCCAGGAGATCACCAATCACTTCAAAAATAAGATTGATTCAATTTGTGATGAAATCTCCACTCTATACACCCCCCCCCCTCCACTCAACACCCCATGTCCACAATCAACACTCCCTTTATTCAACCTTGCTACTATAGACAAGGTTGCTAAACTTATTTCTAACTCCCACCTAACCACCTGTCCCCTGGACCCAGTTCCCTCTCAAATACTGCAGCCACCCTCTGACTCTAGCGTACACTCTCTAACCCACACCTTCTCCCTTTCTTCTGGCATCCTCCCAAACTCTCTAAAACACCCTCTCGTCACCCCCATACTTAAAAACATTTCTTTGAACCCTACCATTCTTAACCTATACCCCATCTCCTTACTCCCCTTTTCCTCCAAACTCCTTGAACGCCTGGTCTACAACTGAGTGACCACCTCATTAAGAATAATCTTCTTGATCCCCTTCAGTCTTGATTTCGCCCTCAACACTCCACAGAAACTGCTCTTCTAAAACTCCCAAACGACCTACCATCAGCAAAAACCAATGAACCATATTCTGTACTCCTACTTTTGAACCTTTTGTCTGCCTTTGATACGGTTGGCCACATCCTCCTTCTCAAAAAACGTTACTCCTTTGGTCTCTTTGACTGTGCTCTTTGCTGGCTTTCATTCTACCTATCCCACTGTACCTATAGTGTCACTTAAAATTCTACTTCCTCCTCACCTCCTTCCAAGATTCTGTTCTTGGACCTCTCCTATTCTCAATCTACACCGCCTCCCTGGGTAAGCTGATAGCCTCCCATGGCTTTCAATATAATTTCTGCAATGATGACACCCAAATCTATCTCTCTATCCCTCAGCTCACTCCATCAGTCTCCTCATGCATCACTAATTTACTAACAGACATATCAGTCTAGATGTCACACCACTTCCTAAAACTCAACCTGTCCAAAATCGAGGTCATAATATTTCCTCCCCCACATGCCCCTGGCCCTTCCCCTGACTTCTCTGTCAAGATCAATGGCACAACCATCAACCCATGCCCGCATGCCAGGGTGCTCGGCAGGGGCGTTGCTAGGGGGTGGCTTTTGGGGCTATAGCCCCGAATCTGGGGCCAATAGCCCCGAGTCTCTGCAGGGGTCCCCAAAGGGGAGGGGAGGCTCTCTGGGGACCCTTATGTAAGTGGGGGGGCTCTCTGGGGACCCTGATTTTAAGGAAGAGGCTCTCTAAGGACCCAGATTTAAGGGGGAGGCTTTCTGGGGACCCTAATGTAAGGGGGGCTCTCTGGGAACCCTGATGTAAATGGGGGGCCCTCTGGGTACCCTGATGAAAGGGGGAGGCTCTCTGAGGACTCTGATGTAAGGAGGAGGCTCTCTGGGGACCCTGATGTAAGGGGGGCTCTTTGGGGACCCTGATGTAAGGGGGGACTCTCTGGGGACCCTGATGTAAGGGGGCTCTCTGGGGACCCTGATGTTAGTGGGGGGCTGTCTGGAGATATATACACACACACGTATATTACTGGATATACATGTGTATGCCCACCCAAGTTTCTGAATTTCTTTACTACGCTGCTATGGGCTGTAGCCCCAGATCTTTTGTAGACCTAGCAACTCCCCTGGTGCTCGGTGTTATCCTGGACTCTGAACTCTCCTTTTGGCCCCAAATCCAAACACTTTCCAAAGCTTGCCACCTCAACCACTACAACATCTCCAAAATACGCCCCTTCCTAACCAATGACACCACAAAGCTCCTAATTAACTCCCTGGATATATCTTGCCTCAACTACTGCAACTCCCTCCTCATTGGCTTACCTTTAAATAGGCTATCCCCTATACCAGTGTTTCTCAACTCCAGCCCTCAAGGCGCCCCAACAGGTCATGTTTTCAGGATTTCCCTAAGATGAAATAGCTGTGGTAATTACTAAGGCAATGAAATTGATCCAATCATCTCTGCAAAATTGTGGAAAGCATGAAAACATGACATGTTGGGGCACCTTGAGGACTGGAGTTGAGAAACCCTGCCCTATACAGTCCATCATGAATGCTGCTGTCAGACTCATCCACCTTATAAGAAAAATGAGGGCAATAACTGCGCTACGGTGAAATACATAAACAATAACAATTATAGCCGCGATTTATCTATGTAACACAAACACAGTGAAATTAAATGAGAAAAAAGGGGGGTTGAATCGCGCTAAAACAGATTAGTGATCATACACATCATCACCAAACCAAATATTTAGAACTAAGTGAAGAGTTCCCCTTTAGTGTATACATAATATACAAAACACATGTCAAATGAATAATCAAACCAAAAATAAAATGTTCAAAGTGATAATAAAAAGTCCATGTATAAAAAATAAATCACCCAAGTGATATAAAAGTATCTTAAAAAAGTTCCAAAAAGTATAAATTCTTGCTGTGAGAAGAAAAAAGTGTGCTTGCTCCACCACCGTGAAATCAGACTGGCCACTTACCAGAAACTCATGATCCACCGTTACAGAGGATCAGAGAAAGCTGTTTGTTAATACTGATTCAAACCACGACCAATGGATCAGAGACCTTATACCGAGATGGGACATCAAGGACTGCAGGGTCAGGCTAAAGATGTTCACACTGACAGGTACTCAGACATCAGCCCACAGCATTGCAGATACGGTCATAGAAGGAAAAAAAGGCTCCATATAGTGTAAAATCATTGACTTTTGGATAAGTAAAAGGTTAAACTCACATGTTAGTAGACAATAGTAGGCATGTAGTGTAGTCTGGAGCGCCGTGAAGCTCACGGACAGCCTGTCCTACTGGAAACAACAGCAGCAATGGGAGGTGACGAGAACACGTCGCTCTGCCCTACGCAGCGTTTCGTGATAGAGTCACATCATCCAGGGGCCTGGCTGTGGGCTGATGTCTGAGCCTGTCAGTGTGAACAACTTTAGCCTGACCCTGCAGTCTTTGATGTCCCATCTCGGTATAAGGTCTCTGATCCATTGGTCGTGGTTCGAAGCAGTATTAACAAACAGCTTTCTCTGATCCTCTGTAATGGGGGATCATGAGTTTCTGGTAAGCCGCCAGTCTGATTTCACGGTGGTGGAGCAAGCACACTTTTTTCTTCTCACAGCAAGAGTTTATGTTCTTTGGAACTTTTTTAAGATACTTTTATATCACTTGGGTGATTTATTTTTTATACATGGACTTTTTATTATCACTTTGAACATTTTATTTTTGGTTTGATTATTCATTTGACATGTGTTTTGTATATTATGTATACACTAAAGGGGAACTCTTCACTTAGTTCTAAATATTTGGTTTGGTGATGTGTATGATCACCAATCTGTTTTAGCGCGATTCAACCACCCTTTTTTCTCATCCACCTTATAAACTGCTCAGCGTCTGCTACCCCTCTCTGCCAATCCCTCCATTGGCTGCCACTCACCCAACAAATTGAATTCAAAATACTAACAATATCTTACAAAGCCAATGACAACTTGGGCCCTAGCTACATCACTCACCTAGTCTCAAAATACCAACCAAATCGTTCTCTTCACTCCTCCCAAGACCTCCTTCTCTCTAGTTCCCTTGTCATCTCCTCCCATGCTCACCTCCAGGACTTCTCCAGAGCCTCTCCCATCCTTTGGAATTCCCTACCCCAATCTGTTCGACTACCTCCTACTCTATCCAGTTTTAGGCGATCCCTGAAAACTTTCCAATGCACATTTTCACCAGCACACCATGGATCTTCAAATGCAGTCCAAAGCTTTTATTGAAAATGTGTATTTTATAATATTATAACATTTTATAATATTATAACATTTTATAATATGTGTATTGATCTGGGATATCCAGCTGGTAGTCACTGCAGCACCCACTACAGATGGGCCTCATTTACAGACCTGGGGCAGGTGCCCTAGTCTAGCAACAACCTTAGATAAAACATTGCCTGGCAGTCCAAAAGGCAGGATGGAACAGAACAAAGGCATAGATTGAAGAACATTCTCACTGCCATAGGTGGTGCACTGTCAGAAAGCGGGTATGAGCTTAGTAGATCATAAGGAAGTAGGCACCAATATTGACAGGTTTTCAAGAACAGTCTTGCTACCAAACCCAGTTACAAAGAGGTTGTATTCATAGTAAAAACTGCTGAATCAGAAACAAAAATATAGTTCTAAGTTTATCGAACTGTTGTGTTGATAACATTTATCTAATATGTAAAGGTAGAGTTGTTGTTTACTTTGAGATGTCCTATGCTAACTTTCCACCTTGGGTCTTACTGGTTTTAACCTTGTAAATGCTTTAGACAGTCTACTTGTAATCGTAACTCTTTTTATTCAACTGATTCAACAATAAGGTTCTAGGGATAGCCTAATGCAGGGGTAGGCAACCTTTTGAGCACAGTGTGCCAAAAAATGTTTTCAAAGAAATTGAGCGTGCCAATTTTAAACCAAAAAAATGTCAACTTCACACTCTGAATCACGAAAAGGATTTTTTATAAGGTAAATGCTGTAAACTTGAGTAGTAGTGAGAAATTAACATCCTGCACTCTCACGCCTCAGATCAGCCCCAATTACTGCACCTTCACACCTCAGATCAGCCCCAATTCCTGCACCTTCACACCTCAGATCAGCCCCAATTCCTGCACCTCCACACCTCAGATCGGCCCCAATTCACTTGCTCATCTGTCCCACCACTGTAACCCCCTGCACATTTGCCCCACCACTGTAACCCCTGCACATCTGCCCCACCACTGTACTACCCTGCACATCTGCCCTACCTCTGTAGCCCACTGCTCATCTGCCCCACCACTGTACCACCCTGCTCTTCTGTCCCACCACTGTAACCCCCTGCTCATCTGCCCCACCAATGTACCCCCTTTCTCATCTGCCCCATCACTGTAAACCCCTGCTCATTTGCCCCACCAATGTACCCCGTTTCTCATCTGCCCCACCACTGTAACCACCTGCACATCTGCCCCACCACTGTAACCCCCTGCACATATGCCCCACCACTGTACCCCCTGCTCATCTGTCCCATCATTGTAACCACCTGTTTTTCTGTCCCATCACTGTAACCCCCTGCTCATCTGCCCCACCAGTGTTCCCCCTGCTCATGTGTTCCACCGATGTACCTCCTTTCTCCTCTGCACCCCTCTGCACATCTGCCCCACTTCTGTACCCCCCTACTCATCTGTCCCACTAATGCACCTCCTTTCTCCTCTTACCCACCACTGTACCCCCCTGTACATCTGTCCCACCTCTGTACCCCCTGCCCTTCTGCCCAACTATTGTAAATCCCTGCTCATCTGTCCCACCGCTGAACCCCCTTCTCATCTACCCCAACAGTGAACCCCCCTGCTGATCTTTCCCACCACTGTAACCCCCTGCTCATCTGCTCCATCACTGTACCCCCTGTTTTTCTGTCCCACCACTGAACCTCCTTCTCATCCCTCACACCACTGTGCCTCCTGCACATCTGCCCCACCACTGTAACCTTCCTGCTCATCTGCCCCATCAATGTACCCCTTTTCTCATCTGCCCCACCACTGTACCTCCCTGCACATCTGCTCCACCGCCGTATCCCCATGCTCTTCTGTCTCACTACTGAATAACCTTCTCATCTGTTCTAACACTGAACCCATCTGCTCATCTTCCACACCACTGTAACCCACTTTCTCATCTTCCCCACCACTGTAACCCTCTTTCTCATCTGTCCCACCAATGTACGTCCTGCACATCTCTCTCACCTATGTCCCCACTGCTCGCCTGCCCCACCATTGTAACCCTCTGCTCATCTATCCCACCAATACACCCCCTTTCACATCTGCCCCACTGCTTTTTTGTCCCACCACTGAACCCTTTTCTCATCTGGCCCACCACTGTAACCCCCTTCTTATCTGGCCCAACACTGTACCCCCCTGCTCTTCTGTCCCATTGCTGAACCCCCTTCTCACCTCTTCCACCATTGTACCTCCCTGCACATCTGTCCAACTACTGTACCCTCCTGCTCTTCTGTCCCACCTCTGAACCCCTTCTGCTCATTTTCCCCACAGCTGTACCCTCCTGCTCATCTGCTCCACCGCTGTACCCTCTTCTCACCTATATGTGTGATATGCAGAGTGGTGAAAGGAAGCAGAGATGAGACACATCTACCTGTCCTGGCACACTCATCTTGCTGATCCAACTCTCGCATTCCAGCCCACGTGCTTGTATATAATGTATGTGATGTATGTGATGTCACATACAAGCATCTGGAATAGATGTGCAATGATGAGCTCAGGTCAGGGGCACCAAAAGCAGTGGACCTGTGTGCAGGATCATAAGTTGGCCTCCCCGCAGCTAAGGAAAAGTGTGTCGCGAAGCGCCGCAGCAAAAGTTGGGTGTGATTTTCATTGCTCTGAATACTGTCTGTAGCTTAAAGGGACACAGAGTGCAGGGGTTCAGTAGTAAGTGACGCAAAGGTTCAGGAATAATTTCAACAAAGTTCCCAGAAGCTCAACAGTAATTCCACAAACTGTCACCTGATTGTGGTTGGCTCAATCACAGTGAAATCCCTTCTTTCTGAGATTGGTAGTGGCAACCAAGTGAGTCCTCTTCCTCCAGATGGTGGACGGGGCTTGCAGGACTGTGATTGGCTTTAGCAGTGGCCAATGACAATCCTCCTCCTCCTGGAAACAGGGACCGCCCCCCCCCCCCAGCAGAACTGCACCCAATCTCTTCCCCATCACAAAAGCTGATGATCGCAGCTACAGTAAAGTTAAAGAACCCAAACAATGTTTCCCATCTTTTACAGTGCCACCCCCTCAGTGCAGGTGTGGTGTAGGGAATTCTGAAATTGCAATGCATTAGTGTCTCACTGACACTTCCCTGTGCTGCTCTGCTGATGGGAAGGGAGTCAAGTGCCAGCAAAAGAGGCTTTGAGTACCGCTGGTGGCACCAGTGCCGGGGGGTTGCCTAACCCTGGCCTAATGGATAACTCCTGCCTTTTAACTCCTGTCATTTATGAGCCCTACGAATTGTGCGTTGCATTACTGCTTCATGCTTTTTGTGCAACTGGCCCTTTGTTAGTCTGTAAGTGTGTGCCTTAGTGTGTTACTGTCAGCTCCCAACTCCCTTTTTCTGTGTTCTCTCTGCAGGACTCCTCAGTGAACCTGCTGATAACCAGCAAAAACTGTTGCAAACCTCTCAATCTAATACTGCACGTTCAGGAAGGATATGACTGTTTAGTGTCCCTAATGGCATTATCATCTACCTAGTGCACTATAACATCTTTAGAAATTTTCCTGATTATAGAACCTTGTGTACTTTTCACAATCCCATTTAGATTTCTAGTTGACATTTAATATTGCTGCAGAGAATTTGGCAATTTATTAGAACTATCCCAACACTATTTGAAAAATCTGTTTCTGTCCTTTTTCAGATATTTTACTGAGTTCATCGTCTGCACATTGTCTTATGACACTGGTCATTGCAAACAATTTAATTAAGCATTATTTGGTTATTAAAGGAAATGTTTACAACTTACCGTATGTGCCCTTGTATTGGGGCTGTGACTTCATGGCTAATCTCTGCCAACTGCAGTTGCACTAAAAATTAAAACTGCCCTAATAGCCAGTTTGGCATCACCACTCGAGTAGCCACTGAATTGTTTGCATCCTTCTACCCTGCTCCAATTGGCGAATAGATGGCCTATTTATGAGCAAAGGCCCTTTCTACTCTACTGGTCAGTGGTTTCCTCAAACAGAGGGACGTGGTCTCTGTAGATCTCTAGCTTACAGCCCAGCTTGCTTTTCACACAGCAGGCTTCCCAAGGCAGAATCCAAGCCCTGTAAACCTAGGCTCTGAGAATTCACAACCCTGCACTCCAGGGCATACAGTCACTCCCTGGGCACCCCCTGCACTGTCATGCTGCAATCTGGCAGCTAACATCCCAACTCTCCTGAGCTCCCCCAGCACTGTGTGGGCTTAATCCAGTTGGCTGTGAGGTGTTCAATCCCAATTCACCTGGGCCCCCCAACCAAGATGGTTCCACCTTGCCCCATTGCTTGCTACATGGACATTTTAGGTAGGATGCAATGAAAATACTTTAGACTGGCATGGACAATAACATCTTCTTTTTTACACTAAATTATTTGCTATTATTGTTATTAAAGCTAGAAAGTCACTTCTATACACATGCCATGCTTCCATTATCCTGTGCTGCCATTTTTCAAGAGACATGCATGTCTCTTGAAGGCTGTTTGACTTCCATTGATGAAGCTTTGTGCGACCACTAGCTTTAACATTGGTGATATAGCTCTTGGGCCGGTTGCAAAGTTGAATATGGTGAATGTTATGTTGTGAAGATATCCTGAGTTGCATAGAGTGGCTGAGGCACAGTGACTCTCCAGCCCTATAGGTGCTTAGTACTACTCACTGCCTATAACCACATAATGCTACCCTCTACCATTAGAATTTTCAGATTGCCCACCATGTGAATGAGGTATCTACACTGAATCTGCTATATCAACAGCCTCTTTCAAGGACCTGGAAGGTCTTATGTTTGAAATACATAACAATTGCTCAAGCCCCTGAGGAAGCGATTTGTCATGTAAAATGTCGGGCCTCTACATGCTACGCCAGAACGCCAATCCTGTATGGACACCTACACCCTACACCTAATCTATGACTGATACATGAATACTTTCCTAGGATTGGTGTGGGTCTGTTGATCCTAAAGCCTCATACACATGATCGGATTTTCCAACGGGAATTGTGTGTTGACAGACTGTTGGCCTAAAATCCGACAAGTTGTACGCTCCAATTGTCGGATTTTCCGCGGACAAATGTTGGATGGCAGAATTATACATTTTCCGCGCACAGCGGTCTGTTGTCGAATTTTCCTATCGTGTGTACACAAGTCCGTCATACAAAAGTCCAAAGTATGAACACGCATGCTCGGAAGCAAGGACAAGCCGGAAGCGGTCAGTCTTGTAAGATAGCGTTCGTAATGGAGAATTAACATTCATGTCGGTGCAAATTATGAAATCTCGAAATCTAGCGCACATTCTCTTCTTCTTTAATGGGATAATAATGAAGCTGCTTTGCTGGTGATACTGATGGAGTTCTGCTAAACATATTTTAAAAGGCTTTTATTTTCTAGTGATATCAAGAATAATATTATTATGCTTGTTTGTTTTTATTTTTGTTTTGTTTTTTTTTTGGGGGGGGGGGGTAAGTTACCACAACACCATTATCCCATAGTTTTTAGGATCAAAGTTACAACTATGTTGGTGTCCCTTGTTCATTTTTCATGGTATTTTTTAAAATGTAACTGCCTACTCCCAAACTGTCATTTGAAGTAAAACACATAGCCAAGTATTATTCTACACATTTTTTCACTGTGCATTAAAAAAAGAAAACAAATAAAAATAGACATGATATCTGCCAATAGAACTTAACCAAAAAGTGTATTTTATGCATCCAAAAATATAGAAAATATAACAAATCAAATCATTATTCAACCAAAAAAATAAAATAAAAGCCTCATGCATGTGTCCTGCTTCTTAATATAGGAGGTTAACAATGCCAAGAGTTGGTGAAAGCAGGGGTCCGTCATCCGGTGATAAGTCCAAAAATCATCCGGATTATTCTCCTGGAGCTCCCGCAGCAAAGGCATATGACATAATTGGTCACGATTAATAAAGCAACCAATTTTTGGTCCAAGAAATCCCCCCTCCTGTTCCTGGACTGGACTTGGGTCAAAGCAATAACTCCAAGGCCAATAATAAATAATACATTATCTCCTCCGATTCCGCAACATGGCTAGTTGATGAACGGCCGTTCAGAAACGAACTGAAAAGCGTGAAATGAAAAGCGCGAAATGAAAAGTGCAAATCAACACTCACAAAACTTCTACTAACATGAAATTAGCAGAAGGAGCCCAAAGGGTGGCGCCTGACAATTGAACTTCCTCTTTATCGGCTTGTAGTACGTCTAGTACGTCACTACGTTCGTGTTTGTTGGCCGAAAATTGTGTACCGTTTGTATGCAAGACAAGTTCAGGGCACACGGCCTTCGGAGAAAAATCTGACACTTTGTCAATCCGATTGTGTGTACGAGGCTTAAGAGTAGCTTATTTTGAGCACTTTTGACCTATGTATTTTTTAGTTATCACTTGTCTTTTTAAAGATATGAAATAAATGTTGTTATTTTCTTATAAACTTTTGTACGTCTTGATGCCTATAAAGTCCAAGGTTGTTGCATTTCGTTAAAGCATGGAACGTAAACTCGACTTCTGAGAACACTCTGGAACTGCAATTAGCAAACAGGGAGCACTGCCAATCTTACATGAAATAGTGAGACAGATATATAATTTAAGTATCTTTCAACTTTAGAAGGTATACAAATAACAAAAGTAAAAATGAACATGAATGCCAGCAAGCATGAAACAATTAATCTACACACCAGAGGATACCAATGACTGTGTTGGTAAATCATACATAAAGCCCCATTCCAGTCCTAAATTTTTATTTTAAATGCTCTGAACAAGCAGTAAAAGCACTTCAAATAACCACCTGCATTTACTGTGGAGAATTTCATCTTCATAGTTCATAAAAGAAGCACCAAAGTTACAGTTCTTCTCGCATTATTTTCAATGGCAGCAGAAACTTAGCAGTCTGCAAGCCTTGTAGTCATGGGCGTCTGCAGGTAGGGGCAGGGGGGGGCGAGTGACCCCCCCCCCCTGGAATCGGCAAGGGTCTGCTGGCTCTCTGTGTTTGTGCGAGTTGGCTCCACAGCTGTTGCAGATCAGTGTCATTGAGCTTACAGAGCTCTTTACTGCCACCTCTGGCTGCTTCCTGTATGTGTGCCCTCGCGTTTGCTTTGCTGCCTGTAATGTATTTTCAAAGGGACATGTGGAAACAGGACCTGGGAGAAGGAAGACCACCGTGATCTTACAAGTGGGGGTCGTGAGTACAAGTGAAGGCAGGAGGCTGAGCTGTGTGTGTGCTTACAGATGTGTGTGTGGGGGCCCGACATATATACAGATCAGGGGGCAGCTGAGTGCATACAAGTATGATCAGTGAAGGGGGGTGCCAGATATAGGAAAGATCATATCATCTGTCCTGTCCTGTATACAGCTGTATACACCCACCTTCCTTCCTGTGTATAGTAATACCATCCACCCCCTCTATATACACATACTGTACACCCTCCGTACTGTACAGGCCACATTTGATCGGCACAGTGAGGCTACATATGATGGGCACATGCCTGCGCTTTATGGGATAATGACTAAGCCCCTCCCCCTCATGACACTGTCAAAGGGGCAGAGCATGGGTGACCTTAAAATGATGCCCCCCCCCCCCCCCTGAAAAAAGTTCTGTGGACACCCATGCTTGTAGTATAAATGGACTGAAACCTGACTTCTCTGTTGCAAGGTGGAAAGTACAAGCAGCTGCTGAGGTCAGTGATAACTTGTTTTAAATGTCTTTTGCTGCTTGTAAAAAATGTGCAAAAACATTTATGTCCATAGTCTGAGCACAGGTACACTTTAAACAAAGTCTTTAACTTTTTACACGTTTGCTCTTCTTTATTTCTATTATTATATCAAATGTAATGTTTCTTTATATTAGTCCTCAAGTGAAAAACACTCAGTGTTCAAAGACTTTGCCTGCCTTTAGGCGACTATTGAGATAAGATTTGATCCATACCAGGAGTGCTTTATATGCAATGAACAGGCCAGCTCAATCTTGTATTGTGGGATGGAGCAGAAAAATAGAATTACTGCAAAGCAGGAAGAAAAATCTCATAAGTAATGAGCAAATATAGCTGATCCATGTAAATATTTGTAGCTATATATAGAAAGAAGATAAAAAAATTTGTCTTGATAACATAATATTCAAAAAGCCAATCTCTTTCATAAATATATCTATTTAAAACACTGAAAAGATTATCCAACCCCCTTAAAGTGCATTTATAGCAATTTTTTCGTTGTTCACATATTAGGGAAGATTTATAACCCCTGTGAAGTTTGTATTGCTGTCTGACTGCCCTTGAGAGAATTCCCCTCTGTCTGTAATGTTGGCCATTGTCACTGGGATATAACATGATGAAAAATCCCAAATTTTACAGTTGTCACCAAAAAAAGAGGTGAGGGGGAATCTTCCACAGGCAGACATCTCAAGTCTCCTGCGGCACAATCTCCCGGCTGAGCCTGCACTGCCACTGTTTGGCGGCCGTCCACTGTAACAAACCCATTCATGATAGACGGGACACTGATTCAATTTACCAGCATTGTATCAGTGTTCAGTTGACCGTCTATCATGGATGAGTAGGTGGGGCTTTTTTTACAGTGGACGGCCGCCGAACAGTTAAGACTGCAGCTGCATGACACAGCGATGAGGATTCAGATCATGGGCACAGTGAGGATGCATTGTTGGCACAGTGAGGCTGCAGATGGGCACAGTGAAGCTGCAGATGGTCACAGTGATGCTGCAGATGGGCACTGATGAGGATATAGATGGGCACAGTGAGGCTGCATTGTTGACACAGTGAGGCTGCAGATGGGCACTGATGAGGATACAGATGGGCACAGTGAGGCTGCAGATGGGCACAGTGAGGCTGCAGATGGGCACAGTGAGGCTGCAGATGGGCACAGTGAGGTTGCAGATTGGCACTGATGAGGATACAGATGGGCCCAGTGAGGTTGCATTGTTAGCACAGTGAGTCTGCATTGTTGACACTAATGAGGCTGCAGATGGGCACAGTGCGGCTGCATTGATGGCTCAGTGAGGCTGCATTGATGGGCACTGACGAGGCTGCATTGTTGGCACAGTGAGGCTGCAGATGGGCACAGTGAGGCTGCAGTGTAGGCACTGATGAGGCTGCAAATGGGCACAGTGAGGCTGCAATGTTGGCACTGATGAGGCTGCAGATGGGCACAGTGAGGCTGCAGATTGGCACAGTGAGGCTGCATTGTTGGCACTGATGAGGCTGCAAATGGGCACAGTGAGGCTGCAATGTTGGCACTGATGAGGCTGCAGATGGGCACAGTGAGGCTGCAGATTGGCACAGTGAGGCTGCATTGTTGGCACTGATGAGGCTGCAAATGGGCACAGTGAGGGTGCATTGCTGGTGAGTGTGACACAACATTATCTTTTAAAGTATTATTTTATTATGGCGTTATATTATTAATTATCTTTAAAGTATTCTTTTATTATAGTGATTTATTATGAACTAGGGGGGGTTGTCGACATGGAGCGTGGCCTCCGTGTAATAGGCTTGCCATCTCCCTGAAATCAGTTTTTTCAGGTTGGGATGTCTGCACAGGAAACAGTTGCTCCTGTGACAGAGGGAGATCCCCCTTAATGTTTGTGTTCTAGGGACAGAAAGTCAAGCAAAACTCACCAACTGGGCATAGACAGCAAAAAAAAAAAAAATCGGGGTTATAACCCTTCCTACTCTATCTAAAACATTGAAGTAATTTTAAACCCTTACATATGCCAACTAAAGTGATACACAGATATTAAAGTGGAGTTCCAGCCTGGGGGAAAAATACTGTAGCTGCTGACTTTTATTATAAGAACACTTACCTGTCCAGGGATCCCACGATGTCGGCACCCGAAGCCGATCCGTCCATCAGCTCCAGGTGGAGGCGCCGGCATGTTCACTAAGGGAAACAGGAAATAAAGCCTTGCGGGTTAACAGGCTGTTTTCTACTACACATGTGCTAGTCTCGCTGTGCTTTCTTAATGGTACCGCTGTCTTCTTGGACATGTGTGTCTCCCAGAAGGCAGTGCGGGGGAAGGAAGAGGGGCCAGAAATTGCATAGAACACCGCACAACGATTGTGGTCTGTTTTTGACAGGTCCCAAATGTGGCAACGGAGGGGGTGAAGAAACAAACAAGCGGGGCTTCCCCGTTTGGGTGGAGCTCAGCTTTAAACAAATCCTCCTACATACGCTGTACCAGTTTTTATGCAGCCCTCTCTCCTCTACAGCCATTAAAAATACAGAATTTACACAGCATCTCTCAACTTTCAGAAGGTAGGGGGTGGGGATCTGCTGTCACACACTGCACAGCATAGAGCAGGAAGCTGAGGGTAATCTGATATCTGAGTGGAGGGAATGGACACACCCCCGCTACACAGTCTCATAGGGAAATATGCAGAGCTGAAACTGTCAATCACCTGCTGCGCAGGAAGGGGATGGGGCTGTCTCCCAGGATTGCTGGGTGTTGGCACAGACTATCAGAAGTGATTCATGCAGATAGTAGAGGAATGACAGTTCTGACAGTAATCGTACAAGGTGCTTTTTGGATTGAAGAAAGTAGGAAAGTACACACTATAGAAGGATATGCTTTGTTTATTTTTCATTTCAGGGGTTTACAACAAATTTAAAAAAAGTTTTGGTTATACACAGGGCCCAGCCAACCATGGAACCCAGTGGGACCATTGTCCCAGGTGGCAATTTAAGAGGGGCGGCAGCCGTGGGCCGGCGGGTGAGTGAGCGGGCAGGTGAGCGGGCGGGTGGCTTGGCGGGTGAGTAAGCTGGTGGGCCAGTCAGCTGGTGAGCTGGTGAACAGGACAGTTGGCAGGTGAGCAGGCGGGCTGGCCAATCAGCGGGCCGGCGGGTGGGGGAACAGAGATGACATCATCTCTCCCCGCCTACCCTGCATCACTGCAGTTCTGCCCTCACTGTGCAGCTGCGGGCAGCAGAGAGACTACATCATCTATCTGCTGCCTAACTTTACTCTGGGACACCACGCACCACAAGTGACAGTCCGCATCTTAACAGGCAAGTGACACAGCAAGTGACAATTGTAGCAGGCAAGTGACAACCCGCAACATATGGCAGGTGACGTGGCAAGTGACAATCCGTAATGTGTGGCAGGTGACGTGGCAAGTGACAATCCGCAATGTGTGGCAAGTGACAATTCGCAACGTGTGGCAGGTGACAATCCACATCTGAAGGCAGGTGACGTGGCAAGTGACACACTCAGGGCTCCCACTGATTTTGCATTATGGTGAGTTGAACTATTTAATTTTATATAACAATGTAATAATAGAAATAATGCACTTTAATCTTACTGACACCATAACAACCATGGTGCCGTGATGATTGAAGCGCCAACACCAGCCATTGCCCCGATAAATTTTCACGGTTAAAATCTCATTTTATTGATAAATGAACAGCATGGTACAGAACCGCCCCGATAAATTACCTGCAAAAAAAGTATTTTCTGGCAGTGCACCTCCCGAGACTAGACTCTGAATCTGCCCCTGAGCGGCCGTCCCAGCATTCAGAGCGCTCAACCTCCACACCTAGGAATTTAGCTCCACCCACCTCTTCCATCTTCTTCAGTGTGTCTCAAAAGCTGAGGGAAGGGAGCACATCTGAAGAGAGCTGCCTCTGCCTGAACCTGTGCCTGTGAGCTGCCTCTGCCTGTAAGCTACCTGCCTCTGCCTGTGCCTATGAGCTGCCTGCCTGTGCCTGTGAGTGTGAGCTGAGCAGTTGTCCACAGTCCACCTGAACAGCACCTGCTACTGGCCGAGGTGTTGCAGCCTGTCGCTGTGTCCATGTTCTGGAGGCTCGGAAGTCAGCATTGACCCTCACCCTGTTCATTTTGCCACCAGTGAGTTCCCCATAGCAGCATTGTCTGCAGGAGTCCGAATCAAAACTGTAAGTACAAACACACATCCCAAGTTGTATGAGAAATTAGAGCTTGAGATGGATTTGCCTTGCCCAGCCCTGATTAACCACTTACAGGCCGGAAGGATTTACCCCCTAATGACCAGGCCATTTTTTTCGATACGGCACTGCGTCAGTTTAACTGACAACTGCACGGTTGTGCAACATTGTACCCAAGCAAAATTGACGTCCTTTTTTTCCCACAAATACAGCTTTCTTTTGGTGGTATTTGATCACTTCTGCGGTTTTTAGTTTTTGCTATAATAAATATCCCCCCCAAAAAAAAGTCTTCATCAGTTTAGGCCAATATGTATTCTTCTACATTTTTGGTAAATAAAAAAGCAATTAGTGTACATTGATTAGTTTGCGCAAAAGTTATGGCGTCTACAAAATAGGGGATAGATTTATGTCATTTTTATTATTATTTTTTTTACTAGTAATGGCAGTGATCTGCGATTTTTAGCGGGACTGCGAAATTGCGGTGGACAGATCAGACACTTTTGACACATTTTTGGGACAATTGACATTTATACAGCGATTAGTGCTATAAAAATGCACTGGTACTGTGTAAATGTCACTGGCAGGAAAGGGGTTAACGCTAGGGGGCGATCAAGGGGTTAAATGTGTTCCCTGGGAGGTGGTTCTAACTGTGGGGGGATAGGACTGACTGGAGGAGGAGAGAGATAGCAGTTCCTAATCACTAGGAACAGCAGATCTGTCTCTCTTCCCCTGTCAGAATGGGGATCTGTCTGTTTTCATTTACATGTATAGAGCCATGACAGGTTTTCTTTCTACCCCTATACATGTAAACAACCATGACAGTTCCTCTTTATACTCCTATACATGTATAGAGCCATGACAGGTCCTCTTTATACTCCTATAAACATGTGTAGAGCCATGACAGATCCTCTTTATATTCCTTTACATGTATAGAGCCATGACAGGTTCTCTTTCTACCCGTATATACATGTATAGAGTCATGACAGGTCCTCTTTATACTTATATATACATGTATAGAGCCATGACAGGTCCTCCTTATACTTCTATACATGTAAACAACCATGACAGGTCCTCTTTATACTCCTATATACGTGTATAGTCCCATGACAGGTCCTCTTTATACTCCTATACATGTAGACCGCAAAGACCGGTCCCCTTTTGGTGGGCATGATTCTTTTTGGGGGGGAGGGCAGCATTTCATTCTTGGTCCCAGGCAGCACAATGTCTTTTGGCTGGCCCTGGTTATACATACACTTTAACCACTTCCCGCCCGGCCTATAGCAAAATGACGGCCGGGCGGTGGTTCAGTTATCCTGATTGGGCGTCAGGGGCGTTGCTAGGTGGCAAAAAGACCAGGGGCTTCAGCCCGAAGTCCAAGGCCAGCACAGTGGAGGGGAATGGGCAGGTGTTTCTAGTAGCGCTGGGTTTTTTGGCTGGACGGTGTCGGGAGTAAGCTCACTTGCTGGTTGCTGCCTGGCTTAGCAGTGACCATTTTTTTGCTGACCACTAAACTGACCTACCAACCTGACATACACACTGACCTACCTACCTGACATACACACACTGACCTACCTGACATACATACACTGACCTACCTGACACACACTGACCTACCTGACACACTGACCTACCTGACATACATAGACTGACCTACCTGACACACACTGACCTACCCGAACTACACTGACCTACCTGACACACACTGAACTACACACACTGACCTACCTGACATACACTGACCTACCTGACATACATACACTGACCTACCTGACACACACTGACCTACCTGACACACACTGACCTACACTGACCTACATGCACTGACCTACTTGACACACACTGACCTACACTGACCTACCTGACATACACACACTGACTGACCTACCTGACCAGGATGAGACAGATTTCATGTGTCCAGGTCAGCCGTGGTGCTGTGTGAAGCAGCCAGAGGGGAGGAGGAGAGCAGACCACCCATGCGCAGAGCAGGGCTCGATGTGGCATGGCGGCTGCATTGTAATTCCTGCCTTCTGGAGCCTTCTTCCTGTTCCAGTCACAGCGAGCTGGGAGAGAACTGAGGTTGGAGGAGTTCAGGCTCCGGGAGGCGGCGGGGATGCTGCTCATGGTGGCAGTGGTGGTGTCTTCTCTCTCTAACTCTCCCTCCTGGGCTCTTCCCTGTTTGATCCTGCCGCTCTGCACTCTACGCCGCCACTGGACCAGCGGCGGGACGCTCCAGTCCAGGAGTTGCAGACCAGGCCCCACAAGCACTAGCGCGGAGGAGGAGAAAGTGCAATCCTCCCCCCACTTTGAATGCTGGGCAGTGTGGGCACTGTGGGCAGGAAGGAAGTTGCGGCCTTGACGGCACTGGTTGCTAGCCACTAGACTCGGGGCTCTAGCCCCAATAGCCACCCCCTAGCGACGCCTATGCTGGGCGTCATATGACGTCCAGCAGGATAACAGCTGCCGCGCACCCCTGGCGGCGCGCATTGCGGTGATCGGTGGTGCGGTGTGTCGGTCTGACACACAACTACACCGATCTCAGTACCGACGGAGGCTCTTTACCACATTATCAGCCATGTCCAATCATGGCTGATCACGATTTAAACAGGAAGAGCCGTTGATCAGCTTTTCCTCACTCCCCTCTGACAAACGTGAGTAGAGGAGAGCCGATTGGCTGCTCTCCTGACAGGGGGGGTCTGTGCTGATTGTTTATCAGCGCAGCCCCCACTTGGATCCTGCCCAGGACCACCATCATGCCGCCCAGGACCACCAGGATGGCCACCACACTAGACCACCAGGTATGCCCCCCTAGACCACCAGGGAAAGGCAAATCTGTGCCAAGGCAGCTGCAAATCAATGCCCAGGCAGCTGCCAATCAGTGCCCCCTCACAATGCCTACCACTGCCAGTGCCACCAGGGATGCCTATCAGTGCCGCATATCAGTACCGTGTATCAGTGCCCATCAGTGCCCATCAATGCCACTTATCAATGCCCATCAGTGCCCAGCAGTGCTGCCTATCAGTGCCACCCATAAGTACCCATCTTTGCAGCCTTTCAGTGCCCATCAGTGTCTCCTATCAGTGCCCATCAGTGCCCACCAGTGCCCCCCATGAGTGCCCATAAGTGCCACCTATCAATGCCCATCAGTGCTGCATATCAGTGCCACCCATCAGTGCTGCCTACCAGTGCCCATCGTCGGTGCCCGTCAGTGCCTGCTCACTGGTGCCACCTCATCGGTGCCGCCTTATCAGTGCCGTTAAGTGCCGCCTTATCAGTGCATATCAGTGAAGGAGAAAACTTACTTATTTACAAAATTTTATAACAGAAACAAAAGCAAAACTTTTATTTTTTTCAAAATTTGCAGTCTTTTTTTTATTTGTTTAACAAAAAATAAAAACCACAGAGGTGATCAAATACCACCAAAAGAAAGCTCTATTTGTGGGAACAAGATGATAAAAATTCTGTTTGGGTACAGTGTAGCATGACCGTGCAATTGTCATTTAAACAGCGCTGAAAGCTGAAAATTGGCCTGGGTAGGAGGGGGGTGTAAGTGCACTATATTGAATTGGTTAATGAAAACAAGTGTAAGGGACCAGTTAGGGAAAGGAACTCCCTAGAAGCTGAATTGGACAGTGAAAATATTAACCGCTTAGCGACCGTCCCACATACATCTACTGCGGCAAGGCGGCCACTGTGCACTGGATCATATATCTGGTACGTGGTCCGCGCTTCTGGGTGATTAGTTACACCACAAGCCAATCAGCGGGTCCCAGCCAATGATTCATCTCCAGGACCCGCTGATTTGTAGACGTTATAACTTTCACACAAACCAAATAATAAACACTTACTGGGTTTTTTTTTACCAAAGACATGTAGAAGGATACATTTTGGCCTAAATTCATGAAGAAATTTGATTTTTTAAATTTTTCATTGGATATGTTTTATAGCAGAAAAGTAAAAAATATTGTTTTCTTTTTCAAAATTTTCAGCCTTTTTTTATGTTAATATAATAAAAAATAAAAAACCCAGTGGTGATCAAATAACACCAATAGAAAGCTCTACTTGTGTGAAAAAAATTATATAAATGTAATTTGCATACAGTGTTGCATGACCACACAATTGTCAGTTAAAGTAGCATACTGCTGAATAGCAAAAAAAGGCCTTTTAATGAAGGGAGTAAAACCTTTCGGAGGGCAAAAGATTAAAGAAAAAGTGCAACATTGCAAATGGGTTGATTTGATAGATAACTCACATAGTGATTCATGTTCAGGATAGTGCTAAGGGCAGTTATTGCTGTATTTAAAATGTAGCTTTAGGTAAAAAATAGTATATAGGTCTCAGATGTTTAATTAGTCTTGTGCCTGGAATGTCTGCCCAGTACCAACTAGTATGACCCCTTATGAGTCTACCTAAACAAATCTTGTTACGTTAGTCAACATATGTTAATGCACGGCACCTCTGACTATTATGACAGATGATGTTTGGGAGTTAATGATTTTGCATTGGTACAAATTGGGATAATTGGCAGTTGCAGCAATATCTTGTTAAGAAAAAAAGACATACCCATCCATAAATGATCTAATTTATTGTGGTGTCCTTGTGTAAGTTTGGAGAATTTTGCAAAATGTAAAAAAAACTCACACAAGGAAGGGGGACTTTCTTGGCAGCAATTATTTTATCAGTTTGAATTTAATATGTATCTGATGCAACTCAGTCAGACTGAGTGAGTCATATAATGCCATCACAGTAATTAGAGTCAAATTGGGAAAAAACAAGAATTAACATGGACAAATGCTATGTCACAGGTGGTATTGTTGACATAAAAAAATAATTTCTGGTGATTTATACAAATTATGCCTTTTGTCTTATTTTTTTTATAAAATAAACAATGAAAAGGAGCTGTTTTTTTTTGTGTTTAGATGTATGCATTTCATATATAGTTCAATAAGTTATGAATATTTTATATCTTCTGCCCTAAAGCAACCCTGTCTCATACTGATCTTAAGCTAAACTAATACCTGTAAAGAAGAGACTGAATACTTACCTCTCCGAAATGGTGCCCACTAGAATGGTTCCTCTGAATTTCGACGGGAAAGCAACACTTTCTGGAGTGTCATTCTCCATTGTCAGGAAGTCTAAACTATTAATCAAGACAACAGTATTAACTATTTATTAATTCAATATAAGACAGTGACTCAAGCCTTCTGGCGTGCCAACTTAATTAGCATAAAATATATTGGTTAAACATAAACCACACCACTTTAGGATTCATTTCCTGAGTTCTTTTAAATCTATGTAGAGATTTTTATGACAATACTTTTTTCTATGAAAGTATGAACTACGTAACAGTAAAAAAAATGTAAATTTATTTACCGTCAAGTGACTAACAATTATATATGCCTGATTTATTGAGATACACAAAATCACAGTGTTAGCAATAGCGTGTTGCTTTAGCAGTTATAAGTATAACTATACATTGGGGCCTAGGAACTTAGGGGAAATCGGATTCCCTATTTTTATTCAGTAGGTAAAGTCACCACCATCTCGGATTACAAGTAATTTAGACTATGCTGTTAGGCAACAAGGTCTACCCCAATCAGTCCCTCCCCTCAAATTATCTGCAGCAGAATGCAAGGATTGAGTCGATACTGCTAATTTCACTGACACAGTTCAATTGAATTACTTTGATTCCTTAGGTGGAGGTGACACCTTTGAATATGAATATGATAAAACTGGTTGGTGTTTGTGTCTGCTAATGCCTGGCAAACAGAAGATTTGTAATGCCCCGTACACACGGTCGGAATTTCTGACAAAGTCCAATGGGAGCTTTTCATCGTATATTCCGAGTCCATGTATGCCCCATTGGACTTTTTACGTCAAATTCAGACGGACTTAGATAGAGAACATGTTCTATATTTTTCCGACGGAACAAATTCCTATCGGGAAAACTGCTCGTCTGTATGCTGTTCCGACATACCAAAAATGACACATGCTCTGAAGCAAGTACGAGATGTTGTACGTGTTGTACGTCACCGCGTTCTTGACGGTCGGAATTTGGTGTGACCTTGTGTATGAAAGACAGCTTGAGCGGAATTCCGTAGGAATTCCATTGGAAGAACCTTCAGAGTTTATTCCAACGGCAAAACCGGACATGTGTACAGGGCATAATAGTCTTTCCTTTAGCAATGTTCAAAAAATGTTCAATTTAGAGAGCATTTTTTCAGGTGTTGTTGGAATAATAAATATAACTCATTGTTCATTAGAGGGTGAGGGTCATCTAGGTAAGTTTGGAGTGCAAATCAGCTTCTCTAAAGCTTCGTACACATGATGCGAAATTCAGAAGGGGATTGTCGTTTGACAGGCTGTTGTCCGAGATTCTTACCATTAGTATGCTCCTTTCGACATTTATTGTCCAATTTACGGACAACAAATGTTGGATGACAGGCTAGTAAATTTTTAGCGAACTACGGCTCCATGATTTTAGGATGGTCAGTACACAAATCCATCACACAAAAGTCAAAAGTACAAACAGGCATGCTCGGAATCTAGGAACGACTGGGAAGAGTATGGTCTTGTAAACTACTGTTCGTAATCTAGAATTAACATTCGTGAAGCGGCAATTGATGAACTGTCAAAATTCTCATCTTCTTTAATGGGATAATAATGAAGCTGCTTTGCATGTAGTTATGCCAAATGTATTTTTAAAGGCATTTGTTTTGTAAAATCTGAAAATCGTGAATCAAACCAAACTTCTACTAACATGAAATTAGCAGTAGGAGCCCAAAGGGTGGCACATGAGAAATGAACTTCGTCTTTATACTCTCATAGTACGTCACTACGTTCGAATTTGTGAAATGACAATTTGCGGATAGTTAGTATGCCAGACAAAATTCTGCACACGCCCTTTTGACAAAAATCAGATGCTCGGCCGTCCAACAATCAGACCGTGTGCCTTTCAGTTCGGAGACTGGTAAACATTTGAAATTTCCCTTTGGGATTATTAAAGTGTTCTTGATCCTAATACTCAGTAGGTGTGAAGTTAGACTGCAGATCCTATTGATATTCATAGCATTGATAATTTTATATCAGAAATACCCTGACACAATGGACCCTAACAGCTCTCAAAAGCTGGTAGGTAAGTATTCAACCTCTTCTTTGCAGGTATGGGCTCAGTTGAAAATATTTTTATGTGTTATCAGATGTGTTTTCATGTGAAGTGCATGCATGCTTAAAAAAATAAGGTTACTTTATATTGACATATCAGGAATGTATTTCTGTAAACTTGTAAAATTACTTTAAGCCAAGTCTTCACATGCTTAAGCACTTGCCGACCACCCGCCGCAGATGTACTGCGGCAAGGTGGCTCGGCTATGGAAATCGCCGTATTGGTACGGCGATTCGTGCATTACCTTTCGTGGGCGTGCGCACAATGCGATTGGCCAGCCGGGGAGCCAATCAGTGGGTCCAGCGGACTCGATGCCCACCAGCCACCCGCGATCGTTCCCCGCAGAGACAGAACAGGGATCTGCCGAAGTAAACAAGGCAGATCTCCGTTCTGTTAGGGGATGACACTGAGATCTGTCTTCCTGCTAAGCAAGAAGAGGGATCTGTGTGTTTCCCCAGTCACACAGTCCCCCATACAGTTAGAAAACACAAACAGTGAACACATTTACCCCTTTGATCGCCCCTGATGTTAACCCCTTCACTGCCAGTGTCATTAGTACAATGTCAGTGCATATTTTTAGCACTGATCACTGTAATAATGTCACTGGTTCCCAAAAAAGTGTCAACAATGTCAGTTAGGTGTCCGATCTGTCCGCCGCAATGTTGCAGTCCCGCTAAAAATCACTCAACGCTGCCATTACTAGTAAAAAAAATAAAAAAAATAAAAATGGCATAGATCTATCCCCTATTTTGTAGACGCTATAACTTTTGCGCTTATTGGAATTTCTTTTACCAAAAATATGTAGAAGAATACATATTGGTCTAAATTGATGAATACATTTTTTTTGGATATGTATTATAGCAGAAAGTAAAAAATATTGTTTATTTTTTTTTTCAAAATGGTGTTTTTTTTTTATTTAGAGCGCAAAAAATAAAAAAGCAGAGGTGATCAAATACCACGGAAAGAAATCTCTATTTGTGGAAAAAAAAAGGATGTAAATTTTGTTTGGGTACAATGTCGCGCAATTGTCAGTTAAAGTAACGCAGCGCTGGCCATCGCAAACAATGGCCTAGTAATTAAGGGGGTAAATCCTTTCCGGGGCTGAAATCATTAAAAAAGGAGCACTTTGCAGAACTTTCTTACCCCTACAAGTTTCCCATCCCCAAGTCCTGACAGTCATTTCTTTGTACACTTCCACATTCATTGCTAATCTTCATGTTGCATGCAATGTTTGCTTCATGGCCACCAGTAATGAATTATAAGGGTTTTGGCGGGGTGTGCAACACAAACTTCAGAGTATTTCCCCTGTCAGGAAGCCCAGGTGCTGCATACAGTCTCTTGTGCCCAGCTGTACTTGTGTATATATTGGTAAACACTTGTATAACATTTGGGTGTATTCTAGGAACAAAAAACATTTCTTCCTCTTTTATCAAAATTGTGACACAGAAGAATTATATTTAACAAGAGAGTTTAAAGGTCAGTACCAATATACATGACGGGGTAAATGTGGTAGAAAACTAACTGCAACCTCACAAATCACTTAGACCAGTGGTCCCCAACCTTTTTGGTGCCATTCACTGGCTGCCTGGAAGAAGATTGTGCCAAGGCCCGGTGGGTGGGGATACACTATGGGGGGTATGCGATTTTTCACGGGCAATCTAGGCTATGGCTGGTGTTGGCGCTTCAATTATCACGGCACCGTGGTAGATATAGTGTCAGCGTGATTGAAGCACATTATTTCTTTTATCACATTGTAATATAAAATGAAATATTTCAACGCACCATAATTCAGAATCAATGGGAGCCCTGAGCATGTCACTTGCCACCATCGCCCGCCACCAGATGCAGCTTGTCACTTGCCACCGTCGCCTGCCACCAGATGCGGATTGTCACTTGCCACATCAACTGCCTTCAGATGCAGCTTGTCACTTGCCACTAGATGCAGCTTGTCACTTGCCACCTTGCCTGCCACCAGATGTGGATTGTCAATTGTCACGTCACCTGTAACCAGATGCGGAATGGCACTTGTCACATCACCTCCCACCAGATGCGGAATGTCACTTGCCACATCGCCTGCTACCAGATGTGGATTGTCACTTGCCACGTCGCCTGCCACTAGATGCCGATTGCCACTTGCCATGTCGCCAGCCACCAGTTGTGGCTTGTCACTTGCCACGTCGCCAGCCACCAGATGTGTATTGCCACTTGCTACATCGCCAGCCACCAGATGTGGATTGTCACTTGCCACGTCGCCAGCCACCAGATGTGGATTCTCACTCACCATGTCGCCAGCCACCAGATGTGGATTGTCACTTGCCACGCTACCTGTCACCAGATGTGTATTGCCACTGCATTGATGGCAGCATTAGTCCATTGAGCACAGTGGCAGGCCTCTGTGCAGTGGTGGTTTCCGAGTGAGGGCAGGAGAGCGGTGATATGGGTCTGGCAGTGAGAGATGATGTCATCTCTCTGCTCCCCATGTCACCTCCAACATTGAAGAGGACTGGCTGTGAGGTCGGAAGAGCGGTGATGCGGCGCGGGTGGGGAGAGATGATGTCATCTTTGTGCTCCCCGTTGCACCTCTGACTTTTAAAAACCCTGGCTGTGAGGGTGGAAGAGTGCTGAAGTGGGGCGGGCAGACATCCTCGCCACACATCTGACAGTGCAGCCTTTGTGGCCCGGCTGCAGAGAAGCCACGGTCTGGGGGTTAGGAACCCCTGACTTGAGATGAGATGATACAACCTTGGTTCCTAATTACATTGCCTATACACAATATGCTACCTTTCTCTGCCTTTAATTTACTCTCTGTTTCACATCTAGGTCAAATTTTGCTACTGTAAATCTAAAAAGAATACATATCAAAAATATTCAAATTTCATGCTAGACGCAATAAACATCTGCCGTTATAAAGCAAGTGAATGAAATGCATCAAGGTAAAATCACTGAAGGCCTAGAAAATGAAAATTAGTATTATAAACCAGCCAGATAATCCATTCAGAACTGCAATAGAGCACTGCATGAGACAAATAGCTGCAAATACTCGCAGATCAATGCAGGCCAAAGATAGGCATTGTAGTACAGAGTACAAACTCTGCTGGCCATGGACATTAGAAAGTGCTGCCGGCTCATTTTTGAGGCAAACAAGAGCTCTAAGCCAAAAGTATGCAACAACCCTGATCACCATTTTATTTAAAGCGCTCATGCAGGGCAAAGAAACAGGATGACGTTAATATACAATGGGGACGGAAAGTATTCAGACTCCCTTAAATTTTTCACTCTTTGTAAAATTGCAGCCATTTGCTAAAATCATTTAAGTTCATTTTTTTCCTCATTAATGTATACACAGAACCCCATATTGACAGAAAAACACAGAATTGTTGACATTTTTGCAGATTTATTAAAAAAGAAAAACTGAAATATCACATTGTCCTAAGTATTCAGACACTTTGCTCAGTATTTAGTAGAAGCACCCTTTTGATCTAATACAGCCATGAGTCTTTTTGGGAAAGATGCAACAAGTTTTCCACACTTTGCTCAGTATTTAGTAGAAGCACCCTTTTGATCTAATACAGCCATGAGTCTTTTTGGGAAAGATGCAACAAGTTTTCCACACCTGGATTTGGGCATCCTCTGCCATTCCTCCTTGCAGATCCTTTCCAGTTCTGTCTGGTTGGATGGTAAACGTTAGTGGACAGCCATTTTTAGGTCTCTCCAGATATGCTCAATTGGGTTTAAGGCTGGGCCATTCAAGAACAGTCACAGAGTTGTTGTGAAGCCACTCCTTCCTTATTTTAGCTGTGTGCTTAGGGTCATTGTCTTGTCGGAAGGTAAACCTTTGGCCCAGTCTGAGGTCCTGAGCCCTCTGGGGAAGGTTTTCGTCCAGGATATCCTTGTATTTGGCCACATTCATCTTTCCCTCAATTGCAACAAGTAGTCCTGTCCCTGCAGCTGAAAAACACCCCCACAGCATGATGCTGCCACCACCATGCTTCACTGTTGGGACTGTATTGGACAGGTGAAAAGCAGTGCCTGGTTTTCTCCACACATGCCGCTTAGAAGTAAGGCCAAAAAGTTCTATCTTGGTCTCATCAGACCAAAGAATCTTATTTCTCACCATCTTGGAGTCCTTCGGGTGTTTTTTCATGCAAGCTTTCATGTGTCTTGCACTGAGGAGAGGCTTCTGTCGGGCCACTCTGCCATAAAGCCCCAACTGGTGGAGGGCTGCAGTGATGGTTGACTTTCTACAACTTTCTCCCATCTCCTGACTGCATCTCTGGAGCTCAGCCACAGTGATCTTTGGGTTCTTCTTTACCTCTCTCACCAAGGCTCTTCTCCCCCGATAGCTCAGTTTGGCCGGACGGCCAACTCTAAGAAGGGTTCTGGTCTTCCCAAACGTCTTCCATTTAAGGATTATGGAGGCCACTGTGCTCTTATGAACTTTAAGTGCAGCAGAAATTTTTTTGTAACCTTGGCTAGATCTGTGCCTTGCCACAATTCTGTCTCTGAACTCTTCAGGCAGATCCTTTGACCTCATGATTCTCATTTGCTCTGACATGCACCGTGAGCTGTATGGTCTTATATAGACAGGTGTGTGGCTTTCCTAATCAAGTCCAATCAGTATAATCAAACACAGCTGGACTCAAATGAAGGTGTAGAACAATATCAAGGATTATCAGAAGAAATGGACAGCACCTGAGTAAAATATATGATTATCACAGCAAAGGGTCTGAATACTTAGGACCATGTGTTATTTCAGTTTTTCTCTTTTAACAAATCTGCAAAATGTCAACAATTCTGTGTTTTTCTGTCAATATGGGGTGTTGTGTCTACATTAATGAGGAAAAAAGATGAACTTAAATGATTTTAGCAAATGGCTGCAATATAACAAAGAGTGAAAAATTTAAGGGGGTCTGAATACTTTCCGTCCCCACTGTAGATCTCCACAGATGCATATAATGTGTGTAGTGCTACCCCTACAGGAGCAGCTTGGTAGATTGGGATCTCTGTTCTTCTGCCTCAACTTTGAGAACAACCTCGGCCCCACTGGGACACCAGCTTAAGCAAATGGATGCTGCACTGCTACTGGGAGCACAATTATAGATACCCTGCACACAACTAAGGCTCAAAAAGCAACCATCAGACTGGTCAGTGGTAAATGAACTCAATATTTTGTCATGGGTTGCAGTAAATAGCAGTATCCACAGAAATGAGTTTATTAGGTCAATCACCGTTTATTAGACAACATGTTCACTAGGTTATAGCAGCATAAAATGGAGCTATATGCAGCTAAATTAGAGTAAACCTGGTAATCCACAAAATCAGGTGACGACAATAGAAAACAGTAACAGCATCAATACTCAATACTATAATATCTTTTCGGTAAACAGTAGACTATAACCACTCACTCTAATGCCCTGTACACACGGTCGGACATTGATCGGACATTCCGACAACAAAATCCTAGGATTTTTTCCGACGGATGTTGGCTCAAACTTGCCTTGCATACACACGGTCACACAAAGTTGTCGGAAAATCCGATCATTCTGAACGCGGTGACGTAAAACACGTACGTCGGGACTATAGATGGGGCAGTAGCCAATAGCTTTCATCTCTTTATTTATTCTGAGCATGCGTGGCACTTTGTGCGTCGGATTTGTGTACACACGATCGGAAATTCCTTTGTGTGTCGGAAAATCCGATGGAAAATGTGTGATGGAGCCTACACATGGTCAGAATTTCCCACAACAAGGTCCTATCACACATTTTGCGTTGGAAAATCTGACCGTGTGTACGGGGCAAAAGAATGTCAGTGATGAAATGTAAGAATTCCTAAAGAGGTACCACTTACTATTGACAACAGGCAAAGTTCTTGTGAAGCAGCTATCTGAATTAGAAGTCTTTAGCCTTGGTTCTTCAGCCCGCGAGCGCTGGGGCCTAGCGGCGAGCATTAGTACAGTCCCAGTGAATGCAGTAAATAAAAATATAAAAAGGTAAGTGCAGCGCAAAATATAAACCAAATGATCCAATTGAAATGAATTAATTCCCCAATAGTCTATCAGGACAAATCCACATGAACTTCAAATGACAGGAATCGGTCTTGCATACAGTATCCAATTGTGCTTACCAGAGATAGTGGACCTCTGCAAAGCAAGGGTCAGACTCACATATACCCCCACGGGGCTGATGGTATTCCTGGTGGTGTCACTGGGGAAGATCACTGCAGTATGGAGATCCAGATGTCCAGAGGAGTAAAACAGCCTTCCAACAGGGAAATACTAAAGATGTGAACCGCCAGATTGGAGATGTAGAAACAGACCGCTCCAAGATGTCAAATGTAAAAAATGGAAAGGATACCATCTAAGAGTAATCCATCTAATTTATTGTAAAATCCAATTAAAAAACGGTGAAAGCGAGCGCTCACAAGCGCAGAAAGTTTAAAAAAGTCGGACTACAACACAGTGTAGTACTTACAAACACAATGTGGCAGCGGGTGACATCCGTAACAAAGCTCCTCCCCCCGGACGGCGTTACGTCCTGATTGGACTTCGTCAGTGAGGGGTGGAGCCTGACAGTCACCCAGCAGCATTTATAGAAAACGGACGGCGTCCGAATGGGCTGCGGCGCAGACGGAAGTCAAAGAGCTTCCCTAGCAACCACACCCTACCGACAACCTGTCCTATATACGATAAAAGACTGGCCTTATCTGGATAGTAGGTGGCGGAAACGGAAGTCAAATACGGGCCTCCATTATAATTGCATGGGGACACCACCATGCAAAAATACTATTCGGCCATAAAATTAATAATGATGTTATATATAAAATATAATACATATCCCTATTAGGGTAGATGTATTTACTAAATATAAAGTTGAATTGAAACTTTATTTTAAAACAATAATGGAAAAGTTGCTAATTAGATAGCTAGTTCCTATGTGCTCAGTCTCTGCTAGCAGCAACAGGTTAATAGCAGCTGTGTCCTCTCACCAATCCCTACAACACAGCAACAGGGGTCCCGCTGTTCAGGTGTCAGCACAGGGGCAGTGATGTGCACACCTTGGTCTCCTCGCAGCAAAGAGGAAATTCCTCAATATTCTGCTTGTGAAAATACAACTCTCTCTCTCTTTATTTTTGACTTGCATTGGGAATTGTAGTTCTATAGCCCATTGACCCCCCATAGCATGATCTTTCCCCTGCACTAGATCTCCCATGATTCAATGCTACCCACCATCAACCTCTTCAGCTCCTTCTGCTTGCCAACTCCTCCTGGTAGATTCAGCTGGGAGCATAGAGAGCACTGCAGTACAGTGTTCTAACAAGCTCCCTGTCTCTAGCTAAGCACCTGGCTACATGTGCTTGGAGTCAGAAACAATATAACAATGTGTAAAATGTTCTGGAAATGCTGGGTTCTATTGGATTTTTAACACTGTTCTTATCTTTGTCACAGCTCTCTTACAGTCCCTTCTGTATCGTGATATCTTTGAAGTTTCTATAAACTCATAGTGGAAGATAAAGCTAACAATAACTATTCTTAAAAAATGTTCCAAACCCCTCCTCCTATCTATCCTGTATAAAAAAAGATCTGTGTACTTAACTTTTTTTTCTGTTTTAATCATTTTTTGCTCAACAGCTTCCGCACCCCACCAGTGCCCTTTGTCCATCGCTGAGAAAACCATTGGTTGCCAGGACCGTCCCAGGCAGAGGAGGAGGATGTAAGTTTCTCCTCCCTGCTCCACCTCCGAGTGCCCCGCCTCCCGGCTTCTGCCCTGCAGTGAGTGCCGACAATGGAATAAACTGAGGTGAAGGAAGATCCGCCGGGATTGGGACTCAGGACGTGTCACTGATGAGGAGAGATTGGGGGCACAGACTCTGGCAGTGTGTGTGCGACACTACAGCAGGCAGGGAAAGAGGGTGTCCTCCTGCAGTGCAAGTCACACTGTGTGTGTGGGGCACCAGGGAGCACCTGAGAAATGCTTGGGATTTGTAGTCCCATGGAGGGGAGGACAATACTCACAGATATTGGGGAAGGTGGCTGGTCATATAAAGTAAAATAATCTGTGCTGTGAGGGGACTGCAGCTGCTATGGCTGACCTGACCCCCTTCTAGAAATACTTATTGTCTGGTTTAAAGGGGAACTCTGCAGACTTTGGGGTAAAGGGGAACTCTGATGTAAGTGGGATCTCAGTGGACTCTGTGGTAACCAGAGAATCCCTCTTACATCACAGTCTGAAGAGATCTCCTTTGTGTCAGAGCTCCTCTTACAGTGTATGTAAAGGGGGGATTTGATGAAAGTGGGGACTCTGGGACCCCTGATATAAGAGGAAATCCTGGGGACTCTAGGGACCAAAGACCCCCTTATATATAAGTTCCCCTTTACACCAGAGTCCACAGCATTCTTTACATCAGGTTTCCCAGTATAAAGGGGAACTATGGGGACTCTGATGTAAGGGGGGACTGATACATAAGATGTAACACTATTGACTCTGGTGTAAGAGGGAATTCTGTGCACTCTGATGTAAAGGAGGACTCAGATTTGAGGGGGGCACTGTGTCATATGTAGGGGCACATTCACAAACGCTTTGATTTCTGAAGAGCGATCCGCAAACAAATCACTCTTCATAGAGCATTTTAGAGGTGGCGAGGAGGCGTTGTATTGCCTCCACAATACCTGCTTTAACCCCTTGAACTCCACACTGCACACAGTTGTGGGGTGCTTGCAGAGTGCCATCATTCACTTGAATGGGTCACAGTCTGTGGGTGCTACACCTGCTGAAAGCAAAAAGGGGTACAATTGCCCATCCGCTGCCTCTACAGCTAAATGGTGGTAGCGGTTGAGGGGTGGTAAAAGAATGGCTCAGTTGCAGAGTTTTCCTGCCCCTCAACCACTAGTGTAAACAATTCAATGTTTTAATAAGTTATAAAAAAATAAAGTGTTTTATTTAATTTTTTTAACTTTGATAAGTGTTAAAAAATATTTTAATACATTTTAAAGTGTTTGTTCACATTTGTTTATAAGAGTGCAGGTGTATATATATTTAAAAAATATATATACACACAAACACGTGTGTTTGAGCTTTGGGGTGAACACCCTAATGCAATAGGCTACGCACGCCTATGCCTTACCATTTGTAAACATGCACTGTTATGGAAGCATTCAGAACAAATCCAAGTCCAGTCTTGGACAGTGTGTCTTGGCTGATGTTTATGTCAATGTGTGGTTCTCTTGGGTGATCTCTAATGGGGTATGCTTTAACAATGCTCACAACATCTACCAGAGACACACAGAAGCTAATTAGAAAACCAGGAAAACAAATGGGTGTTTGGAAGTTTTCTGACATTTGAGCAGAATCATTAGTAGGCTTTCAAATATTTATTTGGCAGTTAGTGGAGGCTCTTAGAAATGATCCCATCAGTCACAGCAATGCCATTTGAACTGGGCATTTGTAGAGATGTAGATGACCAGGTTCTTGCCGTTTGTCAACATTTGTCTCATTGGCAATTTGGACAAAGCCTATTTGTATTTGCAAGAGATACATGCAATCTGATAAAATATATTTTAGCAGGCCACTTTGTAAAATTAGAAATCATTTTTCTTCCCTCTCAAAAACCTTGAAATTCTTTAGAGACCTTACAGTTTGAACAGATCTGCCTCACATACATAGATTTTACAGGCCATATGAAGGAGGCAATGGGCACCTACATAGCTGATGAATGATGCATGTGTAATGGAATGACCAATACTGCTATGATTTAAATTGACAGTCTGACACACCATTTTCCATGCATAAATACCTGCCCCTGTTGGATGTATGAGAGCAGTAATAGATCAAAATCCTGCACTGGGCTTTACAGTCTGGACTGTGTGCAAGAGACCTTTCAGTCCAAATTTCTCTCCAATTTCTCTTTTTTATAAGTGATCACATTACCTCTGTTCTCAGCTGCTTAAGGAGATAACGGAGCTTGAGGAGGAGACTGCAGGGGACTGGTCAGCAGGAGGCAGAGAAACAGCAGTGCATTGATCTTCCCAGTGAAGGGCTGTGCAGGGGGCGTGTCAACACAAGTCTGACCACTGAATTACTGGCAGCACACTGGGATGGATGTGCTTCCATGACCTGGCCTGGGCAGTTTGAAACAGAAAAGCTGGGGGCTGGTAGGATCACCAGATATTTCATACAAATGTGGAAGTGCAAAGAGAACAGGATATTTTTTCATACAATTGTAAGTATAGTAACACAGACCCAATTCAGGAATATGAAAGGTTAGGCTAACATACACGTTAATTTGGCATTAGGCTCTGTGTAGAACTCTGAGACAAATATTAAACAATGTACATCAAATATTGCTAGCATGTATTCAAGTTGGAGAGATTTAAATTCTAAGGCATTTCTAAAAAACCATGGCTGGTTGTACACCAAAATGAATGTTTTAGTTTTCAGCTTCCAGCCTAGACTAGATTAAGCAAGTACAGTAAATGTTCTAGATCACTCTGCTAATTTAAAAAGGGCCCATGTTAATAAACATGACCTTAAGTTGTATGCTTTACTATTTTATTCAAACTAATAAACATATTTAATTAAAAGAAGAATGAAGTACCTGGCAGATGTCGTTAAGTCTTCCATTGCTGATAATCCTTTCTTATTGGAATTTTTCAGTGTCCTGTCATGCTGTTCTTGATGTTTAGGTTTCTTTTTACAATGTTTTATAATGGTTTAATTACTGACAAAATACAAATTGCAGGATCTCAGTGCAATAAGGAAAAGCTTTATGTAATTAACATGAAACACTCATCCTGCACACACATAGATCAATTTTTTAAACAATAAAGGAACACATTAATCAAATTCTAACAAGAACAAGAACAAAGCTAGGTGAGTCCAAATAAACACGAGACTTGTACGAGAAAGACCTACTAAATGCAAATATCGAATACACTACAGTAGCAAAAGTCTGCCCATTTGTTGAAGATACTAAAATTAAAGGGTAATCACTGTGGTGGAGCACAGAAATGAATATTGGAGAGTGAGAGTCAAGCAGGATGGTGAGAGTAGGGGTTTGTGTACAGGTTTGGAGCAGGAAAGGAGAAGGGGGCGAGCTGCATGGGGGGAGAGCGTAAGGGAAGGGGAGTGGACAAGAGTTGGCGTGATGACGCAGTTATGATAAGGGAGTGGTTGCAGGTGGGATAGTGACTGCAGGTGGAGTTGAGGATGTGTCAATTGTAATTACATATACAATCCTCCCAGCTACCAGCAGAGGTTGGGCAAAGTGGAGGGTGGTGATGTGAGCTGCCGGGTTTGAGATTACAGTACCTTTATAAAATGCATCAGAAGCTGGGCATAGGAAGGTGGTGTTAGCTGATGGGGCAAAATATTAGAAGGACATTTCCCATTGCAGCACAAACTCATCTGCTGCAAAGACCAATCTGATGGCACTGGTCTGATGTTGTAGATGGCACTAACTTACATTTAAAAGTCTCTCTTTAGTATTCATAGTCCACAAATTACATGGCCTGCAGCACAGGTCAAAATATTAAGGCCCTTTCACACTCTGCCACTCCATTATGGTGTGCTACTGCATACGCGTGTTGTATTAAGGCAGCCATTTCATCAAGTATGGGCTGCAAGAAAAAAATAGACCTGCTCCTTTTTTTCAATGCATAAAACACAACCCAAAGGACACACATTCCGGTTTTTGGCATTGCAATACACAGAGTGCCTTGTGTTAACGTTACAGTAAAAGGCACATTGCCGCAATGCATAGATCTGAAAGAGGCTTAAAGGCTAGCTATACTTTCAAATGACTTAAACTTATGACACCCTCCCCATGCTAGCGAAACTCCCTTGCATTTACCTCAGATCAATGGGTAAAGCAATCCAGGAATCTATGGTCCAGAAGCCATATCAGGTGGCTCTCAGAGAAACCTCCCTGCAGGCTTACAAGTAAACAACTTGTAGGCACATGTTAGTGTAGCCATTGGTAATCTGAGGAGCGTCACCACTGTTCTGCCTGTTTAGCAGGTCCAGGAGGTGATGCAGTAATAGCAGGATGGCTAAATCACTTCCTACATCGGCAGTAAACATAGCAATTTTCACTACTGGTTTCCAGAGGAGAGCATGACATGAATAACTGTGTCCTCTGCCACAGACTCCATCTTGGGAAAGCCTGAGTTTCATTGGACTTTAGAGCTCTCTCAAGATTTGAGTAGCCATTTTCGACATACAAGAGGTTTTATACTTTGACTCTGCTGGGTCACTTGAGTGGAACCTGCAGTGTGGGAAGTTACAGGCGGGGACAGAGACCCGCTTGGGAGGGATAGGTAGGCCTATCATTAGAAACAGGTTCCTGTTAAATAATGACAGCATAGACACACTGACAGATGCCTCTGGTCTAAGAAAGATAGCCATAAGCCTTTCCAGCTTTCATATTTGGCACAGCAATTGCACCGCACTTACTAGGACAGCACCCTTTAAGCAAAGCACTTCTGGGAAGCTTCACAGGCACACCTTTATGGAAGCACACTTTGCCCAGTCTCCTGTATGTAAACCCTGTATCCTCAAATTGTCTTGTGTGTATATATATATATATATATATATATATATATATATAAGTGTCTTGTTGTGCAGAGCTGAACTTTGAAGTAAGAATAATGCAGTAAGTAATGAAGTAAGAATAATGCATTGTTATTACTGCTTACTCGCTACATAAACAAAGGAGAAGCACTTAAAGGGGAACTTGTGCCTCCTGTTCCCTCTAATTCTCTGCCACCTAGTTATCCCTGCCCATAAAGTTTTACCACTCTACAGTAAAATCCAGTACTCCTGGCACTCTGTACCTTGAAAGTATATCTCCTTGCCACTCAATGCCCCTAACCCTGGATCCCTGACTCTAAACCTCCCTGACTCCCAAGCACCCCCACATCCCATATGCTGCACCCCAACACCCTAGACACTGCACTTTTCTCCCAGCTATCGACTTTGCCACTGTATACATCACCACTGACCCCCCTTTTCACCTTTGCAAGGACTATCAGGGAGGAGAGGCTAAACCTGAATTTTCTAGGCTCTCTGTCCACATCCCCTTCCTGTGATGACATCACCCCCTCCCCAGTGTAGCCTTTACAAGGCAGTCATTCTTCAGGACTTTGGAGGTGCTGTACATATTGAGGAGAATTTATCAAAACCAGAGAAGCCAGAATTAAGAGTAGTTGTGTATTGCAACCAATCGGCTTCTATGTTTCATTTTCAAAGCTTAACTTAACCAGCTGAAAATAGAGGCTGATGGTTGCCATGAAAATCTGCTCTACAATCTGTCTGCTCCAGTTTTGTTAAATCTCCCCACTGTGTGTGTGTTTTCAGGGGAAGGGTGGGAGGTGAAAACTACTGAAAGAAAGGACAAATGGAAACCAAACACTGAACCCACCTACCACCTCCATTACTATGGAACCCTTTAAATTATTTATTTATTCATTTATTAATTATTTAACCGTTTCAGCCCCGGACCATTTGGCTGGCCAAAGACTAGAGCACTTTTTGCGATTCAGCACTGCATCACTTTAACTGACAATTGTGCGGTCGTGTGACGTGGCTCCCAAACAAAATCGACGGCCTTTTTTGCCCACAAATAGAGCTTTCTTTTGGTGGTACTTGATCACCTCTGCGGTTTTTATAACGTTGTTTCGCCCAGCCGTGCCATTCTGCCTCAGTACAACTGCGACGGCTGGTCGGCATGTGGTTAAAATATATTTATTTTGAATATGCAATCTCTACATCAGGTTTGAAACTAAGGGGTAAACTAAAACTCCATTTAATTCCTGTGATCGATTTTAGTAAGTATAAGATAGGAAGGATAGGATGGTGGACAGTAAGTGGACAAACAAATTATATACTACCTACAAATTATTGAGTTCAGGTGTTTACTATACTGTACTGTTAATGCTACAACATACAAAGACGTTTTAGACAATTTGTGTTAATAGTTTGTGAAGGCACTTTTCTATTACAGTGTGACTGTGCCCTTGTACACAAAGCCAGATCCATACAGATATGCTTTGATGAGTTTGGTTTAGAGGAAATGAAATGGCCTGCACAGAGACCTGACCTTAACCCTACACACATTCAGGATGAATTGGAATGTAAACTCGTAGTCAGGTTTTCTTGTCCAGTCTGATCCCAAAATTGCTCTTTTGGTTGAATGGCCACAAACTCCCACTGACACACTCTGAAATATTATGTAAAGCCTTGGAGGCTGTTATATTAGCAAAGTGGGGGAACTCTATATTAATAGCCATGGTTTTGAACTCATATCGGTGTGACCATAAAGTATCCCCAAACTATAAATGCACAAATAGGAAGAGGTGGATTGATAATTTTAAGGAGATGGTATTTTTAGAGCAGCCAATGTGATCTTTGAGCATTGAAATACATAGTGCAGGATAAATATGCAAAAAAAGTGATAGGATTTGTGACTAGTGGCTAAGTTAAGTTAGACCCCTTTCACACTGGAGCGGTTTTCAGGCGGTATTGCGCTAAAAATACCGCCTGAAAACCGCTCCTAAACAGCCTCCGCTGTTTGTTCAGTGTGAAAGCCCGAGGGCTTTCACACTGAAGCGGTGCGCAGGCAGGGCGGTGAGAAAAGTCCTGCAAACCGCTTTTTTGGAGCGGGGAAGGAGCGGTGTATTCACCGCTCCTTCCCCGCTCCTGCCCATTGAAATCAATGGGACAGCGCGGCTATACCGCGGCAATACCGCGGCTATAGCCGCGCTGTACGAGGGATTTTAACCCTTTTTCGGCCGCCAGCGGGGGGTAAAACCGCACCGCTAGCGGCCGAATACCTCTGCAAGAACGAAGGTACAGCAGCGCTAAAAATAGCGCTGTTGTACCGCCGACGCCCCCACCGCCCCAGTGTGAAAGGGGCCTTAGTGTTATGGTTTAGTGTAGGGTTGGGCTTTTAAGATTTATATTCCAACTATATTTTTTCTACTTCTTTTCATGCGTAACATCAGCCTGCATAAAATCAAATGCATTTGTATGTGCCCTGTAATCCTTCTCTCCAGTAGTCACACACATTCCATAGCCAGTGCTCCAATCAACAACACAGCTCATGGAGCTGGAGCATTGTTGATTTGAGCACAGAAGAGATTACTGTACAGGGACCGTTTGTGATCACTGGAGATTCTAACCATTGTTCTCACTCAAGGCAGGCTCCCAGTGTGAGCTGAATGACGCTGGGCATCATTCAACTTGGAAGAGATCTGGTGCCGGATGACAGAGCAGAGAGCCTAAAGGGGCTAGTGCCAAGGAGAAGGTGAATATTGCAATGACAGTTGCATTAGCAACTTAGCTTTACTTTATAATTAAAATTCAAATGTAATAGTTAAATAGTCATTTTAGGCTATAGGTCAGTATATTGAGAATTGAACTGACCATTTAGTTTATTTTGTTATGTAAAACATTATTTTTGATGCCAAATGGGTTTTTCTCTTTTTTAATGCCTCAATTGAGGTTACCCACCTTAAATCCAGGATCGTCCTCCGCAGTACCTTGTCTTTGCACAGTGTTACTCCACCTTGAGACTGCAGGGAGTCATAGCCCCATCTCATGAGCAATGCACCGTGTGTATTGATGAAGAGCGAGTAGTGCCAATATCTAACTATTTATCGATCAATTTATCTAAAATATAGTGGAAATAATTGCCTTCAGACATCACCTAATTAGCTAACTAGCTATTTTGCAAAGAAGAAAGGGCAAAAAATTCACTCTCTAGATGTGCAAAGCTGGTAGAGACGTCCCCAAAAAGACTTGTAGCTGTAATTGCAGCGAAAGGTGGTTCTACAAAGTATTGACTCAGGGGGGCTGAATACTAATGCACGCACACTTTTCACATATTTATATTTTAAAAATGTTGAAAACCATCATTTTCCTTCCACTTCACAATTATGTGGTCTATCACATACAATCCCAATAAAATACATTTACGTTTTTGGTTGTTACATGACAAAATGTGGAAAATGTCAAGGGGTATGAATACTTTTTCAAGGCACTATCTATCTATCTATCTATCTATCTATCTATCTATCTATCTATCTATCTATCTATCTATCTATCTATCTATCTATCTATCTATCTATCTATCTATCTATCTATCTATCATGCCTTATCACTTATAGGTTTAATGCTCCTATGTGAAAGTGTTAGGGTGGCTTTAAATATAGGCTGTGATTACTGGAAACTGCCAGTGATTTCACACTTTTCCTTGCTCTTCCTAAAATAATAGTGTCAGCAGCGCCACTGAAATTTTTCTATAAATTAGGTTTTCATTCAAAGCATTTTCTGATCACAATAAATGTACAAGACTCAGGATATTACACAGGCTTAATTTAAACTTGCTACATAAGGCAGTCTTTTATTTCAAGAGAACATATTTATATTTTGTATTTGATGCAATTCCCAGGCATAGTGAGACATTTTCATTTTGCCTCTGCAGTATTAGAATTTGTTTTACAAATCAATGTAAAGGTAGTGTAATATGTGCAGGTATGCAAGGTTTTTATACTATGTCAGTCCAAAGAAATACATCTCATAGGATAATGTGGACCTATGGGGCGGATTTATTAAAGGCAAATAGGCTGTTCATTTGACAACAGATGTTTCCATAGCTTAGTGAAGTTGATCAAAGTTAACTTTGCAAAGAATACCCAATGACTTGTAATAAAAATAACCAAAAAAAAATTACATTATATTTGCTTGCACATGAACGGATGACTTGATTTACTATGTAAAGGGAAAGTTCCCTTGCAAAGTGAAACCCTTTTGTAACAATAAGATTTATTGAGAAAATAGATAATACATCTATCATATATGCTGTTATGATATAGTAATAGTAAAAAAGACATTTTTTCAAAGTTACAGAAGTAAACTCCAAAGTAGTAAGTAGTATTAGTGGACAGATAATGCAAAACTAAACTTCAAATGTATTAATTATCATACATCCACTAGATATGAATCTTTAATTGATCTAGAGCATATATAGAGAGGTTATCTTTGATAGAGTCATAAAACTGCAATAGGAGCTAACATACATCCACTAGATATGAATCTTTAATTGATCTAGAGCATATATAGAGAGGTTATCTTTGATAGAGTCATAAAAGTGCAATAGGAGCTGACATTTAAGCTCCTCTGTTATCTTAACATAAAACTAAAATGTCCAAAATGGGAACAAGAGATGAAAGAAAAGATAAATAGGGATTGAATAGATGTAGAAGGATAAGATAGAAAGAAGTAATGGACTCTGAGGATGAAGATGGTCAAAGGGAGTTTGTTTCGATCCATTGAGAGTGCAAGTAAGTACCATGTACAGTTGGCTAAAAGGACTAAGAAATGCTCATAATGTGAGTTAAGATAAAAGTTGATCTATTTGTTCATGAGATCTGAGTATTGATTGGATAGTTTGAACAAGAACCAAGTTGTCCAAATATCATGAAATCGAGAGGTAGATTAATTTGCAATTGCAATTGATCTTTCCATATCATGGATATCATTCATCCTTACTAGCCAATCTTTGATTGTCGGTACAGAGACAGATTTCCAATGCAGGGGGATGAGGGATTTAGTGTCATTGAGAGAAAGTTTGTATTTTTGCAGTGGCCTAGAGTTTATATGTAGTAAGCAACATTCAGGTGTTAATCACAGTTTTGTTTCCGTGATCTACATGATTAAGTCTTTGATTTGTGTCCAATATGGAGTGATATGAATACAATCCCACCATATGTGGAGCATCATGCCTCGTGATTGCCCACATCTCCAGCATTTCCTGTGTTCTTGAGCTTAGGGAGCATTTGTGTGATAGTATGGAGGCTTTAGTCCATTGATGTTCGGAGATATCGATACCCAACATGTCTGCCTATTTTTCTCTGAAGTTATCTTTCTGTTGGTCAGCACCTTGTTGTAGCCATGTATATGATTGGGAGATATTTCTGTCTGTTCTCTCCTATTTGAGGCAAAGTGTGTCAAAGGCTGTTAAGGGTCTATTAAATACATTTTTATATTTGTGTGTTGTGAGGTAGCTACGGATCTGTAGGTATGTCTAGAACGGGAGGTCGGTGAATTTATATTCATCTGTCAGTGTGGATTTAAGTTTACTGCTCTAAAACAATGAGTTGCCAAGAAAGGTTTACCTGAGGTCATGGTAATGTGTTTGCTGTTTATTCCTGGAATAAAATCAGGGTTGTCATCCCTTTTATTAATGAGGTGAAAGGTCTTTAGAGTAGCCCCTATTAATGGGTGTTGCAGGAATGTCTTAGGGCACTTCAATGGGGGAATCCAAGGGATAACCTCCAATGGGGAGATGGAGAAGGTTCTTTCCAAGTGTATCCAATCCTTTGTGTCTGCGTGACAGTTCCAGTCAACCACCCTTGCAATAGGAATTGCATAGTAATATTGCCTGAAATTTGGGAGTCCCATCCCTCCATATGCTTTTGATTTGGTCATGTGACGTAAGCTGATGCTGGATTTTTGTTGGTCCAAACAAAGCGGGTTTGAATAGTTTTTAACATTCTAAAAAAGGTGGAGGGAATGGTGATCGGCAGAGCTACAGTATAATAGACATGGCAGAATTGTCATCTTAATAATAGATGCCCTTCCAAACCATGAGAAGTTTTTGACTGACCATGTTTTAAGATATTGTTCGATAGATGACAATAGGGGTGGGAAGTTGTGTTCAAACAGTTTATTAGGGTCTCTCATGATTCTTACAACTAAATACTTTATAGCTTTGGTTTCCCTTTTGAGTGAACAATTTTGTTGTATGGTAGATAAGTCTTTGGCCTGTAAGGTTATGTTTAATGCTTCGGACTTGTGATAATTTATTTTCATATTTGAAATAAATCCAAAGTTGTTTAAGGCTCTCAGTATATTGGGAAGAAATATTTGTGGTTGGGATATAAAAAATAGAAGGTCATCAGCGTAAGCATCAGCATTTTATGAACCAAGCTCACTGCCTTAATCACATTATCTCTTGCTTCGCGGCCTAGCATAAAGCCTACTTGTTCAGGTCCTATGACCTTTTTGTAGGGAGATTCAAATCAAGATTCAAAAGTGTAATCGGTCTGTAGCTCAAGCATTCTGTAATGTCTTTGTCAAGTTTCGGCAGCACTGTTATATGAGCCAAGGTGATTGAGCTGGGTATGTCTTGTAGTTTATTAAGTGAGTTGTATGTATTTAAAAGATTGGTTTTAAGTAGGTGTTGGAAGGTTTTATAGTATTGGGCAGTATATCCATCTGGTCCTGGACTTTTACCTGGCTTCAATGATTTGATCGCTATTGTTAAGTCTTCATTAGAAATAGGTCTCTCCAGATTATCGTTTTCAGCGTTTTCCAATGTGGGAATTTTGCTCTGAAGCATGTAATCTTTTATTATGGAGGTTCTATTGCCTTGTAGTGTGGCAGGCTTATGTTGTGGGGGTAAATTATATAAACTGAAACCCTTTTGCATCACCACTAGGGGACTGGATTCTTCCAAAGTTTAGGAACCCCCCACTTCAAGGCTCTCAGGTTTGCCCTACTGCTGGCAGCTCACATGTAGACAGATTCTAAAAAGAAAAGCTAAAATAGATTTAGTCAGTGCTTACTGTGAGCATCAATCACTCTATTATGATTGTATCCACATATAGCTTAACCTCTTCACACCTAAGGGTAAAACAAATCTTAATGCCTAAGAGCAATTTTTCAACTTTGACATGTGTTAGTAAATTCGTACATATCATCACAGATACTTTGTGTATCCAGGTGTATTATACCTTTTTTTTTTCCCATATAGTTTTTCCATGTTGTTCAGCGTTTTTGCAATAGCGTTTTTTAGCATTAGTCTTTTTAAGCGTTTTTTCCAATGGGATCAAAAACATATAAAAATGCTGGGGAGCCACGTTTTTAAACGTTTATCTGCGTTTATTGGCTTTTTTGACGTTAGAGCGTTTTTAAAGCTGCAAAACACCTCTCAGAACCCAGTAGTTTTGGTGTTTTTTACAGCCAAAAAATGCCCCAGCCAAAAACAGTTGGTAACAGCCTATGTGTGCATGGACACATAGGATAACATGCTGGAGAGTTTATTGACTGTAGAAAAAAACGTCTGAAGCCAAAAACAGCAACTGTAAAAACGTCCAAAAACATCCATTGTGCATGAGGCCTTAATCCTCTTACTGCCCTAGGATGTTTTTCAGCCTGCCTACTGCCCTATCATAAATCTCGAAGGCTGTAGCTTGCTTATTTGGGTAGACCACCCATTTTATGCCCCCCCCCCCAAAACATTATTCATGCTGGGCCCTTTTCTTTCTGCAGGAACAGCTTTGTAGGTTTTGTCAATAAGCAACCCAGTCCCGGGCAGCCAAGTTTCTCCTGCAACATTGCTGGATAGAGATGGGTTCAGGTAAATATTAGGGGGGCTGTTGCACACAGAAGGTTTTTTAACTTAATGCATAGAGTGCATTATAAAAAAACCTTCTGCCTTTACAATCATTTTAAGTTTATAGTTAGTAACATTGATCTTTGTTTACTGCCTTTGTACCTTGTTTTGTACAAACCACTGTGCATTACCTGATGTGCATGAAGTGTTTACTTTATAACCTACATCTCTGCTGACAACCAGTGGACATCTATCACTATGCAACACCTAGCCAACCACTTAATTTGCTGAATGTTTGAAATGTTGTAATCAGGGACGTAACTAGAAATCACAGGGCCCCATAGCAAAATGTTGTATGGGGCCCCCCCTGCAAACAGACCCCCACAGCCGCCCTAGTGTCAATGCAGCGTGACCTGTGCCCCATACAGTGTGACCTGTGCCCAATGCAGCGTGACCTGTGCCCCATACAGCGTGACCTGTGCCCCATACAGCTTGACCTGTGCCCAATGCAGCATGACTTGTGCCACATACAGCGTGACCTTTGCCCCATACAGCGTGACCTGTGCCCAATGCAGCATGACCTGTGCCCCATAGAGCGTGACCTGTGCCCCATACAGCGTGACCTGTGCCCAATGCAGCATGACCTTTGCCCCATACAGCATGACCTTTGCCCCATACAACGTGACCTGTGCCAAATACAATGTGACCTGTGCCCAATGTAGCATGCATTGTGCCCCATACAGCATGACCTGTGCCCCATACAGCGTGACCTGCCTGTGCCCAATGCAGCATGACCTGTGCCCAATACAGCATTGCCTGTGCCCAATACAGCCTGGCCTGCCTGTGCCCTATACAGCCTCACCTGTGCAGAGGAAGAGGCAATCCGCCCAGATCAGCAGAGAGCGGGATTGCCCGCTGTAATAGCTTTCATTTGAATTTCCCATCTTCCCGGGGCTCCTCGTCACATAGCCGCCCCTCTTGGCCCGACGCCTTTGATGAGGTCACACGTCCTGCATTGGACCGGCGTTCTTTCTATTAAAGGCGCTGAGCCAGGAGGTGGAGCTATGTGACGTGAGCCCCGGGAACACTGGAAGTTCTAATGAAAGCTATTACAGCGGGCAATTCCGCTCTCTGCTGATACGGACAGCTCGCCTCTTCCTCTCCTCTCTCTTCCCCTGGCTGGGAGACTGTGCCAGCAGTGCTCTTATCCTCACCGGGCCCCACTCGGCTGCAGGCCCCATAGCGCCCGTGTGGGTCGCTATGGCGGTAGTTCCGCCCCTAGTTGTAATTACACACTTATGTGCCTCTATGGAGTTTTATACAATACTTGTTTTTTTCCTTGTAACTTCTCTTATGTAAAAACTTTAATGAAAACTAGATTATAAAAAAATTAAATCTAGAAGGCTGTGAAATACTAAAGTACTAAAGTAAGGAAATACTAATGTCCAAAGTAGGTTATCTAATATCTTATACAGATTTTAATTGAAGTCATCATTATACACAATTATTGATCATAATGAGGCTGTGCAATCAGTAAAATGGCATTAGACACTTTTAGTGAGTTGGCATCCAAACAAAAATCGTATCTACTTAAATGTTTAGAATATGGACTTAGTCATAATTATTTTGGTTCAATTCTGATTACAAGATTACCTTAGAATTACAAACAAAGGTATTGCCATGGGTGCTAGATATGCGCCAAATGTAGCCAATTTTTTTATGGCAAAGTGGGAAGAGGAAAGTGTGTAAAGAAATCCTCCTAAGGAATTCCTATGATAAAGGAGGTATATTGATGACGTGATATTGATATGAACAGGTGATGAAACAACTCTTAAAGAGTTTTTCCAGCGGTTGAACAATAATACAAAAAATATACATCTGTCACTGGAATATCATGATGGAATCATTCATTTTCTAGAGTGGAGTTACAAAATCATAAATTTATTACTAAAACATTTTTTAAACCAGTAGATCGGAACAGTTACATTACAACGGATAGCTGTCATCATGACCCTTTGCTCATAAATATCCCAAAAGGCCAACTGATCAGATTACGTAGAAATTGTATTAATGAATATGATTTCAAAGAGCAGGCAAGATTTATTAGTAAAAGTTTCATACAAAGAGGATATGATGGAGACTTCATTAATCGAAAAATTTAGGAGGTAACCAAAATGGAAAGAACATCCCTCATTCAAGAACACCCTAAAAATGACAGAACCCCATATGACTTACCTATCATATTGAATTTCCATATACAGCATAAGCAAGTTGAAAAACTATTCAGAAAACATTAGTCTATCCTGAGAGAAGACTCTCAATTGTGCACGTTTCTACCAGAATTACCAAAATTTACATACAGAAGAGCATCAACTGTACGAGATATGATTGCAAAAAATATCCCTGACCCCCCCCCCCCCCTAAACCAGTCAATCTGATATTCCAATCGCACACGTTCCCGGGAAAAATGGCACAAAAATAATGGGTGCTGTAGCGATTATCAGTTGGGTTCTGGAAGCATCAGACAAACGTACATCTTCGCCAGCACACTATGGATCAGCAAGAAAAGTTGTCCAAAAAAGGTTCTTTTAATGTAAAAAAGTTACATCACAAGGGAGGTGCAATGTTTCGGGGCCGCGCAGGACCCCTTCGTCAGGCAAGTGATGGGGTGCATAGTGCAAAACACAATACATATACAGTGGCCACCAATTAGAAAAAAATTGGTGGCCACTGTATATATATTGTGTTTTGCACTATGCACCCCATCACTTGCCTGATGAAGGGGTCCTGCGCGGCCCCGAAATGTTGCATCTCTCTTGTGATGTTACTTTTTTCCATTGAAAGAACCAATAAAAGAACCTTTTTTGGACAACTTTTCTTGCTGATCCATGGTGTGCTGGCGAAGATGTACCCCCCCTAACCAGTCTGCCAGTTTCACCTTTTTTCAGGGAAAAGGTTTTTTACCTGTAGGAGGTGTTATGCATGTGAAAACAGTAAGCTTAATGGACAAAAAGGTGACAAATTTATATTGACTGTCACCAATAAAGAATATGAGATTAAAGATTTTATTTCATTTAGGACAGAAGGTGTGGTATATGTCCTCCAATGACCATGTTTAAAACAGTATGTAGGTAGGACTAAACGCCCTATGTGGAAAATGATTTGTAAACACATACAAAATATCCATAAGGGATTCACTAAGCACAGTGTAGCTAGACATTTATCCCAATACCATTCACAAGACCCCACTTTATTAAAATTTTGGGCAATAGAAAAATACAAACCACATTGGAGAGGGAGTAATAGGGTTAATGTGCTAAGTAGATGTGAATCCAAATGGATTTTTGAAACAAATTATTTTCATCCACGAGGTTTGAATATTGATTTTGATCTTAATTGTTTTATTTCTGATTACTGATTTTTTCCCCTTTTTTTTACTTATACATCTATTAGACCTGCCCCCCCTTTTTCTTCTGTATTAGGTTCATTAACTTAGTCACAGTATCTCTTTCCTATTTTATAGTATTCAGACAATATACTGTATTTATTGGCGTATAACACTCACTTTTTCACCATAAAAATCGGGTGCAAATAGCGCGTGTGTGTTATACGCCAATGCTTCAATGTTAGCTGCCTTGGAGGGGACAGGGAGGGGGGCGCGATGAGCGCCATCAGATTACATACAGTGAGAATCTGCTGTTTACTTGGCGGCCTCTGTAATAGGAAGTCCCGTCTCCTGGGCCTCCATTGGACCACTGTTCTGTCTATGATAGGAGATTCTCGCTGTATGTAATCTGTCGGCGCTCGTCCCGCCCCCTCCCTGTCCCCTCTGGGCTGAAGGTGGGCATCAATAAGGCTGCACTGATGTCAATGGTGAGGCTGCTGCATTGATGGCAATGGTGAGGCTGTTTCATTGATGGCAATGGTGAGGCTGCATTGATGTGGACTGATGAGACTGCATTGATGGCACTTGTGAGGCTGCAGATTTGCATTGATCAGGCTGCATTGATGGCAATGGTGAGGCTGCAGATGGACACTGACCCTTATTTTGCTTCAAAGTTCCTTATTTTAAAGTTTTTTTCCTGACACTTCCCTCTTAAAATGAATGTGCGTGTTATATGCCTGTGCGTGTTATACGCTGATAAATACGATATATCCCCCTTTTATATGGCATTCGGGTGATATATATTTTTTGTCCACTAGATGTCAATGTTGTGCTCTAGTTTCTATATGCCCTCCATATATTTCAATTATCCATTGGATTACCATTTACCTTTATGTTTTTCTTTATATGGGCTTTTAAATGCTTGATGGCTTTTATGTGGAATTTTTATTCATGCTTATTCCGTATTATAGTTGTCTAAGTTATTCAAATTTTGTGTCATCGTGTTATGGGTATTAGCCCGTTTCCCTGAGTGTTGTATAAGCTAATGCTGATTACTATCTTCCTACTGGCTATACAAACACAGGGGCGTGTATGAACCGATGAGTCACCCGTTACCTAGGCAACCCATTAACGCATATGGACTTTAAATTCCCGACGCTCGTCACGCAGCTCCTATCCCTGAGGAAGTCACGTGACCAGTGATGCAACGCATCGGTGGAGCTTTGTGATATAATTTTCGGTGTCCACAGAGTACAGAAGTGTGGTGAGGAGGTGATTGTGTTTTTATCCCTACCTGTACTGCGGATGTAACCAAACTTTAATGTAAACAGGTAATGAATACATTTATTATATTTTACTGGCAATATTGCGCTATGGGTATTTTTGCTCTCTCTGAGTGACTTTCGATCAAGAGGAACAGATTGGAGTGTTCATACAGACGTATTGGAGCCTTTACAGCTTTAGCAGCTATCCATTGAGATCTAAAGCTTTGTTTTGACCATATGCTCATTTCCTGAAGTGAGTGGCCAATCTATTCATTGGTGGTGGTGGTGGTTGCTGCTTGCTCCTTTGCATCACTAGATATAATTTTTTTCTTCTATTACGATATAGACTGAGCAGTTATCCCTATGTTATTTGTACTTGGACTTTTTATATTTACTGATTTTATATCTATTCATTTCACTTGTCCCTTTTTTCACTTTGATTATTGTGTCAATTATTTGGATTCACTATGTATAGTAATCTTTGTTCAATATTTACTTGGTTATAGTTAACTGAGCAAGCGCACCATTTTATACACAACACCAGGTTATCTAACAAGTCATCAACTCCTAACTAAAATATCAGTTTAGCAAGATTGTATCTTTATATCCTTAAGCCAGCCATAGATGGTTTGAATCTCAGCCAGTTCAGCAGGAACCAGCCAAGATTCTAACCATGTATGGGCAGACTGAATGTACCCAAGTTGATCGATCGATCAACTTGGTATGACCAGCCTGCCAGATTTTAAATGTGATTATTACAAGAGGCTGTTATATCTTTAGCAATAATCACTGTCTTTGTTTGATTCCCCCATCAACACAGACAGTGTTAACAGGGGAAGTCCTACCCTAGAGCCATTGTGTTCTCCCGGTGGGGAGAACACAATGCTTCCTGCTTCCTGCAAGGGAAAGGAAGGTATTTGCTCTGTCTATGGCTGGCCTAAGGGTACATTCACACATAGAAATGTACCCGATAACAATTACTACTACTGCTACTTACAGTACTTGACACCACAGCTCAATGTATTGTGTATTTTTTAAATTAGCATATTATTTCTAATAAAATGGCAGATTATGTGAAGATTATAAAGAGTTAAAATCATTTATGAATAAGATTATTAAAATGGCAGATTATGTGATTATGTTAAGTGTTTGAAGCTAGTTTAGGTAGAACAGTAGATATTGCTTAAGTGATATAGTAAATGTGTTCAGTGTGACATTTTCTGCAAAGCTTTTAACAAGATATAGTGAACTTCTAAGGAAAATGTCAAACTAGAAGTCCAGGAAGATTATTCCCCAAAGTCTTTGTTGGCTCTGAGTAGTTTTCACTTGAATGGGTTTCTTATGAATGCAAAAAGAATTTATTCATCAAAGTTGCGTTATGTAACACAGACCTCCCTGTTTCAGCTTCCTATGCTCCTTTCCCATGTAAGAATGTCAGTCTTATAGGTTTACATAAATACGAACATTTCCTTTTTTTTTTTTTTTTTTTTTTGTGGCTTTTCATTTTTTAAAGGGTAACTCACTCAAGAGACTTTCTGCAAATTATTTAAATAAAAAACATTGCCTAACTCCTATGCTGCATTTAGGTCACCTGTTTATTTGTAAGTAATGCATTCTGCAAGCCGTTTTGCTTGCAAAGAACGTCAGATTTCCAAAGTACAGTCAATGGTTGAGTAATTTGGCATTCACTCTGTTCAGGCAAAATATTCCTAAGAGGTTGGTTTACTAAAACTGGAGAGTGTAGATTCTGGAGCAGCTGTGCGTGGCAGCCAATCAGTTTGTAACTTCAGCTTGTTCAATTAAACTTTGACAATAAAACCTGGAAGCTGATTGGTTTTTATACTGAGCTGCACCAGATTTTGCACTCTATAGTTTTAGTAAATCAACCCCTGTATATTGTATATTAGTAATATTGTGATAATTAGCGCACAGAGACTTTTAAGCGACTCCTGCACTTTAATTGAGCCTATACTTGGAGTGGAGTACCTCTTTAAAACACGAGGACCCCTTGGGGATACCCTCACCCAGAAGATGAGCCTAGATTGCAATAATATGAATGAAAAGTATCAGCATCACCTAAAATCCATATACTGGGAAAGGTCTTTCCCCTTCTTTTAGGTAGTCACCTTTCCATGTCAGGTGGCTCTCTGGCCATCTTACATTTTTTTTGTTTTCAGTGCTAACTTCATCCACTTGCAAACAGTTGTTTTTTTAGCACCACCAAGGACAAGAAATCATACCTTTGCTCTTTGCCTAAAAACCTTACTATGACTGTAGGAATTAGAAAGAACTAATAGCTTAATTTCCAATTCCAACATCATTCCCCTTATGGGTCTCTGGTCTCTGAACCAAAGCAAAAAGAAGATATCGACACAAACATCACTCAACCACCGAATTTCATTTTGTCCCCAATCACCATAGACACAACCAAAAACATCATCAGAAGCCTTCGAGACAGCACATCACCGAACGACATCATCCCCACTAAACTGCTTAAAGAATGTTCCGACATCTTGGCTCCCATCCTAACACAGCTTATAAATCAATCATTTAAAGAAGGGACTGTGCCAACCTCCCTCAAGCAAGGCATCGTCAAACCTCTGCTAAAGAAAGCCAATCTCGACCCTAAGGACCCTAACTGCCGCAGACCAATAACTAGCCTCAACGCCATCTCCAAGATTATGGAGAAAGCGGTGGTACAACAGCTACAACGCCACCTGGACACACACCAACTCCTGGACCCTCTGCAATCAGGCTTCCGCCCAGGCCATGGCACAGAAACAGCACTTCTCAAAATATGGGATGATGCCCTTGAAGCAGCAGACGACGGAGAACAGAGTCTCCTGGTACTGTTAGACCTCAGCGCAGCATTCGACACAGTAAACCACAACACTTTACTCGTCCGCCTCGCTGAAGTAGCAGGAGCAACAGGTTCTGCTCTAAAATGGTTTACATCCTTCCTAGAGAATCGCTCCCAGACAGTGAAACTAGGTACATTCACCTCGGAAACCCGGGCAGTCTCCTGCGGAGTCCCTCAAGGATCACCCTTGTCACCAGTACTATTCAACATATACATCCGCCCACTTCTCAATATCATCAGGAAAACTGATCTTTGTTTCCATTCATACGCTGACGACACCCAACTCTACCTTCGTATCAACGGACAAAAAGACCTTCATCAGCAATTACAGAAATGCCTCTCCTTAATAGACGACTGGATGACCACTAGCTCCCTCAAACTCAACGGATCAAAAACAGAACTTCTTCTCCTACAAGCTAACAAAAATTCCAAAATAAAGACTACATGGACACCTCCCACCATCCTTGGACAGACCATCTCCCCAAGCACCAAAGCCAAGAGTCTCGAGTCATTTTTGACTCAGGAATGACAATGGATGCACAAATAGGATCAGTGGTGAGCGGATCCCACCATCTCCTCCGCCAACTACGTAGACTCATCCCCTTCATCCCAGAAGAGGACAAAGCGGCAGTTGTGGGAACAATCATTAATTCCCGACGCGACTACGCAAATTCGCTCTACGTAGGACTACCCCAATATCAGCTTGCGCGCTTACAACTCATCCAAAACACGGCGGCAAGACTGTTAACAGGAAAAAAACCCTGGGAATCCATCTCACCCTCCCTAAAGAGCCTACACTGGCTAACCGTGAAGAAACGGATCGCATTCAAGACCCTCTGCCTCACCCACAAATGCGTACAAGGAAACGCCCCACCATATCTCCGCGAGAAAATAAAACACTATACACCGAATCGCAGTCTTCGATCAGCTAACCAAAACCTCCTTACCATTCCCAAATACCGCTACAAAGCAAAGGGAGAACGAAGATTCGCAGTCCAAGGACCTCGACTATGGAACGCTCTTCCTACCAACATCTGCATGGAAGAAAACCACCAGGCCTTCAGAAAAAAACTAAAGACCTTCCTTTTCTGAGAAGCTGACATCAGAGAATGCATCCAGCGCCTTGAGGCGATTCAGTTCGCATTTGTAGCGCTTTATAAATCATTCATTCATTCATTCATTCATTCAAGATACTAGCTGTTGCATGGATTGCAATGTAGCATCTTCATTACACAGTCTCATACAATCCCCTTTGCTTACCTTTGTGTTCTTCCTGTATGGGAATGGTCACCAGGCCCTTGTCGCCCTTGTCGCCCTTGTAAAGGAACTTAAAATGGCTGGTCTAGTTGTTGGGACATGGTCATTCTGTGCCCAAGACAAAGACGCCAAACTGCGATCTACCTCCCCTCCTCCAGAGTTGGGTTGCAACTGCCACCAGGCTTACCTCAGCATCACTGCCCAGCTCTGGCTCTGCCAATCAGGTTTCAAAAGAACCAGAAGTGTACAGTGATGGCTAAAAATGCACCCCCTATCATTTACCTACTTTCTATCCAAAGCTCACCCATGAACTTCCTGTCCACAGTTCACCTCTGCACCTGCTGTTCACAGCTCACCTTTGGACCCCATTCTAAGCTTACTTCTGCACCCCATAGACCTCAGCTCACCTCTGCATTCCTATCCACGGGACACTTCAGCACCCCACCACAGTTGACTTCTGCATCTCCCCTCCACAGCTCATCCCTAAATCCACCATCCACACTCTACATATGCATCCCCATCCACAGCAAACCTATGTACTTCCTGTCCACAACCAACTTTTGCACCTCCCATCCACAACTCACCTCTACACCCCCTGTTCATAGCTCACCTCTGCTCCCACTGTCCATAACTTACCTCTGCAACCCTTGTCCACGGCTTACCTCTGCAACCCTCATCCACAGCTCACCTCTGCAACCCTGGTTAACAGCTCACTTCTTCAAACCTCATCCACGTCTTATCTCTGTACCCCAGTTCGCTGCTCTCCTCTGCATCCCAATCCACTACTCACCTCTGCACCCCCTTACCCACCTGCTTTCTTCTGCACCAGCATCTCTTTTTATTATAGCAACCAACCAGGCTCTAGTACCTACTATTTTTCCCCCACACAGTGTTCACTCATTCTCTGCTCTACTTCTTTCACTTAGACAGCAGCAACAAACATGGTGGCATCCAGGCACCAAGCAAGATTTGGGGATCACAAGAGCACTGCTTACACACATGCCCCCCCCCCTTCCTGCATGAGCACAGGGCAGCTGCTCCCCCATGTCCTGGCACTGCAAAAAATCAATCCTCTCTCTTAAAGATAATTAAATACAGAAAGTTAATGGTACAGGGACTGAAAAAGAAACTTTTTGGAAAAAAAAGAGCTGTGGCTGGTTATGGTTATGGAAAGAAGCTAAGGCATTTAAGGGGCTAAACAATCCCCCTTTATCAGGGCTCAGACTTGGTTCTGAGTCCAAAGATGGACTGTGGTATAACTTCCCAGACAGATATCTCAAAGGGGAACAAAAGCAGGCGTGTATGTAAAAGCTATTCCTTATCCACAAACAATGCTTGAGGGTGAATAGGGACATGACCCAGGGAGAAGTCCACCACCTCCATCAAAAGCAAACACACCTTTGCATGTGACATCATCACGTACCGGAACGGAGCGAATTGCGGCCATTTTCTTGGTTTGAAACGGTTACAATCAAGATATCATGCTGTTTTAATCTGGATCTATGTGAGTGATAGTTTAACCTTTAATAAATTGAAGTTTATAAGCCTATTACACTATGAGAGGGCTCTATTTCGTCTCTTGAGACACATACATTGTGGATCCAACTCTGTATACTGCGTATTAGGAAATTACCTTTGTATGCCATCTGACCATCCCAGCTTGGAGGGGCTCAAAGCTGGATGTAATAGCTGGTGGATCGGATTGTTTGTGATCCATCCCTGGAGCATAACTGCGCTTTTTGACCACTTGTAATTAGGTGGTCAACTCCATTTGGTAAGAGGATGTGTGTGCTCTGTTGGAGGTGGTGGATTTCTCCCTGGGTCGCATCTCTATTCACCCTATCAAGCATTGTTTGTGGATAAGGAATAGACTTTACATTCCTTTTGATGTGATTCTTTTAAAGAGAGTTCCAATTCTCTGTCTTATCTTTGCATATGTTTGTGACCAGCAAATTGTTAGCAGCTTTTTAATGTGGTAAAGTGGGTCTGAGCACAGGTTTTTCTATATATTTTTTATGTATGTAAAGGCAGTATAGTGGCGTAGCTGGCATCCTGTGTAGTGCTATCCCTGTATGAGCCGCTGAATAGATCCTTAGGATCCTTTTCCCAGTAATTGCCCCGCAGCCAGGCACACAATTCCAATCACTCTTCAGACTCATTAACCAGTCTAGGGGTATGCTTTTTCTGGATGCTTTAATGAAAACTTCAACTTGGATATGTAGTGGGTAATTGTATGATACTACAGTAACCATTTGAGGACACCAAACTTTCTCCTGTAGAACAGTAAGCCAAGTAATTGTACAAGTAAATAATGGACTGAGCTTTGTAATAGTAACCTGAAGAGATTATTCTTCCTCTTGGAAATCCAAGGACACTTCACTAAGAATGAAATAGACTGAGCTCTTTATGACACCAGACACAATGTTCCCTTTAAACACGCTGACTCTTGCATAAGAGGAACAACAGAAAAAAGAAAGAAATGGGTGAGGCAGGTCACTAAATGGATACCTTATTCAAATCATTTATAAAATTATTTATTAATAACAAATCACGTTATAGAGAGTGTCAATCTGTAAATACGGGACACAATGTACTATGATACACTTGTATGAATATATAGTTGTTATACAGAGCAAGGTTAAATATAATAAGCATTACAGTTACAAAAAAACACTCATCCATTCATGAAAATGTAATGAACATAATCGATTGCTTATGGAAACTCTGAAACTCCTTGCCCAAGATGGTTAAGGCAGTGCTGGAAAATAATGGTGGCCACACAAAATATTGACACTTTGGGCCCAATTTGGACATTTTCACTTAGGGGTATAGTCACTTTTGTTGCCAGCGCTTTATACATTAATGGCTGTGTGTTGAGTTATTTTGAGGGGACAGCAAATTTACACTGTTATACAAGCTGTACACGCACTACTTTACATTGTATCAAAGTGTCATTTGTTTAGTGTTGTCACATGAAAAGATATAATAAAATATTTACACAACTGTGAGGGGTGTACTCACTTTTGTGAGATACTGTATATGGTGATTTAAAGGTTTCAAAGACAGGTGGCTCGTTATAAAGGGGATGTGAATGTGGATGAGCGGTTGACTATTTTTGTTAAGGTGTGGCAGGTCGCTGGGAAAGTTGGTATCTTCTACCCTAATTAGGCAATATAATGATGCGACCTGATTGTAGCAGTGGCAAGCCTTCATCCCTGATATGTATTAAATAACAGAAAAAGAAAGAAATGGGACTTTGTGTGAGGCAGGTCACTGAATGGATACCTTATTCAAATCATTTATGAAATTATTTATTAGTAACAAATCACGTTATAGAGAGCGTCAATCTGTAAATACAGGACACAATGTACTATGATACACTTGTATGAATATATAGTTGTTATATAGAGTAAGGTAAAACATAATAAGCATTACAGTTACATAAAAACATTATCCATTAAAGAAAAAAAAAACATGAACATAATCGATTGCTTTACTTGGTGGTTTTGTTTTTGGTTTCATCTTTTGCGGGTACATGTACATACTCTTTCTCTGGCTGTAGTTTTTTTTTAGCTAATACACTTCATACCACCACAGCAATCCCCACAATTCATCACTTCATCACTCACTTACAGGTATAGGCTTATCTCATTAATTAATACATTTATTTCACATGGTTTCATCTTCATACCCCTGCAGAGCAGTGTGGACTGTTAAGCATACACTAGATTCCCATGGTCGTGACATGGTCGCCTGGTCTTCACCTGGGTGCTGTCTCTGGTCTCGATGGGACTCCTCACCTCAGCCCTGGGGAAGATGATCATCCTTGTCCCCTGTCTTCCCTTGGACCTAAGGTTGGGCACCACCATTGGGCCGTATTGTAAGTTACACGCCTTTATTTTGAGAGATTGTTCTCCGTTTAAAGGATATCCTATATTTATAGATATTATTGATTTAATTTCAGAGCATTTTACTATTGATGATTGGCATGAGCCATGAAACGTGTGTCGAGTTACATCGAACCGATGCCTAGACAAGTTTGGCTCACCATAAGCAATTAATTATGTTCATTAAATTTTCATGAATGGATGAGGTTTTTTTATGTAATTGTAATGCTTATTATGTTTTACCTTACTCTGTATAACAACTATATATTCATACAAGTGTATCATAGTACATTGTGTCCTGTATTTACAGATTGACACTCTCTATAACGTGATTTGTTATTAATAAATAATTTTATAAATGATTTTAATAAGGTATCCATTCAGTGACCTGCCTTACACAAAGTCCCATTTCTTTCTTCTTTCTGTTGTTTAATACATATCAGGGATGGAGGCTTGCCATTGCTACAATCAGGTTGTGTTAGGTCGCATCATTATCTTGCATAAGAGGGATGGCAGTCTCTAGGATATCTCATGTCTTTGGATATTAGGTTGCCTCCTTCCAATATCTCCCAGATACTTTAACCCGTGATACCAGACTCGATCCTTAGACGACAGCCCCTCAGTCAGCTTCAGCAACTTTCAGCAAAGCAGGCCCCCAGCTAGCCTGTGGTCTTAACCACTTCAGCCCCGGAAGATTTAGCCCCTTAATGGCCGGGCCATTTTTGCAATTCAGCACTGCATTGTTTTAACTGACAATTGCATTGTCGAGCAATGCTGTACAAAAACAAAATCGATGTCCATTTTTTCCCACAAATAGAGCTTTCTTTTGGTGGTATTTGATTACCTCTGTGATTTTTATTTTTTGCGCTATAAACGAGTGCCAATTTTGTAAAAAAAACAAACCTATATTTTTTTACTTTTTGCTAAAATAAATATCCCCAAAATTAAAAAATAAAAACAAATTTCTTCCTCAGTTTAGGCCGATATGTATTCTTCTAGATATTTTTGGTAAGAAAAATCACAATAAGTGTATATTGATTGGTTTGCGTAAAAGTTATACAGTTATCTACAAAATAGGGGATATATTTATGGCATTTTTATTTTATTTTTTTTTTTACTAGTAATGGCGGTGATCTGCGACATTGCGATGGACAGATCGGACACTTTTGAGACTTTTTTGGGACCACTGACAGATGGCGATCAGAGCTAAAAATAGCCACTGATTACTGTATAAATGTCAATGGCAGGGAACGGGTTAAACACCTGGAGGCGATCAAGGGGTTATATGTGTGTCCTAGGGAGTGTTTCTAACTGTGGGGGGATGGGACTGTCTGGGGGAGGAGACCGATCCTTGTTCATACTTAGTATGAACAACAGATATGGCTCCTCTCCCCTGACAGAACGTAGATCTGTCTATTTACATTGACAGACCTCTGTTCTGTCTCTCTCAGGAGCGATCACGGGTGCCATCGGGACCGCCAGGCATGCGCATCGGTTCTGTCGCCACGCCGTGGGCGTGCGCCTCCTAGTGGTCTTAAAGTGACCAACGTGCAGCAACAACGGCTCACCCAGGGGAGCAAATCTGACGCAGTATAATGACGGCGGCTCGTCGGAAAGTGGTTAATAACCTCAGGCACATGGCAAAATTGCCTTCTGAGTTAAAAATACCCCTTTGCTTTCAGTCTGAGTATTTATACACACTCCCAGCCACTATCTGCTCACCCCTCCCCAGGGATTAGCTAGGGCTGTATAAATATTCAGCTGCTGATAGACTCTCCTTGCCCACTACCAGAACATTTCTGGACAAGCAGGGGGGAGCAGTTACTCCTGCAGCCACTGAAACACAGAACAGACCTGAACAATCAAACACAGCTACACGGAGTATTGTGAGGCCGACCTAAATTTACCTAACAATGAAATACAGCTCCACTGAATACAGTGAGCCTAAACTAAATTTACCTAACATAGCATCTACCTAGGAGGGTGCTACACTTGTATTTTGAGATATCCATTCAGGAGGCTATACTAAGCCCATACTGGGACTCTAAACAACAAAGTCTGAGCCCTGATGAAAGGGAAATCATTAACCCTTGAAACAAGTTTCATACTTCCTTCTGATTGTGACATCAGAGTAAACAATATATGGACTTGAATTGATCACCTGGCGTTTGATCCCTTTTGTTTACACAAACTCCTTAAAGTGGTTATAAAACCTCTGCTATACCCAGTGAAATGTACAGCCTCTGATGATACACAGAGATGAAACAAATTTCCCTATATAAGTTTTACATGTATATCTGCTGTCTTTCCCTTTCTACACTCTTTGGGAAGTGCAGATCATGTTACAAATCTTTCTTCCTGTTTCAGCAGTACATAGGGGTTGGTGAGGAGTTTGGGCTTACACTGTGTGTGAGCTGATTGGAGGAAAGGCACACATCCCCACTCCACATAGGCAGAGGCTTGAATGAACATCCAGAGCTGTACTGCTTATCTCCCTCTAAGCTCCCTCCCCAACACAAATTTTCAGCTGCTGTTATCTTGTGTTTCGGAGAACTTGTCAAAAGTGACTGCTGATAACAGAGGAATGACAGGGCACTTAGGGCTTTGGAGAGAGATGAGTAAACAGTAAACATATCTGTGCCTAGGTCAAATTTTATGAATGGTGTTTACAACCACTTTAAGCTGGGTGTGTCTCACTCCTGTGGAATCATCCCCCCACTTTGCGTTTTCTGAGTGGCTGAGAATTATTTGACAAAAACCACCACCAATCCTACATTTGAAGAAGCTTCAAGTCAAATGCTCATACTTTTTCATTGTTTGAACAGTGATCGTGGCTGATAAGATTGTTGCTTGCAAGTTATGAAAATCAGGGTCCAGAACCTTCAGGTAATATTGATGGCAACAACAGAGGAGCAGAGTTCAGCTGAGGTAGCAACATCGGAGTCCCAATAACAAACTGAGGTCAGTATCTAAAAAGCAAGATCAGAGTCCGTGTAAAGTTGTCAGGAAAGGTTTCACCTGCTGGTGCGCTGTCAGACCTTTGGCTTGCAGTACTGGTGTCCATCAGCGGGTGTCTCCTGGCAGTCTGGAACTGTCAGGAAAGGTTTCACCTGCTAGTGGCACTGTCTGATCCTTGGGCCGCAGTATTGGTGTCCACCAGCGGATTTCTCCTGGCAGTGTGGAGCCAACATTATGTAGTGCGATCAGGCGTCACCTGAGGCTAATTGCAGGAGATGTGTATTAATACCCGCAAGCACTCACACACTTGCCTTGGTATTGTCCTTGAGCCCTGACCTGTATCTGCGATCCTCTGTACCTGAAACCTGAACCTGTCCCTCCTATGACCCTGTTACCTTGTACCGTTGCCCTGCAGCCTGATCCCGTCCACCTTCTCCCTGTCCTGTTTGCTCCTTGCTCCCATCTGCTTATCTCCTGTTGATGACCCTGGCCTGACTATGTTTACGATTCTGGTATACCCCATCTATTGTATATACTCGTTTGACTGTTATTTGTGGATCTCTGTCTGGTAGTTGGTTTGTTGTGCATGTGTTGTATTGGAGGTGTTTGTATCAATATTCACTTATCTTAATAAATTACATTATCTCACTTTACATGCGTTTGGTTCCCTCTGTTGTTGTCCACACAGTTCTGGTTACACATGTTCATGACAAAAGCAAGGCAAATGAATTTTTTTTTTTTAAAGGTAAATTTTTATTTGGTTTTTTGGTACAAGACAAACATACAAACATAAATACACATATTTCGAGCAAACATTGCTCATTGCAATACAGGCAGTAAGACAATGGTATACATTTGGCATACATGTTTTCAGATTGAATAGTTATATATGTCTGTTCAATTTTTATTTATTAATAAACTTGGTATCATTGACTGGAATTTCTTAATTAGCTTTATATGGTAGGTGTGATAGTGTTTTCGGAGCTAGTCCACAGACCCCATATTTTGTGAAATTTTTTTGGGCATCCTCTGGCTTCGTATGTCAATTTGTATAATGGTATAGCTTGGTTAACCATGTTTAGCCAGAAATCTATCGTAGGTGGGGATTGTGATTTCCAGTGAATAGTAATAGATTTTTTGGCATAAAATAATACAATTCTCAGGAAAGTTTGCTTGTTTTGGGATATACTCTCATCATCCACATATCCTAGCAGGCATCTTAGGGGATTGCAGATATTAGGCAATTGAGTCAAGGAGCTAACAAAAGCAGTAACCCCTGACCAGAACCGCCTGATCTCGGTGCATTCCCACATCAAGTGGAAAAAGGTGGCCTCCACGATGCTGCATCTGGAGCACATCGCCGATGGTAGTTTTTTAAGTTTAAATAATAGGGATGGCGTAAAGTATGCTCTGTATAATAGTTTGGTCTGTATGACCCTGTCCCTGGAAGAGATGACAGAGGGGACCTGCAGGGGAAGTATGTCCTGCCAGATCTCCTCCGTCAGCTCAGGGATGTCGGCCCTCCACTTAGTGAGCGTGCTACTGAGTCTATGCGTTGTGGTGTGGAGTAGAGTCCTATAATATGCGGAAATTAATTTGTCATGGGAAGGATCAGTTAATAATTGCTCTAGCGGAGACAGTTGAACAGTCATATTACGCAACCCAAACTGGGTGGTTGCTGTGTGGCGTATTTGCAAATAAAGAAAATAAGCTGTGCGTGGCAGTTGGTAGTCCTGGCGAAATTCCTCAAATGTCCTGAACTTATTGTTTGAGAATAAGTGCATTATGGTTTTTATCCCTTTTTTCGACCAGTATTCCCCATCTGTCCTACGGGCGAATTCCTGCAGATTTGGGTTCCCCCATAATGGAGTGTTTGGGGAGTAGATACGATGCTCAATATCCGGCAGCATTTTAGTTAGTTTAAGAATTCTTATAGTCATTTCAAGGATTTTGGTGCTTTCCCTCCCTCTAAGAGATAGACGGTGGATCAAATATTGTAGGGATTCGTAAGAGGTGAGTATGGCTGCTTCTAGGGACGTAGCCGCATTATTGGCTTCAGGGAAGAACCACCAATGGGCATGAACCAGTTGTGCAGCTATGTAGTATGTCTGAAGACATGGTAATGCCAATCCTCCCTCCGACACCGGCAGTTGAAGAGTATTTTTTGCAATTCTCACCGCTCCCCCCTTCCAAATGAAGGTGATAAGGATAGAGTCAATTTCTTTAAATTTAGATTTGGTGATATACACTGGTGAATTACATAGGATGTATAGGAAACGTGGAAGGAATATCATTTTAAAGATATTTATCCTACCTAATATCGTTAGGGGAAGATTGGTCCATGTCTTCAGCGTGTTCTTCATTCTGCCAATAAGTGGATCTAGATTATATTTACTATAAGAGGATAGAGGATGTTGAATCATGACCCCCAAGTATCTGAAGGAATCAACTATTTGTAGCGGGCAAGAGGAAGGAGGTGTAAATACTGCTTCCTGATCTATTTTAAACATAAGAGATTTATCCCAATTAACTTGAAACCCTGAGAAGAGGCCGAACTGTCGAATAATTTCCAGCAGGGTTGGGAGTGACGATTGAGGGTCCGCCAGGTATATTAACATGTCGTCAGCGTATAAAGATACTTTTTCTTCTAGGCCCCCAATCGTCAGTCCCTTTATTTCCCCACTGGATCTTATCAGTGTTGCCAGAGGTTCTATCGCAATTGCAAATAGCAACGGTGATAGGGGGCAACCCTGCCTAGTACCCCGTTTAATCAGGAATGGATCAGTTACTGATGTATTTATCCGCAGTCTAGCAGTAGGCTGTGAATATAGTAGTTGAACCCACTTAATAAAGGTATTTCCAAACCCAAATTTCGCCAGGACTTCCAGTAAATAAGGCCATTCGACCGAGTCAAATGCCTTGTGTGCGTCTAAGGCCAGCACCGCTCTAGTCCCTACAACATCATGGGTGGCCTGTAGGTTTGTGAACAGTCTCCGTAAGTTTATGGATGTTGATCGTCCCGGAATGAATCCAGTCTGATCCGCCCCAATAATGGTGGTGATAACTGAGTTCAGTCTCCGGGCGAGCACTTTGGCTAAAATCTTGACATCTGAGTTAATTAATGATATTGGTCTATATGATTCACATAATAGGTGATCTTTATGAGGTTTGGGGATGAGGACAATCAGTGCCTCTGACATTGAGGGTGGTAACTGTCCTGTTTTTATAGCAAAATTATAAACTCTCAGTAGATGGGGTATCAAAAGTTCCTTATATTGCATATACCATTCTATGGGGAAGCCATCCAGTCCCGGTGTTTTGTTTCTGGCAAAGGACTGTATGGCTTCTCCAATCTCCTCCTCTGTCAGAGGATCGTCAAGGAATGAGGCCTGTTCTTCTTGGAGCCTCGGTAGCGAGATACCGGCCAAATAATCGTCTAATTCTACAATAGTGTAGTGGGCTTTGGTAGCATATAATGAAGAATAAAATTTCACAAAAGCATCGACTATTTCCCCGCTCTGTTCCACCACTGTACCCAGCATGTTCCTAATTCTTGGAATACTGCACGGTTGATAATCAGGCCTAGATAAAAACGCTAGTAATCGGCTATTTTTGTCTCCAAACTCAAAGATTCGCTGATTTTGATATAGTAATTTCTTCTGAGTACGCTCTAAAAGGACTAGATCCAGGTCTCTAGATCTGTGTTTCCAGGTATTATGCGTTGCGGGGGAAGGGGTGGCAGAGTAAGCAGCCTCAGCTGCCCTAAGATCCCTCTCCGCGTCCTTTAATTTGGACTGGGATGCCTTACGGGCCTGTCCAATCGCCGCCGCAAAGATGCCACGCGTGGTGGCCTTAAAGGCATCCCAGGTCAATGGGACAGAGGCACTTTGACGGTTGCGTAACCAGTATGCTTTCATTTCCACTGTGCCCTGATCCACCACCATCTGATCTGCTAGCCACAGAGGGCTCAATCGCCACATGCGGTATGAGGTGGGAGGGCCCAGGGCAAGATCTACCATTAAAGGGGAGTGATCAGACACCGCCCTTGGGAGATATCTGGCCTCAGTCACTCTATTCAATAGCTCAGATGAAACTAAACATAGGTCTATTCGGGACAGAGTACCGTGCGTTTCGGACTGACACGAGTACTCCCTCCCGTCCGTGTGCTTCCACCTCCAGGTCTCCACTAGATCAAATTGGGTTAGAAAAGAGCACAAGGGTGTGGGGGGCAGTGTAGAGCACTTAAACCTGTCTTTGGAATTGTCAAGTACTGTGTTGAAGTCCCCTGCTATCAGCAGAGGGCCTTCTGCGATTGCTAGGATGGAACTCATTACCCGTTCGAAGAACAGCTTAGTGAAGGGTGGTGGGACATATAAGCTTGTAATCGTATAGGGCTTACCCCATAATTCGAATACCACAATAACAAAGCATCCGTTAGGGTCAGTTTTAACATGCTTTATGGTGATAGGGGCCGATTTTGCTACTAGGATAGATGTGCCTCTGGCATACGTGGAATAAGTGGAATGTATTGCATAGGCAATTTTAGCTCTCTTTAAAGCCATTACTCTTGATCCCTGAAGGTGGGTTTCCTGGAGGAGGATCACGTGTGGATTGTGTCTTGCCAAATAATCAAACATCAGTGACCTTTTGACCTTGGAGTTAAGCCCCCTAACATTCCATGAGACTACACGGAGCTTAGACATGCGTATAAACAAATCATGACTATTCGAGTCCATTTCCCGTTGCCCGGCAGAGCCCCACTCTGGGCGAGGTCCAGCGAGCCCTGAGAAATAGACCCACACACAAATATCTCTGTTGTGTTACTCATCAATCTGTGGTTCACAATCCTAGATTGCATAAATTGTAGAACCAAGAAATTACTTTCAAAGTATGCATATACCATTGTATACCAATGCTGTTTGTAGATAACCATAACGTTGTAACAAAACCCCTCAAAGTATTCCCCAACAAGTTTTCCCCCCTCCCTAACCCTCCCGGCTCTCATCCCCCAACATATGAGAGCTTTATTCCCATAATCAAACCTATTAGGCAAGAGGGCCATGGCTCAAACCCTTAGCCAACTAATCTTAGGAGATGCGGAAAGGCCCACAGCTCTGGGCCTCCATCCGCGTTCGTCCGCACAAAAGAAAAGAATGTGTGGTGTCTCTTGGCCTGAAAAATCTTGGTAAAGGAAAAAAAAAAATAATAATAATAATGGTAATACTAAGAATAATAGAAAAATGAAAAATGAAAAATAAAAGTCAGGGAGGATGATAGGTTGCTGAGTGGCATCCGAGGGTAGCGTGGGATATGTCTTCTCCTTCAGAGATATGCAGGATTTATAGTCCCGTCTCGACTGCGTGCAGATGTAGCTGTGTTTGTATTTTCTGCTTCTGAGGATGTAGGAAAGAAAGTCCCATATCAGCTGCAATGGGGTATAATGAAGGCCTCCAGGTGGGCTTCATGCATAATAAGGCACTACCGGGGGGGAGATCTCCTTTCCTGGTTCCTGCGATTCGGATGTGCTAAAGTGTCTACCCATTGTGATGCCTCTCTAGGATCCGTAAAGAAATAGGCCTTGCCTTGGTAGATGATGCGCAGACGTGCAGGATACAACATGCCATACGGAAGGTGAAGCTCGCGTAGCCTGCGTTTAATTGCCAGAAAAGTGGCTCTTTGCTTCTGTGTGGCTACAGAAAAATCTGGGAAAATGGTGATGTTGTTGCCATTGAAGGAGACTTTGCCCCTCTCTCTAGCTACTCTGAGTATAGCCTCTCTGTCACGGAAGTGTAGCAGCTTTATGATCATGGCCCGTGGTGGGGACCCAGGTGGTAGAGGGCGCATGGGGATTCTGTGTGCCCTCTCTATGGCGAACATTGGTGAGAAGGTGTTTGCCCCAAATTCATTCAGCAGCCATCTTTCCATGAATATTTCTGGTGTTTTGCCCTCAGCACCCTCAGGGAACCCCAGAAAGCGCAAATTGTTCCTTCTGAGGCGGTCTTCCATGTCAGTGAGCTTATCTGTAGTGTATTCATGGGCCTGCCGCAGTTCCCTCACAGAGCCCTGTAAGGGACGCATCTCATCTTCCATATCACTAATGCGTTGTTCTGCACTAGTCACTCTATGGCGAATATTGTGGACATCTTGTTTTAGAAAGGATAGTTCTGTTTTGATAGTGTCCATTTGTGTGGTGAGAGATGCATGGCTGTGCTGGATGGCTGCCATGATCTGGGACAGCGATGGTTCTGCAGGGCCTGCATCATCCCTATCTGCTCTGGTGGATTGAGGATCATGTCCCTCCACAGGGGAGAATAAGAGAGGGTCTTCTGGGCTTAGGGTGGGGGGGATCTTTGTGACTCACCCTTCCCCATGAGCTGCTTCCAGGGTGTGGATGTGGAGGCTGCCTGTCGCTGTGTGTCTCCCTCATGCTGATCGGCGCCATTTTGTTGCGGCCTGCATGGCGGTACCGACAGCCCGATTCCTGGGGCTTCTTCCATCGGTGGGCCGTATTTGACCATCCCCTGACGGTATCAGTGCTTTCTGGGTGCTGTGGGGGTATATAGGACCCTCGGATGGCGGCCTGGATCTCAGGATTTGAGCAGGATATGTGCGGTGCGGACGGAGCTCAGGCTGTGCACGTCCTCACATCCCAGGTGCTGGCCACGCCCCCCAAGGCAAATGAATTTAATAATCAGACAAAGAATCAGTGAACTGGGTGGACTGTAATTGGTTCCAAAACGGCTCACGTCTATATACTGCGGCAGAATAGCACCGCTGGACAAAACCCCGTATGGGTAAGTCGTACCCTTTAGGAGCCGCTAGGGGGCCGCCCGCGATTGTGTGCACGAGCGCCAGCACGGGGATTTGTGTGTGTAAACACACAAATCCCTGTTCTGTCAGGGGACAGAAGACATATAGTTTGTTCCTACTAAGTAGGAATAGCGATATGTTTCCTCCCCCAGTCAGTCCTATCCCCATACAGTTAGAAACACTAACAAGGGAACACATTTAAACCCTTTATCACCCCCTACTGTTAACCCCTTTCCTGCCAGTGACATTTACACAGTAATCAGGGCACTTTTATAGCTCTGATCGCTGTATAAATGTCAATAGTCCCAAAAATGTGTCAAAAGTGTCCGATCTGTTGCAATATCGCAGTCCCAATAAAAATCGCAGATCGCCGCCATTACTAGTAAAAAAAAAATAATAATAATAAAAATGCCATAAATATATCCTCTATTTTGTAGACACTATAACTTTTGCGCAAACCAATCAATATACGCTTATTGCATTTTTTTTATTTTTTTTCACCAAAAATATGTAAAAATAAAATAAAAACCGCAGAGGTGATCAAATACCACCAAATGAAAGTTCTATTTTTGGGTAAAAAAGGACGCAAATTTCGTTTGGGTACAGTATCGCACGACCGCGCAATTGTCAGTTAAATCGACGAAGTGCCAAATTGTAAAAAGTGCTCCGGTCAGGAAGGGGCTAAAATCTTCCGGGGCTGAGGCGGTTAAAGTGTATTTATGGTCAAAATGTAAAATTGTATATTCATTCTTGAAGTTTGTAAACTTTTGCAAAGATCCCACACATTAACTTCCTTGAATTCCTTGACACATAGTCCCTATGTCCTATGAGTAGGCACTGCTGTGTCACACATTTCACAGATCCTGCCTTCTGAACTACAGAGGTGCTGAGAGGAAGAGTTTCAGGAGGCGGAGTCAGTACAGAAATCACTTCTTACAGGCAACGAGGTACCATGGGATATGTAGTCCTTAGAAATGTAAAGTAGTCAGCAGAGGAGAAGCTGCAAAGCACGCAGGGAATACAGAAGTTTTGGAAAGATATGACGAACAAACAGGCAGCGCTCACAGCATAAAAGGAGATTTTATATTGGATTGTTAAAAATATCTATTGTTTGTATTGTTATTACAATGGTGATGTTATAAAATGAAAGTGTATGCTGTGATAAAAGATTTCCTTTTTAAAGCTGGCCAGAGACTGTTTGGGCACACAAGAAGACCCTGGTGAAGCCCCTATGCACAAAATTCTTCTCAAACAATTAGTAGGAACAGTGGCAAAACAGTGAGGGGCAATATCATATCCCAATAAACCCAGGTTCAGCTCCTGACAACCTCCATTCCTGACACTGGCTGCTGCAGGAAGTTTAGGGTTCTGTTCAATTAGCATATGGTATGCGACCCCGCCCACCTTCCTGCCCGCTCTCCCCATTGTCCACAGCAGAGGGCCAATCAGAAGACACTGTGGAAGCATCATGAGAAATGTAGTCCCGGAAGATTGGCGCCCCCAGGTGTGTCCACAGACAGCAGGCTGCAGCCCCCAGTATGCATGCATTCTGCTAGGGGGAGAGAGAAAACCTGGAACCCAGAAAAAAAAATTGAAATTCAGTGCTACAAAAGAAGAGAACAGGAGAGGACTGTGCTGGGGGAGCCAAAGAGGGAGACACGCTGTACCCCTGTACCCGCACCACCAGAGAGAGAGCCGTGCTGTACCCGCACCACCAGGGAGGGAGCCACGCTGTACCCGCACCACCAGAAAGGGAGCCGCGCTGTAGCCCTGTACCCACACCACCAGAGAGTGAGCCACACTGTACCCCTGTACTCGCTCCACCAGAGAGGGAGCCACGCTGTACCTGCACCACCAGAGAGCCACGCTGTACCCGCACCACCAGAGAGGGAGCCACGCTGTACCCGCACCACCAAAGAGAGACCCGCTGTACCCACACCAGCAGAGAGCCACGCTGTACCCGCACCACACGAGTGGGAGCCATGCTGGACCCACACCACCAAAGAGGGAGCAATGCTGTCATGGCATCACAGAGCAGGAGCCATGCTGTACCCACACCACCAGAGAGGGAGTCATGCTGTACTCGCACCACTAGAGAGGGAGCCACGCTGTACTCACTCCACCAGAGAGGGAGCCACGCTGTACCTGCACCACCAGATATGGAGCCACGCTGTACCTGCATCACCAAAGCGGGAGAAAGGTGAAGCCACTGCCAGGGTACAGACGTGCTACACTACTGACCAGAGTCAGCCTGGACAACCCAGAGTGAGCGAACGTCCAGCCGGAGGGATCACTGCTGGGTCTGGTATGAGGGCCTGTTGGCCATTATCCATTACTGTTCCTAGGGGCTGAGCTATTAGGAAGTGCCTAACCTGCTATCCTCTAGGCCTTATTGGCGCCCCCAGGTGTATCCACAGACAGCAGGCTACAGCCTCCAGCATGCATGCACTCTGGGGGGAGAGAGAAAACCTGGAACCCGGAAAAAACATAGAAATTCAGTGCTACAAAAGAAGAGAACAGGAGAGGACTGTGCTGGGAGAGCCAAAGAGGGAGCCACGCTGTACCCCTGTACCTGCAGCACCAGAGAGAGAGCCATGTTGTAACCGCACCACCAGAGAGGGAGCCACGCTGTACCCACACCACCAGAGAAGGAGCCACGCTGTACCCCTGTACCCACACCACCAGAGAGGGAGCCACGCTGTACCCCTGTATTCGCTCCACCAGAGAGGGAGCCACGCTGTACCTGCACCACCAGAGAGAGCCGCGCTGTACCCGCACCACCAGAGAGGGAGCCACGCTGTACCCGCACCACCAGAGAGCCATGCTGTATCTGCACCACCAGAGAGAGAGCCATGCTGTACCCGCACCACCAAAGAGAGCCACGTTGTACCCACACCAGCAGAGAGAGAGCCACACTGTACCCGCACCACAGAGCGGGAGCCATGCTTTACCCACACCACCAGAGAGGGAGCCATGCTGTACTTGCACCAGGGAGCCACGCTGTACTCTCACCACTATAGAGGGAGCCACACTGTACCCGCACCACCAGAGAGGGAGCCACGCTGTACCTGCACCACCAAAGGGGGAGAAAGATGAAGCCACTGCCAGGGTACAGACGTGCTACACTACTGACCAGAGTCAGCCTGGGCAGCCCCGAGTGAGCGAACATCCAGCTGGAGGGATCACTGCTGCGGTTTCGCTTGGTCTGGTAAGACGGCCATTATCCATTACTGGTCCTAGGGGCTGAGCTATTAGGAAGTGCCTAACCTGCTATCCTCTAGGCCTTATTGACTTCAGGCCAAAAAATAAGGGGGGGGGGTGACACCATTTTTACCGCACCAGCTGACACTAACCCTAGTGACGCCATTGCTTTAGTCTTAGTAGCAGGGCTCACTGAGCGAGTACCGACAGCACTTTCTGCTTGCCATCTCCAAGCTGTCACCTCTGATTATTGCCGCATGCCTGTCTCGGCAGCTCCACCTCCACTCATCCCCAAGTCGGGAGTCCATGCACTTTGCTGCTTACTGTGGGAATAGTATAGTGTGGGCCCATGATGCTATTAAGATGGCCCTGCACTGGCTTACTTGTGCATGCGCCCTTCATATCTAGTGTTGTATTTTCTTAACTTTCTACACTTAATGCATTTATCAATAAGAGATGATAGTTCACTACTACATCCCAGGATCCAAATGCCGTTGTAGCAGATTTCATTGATGGTGCTGCCACGACCTTGATGATGTACCCTTTCATGGAAGGGCTTTATGAGTAGATGAGATACATGCTGACTCTTTAGGAGTATGGCTGGGTGATTGACATGGGGATGAAGAGTTGCCTGTGCCAATCTTCCTCCCACCCTTAGGATATCATGGTCATCCACAAACAAACTTAGTATATACAAGTTGCTTGACTGGTTTGAGTTAACTTTTTTCCTTGTTTTAGAGACTTTATTTCATTACTGAATACTTCTTCTTGGACTATACAAATTATGAATTGTTCAGCATTCTTTCTTTTGTTAAGCGTTGTTAAGTCATTAGATCCTTATTTCTGACCTTTGGCACACTTTGCATCATATTTAAGTCTTGCTTTCTCTACACTCTTCCTATCTGAAAACCTTTGTAGGTGATTTAACAGAGGTCTTTCCTCCCTTGCCTTGATAGTATGTACCTGTACCACTTTGAGTTCCGGGTCTCCATCATCATTTTCTCCCACCTTAATGTCTTGTTCTTCTTCAGAGAATTCTCTTTGCCATAGGAAATTTTGCCCAGTGAACCAGTTCGACTCTACAAATTGCTCTGCAGTGAGTCCACAAGAGGCGTGGTCAGCTGGCTTATGTTCTGAAGAAACGTATCTCCATTGACTAGGCTTAGTGTTTGACCTGATCCGCTGAATTCGGTTGGCTACAAACACATAGAATTGTCTAGCATCATTATTAATATAACCAAGCACAACCTAGGAGTCGGTCCAATAGTATTCACAGATACCACACAAGTCTAGTTCACTCTTGTACAAATCACCAATTCTTGTGACCACAACTGCAGCTGAGAGCTCCATTCTTGGAATTACATAGTTACATAGTTAGCCAGGTTGAAAAAAGACACAAGTCCATCCAGTCCAACCATAAAAAAAACAAAAAAAAACAAACAAAAAAACAAAAAAAAAAACAAAAAAAGAAAACAATCTACCCAATACTATACCCACAGTTGATCCAGAGGAAGGCAAAAAAAACCCAGCAGAACATGCTCCAATTTGCTACAGCAGGGGAAAAAATTCCTTCCTGATCCCAGAGAGGCAATCGGATTATCCCTGGATCAACTTTACCTATAAATGTCAGTACCCAGTTATATTATGTACATTTAGGAAAGTATCCAGGCCTTTCTTAAAGCAATCTACTGAGCTGGCCAGAACCACCTCTGGAGGGAGTCTATTCCACATTTTCACAGCTCTTACTATGAAGAAACCTTTCCGTATTTGGAGATGAAATCTCTTTTCCTCCAGTCGTAAAGAGTGCCCCCTTGTCCTCTGTGTTGACCGTAAAGTGAATAACTCAACACCAAGTTCACTATATGGACCCCTTATATATTTAAACATGTTGATCATATCCCCCCTTATTCTCCTCTTCTCAAGAGTGAACAAATTCAGTTCCTCTAATCTTTCCTCATAGCTGAGCTCCCCCATGCCTCTTATCAGTTTGGTTGCCCTTCTCTGCACTTTCTCCAGTTCCCCGATATCCTTTTTGAGAACTGGTGCCCAAAACTGAACGGCATATTCCAGATGAGGTCTTACTAATGATTTGAACAGGGGCAAAATGATATCTCTCTCTCTGGAGTCCATACCTCTCTTAATACAAAAAAGAACTTTGCTCGCTTTGGAAACCGCAGCTTGGCATTGCATGCTATTTTTGAGCTTATGATCTACCAAAATCCCCAGATCCTTCTCCACTACAGATTCCCCCAGTTGTACTCCCCCTAGCATGTATGATGCATGCATATTCTTAGCCCCCAAGTTCATAACTTTATATTTCTCAACATTAAACCTCATCTGCCACATAGTCGCCCAATTAGACAGTGCATTGAGGTCGGCTTGTAAATTGTTATTGTTATTGAATTGTTATTTTCTGTTTTGTAGCAACTCTTGCTTTACCCATACCAAGTGTGCAGTAGACTTCTCCAGACGTGGACACAGTTCTGAGGTATGAACATACTCCATAGGCCGACACGGTAGCGTCAGAAAAATGGTGGAGCTCATATTGCTCAACATCTTTAAATGTTGTTGACAAATTGCAAAGTGGTATCTTTACTGAAGACAGGTTATGAAGGTCTTGAAGCCAAGCTTCCCAACATGGCCTGAGGTCATCAGGAAGTGGTTCATTCTAGCCTATCTTGTCTTGACATATCTTTTGTAGTATCCCTTTACCAACTAAGATGAAGGGAGCAACAAATCCGAGAGGATCAAAAATGGAAGTGACTGCAGACAGCACTCCTCTTCTAGTGAAAGGATTTTCCCTTACTAAAACTCTGAAATGGAACTTGTAGGCAATTACGCACCATTGGACCCCTAATGCCCTTTCTATTTTAGGTTCTTCTGGGGTCAAACCGAAGTCAATTGCACCTTCAGTAGGGATGAGCCAAAAAAACAGCAGAATATGCAAACAGGCAAAAAATTTGTGCGGACACCGTTAAAGCCTATGGCACACGAATGCGAAAAATCAAAAGTGCTAATTTTAAAGGCTTATCTGCAAGTTATTGCCATAAAAAGTGTTTGGGGAATGGGTCTTGCCACAGAGGACATGTATCAATGCAAAAAAAAGTTTTAAAAACTGAAGTTTTTTCGGGAGAAGTGATTTTAATAAGGCTTAAAGTGAAACAATAAAAATGAAATATTCCTTTATATATCGTGCCTGGGGGGGTGTCCTTAGTATGTCTGTAAAGTAGCGCATCTTTCCCATGTTTGTAACAGTACCACAGCAAAATGACATTTCTAAAGAAAAAATTTCATTCAAAACTGCTTGCGGCTGTAATGTATTGTTGGATCCTGGCAATATAAATAAAAATACCATGGATGGCGTGGATGCCCCCCCCCCCAAAAAAAATCCATACCGGGCCCTTCAGGTCTGGTATGGCTATTAAGGGGAACCCTGCACCAATTTTTTTTTTTTTAAATGGCGTGGGGGTCCCCAAGGTCCCCAGGCACTATATACTCTGAACAGCAGTATATATACTATACAGCCTGCCCTATATCCTCTGCAGAAAAACTGGGCCTTAGGTGTTGGTGGTACCAGAACACTGTAACCCCTCACAGTTACTCTTGTTGTGGGTAGGAACGGGCCCTGCTGTGTAATATTATATCAAAAAAAGTAATTACATGGCCCTGTTAAACAGGGGCAGAAAAATTGGGCCTTTGGTTTTGGTGGTGCCAGCACACTGTAACCCCTTACAGTTACTCTTGTTGGGTGCAGGAAAGGGCCCTGCCTAACTAATATTTCAAAAATAGTAATTATATGCCCCTGGTTACAGGGGCAGAAAAATTGGGCCTTTGTTTTTTTTTCCGACGGATGTTGGCTCAAACTTGTCTTGCATACACACGGTCACATAAATCTTGTCGGAAATTCCGATCGCCAAGAACGCAGTGACGTACAACACGTACGACGAGCCAAGAAAAATGAAGTTCAATAGCTAGTGCGGCTCTTCTGCTTGATTCCGAGCATGCGTGGAACTTTGTGCATCGGAATTGTGTACACACGATCGGAATTTACGACAACGGATTTTGTTGTCGGAAAATTTGAGATCTCAAATTTTGTTTGGCAGGAATTCCGATGGAAAATGTCTGATGGAGCCTACACACGGTCGGAATTTCCAACAAAAAGCTCCTATCGAACATTTCCCATCAGAAAATCCGGGATCCGGAAAATATGATCGTATGTACGCGGGCATTACTCTTGTTGGGCGCAGGAACGGGCCCTGCTGTGAAATATTAAATCAAAAATTGTAATTACATGCCCCTGTTAAACAGGGGCAGAAAAATTGGGCCTTGGGTGGTGAATGTGCGTTCAGAAAGCACGCTGGATGCAGAACAAGTCAGTAGCTCATTTGTATATTGAGCAAGTTCTGGTCAGTGGTCCATCCTCAAGACCCAGTAACCCAGTAGATGTTCTGTTGGAAAGGTCTCAAAGTCTGCTCTTGCTCCTAGATATTCCTGCACCATATAATGCAGATGCTGGCGATGGTTGCTTGTACTGATCAGACCTTGGTGCTGAGAACTGAAAAAAAACTCCACTGCTCTTCCTCTGACTGAACGAAGCCTCAGCAACATGTTGTCCAGTACCAGGAAATGGTAACCTGCCAGGGTCTGGAAATGTGTTACACAAACCTTTCTTCAAGGCCTCCTGAAGATGTTTCATCCTCTGTTCCCTCTGCGAAGGCAGGATGAGTTCTGCAAATTTACCCTTGTAATGTGGATCAAGAAGGGTTGCCAGCCAGTAATGATCCCTCTCCTTAATACCACAAATCCTAGGGTCCTTTCGCAGGCTTTGCAGAATCAGGGAGGCCATGCATTGTAAGTTTGCAGAGGCAATCGATTCTTAGTCCTCTGGGTCACTAAGGATCACATTATCTGTAACTACCTCCTCCCAGCCACGTACAACTCCTTGGGTTTCTGGGGACTGAAAACCATCCCTTGAAGACTGCTGCTGAGTGTTATCTTCTACATCCATGCATTGTCACTGCTCACCATCCTTGTGGCCTCCTCAAATGGTGACAGGCCAGTGCATACATCCTTGATCAGTACCCACTGGCGTGGCGAAAAGAAGCCAAGCTCCCCTGACCCTGTCCTGTGCCATACTCGCACAGGTGTTCATTGATGGCCCTCTGCTGTGTGTGCAGCTGCTGCAGCATTGCCAACGTTGAGTTCCACCTGGTGGGCATGTCACAAATGAGGCAGTTGGTGGGCATGTTGCATTCCCTTTAAATGTCAGCCAACCGAGCACTGGCTTCGTATGACTGGTGGAAATAACCACAGACTTTTCTGGCCTGCCTCAGGAGATCCTGTAAGCCTGGGTACCTGCTCAAGAACCACTGCACCACCAAATTCAGGACGTGTAGCAAACATGGAACATGGGTCAATTGTCCCTGTCGGAGGGCGGAGAGAAGGTTGGTGCCATTGTCGCATACAACCATTCCTGGCTGAAGCTGGCATGGCGTCAACCACCTCTGAGCCTGCCCCTGCAGAGCTGACATAATCTCTGCCCCAGTGTGGCTCCTGTCCCCTAGGCAGAATCAGCTCAAGCACTGCATGGCTTCTTTTAGCCTGACTGTTTGCATAGCCTCTTGAATGCTTACGGAGCACCGCTGGTTCAGAGGAAAAATAGAAGAAGAGGGGGTGGAGGAGAGAGCTGTGGCAGAATCACCACTAGCATTTTGGAGGCATGGTGGCGGAACAAGCTCCAACAACACTGAACCCTGTCCTGTATCCTTCCCAGCTGCCAGCAGAGTGACCCAGTGCACCGTGAAGGAAAGGTAACGTCCCTGCCCATGCCTGCTGGACCAAGAGTCAGCTGTTATATGAACCTTACTGCTGACTGCCCTGTCCAACGAGGCCAAAACACTGCCTTCCACATGCCAGTAGAGAGCCAGAATGGCCTTCTGTGAAAAGAAATGGCGTTTTGGAAACTGCCACTGAGGTACAGCACATTTCACAAATTCACAAAAGAGGGCAGAGTCTACCAGCTGAAAAGGCAGCAGTTGCAGTGCTAGCAATTTAGCCAAGCTAGCATTTAGACACTGAGCATGTGGATGGCTAGGACCAAATTTCTTTTTTACGGTTCAGCAACTGGGTTAGGGAAATTTGCCTGATAAAATCAATTGGTGATGTCCTGCTAGCAGATTGGCTGCAAGTACTTGGGACACCTATTGCTGTACCTTCATTCCTATCAGTGCAGGTATTTGAGAGGACTGGAGGTATAGTAGGGTTTGAGATCCCAGATGAGGAGCAGGGAGAAGTCCGCCTTTTTCTTTGATGTGGGTCTTTCAAGTGCCGTTGCCAACGGACTGCATGGCAGGTCGTCATATGTTTGGTCAAGCATGTGGTGCCCAAGTGTCTGCTGTCCTGGCCACGCTTGATCCGCTTCAGACATAGATTGCAAACAGCAATGGTGCAATCTGCTGCACACGTGTTCAAAAAAGGCCCACACCAAGGAACTTTTAAAAGTCAGCGGGGAGTCAGCAGTGCCCTGCATCTGCGGAGCTCTGCGGTGTGATGCAATAGGGTGGCTGCCCTTAAGCTACCCCCTAGAGGACATCCTGCCTCGTTGGAGTTGTGCCTCCACCTCCTTTCTTCTCTCAGGCACCCAAGTACAGTCAGTGAACTAATCACCCCTCCCTCCTCATCACTGGTGCAAACTTGGTAGTATGCTGCAGCTGGGGGAAAATGACTGCCAGTTTCTTGTCCTTCTATGGCACCCCCTCTCTCTAGGCTCACGTTACCCCCTTCCCCAACATTGTATCCTTCAAATCGCTGCGCATCCTCCAGCAGTATGTACCTGACACTGTGGTCAAATAATTCTGGGGACTCCTCTGTGCATGATGGTGGGGCTACAGAAGAAGTCACTGTGGACAAGGAGTCGGTGGAATAAGCCACTTGGGCAGCTGCGTTGGAAGGCAAACTACTCTGAGCCTGGGTGACAGAGGATGAGGAGGATGAGGACGGCTTTGTTATCCACTCCACCAACTCTTCTGCATGTTGTGGCTCAATAACATGGCCAGCAGCAGAAAAAAAGGACAAGCATGCCCCACAGCCACCTACAGAGGATGCACCATGTCCACGACCACCACTGTTGACTGTAGACACAGAGGCTGCTTGCCTTCTTTTAGTGGCTGCTTGCCTCTCCTTGGTGGCCTTCTGGACATGATGTATTTTTTGTTTTGCAACACCACACTACACTGTATTAGATACTGTGTACATCACCTGAAGTGTATTAGAAACTGTACACACTGTATTAGATACTGTGTACACCACCAGAAAAGTAGTAGAAATGGTACATACTGTATTAGATACTGTGTACACTGCCTGAAGTTTATTAGAAACTGTACACCACTATATTAGATACTGTGTACACCACCGGCACTGTATTAGAAACTGTACTACGGCAGCACTGTATTGGATACTGTGTACACCACCAGAAGTGTAGTAGAAACGATACACACTGTATTAGATACTGTGTACACCGCCTGAAGTGTATTAGAAACAGTACACCACCGAATGCACTGCAGACATAGGCTATACTGGATGCAGAGTATATATATATATATATATATATATATATATATATATATATATATATATATATATATATATATATATATATATATATATATATATACACTCACAGTCTCGTGTGTGTGTGTGTATATATATATATATATATATATATGCAAGACTGTGTGTATATATTAATACACCAGTATAAAAAACAAAACCAACAAAACAAACAAAACAAAACCTTTAAACCAGCCAGCACAGCATGGGATAAATTGCAAAAATGAAATATGTAAATAATAAGTGCAGCGCTAATGAGTGGTCTCAGCATAAGCTGAGGCTGAAAAATGTGCCAAGTTTACACTGTAATATGCAGCGCAAACAGTGGGGAAACAGAATCAACACATGTAGTTACAAACACATTGATTGTAATGAACTAGTGTGAAAAAATAAAACTTAAAAGGACACTTTGTACTCAAACATAGTGGGTACATACTGTACATAACACCAATGAGTGAAACAGTCTATTGCAGCCAACAAAGCAAATAGGCAATATAACAGTGAAATAACATGTCCGAAAGTGAATCAAAATCCATCGGAGAATAAACTACACATCATGTGACTTGAAGTGAAGAAAAATTGCTGATAGATGATCCACCACCAATAAGTAGAAGGCTTACCAAGACGATTGAACTCAAACAGGCATATGCCTGTTTGAGTCAATCAAACTTGTGGTGTAACATACCGAGAAGAACCAGCCACAGCGAACACGACCTCCGGTTTGGGGATATGCTCCAATGGTCCCTCTCAGTGACTCTTCAGATGGGTAGCCCACAATAGGGGTTTGTAGAGGGGGGAACCAGAAGATTAGTTGCTCCCAATAGTGTGATTATAAGAAAAGATAAAGAAAGGGGCACATTTTGTAATTCCATTTAAAAAAAGAGTATTTAATGGATAAAAGGAACACTCACATTTTTGAAGATAAAAAGTGCTTAATATATATTGATAAAATATGACACAGTGGCATCAGCAGAGCCTGGGCTGATGCATTTCTTCTAATAAGACATCATCTGAGGTTCTGGTCCACTGCGGCCACTGCGTTTCAATACAGTACTGAGTACCCCATAATAAGATGCAGCTCTGTGGTGATAATTGATGTTTACTTCTGGGCACTGTCAAAATGGCACGGTGGCGTGCGGTTCTAGCCTAGTTCTGAGAAGGCTGAACCGGAAGTGACGTCACCGCGTACGCTAGGGTAATTTTACGCCATTCGAGGTTATGTATAACCAAACCTCACAATCAGGTGTCAAAAAATAAACCAAGCCTCATTTTCACAACACAGGCTAGACGGAAATGACAAATCCTACCCTATGTACGCAGTAAAATGTATTCTCTCCGCACACCCTGGAACAAAATAGAAAAAGGGCACAGTGAAGGGCAAAAGACTAAAACACTAATGATCATTTGGTCATAGAGGCAGGTTTAATACAAACCATATTGACCATTTGAAAGCATCATTTCTCAAAACGTGAGATGGATGACGCTTTCAAATGGTCGATACTTACCTCATTCTCAATCCAACATAGAGAGATCAGTGTGTTTAGGCTCCCCTGAAGGACAAGCCAAGGTTCTCTGTAACAAGCAGACTGGGATGGCCAGGAGAACATGCCAAAGGTCGGGGCTACAAGCAGACAGGGATAGTCAGAACAAGCCAAAGTCGGTACATGGAATCTAAAGTAGAGCACACGGCAAGAAACACACAGGGGAACCTAAACACACTATTGCTCAGGCAAGGCTGGCTTGCAGTGCACGGTGTTATATAGTGTTTCCTGTTAGAGGCTTGGGTGGAGCCATGCTGAGAGAAGATTACTTAAAGGTAGCCAAAGCACAAATTTCTTGACTGTACAAACTTCACTCTTTCTTGCACTGGTTTTTCCATAAGTTTGCGACACTTATGTCGCATACACACAGTTGGATTTTCCGACGGGAAATGTTCGATGGGAGCTTGTTGTCGGAAATTCCGACCGTGTGTAGGCTCAATCAGACATTTTCCGACGGAATTTCCGACAAACAAAATTTGAGATCTAGATCTCAAATTTTCCGACAACAAAAAGTCGTAAATTTCCATCGAGTGTACACAATTCGGACGCACAAAGTTCAACGCATGCTCGGAATCAAGCAGAAGAGCTGCACTGGCTATCGAACTTCATTTTTCTTGGCTCGTCGTACGTGTTGTACGTCACTGTGTTCTTGACGTTCGGAATTTCCGACAAGATTTGTGTGACCGTGTGTATGCCTGACAAGTTTGAGCCAACATCCATCAGAAAAAAATCATAGATTTTGTTGTCAGAATGTGCGATCGTGTGTACACGGCATTATGAAGAGTGTGGCGGTGTCCCTTACAAAAGGCACACATGATGCTAGTCCTATGTCTAGAACTAGTATTAATGGTTTCAGGCCTTAAGGGTTACTCAATCCCCAGATGAAGTCACGACGTGTGACGTAACGCATAGGGGGTGGCCCCGAGCAGACGCAAACCGGAAGTCACGTGACAAGGCGCTTTGTATGCCGCTCCATCTGTTACTTTGTCTGTTTTTAATGTTTTTTAAGGAAAAGTCCAATCCAGAGCATTTAATAAATAGAATCAAGTGTATCTTAACATACTACACCATTGGAGGCCTGTTCTTTCTTCTCTCTTTCACTACATCATTCATACCTTATTGGAGCACATTGGGACCACTATATGAATGCCAGTATGAACTGAGAAGAAATCATCAGAGCCATGGCTATTCGATGAGAACTAATTAGAGCCCCATTCTTATACCACATCAAGATCTACACATCTGGTCATATTTAGTGATGCCTGATTCTTCACATATTTAAGGTGAGAGTTTCCATTGTCATATCTAGCCACCTTATATTTATTCATCTACCTTTTGCATTTTACACTTTTTGCAATCACGTTTGATTCACTCTACAGACAGAAAATTACCTGTATACTTTGAGCATCCTTAACTCTACAGACAGTAAATTACCTGCATATTTTGAGAATCCTTAATTTTACACAGTGCACTTTATCTTTATGCACCCTATTTTTGCTACTAGAATTGTTTGCTTTTTATATTGTTGTGTGTGATTCTACAAGATAGTGCAAGATCACCATTGCTTTGTATTCTTTGATGGTGTATTGTGTACACTTTTAGATTTTGCTGCTATTTGTATACAGATCATTACACATTTTTCACGGTTTAGCCATTCTCTTTATCTACTCATAGTAGCGCTGAGGATACTTCCTTTTCTTAAGGGTTACTCGCCACCAGTTGCCCCACCCAACCCCTACCCTACCCAGCCCCTAATTCCACCCCTAAACACACCCTCCTAAAATTATCTATGAAATTAAATGTTTTATGCAGAACTAAGTTACAAAAATAAATATGAGCAACAACTTTATCAGTGCCTATAAGTGCAGCCTCACCAGTGCCCATCAATGCAGACTTACCTGTGCCCATCTATGCAGCCTTACCTGTGCTCATCTATGCAGCATGACCAGTGCCCATCAATGCAGCGTGACCAGTGCCCACCAATGCAGCCTCACCTGTGCCCATCAATGCAGCGTGACCTGTGCCCACCAATGCACCCTCACCTGTGCCCATCAATGCAGCGTGACCTGTGCCCATCAATGCAGCGGGACCAGTGCCCACCAATGCACCCTCACCTGTGCCCATCATTGCAGCGTGACCTGTGCCCATCATTGCAGCGTGACCTGTGCCCATCATTGCAGCGTGACCTGTGCCCATCATTGCAGCGAGACCTGTGCAGAGGAAGCGAGAGGGCTGCCGGATCATCACAGAGAGGGGATTGCCTGCTGTAACAGCTTACATTTGAATTGCCATTCGCTCGCGGTCACACACTGATACGCCTCCTTACCCGTCGCCTGTGACAAACAGAACACGGTCCAATGCTGGCATGTGTCTGTCACAGGCGCTGGGTCAGGAGGCGGGGCTGTATGTGACCGGACGGCAATTTAAGTGTAAGCTGTTTCAGCAATCGCCACTCTGTGATCCGGCCAGCTCACCTCTTCCTCCACTCTCTCTTCCCCGGGGGCGATCAATGGGAGAAGAGGTCCCATAAAGATATTAGAGCTCCCAATATAGATATATATGGGTTAAATATTTATATATGGGTTGATTAAATAGAACAAGTCCAGAGACTAATACAATAATGGTGAAAGATTTGGGGAATAAAACATATTGAGAGCGACTTCAGGAACTCAATATGTACAGTATAGAGGAAAGAAAGGAAAGGGGAGACATAATTGAAACCTTTAAATACATCAAGGGGGTGAAGAAAATTTAGGAGTGCAGTTTTTTCAATATGAAACCAAAATCAAGAACACAGGGACATGACCTCAAACTAACTGGAGGAAAGTTCAAAACTAATACAGGTATTAGAAAGTATTTTTTTACTGAAAATGTAGTTGATGCATGGAATAAACTTCCAGCAGAGGTAGTGAGACAGTCAACAGTAAATGGCTTTAAAAATGCTTGGGACAAACATAGATCTATACTCTGGCAAAAAAGTTAACAAAAAATATATAAATAAATGTCAGACTCGATGGACTACTCGGTCTTTATCTGCTGTCATTTTTCTATGTTTTTATGTTTCTAAATTCTGCATTCAGCCAAGGACAATTGAACTCAATTTGAGCACAAATCCTGGCTCAACATTTAATGTGACTCCGCCCTTCTTTAAGGACCCAGTGGTTTCTCTGAATTAGGGACAGAGCCCTCATGCAAGCCAGCACGAGTGACTAATCACTTGGCCAAGTTACCAACATGGAGGAGGGAAGAAAGTTAATAACCCATGTGAAAAAGGTTAAAGTGGAGTTCCACCCACTTTTACAACTCTTCAGCATCCCTCACTAAACTGTGCACTGTAAATGAATTGGATATTTTTTATTTTTTTTTCTCAGCACCTACTGTATATCTGCTGTATTCATCTTTCACTTCCTCCTCCCTGGCCGTGGCCCATCGCATCATTTCTGGGAAGGGGCGGCAACTTCCTCTGACACTGCCGTTGCTATGGAAACCTGACCTGAAACCTATTACACTGCTTGTGCTGCACTGAGCATGTGCGAGATCTGCAAGGATGAGATCCAGGAAGAAATACAGTCTGGCTTCAGATGCCCACACTTAAGTTGGCCACGGCGGCCTACTGTAAGTTTATAAAATAACAAACTACTGCTATAAACTAACAAAACAGACCTTAGTTTACAGACTAACGTTACTAGAATACATTAAGCTTGTGTATTATAGGGGTATTTTTATTTAAAAAGTATAATTTCGGCCGGAACACCACTTTAAATAAGCTGCTGAAGGCTGAAATTTGATCACTGCACTGAGTGGGGAGTGCCTGTAACTCTATATTACTCACTACTTTTTAACATATTTACTTTATATTAATACTTTTTTATTGGAGAAAATAAAATAGACACAAATTAGAGTTCTTGGCCGTAGCAACCAATCAGAATTCTTGTTTAACTTTTATAAGCTGTCATCTACTATACATACAGCCTAATGAGTAACACCACTTTTGCTGAGAAAAAAAAAACAAACTCAGCTGGGTGATCAATGTAGATTGCAGGGATTTGAATAAACCTCATAGTAGATCCTTACCTTTTGTTACTGTGAAGAAATAGCTCTTTGATTCACCAGACTAATCACATACTGATTCTGAATGGGAGGGTCTGGTTCACTATTATTCAGCTGATGCACTTTTTGTGCTCTAATGAAGAAAAGCTGTAAAGCCGCATACACACGAGCGGAATGTCCGACAGGAAAAATCCGACGGAAGCTTTTCATCGTCTAATCCGATCGTGTGTATGCCTCATCGGACTTTTTTTTCGAAAATTCTGATGGACCTAGAAATGGAACATGTTCTAAATATTTCCAATGAAACCAATTCCTGTTGGGAAAACCGCTCGTCTGTATGCTGTTCCGACAGACCAAAAACGACGCAGGTTCTGAAGCAAGTACGAGACGGAAGCTATTGGTTACTGGTTATTGAACTTCCTTTTTTTAGTCCCGTCGTACGTGTTGTACGTCACCTCCTCCTGGACGGTCGGACTTTGGTGTGACCATGTGTAGGCAAGACCGCTTGAGTGGAATTCCATCGGAGTTCCGTCGGAGAAACCTTCAGAGTTTATTCCGACGGCAAAACCGGTCATGTGTATGTGGCATAAGGCATGCTTCCTTTTTAGAAGTGATTAAGTCTTGGGGAGTATCTCAACAAAACTTACATTTCTATTGTAGAAAGTGCCTAAAATCTGACTTCTATCTTAGTGCAGAGCTCTGGGAAAATAAGTAAGCCAATCACACAAGCAGGAAATTACATTTCTGGGGAAATGCTGTACACCATCTGTCTACTGAACACCTCCAGTTTGCCATACTGCATTACATTTTACAGAGAATTACAGAACTGCAGATTGAAGGGTAATTTTTAATAACATTAAATTACAACATGGCTTGTGTAGAAATTGTGTATGCTGTATTATAATTTGTTTTTATTTGATATATTTTTTTACAAATCATCCTTCAAGTCACTAGCGTATGTTGAGTGGCTTGGCCAATGGAATTCTGTAGGTGATATCTTCCTCTTATTTAAAAATTAACACACTTTTATATCAACACCTTGTTGTAAGCTGAGAATTAGCCAGGTGCTAATGTCAGGCCAAACAGCATATGTTCCTGCTATGTTTTAAAGATTCTGTGCAATTAATTAGGCAAATCTTCTAAGAAAGTACGTGTTTTACAGGGTTATTCTTGCACACATCATATTTTAGTACTTAGTTAAAAGTGATACATGTGATGTTATTTTTGTATATCTTGGGGAATTTTACACCCTGATACTTCGTTGTTATAATTTACAGAATAAAAATATCTGCTATCTGGTTTTTTTTTGGTTTTTTTTATGCGTAGTCTGTTGTTCCATGAAAGTTGCAGATAATGTGATGCTGCAATGTTGATTTTATCTTTCATAAGTACATTTTTACTTTAATAAAATTCAAAACAAGTACAAAAATAAAAGCAGTTAAAAAAGTGTTTTAATACCAACAAAAGTGTATTATAAAGTATACATCTGTATTTGGCTTTGATTTATTAAAGCTGAACACAGGGTACATATAAGGGACAAATGAATCCATAAAAAGAAATGGTAAAGAAAAAGGATATGTAAAACCCAACATTTCATATTCCTGATATTTGGCTGCTGTACTATGAACTTGTATGGAAAAGTATAAGGTTTCCTTTGTATTGCTTCCTTTATGTGAAATCCCTGGTGTTCCTGCCAGTCCCTCTGCTTTCCTATCAAAACTGACCACACTAAACAGGAGAACACTTCATGGTCAGTTCTCTAGCTGTGCTGGGAACTCAGTTTAGTTTGCACACATTTACAAATACATATGTAAGCTACAGAGTCCCGTCAAGGCACCCCAGTATTTTCTGTAGTTCTAACTCTAAATTTTGAGATCCTCCACAGTGGAAGTACATGCATTATAATGGATAGATAGAGAAAGGTGAGCCTCCTTAAAGGCACAGGGGCGCACTGGACACCAAGTACGTAGCACCATGGCAGCAAAGGTGTCCTTAGACCTGTGCAATTCGTTTCTTAACAAATCAAAATTTGGCCTAATTTTGCATCTTTCGGACATTCGGATGCATCCGAATGTCCAAATAAAAAAACAACGAATTTCAACTAATACAAAAGAAATTATAGCGAATATAATGAATGAATTTGACATGATTCAGTAATTCGTTAAAGATCTAATGAAACAAAAGGTCAACTCAAAGTAAATCTTACAGTCCAATCAGCTGATTAATTTTGTGCTGGAGGTTGGATTACTGTCAAAGTACATTCCTGAGAACTGAGTGAGAAGGGTGTTGTATTGTATTTGAGCAGAGGAGAAGAGATATTGTCATTGTGTGTGTTAATAGATTCAATAAACAAACGACTTTCCAAACTACGAATCATTATCAGGAATCAATATACATACATAAATACTGAATTTCAACTAATATGAAAGAAATTATAGAGGATATAATGAATGAATTCGACATGATTCGAGATTCAGAATAACGAATATCAACACTCTACGAATAATAACGAATTATCCAAAAACAAATTAACATAACATAACGAATATAACAGAATGAAATGATGTATTTTACGAATGACAATGAACCAAAACTAAACAAAATTTCCCGTTGTGCACAAGTCTAGTGTCCAGTGCATCCCCTTTACCAGACTTTCAACAGTACAAACACATAGGCACTACCCCCACCTATAACTGGCCTTTGCAGCAAGGAGCACATGGAAGGGCAACACATGCAAAACAAAACCAAAGGAATTCCCAGCTCAACTTACCGACCAGTCTGCAACCAACCTAATTATCCTGTCTAACAGTATGTGTTTTGTTTTGCATGCGTTGCCTTTTCATGTGCTCATTGCTGCAAAGGCCCATTATAATTGAAGGCAGTGGCCATTTGCTTGTATTTTTGAAGACCAGTATGCTGCCGTTTCTCCTTCCCTTAGCACTTATGAAGCTGAGAACAGAGGGAATGTGGTCACCTATAAAAAAAGGGGGGTATTTATAATGTTTTTATATCTTTAAACATATGTTGCCTTTCATTTATATTTTAAACTGATTGGGTTCTTTTACAAGGTGAGGGTTTACATATACCTTAAACATTATTTTGTAATGCAAGCATTTTAATTAGTTTCATTTGAATTAGTATCAACTTCTTACAATGCATGTACAGAAAAGCTTAGACTGGGAGAGAAAAAAGGGAGAAAAAAGTTCTCACATGCTAACAAGGAGCATGTTGATAGGAGGATAGAGCCTGAGCAAATGGAAGAGCTTATTAGTCTGCTGGTATTTCTTTAATGTCCAATCACAGGCTGGGGGAAGAACAAGACGTGAAAGTGTTATTTAAAATAGAAATATAGCCAAAACATGCCATTTTGTTTTTTGCTGAAAGTAATGACTTTCTTCTGGCCACTCTGCCATAAAGCCCAACTCTATGGAACGTACAGCTTATTGTCGTCCTATGTACAGATACTCCAGTCTCTGCTGTGGAACTCTGCAGTTCCTCCATGGTTACCTTAGGTCTCTGTGCTGCCTCTCTGATTAATGTCCTCCTTGCCCGGTCTGTGAGTTTTGGTGTGCGGCCGTCTCTCGGCAGGTTTGCTGTTGTGCCATGTTCTTTCCATTTGGTTATGATAGATTTGATGGTGCTCCTAGGGATCATCAAAGATTTGGATATTTTTTTCCTTGTCAAAATATTTTATTTAATACATGCAAGGTGATAACAGAAAAAATAATAAATTACAAAATAATAATTGAGTTGAAGCTCAAAATTATGGTGGTATATATACATACTAAATAAGTATGGTGTAACCATAAATTGTCATGTAAGTAAGTACAAACAAAGAAAAAGAAGGACAATTTTGTAAATAAAACCAAGTTAAATTAAATTAGTTATAAGGAGTAACAGGTAATGATTATAAGTTGAGATATAGAAAAAATACTGTTTTAACGAGAGCTTCAAGATTAAGAGAGGTAGAAGGGTTGAACCAAAGAGAACAAAGAGAGAAAGAGAGAAAGGGGAGAGGCTAAGATAGAGCTGTCCAATCGGCAGGTCCTAAAGACATTGTGGATATAGTCTGGATATATGTAGATCAACTACCACGGCAAGAGAACATTCTCATCAAAAGTAGAAGAAAGGAAGGGAGATGATGTTTTATCCATGGATGCTATGGATGCCAAAGTTTTTCAAATTTGGGGATTTGATCTTTTTCTATGGCTGCTATTTTATCCTGAATCATGGAGTTATGCATTCTTTTCTTTGTCTCAACTATAATCAATGAAGGGGATTTCCATGCTTTTGCTATTTTTTGTTTAGCGGCAGTAAGTAGTTGGACAAAAAGTTTAAATTGACAGTGAGTTAGACACAATGGTTTCAGGTTAAGTAATGCAGTAGTTGGGTCAGTGTACAAATTCAGCTTGAACATTTTGGAAACCAATTCAAAGATTTCTTTCCAAAAGACTTTGACTATAGGACAGGTCCACCATGTGTGGAGGTATGTACCCGATTCTGAACATCCACGGAAGCAAAAAGCTGAATATGTAGGTACATATTTGGCTATCCTGGAGGGTACCAGATACCATCAGGTTAGAACTTTGTAATTGGCTTCCAATGCAAGAACATTGGGGGGGAAGATGATTTTGTTGCCCACCAGATTTTGGACCAGTCCTCTAATGCCGCGTACACATGGTCAGACTTTTCGACCGGACTGGTTCCGACAGACGCCGATGGACCAAAGCCGGCGGACAATCCGATCGTGTGTGGGCTTCACCGGACCTTCAGCGGACTTTTCCAGTCGCAAATCTGACGGTCTTTAGATTTGGAACATGCTTCAAATCTTTACGTCGTAACTCCACCGGACCCAGAAATCTGCTCGTCTGTAAGCTAGTCCGACGGACAAAAACCCACGCTAGGGCATCTATTGGCTACTGGCTATCAACTTCCTTATTTTAGTCCGGTCGTGCGTCATCACGTACGAATCCGTCAGACTTTTGTGTGATCGTATGTAGTTAAGTCCGTTCATTAGAAAGTCCGCCTCAAGTCCGCCAAAAGTCCGTTGGACGGGCTGTCGGACTTTTGTAGCCGAAAATTCTGACCGTGTGTACGCGGCATAAGTCTATGGTTTGACCAAGATCAGCTTCCCATTTCTGGGTGTATGGTGGTTTATCTGTATCTGAATTGGGTAACATCTGGGAGTATAAGGAAGAGATAAGACCTTTGGCATGAGGGTTATTTTTACATACCAATTCAAAATCTGAAATTTGTGACAGAGGGGTATTAGTATTAGTGTTCGGAGTATAAAATTTTTTTATTTGGAGATAACGGAATAATTCTGATTGCAGTATGCCATAAGATTCTCTGAGAGTTGGGAATGGGATAAAGGACTTGGCAGAGACAAAATTGTGAAATCTTAGAACGTCCAAGGAGGTCCAGGTTTTGAATGAAGAGGGAGAGACCCAGCCAGGATAAAAGGCAGGGTTTTTGGAAAATGAGAGCAGAGGGTTATGTGGAGATTGTAATTTGTGATGAAATTTGAGTTTATCCCAGAGATAGATGAAGTGTTTGGTAATGGGATTATGTATTTTGAGGTGATCTTTGGAAGGGAGCCAAAGTAAATTAGAGATCGATATAGGATCACATTCAGTGGCTTCAATCGTGAACCATAGAGGAATTTTGTGTGTTGCATGAAATCTAGCTAGGCTAGCAATATGTGCTGCTTTATAATAGGATGCAAAGTTAGGGAAACCAAAGCCACCTCTAGTTTTAGGGAGGAATAAAGTGTGTAAGGATATGTGAGGTTTAGAAATTCCAGACAAATGAAGTAGCTTTATTCTGAATTAATCAAAAATAGTGGGCAGGGATTGGCATCGAAAGTACTATAAAAGTATAAATATAGTATAAAAGTACTATAAAAAGATACAAAAGTTTGGGCAAAAGTGTCAGTTTTATTGCACTAATTCTTCCCAAACATGAAAGTGGGAGCTGAGTCCATTGTTTTAACAAGTTTGTTGCCCTTCTTAAGGTTTGAGGATAGTTAGCTGAGAAGAGGTCAGATATGGAGGCTGTAAGATTGATTCCTAAATATGAGATCGATTTCTCAGCTCAGGTAAAAGGAAGTGCTAATTTAGCAGGATCCATTTCCATATTAGTAAGAGAAATATTTAAAACCAGGTTTTTCTTGAAATTAATAATGAGACCGGAGAGGGCAGCAAACTTGTCAAAATAAGGTAAAAGATTGGGTCCTGAAACTTGTGGGGACAAAAGAAATAACAGAATATCATCTGCAAAAAGACAGAGTTTATGTTGGTGTCCTCCTATTTATGAATGAATGAATGAATGACTTGTAAAGCGTTGCAAATGCGAACTGAATCGCCTCAAGGTGCTAAATGTGTTTAGTGTTGTCAGCTTCTAGAAAAGGAAGGTCTTGAGTTTTTTCCTGAAGGCCAGATGGTTTTCTTCCATGCGGATGTGGGTCGTAAGAGCGCTCCATAGCCGAGGTCCTTGGACTGCGAATCTTCGTTCTCCCTTTGCTTTGTAACGGTATTTGGGAATGAGGAGGAGGTTTTGGTTAGGTGATCGAAGATTGCAATTGGGTGTGTAGTGTTTTATTTTCTCTCGAAGGTATTGAGGGGCGTTTCCTTGTATGCATTTGTGGGTGAGGCAGAGGGTCTTGAATGTGATCTGATTCTTTATGGTTAGCCAATGTAGGTTCCTTAGGGATGGGGAAATGGACTCCCAGGGTTTTTTTCCTGTTAACAGTCTTGCCGCCGCGTTTTGGATGACCTGTAGGCGCGCAAGCTGATATTGGGGTAATCCTATGTAGAGCGAGTTTGCATAGTCGAGTCGGGAATTGATGATTGTTCCAACTACTGCTGCTTTGTCCTCTTCTGGGATGAAGAGGATGAGTCTACTTAGCAGGCGGAGGAGATGGTGAGATCCGCTAACTACTGATCCTATTTGTGCATCCATTGTCATTTCTGAGTCAAAGATAACTCCCAGGCTTTTGGCTTTGGTGCTTGGAGAGATGGTTTTCCAATGATGGTGGGAAGTGTCCACGGAGTCTTGGTTTTGGAATTTTGGTTAGCGTGTAGAAGAAGATGTTCTGTTTTTTAATTTGAGGGAGCTAATGGTCATCCAGTCATCTATCAAAGTGAGGCATTTCTCTAATTGCTGATGGTGGTCTTTTTGTCCGGTGATGCGAAAGTACAGTTGGGTGTCATCAGCGTATGAGTGGAAGCAGAGGTCCAATTTTTTGATGATTTTGAGGAGTGGGCAGATGTAGATGTTGAATAGCACTGGTGACAAGGGTGAACCCCGAGGGACTCCACAGGAGATTGTGCGGGTTTCAGAGGTGAATGCATCCAGTTTCACTGTCTGAGAGCGATTCTCTAAGAAGGATGCAAACCATTTTAGACCAGAATCTGTGACTTCTGTAAGGCGGACAAGTAGAGTATTGTGGTCCATAACAGTAATTGTTGGATTAGATCTAATTAGTTGACCAAGGGGTTCTATTGATAGGGCAAACAAAAGAGGGTAAAGAGGGCACCCTTGCCGTGTACCTCTTCCTATTTTAAAGGAATCTGATTTGTATCCAGCGTATTTTATGTATGCTTGTGGATTATCATATAAAGCACCAATCCATCTCATGAAATGCGTTGAACCCCACTTCTGAAGGGAATAAGTTAAGTATGACCAGGAAAGGGAATCAAGGGCTTTCTTGATTTCGAGTGAGAGAAAGCAGGATGGGATGCGGCGAGGTTTAGCAATATGGGCTAATAAGACTGCTCGACGAATGTTGTCATTGGCTTGACGTGTAGGCATAAATCCTACTTGGTCGCGGTGTATGAGGTTACCGATGATTTTATTGAGACGATTAGCTAATGTTTTTGCTGATATTTTAATATCAAGGTTTAAAAGGGATATAGGACGATAGTTTGAACAGGAGGATTCATCAGAATGGGGTTTCGGGATCATGCAGATGGTTGTCGTTAAAGATTCCTGTCTGTGTGATTGGCCCTCTGAAAGAGTATTGAAGGAGTCTGCCAACATAGGGGATAATGTTTCTAAAAAGGTTTGATAGTATAAGGCTGAGTATCTGTCAGGCCAAGGTCTCTTGTTCTTTTTTAATTCTTTAATTTTGTTTTGGCCATGTCGTCAACTAAATATGGGTTCGTCAAGTTGTTTTTTTGGTCATTGGATAACTCGGGTAGATGTATTTGGGAAAAGAGGGTGTCAGCTGTTTTAGAGCAGAAGTTGTTAGTTGCCATGTATAAGGAGGCTAAGTGAGAGCGAAAATGGCGTACAATTTTGACAGGGTTACAAGAGTAGGTATTTGTAGATTATTTGATCCTAATTGGTTTGGTTGGTTTATTAAATGATTTTAGGGCTTTAGCCAATAGGGTGCCTGTTTTATTAGATTTCAGAAAGAAGGTGTGTTTAGATCTGTTAGGAGATTTTTTTGCTGATTCTGTAAGGAATAAATCAAATTCCAGGCGTGCTTTCTCCAATCAGGTTTTATTAGCTTGGATAGGATTATCTTGAAAAGACACAAAAGAAGAATTGAATTCAGACTCTAGCTTACGGGCAAGGTTTCTACGTTCACGTTTAAATGCGCCAGATTGCCTTTGAATTATTCCACGCATTACTGGTTTGTGTGCTTCCCAGAGGGTCATTGGTGAGATATTGGGATTTTTATTATGAGTTAAATATTCTGTTAGGGCATGTTCAATAGTTAGGTGATGTGATGGGTGATTAAGTAGTTTATCAGGGAGGTACCAGGTGGGGTCTTGAGCTTTAGGGATAATGGAAGCTATTGAGGTTAAGACTCCATTGTGGTCAGACCAAGCAATGGGAATTGTATCCGAAGTAAGTATTTCAGGTGTCATACCTGTGGTTAGGAAGATATGATCAATACGTGAAAACGTTTGGTGAGGGTACGAGTAGTATGTAAATCCCTTTTTAGTTGGATTAATATCTCTCCAAGTATCAACCAATTTGTGTTTAGAAAGAAGTTGAGGGAAAGATATTTTGTTTGAAGTTTGGTTTTGGTGATATGGTGATTTATTCAAAAAAGATTGTAATACTTGATTGGAATCACCATATATGATGATTGTACCAATCTTATGGGTGGTAATTACTTGCATTCAGAAGTGTGAGGAAAGGTGTGGGTTGTTTGTTGGGTGCGTAGTAAGATACTATAGTAACTGCTGCATCCATAATATGTCCTATAAGTAAAATAACACCCCTCAGGGTCTTTAATTTCAGATTAAAGTGTGAATGGGGTGGAGCGGTGAAACGCTATAAGAGTACCGCGTTGTTTAGTGGTGGTAGAGGCTGTGAATATTTGTGGATATGAAGAGCTCATAAATTTAGGTGTAGAATTTACTGTAAAATGTGTTTCCTGTAAGCACACTATGTGTGTTTTGCGGGTCTGAAAGAAATGGAACGCTTTAGTTCTCTTCTGAGGAATGTTGATACCCTGAACATTCAGGAAAAAAAATGTTTAGCGGTGCCATGGTAGTTGATCTAGGAAATCAGACTTACCAGTGATAATGAGATTCAGGATCTCTGGACCTGTTCGAATGGACCTGAAGAAGCAGAGAGAGAGGGAGCAAGGAGAGGTTGAAGAAAAATATTGTTAGGTAATTCATCATAAGAAATAATTTAAAACAATAGTCAAGCATTGCCCGTGATGAGGAATAAGGATTCCCATCAGGGGAAGAAGGGCCTACGTCGATCTCCCACATACTAAAAGTGGGCGAGCGAGGAAGGTACAGTGGGGCACATGGGAGTACCATGGATGGGGGGAGCCTTTATCAGAGGGACATCTTAAAGATGTATTATTGTGCTGGCCACCAGGCTCTCTGAAAATGTAATATTAATTTCTAAGAATAAAAAATCTTAGAAGGGTAGGGTGTGGATATGTAATAGATCTGTATTTTGAGAGCTCTTGTGTTATAATGGAGAACCATTTAGAATGTGGGAGGGGGAGGGAAGGGGAACGGGGGGGGGGGGTTACACCAGAGCAAAAATAGCAATTTTACCATGATGATCAGGGTAGGTGTGGGTTCTCTAATCAAAGTACCAAAGGTAAGGGGGTTACTTGAATATTATCTTATAAGAATTTGCTAATAGAGAATTTATCATCAAATAACTTGGTGATAACAAAAAAGTCAAACTGTGAAGGAAATGTAACTGCCGGCATTTGTAAGGAGGGAAAATGATTTAAAGGGATAATGATTAGACCCAAATGGAACTTATTTGTGGCCTAAAGGAGACTCTTGGAATGCACAATCTCTAAAAGGAATAGTGTAGGAATGTTCAGAGGAATAGAACACAGTCAATCCATAGAATCTTCCTCGTCCACAGGAGGGGATCCAAATTGACCTCTCTTGTGGGAATGTTGATTGTCGATTTTCCGCAAAGATAGGGAAGAGTTATTAGGAGAAGAAGATGATGTAGATGCTGATCTTCTGCGTGACGTGTTGATAGAGTATCCTTATTCTGTTAAATGAAGGTCATGAAGTGTTTGTTGAAGTTCCTCTGAAGTTTTGCAATAGTGTTTAGAACCTTTGCTATTAAAGCGAATGGAGAATGGGAAGCCCCGTTGGTAGTTGATGTTATGGCGTTGGAGTTCCAACAGCTGCGGTTTCATTGCACGTCATTTAGAAATAGTCAAATGGGATAAATTGGCGAAAATTTGATAATTATGTCCCTGAAAGGTTAGAGTGTTTTTGTCCCGAGCTGCTGCTAGAAGTTGCTCTTTCGTTCGGTAATAATGAAATTTTGCAATTATATCGCATGGAGGGCCATCCATTTTTCTGGGTGTAAGGGCCCTATGAATTCTATCCATTTCAAGACGTTCAATTGGTATGCCTGGTTGGAGTTCTTGGAATAATGCAGTTATTGTAGCATTAATGTCATTAATACATTCAGGGATACCTCTGATATGTAGATTGGAGCATCTGGCTCTGTTTTCAAAATCTTCCAATCTGGTTGGCAGCGTAAAATTCTCTTCTTTTAAGTTATCAATTTTAGTCATAAAATTTTGTGTAGTATTTTCCATCTCCTCTACCTTGAGTTCTAAAGCAGCTGTGCGGTTATCAAGCTCTCTAATTACTTTAGTCAGGCTGTTAGTGATTTGTTCAGAAGTTTGTTTCAAAGCTTTGTGTAATATTTGTTCAAATTGTTTCAACAAAGCTGGGGAAGTGAAAGAGTTTAGAGAGATTTCTTGTGAGATTGTTTCTGAATCTGATACATCCACAGAGTCAGCCTGGAGTGTCTTTTGTTTGTGGGAGTGCGCTGAGGTAACAGAGGCTGAGGGGACTGACACCATTTTGGCTGAAGCCCGTGTCTGTCCCTCCTTATATGAGGTATTTTTACCTTTGAAGCGTCTTTCTCTTAGCACCATAATGTTTTAAAAAGCTGCTCTGTCGTCTCAGGTGATAGTGAGAGAGAAGAAGTGTTGGGGCCAGTAGGAATGTTCTTTACTGCGGCCCTCCTCACCCACGGAGTGGAGCTCTAGCTAGCCACAACCAACATGCTAGGCTGTGCGCATGCACCTCTTGGATATTTTTTTATAACCTAACCCTGACTTGTACTTCTCAACAACATTGTCCCTTACTTGTTTGGAGAGTTCCTTGGTCTTCATGGCAGTGTTTGGTTAGTGGTGCCTCTTGCTTAGATGTTGCGGCCTCTGGGGCCTTTCAAAAAGGTGTGTATATTTAATGACAGTTCATGCGACACATAGATTGCACACAGGTGGACATCATTTCACTAATTATGTGACTTCTGAAGGTAAATGGTTGCACCAGAGCTTTTTATGGGCTTCATAACAAAGGGGGTGAATATATACGCACATGGCAATTATCAGTTTTTTATTTCTGAAAAATAGTTTTATGTATATATTTTTCTATTTTTACTTCACCAACTTAGACTATTGTGTTCTGATCCATCACATATATTTCAGATTAAAAACATTGAACTAAGGGCTGTAATGTAACAAAATAGGTAAAAAGCCAGGGGGGGTTGAATACTTTTGCAAGGCACTGTATTTAATTTCTTTGTATTTAGGTGACTGTTTGCCTGGAGTTCAGCTTTAAAGCCCCAAAGAAGAAACAATTGAAAGGGTAGAAAGAGGTGGAAAAAGGGAAGTGAGAAATATGCTCAGAGGCTGATTTATGAAAAGTGAAGCATTGTTGAGTTTGCGACAGCAACCACATTATTTCTTTCCTTATCTGTTGAAATATAAATCTGTTGGCTATGGACATTAGCTTCACTTTTGCTTCAATTTTCTTTCGCAGTGTTTGATCGAGCCTCGAGTGGGTTGTCCAAGTCGATGTCTTGTGAAGGCCAGTAACCAGTACAGGTAAAACAGCAGGCAGGATAGAAAAACAGATCAAATGAGCTTACAGAATTTGTGAGACATTTGCTGTGTTCCCAAGACGATGCTCAAAAATTTTCAATTTTCTTTGAATAAAATCAGCTTTTTTTAACCACTTAAATCCCAGGTGCCATGTTACTTGTTTGTCCTAGAACAATCCTGGCAAGTCCTAGCAGAGTTTAAGCTAGCCAGCGCAAAGAGCAGGAGCTCATTCAATTAGTAGATAAGAGCTAAATAAGATTAGCTCAATAGACTTGATGTATAGCATAATGTAACACAATGCACAATGCCTCTACCAATGACATCATCTGCACTTCTGTGAATTCCAATTTCCATCTATAGACAGAGGAGTGCTGAAAAGTCTTCCTCTGCAGCAATTGATACGGCTTGCTTGCCGACCAGCCCATAATAAAAATAGGTCATTACTTTGACATTAAATACCGGTGTTATGACAGCAGCTAGCTACCATAACCCCGGTATTGTTTTTTACTATGACCGATTCTCTGTGAAATAAAAGTGCCCCCCCCCCCCCGCTGTTGGATTGGCCCCCCTGCCACTTTCAGGTCGTTCCCGGGCTTACCTGACCCATCATGAAGCCCAAAAACGTTCCGATGTGTCCGCTAGCTGGGTATGGAGACATGTGAGGCCAAGATGGCCGCCACTCGTCTCTATGCCCTTGGAGGACTGGAGCGACGTCTGGCATCACTTCCACTTCCCTGGCCATAGTAAACAATCTATTTATTTATTTATTTTAAAGTAAAAGCTTTTAACGCTAAATGAGAGATTTGGGATCTTTTTGAACATTTAAAGTACATTCATGGTAATAGAAATAAAAGTGATCAAAAGAAAGAAAAAGCAAAAAAAAGAAAAGAAAAGGGACAGTGTAAAAATAAAATGTAAAATAAATAGGAAAAAAAGGGAAAGTTTAATGCGCCCCATCCCTCCGTGCTCACGCGCAGAAGCGAACGCATGCGTAAGTATATGTAAACGGTGTTCAAACCACACGTGTGAGATATCGCCATGATCATAGAGCGGAAGCAATACATCTAGTGCAAGACCTCCTCTGTAACTCTAAACAGGTAACCTGTAAAAACAAATGTAAGCGTTGCCTATGGAGATTTTTAAGTACAATAGTTTGTTGCTATTCCACAAGCGTGCGCAATTTTAAAGCATGAAATGTTAGGTATCTATTTACTCAGTGCAACATCACTTTTTACATGATACACAAAAATTGGGGTAAATATTGTGTTTTTTTGTTTTTTTTAATTTGTTGAAGAATATTTTTTCCAATAAAATTGCATTTGAAAGACTGCTGCGCAAATACTGTGTGACATAATATTGCAACAATCACAATTTTATTCTCTAGGGTCTCTGCCGAAAAAAAGATATAATGTTTGGTAATTTTCTAACAATAAATACTGATTTAAACGTTTAAACAAAAAGTTCCAGAAAAGGCCTGGACTTTAAGTGGGTATTAACAGTAAGCAATATATTACTATTATAAGTCAACTGCTGTGGCAGAGGTATATGGAGGAACTGCATCAGGCACTGTGATAAAAAAGTACGTAGAAATTCCATTTACTTAAAAAACAAACAAAAAAAAAGACAAGCTGCGAAAACCTCAATAAAATTTAAATGTGCTCCTTCTCCATATTATTCTCTATATATCCCAGCAAATACAGTCAGGTCCATAAATATTGGGACATTGACACAATTCTAATCTTTTTGGCTTTATACACCACTACAATGGATTAGAAATTAAATGAACAAGATGTGCTTTAAATGCAGACTTTCAGCTTTAACCCCTTCCCGACCGGCGCACGCCGATGTACGTCAGCAGAATGGCATGGCTGGGCAAATGGACTTACAGGTACGTCCATTTGAATATGTACAGAGAAAGCAGGTGGATAAGGTAAAAGTTTCATAGGCTGTTTCACTGTTTTTTTTGTTTGTTTTTTCTGCACCCTTCTAAACCCTGCATGTCTTCCTCCAGTTTGTAATGAGGAGGAAGAAAAGGGGGGATGAGAGTGGTGAGAATGACAAATTTTCAAACCAATAATACTAATCCCTTTAATTCTAACCAAGTTTGTGCCAAGACTGTCTTTCTTTGATGGAATTTAAATCAGCAAGCAGCAGTCTGGTGAAAGAGGCTCCCATCCCAGATGCTAAGAACCTTTTTGTCACTGGTTCCAGGTATTACACCCCAGATGGTAAGCCACGCACAGGTTATGCAGTGACCACAGTCCCGATGTCTGGGTTATTGTCATATTTGTCATATTGTCATATTGTCAGGTTTGTTAGAAGGTCAACCAAGAATAGAGTTGTAATTTCCTCAGCTGTCACCTACATTCTCAGCTGATGGGGTAGGTGCAATCACTGTAACATGAACTTCAAAAGGTCCACCACAGGGTTCACGAGTCCCTCCTGGACCCTGACACAATAACCAGTTTACATTCTTTCCAACCAGGTGACTGGGTCATTGTAAAGAAGCTTGAGGGACAAGACCAGGCCAGCCACTGCAAGAAGCTGCTCAACTACATCAAAAGGATGAGGAGTATCTTTGTTTATTTATATTTTTCAAGTGTATTTTCCAACTAGCTAAGAAAGCGAACAGGACACATGGTTGGGTCTACTAGTGCCCCAGCGATGACGGCGGTACATGATATATAGGATGTTCATATTGGTGTGAGGAGTTTTGACAAACTAGTAAAATCCAAACAGACACTTATCAATAGAACTTAAAACATTTCTAGAGGGTAAAATTAGTTATAATTTTAACAATAGCTCTGGTTCTTGCCAGCTTTGGTATCAGGATAACTAGGTAGCCCACAAGTGTGCTTCAACTGTAGTTTGGTATTAATGCGGATCTACAGCCTATAAGGTAATTCCCCTAAGGCAAGAGGTTCATGTGTGCTGGTGAAACTCGTCCCAGCATCTTATGTCGCGGCCGATCGTGAGGATCTGATGGCGTGAGAGAAGGTAAGACTGGCAGGGACACCTGGAAGGGAATTGCTTGTACACGGTGGGGGCTTGAGCTTATGAAACGCTTGAACAATTTCTCATCCATTAAGGATGGGATGTTTCATGTAACTGTTGAAGCTACAAGGAAGTTCCCACAGTCCAACGGGGGTTTCTGGGAATTCATAAGTAAAGATTGTTATATTTGGATCGGGGATAGTAGTGACAAAGTTCAGGCCCATATGGATAAGGCTTAGATCCCAACAAGGCAAAGTCAGAGCTATAGCTAGTGAAGTTTGGAATCCTTTTAAGGGTTTGGGAATCTGTGGGGATTTAATTTTTTATTTTGCAGCGGATCATTTTGCACAAAGTTGTCACTAAATGATATATTGCTTAAACATGCCATGGGCATATGGGGAATTGCATCCCAAAATACATTTAGCTGCTTCTCCTGAGTATGGGGATACCACATGTGTAGGACTTTTTGGGAGCCTAGCCGCGTACGGAGCCCTGAAAACCAAGCACCGCCTTCAGGATTCCTAAGGGCGTACATTTTTGATTTAATTCCTCACTACCTATCACAGTTTTGAAGGCCATAAAATGCCAAGATGGCACAAACCCCCCCAAATGACCCCATTTTGGAAAGTAGACACCCCAAGCTATTTGCTGAGAGGCATATTGAGTCCATGGAATATTTTATATTTTGACACAAGTTGCGGGAAAATTACAAACTTTTTTTTTTTTTTGCACAAAGTTGTCACTTAATGATATATTTCTCACACAGGCCATAGGCATATGAGGAATTGCACCCCAAAATACATTCTGCTGTTTCTCCTGAGTACGGGGATGCCACATGTGTGGGACTTCTTGGGAGCCTAACCGCGTACGGGGCCCCGAAACCAAGCACCGCCTTCAGGATTTCTAAGGGCGTAAAGTTTTAATTTCACTCCTCACTACCTATCACAGTTTTGAAGGCCATAAAATGCCCAGATGGCACAAACCCCCCCTCAAATGACCCCATTTTCGAAAGTAGACACCCCAAGCTATTTGCTGAGAGGCATGTTGAGTCCATGGAATATTTTAGATTTTGACACAAGTTACGGGAGAGTGACAATTTTTAAATTTTTTTTGCACAAAGTTGTCACTAAATGATATATTGCTCAAACATGCCATGGGCATATGTGGAATTACACCCCAAAATACATTCTGCTGCTTCTCCTGAGTACGGGGATACCACATGTGTGGGACTTTTTGGGAGCCTAGCTGCATAGGGGGCCCCGAAAACCAATCACCGCCTTCAGGATTTCTAAGGGCGTAAATTTTTGATTCACTCCTCACTACCTATCACAGTTTCGAAGGCCATAAAATGCCAAGATAGCACAACCCCCCCCCCCCCCAAATGACCCCATTTTGGAAAGTAGACACCCCACGCTATTTGCTGAGAGGCATGGCGAGTATTTTGCAGCTCTCATTTGTTTTTAAAAATGAAGAAAGACAAGAAAAAAAATGTTTTTTTCTTTTTTCAAGTTTCAAAACTTTGTGACAAAAAGTGAGGTCTGCAAAATACTCACTATACCTCTCAGCAAATAGCTTGGGGTGTCTACTTTCCAAAATAGGGTCATTTGGGGGGGGGGGTGGTCCCACCTGGGCATTCCATGGCCTCTAAAACTGTGATAGGCAGTGAAGAGTGAAATCAAAAATTTACGCCCTTAGAAAGCCTGATGGAGGTGCTTGGTTTTCGGGGTCCCGTACGCGGCTAGGCTCCCAAAAAGTCTCACACATGTGGTATCCCCGTACTCAGGAGAAGCAACCGAATGTATTTTGGGGTGTAATTTCACATATTCCCATGGCATGTTTGAGCAATATATCATTTAGTGACAACTTTGTGCAAAAAAAAAAAAATTGTCTCTTTCCCGCAACTTGTGTCACAATATAAAATATTCCATGGACTCGACATGATTCTCAGCAAATAGCTTGGGGTGTCTACTTTCCAAAATGGGGTCATTTGGGGGGGTTTTGAACTGTCCTGGCATTTTATGCACAACATTTAGAAGCTTATGTCACACATCACCCACTCTTCTAACCACTTGAAGACAAAGCCCTTTCTGACACTTGAGGTCTACTGCTAAAATTACTGCCTTCGATTTGACCTTCGCGGTGATACCTCACATGCATGGTGCAATTGCTGTTTACATTTGACGCCAGACCGATGCTTGCACTCATCCTTGCGCAAGAGCAGGGGGGGACAGGGGTGCTTTTTTTTTTTTTTTTTTTTTTTTGCTTTTTTATCTTATTTTTAAATTGTTCCTTTCATTTTTTTTTTAAATAATTTTTATTGTTATCTCAGGGAATGTAAATATCCCCTATGATAGCAATAGGTAGTGACAGGTACTCTTTTTTGAAAAAATTGGGGTCTATTAGACCCTAGATCTCTCCTCTGCCCTCAAAGCATCTGACCACACCAAGATCGGTGTGATAAAATGCTTTCCCAATTTCCCAATGGAGCTGTTTACATCCAGCGAAATCTAAGTCATAAAATGCTCGTAGCTTCCGGTTTCTTAGGCCATAGAGATGTTTGGAGCCATTCTGGTCTCTGATCAGCTTTATGGTCATCTGGCTGAATCACCGGCTGCATTCTCAGGTTCCCTGTTGGGACAGGAGAACCAGCGAAAAACATGGAAGACGGTGGTGGGGGGGCATTCCGTCCCACTGCTTGTAAAAGCAGTCTAGAGACTAATTAGCCACTAGGATTGCTTTTACATGAAAGCCGACCGCTGGCTGAAAAGAATGATATCAAGATGATCCCTAAACCTGCAGGCATTATTCTGGTATAACCACTCAAAGTCCAGCAACATACCAGTACGTTGCTGGTCCTTGTTGGGTATATATTGTAAACTTTTTTTTCATGCAGCCTGTGGGCTGAACGAAAAAAAGAGATTGATTGGTGGGTATGCCCACCATTAGAATACCTCCCTTCATCCACCTACTTCTAATGATGGGCATACATGCACCGTTTATATATGCCGAATCATGGGGGCATCCTCCCGCAAAAGGTAGGAGCAAATCGCTCCTCCGCCCACTGCTGCCCCCATGCTTCGGCATATATGCTGAAGTATGTAACTGTGGTGGTGAAATCATCTCCGACAGCGCTGGAGTCACGGCTTTATGTATCGTGGGAGCAAACGCTGTTGCTATCAAGATAAATAAATATGCGCTGCAACTGAATGGCGTACCTGCTAAGCAAATGATGGTTAACAATAAAACAAAGTAACATTACAGTATAACAGTAAGACTTACCATACCTGCAAAGCAAATACAAAAAACCATAGTAAAAAATAAAACATTTAACGCAACCTGTGCCTAAAATATATATATATGCCGAAGCATGGGGGCATCCTCCCGCAAAATGTAGGAGCAAATCGCTCCTCCACCCACTGCTGCCCCCATGCTTAGGCATATATGCTGAAGCCTGTAACTGTGGTGGTGAAATCACCTCCGACAGCGCTGGAGTCACGGCTTTATGTATCGTGGGAGCAAACGCTGTTGCTGTCAAGATAAATAAATCCGCACTGCAACTGAATGGCATACCTGCTAAGCAAATGATGGTTAACAATAAAACAAAGTAACATTACAGTATAACAGTAATGCCCCATACACACGGTCGGATTTTCCGACGGAAAATGTGTGATAGGACCTTGTTGTCGGAAATTCCGACCGTGTGTAGGCTCCATCACACATTTTCCATCAGATTTTCCGACACACTTTTCCGTTTATAGTCCCGACGTACGTGTTTTACGTCACCGCGTTTAGAACGATCGGATTTTCCGACAACTTTGTGTGACCGTGTGTATGCAAGACAAGTTTGAGCCAACATCCGTCGGAAAAAATCCTAGGATTTTGTTGTCAGAATGTCCGAACAAAGTCCGACCGTGTGTACGGGGCATAAGACTTACCATACCTGCAAAGCAAATACAAAAAAAACATAGTAAAAAATAAAACATTTAACGCAACCTGTGCCTAAAATATATATATGCAGAAGCATGGGGGCATCCTCCCGCAAAAGGTAGGAGCATATCGCTCCTCCGCCCACTGCTGCCCCATGCTTCAGGATATATGCTTTAGTATGTAACTGTGGTAGTGAAATCACCACCGACAGCACTCGAGTCACGGCTTTATGTATCCTGGGAGCAAACGCTGTTGCTGTCAAGATAAATAAATCCGCTCTGCAGCTGAATAGCGTACCTGAAAACAAAAAAATGGTAATAATAATGGTAATGATAAAAACATAATAACAATAAAACATTGCAGAATAGAATACAGTAAAAAAGAGCAGAACAATAGAGAGAATAGAGAGAGAACAATAAAACGACAACTAAAAAAATATATAAAAATATATAAAATAAATTATATATTTTTTGTGTGTGTGTTTTTTTTTATACACTTTTTTTTGTAACTGTAACTTTTGTAACTGTAACCGTTTCCAGGTTCGGGTCTCTCAAAATGTGATGGTATCTTGGGAGACCCTGCGAAAGTGTGTCCTAGTCTGTGCAGTGCTGTACCCTACGCTAATACTCAACTAGTGTATGGTAGCGTTCAAAACATTCACCAATGCAAAGACCAGCATTGTCAGGACAAGAGGGACAATAATAGTGGGTGTCACGCCTATATTCGCGCTTGCTGCAGGCACGACATCTTTTTTGGGGGGCTCGTTGGGTAGGGGTACTCGGGAGGACATAAAGAAAATGCCTCTCATGCAGCCAGCTTACTGCATTTGGTTGGGGAAGGTGAGGTGGAGCACCGTCTGGAAACAGAAGAGCTCTGACGATCTCTTCCTGGAATTTAAGGAAGGATCCAGTCTGTCCTGAAGCTCTGTATAGCACATAAGGGTTCAGCAAAGCCAATTGAAATAAATAAACAGACACTTTTTTGTACCAGCGCCTGGCCTTACGGGCAACTAGGTACGGCGCCAACAACTGGTCCCTCCACTTCATAGCAAGCAAATTATTACACTGCAAGCAGGCTCTCTCCCCCAGCCTAAGACGGGAATCTACAAGCCGCTGGGGAAAGCCCCGGCGATTAGGTCGCACGGTGCCACATGCTTCAATCTGATGATCAAAAAGGTGACTAAAAAGTGGCACGCTTGTGTAATAATTGTCCACGTACAAGTGGTACCCCTTTCCGAATAAGGGTGACACCAAGTCCCACACAATCTTGCCAGCGCTTCCTATGCAGTCAGGGCAGTTTGTTGGCTCTACGTGACTATCTTTTCCCTCGTAAACCATAAAACTACATGTATAGCCTGTGGCCCTGTCACAGAGCTTATACATCTTGACCCCGTATCTGGCACGCTTGCTGGGAAGGTACTGATTGAATGATAAACGGCCAGAAAACGTAATCAGGGACTCATCAACGCAGACAACTTGATGGGGAGTAAACAAGTCTGCAAAACGTTGGTTGAAGTGGTTTACGAGGGACTGAATTTTGTAGAGCCAATCGTATTTAGGGTCTCCACGAGGACAACAGAGTTCATTGTCATTGAAGTGCATGAACCCGCAAGATCTGCTCGTATTGTGCCCTGGTCATAGAGGCAGAGAACAAGGGCATATGGTGAATTGGGTCAGTGGACCAATATGACCGCAACTCACTCTTTTTGGTTATGCCCATGTTGAGGGAAAGGCCGAGAAAGAGCTTAAATTCGGAGACCGTAATTGGTCTCCAATCTCTGGAAAGGGAGGACTGGGGAATAGTGGCGATGTGTTGACCAGCATACAAATTGTTTCAGTCCACAATAGATCTATAGAGATCTTCGGTGAAAAACAGCGAATAAAAATTAAGTGACTTAAAATCAACTGTTTCCACCTGAATGCCGGGTTGGCCAGTGAATGGGGGAAGTACGGGTGCTGCAGAAGTGGTAGATTCCCAATTAGGATTGGCGAATGCAGCAGGAAGGGCACTATGGGCATGACAGGCCTGTGTTCGTCTTCTTGGTGGCAGCGGGACACTACTTGTGCTTGCCACCTCACCAGCTTGAACTGCACTTATGGGACTCGCCACGTCATCACATGATACTGAAGTGCTGGATGTACGCCCATTCACCAGAAGGAATAGCGGCGCTAGTACTGCTCTGCTCCATACGAGGGACCTGCGGTTTTTGCACATCAAGGACAGAAGAAGAAGTTTGGGGTCCGGTACGCCTGACCTTGGCAGGGACCACAACTCCGTCATCAGAGCTATCTGTCATGGAGCCGCTGTCGTCTACAGGATCGTATTCTGAGCCTGAATCTAACAGATGAGTGACTTCCTCTTCACTATCTGTCATGCTCAGAAACGTGTAGGCCTCTTCACTAGTGTACCTTCGATTTGCCATTTTGGGCTCTAAATTTAGTGGTACACTAGTGAGTAGGGATGAGCTTCATGTTCGAGTCGAACCCATGTTCGACTCGAACATCGGCTGTTCGCCCGTTCGCCGAATTGCGAACGATATGGGCCGTTCGCGCCAAATTCGTGTGGCGCGTCACGGCCCATAATTCACTGCGGCATCGCAGTGCATTGCTGGCTGATGATTGGCCAAGCATGCACTATGACCCGCATGCTTGGCCAATCACAGCGCCGTCAGTAGAGAGAGCTGTAATTGGCCAAAGCCAGGGTGGCTTTGGCCAATTATGGCTCAGGGGATTTAGTACACGCCCCACACTATATAAGGCCGCCTACACGGCGGCCCTGTGTAGTGTGTGTTCCGGTGTGCTAAGAGATAGAGAGAGAGACAGTGTCATTTGATTTGAGTTAGATAGATTAGGCAGAACAGTCAGTCAGTTAGCTGCACTTACAGTGTATTGTGTATATATATGCATCCCAGGTGTTGCATATATATATATACACTGTATTCAGTTTAGCTAGATCCGTCCCTGTTATCTTCTATCTAGACTATTTACATTTAGTGCAGTGCGTCCTGCTCACAGTGTTCAGCTAGATCCGTTCCTGTTATTTACATTTAGTGCAGTGCGTCCTGCTCACAGTGTTCAGCTAGATCCATTCCTGCTATTTACATTTAGTGCAGTGCGTCCTGCTCACAGTGTTCAGCTAGATCCGTTCCTGCTATTTACATTTAGTGCAGTGCGTCCTGCTCACAGTGTTCAGCTAGATCCGTTCCTGCTATTTACATTTAGTGCAGTGCGTCCTGCTCACAGTGTTCAGCTAGATCCGTTCCTGCTATTTACATTTAGTGCAGTGCGTCCTGCTCACAGTGTTCAGCTAGATCCGTTCCTGTTATCTTCTAGACTATTTACATTTAGTGCAGTGCGTCCTGCTCAGTGTTCAGCTATATCCGTTCCTGTTATTTACATTTAGTGCAGTGCGTCCTGCTCACAGTGTTCAGCTAGATCCGTTCCTGCTATTTACATTTAGTGCAGTGCGTCCTGCTCACAGTGTTCAGCTAGATCCGTTCCTGCTATTTACATTTAGTGCAGTGCGTCCTGCTCACAGTGTTCAGCTAGACCTGTTCCTGCTATTTACATTTAGTGCAGTGCGTCCTGCTCACAGTGTTCAGCTAGATCCGTTCCTGCTATTTACATTTAGTGCAGTGCGTCCTGCTCACAGTGTTCAGCTAGATCCGTTCCTGTTATCTTCTAGACTATTTACATTTAGTGCAGTGCGTCCTGCTCACAGTGTTCAGCTAGATCCGTTCCTGCTATTTACATTTAGTGCAGTGCGTCCTGCTCACAGTGTTCAGCTAGATCCGTTCCTGCTATTTACATTTAGTGCAGTGCGTCCTGCTCACAGTGTTCAGCTAGATCCGTTCCTGCTATTTACATTTAGTGCAGTGCGTCCTGCTCACAGTGTTCAGCTAGATCCGTTCCTGCTATTTACATTTAGTGCAGTGCGTCCTGCTCACAGTGTTCAGCTAGATCCGTTCCTGTTATCTTCTAGACTATTTACATTTAGTGCAGTGCGTCCTGCTCACAGTGTTCAGCTAGATCTGTTCCTGCTATTTACATTTAGTGCAGTGCGTCCTGCTCACAGTGTTCAGCTAGATCCGTTCCTGCCATTTACATTTAGTGCAGTGCGTCCTGCTCACAGTGTTCAGCTAGATCCGTTCCTGCTATTTACATTTAGTGCAGTGCGTCCTGCTCACAGTGTTCAGCTAGATCCGTTCCTGCCATTTACATTTAGTGCAGTGCGTCCTGCTCACAGTGTTCAGCTAGATCCGTTCCTGCTATTTACATTTAGTGCAGTGCGTCCTGCTCACAGTGTTCAGCTAGATCCGTTCCTGCTATTTACATTTAGTGCAGTGCGTCCTGCTCACAGTGTTCAGCTAGATCCGTTCCTGTTATCTTCTAGACTATTTACATTTAGTGCAGTGCGTCCTGCTCACAGTGTTCAGCTAGATCCGTTCCTGCTATTTACATTTAGTGCAGTGCGTCCTGCTCACAGTGTTCAGCTAGATCCGTTCCTGCCATTTACATTTAGTGCAGTGCGTCCTGCTCAGTGTTCAGCTAGATCCGTTCCTGCAATTTACATTTAGTGCAGTGCGTCCTGCTCACAGTGTTCAGCTAGATCCCTTCCTGCTATTTACATTTAGTGCAGTGCGTCCTGCTCACAGTGTTCAGCTAGATCCGTTCCTGTTATCTTCTAGACTATTTACATTTAGTGCAGTGCGTCCTGCTCACAGTGTTCAGCTAGATCCGTTCCTGCTATTTACATTTAGTGCAGTGCATCCTGCTCACAGTGTTCAGCTAGATCCGTTCCTGCCATTTACATTTAGTGCAGTGCGTCCTGCTCACAGTGTTCAGCTAGATCCGTTCCTGCAATTTACATTTAGCGCAGTGCGTCCTGCTCACAGTGTTCAGCTAGATCCGTTCCTGTTATCTTCCTACTGACAGGCAGGCTTGTCTGGTTACAGTATATAAAGCTACCTGAAGAAAATTACAGGTGTTCTATTTGATCCTATTAGTACCACGGTCAGGCAGCTAGACTATTTACATTTAGTACAGTGCGTCCTGCTCACAGTGTTCAGCTAGATCCGTTCCTGTTATCTTCCTACTGACAGGCAGGCTTGTCTGGTTACAGTATATAAAGCTACCTGAAGAAAATTACTGGTGTTCTATCCCAGCTTAGTGCAGCTACAGGCCATTAGTATGTCTGGAAGGCCAAGAAGGAGAGGCAGACAGTCACAAGCCAATAAGAGAGCGCAAGCAGGCTCTGTGTCTAGTGCTGGTCGTGGAGACGGTGCATCCTCATCAGCACGTGGCCATGGGACACGCTTGGCCTTTTTTTCGGCAGCTGGCCGTGTTGAGCCGCAACATGCGGAAGACTTGGTCGAGTGGATGACCAAGCCGTCCTCATCCTCCTCATCCTCTCTCACCCATGCCCAGGGTGCTTTGTCTGGCAAAGCAGCGGCCTCTTCCCTCAGCTCAATGTCATCAGTGACTCCTTCCCTAGCTCCACCATGTCCTCATGAGGATTCCCTCGAACTATTTGACCACAGTGTTGGGTACATGTTCCAGGAGGATGCCCAGCGTTTGGAAGGCTCTGATGATGATACTGAGCTCGATGAAGGCAGTAACATGAGCACGGACAGAGGGGGTGCCCAAGAAAGACAGCAATCTGGCAGTCATGCTCCCCCTGCTGCAGCATACTGCCAGGTTTGCTCCAGTGATGAGGAGGGAGGGGATGATGAGGTCACTGACTCAACGTGGGTGCCTGATAGGAGAGAGGAGGAGGAGGAGGAGGAGGAGGAGGAGGAGGAGGCGGCACATCACCAACGAGGCAGGATGCCCTCCAGGGGCCAGCCTAAGGGCAGCACATTGACTGCATCACACCCCAAAGCTCCACATGTGCAGGGCGCTGCAGTCTTTGCGCGTTATTCAAAAAGTTCTTTGGTGTGGGCCTTTTTTGAGACGAGTGCATCAGATCGCACCGCTGCTATTTGCAACATATGTCTCAAGCGTATCTCGCGTGGCCAAAACATCTCCCGCTTGGGTACCACATGCTTGACCAGACATATGTTGACCTGCCATGCAGTTCGTTGGCAAGCGTATCTAAAAGACCCACACCAAAGAACAAAGAGGATCTCTCCTTGCTCCTCATCAGCTGAGATTTCCAACCCCACTAGACCTTCAGTCCTCTCTGAGACCTGCAGTGAGAGGAATGAAGGTGTAGAATTAGGTGTGTCACAGCCAAGTACTTGTGGGCAATCTGCTTTTGGTACACCGACGTCAGATTGTACCAGGCAAATTTCCCTGCCCCAGCTGCTGCACCCCCGAAAGAAGTTTGCTCCCAACCATCCACATGCCCAGCGGTTGAATGCTAGCTTGGCAAAATTGCTAGCACTTCAACTGCTGCCTTTTCAGTTGGTAGACTCTGCCCCCTTCCGTGAGTTTGTGGAATGTGCGGTTCCTCAGTGGCAGGTACCCAAACGCCACTTTTTCTCACGGAAGGCGATTCCGGCTCTCTACCGGCATGTGGAAGGCAATGTCCATGCCTCGCTGGACAGGGCGGTCAGCGGTAAGGTGCATATTACCGCTGACTCATGGTCCAGCAGGCATGGACAGGGACGTTACCTAAGTTTCACGGCGCATTGGGTGACTCTGCTGGCAGCTGGGAAGGATGCAGGACAAGGTGCAGTAGTGTTGGAGGTTGTTCCGCCACCACGCCTCCAAAATGCTGATTGTGACACACCTCTCTCCTCCACCCCCTCCTCTTCTTCTTCCTCCATGGCCTCTTCCTCGGAACCAGCGGTGCTCCGTAGGCGTTCAAGGGGCTACGCAAGTACGCAGGCCAAAAGATGCCATGCGGTGCTTGAGCTGGTGTGCTTGGGGGACAGGAGCCACACTGGGGCAGAGGTTCTGTCAGCTCTGCAGGGGCAGGTTCAGAGGTGGTTGACGCCACGCCAACTTAAGGCAGGAATGGTGGTTTGCGACAATGGCACCAACCTCCTCTCTGCCCTCCGACAGGGACAAATGACCCATGTGCCCTGTTTGGCTCACGTCCTTAACTTGGTGGTGCAGCGGTTCTTGGGCAGGTACCCGGGCTTACAGGATGTCCTGAGGCAGGCCAGGAAAGTCTGTGTGCATTTCCGCCGGTCATATAATGCCAGTGCTCGGCTGACGGACCTCCAAAAGGAGTTTAACCTGCCCAAGAACCGCCTAATCTGTGACATGCACACCAGGTGGAACTCAACGTTGGCCATGCTGCAGCGGCTGCACACGCAGCAGAGGGCCATCAATGAGTACCTGTGCGACTATGGCACCAGGACAGGGTCAGGGGAGCTTGGTTTTTTTTCCCCACGCCAGTGGGCCATGATCAGGGATGCATGCACTGTCCTGTCACCATTCAAGGAGGCCACGAGGATGGTGAGCACTGACAGTGCATGCATCAGTGACACTGTCCCCCTTGTCCACCTGTTGGAGCACACGCTGCGTGGAATAATGGACAGGGCACTTGAGGCAGAACAGAGGCAGGAAGAGGAGGAATTCCTTAGCTCTCAAGGCCCCCTTTATCCAGACAGTGTTCCTGCGTGCCCGCCGATCACACAGGAAGAGGACGAGGAGGAGGAGGAGGAGGAGGAAGATTGTGTCAGTATGGAGGTGGAGCCTGGCACTCAGCATCAGCAGCAGTCTTTAAGGGATCAGTCCCAAGGAACACATGGACTTGTACGTGGCTGGGAGGAGGTGGCTGCGGACGTTGTTGTCCTTAGTGACCCAGAGGACTCCGGACCGAATGCCTCAGCAAACCTACGCTGCATGGCCTCCCTGATCCTGCAAAGCCTGCGTAAGGATCCTCGTATTCGTGGTATCAAGGAGAAGGACCAATACTGGCTGGCAACCCTCCTTGATCCACGTTACAAGGGTAACGTTGCAGACCTTATCTTGCCATCGCAGAGGGAGCAGAGGATGAAACATCTTCGGGAGGCCTTGCAGAAAGGTCTGTGCAACGCGATCCCAGAGACTGGGAGGTTACAAACTCCTGTTTCTGGACAACGTGTTGCTGAGGCTTCGGTCAGTCAAAGAAGGAGCGGTGGAGAAGGTGGCCGTCTGACCGATGCGTTCAGACAATTTTTTGGTCCGCAGCCCCAAGGTATGATCGGTTCCAGCAACCATTGCCAGCGTCTGTTTTACATGGTGCAGGAATACCTAGGGGCAAGATCAGACTTGGACACCTTTCCCACCGAAAATCCTCTGGGTTACTGGGTCTTGAGGATGGATCACTGGCCAGAGCTTGCACAGTATGCAATTGAGCTACTGGCCTGTCCTGCATCCAGCGTTCTTTCGGAACGCACATTCAGTGCTGCTGGAGGCGTGGTAACCGATCACAGGGTGCGTCTGTCCACCGACTCGGTCGATCGGCTGACCTTCATAAAAATGAATCAGTCTTGGATCACCACCAGCTACCAAGCACCTGACGCTGATGTAACCGAATAATTTTTTTTGAAATCTCAGATCCCTTCAAAGACTGCCTATGCTGATGCTGAGTGACTATCCCTGAGTAATTATCCTCTTCCTCCTCAATCATCACGCTGATAGCTTGTAAGAACATTTTTGGTTCTGGGCGCCACCACCAGTGCCTAAGGCACAATTTTTCAGCCCCTGTTTAACAGGGGCGTGTAATTACAATTTTTGATGTAATACTTTGCAGCAGGGCTCGTTCCTGCATTCCAACTAGAGTGTCTGTGAGGGGTTGCAGTGTTGTGGCACCAGCACCAGTGCCTAAGGCCCAATTTTTCTGCCCCTGTCTAACAGGGGCGTGTAATTACAATTTTTGATGCAATACTTTGCAGCAGGGCTCGTTCCTGCGTTCCAACTAGAGTGTCTGTGAGGGGTTGCAGTGTTGTGGCACCAGCACCAGTGCCTAAGGCCCAATTTTTCTGCCCCTGTCTAACAGGGGCGTGTAATTACAATTTTTGATGCAATACTTTGCAGCAGGGCTCGTTCCTGCGTTCCAACTAGAGTGTCTGTGAGGTGTTGCAGTGTTGTGGCACCAGCACCAGTGCCTAAGGCCCAATTTTTCTGCCCCTGTCTAACAGGGGCGTGTAATTACAATTTTTGAAGCAATACTTTGCAGCAGGGCTCGTTCCTGCGTTCCAACTAGAGTGTCTGTGAGGGGTTGCAGTGTTGTGGCACCAGCACCAGTGCCTAAGGCCTAATTTTTCAGCTCCTGTTCAACAGGGGCATGTAATTACAATTCTTGATCTAATATTTCACAGCAGGGCCCTGTGAGGGCTTACAGTGTTGTGGCCACAGCAACACCTAAGGCCCAAATTTCTGCTGAGTATATAGGGCAGGACCCTACTTTCAAACATCTAACTTACAAACGACTCCTACTTGCAAACGGAAGGAGACAACAGGAAGTGAGATGAAATCTACCCCTAGGAAGGGAAATTCTCTCCTGTAAGAGTTAATATGGGAAAACAATTTCTCCTTTCCACTGATGCTTTCCAATCCTTGTTCCACAAAAAAACCCAAATTTTCAAAAAACATTTTTCATTGGGACAAAAAAGTGAGGTGAAATCTTCTGAAGAGGAGGAAAGACAGCAAAACAAATGTTACAGGGGTGATAACCCTTCCCTATGTTTTCCAAAAAGCTTAAAAAAGATTTTTTGGCTGGAGCTAAACACGTTAAAAATGTACCCGTTCAAAATTACAAACAGATTCTACTTAACAACAAACCTACAGTCCCTGTCTTGTTTGCACCGCCTGTATACTGCTGTTCAGAGTATATAGGGCCTGGTGGCCCCACACCTTTCCTTATTTTAATTTGGGTGCGGGGTTCCCCTTAATATCCATACAAGACCCAAAGGGCCTGGTAATGGACTGGGGGGTACCCATGCCGTTTGTCTCACTGATTTTCATCCATATTGCCATGACCCGACATGACATTAAACCCGCAAGCAGTTTTAAATGAGATTTTTTCCTTTAAAAATGACATTTGGTGCAGGGACTGTTCTAAACATGGGAAACACGCGTCACTTTACAGGCATACTATAGACACCCCCCAGGTACGATATTTAAAGGAATATTTCACTTTTTTTTTTTTTTACTTTAAGCATCAATAAAATCACTGCTCCCGAAAAAACGGCCGTTTTTAAAAGTTTTTTTTGCATTGATACATGTCCCCTGGGGTAGGACCCGGCTCCCCAAACCCTTTTTAGGACAATACCATGCAAATTAGCCTTTAAAATGAGCACTTTTGATTTTGAACGTTCGAGTCCCATAGACGTCAATGGGGTTCTAACGTTCGTGCGAACTTTCGGTCCGCTCGCGGGTTCTGGTGCGAACCGAACCGGGGGGTGTTCGGCTCATCCCTACTAGTGAGACTCACAGGCAAAAAAGCTCCTGACTGTTAGCGACTGTATCAAAACGCTACCAACAAAAACTGTTAGCGATCGCAGGGATCAGGCCTGACTCTGTGAACGCTGCAGTTATGTGTGTTTGATGTTTTGCAAGTGACAGTGATCGATCGATACTGCACTTGGGTGGGCTGGGCAGGGCTGGGCTGAGGGGCAAAACACAGGTGCTAGCAGGTATCTGGGCTGATCCCGCTAACACTGCATTTTTGGGAACCCTAAACTTCTGGGGACGCTAGTATAGATCTGATCAGATCAGATATTGATCCGTTCAGAAACTATACCACTAAGGGAGGTGTATGCTGCGTGCGTGGGTGCTAACCTGGCGCTGCCTGGGGCGACGCGGACCTTATCCGACCCTAAAACTTAACTTATATCACCGCTGGGCGATTAGGGGGTTAAACCTTTATTAGGTAATAAACGGTGGGTGCCCTGAAACTATAAAAAACAAACTAACTAACCAGAGTCACCCGTAACAGTTATACGGTGATCACTGGTGAAAGGGTTAACTAGGGGGAATCAGGGGGTTAAAACCTTTATTAGGTAGTATATGGGGGTCCCTGATGCTAAAAAACACTGATGACAAACCTATATACTTACCTCCCTAACTAGCGTCACCTGTGACACTAATACAGCGATCAGAAAAACGATCGCTTAGTGACACTGGCGACGGGGGGTGATCAAGGGGTTAAAACTTTATTAGGGGGGTATCCTAGACCTAAAGGGGGCTACCACTAACTGCCCTACCACTTATAACTGTCACAAACTGACACCAATGCAAAAAAAAACAAAACTGCTATTGGTGTCACTGTGACAGGGGGGTGATGGGGGGTGAAAAGTGTGCCTAATGTGTTCTACTGTACTTGTAGTGTTTTTTCACTTACTTGATGCCTTCTCTCCTCAGCGCCGGAACAAAAAGACCGGCTCGAGGAGAGATGACTTCACTTTACACTTTACATTACAGCAGCAGATGAAGATTTTCATTAGTTGGGAGCGATCACGAGGGGGTGGCCACGAAAGAGTGGCCTCCCCCTCAGCCTGGATCGCTCCCCCAACGAAGCCGACCGCCTCGGGCACCGGGGGGGGGGATGCGCCCCCCGCCCGCGGGAGGCAGATCCCGTACCAGGCACAAGTGGTTAAGCAACTGAAAGCATGCCCAAGATCATTTTTTCAAATTTAACAATAGTTAATTTCTATGCTGAAACTTTCAAATAAAAAGATTATCACTGGGTCTTAATAGGCAAAGGATATTATAATTTAGGAAGGGCATCCAGTGGGATTTGGTTGTAGTCAGTGAACAACTTGATCATGTAATTGCTAAATCTGTTTAATTTGGTACAAGCTGAGTATTAGGCAATGAGATGAGAAAATCAAAACACTAAGTTAAAATCCAAAACAGATCTTATCTATTGCGAAGGCCCTAGAAACAAAAACTGAGGTTTTCAACCCAAAGTCTGCTACACACAGAAAGGCCAGCAGGCTGAACGACAAAAAAAAACTGAGGAGGTTGCTGTACTATAGTGCCTTGCAAAAGTATTCACCCCCTTGACATTTTTCGTGTTTTGTTGCCTCACAACCTGGAATTAACATGGATTGTTTGAGAATTTGCATCATTTAATTTACAGAACATGCCCACAACTATGAAGATGTCCAGAAATGAGCCCTGCTGCAAAGTATTGCATCAAAAATTGTAATTACACGCCCCTGTTAAACAAGGGCTGAAAAATTGGGCCTTAGGCACTGGTGGTGGCGCCCAGAATCAAAAATGTTGTTACAAGCTATCAGCGTGATCATTGGGGAGGAAGAGGATAATTACTCAGGGATAGTCACTCAGCATCAGCATAGGCAGTCTTTGAAGGGATCTGAGATTTCAAAAAAATTATTCGGTTACATCAGCATCAGGTGCTTGGTAGCTGGTGGTGATCCAACACTGATTCATTTTTATGAAGGTCAGTCGATCGACCGAGTCAGTGGACAGACGCACCCAGTGATCGGTTACAAAGCCTCCAGCAGCACTGAATGTGCGTTCCGAAAGAACGCTGGATGCAGGACAGGCCAGTAGCTCAATTGCATACTGTGCAAGCTCTGGCCAGTAAATCATCCTCAAGACCCAGTAACCCAGAGGATTTTCGGTGGGAAAGGTGTCCAAGTCAGATCTTGCCCCTAGGTATTCCTGCACCATGTAAAACAGACGCTGGCGATGGTTGCTGGAACTGATCATACCTTGGGGCTGTGGACCAAAAAATTGTCTGAACGCATCGGTCAGACGGCCACCTTCTCCACCGCTCCTTCTTTGACTGACCGAAGCCTCAGCAACACGTTGTCCAGAAACAGGAGTTTGTAACCTCCCAGTCTCTGGGAACGCGTTGCACAGACCTTTCTGCAAGGCCTCCCGAAGATGTTTCATCCTCTGCTCCCTCTGCGATGGCAAGATAAGGTCCGCAACCTTACCCTTGTAATGTGGATCAAGGAGGGTTGCCAGCCAGTATTGGTCCTTCTCCTTGATACCACGAATACGAGGATCCTTACGCAGGCTTTGCAGGATCAGGGAGGCCATGCAGCGTAGGTTTGCTGAGGCATTCGGTCCGGAGTCCTCTGGGTCACTAAGGACGACATGGTCCGCAGCCACCTCCTCCCAGCCACGTACAAGTCCATGTGTTTCTTGGGACTGATCCCTTAAAGACTGCTGCTGATGCTGAGTGCCAGGCTCCACCTCCATACTGACACAATCTTTCTCCTCCTCGCCTCCTCCTCGTCCTCTTCTTGTGTAATCGGCGGGCATGCAGGAACACTGTCTGGATAAAGGGGGCCTTTAGAGCTAAGGAAGTCCTCCTCTTCCTGCCTCTGTTCTGCCTCAAGTGCCCTGTCCATTATTCCACGCAGCGTGTGCTCCAACAGGTGGACAAGGGGGACAGTGTCACTGATGCATGCACTGTCACTGCTCACCATCCTCGTGGCCTCCTCAAATGGTGACAGGACAGTGCATGCATCCCTAATCATGGCCCACTGGCGTGGGGAAAAAAAACCAAGCTCCCCTGACCATGTCCTGGTGCCATAGTCGCACAGGTACTCATTGATGGCCCTCTGCTGCGTGTGCAGCCGCTGCAGCATGGCCAACGTTGAGTTCCATCTGGTGGGCATGTCACAGATTAGGCGGTTCTTGGGCAGGTTAAACTCCTTTTGGAGGTCCGCCAGCCGAGCACTGGCATTATATGACCGGCAGAAATGCACACAGACTTTCCTGGCCTGCCTCAGGACATCCTGTAAGCCCGGGTACCTGCCCAAGAACCACTGCACCATCAAGTTAAGGACGTGAGCCAAACAGGGCACATGGGTCATTTGTCCCTGTCGGAGGGCAGAGAGGAGGTTGGTGCCATTGTCGCAAACCACCATTCCTGCCTTAAGTTGGCTTGGCGTCAACCACCTCTGAACCTGCCCCTGCAGAGCTGACAGAACCTCTGCCCCAGTGTGGCTCCTGTCCCCCAAGCACACCAGCTCAAGCACCGCATGGCATCTTTTGGCCTGCGTACTTGCGTGGCCCCTTGAACAGCTATGGAGCACCGCTGGTTCCGAGGACAAAGCATAGGAAGAGGCCATGAAGGAAGAAGAAGAGGAGGGGGTGGAGGAGAGAGGTGTGTCACAATCATTAGCATTTTGGAGGCATGGTGGCGGAACAACCTCCAACACTACTGCACCTTGTGCTGCATCCTTCCCAGCTGCCAGCAGAGTCACCCAATGCGCCGTGAAACTTAGGTAACGTCCCTGTCCATGCCTGCTGGACCATGAGTCAGCGGTAATATGCACCTTACCGCTGACCGCCCTGTCCAGCGAGGCATGGACATTGCCTTCCACATGCCGGTAGAGAGCCAGAATCGCCTTCCATGAGAAAAAGTGGCGTTTGGGTACCTGCCACTGAGGAACCGCACATTCCACAAACTCACGGAAGGGGGCAGAGTCTACCAACTGAAAAGGCAGCAGTTGAAGAGCTAGCATTTTTGCCAAGCTAGCATTCAACCGCTGGGCATGTGGATGGCTGGGAGCAAACTTCTTTTGGCTGTGCAGCAGCTGGGGCAGGGAAATTTGCCTGGTACAAGCTGACGTCGGTGTACCAAAAGCAGATTGCCCACAAGTACTTGGCTGTGACACACCTAATTCTACACCTTCATTCCTCTCAGTGCAGGTCTCAGAGAGGACTGAAGGTATAGTGGGGTTGGAGATCTCAGCTGATGAGGAGCAAGGAGTGCTCCTCTTTGTTCTTTGGTGTGGGTCTTTTAGATAAGCTTGCCAACGAACTGCATGGCAGGTCAACATATGTCTGGTCAAGCATGTGGTACCCAAGCGGGAGATGTTTTGGCCATGCGAGATACGCTTAAGACATATGTTGCAAATAGCAGCGGTGCGATCTGATGCACTCGTCTCAAAAAAGGCCCACACCAAAGAACTTTTTGAATAACGCGCAGAGACTGCAGCGCCCTGCACATGTGGAGCTTTGGGGTGTAATGCAGTCAATGTGCTGCCCTTAGGCTGGCCCCTGGAGGGCATCCTGCCTCGTTGGTGATGTGCCGCCCCCTCCTCCTCTCTCCTATCAGGCACCCACGTTGAGTCAGTGACCTCATCATCCCCTCCCTACTCATCACTGGAGCAAACCTGGCAGTATGCTGCAGCAGGGGGAGCATGACTGCCAGATTGCTGTCCTTCTTGGGCACCCCCTCTGTCCGTGCTCACGTTACTGCCTTCATCAAGCTCAGTATCATCATCAGAGCCTTCCAAACGCTGGGCATCCTCCTGGAGCATGTACCCAACACTGTGGTCAAACAGTTCGAGGGACTCCTCAGGAGGACATGGTGGGGCTAGGGAAGGAGTCACTGATGACATTGAGCCAAGGGAAGAGGCCGCTGCTTTGCCAGACAAAGTACCCTGGGCATGGGTGAGAGAGGATGAGGAGGATGAGGATGGATTGGTCATCTACTCGACCAAGTCTTCCGCATGTTGCGGCTTAACACGGCCAGCTGCCAAAGAAAAGGCCAAGCGTGTCCCACGGCCACATGCTGATGAGGATGCACCGTCTCCACGACCAGCACTAGACACAGAGCCTGCTTGCCCTCTCTTATTGGCTTGTGACTGTCTGCCTCTCCTTCTTGGCCTTCCAGACATACTAATGGCCTGTAGCTGCACTAAGCTGGGATATATATATATATATATTATGTACTTATACTGCAGCTAGCAAAATCAACTGCCTGCCTGTAGTATGAGAACACCACCAACCTTCTACAGGTAGCTTTAGCTGAACACTGTGCAGAGCTCGCAAAAAACTAACTTGTAGCTTTTTTAGCTGCCTGCGGTAGTGATAGGATCAGGAAAACACCACCAACCTTCTACAGGTAGCTTTAGCTGAACACTGTGCAGAGCTCACAAAAAAATAACTTGTAGGTTTAGCTGGACACTGTGAGGAGGACGCACCACACTAACTTGTAGTTTTAGCTGAACACTGTGAGCAGGACGCACAGCACTAACTTGTAGTTTTAGCTGAACACTGTGAGCAGGATGCACCACACTAACTTGTAGTTTTAGCTGAACACTGTGAGCAGGACGCACCGCACTAACTTGTAGGTTTAGCTGAACACTGTGAGGTGGACGCACTGCACTAACTTGTAGTTTTAGCTGAACACTGTGAGCAGGATGCACCACACTAACTTGTAGGTTTAGCTGAACACTGTGAGGTGGACGCACAGCACTAACTTGTAGTTTTAGCTGAACACTGTGAGCAGGACGCACAGCACTAACTTGTAGTTTTAGCTGAACACTGTGAGCAGGACGCACCGCACTAACTTGTAGTTTTAGCTGAACACTGTGAGCAGGACGCACAGCACTAACTTGTAGTTTTAGCTGAACACTGTGAGTAGGACGCACCGCACTAACTTGTAGGTTTAGCTGAACACTGTGAGGTGGATGCACCACACTAACTTGTAGGTTTAGCTGAACACTGTGAGCAGGACGCACCCCACTAACTTGTAGTTTTAGCTGAACACTGTGAGCAGGACGCACTGCACTAACTTGTAGCTTTAGATGAACACTGTGCAGAGGTCTCACTACACTAACTTGTAGGTTTATCTGAACACTGTGAGCAGGACTCACCCCACTAACTTGTAGTTTTAGCTGAACACTGTGAGCAGGACGCACAGCACTAACTTGTAGTTTTAGCTGAACACTGTGAGCAGGACACACCGCACTAACTTGTAGGTTTAGCTGAACACTGTGAGGTGGACGCACCGCACTAACTTGTAGTTTTAGCTGAACACTGTGAGCAGGACGCACCACACTAACTTGTAGGTTTAGCTGAACACTGTGAGGTGGACGCACAGCATTAACTTGTAGTTTTAGCTGAACACTGTGAGCAGGACGCACAGCACTAACTTGTAGTTTTAGCTGAACACTGTGAGCAGGACGCACCGCACTAACTTGTAGGTTTAGCTGAACACTGTGAGGTGGACGCACCGCACTAACTTGTAGGTTTAGCTGAACACTGTGAGCAGGACGCACAGCACTAACTTGTAGTTTTAGCTGAACACTGTGGGCAGGACGCACCGCATTAACTTGTAGTTTTAGCTGAACACTGTGAGCAGGACTCACCGCACTAACTTGTAGGTTTAGCTGAACACTGTGAGGTGGACGCACCACACTAACTTGTAGGTTTAGCTGAACACTGTGAGCAGGACGCACCCCACTAACTTGTAGTTTTAGCTGAACACTGTGAGCAGGACGCACTGCACTAACTTGTAGCTTTAGATGAACACTGTGCAGAGGTCTCGCTACACTAACTTGTAGTTTTAGCTGAACACTGTGAGCAGGACGCACCCCACTAACTTGTAGGTTTAGCTGAACACTGTGAGCAGGACGCACTGCACTAACTGTAAATAGTCTAGCTGCCTGACTGTGGTACTAATAGGATCAAAAGAACACCAGCAATTTTCTTCAGGTAGCTGTAAATACTGTAACAAGACAAGCCTGCCTGTCAGTAAGAAGATAACAGGAACGGATCTAGCTAAACTGAATACAGTGTATATATATATATATATATATATATATATATATATATATATATATATATATGCAACACCTGGGATGCATATATATACACAATACACTGTAAGTGCAGCTAACTGACTGACTGTTCTGCCTAATCTATCTAACTCACCATTTAATTTAACAATAATGCAATGTCTTTCTAGATTTCTGGCAAAATATCCTCGGGTACCGGTATATGTCATGGGAGATTTTAACAGTACTCTGGACATGTCTTTAGATGTGCACAGGAAGTACTGCCCTCAGGGCCCCAGGACATATACAGCTCTTGCAAAATTTTTGACGGAGATTGGGCTTTTTGATTCATGGCGGTGTAAGTTTCCTTTTAAGGCACAATTTTCATGTCATTCCCTAACGCACTCTACTTTGTCGCGCATTGATTTAGTTTTGGGTAATACATTAACGCACTGTTATGATCCAGAGGTTATTTATCTTGCTAGAGGCCTATCCGACCATTCCCCGGTACAGCTCAGTTTAAGCTTCCCCACTGTAAAGTTACCAATACACTGGAAGATGAATCCTTTTTGGATTCCTCTGTTTAGAGATACTAAACAAATGCAAATCTATCTAACACAAATCAAATGACACTGTCTGTCTCTCTCTCTATCTATGAACGCCGGAACACACACTACACAGGGCCGCCGTGCAGGCGGCCTTATATAGTGTGGGGCGTGTACTAAATCCCCTGAGCCATAATTGGCCAAAACCACACGAATTTGGTGCAAACGGCCCATATCGTTCGCAATTCGCCGAACGGACTAACAGACAATGTTCGAGTCGAACATGGGTTCAGCTCGAAAACGAAGCTCATCCCTAGTGGTAAGTTAGCTTTGGTTTTTTCTTGGGCATTCCCCATACTTTGTTGGTACCATTACAATTTCGGTCTAAATACCCTAGGTTTATTATCATGTACATAGATGTCGAGACAAGTGTCTTTTATTATAAATTGTTCAGATTTCATCTATTGAGATCTATTACTACATTATACGATAATTACTATGTACATTATGTCGAGACATTTGTTCTACTATGAATTGTTTAGAAATATATTTATTTATTTATACTATACTACATTATTGTATTTATTTTTTATTACCTTATACGTGTATGTACACCTTTTGTAATAAATAACTATGTTATACATTGATTGGTTCATTTGACTGAGTTAAGTGCTTCATATCAAGTCCCACCATTTTTTCCTTCTTTTTTCCAGCATGCTTGTTCAACAGCTTCTGTCGGATGAAGAGCTGGACACACGGGGGTAACTGCCGAACCGATTATTTTCAGACCATTTATTGCTTTAGCTGTCATTCAAATCTCTGTTTCTAAGATATGTTTCTTTCATGAAGATCTATCTATATCCTTTCTAATGCCGCGTACACACGGTCGGACTTTTCGTCTACAAAAATCCGACAGCCTGTCCGACAGACTTTTGTCGGACTTTTGGCGGACTTGCGGCAGACTTTCTTACGAGCGGACTTGCCTACATACGATCACACAAAAGTCCGACGGATTCATACGTGATGACATACACCGGACTAAAATAAGGAAGTTGATAGCCAGTAGCCAATAGCTGCCCTAGCGTGGGTTTTTGCCCCTCGGACTAGCACACAGATGAGCGGATTTCTGGGTCCGGCGTAGTTACGACGTAAAGATTTGAAGCATGTTTCAAATCTAAAGTCCGTCAGATTTGCGGCTGGAAAAGTCCGCTGAAAGTCCGTGGAAGCCCACACACGATCGGCTTGTCAGCCAGCTTTAGTCCGTCGGCGTCCGTCAGACTTTTGTAGACGAAAAGTCCGACCGTGTGTACGCGGCATAACAGTTTTTTAAAACTTCTTGCATTTTTAAGTATAATAAAGTAATGTGAAATGCAGTGGCGGCTGGTGCTCCATTTTGGGGTAGGGTGGGTGGCAAACAAAACACCCCCCCGTCGCTCGCTCGCCCGTCTGTCCACTAGCCCCGTACTTGCCCCATTTAGGTCACAGGCAGCTTTGGATCCTTCTTGCATCTCCTCTTCCTCGGCGGTTTCATGGCAGCTTCCCCTGTGTCTCCTCCTCCTTGGCAGCTTCCTCCTCGGTGGCCAATAAGGTCGCTTCTCCTCTTGGCCAATCGGGTCTCAGGACCAGCTTCCTGATTGGCTGGGAGGAGAATCAGGAAGACAATAATGAATATTAATTTGCTATTGTCACACAACTGGGTGGGCTAGGGATGCAATGCCCTGCACCTCGAGCCCCCCCTTTTTGATGCCAATTAGAGCCTCCGGCTCTAATCACATGCTTCGGAAAAAAAAAACTCCATTGGAATCCATGCATTCGGCCCCCTGCATGTAGATTAGGGGTCGGACGCATGGATTAGGGGGCGGCGCCCCTGTGCCCCATATGGTCTGGCAGCCACTGGCAAAATGTACCATCTGTAAGCTCTCTTCTACCTATTCTTGTGAAATAATTGTGAAACCTATTCTTGTGTAACAAAATTTGTTGGTCCACTGGTCCTGAGTGGGGATACTTTACCATTCTGATATTGAATGGGACCCGCAGGCAGTGATACATACAGTAGCTTCTAGTTCACTCTTCAGACTTGCAATCAAGCATCTAGCAAAGAGAAGTCTTCCAGTACCAATTACTTTTGCAGCTATGATACAACTATGTCTCATGTGACAAAATGCAATGAACCAACAAGGCAGCTCATGCCACCACACCTTACCCTTTAGGAACATCCTCCTTTACCAAGGTATCATGGTTTATTTGTGTGGTACACATTCTTTAATGCACAGAAATCAATGCCTACCATAAAAGGGGCAGTTGGTTATTTTTGCAGGATGCAGGATTTTTGAAAGATCCGGGATGCAGATCAATTTTATGCAGTGTGCGGAGTATGGTCTAAGCACTGACAGGCTGACCCCCCACCCCTTCAATCTCTGTAGCAATGCTGGCAGCACTCGTACGTCTATTTCCCAAAGACAACCTCTAGATATGACGCTGATCACGTGCACTCAACTTCTTTGGTCGACCATGGTGAGGCCTGTTCTGAGTGGAACCTGTCCTGTTCAACCGCTGTATGGTCTTGGGCACCGTGCTGCAGCTCAGTTTCAGGGTCTTGGCAATCTTCTTATAGCCTAGGTCATCTTTATGTAGAGCAACAATTCTTTTTTTCAAATCCTCAGAGAGTTCTTTGCCATGAGGTGCCATGTTGAACTTCCAGTGACCAGTTTGAGAGACTGAGAGCGATAACACCGAATTTAACACACCTGCTCCCCATTCACACCTTAAACCTTGTAACACTAATGAGTCACATGACACCAGGGAGGGAAAATGGCTAATTGGGCCCAATTTGGACATTTTCACTTAGGGGTGTACTCACTTTTGTTGCCAGCGGTTTAGACATTAATGGCTGTGTGTTGAGTTATTTTGAGGGGACAGCAAATTTACACTGTTATACAAGCTGTACACTCATTACTTTACATTGTAGCAAAGTGTAATTTCTTCAGTGTTGTCACATGAAAAGATTTTATGATTTAATAAATTATTTACAAAAATGTGAGGGGTGTACTCACTTTTGTGAGATATTGTGTGTATATATATATATATATATATATATATATATATATGTAGTACTTACTCACGGTGGAGCTGCTGGTTTAAAGCGGGTTGTTACCGTCACCTTTGTTACCTCAATTTCACCAGAACCGGGTCTAGGGTCCCATTGAGTTTAATACCAGACAGTGTAGACACCAGACACTTGAGTATCTTTTCCAATGCTTTAATAAAGAGTAACTGAAGGCAGCTTCAGTTACTCTTGTCCCAGTGTACCCAGTCAAACGTTTTCCGTGTTAATTGACAGGAGTAGTACTGGGGATTCCCTGTTTTTTCCCTTTCGCAACATTAACATTGTTCTTATACTATTATCCCTGCCCTCTCTAACAGGTATAAACCCTGTTTTGTCTGGATCCACCCATTCTGGCATTGATCTTTTTTAATTTCAATGGAAGAATATATCTTTGGGACTATAGTTAGAGCAGATAGTTTTATCCTTTCCCACTTTGGGTATTATTGTAATATGGGCTAGTAGTGACTCTCGTCTTATTTCTTAATTTTCCCCTATTTTGTTCAGGTAGTCGCACAGTTTTGGAATTAATTGATTTTGATTTTTTTTTTAATATTTAATCGTAAACCCATCGGGTCCTGGGCTTTTCCCTATAGGTGTTTCTTTCAATGCCTTTTTAATTTCATCTTGTGTATTTGGTTCTTCTAGCTCTATTAATTATTCTACTTGAATTTTTGGCAGTATGGCATCTGTTAGGTATTCTTGTATTTTTGTTTTTGTGGTTTCTTCTTCCTTTTGTGTCTCTTTGATTCTGATCGAATATAATGCACTATAGTGTGTTTGAAAGGCCTTTGCAATATCAGTTGTTTTGTACACCATTTCTCCTCTCTTGTTTTTTATCTTTTCTATATAATTTAAAGTCTTCTTATTTCTTAGGATTTTTGCAAGGTGTTTCCCAGGTTTATTTCCCCATTTGTATCTCTCCTTTATCACTCTATTAAACTCCTTTCTTGTTTCCTGTTCCATCAGATCTTTTGCTTGATCTCTTTTTATAATTAAAGCCCGATGGATTTCGGCTTCCGCTTGCTTTTTGTACCTTTTTTCCAATTCATATATTTCTTTTACAATTTTTTCCATAGTATTTTCTACTTCTATATCTTCTATTAAATCTTCATTTAATCTCCATGGTCCTTTCCCCAGTTCTTCCCCTTTCAATTTCATCTTCATTATTACAGGGGCATGGTCCAATATCAATGTTATTCCAATTGAGGTTTCTATTACTACCTCCAGGGCTCTATGCTCTACCAATATATAATCCAACCTGGAGTACGTGTCATGCACTGCAGAGTGGTATGTATAATCTTTTGTGCTTGGATGTTGAATTCTCCAGACATCGACTAGTTGATGTTCATATATATTTTTTTTATCAGTCTTTATTGTTTATTTTCTTTATCCAGTGCACCAGACGTGCTATCCAGTTTATGGTCCATGGAGAAATTAAAATCTCCGGCCAATATTAGATAGCCCTGTTTGAATTCCATCAAGTCGTTTAAAATTCCTATCAAATATTTTTTGGGATATTTGTTGGGGCAATATACGTTTATGGATAAAAAGGAGCTGCGCTCAAAACACAAGTGAATATATTAAAAAATAATACAAATTGTGAAAAATAAATTTAAAAAAATAAATGTGAAAAAATATACAGTGAATCAGTCCGTAAATACTAAATTAATAGTCCATAAATTGATCAAGTAATCACCACAGTGACTTCACACCAATAATCACTGTGGTGATTACTTGATCAAGTTATGGACTATTAATTTAGTATTTATGGACTGATTAACTGTATATTTTTTCACATTTTTTCACATTTATTTTTTCACATTTATTTTTTCACATTTATTTTTCACAATTTGTATTATTTTTTAATATATTCACTTGTGTTTTGAGCGCAGCTCCTTTTTATCCATTTATCTATTTGTGTTATCCCAATATTGAGTTGCTGGTTTAACCCATAATCTTTTAGTCTAGCGCGTTTTTTTATTTCTAGGCAATATACGTTTGCCAGCGTGTATTTCATACCCTGTAGGTCCCTCTCAAAAACAGAAAGCGACCTTCTGGGTCTACTTTTCTCTCCTCCAATACGGAGCTGACCTTTTTCCCAAAACTCATTGCTACACCTTTTGCCCTTCTATTTGGAGAGTCTCCATAGTACCATACTGGGATATTCCTTGAGTATAACTTAATATTTTAATCCTGTGCGATATGTGTCTCTTGTAGAAATATTATTTTTGCAGCATTTCTTTCCAATTCTCGTAATACCATATGTCTCTTTTCTGGGAAATTGCAGTTCCAAGCAAATAGGGAGCAGAAAACACTCACCGCTCTCCCCTTCTTCTCCTCACTTCTTCTTCTCTTCTTCTCCTTCTCCTCCTTCTCCTCTCCCTTCCTCCCTCTCTCCCCCTCTCCCCCCCTCCAAACCTTTAGACCAACAGTAGGGGCCGCATAGCTCTGTCCCGTAGTGTGTTCATGGGACTCTCTCTGCTGTTCTGCCATTTCTAGTTCCGGAAACCCTGGGAGGGCCTCACTATTTTCATCTCTGTTGAATCTCCATCAAAACTACCCAAGTGCCTCCTCCTGACGTCCCCGAGTACCTCCTAACTCTGGCTCCGGATGTCCGCCGGATATCCGTGGGCATCCACGGCTGCCTCTTCTGCTTGTAGTCCCCTTCTCTCTTCTTGGTCTATCCACCGAGGGGGGGGGAGGCCACCACCACACTCCTTCCAAGTTCTCTCCACCTCCCATGATCTCCTTATACACAGCAGCCAATGTCCCCGTGAGAAGGGGGTTGACCGAGAACCACAGGGACCCTCTCTCAAATCCACAGTAATCACCGGCACGGAGAGACACTTCAAGAAGTGGAGATCTGAGACAGACATACAGGACGTGCAAGACGGGGATTATTGGAGGCACTGCAGGCGGGGATATGGAAGGTACTAATCTACTCCATTAGGAGGTTTTTGGAGACCTGGAGGTCGTACGGCGTGCTCCTGTCCAGCGCTATTACTAGACTCCTCCCTCTCTGGTTTCCACTCGAAAAGCGGGCACACGCATTTTTAAAGTTTGATATGTTGGGTATCTTTTTACTCGGCACAACCTCATTTTTATATTTCCCTAATGATGTGCCCTCTCTTCTACTGGACACAGCTTGACATTTTTAGTTTGTCTCACATGCCAGCTGCCCGTAGCCAGTGAGGGGAAGGATGGAATGCATAGCCCAGCCCCCTCATTAATTACACACTGCTGTTGTGGAAGGGAGGGGATGGTGGAGGATGGTGGGGGGTGGGGGGGCAGCCAAATGTACCTTTGCCTTTGTAGACAAAAATCCTTGCACCGTCCCTGGGTGTCATGGCCCTACCCCTCATTTTTGCAGAGAGTGGTCCTGATGTCATTATGCAAGTGCCTCTTTCCTCTTCTTCCAGGAACATCGGAGAAGACTAAAGATGAAGAGAACCTAATATGTTACGTGACTGGCGAGAAGTCAAGAAAGGTAAGTTAAAAGAAACATAAAATACAGGCAAGGTGGGCATCAGGGGGGCCACTGGGGGTGAGCCAGAAGTTGGGCTTTAAAGTGCAACTAGCTAAAATAAAACCTCTAAACAGAAATCAACTTCTGTGATACTGGCACTATGGGTCTACATACATGCTAATCAATACCTGGTAATGACCTGTCAAAGTCATATGACTACCTCTCCTGCAATAACTTAGCTTTCTCTGCTGCGCTAAACAGAGAGAAATCCATGGAGCATCACAGGCTCCACACCTAGGCCAGCATTTTATGAATGTGCTGCGAAATGTGTGCAAAGCCTGGTGGACTATAACAGAATGCAGATAGCGATATTGATGACCCCTTCTAAATGAGTCCCTAAATGTCAGAATCGTTCATTGTCAAACAGAGAATTTCCAGTACGTTTCTGTAGGTGCAGCACACCGTCTGTGAACATTCCTCTACTTTTATTTTGTGAATCATTCATCTAATCTAATGTGCAGTTGGCAAAGCACTGGAATTGCTTGCCAAATGAATAACCTTGTATTTGACTTCCTTCTCAAACATCAGGATTCCTCTGCAAAAAAAAATATATTGTGGATTTATTGCACTGAAGAATTTTATTTCGTAGGAGACTGTGATGATGACTAATGTACTTACATCATTAGCAAACATCTAAAAGCCGCAGTAAAATTCATCATGTTTGTTAGGCAAAACTCCTACAGCAAATAATTACCTGTTTAGTTATTTAATGTACAATGAGAAGCAAAAGTATACCCCAGCTCCACTGCCAATATGATGATCTATAAACTGTGAACTGGTGCTCTAGCCAGGACGTTCAGGCCCCAAAATGCAGTACTTGAATCAGAAAAGGGCTGGCGACTCGGATGCTCTTGAATAAAAGTCCTTTATTTGGTTACATGGGTACACGGGTACCGGCTACGCTGACGCGTTTTGGCTACTGAGGCTTTATCAAAGCATGCTTTGATGAAGGCTCCTTAGCCAAAAGGTGTCAGCGTAGCCAGTACCCGTGTACCCACCTTTGAAAACGCAACACCGTCTCAGCAACCTCTCACTCATCAAGACCTTAGCGTCCACGCAATCCCGTCCCAACAACCTGACACCCATTTGAGACCCTTGCAGCCATGCAAAATCGTCTCAGCAGCCTGATACTCATTTGAGACCCTTGCAAACTCAACACCGTCTCAGCAACCTCTCACCTGTCAAGATCTTTGCGACCACGCAATCTCGTTTCAGCAACCTGACACCCGTTTAGACCCTTGCAACCAGGCAAAATCGTCTCAGCAGCCGATACTCTTGTTGAGACCCTTGCAAATGTAATATCGTCTCAGCAACCTTACAATGGCCGTGACCCTTGCTACCACGCAATGCAATCCCAGCAACCTGACACTCTTGAAACCCTTGCAAACGCAATACCGTCTCTGCTAACCTCGCAACCATTGAGACCCTTGCAGTCATGCAACACTGTCTCAGCAGCCTGACGCTCATTTGAGATCCTTGCAACTACGCAATACCATCTCAGCTAAATTCACTCTATTCGAAACCCTTGCAACTGCAACATCATCCCCATCAGCATAGATGCTTTGTGGCACGCACCTTCGTGCAAACCCGCATACAAACTAACTTGCAAACACATCTCAGTGGCACTCTATCAGCCACATAAACACGTAGTGGCATCCAGTTGGTCATTTATTTCCAGTGGCATACAGGCCACTTATCTTTTCTCTGTCTATCTCACCTAGGTCAGTCGAGTTCAGGTTCTCCATCCTGCACCAGGTTGGACCTTATTTCCACAGGTAAATATAAAAAAAAGAAGCAGTTTTCATTTTCGCCAGGGCCAGTCGCACGACAGGGGTGGGTCAGTTAATTTCAGGTAAAGGCAGTATACATCTTATGCTTATGTCACCCTCAGTCTCGATTCGTGCCGTGACCTCTCTACTAGGGCATCAGTCAGGTGTGTAGCTTACGGCCCTTCACTTAAACTGAGTTTGTGCCCCGCTTCGCCTGCTTTCACTGCTACATCTCTTCGTAACACATGCACCCCCTTCTTGTCTTAAAGTAGGAGCCATGTCGCAGACCGGCAGTGAGGACCTCACTCCTGCCCCTCTGTCACCCTCCACGGGTTCAGAGGACACCAATGTGCAGTTCCTCTGTGCATGGACCATCCCTAAGCTCACTGCTGAGCTCAGACGCAAGGGCATCCCCTACCCTGCCATGGCCAGGAAGGCAGAGCTCTTCAGGCTTCTCTTTCAGCTGACAGTCACTGCAGAGCCCAGCGCCCCTCAGGCTTCCATACAGTCCAACTTTGGGGACATCTCCCAGCTGCAATCCATGGTCTCCTCCCTATCCGCAGCAACTTCTGATGTGCAGACCAGAGTGACAGCTCTGAAGGTACGCCCTCCCACGACCCTCTCTGACCCAGTCACGGTCGCAGTACCGGAATCCCCTTCTGCAGGTAAGCCAGGGGCCACCTCTACCGTCCTCCCTGCCCACCTCGTCCCTGCCAGCCTCAGAAAGGACATCTTGGAGGGCAAGGAGGTCAGGCTAGCGTCTCTGATGATTTCAGTACATGACTTTGGCTGATAATAGGTCATACACCTGGAGGGATGTCTCAGTGGTCATGAAGTCGAAAGACCCCAGACTCAACCGTAAACTAATGCAGAGTACATACGAGCGGACTTTTCAACCGGACTGGTACGACAGACTTTCTGGCGGACTTTCGACTGACTTTTGACAGACTTCCAACAGACTTTTTAACGAATGGACTTGCCTACACACGATCACACCAAAGTCTGACGGATTTGTACGTGATGACGTACACCGGACTACAATAAGGAAGTTGATAGCCATTAGCCAATAGCTGCCCTAGCGTTGGTTTTTGTCCGTCGGACTAGCATACAGTCGAGCGGATTTCTGGGTCCGGCGAAGTTACGACGTAAAGATTTGAAGCATGTTCCAAATCTAAAGTCCGTCAGACTTTCGACAGAAAAGGTCCGCTGAAGGTCCGATGAAGCCCACACACAGTCGGATTGTCCTCCGGATTCGGTCCGTCGGACCTGTCCGGTCGAAAAGTCCGCCCATGTGTACACGGCATTAACGGTCACCGAGTTTGTCTTGGCATTTGGAATATTTAGAGATGTCATCTGCTCAGCCACCCTCAACAGGAACCAAGAGCTGGACCTGTATCTCCACTCAGTCACGGACTTAGGATCAAGTACGGAGGGCACTGCTTCTAAGATTATCACTGGTCATTTTTGGCCAAGGCAGCAGCCAGGCTCAGCCAGTTCCAGGTCTAAACTTACTGGAGTGTTTCTGACACGGAGCTGTTCTGCCTTCACTTCGCAGGCCTTCGCTCCTTGCTTTGTGACATTTGCCAGTCCGTTACCCACACGGCAAACTGCTGCTTTGATGCAGCCACAAGGCGCCCACTCCGGAACTGGTCAAGGTTTGCCAGCCCCCAGTCAGTTGCGGCAACTGGACAGATTAGGACAGCCCATCTTTTCTGTAGGGGGCGCCACCATTTGTAATAACTACAATCAAGGCGAATGCTTCCATGGCCAATGCAGGCTACTCCACGTCTGCACTGCATGTCACAAAGCACACCCAAAAGCCACCTGTCAACCTAAACTCAAGGGAAAGTCCTGACTAGGCCGGATAGATGTCAGTTGGCTAGTATCGTAGATATTCCATTACACTCTTGTGCTAATAAGCACCTATTTCCGTCTTATGATATAAATGCCTCTTACCTTTTGATCGTATGTCTCCCCTCTGGTTCCCCATTCCCCAGTAAACAGACATCAACACATTCTTAGGTTCTCATCACAGCATCTCTCTCTGGCCCTCAGCCGTGAGTCTGCTTTTATTTAGATATCAACAGGAAGTTGCAACTTGAGGGTTGTGCCTCCAACAGCCAAACGCCTCCTATAAAGTTTGTGACCTCACAGTAAATGAACAATACTGAGGAAATGACCATATAAGGATTTAACAACACAGGAAAATGCAACAACCAATGAACAATGACTACAGGACATGATACAATATACAATAACCAAATAACGATGACTACAGTTCCTCATGGATGGGAGATTATCTGCAGGTGTACGTCATGGCACCCCAAATATGTTGATCAGGCATACTGGGGTGACAAGAGCGCACATCCACTAAACCGATAATGTCTTTGCAGAGCAAACACACCCCCACCAGACGATCGTTCTGTGCATTGCACAGTGGCCCTTCGCTGGCGGACATGTACTCTCTCCGCAAACACCTCTCTCCAAACAACAGGAAGTTTTCCACTACCTAACAGGTCTCAACCAGCGTCAGTCTGCCCCAGTCAGCTCTTTAGAGCGGGCTGTGAGAGAACAAACACTGGGAGACTCTTATGACAATAGATTAAAATACATCTTCATAAAATTTTACACAACATTGGGGCTCTACCTCTCTACACACCCCACCCCCTCACTTGCCATATTTCTAGTGCACGACTTCCCAACGACAACTCATGAATGCAGGAACCTCCAGTCAGCGGCTATAGACGAACGCGCGATAGAACTGGACAGAGGCTTCATCATCGGCCCCTTTCCTCAGTCACCTTTTCCAGTCTGGAGAATCAGCCCTATTGGGCTTGTCAAGGGCAAGTTCTCTAATAAACACCGCTTAGTGTACCATTTGTCTGCGCCTCATTCCTCTCACATATCGAGCCTGAACTCCCTGATTCCTTCCAAGGAATTTTCCCTCAAATACTCCTCAGTAGACATGGCCATTCAGCCCATCATCAGGATAGGTCCCAGCGCCTGGCTGTCCAAAGCAGACATCTCAGACGTTTTCAAACTCCTCCCTATCGAGCCGTCCCTCTGGCGGTGGCATGGCATCAAGTGGAGGGAGTCCTATTATTTAGCGACCAAGTTGACCTTTGGGTCCAAAAGCAGCCCGTGGCTATTCGATGATTTCACTCAGGCCCTCTCATGGATTCTGTCACACCAGGCCCACTGTCAGACGGTCATCCACTATCTCGATGACTTCCTCCTCATCGAACAACCAGACACACCCCTGGCAGATCTAGACAGGTTGAGAGTAGTGTTCAACAACCTAAATGTTCCCATAGCCGAGCACAAAGTGGAAGGCCCAGCACACTCTATCACCTTCCTAGGTATCACTCTGGATAAGTGTGCCATGTAGGCTAGCCTGCCTTCTGACAAACTAGCTTGTATCAAGACAATTATCCATGACTTCACCCTGTCACAAGGGTAAAGCAGAAGGCAGTTGAAATCCTTATTAGGTATGCTCAGTTTTGCCATGAGGATCATTCCTCAAGGGCGATCCTTTATATCACGGCTTTTTTTTTTTTTTTTTTCTTAATCTTCATTATTTATTAAAGCTTTCAAACATTACAGCTGATCAACAAGACAAATTGCATTATCTGCAGATTATACATGTTACTACTTTACAATACCTCTCTCTAATTACAGATAATCTCCAGGATACCAATTTAACATTCCTAACAGAATTAACAAATGAATGAATCAAACAACAAACAGACAACACACAAAAAGGGGAAAAAAAAAAGGGACCCCCACTCCTCCCCTCTCCTCCGCCCCTCCCCACCATCACTATCGGTCTTCCCCTAAACTATAAGGCATCCTGTCCATCCTGTTTCTGCCCACGAGTTATAACTTAGATCATTACTATGATATTCTAGGGGGGGGGCCAAAGAGAAAAAGGCCAATCCTGGAGCTGTTACCTAGGGCCCCCATAACTTGGCTAGTATATCTATTCTGCCCCTGTTCTTATACACTTGTTGCTCCATTAATATTGTCTCATTTACCTCAGAACGCCATTCCTCGAATACTGGTCTATTAGCAGACATCCATTTTCTACCAATTATCTTATGAGCTATGAATAGTAATCTGCCAGTTGGTATTAACTTGTCCCATGGATATAGCTCTTCATTAACATAGCCCAGTAGACAAGTCTTTGGTTCCATTTCTATATTGGTATTGTAAGCCTCATTAATTGTGGATTGTGTGATATGGATACCAGTGGGGCCCTCTTCAGAATATTTTGTCATTCATCCTCTGTTATACCCCCCAGGTCTGTCTCCCACCCCTTTCTACCCAGAGTATTCTTAAAATCTTGATATTTCATATTAATCTTTTTCACACCAGTGCAAGACCCAGATCGAGTTCTCAGACTAGATCCAACAGAAATAGCAGACTTAGCTGTGTGGGTCGAGTTCCTCACTAACTGGAATGGCATTTCTATGTTTATGCCGGCAGCTTCAGCTCAGTCTCCACAGGTGGTCACCAATGCCGCAGCCTCCACAGGCTTCACGGCTATCTTCGGCAGCCACTGGTTCTCCGGACCTTGCCCCCTTGAAATCCTTTTAATTGCTGGTTTCACACAATCCTCATCTCTGTTTGAGCTGTATCCTATCGTGGCAGCTGCCCAGGCCTGGGGCCACACCTGGACAGGACAAATGGTGGTCTTCAAACCATCTTAAGAGGCATGTCTGAAATCCCTACCTGTTGTCTGTTTGGGCTTTTGCCCAGCCTAGTCATCCAAGCGGCCTTCTACTTGGCCTTTTATGGTTTTCTGCGACCTAGTGAATTTACCGTTAACAGCACCGGCAGTAAAACACTGCTCTGACGTCACCTAACTTGCCTACAGGAACACTACTCACTGTAGTCTTATGCCCTGTACACACGGTTGGACATAGATTGGAAATTCCGACAACAAAATCCATGGATTTTTTCCGACGCATGTTGGCTCAAACTTGTCTTGAATACACACGGTCACACAAAGTTGTCGGAAAATCCGATCGTGACGTAAAACACGTACGTCAGGACTATAAACGGGGCAGTAGCCAATAGCTTTCATCTCTTAATTTATTCTGAGCATGCGTGGCACTTTGTGCGTCGGATTTGTGTACACACGGAATTTCCGACAACGGATTTTGTTGACGGATAATTTTATAGCAAGCTCTCAAACTTTGTGTGTCGGAAATTCCTATGGAAAATGTGTGAAGGAGCCTACACAGGGTCGGAATTTCCGACAACAAGGTCCTATCACACATTTTCCATCAGAAAATCCTATCGCGTGTACAGGGCATTACAGTCTCCAAAACCCAACAAACTGGTCCCGGGGTCGACATCAACCTGTTTCAAACCAACAACACTTGGTGCCCAGTAGCAGTACTCGACTGATTACTGTCCCAGCTACCTAGCCAATCTGGTAGTAGCCTGCAGCTACCCTTTCCGAAAGGCCCCCTGAGTGGCAGTCAGTTCATCAAACATGTCAGGATCCTTCTAGTCAACTTGGGCCTTGAACCCAGGTGGTTCTCGGGACACTCCTTCTGAATTGGAGCAGCTTCTGCGGCATCCCAGCACAGGGTACCTGACGTGATCAAGAAGTTAGGCAGATGGAAGTCCACTTGCTTCGCTACGTACATTCCAAAACCTCAGCTGGAAATGACACATACAGATCCATGTACTTTTAGCTGACATCATGTGTAGCTCCTCCCCCGTACACGTTACGTTCAATCAGAACTTCCTCAGCGTGGTGGGGCTACGGCGTCACTCTACAGTCTATTCAACTAGCACCGTTGTGCATCAGGGGGACCGATGGAGAGCCAGAGACATCCATCACCTGCTGAGACAGCAAAGTGTCAGCTCTTTGGAAAAAAAAGTGCCCTCATCATAAATGTTTCTTGCTGGATAACCAATCAATGTCAGTTCATCGTCAAACTGACTTACAGCCAGGAAAGTCCTCAGATATGTTGATTTTCATAGCCAAGTCCAGGGTTTACATGTTTATCTGAATACTTTGACCAGTGAGATCAATCAAATCATTAGAATCTGTCTTCCTCAATTTATGATGTCACAGACATCGACGTCACCGGACTCCTCCCCCCTTCCCTTTGTTAGCAGACAGAGGCACTTGGGGAAGGGGGGAGGAGCCCGGTGACGTTGATGATCTCTGACGGAACTCCCTGAAGACCTGGAAGCCGGTGGAGAGGTGAGTACCGATCAAAAGAATTTTGATCGATCAAAAAAATTAACGATTAATCGAGGAATTAATTGTTAATTTCCACAGCCCTAATATATATATATATATTTTTGAGGTGGCGGGTGGGGAATCTTGGGTGAGTTCCCACACTTTTTTTCCCAGGACTTGACCCTTGATTTGAAGGCAAGCATATCTCAGCATCTAGTTTCTTCTTTAGAAAACCCCTTCATAACTTCCTGGTATATGCCCTATAAGACAGGAAAATTGTTAGTAGAGTCAGGAAATTTTTTTAGCAGCTGACCTCGTTAAAACACACCCTGAACCTGTCCTCCCCCTCCAGGAGATTGCTCCTGCTGACCTCTGCACTTACACACTTCTCTAATGCAGACATTATCAGTGAGCACCATTCTCCTTCAATATACAGCCAGTGTCTTCCTCTGCTGATCAATCATTTTGTACTCTACCTTCTTCTTTAATAGATTGTTCATTTGGCAGAGTACAGAGTACAGGAGCCGAGCAATTATGGAGCAGAGCTGTAGTATCGAAAACAGGAAAAGTATGTCCCTGGAAGTCTGTAAATCTGTCAGGGAAGAATTCAGAGAAGACCTGGCAAATATGCCAATATCCAACATGGCCACTCTAATTTGCGCATGCACATTAGTGAACGACATGCAACAGCGAATCTTTGTGCATGATGGCGCTCCAGCACACGCAAAGCATTCTAATTGCCAGTGTTCACTGGCCTATATTCACCCGTTGCTCTCACAAAATGCTGGACTATCGTCAGCCTTGTATCCTGTGTTCCTGTGCCTTGTGCTTCTGCTTGATTACTTATTACCAACCCGACTTACGCCTGACCTGCACTGGCTTCTCTCCTGGCTTTGAACCGGTCTGCTTCACAGACCCGCTCCTGCCTCTTCCTGATTGACATCCTGTGTTTGACCGCAGCTTGATCTCGACCATGCTTCTGCCTCTGCTCCTAACTGACTTCCTGTGTTTGACCCCCAGCCTGGCTTCTGGCCTTGCTTCCTGCCTTACCCATCTGTCAAAAACTGCCAGCACCTCCAGAGAATCAGCTTTGACCACTTCTCTGCTCTTGGGTGTTCTCACATCTGGAATCATCAGGCAGCTGCACCTTCAGGCAGCCCGTGCATCTTTGGGCATAGCACCCTCTGTCACCACCTTCAGGGGTACTCTGCCCCCAGCCGCAAGAGGAGCCCTCTCGTCACCTCAGCCTCCGGTCAGGTACGTGATAAATGCTCACCATACACGATACAATCTGATTGTACAACCTCCTTTAGATCTCCCAGCAACTATGTAGTGCAAGGGCCTGCCTGACTAGGTACAGGTAGACTGGATCTAAAGGAGATTGTACAGAGAATATACAATTAGATTGCATATTGTATGGCCACCTGTATACACCTAAAATGAACTAGTTGTGCTTTCAGTACCAATAATTTCTTAACAGGAGTCCACATGCGGAAGCAAACACGTATTTTGCAATGTGCGAAATGTGCGACAAATGCAAAAAAAGCAGGTTAAAAAATTTGTAAACCACAACTCACCAAAATGCCTCATGAGCTACTTTGCTGCCTGTGTCTGCATTTGTTGCATGACAGAGGTGCAGCAAAGGGAAGACACACTAAGGTGAGATAAACATGTTGCTCTCCCCAATATGAACAGAAAAAATGGAGAAAGGGTCCCTTAGGGGGGTTTTTAGGCAGCTAACTATAGATATGAGCAAAAAAAACCTTGAATAAAGCATTGAAATTCTTTATTAAAATGATGAATAAAAAGATTGATAAAGTGTTGAAATGTGAGCTCAAATGGGAATATGCCCATGCCAAATACAGGTAGTAGCAAACATATAAGTTATACACAGCATGTAGCAGTAACTATTGCATAAAACTGACGCGTTTCGACCCATAGTGTTGGAGTCTCTTCAGAGGATGAGTTTGCTAAAAAAACAAAGTTCATAATAACATATCAAATTCATTTGAAATGGTTATAATGTATGCAAAATTGTTAAATAACATATTGCACATAATTACCACTGAATTTGGATATCCCCCTCGATCAGAGCCTCCCCACATAGCTGTCAGACCATCCAGTTCGCCCGCACGCCACAGCACCCCGGAGGGGGGACAAGGATCCACTCAATGCGACTTACAGGGAGTCACACGTACCGGTGCCCCCCACCCAAACGCCCCGAGGGGGGTGGGGCCAGAACCTACGACAATTATCAATTTATCAATCTTTTTATTCATCATTTTAATAAAGAATTTCAATGTTTTATTCAAGGTTTTTTTTGCTCATATCTATAGTTAGCTGCCTAAAAACCTCCCTGGGGGACCCTTTCTCCATTTTTTCTGCATGTCACAGGTGCTACCCCTACACTAGGTGAGAATGGGGCCTAAAATTGAAATTAGAGTTTTTACTCCTCCCTCTTCCTCACCTGCAACTGGATTACAAGAACAGTGACAAATGAGCGTCTCCCTCTCATGTACTTATAAAGCTGGTCATACACTATGCAATCTAATTGTACAATATCTGTACAATTTCATATATTTACCAAAACTTTGTTCAGGTGGATTCTCCTATTTTAATCTATTCAATTTGTATCAAATCAGACAAATTGATGAAAGATCTAAAGGAGATTATACAAACAGATTGCACAGTGCATGGCCACCTTAAAGTGTTACTAAACCCACAACAGTAAAATCAGTGTATAAATGCAGTAAAGTATATTTGTTATACTCCGAATTGTGTAAAAAGCCTGTTTGATCATGACTTCTCTGATCCTCCCCTTCTTCCACAGTCCCCAATCCATCTACTGTTAGTGCAGAGCACTAGGAGGCACTCTGCACATGCTCAGTTTTGTGTGTAATGCTATAGAGTTTTTTTGGGGGGGGGGGATTGTGCATGTGATCAGCACAGGGCTAATCAGCACTATCCAGACAGAGGGTTTAGGGATCATGCAGCCTCAAAGAACAGTCAGAGGAGAATGAAAACTCCTTAACCACTTCCCGCCCTTTAACAGAATGACGGCCGGGAAGTGGTTCTGTTATCCTGACTGGGTGTCATATGACGTCCAGCAGGATAACATGCTGGCACGCGCCCGCGGGGGCGCGCAGCATGGCGAGTGCGGCGTGTCAGACTGACACGCCGCATCTCCGATCGTGATAAGAAGCTCCTGACAGAGGCTTCTTACCACGTGATCAGCTGTGACCAATCACAGCTGATCATCGCGAGAACCAGGAAGTGCCGATAAACGGCATTCCTCGGTTTGCGCTGACAGGGAGAGCCGATTGGCGGCTCTCCGTCAGAGGGGGGGTCTGTGCTGATAATCAGCACACTGATTATCAGCACAGCCCCCATCAAATGTAACCATAATCTGCCAATCGGTGCCCAGTCAGTGCCCCATCATACCCCCCTGCCAGTGTGCAATAAAGTGCCAATCAGTGCCCACAACAGTGCAAATCAGTGCCCACCATAGTGCCAATCAGTGTCCATCACAGTGCAAATCAGTGCCCAGCATTAACACTTGTCAGTACCTGCCCAATCAGTGCTGCCCATCAGTGCAATCTATTAGTGTCCATCAATGCCACCTGTCAGTGCCAATCAGTGCCGCCGGTCAGTGCCCATCAATGCCGCCGGTCAGTGCCCATCAATGCCACCTGTCGTGCCCATCAGTGCCGCCTGTCAGTGCCCATCAGTGCTGCCTGTCAGTGCCCATCAGTGCTACATATCAGTGCCACCTATTGGTGACCATCAGTGCTGCATATCAGTGCCGCCTATCAGTGCCCATCAATTCTACATATCAGTGCTTCCTATTCAGTGCCCATCAGTGCCACCTTATTAGTGCCAACACATCAGTGCCCATCGGTGCCGCCTCATCAGTGCCCATCAGTGCCGACTCATCAGTGCCGACTCATCAGTGCCCATCAGTGAAGGAGAAAACAACATTTTATAACAGAAACAAAGAAAAAAAATTGTTTTCAAGAATGTCGGTCTTTTTTAGTTTGTTTAGCAAAAAATAAAAACCGCAGAGGCGATCAAATACCACCAAAAGAAAGCTCTATTTGTGGGAAGAAAATTATAAAAATGTAGTTTGGGTACAGTGTAGCATGACCGCGCAATTGTCATTCAAAGTGCGACAGCACTGAAAGCTTAAAATTGTCCTGGGCAGGAAGGGGCAAAAGTGCCTGGTATTGAAGTGGTTAAACAAGCTTTAACCAATGCTCAGCCAGACACTAATAGAAGTCACAAGACTGCTATATACTGCTGATGAAAAAAGATATTTAGCAGTTTATATTTACTAAAATAATTCTATTTCCATGTTCTGTGTACTGTGGGAGACCAGATATAGTAAAGTCAGGGTCCTGGGTTTAGTAACATTTTAAAGAAGTGGGAAAGTTAGTGGAATCAAAAATGAAGGTCCAATATTGAGGGAGGTGCAGTTCAGAGAGGTAAAACATCCCCTATTCTGTGATGCAGTAAGGCAGTGAATGATGGGATATAGACATGTGCACACTGAAATATTTTGTTTCGTCCGAAAAATACATTTATTTAGTTACTCCCGAAATTCGTTTTTATTTATTTTGTTTCGTTAAAAAATGCATTCGTATGAAAATCTGAATTAATTAAGGTTAAATCTGTCAATTGAAGGGAAGGAATAGTTTGGGCAGAATAGACAATAGAAAAAGCTTCTATTGATTATGAAAAGTGAAATTCTGCCTGAAAAGGTGAACTTATCCTTTAACCACTTCAATACCAGGCACTTACCCCCCTTCCTGCCCAAGCCCATTTTCAGCTTTCAGCGCTATCACTTTTTAAATGACAATTGCGCGGTCATGCTATACTGTACCCAAACAACATTTTTATCATTTTGTTCCCACAAATAGAGCTTTCTTTTGGTGGTATTTGATCACCTCTGCGGTTTTTATTTTTTGCTAAACAAATAAAAAAAAGACTGAAAATTTTGAAAAAAGAATTAAGTTTTTCTTTGATTCTGTTATAAAAGTTTATAAAAAAGTAAGTTTTCTCCTTCACTGATGGGCACTGATAAGCTGCACTGACGGGCACTGATAAGGCGGCACCAATGAGATGGCACTGATGAGGTGGCACTGATGGGCACTGATAGGCGGCAGTGATGTATGGCACTGATATGCGGCACTGATGTATGGCACTGATATGCAGCACTGATGGGCATTGATAGGCGGCACTGATGGGCACTCATAGGTGGCACTGGTGGGCACTGATGGGCGGCACTGATGGGCACTCATAGGTGGTACTGGTGGGCACTGATGGGCCCTGATAGGCGGCACTGATGGGCACTAAAAGCCTGCACTGATGGGTACTTATGGGTGGCACTGATAGGCGGCACTGCTGGCACTGATGGCTGGTACTGATACATTGCACTGATAGGCATCACTGATGGCAATGGCAGGCATTTTTAATAGGCACTGATTGGCAGATGCCTGGGCACTGATTAGCATATCTCTGGTGGTCTAGGGTGGCATACCTGGTGGTCCTGTGTGGTGGCCATCCCTGGTGGTCCTGGGTGGGCATCTGTGGGGGGGGGGCTGGGCTGATAAACAATCAGTGCATACCCCCCCTGTCAGGAGAGTCGCCGATCGTCTCTCCTCTACTCGCATCTGTCGGCTCTTCCTGTTTAACATCGTAATCAGCCATGATTGGACACGGCTGATCACGTGGTAAAGAGCCTCCATCAGAGGCTCTTTACCAAGATCGTTGTAGCGGTGTGTCAGACTGACACGCCACGCCACCGATCTCCGCGCTGCGCGCCCCCAAAGGCTTGCGCTGGCAGCTATCCTGAAAGACGTCATATGACGACCAGTCAGGATAACTGAACCACTGCCCATTTTGCTATAGGTCGGGCAGGAAGTGGTTAAGTATTCCAAAAGCTGGATTTGAATGTCAAAGATATAATCATAGAAAAGTGACGGCAGAAAAAGACTGAGTAGTCCATTGAGTCTGGCCATTTTTTTTTGGGGGGGGGGTGTTTTTGTGTTTCTTTTTTTTTATTGTTTTGGGGCTTTTTCCGATAACTTTGTTGTCTGACTATACAGTAGATCTATGTTTTATCACAAGCATGTTAGAAGACATTTACTGTTGAAGATCTAACTGTTTAGATTAAGCTGTACACTCATTGCTTACTGTAATAAGTACATACAGTACATTGATTTGTACAGGGGTTGAGGAGGTGTTGAATAGAGTGAAAGGATGAGAGCACCAAAGTCACAGGGATTGGTCCAAATATGAATTTTGACACAATTAATGGGTTTAGCAAGAGTTGACAACAAACGCATTTGGGCACTCCTCCTTTCTTCAGACCTTAAATTTATTGTGCAAATTAAATTTTCTGAGTTTGAATTCTTTTTTAAAACTGAATTCAAGGAATTTAGCCACTTTGTATAAAGTGCAGGCTCACTATGAGTTAAAGGAGAAGTACAGCCAAAGCTTGTTTGGCTGTACTTCTCCTGTAGTTCTCAGAAGTATAGCACTTCTTTGACCCATTTTTAGCAGACATCACAGAGCTGGTCCAGGCTGAAGGAAGATCGCGTCCATATGGTCGGGAATCCGCCCACATGCCTGGACCAACACCCAGCTCAGCCTCTCAGCGAGCCTCTGAGAGGCTAAACTGGCTGATCCCACCCCCTCCACAGCCCAGTGCTCCGCTTTCTCTATTAGATTTTCTGGTAGCCTATCAGACAAGGCTTCTACATATCTAAACTGAACAAGTGCCTAACCACGGGTCCACAATCATAAATACCATAATAAAATGTTATTGTTAAATGCATACAGTGTACCTGAATTAGACATGGTATATGCCTCTTACAATCCCCAGTACCGCAGAGCTCAGAGTGGGAGAGAGAGAAGCAGCACAAAGAACTAATTGGTTGTGCTGCAATGCTAACAAGGAGCATGTTGATAGAGGAGGAGAGCAGAGTAACATTAAGATAAGCTCATCAGTCTACTGTTTATTTTTCTGTAATTGTCCAGTTACAGGTTAGAGAGGGACAAGACCAATAAACATTACTTAAAGCGGAGTTCCACTCAAAAAATAAACTTCCGCTTATCTGTCTCCTCCCCCCTCCGGTGCCATATTTGGCACCTCTCCGGGGGAGGGGGGAATCGGTACCTGTCCAGCAACCCCCCCCCCTGAAAAATGTAAAGTCATCAGCTACAAATACTGCAGCTGCTGACTTTTAATATTAGGAGACACTTAACTGTCCAGGGAGCCCGCAATTTCGGCACCCCAGCTGATCTTCGGATCGGCTGTCAGGTGCAGCCACCATTCCTGGTAAGGGAACCTGGCAGTGAAGCCTTGCAGCTCCCCTACTGCGCATGCGCATGCCATTACCAGGAATGACGGCGGCTGCATCTGACAGCCGATCCGCAGATCAGCTTGAAGGCTCACTGGACAGGTAAGTGTCCTAATATTAAAAGTCAGCAGCTGCAGTATTTGTAGCTGCTGACTTTTAATTTTTCATGGGGGGGGGGGGGGGGTTGGAATTGCTCTTTAACTGCAGAACAGAAAAATCAGGTCTTCTGCTGTTTTATGAAGCTGTATGTATCTCTGTAGTTAATAGACATAAATACAAACCTTTTCGCAGTGTGTGCTGAAGCCAGTCCAGAAAAAGAAGGGCAAGTGCATGATGCATGTGAAAACATTTCACAGTGTAGATAGTAAACACACTGCAAAGGTATAGAACAGTTAATAGATTTAGAATCACTTAGTGTACTTTGTGTACTTTAAATGTTTTCACCTGTATCATCACTAGGCTCTAGCCTAGATCATATGGTCTCTGGCTACCAGGAACATTGAGGATATTTGACATTTCCCCCTCCTCTTGCCTACATCATACCAAAATATACACAAACATTAATGCCGCGTACACAAGGTCAGAATTTGCAACAACAAATGTTCGATGTGAGCTTGTTGTTGGAAATTTCAACCGTGTATAGGCTCCATCGGAATTTCCGACAACAAAAACTTGAGAGCTGGATCTCAAATTTTCTGACAACAAAATACGTTGTCGGAAATTCCGATCGTGTGTACACAATTCCAACGCACAAAATTCAACACATGCTCGGAATCAAGCAGAAGAGCCACACTGGCTATTGAACTTCATTTTTCTCGGCTCGTCGTACGTCGTGTGTTGTACGTCACCGCGTTCTTGGCGATCGGAATCTCCGACAACATTTGTACGACCGTGTGTATGCGAGACAAGTTTGAGCCAACATCCATCGGAAATAAATCCAGGATTTTGTTGTCGGAATGTCCGATCATGTGTACGCGGCATAACACTTATCAATAACATTTATTTTGCAAACCTTATTGAAATGTCACAAAATTACATTTCATTAGGTTCTATGGTGCGGTGTGAAGCAATAGATTGCATTGAACCGTGTTGCACTGAAAAGAGAACTATATGCTGTACTTTTTCAAAGTGCACATGATTGTAGTGGGTGGTGTGGTCTTTTTGCCTTGTTTTGCATTGGGACTTTGAGGTTTTGAGGTTTGAGGTTTTAGAGCGGAGTTCCACACAAAAATGGAACTTCCGCTTTTCGGAACCCTCCCCCCCTCCGGTGTCACATTTGGCACCTTTCAGGGGGGAGGGGGGTGCAGATACCTGTCTAAGACAGGTATTTGCACCCACTTTTGGCATAGACTCCCATGGGAGTCTATGCCTCTTCCTGTCCCTCCGCGCTGTCTCCTGGGAACACACAGCTCCCAGGAGATAGCGGGGACCAGTTACGATGCGCAGCGCGACTCGCGCATGCGCAGTAGGGAACCGGGAAGTGAAGCCGCAACGCTTCACTTCCTGATTCCCTCACATAGGATGGCGGCGGCAGCTGCCGAGAACCGAGCGGGTTCTCGGCGTCGCCTGCCGACATCGCTGGACCCTGGGACAGGTAAGTGGCCATGTATTTAAAGTCAGCAGCTGCGGTATTTGTAGCTGCTGGCTTTTAATATTTTTTTTTTGTTGGCGGTGTGGGTGGACCCCCGCTTTAATATCACTCTAATGATTTTTTGATCATCCGATTATTATTCAGCAGTCCCTCTTCTCATTCCACACATTCCGGTGGCTATTTAAGAACACTGGACATAGAGAGACTAAAGCAGAATACTGAGCTCCTAGTGTCACTCTGAACTCTGAGATTGTAGCATTAGAATTAAGTTGTATCATTTAGTAATGCTGGGCTTCATCCAGTCCAGGAAGGTACTGTGAAACTCAGTGGCGGCTGGTGCTCAATATTTTAGGGGGGCGGCAAACAAACTCCCCCCCCCCTCACTCGCACCGCTCCCCGCGCGCGGGAGATGGACGGGAAGGCGGCCTTACCTTAGGAGATTCTGAGGATCGAGGATGAAGGGTGGGGCTGCTGCTTCTCGCTCCAGCCGAGGAAAGAGCCAGGGCTTCTCCTCCCGGCCGAACAGACATTGCTTCTCCTTCCTGGCCAATCAGGTCTCAGTAGCCGCTTCTTGATTGGCCGGGAGGAGAATCAGGAAGACAATAGTGAATATTAATTTGCTTTTGTCACACAACTGGGTGGGCTCAGGGTGCAGTGCTTTGCGCCCTAAGCCCACCCTTTTTGGATGCCAATTAGAGCCTCATGTGCTTCCAAAAAAAAAAAAATTGAAATCCACGCATTCAGTGCCCTGCATGGAAATTAGAGGCCAGGCTAATGGACGGGCCGACACTGGTGAAAATACAGTATGTCTGTTGCTCCTACAGACCTGTGAAACTAAGCCTACAAGTATATTCTAGAGATTCGTTTCTCCTTACCATAGAACCCTTCCTCATCTAAATCCCTTCTGTCAATGCTGCGATGTGCCTGTGCCGCAAAATGTGAATCTTGAGGCTTCCATTAGTGTCAAAGCCTTTCACTACAACCTCCTTGTAATCTGCTTGTTCTTCTGCATCCATCATTCAGTAACTTTGTGTGCTCTGGATTTCAAGTATCAACTAACTTCTAGCAATGCCGATGCTCTCCTGAGCCTCCATAAATATGCAGAAGTTGCTCACTCTTTTCGATGTTGGAGATGTGGCATTTACCTCGCACATTCATCATAGCCTACCAGCCAGTGACATGCACCTTTACACTGGATGGTGTTGAAACAATCATAAAGTTTCTTAACATAAAGATTTCAAATGAATTGGCACTGCAAAAAAATATTGTATAATAGGACATGTAGAGGGAAATAAAACAATGTTTCTCAAAGCTTCAAAGTGTGTTAAAGCAGAACTCCATTTAAAAACTTTTCTCCATGTCCTTGTTGCTGATCTCCTACCTTCCCCAACTATGTCATCCGTGTTCTTCTGAGCCCTGTAGTTCCTCTGCAATAGCCTTCTGATCTTGCTGACAAACTGTTATTGCCTGATGATTTCCTGTTTGTAAGACCCCTGGCTGTTATTTCTCTTGTATCCTCAGCATGCGGTCTTGGCACTTCCCACCTGTAGTTATCTGAAATCAAGCGGGAACTTATACTTTCGCCCTGCTCACTGTAGTGGGGGGAGGGGTCTCACATAGAGGTGGTGTCCTCCTCCTCTGCTCCCTCCTTCCTGCCAACACTCCACCCCCACCCCCACTGTCACCGCCCACCCGCCATCTCTCTCAGTGCAGAGTGGGGATAGTTAGAGATGATCCAGATGACAGAGCGGATCTCGGGCTGACAGGTGTTTTATGTGAGAACGCCGCTTGCCGTACAGCCCCGCGGCCCTGTACCGACATTGGAACAGTGCACTCTGCGCTGTCTATCACAATGCCGTTACAGGGAGGCGGGCTGTACGGTGAGCGGCGTTCTCACAAAAATACCTGTCAGTCCGAGATCCGCTCTGTCATCCGGATCATCTCTAACTATCCCCACTCTGCACTGATGGGCACTGATAAGATGCACTGGTGAGACTGCACTAATGGGCACTGATAAGCTGCACTGGTGAGACTGCACTAATGGGCACTGATAAGCTGCACTGATGAGGTAGCACTGATGGGCACTGATAAGCTGCACTGTTAAGACCGCATTGATGGGCATTGATAAGCTTCACTGCTGGAACCGCACTAATAGGCACTGATAAGCTGCACTGGTGGGACCGCACTGATAAGCTGCACTGGTGGGCACTGGTGAGACCGCACTGATAAGCTGCACTGGTGTGACCGCACTGATGGGAACTGATAAGCTGCACTGGTGAGACTACACTAATGGGCACTGATAAAGCTGCACTGGTGAGGCTGCACTGATGGGCACTGATAAAGCTGCACTGATGGGCACTAATAAGCTGCACTGATGAGCACTTATAAGGCTGCACTGATGAGCACTGAAAAGCTGCACCGATGAGGGTGCACTGATGAGCACTCATAAGCTGCACTGATAAGCTGCACTGATGAGGCTGCACTGATGGACATTGATAAGCTGCACTGATGAGCACTGATGAGGCTGCACTGATGGACACTGATAAGCTTCACTGATGAGGCAGCACTGATGGGCACTGATAAGCTGCACTGGTGGGCACTGATGAGACCGCACTGATGGGCACTGATAAGCTGCACTGATGAGATCAAACTTATGGGCTCTGATAGGCTGCACTGATGATCACTGATAAGGCTGCACTGATGGACACCATCCACTGCTTTACTGACACCATCCACTGCCAAATATCTGTATAAGAGGTTTCCACCATCCCTGCAAAGTTTGCAGTCATTTTTTTTTCTTTTTTTCAGTCTGATGTGTATTATATGTTAAAGGGGGGCTTGTTCACATTTACATGTACAGGCCTAGTGTCCCTCCCACATTCATTGCAATTTGCAAAGCATGAAGGGAAATGTAGTTTTATTAAAGTGTAAAGAGAGGGGAGAGGATATGATGCAAACACTGTTCTAACACTTCCTCCTTGGCAGAATACATGCTGCATTTTTTGAACTACAAAGCTGACTTCCTGAAAATTCAATTCAACGTTTCTCTTGATTGGTAAGAAATTTTACAAATGTAATAATTGTTCAGTGGTGTGTGTGTGTGTGTGTACTAATGGGGGATTTTTTTGCCGATCCCGGAGTTCTGCTTTAAATAAAGACACTCATGCCAGTTCATGTGCCTAACTTTACTCAAATCACACATTGGTAGCTATTGCTAGTGGTATCCTTAAACAGAGCATTAGTGTTAAAAGTGCATATGCAGTACTTATGGCGTTGGTGTTGCATTAGCGCATAAAGTGATTGTAAAGCTTGTTTTTTTTTTAAATAAAATAGCAAACATGTTATACTTACCTGTTCTGTGCAATGATTTTGCACACAGCAACCTCGATACTCCTCTTCTGGGGTCCCCCACCAATGTTTTGTGCTCCACCCCCTTGCCGGGTGTCCCCATAGCAATCTGCTTTCTATGGGGGTACTCGTGCATGCTCGCTCAACATCCCTGCTCTGTGTGTCCTTAAGACTCCTCATCACTGGCTCTGATTGACAGCAGTGGGAGCCAATGGCTCCCGCTGCTGTATCTGAGCCAATGAGGAGTAAGAGAGCTGAGAGAGCCTCAGCTCTCATGCACATCATTGGATCGAGATCGGGCTCAGGTATGTATCTAGAAGGGGCTGCGGGAAAACTGCATGCAGAAGAATTTTTACCTTGCTGAATAGAATGAAAGTGTCTTGTACCTGTATGAGAAGCTTGAGGTAATCAGGGTGGCCTCTTGCACAATCCCTGTCTGGGCACTCCTAAAAGTTGAGACAGGGACTGCTGGGGCAATGAAAGGGTGCGGGTGCCTGGAAGCTGAAAATGCAGACTTGAACTTGAGAGCGCTGGTGCCAAGTAATCAGAAGCACAGAGATGGGGACACCCCAACTTCACCTAGACCAGTAGAGAGCAGAGCCAGGTCACAAGTCAAGTTTACTAACAGCTGAGCAGGAAGGCACCAAATCACCAGCAGGATCAACGCCAGAGACAGGCAGAGGTTGGCCACATGAATGAATGACCATCCAGCAATGATCCCTTGCAGAGCCTAGGTTTAAATATGCCACCAGTCACTTGTATCTGTGGTGGATGTAGCTGTGTGTCCACATGCATGCCATTGCGTCTGCGTTCCCAGTTCCCATGCACTCCATTCTTTTACTCGCATGTTTATGAGCACAAGTCTTATGGCTGCCACATATCTATATTATAAAATCTAATATGATATATATAAATATAATTTTCATGTCATTTATATTTATCATTATATTATTTATATATAGAATAGTATAGAATTTTATAATATTATATATTATCACTGACAGCTGATGTTATGCTGCTGACCTAAAGTACACACAGTATTAAAAAAAGTGTATTTGAACATTTGAAAAAATTGTACATGATTGGCATGATATAACAAGACTCACACATAATAAAAAATCTTAAGACGTACAGCACCAAGCTCATATTCTCCATGTTGTCCATCTATTATTCTGAGTAATGAGAATACCATCTTCTGAAAGTACTTTATTTTGTACTTTTATAAGTACATTTATAGTATATTCACAACATTATTGGAGAAAGATGAGCAACCGACTCAAAGTGTTTTGTTAAATATTTCCAACTTTTGTAAGAGTCAATGGTGGTTAAACAATAGACTTACATGTCTAAATAAAAGTGTCTAATAAAAGCCATCCATATGTAATCAAGTGGATATCAGTGTTTAAACTGAAGGAAATGGAGGAGGTGCTAGCAGGGACAATAAGAGAACAGAACCCCAAATATCTAAATAAAAGTGTCTAATAAAAGCCATCCATATGTAATCAAGTGGATATCAGTGTTTAAGCTGAAGGAAATGGAGGAGGTGCTAGCAGGGACCATAAGAGAACAGAACCCCAAATATCTACGTATAAATGATATGTTTTCTTCCCCGAATGGTCCAAAGAAGTTTGGATGCTGAACTGGGACTCTACTGAAACCAATAAGAGCCATTCTGTCAAATAAAAAATGGCAATTATCTGGTTTACTTGACAAGGGGGTGTAAAAAAATATAACATGGGGGGCACTGTCCAGGGGAACATGTACCAATGCTATTTTTGTTATATTTTCTTCGCCCAAGATTAGTGACTTTTTTAAATGCTTAAAGTGAGATGTTAAAAATGTCAAATTCCTTTAAATAACTCACCTGGGCTGGGTGCCCTAATCCGATCTCTGAAGGGGTGCTTCTCTGTGATGTACAGAAAGTGCTGCAGCAGCACTGATATTTACAAAGTAAGACGTGTTTAAAATTTCCAGCAAATGACATATCATTGACAAATTGACAAAAAAGATTAAAATAAACAGCACAAAGACCCTTTTGGGCCTGCTATGTATTCTGGAGGACCTTTGGAAGGTTCTGTGTGCTTTTTTTTCTTTTTGTTTTTTTAAAAGAAGCTGGCGATGCATATCATTTACCAGCAATTTAAACTGTATAATTTTTCTTTCTTTTCAAATAGCCTTTTTGCTGTTTGAAAAGAAAAAAATGATACAATTTAAATTGCTGGCAATTTACCCAATCTACCCAATTTCTTTTTTCGCTCAGATCTGCAGCAAGAATGAAAAAAAAAAAATAGGTAAAGTTTCCCAATATGCAAACTAGACCTTTTGAGTCTGGTATGGATTTTAGGGAGGTACCTCATACAATGTTTGACAAGTCCTTTTTAAGGAAAATAAAAATCCCATATCCCCACCACATGTTGGCTCGTCGAAAAAAAAACACCCAATGACCAAGCACACATGACTGATCCTGTTGGTACTCATAGCCAAATGACAGCTCCCTGACTATGGTGGTGCACTGCTATTTTTAAGGAGGAATTCCAGGCAAAATGTAACATCTTCAGGGTATAGTTTAGGCAAAATAAACATTTCTATATTTTCCCTATAACATACCAAATATTCACTTTATGAGTTCAGCTAAACTTTTAATTGCAAACACACCTCACATATTTGCCTTTTTTGTAAGTACTCATAAACTCAGTGATAGGCATACTTGTTTTTCCCAGTGATCGTTTGTCCAGTTACAAGTCTTCTCCCTTCTCATCTTTGTTCAGCAGTGGGTGTGTCCAGAGTTCTTATTTAATTATATCTATAAATTGTACACAGGAGCGGTTTGATACTGCATGCAGAATATATATTATTTGTTCTAAAAAGTCTAATAGAAATGGTCAGTGGTAATGAGCACAATTTTAACATTGTGTCGGGTTGTTAAGACCATGTCATGCATTTACCTACTTTATCTCAATTGCTCTTTTCCATTTCTGTCAGTGATGGTGTCATAAAAAATTTAAATATTTGATCTCAAATAAGTGCAATACAAACAGTTTTAATTATATTGTTATGCACTTCTAAAATTCTCCTCTCTTGTGTAAAAAATGAATAAACTGATCTTTAAAATCTCATCACAGATGAATCAGATTCAGTTTTTATAGGAAACCTATTTTTGGAACATCTCTTCCCTAAGAACCATTGTGAAATGTTTCTGATCTTATCTAAGGCCACTGAAAGATAATACAGCTTTCAATTGTATATATCACATAGATTTGACCCATGTCACCTCCGCCTTTCCTCACTATCTCTGGGAAAGTCTTTAACAAGCCCAGGGTTAATGGATCAGGGGAATGAAAACTGAAATGTTCTGATTCTTTGCATCTCTTAAAATAAAGTGTATGCTATTCACATTATATTCTATACTGAAGAAGACATAAAAAGGCAGACAAAAAGAATACCACTTTCTAAGTCCCAATAAGTCTGAACCATTAGCGGTAAGGAAAATTAAAATGTTTTCATTAATGAGAATAAATCATTAAAATACTGTAAAAAGAATAAAAACCGCTGCAGGCAGGAAGTACAGAATAAAGGTCATTTTTGGTTGCTACCTAGAAATTATTATTATCGGTGAGTCAGTGGATATTGACTCAGAATGTGGAGACACCTAAGATTTTACTTTTTTGTAAATTAAGTGAAGACAATTCAATTTGTACATTCTTGCAGCAACCTCCTAACCCCTTCCATCACAGCTCAATGCCAGGCCAACTTGATAGGCAAAGCTTCGGCACTTTCTGATTGTTCCGGTGCTTGTCTGCCCCTTTCTGCCATATATATATATTTCTATAAATGAGGCTACCTGTCATAGTGATGGGCCACCATAAATGTGTGAGATTAGAACCTGCAGGTTATCACTGCTACACATTTCCTTTTATTTTAATTACAAGGCTCTATATGCATTTTCCATGGAATCCTAAGGTCCCTCCAAAGGTTTTTATGGGTTCCTTGAGTAATGTGGCAGATTAATTTCCTGTCTCGTGATACCTACATAATTCCAGCACCTGTGGCATGGGAACAGTAGAGCAACTCCTTTTCTCTCAAGTATCTACTGACACCAGTGGTCTTTTTAGCTGCCTGTAAGGAGGGCATTCTTCCCATTGACTTAATTTTTTCCCACTAACCATGTAGGGGTACACTAAATAATGTAGGGGTGCACTAAAGTAAACCAACAATATAAGGGACTTTCTTCCCACTGACCACTAATGTAACAGAGAATTCCTAACACTAGCCACCAAATCAAAAATGAATGGAGCCATTTCTACACTTGCTGTCAATGTGACACTGTCCATCAATCTGAAATGGTCACCACACTCCCCACATATGTAAGGAAGCATTTATACACTTAACGCCAATGTAAAAGAACAGTATCTGCATTTCTTTTCATATTTTGTGAATATTATTAAAAATAATTTTGTAACTGAGAATAAAGGAGAGTAAAAAAATAATTAGCTGTGAGTTTCAACAGATTTTCACAATTCAATTGGTACGCCACATTCCTTATTTTTTAATTACTGTTATCATAGCTACAATTTACTGATGCTAATGTGAGCTATAGATATAATATTTTAGCAAAGGTTCCTTAAGACATTCTTTTTGTACAAATAAAGCCAGTTTGTATTTACCTCAGTGTTCTGTCTTGGCCCTCTTAAGAGAACTTTATTTTCTTAGTCTTTTTTTTTTCCTTAAGACATGAACAATATTTCAAGGATTCCTCAATGGTATTAAAAAAAAGAGTGAGAAATCCTGGTTTTGTAGCTGGCTAATTTTGTGGCATCTGCGTACAAACCCGACTCTTAAGATTGCATGCATTTTCTTTCCGGTTTGACTACATTTTACAAGCTGGACTATTGAAAATCATGCAATAAATGTATTTGGAAAACTGAAGAAAAAAAACTGCCGGTTGCATTTTGGTAAATCCCGACCCACAAAAAACCCATAGATGAAAAATGTACTATTGAATACATTGAATTTACCTTTACTTTATCTGTTTGATTCCTCCCATAATGTAGGCAGACTACAACAGTGGAACAGGGTCCTATATGTTGCAGGTTTTCTTTCACTACCTATTGAAATTCTTATGCATCAATATGCACCATTCTGTCTGTCAGGGGTCTGTAATAATAACAGATGTGGTCTCATTAATAATTGTATCCACTGTACTACTGGTGAATAACTGTTGATCATTGTCAGTAGATGATTCACTTTTTTATTTGTTCACCCAAGATTCACACATCTTTCATATGGGGTCAGTTGGAAAAAATTGTTAATCTTGGGTGAAAGTTGTGTGAATCTTGGATCAAAACATTGATATATAGACCCCTTTGTGTCAAAAATATAATTAGATCATTGCATACAATTGTATGCATTATAATAAATGAGTAGTAAAATATACTTCTTGACATGACCTTTTTCTGAATGGCTGAATGACTAGGAAAAAATGTAATTGTTATGGTTGAAATGAATCCGTTCTTTTGGAATGAGAATATAATACAAAGTGAATGTATTTGAGACTTCTTAAGTCATACTCTGTCTAGACGGGAAAACACTCATCAAGGTCATAACTGGTCCGTGAGCAATAGAGGCACATTTGTGTACAAATAAGCAGTGATATTAAGCTATGCTACATGCCTAAGAGAAAGTCCACCTTTGTGTAGGTGGTGAATATAAATATTAGATATTGCACAGATGGCATTATCTGAATTTAACAGCAGAGTTATAAATTATATAATTTTCACACAGTTCCTTACAAAAAGGTCAATTCATTATGCTTTATCAATTACTTTAATTGGGTTCATCATTTTATCTAATCATTTTCCAATGAAAACATAAAATATTTAGTTCAGACAGAAGGAATTGCAACCCCCCCCCCCCCAACAAAAAAAAGGAAACACAGTTGCAGTTGCAATGTGCCTGGACACTCATATGTAATCATGAACAATGAAGCACCTGTGATGGAAAAGAGTCATTTTAAGTGGTTCTAAAGCCTAAACATTTTTTACCTTAAAGTGGAGTTCCAGCTGGATTTTTTTTAAACTCCCCCCATGATGTTTGTATCTATATTAATACCAAACTGCATAAATAGGTAATGTTGGTTTTCTATATTTATTTATTTTTAAACTAACCTTGCTGTCCCCTCCGAGCATGCTTCCATCTTCAGTGTGGGCATATGAAGCCTACTGGTATGTCCTTCCAGGATACATCGCTTATCTCCGCCTTACATTGCGTCATTTCCGGTTTGGAAATAACGCAATGCTACCAGCGGAGGATGCCCATTGACTCCTGGGATTCATGAAACTCGTATTCCAGGAGCCAATGCGGCCACAACAAGGTACACTGGAAGAGGAGCAATTACCCTTTACAAATAAGGTAATTATACTACAGAAAAAAGACAAACACCCAATGCAGAATTATAAAGCAATAATGAACAGGCAGGCATAAATTTCAAAATGTGAGTGGAACTCCGCTTTAATGCATTCTATGCATTAAGGTAATAAAACACTCCACTTTAATTCCCCACCCCCAACACTTACCGGTCTCCTCTCCCAATTCAGCACTGTGCCAGTCTGCAGCATCGCTGCTCTCTCTTCCTGGCCTCACAGGAGAATCTGAAAGCAGCAAGAACCATTGGCTCCCGCTGCCGTTGGTCAGGACCAATGAGGAGGGAGCAGGAGACATGGAGGAGCATGACCTGTGTGTATCTATGGACACACACTGCCTGGCTCGGGAGCATGCATACACGGGTACAACTGTAACTGCTGGCTTGCTGAGGGGGCACTCAGAAGAAGGAAAGGGGAGCGTTGGTGTGTAATACTATTGCACAGAGCAGGAAAGTATAGCATTTTTTTTATTTTAAATAAAACAAAAAAATATCCTTTAAAATCATTTTAACTTTCTGTATATTTAAAGGATAAAAAAAATAAAACACTAGAAAACAGACTTTTTCCAGTTTGGCTAAGAATAATTTTAAAACAAGCATTACTATAGATATAGATAGATAGATGTATCCCTTGCCTGTTTTAAATTTGGCCTATAAATTACAAGGTATCAACGACACATCTAAAAACTCAACTTCCGGCTGCATTTAAATGTACCTATGCAGTGGGGTCCCTCCTACACTGCAAGGGTTAAATGAACAAGGAGCTAGGAGTGCACTGCATGGAAACATTTAAAAGCCACCCAGAGTTGGACTTTTATTGGTAAAGGATTTCTAAAGCCAAAAATTTTATATTTGCAGCTTATCAGTACTTACTGTAGATGAGGTGACTACATTCATTTTCTTTTTCAGGCTTTTTCCTTTGTTTTCATATGCTAATCCTCAAAATAACACATTTCTTGTCCCTTCTTTTCGTGGCTTTTTTCCACTGTATCAATGGGTGCAGCCATGGTTGTTACACAGGCTGGACTTCAAACATATTTGCTTTTGTTCATCTCATTTGCGTGTTAGATTGATAGGACAAGTAAGATAAGGCGCTTTGTGATTTCCTTAAGGCTGGGTTCACACTATGTGCGGCCGCAGGGGCACAGCAGGGGGTCCAGTGCACCCCCATTCACTGATTAAGGTCCGAATAAGGTCCGAATTTTTGGCTGAATTCTGACCTGAAATGGAGCTAAAGACACACAGAACTCTTCTGCTCCATTGAGAGCTGAGCACAGTCTCCTGTCATGCTAATTGGATGCGGAGAAACCTGTATCCAATTCGCAATAGTGTGAAACCAGCCTTAAAGCGGTAGTAAACTGCACCTTAAAAAAACCCAAAAACTTCCCCTGCAAGGCAATGTCATAATGTGCATTGAATACTAGCACATTATGAGAGACTAACCTTAAAACGAAGCACTCCAGCGGCACGCTGTTACTGCTGACAGGGCTTTCTTCTTCCCCTGGTCTTTCTTCCGGTTTTGTGGCCTCTGGCTACATGAGTGGCCAGGACCCCAATGACGTCCTGATAGCCCTCCGCTATGGCACGGGCTCTGAAGGTCCGGTATGGTATGCCTGACCTTCAGAGTTCATGCGCCATGACATTTCCGGCTGCTTGCAGAGTGAACTAAACAGTACAAGTTTAGGAAATATTCACAGTACCTTATTATAGGCTTACCTGTGCATACAAGTTGAAAAACAAAGTTTACTACCACTTTAAGCTCACAGGAAGTGACAAAGATACCGCATTTCTGATCAACAGTTACATTCTGTACTTGCAGAAAGTGTTTTGCCTAAAAAATTAAAACAAATGCAGCCACCACATCTAAGGACTGTTAACCTCCCTGGTGGTATGATTATTTCAGATTTTTGCATCTCAAAGCGGTACAATTATTTTGCATAGAAATTTGGCGTTTTATATTGTAGGTCTATAATTCTTAGCAATAACACACTTATGTAGTGATATAATATGTAGTGCAGGTAGAGAGTGGGCACCAATGTAGTGATTTATAAGAATATTGTGGTATAGTGGTATCGTGGGTATGATAATGAATTAGTAAGTACTCTTCCGCAGCAACCCAATTCTTCCAGAGAGATGCCCTTTATTGACTTCCAACACAGAACAAAGTCCAAAGTCCACAGATGACAAAAAATATCCAGCAGAGTATATCATTCAGAATCCCAAGTTCCTAGGTCCGTGCCTTCAAACACAGACAAGCCTAACTTACAACTATAGACTGAATGCCGTGTTATATTCACTAGGCATTGAATGGCTGAGCAATTTGATTGGCCGTTTCAATTTAGGACTTTTATTTGCTTCAGTCTTTCAGACAGACAACCCCCCAGCCGTGAACAGCTGCAGTCATAAAGCACCCCAATTTGCACTCCCGCATATCAACATCAACAAGTCCCCTTAGATATGTGTAATTAGATTAGATCAGTGGTTCTCAACCTTCCTAGTGCCGTGACCCCTTGATAAAATTTCCCAAGTTGTGGAGCCCCCCAACCGTAAAATTATTTTCATAGCGTGGGTTATCAGCACAAGGCAAGACAAGTAATTTGCGCCCCTAACCCATGGACATTTAGCACTCCCTGAGTCCCTAACACTCGTACAGTATTAAAACCCTTATGGTACATTTTAGGATGTACTACTCTTTCTCTTTGTTTTCCTTTCTTTCCCTTTTATCTCTCTCTATCCTAATTTTTTGTTTTTTTCCCCCATTCCTCTTTCTAGCCATCTTTCTTGTTCTTTCTCTTGTTCTTTCTCTCCCTTTTTCTTTGTTCCTCCCCCTCTTTTCTTCTCCCTTCCATGTATTCTCTATTTTTATTCCTGCTCTTACTTCTTGGTGGGGGGGGGGGTGGGGGGAGTTGGGATGAGTGGCAGTGTTGGCGGGGAGTTCTGATCAGCCAACTAATTTGCTCTTGATCAAGGTCATCTGCTGATCTGAGAACTGTAGTGGGGACCTTTAAGGGCAACTATAATCCCAGGTAGTGTTACTCAATGTGTCTCCGACTTTGTGGTGTTTCGTAGCAGTGACACCTATGCCGAAATCAGGAGATAGGGTCTCCTCCAGACCCTCCCACTTCACATTCCTCACCAGTCAGCTGACCTCTAGTCTCTGTCCCCCAGTCATGCCGTCAGGAACAGCTAAGGATTTGTTGACCCCTGGCAAATCATCAATTGACCCCCGAGGGGGTCCCGACCCCCAGGTTGAGAACCACTGGATTAGATTAACAGATACTACCTGAACACCCTTTTGAGCCCTTGAACACCTAATTTGTATTCTTGCAATTTTATATCAACAAGTCCCCCTGATATATTAGCCCCCCAGGAGGGAGCCTCCGCTAGGCCAACCCAAAACACTCCTTGATCCCATTGTTACCCCCTCAAGTCTAATTACCATCAATAAATACTTCTTCTATGGTCCTTTAAACAATGTACCCTTTGAAATGTTCAATTAGGTTAACAGCCCATACCTCACACCCCTAGGTAGACTTGCATAAGACTAACACATCAAAGAGTCTTCAGTTGACTTGGACAAATCATCCATTGTCAATTGAATTCTGGTCTGGTCAATATTGACTGTATGTGTACATACATATAATAATGTCCCACATAAATCGGTGAACATATTACAACATATACAACAACTTAGATCTGTCCACCAAGAGTCTCGTAGATATCCCGGGTATGATGAAGTTTGAAACACAAAATCATAAATTATAATATAATAAATAAATATTTAAAAAAATAATAATATAATAATATTAAAATAAATTTCCCCACGATTCACTATCGCTCAATTCTGCAAGTGTTCTAATTTACTATCGCTGTTTTCTAGCTCTAATTTACTATCGCTGTTTTCTAGCTGGTCTAAAGCCACTTTTGACGTAAAGGGACACTTTTTGGTTGCTATGGACAATCTCAGGTTTCCAGGCAGAAAGAACAGTATATATATTTTCTTGTGAAAAAAAAAGAAAGAACAGTATATATAATATAAAATTGCATGCAGGGCGTGGACCAAAGCACTGGGGACAAAAGGCAAGTGAAATGATTTCATACAGTACTGTAATCTGTAAGATTACAGTACTGTATGTGTGATGATTATTAAATTTTCTTGAATTTGCAGCCAGGCTCCGCCCCCGTGCGTCGCGACGCTCGCAGGGAACGGAGTCCGGCACAAAGAGGCTTTGGGCAGAGGACGGAGCCCGCAGACAGCGCAGGATCCTGGGGACAAGGTAAGTAACCTGCACCAGGATCCTGAGATGTACCATAATCCTAAGTGTGGCTCGGGGTTACCGCTAATGGTGCTGAAATTTAACCCCGAGCCACACTGGGGAATACCGTCAGGGAGGCTACGCTGCAATAGGCTACATTTTTGTTTGGATAAGCTTCAGTTACAGGCATGCTTTCATTTTTACAACAGGCAGTTATACAACATGCCTCTTTTTAAAACAAGCATTACTATAGATATAAAGTGATAACATTATCTTGGTATTTGTGTTGCTTATCTTGACAGTAAAAATAAAGAAATATTAAATAATTTACAAATTAAATTAAAGAGTAATTCCACTTTTGTTGAGAAAAAAAACATTCTCCCCGGGTGAGCTATTGCAAGGATTTTTTTCAGATTCCTACCTTATGTTATTCTGAAGAAATCACTGTGTGTTTGTCATTGCCCATGTGGGAACGTGAGCCTATTGGGAGTGGTTTCATAATTATCAATCATCTGCAGCACCTGCAGGGCACTAATGTGGAAAGTTGCTGGGCCTGCATCCCTTTAAAAGTGTTCATATTTGGAGTATCTCACCAAATATGAAATTTTGTTGCAGGGAATGAATGAAATCTGACTTGTATCTTAGACTTCTGGGAAAATCTGTGAGCCAATCACACAAGCAGGAAATTATGTTTCTGGTGGGTGGTCAGTACACATTCTGTCTGCGGAACGCCTCCAGGTAGCCATATTGCATTGCATTTTCACAAAATTACAGAGCTGCAGATTGAAAAGGAAAGGTCATTTTTATTAACGTTCAATTACAATATGACTTGTATTGCAATTGTATACGCTATATTATTTTTTCTTTATTTGCTATTTCTTTTCCCCATGAAAGTGGAGTTACTCTTTAAGGCTTTTTTTACATTCTGTATGTGTTTTTTGCTAATGCCTACAATACAATAAAACAAACCAGAAAAATCATATAAATAAGATAAAAAAATATTGAAAAAAAAGCCAAGAAAAACAGGGAGAACAAGGAGTTATAGTAAAAATAGTATTATATTATAGTATACTGTATCTAAAGGGTAAAACTGTTGGCATTTTTTGCCCTCTGTGTTTCACTTTACTTCTAATCTGTATATTCAACAGAAAGTGAGAGGATATGATTCTAATGTTAGTAAAACCCCTACTATCTTTTATGGACTCACATAATTGTGAGATTCATTGATCGCTATACCACAGCCCCATTTTTTGCTTTTCAGACATGTTTAAGGCCATTTCCTTGCATTACCACCAGTATCAGTATGGACGACACAACCCTTTTGGGAGTTTGTGACTGGGTTCAGCTTCCCGTAGGATCCTTATCCATTCAGCTCCCGGGAGAGACACTAGATGGCCCCCACAAGTTCAGCACCACGTGTCCACATTGTGCGTCAACATGTAAGTAGGGGGTGGACAATTTCCTTCCTCCTGACCCTCCTTGATCCTTCCCCTCTGTTCCAATCTCCCACTAGTGAGACTACGAGGAGATCATACTGGCTGTTATACATATATTTTTTTCTACAGATCACATCCTCCTGATGAAGCAGTATAATACCCGAAATGCGCCGAGCTAATTAACTTTTCATGATGCATATATGTTCCCACATATGTGATTTACTCTGTCAATGTTTATCTTTTCTATATGTAGAAACTGGCCATAAATGTTCTTTCAATCTATTCCTATATATATGTTGATACCCTTACATGTCAGTATCTGACATTTGGCTATTGGCTATGATGATCATTCAACTTACTATCTGTGTATTTATATGCGCTAGGCCAGTGGTCATCAACCCTGTCCTCAGGGCCCACTAACAGGCCAGGTTTTATGTATTACCTTGGGGAGATGCAGACTAGAATACGGCAATCACTAAGCAGCAAATGATATCAGCTGTGATGTATTTCAGTTTTCTTGCAAACCTGACCTGTTAGTGGGCCCTGGGTTGATGACCATTGTGCTAGGCAATGTGCATTTTATTAAAATAGTTTTTTTTTTGATCATTCAAAGTCCCATAACCCCCCCCCCCGCGTCTTGCTAAAATCCCCACTGTTGTCATGTGGAAAAATGTCCCCATTGAAGATTTCCCCTGTATTCCTGTTCTGGTGGCAACTGAAACATTTTGATTTACCCTCACTTTCATTCCTGGTGGCCAGGGCTTTTTTTCAGGCAGAACGTGCCAGAACGCCGTTTCGCCACCTATGCCAGACACAGATGGGGAAGCAGGGTGACCACGACATGAATGGGGGGTTGCATAAGCCAGCGATCGTATATAGTCCTGGCTGCAGCATGCGTGAGACAGTGGAGGGCAGAGTGATATCATCCGCACGCTGCCTTTCTCTGCAAACTGAATACTCTTTTCGGCGGCAGCCTCTCTTGGATCTGTGTAACGAGAGAGAGAGCAAGCATGTGACACATGTAGCCTGACTGCAGAGAAGCTGTGCAGACTTTCTTGGTAAACTATTCATGCAGGATGGGGCTTTGTTAATGCTGCTTGTATGTGGGTCTTTGAGTGTCTCTGAACTGGAGTGGGTTGTCTCTTTGCTGGATATGGGGCTGTTTTTTTTGCTGGTCATGGGCTGTCTCTTTGCTGGATATAGGGCTGTCTTTTTTGCTGCTTATGGGGCTGTCTCTTTCCTGAATATAATCTGGAAGTGCCTCTGAGTTTACTTTGGTAATAGCTGGATATTTCTAATGTTTTGTGCATTTTACTACATACCTTTTTATTAACAATCTTCATACAAATTACTTATATAGCCCCCCAAATTATACCTGTTCTCTAAAGGGGGCGGGGGTAGGAGGTGTAGAGGGTTGGAGACAAGGAGTGGTTCTAGGGGTGGGTAGGGGGCGGAGACAGGCATGGCCTAAGGGAGTGGGGTGAGTTCCTGCACCTTTTCTCTGAGAAAAAAAGCCCTGCTGGTGGCAATGGAGATTATAGCAAAGGTTCTAACCCTTTCCCACTCTATCCACATGTAAGAAAGGGAGTAACAAGGGGTTAATAAAGAGTACTATAGGAAAGATTTCTATTTTAAAAATAGTGAAAAACTTTTATTCTGCTGCCAGGCTTTCTTCACTAACTTCTCTGTAAAAAGGTACATTGTGTAAGTTGTAAAAAATTTGTAAAAAATGTATGTTGCGCTAAAAATAAAAAAAAATAATAATGATGATAATATTGATCAACAAAATAGTGAGTCCATGAGTCACCAACGTGACATGAATAAGTAAACAGGTATCTTGACCGTTGAATCACCAGCAGAATCCTCCACCTTGTGATTAAACCACCACCAATTAAGGATGTGCTCTTACCAGAGAACGTTGACCTCCTATTACGGGAGGTCAAAAAAGGCTCTTGTTTCTCAGATACTCCAACACCATTTGGAAATCCACATGGAGGAAGGCGGGGGAGATCACTTCAAACAGCCAGTGGGGAAATCAACAATTCTCTTGTTCCAACTGTAGCACCAAATGGCATACCCTCACAGTCGGTGCAGCTCCTTCCTCTTCCCACCCACCCACACTCACAGCCCCTTTCCATTTGATTGGTCTACATTGTGTAAGTTGCTTAGAAAACTGATACTAGCTGCAGTGTATCCATGTTTGTTTAGACTTTACCAATCACTGACCAGGCAAAGCTGTTTCTGAAAATGGTTTCATACACAGGTCAGGACTTTATCTGTCAAACTAACAAATGGTCCGATAAGATACAAGCGCAGGCATTGGCTCAGCATACATTGTAGAGATTTTCCTTGTTCATCTCATAAGCATTGGTGCGGGAACCAGCTTTCCAGCATCTGGCAGCAGGACACAGCTAGGGTTGCCACCTTTTCATCAAGTCAAACCCGAACACTTCGGTGGCGCGCACAGCAATTTTTGTTTGCACTTTACACTATAGGATTGTAAAAGACCTGGGACACCTTTGGGTACCCCAATAAGAGTAGTATTGCAGCGCATGTAGCGTCCTGTGATGAACAGTGGGTGTGGCCAAATTGTGTTACTAATGGGAGAAACTTAAGGAGCGTAGTTAAATCAAACAAGGTCAGTCTGTCCCCCTGTACAGTCCCCCCAGGTCAGTCTGTACCCCAGTACATCCCCCCAGGTCAGTCTGTCCTCCATTATAATCCCTTCTTGGTCAGTCTGTTCCCCAGTACATCCCCCCAGGTTAGTCTGTCTCCCAGTATAACCCCCCCCAGGTCAGTCTGTCCCCCAGTATAACCCCCTCAGGTCAGTCTGTCCCCAAGTATATTCCCCCCAGGCCAGTCTGTCCCCCAGTATAACACCCTCAGGTCAGTCTGTCCCCAAGTATAATCCCCCCAGGCCAGTCTGTACCCCAGTTAAAAAATAGATTACAGCGCACACATACAAAAATGACATTTAAATCCTGCAAGGCTATTTAAAAACACCTGAACATAATAAAAAAAATGGGGATTTGGTCACACCATATGGTCATATAGTGCTAAGCCCACTTACTGCGTCAAAGTACCCCATTATCAGGGGGTCCTACACTAGTAATAGAAAGAGCACTATATGACCATATAGTGTGACCAAATGCCGATATTTTTTTAATATGTTCAGGTGTTTTTAAATAGCCTTGCAGGATTTAAATGTAATTTTTGTATGTGTGCACTGTAATCTATTTTGTACTGTTTGTTGGTCTTATAGCAGCACCATCTTGAATGTAAACGCATTTTTAGGGTGTGCCCCCCAAGTATGATTTTGAATGTACCCCAGTTAAAGCGCCCACCACCAATATAATTAAAAGCACTGGAAGCAGATGGGAGGGGAGATAGAGATAGGAGGACTGGTGTTGCAGGGCTGCCATTGGTGTGTCCGGGTTTCAGGTGGAATGAAACCCGGACACAGGATCTAAAACCCAGAGTGTCCGGGTGAATCCCAGACAGGTGGCAACCCTAGACACAGCCCAGATTTATGGGATCCTGGCATTGTGTTGACATCTTAGTGCACTCCCAAACCTTGGAAGGCATGGTATTAAATGAAGATATTTTTAGAATGTCTACTAGAGGCAGTGTACTGTACAATTGCGGACTCGAGGGTACCCACAAGCATCGGAGGATTCAGGGATCATGAGGAGAACTTCAAGGAAACATAAATCGTGGGAGAAACCCCGCAAATTGAGCTCCTTTAGCAGCCCAGCCGGGACTCCTGTGAAGAAAGATGGCGCCGGCTCCTCCTCTTCACACAGATACACTGACATGCAGGCTGCTCGCACAGAAAAAGGGGATAGAAGCCAGGAAGAGCTACATACCAGATATGAAGAATCCTGTATACCTGATGCGAACAGCCCAATAAAGCAGAAAAGAAGGTTTCTTCTGCAGAAGGACATGTAAGTGATATCTCTCCTGATACTGACCACATGCTCATAAGCAATCCACATGAGGATAAGCTGCATTCATTCCCTATATAAGGACAGCCAGTCATAGACAGTGACCTAAAGGAGATGCTTCTGTCACTCAAAGGGGCAATCCAGCATGACATGAGAGAATTTATGCAAAAATCTAAAATGAAAACAGATTCACTAGGAGAAAGAGGGGATTATATTGAGGACAAAATAGGTGAATTCACAGAAGCACATAATGATTTGGTAGATGCCCGCTTTGAACTGGAAGACAAAATCAAACAGCTAAAATGAAATGTAGCAGACGTAGGGAAAAGGTTTAGACGCAACAATACTAAATTCTGTGGCATTCCGGAAAATGTCAAGAACTCAGTTTTAAAGTATGCCAGTATGGTTGCTCCGTGTGATTCTAGACCTATTTCCTACGATACATCATCAAGAATTGGTAATAGACAGGGCACACAGGCTGCCAAAGCCCTCTCACATACCAGAGAAACTACCTTGCGACGTGATTGCAAAAATCCACTTCTATCACGTAAAAGACCAGTTGATGCAATTTGCCCTTTAATATTCGCCACTCCCTGACCCATATGCGGGCATTATACTTTACTTGGATCTGTCTCAAGCAACTATACTGGCATGCAAAAATGTAAACTCAATTACCAAGATAATCAGATAATCACAAGATTATTTACAAATGGGGATTCCCCACTAAGCTAATGATTGAACGAAACAACACCTCCTATACAATATACTCAATCAAAGATGGTCTACAAATCCTCAAATCCTGGGGGCCACTGCCAGATGACAAAGCTACTAGCACAAGCAAACATCCCCCAGAGAAGATCTTCCAGCAATGGCACAACAGCCCTGGCTGACCAAGATATATATTTTTTGACACCAACTACCTCCTAAGCTCTCCTCCATGTTTGTACAAAAAGATCTCTCTTGGGTCACACAACCCTTTAGGAGATCTTCTGTGTTGACGGCTCATTATCTAACCCCATTAACATTGAATGTGCAGAGAACACTGCACCCACGAGTTGCAAGGCGACTCTTCATTTCTTTATAAGTTATGGTTTCATTTGAATTACTGTTTAGGTTTTCCCATGGAAGCTACAGGTCTCTGGGAACAATTATCAACGTTTTGGCTCTCCTTCAATCTAAAGAAATGTTTTACCTGCTGATCAAATCAACATGGCACAACTTAAGATCCTATCTCTCAACGTAAAAGGTCTCAACAGCCCTTATAAAAGAAAAGCTCTTTGGAATGATGCAATGAAAACCAGTAGTGACATACTATGCATCCAAGAGTCTTATTTCACCAGAGACAACTCTCCTAAATTCTCTTATCATAAATTCCCACATATGTTTTTTTTCCAACTATGCCAAGAAAAAAAGAGGAGTTGTCACAATTATAAGACCTCTTTTACACTGGAGTGGTGTGGGCGTTAGCGGTAAAGTGCCGCTAGCTTTAGCGTTGCTTTACCGCTGTCATAGCGGCACTTTTCGGCCGCTAGTGAGGAGCTTTTAACCCCCACTAGTGGAGGACAAAAGGGTTAATAGTGTCCGTGTTGTGATGCTGCCGAATCGCTTTGCAGGCGCTTCAGCAGCGCTGCCCATTTATTTCAATGGGCAGGGCGTGTTGGGAGCGGCGCACCGCCCCAAAGATGCTGCTTGCAGGACTTTTTTTCCCATCCTGCAAGCGCACTGTGCCAGTGTGAAACCACTCGGGCTTTCACACTGGGGAGGCATGAGAGGCGCTTTACAGGCGCTATTTTTAGTTATTTAATGCCTGAAAAGCACCTCAGTGTGAAATGGGTCTAAAAGACTCTCTCCTTCCGGCTGCTGGACTCCAAAACTGACCCACAAGGAAGATACCTGATACTAGCTGCGAATATAGACAATACTACCTTCACCATTGCAAATTTGTACACTCCCAACAAACAACCCGTGCAATTCATCAAAAAAAACTAAAGAAAATACATAAATTCAAAAAGGCAATCTTATAATTTGGGGAGATTTTAATGCTCCAATGGACCCTACCATAGACACCTCCAAAGGAACCCATACAATAACAAACGGAGTGACTAACCTTTTCTCGAAAGAGGACCTCTTTGACCCCTGGAGATGTCTATGCTCAACTGAAACAGACTTTACATTTTTCTCTAATGTTCATAAGTCTTATACGCACATTAATTTCTTCATCATGGATAGATTTCTCCTGCAGAAAATAACAGATGCACAGATCAGATCCATAATATCTTCTGTTTGGATCATGCACCGATCTTACTAAACATGAACCATTTACCTACCAATACCTCACTTTGGAAAAACAACACCTATATTCTTTCGCAGGAGAAACATCTGTCTGTGATGAAGGAAAAATGTAAATCATTTTTTGCAATTAATGAACAACCTTCTACCTCTACCACCAACCTCTGGTGCACACACAAGGCCTCTATTAGAAGTATATTAATATAAAAAGCTTCCAGGGAAACAAAAAAAAAACTACAAACAATTAACAACCTAATGGACACCATCTCTAAACAAAAAACACAAAATTTCCCCCAATACCCCATCCCTCTTACAACAACTAAACACCACTAGAAATTAGCTAATTTCCAACCATGAGAAATACCTAAAAAAAACTCAAACTGAACCACTATTCCCAAATATTGTTAGTCTCCCAACTACACCAAAGGCAAAATAGATATAAAATCCAAAAACTGTTCCACCATAATAGTCAGGTAAAAGCATCTATAATCCACAAGAAATAGTAGACACTTTTTCAGAGTATTATGAGCTCCTATATACAGTAATTTAAAGAAAGACAAAGAAACTCCCCAACCCCTACCAACTGAGATAATACAATTTTTAAACAAAGTCCAATTACCCTTATAAAACCCTTATGTGGACCCCAATACCTTCTAAAAACTCAACAAATTAATCTCTGTTGAAGAGACATGCAAAGTCATTTAAACCTTGCCCCTGAACAAGGCCCCAGGAGCAGATGGTTTATCAAGCGAGTATTATTAAGCCTTTATTGATATCTTATTACCGTACCTAACAAATATCTTTAATCAAGTAGCCAATAATAAGACCTTCCCAAAGAAAATCCTAGAAGCTATTATTATCACAATCCCAAAGCCTAGTAAAGATCTCTCTTCCCCCAAAAACTATAGACTTATATCATTATTGAACTCAGATTTAAAAAGATATACTCTAAGATACTGTCTAACTGCCTACATGGTGTGACACCATACCTCATAGAAGCTGATCAAGTGAGATTTGTTAAAGGCCGACAAGGTCCAGATGGCACTAGGCTAATGATCAATTTCATCAATTATGTTAAGCACAGTCGAGTCCCTTTTCTACTTCTAGGTTTGGACTCAGAGAAGGCATTCTATAGAGTTCACTGGGGGTACCTCTCATAAACCCTATTAAGATTTGGGATTTCCAGATTTATACATGAAGCCATAACGTCTTTATACACATTGCCTTCAGCTAGAGTGTTCACTTCTGGCAACATCTCTAAAAGCTTTCATTTATTGAATGGTACAAGATAAGGATGTCCGCTTTCTCCTGTAATATTTTATTTAGCTATTGAACATCTGGCAGTAGCCATCAGAACAAACCCGAACATCAAAGGTATTAAGATCGAACAAACTGAGCAGAAATTGGAGTTATTCGCAGATGATATCATTTTAGCATTGTCTAATCCAGAAAGGTCTCTGCTTGAGGTTCAACGAGCTTTAGATAGTTTTGGAAGCATCTCTTATTATAAGATTATTAGTGCTAAATGTTTTGCTTTACCAATGAACATTACACCAAACACGCTTGACCTCCTACGCTTCAACCACCATTAAATTGGGACAAACCATCTATCTCATACGTAGGGGTCCAACTGTCTTATACAACCTCCAAATTGTTTGACGTAAACTATTCCAAACTCCTAATCCAAGATGATCTCCAAAATATCCAAAAACTCAATTATCTTGGATTGGAAGAATGGCGACATTCAGAATGCTAACTTTGCCAAAAATCCTGTATTATTTCCGAGCTCTCCCCATTCTAGTACCATCTGAATGTTTTAGGCAAATTAATTCCAAACCAAATAATCTAATATGGCAGGGCAAAAAACCTAGAATTGCTCTTGCAATATTAACTACAGCTAAAAAGAAAGGAGGCATGAATCTACCAGATGTCCATCAATATTATATAGCTTCACTTTTAGATCAGATAAAATACTGGTTTGTCCCAAATACTGACAAACTATGGTTGAATATTAAAAAAGTAACCACAGGTTATGATTTATTTGCCCTGTCAGTTGCATACACTTTACTTCCTAAAGTAACAATACCTCCTTATTTAACAATTACATCCACACTGGCAGCATGGAAATACATGTTAAACAAAACACAACATACAGAGGACACAATAAAAGTACATGCACCTTTAAGAGTAATAGATTATTGTAAAGCTCGCCTCTCTGTTAACTCTTTCATAACACAAGGATTCCAATTTTACTCTACACTATCTGACAAACACAAGAATATAGTAACAAACAAAACCAATAAGGGAGACTAAAACACTTCAATCCTGATGTTAAATTAGTACTTCCTGCAGAACTCTGTCAATTTCTTTCCTGAAACAAAAGGTTGAATACCAAAGGTATATTCTTTTTTTATAACTTTTTGTCCTTATTTCACATTAACATGAAAAGCACCAACATAATCTAATAGGGAAAAAGAACTAGCCCAAACCTTCTCCTGAAGGTCATGGCAAACAGCCATCAAAATAAATTACTTCACAACATCTTGCATCAAACACTGGGAAAATGCTCTAAAAATATTAAATTGCTGGTATATGACACCTTATAAACTTTCCAAAATATATCCGTCCTCCTCACCTATATGTTGGAGATGTAATGACCAATTGGGTATACCTGTAACACACATTTTGGAACTGCAAAAATCTTTCCATCTTCTGGAATTTCATCCTTTATTGCATCCCTTACAGGTAATCTAATACCTTTTACACCTGCAATAGCCCGATTGGGAATTCATCTTGATATTTACCCTCTGAACTACAGAAATATTGTTGCAAATGTCTTAATAGCAGCTAGGTAGGCTTACCATAGCCAAGCTTTGGAAATCCAATAATGCTCCCAATCTTTCCGATGTCATTGTGAGACTAAATACGCAGGCTCATTATGAACTGATGTTAGCTCACAAGAATTTCAGCACCAGCAAATTTAAAAAGACCTGGCAAGTCTGGTTGACACACCCCAGAGCATCAAAATATCCGAAAGATTTCAATAAGCATTGAATCTACTCTCTACCTTCTGGTCCCCCCCCCCCCCACTCTACAATAAGAAACAAGCCCTATTGACAGTATGGTCCCATTGGGGTCAATTGGGCTCTATTGTTCCTAACAGTGAGTACATACTGTATGTCAATATTATTCTATGCATTAATCTGACTGTTAATATTAATGGTTAAATATTCTGTTTATATATGTTTCTGTTCCTATATCTACTTGAATATGTCTCAAAAGTACTTGTTATATACATTTGATTCTTTAATTAAAAGTGTAAAAAAAAAAAAAAAAAAAGCTTGAGACTGACATATATTTCACAGTCACTAATCATATGTTAACCTGCCTCTGAAATGTGAAATTGATTGGGGATGCTGGATATACTTTATAGAGGGAGAAGGTTGCTTTGCACAGGCCTCAGGCACTTACATCTACTGCCCCCTACATATACTGCATGCACATGTATCTCTGTTCATGAGCACTTTATCTTTTCTTCAAAAGGTATGATCAACACTTACTCTATGCCCAATAATAGGATAATACATGCTACTTGGGGCCAGTTTTATACTTCTTGTTGCCTTAGGCTTGTGCCTACTCTTGCCTACCACAGTTAACTGACTAGCCATAGTATCACACTAGCAAGATTAGATGTCATAGCCAAACAAGGCACACTGAAGTTTGCCCACACTGCATCAGTAAACCTGGAATCAACGACTCAAAGTGTAAGTTAAATTGTCACCTTAATCTGCTCCTAGGTCAGTTCTAGGTACAGTCCCAAAGTGGGTGAACTTTAAGTACAAGGTACACTATTGCAACAAAGACAACCCAGCTGCACTGCAAAGAAATGTGTCACTGACAGTCAGTAACATAACCTGTGGGTAGTGTGTTTCCCCATTCAGCCCTGCAATTCTAATGCCCCGTACACACGATCGGACATTGATCGGACATTCCGACAACAAAATCCATGGATTTTTTCAGACGGATGTTGGCTCAAACTTGTCTTGCATACACACGGTCACACAAAGTTGTCGGAAAATCTGATCGTTCTAAACGCGGTGGCGTAACACACGTACGTCGGGATTATAAACGGGGCAGTAGCCAATAGCTTTCGTCTCTTAATTTATTCTAAACATGCGTGGCACTTTGTGCGTCGGATTTGTGTACACACGATTGGAATTTCCAACAACGGATTTTGTTGTTGAAAAATTTTATAGCCTGCTCTCAAACTTTGTGTGTCGGAAATTCCAATGAAAAATGTGTGATGGAGCACACACACGGTCGGAATTTCTGACAACAAGGTCCTATCTAGACATGTGCATTCGTTTTCGTCCGAATGCATTTTCGTCCGAATTTCAGGTATTTTCGTTATCGTTTTAACAAACGATAACGAAAGTGCAGAGTCCGAAAAACGAAAGATCCAACATAAACAAATGCTTTATTTTCGTTTTCGTTGCTACAACAGTTCGATATAGATAGGAGATTCGACATGATGATGACAATAACAATCTGTGTCCATCAAACCTGTGGTCGAATGTGCCTAACCTTAACTATATTAGTCCAAGATTATTCTACACAGAGAGAAAAGATTCGACGTAGAGAGAAAAGATTTGACGTAGGGGAGGAAAGATTCGATGTAGGGGAGAAAAGATTTGACGTAGGGGAGAAAAGATAAAAAAAATAATGATGATGATGAATGTTATTGGCTGATTGTAACCAAAAAGGAGGAGCAGTAAAATAGCTAGAACTAAGTACACACATACTTTGGCTTATGGTGTCTGTTGAAAGTTCTAAGAAGATTCGACGGAGCAGGTAAACTATACGGTGTCGTACAGTTTAGCTGCTCCGTCGAATCTTCTTTGAACATTCGACAGACACCATAAGCCTTTAATGACAGATACAACCTTAATTTGGATTTTCGGACGAATGCAATTTTCAACGAAAAACGAAATTAATAAAAACGAATTTCGGGAGTAACTAAATAAATTTATTTTTCGGACAAAAACGAAATTCCGAAATGAAATATTTCAGTGTGCACATGTCTAGTCCTATCACACATTTTCCGTCGGAAAATCCGACCGTGTGTACAGGACATTAGTCTTGGTTGACTACTGAGAATTTTAGCATTAGGCCCAGTTCACACTGGTGCAACAATCGCTCCGACTTTGAGAGCACAAGTCACATGACATGCAAAAATCTATGTTTCCCTAAGAGAGCCATCTTAACTGGTCCGACTTGTGTCGGTCCGACTTTGGAAAAGGTTCCTGCACTACTTTGGTCAGACTTCTGATTTCAGCCCATAAAATTGAATGGAAGTCTAATCCAAATTGGATCAGCATCTTAACTGATCCGACTTGTGACATGCGACTTGTATTGAATGCAAAATGTATTGAAAAAATGCTGTGGAATCCCCCCAAATCCATAACCTTATCCAAGCATTGAGCCCGGCAAGCCAGTAAAGGAGGGGGGACAAGCGAGTGCCCCCCCTTCCTGAACCATATCAGGACACATGCCCTTACCATGGGGGGGTGCTTTGGGTTGAGAGAATGGCAGGAGACAGTGTCAGAGGAGGAACGATTTTTTTTCAGCGGATCGGCGGCAGCGGAAGACATCGTGATTCACATTTTTAATAAAGCACTTGTCAAAAACCATCTCATGTTTTTATTATACTACACTGTTTTTTTGGGTGAATGGGTAAGGGTACTATGTACCCCAAACTCATTTACATGGAGGGGGCCGGGGATCTGGGGAAAGATTACGATAAGCCCCCCTCCTGAAGATCCCCACAACCACAGCCCAGGGTTGTGTGAAAGAGGGCCTTGTCCCTATCAACATGGGGACAAGCACTCATCCCCCCATGTTGAGGGCATGTGGCCTGGTATGATTTAGAAAGGAGGGCCCCTCCCTTTCCTGACCTGCTAGGCTGCATGCTCGGATAATGTCTAGTATGGATTTTGGGGGGACCCCACACCAGTGTTTTTTTGGATTTTGGCATGAGGTTTTCCCTCAAAATCCAGTCGGGGGGGACCCCACGCTGTTTTTTTTATTTTGGCGTGGGGTTCTCCTCAAGATCCATACCAGACCCAGAGGACCTGGTATGGATCTGGGGGAAGCCAACGCCATTTTTTTTTATAAATTTGGGTGAGCTTTCATTCAGAACCAAAGAAAAATTGTTTTGATTGGCCAAAGGACATGCTGCACTAATCTCAAAATCAGATCAAAATGGATTCCTATTCATTAAAGTCGCATGGAAGCTGGACTGAAGTCGCAGGGCAAAGTTGGATCAAAAGTCATGCAACTTTTGTGTCGCACCAGTGTGAACATAGCCTTAAGGCTGCTGGTGATCAAAAGTGTTCATTATGACCCACTAAACGAATACCCCATGCCCCAGACCTTGCCTGTTTTACATTTGGCCTAAAAAATTACAAGGTATCGACTGCACATGGATTTAGAAGGAACACTGCATGCAGAATTATCTTAAAGCCCAACTTCAGGCTGCATTTAAATGTACCCATGCAGTGGGTTCCCCCCTACACTGCAAAGTTTAATTGAACAAGGAACAAGGAGTGCACTGCATTGAAACATTTAAAAGCCACCCAGAGTTGGACTTTAACTGTTCAAGCATTTTTAAACCCAAAATCAAAAATGTAATATTTTGCAGCTTATCAATACCTAGAGGAGGTGACCACATTAGTGTTCTTTTTCAGGCTTTTTTTCCTTTATTTTCATATGGTAATCCTCAAAATAACACATTTTTTCCCTTTATTTTATGGCTTGTATCCACTGTAGTGATTTCTTTTAAGATCACAGGAAGTGACAAAGATATTGCATTTCTGATTAACAGTTACTTTCTGTTCTTGCCTAGAAAATGAAAACATGCAGCCACTGCATCTAGAAACCTTTAAGCTGCAATATGCTACATTTTGTTTAGATATGCTTCTGTTACAAGCATGCTTTAATACTTACAAGAGGCAGTTATACGGCATGCCTCTTTAACTTGCTTTGTGTGCTGTTGAGCTTTCTTAGGTAGTCTCCTGAGGGTTGTGTTCTATGCACACTATCTTTCCTGTCTTCTTGAATGGCATTGCTTCCATCACTATAAAAACCATAATGAATGTAGCTTGTGTCGGATACAGTAATAGCATGTAATACAATTTCAGGCTCAGTGACGCAAAAGCAAGTTTAATTACGGGAAATTTAAATGCTTCGTTGTCAGTACATCCCAAGAAAGACTAATAGATAGTGGCTGTGCTTGAATATAACAAAGGATTAGCTGAATCCTGAAGGTGGGTGCAAAAAAGAAGCCTCAAACAAGCAACTGTCCTATTACTAGAAACTCTCTATAAAAAGGAAACTTTTGTAGAAGTGATTAGACAGAGAACTTGATTATCTCTGTGCCTCTTATTAGATTAGCTTCCCGGCAACCGAGCAATTTGGTCCAGCTGCAAATTAACAGGGACCATAATTTTTATGGAAACCTGGGATAAGTGAAATATGTAGACCATTTCTGGTTTCTTTTAAAAATGCTAGTGACCATGCTGATTAAAAAAACAAAAAAACAACTTAAAGCCAATGGCCTGGAAAAACTATGCATATCAGGAGTTCTGGCTGATTTTATTGGCCATATGCTTATACCAGGTCAGTGACTAAAAGATGGTAAAGAGAGACAAATAGGGAACTTTTTAGAAGTGCATCAGTAATGTGATTCCATAAGAACAGATTTACTTCAACTCCGTATGCAAAATTCTACCATTAAAATAACTCTATCATCTAAAAAATGCATTCAAGTGTAACATTTAGGCATCTGCAGGTACCTGTAGCAGGCTTCAAGTCCTGCATTTATGCTTGTATCCTGGGCCATTCTGGTGGGCAAAGTTCTGACACTTGAAGGTAGTGCCAGAGGTAGTCCATCCCTTTCTGCCTTTGACACATTCGTGTGGGAGCTGCCAGTCGAGACACATGCTGGAGAAGAAACGGCACGGAGGTGTGTCGATGACCTCATCGGCACACTACAAGGTAAATATCTCCTAAATAGCGCACCTTTCGGAGATATCTTCAGGACATATAGGTAAGTCTTATTATAGGCTTACCTACAGTGTCTTGCAAAAGTATTCACCCCCTTGGCATTTTTCGTGTTTTGTTGCCTGACAACCTGGAATTAGCATGGATTGTTTGAGGATTTGCATCATTTAATTTACAGAACATGCCCACAACTTTGAAGATGTTTTTTTTTTATTGTGAAGCAAACAACAAATAGGACAAAATAACAGAAAAAGTCAATGTGCATAACTATCCACCCCCCTAAAGTCAATACTTTGTAGAGCCACCTTTTGCAGCTATCACAGCTCCAAGTCGCTTTGGATAAGTCTCTATGAGCTTGCCACATCTTACCACTGGGATTTTTGCCCGTCTTATGGGTTTCATAACAAAGGGGTGAATACATACCCACATGCCAATTATCATTTTTTTTATTTCTGAAAAATAGTTTTATGTATCTATACATGCATTAGGAAATCGTGGCATCACCACATTAATGCTGAGTTTGTGGAGGCTTCTGATCTAATTCAAATGTGAAAAAAACTGCTGCAAATATAAGCCTTGAGCCTCGCTAATCACTATTTATTGCTCAACATTGCAGTTCAGGTCCCTGCAGTGTGCACCTATACCCCAATAAAGAAAGGTTAAATAGACTGTGCCTGATCCACAGGTTAGTCTATTTGCTTATCTGACTGTTTATGGATTGGATTTTCCTGTGAATTGTTGGGACCACATTTGCACTCAGTTTGTCTTTCTTTATTCTGATTATCTGCCTGTTATCATCTGTGTTGCTATTGTCAGTCATTGCCCTGTTTGCCTAATTGGAACCAGGACCCTGTACAAGATATTTTTGTTTGCGCCTGTTCTTGCAGCTTTCTGACTATGACTCTATCTTTTGTTTGCTCTGACCATGTGTCTGTAGGCTTACACTGCACTAATGTCTGTTCTTTCTGTTAGTCAGCTGTCACCCTTGGTGACACAATGGGTCCTCTAACCCCCACAATGTCTTGTGGGGTGTAAAGCAATAACAAATTTGTCTCGTTATCAGGACATTTCTTATCTAGCTGTGGAGCTTCTGTTTGGCTCAAATTATTCTCCTAAGCAATGTGAAACTTCACATAACCAAAATGGTTTGAGGTCCCTTCCAGGTAACACCACTGCTATCTCATACAGGGGTGCCTGCATATCACAGTGCAGCCTAATATATATTTTCATATGCAGCTTTCCCCAAACTGAATTTGCAAGTTTTTCCTTGGGGTGCCTCCAATCTTTCCCCTGCTCACTGCTACATGCCACCATTCACCACCCCACTGTGCTATCTGTGGTACTAGTAATTTCTCATGGTTGGGATGCTATTCTGCCCTCTTAAGAGTTTCTTCACTCTACAGAGCATATATTCTGGTCTTTTTTACTGGTTGGGTTCTTCCTGGGTTCTTCATGTTCTTCTCCAGATTTGTCACGATGCCCTCTTGTTCTTTAGGGTCCCTGTGCTGTAGCACAGTTTGCGAAGGAAATATTTCCATCCTGTTCTTGCTGCATTCACAGAATATGCCAAATAGGGGCAAGCAGAATGAAGCAGTTGGAAATCTTAATCTGGTCTACTATACCCTCAGCCAGTAATGAGAATGAATAAGTTGGTGTCACAGATCACACACATGCTCGGTATTGGTAAAAAGACAAAAAGTATTTCTACAGTCACATACTGGTCAATTAACTAAGCTTTCTGCATCATTATATTGGTTCAAGGAGTGAGTGGTGTGTGCCATATTAACCAAGCAGATAAACTTCAGGTCTATCTGCGCTACCTGTGCCAGTTTCTATTTTAGAGTGAAATAGAAATTAGCACAGGTCTGCCCCTAATTAACAGAGCTCACATCCCTCTCTCTGTGATTACACTACACAAGCGGGGCCTGCAGGATTAACAACCCTGTTTCTCCTTCCCCCTCTGAGCTGAGCAAGAGGATGGGTTTAGCAGAGAGCCTAGGGCATGCAGCTTCAGCTCTCTATTCTCTGTGCTGCTTGTCACAAACTTGGCAGAACAGATAACTGATCACTCCTATTTAACAAAGGGGACATCTGAATAATTTTTTATGTTTATAAGAGTGGTGCAAGCCCAAGTTTGCACCACTCTTTGTTAATTCCCCCCATATTGTCCTAATATCCATTACAATTCTGTGATTAAATTTCCTGTATCTGTTAGAACAATGCACTGTATGTACCTGTAGAAATAAAAGGCTTTGATAATTACCATTCTGTTACATTTACAGACATTAAATCTCAAGCCTGAGCTTCTGTGAAAACTGGAAATTCTTTACACAGGCTCAGTGGAGCAAAGCAGAACAAAGCGGGAAGGTTACAATAGAATTTTACAGGCAAGACCAACTGTACAAAAACTCACTGGCAGATAGTAGATGAAATTGAAAACCTGAAAACGAGTAGCTATGATCTTCGCACACTGTCAAAAGATCTGAAAAAGTAATAGAGAGAGCTTCCTTTAACTTGATCATCATTGTGTTCCATATCCAGGCTGGTATTCATCCTGCAGTTATTCAAAGAAAGTTCAAAACATAATATAAAAGATGAAAAAAAAACTTTAACGAGATGAAAACAGTAGAGGATTTTATGACATATTCAACACAACACAATGCCTGTGACAGTGATGTATCATTACTTAAACTGTAGGTAATTATGCTATTCTGCAAATCAGATAGACTGGGATTCAAAAATCATGATGTGAGAACATATAATAATTAAAAACTCACACATGGCTTTTTCAATAAAATTGAATTGGCAGTTTCACCTTTAGCATTAATTGCCAAACAATTTATTTGTTCTTTATGACGTGAATTCAACGTTCTACAGACATTCCTGGTCTACGTTGTTATGATTGCTTCACACCATTTTTACAGATTTGTATTCTGCACATTCACCCCGTTCTACCACATCGCAAAGTTGTTCTGTTGAAATCAGATCCGTTGACTTGCCTACCATCTGTGTGACTCAGCAGACATCAAAGTTCATCAGACCAACCTATATTTTTCTAGTTTCAGCTGTCCCATTTTGGTTAGCTTTTACCAATTGCCTCAGCTTTCTGTTCTTGGCCAGCAAGAATGGAACCCAAAGTGGTCTTTTGCTATTGTAACCCATTAACCACAAGGTTAGACATGTTGTGCATTTTGAGATGCTTTTCTGTTCACCACAATTGGCAACATTGTTTATTTGAGTAATTGTAGCCTTTCTGTCGGCTCAAACCAGTCTGGCCATTCTCCTTGGACCAGTCACATCAACAAGGCGTTTCTGTCTGCAGAACTGACACTCTCTGGATGTTTTCTGTTTACTCAGAATTATGCCAAACAGGGTCTTTCAAGCTCAGCATTTTTTAGAGTTTATCCTAGTGGACTATTATCTGTTCGACTATTGTGTTTGAAAATCCAGGAAGATCAGTTACATCAGTGGTCCTCAACCCTGTCCTCAGGGCCCACTAACAGGCCAGGTTTTATGTATTAACTTGGGGAGATGCAGACTAGAATACTGCAATCACTGAGCAGCAAATGATATCACCTGTGATGGATTTCAGTTATCTTGCAAACCTGGCCTGTTAGTGGGCCCTGAGGACAGGGTTGATGACCACTGAGTTACATAAATACTTAAACCAGCCCGTCTAGCACCAAAAATCACGCTATGCCCAAAATCACAGAGATCATTCTGGTGTTTGATGTGAACATTAACACTGAATTCCAGGCAAACAGTACAAAATATATACACAGACATGCAATACATGTAGATATTCAAAAGTGGTCAATATAGTGAACTTGGTGTAGAGTCAATTCACTTTAAGGTCATCACAGAGGACAAGGGGGCACTCTTTACGTCTGGAGGAAAAGAGATTTATTCTCCAAATATGGAAAGGCTTCTTCACAGTAAGAGTTTTGAAAATGTGGAAGATCTGGTTCTGGCCAACTCAGTATATTGTTTTAGGAAAGGCCTGGATTCTTTTTTCAATCTGATTAACTATGTAACTATGGGGTAGATTTACTAAAACATCTGCTGTTTGAAGGTGTACCAGTAAAGAAAAAAGTTAGAATTTATAATTACCTTACCCCATCTTCCACATTGGTGGTGATGACATTGTCCTTCCAGGAAGATTTCTGGGAATTGCAGAGCAGAAACAGTTTTATGAGTAGACATTCCAGTCCATTGCAAGAACATCTTTTTTTCGCAAGATTTCAGCTGCTTTGTATTCCCCAGGATCTAGCAGGAAGGATTTTGATGTTACCTTTATACTGTATAGGCACCATTGATAGAAGACGAGGGATAACACAAGTAGAAATCTAACTTTTTCCTTACAAATAAGCCTATTAATACCAGGTAATTTTTACAGTGGAAGCAGGCATAGACAGTATAGTGTTACTGCAAGAACGGCTTTAACAAATTTAAAAATTGTAGCTCAAAGGGTAATTCCACTTTCATGGTGGAAAGAAAAATTAGCAAATAAAAAAAAAAATAGCGAATACAGCTGTGACTCAAGTCATATTGTAATTGAATGTTATTAAGAATTACCTTTAGTTTTTCATCAACAGCTCTGTAATTTTCTGTATAATGCAATGCAGAATGGCTGCCTGGAGGTGTTCTGTACACTGATGGTGTACATCAGTGCCATTAGATACACATCCGATTTTTGGCATCCCCTGCAACAAAAATTTAATTTTTGTTGAGACCCCCTTCAAGGATAGCACGTCTAAAAGGATGCAGACCCTGCCAACTTCCTAATTAGAGCCCTGCAGGTGCATCAGCTGATTTAACAATTATAAAGCCACTCCCATACAGATTCACTTTGTACATGGACAAAGACAAACAAACAGCTAGTCCTTCAGTATAGGAAATGGTAGGACTCTGCAACAAAGTTTGTTAAAATCCCTGCAATGTAAATAGATCACCCAGAGAGGAATGTATTTTTTCTCAACAAGAGTGGAGTTACTCTTTAACCTTATATTAAACCTTTTATGCCAATATGTTTTTGGAAGTTCAATTGTAAGCCTGCAGCATGTGATTAACCCCTTCCTGTCCGCTGGCCGTCAAATGGGGGGCGGCGCCACTCTCATTCTGGGTGGACGTCATATGACGGCCGCCCAGAACGACCGTTCTCGCGTGACCCCGATCTGTGTAAAGACCCACAGCCGCGGCTCTTTAACCATGTGATCGGCTGTGTCCAATCACAGCTGGTCATATGTAAACATGGAGATGCCAGTAATCAGCGCTCCTCGCCTCACACTGACAGAGTGTGAGGATAGGAGAGCCGATCAGCGGCATCTCCTCACAGAGGACATCTAGGGATGTAATCAGGGCACTGATCATCAGTGCCCTGATTACAATTAAGTGCCACCAGTGCCAGAACTCTGTGCCCACCACTGCCAGCAATCAGTGCCAATCTGTGCCCACAAGTGCCAGCAATCAGTGCCCACAAGTGCCAGCAATCAGTGGCCATTAGTGATGCTAGTGAGTGCTGACTATCAGTGCTGCCCATCAATTCCCATCACTGCTGCCCATCAATGCTCATCACTGCTGCTCATCAATGCCACCCATCAATGCCCATCAGTGCCACCTATCTGTGCCCACCAGTGCCGCCTATCTGTGCCCACCAGTGCCGTCTATCTGTGCCCAGTGCCCACCAGTGCCACCCATCAGTGCTGCCTATCAGTGCTCATCAGTGCCACCTATCAGTGCCCATAAGTGTGGCATATTCGTGCCTCCTTATCAGTGCCCATAAGTGCCGCCTCATCAGTGCCCATAAGTGCCACCTCATCAGTTCCCATCAGTGTAGCTTATCAGTACCCATCAGTGCTACCTCATCAGCACCCATCAGTGAAGGAGAAAAATTACTTTATTGCAACATTTACTGACAGAAACTAAAAAATTTTTGGTCTTTTTTTTTTTTTTTTTTTAGGAAAAAATAAAAAGCCCAGGAGTGATTAAATACCACCAAAAAAAGCTCTATTTGTGTGAAGAAAATGATCAAAATTTCACATGGTTACAGCGTAGCATGACCGCGCAATTGTCATTCAAAGTGTGACAGCGCCGAAAGCTGAAAAATGGCCTGGGCAGGAAGGGGGTGTAAGTGCCCTGTATTGAGGTGGTTAAATAAACATAAATAATTATATATATCTATATAGATATATATCTATATAGATCTATATAGATCTATATAGATATATATAGATAGATATTTATATCTATAGTATATAGATATAGATAGATAGTATAGTTGTAAATGAATGCTATTCTTCTATTTTAAAGATAGTTTCAGTTTTAGAACTGTTCAATTTTTGCATGGAACTCCAAAATAAAGAAGAGGGGGCATGTAGGAGAGGTGATGAGAGCAGTGATCGAAGTCAGGCACAGTGATGAGAGTTGGGATGCTGATACCATGTAAAAATACATTTTCAGCACTATGGAGAGCTCCATTCATTATAAAGATTTGTTTAAAAAAACAAAAACAGTTATGTCATACTTACCTGCTCTATGCAATGGTTTTGCACAGACCAGCCCCAATCCTCCTCATATCGGGTCCCCGTTGGCGCTCCTGGCTCCTCCCCCTTGACCTGTTCCCCAAAATAGCAAGCTGCTTGCTATGAGGGCACTGGTGGGTGCTTGCTCATGAGCCCTGCTCTAAGCGCCCATAAGACACATAACGCCCCCACCCAGCCCTGTGTCTCAGCGAATGAGGAGAGAGAGACTCTGGACAGTCAGGGCTTCCGTGCACATCACTGGATCGAGAGGGGGCTCAGGTGAGTATAACGGAGCGACTGTGGGGGGGGGACGACTATTCTATCTACCCTGTAAAAGAAAAGATGTGTAAACGTACCAATTCTGAAGCTGCTCAGGTCCGGTCAGTGGATTTAGTCTTAGTTCGAATCCTTTGATGTGGCAGCTGCATTTGTTTTCTATTTTTACACTTTCTGGTGATTCATCCAGAAACACTCTTCTTGTGCTAAGCCAGGCATACACGGTTATTTATTTTTTTCTTTCAGCCAGTGGGCTGAATGACAAAGCAAACTCCTCCATCCATACAAACAAGGTGGATGGAGGAATCCCCAAACCTCAACATTGTAGTCTGACAATAGTGCCGCTGTCAGAATGCACCTATCAGCAGCTGCTGGTCAGTGGAAAACTTTCCAACATATCCCAGCCACATATGTCCATTAAACAATCGACTTGTCTTGAGCAAGAAGCCCACACACACTGATAGAAGTTTGGCAGATTTCTGCTGGACTGGCTTAATTTTAATCAGTGTATGGCCAGTTTTAGGGTGTCTCCTCTATCTGTCGAGGAACAACAGAGACACCCTTGAACAGCAGCACTATCTGGAGAGTAAATGGTTGTGGTTTCACACTGAAAGTTATCACAGCGGTGCACATAGAATTGCCCTATATATTCATGTGGATTTTATGGACTACTGGTTTGTTAAATTCTACAACTTCCTGGCCGGTGACATCCAGGCATAAAAGTGATTCTATTAATTGTATTTTTGTTGTTTTTGCTGGTTGGTGCGCAGTCATGTTGGAAAGGGAAAGGGCCATCCCCAAACTGTTCACACAAAGTTGGGAGCATGAAATTGTTCAAAATGTCTTGGTATGCTGACGCCTTCACTGCAATTAAGGGGCCAAGCCCAACCCCTGAAAAACAACCCCACACAATAATCCCACCTCCACCAAATGATTTGTACAAGTGCACAAAACAAGGTCCATAAAGACATGGATGAGCGAGTTTGGGTGGAGGAACTTGACTGGCCTGCACAGAGTCCTGACTTCAACCCGGTAGAACACCTTTGGGATGAATTAGAGTGGAGAATCTGAGCCAGGCCTTATCATTCACATCAGTGCCTGACCTCACAAATGTGCTTTTGGAAGAATGGTCAAACATTCCCATAGACACACTCCTAAACCTTGTGGACAGTCTTCCCAGAAGAGTTGAAGCTGTTATAGCTGCAAAGGGTGGGACAACTCAATATTAAACCCTTTGGACTAAGACTGGGATGCCATTAAAGTTCACATGCGTGTAAAGGCAGGGGTCCCAATACTTTTGGTTATATAGTGTAGCATATACAATTGCTACACAAGCCATATTGTAGTTGAATGTTATTTAAAAATACCTTTCCTTTTCAATCTGCAGCACTGAAATGTTCTGTAAAATTCAAAGCAATATGGCTACTTAGTGGCTTTCTGATTTTCCCAGAAGTCTGCACTAAGATACAAGTCAGGTTTTAGGCATCCCTTGCAACAACAAAAAAAGGAAAACATTTTGCAAAGGATTGCAGACCCATTAGAACACTGCAAGTGCCTCAGCTGATTAACCACTAGGCGTCCGCGCTATAGCCGAAAGACGGCTACAGCGCGGACTCAAATTGCCGGGAGGGCGTCCGTGGACGTCCTCCTGTTTACTTCCGCATTGCGCGCTCCCGCGAGCGCGCATCGCGGAAGTTTTGTGCTGGCCGTGTCCCTCGGACACAGCCAGTCACAGATCACCGTAAACGGCCAATGACAGCGGCCGTTTACGGTGCGATCGGCGGTGCCAATGAGAGAGGATCTCATATGTAAACATATGAGATCATCTCTCATCGCCGGCTCTCCCTCCTCACACAGAGACAGCGTGTGAGGAGGGAGAGCGGAACCGCTGCGGCGGTGAGTGTAAAAAAAAAAAAAAAAAAGTGTCCCGCTGTTAACAGTCCCTGCCATCTGCCCCTGCCATCTGCCCCTGTCATCTGCCCCTGTCATCTGCCCCTGTCATCTGCCCCTGTCATCTGCCCCTGTCATCTGCCCCTGTCATCTGCCCCTGTCATCTGCCCTGTCATCTGCCCCTGTCATCTGCCCCTGTCATCTGCCCCTGTCATCTGCCCTGTCATCTGCCCCTGTCATCTGCCCCTGCCATCTGCCCTGTCATCTGCCCCTGCCATCTGCCCCTGTCATCTGCCCCTGCCATCTGCCCCTGTCATCTGCCCCTGTCATCTGCCCCTGTCATCTGCCCTGTCATCTGCCCCTGTCATCTGCCTGCCATCTGCCCCTGCCATCTGCCCCTGCCATCTGCCCCTGCCATCTGCCCTGTCATCTGCCCCTGCCATCTACCCCTGCCATCTGCCCCTGCCATCTGCCCCTGCCATCTGTCCCCACTGCCACGTATAAGTGCCATCTGTCATCAGTGCCACATAGTGCCATCTGTCATCAGTGCCACATAGTGCCATCTGTCATCAGTGCCACATAGTGCCATCTGTCATCAGTGCCACATAGTGCCATCTGTCATCAGTGCCATCTGTCATCAGTGCCACCTGTCAGTGTCACGTGCCATCTGTCATCAGTGTCACGTGTCATCAGTGCCACGTATTAGTGCCACCTGTCATCAGTGTCATCAGTGCCACGTATCAGTGCCACCTGTCATCAGTGTCATCAGTGCCACGTATTAGTGCCATCTGTCATCAGTGCCACGTATTAGTGCCATCTGTCATCAGTGCCACGTATTAGTGCCATCTGTCATCAGTGCCATGTATTAGTGCCATCTTTCATCAGTGCCACATGTCATCAGTGCCACATATCAGTGCCATTTGTCATCAGTGCCACATGCCGTCAGTGCCACATATTAGTGCCATGTGTCATCAGTGCCACATATTAGTGCCATCTGTCAGTGCCACGTATTAGTGCCATCTGTCATCAGTGCCACGTATTAGTGCCATCTGTCATCAGTGCCATGTATTAGTGCCATCTGTCATCAGTGCCACGTCAGTGCCACGTATCAGTGCCATCTGTCATCAGTGCCACATCAGTGCCACGTATCAGTGCCATTTGTCATCAGTGCCACGTCAGTGTCACGTGTCATTGTCCTGGTGCTCCAGGGCCTTCAAAAGTGTAATAGGTAGTCAACAAATTAGATGTGTAATTTATGCTCCTAGAACACCTGATGGTGCTCCCTGCATGTTGGGCCTCTCTATGTGGCCAGGCTGTGAAAAAGTCCCACACATGTGGTATCGTAATACTCAGGAGGAGTAGCAGAATGTATTTTGGGGTGTCATTTGTGGTATATACATGCCATGTGAGAGAAATAACCTATTACAATGACAATTTTGTGGGGGAAAAAAAAAAAAAAAAAAATCTTCATTTTGCAAAGAATTGTGGGAAAAAATGACAACATCAAAAACCTCACCATGCATCTTACTAAATACCTTGGAATGTCTACTTTCAAAAAAGGGGTCATTTGGGGGGTATTTGTACTTTTCTGACTTGTTCGGGTCACAAGAAATGAGATAGGCCATCAGTGCATCAGATGTGATCAATTTTTATGATTTGCACCATAACTTGTAGACTCTCTAACTTTCAGAAAGACCAAATAATATCCACTAATTTGGGTTATTTTTACCAAAGATATGTAGCAGTATAAATTGTGGCCAAAATTTATGAAGAAAAATTACTAATTTTAAAAATTTTATCACAGAAACTAAGAAAAATGCGTTTTTTTTCAAAATTTGCGGTCTTTTTTCATTTATAGCGCAAAAAATAAAAAACCCAGAGGTGATCAAATACCACCAAAAGAAAGCTCTATTTGTATGAAAAAAAGGACAAAAAATTCATTTGGGTACAGTATTGCATGACTGAGTAATTGTCATTCAAAGTGTGAGAGCACTGAAAGCTGAAAATTGGTCTGGTCACGAAGGGGGTTTAAGTGCCCAGTTGTCAGGTGGTTAATAAAGAAAATGCCCCTCCCATTCATAATCAGTGTCCAAAAAAACATAATGGAACAAGCAGCTTTTTCTTCAGAGCAGAAACAGAAATCTTTAACAGGATTTGGTAAAAACCTTCCAATGCACGTTGATCACCACCCAGAGGGGATTGCTTTTTTTTTTCTGAATAAAAGACTTAAATGGTTAACATTGAAGTCGGCCCTCAAGTTGCATGAAAGTTGGTGCATGAACTACTTTGAAGTCGCTGCAATTTTAAGTTGTAAATATATGAATGGTTATCATTGGAAAACATGGGGAAGGACTTGTCATGTGACTTTGATTTCTGAAGTTGCATGACAGGTCGCACAAGTGTGAATGGAGCCCCATACTACTCAAATCAGTATATGGTACTGATAAGATTACAACTAAGGCAATTCAGCCTGGATTTGAAATCTCTCTATAAACAGGCCACTAAGCAAAAACATCTTTAAGCTTAAAGCCCAACTCCAGGTTAATAAAAACATTTATCTAATTAAAAGATTCCCCATGCTAAGTTAAAGTGGATGTAAACCCTCACATATACCCAGTGAAGTGATACACAGAGATTAAACAAATCTCCCTACATAAGTTTTACATGTGTATCTGCTGGCTTCAGCTTTATATATTGTTTAGAAAGTGCACATCGTGTTAAAATTTTCTCTTCCTGATTCACTTGTGGGTGTGGATTCTTGCAATACACTGTGAGACAGCTGATTGGAGGAAAAGTACACTCCCCCCCACTCCACATAGGCAGAGACTTGCAGAGCTGTGCTGTGAATAGACCAGCTCTCTGCTAATCTATTTATAGCACCCACCCTGACAAAAAATTCAGACTGGTTTTATCACAGTTGACTGAGAACTTGTCAGAAGTTATCATGCTGATAACAGTAGAACGGAGCAGGAGAAAGCCACGGGACATAGTGCTTCGAAGAGAGATAATAAAACACCGCAGATGTATTTACCAAGCTAAAATGTCATGAATCGGGTTTACATCCACTTTAAAGTAAAAAAGTCCCTCAGCCTGTTTTGGGGGCTGTCTTCTGCAGACTCAGCACTCTGCGATTAATTGCCAGTCATCTTACTGTGAGTCCCGGAGTCAGGGACCCTCCCATGAGGGATGCATCATATGGACTCACAGTAAAATGCTACAGAGAGCCGCATCACATACATCTCTACAGCCTTCAGTAGTCCACTGTTGGGGGAGAAAAGGGACCCGTTATGTCATGAACCAAAGATATCTGGGAAAAAGTATAGCTAAAGGAAATACATTTAGTTTTGGATAGAGTGGAGATGGACTAGAACCCCTGTGAGGTTTTATTGCTATCTGTACACCTGTTAGGGAAATTCAACCTCTTTGGTTCTGGTGACCTGGAGGGCACTAAGGGAGCCTCTTATTTTGTGGGGATCCCTTCACAGTTCCTGGTTTGCCTATGGGACAGGAAGTAAAGGTAAATCTCCCCAGTAGGACACAGATGGCAGAAGAAAAAAAAACCTGGAAGGGGTTTCAACCCTCCCTTACTCTATCCAAAATGGAAAAAAAACAAGTTTTGCCTATAGTTCTTCTTTAATGAATAAGAGCTCTGGAGTGCAATAAGTAGAGGAGGGGGTTGTAAGGGGGCAATGGGGGGGGGGGGGGGGGACAGGAGTTGGGCTTGCTTCAACGTTACAGTTAAATTTAAAAATATTTCTACATACATTATAAAACTTACAACTGCCACCATTGACCAATTGATGTTTACAGTGGAACTCGAGTCAAAAGATTTGTTAAAATCCTGGATAGGATGGGGAAGGGTAGGGACAGCTCACAGCTCTATTCAAAAGCTTTTAATGCAATATATCAGAATTTTATTTTTATGTCGGAAAAGACGTATACAAAGCTCTCCATTATCTGCAGACTGTCCATGCTGAGTCAGCCTCCACATAACAAGTAATTATAAATTCATAAAATGAATACCTATTTATTACCCAACTGCTTTCTTAAACACTGGCTGCTTAATTACAACATTCGAAGCTTAGGGGATATATAAATGAGCTGTACAATATGGTACAATTACCTACCCTCCACCTCTGCAACATCAATTTGACTACTTTAATATTTCTCACTTAACTTTCCTTATTTAAAATATTTATTATGGTCAGTGCTTGTAGTTAGTGGTCACAGGGAGCAATGCCATGATTGCTTTTGCTCCTTAGTTACACCATAGTTTATTTTCAGTGGGGGAACATTTAAAGTGTTACTAAACCCACAACAGTAAAATCAGTCTGTATATGCAGTAAAGCATGCCTGTTATACTCATTGTGGAACCTAAGGGGTTAATCCTCTGCATTTTGTAAAAAGACTGTGTGATCCTGTATTCTCTGATCCTCCCCTTCTTCCACTGTCCCCAATCCATCTGCTGATTGAACAGAGCCTTGGAGGCAGTCTGCACATGCTCAGTTTAGTGTATATTGCTAGAGAGTTTTTTTTTTGTTTTGATAGAGAGTGCATGTGATCAGCACAGGGCCAATCATCATTGTCCAGACAGAGGGTCAGGGGTAATGCAGTCTCATAGGACAGTCAGAGGAGAATGAAAACTCCTCTTACAAACTTTAACCAGTGCTCAGCTGGACACTGATAAAAGTCACAAGACTGCTATATATTGCTGATGAGAAAAGATATTTAGCAGTTTATATTTACTAAAATAATTGCATTTCCATGTTCTGTGTACTGTGGGAGACCAGATATCGTAAATGCAGGGTCCTGGGTTCCATAACACTTTAACTCAATATTAATTTTGAAGCCCATCTATTATTTTTAAACCAATCAAAATAAAAAAATCTCTGTGCTTGGGTGCAGTGAAATAAGCAGACAGCACTAAGACCCTTTTCACACTGGGGCGCTTTTCAGGCGTCTTAGCAGTAAAGTGCCTGAAAAGCACCTCTCATGCCTCCCCAGCTTGCAGGACGGGAAAAAAAGTTCTGCAAGCTGCATCTTACCCCAGTGTGAAAGTAGTCTTAAGTAGCCTAATGCCGCGTACACACGATCGGACATTCCGACAACCAGGGCTTTTTTTCAGGGGGAACTTGGTGGAACTCAGTTCCACCACCTCTGGCTCAGACCCTTTGGTGTCTGCTCACCACAATCACTTGTAAACACAGAAGTCTGGTTTCTGTGTTTACAAGTGACAGCTCTGCACTGTGTGTAACCCCCATGAACTCTTTACTGTATATGTAATGCAATCCTGATATTTAATGCCCCTTTAAGACCCGCCTGTTCGTGAAATATGACCACACCCACTATTTGATGTGATTTGGAGGGTGTGTGTGGGGGGAAGGGTTTTGGGGGGTCGTGGTTGAGTTCCAGCACCTATTATTTGAGAAAAAAAAGCCCTGCTGACAACAAAATCCATGGCTTTTTTCCGACGGATGTTGGCTCAAACTTGTCTTGCATACACGCGGTCACACAAATCTTGTTGGAAATTCCGAACGTCAAGAACGCGGTGACATAGAACACATACCACGAGCCAAGAAAAAGGAAGTTCAATAGCCAGTGCGGCTCTTCTGCTTGATTCCGAGCATGCGTGGAACTTTGGGCGTCGGAATTGTGTACACACGATCGGAATTTACGACAACGGATTTTGTTGTTGAAAAATTTGAGATCCAGATCTTAAATTTTGTGTGACAGAAATTCTGATGGAAAATGTCCGATGGAGCCTACACACAGTTGGAATTTCCGACAACAAGCTCCCATCAAACATTTTCCGTCAGAAAATCTGACCGTGTGTATGGGGCATAAGGATTGTGATACTAAACCCAAAAAGATATGTTATTTTTAAATGTCCCCTAAAGCAGTGATCTTCAAACTGCGGCCAGTGGGACAGATTGTTGCCCTTTGCTAGCCCTTGGGGAACTGTTCCTCCCACTGATTTGTGACACTATTCCTCCCACTGACACCAACAATGGGGCATTATTCCTTCCAGTGACACCAACAATGGGTCATAATTCCCCCCACGGTAAAAAATGATTGGGCACTATTCCTCCCACTGACACCAATGATGGGGCGCTATTCCTCCCACTAATATAAATGATGGGGCACTATATCTCCTCCTGCTGACCACAGGTGCTGTGTAATATTTTTACTCCCGCAGACCACCAAGCCTGAGACACTGTCCACTGATGCTGGGACATTTTTTATTCTACTAACTGTCACATTTCTATTTGTTTGCTATAGCAGTTTCCTTTAAGCCGGCCATACACTGTGCACATTTATGCTGGTTCCTGATGAACTGGATGATATTTGCTATGTGGGTGGCTTTTTTGGTCTCCTCCTGCCCATGAACTTTGTTAGTCTCCTGCCCATCAGCCCCAAATCTCAAAGGAGCCGGGTGTAACGATACCCCTGAAAGAGCTGCTTAAATTTGTTCAGTCCGTTACTCTGCCTCTCAACCCCAAAGAACTGTCTTAGCCCCTCTGACACACCTAGCAAACAGTGTACTTGCAAATACAGTAAAGCAGAAACAAATGTAGTGAACAGGAAGTTTGTTTACTGTGAGGCTTTCCACAATCAAACAAATAGTGATCTGGTAACTCAATAGTCAAGAATGGCAAACTGTGGTCTTTAATAGTGTTAATTAAACCCAAAATGTAGACTTCAAAATAACATAGTCAAACAATTTAAATAGGTCTAGAGTGGTCTATGCACTCAGGCATAAAGGGGAGCTGATCTGACTTAACAACGGTCAGTCTGTTTCCCTCAAATCCTGAATCACAGACCCAGGCAGTTAAATGTGAGGCAATAGGCAGCAAATGCAATTTGTCACTTTAATAATTAACATGAGAGTTCCCCTTTAAAGCTAGTCACTGGAATCACTAAATTACTGATACTGAAAGAGTAACAGAAAGGGTCCTCACAATGGAGATATCCAGGATCTTCGGCTAGCCTTGCCATGGGGCACTTGGTGTCCTGCTGAGCAGGATAAACAAAGGGGTACTTGAAAGTATCCTAATAGGCAAAGTGGGATGTGGGATGCTAGCAGTATCCTGATATGCAAAGTAGAATGTAGTGACTGTTCAGCAGGGTGCAAGTATTTCTACAAATGTAGGCACTGGTGAGGCAATGTTGCTTGACTACCGTGTCTTTAAAGATGGTCAAACGCCCGTTCACCCATCCTGCGACCAAAGGATCAAGCGACCAGTTCCCCGAATGGCCCGACTGGCCACCTTGAAACCGAATCAGCCCAAGCCCTCAGGAACTCCTGGAGATATAGCCGGGATCCCGCTTAGTCGTTGTCCGACCCCTGGAACCGTGGCAGGATCCGCACACCAACCTCTGGAGCTGTGGCAGGATCAACACACCGACCTCTGGACCTGTGGCTGGATGGATCCCCTCTGTGGGTAACAGCAGCCCCTCAGATCACGTCTGTGTCTCTCTCACTGCCTCATCCACTGATCATCTCCTCAGAACACAAAATGGAGTCTTTAGCCAGTCCTCTGTTTTGTAAACCCCTCTAGGATTTGTAGTTTATCCCTGTATACCAGTCTATGGGGCCGTTTTGTGAGGTAACTGCATGTCCCAGAATCCATTGCAGCTTTTCCTGCAGATCAGTACAGTCTCCCCCATTGGCTGCTGTAACTGTGCCTTTAATTGGCTTTCTTCTTCCTGCTAATAGGGGCACAAGAGAGGCTACTGAATGCAGAGCTCTGTGTGTGTCAGCTCACATTACATTAACTCAGTCAGTGAAAACAGGAAGAAGGAGGGGGGGTGAAAAAGCCCATGCAGACATGACCGCCAGCTCTCTGCCCTCTTTCAGGCTGGAAAGCCTGTGTACATGCAGTCATCTGTGTTAATGTAAGTCTATGGCTGCAATAACCGCTACACGGGCAAAAAATTGTTGGTTGAAAAGTGGCTTCATCTAATTAGATGCAGCTGCTGTTAGAGTATTCTGAAGGCCACCAGTGACGGCAGCTGTCAGAATACAAAAGCCCGACAGAAGGTATTTCTTCATTGTCACTGTTATCATGGATGGAGGAATCTTTTCAACTCCTGTTAGGCCAGCTTGAAGGATCATACACACTATAAGAACATTTTCGTACGATTTTCGTATAGTGTGTACACAACTTTCGACAGTCGAGAATTGTTGTACAAAAATTCTCAAAGGGACAAACTCCAAAATTTTTCTCATATGGGAACAGAACGAACGATTTTTGTTTTACCACTTGCCGACCAGCCACTGTCCTTACACTGCGGCAGGTCTGCACGATCCCACAAACTGTTTTAGCTGTGCGTCTGCTCCTTTAAGCGGGATAGCAGGCGAGCATGCGCCGCTGCATTGCAGGGGTGCAGATGCTTGTGGCCGGCGGTCGCAATGAGGCAGAATAGGGACGTGTGTATGTAAACATACAAATCCCTGTTCTGTGAGGAGAGGAGAGGCAGATCGTGAGTTTCTAATAGCTAGGAACCACTATCTGTCATCTCCTATAGTCAGTCCCCTCCCCCCACAGTTAGAACACACAGCCAGGGAACACAGTTAACCCCTTGATCGCCCCCTAGTGTTAACCCCTTCCCTGCCAGTGACATTTACACAGTATTCAGTGCATTTATTATAGCAAAAAGTACAAAATATTGTGTTTTATTTTTAAATTGTCACTCTTTTTTTGTTTATAGCGCATAAAATAAAAACCGCAGAGATGATCAAGTACCACCAAAAGAAAGCTCTATTTGTGGGAAAAAAAGGACGTCAATTTTGTTTGGGTACAGCATCGCACGACTGCGCAATTGTCAGTTAAAGCAACGCAGTGCTGAATCGCAAAAAATGGCCTGGTCATTGAGCAGCCAAATCTTCTGGGGCTGAAGTGGTTAACGTGTAATGTTTTCTTACGATTTTTGTACAAGAAAAATCAGAAAAGAAAGACTGCACATGATCAGAAACAATAAACAAAAAAAAAAGCCTTTGTCATACGAGAATTTTCATTTGAATTTTCATTTATCGGTTCCTGATTTGCTGTGAAACATCGAGAAACATTGGACGAATGTTGGCCCGATTTTCTCATAGTGTGTACCCCACTTTAGTGTAACCCAGGGTCGGGACCAGGGGTGGGCAGGAGGGGCTCTGAGCACTGTGGTATCATGTGAGGTGGAAGGAAGAGCACTGCTAGGAGATTGGGGGGGGGGGGGATTTGGGGGTCAGCAGAGGGTAAGTATTGTTCTAGGAGGGAGAATCTAGGATCTCGGGGGGTAAGTGTGCTGATGATTTAGGAAGATTTGTGTTGGGGGGAGAGATGGGGAAAAGATTTGTGCTAGGATGGGGGATTGGGGGGAGGAATTTGTGCTAGGGGGGATTTGGAGTGCGGGAAAATGCGTACTCGGAGGAGAAACTTTAGGGGTAGATGATCTGTGCTAGGAGGGGTGATTTGTTTTCTTGGGGGGGGGTATTTGGGGGTAAAGATTTTTACTGGGAGGAGGAGGAATTTATGCTTAATTTATATAATACTCATACATCTGGGGGGGGGGGTGCAAATTGGCATGTTCACCCTGGGCTCTAGGTGATCTTGTCCTGGCACTGTGTACAACGTATTACATATATACAGGGAGTCCCCGGGTTACACACAAGATAGGGTCTGTTGGTTTGTTCTTAAGTTGAATCTGTTTGTAAGTCGGAATGGATACATTTTTGTGTAGCTCGAGCCAAATAAACAATTTTTAAGCTTTTTGGATAGCATAGGGAAGGGTTAACACCCCTGTAACATTTGTTTTGCTATCTGTGCCCCTGTTCAGAGGATTTCACTTCACTTTCTGTCCCTATGACAATTGGATTTTTAAAATTTTGGGTTGTTGTGGAAACAAGGATTGGTGATAAAGCATCAGTGGAGGTACCTTTTTCCCATAATAACTCTTACTGAGCGAATTTCCCTTCCTAGGGGTAGATTTCCTTTCACTTCCTGTTGACTCCCTCCGTTTGTAAGTAGGAGTCATTTGTAAGTCGGATGTTTGTAACCCGGGGACCGCCTGTATAATGATACTCATCCTCCCTATATACAGTGATACACATCCGCCCTCTAGTGTCTATCTGTATATTAAACAAGTGAAAATAGTCACCCTTGCTTGAAGAAAACCTACAAATTGTCTTCCTGTAGTAAGCAGTTTTACAGCCTTCCCTGTATCACTGCCATACCTCTACTATAGCATTAAAAATAGTCACATATTCACCTAACATCAGTTCTGAGCTCCCTAGCACAGCCAATGTATGGTAAGTAACAGCTTGTTGCGTTATTGCAATGCACAGGTATCCTTATTGGAAACTTGCTGACAGGAGAGTGAGCACAGTGATGACCTCATCAATCTGCAGCCTAGGGGCGTGTCTGTGACCAAGCTCTAGTGCTACGGTGTACAGAGGAGAAAAGTGGGGTCACAGACCTGGCTGTGGTGTCATACAGAATTTTTTGAATCACAAGACTGTTTAAATATGTAGTAATTAAAACAGTTCACATATCAGTTCACATTTCAGCTGTATGTTTAGCAGCTTGCCTGGGGTACAGTCTTAGGAAACACAAATTATTTCTATACTTTTTTTTCCCAGAAACTACGCTCGAAAACAAAATATAATTCGCAGCGTGGCTTTCCCAACTCCCAGAAGAGTGGGTGGCTCAGCAGCACTCGAAGGAGGGCATGATGCTTGGGATGGCAAATATCCTGAGGGTCTGATTACAGCACCATCTGTTCCTCACCAACCTTATGCTTTATCTCAGTAATGTTTTTATTTCTCCGGTCAAATTTCAAATATAATGCAGGTACAAGTGTGCAGACAGCACACAGACATATAGAATGTTTTCTCATTCCCAGTCATATATCATAAAGCAAATTCTATTGGATCATAATGCAGCCCTATTACCATCTGCCCTCAAATAACAGATAACATCATTTTACAAATGACTATATAATATAACATATGTCAGGATGAAAGCTACAGGAACCTTAAAGTGGATTAGGTGATGCAGCCCATTTCGATTGCAGGGCTGATTTTGTTGCAACCATTTACACATTGCTTATTGTGAATATATTTTGTTACATTTATCAGGAAAGGGCATGCTCTGTCCCTGACATGTGTCATTTTAATACTTTGGAGAACACAAATTAGAAACCAATTAAATGGTCAAACATTTCTTATATTAATTTGTTTACTGTGTGATATGTAAAAGTATATTTTGTCACCCTCACATTAAAGTGGACCTTTTAATAACAAATCTGCATGAATAATTTCCTATATAGCAGTATCGTTTTCAAGAATGCTCTACCTTTTATTATTTCCAAAGCAGTCCTTGAGTTCCATGTCAGTGACTTTGCCTAGGCTGAGAAGATCGCTCTTGGAAAATGTTCATTTAATTGTTTAAGTGTGTAGAAAAAAAACGAATCACAGACATGCCTCAAAACAATATTCACAATGTAAGAACTCAAAAGCAAGAATATAGGTCGCCCTCGCAGGGGCTAAGGAAAGATCAGGTATTACAAAAGAATCTAAGAGGAATACAAACATAACAATCATAGTGAAACCTTCTTGTGATTGGGATGATATTGAAGGATAATTAAGGTGAAATGGAACGGGAAGGGAAAATGCCATACACCACAACCTATTCACAGTCCTCCCAGGGGAGGATGGAGTCTGTAAGAACAAAAAAAAAAAAAAAGAACCAGAAAGAAGGTAGGAGGGCGTAAGAAAGGACAGAGGAGAGGACAGAGGACCGGAAGCAGTCAGAGGAGGCCAAGCCGGTTGGAGTGAGGGAAACTCATAGGAAATCCAGGGTTCCCAGACTTTGAGATATTTGGCATGTGAGTGGTTCACATTACTAGACATATGCTCATGGAGCATCAATACAGTCATACGTGACTTCACCCCCTGAAAGGCAACACACAGGGTCTTCCAGGCCGAAAACCCTGGACTAGAACCCCACCAGTCTCTGGCAGGACCACCAGGTATGCAGGACATCTCCCCTTTGCCCACAGTTACGAAAGCATTTGTCACTACTTCCCAGGTAAGTATGGGGGCAGGGACCCAGTACCACCTGAAAAGAACCTTATATGCAGCTTTGAGTGTGTTTGTATTGAAAGAACATTTTGCAATTGTTTTCCAAGCCTTACTCCAGTTCTCTAAATCTATTGAGGACTGGAGGTCCCGCTCCCATTGAGACATGTAGGAGAGGGATGCTGATGATGAGCGTCTGTTTAAAGATGCGTAGATGGCCGAGATAAGACCAGGTCCCCCCGGGGCATGCTGGCATGCATATTCGAAGAAGGTTTTTCGATAGGGGTAGGTAGATGTGCGGCGCAGGGCTGCAATCCAATGTTTTAGTTGAAGAAAGCAAAAATGCTTCCTGGCTGGAGCCTTGTGTGTCTCACAAATGGCCTCTCAAGACAGGAAGAAGCGGGAGGAGAGAAAATCTTGGACCCGTGTGAAGCCCTGGGAGAGCCACCAGCAGAATGCCTGGGGTTCCGTCAAACCTGGGGGAAAGAGGGGGTTATGCATGATAGGCAGCAGGGGCAGAAAGGAAGACATTCAATTAACCAAGTAGCGGACTGAATCCCATGCAACTATGCAACATCATGGGGCTCAAGGAGGGGGAATGTGATTTATGGGGAAGCCAAAGCAAGGCCTGTATTAAATATGGATCACAGTTGGGCAGTGTAAGCGAAACCCAAAAAGGGACATCCAAGGCCACATGAAGCATAGCCAAGGGGGAGATCTGCGCCGCTGCATAGTATCTAGAAATGTTAGAGACCCCCAAACCCCCTTGTAGCCTATGAACATATAGAGTGGATCTAGGAACTTTGGGGTGTTTCTGGGCCCAGATAAATCAGAGAATCCGATTCTGTAGGAGGCAAAGAAGAAAGGGGGGCACTTGCACTGGTAACGTGTGAAAGTAGTATAGGGCCTTGGGTAGGATCGTCATTTTGACAGCAGAAATCCTCCCAATCCAGGAGAGAGAGAGATATTGCCAGGAATGCATAAGGGAGGTTAAAGTGTGCAACAGAGGGTAATAGTTAGTAGAGAACAAGGAAGAGTAGGACGGTGTCAGTTTGATCCCTAGATAGTCAATCGAGTGGAGTGCGATGGAATGTGCTCTTTAAGCTGTTTCACAACTTTGATGGAGAGAGTTACATTCAGTGCCGTCGTCTTAGAGAGGTTGATCCGAAGACCCGAAAAGGCCGAAAAGCCATCAAGCGTGAGCTGCAGATTGGGATGGGAGATAAGTGGGTTAGCCTTATATTGAGTCCCCACGTAGGACACTCCTGAGATGTCCACATTGGCCCTGATTGCTGCCGTAAGCGCTTCCAGCACCAGAATAAAGAGCGCCGGGGACAGGGTACCCGGTAAATGAGGAAGGGATCGGAAAGGAAACCTGCATATTTCACAGAGGGCGATGGGGATGAATAAAGGGCCTGGATCCAGAATAAAAAGTGGGTGCCAAAGCCCCAGCGGGATAAAACAAATTGATGGTAATCCCAGGAAAGCGAATCAAACGCTTTATAAATATCCAAAGAAAGCAAAAAAAAAAACAGAGATTTTACGTTGACGAAGGATGTGGATAATATGGATCACTTTACATACATTATCACCCACTTGGAGGCCCGGCATAAAGCCCACCTCGTCTCTGTGGCTGAGGGCCTGAAGGTATTCATTAACTTGGGAGCTTAAGATTTTCCCCAAGACCTTCAAGGCCACATTCAACAGGGCTGATTTCAGGATCATAGTGATGTGGGCTTTGAGAGAGTCCAGGGAAGGCTGTCTCAAAACTATTTTCATTTAACATTTCAACCTTCTGGCTTTCAGAAAAACTTAAAAAAAGAAAAAAAAAGAAAGAAAACTGTAGTCAATTGCAAATGTTTTTGCAGATCAAGCAGAGGAAAAAAATATGGAATCACTCAATTCTGAGGGAAATATTATGGAATCACCATGTACTTTGCAGTTCTAAAACAAACATCTGCATCGGATTACATTTGCTAATTAGTCTGCAGTTAAAAAAGAGTGCTTGCACACCTTGATGAGCTGATGCACTAACCTGAATGACATGAATCATGGCTCCAACATAAGAGATGTCAGTTGAAACAAAGGAGAGGATTAAAAAACTTCTTCAAGAAGGTAAATCATCACAGAATGTTGCAAAACATGTTGGTTGTTCCCAGTCAGCTGTGCCTAAAACCAAGTACAAGTCAAATGGGAAGGTTGTTAAAGGGAAGCATACTGGAAGACCAAGGAAGACATCAAAGCATCAAATTAGAAAACTTAAAGCAATATGCCTTAAAAACAGAAAATTCACAACAAAACAAATGAGGAACACAAGGTCAGAAACTGGAGTCAATGTCTGTGACCGAACTGTAAGACATTGGCAACAGTAAAATGGGATTTACATGCAGAAAAGCCAAACGAAAACCATCATTCACACCTAAACAGAAAAAAATAAGGTTACAATGGGCTTAAGAAAAGCAATCATAGACTGCGGATGACTGGATGGAAGTGATATTCAGTGATGAATCACTAATCTGCATTGGGCAGGGTGATGATGCTGGAACTGTTGTTTGGAGCAGTTCCAATGAAATGTATGAAGACGACTGCCTGAAGAAAACATGCAAATTTCCACAACCATTGATGATATGGGGTTGCATGTCAGGTAAAGGTACGGGGGAGATGACAGTCATTAAATCTTCAATAAATGCACAAGTTTATATTGAGATTTTGGACTCTTTTCTTATTCCATCAATTGAAAGGATGTTTGATGACGATGACATAATTTTTCAGGATGATAATGCAGCTTGCCATAGGGCAAAAACCATGAAAACTTTCCTTCAGGAAAGACATTTAGCCCAGGTTCACACTGAGCTGCAGGAATGAAGCCGTGCGAGTTCAGCTGAACGCGCACAATTTCACTCCCGCACGTCAGTCCTGATTTCGGCGGCAATTTCACAGACATCTGTGTGGGTTTCTGCACAGATGTCAGTAGAAATTACACCCCGAAATTGCAAAAAGTAGTACAGAAACTACTTTTTGAAATCGGTTCAGTGCCGCAAATGTATCGTTGCACCGATTAGGACGGTGCCATTGCCAAAATCTGCCACCGATTTGACATGCGATTTGACATGTCAAATCGCATGTCAAAATACACCAATTGAACCAGGGCTTAATGTCAATGGCATGGCCTGCAAATAGTCCGGACCTCAATCCAGTTCAAAAACTTCGATGGAAATTAAAAAAGATGGTCCATGACAAGGCTCCAACCTGCAAAGCTGATCTGACAACTGCAATAAGAGAACACTGGAGCCGGATTGATGAAGAATAGTTTCTCGATAGTTAAATCCATGCCTCAGAGAATTCAAGCCGTTATAAAAGCCAGAGGTGGTGTAACAAAGTACCAGTGCTGTACTGTAGTGTTTTTTGTTTCATGACTCCATAATATTTTCCTCAGAATTAAGTAATTCCATATTTGTTTCCTCTGCTTGATCTGCAAAAATAGTTGCAATTCACTACAGTTTTCTTTCTTTTTTTTTTTTCTTTTTTTAAGTGTTTCCTACAGCCAGAAGGTTGAAATGTTAAATGAACATAGTAGAGGCATGTCTGTGATTCGTGTTTTTTTTTTTTTCTACACAATTAAATGAACATTTTCATTTAAGAGTGGTGATTCCATACTTTTTGCCAGGGGTTGTAAGAGACAAAGGGGTTGATTTACTAAAATTGGAGCGCGCAAAATCTAGTGCTCCTGTGCATGGTAGCCAATCAGCTTCTAACTTCCCCTTGTTCAATTAAGCTCTGACCAAAAAACTGAAAGCTGATTGGTTTCTATGCAGATCTGCACCAGATTTTGCACTCTCCAGTTTTAGTAAATCAACCCCAAAATATGAAGCTGCAGCAGGGACTCACAGGACTGTGTGATTTCTGAACCTTTATCCAGGATGTAGGTGCTGAATTTGAATGATACCTGAACAAAGATGAAGTGAGAGAAAAGTAGATGCATGCATTGTCAGGGGGAGATATGTAATGGTATACTGTATTTATCTTTACGCATGCATATAGCATAAAAGTGAAATCATCCAGAGGACTGTACAGGAAGTTTACATAGAGGCAAGCAATAGAATTCATATTGAATAGTAATTCTCTATTGCCAGGTAGGGTTACCAATTCTCTGTTCATTAAACCTTCAGCTTTTTTTTTTATTATTATTATTATTATTATATCACATTGCGCACAATTAACCACTTGACGACCGTCTCACGCCGATGTACGTCGGCAAGGCGGCACGGGCAGGCGAAATCACGTACATGTACGTGATTTGACTCCCGCGGGTGGGGGGTCCGATCGGACCCCCCCCCGCCGCCCGAGGCGGTCCCGTTTGGTCCCCCGGCGATCGGAGACGAGGGGGAGGCCATCCGTTCGTGGCCCCCCCCTCGCGATCGCCGCCGGCCAATCAGATCACTTCCTTTGCTGCTGTATGCTAAACAGCAGCAAAGGAAATGATGTCATCTCTCCTCGGCTCGGTATTCCGTTGCAGCGCCGAGGAGAGAAGACTGAACTGTGAGTGCACCAACACTACACAACACAGTAGAACATGCCAGGCACACAAATCACCCCGATCCCCCCCCCCGATCGCCCCCCAATCACCCCCCCCCTCCCTGTCACAAACTGACACCAGCAGTTTTTTTTTTTTTTTCTGATTACTGCATAGTGTCAGTTTGTGACAGTTACAGTGTTGGGACAGTGAGTATTACCCCCCTTTAGGTCTAGGGTACCCCCCTAACCCCCCCTAATAAAGTTTTACCCCTTGATCACCCCCTGTCACCAGTGTCGCTAAGCGATCATTTTTCTGATCGCTGTATTAGTGTCGCTGGTGACGCTAGTTAGTGAGGTAAATATTTAGGTTCGCCGTCAGCGTTTTATAGCGTCAGGGACCCCCATATACTACCTAATAAATGTTTTAACCCCTTGATTGCCCCCTAGTTAACCCTTTCACCACTGATCACCGTATAACCGTTACGGGTGACGCTGGTTAGTTCGTTTATTTTTTATAGTGTCAGGGAACCCGCCGTTTATTACCGAATAAAGGTTTAGCCCCCTGATCGCCCGGCGGTGATATGCGTCGCCCCAGGCAGCGTCAAATTAGCGCCAGTACCGCTAACACCCACGCACGCACCGTACACCTCCCTTAGTGGTATAGTATCTGTACGGATCAATATCTGATCCGATCAGATCTATACTAGCGTCCCCAGCAGTTTAGGGTTCCCAAAAACGCAGCGTTAGCGGGATCAGCCCAGATACCTGCTAGCACCTGCGTTTTGTCCCTCCGCCCGGCCCGGCCCAAGTGCAGTATCGATCGATCACTGTCACTTACAAGGCACTAAACGCATAACTGCAGCGTTTGCAGAGTCAGGCCTGATCCCTGCGATCGCTAACAGTTTTTTTGGTAGCATTTTGGTGAACTGGCAAGCACCAGCCCCAGGCAGCGTCAGGTTAGTGCCAGTAGCACTAACACCCACGCACGCAGCATACGCCTCCCTTAGTGGTATAGTATCTGATCAGATCAATATCTGATCCGATCAGATCTATACTAGTGTCCCCAGCAGTTTAGGGTTCCCAAAAACGCAGTGTTAGCGGGATCAGCCCAGATACCTGCTAGCACCTGCGTTTTGCCCCTCCGCCCGGCCCAGCCCAGCCCACCCAAGTGCAGTATCGATCGATCACTGTCACTTACAAAACACTAAACGCATAACTGCAGCGTTCACAGAGTCAGGCCTGATCCCTGCGATCGCTAACAGTTTTTTTGGTAGCGTTTTGGTGAACTGGCAAGCAACAGCCCCAGGCAGCGTCAGGTTAGCGCCAGTACCACTAACACCCACGCACGCACCGTACACCTCCCTTAGTGGTATAGTACCTGTACGGATCAATATCTGATCCGATCAGATCTATACTAGCGTCCCCAGCAGTTTAGGGTTCCCAAAAACGCAGTGTTAGTGGGATCAGCACAGATACCTGCTAGCACCTGCGTTTTGCCCCTCCGCCCGGCCCAGCCCACCCAAGTGCAGTATCGATCGATCACTGTCACTTACAAAAGACTAAACGCATAACTGCAGCGTTCGCAGAGTCAGGCCTGATCCCTGCGATCGCTAACAGTTTTTTTTGTAGCGTTTTGGTGAACTGGCAAGCGCCAGCGACCTAGTACACCCCGGTCGTAGTCAAACCAGCACTGCAGTAACACTTGGTGACGTGGCGAGTCCCATAAGTGCAGTTCAAGCTGGTGAGGTGGCAAGCACAAGTAGTGTCCCGCTGCCACCAAGAAGACAAACACAGGCCCGTCGTGCCCATGATGCCCTTCCTGCTGCATTCGCCAATCCTAATTGGGAACCCACCGCTTCTGCAGCGCCCGTACTTCCCCCATTCACATCCCCAACTAAATGCAGTCGGCTGCATGAGAGGCATTTTCTTTATGTCCTCCCGAGTACCCCTACCCAACAAACCCCCCCAAAAAAGATGTCGTGTCTGCAGCAAGCGCGGATATAGGCGTGACACCCGCTATTATTGTCCCTCCTGTCCTGACAATCCTGGTCTTTGCATTGGTGAATGTTTTGAACGCTACCATGCACTAGTTGAGTATTAGCGTAGGGTACAGCATTCCACAGACTAGGGCACACTTTCACAGGGTCTCCCAAGATGCCATCGCATTTTGAGAGACCCGAACCTGGAACCGGTTACCGTTATAAAAGTTAGTTACAAAAAAAGTGTAAAAAAAAAATATATATATATAAAATAAAAAAAAATTGTTGTCGTTTTATTGTTCTCTCTCTCTATTCTCTCTCTCTATTGTTCTGCTCTTTTTTACTGTATTCTATTCTGCAATGTTTTATTGTTATTGTTATTGTTATTTTGTTTTATCATGTTTGTTTTTCAGGTATGTAATTATTTATACTTTACCGTTTACTGTGCTTTATTGTTAACCATTTTTTTGTCTTCAGGTACGCCATTCACAACTTTGAGTGGTTATACCAGAATGATGCCTGCAGGTTTAGGTATCATCTTGGTATCATTCTTTTCAGCCAGCGGTCGGCTTTCATGTAAAAGCAATCCTAGCGGCTAATTAGCCTCTAGACTGCTTTTACAAGCCGTGGGAGGGAATGCCCCCCCCCACCGTCTTCCGTGTTTTTCTCTGGCTCTCCTGTCTCAACAGGGAACCTGAGAATGCAGCCGGTGATTCAGCCAGCTGACCATAGAGCTGATCAGAGACCAGAGTGGCTCCAAACATCTCTATGGCCTAAGAAACCGGAAGCTACGAGCATTTTATGACTTAGATTTCGCCAGATGTAAATAGTGCCATTGGGAAATTGGGGAAGCATTTTATCACACCGATCTTGGTGTGGTCAGATGCTTTGAGGGCAGAGGAGAGATCTAGGGTCTAATAGACCCCAATTTTTTCAAAAAAGAGTACCTGTCACTACCTATTGCTATCATAGGGGATATTTACATTCCCCGAGATAACAATAAAAATGATAAAAAAAAAAAAAAAAATGAAAGGAACAGTTTAAAAATAAGATAAGAAAGCAAAAAAATAATAAAGAAAAAAAAAAAAAAAAAAAAAAAGCACCCCTGTCGCCCCCTGCTCTTGCGCTAAGGCAAACGCAAGCGGCGGTCTGTCGTCAAATGTAAGCAGCAATTGCACCATGCATGTGAGGTATCACCGCGAAGGTCAGATCGAGGGCAGTAATTTTAGCAGTAGACCTCCTCTGTAAATCTAAAGTGGTAACCTGTAAAGGCTTTTAAAGGCTTTTAAAAATGTATTTATTTTGTTGCCACTGCACGTTTGTGCGCAATTGTAAAGCATGTCATGTTTGGTATCCATGTACTCGGCCTAAGATCATCTTTTTTATTTCATCAAACATTTGGGCACTATAGTGTGTTTTAGTGCATTAAAATTTAAAAAAGTGTGTTTTTTCCCCAAAAAATGCGTTTGAAAAATCGCTGCGCAAATACTGTGTGAAAAAAAAAAATGAAACACCCACCATTTTAATCTGTAGGGCATTTGCTTTAAAAAATATATATAATGTTTGGGGGTTCAAAGTAATTTTCTTGCAAAAAAAAATAACTTTTTCATGTAAACAATAAGTGTCAGAAAGGGCTTTGTCTTCAAGTGGTTAGAAGAGTGGGTGATGTGTGATATAAGGTTCCAAATGTTGTGCATATAATGCCAGGACAGTTCAAAACCCCCCCAAATGACCCCATTTTGGAAAGTAGACACCCCAAGCTATTTGCTGAGAGGCATGTTGAGTCCATGGAATATTTTATATTGCGACACAAGTTGCGGGAAAGAGACAAATTTTTTTTTTTTTTTTTTTTTGCACAAAGTTGTCACTAAATGATATATTTCTCAAACATGCCATGGGAATATGTGAAATTACACCCCAAAATACATTCTGCTGCTTCTCCTGAGTACGGAGATACCACATGTGTGAGACTTTTTGGGAGCCTAGCCGCGTACGGGACCCCGAAAACCAAGCACCGCCTTCAGGCTTTCTAAGGGCGTGAATTTTTGATTTCACTCTTCACTGCCTATCACAGTTTCGGATGCCATGGAATGCCCAGGTGGCACAAAACCCCCCCAAATGACCCCATTTTGGAAAGTAGACACCCCAAGCTATTTGCTGAGAGGTATAGTGAGTATTTTGCAGACCTCACTTTTTGTCACAAAGTTTTGAAATTTGAAAAAAGAAAAAAAAAAATGTTTTTTCTTGTCTTTCTTAATTTTCAAAAACAAATGAGAGCTGCAAAATACTCACCATGCCTCTCAGCAAATAGCTTGGGGTGTCTACTTTTCAAAATGGGGTCATTTGGGGGGGTTTTGTGCCACCTGGGAATTCCATGGCCTCCGAAACGGTGATAGGCAGTGAAGAGTAAAATCAAAAATTCACGCCCTTAAAAACGCTAAAGGCGGTGATATGCCCATGGCCTGTGTGAGCAATATATCATTTAGTGACAACTTTGTGCAAAAAAAAAAAAAAAAAAGTGTCACATTCCCGCAACTTGTGTCAAAATATAAAATATTCCATGGACTCAATATGCCTCTCAGCAAATAGCTTGGGGTGTCTACTTTCCAAAATGGGGTCATTTGGGGGGGGTTTGTGCCACCTGGGCATTTTATGGCCTCCGAAACTGTGATAGGCAGTGAAGAGTGAAATCAAAAATTTACACCCTTAGAAATCCTGAAGGCGGTGATTGGTTTTCGGGGTCCCGTACGCGGCTAGGCTCCCAAAAAGTCCCACACATGTGGTATCCCCATACTCAGGAGAAGCAGCTGAATGTATTTTGGGGTGCAATTCCACATAGGCCCATGGCCTGTGTGAGCAATATATCATTTAGTGACAACTTTTTGTAAATATTTTTTTTTTTTTTTTTTTTTGTCATTATTCAATCACTTGGGACAAAAAAAATAAATATTCAATGGGTTCAACATGCCTCTTAGCAATTTCCTTGGGGTGTCTACTTTCCAAAATGGGGTCATTTGGGGAGGTTTTGTACTGCCCTGCCATTTTAGCACCTCAAGAAATGACATAGGCAGTCATAAACTAAAAGCTGTGTAAATTCCAGAAAATGTACCCTAGTTTGTAGACGCTATAACTTTTGCGCAAACCAATAAATATACGCTTATTGACATTTTTTTTACCAAAGACATGTGGCCGAATACATTTTGGCCTAAATGTATGACTAAAATTGAGTTTATTGGATTTTTTTTATAACAAAAAGTAGAAAATATCATTTTTTTTCAAAATTTTCGGTCTTTTTCCGTTTATAGCGCAAAAAATAAAAACTGCAGAGGTGATCAAATACCATCAAAAGAAAGCTCTATTTGTGGGAAGAAAAGGACGCAAATTTCGTTTGGGTACAGCATTGCATGACCGCGCAATTAAAAGTTAAAGCGACGCAGTGCCAAATTGGAAAAAGACCTCTGGTCCTTAGGCAGCATAATGGTCCGGGGCTCAAGTGGTTAAATAAACATTTCCCAGTAAAATATGTGTTCAAATCCTTCCCCTAGCATTTGCAGTTTATGACGTTCAGTGCTGCTGGCTCCTTTTTATTTTTTATGTTTTATTTTTACAAATATTTTTGTCCTGTTAGGGGGCTTTGGTAAAATATCAGGAGTTTAAACAGGGGGAATCTCTGCCACACAGGGAGATTAATGAGGGTCCAGGCACACCTGGCACACACTGTGCACACGCCTATGGTATAGGTAGGGAGACACAATTCTCGGCCCTGTATGCAAGGGTTACGCCACTGGATTCTGCAAGAGAAAGGAGCCACCCTAAAACAGGAAACCTGGGGCAGCAGTCATTACAACAGCTCAAATTGGAGCATGGGCAAAGAATAAAAGATAAAGAAGCCGAATACTATGTAACAATTAAATTAGCTGATGAAAATGCTTAAAAAAATTGAGGGTTTAATATCACTTTAATGATTCCTAAAGTTCACATGAGTACACTAAATGTATTTCTCTGCCAAGATCCTTCTGCTTAATCCCAATACACTAATGGCATTATTACAGCTCTCATCATCAGATTTAGAGAAAACAGTGTTATCACTGTCAAAAACATGCATTCTTTCTGCTTATTGAAGAGTCGCCACATCAGAAGTTGAATAGAGAAGAAGTTCAATTGACTGTATGGTGTGTGATTGACATCACTTTAAGTATTTTCACATTTTCAACAGTAAAATGAAATACAATTAAGCAGGAACAAATACAATAAAATAAAAACATACTGTCCTGGAAGACTTATCGTCTATCGATTACTATTGCATTGGATTTCATTAAAGCGGGGTTCCACCCAAATTTTGAACAATATCTGTATGTATTCTCTTCCTTGTCTAGATGCTGACATGCCATTTAAAAAAATTTAAATCGCCGTAATTACCTTTTATTTTTCTATTCTTCTTTGCACTTCCTGGTTCTCCTCCCGTGGGAGTAGGCGTGTTTCTAGCCTCTCCCAGACTCCTGGGAGCTAGTCTCAGGCTTCCCAGGATGCCACTGAGCATGTGCGGGAACGAGCGGTGAATGCTGGGAGCACAGCATTCACCACATCCAGGAAATAAATGCTTGTGGGCTTCAAATGCCCACAATGAAGATGGAAACCGCCTGCAGTGAATAATATAAGTTATTCTTTCCGACGAAATCTGACACAGGCGGACATATTACACGCAATATGTGAGTATGTAATGCTGAGAAGAAAAGTTTGTGAATGAACTCAAAAAAAAAAAAACGATAGATAGGTGGACCCCCGCTTTAAGTATGGTTGAATGCCTTAATGCTGACATCTAGTGCTATCTCAGTGTTATTACGACTTGTTTTTTCTGTATTTGTTAAAGGTATAACCCAGCTTTCCTGTCTGTTGGGCCTAGTTAGTTTAGTCAGTTAGATAGCCCTCTCTCGTCTTCTTTATATAGTACTACTCGCGCTGGATTTGCATGGTAGATTGGGCTCTGTGTTCTTCTTTCTTGACTTTGAAAACAACCTCACCCTCACTGACACACCAGGATAAGCAAATTGATACTGCACTGTTGCTAGGAGCACAAAATAGATACCCTGCATACAAACTAAAGCTGACCATAAATGGATTGAAATTTGAGCCGGAGTTCTGTCAAAAGAGCCAACTCTTCGAAATCTCCAACCACGTCATTTCTGGTTACTCTTCAGCATCAGCATCAACCTCTTTTCACAAAACACAGGCAGCATATACACTCGAACTGGCCGTTTTGATAGAACACCAGGTTAGTTGGAGAAAAATCATTGCCGCCTTGGGGGCGGCCATTTTGTTGGTTATACGCGGCCGGGACTAACAATGTTTATTCATTATAGCTTGTATACGCTGCTGGTGTTTTGTGAAAAGAGGTAACTTGTCAAAATCTCCAATTACTTATTCTGGAGAGTAACTGGAAGTGATGTGGTTGGAGATTTTGACGAGTTGGCTCTTTTGACAGAACACCGGTTCAGCAGGGACAAGCTGAATTTTAATCCATGTATGGGCACCCTGGTTGTGCCCAAACATGTTTTTCTGAACAATTAGTTCAACTATTAGCCGGCAACACTAATCATTGGGTTCTGCCAGTAGGCAAGGCTCCCAGCTGGCAGAGCACAATAGCTCTGCAAGAGGGATTCCCCCATCAACACTTACTGTTGAAGGGGGAATCAAGCAATTTTCTTTCCTTCCACTATGGGTGGAAGGAAAGAAAATTGCATAATCTATGGCCTGCCTTAGTATTATGTACAGTAAAGAAGAAAACTGTGTGTTATCAGAAAAGTTGTGTACTTTTTGTCTTCTCTGATGCACTGTTTGAAGAAAAAACAGGTTTACAGCTTATAAAGTCAGGCCTGCTTTTCTGGTTTCCAGTAAAAAAGCCATTGTACACAATGCAATTTAATGCTAGAATGAATATGATACCATTTGATCAAGAAAAAAACTGCACACTCCTGGAGTATTATTGGGTGGAGACACTTATGCCCCGTACACACGATCGGATTTTCCGACAACAAAACCATGGATTTGTTTCCGAAGGATGTTGGCTCAAACTTATCTTGCATACACACGGTCACACAAATGTTGGCCAAAAATTTTGAATTTGAGAACGCGGTGACGTACAACACGTACGACGAGCCGAGAAAAAGGAAGTTCAATAACCAGTGCGGCTCCTTCTGCTTGATTCAGAGCATGCGTGAACTTTTGGGCGATGGACTTGTGTACACACGATCGGACTTTCCGACAACAAGTTTTGCTGTCGGAAAATGTGAGAACCTGCTCTCAAACATTTGTGTGCGGAAATTCCGACAGCAAATGTTCGATGGAGCATACACACAGTCGGACTTTCAGTCAAGAAGCTCACATCGAACATTTCCCGTCGGAAAATCCGTCCGCGTGTACGCGGCATTAGGTGCAATTTCAGATCATTAAAAGAGAAGTATGGGATTTTTCTTTTCAGTATCACACTTACCTAGGTGGATGCAGCATCAGTCCAATGCTGCATCTGTCCCCTGGCGACTTTGCACTGAGAAACGAACAATCAAACACCGCCGATGGTTCGGCTCTCACAGCTCCCTGAGCTCTGGAGCACTGCACTGTGGAGGGCCGGGGAGTGGCCCTCTCAGGCTCCCAGTGGCTAGCTCAGAGGCTGAGACAGGTGTCAGTCCAGGCACCTGGTGGATCTGGACTTCCATTTGGCTGGATGACACGGTGCCTGGACTGATTTCTGTTTTTCCTATGAAAACAGGTCACAGGAGTGCAAAGCGAATTGCAATCCTGTGATCCATAGGAGAAGCCCAGCCAAACGATCTTTGACTGGACTTCTTTAAGTTTTTCTATGCTCATACTACAATTGTGGAAATAACAAAGAAGTGAGGAACAGGGAGGCCGAGGACTTGCAAATGTAATATCTAAAGCATAGTTCTAACAACAAATAATAGAGATGAGGTATGTGACGCACTGCCTGGCACCCAGCTCTGTCAAGATACAGCTTCTTCCACTCTGGAAGCAGGAACCAGGTATTATAGCTGAATATTGCACCTAAAAACTAGTCGACACTAGCTTAGGTGCAAGCTGGAACTGACTTTATTGTAAATTCACACAGAATATATACCACACAAGATCAGGTAGGAGCTTGATCACATTATCCTAAATAATGTAAACAGTAATATCATTAGCACATCTAAAGAACAGCCAACATATAAACAGTAATCTAAATAAACAGTAAGCTAATTAACAACTAGTCACCTAGACAAGCCTAGGTGACTCAGGTCAGTGCCCACCCAGACAGTTCGGCACCAGTATTCAAGAAGACTCAGGGTTGTCCAATTCTCATTAACCAGCTTTCTTTTCACATAAATCTTCTCACTAAGTTTCAAGCTGGCAGAGACCATCATGGCTTTCTTGACTGTTAAATGTGGTAATGTCATCTTGCATTATACTGTATTACAGAACATCTTCCTGAATGCATGTAGCTTCCTCAAACGCAAGGGCCCATAGTCAGTAGGCAAGAGGCTACCCTGCAGTCCCCTCCAAAAGCCCCTGTCCCGGTTGGGTCTGTCACAAGGTACAGGGAGGCCGAAGACTTACAAGAGTAATATATATAGAGTAATATATATATGGAAGAGGGAGGCCAGCGACCTACTCATTTAATATCTATAGCATAGTCCTCACAATTCCAGAAATGATAAAGAGATGAGGAACAGTGAGGCTGGACAGGGTGCCTTTGGCCAATCATGGCTCAGGGGGACTAAGTCCACGCCCCACACTATATAAGGCTGCTTGCACGGCGGCCATGCGTAGTGTTGTTGGCGTGAACAGAGAGATACCTTGAGTTAGATTAAAGAGGCAGGTTAAGTATCTAATACAGTGTGTACACTTTTTACTACACTTCTGGTGGTGTACACAGTACACAATACAGTGCAGCTGTAGTACAGTTTCTGATCCAGTGCAGGCGGTGTACACAGTATCTAATACAGTGTGTATAGGTTCTACTAAACTTCTGGTGATGTACACAGTATATAATACAGTGCAGCCATTGTACAGGTTCTAATACAGTGCAGGCGTTGTACACAGTATCTAATACAGTGTGTACAGTTTCTACTACACTTCTGGTGGTGTACACAGTATCTAATACAGTGTAGTGTGGTGTTGCAAAACAAAAAATACATCATGTCCGGAAGGCCACCAAGGAGAGGCAGACACTCACAGGCCACTAAAAGAAGGCAAGCAGCCTCTGTGTCTACAGTCAACAGTGATGGTCGTGGACATGGTGCATCCTCTGCAGGTGGCCGTGGGGCACGCATGTCCTTTTTTTATGCTGTTGGTCATGTTATTGAGCCACAACATGCAGAAGAGTTGGTGGCGTGGATAACAAATCCTCTGTCCTCCTCTGTCACCCAGGCTCAGAGTAGTTTGCCTTCCAACGCAGCTGCCAAAGCGGCCTATTCCACCGGCTCCTTGTCCATGGTCACTCCTTCCGTAGCCCCACCATCATGCACGGAGGAGTCCCCAGAATTATTCGACCACACTGTCGGGTACATGCTGCTGGAGGATGTGCAGTGTTTTGAAGGCTCTGATGTTGGTTCCCAGGTTGAGGAAGGGAGTAGCGTGAGCCTAGAGAGAGAGGGTGCCACAGAAGGACAAGAAACTGGCAGTCATGTTCCCCGAGCTGCAGCCTGCCAAGTCTGCTCCAGTGACAGGGAGGGAGGGAATGATGAAGTCACTGACTGTACTTGGGTGCCTGAGAGATGAGAGGAGGAGGAGGCACAACTCCAACGAAACAGGATGTCCTCTAGGGGGTAGCTTAAGTGCAGCCACCCTATTGCATCACACTGCAGAGCTCTGCAGGTGCAGGGCGCTGCTGACTCCCCGCTGACTTTTAAAAGTTCCTCGTGTGGGCCTTTATCGACACGTGTGCAGCAGATCGCACCATTGTTTGCAATCTATGTCTGAAGCGGATCAAGCATGGCCAGAACAGCAGCCGCTTGGACACCACATGCTTGCCATCTGGCCTTATATTGTGTATCCTTGCCTCGTCTAGAGGAAAAGAGATTTCATCTCCAAATACGGAAAGGTTTCTTCACAGTAAGAGCTGCGAAAATGTGGAATAGACCCCCTCCAGAGGTGGTTCTGGCCAGCTCAGTAGATTGCTTTAAGAAAGGCCTGGATTCTTTCCTAAATGTACATAATATAACTGGGTACTAACATTTATAGGTAAAGTTGATCCAGGGAAAATCGGATTGCCTGTCTGGGATCAGGAAAGAATTTTTTTCCCTGCTGTAGCAAATTGGATCATGCTTTTCTGGAGTTTTTTTTCTCCTTCCTCTGGATCAACTGTGGGTATAGGATTGGGTATATGGGATTGTATGATATTTTTTATTTTATTTATTTATTTATTTTATATGGTTGAACTTGATGGACTTCTGACTTTTTTCAACCTGACTAACTATGTAACTATGTAGATAAAAAATAGAATCACACTAGGTATGTAATATAATTGTGTACACATACATTCACTTATTGATATAGTGATGTACCCATATAGAAATATCACATCTGATGTGGGCAAACTGTGAAAAGTATCATAGCACCAAAACTAAATGTACAATAATTGATAAATCAACAATTTAAAACATATAAAAAGTAAGTCCAAAACAAGTAGTGACAATATCACCCGTGAAATAGCAATTATTTTTATGATTATAAATTATTCTAAAAAGTCCATCCGTAAATATGGAGTCCTCGATAGTATAAGGAAAGATAGTACCTGTTCCACCACCAAAGAATATAGGTTTGCCACTTACCAGAGACCCATGATTCCCGCACTACAGAGGATCAGGGAAAGCCTGTATTGGAAGCTGTCCTCCGGGACATGACAGATACAGGCAAAACCTGGATTCATTGATGGTATAAGTACAGTATTCAAACACACCCAACGGAGCTTATATATCTTCAGATCTCATCGTACCATCCCCAACTCGCAAGTGGATAAGTATGACATGAAAGATATAAGAGGCTCCAATAGTGTAAAACCATAAGACTTTATTGAATGTTAAAAACAAGGTTGCGCTCACATTGTGTTAGTAGAAAAAGCGCCTGAATGTCTGGTGCGCCGGCCGGTAAGCACTCAGACAAGCCCGTCCTACTGGAAACAGCAACAGCGATACGAGGTGACGCAAGCGCGTCCCTCCGCCCTACGTGTTTTGTAATAGAATTACGTCATCCAGGGGCATGAATGTAACTGTGTAGCTTGACCAGACATATGAGGACCTGCCATGCAGTCCGTTGGCAACAGCACTTGAAGGACCCACATCAAAGAAAAAGGCGGACTTCTCCTTGCTCCTCATCTGGGATCTCCAACCTTACAATACCTCCAGTCCTCTCAAAAGCCTGCACTGAGAGGAATGAAGGTATAGCAATAGGTGTCCCATGTACTTGCAGCCAATCTGCTAGCAGTACACCACCATCTGATTTTAGCAGGCAAATTTCCCTACCCCAGTTGCTGAACCTTAAAAAGACATTCGGTCCCAGCCATCCACATGCTCAGCGTCTAAATGCTAGCTTGGCCAAATTGCTAGCACTGCAACTGCTGTCTTTTCAGCTGGTAGACTCAGCCCCCTTTCGTGAATTTGTGGAATGTGCTGTACCTCAGTGGCAGGTTCCAAAACGCCATTTCTTTTCACGGGAGGCCATTCCGGCTCTCTACCAGCATGTGGAAGGCAATGTTTTGGCCTCATTGGACAGGGCTGTCAGCAGTAAGGTTCATATTACTGCTGACTCATGGTCCAGCAGGCATGGGCTTTCCTTCACGGCGCACTGAGTAATTCTGCTGGCAGCTGGGAAGGATGCAGGACAGGTTTCAGTGTTGTTGGAGCTTGTTCCGCCACCAAACCTCCAAAATGTTAGTGGTGATTCTGCCACAGCTCTCTCCTCCACCTCCTCCTCTTCTTCCTCTATGGCCTCTTCTGCAGATTTGTCCTCTGAACCAGCGGTGCTCCATAAGTGTTCAAGGGGTTATGCAAGCAGTCAGGCTAAAAGATGGCATGCAGTGCTTGAGTTGGTCTGCCTAGGGGACAGGAGTCACAGGATTCTGTCAGCTCTGCAGGGGCAGGCTCAGAGGTGGTTGACGCCACGCCAGCTTCAGCCAGGAATGGTTGTATGCGACAATGGCACCAACCTTCTCTCTGCCCTCCGACAGGGACACTTGATCCATGTTCCATGTTTGGCACACGTCCTTAATTTGGTGGTGCAGGCCAGAAAAGTCTGTGGTCATTTCCGCCGGTTATACAAAGGGAATTGACATTCAAAGGGAATGCAACCTGCCCACGAACCGCCTCATTTGTGACATGCCCACCAGGTGGAACTCAACATTGGCAATGCTGCAGTGGCTGCACACACAGCAGAGGGCCATCAATGAGTACCTGTACGAGTATGGCACCAGGATAGGTTCAGGGGAGCTTGGCTTCTTTTTGCCACGCCAGTGGCTTCTGATCAAGGATGCATGCACTGTCCTGTCACCATTTGAGGAGGCCACAAGGATGGTGAGCAGCAACAATGCATGCATCAGTGACACTGTCCCTCTAGTCTTCCTGCTCGAGCACATGCTTAATGGAATCATGGACAGGGCACTTGAGGCAGAAAAGCGGGAGGAAGAGGAGGACTTCCTTTCCTCTCAAAGACCCCTTTATCCAGATAGTATTCCTGCGGGCCCGCCAAACATACAGGAAGAAGAGGAGGAGGAGTATTGTGTCAGCATGGATGTAGAGGATAACACTCAGCAGCAGTCTTCAAGGGATGGTTTTCAGTCCCCAGAAACCCAAGGAGTTGTACGTGGCTGGGAGGAGGTAGTTACGGATCATGTGATCCTTAATGACCCAGAGGACTCAGAATCAAATGCCTCTGCAAACTTACGCTGCATGGCCTCCCTGATTCTGCAAAGCCTGCGAAAAGGACCCTAGGATTCCTAGTATCAAGGAGAGGGATCATTACTGGCTGGCAACCCTTCTTGATCCACGCTACAAGGGTAAGGTTGCAAAGCTCATCCTGCCTTCACAGGGAGAAGAGGATGAAACATCTTCAGGAGGCCTTAAAGAAAAGTTTGTGCAATGCATTTCCATACCCTGGGAGGTTACAATTTCCTGGTGCTGGACAACGCGTTGCTGAGGCTTCCTTCAGTCAGAGGAAGAGCGGTGGAGAAGGTGGCCAGCTGACCGATGCCTTTAAACAATTTTTCGGTCCTCAGTGCCAAGGTCTGATCGGTTCAAGCAACCATCACCAGTGTCTGCATTACATGGTGCAGGAATATCTAGGGGCAAGAGCAGACTTGGAGACCTTTCCAACAGATTGAGAGGGGGGAGCACTCCTAATGCCACATCCGCTATTTGAGGGAAATATAGGAGGGTACAAAATAAGTAACCAAAAAACTGACTTTTGAGGCATAGAAACAATGGAGAAGTACAAAAACAAATAATTAGCAAAATATTTATTGAAAAAAGTTCATAGTATATCCAAATGTTCAAAAAAAAGGTTAAAAACACGAAAGAATGATATGTACAGTGAGCCCTTGTGCATCTACGCTTTTCGCCATGAGGCTTCTTCAGGGCACGATCGAGGTTCAGAGATGTAATATACACAGAGAAAGAACAAGGAGTACAGTACCCAGCTGTCTCCTAGGGGCATACCTTATCTGTCCAGCTTCCATGCAGTTTATGCTAGTTAGGGCTGTACTACATGCCACTAGCTCTGCTGAACTCTATCAGGGTTCTGTCTTCCCCTCTGGAACCTGGACTTTCCATTGTTAGTGCTTTGGTGGTCATTTTTACCCTTGGACATATGACACACATTTGCCCCTATTGCAGCATTATTTAAAGGCTACAGAATACTTGCCATAAGTATCTTATATTTTTGGAAACCTTCCGGTTACTGCAAACTTGTACAGGAAGCCTAATCTATCTGAAGATAGTGAGATTTGTTCTTTCTCTGTGTATATTACATCTCTGAACCTTGATCGTGTCCTGAAGAAGCCTCACGGTGAAACGCGTAGACGCACAAGGGCTCACTGTACATATCATTCTTTCATGTTTTTAACCTTTTTTGAACATTGTGATATACTATGAACTTTTTTCAATAAATATTTGGCTAATTATTTGTTTTTGTACTTCTCCATTGTTTCTATGCCTCAAAAGTCCAGTTTTTGGTTACTTATTTAGTACCCTCCCATATTTACCTTTCCAACAGAGCATCCACTGGGTTACTGGGTCTTGAGGATGGACCACTGGACAGAACTTGCTCAATATGCAATTGAGCTACTGGCCGGTCCTGCATCCAGTGTGCTTTCTGATCGCACATTCAGTGTTGCTGGAGGGTTTGTAACGGCTCAAAGAGTGCGCCTGTCCACAAACTGCGTTGATAGACTCACATTCATAAAAATGAATCAGTCTTGGATCAGCAGCTATCAAGCACCTGATGCTGATGTAACTGATCTGGGATCCCTTGAAGACTGCCTATGCTGACTATCCTATTCTTTCTCAATATTGATGATGCTAGCTTCCAACGATATTTTTGGTTTAGTGCACCACCACCACCACCCAAGGCCCAAGTTTTCAGCCCCTGTTTAACAGGGGCATGTAATTACAATTTTTGATCTAATATTTCACAGCAGGGCCCGTTCCCGCACCCAACAAGAGTATCTGTGAGGGGTTACAGTGTTGTGGCACCACCACCACCACCCAAGGCCCAATTTTTCTGCCCCTGTTTAACAGGGGCATGTAGTTACAATTTTTGATATAATATTTCACAGCAGGGCCCATCCCTGCACCCAACAAAAGTATCTGTGAGGGCTTACAGTGTTGTGGCGCCACCAAAACCAAAGGCCCAATTTTTCTGCCCCTGTTTAACAGGTGCATGTAATTACGATTATTTATATAATATTTCACAGCAGGGCCCGTTCCTGCACCGAACAAGGGTAACTGTGAGGGCTTACAGTGTTCTGGTACCACCAACACCTAAGGCCCAATTTTCTGCAGAGTATATAGGGCAGGCCTTATAGTATATGTACTGCTGTTCAGAGTATATAGTGCCTGTAGGCCTGGGGGACCCCCACGCCATTTAAAAAAAAAATTTGGGTGCGGGTTCCCCTTAATATCCATACCAGACCCGAAGGGCCTGGTATAGATTTTGGGGGTGACATCCACACCATCTGTTTTTTTAAAAAAATTTTTGTTTTTTTTCTATATTGCGGGGATCCGACAATACATTACAGCCGCGAGCCATTTTGAATTACATTTTTTCCTTTAGAAATTCAATTTTGCTGTGGCACTGATATAAACATTGGAAAGATGCGCTACTTTACAGGCATACTAAGAACACCCCCCCCCCCCCCCCCCCAGGCATGATATTTAAAGGAGTATTTCATTTTTAGTGTTTCACTTTAAGCATTATTAAAACTACTGCTCCCGAAAAAACGTCGGTTTTTAAAACTTTTTTTTGCATTGATACATGTGCCCTGGGGCAGGACCCAGGTCCCCAAACACTTTTTATTGCAATAACTTGCATAAAAGCCTTTAAAATGATCACTTATGATTTTTCACGTTCGTGTCCCATAGACTTTAACGGTGTTCGAACAAATTTTTTGATGTTCGCATGTTCTGCTGCAAACTGAACCGGGGTTGTTCTGCTCATCCCTATTAGCAATCTTTAGCCCTAGTTCTTCAGCCGGGTAGTGTTGGGGCCCAGTCTTTATGATGGCGTACATGAGTGCAGTCCCAGTAAAGTCTGCATGCAGTAAATATAGCTGCTAGTTAGATGGACTGTCCCTATGTGGTCAATCTCTGCTAGTAGCAACAGGCTAATGGCAGCAGTGTCCGATCACCAGGCCCAGCCATACAGCGACAGGGGTTCCACTGTACAGATGTCAGCTCACTTCTGGACCTGCCTGAAGCTAGTTCAGTCCTTGGCCCCCAATTTAACAGCACTCTGGTCTCTGTCTCAGGCTTGTAGTAGGTTGATGTGCGTACAGGAGCAGCAATATGCACACCTTGCAGCAAAGAGGAAATCCATCGGTATTCAGCCTGTGAAAATACAGCTCTCTCTCTCCGATGAAGCCCCAAAAAGGGTGAATCGCATCTGAGGAGTTCATTCTCATTTAGCTACAGTAACTGTAGTTGCTGACTTTAAAAAAAACTACTGAAGTTCCTCTTTAAGGACAAGTGGACTGACTGGCTCATTTTCTTGGATTCCATTAGTAAAAAAAAGTTCATTACATATGTAGCTATTGCCCTAACCAACAGCAATTTTTTGTCCTGCCATAAGGTGAGATCTGATTGACTACAAAATGATATTGGGTCTGGGATTAAAAGTAACATTTCTGTCTTTGCAGATGACACTAAGTTATGCAGTGGAATAACGTCCTTACAGGATGTCTCCAATTTACATGCCAACTTCAATGCACTGTCTAATTGGGCGACTATGTGGCAGATGAGGTTTAATGTTGATAAATTTAAAGTTATGCACTTGGGGGCTAAGAATATGCATGCATCATGCATACTAGGGGAGTACAACTGGGGGAATCAATGGTGGAGAAGGATCTGGGGGTTTTGGTAGATCATAAGTTCAATAATAGCATGTAATGCCAAGCTGCGGTTTCCAAAGCGAGCAAAGTCCTTTCTTGTATTAACAGAGGTATGGACTCCAGAGAGAGAGATATCATTTTGCCCCTGTACAAATCATTAGTAAGACCTCATCTGGAATATGCAGTTCAGTTTTGGGCACCAGTTCTCAAAAAGGATATTGGGAAACTGGAAAAAGTGCAGAGAAGGGCAACCAAACTGATAAGAGGCATGGAGGAGCTCAGCTATGAGGAAAGATTAGAGGAACTGAATTTATTCACTCTTGAGAAGAGGAGATTAAGGAGAATATGATCACCATGTATAAATATATAAGGGGTCCATATAGTGAACTTGGTGTTGAGTTATTCACTTTACGGTCATCGCTGAGGACAAGGGGGCACACTTTACGTCTAGATGTGGTATTGACTCCCTCCAGCGGTGGTTCTGGCCAGCTCAGTAGATTGCTTTAACCCCTTCCCGACCGGCGCACGCCGATGTACGTCGGCAGAATGGCACAGCTGGGCAAATGGACTTACAGGTATGTCCATTTGAATTCCCCGCCGTGCCATTGCGTGCGCGCCACCAGCAGCGGCCGGGAGCCTCGTGAGTCGGGTCGCGGGTCCCGCGCACTCGATCGCTGCGGGGATACCCGCGATCGCCTCACGGAGAGGACGAACGGGGGGATGCTGATGTAAACAGCATCTCCCCGTTCTGCCTAGTGACAAGTGTCACTGATCACTGCTCCCTGTAATCGGGAGCAGTGATCAGGGTAGTGACACAGCTAGCCCATCCCCCCTACAGTTAGTAATCACTCCCTAGTACTGACTTAACCCCTCCCCACACCCTAGTGGTTAACCCCTTCACTGCCAGTGTAATTTACACAGTAATCAGTGCATTTTTAATCGCACTGATCGCTGTATAAATGACGATGGTGCAAAAAAAGTGTGAAAAATGTCCGACATATCCGCCATAACGTCGCAGTCACAATAAAAATCGCTGATCGCTGCCATTACTAGTAAAAAAAAATTTTTAATAAAAATGTCATAAAACTATCCCCTATTTTGTAAACGCTATAACTTTTGCGCAAACCAATCAATAAACGCTTATTGCGATTTTTTTTACCAAAAATATGTAGAAGAATACGATCGGCCTAAACTGAGGAAAAAAAAATGTTTTTTAATATATTTTTAGGGGAAATTTATTATAGCAAAATGTAAAAAATAATACGTTTTTTTCAAAATTGTCGCTCTTATTTTGTTTATAGCACAAAAAATAAAAATCGCAGAGTTGATCAAATACCACCAAAAGAAAGCTCTATTTGTGGGAAAAAAGGACGTCAATTTTGTTTGAGAGCCACGTCGCACGACCGCGCAATTGTCAGTTAAAGCGATGCAGTGCCGTATCGCAAAAAGTGCTCTGGTCAGGAAGGGGGTAAAAACTTCCGGAGCTGAAGCGGTTAAGAAAAGCCTGGATTCTTTCCTAACACATAATATAACTGCACATAATATAACTGGGTACTAACATTTATAGGTAAAGTTGTTCCAGCAATTGCATCTCTGGGATCTGGAAGGAATTTTTTCCCCTGCTGTAGCAAATTGGATCCTGCTTTTCTGGGGGGGGGGGGGGGGGGGTTTGCCTTCCTCTGAATCATCTGTTGGTATAAGATTGGGTATATGGGATTGTATGATATTTTGATATATTTTTTTTTTATTGTTTTTATGGTTGAACTAGATGGACTTGTGTCTTTTTTCAAACTAACTATGTAACTATGTACTATGCATTCCTACACTTTGTACAATATTACAACAATGTCTCCTAACTTCTTATGCATTTTCTATCATGCAAAATAAGCAATTAATGTAATAGCAATAGTGAGAACCACACATAATGCTAGGAAGGGGTGGGCAAAGCTGGTGGGGACAGAGGTTCCGAAGCAGGTGACACTACAGCATGTACCTTAAAGATCAGTTATGTGTTGACTGCCTTATAATGAGGTTAGCAAGCTACCAGGAATTCAAAGAAATTCTCATTGTCTGAGCTCGTCATACAGCTCATGAAGAGGGGAAAGCTGAATAAAATAGCGTGAGCCTGCTGTCATTGTAGAGAATATCAGTATATATGTCACAGCACGAAAAGGGAATCTCAGATGTATTATTGATCATGCCATGTGCTCATATCTATGTCAGTATCTAGTGGACCATGTAATAGCTTTTGCTGTAAAATGTTTTTATTACCAGATACGTTGCATTCCGGGTGCCGTTAAATCCAGAACAGTAAGTCTTCCACGAATCATGCGTTTTAAACGCCGGTATTTTGAGACCGGTTCTTGTTTGCATCAGGCTGTTTAGACACCAATACTTTCTGTACTCAAGGTATCAGTCCCATAGTTAAAGGACAAATTCATTTTAATGGGACAGCTGGAATATGACAGGTGTCAGGAGTGCGTAATTCACAGGTCAGTAGACAGAGTGCAACAAAACAATGACGACCCTATCAAAGCCATATTCCCTTCAGTACAGATCTCCCCCCTCCCACTGGTAAAGATCCCCTCCCCCAGTACAGATCTCCCCCATTTTACAGATTACAACACCCTGTACCGATTTCCAATTCAGTACAGATTCATACCCCTTGAAATTTTCCACATTTTGTCATGTTACAACCAAAAACGTAAATGGATTTTATTGGGATTTTATGTGATAGACCAACACAAAGTGGCACATAATTGTGAAGTGGGAGAAAAATGATAAATGGTTTTCAACATTTTTTACAAATAAATATGTGAAAAGTGGGGCATGCATTTATATTCAGCCCCCGAGTCAATACTTTGTAGAACCACCTTTCGCTGCAATTACATGTAGCCAGGAGCTTATGCATGCAATTCAGAGACATTGTGCAGTGTTATTAATGTGGGGTTAGCGCCTTCTTGTGTTGGCTGGACTCTTTGTGTCATTTCCTTTTCTTTTGACAAAACTTAGAGCAGAGCAAACATCGTGGGATGTGTAGTTTAGAATGCTGAAGTTTCAATTCCAGCGGGACTGGCTTGAACTATGACTAATAGATTGCTGAGAATAGAAGAACTGACTGCTGGGAGAGGATATATAAAAAGGGCTGGGTAGGCCTACATCGCTCTCTTGGGACGCCGATTTGAATCTGCCAGCAGGGAGCTCTGTGTCATTGTGAGATGATTTGTGGCCTACACAGCAGGAAGCCATTCAGCTGCACCCGGAGGGACCTCTGCGGACAGCATTGTTTCTCTCCTCCGGGTTATCCAGCGACGCCTGCACTTCAGATCCAGGTAGGCCACAGCGTGGTGTGGTGGACGCCAGACACCATTTCCCAGAGCCAGGATCCAGAGGGAGTTCCTTAAAGAGTCTCATTCATCACCTGCATTGTTGCCAGCAGCTTCTGTATCCAGTGTGGTGAGAGGGCATATTTCATTTAGATTTTTTAGACCACTGCATACAGACATCATTTACTAAGTCCAGTTTTCTGGTACTTCTAAGGCCACTGGAAGCCAGTTCATACATGCTCTAGAATATTGCATGCAGACATCTATGCCCTGTTCACATGTTTGTTTCTTGTAAGCTGACCACCGGATACAACACAGTTAAAATCATACAGGAAGAGTTTAAAGTAAAATAAGGATACACTACAGATCCACCAGATCTGTTATAACCTATTGCCAAGGATCACCTTGATCATGTTATTACAAAGCTAGCTGAAGACTTCTGGATTTTAAAGAATAGACCTTCAACCCTTTTTACCCTCTCTTCATCTGCTCAAGTGACTAAAGTTGTTTTAGCACAGAGAGTCTGCTCTTATTTCTCTGGAACTTTATTTAAAGGAGCCAGCCAACTTGAACACAATAATTTGCATATTAGTTGTCATGTTGTAATATTGTTAATGGCCTGTGGGTTGAGGAAACAGAAGGGAGTGAGCCTGACATAGGAAATAAAGTGCCAGCCCCCCCCCCCCCCTTTGCTGACCTGTTCACATAGGTTTCTGTGATTTGGGTAAGGTTTAATAGAACTTGAGTCATATTGTGTATCCTTGCTACTAAAGGGTCTCAAGTCGAGGCAACCAGTGGGGTACAGATTATATTAGCAGCCCTCACAAGGGTAGCGCTACATACAGCTGCAAGTCTTTTTGGGTATGTCTCTACCAGCTTTGCACATCTAGAGAGTGACATTTTTTCCCATTTTTCTTTGCAAAATAGCTCAAGCTCTGTCAGGTTGGATAGAGAGCATCTGTGAACAGCAATTTTCTTGCCACATATATTAAGTTGGATTTAGGTCAGGACTTTGACTGGGCCATTCTAACACATGAATATGCTTTGATCTAAACCATTCCATTGTAGCTCTGGCTGAATGTTTAGGGTCATTGTCCTGCTGAAAGGTGAACCTCCGCCCCAGTCTCAAGCCTTTTGCAGACTCTTAACAGGTTTCCTTCTAAGATTTCTCTGTATTTGGCTTCATCCATCTTCCCATCAACTCTGACCAGCTTCCCTGTCCCTACTGAAGAAAAGTGGTATGTTCAGGGTGATGTGCAGTGTTAGTTTTCCACCACACATAGAATTTTCTTTTAGGCCAAAAAGTTAAATTTTGGTCTCATCTGACCTGAGCACCTTCTTCCACATGTTTGCTGTGTCCCCCACATGGCATCTCGCAAACTGCAAATAGAACTTCTTATGGCTTTCTTTCAACAATGGCTTTCTACTTGCCACTCTTCCATAAAGGCCACATTTTTGGCGTGCACGACTAATAGTTGTCCTGTGGACAGATTCTCCCACCTGAGCTGTGGATCTCTGCAGCTTTTCCAGAGTTACCATGGGCCTCTTGGCTGCTTCCCTGATTAATGCTCTCCTTGGCTGGTCTTTCAGTTTAGGTGGACGGCCATGTCTTGGTAGGTTTGCAGTTGTGCCATACTCTTTTCGTTTTCGGATGATGGATTGAACAGTGCTCCGTGGGATGTTTAAAGCTTTGGAAATTTTTTTATAACCTAACCCTGCTTTAAACTTCTCCACAACTTTATCTCTGACCTGTCTGGTGTGTTCCCTGGCCTTCATGATGCTGTTTGTTGACTAAGGTTCTCTAACAAATCTCTGAGGGCTTCACAGAACAGCTGTATTTATACTGAGAATAAATTACACACAGGTGGACTCTTTTTACTAATTAGGTGACTTCTGAAGGCAATTGGTTCCACTAGATTTTAGTTAGGGGTATCAGAGTAAAGGGGGCTGAAAACAAATGTACTCCACACTTTTTAGATATTTATTTGTACAAAATTGGGAAAACCATTTATCATTTTCCTTTCACTTCACAATTATGTGCCACTTTTTGTTGGCCTATCACATAAAATCCCAATACAATACATTTACGGTTTTGGTTGTAACATGAAAAAATGTGGAAAATTTTAGGGGGTGTGAATACTTTTTCAAGGCACTGTACACCCATGGTCCCGGGCAGGTCCACATAGTGAAGATTGCCAGAAGGCGGAGGAAGGAATGTACTTACCACAGCACCCTGCATTTAGGGGGTGGGGCATGTGGTATCTATGTGGCTGGCATTCTGTTATGTAATGTTTTGCTCCACTGTATCAATATCGCTATTCATGATGAAATGTGTTTTGTATTATATAACCAGAGCTCATATTTTAATTCATACATGCTATTGGAGTTTCATATGGCAATAAAAAGATTTTTACAAACAGTTACTTCCTTTTTTCTTTTGATAACTTTTTTGCTGTTAAAAAAACCCCTTGGGGGAACTTAGGCTATTGATGTTGACCCCTCCCCTTCTGAAAATGCTAGTTCACTGGCCACCATGCTGATACTTTTTTTTTCAATACTTTCCAAGTCACTGATCTAAAAAGTGTAGAGATAAGGAATTCTGACTTTTCTCTAATTTCTCAGTTGCTGCATGCTTGTTCCAGGTCAGTAACTCTGAAGGATTGAAGCCAGATAAAGGGATCACTCACTCACTGTACTGTATCTATAGAGGAGCAGTGTTGTCACCCTAAGCTGCGCTCTCCTGATTTGGACTACAGAACACCTCCTCATCTCTGTAACATAGGTAGTAGTTCACAGAGGTGAACGGGGCAAGGCTAATAACACTGTTTGGGATGTCAGTGCACTGCAGACAGAGTGCACAGGAAGTTAGGAGCTCACTGGATTTTAGGCAAAACCAACAGATATTTTTTATGTAAGCGCAGCATTAAAAAAAAAAAAAAATTCATTTATTCATTTATAAATTACAGATTTTTTGTAGGACAAGTAACATTAAACTTAAACTATCTCCATCTTCCCTTGTTTGGAACACAATAAAGTTTAACAGTATTATAGCTCTAAAAATAAATACACATATGGTCTCTATTGGCAATTTCTTAGATTTCACTAAAGTATGTGACTTAAAAGCCAGAGCCTATACAAAAGGTCATCATTATCATCTGTGATTAGGACAGCATGACATCCAGGTACAGCTATCTTCCTATGTGATCAGTTAAAAAAGGATAGCATATTTTATTCCTGCAATAACAAGATTCAGCTATTTTAAGACATCAATATATCCAGAGCAGTGATCACATTAGTGTGTGTCATATACACCTTTCAGCTTGAAATATTTCCATATTTGCCATGCAATGATGACAAATAAAGGACATGATATTTCTTGTGGCATTAAATGAATATTTGGCACATGCACCGTAGGAATAAAATCAGATATATATTGCTGTCAAGCCGAAAGTTTTGTGCCCACACCACCTATTCAGAAAAGCAGAGGCTAAGTGTATATCAAACAAGTAAGTAAAATCAGCTCCATTTTCTGCAGTTTTGACTATATTAAAGAAGATTTAGACCTTCTGTCAGCTTTTTTGCTTTCATCTATGATCCCATTGGGAAGATTTCCCCTCACTTTCTGTCCTTGTAAAACAAGAAGCAAAGAAATGAATATAAGAATGTTGGTGATTAGTGGGAGTAAAAAATGATCTACTACCTGTTCTTAGTGGGAGGAGAAAATAACGCCCATCAATTCATGGAATATTGCCCCATTATTGGTATCAGTAGGAGGAACAGTGCCTCACCGTTGGTGTCAATAGTAAGAATAGTTCCCCATTATTGGTGTCGGTAGGATAAATAGTTTGTCTTCATTGGTGCCAGTAAAAGGAACAATTCTCTACCATTGGTGTTAGTGAGAGAAATAGTGCCCCATCACTGATGTCAAAAAGAGGAATACTGCCTCATCACTGGTGTCAGTGAGAGTACTCGTGCCTCAACATTGGTGGCAGTGAGAGGAATTGTGTCCTATTATTGGCATCTGTGGAAGGAATAGTTGCTAATCTTTGGCAGTGGAAAGAATAGTGCCCATCTTTGGTGGCAGTGGGAGGAATAGTGCCCCATTGTTGGTGTCGAGAAGAGCAATAGTGTCCAATCAATCAGGTCAGTAGCATAAATTGTACCTCATCATTGGTGGCAATAGTAGGAATAGTGTCCTATTATTTGTATCAGTGAGAGTAATGCCGCGCACACACGAGCGGACTTTACGGCAGACTTGGTACGGCGGACCGGAGTCCGTCTGACAATTCGATCTTGTGTGGGCTCCATCAGACTTTTTTTTCCCAAAAGTTCGACGGATCTAGAAATGAAACACGTTTCAAATTTTTTCGACGGACTCGAGTCCGGTCGAAAAGTCCGCTCGTCTGTATGCTAGTCCGATGGACAAAAACCGACGCTAGGGCAGCTATTGGCTACTGGCTATGAACTTCCTTGTTTTAGTCCAGTCATACGTCATCACGTACGAATCCATCGGACTTTGGTTGATCGTGTGTAGGCAAGTTTGTTCATTTGGAAAGTTCGTCGGAAAGTCCGTTGAAAAGTCCACCGTACCAAGTTTGCCGTAAAGTCTGCTCGTGTGTACGCGGCATAATAGTGCCTCATCGTTTGTCAGTGTCATTGGAAGGAACAGTGCCCAAAGGGCCAGCTAAAGGCAAGCATAGGGCCACATCTGGCCTGTGGAGTTCGGTTTGGGGGCCACTGTACTAGAGTGTAGGAATTTTGCTGTCTTAAATTACTATCCCATCCACATTTCTTTTGTTTTAGCAAGTAAAGAGCTTTCTTTTTACTTACTGTTCCTGGGACACTTGTCACTTCCCCCCATGAAAATGGAAAGGAAATCTATCAAGTAAATACAGTGATAAAAGCCTTGCAGAGGTCCTAGCTCTTTTCTATTCTTTTCAAAGCTAAAGAAAAGTTTTGGCTAGAGTTTGGTCTAAAATGTTCTTATATCTACAAGAAATATGCATAAAAGTAAAGGAAATTGCCTACTAATGATCTTTTCTGACACCCTCTTCCATTCTTGTATTCAAAAGGTCTTTGATGCTGCATGTAAGAGGGGTTTTGTTTCCAATTTAGGTTCCTGCTCTGTATGGGCTGAGCTTTCTTTCACCTTGCTTGGTATATAAACTAGGGGTGGGTTGGGGGTTGGTGCATGGTAACATTAAGGACCATGGAGAGCTCCATCAGGTATTGGTAAGCAGGCCATGTACTTCCCCTCAGCAAGCCACTGTCTTGGGCCTAATCAACCCAGGACTTGCATGATATTTGATAGTCCAGCCTAACGGGGCAGATTTTAATCAATGGTGTTCATGTACCTCTGAGCAAGATTGTAGAACACAGTGGAAGAGACACTGATGTTCTTGGAATGTTTGTAACACCTTACCATTATTTGGACCATGTAGTGCTGTTTTAACCATTAAGTAAAAAGCCAGAAAAGCAAGTTTCATGACTACTGAGCAGGCTTGGATAAGTGTGGCACATTGAATTATATGTAGGCTTCATATACCCTTGTAGGGTCCTGTGTACATAGAGGGAAGGTGTACCAATACATTTCTTCCAGTGGCCCTCAGGGTACAAGGCAGAACGTTGGGGATTCCACTACTGTACTGGAATATAAGAGGGAGAGAGCCGGAGAGAGAGATGTCCTGTGGAAGCTTTGATTACATTAAGTCTCTGTCCCTATATGGGTGAACTGGGTAAACCACCAGTGGACTGTGAGGGTGCATGTGTCTTAAGCATGCTCTGGAATAGTGATGAGTACCCCAGCTGTAAGGAAGTTTGGGCACAAATAGGAAAAAAACAGACCCTGCACCTTTAAAAAAAATGCATCACCAGGTGCTATACTCACCTACTCAGCAGTTCCCAGCAAACTCCCATTTAAAGCCATGATGTCCCATCCAGGGTCATTCAACTAATTTCTTGTGAGCTCAGGGCACCAATGATCCACTACCTCACTCTGGTCTCATAGGGAATGCTGAACTGGTGCCATTCTCTGCAGCAAAAAGAAAAAGGCAAGGAAGACCTGTGGTGTCACCAGACCAAAGACACATGAAAAAATATTTATACAGATTTATTTTAAAGGGTGTGGAGTGCTGAAAAAAGGATGGGGAGGCTCGAAGACTAGGCAGATGCCAAGCCTTGAGTTGGGCTTTGAAAATAACAATGAAGCTTTATACCCAGGCTTGCAAGGGCCCACAAGGCTAGTTGTCTTTCAGACTCATAGATAAAAGCAATCATACAATGGCATACTTCTTAAATTCTAAAGTACTTATCTTGCATTAAGAAACCACCTACACAAAAAAGAAAAGGTATAGTAATAGTAAGAATTCACACAGTTTCAGGGAAAGATTATTTTTATTATAAAGTCTATACATTTTAAATGCCTGAAACATTTTTAGGGTCAACAATCTCCAAAACATGGAAATTCCCTGCAAGTCTGGGGCGGTGAGAATCATTAAAACTAATTACCTCTACAGTATATCAGTGTGTCCCTTATTAACACCTGTTTCCTAGGATCCCAGGATTTTTCTTTGAATGTAGAGCTTGTAAAACAGTGTAGCAAAACAGCTACTTATTTGCTCCCCACAAGGCTTATTCACATTGAAAATGTATTCAGTATCGTGTGTACTCTTACATACATTGCTGTGCATTTTCAGATATGTCGCATTGCATTTTTGAACTCTCCATTCAGCTGACTTACATAGTAAATCACAGGTTAGCACATCCAAATGGCAGCATGCAGAACATTTTTTTCTTCAACCCCTGATAAATTCACGTGGGCGTGGCGTAATGCCTAGGGCGTGAGCGGAGGCATAATGGAAGTGACCCCGGCGGTATTACGAGTTCGGCACTCGTGGATTATATGCACAGTATATTTTTTCAAAAAGTGAGTAAATAAGCTGTTTTTAACCCAATAAACCCATTGAAAACTATATCACACTATGGGGAGTCTCTTTTATATACACATCTAATATGGATGCTCTCGAGAGGGACTTCCAGGACCACCATAGAGGAGACACACATACCATAGAGACCCACAAGCCAGGCAGATCACTGGAGGACCCCTAGAGGCGAGCAGAGACATACGGCCACCAGATTGCGATACCAATACATGCTGTTACTTTACAGCAGTAAGGTGAGAGGCTTGAAAGCACATAGGTGTCACAACAAGACACCATTCAGCATTCACTTATCCCAAATGGTGAAGGGATACACCAATTATTTAAAGCATCACAGCAGATTACACTGGTTCTTATATTGACTCATATAGTTGCACATTTGTCTATATTTGTGTTTAATTATGTATGCATAGGCACTGATTAGCTTATTAGTCACAATTGCTGTGTGAATACACATTTATTAAATATTTTGTTTTTAATAGATTTATTTGCTCATTTGTTTTGGATGTATATAATTTTGGGAGACTTATACTAGTGAATATTTATTTGTGTTATATATCGTTTTTTTCAGCACATGAATTATTGGTTTCATTGTTTGTGGAAGGTATTGATTTATTTATTGATTGAGCACACTTCAATCACTCTAATGCCCTGTACACGATAGGATTTTTCGATGGAAAATGTGTGATAGGACCTTGTTGTCGGAAATTCCGACCGTGTGTAGGCTCCATCACACATTTTCCATAGGAATTTGACACACAAAGTTTGAGAGCTTGCTATAAAATTTTCCGACAACAAAATCCGTTGTCGGGAATTCCGATCGTGTGCACACAAATCCGACGCACAAAGTGTCACGCATGCTCAGAATAAATTAATAGACGAAAGCTATTGGCTACTTCCCCGTTTATAGTCCCAACGTACGTGTTTTACGTCACTGTGTTCAGAACGATCGGATTTTCCAACAACTTTGTGCGACCATGTGTATGCAAGACAAGTTTGAGCCAACATCCGTCGGAAAAAATCCATGGATTTTGTTGTCGGAATGTCTGATCAATGTCCGACCGTGTGTACAGGGCATATCAGCGCAGCACCAACATTACATTACAGAATATTTTTTTAATTCAAAGCTCTGGCCTCATTTGTTTAAATGATTTCTAAAGGAGCAAATCATTTGAAATTGTGACCACCTTAAGATGCATTGGCAGCCTATTTCTGTCAGAAACTATGAATCAGACCGAGACAGAAGTACAATTAAATCACACTTGTTTATTAGAAAAAATAAAAAGGTAAATAGAGTAAGCGTAGTCAAAGCATAGCCAGAGTTCAGTAACCGGATCGGGTAATCAGCCAGGCCAGAAGTCAGGGATCCAAGTGGAAAGGCAAAGGAGCCAGAAGGGATGTCAGCAAAGCCAGTCTTTACGCAGGAGATGGTTTCTTGTGATGTGACCAAGGCCAAGGCAGAGATGAAGTGAGCTGGACAGCTTTAAGTAGGCAGGTCAGACGAGCTGGATCAGGAACAGCTGGGTAACTGTGGAGAGAGATGAGAGCTGGCAATTAGCTGACAGCTGAGCGGCCAGCTCAGAGAAGGAAGGGCTGAGCCAGCCCTGACAATTTCATTTTGATTGGGTTGTCTCAATGCAAGTTATGGTACAACTAAAGGCAAAACGATTTTTTAACAGGGTGGAGAGGGATTAGATAACATATTAGATTTTTATTGCTGTCTGTGCGCCTGTTAGGGAGATTCACCCTATTTGCCCTGTTTACCACTATCATTGAAAGTGAAAGTAAAAGAAATCCTGTGTTGTCCCCGGAAAAGTAATAGAGGGGAAATCTTCCAATGGGGAGACTAGTTCTGGTGACCTGGGAGTCCCCAGGGAATTATCCTAATTTGTAGGGATTTCCTCTCACTTCATGTTTTGGCTACGAGAATGGAAGTTAAGGTATATTTCCCCAATGGGACACAGGTGGCAAAAAAACTGTCAGGGGTTATAACCCTCACTTACACTATCCAAAAAAAAAAAAAATTTGCCTATAGTTTTTCTTTAACACACAATATTTTGACCAATAGAGAAGGTTGTGATGTAGAAAACTCAAGCTCCGTTTTAAGAACTTATTTTGTTCTTTGCATAGTAGCTGTCCAGCTATCTTCGGTGTTCTGCAAAGTCTAGGACAGCACATGGAACCACTTCTAGGTGAAATCTTACTCCTAGATTTCAATGGTCGCTGTCAGTTTCAGTGTTTGGAAAAAAAACAAAGGGTTTAATTTAGTTTTTTCAAGTATGACACAAGCAATTGCATTATTGCTGTACTCATATGGGAACAAAAAGAACAGCTATGAGCACAGTTGCTGAATAAAGAATGTGTTTTAAGTAAGTGGTGTTGAGCTTTTACTAGATGTATAAATTATTTATCCACCAGAGAAATTATCTGTAAAAGATTTGTTTGTTGCTATAGCAACCTAGTCAACCACCGTCTTAACTGCACTTAAAGAGCCTGGCATGTTCTGCATTGATTACATAACGGACAAACTCTGCATCATTAAACAGAATTTTTCACTCCAGGTCCGAAGGCCATTACTTAGCAGCCTAATGAGTAGAAGAGTCTGACCACAACGAGACTGTGATGATACTGCTGCTGTCTGTTGAGCTTATTTTTTATTATCACTACTGAATTCCTGATACTCTTCGACTCTGTATTTCAAAGGTCTTAGTGCTTTATTGTCACAACATTTATTATTTTTATACAAACTTTCAATGTTTTGTGTTTTCTCTGAATTATAGTTTTGTAAATCCTGGATTCTCAGGTAGTGATGTGTGTACCCTAGGAAGCAATTTTTATGGCTTCAAAGAGAGAGTATTCCAATTCTAGAAGGTTAATTATACTAATTTGTAATCTTAGAAAATAATATATCAAGCATGAATCAGATTCTATCACAATTTTTAGCTACTTTAAAGTCCAAGTCCCACACACTTGAAAATTCCTTCTTGCAGTGGGCCTATGCCCACACTGCAAGGGTTAAAGTGTTTGTAAAGATACATTTTAAATAAAATAACAAATATTTTATACTTGCCTGCTCTGTGCAATTTTGCACAGAGTGGTCCAAAACCAAACATAGATTGTTACTCTTTAAAACATGTGATAATGAGCTTGCCCAATAAATGCTTGTTGGCATCATTAAAACATTATGGGGTTGATTTACTAAAGGGAAATCCACTCTGTACTACAAGTGCACTGCAAGTGCACTTGAAAGTGCACTTGTAAGTGCAGTCGCTATAGATCTGAGGGGAAGCTCTGAAATTAGGGGAAGCTCTGCTGATTTTATCATCCAATCATGTGCAAGCAAAAATTCAGTTTTTTTATTTTCCTTGCATGTCCCCCTCAGATCTACAGCGACTGCACTTGCAGTGCACTTGTAGTGCAAAGTGGATTTGCCTTTCGTAAAGAACCCCCATAGTTTTCGTTTCTCAGAAAATGTTGTAATGCTTCTTAAGCCTAGGTTCACACATGGGGGTCGGGGAACGTGTTATAACCACACACATTCCCTGACCAGCAGGCACAGTGCAATGCTCTTTTGCAGACACATGGGGATGCCATTAATTTTTAATGGCACCCCCATGCATCAGAAAATGTGGACAATGATCGGGTGCGTGAAACCGCATGGCGCTGTAACACCATGTGGTTCCATGCAGACTTTTTTGTTAAAAAGTGTCAGGGTTATTTTCTCTGCATTTCCTGCAGGTACAGCAGCCTATTCAAATTAAAGGGCTGCTGTGCCTGAGTGAACGCAGCATGCAGGACCCACACAGATGTGAACCTATCCTTAATAGTAAAGGAGTTTTGCAGGAATTTTAGATTTTGGAAACAGTACTAAGCAATTTATAGTCCTCCTTTACAGATTTTTAATCAGGTGTAATAGTTGTAGAAAATGGAAGGAAGTTCTGGGTTATCATGGATTTATCATTTGAAATGAAGAGCTCCATGGCAATAGTAGTCACACTGCAGGAAGTAGGATTCACAAATGCTTTTTAACACTCCTTCTGTGTTTGTTGCTCCTTTTACAGTCTTATCGATTGGTGTGCTTGATTGAAATGCTTACACAAAGGCCTCCAGTTGTCCTTGGTGTATGAATTGATCTCCTTAGCTGTCCTTTATATATCTCTCTGATGTTTGCTTTGTAAATGAAGAATAAATCATTACAACCATCAACAGCTGTTGGATTATTCCACTTCTTTGCTAGACAGATCTTTTAAGCAGGAATACAGTATTAAACGTTCTTTGTAAATAGTGAAAAGGACCTAGAATTTATGAAAAAAAAAATTTCAGCCCCCATAATTGATGGCGTCAATATAATTAATTTGTTGCAGAATTCAGGTTTTTCGATTATCATTCACCCAATGACCAGCTCTCCAATTCACAAACTGCCTTTTTTTGGTTAAGGGGAGGATAATTTGAGCATGCACATCGTCATCAGTGTTATTAGTAGAATTGATTTTTTTTTACAGAATAAATCTGGCCACTAGGAAAATTGAAATCTTAACCCCACACCCCCTATAGCTATATTCATTGCTTGTATGTATGTATACTGCTCCTAGCCTTATGTATTAATGATTGCAGGCTGCCATTGTAACCTCTCCTCCTTTAAATTCCAAACTGCCTGTCTGCCATGCTGATCCAATGGCTTCAGTGCTATCTGAGGTATTAGCTTAGAACAAGTATGCAAATCAGTAGTTCTGGTTGACTCTTAATAAGTTTACACGTGTGTGTTAACACATCGTAACAAACTGAAATGGCCTAAATGGGCCTAAAAAACCCAACTGAAGTTACAGAAATAAATATTGTGATGAAACTGTCCAGCACCCAGCTTGGGTGCGTCTGTCATGATATAGCTTCCTCCAGTCTGGAACCAGGTATTATAGCTGAGCACCCAGGATACTAGACGACACTAGCTTAGATGCAAACTGGAACTCGCTTTATTGAAAATTCACACAGAATATATAGCACAGAAGATCAGGTAGCACCTGATCACATTACACTAACAATGCAAACTGTAAACAGGAATATAATTAACCATTTCAGCCCGGGAAGAATTGGCTGCTCAATGACCAGGCCATTTTTTGCGATACGGCACTGCGTCACTTTAACTGACAATTGCGCGGTCGTGCGACGCTGTCAGGAAAGGCTGGCTGGGAACAGTAGTTCCTCACCTGTCAGTGCGCGATTGCGGGTGCCTATGCATGCGCACCGTTACCGGTGCTAGGCGGGTTATTTAAACACTGCTGCTTCTCCCAAACGTTGCTGCCTGATCTACAGGGTTCCTGAGCATTATCCGTTGACCTGATCTGATCTTGTGTATACCCAGCTTGACCTGTGACCTCCTCTGCTATCCGCCTGCCTCTGACCCCGGCTTGCCTAACGACTCTGCACCTGCCTTATCCTCTGATCCATCCATGCCTGCCTGTTACCGACCCGGCTTGTCCGCTCCTGTCGCCTGTGCCTGCACCGTCCGTGTGTGTTTAACCCGGCCTGTCTGACTTCCCTGTACATCTGTACTCAGAGCTACTTACCTGTTCCAGTGTGTGATCCTTGGTTCCAGCCAGTCCCAGCCTCCTGCCAAGTCTGATGATCCAACTACAGCTTCCTCTGGAAACCTCCTGATCCAGCTCCGGCTGTTGATCCTGCCAGGCACTCGTGCTACCTTGCACTCCCGGGCCTCCTGTCTTCTCTATCAGGGGCCGCGAGTCAGGGACACAAGAGAGGTCTCCATCTGCATTCCGGGCTCATCCATTAGGTATGTGACAGTATCAGGCAGCCTGAGCAGGGAGCCTCTCCGATGGATGAACTTTGTTTATACCTAGCTGGCCTGACTCAGGCTGTTAAAAGTCTACAAGACAGCTACACCCGCCTGGAGGAATGAGTCCAAGCCCTCTCTCCTCCTGCTACAGCCCTGGGGTCTCCACACGCTTCTGCTAGCACACCTGCTCTGCCTGCAGTAGTGATGTTACCCCCTGAACCTTGTGTACCCACGCCAGAAAGTTTTTCGGGTGAGCACAGTGAATTCCGGGCCTTCCGTAACTCCTGTGAGCTCTACTTCGCCCTTCAGCCATGCACCTTCTCCTTTGAAGTTACTAAAGTGGGCTTCGTGATTTCCCTTCTCCAGAATGAGCCCCAGACTTGGGCGCACCGTCCCCTTGAACAAAAAGCATCCAAACTGACTAACCTAACAAAGTTTTTTGATGCCATGGTTCAGATTTATGAGGACCCTCAGCTATCAGCAACTGCAGAGGCTGCACTTTATGCATTACAGCAGGGTCGCAGAGCTGCAGAGGACTATGTTGCAGAATTCAGGTGTTGGAGCACTGATACCAATTGGAATGATGCTGCCCTCCGCTACCAATTCCGGTTAGGCCTGTCAGACCCTCTTAAAGATGAACTAGCCCGAGTAGGGGTTCCTCAGACCTTGGGTGTACTTATTAACTTAGCCATACAGATTGACAGACGCCTGCGTGAATGCAGATCTGAAAGAACCGCAGGCCAACCTCGTCCAACTTGGATGTTGCCAAGAGTGACCGGTTTTTCCAATACAGCACCCCCAGCTCTGCCTGTCCCTGCTCCAGACGCACCTGAACCTTTGCCGCTGGGCATGCTACATCCAACACTCATGGCTGGTAAACATCAACGTCACCACATTAACAATCTGTGCATGTACTGTGGGGAACCCTGACACTATGGACTCTGCCTTTGCAGCTAAACATCTAATTCCTCTACTACCCAAAGCTCAAGGACTTTTAATTCATCCTGCTGACGGGTCTGCCATTCGGTCTGGTCCAGTTACCCAAATAACAACCCCTCTCTCAGCCACCATTGCCAACCTTCACCAAGAACTGTTACATCTTGATATCATCTCTTCGCCCCTGTTTCCTGTTATCCTTGGTATGCCCTGGCTTCAGGCTCACAACCCCTGCATCAATTTGACCATCAGAAAAGTTACCTTTCTGTCTCCTTACTGCTTCCAACACTGCTTTCTAAAGACTGCCGATAAATCTTCAGCTCTGATGTGCCTGGATACCGAAGCTCTCCAATCAGTTCCAGAGGCATACCATGACTTCCTGGATGTCTTCAGCAAGAAAGGCGTAGAGACTCTTCCTCCTCACGGATCTACGACTGCCCCATCGAACTACTTCCCAGGGGCCGAAGTGCCTTTTGGAAGGATCTTTTCTCTAACCGAGCTTGAGTTGGCCGCACCCAAAGAATATATTGACGATAATCTCAACAAGGGGTTTATCCACCCATCCACATCCCCGGCAGGAGCTGGCATTTTGGTCGTAGAAAAGAAGGACCATACCCTACGTCCTTGTATCGATTATCGGGAACTAAATAAGGTTACCATTAAGAACCGTTATCCCCTTTCTTTGGTACCCAAATTATTTCAGAGACTTGGGGCTGCAGTCATCTTTACCAAACTAGATCTTCGAGGGGCTTATAACCTTGTTTGCATTAGGGAAGGTGACGAATGGAAGACGGCTTTTCACACCCGATTCGGACACTATGAATATCTAGTAATGCCGTTTGGGCTTTTCAATGCCCCCGCCACCTTCCAGCATTTCATAAATTACATTTTCCGAGATTACCTGGATCTATTTGTCATCATCTACCTGGATGACATTCTGATCTTCTCTGCCTCCATTGACAGTCACCGCCAACATGTCAAATGTGTGTTAGGGCGGCTCTGGCAACATGGCTTGTATGCAAAACCTGAAAAATGTGAATTTGAACAACAAAGTATAGTTTCTGGGACTAATCATTTCAGTCGAGGACATCAAGATGGATCCCCAAAAGATCTCTGCTATTCTGGAATGGCCGGCCCCTATGGACAAGAAAGGGATCCAACGGTTCGTAGGTTTTGCGAACTTTTACCAAAAGTTTATTAAAGGATTCTCGGCCATCATCTCCCCTATTACCCAGTTGACCAAGTTGGGAGTTCGGTTCTGCTGGACCCCCAAAGCCCAAACTGCTTTTGACACACTTAAAAGACTTTTTACTTTTGCTTCTGTGTTAAAGCACCCTGACCCCGCCCTTCCGTTTGTCCTTGAAGTTGATGCTTCTGAAGTCGCTGTCAGGGCAGTGCTCTCTCAACGACAGGGTCCCAAGGCTCTTCTGTTTCCCTATTGCCTTTTCCCTTGTAAGCTATCTGCTCCTGAAAGGAATTATGATGTGGGGGACCGAGAACTGTTAGCTATGAAGGCGGCATTGGAGGAGTGGTGATACCTTTTGGAGGGAGCAGCCCACCCAATCCTGATTTATACAGACCACAAAAACCTGGAATACCTGAGATCTGCAAAAAAGTTAAAACCACGGCAAGCCAGGTGGGCACTATTCTTCTCCAGATTTGCCTTTCATGTTATTTATCGGCCCGGGTCGAAAAACACAAAGCTGGACGCCTTGTCGCGTATGTTTAACGACCCCAAAATACCCGCAACTCCAGATACCATCCTGCCTGCAGAAAATTTTCTCTTAGTTCAGGAAGATCTTTTAGGCCGAATTAAACAAGCCTCTGTTGAATCTCCTCCTCCCTCTGAAGCAAGGTTGGTAGCAAAAGATGGCTTGTTCTGGTTCAATGACAAAATTTTCATTCCAGAGAGTCTCCAGGTCACCATACTTGAACTCTGTCACGATCATGCATTAGCCGGGCACTTCGGTATGTCGAAAACATCTGATCTAGTGCAACACACATTCTGGTGGCCGCAAGTAGCAAATGACTGTAAAAAATATGTGGAATCATGTACCACTTGTATTTGCAGCAAGAGTAGTACAACCAAGGCTTGGGGCCTGCTTAAACCTCTACCTGTCCCAGAGAGGCCTTGGAAATTAATCTCCATGGACTTTATTGTTGAGCTTCGACCCGCAGAGGGCCATGCTGCCATCTTTGTAGTAGTCGACCAGCTGTCCAAGATGGCACACTTAATTTCCTTTGAAAGCAACACCCTCGGCCCCTGAAACTGCACAAATCTTTATCAGGGAGATTGTCAGATTGCATGGAGTTCCGGCCAACATAATTTCAGATAGGGGAGTATAATTCACCTCCCGGTTCTGGAAAGCATTATGCAGTTCTTATGGCATCGAGTTGTCTTTTTCTTTAGCCTATCACGCACAAACGAATGGGCAAATGGAGAGGACTAACCAGACCCTCGAACAGTACCTCCACTGTTTTTCTTCTTTTTCTCAAGACCATTTTACCATTAAGCAAATTCCATTCTTTGCCAACTATGGTTACCATCCATCATTTCTGCCCAACTCTGTTCCTGAATGTTCCGTACCAGCTGTTCTCGAGACTGTTTATTTTTTCAGCACTAATAATAGATTATTGCAAGAAACAATGGCCAGAGCACAAGAACTCAACAAAGAGACTTTTGATAAGAAGAGACGGGGAGAATTGATTCTGAGGCCTGGAGACCAGTTATGGCTGTCCACAGTTAACCTTAGGCTCCTATGCCGTCGAAGAAATTGGGCCCCAGGTTTTTGGGTCCTTTTCTGGGGAAGAGAAGGATCAATGAGGTGGCCTACGAGCTGAAACTACCAGAATCATTTCGGGTACATCCTGTTTTTCATGTCTCCCTATTAAACCCTGCTGTTTCCAGTCCCTTCCCAAGATGAGCTACAGATCCTCCTGACCCCATAGTGATTGATGGTGAGGAGGAGTTTGAAGTAGAGGCAATAATGGATTGTAGGAAGAGAAATAATCAAACTCAATACCTCATTAAGTGGAAAGGGTACAGTTCTGAAGAAAACTCGTGGGAGCCTGAAGGTAACATTCATGCCAAAAGACTGATCCGATTCTTCAAGAGGTCTCACCCTGAGAAAATTGCCTGGTTAGGCATCCGGGGGCTGCCCCTTGGGGGGGCAATGTCAAGAAAGGCTGGCTGGGAACAGTAGTTCCTCACCTGTCAGTGCGCAATTGTGGGCGCCTATGCGCGATTGCGTGGGAGCGCGCGCACGGTTACCGGCACCAGGAGGGTTATTTAAACACTGCTGCTTCTCCCAAACGTTGCTGACTGATCTACAGCGTTCCTGAGCATTATACGTTGACCTGATCTGATCTTGTGTATACACGGCTTGACCTGTGACCTCCTCTGCTATCCGCCTGCCTCTGACCCCGGCTTGCCTAACGACTCTGCACCTGCCTTATCCTCTGATCAATCCGAGCCTGCCTGTTACCGACCCGGCTTGTCCTGCAACTCCGTTTCTGTCTCCTGCACCGACCGTTTGTGTTTGACCCGGCCTGTCTGACTTCCCTGTACATCTGTACGCAGAGCTACTTACCTGTTCCAGTGTGTGATCCTTGGTTCCAGCCAGTTCCTGTCTCCTCCCAAGTCTGCTGATCCAGCTACAGCTTCCTCTGGAAACCTCCAGATCCACCTCTGGCTGTTGATCCTGCCAGGCACTCGTGCTACCTTGCACTCCCAGGCCTCCTGTCTTCTCTATCAGGGGCCGCGAGTCAAGGACGCAACAGAGGTCTCCATCTACATTCCGGGCTCATTCTTTAGGTACGTGACAGACGCTGTACCCAAACAAAATTGATGTCCTTTTTTTTCCACAAATAGAGCTTTCTTTTAGTGGTATTTGATCAGCTCTGCGTTTTTTATTTTTTGAACTATAAACAAAAAAAGAGCAACAATTTTGAAAAAAACACAATATTTTGTACTTTTTGCTGTAATAAAAAGCCCCAATTTTTTTTTAAAAAAGCAAATTTTTTTCTTACTTTAGGCCGGTATGTATTCTTCTACATAATTTTGGTAATAAAAATCGCAAAAAGCGTATATTGTTTGGTTTGCGCAAAAGTTATAGCGTCTACAAAATAGGGGATAGATTTATGACATTTTTATTATTTTTTTTTTCCTAGTAATGGCGGTGATCTGCGATTTTTATTGAGACTGCGACATTATGACGGACATATTGGACACTTTTGACACATTTTTGGGTCGATTGACAATTATACAGCAATCAGTGCTATAAAAACGGAAGGGGTTAACACTAGAGGGCGATCAAGGGGTTAACTGTGTTCCCTATGTGTGTGTTCTAACTGTGGGGGATGGGACTGATTATAGGAGATGAGAGATTGTGGTTCTTAGCTTGTAGGAACTCACGATCTCTCTCTCCTCACAGAACTGGAATGTGTGTGTTTACACACACACACACGTCCCTGTTCTGCTTCTCGTGCCTGCAATTGCTCGTGGCCGGCAGTCATCGCGATCGTCGGTCACAAGCATCTGCACCCCCGCTGTGCAGCGGGTGCGCGCGCCTGCTATCCCGCTTAAAGGGATCGGCGTATATCGGGATCATGCTGACCTGCCACAGTATAATGACGGCAGCTGGTCGGCAAATGGTTAACATAGCTAAGGAACAGCCAACATAAACATTAGGCTAATTAGAGAATTAGCCACCTAGGTGACTCAGTGCCCACCCAGGCCGTTTGGCACCAAGCTTACAACCCTGGATCAAAGTACATTACACATTATCATAAGTATAAACATCCCACAATGGTTTAATAACAAAGCAGAGGGGTCATAATATTAATCGCATCCCCAAGAGATGATCAGACAGACTGAAACTGTCAGGGCTGGGCTCTCAGACCTTCCCTCTCTGTTCCCTTGGTTGCTCAGCTGTCAGTTTATTTCCAGTACTCATTGTTCCAAAGTGGCTCACCTGATGATCATCTCCTGCTCGCCAGTCAAGCCCACAGCCACCCCCTTCTAAACTTCCTGGTTCATTTTTTCAATGCCTTCGCCTTGGTCAACATATCTAGAGAGCCTCTGCTGTGTTCCTGTTAAAGACTTGCCTGGCTGATGTCCCTTCTGGTTTCTGTTCCTGTCTTCTGCCTCTGATTACGCTGATCTCTGGCTTCCTGATTTCCTGGCTTGTTCTGACTTCCCAATTTGGCTACTGAACCCTGGTTATGTTTTGACAACATTTACCAGTTGTACCATTTTTACCATTTTATTAAAAGGTGTGATTTTAACTGCATTTTCTGTCTCCGTCTGTTTCAAAGTTCCTGACAGAAACAACAGGTGACTCAATTAACAATGGGAATGCACACCCAGGGGGTACACAATAGGGGAGACGTGCTTAACAATAAACACTTAACACCTAAATAAACAGACTATAGCAGGAGACCCCAGTATCAGGTTGCTTTGAGCTGATCATATTAACATCTGCTCTGAGTCTCGCGGTCTAAAGCAGTCATTGCTGGTTTTGGCACAAAGGACCCAAATCTGTGTTTTTTGGGGAGACATGGACCCAAGTCAGAAGCAAGACCACTCCAAAGGTCCCCCAGGTACACACCTCCCACAGAGTAGTGTTCCCTTAAAAGCTAGGGCCCATAGTCAGTAGGCAAGAGGCCACCAAGCAGTCCCCTCCAAAAGCCCCTTTCCTGGTTGGGTCTGTCACATACACTTATGCAGTCAGATTCACTTATGCTAACAACTTAATTATCATAGCCTTACCTCAACTTTCTTGTTACAACAGGTATAGAAAAGTATAATGTTAATTTACGGATTTGCTTCTAGTACAGGTTTTTCACACTATTCAGCAAACTCTCCACCTGGCCCCTTGCTTCTCCAGGATAGGAAGTGAAGGGAAATATGCTCAACAGGACACAGGCAGCAAAAAATAACCTGATAAGGGTCATAACCTTTCCCTCAGGAATCTTACTGATATACAGAGATATCAACTTTACAAATGTTTTAACAGGTAACACAAGAAACATATATTTACTGTATAGCTGCTTGCTTAGAGTGCTGCTTAAAGTATATATTAATAAATAATGTCTAATGTCAATGGCTGCTCACTATGCCCTCCTACACACTGTCTTTTATGTTATTGGCTAGGGTTTATCAATTTATTTCAAAGTGTAGAATTTATTTGAAATACAGCACTGTTTTATATTTGACCAGTAACGTAAATAAATAATAATTTAACTGGAATTTAGAAGGTCACTGCCGATTTAGATGGTAATTGCAAACTCTGCTTACTCTGTTGTACCATCAATTTAGAATATTTCCTTATTTCAGGTGCCAGGAATAAACAATTAAAAAGTTATGATTACCTAAATGTTTAAATATTTAGGTGGATGTTGCCATATTCACTTGTCAGCTATCTTCCCAAATTTCTTGGTGGCACCTTTTTGAGGATATCCTTTCCTGTTTTTTTTAAATGAAACTAATACTAATCTTCAAGAAATATGACCTCCCGTGATGAAAAAAAAATGAGCAACAACACCTAAATAAAAGTGCATCTGTACTTGCAGTTTTCTCTTAATCCCTCTGAAAAGTCCCACAAATATCTATTGAGTCTGCCAGTGATGTGCACCTAATGTGGCTTTCTGTAATGGTGTGGCAATGATGCGGCACTGCTCCTGAACACAGAGCAGAGTTGTCACTTTTATGTAGGCTGTGCCTACTTGCACTGCAGTAGGTGAAAATATGTTGCAGGGGGCCAGGGTACCACATCCTTATTTAACCAATAAAAATACACAACAGCCCAACCATATGCTTTATTCGGTACCAACAATACACACCTAAAGTCCGAAGCCTGCCCATCAGCACCAGCACCACAGCTAGTCCTGTCCACTGGTTTCTTGAATGACAGCACTGGAGCCACAGGAAGCAGGCTGAATGACAGTTACTGTCATTCAACACAGAAAAAAAACAATCATGGATGTTGTAGGCCGGGCTAGGAAAGCAACTCTTGAGCATGGAGAGGGTGTATAGTGATTTTAATTATTTTCTCTCTGACAGGGGAGGGGAAAGGAATTAAAACAATTGTATGTACAGTATATGCTTTTGCTTTATAGCACAGTTCTCTTATTTAAGTTAAACAAGAAGACGCTGACAATCATGCTTGTTGCCACCTTTTGTGACCACCCTTCCAGCGTGTTGTTAAGCCGGATCCCACTTTGGGGCTATACATACATAGTTACATGGTAGGTAAGGTTGAATAAAGACAATAGTCCATCAAGTTCAACCTGGTTGGTGTACGTGTGTCAGTGTCGATAATCATTTCCCATATCCCTGTATATTGTGCTCACTAAGATGCACATCCAGAAGTCTTTTAAAAATATCAATACTCCCTGCGGACACCACCAATTGTGGAAGAGAGTTCTACCTCCTTATCACCCTGACATTGAAAAACCCCCTCCGTAGCTTTAGGTTAAACCTTTTCTCCTCCAATCTTATTATGTGGCCCCGTGTCCTCTTACACTACCTGAGACTGAATAGTTTTTTTCCTATGCTGGGATCACCATTAAGGTATTTATAAATTGCTATCATATCCCCACTCAAGCGTAACTTCTCCAGCGAGAATAAATTTAGTACTTGAAGTTGTTGCTCGTAATTGAGGTCCTTCAATCCCTGTATTAATTTAGTTGCCCTTCTTTGGACGCTCTCCAGCTCCAGCATATCTCTTCTGAGGACTGGATGGAATACTCCAGATGTGGCCTAACCAGAGTTTGTAAAGTTGCAGAATTATCATTTTATCTCTTTAGTATATCCCCTTTTTTATGCATGCTAATATTCTGCCAGCTTTGGTAGCTGCAGCTTGACATTGCATGCTATTGCTCAGTCTGTTCTACTAGGACCCACAGATCTTTCTCCATCCTTGATTCCCCCAGAGGTTCTCCCCCTAGTGAATATTTTGCATTTGTGTTTTTAGCCCCAAGTGCATTACCTTACATTTCTCCACATTAAACCTCATTTGTTATGTAGTTGCCCACTCCATTATTTTGTTCAGTTCTTTTTGTAAAATTCCTATACCCTGCTGTGAAGTTATTGCCCTGCTTATTTTTGTGTTGTCCGCAGAAACTGAGATTGAACTATTTATCCTGTCCTCTATATCATTTAGGAATAAATTAAACAGAATTGATCCCGAGACAGAGCCTTGGGGTGCCCCACTTACCACTCCAGACCAGTCTGAGTACATGCTATTTATCACTACAGTGTTCTCTTAGTCCCTCTGAAAAGTCCCACAAATATCTATTGAGCATGCCAGTGATGTCCACTGATGTGCATCGTCTTGTGCAATTTAAAATAGTACACAGAGCATACTTTACTCCTCGTAGGCTCCGTATAATGAACACAGATATTTCACTGGAATGCTGGCAATGCGGTATCTCACCGGGAGATTTCTCGCACATCTTTTGACACTGTCCCAAGGTTAGGAATATTGGGAGTTGGTTCTGGCTCTGATTGATCTGGTCGCCTCTATTTCAATTCAGCCCTCCATGGAAGTCTGTCTATTGGGGCTAGTGCAAACTATAGTACCGACTGTTTCTCAGAGAACATTGATCGGGCTACTCCTTTTCTATGCCAGGAAAAATATTGCCATGCAGTGGAAGAAATCCTCCCCCCCCCCCCGTCTCTGTCCCAGTGGAAACAATTAGTAAACAATAGTCTTCCCCTGTACAAAGATACCTACATGAACAGGGGTTGTCCCACAAAATATGACAAGGTATGGCGTACATGGCTAGCAGAACCCTCAACAGCGTAAGACATGAAGTGAGTCGTTACCTTTTTCTGCAGATCTTACGTCCCAGGTGAATATCAAATCTGTATGTGGTCACAATCTTTATTATATCTAATATATGGCTGTTAGAGGACTGTGACAGACCTAGCCGGGAGAGAGACTTTTGGAGGGGACTGTATGCTAGCCTCTTGCCGATCGATCGTGGGCCCTGGCATTTGGGGGAACGGTGCTCTTTGTGAGCTGTATGCCTGGGGACCCTTGAGGCGGTATTACTGTGGATTCGGGTCCTGGTCCCCCAGGACACACAGACTCTGGGGACCCTGGATTTGCCATATTGGAATAGTGACTGGTTCATACCGTTGGGACTCCTACTGTTAAATGCTAATGTCATCAATTCCAGCTACCTGTCTGTTGTCTGCTAAAATGTGTATTGTAAATAAGTCTCTAGTATGGGAATAAAGAGTCATTAGATCCCCATTGTTGTTTGTGTTAATTAACTCTGCTATTGTGATAATGTTGATTGGATTTTCTGAACTACAAGATGGCCAGTCTGGCCTAAAGGTCATGTCTGAGTCATCCAGGCTGTCTAAAGGGATTAGTTAATTAGCTCATGTTAACTAGGTTAATTAGGTTACAGCTGTATTGTTAGAGTAATATGAGCAGGAGGTCTGCACCTCCACTTTTAGTGTATAAAAAGAGCCTGTATTTTGCAATAAAAGAGATTCCTGGTTGAACTTACATACAGCCTGCCTGGTGTTTGTTCTGAGCTATTACAACTGGGTTAGAACGGCACATAGCTGAAGTTCTAATCCCGGAGCATTGGATGACCGAACCATCAGCCGTTGCAATCTGATTCAATAGCTGCAGAGGAGTGTCGGGAGAGTGGAACCGAGCGAGCAAGGGGCTCGTTACAAGGACATTCAGAGTATTTGATATAGGTGGCACCACTTTACATTAGGGTGCATCCAGTGTCTTCCTGCCCTCATCCTGGTATATATCTATTTACGACTGTGGGTTGCACCCTCAGGTTGTTTACTATGCTATTTACTTTGTTTTGTTTATTGTCTGTGTTATGTATAATAATACAATCAACAGATTTAAAAAAAAAAAAAAAAGCATTTATTAAAGTTGCCTTCTCTGTGTCATCTGTAACCATCCTCCCTTCATCGTCTTTTATGTGGGCAACCTGCTCCGATCTAGCTTTTTTTACTGTTATTATTTTTAAAAAAATTCCTTGGGATTTTTTTTACTCTACCTTGCAATGTGTCTCTCTTAGTCTCTTTTTGCCTTGATTGCGTTCTTACACTTCTTATTGCATTCCTTGTAGTGTTGGAATGCTGACATTGCCCCCTCCGCTTTATATTTTTTAAAGGCCATTTTTTTCTCTTTAATAAAACTTTTTATGTTACGATTTAGCTACCCTAGTTTAACCTTCACTATTCTATATTTATTGCCCACTGGAATGCACTGTCCAATACCTTTGTTTAAGATGTTCCCAAAGCATTCCCATTTTTCTTCCATATTCAATGTTTCTAGGATTTGGTCCTAATTTATGTCTTGTAGTATTGAGCGCAGTTCAGAAAAGTTTGCCTGTTTGAAATTTAGAGTTCTTGAGCTACCCTCACCACTCTTACATCATTTTTGATATATAGACACATCCCTCCCCCTCTTCTACCTTCCCTGTCCTTCCGATACAAGGAATACCCCTGGATATTTGCCAGCCAGTCATGCGAGCTGTCAAACCAAGTTTCTGTTATTCCCACAAAGTCTACGTCCTCCTCGTGTAAGCCCGGGTTCACACCTATGCGAATTAGATGTGCGTTTCCCCGCATCTAATTTGCATAGCAGGAGAATGTAACTGGCTCCCTATGGGCTGCGGAGCGCACTGCACAAAAACGCTATGCATCTTTGGCTCCGTTTCAGGGCCAAATTCAGGCATAGAATCGGCCCTGATACGTCCCTAAAATGGGGAACAGGGACGCACATCGCTCCTGTGTGATCCGCAGCCCGTTATAGTGTGAACCCGGGCTAATAGTAGCTCCAGTTCCTCCACTTTGTTAGCTTTTTCAAACGGAGCCTTGTCACCTTTAGAGATGAGGGATTTTTGACTTCCTCTGGATCAACTGTGGGTATAAGATTGTGTATACGGGATTGTATGATTTTTATTTTTTTCTTCTTTATTTCCCCTTCTATTGGTTGAACTAGATGGACTTGTGTCTTTTTCCAAGCAGACTAACTATGTAACTATTTAACCTCATAACATCCAACTTTTGCATAACAGATATTATTCGGTGTGCATACTTACTTCATTGTTTCTCCAAACTCAGGACATTTTTCACTTATTACTGATCCCAGGTAAGCAGGTGGATGTCAGATGTGCATGTTTATTAAAATGTTTTACTGTTTTCAGCTGATTTCTGTGGTTGGATTTCTGTGTCAAAATATTGCACTTTTTAGTTGTACTTGCCCTACTGAGGTGGTACTTCCTGGGTGGTAAGGGTTAACACTGCTGGACAGGTTTTCCTAGGCTTTTTGGGGAAGTACCACCCTCTCCCATGGCAAAAACATAAAAAGGTAGGGAACCACCTCTTGGGCCGTCGTAGTTAGTATGACGGTTGGAGGTACGGTTCCAGGTCTCCCCATTCAAGGAACAAAAAGCTGCTAAGGATGTGAACTACTTGCTTTTAACCACCCACAGGGGTATGGACCTAATGCTTTGGACCTAAGGACTAAAAAGGACTTTCTCACCTATTTAAGGTATGATTACCTCATGGGACAATCAGAGGCACCAGTGGACTAACTAAGGGGCAATAATTCAGTAAAAGAACATTTATTGTTTTTTTACTTGGCCTGGTCTCAAGTTACTAGAGGACGATCTTAAAGTACATGCATGTATGGTATATCACAAGAACAGGGCTTAATAAGGGGACAAGACTAGTTAAAGAAGATGCAGTACTCAATGTTTAACGTGCAGTGAAGCTATTCAGAAGAGGCTACATTGCTGTTGCCAATGATGCAATAATAGTGTCAGGTGCCTAAGCATCAAGTAGTGACTTGCATAGGTGACAGAAGGCCTTGGTAGTGAGGGAGCTTGTGTTTGCTTAGGCTCTTTCCCTAGCAACCAGAACCCCAATAATGGGTTTAATATCGTAGCACAGGGCATCCTAGGGATCCAGCCTGGAAGTCACAGCAGATGGAGTGCGGCCTTGAGAGAAAAATAAGCATGGGTGTTATATAAGAGTACAGCTTCCTAGTATTCAAGCAAAATATACAAATCGATGCTACTAGGAGTGGGGTGACTGGTTACTGGGCTGGTGGAGTATGGCACAAGCTCAGCAGTACCGGCTCAAAAATGCTGCACAAGTTAAGTGAGAGGAGTTATTAGGTGCCTTGAGAAACTGTTATCCATAGTGTACAGAATGTAATGAGGAACTGTTGTGCCTAGTGACAAATGTAAAAGTGTTTCAGAACTGTAGGACGAACTACAAGGAGATAATTATGTTTTTGAGGAAAAGTATTGTTTTTAAGTTGGAGTGCTGCATTAGCACCAACCTTGCATTCAACAGTCTGCCTTAGGGGGCACTAGCATATGCTATCTCTGAGTCCCCACATGGGCACAGTAAACCCTGCCCACCCCTGGGGGGACTCAAACTCCAGGACCACAAGGTGGACTTCCAATCCAGATGGATCTGTCCATGTTCCCAACAAGGGAACAAATATCCCAAACTCTCAAAGCTATCGCAACGGACACTAACACAATGTTCAATGACTGGTGCCCTTCAGGGACACGACAAGCTTTTAGTGTGACAGAGTCAGACTAACCTACAACATCACTACCTCTATCATACAGGTGCCAATTTTCCCTCTTGCAGGCTCTGTCAAGAGATGTCTCCATTCCTAGTAGTGAATGTCCCAACTGGAATGTCAAAATGTGGTAAAAAAAAAAAACACCAAATTTAAAAAAAACACCCTCTTAATAAAGAAAAAAAAAAAGCAGACATTTTGTGGCTAAATCATTTTCACAAAAATGACCCCACTCATCCCTAAGTGCGCAAACAAGAAAAATGTATTGAGCGGGAAGGTGTATAGGGAAGGACAGAATATATACAGTATCTCACAGAAGTGAGTACACCCCTCACATTTTTGTAAATATTTTATTATATCTTTTTATGTGACAACACTGAAGAAATGACACTTTGCTACAATGTAAAGTAGTGAGTGTACAGCTTGTATAACAGTGTAAATTTGCTATCCCCTCAAAATAACTCAACACACAGCCATTAATGTCTAAACCGCTCCCAACAAAAGTGAGTACAACCCTAAGTGAAAATGTCCAAATTGGGCCCAAAGTGTCAATATCTGGTGTGGCCACCATTATTTTCCAGCACTGACCTAACCCTCTTGGGCATGGAGTTCACCAAAGCTTCACAGGTTGCCACTGGAGTCCTCTTCCATTCCTGGTGGAGCTGGTGGATGTTCCACCTTCCATTTGAGGTGCCCCGCAGATGCTCAATAGGGTTTAGGTCTTAAAGTGGAGTTCCACCCACTTTTACAACTCTTCAGCATCCCTCACTAAACTGTGCACTGTAAACAAATTGGATATTTTTAAATTTTTTTTCTCAGCACCTACTGTATATCTGCTGTATTCATTTTTCACTTCCTCCTCCCTGGCCGCGGCCCATCGCATCATTTCCTGTTTGCAATGCCTTCTGGGAAGGGGCGGCAACTTCCTCTGACACTGCAGTTGCTATGGAAAGCTGACCTAAAACCTATTACACTGCTTGTGCTGCACTGAGCATGTGTGAGATCTGCAAGGATGAGATCCAGGAAGAAATACAGTCTGACTTCAGATGCCCAGACTTAAGATGGCCACGGCCTGCTGTAAGTTTATAAAATAACAAACTACTGCTATAAACTAACAAAACAGACCTTCGTTTACAGACTAACTTTACTAGAATACATTAAGCTTGTGTATTATAGGGGTATTTTTATTTAAAAAGTATAATTTCGGCCGGAACACCACTTTAAGACATGCTTGGCCAGTTCATCACCTTTACCCTCAGCTTCTTTAGCAAGGCAGTGGTAATCTTGGAGGTGTGTTTGGGGTCGTTATCATGTTGGAATACTGCCCTGCGGACCAGTCTTCAAAGGGAGGGGATAATGCTCTGCTTCAGTATGTCACAGTGCATGTTGGCATTCATGGTTCCCTCAATGAACTGTAGCTCCCCAGTGCCGGCAGCACTCATGCAGCCCCAGACCATGACACTCCCACCACCATGCTTGACTGTAGGCAAGACACACTTGTCTTTGTACTCCTCACCTGGTTGCCGCCACACACGCTTGACACCATCTGAACCAAATAAGTTTATCTTGGTCTCATCAGACCACAGGACATGGTTCCAGGGAAAACGGCTAATTGGGCCCAATTTGGACATTATCACTTAGGGGTGTACTCACTTTTGTTGACAGTGGTTTAAACATTAATGGCTGTGTGTTGAGTTATTTTGAGGGGACAGCAAATTTAAACTGTTATACAAGCTGTACACTCACTACTTTGCATTGCAGCAAAGTGTCAATTCTTCAGTGTTGTCACATGATAAGATATAATAAAATATTTACAAAAATGTGAGGGGTGTACTGACTTTTGTGAGATACTATGTGTGTGTGTGTGTATATATATATATATATATATATATATATATTACAGTGTCTTGAAAAAGTACCCCTTGAAATACCCCTTGAAATTTACCACATTTTGTCATAACAACCAAAAAACGTAAATGTATTGTATTGAAATTTTATGTGATAGACCAACACAAAAGTGGCACATAATTGTGAAGTGGAAGGAAAATGATAAATGGTTTTCCAAATTTTTATAAATAAATATCTGAAAAGTGCATCTGTATTCAGCCCCATAACTCTGTTACCCTTAACTAAAATCTAGTGTAACCAATTGCCTTCAGAAGTCAACTGATTAGTAAACAGAGTCCACCTGTGTGTAATTTAATCTCAGTATAAAAACAGCTGTTCTGTGAAGCCCTCAGGGGTTTGTTAGAGAACCTTAGTTATCTTACCAAATAGCATCAGGAAGGCCAAGGAACACATCAGACAGGACAGGAATAAAGTTGCAGAGAAGTTAAAGGCAGGGTTAGAATATAAAGAAATATCCCAAGCTTTGAACATCTCACGGAGCATTGTTCAATCCCTCATCCAAAAATGGAAAGAGTATGGCACAACTGCAAACCTACCAAGACATGGCCATCCACCTAAACTGACAGACGAGCAAGGAGAGCATTAATAAGAGAAGCAGCCAAGACGCTCATGGTAACTCTGGAGGAGCTGCAAAGATCCACAGCTCAGGTGGGAGAATCTGTCCACAGGACAACTATTAGTAGTGCACTCCACAAATTTGGCCTTTATGGAAGAGTAGCAAGAAGAAAGCCATTGTTGAAAGAAAGCCATAAGAAGTTCTATTTGCAGTTTGCGAGAAGCCATGTGGGGGACACAGCAAACATGTGGAAGAAGGTGCTCAGGTCAGATGAGACCAAAATTTAACTTTTTGGGAAAAATGTGCAACTTTACAGGCATACTTTAGACACCCCCCAGGTACGAAATTTAAAGGAATATTTCACTTTTATTGTTTCACTTTAAGCATTAATAAAATCACTGCTCCCGAAAAAATAGCCGTTTTTAAAACTTTATTTTGCATTGATACATGTCCCCTGGGGCAGGACCCAGGTCCCCAAACACTTTTTATGACAATACAATGCATATAAGCTTTTAAAATTAGCACTTTTGATTTCTCCCATGGAAAAAAGCAATGGTTCCCCATAGGGCAGGATTTTTAAAGGCACTACCACGCAATTGGTAGAAAGTAAATAAAGGGTATAATTTTATTACATAACAGAAAAAAATATATACAAATCAAAACAGAAGAATATAATGTACAAATAAAGTTGAATACATATAAATATGGATACAAATTGAAATATAATGGAAAAAAGACCGTCACTGGAAGTGGGTAAGTCTCACTGAACCAACACGTTTCCGAGAATCCTTCATCAGGGTTCATAAAGTGAGAATTAACATTTCCAATATACTGACAATACATAGGTATCCATGGCATTAAAAACAATCTTCACGGATATCTTCCCGGCAGGCGCCCACATGCAAATTAATTCAAAAAGGATTTTTTCTAGGCTGTATCAAAGAGGGTTTTTACCGCGGGAAGAGTACCCCCGGTTGCGCTGAAAGTCACTGCACCCTGGAAACAGGTGCGGTGTCTGTGTGCAGACTGGGGTCCAGAAGACTCAAGACCTATTATAGATATTCAAAAGAGTATATCCTTGGATGGTCGAGTAAGAGGGGGAATGGAAGTCTAGGTTTTACACCAAAGTATTTGGGCAGCCCGTTGGAAAGGTACAAACTAGACATCCAGGTCCTACAGGAGGAGAGCTGAGTTCCCAGCATCCGGGGGAAGAGTACCCCCGGTTGCGCTGAAAGTCACTGCACCCTGGAAACAGGTGCGGTGTCTGTGTGCAGACTGGGGTCCAGAAGACTCAGGACCTATTATAGATATTCAAAAGAGTATATCCTTGGATGGTCGAGTAAGAGGGGGAATGGAAGTCTAGGTTTTACACCAAAGTATTTGGGCAGCCCGTTGGAAAGGTACAAACTAGACATCCAGGTCCTACAGGAGGAGAGCTGAGTTCCCAGCATAGCTAGAGAACTGACCACAGTGTGTTCTCCTGCTTAGTGTGGTCAGTTTTTAAAAGTAAAGCAGAGGGACTGGCAGGAACACCAGGAATTTCATATAAAGAAAGCAATGCAAAGAGAACAGGATCCTTTTACCTACAAGTACATGGTACAGCAGGCACATATCAGGAATATGAAGTGTTGGCGTAACAAACACTTTAAAAGGGTTTATAATGTTATTTGAACATTTTTTGCCTTTTTTGTGTTTTTTTCTTTTTGCATGATTTGGTGCACTTTGTTATTTTGATATATTTTATTAGATATTATGGGAAAATGTTGCATGAATAGCACACAAGAACATAGAACATGGGGTGTATGCTTGTGCTACTGTCTCAAGTTGCTATTTGGGCTTTCTTATTACTATTTTTTCAAGTTATCCAGAAAAAACTTCAAATGGCAACAACATACACTGCAAATAAGAAAAACAAAGTAAGTGGATTTATTTCAATATATTTTTATTCTTTGTTTTACAAATGTCCATATATGTTATTTTGGGTGAAGTGAGAACATTGATGGTAAATTCATAGTTTCATTCAGATTCTAGTTAATGGACTTCAAGTTCAATCATAAAGAGGTCTAATTCGATTCTGAATAAGAAAATTAAAGGTAAATGGAAATTACTCATTATTGGCCTAATTGTGTGCATAGCCTATTCATGAATGGATCTTTGCTATCAGCTTATAGCAGGAAAAGGCGGCACAGTGAAGGGGATGAAGAAAACATTGTCTACTGCATAGTTTTGTTTTTTATTTATGGGGGGGGGGGGGGGTTGCAATGGCTGTGTGTTTATAAAACGTGTACATAATATTAATTATTTTTTATAACGGTGGCTGCTTGCTTGTTGAAATAAGCTCAATTTAAAAGGATAACACTGATCTTTAGAGCAGGCATTTTGTTTTTAAAACAACAAACTTTAATTGTAAGTATTTATTTATTTTTTTAACCACCTCAATACAGGGCACTTTCACCCCCTTCCTGCCCAAACCATTTTTCAGCTCTGTCGCACTTTGAATGACAATTGCGCAGTCATGCAACGCTGCACCCTAATGAAATTTTTATTATTTTTGCCCCACAAATAGAGCTTTCTTTTGGTGGTATTTGATCAACTCTGCGGTTTTTATTTATTGCGCTATAAACAAAAGAAGAGGGACAAGTTTGAAAAAACACAATATTTTTTACTTTTTGCTATAATAAATATCCATTTTTTTAAATTTCTTTAAACAAATTTTTTCCCTAAGTTTAAGCCGATACGTATTCTTCTACATATTTTTGGTAAAAAAAAAATCGCAATAAGTGTATATTGATTGGGTTGCGCAAAAGTTATAGCGTCTACAAAATAGGGGATAGATTTATAGCATTTTTATTATTTTTTATTTTTTTTTACTAGTCATGGCGGCGATCTGCAATTTTTATTGTGACTGCGATATTGAGGCGGACATATCGGACACTTTTGACACATTTTTGGGACCATTCACATTTATACAGCTATCCGTGCTATAAAAATGCATTGATTACTGTGTAAATGTGACTGGCAGGGAAGGGGTTAACACTAGGGGGTGATCGAGGGGTTAAATGTGTGTCCTAGGGAGGTGATTCTAACTGTGGGGGAAGGGGACTGACTGGGGAAGGTGACTGATCGGTGTCCCTATGTACAATAGACACACCATCGGTCTCTTCTCCTCTGACAGGACGTGGATCTGTGTGTTTACATACACAGGTCCACAGTCCTGCTCAGTTACTGGGCAATCGCGTGGGTCCCCAGTGACGCGGCGGCACGCGTGCGCACCCCCTAGTGGCTTGGGAAGGCGATCACGTCATATGATGTCCGCTCAGAACGAGAGCTGCCTCGTCCCACCGTCATATGACAGTGGGCGGGCAGCTAGTGGTTAAAGGCTGACCTTAAAAAAATAAATAATAATTAGCTAAACCATTTTCAAAGGAAACCTGTCATGTAGAAAGAATGTAGGCTGTCTTTGCTAAATGCTTCTTCCAAAAACACTAGCTAACTGGCTATTAGGCTTACCCACTGTCTTCAATACTTTATGAATCACCAATTCTGAACAAGTACAGTGATAAAGCATTCACAGCTTTCCCTGACTACCATTACCTCCATAATTGTTCAGAGTCAGTGACTGAAAGTATAACCGTATGGCTCGCATGGCTCGCTATGGCGGTAGTTCTGCCACTATATTATATAATATAATAGCAGTGAGAACAGTCAGGAACCTAACTTTTTCTGAAGGAGATCAGCTATGGCAGCTTTCAGCTTTCAGAATTCTTTCTTAACATCTGTACACCAGCAAAATTACATCATTATGATTAAAGGAGAAGTTCACCTCTCGTAACATTACACCCATATTCAGGGTGTAGCATGTAACATATTACGAAACAGAACATACCGACCACAACCATATCCCCCCCCAGGCTCCCTGATCGAACAGCTAGCAGGGATCTATCTCCTGCTAGCTCAGTGTTTCTCAAAGCCAGTCCTCAAGGTGCCTCAACAGGTCATGTTTTCAGGATTTCCCTCAGATGAAACAGCTGTGTTAATTACTAAGGCCTGAAAACATGACCTGTTGGGGCACCTTGAGGACTGGAATTGGGAAACACTGAGCTAGCTGTCACAATAAAAAAAAAAAAAGTTGCCAAGCGGGGCTCCGCCAGCCAGCCGCATCGTACATTCACAGTGTTCTGTGTATGGAAAACTATAAAATGCGTCAACTTTGCAGCTGTTGGCTTGTAGTTTTCAATGAACTACCATGGCGCTGTGGAGCACTGTGGTAGTTCATTGAGTCTTCCTGACAGTATCGGTTTGCCCGTACGGGATGTATGGGCAAGCAGATACACTGCAGGAGACCTGCATGGCACCAGTAATCTGCTGATTCTTGGTGCAAGGGTTTAAAGGCTCCAGAAAAAATTAAAATAAAAAAATGAACATTTATTTTACCTGCAAAAAAATGTTCATTATTTTTTTTGGTAAAAGGTGAACTTATCCTTTAATGCAATAAGCAAAGGGAGGTAAGTTCCTATAGGATAATATAGGAGCTCATTTCTATTAAAGTGATTGTAAAGTCTCGTTTAACAAAAATAAAAAAATAACACACGTTATACTTGCCTCCTCTGTGCAGTTGGTTTTGCACAAAGCAGCCCGGATCCGCCTCTTCTCAGGTCTTTACTGCTCCTGGCCCCTCCCTTCTATCAAGTGCCCTGACAACCAGCAGCTTCCTATGAGGGAACCAGAGCCGAGTAAGAGCAACGTGTATCCATTCAGACATGGTGCCCCAACCCCCTCTCTCCCCTGATTGGCTAACTGACTTTGAATGACAGCCGCGGGAGTCAATGACGCCACTGCTGTGTCTCAGCCAATCAGGAAGAGTGTCCCGGACGGCTAAGACATTCGTGGACATCGCTGGAGAAAGATGGGGCTCAGGTAAGTAATAAGGGGGTGCTGGGGAGGCTGCTACACACAAAAGGTTTTTTATCTTAATGCATAGAACGCATTAACGCATTAAGATAAGAAACCTTCTGCCTTTACAACTCCTTTAACATGTAGGACTGGAGGATATTGAATGTTTTTCTAATGTTTTAGTAAACTAAACTGAAGGCATTTTGAATGGTCTGCTTAGAAGCACACTAGATATAGTGAATTATATAAAAGCTAACAGCACCTTTTGCACCATATTACACTTGTAATTAGTGGATCTGTGTGTGTAAACACAAAAATCCACGTTCTGTCAGGGGAGAGGAGACAGATTGTGTGTTCCTAGTATATAGGAACAGCGATTGGTCTTCTCCCCCAGTCAGTCCCATCCTCCCACAGTTAGAACACACACTGAGGGAACACATTTAACCCCTTGATCGCCCCCTAGTGTTAACCCCTTCCCTGCCAGTGACATTTATACAGTAATCAGTGCATTCTTATAGCACTGATCGCTGTATAATTGTCAATCGCCTTAAAATGCGTCAAAAGTGTCCGATGTGTCTGCCATAATGTCGCAGTCCTGATAAAAATCACAGATCGCCGCTGTTACTAGTAAAAAAATAATAATAAAAATGCCATAAATGCAATAAATATACGGTTTTTGCAATTTTTTTATTAAGAAAAATATGTAGAAGAATAAATATTGTCCTGAACTGAAAAAAAATAGCTTTTAAAAAAAAAAATAACTGGGGATATTTATTATAGCAAAAAGTACAAAATATTGTGTTTTTTTCAAAATTGTCGCTCTTTTTTTGTTTATAGCACAAAAAAACAAATCCGCAGAGATGATCAAATATCACCAAAAGAAACCTCTATTTGTGGGAAAAAAAGGAAGTCAATTTTATTTGGGAACAGCATCGCACGAACACGCAATTGTCAGTTAAAGCGACGCTGTGCCATATCGGAAAAAATGGCCTGGTCATTGAGCAGCCAAATCTTCCGGGGCTGAAGTGGTTAAATAGAAATACCCCACAACAATTGAAAACAATGTCCCCCCATATAAATCCATTGTCAATTATGTCATCCAGTGATTTAAATCCAGTATGAATCATAACAATCTGCCACTCAATGCTTCCCTGCTGGCACGAGGACCCACCGCATGACAATGTTGTCCCACCGCAGTAGCACTGTTCCCAGGTGATGAGATGATCACAAGTTTAAGATAGGTACATGCTTTTGCTATTGGGAAGGTCATGTCTAGCAGCTTGATAAAAATAGTTCTAAACCCAAGACATTTCCATGAATTCCATTTATTGTAAAATGGCCCAGATCTAGTTTTCAAAGCAGTGTTTCTTCTGCTTTTTTAGGACATTTTGCAATCAGAATAATCAGAATCAGAAGGCATCTACAGTCTAAAATTTACTGGGTTGAAATTAGATTTTTATTCTCTTTCATGCTGAAAATAAACTTTTCAGGATAAAAGTGCAGAGTAACATTCCCTGTGATCTTGAGGAGAAGGTAATAAAATGAGCTCAGTCAGAGATTTCAGAATATGGCTCTTGATACCAGCTGGAATCTTCAGAACATTCTGCTGCCTAGTTCTGCCTCTTTCAGAGTTTCAACTTCTTGTAACTAAAGATAGATTTACAGTACATCTTATGAATCAAGAAAAAAAATGCCCTTTGATCAGTTGCAATTGTGAGCTTAACAACATGTAATGGTTATGAACTTTAAATTTATGGGTTAAAAAGAAATCCTTATTAAAAACAAGTAACATTTTCCATGCAGTTACATAGGGTAGCACTTGTAAAAATATATTTTACTGTGCAGAAAGACCTAGGCTTCATTAAAGTCCTCTATGCAATATGGCAGTCTTACTCTCAGGATTGACACTTTCATTTTATAAAACCTGTAATTTCTCTGAGTTTATTTATTAAATTTTTTCTTTTCTTTTTTCTTTTTTCTTACACAGGAGTGAGGCAATCAGGTGCACAAAATGTTATGAGCATTTGTCAAAAAAGAAAAACAGACAGATACAATACCAAGAGCCATAGTAGAACATGGAGCAGCAACAGTGACATAAATGAGATAAGACTGAAGATAATGCCCTCCAACTCAATAAGCAATCATTCCTACAACTATAAATGACTCTTGTACTGTACCGTCCAAGGCTGTAGAGAGTGGTACCCAATGCTTTCCCCAATTTTACTAAAACATACAACTTTCCTAAAAGGGGAAAAAATCCAGACTTATGGAAGCATCTATGTGTCACCACCGCCACTGGGAAGAGAAAATACACTTTTCATTTGGGTTACAAAACTAACAAGTAATATATATTTATAACCGTGGTCAAGAAAGTGAAAGGATACTGGGAGTCCAAAAAATTGGATTCAATTATAAGAACTAGAGAAAAACATACGGCCAAAAGAGGAGAGCAAGAAAGGGAAGGGTTGGGGGAGCAAGTTCTGGATGACAAGGTTCTTTATGAGTTTTTACATTTCTGACATGTCTGAATTCTGCTTTACCTTGGCGATACCTCCCGTGCATGCACACTGGTCACAAAGCAACCATTGTTCAAGCATGTAAGTTCACACTGGGCTTATCTTGTGTATACAAATATATCCCGGCCAATCATCTTTCCCCCAATTAGGTTCAGCAAGAGCTTTCCTCCAAGTAGGTTCAACAAGTTGAGCAGCACTGCTCTGAATCATTTTTGGTTGGAAGAGTAGTTTCTGAAGTCATCTCTGGTGTCATGGTTTCTGAAGCTGAGAAGCAAGTGTGGGACTCAACTGATGGAGCCATCCCAGAGATGGATCTAGCAAACAAAAATCACTGCCTACCCTAGTCTGAGGTCACAGCCTAGCTCCAGATAACATCAATGTATCATCTTTAAAATCCCCCATTTTATTTTATGTAGATGTTGACTTCTTCCTTTTTTTCACCAGCTTTATCCTGGCATATCAATATAATGTACATTTCAATAAGGTAAAAAGAGTAATCAGAACTGTAACGTTTATGTGATTTTTCAGGGAAGAGCATGGTGTTTGGTTACAATACATCTGACAATTAAACTTAAGCATTTTCCCAGTCCCATGGCTTACACCGAGCCAAATTTACACAATTATCCATGCCCTCCAACCAGCTGAGATAAATATAAAGCTAGGGGTTTAGACTTAACCATGTATAATTATATGTAATAAGACATTCTTTTATTTCTTTGTGAATTTGAAGGCCAACTACAGAACCTTACTTAGTAAACTTACAACATTTTCAGGAAAGGCAACAAAAACTGCTTGGGCATACTTAAAACCATAGGACATTTATTCATTGATCCTGCTGTAGCTACAGACATACAACTGATTTAGTTCAGCTAACAGTCATCTCGTGTCCTAAAGTATATGTAACCATTGCTTTTATTTGCTTGCTTTTGGTCTGGTAAATATATCACTTTTTCTGCCTTCTAGGTTTAGTGGAAGAATTAGCCCCCAAGATAGCAGAGAGAACCCTCATAGGGCTCTTGCTCTTCTATGCAAGGAAAATGATCACTCTCTGCTGGAAAAAACGTGCCCCGCCATCCATATTGTTATGGAAAACACATATCAATAAAGTAATACCACTCTATAAGGAAACCTATCAAAATAGGGGATGCCCCAAAAAATATGATAGAGTGTGGGCCAAATGGCTAGCTGAGGCCTCCACGGCAACCGCAGACTGATTGAACAGGTACATAATACCAGTCTACGGGAGAAAGTGATACTGATACATTGGTTGATTTTATGGTAATGTAATCTCGGAAAAGGGTTTAATTGACATCTAATATTGTCCCATGAGTCTCAGCTGATAAATCTGATCCTGAAATACTTAATTGAACAGGAGCCAATACCGAACTAGGTTTGTTTGTTATTTTTTTTTTCTTTCGGACATGCTACAGATGTACGATATTAATGCTGGATGCAGCCCAATGGCCGGCTGGCACTGACTCCTGCGTGGGTCTAGTCCCAATGCTGTGGCAGGTTTAATTGTTGTTAATTGTTTGTATGTCTTATACTCAATAAAAAGATTTTCAAAAAAAATATATCACTTTTAACATTTTGTTATTCTACATGATAAAAAGAACTTGTTGATCTTGTCAGAAATCCAAACCTGTCCTGTGCCGTGTTTAGACGATAGGGGAATGCTGGCAGTATGGCCCCTTTAAAACATGCTGTGCCTTATCAAGGAAAGCCTTGCAACTGTTTTGTTCTGAATTCTGACTCGTCTAACAAATTCAAGCAGTTCTTGTTTGTGCCACTTTAGTAATCTGTCACTATGGCTGTCACAGATTCTTAAAAAATTACTGCCAGTTTCCATATTAAGAAACTGGTAGTAATTACATTTTAGTTAAAAGGATAGTTCACCTTTTCAGAAAAAATTAAAGAGTGTACTAACACCCTACACCCTTCCCACCCCCCTGGTCCCGGCTGTACTTACCACCCGTGGGTGATGAGCCTGTGAAGCAGTCCATGGATTTGAAATCCCTGATCTTCTCTCCCTCCTTTCTCCAGGGCTTCCAGGACAGATCAGAGCGATTCTGATTGATCAGCAGCGGCACAGAAAATCGCTCTGATCCAACCCTGAAGCTCTCAGAAAGAAGGGAGAGAAGTGGGGAGATTTCTAATTAATGGACCATGGATTTATCGTAATTTGGTAAATCAAAGCTTGAGTGGGATAAAACAAGAGAAGTGAATTGTAATGCAAAGATGTATTGCATTTGTAGACAGATTATTCAGCTTTCTAATATCCCGCTTGTTTCTCCCATGTACCCTACACTGTGATCTACATATAGTGCCTTATTTGCATTCTTTTTTTCCCTTTTTGGTACTCACTGCTGTAGACACAACTAGAAGAGCCCCTCTACAATTAGTAGATGAGTGCTCATTGCCTTACCTGTACATAATTTCCCTGTTAATCAGGGGACTCTCCTTGCCCCCTTTTTTTTGTCCTGGTTAGGGGAGGTTTTTCTATCCCGGCTCCCCAACCGACCAAAATGGCATACTCTACACTGGGGAGGTACTTCACCCTGATTTCACATAACTTGAGGGGCCTTAATATCCTAGAGAGAAGGGTATCACTTCTAAGGGAACTGAAAAAAGCTCAGCCGACCTTTGTTTTCATACAAGAGATGCACTTTCAAACTTGCTCCATACCAAAACTGTTTGATAGACATTTTCCAGAGGTGTACCACGCGCCAAATTCAAACCACAAGTCCAAGGAAGTGTCCATATTGCTGCATAAACACGTAAACTTTACACTATCTCAGCAATACGCAGACCCCCAAGGCAGATTCTTGTTCCTGAAGGGAATGTGGCACAACAGACCAATAACTCATGCAAATGCATATTTCTCTAATTCAGGGCATCTTGCATTCTGTCGCCACCTTGTGGATGAACTAAAAAGTTTAGCCACTGGCTGTACCATTTTGGGAGGTGATTTTAATATCTCTCTACTTCCATTGCAGGACACCTCCAATGGCAAATCTGGCATTTCATACTCCATCCTACAGAAAATTAAAATCCTATTGAATTCACTGTCACTAGTGGATGCATGATGCTTGGTACACCCAACAGTTGGAGATTTTACTTATTACTCACCATTGCATAAAAGACATTCACGCATTGACTATGTGTTCATCACGCAACGTGACTTGCCCCTGTTGCGTGCTGCTCACATAGGCATACAAACTCTTTCAGACCATTGTCCAGTGTCTATTTCCTTGACACAGACGGATAAACCTCATGGAATGTTCAGTTGGCGGTTGAACCCTACCTTACTGTACTTCCCAACAGATAGTCATAGCACTAAAAACATACTTTCAGCTTAATGTCACAGAAGGAATGTCTCCCCTGACAATTTGGGAGGTGCATAAGTGCGTCATACGGGGCGAACTTATCTGCCTTGGAACCCACAAGAAGAGGGAAGACTATAATTTTACTGCGACACTAGCGGGAAAAATTGCAGCCTTAGAAAACCAACATAAGCACTCCTGTGTGGAAGCCTGTCTCTACAGAACTGTTGAAAATGCGTGAAAAACTTTAATCCTTGCTCAATCTTAAGGCGAAGCGCATTCTTTATTTTAAGAAGGGTTTCTACTACGAGCACAAGGATAAATGTGGCAAATTTCTTGCAAAAGCCCTAAAAACATTAACCCACGCTCAATCTATCCTATCCATTAGGAACTCAGAGGGTCAACCCATATACAAAACGGATCAGATTGCGTCGCAATTCCATGCCTTTTACACCAAGCTTTATAATCTGCTCCCGGACTTCCAAGGAGATAGAGAGCACATTTTTCGTGACTACATTAAAGAGAGTGGCTTGCCGACTCTAACCCCGCCTGAAGACAAGCTTCTAGTGGCAATTAAGGCTCTCAAATCCAGTAAAAGTCCAGGTCCTGATGGGTTCACGGCTCATTATTACAAAACCTTTACGGACATACTAAAAACACCCTTTCTTCATGCCCTTAATCACCTGAAAACCTCCCAACCCATATCAGACACCTTTACGATGGCTCATATAGCCCTCCTTCCCAAACCAGCTAAAGATCCCACAGACTGCGTAGCTATAGGCCAATTTTATTACTGAATTTGGATTTTAAAATCTTGGCCAAAATTCTGGGCATTAGACTGGCGACTTTCCTACCCAAACTTATTGGGCTCGAACGGGTGGGATTTATGCCAGGGAGGGAAGCCTGTGACAATGTCATAAAGGCCCTCAACTTGGTTCATTGTGCACATACAAAGGGAATCGAAGATCTTCTCCTGTCTACCGATGCGGAGAAGGCCTTTGATTGTGTGGCCTGGGACTACTTATTCACCACCTGTAGACACATTGGACTGGGATCCCACATGATGTCATGGATAGCGGCTTTATACTATAAACCACAGGCCCGACTCAAAATAAATGCCACCCTCTCCTAGGCGGTATATATCAATAATGGCACGAGGCAGGGATGCCTTCTATCCCCCCTCCTGTTCATATTATCTTTAGAGCCCTTTTGTCCGCATGACCAACGCAAACGCAAACATAAGAGGATTTCAGATATGTCATAACACTTACAAAACAGCAGCTTACGCTGGTGACCTCCTTTTCTTTCTTGCTCAGCCACATATCTCAATCCCAAACCTCACTAAAGCTTTCCAGCTTTTTGAATACATTTCCAATATGAAAATAAATTATACTAAATCAGAAGCCCTTAATCTTACCCTACATCCTGACCCTCTAGCTAGAGCGTGCACCTCATGCTCGTTCAAATGGGAAAATTCGCCCGTTACATACCTAGGAATTAGACTCACAGGCAATCTTCTGGATACTTATAACGCTAACTTCCTTCCCCTATTAAACAATATACAAAAAGACCTGAAGGGTTGGACTACTAGGCTGTCACGTACCTGGTCGGAGTCTGAAGTGACGAGGTCAGCCTCTCTTGTATCTTCAGCCCAGGTCCCGCTGAGAGTGGAGACAGAAGGAACCAAGGGACAGGAGGAACACGAGTGCCTGCAGATGTAGCCCCGGAAGCTTGAAGTAGAAGATGCAACTCTTGGAAGGCAGAAAGTTGCAGCAGGTTGCAGGAACACAGTTGCAGATACCCGGGAGGCAGTGTAGAGCCAAACAGGAGACAGAAGCGAAGTCACAAGGATAGCCGGGTTCAGTAGCAGGCGGGCAGCAAGGTACCAAGACATCAGGCAGGAGCAGGGTCAAATAGGAAGCCGGGATCAGGAACCAGTAATCAGAAGTGTGGGAGAGTCCAGCAGCAAGGTCAAGGAAAGCCAAGATTCAGCAACGAATAACAGGCAAGTAACAACAGGATACAACAGGATACAGGTACAGGATCAGCTGAAGATCAGTCAGCATCCGTTATAGGTCAGTGCGCCCCTTAAATAGGCCGTCTGTCGCCAAAGGGAAGCATGCTCCCATTATCTCATGATAATGCGGTTATATAATTAGTCAACACATCAGATTGCAACTGTAACTGTTGTGGAAAGTAACAGCCAAGTCTGGGGGCTGAACTAAACAAAATTTCATAAGGGGATAGGGCATGTTTCCCCCGAGGAGTGTGTCTGACACTGAGCAGGGCAATGGGCAAACTGTCTGGCCAACTGAACCCCCAGTGGTGCCCAAATCTCTTTTGTAAGGGTTGCTGTGGGCCCTGATCACTCTCTATCACCTCTGGAACCCAAATCTACACTCTCACTCAGTAGTTTCTTAGCCGTGATCCTGGCAGTCATGTCCACCTCCACTAGGGCGTATTTTAATCTGCCACTTCTTGGCATTTGGGAGTGATCAATTAGTATCCTCTGGAAGGGGTATAGGGCTTTTGCCAGGTGCTTTTGTGGTGCCCTTTTCTGTACATCCTGGGTAGACAAGGCTTCTTGTTGCACTCTAATACTCCATCTCTGAGAGTTGCTCCTCTCTGTTTCCAGATTTCCTTCTCATCCGGACTTGCTGCTTCCTGTAGTTCTTTCAGATAAACTCTGTCCACTGGGAGAGTCTGTAGGGCAAGCACAGGGTGGTCTTCTTCTACCACCCTGCTGTCCACTTCCTGTGGACCACTGGCTGTCTGTTTGGCAGCTGAATCGGCTAGATGATTGCCTCAAGCTTCCTTCGAGTTCAGTTTGTCATGTGTTTTTACTTTCAGAATAGTCACTTGGGTTGGGAGAAGCAAGACGTTCGTCAGGTTGGCTCTTTTTCTCTCTGCCAATTTACATGCTGTAGTAAGTGCTTGCAGCTCTGCCTCCAGTGCAGACATCACCGGTGGTAAGGTTTCAGCTTGTAGAACCATGTTCTCAGTGGTGACCGCGTATCCTGTGTGGTATTTGCCTCGTTCATCAGCAAACAAAAATTGTTAGGTCTGGATTCTGCAGTGGTATTTCACTCACGGTGGGGAGTTGTGTGGTTTCCAGCCGCATTAGTTTGAAGCAGTCATGGGGTGATAAGTTAGGACTCGACTCCTCCTCCTATTCCCCCCTCGGGAAGTGGAAGAAGGGTGGAAGGGTTCAGTGTTTGACAACGTAATAGAGAAATGCTGTCCAGAAGAAGGAGGGAACACAGGAGTCTCAAGTGTCTGGCAGTGGACAAGTGTTTCGGCTGGATCTGGTTGAATATGGCAGCAATGTCATGGGGAGCAAGCAGAACGAGGCAGTGCCCGAGGACCAAGTCCAAAATTTTGTCAAACAAGGCTTGTGCAGCAAAGACAGCTCACAGACACGATGGGCCTACTCTTGCCACCGCATCCAGCTAACAGGAATAATCACCTATGGGGCGTAGGCGGTTGCCATGTGATTAGGTGAGTACACCTGCAGCATGTCCCAGACGTTGGGATACAAAGAGCTTGAACGTGTTGTTGTAGTCTGGGAGCCCCAGCGCCGGGGCGGAGGAGATGGCACGCTTGAGGGCCTCAAAGTTGGATTTTGCTTCAGGAGACATCTAGAAGGGGTCTGATTTCAGAGCATCAGTAGGGAGGCTTCTGGAATCCATGCTTTGCAATAGGAAATTAGTCCAAGGAAGGCATGAAGGGGCTTCTGGCCTTGTGGCAGTGGGATGTCAGAGGCACAAGCAGGAGAGGTGAGGGTGGACACTGAAGAAAGCGTTTGCAAGGTCCACCACTGTGAAGTACTTTGCAATCAGAGTCACCCCCCCCCCCCCTGCAAGTAGCTGGTTCTCTTTTAAGGGTTCTCTTCTTCACAGGGAACAGAGGTGTGTTGCATGGAGATGTACAGGGTATCAGGGCTCCATTTGACACGAGGGCCTTGACATGCTTCGAAATAGCTGCAGATTGGGCTAACTTTAGAGGGTATTGTGGTTTTCGGAGCAATGATGCGCCCTCTTTGAGCTTGACTGAAACTGGTGGCACTTTTAAGTGACTGATGTCTTCCGGTCCTGTAGACCATAAGCACGCAGGGATTCCGTTGAGTACTTACTGTGTATCCTCTCTGAGTCCTGAGACAAAAGCAGTTGATAACGTGTGTTTGTGCCTTTTTATAGTGGGAGAAGCCTAGATCATCAAAGGCCTGTATGAGTCTAGCATGATACTTCTCCACAGACTCCCCTTTATCTTGGGTAACATCTTGGATTGTGGTGTTCTGATCCACCAATTTCTCCTTTGCTCAGTTGCGGAGTTGGGCACAGAACTCCACGCCTGAGGAAAAGGAAGTATCATTAAAGGCCGCCTGTATGACCAGCCAAAAGACATGACCTGCTTTAATTTGGCATAGGCTGATCAAGTCTTTCCAGGCAGCTGAGTACGTTTCTTGTATCTGCACTATCCTGCGGTAGAAGGGCATTGGCTGTTTCTCTGGGTCTGGCAGACTTGTCACTAAGGCCGCTGCTTGTGATGGGGTAAAAGCGACATACATCACCGGTGCCCCTTCTGGTAACCAAGACTGGTCACAATATACAAGTAAAGGTGCAAATATCTGGAAAATATATATGAGAAAAGCTTGATGAAGGAGCGCGGCTGTCACGTCATTGCAGCCCGTACGCTCCTGAAACGCATCGCTTGCCAGTGACGACAAGCTGTCACCCTTTCTGTTCCTTCTCTGCAGTCTCGGCTGACGGCTTCAGGGGGGAGTACGGGCACAACTAATGGGTTAATATCCCTCTTCCACTGCTTTCTGTTCAAGAAATTCCAAGGGTGGGGGCTGATGGAGCTGTGCGAAAAAACTAACCGGCTTCCTTCCCTGTCCCCTCGCTCTCTCCTGGCTTTTCCTGTCTGTATAGTAAGCCCCAACCACCCTCATGGATACCAAACATTAATTCACATACACATTTAGGACATGACATTACTCCTGCCACCCTTTGCACCACAAAGCCTCAGCAGCTGAGCTAAACCCTCAGGGGTCCTACACTGTCAACTCCGAGTCACAATGTCCATAGACATTTGTTGCAAGGTTCCGTCTTCCCAGGGGTCCACAGCTCACCTGAGTCAGGACACACAATTGCAACTGCACTTTCAGACTGCTGAGTCGCAATCCTTCAGGATGACAGACACTGAACAAATAATACACAGTCAGCAGAGATCCAATAGCAGGTTCATTAAAACAGCTCCAGGCGAGGAATAAAATGTTACCTGCCTCTGAACGATCTCCAGGAGCCAACAAGACCAGCGGCCAGACCAGACAGAAACAAGTCGTACAGTGGTAAGAATAAATATGCTTACCGTACTATTAGGATTGCGCAGACCCCCTTGATCTGTCTCGGCCAGCAACTTGGTCCCTGGATTGCGGTCTCCCTTCGATCAAAGCCTGGAGCCCCACGCTCTCGGTGCCAATTGTAATTGTAATAGTTAAGAACTGCAATCGAGTTCAAGGTTAGATTTCTGCTGCTGGTCCTAATTATAAAATGGAGATATGTGTGCACGCCGGGAGCGACCACTCTGACACCTGTTCAGCTCAATTACTTCCACATCTCTCTTTATTGCAGGGCAGTGCCCAAGGTTTTATACACAAAGTACAATAGATTATACGTCACTATTATGTAAATGTGGTCAGCAGTAGGGATAAGCTTCATGTTCGAGTCAAACGCATGTTCGACTCGAACATCGTGTGTTCGGTCATTTGCCGAATTACGAACGTTATGGGCCGTTCGCCCCAAATTCGAGTAGCGAGTCACGGCCCATAATTCACTGCGGCATTGCAGTGCATTGCTGGCTGATGATTGGCCAAGCATGCACTATGACCCGCATGCTTGGCCAATCACAGCGCTGTGTGTACAGAGAGCCGTAGTTGGCCAAAGCCAAGGAGGCTTTGGCCAATTATTGCTCAGGGGGTTTAGTACATGCCCCACACTATATAAGGCCGCCTCCATGGCAGCCTTGTGTAGTGTGTTGCGGTGGAGACTGGAAAGAGATAGATAGACAGTGTCTTTTGATTTAAGTTAGATAGAGTAGGCAGGTCGAGTCAGTTAGCTGCACTTACAGTGTATTGTGTATATATGCATCCCAGGTGTTGTATATATATATATATATATATATATATATATATATATACAGTGGGGACGGGAAGTATTCAGACCCCCTTAAATTTTTCACTCTTTGTTATATTGCAACCATTTGCTAAAATCATTTTTTTTCCTCATTAATGTACACACAGCTCCCCATATTGACAGAAAAACACAGAATTGTTGACATTTTTGCAGATTTATTAAAAAAGAAAAACTGAAATATCACATGGTCCTAAGTATTCAGACCCTTTGCTCAGTATTTAGTAGAAGCACCCTTTTGATTTAATACAGCCATGAGTCTTTTTGGGAAAGATGCAACAAGTTTTTCACATCTGGATTTGGGGATCCTCTGCCATTCCTCCTTGCAGATCCTCTCCAGTTCTGTCAGGTTGGATGGTAAACGTTAGTGGACAGCCATTTTTAGGTCTCTCCAGAGATGCTCAATTGGGTTTAAGTCAGGGCTCTGGCTGGGCCATTCAAGAACAGTCACAGAGTTGTTGTGAGGCCACTCCCTCGTTATTTTAGCTGTGTGCTTAGGGTTATTGTCTTGTTGGAAGGTAAACCTTCGGCCCAGTCTGAGGTCCTGAGCACTCTGGAGGTTTTCATCCAGGATATCCCTGTACTTGGCCGCATTCATCTTTCCCTCAATTGCAACCAGTCGTCCTGTCCCTGCAGCTGAAAAACACCCCCACAGCATGATGCTGCCACCACCATGCTTCACTGTTGGGACTGTATTGGACAGGTGATGAGCAGTGCCTGGTTTTCTCCACACATACCGCTTAGAATTAAGGCCAAAAAGTTCTATCTTGGTCTCATCAGACCAGAGAATCTTATTTCTCACCATCTTGGAGTCCTTCAGGTGTTTTTTTAGCAAACTCCATGCGGGCTTTCATGTGTCTTGCACTGAGGAGAGGCTTCCGTCGGGCCACTCTGCCCTGGTGGAGGGCTGCAGTGATGGTTGACTTTCTGCAACTTTCTCCCATCTCCCGACTGCATCTCTGGAGCTCAGCCACAGTGATCTTTGGGTTCTTCTTTACCTCTCTCACCAAGGCTCTTCTCCCCCGATAGCTCAGTTTGGCCAGACGGCCAGCTCTAGGAAGGGTTCTGATCTATCCAAACGTCTTCCATTTAAGGATTATGGAGGCCACTGTGCTCTTAGGAACCCTAAGTGCAGATCTGTCTTGGCCAGATCTGTGCCTTGCCACAATTCTGTCTTTGAGCTCTTCAGGCAGTTCCTTTGACCTCATGATTCTCATTTGCCCTGACATGCACTGTGAGTTGTAAGGTCTTATATAGACAGGTGGGTGGCTTTCCTAATCAAGTCCAATCAGTATAATCAAACACAGCTGGACTCAAATGAAGGTATAGAACCATCTCAAGGATGATCAGAAGAAATGGACAGCACCTGAGTTAAATACAGTATATGAGTGTCACAGCAAAGGGTCTGAATACTTAGAACCATGTGATATTTCAGTTTTTCTTTTTTAATAAATCTGCAAAAATGTCAACAATTCTGTGTTTTTCTGTCAATATGGGATGCTGTGTGTACATTAATGAGGAAAAAAATTAACTTAAATGATTTTAGCAAATGGTTGCAATATAACGAAGAGTGAAAAATTTAAGGGGGTCTGAATACTTTCTGTCCCCACTGTATATATACACTGTATTCAGTTTAGCTAGATCCATTCCTGTTATTCTCTTCCTAATATACTGACAGGCAGGCAGGTGTTTTTACAGTATTTCCAGTTAGTATACTGTGTACTCTGCACAGTTGCACCTACAGTATAGCTACCTGAAGCCAGGTGCTTGTGTAGGCTCTTGAAGTATTTCCAGTTAGTGTACTGTGTACCCTGCACAGTTGCACCTACAGTATAGCTACCTGAAGCCAGGTGCTTGTGTGCTTCTTCTGATCCTATTAATAGCATAGGAAGGCTCTTGAAGTATTTACAGTTAGTGTACTGTGTAACCCTGCACAGTTGCACCTACAGTATAGCTACCTGAAGCCAGGTGCTTGTGTGCTTCTTCTGATCCTATTAATAGCACAGGCAGGCTCTTGAAGTATTTTCAGTTAGTGTACTGTGTACCTTGCATAGTTGCACCTAGAGTATAGCTACCTGAAGACAAGTGCAGGTGTTCTCATACTAATAATACTACAGGCAGGCAGATGATTCTGCCAGCAGCAGTATAATCGGTATATATATATATATACATCCCAGTTTTGTGCAGCTACATCTCACTGCAGGCCAATAGTATGTCTGGAAGGCCAACAAGGAGAGGCAGACAGTCACAAGCCAATAAAAGAGGGCAAGCAGGCTCTGTGTCTAGAGGCAACAGTGCTGGTCGTGGACACGGTGCATCCTCACCAGCACGTGGCCGTGGAACATGCTTGGCCTTTTTTTCGGCAGCTGGCCATGTTGAGCCGCAACATGTGGAAGACTTGGTCGAGTGGATGACCAAGCCGTCCTCATCCTCCTCATCCTCTCTCACCCAGGCTCAGGGTACTTTGTCTGGAAAAGCAGCTGCCAACGCGGCCTCTTCCCTCGGCTCAATGGCATCAGTCACTCCTTCCCTAGCACCACCATGTCCTCCTGAAGAGTCCCCCGAACTGTTTGACCACAGTGTTGGGTACATGCTCCAGGAGAATGCCCAGCTTTTTCTAGGCTCCGATGATGGTACTCAGCTAGAGGAAGGCAGTAACGTGAGCCCAGACAGAGGGGGTGCCCAAGAAGGACAGCAATCTGGCAGTCATTTTCCCCCTGCTGCAGCATACTGCCAGGTTTGCTCCAGTGATGAGGAGGGAGGGGATGATGAGGTCACTGACTCCATGTGGGTGCCTGATAGGAGAAAGGGGGAGGAGGAGGAGGCACATCACCAATGAGGCAGGATGCCCTCCAGGGGCTATCCTAAGGGCAGCACACCGCAGAGCTCCACATGTGCAGGACGCTGCTGTCTCTGCGCGTTATTCCAAAAGTTCTTTGGTGTGTGAGTGCATCAGATCGCACCGCTGCTATTTGCAACATATGTCTCAAGCGTATCTCGCATGGCCAAAACATCTCCTGCTTGGGCACCACATGCTTGACCAGACATATGTTGACTTGCCATGCAGTTCGTCGGCAAGCGTACCTAAAAGGCCCACACCAAAGAACAAAGAGGACCTCTCCTTGATCCTCATCAGCTGGGATCTTCAACCCCACTATAACTTCAGTCCTCTCTGAGACCTGCACTGAGAGGAATGAAGGCGTAAAATTAGGTGTCTCACAGCCAAGTAATTGCGGGCAATCTGCTATCGGTACACCGATGTAAGATTGTACCAGGCAAATTTCCCTGCCCCAGCTGCTGCACCACAGAAAGAAGTTCGCTCCCAGCCATCCACATGCCCAGCAGTTGAATTCTAGCTTGGCAAAATTGCTAGTACTTCAACTGCTACCTTTTCAGTTGGTAGACTCTGCCCCCTTCCGTGATTGTGTGGAATGTGCGGTTCCTCAGTGGCAGGTTCCCAAACGCCACTTTTTCTCATGGAAGGCGATTCCGGCTCTCTACCGGCATGTGGAAGGCAATGTCTTGACCTTGCTGGACAGGGCGGTCAGTGGTAAGGTGCATATTACCGCTGACTCATGGTCCAGCAGGCATGGACAGGGACGTTACCTAAGTTTCACGGCGCATTGGGTGACTCTGCTGGCAGCTGGGAAGGATGCAGGACAAGGTGCAGTAGTGTTGGAGGTTGTTCTGCCACCACGCCTTTAAAATGCCACTACTGGTGATTTTGACACACCTCTCTCCTCCACCCCCTCCTCTTCTTCTTCCTCCATGGCCTCTTCCTGTGCTTTGTCACCAGCGGTGCTCCGTAGGCGTTCAAGGGGCTACACAAGTACGCAGGCCAAAAGATGTCATGCGGTGCTTGAGCTGGTGTGCTTGGGGGACAGGAGCCACACTGGGGCAGAGATTCTGTCAGCTCTGCATTGGCAGGTTCAGAGGTGGTTGAGGCCACGCCAACTTAAACTAGGAATGGTGGTTTGTGACAATGGCACCAACCTCCTCCCCGCCCTCCGACAGGGACAACTGACCAATGTGCCCTGTTTGGCTCACGTCCTTAACTTAGTGGTGCAGCGGTTCTTGGGCAGGTACCCGGGCTTACAGGATGTCCTGAGGCAGGCCAGGAAAGTCTGTGTGCATTTCCGCCGGTCATATAATGCCAGTGCTCGGCTGGCTGACCTCCAAAAGGAATTTAACCTGCCCAAGAACCGCCTTTCTGTGACATGCCCACCAGGTGGAACTCAACTTTGGCCATGCTGCAGTGGCTGCACACGCAGCAGAGGGCCATCAATGAGTACCTGTGCGACTATGGCACCAGGACAGGGTCATGGGAGCTTGTGTTTTTTTCCCCACGCCAGTGGGCCATGATAAGGGATGCATGCACTGTCCTGTTACCATTTGAGGAGGCCACGAGGATGGTGAGCAGTGATACTGCCCCCTTGTCCACCTGCTGGAGCACACGCTGCGTGAAATAATGGACAGGGCACTTGAGGCAGAACAGAGGCAGGAAGAGGAGGACTTCCTTAGCTCTCAAGGCCCCCTTTATTCAGACAGTGTTCCTGCGTGCCCGCCAATCACACGGGAAGAGGACGAGGAGGAGGATTGTGTCAGCATGGAGATGGAGCCTGGCACTCAGCATCAGCAGCAGTCTTTAAGGGATCATTTACAGTCCCAAGAAACCCATGGACTTGAACGTGGCTTGGAGGAGGTGGCTGCGGATCATGTCGTCCTTAGTGACCCAGAGGACTCCTGGACCGAATGCCTCAGCAAACCTACGCTGCATGGCCTCCCTGATCCTGCAAAGCCTGCGGAAGGATCCTTGTATTCGTGGTATCAAGGAGAGGGATCGTTACTCGCTGGCAACCCTCCTTGATCCACATTACAAGAGTAAGGTTGCAGACCTTATCTTGCCATCGCAGAGGGAGCAGAGGATGAAACATCTTCGGGAGGCCTTGCAGAAAGGTCTGTGCAACGCATTCCCAGAGACTGGGAGGTGTCAAACTCCTGTTCCTGGACAACTTGTTGCAGAGGCTTCGGTCAGTGAAAGAAGGAGCGGTGGAGAAGGTGGCCGTCTGACCAATGCGTTCAGACAATTTTTTAGTCCGCAGCCCCAATGTATGATTGGTTCCAGCAAACATCGCCAGCGTCTGTTTTACATGGTGCAGGAATACCTAGGGGCAAGATCTGACTTGGACACCTTTCCCACCGAAAATACTCTGGGTTACTGGGTCTTGAGGATAGATCACTGACCAGAGCTTGCACAGTATGCAATTGAGCCACTGGCCTGTCCTGCATCCAGCGTTCTTTCGGAACACACATTCAGAGCTAGATATTCAGAGCTCCAACTAGAGTATCTGTGAGAGGCTGCAGTGTTGTGGCACCAGCACCAGTGCCTAAGGCCCAATTTTTCAGCCCCTGTTTAACAGAGGCGTGTAATTACAATTTTTGATGCAATTCTTTGCAGCAGGGCTCGTTCCTGCGCTCCAACTAGAGTATCTGTGAGGGGTTGCAGTGTTGTGGCAAGAGCACCAGTGCCTAAGGCCCAATTTTTTAGCCCCTGTTTAACAGGGGCGTGTGATTACAATTTTTGATGTAATTCTTTGCAGCAGGGCTCGTTCCTGCGCTCCAACTAGAGTATCTGTGAGGGGTTGCAGTGTTGTGGCACCAGCACCAGTGCCTAAGGCCCAATTTTTCTGCCCCTGTTCAACAGGGACATGTAATTACAATTCTTGATCTAATATTTCCCAGCAGGGCCCGTTCCAGTGCCCACCAAGAGTAACTGTGAGGACTTACAGTGTTGTGGCACCAGCACCACCACCACCAAAGGCCCAATTTTTCTGCCCCTGTTCAACAGGTGCATATAATTACAATTCTTGATCTAATATTTCACAGCAGGGCCCATTTCTGCGCCCACCAAGAGTAACTGTGAGGACTTACAGTGTTGTGGCACCACCACCACCACCACCAAAGGCCCAATTTTTCTGCCCCTGTTCAACAGGTGCATGTAATTACAATTATTGATCTAATATTTCAAAGCAGGGCCTGTTCCAGCGCCCACCAAGAGTAACTGTGAGGACTAAGGGTCGGTTCACACTAGGACGACTTGTCAGACGACTTAGCCGCCTGACAAGTAGCGTCCCGTTCTGTACAATGGAACCGTTCTAATCGGAGCGACGGAAGTCACTTTGACTTAGAAAAAGGTTCGTGTACTACTTTGGGAGCGACTTGAGGCGACTTGCATAGACTTCTATATAGAAGTTATTTTGCAAGTCGCCGCTGCAGTCATGTTCAAGTCGTCTGAGGCAGTCGCGCTGGAAGTCGTGCTGCCTCAGTGTGAACCGACTCTTACAGTGATGTGGCACCAGCACCACCACCATCACCAAAGGCCCAATTTTTCTGCCCCTATTCAACAGGGGCATGTAATTACAATTCTTGATCTAATATTTCACAGCAGGGCCCTGTGAGGGCTTACAGTGTTGTGGCAACACCAACACCTAAAGCCCCAATTTCTGCAAAGTATATAGGGCAGGCCCCTACTTTCAGGCATCCAACTTACAAATGACTCCTACTTGCAAACGGAAGGAGACAACAGGAAGTGAGATGAAAGCTACCCCTAGGAAGGGAAATTCTCTCCTGTAAGAGTTAATATGGGAAAAACATTTCTCCTTTCCACTGATGCTTTATCACCAATCTTTGTTTCATTAAAAACCCCAAATTTTCTAAAAACATTTGTCATTGGGACAGAAAGTGAGGTGAAATCTTCTGAAGAGGAGCACAGACAGCAAAACAAATGTCACAGGGGTGATAACCCTTCCCTATGTTTTCCAAAAAGCTTAAAATAGATTTTTTGGCTGGAGCTAAACACGTTAAAAATGTACCAGTTCAAAATTACAAACAGATTCTACTTAACAACAAACCTACAGTCCCTGTCTTGTTTGCACCGCCTGTATACTGCTGTTCAGAGTATATAGGGCCTGGGGGCCCCACGCCTTTCCTTTTTTTTTTTTTGGGTGCGGGGTTCCCCTTAATATCCATACAAGACCCAAAGGGCCTGGTAATGGACTGGGGGGTACCCATGCCATTTGTCTCACTGATTTTCATCCATATTACCGGGACCCGACATTACATTAAAGCCGTAAGCAGTTTTAAATGACTTTTATTCCTTTAAAAATGTCATTTTGTGCAGGGACTGTTCTAAGCATGGGAAACACGTGCCACTTTACAGGCATACTATAGACACCCCCCAGGTACGATATTTAAAGGAATATTTCACCTTTTTTTTCACCTTAAGCATCATTTAAATCACTGCTCCCGATACATGTCCCATGGGGCAGGACCCGGGTCCCCAAACCCTTTTTATGACAATACCATGCAAATTAGCTTTTAAAATTAGCACTTTTTATTTTGAGTCACATAGACTTTAATGGGGTTCTAACGTTCGTGCAAATTTTTTGGTCCGTTTGCAGGTTCTGGTGCGAACCGAACCGGGGGGGTGTTCGGCTCATCCCTAGTCAGCAGGCTAATAGAAGCATCTTATTGGCTGAAATACAGGAAGAATGCAGAAACTTGATGCTGAGGCTTGGTTGTTGCTGGCTCTCTCTTCACTTCCTCATACCTACAATGCGCGGGCAGAGGGAGGTAGTCGCCATTTTCAGTTCCAAAGCAGAGCTAAGCTGTATACTATATAATAAGTAAGGAGTTGCATAGAAACATGTATACACATAAGAAAATAGGCATTTTCTGATTAACATTATCTACATTACATTCCTTCACAGCTTCACAAAGAGCCCACCAAAATCTGGAAGTTAATTGCACCCCTCGATCAGAGACAATATTGTCAGGGATAACATGTAGTCTTACAATTTCTCTGATGAATGTGGAGGCAGTCTCAGCGGCATAAGGGCTTCCTTGCAAGGGTACAAAGTATGCCATCTTGGTCAGATGATCAACCACGACAAATATAGTGGTATAGTTTTCAGACGGGGGAAGCTCTACAAATAAATCCATGGATATCATGCTCCATGGTTTCTTAGGCACAGGAAGGCACTCCAGTAGACCCAAGTCTTGGCTCGATCAGTCTTGCTGCGTTGGCATGTTACACAGGATTTAACATATTTATTACAGTCCCGTATCAAGTCTGGCCACCAAAAAGGATGAGAAATTAAGTCTGTACTCTTGTGGATTCCAAAATGGCCTATCAAGGGGTGATCATGGCATGGCATGGCATGGCATGGCAGGACAAAAACTCTAAACTGCTCCGGGACAAAGGTTTTTTTCGTTATGGTAATAGAGCCGTCCCTTAGCTGGAGAGATAAGTCTTGAGAAGGGGGGTGATCCAACATATCAGCTTTTATTTGGGACATCAGGTCTGACTGAAGAAGGAGGAAATTCTTGGCCGGTAAGATAGTGTCCAGTTCCAAGGGTGGGACTGGATCATGGAACATGCGCGACAGCGCGTCTGGTTTACCATTCTTTGAACCAGGGCGGTAGGTAATATGAAATGTGAAACGAGAGAAAAACAATGCCCATCTTGCTTGCTGAGGTCTTAGTCTTTTAGCTGTTCTCAAGTACTCTAAGTTCTTGTTGTCGGTAACGCCATTCTTCAAGAGCAGCTTTAATGTCTAACAATTCCCGATCTCCTACATAGTAGTTCCTCTCAGATGGATTCATTTTCTTGGAGAAGAAAGCCACGGGATGGAGTAATGATTTAGGGCCCAGCTTTTAATTGTTCAAAAGATGCTTGTGCTTCTGGGCCCTACAGGAAGGGAACATGCTGTTTGGTTAATAGTGTAATGGAAGAGATGATGCCAGAAAAGTTCTTAATAAATTTTCTATAGAAATTAGCAAATCCCACAAATCTTTGTACGGCTTTTCTGTTGGTAGGGGCTGGCCATTCCAAGACAGCGGTGACCTTTTGGGGATCCATGGAAATACCATCAGCAGAAATGACAGTCCTAGAAACTGTATCGTCTGTTTTTCGAAGTCGCACTTCTCAGCCTTGGCATAGAGGTGATGTTCCCTAAGTCTACTCAAGATCTTCATCACGTGGGTGCGATGTATTTCAATCGTGTCTGAGAAAATAAGAATATCATCGAGATAGACAATGATAAACAGATCAAGGAAGTCCCAAAAAATATAATTTACCAGGTGCTGGAAAGTGGCTGGGGCATTGCAGAGACCGAAGGGCATGACTAAATATTCTAAATGCCCAAAGCGTGTCCTAAAAGCTGTCTTCCATTCATCTACCTCCCTGATCTGAACCAGATTGTAAGCACCTCTCAGATCTAATTTAGAAAATACTCGTGCTCCCCGCAACCTCTGGAACAATTCAGGGATCAATGGAAGTGGGTACCGGTTTTTGGCAGTTAGTTTATAAAGATCTCGATAGTCTATACAGGGTCTCAAGGTGTGATCCTTTTTCTCCACAAAGAAGATACCGGCCCCTGCTGGTGAGGAAGAGGGCCAAATAAACCCTTTTTCCAGGCTTTCATCTATATACTTGGCCTCCAGTTCAGGTTCCGAGAGAGGGAAGATTCGTCCGAAAGGGATCTCGCCCCCCCCCCGGTAAAAGTTCAATGGGACAATCGTAAGCCCTATGGGGATGAAGAGTATCTGCTTTCTTTTTGTTGAACACATCCAAGAATCTGTGGTATGCAATGGGCACCAACTTCACAGTTTCAGGGTCAGGTGGGATGCTGAGGAGGGAATCAGTTATAAGTCCTTTCCGGGAAACAATGTACCCGACATTAATTAGATGAAAAGGAGATATCTCCAGTAAGCCAGTCAATATGAGGGTTATGGGCCTTTAGCCATGGTAGCCCCAGGATAATAGGAAACATGGGTGAGGTTATAACAACCAAACAGAGAAGTTCCTGATGCCCTGAGGAAGTCCAGCAGAGAATGGGTACAGTCTCTTGTGTAACTGGCCCCGACTTGAGACCAGAGCCGTCCGTTAGATGAACAGTAAATCCCTACCTCTTGGTGCACAAGGAAAGTTGGTGTAGAGTAACAAATGCTGAATCCACAAAACAACTGCAGGCTACAGAATCTATAATTGCAGATACAAAAATAGTCCTTCCCGATAACTGGACCTGGAGCAGAAGAGAGAGATGTAGCTGATCCCTCCCAGGGTGATGCATCATGTGGGGCAACAGAGAAGCGGACTTGAAAGGTTTTACAGGACAAGTCTGTATGAAATGGCCTGCCTCTCTGCAGTAAAGGCAAAGTCTGTCATGTTGTCACGGGAGGCGTTCAGAAGAAGACAGAGGTGATCTTGGGAAATTCCTACGGGGAGATTCATGGTGCTCCTTATTCTTGAGGGGCACCCTTGGTGTTCTGGCAGTAACTGCAGGAACAGAAGAGATAGTTCTTGGGGATGCAGGTGGCTTGGTATTAGTCCTCTCAGATTACCTTTCATGTAGCCGTCAGTTGATCTGAATAACAAGATTGATCAGATCTTCCAGAGATGTGGGTACACCAACATGGGCAAGTTCATCCTTTAATGTATCAGAAAGTCCAAGACGAAATTGATGGTGGAGAGCAGCCTTATTCCACTGAGTATCCATACTCCAAACAAGGAAGTCAGTCACATAGTCCCTTAACAGACCTTACGCCTTGTTGGAGTCTGCCGAGCGTGGATTCTGCAGTCTGCTGGAGGAAGGGATCGGCATAAAGCTGAGACATGGCTGAGAAGAAGGAGTCAGTAGTTGTCAAGGCCGGATCATGTTGTTCCCTGAGACGATGAGCCCAGGAAAGTGGTTCATTTAGTAGAAATGTAATGATGAACCCCACTTTAATGTCTTCTGAAGAGAAAGTTTGGGGTAACAAGGGAAAATAAAGTTCACAGGCATTTTGGAAGGTACGGAACTGTTTGCGATCCCCTGAAAAACACTTAGGCAAAGGCACTCTGGGTTCCACAGGATGAGTTGCTGCTGTTTACTACGGCTACCAGCCTGATGGAGGCTGCTGTTTGCGAGGGGTTCTTTGCATTAAGGTCTATTACCTAGATACACACCTCAGGAGTTACCAGAGCTTTTTTTTGAAACTAATGAGCTATCTGGGCTTTATTGTGAATGTTCCCCTTACTATTCTATTTGGGTTAGTTATTATTAAGTGATTCATCTCACTATCAGTAATATTCCCTTGCTATTCTCTGGTCTAAATACCACATATATATGAACATTTGCTCCGCCTGGTAATCTTCTTTTCGTCTGTCCTCCCTTGTGATAGGACTACGTTTTATCTCTATTCCCCTAACGCAGTGGTCTGGTGCATCTCCGTTTGTGCTTATAAATGTTGTTTTTAACCGTATGTTTTAAATGTGTACTGATATATCAATGTGGGTTTTTTAGACATTATGTAATTAAAAAAAATTTTTTATGTGTTTATATATTTTTGTATAATCGTTTGGTTGTGCCTAAAAAGTCCAAGTCCCATTTTCTCTTGTTATTCCAAAATGTATAGGATGTGGCACTGGCTACTGTTTTTGTATCCACAGGACCACTCTGTGATATGATACAACCAATTATCTCAGGAGAAAGAGTAGTTTCACTGAGCAGGCAAAAGTCAGTTTGCACAAAAGAACTCACAACAGCATGGGAAATCTAGGCAGGTGAGACATCAAGCTGGTTCGGTAGCCGACCTTCCATCCTTTATTTGGATGGGGCGAAAACCACGCATCAAACTCGACACTCTTACCAAGCCGAAAGAATGGGGGGGTATTGGTCTCCGAGATTTTAAACTTTACCACTTTGGGATACATTTAGCTAGAATACTGGATTGGAATTGCCATAGCGAACAGAAAGACTGGGTCACCTTGAAGGAGGCCTTGTCTACTTTGTCCCTGAGATTCCTCCCTTGGATTCCATGGAAGAAATTACCACACAGTCTACAACAGCACCCACTAGTGGAAGCGACACTAAGAGCGCTTCATGCGATAAACTATCCTCCTCCCCAGGCCCGCTTACACCCATTACCCAAAATTCGTTTAGCCTCACCCACTGACCAACACATGCCCCTTTTAATGACACACTGTGTCGATGCTAATAAGCTGAAACCTTTTGACTCCTTACAACTAGACTTGGGCCCTCAACGTCCCTTTTCTTTCTGGACCTACCGCCAACTGCACAACTACGTGCATACTTCCGCAGCTAAACATCAGTTTTTCAGACCTACAACCCCCTTTGAACATACCTGCCTCTTTGGAAATCCGCTAACCAAATCTACCTCACTCATGTATTCCTGGCTTCAGGGAGCTAGAGATGGGGATCCCCATGGGGCCCAAGCACAGTGGGAAAAAACACTTCAAATGAGCTTTACTGATGAACAATGGTGGCAAGCCTCAATCTTTGCTCTCAAATGCTCAATTGGTACAAGAATACAGGAAATGTCCTATAAGCTCTTAACACATTGGTACGCCACAAAGTTGTAACCACTGTCCTCGGACTCATGCTGGAGGTGGGAACAAACACAGGGCACGATCCTACACATATAGTGGGACTGTCCTCAACTAATGCCCTTCTGGAAGAAAGTACGACAGTTAATTAAACTTATTACGGAATCCAAAATTCCTCTCACCCTGGCGTGCTGCATCCTACACATCACAAACTGCTCCATAAGACGTTACAAAAAGTATCTAACAGACATCTGCTAAATGCAGCAAAAATTCTGATTCCCAGGCACTGGAAATTGAAGAGCGCCCCTTCCATCTCTGAATAGTTTCACTCCATAGAAGATATCTATCATATGGAGGAAACGGTGGCCATTGCTAGGGAATCCTCTGAAAAATGTAACAAGGTATGGTCACCCTGGGTTGGTGTTCTGGTATTCTGACCAATATTCACAACTTGATACAGGGTGAAACAATCATACACAGCATAGGCCGCCATTTCTTTCTTTCTACCTATAGAAGGTTAGTCTACTGATTGATTGTTCCACAATGCCAATGGTCCATGTCATTATGCCCCATCTGATACTGACAACTGCTGCAATGGTCCCTCTGGATAACCATATCCTTAGACACCCTCACCGGGACTCTTTAATTATTGATTTTTTTTATTTTTTTCCCCTTTTCTTTGCATCTCATTTTACTTTACTCTACTGGTTTATGGCCAATACTAATTGCAAGTGCTTAGGCTGATAGATTATATTCACTAATGTACCCTCCTTCCCAAGGTACATTTGAGACCAGTTACTTTTGGTTCTATATGGATTTACTCACAACTGTTATTAATGTTTCGAACTATTGTACTCCAGTACTTTTTTTGAAATATGTAAACTGCTTTCTCTTCAATAAAAAAATTTTATTGTAAAAAAAAAAAAAAGAAATCTGGTGAGAGTCCTTTGAGTCGAATTTATGAGGAAGATAAACCCATAAGTGATGTTTAAGCGCCGGTCTATGAGACACAATCCTAGACTCTAACCTATTCTTTTGGCTCCAAGTCCAATCACTGTCAAAAGCTTGTAGACTTCAACTCCTTAACATCTCTAAAATGTACCTCTTTTTAACTAATGACACCACCAGGATACTCATTCACTCCCTTGTTATTTCTCACCGTGACTATTGCAACTCCCTTCTCACAGGCCTACCTCTCCATGGGCTATCCCAACTTCATTATGAATGCTGCTGCCAGAGCCATATACCTACCAACTGCTTAGTGTCTGCCATTTCTCTCTGCCAATCCCTCCACTGGCTTCCGATTGCCGAGCAAATTTAATTAAAAATACTAACAACAGCATACAAAGCCATTACAACTCTGCCCTGAGCTATATGACCAATCTTGTCTTCAAATATCACCAAAACCGTCCTCTCTGCTTCTCCCAAGACCTCAAGCTCTCTTGTCTTCTCCTCCCATGCTCATCTCTAGGACTTCTCCAGAGCCATCCTCCTATCCTCTGCAACTCTCTACCTCAATCTGTCCGGCTATCTCCTACTCTGGCCACCTGTAGCTGATCCCTAAAGCTCATCTATTCAGGGAAGGCTATATATAATAATATAATAATACTATCACTTTAGGCTGCTTTCAGCAGCTCCACTTTGTATCCTTTGGATGTTTCTCAACTCGCAGGCACACCATCCCCCTTTTATAAGGGGTATGTCACACAAGTATTTTACAGCATAGAGACAACAAATGTATTTATTCCTTGTTATACACTGCATAACATCCCTTGTTATGCACAATTGCTTTGTGCACTGGTCCAAAACTTTTGGTGGAGGGGGGATTATGGTGTGGGTTTGTTTTTCAGGGGTTAGTCTTGGTCCCTTATTTCCAGTGAAGGGACCTCTTAAGGTGTTAGCATACCAAGACATTTTGGACAATTTCATGCTCCCAACTTTGTGGGAACAGTTTGGGGATGGCCCCTTCCTGTTCCAACATGACTGAGCACCAGTGCACAAACAAGGTCCATAAAGACGTGGATGACTGAGTTTGGGGAGGAGGAACACGACTGGCCTGCACACAGTCCTGACCTCAACCCGATAGGACACTTTTGTGATGAATTAGAACAAAGACTGAGAGCCAGGCCTTCTGGTCTACATCAGTGCCTAACCTTACAAATGTGCTTCTGGAATCTCTTTGGTTTGTTGAATAATCTTTTGTTGTTTTAGTATATTAGTATACTGTACATAGTCGAACAATTTTTGTCTTGGGAAACCACAGAAGGATAGCATACTGTAAATAAAGGGGAACTAATCAAGTTTTTAAACTATTAGAGTGTCATATCTGTTGTCATTGTAAATATTTTTCAGCAAGAGTCAAAGCAAATATGACTCCTTTTCTGTGGACAGCAATTTGAGCAATGAAAATATTTCAACATACAATAACATGCAGGATACGGGTATATATATAGTACTAATAAACTAGAACGGATTTATTGTTAAATCTAGTGATGAGCCGAACACCCCCCGGTTTGGTTCGGTTCGCACCAGACTATGCGAACAGACAAATAATTTGTGCAAACATGCGAACACCGTTAAAGTCTAAGGGACACGAACATGAAAAATCAAAAGTGTTCATTTTAAAGGCTTTTATGCAAGTTATTGCTATAAAAAGTGTTTGGTACACCAGGGGTGATGAGCCGAACACCCCCCGGTTTGGTTCGGTTCGCACCAGACTATGCGAACAGACAAATAATTTGTGCGAACATGCGAACACCGTTAAAGTCTAAGGGACACGAACATGAAAAATCAAAAGTGTTCATTTTAAAGGCTTTTATGCAAGTTATTGCTATAAAAAGTGTTTGGTACCCCAGGGGCGGATCCAGGGGAGGGCAGCGGGGCAATTGCCCCCTCTGAGAAATTTGTGATTGGCAGGCCAGTCAGAGGATGAGTGAGCGGGCGGGAGGGCGAGTGTGCGGGTTAACGAGCGGGCGGGCCAGTCAGTGGGGGTCGGCAGGTGAGAGAGAGCCTGAGCGGGCAGGTCGGTGGGGGGGGGGTCATCAGGTGAGTGTGCGGGCATGCAGGGCAGACATCGAGTGAGGGGGCTGGCTGGTCTGCAGGTGAGCGGAGACTGGACATTCAGTGAGCCGGCGGGCAGGGAGCAAAGAGAAGACATCATCTCACCGCCCGCCCTGCATCACTGCAGTTCCGCCCTCACTGTACAGCCACGGGCAGCAAAGAGATTACATCATCTCTCTGCTGCCTGCCTTCACTCTGACAATCTGCACCTTAGCAGGCAAACGACAATAAGCAACACGTGGCAGGTGATGTGACAATCAGCAACATGTGGCAGGTGATGTGACAATCAGCAACATGTGGCAGGCGATGTGGCAAGTGCACTCCACAATGTGTGGCAGGTGACGAGGCAAGTGACAATCAGCAACATATGGCAGGTGATGTGGCAAGTGTAATCCGAAATGTGTGGCAGGTGATGTAGCAAGTGACAATCAGCAACATGTGGCAGGTGACGTGACAAGTGTAATCCCCAATGTGTGGCAGGTGACGTGGCAAGTGTAATCCGCAATGTGTGGCAGGTGACGTGGCAAGTGTAATCCGCAATATGTGGCAGGTGACATGGCAAGTGTAATCTGCAATGTGTGGCAGGTGACGTGGCAAGTGACAATCAGCAACATGTGGCAGGTGACGTGGCAAGTGACAATCAGCATCTGGTGGCAGGCAAGTGACAATCCGCAGCTTGTGGGAGGGACGTGGCAAGTGATAAGCTGCATCTGAAGGCAGGTCGACATGGAAAGTGACACACTCGGGGCTCCCACTGATTCTGCATTATAGTGAGTTGAACCATTTCATTTTATATTACAATGTAATAATAGAAATAATGCGCTTCAATCATTCTGACTACATAACAACCATGGTGCAGTGATGATGAAAGTGCCAACACCAGCCATTGCCCCGATAAATTTCCTGCAAAAAAGCATTTTCTGGCAGTGCCCCTCCCGAGACTAGACTCTGGATCCGCCCCTGGGGTACCCGGGTACAATGCAAAAATTGATGTTTTTTCAGGAGCAGTGATCTTAAGGATGCTTAAAGTGAAACAATATAAATTAAATATTCCTTTAAATATCGTGCCTGGGGGGTCCCCTTAGTCTGCCTGTAAAGTGGCATCTTTCTCATGTGTTTTACTGTGCCGCAGCAAAATGACATTTCCAAAGGAAAAAATTTCATTTAAAATTGCTTGTGGATGTAATGTATTGCCGCATCCCGCCCTCCTCTGACGTCACGTGACATCAGAATTGTACCGGGTCACACAGTTACGTCACAGGGTGGCCCTGCCCTTGCCTATATAACAGCTGTCACAGCCAAGAGACAGTAGTCAGTGGAACGCCTCCCATCGAGGCAGAGCTTTTTTTTTTTTTTTTTTTTTTATTATGGCTCTCACAGCAGAGCTCTCTGTGATTGGCCAAAGCATGCAGGTCAGGTGCATGCTTTGGCCAATCATCAGGCATCAATGCACTGCGATCTCGCAGTGCATTATGGGGCGTTCTGCGGCGCTTGAATTTGCTGTGAATGGGCGAACACCCGATGTTCAAGTCGAACTTTCAACTCGAACATCAAGCTCATCCCTAGTTAAATCTAACTTTTAAATATACACTGATCAGCCATAATTTTATAACCACTGACAGGTTATGTGAATAACTTTGATTATCTCGTTACAATGGCATCTGAAAGATGGGGGGATATATTAGGCAGCAAGTAAACACGTTGTCCCTTAAGTTTATTTGTTGAAAGCAGTAAAAAATGGGCATTGCAGTTTGTTGTGTATGGGGCTGTGTAACTGCAGACCGGTCAGGGTGCCATTCCTGACTCGTGTCCAGAGCCAAAAGTGCCTGCAATGGGCAGAACTGAACCACAGAGCAATGGAAGAAGGTGGTTTGGTCTGTTGAAAGACAAAACCAGAGAAATTTCCAGCTCACTCCACCAACCAGTCTGCTTACTAACTGTCTAACAGAATGCGTTAAAAACAGGGGTTTCGTTTGCACACATCTGCAAACGCATGAGTAAGCTGCAAGGTCACTTCACAGCACCCTGTATTACCTACAGTCCTAACTGCTGTAAATGTATGAGAGTCTCCACAGTGGAAGCACATGCATTCTAATAGATAGATAGGGGGCAGGTGGGCCTGGAGGTAGCCAAATTATCCTTAAAGGCAGAGGGGCACACTGGACACCCAGTACATAGCACAATGTCAGCAAAGGTGTTCAGTGTGTCCCCTCACCAATAATACATCAGTAACAAACAAAATGGCCACTGCCCCACCTATAACTGGCCTTCACAGCAAGGAGCACATGGAAGGGCAGCACATCCAAGACAAAACCAGAGAAATTCCCAGCTCAACTCACCAACCAGTCTGCTTACCAATCAAATTAACCTAACAGTATGCGTTAAAAACAAAACAACGTTTAGTTAGCACACATTTGCAAACGCATGCATAAGCTGCAAGGCCACTTCACGGAACCCTGTATTACCTGCAGTCCTAACACTTGTATATTTATGAGAGTCCCCACAGTGGAAGCACATGTATTCTAATGGATTGATAGGGGGCAGGTGGGCCTAGAGGTCTGTTGAATCACATTTTATTTTACTTCATGTGGATGGTTGGGTGCATGTACGTCACTTACCTGGGGAGGAGATGACACCAGTATGCAGTATGGGAAGAAGGGAAGCCAGCAGAGGCAGTATGATTCTTTGGACAATGTTCTGCTTGGAAACCTTGGGTCTTGCCATTCATGTTAGTGTTACTTGATATGTACCACCTACCTAAACATTGCTGCTGACCAAGTACACGCCTTCATGGAAATGGTATTCCCTGATGGCAGTGGCCTCTTTCAGTGGGATAATGTTACATAGTTAGTCAGGTTGAAAGAAACACAGGTCCATCTAGTTCAACCAATAAATACAAAAATAAAAAATAAAAATCATACAATCCCATATACACAATCCTTCACCCACAGTTGATCCAGAGGAAGGCGAAAAACCCCAGGAAATTCCTTCCTGATCCCCCCGAGAGGCAATCGGATTTTCCCTGGACCAACTTTACCTATAAATGTCAGTACCCAGTTATTATGAAAGAATCCAGGCTTTTTTTTTTTCTCAATAGTTTTTTATTGTTTATGATAAAACAGTGGTAAACAATGTAAGCATTGTACTTCGATATACAATTGTAGAAAGTATTGATTACATATACAGACAGGTTTCAATAATTATTTATGAAACAAACAGCAACTTCCTTGTGAAGTATTCGTATAACTTAAAGATCGGCGTTAACTGGGAAACATGGTCCTTCAGATTTTGAAGTTGTTCCTCCCCCAAGAACCCCTAATAGGACCACTTTTGTTACTTGGGGGAGATCTAAAGTAGGTGTTACTAGTGGGCCATGTAATCTCAAACAGAGATTTATCTAAACCTAACTCATTGTAGTATCAAGCCAAAAGATAACAAGTAAATCATCATAAGAAATTCGCAGCTCTAGACCATTTTGACCACGGCAACCATGCCGTCATCATTTTACTGAGATTGCCTTCACTGGATGCCATCGCTAGCTCATAGTTTTAATGTAGATTTATTAGTTCAAGTGTGTGTTCTATAGACGGGTCTTTTTCCGTTTTCCACTGTCTAGTGATGCTCAGTCTTGCGGCTAACAGGATGTGGGTTATAACATGTCTGGTGGGTTGTGGTATAGACTCTATATTAAGGTTCAGGATTGCGAGGTCAGGTGAAGGTGGAACCTGTGTATTGACTATGTCTGATATGATTTGGAAAGTAATATCCCAATATTTGCTAAGATTTCTGCATTGCCAAAAAATGTGGAACATGTCACCTTTGGTTGAACGACATCTCCAACATTTGTCAGGTGTTGCTGCACTGAAATACGCGAGTTTTGCAGGGGTTAGATACCATCTAAGGGACACTTTTTGAGTGAGTTCCCACAGAGCGGAGGATTTAGTTGCTTTGTAGATAGATTGAAGAGCTCTTTGCCATTGGTGTTCAGTGTAAGAATGGCCTAGATCTTTTTCCCAATGTAAGTGGGATGACATTTTTTGTGAAGGTAAATTTGTGGTGTAATAGATTATAGAATATTGATATTCCTTTAGTTTTAGGTGATGATCCAGAGAATAGATCCCAGGCTTTCGGGGAATCGAGTATAGAGGGAGACACAGTGAAGCCAGGCAGTGTTTGACCCTGATGTAAGTGAATAGTTCCACAGGTTGAAGCTTAAATTCACGTTTTAGGAGGGGGAAGGGCTTCGGCTGGGGGCCCTGAAACAAAGTCTTGAATGGATTGAATCCCCATGTGTGCCCAAGTGGATAAGGATAAATCAGGTAAAAGGTGGTTCAGTGTTTCGATCGGTATAGGTATCGAGGGGGTGGTGGGTGAGTTATGGGTGGGATGGGTAAGAGATTTCCATGCGTGAGCTGTTGCTTTCATGGTAGGGGGTAGTGATGTCGGTATTGGATGACCTAGTGGGGTGCTCATTAGCCACCACTTCAGATTAGGGCGAAGTATTGACGATCCTTCAAGTCTGCTCCATAGTTTTCGTGGTTCAGATTGGAACCAGTCCACTACTTGGACCAGTACAGATGCCAGATGTTAATCTTCAAAATCAATGGATCGTGCTCCACCTGCCAATTTGTGTTTCCTAAGTGTCGCATGTGCACATTTAGGCTTGGTACCTTTCCAAATGCATTTGTTGAGAAATGATTGCAGAGATTTGAAGAAGTATTTTGGTATGGGAATGGGCAGAGTTCTGAATAGGTTAAGAATTTGTGGGAGATAAATCATTTTAAATTCTGCTAGTCTGCCAGACCAGGAAAGCTCGTGTTGTGTTAAGGTTTGTGTGTCGGATTGTAATTTGGTGAGGAGGGGTTTAAAGTTGGCAGAGAAAAGTTGTTTAGTTGATCTGAGGAGGTGGACCCCTAGGTAGGATACGCTTCGATCTGCCCATGCGAATGGGTACTGAAGCTGTAGTAAGTTTTTTGTAGTGGCATCTAGTTTAAGGTCTAGTATTTGTGATTTATTTGTATTTAATCGATAGTACGACACTTTACTAAACCAGTCTAGAGTTTTTTGGACTTCTGCTAGAGAGGAGGTTGGGTTTGTGAGAATCAGGAGTACCGCAAAGAGGTCGCAAAGATTTTGTGTGTAGATTTGCCTATATGTAGACCAGAAATTTGAGGGTTTGTACGTATATGCTCCGCCAAGGGTTCCATCAGTGAGTTGAAGATGAGTGGTGACAGAGGGCACCCTTGGCGGGTACCGTTCGTGATGTTGAATGAGTGGGAGAGCATGTCTGCTGAGTAGACATGAGCCGATGGTGTGGAGTAAAGTGCCATAATAGCCCTGTAAATATGATCTTTGAAGCCAGATTTTTGGAGAATTTTTTGTAGGTAATTCCAGTGTACCCTATCGAATGCCTTCTCTGCATCTAAAGAGAGCAGCAGAGAAGGCATTGTGCTGGATTCTGCATGGTGGATTAGGTTTATCATCCGTCTGGTTGCGTCAGGAGCTTGTCTCCCTTTGGTAAATCCTGACTGATCCAGATGGATGAGATCTGGCATTATATCTAGTTGGCGTCTAGCAATGGTTTTGGCATAGATTTTAACATCCAAGTTTAGCAAGGATATAGGGCGAAAATTTTGGGGAGAGGTAGGTTCTTTGCCTGGTTTCGGGAGAGTTATAATTCTAGCAGTTAAGGATTCTCTAGGGAAACTAGAAGAGGAGGCAGCGGAGTTGAACATTTGGTTTAAGTGAGGTGTCAGCTGAGTAGCATAAGTTTTGTAGTATTCAGCCCATTGGGGCCTGGTGCTTTCCCTAGGGGCAGGGTTTGTATTGTGGTGAGAATTTCTGGGTCTGAGAAAGGTTTGTTTAGTTGTTGTAGTTGTGTTTCTGTCAGGGTCGGGAGTGTGATATGTTGTAAGAAGGTGTGGATATCTTTGTTCGTGGGATGAAATGTGGAAGGGTCATTGCAGATATTATATAAGTCGCTATAGTAGTCACTAAATGTGTTTGCTATAACTTTTGGGTTAGTCAGGCGTGTTTTGGTGTGTGGATGAGTTAGGTGGTTTATTTTGGCTTTGGTTCTTCGTCCTTTAAGTTGCTGTGGCAATTTTTCCCCCGCTTTATTGGAGGTGGAGTATGAGGTAGCCTTAAATTTGCGTTGAATATGTTCAAAAGAGTGTAGGAGATGTGATCTCAGTTCTTGCCTCAAAGTCAATAAATGTGATGTGTGTGCAGGGGTTGAGTCAGTTTTGTGTTGGGCTTCACAGCTAGCTATTTGTGAGGTGAGATCGTCAATCCACTGCGTCCTGTTCTTTTTACAGACAGAGCTTAATTTCATTATTGTACCTCTTATAACGGCTTTGTGCGAGTTCCACACCATGGAGGGGTCAGCCACCGTTCCAGGGTTGAGAGTAAAGTATTCAGTTAGATTGTCTTTTATTTCTTGGGAATAATTTGGGTGTTGTAGTACGTAATTATTGGCTTTCCAGAGGAACATATTCTTCTGGTGACCTGTGTCTTCAATTGAATTTGTGATGGGGGCGTGGTCGGACCACGTCATGGTGCAGATTACAGATGCACTAATTTTTTGTAATAACCATTTGACATATCTATTCTTGAGTATGACTTGTGATGTGGCGAGTAAGGTAAAGTAAAGTCCCTTTCTGAACCATGATGACATCTCCACACATCATAGAGGTCTTGTGATGTAATGAGGTGTTTTAAGGGGGATTCTCTACGCTTGGCTGCCGAAGTGGTGTCCATATGTATGTCTACCACTAAATTAAAATCCCCACAGATCAGTAGGTGTCCTTTGCGAACATCTTGAGTTTTACTTAGGATTTGCTTGAAGAAGCTCATCTGTTGGGGGCGTATACATTCAACAATGTATATGTAAGATTGTTAATTGTGCAGATCAAGATGATGTAGCGTCCATTTTGGTCGATTATGACCTGTATCAGTCCACATCTTTTTTTATGGCGATTAGTACACCTCTCTTTTTGGAGTGGAACGTGGCATGGAAGATATAGGGATATTTGTTGTTGGAGCAGAGAGCTGAGGAGGAGGGTAGAAGGTGTGTTTCCTGAACACAAAGGACGTCACTGTGGAGTTTCTCAGCCGTCTGCCATAGGGAGTGGCGTTTGGCTGGGTGGTTTAATCCCTTAGCGTTAAGGGATAGAACTGTGATGGGCATATTCAGTTTTCAGGTGTGTAGTAGGTTGTGTAAGTAGAGGTAAACACTCACGGTTGGATGATTAGGGTCCCTGGGTGGGCCAGATGAGTGGCGTCAGAGGTGTGGTTCCGGTGGAGTTGAGAAACATGGTGATGTGTTGGATTGCTAAAGCAGCTGCATAAACAATGAGTCAGGTTAGGTTAAAACAGATGACACGAATACAGAAATGACATTAAAAAAAAAACAGTCCTGTTTGATGCAGGGATTATGCAGGAATGGATTGGAACCGAAGTTAGCCGGGTGGCGTTATAAAACTAGAAGCTGATATCAGCAAAGCCGCTGTGGGGGGAAACAGTTAATAACTGAAGAGGGCTATTGATAGAGCCTGAAACTGTGAGGGAGAAAGGTGAGTAGTGACAGTAGGCCCAGCCAGGCATATATCAAGTGTACTCATGGGTTCTTAGGTCCTTAAGAGCGACGGGACGTGGAGGATCTGCATTGCTGCAAGGGTGAATCTGTTGCCCTAGGAGGTTCCAGGTTGATGTCCCATTAATGCAGTAGTTGAATGCCTTTATGTAGCAGTGACAGTGTGCGTGGTGCCATTTTTGGCAATGACAAGTGTAGCAGGATATCTCCATTTATATTGGATCTTGTGGTTTTGAAGCCCTTTTGTGATGGGGTTAACGTTTCTCTGGAGCTGCAGTGTATATTTTGAGAGATCTGGAAAAATCAGGATTCCCTTGTATGGATGGGGAAGGGGTGCCTTGGACCTAGCTTCTGACATCCTTCTTTCCTTGATATGGAAGAAATGTACTTGCATGAGTACATCTCTTGGGACAGAAGCAGCTAGATGAGAAGGTTTAGCAATTGTGAATCCTGTCGATGACGATGTCTCTGAGTGATGCGTCAGGTAGGATAGTGTGTATGAGGTCCCTTGCATATTTAGATAGATCTGTTGAGGGGACTGACTCTGGGACCCCTCGTAGCTTGACGTTATTGCGTTTTGAGCGGTCTTCTACGTCGGCCAGCTTGGCCCGCATCCATTCTTTTTCATCTCTGACTTCCTCATATGTGTCAATGAGGTAGTTTAGTTTTATGAGTGGGTTGAAGGCCTGGGTCTCGAGTAGCGGTAATGGCGGCCACGGGTGAGGAGCATCCATCCGCATCCGGGCTTTGGCGGGGCTGTTCGTGAGGGGATCTGTCCTTAAGTGTAGGGGAAGGAGGATGGGGTGAGAAGCCTATTTCCTCTTGGGATTCGTCAGGTAGGTCTGTATAGGCTTCTCGCGGCGTGGATAGGCCGCCGCCGCCATCTTGTGGATTACTGACCTTGTCCTCCGGGGAGAAACATGAAAGATGTTAGTTTCCGCGGCTTAAATTCTCCCATCCTCTTGAGAGCCCATTAGAGTAACCGAGTACGTGTCACCAGCCCATCAGAGTAACCGAGTACCTGTCACCAGCCCATCAGAGTACCCGAGTACCTGTCTGCAGCTCATCAAGTTACCCAAGTACCTGTCTCCAGCCCCTCAAAGTACCCGAGTACCTATCTGCAGCCCATCAGAGTACCTGAGTACCTATTTGCAGCCCATGCCTCATAGAATATATGTTGAGGTGTTCCAAAATGGGGTCATTTTGTGGGTAATTCCACTGGGCTGGTGCTCAAGGACCTTCAAAAGTGTGATAGGTAGGAATGAAATGAGATGTGTAATGTATGCTCCTAGAAAGCCTGAAGGTACTACTTCAATGTTGGACCTCCGTATATTGGCCAAGCTGTGTGTCACGTACCTTGTCGGAGTCTGAAGTGACGAGGTCGGCCCCCTTGTATCTCCAACCCGGGCCCCACTGAGAGTGGGAACAGAAGGACCCAAAGGAAAGGGGGATGTCACGTACCTTACAGCGGAGCCCGAAATGATGAGGGTGGCCTTTTGCACGGTTCCGGTCCAAGCACCCCTGGTGGTGGGTACAGGGAGTGCGAGGGCAACGAAAGGGTGCAGGTGCCTGCAGGCAGGAGGCTGGAACTTGGAGAGATAGGAACCTCTGCTGAGGAGATGTGGAAACTGATCACCAAACTTGTTCAGCGGGAGCCAGATCAGGATCAACTGCAGAATCAGGAACAGGCAGGAGTCGGCAACAGGCTGGCAGCGGGGTACCAAGTCAGAAGGCAAAACCGTAGTCAGGAACAGGCAGGGGTTGGCAACAGACGGGCAGCAGGGTACAGAATCAGGAAGCAGAGCCGTAATCATAAGTTCAAGCCAAGGTCAGTATTGCAAGTAAAGGCAGGTTTAGCAGGCAGGGGAGATCCAAGAGGATGGTCAGAAGATAGCCGGGTTTTCAGGAACAAGGTCAATCAGGCAGAATAACAACAGGAACACAGGAACACAGGAACAAGCTGAAGACAATCCAGCACTGATGCTAGGCAGACTCTCTGTTTATATAGGGTGCTGTGTGCCAGGATTGGCGCCAGCGTACGTGCGTACGCGCATGCGCATTAGCAATTTAGCACATTGGCACATGCGCGTTAGCACATTAGCACTTTGGCACATTGGCGTATATGCGTTAGCATATTAGCGCTTTGGCACTCGCGGACGCGCGTTAGCGCGTGTGCGCATTCGCATAGAGTTGCCATTGTGCATGCTCACCCTGGATCTCATTTGCCTCTGGCTATGGTTCCGTGCATGCACCTTTGCATTAGCAGAATGAGGATTTGCAGCTGCTGCATGGAGACGGGTGCTTGCTGTGTGAGTTCTCTGACATTGCCCCCTCCTTAGGGGCAGCCTCCGGATGCCCATTTGAGCCATCTTTTCTGGGTGGGAACGATGAAAGGCCTGTATCAGTCTCTGAGCATGGAGATTGGTCTCAGGTTCCCAGGAATTTTCCTCCGGGCCAAAACCTTTCCATTTGATCAGGTATTGGTTCTGCCCCTGTCGTTTCCTACAATCCAAGATGGCTTCAATCTCAAACTCTTCTTCTCCATCCACCATTATAGCTTCTGGGGGTCCCACTTCACGATCCGGAAAGGGATTCGCTACATCAGGCTTCAGTAGCGAAGCATGAAACATAGGGTGGATCCTAAATGATTCTGGAAGCTCGAGTTCAAATGCTACCGGATTAATCTTCCTCTTAACTGGGAAGGGTCCCAAGTATCTGGGTCCCAGTTTCCTGGAAGGGCATGCCAGTTTCAGGTTTGCTGTAGAAAGCCACACACGGTCACCAGTTTTCAGGTCCAGTTCCCCCCTTCTTCTTTTATCAAAGAATCTTTTACTATTTTCCTGTGCCTTGGAGATGGTTTCTCTCAACACCTGGTTGTTGGTAACAAGGAAGTTTAGTCTATCCTGGACAGCTGGCAAAGGAGAGTCCGGCACTAGTGTTGGCAAAAAAGAGGGGTGGAACCCATAATTGGAAAAGAAGGGTGACTGGTCTGTGGTAGGGTGGGTGGAATTATTGAATGCAAATTCTGCCAGGGGCAGTAGTGAGGCCCAATCTTCCTGGGTGAAGGAGGAAAAACAACGTAGATATTGCTCCAACGTTTGGTTGGTACGTTCAGTCTGCCCATTCGTCTGGGGGTGGTAGGCTGAGGAGAAACTGAGTTTGATACCCAGGGCTTCACACAATGCTTTCCAAAACTTTGACGTGAACTGTACCCCACGATCAGAAACAATGTCACCAGGAATTCCGTGAAGCCTAACAATTTCTTTAATGAACACCCCGGCCGTCTCTGTTGCTGATGGAGTCCCCTTCATGGGGATAAAATGTGCCATCTTAGAAAGACGATCAACCACCACAAAGATGGACGAAAATCCTTCAGAAGGAGGAAGCTCAACAATGAAATCCATTGCGATCTTATCCCATGGTCTTTCTGGAATGGGCAGCGGTCTTAGTAATCCCCAAGCCTTGTTTTTACTGTTTTTATTCTTGAGGCAGGTTAAACAAGAACTAACGTAATCCCTGCAATCCTTTGCTAGATTGGGCCACCAGAAATGTCTTTGAACTAAGTCCATAGTCTTGTGTCCCCCGAAATGACCCGCCAAAGGATAGTCATGGCAGGCCTGTAGGATGGTAGTGCGCAGGTCCTGTGGTACAAATATTTTATTTCCCTGCCAGTAAAGCCCATCTCTTTCTTGCAGGTTCCTGCCTGGAGGTAAGGAAGTTCTCAGGGATGCCTGACGGATCTGCGATACAAAATCGTATTGGGTTAACAGAAAATTTCCAGCTTGCAGGATAGTATCTGGAGCTGATGAAACTTCGGTCTCTGTGAACATGCGGGATAACGCATCGGGTTTGACATTTTTGGACCCTGGCCGGTAAGTGATATGGAAGTTAAAGCGTGAAAAAAAAAGAGCCCATCTCGCTTGTCTGGGTCTGAGGCGTTTGGCAGTTCTGAGATATTCTAAATTTTTATGATCCGTGAAGATCAATATTGGGTGTGCTGCTCCCTCCAAGAGGTACCGCCACTCCTCCAAGGCTGATTTTATTGCCAACAGTTCTCGGTCCCCCACATCATAATTTCTCTCTGATAAACCTAGTTTTTTGGAGAAGAAAGCCACGGGATGCATTAAAGACTTAGGTCCTTGACGCTGGGACAGGATGGCCCCTACAGCACTCTCAGAAGCATCCACTTCCAGGATGTACGGCAAAGCAGGATCAGGATGCTTTAATACTGGAGCGGAGGTAAATAGTCCTTTTAGCTTGTCGAAAGCAGCTTGAGCTGCCTCAGTCCATTGGAAACGGTTTTGTTTCTTTGTGAGTTGTGTAATAGGTGCTATGATACCAGAAAAATTTTTGATAAATTTTCTGTAGAAATTGGAAAACCCGATAAAACGCTGTACCCCTTTCTTGTCGGTTGGAGGTGGCCAGGACATTATAGCCGAGACTTTCTGGGGGTCCATTGCCACACCCCCAGTTGATATTACCAAGCCGAGAAAATGAATGGTCTGACGTTCAAATTCACATTTCTCGGCTTTAGCGTACAATCCGTTCTGTCTCAGTCTGTGGAGAACTTGCTTCACATGGCTACGGTGTAATTCTAGAGAAATTGAAAATATCAGAATATCATCCAGATAAACAATCATGAATAAGTCTAGGAAGTCCCTGAAGATGTTATTAACAAAATGCTGAAAAGTGGCTGGTGCGTTACAAAGTCCGAATGGCATGACAAGATATTCGAAGTGACCAAAACGTGTCCGAAAAGCCGTCTTCCATTCATCCCCCTCACGGATTCTGATTAAGTTGTAGGCACCTCGTAAGTCTAGTTTTGTAAATATTTTTGCAGAACGAAGTCTCTGAAAAAGCTCTGGGATCAGAGGAAGAGGATAGCGATTTTTGACTGTTATTCTATTCAATTCCCTGTAGTCTACACATGGGCGAAGGGAACGATCTTTTTTCTCAACAAAAAATATTCCTGCTCCAGCTGGAGAAGAGGAGTGTCGGATGAACCCTTTCCTAAGATTCTCGTTGATGTATTCCTTAAGGACCAGGAGCTCAGGCTCTGAAAGAGGGAAGATCCTTCCAAAAGGGATTTCTGCCCCAGGCAACAGTTCAATTGGGCAATCATAAACCCGGTGAGGGGGAAGGGTATCTGCCTTCTGTTTGTCGAACACATCCAGGAAGTCATGGTATACAGATGGGACGAGTTTCCGGGTTTCAGATACGGATTTCAAGCAGCCGATGACTGGAACTACATGGTGGGAGGACTTGAGACAGTTCTGGAGGCAGTAGGAGGACTGGAAAATTACCTGGCCGGTAATCCAATTAATTTGGGGGTTATGGGCTTGCAGCCAGGGCATTCCCAGAATGATCGGGAATAATGGGGAGGAGATGACATCAAGGCATAACAGTTCTTGGTGATCTGGCAGAATGTCCGCGGACAAAGGTTGAGTTTCATGGGTAATAGGTCCTGATTTGATGCCTGACCCATCAGCTAGCTGTATGGAGAGTCGCTGTTGTTTGGGTCGCAGAGGAATGTTGTGCTGCTGGACGAAGGCATGGTCGATGAAGCAGCTGCAGGCGCCTGAGTCAATTATAGCCTGGACCCGGAGTGCCCCTTCTGGAAGCTGTAGTGAGACAGGAACAGCAATGTGAGCAGATCTGGTCAAAGTCAATACACAAGAATCGTAAGGAGGGGAGTCACACTTACGGGTTTTGTTGGGGCACATGCTTGCATAGTGGCCAGCTCCCCCACAATACAGACAGAGGTTATTCTGACGACGACGCTGCTTCTCCTCTGGTGACAGCGGTGAGCGAAGCAGGCCTATCTGCATTGGCTCTGGGGCTTCAGTAGTGGCAGTGGGTAGTGAGGAAGCAGGAACAGATGGACTGCTAGGTACTTTGGGTAACATCCATATGGGACGAAATTGGCTGGTCCTCTCAGATCTTCGTTCCCTTAAGCGACGATCGATCTGGGTGGATAATTGGATCAAATCTTCCAAAGTACTGGGGACCCCAACTCGAGCTAGCTCATCCTTAAGTGCTTCAGAGAGTCCTAGACGGAACTGGTAGCGGAGAGCGGCATCATTCCATTGTGTATCAGAACTCCACCGCTTAAAGTCAGTTACATAGTCCTCTACCGGCCTACGCCCCTGCTGGAGGGCGTGAAGGCTGGCTTCCGCTGTTGTGGTACGCTGGGGGTCATCATACAACTTAGCCATTTCATCCAGGAAAGAGTCCATGGAATTCAAAACAGGGCTGGCTTGTTCCATCAAACGGTGAGCCCATGTTTGGGGTTCACCCTGGAGTAGTGAGACGATGAACCCTACTTTAGTGCTTTCCAAAGAGAAGGTGCGTGGTTGTAGCAGGAAGTATAACTGGCATGCATTCTTGAAAGCTCGGAACTTGCTGCGATCTCCCGAGAATCTCTCAGGAGTAGGGACCCGAGGTTCAGGAGGTGGCACCACTACTGCAGGGGCCGATGCTGATGTTGCAGGAGCAGAGGGTGGAGGTGCTGTGGCTGTCAGATGTGCTGAGGTGCCTGGAGATAGCGACTCTACTCTTTGTTCAAGTTGACGATAGCCATCTTGTAGGCCCTGGACTGCCTGGGTAAGGGCTGCAATCTGTTGGCACAGTGCTTCCATGGGTGAGGCCCCCCTTTCGGGCTCCATGTGGCTGGATTGTACTGTCACGTACCTTACAGCGGAGCCCGAAATGATGAGGGTGGCCTTTTGCACGGTTCCGGTCCAAGCACCCCTGGTGGTGGGTACAGGGAGTGCGAGGGCAACGAAAGGGTGCAGGTGCCTGCAGGCAGGAGGCTGGAACTTGGAGAGATAGGAACCTCTGCTGAGGAGATGTGGAAACTGATCACCAAACTTGTTCAGCGGGAGCCAGATCAGGATCAACTGCAGAATCAGGAACAGGCAGGAGTCGGCAACAGGCTGGCAGCGGGGTACCAAGTCAGAAGGCAAAACCGTAGTCAGGAACAGGCAGGGGTTGGCAACAGACGGGCAGCAGGGTACAGAATCAGGAAGCAGAGCCGTAATCATAAGTTCAAGCCAAGGTCAGTATTGCAAGTAAAGGCAGGTTTAGCAGGCAGGGGAGATCCAAGAGGATGGTCAGAAGATAGCCGGGTTTTCAGGAACAAGGTCAATCAGGCAGAATAACAACAGGAACACAGGAACACAGGAACAAGCTGAAGACAATCCAGCACTGATGCTAGGCAGACTCTCTGTTTATATAGGGTGCTGTGTGCCAGGATTGGCGCCAGCGTACGTGCGTACGCGCATGCGCATTAGCAATTTAGCACATTGGCACATGCGCGTTAGCACATTAGCACTTTGGCACATTGGCGTATATGCGTTAGCATATTAGCGCTTTGGCACTCGCGGACGCGCGTTAGCGCGTGTGCGCATTCGCATAGAGTTGCCATTGTGCATGCTCACCCTGGATCTCATTTGCCTCTGGCTATGGTTCCGTGCATGCACCTTTGCATTAGCAGAATGAGGATTTGCAGCTGCTGCATGGAGACGGGTGCTTGCTGTGTGAGTTCTCTGACATTGGAACACGAGTGCCTGCAGATGTAGCCCTGAAAGCTGGAGGCAGATGATGCGACTTTGGGTATGCAGGAAGTCACAGCAGATCGCAGGAGCGGAGATGCAGCAACACGGCAGGCAGCTTAGAGCCACACAGAAGACAGGAGCGAAGACACAGGAATAGCCGGGTTCGGAAGCAGGCGGGCAGCAAGGTACCAAATCATCAGGCAGGAGCAGAGTCAAATAGGAAGCCGGAATCAGGAACCAGTAATCAAAGATGAGGGAGAGTCCAGACGCAAGGTCAGGGAAAGCCAAGGGTTCAGCAACGGATATCAGGCAGACAAGCAGAAACACAGGATACTGGTACAGGAACAGCTGAAGATCAGTCAGCATCTGTTTACAGTCAGTGCGCCCCTTAAGTAGGCCGTCTGGGAAATGGGAAGTTTGGGACTTTAATTGAGGCCATAGACATAGTGGAGATAGATTGAATAAAAGTACACATTTATTGTCATAAAAATCATAAAACATGTCAATGACAGAAACCACATAGGTGAAAAGACATTGTAATAAATATAATTTCATGTTTGTTCACACACACACTATTGAAAGTGTGCGTGCAATACAGGCAACTAGGGTACATCCAGGTATGGTAGCCAAGTGCCCCACAGTGGTCTGGATTGATCAGTAAATACATTCTAATGAGTTCATAATGGTACAAAAAGCATGTAAACAGCACTTTCAAATGAGACAGTGAGACCATAGTAAATTGCAAAGTCAGATTGAAAGATAAAAAGTAGAATAATCAGGTTTGGGGAAACATCCCGGAATGCCCAAAGTGGATGGTTGAGTGGGGGCTTGTATCTGCATCCCAAACAATTCCCGACGCATTTCGTGTGTATCACACTCATCAGGGGCGGGTGCTAATAGTATATCTACAAAATATGATGAAATAAAATTAGTAGGATGTAATTGGACCTATCAAGAAAAAAATGGATAGGTGTATCCAAAGTAATTACAGGGACTCACTGCAATGAAATATGGTAAGTATGGAGCCAGGGCCAACCAATCTATGCCGGGAACTGAGGTGATGGAGCAGCGTGCTGGCAGGGCGTACATCCGAAACTTCCCCAAAACACAGGACACAAGTTAGGGTTATATATAGTAAGACTGGATATTGCACCAATGGTGGCTGCCAGAGGGAGTCTAGAAAGATATAATGTCATGGTGTCATAATGTCCATTTATCCAAAGATGACAGATGATGCATAGCTTTCAAGGTATTGGCAATAGTCAAGGGTGACTTACTAGTGTCTCTGCGCTGGAAAAGGGTGGTAAGGTGGACTGCAGCATCAAAAGTTGAATGACAACAGGGAACTGCGCCTGGGGAACCCAGATATAGCAGCCCTGCACACGTGCACGCTGACTCCCACCAGCGTCACGCAAGCACGGCAAGAACGGGGAGGGGCTCCGACGCAGGGAGTGAACACCGCCCACGACAGACGCTCGTTTCCCCAGCTGTGCTGGCTCAGATGGCAAAGTCACATGCTCGACGTGATGGCGCCAAGTAATGACGGCACACAAGAAGCAGGATGCGTGGCGCCGATGCGCTGTGAAACAGCCCTCCCCCCTACACACACATATCCCCCCCAAACCAAAGGGGGCGGGAATGAGGGTGATGGGACGGGAGCACGCAGAGCGCATCGCAGCTCCCGGAAACAGACAGAAAAAGCCCAGGATATACAAACCTCAATATGGAGACTCTAAACCAAAATGTCTGTGCTAAATCATCTCGCAGACATAGAAAAGAAATCTATGTCTCTAGAACGCAAGCCCGGACATAGTAGATAAATGTCAAGGGCTTGATCATCTCACACCTGGGTGACAGGGAAAAAGAAGGTCTGTCAATCCAGTCTATTGGCCTCCATTCCTAATATGAGGAAGCAATGGGGAAAGTGGTGGGACTTTATATGAGGCACATATAGAATGTGCCTCCATCCCTAATTTCAAGGAAATGGGAAGTTTTGGACTTTAATTGAGGCCAAAGACATAAGTAGGCCGTCTGGCGCCAAAGGAGCGCGTGGACGCGCACCTGCGGGCGCGCACATTCCTTTGTGCACATGCATTGGCGCATCTGCGATCCAAAGAGTCCCTTATGCGTGCATGCGTGCGTGAGTGAGCCCGGAGCGCAACAGTTCTCTTACTCTTACATTGCCCCCTCCTTACGGGCAGCCTCCGGATGCCCCTCAGGGGCTTCTTCTCTGGATGGTGCTGCAAAAATGCTTGTACCTTTCGTGGGGCATGCACATTAGAAGCTGGTTCCCAAGAATTGTCCTCAGGGCCATAGCCCTTCCATTTAATCAGAAACTGTGTTAGGCCATTCCTGGTTCTACAGTCGAGAACGGCTTCTACTTCAAACTCTTCACTGCCCTCAACGAGCAGTGAAGGAGGGTTTTCCGGATCCCGGTTGGGAATGGGATTGGGCACTGATGTTTTCAATAAAGAAATATGAAAAACAGGGTGAATCTTTAGGTTCTTTGGTAGGATAAGTTCAAAGGCCACAGAGTTGATCCTTCTCTTTACAGGAAAGGGACCCAGGTATTTTGGACCAAGTTTCTTGGAGGGACACTTAAGTTTCAAATTAGCAGTGGATAGCCAGACCTTGTCTCCTGGTTTCAGATTCAGGTTACCCCTCCTTTTCCTGTCAAAAAATATTTTGTTGTTAGCCTGAGCCTTAGAGATGGTGTCCTGAAGCAATTTGTTGTTGGCGTTGAACAAACTCAATATGTCTTGGACAGCAGGCACAGAAGATTCCATGGGTAATTCAGGCAAAAAGGAAGGGTGGTATCCATAATTGGCGAAAAAGGGTGTTTGCTTAGTAGCAGAGTGGATGGAATTATTGTATGCAAATTCCGCTAGCGGAAGCAGAGGTGACCAATCTTCCTGTGAGAAAGAGGAGAAGCAACGCAAATATTGTTCCAAAGTCTGGTTGGTTCTCTCTGTCTGTCCATTAGTTTGAGGATGGTAAGCAGTGGACAGACGGAGCTCGATGTTCAAGGCTTCACAGAGAGATCTCCAAAATCTGGAAGTGAACTGTACCCCTTGATCAGAAGTGATATTGTCTGGGATAACATGTAGCCTCACTATCTTTCGGATGAACATGGAAGCAGTCTCTGTGGCAGAAGGGGTTCCTTGCAAGGGTACGAAGTGTGGCATCTTAGTCAGACGATCAACCACAACAAATATGGTGGTAAAGTTCTCAGACGGGGCAGTTCAACAACAAAATCCATGGATACCATGCTCCATGGTTTCTTAGGCACAGGAAGACATTCTAATAGACCCCAAGTCTTGGCTCGATCAGTCTTATTCTGTTGACAAGTCACACAGGATTTGACATATCTTTTACAGTCCTGAATCAAGTCTGGCCACCAGAAAGAACGAGAAAATTCTTTTTATTAAATACATCTAGGAATTCATGATAAACTACGGGTACTAACTTCATAGTTTCTGGGTCCGAGTGGATGCTGAGGAGAGGAGCAGGATTAGCAGACTTCTCCGGGTAGCAATGTCTCTGACAATAATTAAAGGAAAAGGAGATATCTCCAGTGAGCCAGTCCATATGAGGGTTATGGGCCCTCAGCCAAGGTAACCCCAGGATAACAGGAAACATGGGGGAAGTTATGACATCCAAACGGAGAAGTTCCTGATGTTCCGAGGAAGTCTGGCAGAGAATGGGTACAGTCTCTTGTGTAACAGGCCCATACTTGAGACCAGAGCCATCTGCAAGATGCACAGTAAATTCCTGCCTTTTGGTGCATACAGGAAGTGGATGTAAAGTGACAAAGGCTGAGTCCACAAAACAACTGCAGGCTCCTGAGTCTATAATTGCGGTTACAGGAATAGTCCTCCCCGGCAGCTGAAACTGGAGCGAAAGAGGGAGATGTACCAGATTCCTCCCAGGAAGTTGCATCATGTGAGGTGAAGTAGGAGTGGGCTTGGCAGGTCTTATGGGACAAGCCTTAATGAAATGACCTGCTACTCCGCAGTAAAAGCATAGTCTGTCATGTAGTCGCTGAAGGCGTTCAGAGGGAGACTGTGGTGGTCTTAGAAAGCTTCTGCGGGGAGACTTAAGGTGCTCCTTATTCTTGTGGGGTCCCCTTGGTAACCTGGACGTGACTGCAGAAACAGAAGAAAAAACTCTTGAGGAAGTAGATGGCTTGGTACTAGCTTTCTCAGATTGCCTTTCACTCAGTCAACGGTCGATTTGGATAACAAGATGAACCAGATCTTCCAGGGATGATGGTACTCCTACTCGGGCAAGTTCGTCTTTTAATGTGTCAGAGAGTCCAAGACGAAATTGATGATGTAGAGCGGCTTTATTCCACTGCGTATCTAAACTCCAGAAATCAGTTACATAGTCTTCTACGGATCTTAAGCCTTGTTGGAGTTTACCAAGTGTAGATTCAGCAGTCTGTTGGAGGAAGGGGTCAGCATACAGTTGGGACATGGCTGAAAAGAAGGAGTCAGTGGTAGACAAGGCCAGATCATGATGTTCTCTAAGACGATGAGCCCAGGAGAGTGGTTCATTTCATAGGAGTGTAATGATAAATCCCACTTTAATACTCTCAGATGAGAAGCTTCGGGGTAACAAGGAAAAATAGTTCACAGGCATTTTTGGAAAGTGCGGAACAGTTTGCAATCCCCTGAAAAATGCTCAGGTAAGGGTACTCTGGGTTCAGGAGGCAGAGAGGTTTCACTGAGCAGGCAAAAGTCAGTTTGCACAGAAGAATTCACAAGAGCAAGGTGGGAAGAGGCAGATGAAACATCAAGCAGGTTCGGTAGACGATCTTCCATCTGGCCCAGGTCCTCTTGGAGATTCCGTACAGTGTGGGTTAGTGCAGAAATTGCTCGGCAGATGTCCATAACAGGCGGGGCTTCCCTTTCAGACTCCATTGCTGGCTGACTGATACCGTCACGTACCGTGTCGTAGTCTGAAGTGACTAGGTCAGCCTCCCTTGTATCTCCAACCCGGGCCCCGCTGAGAGTGGGAACAGAAGGACCCAAAGGAAAGGAGGAACACGAGTGCCTGCAGATGTAGCCCTGGAAGCTTGAGGCAGATGATGCGACTTTAGGTATGCAGGAAGTCGCAGCAGATCGCAGGAGCGGAGATGCAGCAACACGGCAGGCAGCTTGGAGCCAAACAGGAGACAGGAGCAAAGTCACAGGAATAGCCGGGTTCGGAAGCAGGCGGGCAGCAAGGTACCAAATCATCAGGCAGGATCAGAGTCAAATAGGAAGCCGGAATCAGGAACCAGTAATCAAAGATGAGGGAGAGTCCAGAAGCAAGGTCAGGGGAAGCCAAGGGTTCAGCAACGGATATTAGGCAGACAAGCAGAAACACAGGATACTGCTACAGGAACAGCTGAAGATCAGTCAGCATCTGTTTACAGTCAATGCGCCCCTTAAGTAGGCCGTCTGGCGCCAAAGGGGCGCGCAGACGCGCACCTGCGGGCGCGCACATTCCTTTGCACACGCGCATTGGCGCATCTGTGATCCAAAGAGTCCCTTATGCGCGCATGCGTGCGCGAGTGAGCCCCGGGCGCAATAGTTCTCTTACACTGTGTAAAAGTCACACACATGTGTTATCGCCATACTCGGGAAGAGTTGCAGAATGTATTTTGGGGTGTAATTTTTGCTATATACATGCTATGTGTTAGAAATATCTTATAAATTGACAACTTTGTGTAAAAAAAAATGCGTTTTCATTTTTTTTCCACATTTTCCAAAAACTTCTGGAAAAAAATGAACCATTCAAAAGACTCATTATGCCTCATAGATTATACGTTGGGGTGTTTGCTTTCCAAAATGGGGTCATTTTGTGGGCAATTCCATTGTCCTGGTGCTCCAGGGCCTTCAAAATAGTAATAGGTGGTTTAGAAATGAGATGTGTCGTTTATGCTCGTAGAACGCCTGAAGGTGCTATTTCAATGTTGGTCCTTTGTATGTGGCTAGGCTGTGTAAAAGTCTCACACATGTGGTATCGCCATACTCGGGAAGAGTAGCAGAATGTATTTTGGGGTGTAATTTGTTTTATGCATATGCTGTGTGTGAGAAATAATCTGATAATATGACAATTTTGTAAAATAAAATATCTTCATTTTGCAAAGAATTGTGGGAAAAATTACAACTTAAAAAAACTCACCATACTACTTACTTAATACCTTGGAATGTCTACTTTCTAAAAAGGGGTCATTTGGGGGGTATTTGTACTTTCCTGACTTGTTAGGCTCCATTCACACTAGCGCGTTTTTTGATGCATTTTGCATTTTGCAGAAATGCACGGGAATTTTTTAACATGGGTTCCTATGGAACATGTTCACATCAATGCCTTTTTGTTTCTCTGCATTTTTGGAAAGGGTCAGGGACTTTTTTTCATGCAAAATGCAGCGTTTTGCATGTAATAGAATTCAATGGACAAGCATCAAAAACGCAAGTGCACCGTTTTTGCAGCGTTTTTGCAGCGTTTTTGCAGCGTTTTTGGTGCGTTTTTGATGCGTTTTTGCCGTTTTTTTTTTTTTCTTTTAAATTTTTTTTAAGACTGTAAAAAAAAACTGTAAAAAAAAAAAACGCAAAACGCAAATCGCGGCAAAAACGCCGCAAAAACGCTGCTCAAAAACGTGGCAAGCATGAAAAAAAAACCTCCAAAAACGCTCAAAAGCAACATGCATAGGCGTGAATCGAGCCCTAGTGTCTCAAGAAATGAGATTCACCTGATGTACTGAAGGCCTGATCAGATGTGATCAATTTTGAGTGATTGGCACCATAGTTTGTAGACTCTATAATTTTCACAAAGACCAAATAATATACACTAAGGCCCGATTCACACCTATGCATTTTTAGTGCTTTTTGCATTTTGCAGATTTGCACTGCAGTCCATTTAACATTGTTTCCTATGGAACACATTCTGTAGAGCAAATCTGCAAAATGCAAAAAGCACTAAAAATGCATAGGTGTGAATCAGGCCTAAGAGCCCTTTCACACCGAGCCGCGGGGGGCGATGGCGGTAAAGAGGTGCTATTTTTAGCGCCGCTTTACTGTTGTTTTAGCGGCGCTATTCGGCCGCTAGCGAGGGGGGGGGTTAAATCTGCCCGCAAAACAACACGGGAGCGGCGTTTTGCCGGCGGTATCGCAGCGCTGTCCCATTGAATTCAATGGGGAGCAGCGGTGGAGGAGCCGTGAGTTCACCGCTCCTTCACCACTCCAAAGAAGCTGCTGGCAGGACTTTTTGTGACGCCCTGCCAGCGCACCACTCCAGTGTGAAAGCCCTCAGGGTGAAAGGGGTCTTATTTGGGTTATTATTGCCAAAGATATGTAAAAGTATAAATTGTGGCCAAAGGTTAGGAAGAAAAATTACTAATTAGCAAAATTTTATGACAGAAACAAAGAAAAAGGCATTTTTTCACAAAATTTACGGTCTTTTTTTATTTATAGCACAAAAAATAGAAAACCCACTAGTGATTAAATACCACCAAAAGAAAGCTCTATTTGTGTGAAAAAAAAGGACGCAAGTTTCATATGGGTACAGTGTTGCATGACTGAGTAATTGTCATTCAAACTGTGAGAGCACCGAAAGCTGAAAATTGGTCTGGGCAGGAAGGGGGTGTAAGTGCCCTGTATTGAGGTGGTTAATCAACTTCCACATTCTGCAAATTAACTTTGATATAACAGTCACATGACGTTCCTAAATTGTAGCTATCCAATATTGTACTTGTGCTGAACTGTCTAGATACAGTTAGGAAAGTGAGATTGATCATTTTCACAACCTGAATCAAGTATTTATATTGACAACAGAGGAAAGATGGTAATTATTTTCATTTTTGCAGGTTACTTTAGTTCGTTTGTGAGGTCTATCTGTATTGACAAGCACAAAAATTATTTCTGTTAAGTTAATAATGCTGGATATCAGATGGTAGAGTGTGATAAAGTACAAAAATAAAGGAATAACACAAAACACAGGTAAACTTGTAAATATCTAAACAAGTACAATAAGGAGAGTATTCCATCTCTACATACCACTAGGTGTCAGCGTTGTTTAATGTAAGTAAATACATCCAGTAAGTAGATGTTCTTGGGTAGGAATTTTAACTGTGTACCTATACAGTAACTTAGTATTTTTAGCAAATGTTTTCAAGATTTAATTCAGTATTTGTGGATTCCAAGGCTGCCTCTAAATGCCTTTTTTGGTGTCTTTCTATTAACACTATAAGGCGTCATGTACACAGCAGGGTTGCCAACTGCCAGTAAATTTACTGACAGTTTGTAAAACTTTATGATTTTTTAAAAACTGCCAGTAAATATAAGCAGCTGATAATTTCATGCTGTGTTGACTTTTTAAGTGTAAATCAAGCAAATTACTTTGTTATAGGTATTGTCAGTGTTTCTGTATCATGTTTATACTGTTCAAATATTCACTGTGTTAGTTTTCAATAGGAGTTCTGTAATTTCTCAGGTTGCCAGTAAACAATGTGCTCCGCCAGCACATTTTCCATGTTTTGCCAGTAAAAAATGCTGCGGGAGGTTGGCAACCCTGGACGTTTGAAAACCTCTTCTGAACGCTGGAAACTTGACAGATGTTTATGCACGTTTAGCGGCAGTTATGAGCGTTTGTGTTTAGAAGCTTTTTTTCCAGATAACCTCAGGAGACCCTCCCAAATGCCTAAAAATAAGTATTAACTATTTCAGCCATTCTGTGAGAGAAAAGAGAGCAGTGTGCTTGTAGATAGCTTTTTGTTTTCATTTGCCTCACTCTGCCCCTCTCTTGTCCTCTCTCTCTCTCGCCCTCCCCCCTCTCTCTCTTGCCCTCCCCCCCCCCCCTCTCTCTCTCTCTCTCGCCAGTGTTGCCAACCTACCAGATTAAAATTTACCGACAAGACACCCAAAAATTACTGACACAGACAAATTTTTTACTGGCATTTCCAAACTTAACAAAACTCGTTTTAAGTGCAATTTTTTTTATTTAGGCTACAAACGTAAAAGTATAATATGCAATTAGTAATGTGATTCAAGGTAGATATTAAGGCAAAAAAAATATTGCTTATTTTATTTTCGATATAGTAAGTAGCTCAGGGCCAGGACTCATGAGGGAAAGAAATTAGTTTGCACAGGCACACACACATGAAATTGACTCTCACAGTGACACTGACAGCAGTGTGCAGCAGCAGAGATGATGATTACACCTCACCGACATGTCCCCTCCTGAGTCACAGTGATAGTCCCTCTCCATGCCAGGTGGTCCCTTAAGTCCACTCCAGTCCAAACAGCACTGACAGTCCTGTGGGACAGTCTTTCTCCTTGCCACAACCATATTTTTTACTGACAACCTTTTCCCATCACTGCCTGTTTTTTACTAGCTGCCAGTAAAAATACTGACGGTTGGCAACACTGTCTCTCACCCTCTCTCACTCACCCTCTCTCACGCTCTCTCCCTTGCCCTCTCTCCCCCTCTTTTGTCCTCTCTCTCTCACTCTCTCTCGCCCTCCATCTCTCTCCCCCCGTCTTTCTCCCTCTCTCTTGCCCTCTCTTGTTCTCTCTCGCCCTCTCCCATTCTCTCTCTCCCCCTCCCACTCTCGCCCTCCCCCTCTCTCTCTCCCCCTCTCTCTCTCCCTCTCTCTTGCCCTCTCTCACTCACAATCTCTCTCTCGACCTCCCCCTCTCTTGTCCTCTCTCTCTCTCCTCCTCTCGCCCTCACCCTCTCTCCTCCTCTCTTGTCCTCTCTCTCTCCCCCCCTCCCCTTCTCTCTCTCCCCCTGTCCCTCCCTCACTCTCTCGCCCTCCCCCCACTCTCCCTCTCCCTCTCTCACTCACCCTCTCTCTTGCCCTCTCCCTCTCTCTTGCCCTCTCCCTCCCCCTGTCCCTCCCTCACTCTCTCGCCCTCCCCCCACTCTCCCTCTCCCTCTCTCACTCACCCTCTCTCTTGCCCTCATCCTCTCTCTCGCCCTCCCCCCACTTTCCCTCTCTCACATACCCTCTCTCTTGCCCTAGCCCACTCTCTCCCCTCTCTTTTTCTCCCCCTCTTCCCTTCTCTCTCTCCCCCTCTCTAACTCTCTCCCTTGACGGTGGGTCAAGCATGCACGCAACAGCATGTGGTGAAAATTGTGTTTTTGGTGCCTTTTCCATATTTAAACATGTTCAAAAATTATCCGAAATGTTTTCCCTTTTAAAAACGCTTATAAATGCTAACCACTTCCCGCCTGGCCTATAGCAAAATGACAGCCGGGCAGTGGTTCAGTTATCCTGACTGGACGTCATATGACCTCCAGCAGGATAAGCCGCGATTGCGCGCCCATAGGGGCGCACAGCGTGGTGATCAGTGGTGCGACGTGTCAGTCTGACAAACCGCTACACCGATCTCGGTAAAGAGCCTCTGACGGAAGCTCTTTACCATGTGATCAGCCATGTCCAATCACGGCTGATCACAGTGTAAACAGGAAGAGCCATTTATGGGCTTTTCCTAACTCGCGTCTGACAGATACGAGTAGAGGACAGCCGATCGGCGGCTCTCCTGACAGGGGGGGTCTGTGCTGATTGTTTATCAGCGCAGCCCCCCCCCCCCGCAGATGCCTACACTGGACCACCAGGGATGCCGCCAGGACCACCAGGGCGCCTACCACACATTGATGAGCAGGTATGCCCTCCATGGCCACCAGGGATGCCACACAGTGCCCTAAAAGATGCCAATCAGTGCCCACTATGAATGCCTGCCAGATGTCTCCTCATTAGTGATCCCCAGCAGTGCCACCTATCGGTGTCCATCGGTGTCCATCATTGCCCACCTATCAGTGCCCATTCGTGCCACCTATCAGTGCCACCCATAAGTACCCATCAGTGCAGCCTTTCAGTGCCCATCAGGGCGGTCTATCAGTGCCCATAAGTGTCGCCTGAGTGCCCATCAGTGCCAACTATCAATGTCCATCAGTGCTACATACCAGTGCCACCTATCAGTGCCCATCAGTGCCACCTATTAGTGCCCATCATCAGTGCCACCTCATTGGTGCCACCTCATCAGTGCCGCCTTATCAGTGCCTGTAAGTGAAGGAGAAAACGTACTTATTTACAAAATTTTATAACAGAAACAAAGACACTTTTTTTTTCTAAATTTTCTGTCTTTTTTTATTTGTTGTGCAAAAAATAAAAAACCCCAGCAGTGATCAAATACCACCAAAAGAAAGCTCTGTTTGTGAGAACAAGATGATAAAAAAATTTGTTTGGGTACAGTGTAGCATGACCGCGCAATTGTGCGACAGCACTGAAAAGCTAAAAATTGGCTTGGGCAGGAAGGGGCGAAAGTGCCTGGTATTGAAGTGGTTATTAAAAACACTTATAAGCGCTATTGCGTATAAATGCAGGTTACCGCCGTTACAAGCATTTGGCGTTTGAAATGCCAGTAAACTGCAGTCCTGAACACGATTTATCTGCTTTCAAAAAAATGCCTGCAACCTCAAGTGGCTCTAACCTACTATAAACGACATGTACATGTACACATAAGATGTTCTGGTGCTGCTGAAAAAATGCCCAACTGCACCTAAATGTCAGTTTAGCAGCTGCAATGTACATGAGGCCTTAAACTATTTGTTACATAGTTACATAATAGGTGAGGTTGAAAAAAGACACAAGTCCATCCAGTTCAACCTGTGTGTGCTTTTCTGGTAATAGTACAATGTATACCCCCTGTATGTTGTGATCGTTAAGATACCCATCTAATAGTTTTTTAAATTATCGATGCTCCCAGCTGAGACCACTGCTTGTGGAAGAAAATTCCACATCCTTACCGCTCTGACAGTAAAAAAACCCTCTACGCAGTTTAAGGTTAACCCACATCTCTTCTAATTTTAGTGATTGGCCGCGACTCTTTTTAAATTCCCTTTCACTGAAAAGTTTGTTCCCTATGCTAGGGTAACCAGTACGGTATTTGTACATTGATATCATATCCCCTCTCAAGCGTCTCTTCTCCAGAGAGAATACGTTCAATGCTTGTAGTTGTAGCACCCTCTACCAGAAGGTAGGTGCTAGTAAGGGTTATTTTACTAGGTTATTTCAGCACAGGCAAATTTAGGCAGGCCTATGCTGCAAGCTAGGCCTGTTTGTTTTGATCTGGGGCTGGGAGTGGTCAGTGTAGTAGTTTGGTGTGACCATCTGTGCTCTAGCTCTGAGGCACCTCCCCTGCTTCCAGGAAGAATGTTCTGGAGGAGAGGCTGGGCTGAGAGCTGGAGTGGCAGGCAGCACATGGGGGAGCCCTGACCAATCCCTAATTGGTGAGCTGAGGTCACATGCTGCTGGGGAGGAGAAGTCGGCTGGGAAAAGTGAGGAATGGAGTGTTAGACAGCCGCAGGAGGACACCATCTGGGGGGGGAGGGGTGTACTGATCGCAGGAGGAGGCCCGGGGAGAGTTGTGAAGGAACATTGCCTTTACACGGTCATTGGCAATGTCTCTGTCACCACACTGTCAGTGGTAGGGAACTCCTGGAGCAGAGAGGGCAGGAGAAGCTGTTGGAACGCATGGTCCGGACAAGTTCCTCATCAAGGACTCAGGGCTGGAAGGTTGGTGAGTGTTACTGCCGGTTCACACAGGGGCGGCACGACTTACAGGTCAACTCGCCGAGGCGACCCGCACACGACTTCAGCGGCGACTTGCAAAACGACTTCTGTATAGAAGTCAATGCAAGTCGCCTGAAGTCGCCCAAAAAATACTACAGGAACCTTTTTCTAAGTCGGAGCGACTTGCGTCGCTCCTATTAGAATGGTTCCGTAGCACAGAACGGGACGCGACTTGTCAGGCGGCTAAGTCGCCTGACAAGTCGCCCCTGTGTGAACCGGGGCTTACCACAGTGGATGGCTGGAGGTGCCAGGGAATCTGTGAGGGAACTCTGCTTCTACATAGTCATTAGCAGAGTCTTTATCATGCACACGGTGGATGGTGAGGAGTCCTGGATCAGAGAAGAGACTGTGTGGATGTGTGTCAAATTAGTGTGGCCGAATGGCACATGGTTTGCAAGTTGGGCTGGCTGGAAGCAGTAGCCCATTTCCTAGAAGATAGACTTTAACCTACTAGGCCTCCGGGGAGAGGTTCTGCAGGCCTCAGGCCTAGTAGCAGCGAGTCACCAGAGCCAGTAGAGGGGCTTATTCAGAGTGAGTTCATACTACCCAATAGAAGAGGATGTGTCATACTTTAATTAGCAACTACAAGTTTGTGCAGGAGGAATCAAGTCTGTAAGGGAGGAAGCAAGGGCAGGAGGTGAAGAGATCTAAGACCATTGCTTTTACAAGGTCAAAAGTGATGTTTCTGTCCCTCACACGGTGACGGATGGTCAAGTCGCTTAATTAGCTTTGTTGCCCTTCTCTGGACTCTCTCCAGTTAAAGCACATCCCTCCTGAGGACTGGTGCCCAGAACTGGATGGCATACTCCAGGTACGGCTGGACCAGAGTGTTGTAGAGTGAGAGAATTATCGTTTTATCTCTGGAGTGAATCCCCTTTTTAATGCATGCCAACATCCTGTTGGCTTTGCTTGCAGCAGCTTGGCATTGCAATCCATTGCTAAGATCTACTAGGACCCCCAGGTCCTTTTCCATACTAGATTCCCCCAGAGGTTCTCCCCCTAGCGAGTAAATTGCATTCACATTTTTGGCATCCAAATGCATTACTTTACATTTTTCTACATTAAACCTCATTTGCCATGTAGTTGGCCACCCCATCAACTTGTTGAGGTTGCTGATAGCTGCCATTACTTGCATACTTTGTAGACACTATGATTTTTGAGCAAACCAATCAATATACACTTACTAGGATTTTTTTTTTTACCAAAAATAGAAGAATACATATTGGCCTAAATTGATGAAGAAATTAGATTTTTTTACATTTTTTTATTGGATGTTTTATAGCAGAAAGTAAAAATATATATATATATTTTTTTTTTTAAATTGTCGGTTGTTTTATTTTTTTAGCTCAAAATATAAAAACCGCAGAGGTGATCATATACCACCAAAATAAAGCTCTATAAAGCTCTATTTGTGGGGGAAAAAGGACATAAATTTTATTTAGGTACAGCGTCACCAGACCGTGCAATTGTCTGTTAACCACTTCAGCCTCTGAAGAATTTACCCACTTCCTGACCAGGCCATTTTTTGCGATACAGCACTGCGTCGCTTTAACTGACAATTGGGTGGTCATGCAACGTTGTACCCAAACAAAATTGATGTCCTATTTTTCACAAAAATAGAGCTTTCTTTTGGTGGTATTTGATCACCTCCTGCATTTGTTGTTTTTTTTTTTTTTTTGCACTATAAACAAAAGAAGACAATTTTGAAAAAAATTTAAAAATGTTTTACTTTCTGCTATAAACCATTTCCAAAAAAAAAAAATGTAAGAAAAACAAATGTATTCATCAGTTAAGGCCGATATGTATTCTGCTACATATTTTTGGTAAAAAAAAAATCCCAATAAACATATATTGATTGGTTTGCGCAAAAGGTATCGCGTCTACAAAATAGGGGATAGATTTATGGCATTTTTTTTTTTTTACTAGTAATGGCGGTGATCAGTGATTTTTAGCGGGACTGTGACATTGCGGCGGACAGATTAGACACCTTATGCAGCGTACACACAAGCGGACTTGCCAACGTGCTACACTCTGTCGGCATTTCCGACAGAAAGAGTTCGATGGAGCATACACACGATCGGAATGTCTGACCAAAAGCTCCCATCTGACTTTTTCTGTCGGGGAGTCCAGCCGTGTGTACGCGGCATAACTGAAATTTTTGACACTTCTTTGGGAACCAGTGACACTATTACAGAGATCAGTGCTAAAAATATGCACTGTCATTGTATTAATGACACTGGCAGGGAAGGGGTTAACACCAGGGGCGATCAACGGGTTAAATGTGTTCCCTGCAGGTGTTTTCTACCTGTATTGGGGGGGGTTGTGTGACTGGGGAGACACACAGATCCATCTTTCTGCTTAGCAGAAAGACAGGATCTGTATAATCTCCCATCAGAACGGAGATCTGCCTTGTTTACACAGGCAGATCCCCGTTCTGTCACTGAGGGGAACGATCGTGGGTGGCCGGCAGACATCGGACCCTCTGGCGACGCGCGCGCACCCACAAAAGCAAGTTTCCGAGCCGACGCACATCTACAGCGATTTGCAGGATCGTGCCACCTTGCTGTAGTATAATGACGGCGGCTGGTCGGCAAGCGGTTATAGTAACGCAGTGCCGTACAGCAAAAACTGGCCTGTTCATGAAGGGAGGTAAATCTTTCAGAGATGAAGTGGTTAATAGCGAGCCAGACATCTGCCCCTTCCTCCTCCTGCACTCAAGACATTTTTATATGTACACGGGTAGCAGTTGTGCGTTTTGCCACACAGCAATTTGCACAGAAAGAATTGCACCAAAACGCGCATTGCAAAAAAAATGCATGAGCCTCACTGCCATAAAAAGGTGCAGGAGTTACTTTTGGCATGTTTGTCGCACTCAGAGCAGACCATTCAAGCGGATGGGCTGCCCTATGCTGTTGCATATAAAAAGTGTTTAAAAAATGCAACGCGTTGTATCACGCAGGTGTGAGCGCATCCTCAGCGCCCCAACCTCCCACCAGCCTTTTATATGTGAAGTATCTCCCTCCGTCTTGTGCTTTTACCCAACACACACAGCTCCTGCCTATTCTGTGTCCTGCACCACGTCACACTGAGCCTCACTTCAGTCTAACCTACAGCAGCCGCTAGTAATGAACCAGCATCCTGTACCCTGCTTTCTATATACATACACACCCACAAGGGAAGGGCGGAAGTTCCACCTAGACACTCTAAGGGGCGGAGTCTAAGTGGAAGTTCCGCCCTTCCCTTCGCCTTTCCTTGACGTGCATTGACGCAGTCCGACCAATGACACCCGAACGGCCGGAAGCGAATAACTAGGGTCGTCAGACCTAATCTATCAAGTCATGCGTTCCACGGGACCCGGAAGTGGCATGTAGGTCAGAAGGAATATGCGAGCGATGCCATGTGTGGTGATGGTCGGTGAGGGGAATTAGCTGTGCTGTGTACACAGAGGCGGTGTGTGAGGAATACACGGTGACAGGAGTCGGTGATGTGTGTGTTGTAGCAGGCTGTGTGATGAAGGATGGCACTGCCAGCCATACAGGGCACCGGCTACCATCTCCGGAGGATGCTCACCTATTTCCCCCAGGATATCAGCCTCGCCTTCGCCTATGGATCGGCGGTGTTCAGACAGACCGGGGCCTCCCACAGCCATGTCAATGTAAGATGGGGAATGACAGACAACTCTCTGGAGGACTTGGAGATGTTTATAGGAGAACTAAAGGCAAAACTTTTTCTTTTTTTTTTTTCTAATTTTGGATAGAGCAAGAGAGGGTTATAACATTGATCTATATAAATAATCGGTGTCCCATTGGGAAGATTTACCTTCACTTCCTGTCTCATAGCCAAAACAGGAGGAAGAGGAAATCTCTCCAGACAGAGGGAATCCTGGGATTGTCACCAGGACTAGTGTCCCCATTGGAAGATTTCTGTTGTGGTGTCAACCCCAAATTTGGGATTTTCTTTTACTTTTGGTGATAAATAGAGAGGGTGACTCTCCCTAATGGGGCCACAGGCAGCAATATAAATCCGACAGGTGTACTAATCCATCTCAACTCTGTCCAAAACTTTAAAAAAAAGTTTTTTTTGTCTTTAACAAGTTTCGTGTAAAGAAAGTGACATTTAATTTTTAGGCTTCATGCACACGAGACGCCGGTGCAAACTCTGCTGAACACGTTTTTAAAAGCTGAAACCGGCGTTTAGATACGCCCATTTAGCCGCATTTTACCGTGTTTGCGTCTAGAAGCGTCTGCAGAGCAGAGAATGACATTTTGTGACCCAAATTTGGGGCCCCGTATCTCAGGGCCACTTGGTGCTAGGAACCCCAAGTTTGGTGTGCTAATACAGTGGAACTAACACAACAACATATCCCAGGCTGGGGTTCCTAGCACAAAGTGGCCTCAAGATACGGGGCCCCAAAGTCAGGTCACAAAATGTCATTCTCTGCTGCAGAAAAGTGCTTGACGTTTTGCGACCCGACTTTGGGGCCCCGTATCTCGGGGTCACTTCGTGCTAGGAACCCCAAATTTGGATATGTTGTAGTGCCAGTTCCACTGTGTTTGCATACCAAATTTGGGGTTCCGAGCACCAAGTGGCCTCGAAGTCGGGTCGCAAAATGTCATTCTCTGCTACAGTTTACCATCATATTTCTGTGTTTTCTGGTCCAAAAAATAAGGTTCCTTTAAAAACACTTATAAACGCAAGCGCGGCTAAACGCGGTACCGACGTTTAGCCGCGCTTGGCGTCTCAAACGTGGAAAACTTTTGCATCTGAACCCATTTTTTTGCTTCTGGAAAAACAAGGTTAAACACAACTGCCTAAAAAACGCCAAAAAACGAGACTGTGTACATGGACACATAGGATAACATTGAATGAGTTCAGGGGAAGTTGAAAAAAGTGTCCAACTGCCTCTGAACGCGCGTTTAACAGCGTCTCGTGTGCATGAGGCCTTAGGTGAAGTCTGATCGCTGTTTTTATATCTGTTGGGAGGTCAGACAGTGAGACCCTCCTATTCCCTTTTCCCATTGGAGATGAGCTCCGGTGTCCTCTAATCTCATCTCTATCTCAGCATCAATATCACAATGTTTATTTTCCTCCAATCAGAAGGTTGTTCCCTCTCATCCGTAACACACATAAACAAAGGGGCTGGTGCTGGTGGCATCAGATCCATTCTATGGACACCTGCCCATATTTAGCCAGTGACATTGGCATTGCCCACCCCTTTGTTTATATGTAGCAGGCTAGGAAATGATCCGTCATTCAGCTGATTGGATGAAAATAAAAAGCACAAAATTGATGTTCAGATAGAGATGAGTTCAGAGGATGTCCGAGCAATTATATAAAGCAGTGCTCTGCAAACTGTGGTCCATTGCTTGTCTTTATCCTGCAATGGGGGCACTTTTTCTCCCACTGAGGAAAGACCCTATTCTCTTCACTGACACTAACAATGGGGTAGAATTTTTGTTACTGACATCAACAAGGCCCTATCTCTCACATTGATACCAATTATTAGGCACTATTCCTTCCACTTACACCAATGTTGGGGCACTGTTCCTCCCGCTGACACCTGGCTATGGGGCACTATTTCCCCCCCCCTAGCTCTGACACCCAGCGAAGGGGCACTATTCCCCCCCCCCCCCCCCGCTCCCCCGACGCCCAGCGATTGGTGTCAGTGGGAGGAATTCCACCCCCTAATGCCAGTGATGTACTGTTTACTCCCACTGTTGCCAAGACAATTTCTACTCCTAAGGGTCACAGTCTGGCACCCCTCAAGTCTGAAGTACAGTAAACTGGCCCTTTGTGTAAAAAGTTTTGAGACCCCATGATAAAGTAATGAGGTGGGCTGTAAGCATATGCATATCTGATTACATCCAGCCAAAAGAATGATATGAGTCTGTATTTCCTCCATCACATATGTGCAAATAGGAAGGAAGAGGCTATATTGGACTTTAATGGTACTATATATCAACTAATGCTTGACAGTCAGAGGTAAAATACTTAAAAAGTTGTATTACAAAATACATATGATGATGGACTTTTACAGATTAAAACCTATAGTGATAATCAAAACAGAACATTAAATTCTATATTCGCACCACATTGTGACAAACATAGATACCATCTGTATATTGGTTGCTCTACATGTTTCGTGGATTTACATTAGCCGCTTCTTCAGGAGCTTTATTATACAATTAGATGGTGATTAAAAGATGATTATCACAGAACTATAAAAAAAAAATGCATATTAATCTCACGATACAGTAAACAAACATAAATTCTTTATATGTAACATATACTAGCATTTTATGTAAGTAAAGTGTCTGCTGTGAGCCCCCCCCCCCCAATGATTGTCTTACCAAGAGCATCAGATTGCCAGGGGCCCAGGAAAGGATGACCCACCCCGGAGGGCACAGGATACAAAAGATAGTGGTCTATTTAAGAAAACGATTGTAATCAGGCATCGCTTTAACTGACAATTGCGCGGTCGTGCGACGTGGCTCCCAAACAAAATTAACATCCTTTTTTTCCTCACAAATAGAGCTTTCTTTTGGTGGTATTTGATCACCTCTGCGGTTTTTATTTTTTGCGCTATAAACAAAAAAATAGGACAATTTTGAAAAAAAAGCATTATTTTTATGCAAGTAAAGCATCTGCTGTGACTCTCCCCAATGATCAATTGTCTTACCAAGAGCTTTCGGATTGCCAGGGGAGCCCAGGAAAGGATGACCCACCTCGGAGGGCACAGGAGCCCGTTAAGAGGCACAGGATACAAAAGATAGTGGTCTATTTAAGAAAAAGATTGTAATCAGGCATACTCAGAAACAGTCTATCCAGAATGGCGAGTATGAGATAAAATTTCTTTATATAGGTATAAATCATTAATAGAGTTACATACCAAAAGGGGTGCGCTTGGCTATACAGGGTCTATAGATGGTAGGGACCATTCTACCATCTATAGAATCTGTATACCTGGATGTACGTCGGCAGAATGGCAAGGCTGGGCAAATGGGTGTACCTGTAAGTCCCATTTGAATTCCCCGCCGTGCCATTGCGTGCGTACCGGACGGGAGCTCCGTGAGTCGGGTCGTGGGTCCCGCGGACTCGATCACCGCGGGGATACCCACGATCGCCTCACGGAGAGGACGAACGGGGAGATGCTGATGTAAACAAGCATCTCCCCGTTCTGCCTAGTGACAGTCTCACTGATCTCTGCTCCCTGTCATCGGGAGCAGAGATCAGTAACATGTCACTGCTAGCCCATACCCCCTACAGTTAGAAAACACTCCCTAGTACTGACTTAACCCTTCCCCCTAGTGGTTAACCCCTTCACTGCCAGTGTCATTTACACAGGAATCAGTGCATTTTTATAGCACTGACTGCTGAATAAAAATGCTATAAAACTATCCCCTATTTTGTAAACACTATAACTTTTGCGCAAACCAATCAATCGCTTATTGCGATTTTTATTTACCAAAAATATGTAGAAGAATACGTATTGGCCTAAACCGAGGGAAACATTTTTTTGGGGGATATTTATTATAGCAAAAAGTAAAAAATGCTAGTATATGTACATATAAAGAATTTGTTTACTGTATCTTGCGATTAATATGTATTTTCATAGTTATGTGATCATCTTTTAATCGCCATCCAATTGTATAATAAATCTCCTGAAGAAGCGGCTAATGTAAATCCACGAAACATGTAGAGCAACCAATATACAGATGGTATCTATGTTCCAGTTGTCACAATGTGGTGCTACTATAGAATTTTTAATGTTCTGTTTTGATTATCACTATTGGTTTTAATCTGCAAAAGTCCATCATCATATGTATTTTTGTAATAATTCTTTTCAAGTATTTTACCTCTGACTGTCTAGCGTCAGTTGATACCATTAAGGTACCATTAAAGTCCAATATGGCCTCTTCCTTCCTATTTACACATTTTGCGGGGACAAAGGTACCATAAATAATATCCTTATTGTCATGGCACTTCTCTATAATCCTCCATCGCATACCTGACATCTGTTTCTATCCTGATCTGACTCAGCAAAGGGTCAGCCTATGGATCACTTTCTGAGATGGAATGAAGGTCCCTTTTTGAAAGAGCCTTGTAATAATTGCGAGAGGTGTTCAGAAATGGCAGATCAAGTGGGGAAGGGTAAGAAGCTCTGTTTGGTTTTCTTTCCTTGCCTTTGTTCCCACTAGGGAGATTTCCAATAATTTTCTGGTTAATGCACAGACGGTGATAGGAAATCTATTTAACAGGAACTGAATTTAGATTGAGGAGGGTGGTATGTGTTTTCAGTCATTTCCCTGGTGACAAAGAGGAACTAAACTAGAACATGTTATATCAAGCTGTTATGATTGCTGCCTACATAGGAAAGTGCCACCTAAAGTGACCCATGTGCCAAAGAGACACTTGGGTCAGAGATCATGTATGACTCCTGATCTTTACTATTATATTTGTGTTGTGATGTTCAAAATATTGTTTGCTGTCTGATTAAAAAAAAAAATTCTTTTCTGTTTACCCAATTACATTTTTGCCTTCCAGAACAACATGCTGGACTTTGTGTTTGCAGTTGATGACCCTGTCACATGGCATACCATGAATCTAATGCAGAACCGGAGTCACTACTCATTCCTGAAATATCTGGGGCCCAAACAAATCTCTAAAGTCCAGAATAAGTACGGAGCCGGAGTCTATTATAACACGTTGGTTCCCTGTGAAGGCAAGGTATGTCCATCCTCCTCCATGATTGTACAATAGAATGACCATGTGGCAAACATAGGTCCTCCAGCTGAAGCAAAAACCTTTACGCTGCCCATACATGGTTCGAAATTCAACTGTTTCAGCAGGGACAGGCTGAATTTCAATCCATATATGGACACTCTGGTTGTACACACGTTGATCTGACTTTGTTACAGCCAGCGAGTTGGGTTTTCCTCAAATGATTAGTGCCAACGGCACTAATAATTGTGTTCTGTTGGCAGGACACGATATCACCGCGGGAGGGATTCCGCCGTCAACACTGACTGTATTGATGGAGAAAATGAGCGTTTTTTTTTTTTTCTTTCTCTCTATCCACCATGGGTGGAAGGGAAGAAAATTGCATAATCTATGGCCTGCCTTAGTAATGCGTAATAAAGAAAGCTGTGTGTTATCAGAAAAGCTGTGAGCTTTTTGTCTTCCCTGATGCACTGTTTGAAGAAAAAACAGGTTTACAGCTTATAAAGTCAGGCCTGATTTTCTGGTTTCCAGTAAAATAGCCATTGTAAACAATGCAATTTGATCCTAGAATGAATCTGATACCACTAAAAAAAAAAAAATAAACAGTGCACACTCTCGGAGTATTAAGTGGAGACACTCAGTGCAACTTCAGCAGATCATTACGTTTTTTTTTTTATGCTCGAAATACATTAGTGGAAATCACAAAGATGATAGGAACAGAGAGGACCGGAGACTTTCAAATGAAATATCCAACTATCTATAACATATAACTATCTACAGCATAGTTCTCACAATTCTGGAAATAATAAAAAGATGAGGTACAGGCGGAATGAAGACTTACAAATTAAATATCCATAGCATAGTTTTCACAATTCTAGAAATAATAAAGAGTTGAGGAACAAGAAGGCTGGCAAATTACTAATATAATATCTATAGCCCTGGTGCCAAACCTGCGGCCCTTTGGTATATGATGTGCAGCCCTCGCACCTCAGCAGTCTGTAGTGGGAACATCTTTGTCCCATTGGGGAGATTTCCCTTCACTTCCTGTCCCATAGCTAAACAGGAAGTGAGAGGAAATCCCCAGCAAATTAAGAGAATTCCTGGGGAATCCCCAGGTCACAAATACTAGTGTCCCCATTGAAAGATTTCCCCTCTATTACTTTTCTAGGGACAACCCAAAATTTGGTATTTCCCCCCTCACCTTCCAGGACAGCTACTTGAGAGATGATTGGCTCCGCCCTCTACAGGAAACACAAATCCGATACAATTTAAAAGGCCCCTCCCTTTCCTCTGACCCTCAGTTGTTTTGTGCACAGACAGCAATAACAACTGACCAGTGTTCTAATCCCGCTCTACTCTATCCAAGACAAAAAAAAAAAAGGTTTGTCTTTAGTTATACTTTAATTAGGGTAATAGCATTGATCTCTAGTAGCCTCATATACAGTGGGGACGGAAAGTATTCAGACCACCTTAAATTTTTCACTCTTTGTTTAATTGCAGCCATTTGCTAAAATCCAGTTAAGTTCAAGTCCGTCAGTCAGTGCTTCACCCCCATTGAAAACCCGGCACTCCGGGGCATTGGACACGCATGCACATTCTCTCTAGTTTTTCCATTGCAGCATTTAGTGTTTCAGAGGTCGGTTGAAAGGAGTACTATTATAGTGGCTAAGGTTGGTGGACCTAGCAGTATTTAAATATTGACTTTCAGAAAGTAGAATTGCATATGATCTTTGTAATGGCGTAGACTAGTGCAGTGGGCTAGATAACTGACCATAAGTTGCAGGAGTGGTTTATGAGCACTATGCCGCTGGAAAGATAGTTTGTATTTGATTTCTAAATTCTAGGTGTGCTCTAGGGGGCACATCATATACTGTCTGTGCAAGAATAGGTCCGCATATAATAGTGGACCTGTGTTCTTGCCAGTCTTATTTTTTCTTTGCATAAACCATGTCTTTTTAAAGCTACGATTAGGGAACAGAATGCAACATAGCCTTCATAATAAAGAAAGTGTTACATTTTACACATCTAGGCTTGGTTCTTTTATTATTTTTAACCACTTCAGCCCCCGCAAAACGCAATAGGCGTATATTGATTGGTTTGCGCAAAAGTTATTGCATCTACAAACTACGGGGTAGATTTAGGGCATTTGTTTTTACTGGTAATGGCGGGGTCTGCAATTATTTTTTTATTTTTTTTTAGCGGGACTGTGACATTGCGGCAAACAAATCTGACCCCAAATGACACTTTTTGGGGACCAGTGACATTATGACATTGATCAGTGCTATAAAAATGCCTCTGATCAATGTAAAAATGACACTGGCAGGGAAGAGGTTAACACTAGGGGGCGATCAAGGGGTTAAGTGTGTTCTAACTGTAGGGAGGATGGGCCACAGGGACATGACAGAGATCACAGGGAACAGTAGATCTCTGTCATGTCACTAGGCAGAACGGGGAATCGCCTTGTTTACATAGGCAGTTCCCCCTCTCCTCACCGTGATCGCGGATCGTCTGCGGACATCGAGTCCGCGGGACCCGCGAGCACGTGCCCGCTATCCTCCTTGCACGGACCGACATATAGGTACGTTGATTTGTGCAGGAGAGCCGACCTGCCGCAGTATATCTGTGTGAGCTGGTCGACTAATGGTTAATGATAAATGTTTTTGCAGGATCTTTTTTATTTATTTTACGGGAGCCTGCAAGGGAGTGCACCTATGGTGAGTGAATCCGTGGGTGCAGTGTCAGGCTCCTGCAGATACCTCCGTATGGAAGTGTCAATGGACTTCAAGTGCACTGATTACCGCATTTGTAGTCCATTGAAAACGACAGATTAGTCTTCCGTGGACATGTAGTTCATTTATATACAGATCTCTGTGGATGAATGATGCAGCTGTGCAGGCAGACAGCAGCTGTGGGGAAGAGGAACCCCTGCATGCTGTCACGAGTGGGGGGTTGGAAAGCGTGTGCTTAAGACCATGTTACGCCCTAAATATGGGTGTAACATGTTTCTTTAACCACTTCCGGCTGCCTCCTCCCAGCCCTTTAAGTGGATCTAGATGCTGGGAGGCGGTGATTCTGATCATGTGACTGCTGTGATTGGCATTCACATTGATTACATGATCGGAAAGCTCTCGATCACAAATATGCATCGGGAGCCTTTACATACCTGTTCGTTACTGCGCTGGGAGCGCGCTCTCAGTACAGTAAAGTGTTTACCTAGGGCCACATATATGCACCAGGTCAACAGGAGGTGATTAAGGTGAACTTGGCTCTTAACATATTTTAGGTATATATTTTTATTTTATTTTTTTTACCTGTAAAAGCCTCCCTTGTATAGACATCCAAAGTGTCTGATGCTGCTGGGTGTTTCCATCGTAGCTGTGATGTCAGCAAACTCAGACCTGTCCCTTAAGTATTCCTGTTTGCTCTTCCTCTGAAAAGCTACTTAAGGAGTTATGCAGTTATGTGAGGAGAGAGGCAGAGGAGCTGGGACAGCATAGACAATGATTAGACACTCCTAGAAAAGGAGAGGGCTGTGGTGTGCAAGGAAGGAGGGAGGCGTGCTGGGTTTTTGACTCTTGCTGGAGTAACCACATTTTCTTGCAATTTTCAAGGCAATGTTAAATACCTGCAGGTAAGTATTTTCAAATACTCCAATTTCTGTACTATACCTACAATCTTTTAACATAACCGGTTCTCTCTCTAAAGATAGTAAGCAAAGCCATGCAAATCATTTCTTTGTAACCCTGTGTCCAACTATTTACCCCCTCCAGGCAGTATTTTATACTGTTATTAAACTTTTGATAAAGCAGTTTCAAGCACATTACTTGTCGTTGGCACATGATCTAGAAACCAGTACATCTTGGCTTTGGGGAGTAACAAAATAGTACAACTATTCAGATTAAAATGAGATGGGCCGAAGGGAATCCAAAAGTTTTTTTTTTTTTCTAAATTACTGTGACTTCTACTAACCAAAAAAGAGGAATAGGTCTCGTGTTTTGAATGCTGTACTGTACTGATTGGTGTGTAAAACAAATATGTGCATCACACCTGTTTGGGTAGTACAGTGGGGGTTATTTACGAAAAGCAAATCCAATTTGCACTACTACTAGTGCAAACTACAAGTACAAAGCGCACTTGAAATTGCACTGAAAGTACACTTGGAAGTGCAGTCGTTGTAAATCTGAGGGGTAGATCTGAAATGAGGGGAAGCTCTGCTGATTTTATCATCCAAACATGTGCAAGCTAAAATGCTTTTTTTTTTTTTTTTTTTTTCCTTGCATGTCCCCCTCGGATCTACAGCAACTGCACTTCCAAGTGCACTTTCAGTGCAATTTCAAGTGCACTTTGCACTTGTAGTGCAAAGTGGATTTGCCTTTTTTGTAACTAACCCCCAGTGTTTTCTACTGATTTTGTATTTGGGAAGTAGCAATGCATTATTTCCAAATGAACTTGCACTGTATATATGGGACTTCCTTGTCTTAGCTTCATGTCTTATTTTCCCCAGGTCATCAAATATGGGGTTGTCAGTACCGATACTCTTATTGAAGATTTACTTTACTGGAAGACTTTGTACATTGCTGGTCGTTTACATAAACCGGTAAGATGGGAAGTGCGAAAGCTGGAGAAAGATCCATGAATGGAAAGGGTTTCTCTACATGCAGATGCAAACCCAAAGGACACATGTACACAGGCATTGTTTTCCTGCGTTTGACATGTTTAAAACAAGTCAAACAAAGGTCAGCAAATTCCCATTCACTACAAGGCAGTACACATGTCTGTGCAGAGGCTGCATTTTCATTGTGCTGCTTTTTTATTTTTTTTGGACACTGCATGTTCTGTTTAGGTGCATTTGCACTGCAGGCAAAGCTTTTCCCTGTCAAACACCTTCCTTTTTCCATTGGAACACTACTGCATTTAACAGCTGTGTTTGAATTTTAAATGGGTTTGAATAGGATCTAGTGTGCTGCCTGTTATTTCTAGAAATGCACAGAACTAGAAGGTCATGGGCACCTTAGTAACAAGTTTTTCTGCCCACTTCTACCCAAAAGCACTGCAACAGTCTGCACCATTTAGCCTGGCTGCCTAAGGGATTACCTTGTGCTGCTCAGACTGCAAATTGTTGTTTTGTTCTTGATGGAATAATAGCATTTGGATAAATGTGAAAAAAAAACAGCATTTTGCTTGCAGTTGATTGGATGATGGAAGTCAACAGAACTTCTGCTCAATCGCTAAGTTCTTGGGAAAATTCCCTTTCAATGTACAACTTCCTATGCACAGCCTGTATGCCTTTAGTAAATCAGCCCATTTTTACTGTGTGTATGTATGTATGTATGTATGTATATAGATAAAGTACTATGCAAATGCAGGTGTGAAAAAAAGCTGTAAAGTAAGAACGCTTTCAAAAATATATATTTTAGTTGTTTATTTTTATCAATATATAAAATGCAAAGGGAGCAAACAGAAGAAAAGTTTAAATCAAATCAATATTTGGTGTGACTACCCTTTGCCTTCAAAACATTGGCTGTATGTTTGGGGTCCATCATGCCATGCCATAAGGGAGGCATGTGATTGGCCCCAAATTTATTCTGCAGCAGGACATGGCCCCAAACATATAGACAAACTCATTAAGAACTATCTCCAGTGTAAAGAAGAACAAGGAGTCCTGGAAGTGATGGTTTAGCCCCCACAGAGTCTTGATTTCAACATGGAGTCTGTCTGGGATTGCATGAAGAGACGGAAGGATTTGAGGCAGCCTACATCCACAGAAGATCTGTGGTTAGTTCTCCAAGATGTTTGGAACAACCTACCTGCCGAGTTCTTTAAAATACTGTGTGAAAGTGTACCTAGAAAAACTGATTGAAGGCAAAGGGCGGTCACACCAAATATTAATTTGATTTGGATTTCTCTTCTGTTCATTTACTTTCCAATTTGTTAATTGTTAAAAAAAAAAAACACACCTATTTCTGAAATCATTCTTTATTTACAGCATTTTTTCACACCTGCCTAAAACTTTTGCAGAGTTTTGTGTATATAAAACTTGTCTCCTCTTGCTTTTACCAGGATGTACCTGAAATTGTATGGAACATGACTTTTCTTATGCTTTGCTACAACACTGGAGAACTCTGTCTCCTATTCAGTCTGGGATGGCTCTTCCCTGGATATATTTCACAACAGACTATACAAGCTAGTTTATTCAAGCCTATAGCTTTCTTTATTCATTGCCTTTACAGCAGTCTCTTACTTTTTACATATATATAATTTTTTTTTTTTGTACAGCGTATTGATTTTTTTAGGGTGTAAAGTGTTATAAAATATTATCTTTGCCTTCTAGCTACCTTGTGTGTAGTTTAAGGATGATCACGTCAAGCCATTGGAGTCTGTCTATTTATTGCAATAAAAAAAGTCAATCTAGATTTTACAGTCAACACATTTCAAGAGTTATGAAAAGTCCCCTTTATTAGAGTTGCACTATAACAAAAACAGGTTTTGTATGGTAGTTTTAGTGTCTCTAACCAATAAAAACTGTTCATCGTAGATTAAAAAAAAAAAAAATGAATAAAAATTCTTTCAGTTGGCTAAATTCATATAAATACGGTTTTTAAGTTTAAAATCATGTGAACTTCTAAGATCATTCTTAGACCCCATTCACACAGGGGCAACACGACTTGCAGGTCGCCTAACCGAGGCGACCTGCACACGACTGCTCGGGCGACTTGCAAAACGACTTCTGTATAGAAGTCTATGCAAGTCGCCCCAAGTCGCCCCCGAAGTCATACAGGAACCTTTTTCTAAGTCGGAGCGACTTGCGTCGCTCCCCTTAGAACGGCTCCATAGCACAGAACGGGAGGCGACTTGTCAGGCGACTAGGTCGCCTGACAAGTCGTCCCTTTGTGAATGGGGTCTTAGGCTTCATGTACACTGCTGCTGGTAAACGGATGTTTAGGAGCAGTTGGGTGTTTTTTTGGGGGGGTTTTTTCAGCTGCCCCTGAACTCTGTTATTTTATCAGTACATGTACGCAGGGTCGTTTCTAGGCAGTTAAGTTGAGAAGCATTTTTTGTAAAGCAAAAAAATGCGTTCAGTACAGATGTTCAGAGGCAAAATGCCTGTAATAGCTTGTAAGCGTGGTAACTCGTGTTTAGCCACTTTTTTTTTTTTTTTATAGGTGTTTTAGAGAAACATGTTTGACTATTTTCAATGTAAAAATCCGCTTCTAAACGCGGCACGTAAATGCAGCACAACGAACGTTTTTAAACGCCAGTTACTATCTGTCAAGTTACAATGTTCAAGAGAAGTTTTAAAACGTCCCGTGTACATGAAGCCTAAGGCCTCATGTACACTGTTCTGCTAATTTTCAACTGCCCCTGAACTCTCCTCTGTTATCTTATCAGTACATGTACACAGGGTCTTTTCTAGGCAGTTGAGTTTTGAGGCCTTTTTTGGAAACAGGCATTTTTCATTTTTGTCTATTTTGAGAAAAAAAAAAAATGATATTTTTTTTTTCAAACACAAACGTGGCAAAACGGAAGTTTTTAAACATGGGTTACTATCTGTCAAGTTAAATCATTCAGGAGAGGTTGTAAAAACGTCCCGTGTACATTAAGCCTAACAAGTGCAGAGCCGTTCTCTGCTCAGAGCTGTTAAACATTTGCCAGCTTTTTTTTTTTTTTTTTTATCTACATTTCTCAGCGCTGGCAGATAGAGAAAAATTGTAACATTTTATTCTTTTAAGCTCTGTTCACACCTAGGCGTTTTGTTTTACGGGCAGAAAGTCGATTTTTGTACAGGTCAAAAGGTCACCAATGTAAAAAGCAGAAAACCCCTGTAATCTGCCAAAAAATAAGCTCCTGTACTTTTTTGAGCTTCAGGTGTTTTGCTTCAGATGACAAAATGCTCAGATGTGAACAGAGGCCATTGAAATGAATGGGATTTGTCTTATTGGGCTTTTTTAGAGCTGAGGTTTACAGCAGAAAAATGCCCAAAAATGCCTAGGTGTGAACAGAGCCTTAGATCAAGGAGAAGAACTTCTGTCTGTAAATGAGGTCAGTTTAACCGCTTAAAGACTAATGCCCTGTACAAACAAACGGAATTTCCGTCAGAAAAACCTTGGATGGTTTTTCCGTCAGAATTCCGCTCAAGCTTGCCTCGCATACACACGGTCACACAAGTTCTCTAAACTTTCGACCGTCAAGAACGCGGTGATGTACAACTCTACGATGAGCCGAGAAAATGAAGTTCAATGGTTCTGAGCATGCGTAGGAATTTTGCGCGTCGGAATTGCTACTGACGATCGGAACTTCTGATGGGAACTTTTTCCGTCGGAAAAATAGAGAACCTGTTCTCAACCTTTTGCTGGCGGAAATTCCGCCAGCAAAAGTTCGATGGAGCATACACACGGTCGGAATGTCCAACCAAAACCTCGCGCCGGACTTTTGCTGGCGGAATTTCCGATAGTGTGTACAGGGCTTTAGCCTTTTTCTGACACTTGTTGCTTACAAGTAAAAATCTGTATTTTCTGCTAGTAAATAACTTATGACCCCCAAATATATATTATATTATATTATATTATATTATATTATATTATATTAATTTTTATTTTTGTAGCAGAGACCCTAGAGAGTAAAATGGCGGTTGTTGCAATATTGTATGTCGCACTGTATTTGCGCAGCAGTCTTAGAAGTGCAATTTTTTGGGGAAAAATACACTTCAAATTAATTTAAAGAAAAAAAAACTTGACTGTAAAGTTGGCCCAATTTTTTTTTTTTTGTATTATGTGAATGATGATCTAAGCAAAAAAATCGTGATTCTCATTTTAGCCAGAATCGTGCAGCTATTTGCTTATCGCACCCTTTTTTCAATAAAACGATGTTCCCCCGAATCTTGTGCGCACAGTTCACCCAACATAATAGAAACCACAGGGGCACCTCAACCCACAAATCAAAATCATGTGCTACAACATATGAACTGCCTAATGTGAAACCTCTGGCCATCTTTTCTCACAAAAGTCTTCCTACCGTGCATCAAAAATTGACAGGCCTTACATTTGCATAATTTTACTTACTGTAGCATCCTGTCATATTAAAAAAAAAAGTGGGCATATCTTTTATGCTACTAGATCTATTCTTAAGGCGGCTTGGTGCAATAATACTCTTAATATTGGTGGTTCTCCTGAATGCAGTTTTTGGGACATCTGAGGGACCTTTATCGTGAACTACATCCTGCTTCTGAATGGGCCAATACTTTTGAATAGTTTTCTGGATTGCCCAGTTTTGGTCATTATATCTAGTGATAAACATGATCTATCTGGATTCACCAGAAGATGTATTAGGTTTGGCTATTGGTATCCCTGTCCGGTAACGCTTTGAGAATATGCTCCCTGTCATAAAATTTTTCTATAAATTTGCTTATGAGCACCTCAGCCTGATTCGTAAAATCGACTCCTTTTATGCAAATAATTTTCTTTGAAATAATCCAGCCATCCGTGTCCCAGGATGGTACCAAATCAAGGAAAAAGCATCCACGGCGTGTGAATTTGATTCCATATTCATTGCAATTATAACATAGTTACGTAGTCAGGTTGAAAAAAGACACCAGTCCATCTAGTTCAACCAAAAAATATAAAAAATACAATCCCATATACACAATCCTTCATCCACAGTTGATCCAGAGGAAGGGAAAACCTCAGCAAAGCATGATCCAATTTCCTACAAAGGGGAAAAAATTCCTTCCTGATCCCCGAGAGGCAATTGGATTTTCCCTGGATCAACTTTACCTATAAATGTCAGTACCCAGTTATATTATGAAAACATGAAACAAACTTTGAGACCGTTTCAAGGGAACCGTTCTAAATAATCAGCATGTCGTCTTTGTACCTCCTGTGCCTTTCAAAGGGATACTGGGTCCAAATTCTCCCAGAAATCCCTTAAATAGATTTGCATAAGATGGTGCAAAATGCACACTCGTGGCAGTGCCTGATGTTTGCCAGTAAAAAAAACCCATTGAATTGGAAATGGTTATGTTCTAATGCAAACTTGGTATATTAGCAGATGAAACTGCACTGAGAGGGATGCATGTAATCTGCCTCCATGGGATGCTAGATTTAAATATTTTGATGGTGGACTAACTAAAAAATTATTACCACTACGATTTGTGGTGTTGGGACTTCCAAGACTGTCAACCCGGGGGCCTTGTGGGGGTACCACAAAATCGGGGTCCCTGTCAGCAATACAATGGGGGTGTGGGGAGATCAGATAAGGCGCCATAAAAATTGGCGACTGGCACCGTAAATTCATCAAGGGAATCCTCCGTACCTCCACAGGCTGATGGTGCACTATTGTACACCTCCCCATTGTGTAGAAGAGGAGGGTCAGTAGAAGAATAGTTATTGATAACTGCCTCCTCCACAACAGCAAGTAATGTTCTTACCCCCCCCCCCAGATTTTAAAGAGACATGACTTCCATTCAGAGGTGACCCTTCATTAGTGGAGGCTGAATCCTGTCCACATGCCCTTTCTGTGGGACCCAGTCTCTGATGAGCACGCCTCTTGTTCTCTCTCAATTTTATTTTGTTGTCTAAGTGTATTCCTTCTCCCCTGACGATACCCAGGCTCACTTATGGAGCTCTGATTCTTCAGGGGCTCACCCTGATTCTTCAGGGGGTTTGCCAACTGTTAGGGACCCAACTTATGTGGGTCTTCTCTCTTCTCTCTTCCCCCTCTTTTTGGCCCTTTATTGTTAGGTGGTGTGGAGACAGAGGGATCTGCGTTGGAATGTCTGGGATCCTGCAAAAACTTGCAAAATCCCCAAACTTTCTTTCAACTGACGATAGACCCCCTTTCATAGACAACAATATCTCTAGCATACTTATTACCTTTGCCTAAGAATAGGTCCTCTTTAAACTTCTTTCTCTTGGTGTCTATAAGTTCCCTACATCTAGAATAGCTGGGAACCAATCTGTATGCTTCCAGAGTATTCACCAGCTCACTAAACCTAGCACGGTTGGACACCATCATCCGCTCCCTTTGCATGCACAGGATTTCCATCCACTGGACAGTACAGAGGGAGGAGACTTTTTTTCCAGGTCTGCTGTGAATCTGAATCCAGAAAGTTGCAGCTTCATTTTGTTTCGTAGCCCCCAAGGGCTAGACCTTTAGATAAATACTGTTTCAAATAGACAATGTCCCACCATTTGGTGGTATCATAATTATAAGCAGCCTTCACCTTTCTACATAATACCTAAAATTCTTTCTCGTAATCCTGAAGTTTATTCACCATTACCCTATAAAGGAGCAGTAGGTATGCCATTGCTACTATTATTATTTTGTTTGGAGATGGTGCTTAATTTGGCTCTGGCAAAAAGAGATTGGAAAATCTCTGCTGATCTCCTCCTATTTCTATTATCCAGTTCATCTACAGGAATAATATCTGCCATGTATAAAAACAGAGGTTCACTACAATAAGGAAAAAACTAAAATGATATACAAGAATCCCTGTGGACAATGATGGCAAACAGAATAATAGTAAAAGAAAACAAGATGAATTGGTATGAGAATGTTACGGGAATGTAACTGTTTTTTGAAATCTTTAAATCAGTGGGTTTAGTTCCGCTTTAATTTTTTCAAAATTTTCCTTTTGTGTGATAAAAGTTGCCTTTCTATTGAAATAGAAGCATCCCACTCTATTGGATAGCTGTAAGATTTCTGTGAAATTGTTCAAATACTAATCAAACACAATTTAATTTATGTATTGTTCTGAAATGCAATAGTGTTCACTTTTATCAGTAATTCCCAAAGCTTCCACTAGAGGGCAGCAAATGCTTTTGTTATGCTTCATTTATACTCCTAAGTTGCAAAGGCTAAAGTTTGCTACAGGGTTTACATCTTTACTTTGCTAAATACTGTAAAGTTTAATAGACCATCTATTTCACCCACTCCGTGTTTTTATATGCCCCAGGGCACCATAATATAATGTAGAACCTTTGCATTCAAGAGCTAATACTGTACAGCTGTGTGTGAGAAACATGTCCTAACTTCTCTGGTGTAAACGGCTATTGGTAAATCCTGTAATCAGAGCTCAGATCAGTTTTATATTTGTCAGATGTAACTTCTTTTCCCAAAATTACTGACAGATTGCATCAGTTCATGAATAAGGTTGTATAATTGGCAATGCTATGTCTGTCTTGTTCCTCTGTGCAGGTGAAGATCCTAGTACAGAAGGAAAATAAGCAGCTGCGCACTGCGCTGAACACCAACCTGAAGAGTGCGGTCATTGCTGCTTTCCTTATGTTACCCGAAAGTTTTTCTGAAGAGGAGCTCTACCTGCAGATCGCTGGCCTCTCCTATTCAGGTGAGGTTTAGTATTAAGATCACCCATAATCATATGTAGGACTTGGAGCTTTAATACTCTGTTTTGACAAGTGATGCAACACAAGCCTCATTTGTGCTACTGTGACAGCTTGAGGATACTGTTTTAGGTGGCGAGCAAGCAGAGGCATGAAAATGTACAGTATTTCCTAACATGTCGAATCTTTGAGACCAAAGACCTATCAAGCTCTTTTTCTTTGGAAGAGGAAATAAGCACTTCACTGTATATGCACAGGTACAGATGCACCGCCTATGCTAAAGCATAAGTGGGGCGGGGACAATTATCAGGAAAATGTGCTAAATAATTCTCAAATTAGGTTGCTGCTTCTTCAGAAAACTCTGTGCAACTGGTTAACAGACCTGTGTGTTTAGGTAGGTGGTACATGTCAAAGTACAACCTCCATTCCAAAAAAAGTTGGGATTCTGTTTAAAATCTATATAAACAGAATGCAATGATATGCAAACCTCATCATCCCACAATAGAAAATAGAAGACATACCAAATGTTTAAACTGAGAAAATGTACATATTTATTTATTTATTTTTTTTACGAAAAGAAAAAAAAGATATTTTGAAATTGATGGCAGCGACAGGGCCATGTTTACCATGGTGTAGCATCCCCTCTTCTTTTTACAACACTCTGTAACTGTCTGGGAAGTGAGGAGACTCCAATGGCTGGAGTTTGTTGTCCCATTTTTGCCTGATGTAGGATTCTAATTGCTCAACTGTCCTGGGTCGTCTTTGTCATATTTTTCATTTCAAGATTAGCCAAATATTTTGAATTGGTGAAAGGTCTGGACTTCTGGCAGGCCAGTTAAGCCCCCGGACTTTTCTACTACGAAGTCATGCTGTTGTCATAGATGCAATATGTGATTTAGCATTGTTCTGCTGAAATATGCAAGGCCTTCCCTGATAAAGCCTACTTGTGCTGCTCTAAATCCTGGATATGTCTTTCAGCTTTGAAGGTTTCCAGATGTGCAAGCTGCCCATTTCATATGCATGAAAGCACTCCCATACCATCAGGAATGCAGGCTTTTGAACTGAGCGCTGATAACAAGCCAGAAGGTTCCTCTCCTCTTTAGTCTGGAGGACACAGTGCCTATGGTAGCCAAAAAAGGATGTCAAATTTGGATTCGTCTGACCACAGAAAAGTTTTTTCCACTTTGCAATGGACCATTTTAAATGAGCTTTGGCCTGTAGAAGACGGCCGCGTTTCTGGATCATGTTCAGATATGGCTTCATCTTTGCATGGTAGAGCTTTATCTTGCATTTTAGGATGGCTCAGCGAACTGTGTTCAGACAGTGATTTTTGGAAGTATTCCTGAGCCCGTGCAGTGATGTCCATCACAGAAACGTGCCTGTTTTTAATGCAGTGCCGTCTTAGGGCCAGAAGATCATAGGCATCCAACATTGTGTTTCTGCCTTGTCCCTTACACACAGATGTGCATGTTTACACAAGGTCTTTACTGAACATTTTGCTCAAGATCTTTCCGTCAACACGATCCTGAGTATAAGGCCTCATGCACACTGGACATTTTTACAGCTGCTGTTTTTGGCTTCAGATGTTTTTTGTTTTTGTTTTTCTGTAGCCTGTAAACTCGCCAGCATGTTATCCTATTTGTCCATGCACACATAGGCTTTTATCAGTGTATTTTGGCTGGAAAAAAACCCCAGAACTACTGGGTTTCTAAGAGTAGTTTTTCAGCTGTAAAAATTCTATAACTCTGATAAACAATGACAAATGTGGCTATTCTGCGTTTATCAGCGTTTTTGAGCTTTTTGCGAAAAAAAAAGGTAAAAAATTCTACCGGTAAAAAAAAAAAAAAAACTACTGCAAAGGACGCTGAAAAACTCATTCAATAGCTACAGCTAATGCTACTGGTGTTTTATAACGTCCAGTGTGCATGAAGCCTAAACATTAGTAAAATATAACGTCCGTTTGCAAGAGGCCTATAGTTAAGAGATGTGAACCTGGGTTTAATTTAATAAAATGTAAAGCTGAACTCAAAACTGGTATTAAAAAAAAAAAAAACACACAATTTTAAACATGCTTTTACATAAAATTAGCATACACACCAGTATACATACTAGCATACAGAAACTCTCAGACTGGGAGATTGAGCAGCAGCGATAGGAACCGGGGCTCTATTCATACAGGCATGCTTATAGGAGGGGCAGGTCCTATACCAAACTATATTGGTTTACTACAATGGCAAAGATTCCTGGATCACAAGACTAGCTGAACATAATTGCAAATCCTTTGGCAGGTAAAACAAATCACATATGTGCATTTACCTGCATATTTTAAATGTCTAGGCCCCTTTCACACTGGGGCGGTAGGGGGCGTCGGCGGTGTTTTAGCGCTGTTTTACCGCGGTATTCGGCTGCTAGCGGTGCGGTTTTAACCCCCCGCTGGCGGCCGAAAAAGGGTTAAAACCCCTCGTACTGCGCGGCTATATTTCAATGGGCAGGTGCGGTGAAGGAGCGGTGAATACACCGCTCCTTTCCCGCTCCAAAGATGCGGCTCGCAGGACTTTTTTTACCGTCCTGCCAGCGCACCGCTTCAGTGTGAAAGCCCTCGGGCTTTCACACTGAACAAACAGCGGAGGCTGTTTAGGGGCGGTTTGCAGGTGGTATTTTTAGCGCAATAACGCCTGCAAACCGCCCCAGTGTGAAAGGGGTCTTAGTGCTTGTAAAGTCAGTTTTTTTTTTTGTTTATTTTTATTTTTTTTATCTTCATGCATTTTATGTATGAAGATAAAATGCCTTCTGTGGGCAGCTGCCGACCCAGCACCCCCTAATACTTACCTGAGCCCCATCTCTATCCAGCGATGTCCAGGAGTCCCTCGACCGTCTGGGACTCTCCCTCCTGACTGGCTAAGACAGCAGTGGCGCCACTGCAGGGGACAGGGCCTAACCGCAGCTCCATGTCTTAATGGACACCCTGACCTGCAGCTCGGCTCGGGTGCCCCCCCCATAGCAAGCTGCTTGCTGTGGGGGCACTTGGGAGGAGGGAGGGGCCAGGAGCACCGAAGAGGGACCTGAGAAGAGTAGGATCTGGGCTGCTTTGTGCAAAACCACTGCAACACAGCAGGTAAGTATGACATGTTTTGTTATTTTTAACTAAAAAAAAAAAAAAAAAAACGAGACTTTACAATCACTTTTTAAAGTTTTTTACCTTGAACAGAATATGAAGTAAGATGTAAATTTGTTCACTTTAACCACTTCAATACCCGCCTATTGTAATATGATGTCTGCAGATGGGATCTCCCATCCTGGGCGGGCGTCATATAGCGTCCTCGGCTTCCTGACGGTATAAGGGGCGCGCGCATGCCACCGCATCACCGAGGAGCCAATGCGCGTGCCCGGCGGCGGCGATGTCCATCGGGCACTCGTGATTGCGCAAAAAATAAAAAACGCAGAGGTGATCAAATACCACCAAAAGAAAGCTCTATTTGTGGGTAAAGTGTTGTATGACTGCACAATTGTCATTCAAAATGTTACAGCGCTGAAAATTGGCCTGGGCAGGAAAGGGGTGAAAATGTCCTGTATTGAAGTGGTTAAGCATTTATTTTTTTTATTTTTTTTTTATTGCTATACTATACTGTTATATTCCCCCTGTTTAGGTGACTTCCGAATGATAATTGGTGAAGATAAAAGCAAGGTGATGAATATCGTCAAACCAAACATTGGCCATTTTCAGAAGCTGTACAGTGGCATACTCCAAGAGTGTCCTCAGGCTGTTTATAAACCTACGCTGGGTAAAGTAGAGGTAACCGTCTCTGCGAGGTTTATGATATTTGAAGACATAGTATGAGGGTGGAGGGGCTTGTGCATGTTCTAACATGCCCTGAGAGTAAAAAAAATTTAGCATGGCTAGAAAAAAAAATTGCCAGCATTAGTTTTAAGCGGTTTTAAACCAAAGACAAAGGATACATTTTATTGCAGCTTACCAATTTTTAGGTGTAATGGCTGCAATCCTTTTTTCTTTTTAGGCTTTCTTTTCTTTCTGGTGATCTGGCCAGTACATCTATTTTTCAAAAGATAACGCTGTCCTGCAGAGGTAGCAGTTTGAGGGATGGGGCAAACCATTTAATACTGACAGTGGTGCTTACAATGATCAACATTTATTTATGTAAAACCTTTATCCCAAAAGGCACAAAACTGTTGCTGTAACTGCTTATAAAGTGTAAGCTGGAGTTCACCTTCAAATTGTTAGTGTATCTAAATTTGCTGCTACATCTAACATTTTCCCCCCAGATTCCCCCTATTCCCCCCCAGACTGACAATGCTGCTGTCCAAAGGTGCCCCTTCATCCATAGTGGAGGCACTGCATTATAGGAGGTGTGTTCCAAGCCAGGTCATCAGGTGAAAAACGGGGGGGGGGGGCTAAAAAAACTAAATAAATGCAGCAACCACATTCAGTGATTGGTAAGCAATATATTACCTTTTTGGTTTTGGGCTTAACCGCTTTAAGACCAGCCGCTGTCGTTTGACAGCGGCACAATGACTCTCCTGCGCGAATTGCTGTAGCTGCACGGCGGCTCGCGTAGGCTCAGTTGCGAGCCGCACGTGCTCCCTGCCGGAGCGCGCCCACGGGTTTGGGAGGACTCGATGTTCTCTGGCGGCCCGCAATTGACTTGTACACGGGCAGAACGGGGAAATGCCTATGTAAACAAGGCATTTCATCGTTCTACTGTTCCCAGTGGTCGGTCATCTGTCATGTCCCAGTAAGCCCTTCCCCCACAGGTAGAAACACTCATAGGGAACACAGTTAACCCCTTGATCGCCCCCCAGTGTTAACCCCTTTCCTGACATTTATACAGTAATCGGTGCCTATTTATAGCACTGATCGCTGTATAAATGTCACTAGTCCCAAAAAAGTGTCCGCCGCCATTACTAGTAAAAAAAAAAATAATAAATGCCATAAATTGATTCCCTATTTTGTAGACGCTATGTGCAAACCAATTAATATACGTTATTGCGATTTTGGTAAAAAAAAAAAATTTGTAGAAGAATACATATTGGTCTAAACTGATGAAGAAATTTGTTTTAAAAATAAATGTGGGATATTTATTATAGCAAAAAGTAAAAAACATATATTTATTATTTTTCAAAATTGTCGCTCCCTTTTTTTGTTTATAGCGCAAGAAATAAAAACCGCAGAGGTGATCAAATACCACCAAAAGAAAGCTCTATTTGTTTGGGTACGACGTCGCACTACCGCGTAATTGTCAGTTACCCCCTTAAGGGTCATTAAGGGGGTAAAACCTTCCTGGGCTGAAGTGGTTAATGACGCTTTAAGAAAAAAAAAAATGGACTTCAGCTGCAACACTTTCCAAAACTCCAGCACTGTTCTTTGATGTATCACTTGCTGTGAGCACAAGGCTTCACACGTCCACCCTGGACTTAATACGTTCATTTTTAAATCATCTTTTGTTGAGCTGGGTGGTGCTTGCAGGGCCACCCTTGGCTCAGATTTCATTCTTTACAGTTGTTATTGTCAGTTGTATTCAAAATGAATTGCTTTTGATGGCATCGCACATTTTGTGTTTTTTTTTTTTTTTTCTTAATTTAAAATCGCTGTCTGCTGATCAGAGCAGGCGATGACTGGTCCGTCTCCGCTCTGTTTCTGCAGAGCAAACATGGACAGAGCCTGCTGTGCTCTATGGGCAGTCAGGAGTAAACTGACTCTGCTGTCCATTTACACCCAACTTCCATCTTATCCACCTAAACGGAGGAGAGCAGACCCCTTCTTCTCCCCCTTCTTTTTTTTTTTTTTTTTTTTTAAGGTGGCACATATCGGATTGGAGGTAGACAGCTGTAAACAGACACAAGTCTGTTTACACCCACCTGTCCATAGAGGTGAATGAACCTTCCGATCGGGTCCACCTGATGAACTGACAAGCAGACCTGATCAGACCCCCTGTGTGAAAGGAACCCTATACCACCTGCACTTCACCCTGTTTGAAAATATACCAATGTTTTCTAAGCTGTCGAGTAAAAAAAAAAATAGAAGGGGTATCTGCTACTGGCATAACTCTTACAAGGATTGTCTACTAGCTTCATCAAATTGTAGAGTTCATCATAAACTTTTTTTTTTTCAAAAAAGTTTTTATTGAGCATATTAAAATGTTACATCACAAACATTAAGTATTATATTGACATCAATACCAGTACGTACATATTGCATTATTTCTACTGTAGTGTCTTTAGTATTTGCTGGTGTCATCTCTCCTGGAAACTCTTTCCATTCCTCCAATATTATTTTTGCTCCTTTTTTAAACCAATGTCAAAACTACTCTCGTCCACCGTATTAATCCCCCTCTCTAATTTCTTCACTCATCTACCTCCACTACTCTGTTCCCCATGCTCCTCTAGGGTATCTTTTGAGTCAGTCCACCTAAACCACACCTTTGAGCTTCTTGGGGGGGCCCCCCTTGCCTCATACATCATCCGATATAGAAGCACAGAGTTCATCATAAACTTACATGTGACAGGTACAGTGCATCAGGAAAGGTTTCACAGTGCTTCACTTTTTCCACATTTTGTTATGTTATAGCCTTATTCCAAAATGGATTAAATTCCTTATTTTCCTCAAAATTCTACAAACAGTACCCCATAATGATAACGTGAAAAAAGTTTGTTTTGGAATGTTTTTTGCTAATTTTTCAAAAATAAACAACCAAATAAATCACATGTACATTCACAGCCTTTGCTCAATACTTTGTTGAAGCACCTTTGGCACCAATTACAGACTTGAGTCTTTTTGAGTATGATGCTACAAGCTTGGCACACCTATTTATGGGCAGTTTTTCCCATTCTTCTTTGCAGGACCTCTCAAGCTCCATCAAGTTGGATGGGGAGCGTCTGTGCACTTCAGATCTCTCCAGAGATGTTCAATCGGGTTCAAGTCTGGGCTCTGGTTGGGCCACTAAAGGACATGCACAGAGTTGTCCCATAGCCATTCCTTTGTTATCTTGGCTGTGTGCTTAGGGTTGTTGTCCTGTTGGAAGATGAACTTTTATCCCAGTCTGAGGTCCAGAGCGCTCTGGAGCAGGTTTTGGTGTTTCTGTACATTGCTGCATTCATCTTTCCCTGAATTCTGGCTATTCTCCCAGTTCCTGCCGCTGAAAAACACCCCCACAGCATGATGCTGCCACCACCATGCTTCACTGTGGGGAAGGTATTGACCAGGTGATGAGTGGTGCCTGGTTTCCTGCAGACATGATGCTAGCCATTCAGGCCAAAGAGTTCAATCTTTGTTTCATCAGACAAGAGAATTTTGTTTCTCGTAGTCAGAGTCCTTCAGGTGCCTTTTTGGCAAACTCCAGATGGGCTGTCATGTGCATTTTACTGAGGAGTGGCTTCTGTCTGGCCACTGTATCATACAGGCCTGTTTGAGTGCTGCAGAGATGGTTGTTCTTCTGGAAGGTTCTCCTCTCTCCACAGAGAAACACTGGAGCTCTGTCAGAGTGACCATTGGCTTTTAGGTCGCCTCCCTGACTAAGGCCCTTCTCTTGGAGGAGTCCTGGTGGTTCCAAACTTCTTCCACTGTGCTCATTGGGACCTTCAATTGTGCAGAAATTTTTCTGTACCCTTCCCCAGATCTCTGTCTCCATACAATCCTGTCTCAGTGGTCTACAGACAATTCCTTGGACTTCATGGCTTGGCTTGGTTTGTGCTCTGACATGCACTGTTAACTGTGGGACCTTTATATAGACAGGTGTGTTCTTTACAAATCATGCCCAATCAACTGAATTTACCACAGGTGGACTCCAATCAAGTTTTAGAAACATCTCTCGGATGATCAGTGAAAACACGATGCACCTGAGCTCAATTTTGAGTGTCGTGGCAAAGGCTGTGAATACTTGTGATTTTTTCAATTTTAATACATTGCTGTAATTATGGGGTATTGTTTGAAGAATTTTAAGGAAAATAATGAATTTTAATCCATTTTGGAAAAGCTGTAACACAACAAAATGTGGAAAAAGTGAAGCGCTGTGAATACTTTGCAGATGCACTGTAATTATCACAGGAATGTTACAGAAGCTGGTTGCTGTATCTGGCCAGATTCTGGTATAGTCCATATCGGACTAATTGATTGGGAAGTTGGCCAGTGCTAATATGGTGCACAGGTGTTTTATGATTTGTGTTATATACTAGTCTGTATTTTCATGCCTGAATTATTTTTTTTATCCTAGGTTGATAAAAGCCCAGAGGGCCAGTTTCTCCAACTAATGAATCTGCCAAAGACTTTACAACAACAAATAACAGCTTTTGTGGATCAGCCGGGTAGGAACCGAGACGTAGAAGAGGTATTGTTACAAGTAGCTCTGGACCCCGACTGTGGCATTGTGGTGCAGCAAGGTAAAACCTTTAAAATTAGAGCAGAATACCATTTTCTGTTAATAGCAATTTCATATTTGCAGCATTCAGCTATGTAAAAACCTAGACGCACTGTCCCCTATATTCATATCAGATCCTAAAGCGGAAGCTAAAGTTCCACTGTAAGAAAAAAAAAGGCAAACTTGCAAGCGTATGTCTCTTCTGCAATAAAAGCTATCTTTTCTGCAATAAAATGACTGCTGTCTTCTTCTACGCTGTAAATTGAGCTGCGCATGCACAGCTCAGCTTACAGCGGTGGTCCGGCCTTTGAGTGGCAGGATGACAGCCTGCTGATGCATGCGCAGGTGTGACATCTCCTGCTGGCCAATGACCGTAACCCAGAGGATGATGCCAGCGTCGGAGCCCGAACATTGGACAGGTGAGTATTATGCTTATAGTTCCACTTTAATACTGACTCGCATGAAATTCAGCAGTATTATTATGTAGAGCATAACTGTGTCTTGTACATAAGTATTGCTGGCCATAGACAAGGAGCTGAATGGGGGAAAAAAAAAAAACTATTTCTCCATCTACACAATTGAGATGGATAGAGGAATCCTCCTCCTGGACATTGAATTTTGACAGCAGTGATTCTCCGTTGTCAGAATACACTGATCAGCAGCTGCAGATCAAAAAAGAATTTCCAACAAGCTAATTCGATCAAAGTCGATCGTGAGTGGCCAACACATCAGTCCCTGCTGAACTAGACACATTTCAATCCATCTCTGGCCTGCTTTAGTTTGAAGTGATCTTAAACCCTCAGTTTTTTAGGCACCTTTATCAACTGATTTATTCACTTACTGGGTACGCAGTTTCTTTCTTTTACTTGCAGTATCTTGTGGAGCCAGCCTTGCATGCAGGGACTAGAGCAGTGTCTCCTTACACTATAATCCAATAGAAACACACAGCCCCATAGCCTAAAATGGCAAAGCACTCCCTTGTTCCTCCCTTCTCCAGACTGATTGGCGATTGCAGTGTTCACGCTTTCCTGTGAAGACGGGGAAGTTCAGGGAAGCAGTACTAAGATTGCACGAGACAGCAGCATTGAAAGTGGTAAACTACAAGTGCTGATGTAAAAATTGTAACCTTATCATGCAGGCCGAATGCACATATGCAGCCTCTTGGCGTGTGGGCCTTCACACCGAGTGTCCGCATATATGCGACCCTGTGTAAACCACTTACCCTGCTGAGAGCGCACTCCCAGCACGGTAGCCAGTGGTTAGAAGCTCCTGATGCATGCTAGCGAACGGGAGCTTTCTGATCATGTGACAGCCAATAACAGCGGACACTTGACCCGAATGCATGCCTCCACCTCCCAGTGTTTAGAACCCTTAAAGGGCCGGCGGGAAGAGGTTAATGGTTTACTGGGGAATGATTATTTACTGTGCTCAATGTGTTAATCTAAGCAATGCTGAGGGTTTATTACCATTTTATTGCTGTAACAAAGGATGCCAATAGACATAATAGAGTATTCCCCAGACTTGTTAAAGATGTTTTGTGCAAAAGATAATTGAATAAATTGCAATAATGTCATCTACTGTAAAGCAAATTCATTCAGGAAATACAGATGTAACAGTGCAATAGTGAAATGATGCTTTCAAGTACGGAAATGCTCATGCAAATGATGTATTATCAGCCAACCATCATGAGCTGTAAAGTAGGCTTGCAGAAAAAAAAAAAAAAAAAAAGATTGTCCAGCAGAAAATGGCTGAAAAGTTCAGCTGTCGGATCAATTTTTCTCATGACGTTCAACTACAAAAGATCTTTGATAGAAACTTTCCATGACCTCTTGAGACTTCAAACCTTCAATTTAGAATCGTTTGTTCTGTAATGGCCACAGCATGGAAGAAATTGTGAAATACAGGGGGAATATTTTGCAGCTGGAAACCCTGAAAGATAAAGGAAAGTAGAAAGCAATTTGGCTTGTAGACAGCTTTGCAAAATTTAAAATATTATGAAATGATTCATGTGATGTTGGGTACTAATTCTATCAATCAACTTCAGTACAACCCGCCCTGTTGGGTTTTCTTTGCTTGATTACTGCCGATGGCTATAGCCGCCAGCAGTGATCATTGTATTCTAACAGCGGAGAAACCTCCCACTGTCAGAATACAATAGCGCAGCAGGAGGGATTCCCCCATCAACACTGACTGTTGATCAGGGAATCGAGCAATTTTCCTTCCTTCAACCCATGGTTATGGAAAGAAAATTTCATAATCGATTTCTAACCTAACCGATCACCAGATCTTGTTCAGTTTAAAGTGGTTGTAAAGGCAGAAGATTTTTTTATCTTAATGCATTCTATGCATTAAGATAAAATGCCTTCTGTGTGCAGCAGCCCCCCTAATACTTACCTGAGCCCCATCTCGATCCAGCGATGACTCTCCCTCCTAATTGGCTGAGACAGAGCAGCGGCACCATTGGCTCCCACTGCTGTCAATTAGCCAGTGAGGAGAGAAAGGAGACGGTACAAACTGTGGCATGTCTGAATGGACACACAGAGCTGCGGCTTGGCTCGGGTGCCCCCATAGTAAGCTGCTCGCTGTGGGGGTACTCGGCAGGAGGGAGGGACCTGAGTAGAGGAGGATCTGGGCTGATCTGTGCAAAACCCCTGCACAGAGCAGGTAAGTATGATATGTTTGATTTTTAAAGAAAAAAAAAAAATAACAAGAAATTAGTATCACTTTAAAGGTGTTGTAAACCCTCAAGGTTTTTCACTTTAATGCATTCTATGCATTAAGATGGAAAACCTCCTGTGATGCAGCAGCCTCCCAGAGCCCCCCTTTTTACTTACCTAAACCTGTTTTTTCCAGCAACTGGGCCGAGCCCAGCAGCTCCAGCCGGTTTCTCGGGTCCTGATTGAATAGATTGATAGCAGCGCAGCCATTGGCTTCCACTGCTGTCAATCAAATCCCATGATGCGGGAGCCGGGGGCAGGGCGAGTCCTGCTGTCTGTGTCGATGGACGCAGCATCAGGACACAGGAGCGCGCCCGCACGAGTGCCCCGAGAGAGAGAGCGGCTCTCCAACAGGGCACTCAAGAGGAGGAGCCAGGAGCGCCGCTGAGGGACCCCAGCTGAGGAGGATCGGGGCCACTGTGCAAAACCAACTGCACAGAGGAGGTAAGTATGACATGTTTGTTTTTTGTTTTGTTTTTTGTTGTTTTTTTGTTAGATATCCTTTAAGTGTGCTCCTGAGGCTGATGTTTTATTTGAATTGCCTCATCCTGGAGCATTAATCTGTCGGAGCTCAGATATAGCAAATTAGAGAAGGCCTCAGGGCTTGACTGATACTTCTGGTCACTTATATGTAACAATGAGCTCCTCCAGAAACTTTCTGCCAGGTGTTCTAACTCGTTTCACTTGTAATCATCCTTGATGACAAGCATCAAAACATGGGCCTTCTGACTGATGAAAACAAACATTTCAGTGGCTGAATAGAGCAGCTGCACCACATAGTTAACAATGTTTAGGTATTTAGACAATGTGTCTGTTGCTATCTACATAGAATCTATTCTTCTACTTGGTATATGGATTTTTTTTTTTGTTACATTGTGTCATTTCATACTAAAGCACAGTACATGCTCCATTTTCATCTGGTAGAGTCAAAATTATTAGTTCAGCAAGTCCCCTTACATTGCGATCTTTGAAAGATGCGAAAATATGTTTGCTTGTCCAATCATGTAAGGCTGGGTACACACCATATATTTTTTTTTTTTTTTTTTTTCTTTCATTCAACCCAGTGGGCTGAACGATAAAAAAAACTGACAGATCGCCATACTCACACAAGCAATGTTGGTGCAGCGATCTCCCCCGCTGTGCCTTTGTGTTCTGACAGGGGGGCTCCCCAATACAGAGCACACTGATCAGCGCTCACAGCCATTGTCTGCAAGCGCTGATCTTTGTTTTCCTTATGATCGAGCTCCTGGAATGGAACTCCTTCATAAGTAGGGGGTTTCTTAGAAGTGTAAGAATATATCCTTTTATACTTAAAAGGTAACTCCACTTTCGTGGTAAAATAAAAACAGCAAAAAAACTAATTAATAAAGCATATACAATTGCGACAAGTCTTATTGTAATTGAACGTTAATAAAAATGACCTTTCATTTCATGGACACAAACACACAGGGTTTTACTTCAGAATAACAAAAGGTAGGAATCTGCAACAAAGTTTGTTAAAATCCTTGCAATGTACATAGATCACCCAGAGGGGAACGTTTTTTTTTTTTTTCTCAACAAAAAATGGAGTTGCTCTTTAACCCTTTCCCAGCAACAGTTGGTATAAAAAGTTCCTCATTCTAATGGCCAGTATGGAGGATATGTTAAAGGGGTTGTAAGGTCTCCAAGTCTTTCACCTTAATGGATTTTATCCATTAAGGTGAAAAACCTGTGCCGCTGCTGCCCCCAGAGCCACCTTTTTTTTTTTTTTTTTTTTTTCTCTTACCTGAGCCCTGCCATCCCACAGACTTCCTTTTAGAGGGTCGCTACGTTCATTCTCCATGGTCCCACTATGTAGGAACATAGCCACCCTCTCTTGCTCACTTACGACATGGACTAGGCAGGAGCTATGTAGTATGGGATGTAGTGTGCATAGAGCAGTGCCCATGACCACAACCATTGTACACTGCTTGTTTCAAACAAAGACCATAGCTAGTGTGAACGAAACTTTAGGTATTACAGCCCCTGCATCATTTCTTGCCTTTCCTGTATAGATTCTGGGAAATGCAGAAAGTTATCTCTCCTACAACTGCAAAAACGTGGCATGAATGACATTTCAGTAGGATAGTGATATTCCCTAATTCATTTCAGCAGCAGGTGGGTGGAGATGGGAACCCAAGTGCAGAGATCTGCAGATCTGAGGATTCCAGAGGTATAAGATGCTTGTGGATGGCATAGTCCCTGAGCAGTTGCTTAAAATTACAATAAAAGTTTGGAGTGGACCTAAATAGTCTTTAGATAAGGAAATGCGGCCATTTAATTATTTTCCTTCCATTTCGTCAAATGATTTTCAGATATGGAGCAATTGTAATTAAAGTGTGAATGGAAATGAGTTGCCCTTTAGTTTCACGCACAGTTTACAATACTTGCCTGTGATGGGTAACATCTGTTTTCTGCTTCTTTTACAGCTATTTTTGGCATAGTGAAATCGTTCAGTTTGACTCAGAGCACCAAAGGGATATTTACTGCTGGTAAGAGCTCAGTAACTAATCTGCCTGGCTACCGTGTACCACCACTTGCTGTAAATGGGATCACTGATGATCTTTTCTGTCTTGTTTTTCCATTATACAGTATTTCATAAAACCGCCACCGTTTATACTGCATTTGACTAAAGTGTAGCTTTTCTTCCTCCCCCCCCCCCCCCCCCCTTTTTTTTTTTTAAGTTATTAGTGAAGGATTAGAAACCCCTCCAGGTTTCCATTGCTTTTTGTGTCCCCACTAGCAATATTTACCCTTTTGTTTCTCCTGTTGACCATTGTCACCTGGACTTAAAAGTAAGAGAAAGTTTCCAAAACGTTGAAATATTCCAGCCTGCTCTGCTGAAAACTTGTCCCTGTTCACATATAGGTGTTTTAGAATCGCGGCACAACGCACACTTGGGTGCCATGGATGAGTGGCACCCCAAACGCAGCGCCATTTTGCCGTGACAAAACACGCATGTGAAATCGCATCTGGCTCAAGGCCAAAATTTTATCTTCGAGCTTCTTTGGCGTAAGAGATGCGCATAGGGCAGCCTGTTCAAGTGAATGGGCTGCCCTATGCATGACATGCATTTTCACCTGTGAACCACACTTTTTAGATTCTAGCAGGAACTCGCATTTTTACTAAACGATACAGGGCCTATGAGGAGTTTTCCTTTCACTTCCCGTGGTCTGTGTTTTTAATTATTTCCCAAATATTCCAAGTAAAAGAGGTGACTAGGCTAGGAGGGAAGTCTGCTATAATTTGCATGCATACTTACACTTTTACATTTTAGGGGATGCTCTGCAGATTCAGTTGAACTTTAAAGTATATGCCTGAATCACACCAGTATGACTTGTCATGCGACTTGACAGTTCAAAGTCCATTTGCGGCAAATCAAGGTTCTAAACTATTTCTGCGCGATTTCAGTGAGACTTGCGTTGACCACTGTTACATTAAAGTCGCACATGTTGGCAAGCTGCACGTAAAATCGCACCGATAGTGGGCTTTGAAGTAGCGCAACTTCAAAGCTGCACTAGTGAACCAGGGCTAAAAGCAAAGCTTTTTTGTTTTGGTTTTGGATGGAGTGGAGAGGGATTACAACACCTATTAGGTTTGTATTACTGTTTGTGCCGCCCATTAGCAAGATTTGTCTTGTCTACCATTATCATTGAAAGTAAACGTAAAAGAAAATCCCAAATTTTGGGTTGTCCCCAGAAAAGTAATTGCGTGCAAACCATATGCAATGTCTGTGCGGTGCGACTTGAGCCTTTCATTTTGTATGGCTCAAATCGCACCGTATTCACACCAATATGATACAGGACCCTTTTTTTTTTTTTTTTATTGCCACACTGGAATCGTATCACATGGGTGTTTACAATGCATTTTGCTAGCTGTTTTGGGGTGTCTTTAAACACTTCTGGACCGCACATATACTGCAGCGGGACGGCTACGCGAATCAACGTACCTGTACGTCAGTCCATGCATGAGATACAGTGCACCCGTGGACTCGATGTCTGCTAGCCACTCGCGATTGTGGTACAGAGAGGCAGAATGGGGATCTGCCTATGTAAACAAGGTGGACCCCTTTTCTAACAGGGGATAACACTGGGATCTGCTGTTCCTAGTGATCAGGAACAGCGATCTCTGTGTTGTCCCAGTAAGCCAGTCCCCCACCCCCCCACCCCACACAGTTAGACCGAACACACCCAGAAAACACAGTTAACCTCTTGATCGCCCCCTAGTGTTAACCCCTTTCCCTGCCAGTATCATTTCTATATACATTTTATCAGTGCATTTTTTGTAGCACTGATCAATGTAGTAATGTCTGAAAACGTTCCAAACGCATAGCCTGGATCCACCACTTAAACTGTCAAATAGTATATGTTCATATAAATAAATTGTTTCTCAACCAGTCACCACATAGGCATTGCTATGTGGTGCAGTCCACGTGTCCAAGCCACACATAAACAAAAGGAAGAAAGCCTACCAAGAAGCTCACTTCAGTGGCACATGTGAATAAAAATACGGTTGAATAAAAATATTTTATTGTAGAAAACACACCATCAAAATCACAAAACAAAATTCAGTGAATAACCTTCCAAAACAATATTAAAATGACAACGTTGTGATGATATGGAAATCGTAGCTGCGCACGCACCCATTCGTTCAATCAATCACACTTCCAATTGGTCTAATGTCTAAGAAATTAAGTAATTGGGCTTGTTGGACCTTAAAAAAAGTGGCATATCAGTCCAATGTTCCTTAGAACCAAGAGGGGGGGGGAGTGTGTATGAAGTACACCTGTATTTAGGCGGGTGCTGGCTTGTAGATTGAGAATTGGTGAGGGGGATCAGTCACAATACATATGGGCAGGATGCTCACTGAGGCATGATGGTTAACTGGCTGATACAGACTAGATATGTCAAAAATCAGTCTGGGGGGAGTCGCCCACTTTGGGCTAGATTACTGGAGGAAAGCTCATATGTTAAGAGGGAGGAGAGTGGGAAGGGAGAATTGAAAGCGGGGGGGGGGGGGGAAGCCGCTCCACCTGTGCAGCACTATCAGCTTCTGCTGGTATCCCACAAGAGTAATGAAAAGATCTCACCACCTCCGCTGTCTCCACTGTGCATCCACCTCTCACTCCTGGCTCCACTTGGTAAGCCTCCAGATGCACTGTATATCGCTGTAATCGCGGTGTCACTGACTCCACATTTGCCTCCAGAGGTCACTTCACCTCCACCTCTCAAACCGCACTTGCCGCGGGCAGCGATCCCATGAACGTTACGTATGCAATGTCACGTTGACGCGTTTCGTTAGCCAAACACTGCAAACTTCTTCAGAGCAAGGACGGGTCAGTTGTGAGTGACTTAAATATCCATGTTAAAGATGCAGTATCCTTTCCTAACCACTGGGGGTCTCATAGTCAGTCATTCTCCTCCTTGGATCATTCAGCACGCTGATAATAGTCAATTAAAAACACCATTGGTTGCACTTGGCTGCCGCCATGGAATTAACGGATGTATTGTGACTGATCATTCTCTATAGGATTGCTAATTCTCAATCTGCAAGCCAGCACCCACCAATATACAGGTGTACTTCATACACACTCCCCCCCCCCCCCCTTGTTCTAAGGAACAAGCCCAATTATTTAATTTCTTAGACATTAGACCCATTGGAAGTGTGATTGATTGGATGGGTGCGTACGCAGCTGCGATTTCCATATCATGACAGCGCTGTCTTTTTAATATTGTTTTGGAAGGTTATTCACTGAATTTTGTTTTGTGATTTTGATGGTGTGTTTTTCTACAATAAAATACTTTTATTCAACCGTGGTGTGCCACTGAAGTGACCTTCTTGGTAGGCTTTCTTCCTTTCAATGCAATAATGTCACTGGTCCCCAAAAAGTGTCACCTTGGGGTTAGATTTGTCCGCCACAATGTCGCAGTCTAGCTAAAAATCGCAGATAGTCGTCATTACCAGGAAAAACCATTAAAAAAAAAAAAAGTCCATAAATCTGTCCCATAGTTTGTAGACATCATAACTTTTGCGCAAACCAATCAATATATGCTTTTTGCGATTATTTTTGGTAAAACATTTTTTCTTTAAAAATGTAGAATACATATTGGCCTAAACATTTTAGTATTGTTGACATTTTTGCAGATAAAAAAAGAAAAACTGAAATATCACATGGTCCTAAGTATTTAGACCCTTTGCTCAGTATTAGTAGAAGCACCCTTTTGATCTAATACAGCCATGAGTCTTTTTGGAAAAGATGCAACAAGTTTTTCACACCTGGATTTGGGGATCCTTTGCCATTCCTTTTTGCAGATCCTCTCCAGTCCTGTCAGGTTGGATGGTAAACTTTGGTGGACAGCCATTTTGAGCATCTCTGGAGAGACCTAAATTGGGTTTAAGTCAGGGCTCTGGCTGGGCCATTCAAGAACAGTCACGGAGTTGTGAAGCCACTCCTTTGTTATTTTAGCTGTGTGCTTAGGGTCATTGTCTTGTTGGAAGATAAACCTTCGGCCCAGTCTGAGGTCCTGAGCACTCTGGAGAAGGTTTTCGTCCAGGATATCCCTGTACTTGGCCACATTCATCTTTCCCTCGATTGCAACCAGTTGTTCTGTCCTTGCAGCTGACAAACACCCCCACAGTATGATGCTGCCACCATCATGCTTCACTGTTGGGACTGTATTGGACAGGTGATGAGCAGTGCCTGGTTTTCTCCACACATACCGCTTAGAATTAAGGCCAAAAAGTTCTATCTTGGTCTCATCAGACCAGAGAATCTTATTTCTCACCATCGTTGAGTCCTTCACGTGTTTTTTAGCAAACTCCATGCGGGCTTTCATGTGTCTTGCACTGAGGAGAGGATTCCGTCTGGCCACCCTGCCATAAAGCCCTGACTAGTGGAGGGCTGCAGTGATGGTTGACTTTCTACAACTTTCTCCCATCTACTGAATGAATCTCTGGAGCTCAGCCACAGTGATCTTTTGGCTTCTTCTTTACCTCTCTCACCAAGGCTCTTCTCCCCTGATGGCTCAGTTTGGCCGGACGGCCAGCTCTAGGAAGGGTTCTGGTCATCCCAGACGTCTTCCATTTAAGGATCCTGGAGGCCACTGTGCTCTCAGGAACCTTAAGTACAGCAGAAATTTTTTTGTAGCCTTGGCCAGGTCTGTGCCTTGCACAATTCTGTCTCTGAGCTCTTCAGGCAGTTCCTTTTGACCTCATGATTCTCATTTGCTCTGACATACACTGTGAGCTCTAAGGTCTTATATAGACAGGTGTGTGGCTCTCCTAATCAAGTCCCATCAGTATAATAAAACACAGCTGGACTCAAATGAAGGTGTAGAACCATCTCAAGGATGATCAGAAGAAATGGACAGCACCTATGTTAAATATGAGTGTCACAGCAAATGGTCTGAATACTTAGGACCATGTGATATTTCAGTTTTTCTTTTTTAATAAATCTGCAAAAATGTCAACAATTCTGTGTTTTTCTGTCAATATGGGGTGCTGTGTGTATATTAATGAGGAAAAAAAAATGAACTTAAATGATTTTAGTTAATGGCTGCAATATAACAAAGAGTGAAAAATTTAAGAGGGTCTGAATACTTTCCGTCCCCACTATGTGTGTATGTTTTATATGTATGTTTTATATATATATATATATATATATATATATATATATATAAATTTTAGTTTTTTGGGATAATTTTTTTTTTTTTTTTTTTTTGTTTATAGCACAAAAAATTAAAAACCGTACAATTGTCAGTTTAAGCGATGCAGTGCTGTATCTCAAAAATGGCCTGGTCATTAGGGGGTAAATCCTTCTTCTCCTTCCAGGGCTGAAGTGGGTAAATTAACATTGACACGCGCAGCAGATCGCATGAATGCTGTGCAAATTCAATTCGATGCATTGCAGGAAATGCACAGAATTCACTGCATTTCCTGCATCGCGTATATGTAAGCCGAGGCTCAGTGCTTAGTAAAAAATGAAGTCACTGTGAAATTCAACTCTCCAGCATCTACCAACAACTTAAATTTCACTTTTAGGTAGACTTGCCCTTTAGAGGCTCCTGTGCCAAAAAAAATAATAAATGTACATTTTATTTCCTGCATAAACGTGTGCATTTATTTTTATATAAAGGTGAACCTAGCTTTTTAGCAACCCTTAGACCTTAGGAGATCAGATTTCCATACACAGTCTTCCATCCCTTAGGCACATTGATAATCCCATGGCTCATGACCTCACCTGAAGCAATGCTTTGACATATGTTATATATCTTCTTTTGTGACAAAGATTTATGGTAATATTCAGTGTTAGTATCACCTCTAAAAATGCTAAGTTATGTTTTTCTGAGTGGTGTTTTTTTTTTTTTTTTTTCTGTAATATTGTAGTACTGCTGCTGTTCCTTTTGAGAATCGTTCCGCCCAGTGATCATGTTTCAGTATTGTCCTCTGTGACCATTTTACTATTCTTCCTGCTTAGTCCAAACGGAACACAATGTATTTGATTTCACTAGCATCATCTGTTCTTTATTTAACAGAAAAGCTGCAGTTCATTTTATTTTTACCAAACATTTAATCTCCTTTTGTTAGGACATTTTATAGAAAGTATTTGCATTCTATTTCAGATTGTGAAATTGTCCCTTTATCTCATTAAAGTGACACTGAACTCTGGTTAAAAAATATTCTTTTAAAGGATAAGGTGGTTGTGGTGGTTTTTTTTTTTTTTGTTTTTGTTTTTGTTTTTTTATATAGTCTCCCCATTTTCAGGGGCTCAAATATAATTAGACAAATGAATATAATCGTTAAAAAAATGTAATTTTGTATATTTTGAGAATCCTTTTACTGGTAATGACTGCCTGAAGTCTGGAACCCATGGACATTACCAAAGACTGGGTTTCCTCCTTTCTGATGCTTTGCCAAGCTCTAAGTGCAGCTGTCTTCAGTTGTTCTTTGTTTGTGGGTCTTTCTGCCTGTAGTTTTGCCTACAAGTGAAATGCATGCTCAATTTATCAGGTGATTTACTCGGCCATTGCAGAATATTCTACTTCTACTTCTTTTCCTTCAAAAGCTCCTGGTATGCTTTAGCAGTGTATTTTGGATCATTATCCATCTGTAAAGCTGGGTCCAATCAGCTTTGCTGCATTTGGCTGAATCTGGGCTGACAGTATATCTCTAAACACTGCAGAAATTCATCCGGCTGCTTCTGTCTTCTGTCACATCACCAATGACCCAGTGCCACTGGAAGCCATGCATCTTAGTTTCGTCTGTCCAAAGACTGCTTTTCCAGAACTGGTCTGGCTTTTTTAGATTTTTTTTTTTTTTTTTTTGGCAAAGTCTAATCTGGCTTTTCTATTCTTCAGGCTTATGAATGATTTGCACTTGTGGTGAATCCTCTGTATTTGCTTTTGTGAAGTCTTCTCTTGATTGTAGACTTTGACAACGATGTGCCGACCTCCTGGAGAGTGTCCTTCACTTGTCTGGATGTTGTGAATGGGTTTTTCTTTACCATAGAGAGGATCCTGCAATCATCCACCACTGTTGTCTTACGTTGACGTCCAGGCCTTTTTATATTGCTGAGCTCACCAGTGCATTCTTCTTTCCTCAGAATGTACCAAACTGTTGATTTGGCCACTCCTAATGTTGCTGATATCTCTCTGATGGATTTGTTTTGTTTTTTAAAGCCTTACAATGGCCTGTTTCACTTGCATGGACAACTCCTTTTGAATGCATGATGTACAGTGCCTTGCAAAAGTATTCACCCCCTTGGCTTTTTACCTATTTTGTTACATTACAGCCTTTAGTTCAATGTTTTTTTAATCTGAATTATATGTGATGGATCAAAACACAATAGTCTAAGTTGATCTCGTAAAATATATACATAAAACTATTTTTCAGAAATAAAAAAAACTGATAATTGGCATGTGCGTATGTATTTACCCCCCTTTGTTATGAAGCCCATAAAAAGCTCTGGTGCAACCAATTACCTTCAGAAGTCATATAATTGGTGAAATGATGTCCACCTGTGTGCAGGGTCACATGATCTGCCATTACATATACACATCTTTTTGAAAGGCCCCAGAGGCTGCAACACCTAAGCAAGAGGCACCACTAACCAAACACTGCCATGAAGACCAAGGAACTCTCCAAACAAGTAAAAGACTATGTTGTTGAGAAGTACACGTCGGGGTTGGGTTATAAAAAAAAATCCAAACATTTGATGATCCCTAGGAGCACCATCAAATCTATTATAACCAAATGGAAAGAATATGGCACAACAGCAAATATGCCAAGAGACGGCTGCACACCAAAACTTATGGACTGGGCAAGGAGGGCATTAATCAGAGAGGCAGCACAGAGACCTAAGGTAACCCTGGAGGAGCTGCAGAGTTCCACAGCAGAGACTGAAGTATCTGTACATAGGACAACAATAAGCCGTATGCGCCATTGAGTTGGGCTTTATGGCAGAGTGGCCAGAAGAAAGCCATTACTTTCAGCAAAAAACAAAATGGCACGTTCTGAGCTTGCGAAAAGGCATTTGGGAGACTCCCAAAATGTATGGAGGAAGGTGCTCTGGTCTGATGAGACTAAAATTGAACTTTTTGACCATCAAAGAAAACGCTATGTCTGGCGCAAACCCAACCCAACACATTCCGTCAACCCAAGAGCACCATCCCCACGGTGAAACATAGTGCTGGAAGCATCATTCTGTGGGGATGTTTTTCAGCAGTCGGGACTGGGAAACTGGTCAGAGTTGAGGGAAAGATGGATGGTGCTAAATACAGGGGTATTCTTGAGCAAAACCTGTACCACTCTGTGTGTGATTTGAGGCTAGGACGGAGGTTCACCTTCCAGCAGGACAATGACCCCAAACACACTGCTAAAGCAACACTTGAGTGGTTTAAAGAGAACAATGTAAATTTGTAGGAATGGCCTAGTCAAAGCCCAGACCTCAATCCAATACAAAATCTGTGGTCAGACTTAAACATTGCTGTTCACAAGCACAAGCCATCGAACTTGAAGGAGCTGGAGCAGTTTTGCAAGGAGGAATGGGCAAAAATCCCAGTGGTAAGATATGGCAAGCTCATAGAGGCTTATCCAAAGCAACTTGGAGCTGTGATAGGCACAAAAGGTGGCTCTACAAATTATTGACTTTAGGGGGGGTGTATGGTTTTGCACATTGACTTTTTCTGTTATTTTGTCCTATTTGTTGTTTGCTTCACAATAAGGCCTCATGCACACAAGACACTGTTAAACACGCGTTCAGAGGGAGTTGGACATTTTTTTTTTTTCAACTGCCCCTGAACCCATTCAATGTTATCCTATGTGACCATGTAAACGGTCTCATTTTTTTTGGTGTTTTTAGGCAGTTGCGTTTAACCTAGTTTTTCCAGAAGCAAAAAAATGGGTTCAGGCGCAAAAGTTTTCCACGTTTCAGACGCCAAACGCGGTTAAACGCCGGTACCGCGTTTAGCCGTGTTTGCGTTTTTATAAGTGTTTTACGACCCGACTTTGGGGCCCCATATCTCGGGGCCACTTGGTGCTAGGAACCCGAAATTTGGTGTGCAATTTGGGGTTCCTAGCATAAAGTGGCCCCAAGATACGGGGCCCCAAAGTCGGGTCACAAAATGTCATCCTCTGCTGCAGAAAAGTGCTTGACATTTTGCGACCTGACTTTGGGGCCCCATATCTCAGGGCCACTTGGTGCTAGGAACCCCAAATTTGTGATAACACAGTTGGACTAACACTATAACATATCCAAATTTGGGGTTCCTAGCACCAAGTGGCTCCGAGATACAGGGCCCCAAAGTTGGGTCACAAAATGTCATTATCTGCTCTACAGACGCTTCTAAATGCAAACGCGGCTAAATGCGGCATGCAAACACGGCAAAACGGGCGTTTCTAAACGCCAGTTTCAGCTTTTAAAAACGTGTTCAGCAGAGTTTGCATCGGCGTCTCGTGTGCACGAGGCCTAAAAAAAAATCTTTAAAGTTGTGGGCATGTTTTGTAAATTAAATGATGCAAATCCTCAGACAATCCATGTTAATTACAGGTTGTGAGGCAGCAAAACACGAAAAATGCCAAGGTGGTGAATACATTTGCAAGGCACTGTAGGTTCACAGCAATATATTTCAACTGCAAATACCACACTTGATCAACTCCAGACCTTTCACCTGCTTATTTGATTAAGAAATAGCGAAGGAGTAGCCCACACCTGGCCATGAAACAGCTTTGGATTTAATTGTCCAATTACTTTTGGACTCTTGAAAAACGGGGGATGGCTATTCTTAAGAGCTGTATTTCCTAAACCCTTCCTCCAGTTTCGTTGTACATACCCTCCAAATTAAACCTGAGAGTGTACACTTTCAGCCCATATTCAAGCTATAGTAATATAATGGATATGTTTTGTTAAATACCCGAAAAAAACTAAAATTGTGCCTGTGTCCAAATATATATGGACCTAACTGTATATGTAGAGGTAAAATAGGTAAGTATATACATCTTTCTTACACAGGTTAGTTAGCATAGTTGGTAGGAAGGGGAGGGAATATATTTTAAGACTATTTTTAGGTTTAGTCTGAAGTTCTACCTTAAGCTGCCCATATACTGTTTGAATTCTGACTGGCTCTTGATAAACTGGCCAAAATTTGCTTTGTGAGTGGCTCTGTCTGCAACCCTCCCACCTGTCATCCTGCAACTGAAATACCCAAGGAGTTGGAGCGGAAGATTGTAGGCTGAACAGTAGCAGCATTCAATCAGACGCAGCAGCTGTTTGGGTATTCAGATGGCTATCTGCACTGTATAGCTTTTTAAAAAGAAATGTGTTCAGCCTATGCATTCTCTGTTTTTATGGCCAGCCTAAAGACCTTTCCGCTTTGCCCATGCAATGGCCCTGTATCAACAGGCTTTGGGCTTATGTTGATGGCATCAGGATCATTCAAAATGTAATTTTCATTTGACTTGTAGTTCACTTCCTTCTCACCTGCATTTGACCTGCTTAGGTGTGATTTGCATTCCCATAGACTTGTAAAGGAATGCAAAACCCATTCCTTTACAAGTCTTTATTTTCACTTTTCCAGTACCTGGTGCTTCTGTGAGAGCATGCAAATTCCTACTAATGATGCTTTGCTCATGCCTAGCAGCCAGTTGCACAACTTTCATATGATGGAATGGGTGATTACTGTTTACTTTAAGACTTGACACCAGTTGATGCAGGTTAAGAAAGGAGGTTATCTAAAAGCAGAAGAATGGGCTTTATACTGACCCTGTCACTTTGGTGTATGTATAACCAAAACATTTTTATTTGGATAGAGTAGTGAAGGGGTTAAAAACGTTTTTTTTACAAAGATTTCCCTTCACTTTCTGTTATGGAGATTGCAACAGGAAGTGAGCGATAATCTAAGCATCACGTGATGGGAAGGCCCTTCTTGGATGGTTGGTACTGGAACTGGTGTCCCTTTGGAATTTTTACTCTGATCTCTTCTTCTTCTGGTGCAATAGGGTGAATTTAACCAGTGGGCACACAGACAGCAGTAAAAACTTTTAAATGAGTTTTTAAATCTCCCCTATACTTTTCAAAATTTAAGTCAGCCACAGACAAAGCAATTTTCTTTCCCGCAACCATGGTGGGAGTGGCAGGAAAGAAAAATCGCTCAATTACTGTTGATGGGGGAATCCTTCCCATAGAGCCCTATCAGGAGCACACAATTACTGCTAGTGGCTGTAATGGCAGCTAGCAATAAGCGTGTGTAAAATCCAACAAGCTGGTTGTACCCAAGTTGATCGATTGAGCCATTTTGTGTGCTTTTCTCCTAGTGTCACTAATGCCCTGTACACACGAGAGGATTTTTTGACCGGACTGGTCCGACGGACCGAATCCGGCGGACAATCTGACCATGTGTGGGCTTCAGCGGACTGTTTCTGTCGAAAATCTGACGGACTTTAGATTTGGAACATGTTTCAAATTTTTACGTCGGAACTCCGCCGGACCCAGTTCCTATCGAAAAATCCGCTTGTCTATATGCTAGTCCGATGGACGAAAACCGACGCTAGGGCAACTATTGGCTACTGGCTATGAACTTCCTTATTTTAGTCCGGTTGTACGTCATCACGTACGAATCCATCAGACTTTGGTGTGATCGTGTGTAGGCAAGTCCGTTCGTTCGAAAGTCCGTCGGAAAGACTGTCGGACCTTTGTTGTAGAAAAGTCCGCCGTGTGTACAGGGCATTAGTGTTTAAAGTGGTTGTAAACCCTATTACACCACTTTTACCTACAGGTAAGCCTATAATAAGTCTTACCTGTAGGTTCCGTGACTATCTCCTAAACTTGGACAGTTTAGGAGATATTCACTGTATTCGCTCGTGCCGTTTCTTTAATAGCTGCACTGTGACCGGCGGAGTGACGTAATCGCAGCTCGGCCAATCACAATGTCGTAGCCCGCAAACCCGGAAACGACTCCGGGAGACATGTCACCGGTCACAGCGGTGTGCGGGGACAACTGCAACAGCTTCAATCTTATGGTAAGTATTTCATAATGAACTAGTATGCGATGCATACTAGCTCATTATGCCTTTGTCTTGCAGGGGTTTTTTTTTTTTTTTCTTTTCTTCTGAGTTTACAACCGCTTTAATAACCATGCTGTGAGTCAGGTCATCTAATGTAGAACATTAGTAATTTCTACAAAATGCACACAATGTGCCTAGTGTGTGTGTGTGTGTGTGTGTGTGTGTGTGTGTGTGTGTAGTTATGTCTTATATAATTTTCTCTTTAATGTCTATTAAATGCTCTTTTGCCAGTGATAAACAAGTGTAATTTTTAATTTAGGTCATGTAATTAGATATTTCTTTAGCAGTGTTCCATATTACAGAAAATTATGGTACAAACATACTCTATATTGAGTTGTTATATTGGAGGTCAGCTTTACAGACCAGGCACAGTGCTTAACCCCTTCCCACCTGCCATCTGTATATAAACGTATACCCAGTGCCAAGAGAACGTTTATATAAGGTTAAGGCTGGGCATAGATGGGTAGTTTTTTGTTTTTTTTTCTCTTTTTTGATCAGACAGTGGGCTGATCGAATAGAATGAACGGATTCTCCCATCCACACAGGTGAGGAATCCTCCCCGAAGTGCTATTGCATGCTGACTGTGGGGACTCCTATGTCAGAATACACTGATCAGTGCTGCAGCCACTAATCTACTGAAAATTTTCCAACATTCCCGTTTCACAAAAGTTAAAGGGGTTGTAAACCCTCATGGTTTCTCACCTTAATACATTCTATGCCCCACCCCCCCTTCCCCCACTTTTTCTTACCTGAACCCAATCCTTCCAGACGAGCACAGCAGCTTCAGCCGCTGTCTTGGGGCCTCATTGAATAGACTGATAGCAGCAGGGACCACCAGCTCCCACTGCTGTCAAACCAATTCTGTGACACGGGAGCTGGGTGGCGGGGCTGAGCCCTGCTGTTTGTGTCAATGGTTGGCAGAAGCGGGACTCAGAAGGGCGCCTGCACGAGTGCTCCCATGGAATGCGGCTGTCCGAGGGGGCACTCGAGAAGAGCAGGAGCGCCGCAGGGGAACCCCAGTAAAGGAGGATCGGGGCCACTCTGTATGCAAAACCCTTGCACAGCAGAGGTAAGTATATGACATGTTTGTTATTAAAAAAAAAAAAAAATGAAGCGTAACGATCCCTTTAACCGGTTCCCGACCGGCGCACGCCGATGTACTTTGGCAAAATGGCACGGCTGGGCAAATGGGCGTACCCATACGTCCCTTTAAATTTGCCGCCGTGCCATTGCGTGCTCGCGCTGGCTGGGAGCTCCATGAGTCAGGTTGCGGTTCCCACGGACTCGATCGCCGCGGGGATACCCGTTATCGCCTCAAGGAGAGGAAGAACGGGGAGATGCTAATGTAAACAAGCATCTCCCCGTTCTGCCTAGTGACGGTGTCACTGATCTCTGCTCCCTGTGATCTGGTGCAGAGATCAGTGACGTGTCAAACGTAGCCACGCCCCCCCACAGTTATAATCACTCCCCAGGACATACTTAACCCCTACACTGCCCCCTAGTGGTTAACCCCTTCACTGCCAGTGTCATTTACACGGGAATCTGTGCATTTGTATAACACGGATTGCTGTATAAATGACAATGGTCCCAAAAATGTGTCAAAAATGTCCGATGTCGCAGTCATGATAAAAATCGCTGATTGCTGCCATTACTAGTAAGAAAAAAAAATTAATAAAAATGCCATAAAACTATCCCCTATTTTGTAAACGCTATAACTTTTGTGCAAACCAATCAATAAACGCTTATTGCGGTTTTTGTTTTTTTGGGGGTTTTTTTTGGGTTTTTTTTACCAAAAATATTTAGAAGAATACGTATCGGCCTAAACTGAGGAAAAATGTTTTTTTTATATATTTTTTGGGGATATTTATTATAGCAAAATGTAAAAAGTAATGCGTTTTTTTTTTTTTTTTTTTTTTCAAAATTGTCCCTCTTCTTCTTTTTTTTTTTTGTTTATAGCGCAAAAAAAAAACACAGAGGTGATCAAATACCACAAAAGTAAGCTCTATTTGTGGGGGAAAAAAAGGACATCAATTTTGTTTGGGAGCCACGTCGCATGACCGCGCAATTGTCAGTTAAAGCGACGTAGTGCCGAATCGCAAAAAGTGCTCTGGTCTTTGGCCAGCAAAATGGTCTGTGGCTTAAGTGGTTAATTGCAAGAACGGCCATAGATGGATTTGAAATTCAGCCTGTTTGATCTACAGTATCTATGGCCAGCTTAACTTTTCCCTCGGCAGCACCCTCTGCAGATCCTTCTGGTCCCTAGGCAGGAAGGCAGGAGCTACAGACTGCTGCGGTGAAGCTGTAGGATTTGATCAGTAACCATACTGTTACAATTCTGGCCTTTCTTGACCATTTCACTGCACTACTGCTGCGGCAGTGTGGTGTGAGGATGAAAACAAACCTTTGGCCGATGTAGCTGCCATATTTGTTTTCTTCTGTGCTGCATCTTCTTCAGTAGAAGTGGTCAGGTAACTATATACATACTAAAACAGAAAACTCCAAACCCTCTTGCACTCAGACAAGGGTGCTTCAGGTGATATATTGTCAAGTAATGTTTTACTCGATGTAGCCTTCCTCAGATTGGGTAATCTTCAATACACTCGCAAAAAAACACACCCAGGAGGGTGCAACCTCCTAGCGCATTACCACCATAACCAATTATTGAATCTCTTAAACCTTTACATACTTGCGGACATGATTAAAAACCGGCATATATAACAACAATTTGCCTGAAATCCATGCAGGTTCCCCTGTACAGTGAAAATAAGACTGGTAGCGGGAATGGAGTGAATTTTAAAGTGCTGATATCCTAACATATTTCAGGTACTGGGAGCTGGAGGTAGAAGGAATTTATGCAGGTTTACGGTAGAAACAGCAAGTGTGGTAAATTGGCTGAAAATAACACGGGAAGCTGGATCCTGGTCCTGGAGTCCTGCTTTTACTGTTTGTATAGCATAGCGGTGGGTTGAGAACCACTGGATTGACTGAAGTGCTCACTTATGTGAGATGCCATTATTTCTTTTATTTTGCTTTATAGTGAACTTTTGAGTGTTTTGTGTTTTGGGAGCATGGTATCTTAACTTTTGCTTTCCTCTCTCTGTGGTCATTATTTGTGATGCTGCAAAGTCCCTCTTTTAAGGTTTTCTAATCCCATATTCACTGTTTTGTTTGCTTTAAAGCCCAACTTGGTCTCAGAAATAGACATGCATACAGATAGACATTATTCCAGCAACCTCCATTTCCATACCATTGCCTCTCCTTTCATTGTACAGTCCAATAGGCTCCAGAATAAGACCTAGTGCACTCAGTAATCAGCACTCAATAACGGACCTAGTCTGACATACAAGTCTGAGGACATTTGTGCTGAGGATGTGGCTGTGCTGGCATAGAGCACTGGAGGGTATAAAATATTTTTTTAAGGCATCTCTAACCAAAAAGTGGTCACAGATCATAACATACAGGGGAACAGGGCTATAGTGATAAAAATGTAAGACATTCTTTTGGGATGTAAGGCTCTTGTTTACGGAACATCTTGCCCCAGTGAATGCAATTTCAGCTTTTTAGTGCGCGCACAGAAGGCACTGGGGCAGGACCCAGCCCTGCTATCTGGAGTCTGTCAGAGTCTATGGAAGGCTGATATACGATGAAGGTGGACAAGGCTGAACACTGTACCAAGTAGTACTTGTGTTTTGGGCCCTATGCATTCAGAGACAAATGCGCAGAATGCAGGTATTTTGCTTTCCAGACATTTTGTCTCTGAATACATAGGGTCTTAACACAAGTGCCACTCAGCACAGCATTCAGCCTCAGCGTATTTCGGCTTGCCATAGACTTTGATGGTGCAGTTGCTCCTCCGGGGTGCACTAAAACACCAGGATTGCATGCACAGAGGCTAGACGTCCTGTGTGCAAGGAGCCTTAAGGGTAGGTGTGCAGACAAAAAAAACTTTATCGCCCTGCCTGCTGGCCTAAACTAACACACCCCCAGCTGCGGTTCTACCTGAGTAGGACTGTCAGATCATGAAAGGATTAAACTTCTATGAGTGTACTGGGTGCCCAAAATAATATAAATGTTGTGCATGAGGATTACAAACGCGTTTAGCGCTCAGACTTAACCCTACGCAGCTGGTTGTGACACTCTGTCTATGGCTAGCATTAATTTCCTAATGTGGATTTAGAGAGTTTAGTTGCATTTTAGGATTTAAGGGATTTACTCTTTGCCATTAATGGAATTAATGGATCAGTATAGAGATCATTTAAAGAGGATCTTCAGCCGCCCCCCCCCCCCCCCCCCCCAAAAAAAAAAAAGTCAGCAGCTACAAATACTTTGACATTTTAATAAAAAGATACTGACCTGTACAGGGTTCCAGGACCGTCCTCACCCAGGCCAGTTCTTTGCTGGTCTTCAGTTCCCAGACGCCACCATGTCTCGTATGGGAAGCAGGCTGTGTCTCCTTACAGCTTCACAGCCAGTATTCTGACAAAACGTTGAACCCGGCAGAATATCGAATCACGTTACTTCTGTGACGTGGAATCCGCTGTTTTAGAAAATGACACGCACTTTGCATGCGCAGTGTGTCATGGTTGACGTTGGGACACTGCATTTCAAATTTGTCGGCCGACAGCCATTTTGCTACACCCCGCACTCGGCCGTACTAAGCCTGCAGTCAGAAGGCGGCAGCGGACATATACACCCACCCAGGTCTTGCATTTCAGATGTATTTTTAACAGTAAACTCTACTTATATAGTGCAAAACAGTATTTACAAGTCTGACACTGTTTTGATGTTGTATTTTAAAAGCAGCGGTGTTCTGTCAGATTAGCAAACCTGTCAGATCTGCAGGATTGCCACTGCTTTTAAAATTCAACAGTAAAACAGTGTCAGACTTGTAAATACTGTTTTGCACTATATGAGCGGAGTTTACTGTTAAAAATACATCTGAAATGCAAGATTGGGTGGGTGTAAAAATATGTCCGCTGCCGCCTTCTGACTGCAGGCTTAGTACAGCCGAGTGCGGGGTGTAGCAAGATGGCCGTCGGTCAATGAATTTGACATGCAGTGTCCTGATGTCGTCAATGACGGACTGCGCGTGCGCAGATGTTGTGGTGCGCAAGCGCAGTGCGTATGGTTTTATAAAACAGCTGATTTCACATCACAGGAAGTGACGTGGTTCGATATTCTGCCAGGTTTGACATTTTGTCACAACACCGGCTTTTCACTGCCCATGCCTGAGACTCGCTCCACTTTGTGAATGGTCCTGTAGCCTCCTGGGACCTGTGATGTGTCCCAGAAGGCTGCTGGCAAAAGGGGGGGGGGCTAGGTGATCCATGCAGAAATGGGAGCAGCTACCTATCAAAACTAGGTACCAGCTCATACCCTCAAAAAATACGTTTGAACGACGTTCCACTTTAAGATTATAGTAAAAATGAATATTCTATTACTATTATAACGAAGAATTCGTTTTATAGTGCAATTTAACTTGTATTGTTTTCCTTTTTTTCAGGAGTCAAAAAAACCATTTCATACAGTGCAAAGAAACTCTACAAAATGATGAAGAGTCTGCGACGACAATCCTCATGATCATTTTTACTAGTTTTTGTCTATTTATGTCCGATTTTCATTTATTAATGTATACCGAAAGGCAAAACTTTTTTTTTTTTTTTTTTTTTTTTTTTTAAGATTTGGATAGAGTGTAGATGGATTAGAACCCCTGTCAGGTTTTAATTGCGATCTGTGTACCCGTTAGGGAGATTTACCCTTTCTATTTGTCCTGTTTAAAATTATTGAAAGTAAAAGTAAATCCCAAATTTCAGGTGGTCCCCAGAAATAAATAGAAGGGAATTTTCCAATTCTTCCAATAGTTCAGGTGACCTGGGGGGTACCAAGGAATTTCTTTAAAGTGATACTAAAGCTAAAAATGTTTGTTTTACCTTTTAATGCAGTCCTTGCATTAAGGTAAAAAACATTTTCTGTTTCTCTGCCTCCTCCTTCCCTATGTGAAAGGATTAAAGAGGGGAGAAGAGATCCAGTGCTGTGCATGGCTGCATCTCTTCTCCTCTCTCGTCCTCTTCACACCATTCGAGCAGCATCAGGAACCATTGGTTCCTGCTGCTGTCAATTAAATTCAGTGAGGAGGAAGTTAGGGGGCTGAGCTAAGTCCTGCTGTGTAAGTCTATGGAGCGCGGCTCCATAGACGCACAGCTCGGGAGCATGCAGACACTATGCCTCCATAGCAAGCGGCTTACTATGTTGACACACAAACTAAAGGAGGAGCCAGGAACACCTCTGGGGGACCCGAGAAAAGGAGGTTTGGGGCCGCTCTGTGCAATATCACTGCACAGAGCAGGTGAATATAACATGTTTGTCATTTTAATAAAAAAATATATATTTTAGTAACGCTTTAGTTTGTAGGGATTTACGCTCACTTCTTGTTTTGGCTATGGGACAGGAAGTGAAGGGAAATCTCCCCAACGGGACAGAGATGGTAAAAAAAACTATCCAAAAATGTAAAAAATTGTCTTGCCTGTAGTTCTACTTCAGGCAAATAAAATGTAAACATGATGAAGTTGAATACTACTTCCAATGCTCAAGTAAACCAATTTACAGATTTTTTTTTTTTTTTGTGTGTGTGTTTTGTATAATGGTAAATATATATGTAAATAATGTATAATAAAAGTATTATGATATTCACATTACTTGCATGTAAAAGCACATCTGTATACCAGATTTTGTAGCACAACGTTCTTTATTTCCTTTATGTTCTCCCCATTATTTTGATGAGCTCTTCCTGTCAACAAAATGTCATTCACTTTTGGTCAGATGGATGCCTGAAGAGCTCATAGTTTTATCTGAGATTGGCAGAGTTTGCTTTGGCAGTGAACCAGGCTTAATGTAACCTGGGACTTCATCCTGCATATGTCTTTTTTTACTGTATTTATCCATTTTTGTTCTGTCCATCCATTTGTGTCTGTCATTATTGGTATGTTATAATGAATAATGTGCTTTCTAAAACGCTGTCTTTCTCTGCCTTTTTTGGTTGCTGAATATCTTTATGAAGACCCACAGATAGAAGACCATTGTATGACCACTCGCCTACCATGCATACACCTCTGGGCCAAACAATCGCAGGAAAAATGTATCTTTTAAGGGTCAGTTCACACCACACAAAAAAGCACTGCAGTTGTGTTTTCGGATACGTTTTTGCTTACAGATCTCAACACACGCCGATGCATTTGTTATGCGTTTTGCTCCAATACAGTTCTGCTCAGAAAAAATGCAGAATGTTCTACTTTGTTTTTCTGCACTGGAACTGAATGCACTGGTGGTGTGAACTAGGGCCATTGGAATACATGGAAAACGCTTTGTGTGTATTTTTGATGCAGGCAGAAAACCACACTGGACTGCATCTTGTGTGAACTAATGGTAAATGTCATAAGGCGCCAACTTGGTGTATTCAAAGTGCAGCTGCCCCTTTATGTGTGAGACAAAAAAAGTGAATAGTGTAAAGTCAGGCACTACTCCTCTTATCAATCAATATTTTATATTCAAAATATGTATATCATATATGCACAATAATAAGTGTTGAAGATCTTCCAGCAAACATAGACGCGCGTAATCTTTAATTCAACTCTAGGCCATAGCCATATTATCCCAAACACCAAATACTTTTGTTCAATGAAATCTTATGAAAGTGGTCAACCATGTGCAGAAGAAATGCGCATTTACCAAACATACAGTATATGGTCCCTCTAGACCTCACTCACTTTTCAAATGGGTGTGGATAAATACGTGGTATGAATTCCACCATCACCAGAAACTCCAGCCCCGATATTCTCTCACCAAAGTTGGGGCTGGAGTTCCTGGAGATGGTGGATTCATTCTACGTATTTATCCACACCCATTTGAAAAGCGAGCGAGGTCCTAAGGGACCATATATGGTTGGTATGTGCGCATTTCTTCTGCACATGGTGGAGCACGTTTATAAGATTTCATCGCACAAGAGTATTTAAAGATGGTGTCTGGGATAATATGGATATGGACTAAAGTTTAATTAGAAGATTATGCACTTCTATGTTTGCTGGAAGATCTAAACACTGTTATTGTGCATATATGATTTAAATATTTTGAATATAAAATATTGATAAGATTGGAGGAAATTAATTGCGCCTATCTTTACACTATTCACAGTCACAGGAAAAAGGTTAGATCTGCCAGGATGGGTTTTCTCGTCCAGTTTAACCTCTTCAGCCCTGGAAGAATTTACCCCCTTCCTGACCAGAGCACTTTTTGCGATTCGGCACTGCGTCGCTTTAACTGACATTTGCGCGGTCGTGCGACGTGGCTCCCAAACAAAATTGACGTCCTTTTTTTTTCCCCACAAGTAGAGCTTTCTTTTTGGTGGTATTTGATCACCTCTGCGGTTTTTATTTTTTGCGCTATACACAAAAAAAACGACAATTTTGAAAAAAACGCATTATTTTTTTACTTTTTGCTATAATAAATATCCCCAAAAAATTTAAAAAAACATTTTTTTTTCCTCAGTTTAGGCCGATACGTATTCTTCTACATATTTTTGGTTAAAAAAATCACAATAAATGATTATTGATTGGTTTGCGCAAAAATTATAGCGTTTACAAAATAGGGGATAGTTTTATGGCATTTTTATTAATTTTTTTTTTACTAGTAATGGCGGCAATCAGGCGTTCTGTCACTAGGCAGAATGGGGGAGATGCTTGTTTACATCAGCATCTCCCCGTTCGTCCTCTTCGTGAGGCGAGAGGCGATCGCGGGTATCCCCGCGGTGATCGAGTCTGCAGGACCCGCGACCCGACTCACGGAGCTACCGGCTGGCGTGCGCGCAATGGCACAGCGGGGAATTCAAATGGGACTTACAGGTACGCCCATTTGCCCAGCCATGCCATTCTGCCGACGTACATCGGCGTGCGCCGGTTGGGAAGTGGTTAAAGGGGTTGTAAAGGTTCACGTTTTTTTTTTATGAAAATAACAAACCTGTTCTGTTTTACCTGCTCTGTGCAAGGGTTTTGCACAGAGAAGCCCCAAGCCTCCTTTTCTGGGGTGTCCCGTTGGCGCTCCAGGCTCCTGCCCTTCATCGGGGTCCCCCCCACGGAGAACCGATTTCCATGAGGCCACCCATGCGGGTGCGTTCCTCAGTCCCGCCCCCGCTTCTGTGTCACTGGATTTGCTTGACCACATCAATCTTTTAACAAACAAGGTTGGTCTTTATTGAGAAAATATGGTGCAGTACAAGCCATATGACGAAAGTAAGGAAGTACAAAACAGTTCATGTAACAAAATATGATCAAATAGATACAAACATATCCATAGACAAGCACTTTGGTGCCAGAGAGGAACATTATAAAAGGATGAACCTATGCAATATAAACAGCCACGTAGAAAAGAAGGGGCAAATGGGAAGGGATAGGGGGTTGGAGGGGCAGCCTGAAGGAAAGAAGGGGGGAGGAGGCAGTGGCATAACTGACTGTTCCTTTCACTTGTCTGGCTATGCTTAGACGAACATAATATCAAGTTGGTTAGATCCATGGCTGCCAAATTCAGTCAAACTTCCGAGGGCATCCCCTATTGGTATATGTCAACTTATGCATAGGTAGTACAGCATTAATATATGATACCCATGATCCCACTGTGGGGGGGTCCATTTAACCAAAATCCTTTTTATTTTTTTTATTTATTTTTTTAAGCATATGTCCTGAATGCCTAGGAAGGCTAATTCAGCTGACATAGGGATGGACAGTTGCAAGAGGGTGTTAACATACTCTAGTATCTTATGCCAGTATTGTTCCACTTTAGGACAGGTCCAGAACATATGGGAAAAGGTGTTATTGGAAGATTAGCACAGTGGACAGTTCGGCAAGCGCTGTGTATAAATCTTATGCAGTCTCTGAGGCGTGTAATAAATCCTATGTAAAAATTTGGTCTGCAATAGTTCCTCAGTAGAGGAGATCATTAGTCTAGAGCTATCCCGAAACATTCCTCCCACGTCTCCCTGTCCAGGGTCAGGATATCTGTCTGCCATTTCACCCACAGCGCTTCCATTTTCGGCAAGTCCACCCTAGGCGAAGAAAGGAGTTTGGCTAAGGTTTCCTGTGCTAGTAGCTCCTCTATAGGATCCGCCTTAAGAATAGGAAGAGTGGGAAACCGTGCCCTTGCTGCATGGTGCAATTGGAGGTACCGGAACCCCATCCATCTACGGAGTCTGAATTTTTTTTTTTTTTTTTTTTTTTTTTTTTTTTTTTTTCTTTCCTGCCACATCAGCGAAATTTATTTTAAGAGAAGTCGTATCAACTTTGAAAATCAAAATTTTTCCCGTCTCTATTTTTTTCACATCATTGTGGCTGATATATTGTTTAATTTTTATTTGAGCCTAAACTTCATAGTTAACAGTTAAAAATAAAGCACCATTTTCTTCCAAGCGAGCGGATCGTATAAGGACCATATATAAATATTCAATCTTTTAATAATATCCCCAAGCCTTTTAAACCTCCATTTTCCCCTCATACCCCCCCCCCCATCCCTCCACTCCCCTCCACCCACCTCTTATCCCATACGCACGCCACCCATTCCATCACATATTCTTCCATCTATCCAACCCATTCATGCTCGAGCCATAACTTCCATATGTTTTTATATTTCATTAAAGTGCCTCTTTTCCTATACCAATATTCCTCTTTCGTAACCAAATCCTTGACCTCCTTTCTCCATTCTTCTACTGTTGGGGGTTCTTTTGCCTGCCACTTTCGTGCTATAATTTTCCTTGCCTGAAACAGGCATCTTATAATGGCGGTCTGGGTGTCCCTCGGCATATCATTTTCCTCCAGCAAACTCAACAGACAGATTCTGCCCTCCATTTCTAATGCGGACCCAAATATTCCATTGATTTCCTCCACTAGCTTATCCCAATATCTGTATAACTTGGGACATCGCCAAAACATATGTACGAGGTCTCCTTTTTCCTCTCCACACCGCTGACATTTCGCATCCTGCCTCTTACCAAACCTAAATAGTTTCTCTGGAGTATAATAGAGTCTATAGATCAAAAATAAATAAGAGACTCCCTGTGACGGTGATAGAGATATCCTTGGCCCTAATGCTAAAATAAATTTCCATTGTTCCTCCGTTATTGTGCCAACCTCTTCCTCCCATTTAGCTCTCTTCCTGGGTTCCACCCCCCCTTCTTGCCCCGCCTTGTTTATACTATTGTACATTTGTGAGATCAGCCCTTTAGACCCCTTAGTATTTACCAGATTCCTTAGCAAGGGCATTTCGCTCCACTCTATCATCTTACCACTGAATTGTACCTCAAGGGCGTGCCTTACTTGCAAGTAACTAAAAAGTAATCTGTTGGGCACTGCAAATTCCTCTTTTATCTCTTGGAACGTTTTTAACCTTCCTGCCCTGTACAGTTGCCTCAAACAATGGATACCTCTCCTCTCCCATTCTTCTATTCTCCCCATCACCCTGAACTCTTTCAGATTTTTGTTGTTCCATATCGGGGAAAACTCGGAGTACCCTGTATATCCCAATACCGCCTTTACCGACTTCCAGCATTTAATCATTAGCTGAGTTGTTGGGCAGCTATATCCAAAAAGTTCAGCCTCCACTGCCTCCACCTCTGTATCATGACTGCTATTATACAACCATACACTCTTTCTTCCTACCCTTTCTTCCACCAAATTGCTGCCTCTCAAAAACTGGATCTGGGCTGCCAGAAAGTAGCTCCAGGGGTCTGGTAGCGCCAGGCCTCCCTCCTCTCTCGACCGCCGCAGCGCTCTCAAACCAATTCTTGCCACTCCATTCTTCCAAATTAATTCCCTAAACAAACTATCCAGCCTCCCAAACCAGTGCCTCGGGATCCAGACAGGAGAGTTGTGTAGCACAAACAAAATTTGCGGCATCCATATCATTTTGATAAGATTGCATCTGCCGGCGACCGAGAGAGGAAGGCCGCCCCACACCCGGCTCTTTTGTTTTAACTTTGCCATTAATGGTACCACATTACCAGCTATATACTGCCCTGGGTCTTTGGTTATGTTTACCCCCAAGTATCTCATTTGGTTTACGATTTTTAGGGTATTCACCTGTCCTGGGAGTGGATTAACCAGGGGGTCTATCGGTAAGAGAGCCGATTTTTCCCAGTTAATTCTTAAACCCGAAAAGCGCCCAAATTCTTTAATCAGTTTCATAGCCCCTAGCAGGGAAGCTTGTGTATCTTCCAGGAACAGCAGAATATCATCCGCATACATTGCGACTTTCTCCTCTGCGCCCTTTCTTTTAAAACCCTGCACTTCTTGCGACATTCTTAGGGAGACCGCCAGAGGTTCCAATGCAAGGGCGAAGAGCAGGGGCGACAGTGGGCACCCCTGTCTCGTCCCCCTCCCAAGCTGAAACCACCCGGAGCACTCACCGTTCACCTTAACCCTGGCTCTTGGTTTATCATATAAGAGACTCAACCATTTCACAAAATTAGGGCCAAATTTGAACTCTGCCAGTACTTTCCACAGATAATGCCACTCAAGGCAATCAAATGCCTTGACCGCATCTAGTGATAGTATAGCTCTATTCCCATCTTTTTCCGTAGGTACTTGTATATTACTGTACAATCTTCTAATATTCATATTCACCGATCTATCCGGTATGAAGCCGGTTTGGTCTAGGTGGATTACTTTCGCAATTATCTTTTTTAACCTGTTAGCCAAGGTTTTTGCCAGAATCTTAATGTCTGTGCATAGAAGTGAGATGGGTCTATATGAGGCTACATCTAACGGGTTCTTCCCTTCCTTTAACAAGATTACAATAGTGGCTTCTGTCATAGACATAGGCAATCCGCCCTCCACTACGGCTCCGTTCAAAACTTCCAATAATTTTGGCAACAAGACATTCCCGTATCTCTTATACGTTTCTATGGGCAAACCGTCTGGTCCTGGCGATTTTTGATTCGCCATTTCCTTTACCACCCCCTGCAACTCCACCAGCGTCAATGGAGCTTCCAGAGCATCTCTTTCCTCACTGGATAACGGGGTTATTTTCAATTTCTCAAAGAACTCCCACATCTCCCCCTCTACATCCGACTGTGGGGCCCCATACAGATCCTCATAGTAATCTTTAAACACTTCCACTATACCAGGGGTAGTTCTAATGGTGTTCCCGTCCTTATCCCATATTTCTGCTATAGTGGATGAGGGGCCATTTGCCCTAGCTATCAGTGCCAAAGTACTACCCACTGATTCCCCTTCACAAAAGAATTTCTGTTTCTGAAACATTCTGCTCCTTTCTTCTTTCTCTAGTACTAATTTCTTGTATTCTTCCTGGCATTCTACCCAAGCCTCATACCTAGCTGTAGTTGGCTCCTCTAGATACCTCCCTTCTGCCACCCTCACCTTTTCTCTTATTCCATGTTCCTTGGCCCTTATTTTCTTTTTGGCATAGGAGATTTTCTGAATAAAGACCCCTCTAAGGAACGCCTTCAAGGCATCCCAGGTTATACCTAGCGAGGTAGATCCTGAATTCATATTTATAAATTCCTCCAAACAGCCGGATATCGCCTCATCATCCTCAATTATTTCAAGCCAAAAGGGGTTCAGTCTCCACTCCCCCCTTCCAGCGCTCCACCCCATTCTGACTGAAAAAACCAGTGGAGAGTGGTCTGAGATCCCCCTTGGTTCGTAATCTATTCCACCCATTGTCCTCAGGGCTTCCTCATTACAGAGCACTAGATCAATCCTGGATAAAGTTGCATGCGTCTTCGAGTGGCATGAATATTGCCTCTCGCTCGGATGCCACTTCCTCCAGGTATCCACCCATCCCACTTCCTCACAAAATTGGGAAAGTGGGCCCTTAGATAATCCTCCAGGGGTCCCCTTTGTCGGGAATCTGTCTACGCAGTTGTCCATAACCGTATTAAAGTCCCCCGTCACTATAACCGGTACCCCAGGTTTGTCCGCTATGAAGCTTATCAATTTGCTAAGTATTTCTCTTTTGAATGGTGGAGGAATATACACACTTGCAAGAATACAATCCCGCCCCTCAATATTACAGTAGAGAAAAACATATCGACCGTACTTATCCAGTTTACTCTGTCTGCAGGAGAAAACCAACCCAGTATTTATCAGTACACTCACTCCCCTTGAATACGAGGTATGAGTTGAGTGATACTGCTCTTGATAGTTCCTGTTCCTCAGAGTATTCACTGTGTCTTTGTCTAGGTGGGTCTCCTGGAGACAGAGTATCCTGACATCCCTTGTTCTGGCCATGGAAAAAATAGCTTGTTTCTTACATACATCTTTCACCCCCCTTACATTCCAAGAACATATCTTCATATATTTAGATTTACCTAAATTCACCCTCTTATCTATTTTAGTGCCTACCATTCACCTATTCCTGTGTCTTGACTCAACATAATATTCTATTCTCAAAATTTTTGTGATTAATAATTGAGATCCTAGTGCTTTTATTTTTTGTGTTTCCTCACACCTATTTCTGTGTCTTGACTCAACATAGTATTCTATTCCCAAAGCTTTCGAAATTAATGATTGAACTCTCAGTGTTTTCACTTTTTGTGCTTCTACCACACTTCCTACTTCACACCACTCTACCCTCTTACTCCTTTCCCTCCCCCCATACCCCCATATACCCATCTCCCTCCCCCCTCCCCCCCAACCCCCCTCCCTCCCCCAACCCGTCCCCCCCTTCCTCCCTCCCTCCCCCCGCCCCATCCCCCCCTCCCCCCTCCCCCACCAGCCCAACCTTGGGCCCATCCCTCCGAGCTTCTAAAGTGACCGTATTAACCCACAAACCGTGGATACACCTTCTTCCCCCTTTTGCATTGCGCCCCGAACCTATATATATATAAGAGGGGGATTACCCCCAACATAACCAGCGTGTAAAGGATTTTTGTCCACTACCTCCCTATTCCCACCCCTCTACAAGTGTAACCATGAAAAGACGGGGGGAGGGAGGAGAACCGAGAAAAATGTCCATGAGTTCAAAAAAAAAAAAAAAAAAAAGAAAGTCACATCCCCAAATATGCATCCGCTTGCTGGGCAAAATGCCCCAGATTCTGTCCTCCACCTCCCCCTCTCTCTCCTTCTAAGGCCTTTCTCCCGACCGAGATCTTCCCTCGTTCTTTTCCAGCCATGAGAACACTTCTGCGGGGGCATCAAAAAACTGTACCTCCCCATTTGTTGTTACCCGTAAACGGGCTGGATATAGCAGCGCATAGCCTATTTTATGCTGTTGTAGACTCCGCTTGCACTCCGCAAATTTTGCCCTCTGTCTTTGCAGCTCAGGGGAGAAATCAGGATACAGGGATATTCTTGCTCCATTATACAGAATATTCTTCATCTCCCTCGCTTTCTGAAGGATGGTAATTTTGTCTCTAAAAAACAAAATTTTGACTATAAGAGGCCTTGGCTGTCCCCCTAAAGATGGCTTCCTAGGTGCGATTCTATGCGCTCGTTCCACCGCGAACAGGTTGGAAAAAGCGTCTTTGCCAAACATATCCCTAAACCATCCCTCCATGAATTCTGCCGGATTGTTGCCCTCGCTTCTTTCGGGGAGGCCCAGAACCCTCACGTTCTTCCTGCGTGCCCTGTTCTCATATTCATCCATTTTTCTTAGGCATGAATCTAGTTGTACCTTCATCTTTTTAATCTCTTGTCTCAGTGGATTCACATCATCTTCCACCTGACTGAGTCTCTCCTCAAGAACGGTGGTCCGAGCGCATACCTCCTGCGTGTCCCTTTTAAGCGTGGCTAAATCGTCTCTAATGCCTCTGAGCTGATCCGCTAAATCCGACAGCGCGGTCTTACAGGCATTGGTTGCTAGGAGAATTTCTTTTAGAGATGGTTCCTGCTCTGGTGACCCCTTTCCTTCTATTGTTTCGTTGCCCAGACCGCTCTCCCTACTTAAGTGCCCCTGCGACGCTGGTATGGTGACTGTAGGTGCGCAAACTTGGGCCGGGCCTTGACTTTTCCTTCCCACAGAGTGATTGGCCTGCGCACCTTGATGTTGCGCATCCCCCATCTGGCCACTTTTTTTAGGTGTACAATTTGGTGTATGCGCAAAGCGTTCCAGCTTTGCTGCCGCCCCCTGACTGGCTTTGTCCTTGGGGCCGCGCAAATTGTGTGCCCCAGCTCCTTCTTGTGCTGCGGTCTCCTCTGACCCCTTTTTTTTGGTCATCCTGTCCTCCCTCACCCCTTGGGATTTAGAGAATCAAAAAGAATCCAAAAAAAAAAAAAAAAAGACAAAAAGCGAGCGAACTAAAAAAAACTGTAGCCTGCAGTGGAGCGTTTAACCAGTAATTTTGCACCCCTCCTTACAGCCACCTTTTCCAGCCCCCGATATCCTCCTCCCCACTCTTCACCACTAGGAGTTCACCAAAGGGTATCTTCAGGGGAAGTTTCCAGAAAGTCTTATCCAGGGGGCTATTCAAACAAGCATTCCCAGGGCACATAGAGCATAGCATAAAGCATACCTGTGCTGTCTTCCTTACCCCCACCGCTCAGTCAGCTGTTCAGCTCGGCAGCGTCCTCCAGCTGCTTCCTGTTTGTTTTAAGCCGGCGCTCTGGTGAGGGATCCTATAGGGCATATATGTAACGAACGCTGAGGCGCCGATCGAATCTTTCGATGTGCCGCCCCCGCTCCGCAAAAAAACTCCTTATCTCCTCGGGATCAGGCCGTCACAGGCATGGAAGTGTCGCTCCGGCGTTCATGCTTTCAGCGTGGACATAGAGAGGAGCAGCTTGGTCCGGGTCAGCAACGCCCTCCCCTTCCCCTCAACCTCCGGTCACGCCCATCCCCCACTGACTCACGGAGTCTGAATTTAAGTGTAAGGTCACGAAGCAATAGCAGAGTACCTGCAGGCATTACATCTTTAAGCAATTTAATCCCAAAACCGACCCATCATCCTAAAATGAGGCAGAAAATAATTCTCCCACAACAGGTTGTAGAGAGACTACTTATTGACATGCAAGAACATTTGTCTAGCCACCCCCCACACGTGCAATGTTACTTTAGTAGGGCCTGGCAGAGTAGGGTATGCTCCGAGTCCCCTGTACACCAAATTACCAAGTTCTTTGAGAGACCCCAATATGGCCGACTCCAGGCAAACAGCCGCATTAGACCTATATTGTTGGAACCACCACCTAACCGTAACCAGCACAGCTGCCCAGTAATATACCAGTAGGTTGGGTAGCGCCAGACCACCGCAGCTCACCGGGAGCTGAAGAGTTGATCTAGCTAATGGAGGAGGAGATCCCTGCCACAGAAAAGAGCCAATACAGCCATCCAGATCCTTAAAGATGGAGGAGGGGTGCCACACCGGGCAGTTTCTAAACATATTGTTAAATTTGGGACGGTAAATCATCCTAAATATATTTATGTGCCCAAAGAGATTGAGTGGCAAAGTTTTCCATCTGGTACAATGTTCCTTAAGGCGCACAACCACAGGAAGTAGATTAAGGTGGAGGAATGAGGGCAGATCCCGAGCAATCTTGATCCCCAGGTACTGAAACTCATCCACCTAATGTAGGGGAATCTGAAGTACTGATTCCCGGGGCTGCGGGTCAACAGTGAAGAGGATCGACTTGGTCCAGTTGATAGAGACCCCCGAAAAACGCCCATACTCATCAAAGGCTTCTAGGGCAGCTCGTAAGGGTTTGTCCGCATCATGCAGATATAACAGTGTGTCGTCCGCATAGAGTGGAATTTTCTCCTCCAGAGTGCCAACGCGGAGTCTAACAATTCATCGAGATATCCGAACCAGTGGTTCCAGAGCTAGTGCAAACAGGCTAGGTCAGTGATTGCAAACCTTGGCACCCCAGATGTTTTGGAACTACATTTCCCATGATGCTCACGCACTCTTCAGTGTAGTTGAGCATCATCATCGGAAATGTAGTTCCAAAACATCTGGAGTGCCAAGGTTCGCTAGGTGATAAAGGGCACCCCTGACGAGTGCCCCTCTGAAGGGGAAAATAATCAGAGAAAGTATAATTTGTGCGGTTTCTCGCCCTAGGGGATCTATATAACATTCCCAGCCACTGCAGAAATTTGGGGCCTAACCCGAACCTCCTCAGAACTTCCCAGAGATACACCCACTCCACCAAGTCGAAAGCTTTCTCTGCATCCAGCGAAGCTATGACTCGTGTACCCTCGTTACTATGGGAAGACGTCTAATTAAGAAATAACTGGCAAATGTTTGTCGGTTCCCCTGCTGGGGAAGAATCCCATCTGGTCCACATGAATAAGTTCTTCCATCACCTTAGCAAGGCGAAGGGCCAATATCTTAGCCAACAGTTTAGCATCAGCGTTAATCACCGAGATTGGCCTATAGGAGGCGCACTCCTCTGGGTCCTTAGCCGGCTTGGGAACCAACACCACAATCGCTTCCGACATATCCTGGAAGGGAGTCTAGAGAAGCAAACTAACCCAACAGGAATGTAATACTGGGAGCCAGTAGCTCCTGGTAGGTAGAGTAGAACTCAATTGGAATTCCATCCAGACCAGGAGCTTTACCCGACTGCATACCCCCCATCGCTTCCTGTATCTCCTCAAGGGAAATATCCAACTCAATCTGCCTATTTAGATCTAGAGTGGGAAAGGGAATCTGATCCAAATAATGGGTCAGCTTGATAGTGTCGTAGGCCACCTTAGAAGAGTACAACTCCCTATAGAACTGCAGGAACCTAGCACTAATCAGCTCAGGGGCAGTCAGCAACTGGCAGGGTACCTAATCCTGTAAATCACTGCATATTGACCCTTGGCGAGCCAGGCCAGAAGCCTACCATTTTTATCGCCAAACTCAAAGATCCTTTGGGCACTATAACATAAAGTATAAGGCAGCCTTAACAGCATCAAAGGAGCGGCACTGCCTCTGGGTCTTCATAGTGTAATCCGGGAACAGCAGGAGCTTGGCATTACGATAGGGCAGCTCCCTCGCCACCCGAGCAGCTCTGAGCAATTCATCTCATCAAGAAAATTTAGCAGCCGGAGAATGAAGGTGCAGGGGGCGCCCCTTCAGGGCCAGGTTTAGGCGGCACCCGGTAAACCCTCTCCACTGTAAAATACGAGGATAGCTGGGCCGCAGGAAAAAGGGTACGTAGCAGTTCCTCTATGAAGGCAGCAGGGCTCCATCCCTCCACTCCCTCTGGCAGCCCCACGACCTGGAGGTTATTCTGGCAGCTGTGATTTTCCACGTCCTCGGCTCTGTACTCTAGGACTCTGACCCTGGACTGCAGGGTACGGATAGAGGCAAAGTGGTCAGTCACCGAATCCTCCACATCACTGATCGTTTGCTCTGCGGTCGCGAGCCAGGTACGGATTTTGTCAAGATCCTGCTGGATCAGTCCCACATCCAGCTGAACCTCCTCAATCTTAGAGGTTAAAGCAGTTTGGCAGGTGTTAATCGCCGCCATCACCTCAGATATGCCAGGCAGCGCAGGGTCAGCAAACTCCTCATGGTCTGTCTGCGATGCCCTACTGCAACGGTGCACTGAAGGCCCCCAGGCACAGGATACAGAACTAGTTTCTGTCCACTCGCACGGGGGGAACCTCAGCTTCTTGGCCTTCTTATGACGCCCAGAGGATTTAGGAGGCATCCAGAGGCCACAGATGCCCTCAGATGAGCAATCCCGTCCAGGAACGGATATCAGCACGGATCTGAGCAGAGCCCTCAAAGCATGTCTGCTCAGTCCGCCATCTTGGCCACGCCCCCCACCACATCAATCTATCCAATGAGGACAGAGTTAGTGGCTGTAGCCACTGGGCTCGTGCACGACACTGGAATGGACAGGCTCAGGTAAAGAAAAGGGGGGCTCTGGGGGCAACTGCAGCGCAGAAGGCAGCATAGAATGCATTAAGGTAAAAAACCTTGAGACTTTACAGCTCCTTTAAGCTGAACTCCAAGCAAACCATAAAAGTGGTTGTAAAGGCTAAAGATTTTTTTGTTTTTTTGTTTTTTATAATTTTTATTCTATTGCATTCTCTTCATTAAAGTACAACTAAAGACAAAACTTTTTTTAAGTTTTGGATAGAGTGGAGAGGGATTAGAACACCTGTCAGTTTTTATTGCTGTCTGTGCCCCCGTTAATGAGAGTCAAGCGCTCTATTTGCCTTGTTTAATATTATCAGTGAAATTAAAAGAAAATCACAAATTTTGGGTTGTCCCCAGAAAAGTAATAGGGAGAAAGTCTTCCAATGGGGACACTAGTTCTGGTGACCTGGGGGTCCCCAAAGAATTTCTTTAATTTGCAGGGATTTCCTCTCACTTCCTGTTTGGCCATGGCACGGGAAGTGAAGGTAAATCTCTGCAATGAGGCAAAGATGGCAAAAAAAAGAAAAAAAAATCTGACAGGGCTTCTATCCAAAATGAAAAAAAAAAGTTTTACCTTTTTAGTTTTATTTTAAGGTATAAAGCTTTAGCTGAGCCCGATCTCGATTCAGCACAGTGAGAGTGATCCACTGTGTATAAGTAGAAAAAAAATAAAACCGTATACCGCAGGGGTACAACTGGATAACTGACCCATATTTGTGTGCAAACCTTCACTGTATAAACAGCAATCCAGGAACCTATCTAGCTGATCATACACTGATGTTCAATGCATATGTTTCAGTTCTAGCTTACTGTACCTGTTAACACCCAAATAATGTTACTGTTACGCCCCATGTATTCCCCACAGAATGTACATGCCAAATATTTTAATGTAGTAAACCTAAAAATTATGTGACTAAGGCCAGCCATAGATGAATTGAAATTCATCTTGGAACCAGACAAATTTTTATTCATCTATGGGCAGGCTGGTTGTACTGAAGTCGATTCATCGATCAGCTACAGTGCAATTGGCAGTGATCTTTGTATTCTGTTGGCTGGGAAACCTCCCGCTGTCAGAACACAATAGTGCAGTGGAAGGGATTCCCCAGCAACACCGTCTGTGTTGCTGGGGAAATCAAGCAATTTTCTTTCCTTTAACCTGTGGTTGAAGGAAACAAAATTATATAATGGATGATTGCTTAACTCGCTAAGCAATGAAATGTACCTAAGCTCAAAGGCAAGAGATAAAAGGCAAAAGATAAAAAAAAAAAAACCTTTGTTGGCTATGCTGTTATGGAAAAGCCTTTCACACTGGGGCAGTTTGCAGGCGCTATTGCGCTAATAATAGCACCTGCAAACCGACCCGAAAGTGCCGCTGCTTTGATTCCAGTGTGAAAGCCCCGAGGGCTTTCACACTGGAGCGGTGCGCTAGCAGGACGGTAAAAAAAGTCCTGCTAGCCGCATCTTCGGAGCGGTGAAGGAGCGGAGTGTATACCGCTCCTTTACCGCTCCTGCCCATTAAAATCAATGGGATGGCGCAGCTATACCGCCGGCAAAGCGCCTCTGCAGAGACGCTGTACGGTGGTTTTTAACCCTTTCTCAGCCGCTAGCGGCGCTTTACCGCTGACTCCGCCTCAGTGTGAAAGGGGTCTAACTGACGTGCACAGTACAATACCTCAACATGCACCATTCCCTGTTGATTCTTAAAAATATATATATATATATATATATATATATATATATATATATATATATATATATATATATATAGTGTTTTGTTTTTAATGATACCTCTGCACACCACTTGATGCAATGTTATTCCTTTTTAGTATATGCATATAAAAATGCTTACAGCGTTTAGACAAATCCATATCCCATTATTTTCTCAGGCATGCCACAGCTTCGCTGGCACATATTCAGGCACTGGAGTGTATATTTTATAGCAAAGCACCCTTGTTTATATACAGTATTTTGCTTATGTTCGTTTTGCATGTGTATTTGTACACTTTGCAGATGAATGAGAAGTCCCATGAATATAGGTTTTGCTGGTTTGCATCACTTGAGTATCAATATTTGTTTGCTTATATCCCGCTAGTAAGTCAGGCCTAGATAATTATTAGAGCCTTTTTATTATTATTATAAAATTGATGCTCTAATTGATCCACTCTTAAGGAATATGACATATTGTAGACCATACAGGAGGAAAAAAGGAACTCCATATAGTGTAAATCCACAGAACAATATCACTTTATTGGGATTAAAATGTTACTCACAAGCATAGAGCTAGATCCAACATTAAAAGCAGTAATATTGTGCCGCTCACCCTGGTGGACATGATGACGTCGGCTCCTAAGCTCCGCAATACTGATTTTTTTTATAAGTAGTAAATGTGTTTTATTTTATGTGGCTTGTTTAAGTTTTATCACTTAAAGGGGTGATGCAGCAATTTTTTCTTTGCTATATCAGATATACTGCATTTAGATATCTTGTGAGCAGCTCCTTTTTTCATCAGTTTATATTTTCTATACAGTACTAAGGGCGGAGTTGTCACAATTCACAGACGGTGCATTATAACAAAACACCGTTAAGGTATTCTATACCTGTTCTGTGCTTGGTGGCTTAAAAGGTACATAAGTGGACAAGTCACAGCTCGGCAGCGAGGATCAGAAAGGAACAAATGATAAATCTCAAGCCTCCAAGCCAAGGTTCGTGTGCAGGCCTGCTCCACGTTGTCAGAATAAAGCTGCAGGCCTGGAATTGGGTAGAGTAGATGGGTTTGGCTATGAGTAATAACTTCACAAGGTCATGGACAATTTATTAAAAACAGTTTGTGTCATTAACATCAAGGAGAGAATGGTTGATTGGGCCATTTAAACTCCAAGTTATCATTCCACAAATACATTGGAATTATTCCTAGAGAATAGTAGTTTTAAGTAGAGTCATTAAAGATATTCAGATCATTAGAAGTGTGTGTGTCTGCTAGAGCCTGACACCAAATACAAAGAAGCCATTATAAAAAAAATAGCATCCAATACATGTTAAAAAAAATTATACAGGTACAGCTGTTACAATGGAAAAATAAATGGAGACAATAAGAAGCAGTCAGTCCAATGTTGAAGTCTGCAGGTTTTTAGCTATAAATGAGGGTGTGATCGATAGAGTTGATCCCAAAATTAAATTGTGACCGACTATGAATTAGGATACCAGATTTGAATGTGAATTTCAGTGTTTTTTGTTCAGTTTTGTTTTTTGGCAGTTCTATTTCCAAAAAAGCCATGTGACTTTAATAGGACCAATTAGAGATGCGTGAAAAGTTCCATCTCTTATGCTGGCCATACATGGATTCTTTTGATCAGCCAGCGTGCTGATTGAAAAAAAACATATGGAATCCCCCATCCACACAAGCAAGATGGCCGGAGGAGTCCTCCCAACTGTGTTATAGTATTCTGACAGCAGGATCTCCTCCGCTGTCAGAATACACTGATCATTTCAGCAGCCGATTGGCTGCAGGCACTGATCAAACAAAAATTTTGCAACAGTCCTGTTTGAGAGAAGTGGATCATTAGATCGAACTCTTCAGAATGGGAACAACCAGAGATGGATTGAAATTTGACTGGCCCCTGCTGAACCATGTAGTGGAGGCTGCAGCTGTGGTCATGACCCTGGTATCAGTGTTTTCAGCCGGCAGTGCTGAATAAAGTAAAAGCAATCCAAGCGGCTAGCCAGTGGATTGCTTTTACATGTGGCGGAAGGGGTCTCCCGCACGCATTCCAGTGACTTACCTGCAGTTCAGCTGGCGTACTATAGAGATGACTGAGTACTGGAACTTCTCTGATTTCTGATTTCTAATGGGAGCCATGTACACACGACCGGACTTTTCGACCGGACTGGTTCGACGGAATGAATCCGTTGGACAATCTGACCGTGTGTGGGCTTCATGAGACCTTCAGCTGACTTTTTCTGTCGAAAGTCAGACGGACTTTAGATTTGGAACATGTTTCAAATCTTTCCGACGGACTTGAGTCCGGTCAAATAATCAGTTCATTTGTATGCTAGTCCAACGGACAAAAAAGGACGCAAGGGCAGCTATTGGCTACTGGCTATTAACTTCCTTATTCTAGTCCCTTTGTGGACTTTCGGACGGACTTCAGTCCCTTCGTGTGTCGGCAAGTCCGGTCGTTCAAAAGTCTGTCGGAAAGACCATCGGACCTTTGATGCTGAAAAGTCAGCTCGTGTGTACGCGGCATAAGAAACCGGAAGCAATAAGGGAATTTGTCATTTCTGGTTTTGCTCAGATGTAAACAAACTGTTACTGGCTTGTGAGATCATAGGATCAAACTAATCTTGGAGGAGGATCTGGGACGATAGCAATATAAGCGCCACCCCCCCCCCATAAGCTCATGTGCAAAGGCAAACGCATACTGTATGTAAACAGTGATGGCACCACACATGTGAGGTATATCCACAAATGGTATGGCAAGAGTAGTAGTTCTAGTACCAGACCTCCCGTGTAACTCTAATAGGGCGTACACACGGTCGGACTTTGTTCGGACATTCCGACAACAAAATCCTAGGATTTTTTCCGACGGATGTTGGCTCAAACTTGTTTTGTCTACACACGGTCGCACAAAGTGGTCGGAAAATCCGATCATTCTGAACGCGGTGACGTAAAACACATACATCGGGACTATAAACGGGGCAGTGGCCAATAGCTTTCATCTCTTTATTTATTCTGAGCATGCGTGGCACTTTGTCCGTCGGATTTGTGTACACACGATCGGAATTTCCGACAACGGATTTTGTTGTCGGAAAATTTTATCTCCTGCTCTCCAACTTTGTGTGTCGGAAAATCCGATGGAAAATGTCCGATGGAGCCCACACACGGTCGGAATTTCCGACAACACGCTCCGATCGGACATTTTCCATCGGAAAATCCGACCGTGTGTGTACGGGGCATAAACTGATAAACTGTAAAGGCTTTTAAAGCGTTGCCTATGGAGGTTTTTAAGTACCGTAGATTGTAACCATTTCACGGGTGTATGCAGTTTTAAAGCGTGACATGTTAGGTATCTATTTACATCATCGTTTATTTTTTTCTAAACAGTTGGGTAGTCTTTGTGGTTTAGTGCATTAAAATTCATTAAAGTGTATTTTTTCTGTAGAAATTGCATTTGAAAAATGCTCCTCAAATACTCTGTGACATAAAAAAGTGCTACACCCACCATTTTCTTCTTTAGAGCCTCTGTTTGAGTGTATATACAGTATCTCACAAAAGTGAGTACACCCCTCACATTTTGGTAAATATTTTATCATATCTTTTCATGTGACAACACTGAAGAAATGACACTTTGCTACAATGTAATGTAATGTGCTGTCCCCTCAAAATAACTTAACACACAGCCATTAATGTCAAAAGCGCTGGCAACAAAAGTGAGTACACCCCTAAGTGAAAATGTCCAAATTGGGCCCAATTAGCCATTTTCCCTCCCAGGTGCCATGTGACTCATTAGTTTTACAAGGTCTCAGGTGTGAATGGGGAGCAGGTGTGTTAAATTTGGTGTTCTCGCTCTCACTCTCTCATACTGGTCACTGGAAGTTCAACATGACACCTCATGGCAAAGAACTCTCTGAGGATCTGAAAAAAAGAATTGTTGCTCTACATAAAGATGGCCTAAGCTATAAGAAGATTGCCGAGACCCTGAAACTGAGCTGCAGCATGGTGGTCAAGACCATACAGCAGTTTAACAGGACAAGTTTCACTCAGAACAGGCTTTGCCATGGTCGACCAAAGAAGTTGAGTGCACGTGCTCAGTGTAAAATCCAGAGGCTGTCTTTGGGAAATAGACGTATGAGTGCTGCCAGCATTGCTGCATAGTTTGAAGGGGTGGGGGGTCAGCCTGTCAGTTTCTCAGATCATACGCTTCACACTGCATTAAATTGGTCTGCATGGCTGTCGTCCTAGAAGGAAGCCTCTTCTAAAGATGATGTACAAGAGAGCCTGCAAACAGTTTGCTAAAGAGAAGTAGACTAAGGATATGGATTACTAGAACCATGTCCTGTGGTCTGATGAGACCAAGATAAACATATTTGGTTCAGATGGTGTCAAGCATGTGTGGCGGCAACCAGGTGAGGAGTACAAGGACAAGTTTGTCTTGCCTACAGTCACGCATGGTGATGGGAGTGTCATGGTCTGGGGCTGCATGAGTGCTGCTAGCACTGGGGAGCTACAGTTTATTGAGGGAACCATGAATGCCAATATGTACTGTGACATACTGAAGCAGAGCATGATCTCCCCCTTTCGGAGACTGGGCCGCAGGGCAATATTCCAACATGGTAACGACCCCAAACACACCTTCAAGATGACCACTGCCTTGCTAAAGAAGCTGAGGGTAAAGGTGATGGACTGGCCAAGCATGTTTTCAAACCTAAACCCTATTGAGCATCTGTAGGGCATCCTCAAATGGAAGGTGGAGGAGCGCAAGGTCTCCACCATCCACCAGCTCCGTGATGTCATCATGGAGGAGTGGAAGAGGACTCCAGTGGCAACCTGTAAAGCTCTGGTGAACTTCATACCCAAGAGGGTTAAGGCCATACTGGAAAATAATAGTGGCCACACAAAATATTGACACTTTGAGCCCAATTTGGGAATTTTCACTTAGGGTTGTACTCACTTTTGTTGCCAGCAGTTTAGACATTAATGGCTGTTGAATTTTTTTGAGGGGACAGCAAATGTACACTGTTATACATGCTGTACACTCACTACTTTACATTGTAGCAAAGTGTAATTTCTTCACTGTTGTCACATGAAAAGATATAATAAAATATTTACAAAAATGTGAGGGGTGTACTCACTTTTGTGAGATACTGTAGATACCCAACATGTCAAGTATTAAAATTACATGTGCCTGTGAAATGTCAGCAAACCTTGGTTCCCTTTATATTCCTTAGAAATAAGGCCTAGGTCACACCTATGCAGGTTGCAGTTCATGCATTTTCCGGGTGCGGTTTTTATGCGTTTTTGGGAGGTTTCTGTTATCTTGCGGGAGAAACCAGCAAAAATGCAGCAGAAATGCATCAAAAACGCAAGCACTGCGTTTCCATTGAAGTCTATGAAACCAAAAACGCAACCTGCTGCGGGAAAAATAAGTCCCTAAACCCTTTCCAAAAAACGCACCACAGAAAACACATAGATGTGAACATGATGTGAACATGATGTGAAATGTAGTGCATTTCTGAAAAACTGAAAACGCATATGTGTGAACCAGGCCTTAGACATACTATACCTGTGCTCAAATCCAATTAGTTTATACATATACTATATATAGGTAGCTGTGAAAAAAATACTGTAAACTAAGAATAAAATAAAAATAGATACAATCAGCGCAAAATATTCAATACAAACCAATTATGTGTCGCACATCTAGAAACTGTGCAGCGTTTTCACACCACCAAAATGATAATCTAAAGTAAATGCAGTGTAGCGCAACATAGGATCAACATTGAAACAATTAAAAATTCCCAAAAAATTATGAAGATATTCTGCCAATTGAATATAAATGTGTTTACTTATTTCCCAGTAATGAAAAAAGTTATGTGAAAAAAACTACGGATAATAAACGTGTCTTCACTCTTCATGCACAAGTGCAACTCCTCCACCAGACAAAATGCCTGTTCACCTCAATGCACTAAACAACTCGCTCATCACACTCCCAACCAAATAAATCTTGTCTCCCCCTTGCTTCCCAACATGTCAGTCCGCTGCTCGAGGGAATCCTCCAGTTCAACTCACATATCATGTAAGGCATGTAAAATACCCCGGTATAAAATACACTTACAAAATCATAAAATCAATAGCGCTTATAAGAAATCAACCCAGCTGACTCACCACCTTGTGCGGCGTGATCCAGGAGTGACGTCACAGACTCGTCTCCTCCCTAGATGCGTTGCACCTGATAATTGGGCTTCTTCAGCAGGCCTACTGAAAAAAAAAAGTGAATAAGAAATGGTAGTTTAGAAAAAGTGAGATACAAAGTGATAACAAAGCTGTATCTGAATTCACTATTTATTATTTAATAAGTGTTGTGATGGCACTGTCTAGTGGCTCTTTATCCAGAGATTTTTAGTTTGTAACACTGTTATTTAGTTAAAAAAAATTATTTTGTGGTAGTTTGTTTAGCATATTAATATCGCAGGGTTATTTTTACACATATATTTTTTTAAAAACACAAGTTAAACAAAAAATGCTGTGTTACCTGATTCACACAAAAAATGGCAGCAATACTTAAAATGGAGTTCCACCCAAATTTTTTTTGAGGGGGATGGAGCGGGTACCTAGTTTTGACAGGTACCCGCTCCCACATACACTCCCTCCCTGCAGTCTTCTGGGACATGTCACAGGTCCCAGAAGACTGCCAGACCATTCAACAGGCACAGCGTGACTCGTGCATGCACAGTGGGCATCTGGCTGGGAAGCCACAAGCTGTCACAGTTAGGTGCCCACAGTTAAGATGACAGTTTTGGGTAGAGAAGAGGGAAAGAAGGCACAGCTCAAGTGACCAGATAGCTGAATCCTGGGACAGGTGAGTGTCTGTTTATTAAAAGTTAGCAGCTACAGTTTTTGTAGCTGCTGACTTGTAATAAACACAAAAAATCGACTGGAGCTCCTCTTTAACCTCTTCCCTTCCACGCTATAGCTGAATGACGGCTACAGCGCAGACCTAATAGATGTCCTCCCGTGCTCGAGCGGCCTGCGATCCCGACCCCTTACCACGTGATCAGCTGTCAGCCAATGACAGCTGATCATGTGATGTAAACAGAGCCGGTAATCAGCTATTTTTTCTCCTCACGCTGGTAGCGGCGGCTGTGAGAGGGACATCAGTCCCGATCGTGGAGAGCCTTTGCAATTTATGGAGTCTCCTCTTAGTCTTGTTCAGGCATAAGAGGTTGAAAAGTTGCCAATGCCACTCCTCCAACATAGATGATGGGAAATACATATCTAAAACATTGAGGAATATTATACTTACCCGTTAAGGAATAGGGACCTGAGCCTGGTAGTTGGGGTACTGGAGCCAAAGCCTGTCCCTCAGGGCCATAGTCAACCATCTTGAGATGCAGAAGGGAGTGAAAGCTGTGGGAGCAGGACAGCCTGTAAGTTCCTTCCCCCTCTTCCAAATCCTCCAAGCAGATGGTGCAGATGAATGGATGTGCTGGAGAATGGCTTCTATCCCTTGGCTGGCATCAGGGACCTAGCGTCTCCGTCTTTTGGATCTTGCTGGCAGCTTCTCGGGTGCACAGCCCCACAGAGACAATTTAGCAGTGGCGGCTGGTGGTATATTTTTTGGGGGGTGGCAAACTGTGCCCCCAGAGATACCCCCCCCCCCCCAGTCAGTCAAGTCACCAACCCTGGCACTTACCCCATCTGGCACTTGCCCCCTCCAGGAGACGTTTTCCCCTGCGTCTCCTCCTCGACATCATGGCAAATTTTGCCGTACGTCTCCTCCCTCCTCCTCCTAGGCCCATTGGAACGCTTCTCCTTTCGTCTCATGACTCACTTCCTGATTGGCCGGGAGGAGAATCAGGAAGACCATAGCGAATATTTATTCGCTATTGTCATACAACTGGGTGGGCTTGGGGCGCAGTGCTCTGTGAGTCCACCCTTTTTGAAGCCTATTTGAGCCTCTGGCTTTAATCACCTGCTTAAAAAAAAAGTACCCCGATTGGAATCCATGCGTCCGGTGCCCCCATTTAGATTAGAGCACTGGACACATGGATAGGGGGCACAGTCCCTGTGCGCCCTGCATTACGGGCTGCAACTGCAATTTAGACCTGGTTCTAGAAGCGATCGGAGAATCTTGTCCTGCAATAACAAAAATACATTCATTTCAATGGGAAATGTTAAAAATATGTCACACTTTTTTTTAAAAAGCTGATTTTTTTTTGCACAGTTACATTGGTTCAGCTTGGACCAATGTATGCATATTCCATACCTGGCCGTTCCCTGTGCAAGTGGAGAATCCCTGTAGTGGGCTCTTTCACTTCAGTGATCCACCCTATCTTTCAAATTGTATGCCGAGGGGCTAGAATAAGAAAATTAATTATTCCTGCGCTACCTGTGGCTATAGGGATGAGTGTAATAGCTGCTGCAAACACCTAATTGGTCAACCAAAACAAACACAAGGAATAGAGTAAAAATCAGTCATTGGTGTTGCGCTCTAGGTAGAAACTAAAATAACAGTGATATATAGTCACTTTTGTCACTTTTATCACTTGCACTTTATATATTAGAATGTATCTAGGTTGTTTACATTATTGTTTGATTAGAATTTAGGACTTGATCTCAGCTGCGTCCACCTTTTATCTACTTTGGTTTTACAACACCTTCTATATATCACTGTTATTTTAGTTTCTACCTAGAGCGCAACACCAATTACTGATTTTTACTCTATGCCGAGGGGCTGCTGCATAGTATCCCCAGTGGGTCGTCTGCTCTGCATGGGCATCATTCAGAGAATTCCTTGAATTTTTTTCAATAAATGCAAGACATTCTGTGATTGGACGAAATGGAGATCGTAATGTTACTTCTCGGCTTCACCAGATCATCTAATCTGAGAACACTTTGCATAAACTGCTGTGAATTAAGAGTTATGCCCCGTACACACGGTCGGATTTTCCGACGGAAAATGTGTGATAGGACCTTGTTGACGGAAATTCCGACCGTGTGTAGGCTCCATCACACATTTTCCATCGGATTTTCCGACCCACAAAGTTTGAGAGCAGGCTATAAAATTTTCCGACAACAAAATCCGTTGTCGGAAATTCCGATCGTGTGTACACAAATCCGACGGACAAAGTGCCACGCATGCTCAGAATAAATAAAGGGATGAAAGCTATTGGCCACTGCCCGGTTTATAGTCCCGACGTACGTGTTTTACGTCACCGCGTTTAGAAGGATCGGATTTTCAGACAACTTTGTGTGACCGTGTGTATGCAAGACAAGTTTGAGCCAACATCCATCAGAAAAAATCCTAGGATTTTGTTGTCGGAATGTCCGAACAAAGTCCGACCGTGTGTACAGGGCATTAGTGTGGCACCTAATCCTTAATGTGCAAACCCAATAAATGTGCAAAGTCAATAAACTCCTAAATTACAATCATGCATTTGTGTGTATCATTTTTTTTTGCAAGGGTCGCCCTCAAAATACATACCAGTCCCCCTTTGAGGACAGGGGTCTGGTTTGTATTTGGTGGGGGGGCCCACACATTATTTTTGGTGGATGTCCCCTCAAAATATATATACCATTCTCTCTTTAAGTACAAGGGTCAGTTTTTGATTGGGGGGGCTGCCTCTACTACCGTGACTCCTGTCTTCTAGGTCCCACACAAGCTTTTCATTTTCTCAGTTTATGTGAATAAGAAGTTCAGAGGCTTGTGCTTTTCATTTTCTCAGTTTATGTGAATAAGAAGTTCAGAGGCTTGTGCGCTACCACAATAATCCAAATACTTAGGATAAAGCTGCCAACACTCCAGTGTGTCCCCACATGTACCAATGTATGTGAATTAAGAGTTATCGTAGAGCTTAATCCTTAAAGCAGAGTTCCGCTTCAGCAAAAAATTAAAAGTCAGCAGCTACAAATACTGCAGCTGCTGACTTTTAATATTTGGACACTTACCTGTCCCAGGGTCCAGCGATGCGGGGGAACGAAGCTCTGCTCCTCACCCCCTCCTCTCTGCGCCGCCGGCATTGTCACTGTGGGCGCCCGGCTGTGGCTTCACACCTGGGCACGCACTGTGCATGTGCGAGCTGCGCGGCGCGCTGTGACTGGCCAGGCAATCGTCTGGGACCTGTGACGTGTCCCAGATGATTGCCTAGAGGGAGGGGGGAGAGGTTAACTTGCTTCCGGCGCCGCAGTGCACCGGAAGGAAGTGGGAGCTGGAACCCTCTAAAATGAGGGTTTCCGCTCCTCCCCCCACAAAAAAAATGACATGCCAAATGTGGCATGTCAGGGGGTCATCTTCCCTTAAAGCGGAAGTTCCATTTTCGGGTGGAACTCCGCTTTAATGTGTAAATCCAATAAATGTGCAAAGTCAATAAACTCCTAAATTACAATCATACATTTGTGTGTGTCAATAAATAAATATGTGTGGCCAAAGTCTTGGTGTTACAATTTTGCTGTGTAAAAGAGTTGTAATCAAACTCTCAAAGTAAAAAATTTAACTAAAAGTGATCAATATAAATTCAAATAAATATGAGACCTAAATACCAGTGCTGCAAATTAAAGTTGCATAAAAGTTAGAATCAGGACACATAATATTGTGCTATATAATTAATGACAAAGTCCATGCACTTATTATACAAACACATTCCATGAAGTATGGAAATTAATACCAAATACCCAGTGCAAGTCCAATCTAAATATAAATGAGTCCAAATAATAATGATACAAGTGCAACAGTCCTCAACACTTCTGTGTAGGAATCATTATATCACCACACCATGCAGTGCCATGCTTCACCCAAGTGCTGATTTGCCACTCACCTTGTTAGTAGACATAAATACAAGGTCTTAATCCAGTAAGTTACCATACCATGCACCAACATATTCCAAGGACTTTTCCTGTTATGTGGTTCTAAGAAAGAAACATCTTAAATGAAGAATCAGACAAACATGGGACATTTTATCAGATATAATCCTCACTTAGCAACATTTGCCTACGAGAATAGATTAATACAGTACACAAATTTATTGGTGAGAATAAAAGTCAAATTTAATCCAGGAAATTAAAGAAAATGCGCAGAACACAAAACGTTATCTGCCGGCGAGTTGATGTTGCTAAGTGAGATGGGTTCAGCTGTGGTATGGATGGCTCAGGAAAACAAAATCACTGGACAAAAGTTATTGATAGTGTGTAAAGGCAAGAAACCGCGCTGGCAGAAATGAAGAAGCCGCTAGCAAAAAAACAGTCAGATGTACTGTGCAAAAAAAACATAAGTAAACAATATTTGCGGTGCTAATAAATTACATACAATTAGTGAAAGTAAAAATTGAAAGTCCAATAATATGTGTAATTATAAGGGTAGTGAAGTTTCCAAATCTTGACATTCAGGGGTCACCATGTGCAGAGAAACACAATCAAATTGGGAATCCAAATTCACCAAGTGATCTACTGCCAGCAGGAGCGGCTGGTCCACCCCTTGTTTGCATGCGGGGATGTATGCAGGGCACCGGACTCATACGTTTGTATGAGTTTTATTTTTTTTCAAGCCACATGATTAGAGGCGGAGGCTCTAATTGGCTTGAAATAGGTTGGGCTTGGGGCGCAGAGCACTGCGCCCCGAACCCACCACTTGTGACACTAGCGAATCAATATTGGCTATTGTCTTCCAGCAGAGGAAGCAGCAGAGGGGCTGAGTGTGGGAGGTCCGTGCTGTGGAGGGGTGAGTGCGGACCTGAAGGAGGTTTGTTTAGCACCACCCGCCACTGACCACCAGAGATAAGATGGACTCTTACCAAGACAAACGGACTCTATTACGGAGTCACATGCACCTGAATAAAAAACAGCGCTGTATACAAATCTGTGTGTAATTTCGATTTCCTTTACACACAGATTCTGATTTGTATTTTGTGTTTTTTTAACATACTACATGTGAGTATTCTGAACTTTATTGGATCAATAAATATCTTTAGGGTTTTACACTATGTGGATTTTCCCTTGTTTTATTTCCACGGTGACATCTTGTCCCATCATGCCTGTCTGAGATATTCCTGGAACACCTGTGATTCTCTGAGGGTTTGAGTACATCTTATCTCTGGTGGTAGATCCCTTAGGGAATTTGGATTCCCCTCAATGTCAAGATTTGGAAACCTCACTACCCTTATGATTACACATATTATTGGATTTTCAATTTTTACTTTCACTAATTGTATGTAAAAGTTATTGATAATCTGCATCATATATGAAGTCGATTGATTCTGTCCATATGTCAAATATTTCCTATTATTTTCTATGGTTTGACTTCTGTTTAATAAGGACACACTCTGTACTACGCAACAGCCTTCATTCACAAAGCAATCACACCACGATAAGGGGATTGCAAGTTTCGACATCACATAATGGAGTATTTGTTCTTCAGTTATGGGTGGAGTTGGAAATGTTATCACCATAGAAACGCTGTAACCCCCATTCTAATTAGTAACCGTTTTGAAAAACACATTTGTGGTTGAATTCCAATTAATCTGTGACTGCAGAGATCCACTTATAATGTATGCTTTTCAGTAATGGGTGGAACCAATGGAATTAATATTGTTAAAATGTTTGCACATAACTGAATGAAGCATTTTCCTTCAGTTATGGGTGGGGTCGAAAGGATTATCACCATAGAAACACTGTATTCCCTGTTCTAATTAATAACCGCTTTGAAAATCACATTTGTGGTTGAATTCCAAATAATCTGACAACAAAGCTGCACTTAAATCTTTCTGTTCATTTATGGGTGAGACTGGGAGGATGAATATTGTTTCAGCTCCGGTTCATACTAATGCGGTACAAATTTAAAAGTACGCGGTGTAAATTTGCATTGCGATTTTTTTACATTCAGCTTAGCATGTGCAATTTCCAAGTGTGAATTTGTGAGGGGAGTGGTCACACCTGTGATTTTATTTTCTTATTTTCAGATGAACTCGCATGATTTCAAACCCATGTTCAGCGTGAACAAGGGCTTAGTGACATTTTTTTGGGAACCAGTGACAGCAATACAGCGATCAGTGCTAAAAAATATACACTATCACTGTACTAATGACACTGGCTGGAAGGGGGTTAACATCAGGGGCGATCAAAGGGTTAAAGTGGTTGTAAACCCACATGAAAAAAAAAAGACCTGCAAGACAAAGGCATAATATACTAGCTCATTATGTAATACTCACCTGAGATCGAAGCCCCCGCAGTGGTGCCCGTACACAGCATTGGCTGGCGACATTTCTCCCCAGAGTTACGGGTATCGCAGATCCGGCGCTGTGATTGGCCAGAGCCGCGATGGCGCCACTCCTGCTGGTAACGGCACACTCACTGAAGCAAACGGCACGTACATGCCATTGCTTCAGTGTGCATGTGCCGATGACGTCGGCACATGCAGATACAGGGGATATCTCTTAAACCGTGCAGGTTTAGGAGATATCTGGGGTAGCTATAGGTAAGCCTTATTATAGGCTTACCTGTAGCAAAAAGTGGATTGTAAGGGTTTACAACCACTTTAAATGTGTGCTTAAAATGTGCTTGGTTACTGTCACAGTGCTTGTACTATGGGAAGGCAGAGATCTGTGTTCCTGCTTTGCAGAAACTCAGGATCCCTACCTTCCCCACTGACAGAACGGCAGTCTACCTTGTTTACATAGGCAGACTACCGTTCTGCTTGTGTCCTGAATGGTTGGAGGATCCCGGTGGATATCGAGTCCGCCAGACCCGCTGATTGGCTCCCACTGTGGCCAATCACAGTGGGAACAGGTCACCAGCAGTGAGCATGTGCGCCCCAGACTCAGAAGTGCAGAATCAGGTACTAGGTATGTGATCCTCCGCAGAAGAGCCGACTTGTCGCCGTATTTGTATAGTATGCAGTCGGCAAGCGGTTAAAGAGTCCCTGACACCACAATGTGCATGTTAATGTTAAAGCTGAACTCTAGGCAGAAATTAACTAGGTATATTAGCCACAGAATTCTTATAAAGTTAATTAGTGCATGCTGATGCTGCTAAATTTTGTCTGGTTGTTTTTGGTCATAGAGGGGTTAAGCGTTTATTGCAGTTTCTTCTCAAAGGAATAGCAGAAGCATCACCCCACCTACAACCATTACCAGAGTCTCGGCCTAGATTCAACCTGACTCAGGTTTCACTAGAACAAAAGTGTCAGTGAATGCGATATGTGACTGTTGGTGAATTTGCATAGGCCGTCTCAGGTTCAGAAATCTGTTTATTGTAAAACCTTGTCATAAAATCTGTACGCACCTGTTCCATGCTGTGATAACCGATTGTTCCATACTATGTGAATTGTGAATTATGTCACATCTGTAGGGTGAAGTTTAGGCTGGAAGCACATGGATAGTTTTTATTTGTGCATTCCATTGGAACACATGAGAGACAACAGAAAAAAGATCATATGAGATTTTAGTCGCACAATTGACAGATCGATCAATGTGCACTGATTGAGGATTCAGGTCAGCAGAGGGTGTCTATGGTCTTTGCTTCTCCCTGCCAGTGTCTTTACAACCAATGACATGCTTGCCCCAGCATTCACTGAAGAATAGAGCATCCACTATTCAGACCTGCTCCACCTCCACCTCCTGCCCTGCTGCTACAGCCAATGTAAACCTGACAGTGGTAATGGGGACTCTGATATAAGGGGAGGCTGTGATAGGGACCCTGATGTAATTGGAGGCTCTGATGAGGATTCTGATGTAAGAGGGGACTCTGATGGAGATACTGATATAAGGGGGAGGCGAGACCCTGGTGTAAAGGTGGGTTCTGATGGGAAACCTGGTGTAAAGGGGGGTTTTTAATGGAGACCCTGAAGTAAGGGGGGACTCTGATGAAGACCCCGATGTAAGGGGAGGGATTCTGATGGGGATACTGATGTAAGGTGGGACTCTGGTGTAAAGTGGGGAGGGCTCTGATGGGGTCTCTGATGTAAGGAGGGGACTCTGGTGGAGGTACAGGGGGGACCCTGGTGCAAAAGGGAGCTCTAATGTGGACTCAGATGAAAGCAGGCAGACTCTGATGGGGAACCTGATGTAGGGGAGGGACTCTGATAGAGACCCTGATGTAAGAGGGAGACCCTGATGGGGACCCTGTTGTAAAGGGTGGGGACTGATTGTGGATCATGATGTAAAAGGTGGACTCTGTGTCATGCTAATTACAAAAGGATTCAAGTAAAACGTATTGATTCATTTATAACAATGATTTTTCATTTGGCACGTAAATACTTGTAAAATATGTGACCTTGCCTTGTACTGAAATGTATAAAGAGCCCTGTTTAAGGAGGACACATTAATAATCAATTTCCTCCTGATGAAGCCGCTCAGGGTGAAACATGTTGAGGTTAACATTGCAAGCTGTCAGCCAAAAGATCCAGATAGAACCCACATTGTAGCAAATTTGGATGTGCTGCCCATGTTTTTAATTGGTTTTAATTCATTTTGGTGCAATAACATTTTGTAAAAATCTTTTAAAATATTCTTTAATATTGGTTGGCACCTTTAAAACCTGCTTTTCCTTTTTTTCTGTATAGATGAGTAGAGGATAATGAACCATTCATAGGTTCACTATAAATTCCAATGCAGCAGCTTCTGAAACATGTGTTAAAAATAATCATAAAATGTAACCTAATTATTATAATGGTAATTCCTCTCTTAACTGGAAAAGTTGAATTTATATATGGTTTGTACTTCCTGTCACACATGTGCAGGGTCCATTTTCAATGGGGATGCGAACCATGCACTTTTTACATCCTCTAATGGTGGCCCTGATGAGATTTATTAAAGCAATTTGATCCAAGATAATTTTTAGGCCATGAGGAGCCAATAATGAATATGTCGAATTTACCATTCACCAAAACTCATTCACTCTCCCTACAGCTAATGATCCTGCCTATGTGTATCAGAGTGTTAGAAGAAAAACCTGCAAGCACTGTGCCATAACAATCACATGCAAACTTGTTTTATATTTCAACCGTCATTTAAGCAGCTTGCTTAAAGTGACTGTCAGTACTCCCATTAGAATCGTTGTTCAACATTTCCAAACTGGAGCTGAATGGTATTTAAAAAGCTTCAACAAAGCTTGCTGAAAACTCTGCAAATGTCAAAGCTTGCTGTTTACACTGCTCTTATACAAGCTGAAGCCCATTTTAAACAAGCTTAAAGAGGCTGTAAACCCTCACATACAGTGCATCCGGAAAGTATTCACAGTGCTTCACTTTTTCCACATTTTGTTATGTTACAGCCTTATTCCAAAATGGATTAATTTCATTATTTTCTTCAAAATTCTACAAACAATACTCAATTATGACAATGTGAAAGAACTTTGTTTTTAAATCTTTTCAAATTTATTAAAAATAAAAAACGAAAAAAATCACATTTACATAAGTATTCACAGCCTTTGCCATGACACTCAAAATTGAGCTCAGGTGCATCCTGTTTCCACTGATCACCCTTGAGATGTTTCTACAACTTGACTGGAGTCAAGCTGTGGTAAATTTAGTTGATTAGACATTACTTGGAAAGGCACACACCTGTCTATATAAGGTCCCACAGTTAACAGTGCATGTCAGAGCACACACCAAGCCATGAAGTCCAAGGAATTGTCTGTAGACCTCTGAGACAGGATTGTATGGAGGCACAGATCTGGGGAAGGGTACAGAAAAATGTCTGCACCATTGAAGGTCCCAATGAGCACAGTGGCCTCAATCAACCGTAAATGGAAGAAGTTTGGAACAACCAGGACTTCCTTCCTAGTGTGGGCCACCCGGCCAAACTGAGCGATCAGAGGAGAGGGGCCTTAGTCAGGGAGGTGACCAAAAACCCGATGGTCACTCTGACAGGGCTCCAGCATTTCTCTGTGGAGAGAGGAGAACCTTCCAGAAGAACAACCATCTCTGCAGAATTTCACCAATCAGGCCTGTATGGCAGAGTGACCAGACGGAAGCCACTCCTCAGTAGAAGGCACATGACATGCTCAACCTAGGAGTAATGGGTTGCCCGCGTGTCCACCAACAACCGCAGATGATACCAATGAGACATCGTTGGTTGATGAGAATTTTTTATTCTAATCTCCAAAGGGAGCTCCACAACCAAAAGAAAAAAGAAAACTAGACAAGGTGGAAAAAGAGGAATACAATCCAAGATCAAACAAAAAAGAGAGGATGGACACCAACTAGAAGACAGTGCCATTAAGATCTATAATCTGTCCACACATTCCTGCACACCTGCTGAACTTCTTTTACTGAAAAAAGTCTCAGTTTCTCACCCTCAATAGGACCCAACAAGTTTGGTCTTTTCAAGGATCTTCATTTTATTTGTTCTCTTACCTTAAAACAACATTATGCCAGGAATGAGACTACGAACCATCCTAGTGGGAACTTAATATCGGAGGTTATTAACGATGAGGCCTCTTCTCAACCTCAATATGACATCCTGCAGGTTTTAAAGGACTTATGGTTGTAGGAAAATATAGAAAGCCAAACCCAATGCCCATTTTTGGACCCAGAAATCACACTGGTTTTAAACCTTCATCTATATTTAACCCTACACAAGCCAAAGGTCCACACATAGAAAGTCCTACCAGGCAGTCTATCAGGACTTTGTACAATTATGTGAAACCTCTGCCAAACAGAGCTCCCCCAACCTAAGTGTAGCTGAATGCCAAGCCCTCAGAGATTTAACATCGAACAAAGACATTATTGTCAAACAGGCAGACAAAGGAGTAGCCTGGTAGTCCAAAATAAATCATATTATCTCAGAAAGGCTCATTGGCTCTTGGCAGACACTGACACCTACTTGAAACTTCCCTCTGAACCCCTTCCCCTATATCAGTCGGAGCTTGTTACCCTGGTTGACGCGGCCTGGAGAGAGGGGGTGCTAAACAAGAAAGAAAAACATTTTTTGTTACCTACGGTGTGTAGCACCCCCTATTTTTACCACCTCCCCAAGGTGCACAAAGCTTTGGGGGATCCTCCGGGTAGGCTTATTGTAGCAAGCACCAACAGCTTCACCAGGGGTCTGTCGGTTTATATAGATCTCCTATTACAACCTATAGTTTTCCTACTTTCATCGTATATTAGAGACTCCAGTCATGTTATTGACATTTTACAAGACTACTCTTGGCAAGAGGGATATTTGTGGGCTTCTTTGGGCGTTGCTTCATTATATACGTCCATACCCCATGAGGTTGGACTTACTGCTGTGCAATACTTCCTCACCAAAAATGGGGAGATGAACTCTGTACAGTCTGAGTTCCTGCTAAATAGTATAGATTTTTGCTTATAGCACAATTGCTTTACCTTTTTGGATCAATTCTATCTCCAACATAAAGGAACAGCTTTGGGGGCAAATTTTGCCCCAGTCTATGCTAACCTCACCATGGGTTATTGGGAGGAGAAGCACGTCTGGGCCAACAACCCCTTCTCCGAGCACATCATCTTCCATGGACGTTATATTGAAGATGTTTTGCTCATTTGGAGTGGGGGCCCAGACGTGTTCTCCTCCTTTCTCACCTACTGCAATATCAACGCATTGGGGTTATCTTTCACACACGTGTTGGACCCTATGGAGTTGGTTTTTCTTGACTTGGTCCTATCCCATGATCAACAGAATATTATTACCAGCAACCATACAAAACCCACAAGTGGCAACTCCTACCTTCACTTTGAAAGTTGCCACCACCCAATATGGAAGAAGAATATCCCCAATGGACAATTTCACAGATTAAGAAGAAATTGTACCAGACTGGAAGACTATACCTCACAAGGTAAACATATGCAAAGGAAATTTTAAGAAAGGAGCTACCCTAGAGATTTAGTCCAAGACGCTTTTTTATCGCATATTAATAAGCCATATAAAAATAAAAATAAAGATAACATTACCAAAGAAATTGTAAATACAGCGAGATTTGTGTCCACTTTCAACACCAAATACAGGACCATCTCGAAAATTATTCATAAACATTACAATATTTTGAAGTTGGATCAGCGCTTGGCTCCTCTGTTACCTTCCAAACCACAAATAACTTTCAGAAAATCATGTACCATAAAAAACATCATTGCCCCGCGTAAGCTAGAAAAACCTAACAAAAGACCTTTGTTTGATATTAGGGCTTATTTCAATAATAGAACAGGTATTTTTCAATACCGGAAAAGAGGTTGTCTTACTTGTCAATCTATTACTCATGGATGTTCTAAGATTGTCACCAATAAGGGCACCTCTTTTCAGATTAAGCCGTTTATCATGTGTTAAACTGAATTTGTAATTTATGTCCTGCGGTGCCCCTGCAATCTCTTGTACGTGGGTCGTACGATACGTACTCTCCCTACAAGAGTGGGTGAGCACCGTAGGTTTATAAAAAAGGCATTAGGGACACAATAGAGGGAGGAGGAAGGAATGCTGCTTACCCCTGATAGTGAGAACAAAAATGGAAAAAGGGTTTCTCCAGGTGGGGTTTTTAGGCAGCGGGATTGAAATATTAAACCAATGTTGTATAAAAAGAATTGTGTTTTATTGTACAAAAAATAATTTAACACAAAGGTTAAAAAATGAGCTCTGATATAGAGTGTTTACAAGTCTAGTGAAATCCGACACGCATTATACAGACATATTTTCATAACAACATTGTATACATATTGTCAATATCAGAAAAATAGACCTGACGCGTTTCGACCTATATATCCAAGGTCTTCTTCAGAGGTCAGTCGGCTAAAAAATATACAACATGGATACATATATAAGAACTTGATTACATATATTAGAAAAAATGTACCATATTCTATATAGCATAGTTACCCAATGATGCCTGTCCTAAGACGAAAAGCTTCCTATAAGAGAGTCCTGTTTTAAAATCAAAATGCCTGCTCACTTTCCCCCAGAGGTCCTATGACACCTCCACCTCCGGCACCAGGGCAGAAACCAAAGATGTGGCTTACGAGAGGTCACACTAAGAATCGCCCCCCATACAACACCCGGACCACACGACCAGTCGGGGAGAAGGCAACACCTGCAGCAGAAACCCAGAGGAAAAACACATTTAGGGATCACACTCATGATATGTATCCAAGCATTGGATTAAGAAGTATTTACTTAGTCAGATAATAGCATCAATCTGTATGCATATATCATAAACGGACTGTAGCCTTATAATATTGGGTATATATATGTGAAGTAATAGTAAATAAATCGTGCATGATAGTGATATGAGAACCAAGAGTTAAAGCATAAAAAGGGAAAACAAAACCAAGTAATATGCATCTGCCCTGGTGCCGGAGGCTGCGTCGGTGAGGTATGGTGGCAGCATGGATGGAGGATAAGATTAATGCAGCAATGTACAGAGACATCCTTGATAAAAACCTGCTTCAGATCGCTCTGGACCTCAGACTGGGGCTAAGGTTCATCTTCCAACAGGACAACGACCCTAAGCATACAGCCAAGATAACAAGGAGCGGCTACGGGATAACTCTGTAAATGTCCTTGAATGGCCAAGCCAGAGCCCAGACTTGAACCCAATTGAACATCTGTGGAGAGATCTGAAAATGGCTGTGCACCGAGGCTCCTCATCCAACCTGATGGAGCTTGAGAGGTCCTGCTGCAGAAGAATGAAACTGCCCAAAAATAGGTGTGACAAGCTTGTAGCATCATACTCAAAGACTTGAGGCTGTAATTGGTGCCAAAGGTGCTTCAACAAAGTATTGAGCAAAGGCTGTGAATACCTATGTACGTGTGCTTTTATTTTTAATAAATTTTGCAAAGATTTCAAACAAACTTCTTTCATGTTGTCATTGTGGGGTATTGTTTGTAGGATTGCCGCTGTAAGGGGCAATCCTACAGACTCTGATGTAAAGGGGAATGCCAGGAACTCTGATGTGGGGGGTACTCTGGTGACCAGAGACCACCTTCTGCAGAGTGAATACACTAAGGTAAGGGGGGTAAGGGGGGGTTACTAATATAGGGGGGGGGACCTTTATATCACTTCCCCTTACCTCAGCAACTCCCCCTAGACTGGCCTGGTAGCACTGTGACTGACCTCCTCTCAGGTGCATCGTGCAGGGCTCAGTCAAATGGCTCCATCTTTACAACTCTGGTTTTATCCTATAGTCTCCTCTACACAGTCCACACATGTCTGACTCCTCCGTGACTCCCATAATCCTGGCGGCGCTCCCACTCATGACTCCTGTCCCGATTCCCCCTCAGAGGCTGCAGACATGATGCAGGAGATGGTCAGAGGCTGCAGGCATGATACAGGAGATGGTTAGAAGCTGCAAACATGATACAGAAGATAGTCAGAGGCTGCAGACAGGATACAGTAACAAGGGATGGTTAGAGGCTGTGGACAGCAGATGGTTAGAGGCTGTGGACAACAGTTGGTTAGAGACTGTGTACAGCAGATGGTTAGAGGCTGTGGACAGCAGATGGTTAGAGGCCGTGGAGAGCAGATGGTTAGAGGCCGTGAACAGGAGATGGTTAAAGGCTGTGGACAGCAGATGGTTAAAGGCTGTGGACAGCAGATGGGTAAAGGCTGTGGACAGCAGATGGTTAAAGGCTGTGGACAGCACATGGTTAAAGGCTGTGGACAGGAGATGGGTAAAGGCTGTGGACAGGAGATGGGTAAAGGCTGTGGACATGGTAGTTTCCTCCACTGTTCCCCTTCGTATTACCATACCTGTCTCCACATCAGTCAGTGACAGTGTCCGCCCTCTGTCACTGTGTCCCTTTCATCTCTCCAGTCAAGCACATCAGTGTCCTCCGCTCCACTACCGGGTCGGCGTCACCCCCCAGTATTGTCGTACTGAGCCCTGTGGCTCCTCTCTACACTGTTACGTTATGCCCCCCCCCCCCCCTCCGCGTGCACGGCACCGCCGAGAAGAACAGGTGGCTTCTGTTTAAAAATGGCACCAGGCGGCCAGGTACTCAGATACTTACTATCTGAGGTTTACAACCACTTTAAGTTCACCTTTTTAAAAAAATAAACATTCTATGCAGCCTCTATAGACAAAACATCACAATAGCATCACCCTGTCTTCTCTCTCTATGCCTCTCTTCTGTTAAAATATATATAGGCCATGTTTACAATGACAGAAGCCTGTCTTCTTACTAGGACTGATCACCCCCTGACACTACAGGAAGGAGCACCATCTTTTTCTCTAGGGCTGCTCATGAGCAGTGTGTTCCCTTGCCTGCTTGAAAGACCTCAGTGGCTGCAGTAGGAGAAAGAGCACACTGCGTATGCGCGGCCCTCAGGAAAAGGACAGTGCACCCTGCTGTAGCACTAGGGGATGCTTGACCTAATGCCTGCTCAGTTCTAGTAGGAAAACAGGACAGAGCCATGAAAAGCATTTTCAGTTTTTCTGGCAGGCTTTTTTCATTGTGAAAATGGCCTTTAGGTATGCTAACAGAGGTGAACTAACCCTTCAAAGTGCCCAAAGCGACCAATTGGAATTCCCACTGATGAAGGCTTGACAGTACAAGATGCAGTGTGACTGCACATGACAATAAAAACAAAGAATATTAATAAACATTAAGATATACTGATCAAAATATTTATGGGAAAGCTGGTATGTGAGCTACAATTCCTAAGAATGTAATATTTTGCTGACCCTCCTGATTGAGTCTCCTTCACATCAGTGCATCTGCAAAGTCGCACGATTTCCAGTGTGATTTTGAAGCGTGACTTTCATGTGACTTTTGGTGCGATAATTATTCGTCTTTACATTCTATGGATCAGTCCCACCAAAGTAGTGTAGTCACCTTTTCAAAGTCACTGCGACTGTGTCCCACCATGTGCAGACTGCTGGATTCTGTAGAAATCTTCACTGCAGGGCTGACCCGACCTCTTCTTGCTACTGAACTTTCTGAGCTGTGGGGGTCAACAGCTTTGGGTCTCAGCGCTCAGCTGCACAAAGATGGTATGACAGGGACGTACCCTAACTCAATTGGTTACACTGTCTGTAACATGATCTGTAAATGGGTTAGAGAATCCTGTGATTGCTCAGACTCCCTCCCAATCACAAATCATGTTATAGGCAGAGTAATCAATGACAGAACTTTTCTCAGTGGAGGAGTCATGTCCCCATCAGACCATCTGTACTGCTGTTCTGGCTGAAAACCCCAAGCTGTTAACCATGGCAGCACCACAAGTTCAGAGACAGGAAGAGGACAGGGCATCCCTGTATTGAAGAGTTCTACAGAATCCAGCAACCTTCACATTGTGAGACTTACCTTGTTACAGGTAAGTAATGTAACTAAAGCTGTAGAGAAAAGAAAATGTTTTTTCGCTAAACTTCAGCTTTTAACAGATCAAGACTCAAAATGTATTGAAGCCAGAGGATCAGCACAATAAAAAAAAATTTCAGCTCACATATTTTTTTTTGACAGGTTTCCTCTAACCCGAAGAAAGTTCTATCTGCATATTAGCTGAGGTCAATTAACTATTTATATAGAACAGATGTCTCCCAGCTGTGTCTTTCCAGTGGTTATGGATTAAGGAATTGCAGGTGTTCCATTATAACATCGCTGACCTGAAACATGAGAAGATATTATACATCCTGGAGGACTCTGGTGATCATCTTCCTCTTACTGCTGAGAGCCGTCTCTGTATAGCAAAAGAAAAGATTCCTCCATTCACATTGATTGATGTGAATGAAGAAATTTCTGCCAGAAAAAGTGTATGGTATGCCCACCATTAGAAGCTTCCGTCACACATCCACTCACTCTTCTAATGTTGGTCATACATGTAATGTTCTTTTTTCCGTTAGCAGGTGGATAACCCTTTGATCGATGTGGATGAAGATATCTCTGAAAGAAAAAAGTTAAAAAAGCATATGCAGAAGCATAGGAACTACCGCCCACTGACCAGCCTACGCTCCTCATACTTGGGCTTACACGTTCTTTTTTTAAACTGCGGATACAAATCTCCTCCTGCAGCGCTATAGGCACTGACATATGTATTCTGACAGCACCAGCCTGGGAAACAAACATTGCTTCCCAGAGCTGGTGATGATCTGGTAATTTCACTGAAAAGTCAGCATTACCAGGAGAGATCTGGCATGTTCCCAGGTATACACATACAGGTAAGACCACACATGTACTTTGCAGTGCAAACTAGTGTGTATATAGTTGTGGCCAGAATTCAACTAGGAACGTACAAGGGGATGTGGCAATTATATCTGATTACAATATAGGGACGTTAAACCCTGCAGAAAGATTGACTAATTATCGAAAATGACAAAATATTGTCTTCTCATCTTCCAGAAAAGTCGGAGATATATACAGTACATTGTAGAAGAGCACCAATTCTGAAGGATCACATTGTAAAAAGTGTTCCAGATCCCACTGATAGGAAACATATAACTTTTATGGATAGGAATGGATCTTATGTCAGTGATAGATGAAAACATGGTAGACATAATAAGAAAAGGAAGATATATTAATATTTTAGTTTTATTTGTCGATGATACACTGGACTTTTCCCCTGGAGGTCCTGTTTATGATCACATCACATGCTTTTACTCTTGAGCCTGCTTGTACAATGACTTTGGAACACATGGTCCACTTTATAGGGCTTTTGCTGTTTGGAATTACACACAGTAGCGTAATCTCAATGGGTACAATGTGTGCAGGGCACACAAGCAACTCTACTGGGCACTTATTATTTCAAAAGGAAATGGCGGGTTAACCCCAAACCTTGACTATTTCTCCTACTCTTCATTCATTTACTGGCTGATAGCTCTTAATGAAGTCTGGAGTTTTAAACAGCTTGGGTGAAATTTATGTCTTCTTGGCACAGCATACAGTATATTGTTTGTAGGGTGCCCAAAAGTCTTTTAAAAGTCCTTGGGTCTTGGTTTTGTTTTTAGACACAGGAAACAGTCCAGAAGTGATTGCTATGATTCATATTATATAGACATTCTTGCTCAAAGCTACTCATTACATAGCAAGAATTGCATGTGGGATAAACTTTCACATAGGTGTGTGCATGTTTTTCTTTTTTTTTTCCCTATTACGTGTCCCAAGTGCATGTTTACTTTATGACTATATTTAAAATGGTCCTCGAATCTGATTACATAATAATCTCATTTTTACAGTAGATAAAGTACTGAGGCACGTGCAGTTTTTCAAACTTTATTTCTCAACACATCTCACAGGATACAAAAAAAACCCCTGTTATTTGTATTTCTTGCGCCAAACCATAGGGTATATTTATAACATTTTCATTGGACGAATGTCACACACATTTCAGCAGGCTGGATGAATTTTCCCTGTGTTTTCCATAATAGATTAATTTCTATGGTCATCAGTGCCATCTGATGGCTAAAATGCAATATCGTTTTCTAAACTATCTAATGAGAAAATATACTGACGATCATAGGAATCAAGCTATTACAAAAATTATGGGGAAAGTTCATCCAGCTTGCATAAATGTATGTGACATTCGTCCAAACAATGTTTTATAACTAGACCCCTATGTTTTGTTCAGGTAGTTTGTGTTGTGTCCTGATCTTGAAGTCTTGGAAGGAGATTGGTTATAGAGGGGTTGATTTACTAAAACTGGAGAGTGCAAAATCTGGTGCAGTTGTACATGATAGCCAATCAGCTTCTAACTTCAGCGTGTTCAAATAAGCTTTGACGGGGGGCGTGTCCGGACTATGGAGGAGTGAGGACGTGTGCCTTCTCAGCTCCGTTCCACCGCAGCACATCATCAGCTCCACAGCGGAGGTAACACCCGCACCCGCAGCAAATTATGTCCCTGAGACACCGGGCGTCCTCCCAGCCACAACGGACTGACCGATCGCGGCAATCCCAGCTGGATTCCTTCTACACGGGGCAGACCGGGAAAGGCCGCGAGCCTGCCAAGATGGCGCCGACCGGGAAGACACAGCGTGCTAACAAGGCCGCAAAGACCTCCGCTGACCAGCCACAGCAACTGGATGACTCTCCCGCTCCATCTCCAGGGTCGGTGAGTGACTCAGTCCCCCTGATCTCCCCAGGCTCCCCCACTTCCCAGGACGGTGACTCCACTGACCTGGACCCCCTGGCAGATGCAGACATCAGGCGCCATATTATGTCCCTACCCACGAAAGCTGATCTTGAACGCTTTGCTGACAGAGTGGAAAAAGCTTTAAAGGAAGATATTGCTCAGCTTAAAGCTGACACAAACCACTTAGGAGGCAGACTTGAAACTCTGGAACAGAAATTTGAGGAAACTCTCCCTGTCATTTCTAAACTACAAGACAAGTGTAACATACAGGGCCAACAGATTGAGGCCCTGCTATGTCAGCTGGATGACACAGAGAACCGCAGCAGACGGGCAAACATCAGGATAAGAGGCCTACCTGAAGCTACTGGCTCCAGGGACATAATCCCCACCCTGGAAGGAGTCTTTAGGGAAATACTAGGACTGCCTGCCACTGCTACGATCGAAATAGACCGTGCACACAGGGCCCTGAAACCCCCATCCCAGGACGCGAACAATCCAAGAGATATCATCTGTAAATTACACAAATATACGCTCAAAGACCATATCATGCAAAAAATGAGGGGGAAACCATATTTTGATTTTGATGGTGCACACCTGGCCTTTTATCAGGACATCTCGAGGCGCACTCTTATGCAATGAAGAGCACTTCGCCCTCTCCTAACCGCTGTCCAAGCCGCAGGCCTGGGGTATCGCTGGGGGTTCCCCTTCAGTCTTCAAGTCACCAAAGATGGCAGAACCATAACTCTTCGCAACAAAGATGACCTCCCGCACTTTTTGACCTCCTTGGATCTAGATCCGGTGGACTTTCCCGACTGGAGATGTTCCTCAGAACTGGGAAACGACAAGTTACCTACCCACCAACCGTGGCAACCAGCCAGAAACCAGAATCGCAGGAGGAATCGCAGACGACACCTTTCTGAATCCTCGATGGGAACATTCCTGCCTGGAAACTAGCACACATCCCATTCTGGGGCGTACGAACTGCCAATATCAAAGTGGTTTTTTTCTTTTTATACATATTGCACTTGATTATCCCCTTAACATTAGCCGAAAGGCTGCCTGATGGTTTGCACATTTTTGAGTTTCCTGAAGCACCACCATTCTCTCCATGTCTAACCGCACCATATCAGACGTGGTGGACGGAGACGGAGGACCTCCTGCCCTCTCTTATAGACGGCACACTAACCCCCTAGTAGGCCGCCCTGCTTTTTTTTTTGGGCACTAATCCCCTTTGGGATGAGGGGCCGTGGCCTGGGGTCCCTCCCTTTCGACACGACCCTTAGTAGTTGTTTCACATACGTGGATGCTGGCATCCATACTGTTTTGATGGTTATGACCATGTTTTTATGTTCTCCTTCTCATACATGTTTTGTCTTCTCTTCCTCTTCCTCTCGTCTCTTTCCTACCCCCTCCCTCCTTATTGCAGGTTGCTCCACCATGCTGTCTGTGACGGACCCCTCGCAAATTGCGCACACTGAACACCCACGCTCCTTTCCATGGCTACCCTACGGGTAAGTACATATAATGTACGGGGACTATGTTCCCCTCACAAACGTAGTAAGCTTTGGGGAGAGTTAAAACGCCTAAAAACCCAAGTGGTTTTCATTCAAGAAACCCACTTTACACCAAAGTCTCTCCCCAAGTTGCCTACTCACCTTTTCAACCAATGGTTTATTAGCACATCCCCGACCCCTAAATCTAAAGGGACAGCTATCGCCATACATAAGACATGCCCTTTTCAACCGACAGAGCACAACACGGACCCCTTGGGGAGATATGTTTTTCTAAAGGGCAACATTGCAGGCCAAAAATATACATTCGCCACTATTTACGCCCCGAATGCAGACCAACTTACTTTCATAGACACTACATTAGACCGCTTGGCCGAATTCAGAGAAGGCTTCCTAATCTTAGGAGGCGATTTTAACGTGAGTCCTGACCCAACGCTAGACACCTCACATGCAAGACCCTCCCACTCCTATGCATTCTTAAAACACTTCCGCAGGACTATTCAGTCCCACCTGCTCACCGACAGTTGGCGAGCGCTTAGACCACTGGACCGCGACTTCAGCTATTACTCTACAGTACATAACGTATACACAAGAATTGACCACATCTATGTGGATCGAAATATTCTTGAACTTTTACAGTCCGCAGACATTGGTTCCATTTCCATTTCCGACCACGCCCCAGTGACAATGACCTTTTCTTTGCCGTCGGGTGCGCGGGGGGTTCGGACCTGGAGACTTAATGAGAACCTATTGGACGATGCGGTGGTGATGGCTGAGGTCGCGGATACCCTAGCCCATTATTTTGCAGAGAACCCTGTAGGCGAGCTGAGCGAGGGGACGGTTTGGGAGGCCCACAAGGCTGTGGTTCGGGGGGCTCTGATTTCCCAAGGCAGTAGACTTAAAAAGATACGACAAGCAGACTTTTTACGAGTACACACCGAACTCCAAAAAGCAGAACTCAGGCACAAAGCCAACGGACGCCCTGAAGACCTGGGAAAGCTGACAGAATTACGCGAACTGTTCTTACGCTTACTCGACCGTCAAACACGCAAACAATTCCGATTCGTGGCACATAGGTACTACGAACACGGAAACAAATGCGGCCGCATGTTGGCCCGGGCCCTCCGGAAACGTCAAGCCCAGACATATATACATAAATTACATAGCGCCTCGGGAACACCGATTCTACACCCATCTAAAATTGCTGCCGAATTTCGAGCTTACTACGCTAAACTGTACAACATAGACTCTGACCCCTCCCCTACATCACGGGACATTAGACAAAACACGATCCGAGACTACCTGACTGCAGCCAAACTCCCGACACTTACAGAAGAGCAATCCTTAGACCTAGACGCCCCAATCACCCTAAATGAGCTTCGGGCCACGGTGAACTCCTTGCCCAACGGAAAGAGTCCTGGACCTGACGGGTTCACTAAGGCATGCTATAAAGCCTTTCTGTCTCACTTAGAGACACCCATGTGCAAATATTTTAACTCTATTGCAGAAGGAAGAACCATTCCCTCAGAGGCACTTCTGGCACACATTACGGTAATCCCGAAAGAGGGCAAGGATCCCACCGCACCCCCGAGCTATAGGCCAATATCGCTCCTTAACCTGGATATTAAAATTTTAGCGAAAACATTAGCAAACAGACTTAAACACCTTATACCCGACATTATCCACCCAGACCAAACGGGTTTCATAACGGGCAGAGAAGCCAGGGACAACTCCATCAGAGCGGTACTCCTTACTCACTGGGCCCGTACCCGCCCCGAGCCACAGCCGTACCTCATATTGTCAACAGACGCTGAAAAAGCGTTCGATCGCGTCGACTGGTCTTACCTGACGGAGGTGCTTCGATCACTGCGAATAGGCCCGAGAATGTTGTCCTCTATCTTAGCACTATACTCGACACCTTGCGCACAGGTCAAGGTAAATGGAACCCTCTCGGCTCGCTTCCCCATCAGAAATGGCACGAGACAGGGGTGCCCCCTATCACCTCTCTTGTTTGCCTTAGTGCTAGAGCCTTTGCTCTGCACAATACGCGCTAACCCCGACATTAGGGGTCTCATGGTTGGTAACACGGAGCATAAACTATCTGCATATGCTGATGATGTCCTGTTCCACGTTTCAAACCCCCTGATCTCATTGCCCAACCTGATGAAGGAACTGAAGCTATTTGGATTTCTATCAAATTTTAAAATTAATTTTTCAAAGTCAGAAATACTCCCTATTTACATGTCACCCCAATTATCAATGAGCCTTAAATCTGCCTTTCCGTTCACCTGGGCCACGTCGGCTATTCGATACTTCGGTATACAACTCACAGATAATTTTAATAGCCTATATAACGCAAATTATCTCCCATTGATAACTACCATTAAGAAAGACCTAACCCAATGGACACAGACGGCCTTCACATGGCTAGGAAGGGTGAACATAATAAAAATGAATATTTTACCACGCATACTGTTCTTTTTACAGATGCTACCAATTCGATTACCCCGATCTTTTTTTGATAAAATATCTAGCATACTGTCCGAATTCATATGGAACGCGCGCAAACCTAGGATAGCTCTACGAGTCCTACGACGCTCGAAACAAAATGGAGGCCTAGGCCTTCCAGACGTCAGAAGATACTATTGGGCCATAGCGATACAGAGGATGCTCAACTGGCGTTTCCACTCTGGCTCTAAGATATGGGTACCACTAGAGAAATGTTTAGCGGGTAGGAACTTATCATATGCTCCCTGGCTATCTCGAGAGCATAGAGGACTGTCGGAGACAACGTCCCCCCTGACGACCCAGGTACTGTCAACCTGGGATAAGATTAACCCGCTGCTAAATTTGGCTCCCTCGGTGTCCCCACTTTCCCCACTAGGAGGTTTCCTTTGGTTCCCTCCGGGAGAACAAATAGGGTTTTTTGAATCGTGGTTGGAGGGTGGAGACGCCAGCTGTGGTAAACTCATGAAAGACGGTAAACTCCTGGGCTACGAATCTCTGCCTACAGGCAGACAGGGCACCCCAATGAATTTCTGGAAATACAGACAACTACATCACTTCTTTCAATTACAAGGCCATAAGATTAGAGACCCTTCTTCCCTCACCCACCTCGAAAAACTCTTTATTGCAGAAGAACCTACACCACACTTAGTCTCGGAACTTTATAAACTACTAGGTTCCTCATTCCCTAACACCACACCCGCATTTATCAGACGTTGGGAAAAGGACCTGGGCATCATATTTGCAAAAACAGATTTAACTCACTTGTACCAGCTTACTCATTCATCCTCAATAGAGTCTAAGACCCAGGAAACAAACTTTAAGCTGCTATCCCGTTGGTACAGAGTACCTGCGGATTTGGCCCGCTTTTACCCTTCCACATCCGAGCTGTGCTGGAGAGGATGTGGTCAGAAAGGTACATTGAAACACATATGGTGGGATTGCCCTCAAATTAAACCCTTTTGGGAAGATATATGTGACCAAATTAAAATAGTGACAGAGATAGCAATCCCCTTCCTTCCGACCCACTTTCTCCTGCAGGTCCCCCCGGTCTCACTACGAAAATACAAGAAAAGTGTGCTGCCGCACTTATTAAATGCGGCTAGGCGTCTGATCCCAATCCACTGGAAAAAACATACGACCCCTACACGCGCTGAGTGGATCAGCAAGGTTAGTGAGATCCGGGAGGCCGAGGACTGGGTGGCGACCAATAAAGGCTACAAAGACCGATTCCATACAATATGGATGCCATGGGCTGAATACACCTCTGACTCCACCGCAGTGCCGTCTAGTCTAGACGTTGCACTACTGGAACTGGCAGACCCCACTCTCAGAGTACTTAGGCTAACAAAAACTCAACCCTGTAGGCAAGACCCTTAAACTTGATTCATCCCAGGAATAACGAATCCAGCTCCGAGGGGTCCGTCACAGAGGCAGAGGAAGCTTACCAGTATTTGCAGGTAACCTGACCCGTTCCCTCTCCCTTTCCCTTCCCCCCCCTTCCCTCTCCTACTCCCTCTTCTCATTCTTACTGTACCCCCCCACCTCTATCTTTTTTTTTTATTATTCACTTTATATTTTAATGTCTCTCTATTGTTATTCTAGAGCATATTAGGGATACTCATGCGAAATAGCTAAGTATAGGTTGTTCAATATAGAACTAAAATCCGCTGGGGGAGATCTCTGGATTCCCAAGAGCTAGATAAATTTCACATGAGTAGACCACTGTTGCGGGGTCGCGGTGGCCCGCATGGGAGTGGGAGGTGGATTGATGGAGGTTTAGAGCCCCCCCTTCCTGCTCCGGGCGTGGGCCACCAGGCTGTGTACCCCGTACATTCCAGAGAGTCCCCCAACTTATACACACCCTCACAAGCCCTTAGGCGGGCCCCGCTTCATCTACATACTTCATGAAAACATGGGGCTTCCAGAGCTCCTGATTACTCCCTTGGCGGGTCATACAGAGTTATCCCTAGAAGAGCACTTTACATTAGATTATTAGTAATGTATGTGTTTGTTCAACCCTCATATCGAACATTGTTACTGAAATGACCCTGCGAGGCCATTGTTTACAGGATTTGCACTGTTGGACATGTCATGTAATGTCTTGTTCTAAAAATAAAAACTTATTATACAAAAAAATAAGCTTTGACAATAAAACCTGGAAGCTGATTCGTTTCTGTGCAGAGCTGTGCCAGATTTTGCACTCTCAAGTTTTAGTAAATCATCCCCAGAGTGTTTTATTAACAGTATTCCATAAAACAGCCTTCTGAGTATTTCATAACAGGAAGAGGAACTGGAACTAATGTGTACAGAGTATAGAAAGTATAAGTGTGCACAGGGGGTGTGCCAGGTAGATTTCCCCTGCTGATATTTCACCAAAGCCCCCAATGCGGCCCCTAAAAAAAATTGTAAAAAGTAATATAAAAATAAAATTGTAGAAAATAATACAAAAATAAAATGACAAAAATAAAAAATGACTGACACAGTCCACTGCCCTGCTGACACCAACCTCTGCCCTGCTAACACCGTCCATGTTTTAATACATTTTAAAAAGTTTTTTGTAAGAGTGTGCGTGTGTGTGTGTGTATATATATATTACACATACATACTTACACACAGGTCTGCGTGTTTCAGCTTTGGGGTGCGCACCCTAATGCAATAGGCTGCGCACACCTATCATAGAAAGTATTATACAATCTTCCAAACTCTCCATTTGCTTGAAAGTAATAAACTGAGGATTTCCTATGCACAATATTTATCTCTCTTGGGAAGGATTTAAACTCAGGTGAAATAACTGTGGTCCATTGTCAGATACTAGTTCTTTGGGTTACCTTCCCTTCTAAAGACTGGAGAGAAATGTAATTAAAGTAGCAGATGTTATATTGGAAACAAATGCAATTTCCAGCAGTTCACTGTATCAATCTATTAATGTTATAGCAAATCAGAAGTCCACACGTGCCTCTGTTGAAGGACCTACAGTATGAATAGTAAGCTTCTCCCAAGCAGAATCAGGAAATGGTACTGGCTGGAGTGGTGGAGGAAATGTGGTAGTGGGATTGTCATGACTTTGACAAGTAAGGTAAGACTGAATATCAGTTATGATTTGGGTATCCATGCTTGACCAATAGTATAGGTCACATATTCTTTGCTGCGTTCTTAAGCAGCCTATAGATGAGTCCTTTTTCAACCAGTGGGTTGAATGAAAAAACAGGACTTGATTCTCCCTCCCACACATTCAAGGTGGATGGAGGAATCCTCTCTTTCTGTGCACTTGTATTCTGACAGCGGGAAGACTTCCCCGCTGTCAGAATACATTGGTCAGCGCTGCTGGCAGCTATAGCCAACAGGGCCATCTTTTAAATTGATTGGACCCAGGGCAAACAATTTCTAGGACCCCCTTAAGCATACCCCTCCCCGCTCTAAGACTTGTAATAAATAGCAGCTGGACTCAAAACCAATTTACTGCAGCAGATCAGGCAATGATTGGGATTGGTTGCCAAAGGTAACAGCATATCATAACTGCTCACTGACTGGATGCTAGAGGTTACAGCACTCATTACAGCTCACTGATTGATTAGTTGCTAGAGGTTACAGCATATAATTTCTGCTTGCTGATTGGTTGCTAGAGGTTACTGCACATCATTACTGCTCACTGATTGGTTACTAGAGGTTATTACACATTATTATCGTTCACTGATTGGTTGCTATAGGTTACTGCTTATCATTACCACTCACTGGTTGGCTGAGAGGCGGCAGGTGGGGCAACTGTCACTGCAGCCCTGCAGTGTATTAGATTAATCAACAATCCTGTCCACCTCCTACTCAAAATAAACACTAATCAGTACATAGACATCACGACACCCAAAAACCACCCTATTATGGACCCATAATCATAAAATATTTCTAAAATTGAACTTTATTATAAATATAATTTCCCAAATATATTAAAGTACAAAACACACCTTACACCTTCCCAGGTAATAAAGACAACGTTGTCTTAACCTATTAAAAACACAGCCTGGACAATGCTGGCCAAAAATTGTATGCTTAGGATGGGATCACAATAAGCCCCTCCTATGTATAGGTAGCCGAATCCAGCCATATACGCCTACAGCAAGCAAACTAAATCACGAAGCAGGAATCATGCATAAGTTCACTGCATAAATAGCTTTTGGGTTTGCTGGCAAAATAACTCAATACACAGCCATTAATGTCTAAAATGCTGGCAAAAAAGTGAGTACTCCCCTAAGTGAAAATGTCAGAATTGGGCCAATCAGCCATTTTCCCTCCCCGCTATCATGTGACTCGTTAGTGTTACAAGGTCTCAGGTGTGAATGGGGAGCAGGTGTGTTAAATTTGGTGTTATCGCTCTCACTCTCTCATACTGGTCACTGGAAGTTCAAAGTGGCACCCCATGCCAAAGAACTCTCTGAGGATCTGAAAAAAAAATTGTTGTTCTACATAAAGATGGCCTAAGCTATAAGAAGATTGCAAAGACCCTGAAACTGAGCTGCAGTATGGTGACCAAGACCATACAGCGGTTTAACAGGACAGGTTACACTCAGAACAGGCCTCGCCACGGTCGACCAAAGAAGTTGAGTGCACCTGCTCAGCATCATATCCAGAGGTTGTCTTTGGGAAATAGACGTATGAGTGCTGCCAGCATTGCTGCAGAGGTTGAAGGGGTCAGCCTGTCAGTGCTCAGACCATACGCCGCACACTGCATTAAATTGGTCTGCATGGCTGTCGTCCCAGAAGGAAGCCTCTTCTAAAGATGATGCACAAGAAAGCCCACAAACAGTTTGCTGAAGACAAGCAGACTAAGGACATGGATTACTGGAACCATGTCCTGTGGTCTGATGAGACCAAGATAAACTTTTTTGCTTCAGATGGTGTCAAGCGTGTGTGGCAGCAACCAGGTAAGAAGTACAAGTGTGTCTTGCCTACAGTCAAGCATGGTGGTGGGAGTTTCATGGTCTGGGGTGCTGTTGGCACTGGGGAGCTACAGTTCATAGAGGGAACCATGAATGCCAACATGTACTGCAACATACTGAAGCAGAGCATGATCCCCTCCCTTCGGAGACTGGGCTGCAGGGCAGTATTCCAACATGATAATGACCCAAACACACCTCCAGGATGACCACTGCCTTGCTAAAGAAGCTGAGGGTAAAGGTGATGGACTGGCCAAGCATGTTTCCAGACCTAAACCCTATTGAGCATCTGTGGGGCATTCTCAAACAGAAGGTGGAGGAGCACACGGTCTCTAACATCCACCAGCTCCATGATGTCGTCATGGAGGTGTGGAAGAGGACTCCAGTGGCAAACTGTGAAGCTCTGATGAACTCCATGCCCAAGAAGGTTAAGGCAGTACTGGTGCCCACACAAAATAGTGACACTTTGGGCCCAATTTGGACATTTTCACTTAGGGGTGTACTCACTTTTGTTGCCAGCGGTTTAGACATGAATGGCTGTGTGTTGAGTTATTTTGAGGGGACAGCAAATTTACACTGTTATACAAGCTGTACACTCACTACTTTACATTGTAGCAAAGTATAATTTCTTCAGTGCTGTCACATAAAAAGATATAATAAAATATTAACAAAAATGTGAGGGGTGTACTCACTTTTGTGAGATACTGTATATATATTTTTAAAAAAATACAGTGAACTCCTAGGCCTCCTTCCACTATCTCAGCACTATAGAGATATCAGGTTTCATGGGGATTTATTTCTGGGGATATTTATTATAGCAAAAAGTAAAAAATGTGGTTTTTTTTTTTAAAATTGTCGCTATTTTTTTGTTTATTAAAAATAAAAACTGCAGAGGTAAATTTATAGCGATTTCATCAACATTAAAAAAAGACACCTTAGCTGCCAAAATAGAGGCGGAGAGTCAACTTAAAACACTTGAAAATAGGCTCCAGACCAACCCCACGATAGCTAACCTAAGGAAAATAATTAAACTCCGCACAACTCTCTGTGATCTAGCTATGGGACAAGTTGAGAAAGCCCTAACTAGGCTGAAACAAATGTTTTACGACAAAGGGAATAAGGCACACTCTCTCTTGGCTAACAAATTAAGGGAGAGATCCCATATGCAAACTCCGAATCAGATTAAAAACAAACTGGGTCAGTCACTATCACATCCTGAAGACATTGCATGCACATTTGCGGACTTCTATAAAGAACTCTACAACAACCCAGGCATACCCAGCAACCCTCCCTCTACTGACCTGACCCACACGATGAAACAATACCTAGAACAAAGTGGAATCCCCCATCTACAATCATCAGACCTGTTAACACTTAATGCACAGATCACTGACGAGGAAATTGAACTTACTATTAAAACCCTACCGTCCCATAAAGCCCCGGGCCCAGACGGGTTCCCGTACGAATATTATAAAGCATTTCTCCCTCTTATGCTACCCCCATCTTCGTAGACTGTTTAATGCTTTCCTTCAAGACACCCAAATTCCCTTAGAAATGCAGAAATCCTTCATCACCCTGATTCCCAAACCAGATAAAGATCCTTCCATATGTGCAAATTATAGGCCTATTGCGCTGTTAAATTCTGACTTAAAAATCTTCACCAAACTTTTGTCTAATCGCCTGAACACGATCCTGCCATCACTGATCCATAAAGATCAGGTAGGGTTTGTCCCATTGCGACAAGCAAGTGATAACACTAGAAAAGTGATAGATTTGGTGGAGGTGGCAAACAGAGACGGCGCCCCCTCTATGTTGCTTAGCTTAGACGCTGAAAAAGCTTTTGATCGTCTGGGGTGGCCGTTCCTGTTCGCCACATTGAGCCACATGGGCTTCCGGGGCCCTTTTCTGCAGGCAATAAAACACCTATATTCCAATCCTTCCTCGCAAGTCAGAACTCCTTTTGCACTCTTAGCATCATTTACAGTTTCAAACGGCACAAGACAGGGGTGCCCGCTATCGCCCCTGCTATTCGCACTATGTGTAGAACCCCTAGCGACATCCATCAGGAATAATTTAAGCATACGGGAAATAATGGTCAGAGATAGAGAGTTTAAGATTTCCCTCTTTGCCGATGACATAATTCTCACCCTGACCCAACCCCATATCTCCCTCCCAAATCTACACGCTGAGTTGGACCGATTCCAGGATTGCCATTTCAGGATATAAAATTAATGCCTCAAAGTCAGAAGCTCTACCCATCAACATCCCTGACGCTGATATTGCACTTTTAAAATCTAACTATAATTACAATTGAAAAACAACTGCCCTGAAATACTTAGGGATCCATATCACTCCAAAATTTAATACCCTGTACCAGGAAAACTTCCCCCCTCTTTTTGGCACAATTAGATCCTTATTACTTCACTGGAAAAAACATCATATCTCCCTACTAGGACGAATTGCATCTATTAAAATGACCATTCTCCCGAAGGTTCTGTACCTTTTCCAAACACTTCCTATACCTATACCACTTAAACAACTGAAAAGCTTCAATCAGATTTACTTCACTTCGTATGAAACTACAAAAAACATAGGATCCCTAAAACGGTGTTGATGGCATCACGCAGTGAGGGGGGCCTTGCTTTCCCAAATATCGTTAAATACTACCAAGCTACACAGCTGAGAGCTGTGGCATCATGGTTTACTCAAAAATCATATAATAAGTGGACAGAGATCGAGAAATTATGGCTAGCCCCAATACACCCGAACAACTTATTATGGAATGCAGATGCGGAGGTAGCTCCAGAATGCCTTCTGGGTCCCATGTCCATGTTAAAGCGGACTTGGCGCACATTAGCCCACCCTAACAAACCAATCTCAGAAAGATCGACCCTGACATCTTTTGTTTGTAACCCCAAGGTGCCAGATAGCCTCACGCATCAGATGTCACACCCTTGGTCCTCTAGGAGCTTGTTCCACTTTGGAAGTATAGTAGTTCTCAGAACCCGTAGGCTCCTGTCTTTTTCGGACCTGCAGGCCAAACACAACTTGCCAAGACAAGCATTTTATGGGTATCTACAAATATGACATTATGCACTAACTATAGCCCCGAATCTGCAATTTTCACCTCCACCCCCGTTTGAAACCACCATTTTAGCAGGTAGCTCACAGAAGGGACTAATATCAGGAATATATAAGATTTTGAATACCATCGCTCTGGAAGAGCAAGGTAAACATCATTACATGCTCAGATGGGAGAAGATCCTTGGGGAAGAACTTCCACTAGCGCAGTGGCAGGCAATATGGAATCAGACAGCGAAGAGTTCAATGTGTACACTATATAAAGAAAACTCGTACAAAATTCTCTACTTCTGGTACATGACTCCAGATGTGCTTCATACAATCTTCCCTAATAGCTCAGATAAATGCTGGCGATGCCAGGAAGCTAAAGGCACTCTTATACACATATATTGGACTTGTCCACTATTGGCTCAGTATTGGGAGATGGTTCGCCACCTCCTTTCCCGCCTCCTAGAAGTCGAAGTCCAAGCGACTCCAAAATTTTTCCTCCTGGGTTTATCACCATTAAAAATTTGTAGACCATATAAGAAATTAGTAAGACATATACTTACAGCAGCACGCTGCCTCATAGCCCTAAACTGGAAACGTACTACTCCACCCTCAGCTGAAGATCTTTACTCTAGAATTAAAGATGTAGAACTGATGGAGAAAATGACAGCTAGAATTCAGGACAAGCTGGAGGCACATAACAGGGTCTGGGAGCTGTGGCACCTCCGGGAGGACCCACCATGACCAGGTAATTAAACCAACTAGAAGGCTCATCCTCTTCTTTCCTTTCTTTTCTTTCCTCCTATCCTATTCAGCAACTGAATGAACGTTTATATTTGCTTACTTGTTTTACCATAGGAACTAATACCAGCTAAGCCATATAAAACACATGTTTAATACCACAAATGGATACACTGTACAATGTTTGTAAATGTCCATGTTCCTTTATTTTGTATCACTAAAATCTATAATAAAAAATTGTTATTTGGAAAAAAACTGCAGAGGTGATCAAATACCACCAAAATAAAGCTCTAATTGTGGGAAAAAAAGGACGTCAATTTTAATTGGGTGCAACGTCGCACAACCGCGCAATTGTCGGTTAAAGTGATGCAGTGCCGAATCGCAAAAAGTGCTCTGGTCAGGAAGGGGGTAAATCCTTCCGGGCTGAAGTGGTTAAATTATGTTCCAGGAGCAATCTTTCTAAGTTTATTTTTTATTTTCTAGTTGGTCTCTTATCATTTCATCTGTTATGCCGCGTACACACGGTCGGACTTTTCGTCTACAAAAGTCCGACGGACGCCGACGGACTAAAGCTGGCTGACAATCCGATTGTGTGTGGGCTTCCCCGGACTTTCAGCGGACTTTCAGCGGACTTTTCCAGCCTCAAATCTGACGGACTTTAGATTTGAAACATGCTTCAAATCTTTACGTCGTAACTACCAGACCCAGAAATCCGCTCGTCTGTATGCTAGTCCGACGGACAAAAAAACGACGCATGCTCATAAGCAAAAACTAAACGGAAGCACTCGGTCTAGTAAAACTAGTGTTCGTATTGTAGGTAGCACATTCCTCACGCTGCAAAATCTGTGATCGTTGAATGCAGCGCATTAATGTCTTCTTTACTAATGCTATAAAGAACGAAGATGTTTTGCTGTTCATATTCAAACAGAGTTCTCCCAAACTGATTTCTGGATTCTTTTTCTCTTTGATCTCATGAATGATATAGTATTCTTTTTAAAAACAATGTCTCCATACTAATAATAATTTTTACACTTTTTTTTTTTCGTGGAGTCAGCTTTTTTTTTCTTTTTTTTTTTGGTGTTTGTAAAGTTACCACAAAGAACCATTTTGTTTTTTTTGTTTTTTTTATGGTGTTTGTAAAGTTACCACAAAGAACCATTTTGTTTTTTTTTTTGTTTTTTTTTGGTGTTTGTAAAGTTACCACAAAGAACCATTTTGTTTTTTTTTGGTTTTTTGGTGTTTGTAAAGTTACCACAAAGAACCATTTTGGGTTTTTTTTTGTTTTTTTTATGGTGTTTGTAAAGTTACTACAAAGAACCATTTTGTTATTTTTTTTTTTTTGGTGTTTGTAAAGTTACCACAAAGAACCATTTTGGTTTTTTTTGGTTTTTTGGTGTTTGTAAAGTTACCACAAAGAACCATTTTGTTATTTTTTTTTATTATTTTTTTGGTGTTTGTTAAGTTACCACAAAGAACCATTTTGTTATTTTTTTTTTTTTTGGTGTTTGTAAAGTTACCATAAAGAACCATTTTGTTTTTTTTGTTGTTTTTTTGGTGTTTGTAAAGTTACCACAAAGAACCATTTTGGTTTTTTTTTTGTTTTTTGTTTTTTGGTGTTTGTAAAGTTACCACAAAGAACCATTTTGTTATTTTTTTTTTTTTTTTTGGTGTTTGTAAAGTTACCACAAAGAACCATTTTGTTTTTTTTGGGTTTTTTTTGGTGTTTGTAAAGTTACCACAAAAAAGAACCATTTTTTTGGGTATTGTGATTTTTTATTTTTTGTATATAAAGTTAACACAAAAGAACCGTTTTTGGTTATGTATCATTTTTTTTGTTAAAGTTACCACATTAGAACATTATTTAATGTATTTTTTGTGTGTTTTTGCAACCTCAAGGAGATTGTTGTCCCTTGTTAATTTGACATTGTGTCTAAATCAATGCTTTAAAATAAAACACATAAAGCCTTTTCATAAACTCAAATATCCATTTATTCATGGTCTAAATAAAATAAAGAGGAAGTCAACGCTGGAAAAAGTCTGTGGACAAGAAAATTGGGATCTTGAGGAGTCCATATAAGAGGGAGCACAATCTGGTCCAGGAATCCCAGAGATCAACAGCACCAGCAGATGATATAGATGTCCCCAGACTGTGGTACTACAACAGCCTGCGTCTTCTGTCAGAACAGACTGAACCCAGGTCATCACTTTCTTCTGTTCCCTGCAGCCTTTCCTCCACGCTGCCCTGCACCCTTCCCTGCAGCCTTCCCTGCAGCCTTCTTTGGAGGCTGTGGCTCTGGTGTTTGAGTTGTGGCAGGAGGAGAAGGAAGAGGAGGAGGAGGAGGGGGGGCTGCCTCATGTAGTTGTGTGTTTCTAGTTAGCGTGCCCTGCAGCCCCTTCTGTATTGTTTCCCCAAACAGTCTCTCACAAATGAGGCGTTGGTCCCACTCCATTTTAAGCAGCCTGCTGGCTAAGTAGCAGCCATAGGCCTCTTCAGCTTCGGGGGGGCTCCTTAAAAAATTGGTGGCCTCTCGCATGAGGCGCATTGGGCCTAGGGTAGTGAGTCCAGTGAAGGCCACCCTGGGAGAGGGAAGCAAGAGAAGGGGTGTCATATTCGTGGAGCCAGGTTTCGGTGAGAGCAAGTAGATTGAAGGAATTAGTGACAAAGTCTATATATATATATATAGATAGATATATATATATAGATATATATATATATATATATATATCTATATATATCTATATAGATATCTATCTATATATAGATATAGAGAGAGAGAGGGATTTTTAGATATATTTAGATCTTGATATATAGATATCGATATATCTATCTATCTCGATATGTCTTTAAAAAAATTAAATATTTAGGAAACTAGGAACTCTACACAAACAGACAATTTGTACACCACTTCACTACAATGTTTGAAGATTACTATGTACTAAAATATCTTTGTGCTAAGTATAATAATTTTTTAGTTCACATAGGGGAAAAAACACTCAGCCAAGAAGAACCCAGTCCCCCCCAAACAAAAGAACATACTTGGGAAATCAGCCCAAGCCCCACTGAGGATGTGGAGGAAGGAGAGGTGGGAGACATGGGCACCCCACCAGGTGAGTGTCTGACACACCAGCTTACGGTAATCTATGCATGGCTGCCTTTTATTTTATGAAAATTTTTTTACTCTATTTTAGGTGATCTGGTTGTGCTTGACTCAAGCAACAGCGCCACCCCCGAGGATGTTGATGAAGTATGCAACATGGGCACCCCCACCAGGTCAGTGTCTGAGACACCACCTTATGGTAAGGTAAACTATGTATGTCTGCATATTTCTAAACACATATTTTTTTCATTCTATTTTAGGTCCAAGTGACTATTTCACAACAGACAGTGCCCAACGACTAATTTCTAAAATATTGGCATGGAATGGGGAGATTGATCAAATGCGGAATCGGCTGGATCGTATGCAGCAGGAAATGAAGGACATGATTGATGTTTTGGGTCGAATCTAAATGCCCTTTTTCAACCCCAAAAACATTGATCATGTCCTTCATTTCCTGGTTTGCTGACCCCATTCTGGGCCTTCTCATTTGTGGAGATTATATGCCTGTTTAACAACATAAAAAAACAAAAAGTACAAAAAAATTGAGGCCTGTTTTGAAAAAAAAAACCTGTTTTTAAAAAGCCAAAAAAAGGCCTGTTTTTAAAAAATCAAAAAAAAAAAAAAAAGGCCTGTTTTTAAAAATTAAAAAAAAATTATAAAAAAAGGCCTGTTTTTAAAAAATAAAAAAAATAAAAGAGGCCTGTTTGTTAAAATCAAAATTAAAAAAAAATTAGATTTTAAATTATCAAAAAATATTATATTATATTTTTTCAAATTTGTCAATATATTGATATATTTTTGTCTATGAACATTTTATACTAATGCTTAAGTGAATGTTTACAGAATATTAAAACATCTGTTTAGTAATTAACTAAATGTGTGGTTTGTTATTTCAATGCTCAGTATCAGTTTGTTTAAATTTTACATAGTTGTTTACAGTGACAATGGAGCTTATTTAGTCAAGGAAAATACACTTGGCACTACAATTGCTCTACCATAACCTAGGAGAAAGCCCAAAAGAAAGGCAAGCAATAAATATAATTCAAAATTTCATCAAGATTTTTTTATTTTGATAATTTAGATATCCTGGCCCATTGCAATGGCCTCCCTACCCATAAAATAATTTACATATTGCTGTCGAACTTGACGGGCACTTTGGGGGGCCAAGCCAGTACGGACAGTATCCAGGCCCGTAAGATTGTCACTGATAAGTCCGGCCTCAGGCCCAACTGGCACAATATAATTTGGGGAATGTTTGTGCAAAAAGTTGTGCAGGATGCAGCATGCTAAAATGATAAAATTAAGTTTGTATTCCGCCACGTTAATGGATGTTTGAAACAGGCGGAACCGGCTGGCCAGAATCCCAAACGCATTCTCAACCACTCTTCTAGCTCTGGCCAGCCGGAAATTAAAAACCCTCCTCTCCGGGGTGAGGGTTCTTTGGGGGAATGGCCTCATGAGGTGCTTGCTCAGAGCGAAGGCTTCATCGGCTATGAAGACAAAGGGGAGCCCTTCCACGTTATCCGCATCAGGTGGCAATCCCAGGCCACCACTCTGGAGACGCTGGCAGAACTCCGTCTGGGAAAATACTCCTCCATCCGGCCATTTTTCCCCACGTCCACATAGAGAAATTCATAGTGTGCCGACACCACCGCCATTAAAACAATACTATGGAACCCCTTATAATTAAAATAGTATGACCCCGAATGGGGTGGTGGCACGATGTGGACATGTTTCCCATCTATAGCCCCTCCACATTTGGGAAAGTCCCAATGGGTGGCAAAATGGGATGCCACAGTCTGCCATTTCTGTGGCGTTGAAGAAAACTGGGGAATCAAACAAGAAAAGAAAACTCAGTAATTTATAAAAGAACATTGCAACAACATTACTCCCCTAAAACATTATTGCCCAGCATCAGTATAACATTAAATAATTGAAATCTTCCTGAATAAATAATATGGAAAGGCACACTTATCAGATTGCTCACCCCCTCTGATGGCACATTGTTACATTTTAGGGGGTGGTGAAATTAGAAATTAATTAAAAGTTTAAGGACACGCAGGGTTTTATTGACTAAAGGCTACAAGACTGTGCAGTTGTCGCACTCTGCAAGTGCAGTTTCTCCACAGCTTAGTAAATGAGGTAAGGTAAAAAGGCTTTCATGTTGCAAGGAGTACCCAATCACATGCAAGGGCAATTCATCCAAACACTTTGTGGCTTGCACATGATAGGATGATGGAAATCAGCAGAGCTTCTGCTAATTTACTAAAGCACTGGAGCAAATGCACTTGCAGAGTGCAAATGCATTTTGCAAAGTGAAACATATATTTGCTTTGTAAAAATCAACACCACAGAACATTATAGCAAATTATTAGGGGGGGTTTGGAAATCAAGCTAATTACATGCACACTATTTGTATTGAGTTTAGGTGGGGGGGGGGGGGGGTTGGAAATCAAGCCAATTACATGCACACTATTTGGATTGAGTTTAGGTGGGGGGGTGGAAATCAAGCTAATTACATGCACACTATTTGGATTGAGTTTAGGTGGGGGGGTGGAAATCAAGCTAATTACATGCACACTATTTGGATTGAGTTTAGGTGGGGGGGGGGGGTTGGAAATCAAGCTAATTACATGCACACTTTTTGGATTGAGTTTAGGTGGGGGGTGTGTGGAAATCAAGCTAATTACATGCACACTATTTGTATTGAGTTTAGGTGGGGGGGGGTTGGAAATCAATTTAAATTGCATGCACACTATTTGTATTGAGTTTAGGTGGGGGAGGGGTTGGAAATCAAGCTAATTACATGCACACTATTTGGATTGAGTTTAGGTGGGGGGGGGGTTGGAAATCAAGCTAATTACATGCACACTATTTGGATTGAGTTTAGGTGTGGGGGGGTTGGAAATCAAGCTAATTACATGCACACTATTTGGATTGAGTTTAGGTGGGGGGGGTTGGAAAGCAAGCTAATTACATGCACACTATTTGGATTGAGTTTAGGTGGGGGGGGTTGGAAATCAAGCTAATTACATGCACACTATTTGGATTGAGTTTAGGTGGGGGGAGGGGTTTGGAAATCAAGTTAATTACATGCACACTATTTGGATGGAGTTTGGGGGGGGGGTTGGAAATATAGTTTATGACATGCACACTATTTGGATGGAGTTTAGGGGAAACAAAATACAATGCAGCTGACTAAATACATTCAAACTGAGTAGACTAGGTGGATATGTGCCCAGCATTGTATGCTGGGGAGGTTAGTGAAGGCAAATATACATGCATGACTAAAAAGAACAGGAAAAAATTCCATCATGCATGAGGAGAAAAAGGGGACATTCACACTATATTGCAATAATGGTAAGTAGTGTTTGAGTTAAGAAATACATTACATTATCAAAGATTAAAGAAAAGAACATGTGATGTTAATAAAAGAAAAAATTCTTACCTTAATATAGTCCTTCTGCAGGACCTGGATGATGGCAGAACAGGTCTCTGGGATAATGATCCCCAGAGCCTGGGGGGAGATGCCTGTTGAGAACTTGAGGTCCTGCAGGCTTCTCCCTGTCGCCAAGTACTGCAACGTGGCAACTAGCCTCTGCTCCGGAGTGATGGCTTGCCTCATGCAGGTATCCTGCCTGCTGATATAGGGGGTCAGCAAAGCCAACAAACGGTCAAAAACGGGGTCTGTCATCCGGAGAAAGTTCCTGAAATCCTCAGGATTATTCTCACGGATCTCACGGAGCAATGGCATGTGACAGAACTGGTCACGCTGAAGCAACCAATTCTTGGTCCATGAACTCCTCCTCGCCCTGTTCATGGACTGGTCTTGGGCTGAAGAATGAACTACAGCATCAAGCACATACAATGCACGAGTTCGACGACGAGTACGTACAGGTAACATGGCTTCAAAATGGTCGGCTGGTTAGAACGCACTTAACAGAACGCACTGAAGAACAGCAAGGCCTGTGAAGAGCAACCTGAAAATCAGGAACGAGCGGACAATAAAACAAAGATTTCTCAATGCCAACTGACCAAACGCACTGAAAAGCAGATACAAACCTCACAAGCACAGACTGAACAACAGGTAAAACGAACTGAAAAATACGAGTCTCACAAGCGCGAATCGTCTCTCACCAAACTTCTACTAACACGAGATAAACACGAGATTAGCAGAAGGAGCCCAAAGGGTGTCGTACGGGCTATTGAACTTCCGTTTTATAGTCTCGTCGGACTTGGTGTACGTCACCGCGTACTAGGCTGTCGAACTTTTGTGTGATCGTATGTATGCAAGTCCGTTCCTTAGAAAGTCTGCCGCAAGTCCGCCGCAAGTCCGCCGAAAGTCTGTCGGACAGGCTGTCGGACTTTTGTAGACGAAAAGTCCGACCGTGTGTACGCCCCATTAGAGTACCAAACTCACATATTGCATTTCATGAATTGTGATTGAGTATGACTAGGGCTGGATGTCAGCAAAACCTACATAGTCCATGGCCCGGGGCAGCGCACATCCACCCACACATCATTTTGATGACTTCAGTAACACATTATTATGTATAATAAAGGTCAAATGGTCAAACCCCCACCCTGCCTAAAAGAGCAATGCTACATTGTTGCAATCCCTGCACGATTTATGGATTTTTGTTGGTGGAATAGTATTCTGTAGCAGTACCCCCGTAGGGGCTGCTGGATATTGTGGTCCCACCTGTAACCTCTGCCCAGCTCAGCATTCACTTCCCATTCACCTTAGAGACAACGAACAGTCCATATATTTGTTTTGTATTTTATTGAAGGAATTTGAACCTGGATAGGGTAAGGGAAATTATGGGATGCCCAGAATTAATAATAGAATCAAACTGGACGATCAGTTGGAACCTCTATTTACTCTTCTAGAGCTCCAGCCTTCTCCAGCACAACACTTATTTGCAGACTGTTTCTCTCCTGTACAACACTTGGTTCCTGATACAGCTAGCACATGGTAGGCCCGACTCTGACTCTGTCTCTGTCAGACCTTATCAACTGACATTTGCAGGCAGGGACCGCAGGCCCCTTTGATATAGCAACCAAAATAGTCTTTAGTGCTAGCTGACCTTTGGTGGACTACTGCTCCCAGTCAGTCCTCTTCAGGCCCTGCCAACCCTCCTGACTGCAGCTGCCCGACTCTGATGCCCATGACATCCCAGTCTCTCCTGCTGGCTCTACATCCATCCCAGACTTCACACTCCCAGTCCGCTCTGGCATGCCTCCCCAGCTTTGCCAACTGTGCCTGTCACTCACCAGCCCTCCTGGCTGCACTCCGGTGGATCCCTCCTGGAGACTTGCCCAGCAACACTGGCTCCCATTGTCTTTCTCGATCCATCTCTGTAACTCCTGTCCAGATCCTCCTTCGTTACTCAGAAAGGCTCCAACTTGCACACGAAGTGGGGAGTGCTTCAAAGGCCCCGACAACCTAGTGATCCATCTCCAGCTTCTTCCACCTGACGGCTCCTCCCCAGCCGGGCTGACCCTGGGTATATCAAGGAGGCCTGCCCCCTGCCAATCCTAGTTGGGGATTGATCAGGGCTCCCTGAGACACCTCAGACAACTCCACCTCTCTTCCCCTCCTCTCTTCTAGAATCCTCTACAAGCCAGAGGGAGGTAAACGAAGGATGATGCCATCTGTGAGTCACCAGCCTACTCTGAGCCACTTCCAGCCCACACAGATCAAAACAATCAGGCCTAGCTTCCAACTAGGCCTGCCTAAATTGACCTGCTCTGACAAAAATCTCACCTCTAGCACCTACCTAGGTAGAGGGTGCTACATTTCTCTATACTTAGATTTCACAACCTTTGGGACCATACACCTAGCAGAGTGGACCAGTAGTCTGCCCTGCAAATCTAAGTGTTGGTTCTAGATGTACTAACAAAGAGTGGGCTAACTGCCACTTTTAGCAAATATCATCCTTTTTGCTCCCATCATCGGCATGCCTTGAGTGACTACAATGTCTAATTCTGTTAGCATATGGCTAAACATTTGTGAACACTTGACCATCTCACCTATACCAGCTTGTTGGGCATCTCATTCCAAAAAAATATTGGAATTCATATAATTTGCAATCCTTCTCTCCCCTTTCTTTTAGACTATCTTTTGGAAATTGTTCCTATTCAGCCAAAGAAGCATTTGTAAGATGAATTACTGATATTGGACAAGAAGACCTGGCTCACAATGTGCATTCTAATTCATCTGCAAAGTGTTCGGTAGGGTGGAGGTCTGCAGAAGACTCAGGTTCCTCAACACAAAATTCATCAAACCTTGTCCCTATAGAGCTGGCTAAGTCGACTAGAGCATAATCATGCTGAAACAAAAAAGGCCTTGGCCAAACCTTTGCTACAGGGTTGGAAGCACACAATTGTCTAAAATGTCTTTAAATGCTGTAGCATACAATGGAAACACATGAACTAATTAATTTGGACGGTTGTCCACATACCTTAGGCCATTTAGTGTATTTTAGCCCATCAATGGGTCAATAAGGAAGGAAGGGGGGGTGCACATGCCAGTAGGTCTAGGAGGGTAGGAAGCATAAATCCAGCCCTAAGTATGAGTATGATCAATCCTAGAGTGATATTAAAGGCTCGATATTTAAAAAATTAAAAAAATAAACACATCATAGTTACCTGCTCTGTGCAATGGTTTTGCACAGAGCAGCCCCGATCCTCCTATTCTTGGGTCCCCCACCGGCTCTTCTGGCCTCTCCCCCTTGCCGAGTGCCCCCAAAGCAAACTGCTTCCTCTGGGGGAACTCGTGTGTCTATGGGACAAACAGAGCATGGCTCAGACCCGCCCTCCGCTCTCTCCTCACTGGCTGTGATTGGCAGTAGCAGGAGCCATTGGGAGGAGGGAGAAACCCAGGAGAGCCAAGGCTCCCGTGCATATCGATTGATCGAGAGAGGGTTTGGGTAAGTATTAGGGGAGGCTGTGGGGGGGAGGGGAGCTGCACACTAAAGTTTTCTTACCTTCATGTATAGAATGCATGAAGGTAAAAAACGTTCAGCCTTTACAACTACTTTAAATTATTAGAGATGCCCATATCTTGCTTATCTTATTTTATACTGTATCTGACTATGTCATTCATGATATTTATATAATCTGACCTCATCGGCAAACAAATGCAGTAGCTAAGAGCCGGTGGTTCCCCTGTAACCTTTTTTTAACCGGTGACATCATGTATCTGTAATAGTTACATAGAGACAGAGGAGAGAATGAGTTGCTCGACCTTATCGCCATGTTGCCAACTAACAGAACAGGGTGTGTTCTGCAGACACTGTGTAAATAAACCCTTCTTTATTACAAGTTTACTCATGTTATAGATATACTTCAATCACCATTAGTTGTAACTGATACTAAATAGGGTTAGCTTTCATCTCTTATGGATAGCCTCAAACACACACACAGGCATTTGAACAGTTCCCCTAAATGTTATTCTAATAAAACCTCAAAAATCGAAGCTGAGATCTACTCTGTCAGCAAGATAGTCATAATCACAAGATAGTCATAATCACTGTCCGGCCTTCTGTCCTTAGATCTATCAAACTCAATTGGAATTACTTTAAAGCCAGCGTCCTGAAAATTTGGAAACTTCACCTAGCAGTGGGGCTGCACCTGCACTGCTATTGTTATATGTTCATTTAGGTCTAGACTAGGAGGAGGCTACCTACCTGATCTTCTGCTACTTTGCACTGCTAGACCAGTCGTGCGCAGTGTCTCCTCTCATCTCTCTAACGGTCAAAGGTCCTAATGTCATCAAGGGTCCATAACTTCAAATAAGCAACTTAAAGCAGAGGTCCTCCCACCGCTGCAAAAATTAAAAGCCAGCAGCTGCACATACGGTAGCTTTTCTTCTTCACTGATGTGCGCTGATGAGGCTGTACTGATGGGCACTGATAGGCTGCATTGATGGGCACTGATGAGGCTGCACTGATGGAAACTGATGAGGCTGCACTGATGGGTACTGATGAGGCTGCACTGATGGACGCTAATGAGGCTGCACTGATGGGCACTGGTAAGGTGGCACTAATGGGCACTGATGGGCAATGATATGCTGCACTGATAGACACTGATATAATGTACTGATTGACTCTGACTGGCTGCACTGATGGACACTGATATGCTGTACTGATGGATATTGATATGCTGTACTGATGGACACTGATATGCTGCACTGATGGGCACTGATATGCTGCACTGATGGACACTGATATGCTGTACTGATGGGGCTGCACTGATTATGATGGCACTGATAATCAGTGCCCTGTGTATCAGTGTAAATGTCCCCTGTAACTGGAAAGCTGGTTATTGGTTTTCCTTTCCTTGGACACTGACAACACTGAGGAAAGGAAATACCGATATCCGGCATTTTTTACATGTGTTCAGCTGTGATTGGGCACGGCAGATCACATGGTAAAGAGCCTACGTTGCCCTAATTGGTGATACGCTGTGTCCAAGAGACACAGCTCACCACCGATTGCCGTGCTGCATTTTCCCAGGGGTGCACACGAGTGATGCGCTGTGAAGGACGTCATGTGATTTCCAGTCAGAACCGTTAAAACCACCGCCTGGTCGTTATTTTGCTATAGGCCAGGCGGGAAGGTGGTTAACTTTCTGACCATGTTAGATCAATATTTAGTGTGTAACATAAAACATGGTCACATACCCCCACTTTCAATCCACGCCTCACTTACCTTAAACAAGGGGTGCTTCTCCCTCCAGGCATTTGTTTTGTTTTGAATTGCACAGCTTCCTCATCCCTCTACAAATCCATTTGCATAAATCTGTGAATGGAAAGACTACAAGTCCCATCTTTCACCGCTGTTAATTCCTCTAACTTTTTGTTTTGAGGACTTAGAAAATAAAGCTGTTAGCAGGTATAAAGTGTAGGCTTCTAAATTACTATTATAAAGCAGTTGCAGCACTTCACGTACTATGTAGGCGGGGGGACAGGCGATAATCACAATCACAAAAGTCTGGGGCCCTAAATAATTCAAACAATTTCCCAGTTTGAACAGTACAGTGCTGAATCCATCTCTAGTGTTGGTGTGTACTAGTGTAGCACCCTCTAGTGTGCTAGAATAGATTTTGTTTTTGTTAGAGTAGGTAAATTTGTTCAGTCTTGGGTGGCAGCCAAGCCTGTGTGTTTTTTCCCTGGGTTGGGTAGGGATCCAGGGAGGACTGGATGACTCACAGGTAGCATCAGTGAGACCTTCCCCTGCTTTTAGAACTTACTGGAAATTTACTAGAAGTAAGGTTGAGCTGCCTGAAGTATTCAAGAGGGCCCTGACCAATCCCCAATAGATGGGTTGGCAGGGGACAGGCCCCCCTCAAATACTTAGTGTCAGTCCAGCTGGAGGCAGTGGAATTTGGGTGGAAGCTGGAGATGGAGTGTTAGGCTGTTGGAGGCCTTTGAGAGTAACCACCTAGTCTGGGGGTGTTGAACTCAGGCCTGGGCTCGAGTGCGGAACAGACCCTTCTCATGACACACAGAGGGATTCTAACCAGGAGGTATGGGAGCAAGGAGAGGACAGCAGGAGGACACTGCTGGGCAAATCTCCAGGGAGGAAGTTAGCCAGGTGGGCTGGTGAGTGAAACACAGTCGGGAGGACTGAGAGGCGGACTGAGAGGCAGCCTGAGAGGCAGCCTGAGAGGACTGGTTGGAGCAGTCTGGGGTGGATGCAGAGTCAGTCTGGAGGACTGTGTTGAAACAGGCAGGAGAAAGGGGCAGCTGCAGTCAGGTGGGCTGGCAGTGCCTGAAGAGGTGGTACTGTGAGCAGTAGTCACAGGAATAGAACAGCTGTGCACTAGGACGTTCTTTACTACACCAAAGGGGCCCGCGGTCCCTGCCTGTAAGGGGCATTTGCTACTGGTCTAATTGAGCCTTTATTAGACCATCCAAACAGTGCCAGCTGGTCCTGAGTGTTGTAGTTCCAGGAGTTAAAGGAGATCTGAAAGAAAGTTGGTGCAGGAGCCAGAGGAGTGTATATACTGTGTGTATATAGTTGTCCCTGAAGAATGTACTACACTGATCAAGTGGGCATTCCATATTCCTCATCCAAGTTTAAATCCCCTAATAAAACAAAAAACTAAGCTGCTCGGACTGTTTCCTGACTCCCTGTGCTGTGGAAAATGTGGTGTGCCTGACTGTGCAGGGTGAGGGATCCCATTCAATAGTGACTCCATCAGGGGTAGCTCTACACTAAAATGCTTCTTCATGATTACACTGTTGAGTGTAAGTTCAGCTTTACAAAAAAGCACACTATGCCATATGATTATAGGATCATAGCGCGCTAAACCTACCTACCAGCCAGAGCTCCCTTGGTGACTTTAAACAATGAAGTCAATAACCGAATTTTAAAGAACATTTTTAAAATCCTCTACAACCAGCAATGGCTCCATCCTGAGATATTGTAAGGGCAAAGCAGCTGTAGGACCAGCGCCCCCTAGTGCCATGGGAGGACCATTCTGTTTTTTTGGCCCCCACATGTGCAGTGGGTACTCTCATCTGTCAGCTATGGTGAGCTCAGCAGCTGTGACAGGAAAGAGTAAACACTGTACACTGTGTATGGCATAACCCCCAACTGTCCCTTATTTCGAAGGACTGTCCCTGATTTGGAGCAATGTCCCTCTGTCCCTCATTCCTCCTCATTTTTCCCTCATTTTGGTCTAATCTATATAGATGTTTTTAAAATGCACTTTTTATCTATCAAAAAGTGTTTTCCAGCACTAAACCTTTTATCTGATTTTTAAACTGTTGCATTTGTAAATTCCAAAAGCCAATATAAAGGAATAGTAGTGGGAAAAAAGCACTTGTGGGTTTAACCAATCTTGTTTTTTTTGTACAATTCTCCTTTAAGGGGGTGTGGCAGGGGGTGTGTCCTATGCCTGCATGCTTTTGCTGATAGGTGTCCCTCATTCCCATCTCAAAAAGTTGGGAGGTATGTGTTATGTATTTGAAGCCAGCTGCCATATCCAGAATGGCAGCCTCAGGGACCTACAACAATAAGAAGACTTGGCTGCAGGAAGAAAGCACTGGACTCTGTGCACTGGCATAGCTCCCAACTGTCCCTGATTTTGAGGGACTGTCCTTGATTTGGAGCAATGTCCCTGTGTCCCTAGTTCCCCCTCATTTGTCCCTCATTTTGGTCTGATCCATATAGTTGTATATAAAATTCACTTTTTATCTTTCAAAAATTGTTTCCCAGTGCTGAACTTTTCATCCATATTCTAAATTGGTGCATTTGAAAATGTTAAAGGCCAATATAAAGGAATAGTAGTGGTAAAAAAAAGCACTTGCGGATTTAATTAACCTTTTGTTTTGGTTAATTCTCCTTTAAGAGGATGTAGCAGGGGTCATGTCCCATGCCTACATACGTTTGCTAGTAAGTGTCCCTCATTCCCATCTCAAAATGTTGGGAGGTATGCACTGGTGAGTACCTGATTTTAAAAGTCAGCAACTGCAGCATTTGTAGATGCTGACTTAAAAAGAAAAAGTTCTGTTTTTTCTTTGGGGGGGGGGGGGGATTTTTAATAAAGAGGATCTTCTATTTTCATGGGAGCTCCATTTTAAATAAAGCAGGGTAAAGAGCAATGATCATGTGTAAAGTGCAGTAACTCATATCAAACACTTAAGGGTGTATTTATAAAAAGATTTGTGAAGAAATTTGCCCAGTGAAAGATCATGAACAGTCGTTTTGTGCAATCAGTCATTTAACTTCAGTTAACTAAAACCCCCTGTTTATAGTTTTTTAGAGAAATCAACCCAGTGAAAGTAAATGTATATTTGTTCTGTGTGAAGGGAAGTAAAAGCAAATATTAGTAGGATATTTCATGTGCTGGTCGATTGTTTTCCTTGATTTAAATGGAAAATAACCAAATTTGGCCACTAGATGGCACTAAGTATTATAGGAATTTTCCATGATACTTAGCACCACCTAGTTGCTAAATGCGCTATTTAAAAATATATTATATTTTATAAATATGATATTTAAAAAAAATATATATATATATGATATTTTAAAAATAAAAATAAAAATCACAAGAATTAAGCCTGTTCAAATTTATTTTATACATGCACTTTAACTGGGCAAATTTCTATACAAACTTTTTATAAACAGACCACATCAGAATTTAGTTTGCTGTTAAATGACAGAGAGGTGAATTTTTATTGGTTTCAGATCACTGCTGCACTTTTTACACAATACACTTCCTATGCACATAAAGGTTTACATTTAGGTGGAGTAAGTATTGAAGTCAAAGCAGTTACGCATTGTGTAGATAACCATTATAATATACTAATGGCCTGGATCATACCACATTGATGCAACACTATGTAAACTTTTCAGCTATCATGGTTGAACACAATAGTAGAAAAGAACGTCATTCTCTAGGTGACCATTGACCACACTGAGCTATAAAGAAAGTAAGCTGAGTTATCTTCCTGAACATGTGAATTGGAAGTAGCTTATTTTCTGTTGGAACATTTCATATGTGAAACTAGACAGAAAAAGTTGACCTTTTGTCACAATGGAATTTATCGGTTAGGTAAATAGACCATTCAGAACTAAAATGAATGCTTAATTGTTAAAGTCAAAAGTCATAAAAAAGACTTTTGCTGAGTATACAATACTAGAATTTCAAACAAAAATTTGTACGAAAATTTTCTGAACGTTTGAAAGAATTTGTATACTTTTAACATTTGATTCTGGAGCGAATGGACATACCGAAAGAAAACAACATACATTATTAGAAATTCATACATTCGAGAAAAAATTTCTATTCTGCTTCTTTGAATTTTCTCATCACAGTGGTTGAAAAGGAACATCGATTTGACCCACTAATGATTAGAAATATGAAACAATGTTCTTACAGCCAAAGTTGTAAAGAAATTCTTCCAGTGTATACTCAGTTTTAGTTGTGCTGAAAAGTGAAACATGTTAAAGGTTGGCCCACCGAAAATTAATATTTCATTTTTTGATTTAGATTCTGGAGAGGTGAAATGAGTTTCTTCTATCTCTCGAGGATTCTGCCGGAGTCTGCTCATCTGCTATGGCTTTTCTGAAGGGATTCCAATCTCCCAGTTGGATTCTATGTTTACTTTATGTTATTATTATTATTTATGGTACTTATATAGCGCCGTCAATTTACGCAGCACTTTACATATACATTGTACATTAACATCAGTCCCTACCCTCAAGGAGCTTACAATCTAAGGTATGAAGAATTTCACAGAAGGAACTAAAACACGCAAAGCTAGGTATTACCCAGAAATCCCACAAGGTCGGGAATGTCTGATGAGGAGAACTGATTTTTTTTTAAAGCTTACACAATCTTATATCTATTTAGATTGCCAAGGAAATTGTATCACCTAAAATTTAACTTCCCTGCTCAGAACCACTGGAGTATTCTAGACACAAAAGAAGCTTGGGACTAGGCCATAGGCTACACCAATAACTACGCGGTTCAAATTTTGGATGGTTCCAGATGAAATTTGCTAGTGGGTGGCCCTGCCTGTTGCCTTCCGCCCGCCATCCCCTACTGAAAAATCAAAGGACCTAGGCAGAAAATTGTTGTTCAGAAATTTCGACAGCTGGCAGGGCTGGCTGTCCAAATACAAAAGCCACAGCAGCAGATTCACCAATCCATACTGTGTAATAGGCACAGTAACTCACTACCCAGAAAGTGAGCATGACATAGGCTGGACTGCCGTGGACAGGGGTGATAGTGTCCTGAGGACTGGGAAGAATTTGTTGGCAATGCTGGGTACACGCGGGAAGTTTCTTGTTTTCATTCAAACCATTGGGCTGAACAAAAAAACCCACAGATTGCTTTACTAACACATCCAATGTTAGTGCGGTGATCTCCCCGCCGAGCTATTGTGTTCTGACAGGGGGACTGTGCCCCCTCCCACCAGGACACTGTGATCAGCTTTTGCAGCTATTGGTTGTGAGCGCTGATCGGATGCTGGTTTTCCAGCATGCTGGTTTGACAGAAGCCAGCCGTGAGCCGGCTTCTGTTGGATGAGGAAATGTACACACGGACCGGTACCTGCCAAACAGATCATTTTTGGCCCATATGTACCTAACTTAAGTTTAGGATAGGAGGCAAGTTACTATCAGGATCAACAGAAAATAAGCCTAGAAAAACAAACATAATACAGCCACCAACCTAAGGACCGATAAACTGCAATATATTAAATAGCTGTTTTTGAGGGTAGATACACATCTGCGGGGAAGTATGAGATCACCCACCTGGATGGACAACATGACAAATGAATTGTAAGACTAAATATCTCCTCCATACCGTCTATACCCTTCATAGGGTTCCTCAGAGGTTCAGGGTGCTGGGCAGGGATCCAGCAACAAATGTCACTGACACAGGTGCTGATTTCTCTCTGCTCCCTTTCAAGCTTTCCTTGCCTAGGGCTTAACCTCTTCAAGACCTGGTAGTTAGGGTTTGGAGGTTCTTCCCAACGAAATCTCTTTGAAACTCCGAAATTCCGGGTCTGAATATGGACTTATCAAACCAGAGAGTACTGGAAATCAGTCCTCTCTCTCTAGCCAAACTTCCCCCAGAACACCTCATGCTACATGGGTTAGAACCCCTGAGTACAGCAATGCCTCCAAAACTGTCCCCCTTAAAGGGACCACAACTCAAAAATCGGGGGAAATGTATCCGCCATCCAGGACACATTCCTGGTGTCCTGTACAACCCATATATTATGTTTTTAGCTATTGCCTCATATTCAGCTTTAAAGGGAAAACTGGAAACATGCTGACTGGTTAGGTTCCCACAATTTACTAGCACCCAACAGATCCTGGATGCTCTTAAGACAGAGACTACAGTTATACCTTTGTCCTACACGAACCTCTGTGTTTGTCCAGCTTTGTTAGTCATATAGTAACAAAATAGACATATTACTAACCCCTTTAGGATGGCAGGAGCAGGTGCTTTAAATGGGCTGTAACACCCAAGGCTGATAGTTGAGGCTCTTGATCACACAGCACTGTGATTGCCTGGGCAGTGCTGACATCATCAGATATACTTTAAAGCTGAACTCCTGAACAATCAGATATTGTCTAAATACAGGAGGTATGTGTATTCTTACATTTCTGTAAGAATACACATGATTCCTGTACAGAGAATACATATACTTCTGTACATGAGCCTCCTGTAATACAGACCAGTCACTGTTGCTCTATCTTCCTGTGCAGAGTGACTGGTCTTGTCTCCTCCCCCTCCTATAATTTTATGCAGGCAGCCTTGAGTGGGTGTGGCCTGCTGGGCCCCTCCCACAACCCTGCTCCCTGTACAGACTTTGTACAGCACATTAATGAAGTCACCACTACTTTTACAAGGTTTCAAAGCTAAACTCCAGGCAAATTTACTTTTCCCATGCAGTGGGGCTGTGCCTGCACTGCACAGGTCAACTGCTCTAGGGGAGATGAGAGTGGAGATATACTTACCTAATTCTCCAATTCTTAATCCTCCCAGCACAAGACCAGTCCCTGTGGCTCCTGGGTTTTGTCCCCCTTTAACTTGGTTTGCAACCGCATTAGGTGTACACAAAATAGATTTATAATTTTTGTGGCTATTAACCACATCCTGCCCGGCCTATAGCAGAATGACAGCCGGGCGGGGGATCAGTTATCCTGACTGGGCATCAAATGACGTCCAGCAGGATAAGCCATTCGCATCTCCGATCTTGGTAAAGAGCCTATGATGTAGGCACTGTAACATGTGATCAGCTGTCTCCAATCACAACAGAATCAGGAAGTGCTGACAAGGCGCGGGTAGAGGAGAGCCGATCAGCAGCTCTCGTGACATGGGGGGGGGTCTGTGCTGATAATCAGCGAATCAATTATCAGTGCAGAGCCATCAAGGATGCCCACCAGGGATGTCAACCTGTGCCCACCAGGGATGCCAATCAGTGCCCATTAGGGATGCCAATTAGTGCCCATCAGTAATGCCTGTCGGTGCCTCCTCATCAGTGCTGCCTATCAGTGACATTTATCAGTGCCCATCAGTGCCACCTGCCAGTGCCCATCAGTGCTGCATATCAGTGCCCATCAATGCTGAAAATCAGTGCCGCCTATTAGTGCTGCATATTAGTGCCTCATCATCAGTGGCCATCACTGCCGCCTCATAAGTGCCCGTCAGTGCAGCCTCATCAGTGCCCATCAGTATAGGAGAAAACTTACTTATTTACAAAATTTTATAACAGAAATTAAGAAAAACTTTTTTTTCCCACAATTTTCTGTCTTTTTTTATTTGTTTAGCAAAACATAAAAACCCCAGTGGTGATCAAATACTACCAGAAGAAAACTCTATTTGTGGGGAAAAAATTATAAAAGTTTCATATGGGTACAGTGTTGTAACACCCCCCTCCCCCCCACACACCAATTGTCATTCAAAATTCGACAGCGCTGAAAGCTGAAAATTGGTCTGGGCAGGAAGAGGGTGAAAGTGCCCAGGATTGAAGTGGTTAAGGAATATATTTAAACAATTTTTATTTTGCCTGGAATTTAGCTTTAACTCATTCCTGCCCGCCTGGCATCCCCTTTAAAAGTCCTTAACACCCAGGGGGGCGGGAAGAACTGGCGATCCTGTGACCGCTGTGATTGGCTGGCACAGTGATCACATAATTGAAAACAGGTCCCACCAGCCATCGATATTTTCTCGGCAGCTCAGTCTTTGTGCTGGAGCACGCTCCCAGCACATAAGGCGCCAGGAGGTGTGTGACCTACCGGCCTGGACCAAGACACGCTCTATGAGTGTTATCGGCCTAGCTGTGGTTCCAGACATCATTAAGGGTCTTGGGGAGACCGTTTTCCCTGTGCTGGGTGAGACCACTGTTTCAGTGGTCAGGGATAGCTGGTAAGCAGGCTACTTACTCACTTGGGTGTAGAGTTGGATGCACATTCTTTGAAGGATCTTTCACGGTTTCCATCACTGATATCTTACACGGATGGATGTTGTTTAATTTCTTTTTTTTTTATGGATTGAAATTTCCATTGGGAGTCTGCCTTAGTTTTTTTTTTTATCTTATTTTTCACTTGAAAATTTGAAAATTTTGCAATGTTGTTATTTTATTAGCCCTGCACTTATTTTATATATATTCATCTATTTTGAGTTTTTGCATTAGACTTTTTGGTGCTGGCAGCTTAGTCTATCCACTATATTTCATATATAACTTTATTGTTTCTAGCATAGCGTTAGCCTTTGGGCTTCTTTTTTCACATAGACATTGCCCGCCCAACAAAACATATGTGCAGCGCATGGGCGTTAAAGCCCAGCTTTTTGCCGCAGCACATATGGGTTACTGGGGCATAAAGGGGTTAATCTAAAATAAATAAGAAGGGAGAGTAACGTGTTCTGCTGAGAAATATTCATTTCCTATTAGTGTACATTACTACGTAGAAGCTTTTATATCCAACAAAGAACAAATATGAGCATGCTTTATAACTGATCAATGGCAGCGATGGGTTAATCATAAGGTTTAATTCAGGTGACAAGAAGGGAGGTCTCAGGAGCAGCCATTTTTTTCACTTGGAACAATTCACCCAGAAGTAACTCCCGCCTGGCCGCTTGGTGTTGAGTTTTAATGAATGCTGGGGCCACAATGGCTGCATTGTAGTCATTGTTCTGGGAACACTGAAGCTGCTGACATTAATACATGTGTGTCTCAGGCTGGCAGTTGGATTTTTCCTGACACCTTCACAGCGAACCTTTATTTTTATTAAAACAGCGTGGGTAAAATGCACTGTAAAGTTTGGCTGACCTAAAGTAAAATTGAAAAATGTATATACAGTCTGTATTATTTTTTACAATATGTTTACTTTGGTGTATTGCAATTGATCTATCAGCAGATTTTATGTAAAAAAATGTTTTTTTAAGTTTATTTTTTCTAACTTAAAGCTGAACTCTAGGCAGGTATAAAAGACATAAATTAAAGTGTTCCTAAACTCACAACAGGAAAATCAGTCTGTATATGCAGTAAAGCATGCTTGTTCTACTCACTGTGGAACCTAAGGGGCTAATCCCTGCATTGCCTAAAAAGGCTGTTTGATCTTGTCTTCTCTGATCCTCCCCTTCTTCCACAGTCCCCAATCCATCTGGTGATAGTACAGAGCCCTAGGAGGCACTCTGCACATGCTCAGTTTGGTGTGTATTGCTAGAGAGTTTTTTTTTTCTTGGGAGGGTGCATGTGATTAGCACAGGGCCAATCAGCACTGTCCAGACAGAGGGTCAGGGGTCATGCAGCCTTATAGGACAATCAGGGGAGAATGAAAACTCCTCCTGCTTGGCCGGACACTGATAGCAGCCACAAGACTGCTATATATTGCTGATGAGAAAAGGTATTTAGCAGTTTATATTTACTAAAATAATTGCATTTTCATGTTCTGTGTACTGTGGGAGAACAGATATAGTGACTGCAGGGTCCTGGGTTTAGTAACACTTAAATGCAGCACTGTAATCAATACTATACAGTATCTAACATTAAAAGTATTTTTTAAATACAAGCAATGTCAGTGTGTGAATTTGTCAAGTTATTAGCCTCTTGCAGTCCCTGTACAGCAGGGCTGGAGTGTGAGAGGAAGAAGCAGAACAAGCAGCCAATCACATACCTTCCAACATTTTGAGATGGGAATGAGGGACACCAACTAACAAACGTATATAGGCATAGGACATGCCCCCTGCCACACCCCTTTAAAGGAGAATTAACAAAAAAAAAAGGTTAATTAAATCCACAAGTGCTTTTTTTTTACCACTACTGTTCCTTTATATTGGCTTTTAAAATGTACAAATGCAGCAATTTAGAAATTAGATAAAAGGTTTAGCACTGGCAAACACTTTTTGAAAGATAAAAAGTGAATTTTATATACAACTGTATAGATCAGACCAAAATGAGGAACAAATGAGGAGGAAAGAGGGACAGAGGGACATTGCTCCAAATCAGGGACAGCCTCGAAATCAGGGACAGTTGGGAGGTATGCAATCAGTTCATGCACTGGCAAGAAGCAGGAGGAGAGAGCACACAGGCAGAGAGATAAGTTCATGTTATGCTGTTGCTTCTTTCACCGTCCAGTCACAGGCTGGGGTGGCTTTGGGACGACCTGGGCTCAGAGGAAGTGGGTAGAAGGCTGCTGCCCATCAGACTGAGGACATCTAGCGGAAGAAAAAAAGCACTGTGGGAAAAATCTCTGAATTATTGATAAATAATGCAACAAAAGCTGGTTTTGTTATTTTATCTTTTAGTGAGCTATTCATTTCTATCTTGTTCTTTATATCTGCTCTAAAGTACATGTTAACCTAACTGAATGAAATTTAGTTTGCTTCAGCACCATGTTTCATAAACAATTGCCATATTGTTTTTTAATGAAATGAATGTTTCACTTTTTCATCCATTGTTGTCTTTCTGTGTTGCCGATTTTCTGCAGCCTCTTTGCGGCCACTTTCTCCATATTTGCATGTCTTCTATCCGTGAGCAAATTTCTTGATGTGGACCATGCCTGTGTAATGTACAGTGGGGATGGAAAGTATTCAGACCCCCTTAAATTTTTCACTCTTTGTTATATTGCAGCCATTTGCTAAAATCATTTAAGTTCATTTTTTTCCTCATTAATGTACACACAGCACCCCATATTGACAGAAAAACACAGAATTGTTGACATTTTTGCAGATTTATTAAAAAAGAAAAACTGAAATATCACATGGTCCTTCGTATTCAGAGCCTTTGCTGTGAAACTCATATTTTTAACTCAGGTGCTGTCCATTTCTTCTGATCATCCTTGAGATGGTTCTACACCTTCATTTAAGTCCAGTTGTGTTTGATTATACTGATTGGACTTGATTAGGAAAGCCACACACACCTGTCTATATAAAACCTTACAGCTCACAGTGCATGTCAGAGCAAATGAGAATCATGAGGTCAAAGGAACTGCCTGAAGAGCTCAGAGACAGAATTGTGGCAAGGTACAGATCTGGCCAAGGCTACAAAAAAATTCTGCTGCACTTAAGGTTCCTAAGAGCACAGTGGCCTCCATAATCCTTAAATGGAAGACGTGTGGGACGACTGGCCAAACTGAGCTATCGGGGGAGAAGAGCCTTGGTGACAGAGGTAAAAAAAGAACCCAAAGATTACTGTGGCTGAGCTCCAGAGATGCAGTCGGGAGATGGGAGAAAGTTGTAGAAAGTCAACCATCACTGCAGCCCTCCACCAGTCTGGGCTTTATGGCAGAGTGGCCTGACGGAAGCCTCTCCTCAGTGCAAGACACATGAAAGCCCGCATGGAGTTTGCTAAAAAACACCTGAAGGACTCCAAGATGGTGAGAAATAAGATTCTCTGGTCTGATGAGACCAAGATAGAACTTTTTGGTCTTAATTCTAAGCGGTATGTGTGAAGAAAACCAGGCACTGCTCATCACCTCTCCAATTCAGTCCCAACAGTGAAGCATGGTGGTGGCAGCATCATGCTGTGGGGGTGTTTTTCAGCTGCAGGGACAGGACGACTGGTTGCAATCGAGGGAAAGATGAATGCGGCCAAATACAGGGATATCCTGGACGAAAACCTTCTCCAGAGTGTTTAGGACCTCAGACTGGGCCGAAGGTTTACCTTCCAACAAGACAATGACCCTAAGCACACAGCTAAAATAACGAAGGAGTGGCTTCACAACAACTCCGTGACTGTTCTTGAATGGCCCAGCCAGAGCCCTGACTTAAATCCAATTGAGCATCTCTGGAGAGACCTAAAAATGGCTGTCCACCAACGTTTACCATTCAACCTGACAGAACTGGAGAGGATCTGCAAGGAGGAATGGCAGAGGATCCCCAAATCCAGGTGTGAAAAACTTGTTGCATCTTTTCCAAAAAGACTCATGGCTGTATTAGATCAAAATGGTGCTTCTACTAAATACTGAGCAAACGGTCTGAATTCTTAGGACCATGTGATATTTCAGTTTTTCTTTTTTAATAAATCTGCAAAAATGTCAACATTTCTTTGTTTTTCTGTCAATATGGGGTGCTGTGTGTACATTAATGAGGACAAAAATGAACTTAAATGATTTTAGCAAATGACTGCAATATTACAAAGAGTGCAAAATTTAAGGGGGTCTGAATACTTTCCGTCCCCACTGTATGCTGAAATGAACAGGGTGACAATGCAGGAGCACCATTCCAAAACAGAAACAGAGCGTTGTCACCCCATGACAGGGAGTTCCTGAACAAAGAACATCAGAGCAGAATCACCGGATGTTATTTTAGTGAAAGCTGCAGAGTTAAAATTTTGCAAATGACTATTTATATCACATTTTAGTGTTTGGATTAAAAAAAAAAAATATTCAGTGCAATTCTGTGGTCGCAACTCTTAAAATAATGCACATAATGCTTGATGTAAAAGTATTATATTGCCCTATCAATGTTATTTTAAACATGCATATATAAGAGAATGATATTATTATCAAGTGTGTATTTTTTTGTCATGTATTCATTTTTCATTCCTTTTCCTTTTCAGCCATACCTTTATGACCACTGACAGGTTAAGTGAATAACATTGATTATCCTGTTACAATGGCACCTGAAAGCCGGTGGGATACATTAGGCAGCAAGTAAACATGTTTTCCCTGAAGTTTTTTGAGTTGAAAGCAGAAAAAATGGGCATTGCAGTTTGCTGTGTATGGGACTGCATAGCTGCAGACTGGTCAGGGTACCCATACTAACCAATGTACACAGCCAAAAGCACCTACAATGGGCACGTGAGCATCAGAACTGGACCACAGAGCAATGGAAGAAGGTGGTCTGGTCTGATAAATCATGTTTTCCTTTACAACACAGGGATGGTCGGGTGTGTGTACGTTGCTTACCTAGGCAAAAGATGGCACCAGGATGCAGTATGGGAAAACGTCCAGGCAGTGGAAGCAATGCGATGCTTTGAGCAATGTTCTATTGGGAAACCCTGGGTCCTGCCATTTAGATCAGGGGGCTCCAAACTTTTCAAGCACTTAAGTACGGAGCCTCTTTTTTAGATGTGTTGTTTACAAGTTAAAAACTGTTTTTTTTTTGCTGGAAAATTAACATTATACATTTTTTTTCTAACACCCTAGAGAACAAAATTGCGGTCGTTGCAATACTTTCTGTCACACCGTATTTTCTCAGCGGTCTTACAAGCGCACTTTTTTTTGGAAAAAATACAATTTTTTGAATTAAAAAATAGGACAGCAGTAAAGTTAGCCCAATTTTTTTTTATATTGTGAAAGATAATGTTATGCCGAGTAAATTGATACCCAACATGTCACGCTTCAAAATTGCGCCCGCTCGTGGAATGGTGACAAACTTTTACCCTTAAAAATCTTCATAGGCGACGTTTAAAAAATTCTACAGGTTGCATGTTTTGCGTTACAGAGGAGGTCTAGGGCTAGAATTATTGCTCTCACTCTACCAATCGTGGCGATACCTCACATGTGTGGTTTGAACACCGTTTTTATATGCGGGCGCTACTCACATATGTGTTCGCTTCTGCACGTGAGAGCGGCGGGACGGGCGCGTTTAAAAAATTCTTTTTTTTCTCTTTTTTATTTTACCTTTTATTTTTTATTTTTACACTGTTTAAAAAAAAAAATTGTGTCACTTTTATTCCTATTACAAGGAATGTAAAGATCCCTTGTAATAGAAAAAAAGCATGACAGGACCTCCTAAATATGAGATCTTGGATCAAAAAGACCTCAGATCTAATTTTTACACTAAAATGCAATAAAAAAAATTGTCATTTAAAGAGCTATGGGCGGAAATGACGTTTTGATGTCTCTTCCGCCCTGCAATGTTATGGAGATTGGTGGGAGCCATCTTCCCCTCACTCGTCTCCATGCTCAGCCACAAAGAGGACTAGATCACCTCCGCAGCTGCCAATGGCTCTGGTAAGCGGCAGAGGGCACCAGAGCGTGGAGGGGGGAGGCCTTCTCCCGCCGCCTTAAAGTGATCTTGCGGCGAATCCGCTGCAGAGACCACTTTTATCTAGTAGCGGACCGCCGGCTGAACACGAGAATACCGGGGTTATAGCAGCTAGCTGCTGCCATAACAACGATATCCGTCCTCAAAGTAAGGACGTATATCGGCGTTCGGCGGTCCGGAAGTGGTTAAACAAAGGGCCACTTTACTGTCAGGGTTTAGGGGGGCCGGACTGTTGTTCTCTATTGTTGGTTTTAACAGGAAGAATAGTGCCCCATTGATGGTGTCAGTGGGAGGAATATTGCCCCTTTAATGGTGTCAATGGGAAGAATATTCCTCCCTAAAAGGTGTCACGGGGAGGAATTGTGCCTCATCATTGGTGTCAGTTGAAGAAATAATATCCCGCGGGCCGGATGGAGGCAAGCAAAGTCTTGTCTGCAGTTTGGAGACCAGTGATTTAGATGGATGTTACTGGACATGTGCTCCGTACTTAAACATTGAAGAAAGAAATGTATGGGTTCAGTGCTCATTGCAAGGAATTCTATTGGCTGGAGTAGAGATCCACAAACAGGTGCCTAGGCGCAATGTGTCCTCCCACACCGCAGACAAATTAAATGAAGAAAAAGAGCGAGCAACCCTGTAGTCCGTGTTGCACGTTTATCAGGTACAAAAGAAAGGCATTACAAGAAGAATCTAATGCGTTTTGGCGAGAGCTTGACTAAGGCTCTCGCTGAAAACCTTCTTCTTTTGATGCCACTCATGTAGCCAATAAACTTGCAACACCGATTACAGAGTTGCCCGCTCTTTTTCTTCTTTTAAAGTGGAGCTCCACCCAGAAATGGAACTTCCACTTTTTGGATTCCTCCCCCCCTCCGGTGTCACATTTGGCACCTTTCAGACGGGAGGAGGGAGCAGATACCTGTCTAATACAGGTATTTGCTCCCACTTCCTGGCATAGATCACCACGGCGCTTGCAGTGACCTATGCCACTTCCGGCGCCTACCCCGTCCTCCCTCGCTGTATTATGTGAGACACAGAACACAGCAGAGACCTGAGAGGACGCGCAGCGCGACTCGCACATGCGCGGTAGGGAACCAGGAAGTGAATCCGCACGGCTTCACTTCCTTATCCTCTTACCGAGGATGGCGGCGGCAGCAGCCGAGAGCCGAAGGACGGATCGGCTTCAGCTGCCGACATCGCGGGCTCCCTGGACAGGTGAGTGTCCATATATTAAAAATCAGCAGCTGCAGTATTTGTAGCTGCTGGCTTTTAATATTTTTTTTTTCAGCGGACCTCCGCTTTAATCTACCTAAACATTGTTTTTGACCAAGTATACCCCTTCATGGAAACGATTTTCGCTTATGGCAGTATCCTCTTTCCGCAGGATAATGCAAAACTGCCACACTGCAAAAATGGTTCAAGCATGGTTTGAGGGACACAACAATAACTTTGTAGAATTAGATTGGCGTCCAAATTGCAAAATAAAAATTAGGCCTGGAGTTGGGCTTTATTGCCCGCAGAAAGCAGAAAAGTAATAGAGGGGAAATCTTCCAATAGGCACACTAATCATTGTGGCCTTGGGAATTCCCTTAATTTGCAGGGATTTCCTCACACTTCCTGTTTTGGCTATGGGACAGGAAGTAAAGGTAAATCTCCCTAATGGGGCACAGATGGTGAAAAAAATAAACCAACAGGGGTTATAACCCTCCCTTATTCTATCCAAAATGAAAAAAAGTTTTGATTTTAGTTCTTCTTTAATATGTAATGGCATTCAAACTGCTTTGGGAATCCAGCTTGTAGAACCATTAAAAGCAATGTGTTTCTGAGCTGAAGCTGCAAAGAATATTGATTGAAGCAATAATCAACCCAACTGCCAGTCTGGTTTGTGCTTATAAGGAAGTTAAGAGATTAATAATTAGTCCCGGCAGACCTGCTTTAATACAAGTGGTTTGGAACACTGAAAACAAGTCAGAAGGAGAGACAAGCTTGAACATGACCAGATACATTTACCAGATATAAACATCATGAAACCTACTTCTGAGGAACTTGTTCAGCTGGAAAAACTATACTTCTCGGTGTTATGAAAATACTGTGCAGAGATGCCATTGGGATTTTCTGTATTGCAGTCTGTACACATGTAGTAATATATAACCTTGCTATTATTATTCCACTGAAGGGCCTGTCTGCAATGACAGAATTTCTCAAAGCCATGTCCTCCCTCGCCCTGAGGGCCCATTCACCCTTATGTTTGCAGTAATGAATAGTAAAACATACCTGTAGCATTTCTGTGACTGTTCAATAACACTTTAGGATGGTTCACATTTGTGCATTTTGGTGATCTGCGTGGCAAAAAACTGCAGGTCTGGTGAAACCTGCGTTGTGGCAATCTATTCAAAAAGAATGGGCTGCATTACCACAACGCATGTTAAAGTATAAAGTAACGCATCACATTACAGCAGAGCAATGTGATTGGGCCATTAAAGCAGTAGAAAACTGTCCCCAAAAAAATAAAAAATTGAGTCCCCTGCAGGTTAATGCCATAATGTGCTAGTATGCATTGCATACTAGCATATTATGACATACTTACCTTTCAAATTAAGCCCTCCAGTGTGCTGCCACGGCCGCCAGGGCTTCCATCTTTACCCCATCTTCCTTACGGGTTCACGGGCTTTGACCGTCTGAATGGCCGGGGCCACCATGAAGTCACTCCCTTGCATAAGCGCAGGAGCCACTACACAGCACTCTGCATTTCACGGTATACTGTGTGCCCAGAATGCAGAGCGTCACTGCGCATGTGCAGGCGATGTCATTGGCTATTGCCGATGTGAATATCTCCTAAACGGTGCAGGTTTAGGAGATCTGCATTGTACCTACAGCTAAGATTACCTGTAGGTGCAAGTTAAAGAGGAGTTCCACCCAGGGGGTCCATTAAAAAAAAAAAAATTAAAAGTCAGCAGCTACAAATACTGCAGCTGCTGACTTTTAATTGGACACTTACCTGTCCCTGGGTCCAGCGATGCGGGGGATCGAAGCCCCGCTCGTCCCCCCCCTCCGCTCGTCGGCGCCGGCATTTCAACTGTGGGCGCCGGGCTGTGGCTTCACAGCCTGGCACCCACTGCGTATGCGCATGACCTGTAATGGGTCCCAGATGATTGACAGGAGGGAGGGAGCAGAGCCGAGCCCTTCCTGTGCCGAGGGGAAGTGATGTCACCAGCCCAGGCAAAGGAAGAGGCAGACTACGAGGGACCCCCTAGCAACAGGCATTTAGAGGTAAGTAACAAAAAAAAAAAATATCCAAATTTTTTTGGGTTTTTTTTTTAGAATTTTTCAGGTATTTTTGTTTTTTTGGGTGGAACCCCACTTTAAGATTGAAATTACTACCACTTTAAGTTCCACTCAATGGTCTTTTTTGTTATAATTTAATGCACACATTTTCTTCTTAAAGCAGGGGTCCCGCGAAAAAAAATTTTTTTAGATGTCAGCAGCTGCAAATACTTTTAATTAAATCTATTAAAGGCTTACCTGTAGGTAACAGTTTTAAAAATAGGTATACAACCGCTTTAACAGAAGGAGAACCAGATAGTCACCTCAAGAGTCCATCATTAAATGTTGATAACGATATGACAAGAGGAAGATAAAAGCTTATGCGTTTTGGAGGCCAACAATCCCCCCTTATCAGAATTTGGCAAAAAGTAACTGCTTCCTATAGGACATGATCTAAATACAAAAAAACTCCTGGGGGGGGGGGTTCTCTTTTCAGGAAGAACCATTAATGATTTCAATCTACTTCTGTCTTGTTATTGGGCCTGCATGTAATACTGGCAGGCCCAATTCCACAAAATTTCCTGGATACCCAAACTGCCAAACTCTTGGAAGCAAAGTTGTTACAAAGCATTTGAATATCTCTAAACCTCCTTCATTTGGCCAGGCTAGGTGTGCCCTGGGGCACCTTTCTGACATTCCTCTCAACATTTTGAGATGGGAATGAGGGACACCTACTTGCAAATGTATGTAGGCATAGGACACGTCCCCCCTGACACAACCCCTTAAAGGAGAATTAAACAAAAAAAAAAATCAGAAAAGTAAGACTGCGCATGATCAGAAACAATAAACAACAAAAAAAGCCTTTGTGGTACAAGAATATTTGTAAGAACTTTCTTTCATCAGTTCCAATTTGCTGTGAAATAACGAAAAAAATCGGACAAACGTTCGCCCGATCACAGGTTTCAAACGCAGTGCGTTTACCGGCACCAAATGGCAGGTCTTTGATTCGATGCAGTGCGATTTAAGCCCATTCAAAATGCATAGACTCAAATTGCACCTCACTGAATAGCATGTGAATTGAGTAGGAATGTGATGCAGTTCCTGTACGATTTACATGCGGTTCACAGTGTGAACCAAGTCTTATATAGATATGATACCAGTCCTGTTGGGATCGGTGTTAATTTTGGCATTGAATTTTGATTTGGTTTTAGTTATAGTCTTTTGACTAAAATGCCATTTTAGTTTTAGTCCCATTTTAGTCATCTGCAATTGTTTTAGTTTTAGTCATATTTTATTTGACTAAAATCTTCAGTACATTTTAGTTGAATAAAATAATTTTAGTCAATTAAAATCGAATGTATTTAATTAAATTGTAATGCATTATTTAAGCATTTCTATAGAATTTCCAAACTCATTATATACTCCTGGAGTAAAAAAATCAAATATCATGTTATTATTGATGTTATTAAGGTTTGAACAAATTCACAGATACAGATTTAGCCACTCTGGATGGTCTGAGGAGGCCTATAATGCTGCACTGTGCTATGGACGGTGGTCTGAGGAGGCCTGTAAAGCTGCAGAGTGCTATGGACGGTGGTCTGAGGAGGCCTATAATGCTGCACTGTGCTATGGACGGTGGTCTGAGGAGGCCTGTAAAGCTGCAGAGTGCTATGGACGGTGGTCTGAGGAGGCCTATAATGCTGCACTGTGCTATGGACGGTGGTCTGAGGAGGCCTGTAAAGCTGCAGAGTGCTATGGACGGTGGTCTGAGGAGGCCTGTAATGCAGACATCTCAAGTCTCCCCAATTCTTCTACGGCTCCCCTCTGAGTCCTTCACCCCTCCCTTTCTTCTCCGGCTCCCTCTCCTCCTCCGCCCTCCCTCGTCCCCCACACCCGGCTTCCCTCCTCTCCTCTCCCGCCGGCTGTGGTGATCTGTCAGAATGGAGAGAGTAGGGAGGGATTGGTCATTTTGTGAACAAAAATGTTAAAAAATGTAATTAGAAAAGAATTATAAAATAAAAAACTACTGACACCACCCCCCCTGCCCTACCAACAATGTCCACTGCCCCAACCCCCCAAAAAGCATTTATATATATATATATATATATATATATATATATATATATATATATATATATATATATATATATATATATATATATATATATATATATAAATGTAAAAATAAAAACTACTGACACTATCCACTGCTCTACTGACACCATCACCGCCACATACTCCCCACCCCTTCCCCAGAAGCACTGTGAAAAAATTATTGAAAAAAATGATTTAAAGAAAATCATAAACAACAAAATTGTAAAAAATAATAGAGAAAATAATAACAAAAAACTACTGACACACTGCTTTACTGACACTGTCCACTACCCCCACCCCAATCATTGTGAAAAACAAAAAATAAAACAAATTTAAAAAATAAAATTGTAAAAAAACAATAATAAAAATAAAGAACTACTGACACCGTCCACTGCCCTACTGACACCATCCTGCACATACTACTCACCGCTGTACACTCCACACTCCTCTTCTGCACATACTACCCATTGCCATACACTCCGCACTCCTCTTCTGCACATACTACCCATCGCCATACACTCCGCACTGTACATTCCCTATTTAACATTACTACATTCTGCACTATGTAAGTCATCTCAGACTCTATAAAACCACACCCACTTTAAGCCACCCGCAATATGTAGCACGGTTTAAGCCACGCCCACCTCCCTGAAATGAGTTTGCCACCTCCCTGAAATGAATTTTTGCAGGTTGGGATGTCTGGTAATACACACACAGTGCTCTGGACGGTGGTCTGAGGAGGTCTGTAAATCTGCAGAGTGCCTTGGATGGTGGTCTGAGGAAGTCTGTAATGCACACACATTGCTCTGGACAGACGGTGGTCTGAGGAGGTCTGTAATGCACACACACTGCTCTGGACAGACGGTGGTCTGAGGAGGTCTGTAATGCACACACACTGCTCTGGACAGACGGTGGTCTGAGGAGGTCTGTAATGCACACACACTACTCTGGACAGTGGTCTGAGGAGGCCTGTAATGCACACACAGTGCTCTGGACGGTGGTCTGAGGAGGTCTGTAATGCACACGCAGTGCTCTGGACAGACGGTGGTCGGAGGAGGTCTGTAATGCACACACACTGCTCTGGACGGTGGTCTTAGGAGTTCTGTAATGCACACACAGTTCTCTGGATGGTGGTCTGAGGAGGTCTGTAATGCACACGCAGTGCTCTGGACGGACGGTGGTCTGAGAGGAGGCCTCAAGCCTCAGCCTGCTGTAATTGTAATGTATTACACACTCACAGTCTGCTCTGCTCTGGATGTGGGTGCCTGTCAGTCGTCTCTTGAGTTGGGACTCAGGAGTGGGACAGTCTCATCGGGACTCAGGAGGCCTGGCTGTAATGCACAGTGCTGCTCTGGTCTCTGGCAGTCGTCATGGTGCACACAGTCGCTGCCTTCAACTCGCTTTCTTGCTGGGAGCGGAAGCAGGTGGAGCTCCGTGAAAAACGGAAGTTAGTTCACGAAGGTAAACGTCCCTGCCTCACATTTTCGTCCGGATTTGATTTTCGTTATAGTTTTGGTCAGTGGATGAAAATGTGCTGTACTTTTCGTTTTGTTTTCATCACTGTAAAAATGCCGCTGACGAAAACTTTTTCATTGACAAACTTAACTCTGGTTGGGATGAATATATAAAGAGCAATAAAAAGGCTGAAGTACCATTCCTAGAGAAATTCTAGGCTCCCACCAGTGCTGTTTATGTGACCAAAATTCTAGAAATTAGGTCCTGTGGTCTCCATTGAAGGGGGGGATCAGAGTTCACATTGGCTGATCCTATCTTTCTACTAAGATCCTGTAATCAAATGCCTTAGAAAGTACTTCACTGAGGTATTTCTCTTTATTTAGATATCTCAGGAAGCTTGGTAAGCTATTTCTAAAGCAGAACTCCAGTTGAAAAAACATTACAATGAACAACTTAAGACCCATCTAATTGCTCCCGTTCTAGAACGCTTAGTCTACAACTGTCTTAGCTCCTACCTCAGTGAAAATAACCTTCTAGACCCCTTACAGTCTGGTTTTTGCTTGCAGCACTCCACGGAAACTGCCTTACTAAAACTCACTAACGATTTACTAACTGCTAAAACCAACAGCCAGTACTCCATACTCCTACTACTTGACCTCTCTGCGGCCTCTAATACTGTTGACCACCTGCTCCTTCTCAATAAACTAAATTCCCTTGGCCTCTGAGATTCTGCTCTATCCTGGTTCTCTGCCTATCTATCACAGCGCTCCTTCAGTGTCACCTACAACTCTGTCTCCTCCTCTCCATTGCCCCTTTCTGTGGGGGTCCCCCAAGGCTCTGTTCTTGGACCCCTTCTCTTCTCTATCTACACCTCCTCCCTTGGTCACTTGATAACTGCCCACAGCTTCCAATACCACTTATACGCCGATGACACCCAAATCTATCTGTCTACTCCTCACCTCACTCCTTCAGTCTACTCTCGTATTGCTAACTTACTAACTGACATATCAGCATGGATGTCGCACCACTTCCTTAAACTAAATCTCTCTAAAACTGAGCTATTAATATTCCCCCCCCCCCCCCCGCCCGTGCCCCCCTCCATGACTTTTTAATCAAAATCAACAATGCAACTATCAGTCTCTTCCCTCACACCAGGGTACCAGGTGTAATCCTAGACTCTGACTTGTCATTTCAGCCTCAAATCCAATCGTTGTCAAAAGTTTGTAGAATTCACCTCTCTAAAATTCACCTCTTTTTAACCACTTCAGCCCCGGACCATTTGGCTGCCTAAAGACCAGAGCAATTTTTATCAATTTGGCACTGCGTCGCTTTAACTGCTAATTGCGCGGCCATGCAATGCTGTACCCAAACGAAATTTGCATCCTTTTCTTCCCACCAATAGAGCTTTCTTTTGATGGTATTTGATCACCTCTGCGGTTTTTATTTTTTGCGCTATAAACAATAAAAGACCGAAAATTATATTGTAAAACGCTGCGTAAACTGTTGGCGCTATATAAATCCTGTATAGTAATAATAATAACAATGAAAATGAATAGCTCAAAATAATAAACAAACTATTTTGCTAATATATTTAGTCTTAAACTGGCTTTAGATGAGTAGTTTTTAAGAACTGATTCCTCCATCCACACAAATGAGGTGGATGGAGAAATACCCCTTGTATTCGACAAAAGTTTTCTAACTTGTCCATTTAAAAGAAGTCAGTCTAACGATCGACTTCTGTTGAACAGGGATGGTCACACAAAAGTCAAAATTTGGCTGGCCCCTGCTGAACCAGCCAAAATTTGATCTGTCTTTAGTTTGGTGCTTTCTCCTGCAGAAAGTCCTGTTAGTCTTCCAGGTTAACCACTTCAGCCCCGAAAGGATTTACCCCCCTTCCTGACCAGGCCAATTTTTGCGATACGGCACTGCATCGCTTTAACTAACAATTGCGCGTTCGTGCGACATTGTACCCAAATAAAATTGATGTCCTTTTTTTCCCACAAATAGAGCTTTTTTGGTGGTATTTGATCACCTCTGCAGTTTTTATTTTTTGCGCTATAAACAAAAAAAGGCCGACAATTTTGAAAAAAAAAACACTATTTTTTACTTTTTGCTATAATAAATATAAATAAAAAAAAAAAAAAAAAAAAATTTCTTCATAAGTTTAGATCGATATGAATTCTTCTACATATTTTTGAAAAAAAAAAAATCGCAATAAGCGTATATTGATTGATTTGGGCAAAAGTTTTAGTGTCTACAAAATAGGGGATGTATTTATGGCAATTTTATTATTTATTTTTTTTTTTTACTGGTAATGGCGACGATCAGCGATTTTTATCGGGACTGTGACATTGCGGCGGACAGATCGGACACTTTTGACACTTTTTTGGGACCCTTGACATTTATGCAGCCATTAGTGCTATAAAAATGCACTGATTACTGTGTAAATGTAAATGTCACTGGCAGGGAAGGGGTTAACACTAGGGGGCGATCAAGGGGTTAACTGTGTTCCCTAGGTGTGTTTCTAATTGTGAGGGGATAGGACTGAGTAGAGGAGGAGGAGCCAGATCGTTGTTCCTACTTAGTAGGAACGGATGATCTGTCTCTCCTCCCCTATCAGAACCGGGATTTGTGTGTTTACACACAAATCCCAGTTCTGGCTCTCGTGCCGACAAATCGCAGGCGGCTGGCGGCAATCGTGCCTGCCGGCCACGTGCAGCGCGCGCATGCTCTTAAAGGAGCCACCGTACGGGTACGGCGGTTCACCCAGCGGTGCCATTCTGCCGATGTATATCAGCATGAGCCGGTCAGCAATTGGTTAAATGAAGGGCATTGTCATTTAACCCACTTTCTTTAGGACCAGGCTGTCATGGACATGGCTTGGGCTCTATTTAGCCACTAGCGATAATCGCAAGAGAATCTGGCAGGCTGGTTGTACCCAAGTTGATCAGCCTGCCCATTAACAGTTAGAATCTTGGCTGGTTCCTGCTGAGCCGCCTAAAATAAGGACCCATGACTTCACCAGGCTGGCCAGAAGACCCTTGGGAAAAAGAGGTATGTATAGTATGATTTAAAAAAAGATTGGTGGCAGTTGGGTTCAGGGATGGATGCGTGAGCATGGAGTGGTGTTGGGGGAGAGGGCATATGAAACTGGAGTTCTGCTTTAAGTTAATATTTAAGTATAGGTTCTGTTCTCAACCTACACTAATGCCTCATACACACGATTGGACTTTCGGATGGGAAATGTTGGATGTGAGCTTGTTGGCTGAAAGTCCAACCGTGTGTATGCTCCATCGAACATTTGTTGTCGGACTTTCCGCCAACAAATGTTGGCTAGCAGGTTCTCAAATTTTCTGCCAACAAAACTTTGTTGACGGACTTTCCAATCATGTGTACACAAGTCCGTCTAACAAAAGTTCACGCATGCTCGGAATCAAGTACGAGCCGGAAGCGCTCGGTCTTGTAAAACTAGCGTTCATAATGAAGATATCACATGACTATTGACCTTGCTTTTTATCGGCTCATCGAATGTCTTGTACGTCACCACGTTCCCACAGTCGTAATCGTTGGCCAACATTTGTGTGACCGTGTGCATGCAAGACAAGTTGGAGCCAACAACCTTTGAACAAAAATCCACGGTTTTGTTGTCAGAAAGTCCAATCGTATGTACAGGGCATAAGGGTAAATTGGAACTTTTATTTATTTAAATTTGTTTTCTGGAGAACCATTTAAATTTTTGCTCTGTATGCTGCAGAGGATTCTGGGTAAAAAAACAAAGCAAACGTAACATAATGATTCACCTTTCAATAAAAATGTTACTATCTGTAAATAGTTCATCCCCTGTAGATGCTTGTAAAATACCAGACAGTTAGAGCATCCGACTGTTTCATCTCTGAAAAATCCGGCATACCTTGAAACATCTAGATGTAAACTATGCCTGGCTCCCGCTCCTGTTCCTCGGCACTAGGAATTTAATCCAGGTGCTTAGTTCACAGCACTGAATTAGTAGATATTCCATGTAAAACACATTTGTTGGGATCTGCCATCTAGAGCCTTTGATCTTAGAAATCCTTTTCTCTATGTGAGTCTGTTATTAATGCGGGTTATTAAAGATGAGTGCTTTCATAATTCAGTCCAGCTTTCCATCAAAAGGTATAATGTGTGGCCTTCCATTCAAGGTTTCAGTTACGTTACATAATCTTGGTTACACTATGCCAAAAGATTTTCTGGGTCATAAACTGCAGCAATCTGGCGCATGTAGTTAAATGGCCTAACTTGTCAAACCCATCAACATACCTCGGTCTGTGTTTTTCTTATGCCGTTAGACAATTACTTAAAAAAACATAATTATTGCTTTTACCCACGAGCATCAAAGTGAATGCTTGGTGTGTGTTCCTAATGGCTCAAGACACATACTGTAGATGTAGGAAATTGTTTGCTTTGGCTCAATGTACATGCAAACTTTGTTCAATTTAAAGGTGAATTCCAGGTATGGCAATTTTTATATACTGTTAGGTCCATATATATATATATATATATATATATATATATATATATATACAGGGCTTTTTTTCTCATAAAATAGGTGCAGGAACTTAATCACGACCCCCAAAACCCCCCTTCCCTCACCTACACACACACCCTCCAAGCCGCATCAAATAGTGGGTGTGGTCAGATTTTACTAACAGTGGGAGGGTCTTAAAGAAGCAATAAAAACCACGAGTGCATAGTACAGTACATGGTAAGTACAGAGTGCAGAGTCTTTTTCCACAGCTGCTTACCTCTGCACCCCCCATCCACATCCCATGTTCACCCCTCTTCTTCTCTAGTACCCACCCACACACTGTAGGTGGCTCCGCCTCTCTCACTTTCAGGGAGATCATCCAGTGGGGGGTCAGCATCTGCACTGCACCCCAAGCACCTGCATCTCCCTTGTCCCCATCCTGCACTTAGTGGGGGCCACTCAGAAAATCAGATCTGTGGGAGCCATTGGGAAACAAGCTGTCACTTGTAAACACAGAAGCTGGACTTCTGTGCTCACAAGTGATAGTGGTGAGCAGAGAGCAGAGGGTTTGAGCCAGAGGTGGTGGAACTGAGTTCCACCAAGTTCCAGCTGAAAAAAAGCCCTGTGTATATGTATATATATATATTAGTAAATATAAATGTTTTTGCTTTTTTTTAAACCTACATGTCTCATTTAATTCTGCTCTACTACTAGTTTTTAATAGAATATAGATCTGATGACAGGGTATCTCTAAAGGTATTACAATTTGCTCATACAATCCTAATACAATCAATTTTAGATTTACCAAAACTATGTGATACAAAGGGGTGACAGGCTGACAGTGTCCACAACTGTTCACGGGTGTTTGCATGTAATCGCCTGTAGCGGTACCCCCGTAGAGGCTACTGAGTGTTGAGGTCTGTCTGTCACCCTGCCCAGCCAGGCACACAATTTCAAGCATTCGGAGACATGAAACAGTCCTTGCACTTGTTTTTGTATTTTTATTGAAGGGAATTAACTTGGATAAGGATAGAGAAATCATGAGATGCCCAGATGATTGAAAGTCAATGTTGGGACTGAACTATATACACTCACTGTGTATACAATCTCCTCTCTTCCTTCAGCACATCACTTGCTTGCAGACTATCTCTCATCAATACCTCCAGCACACCACTTGCTTGCACTACCCGGACCAGCTAGCACTGATTTGTAGGCCTGGCACTGACTCCACCAGGCCTAAGGTGAATGACCTTTGCAGGCAGGGACCGTGGGCCCCTATAGTGTGGCAAAAATATAGTAGTCCTTGGTGCTAGCTATCCACGTGGCTACTGAGCCCAGTACCACATCTTCAGGCCCTGCTAGCCTCTCTCTTCACTGCCCATAATGCCACAGTCCATCCTACTGGCTCTGCACCCATCCCAGACTGCAATTTTCCAGTCTTTTTAGGCATACCTCCCCAGTCCTCTCCTGACTGTGTGTCACTGCTGCCTGTTGTTCCTCCATGTTGACTTAGCCTGGCAGTGCTCTTCTCCCGCTGTCCTCTCCTTGCTCCTCCTGTGCATCCTGTCCAGGACACTGCCACTTTTTCTTGGAGGGCCTCGTCCACATCAGAGCCCAGTCCCAAGGTCACCCCCCCCAGACTGGGGGGCTACCTCCAAGGCCCCGACAGCCTAGCACACAATCTCTGGCTTCCACCCAAACAACTCCTCCCCAGCTGGGCTGACCCTAGGTATTTAAGGAGGCCTGCCCCCTGCCAATCCAGATTGGGGATTGGTCAGGGCTCCTTAGAACACCCCAGATAGCACCACCTCCCCTCTAGTCCTTCCCTTCCAGAAAACACTAGAACATTCTGGAAAGAAGTGGGAAGTCTTGGTGAGGCTGCCTGTGAGTCACCCAGCTCTACTCCGAGTCACTCCCAACCCAGATCAAAACACAGCCTGCAAATTGACCTACTCTCACAAAAACATGCACTATCCTTCTAGCACACTAGAGGGTGCTACACGTCTATAGGGTGATTACCTGCAGTCAGGGACAGATGATCCCCCCTGGACACAAACATTATATGAACAGAAGCTGTTTGTGTCCAGGGGTGATCAGCTTCAGACTGTGTTGGATACTTGAACAGTTTCAAATGGAACAATGCTCCTCTGTACCCATAGGCGTGCGCACAGGGTGTGCCAGGTGTGCCTGGGCACACCCTAATCACCCTATGTGCATTAGCATTATCCAGGGACAGCACCAGGTGGGTGGTTGAGGGTGCCAGTGACCAGTGTAAATGCCCTCATTATATTAAAGGCTAGGTTCAACACTAGGAACACGTTACACCCATATTTAGGGCGTAACATAATATGTTCCCTATCAACTGTCTCCCACCACCAGAGCCTCCTTTCTGTGACAGCAGGTGGCGTTCATGTGTGTTTGAGATTTGGGGTGCACACCCTAATGCAATAGGCTGCGTACACCTATGTCTGTACCCCATGGAAAGCTCACTACACACAACATGCTTACTGCATTTTTTCAGTGATATCGTGCGTTGTCAAGTTCAAAGCATGAATAGTAACAGACCAAAAAGCCTGAGTCATGCATTTTTAACATAACTGAACATTGGAAATGTCACAACGATTTTTTTGAGAAAAAGGAAAACAAAGAACATGCAACAAAAGGTGTGAAAACTGTATTTCACAGCAAGCATCATATTATGCAAAACTGCATGTATAATACGCCCAAAAACTGCACATAAATGTGAATGTGACCCAACACTTCACGCTGAGCCTGCGTCTAACATAGCGGCCGCTGCTGTTCGCATGTAGCCACACTTCAAGCAGTTACCTGCAGGTAGGGACAGATGTCCGAGACTGGATGCAGCTGACTTTCTAGGACATTGCAACTCTGTCTGCTTCTGCAGAGTGTTCTCCAGTAAGAGTGGAGATACAATGTTAATGGTTATGAATAAACATTTTAATCCGAGCTATCACTTGGAGGTTTACTGGCAGTGATGTGGGTTGGGGAAGAACATAAATATTCAGGCAGCCTTCTAGATGGGTCCTGCCCTCCCAAGCTTTGCCTGGATAGGATGAAGCTAAACAGGGGGGGTCCTTGGCCTTCAAAGCCTTGCCCAGAGATGAGCAAGTGGCCCTCTGACTCACAGGCCCGCTGCAGATCTGAAACTAGGTCCCAATTCCTGGAAATGGGGAAATGAGGCTGGAAGACAGGAAGGTGGCTGTCAAAAGGGAGCACTTTCAGTAAAAAGTTTGCTCAGTGGATTGCTAGTCTTGGTTTAAGGCACAGTACAAGAACGTGAGAGGGGCTGAAGCTGTTTGAGTGAACGGAGTACTTTGTTGCTTTTTTTGTACATACTGTAAATGTCCGATTTTCCTTGACGTTTCACAGTAAGTTCAACCGAGGAAAAAAATAATGTACTAAAATTCTCGTACGACACAGGCTTTTTTTTTGGTTTATTGTTTCTGATCATGCAAAGTCTTTGCTTTCTGATTTTTCAGATTGTGCGTTCTGTGCCCGTTCTGTGCCCATACAAGAAAAATTTTGGCGTTTGTCCCTTCGGAAATTTTGGTTCAGAAGGTCATAATCGGCTGTCAAAAGTTGTGTACACAATATCAGAAAATTGTACGATCATTCCTCATACGAACATGTTCACCTGATTTTCTTATCGTGTGTACGAACCTTTACCCTCTCTCCCTTGGTCACTGAGCCGATATACCTACCATACAAGACGGACAGAGTGGATGTTGGTCATTTAGGTGCTTCTGGTGGGTTGGTAATTGTTCTGGTGTAGCAATAGGTCAATGTACCTATAGGAAAACTAGGAGGGCCCAAAGAAATACCCTCTCTGCCTTGGTCACTGAGCAGATATACCTACCATACAAGACGGACAGAGTGGATGTTGGTCATTTAGGTGCTTCTGGTGGGTTGGTAAGTGTTCTGGTGTAACAATAAGTCAATGTACCTATAGGAAAACTAGGAGGGCCCAAAGAATTCAGCGATTTCTTTTGGGGTTAGAGCTACATTAACATATTGCTTACACACTAGTCGTTTTTTTTCCTTCAACCCAGCAGGAGGAGGAGCCGCTGTACTAACTATCCAATGTTAGTACAACTATCTCCCCTGCTGTTCTATTATGTTCTGACAGGGAGAAGGCCCCCTGCCACAACACTCCAATCAACGCTCTCAGCCATTGGGAGTGGGAGTGCTGATCAGGGGCCGATCAACAGACTTTTCCAGTAATGCCCCCCGACAGAAGCCAAAAGGCCAGCCTTTGTTGGACCAACTGCAGTACACATGGGCCGAATGCCGCCCAAGGTTCAGCCTGTGTGTACTAAGCTTTAACCACTTCCCAACCAGCCACCGCAGTTGTACTGCAGCAGGTTGGCTCTCCTGAGCGAATCGCTATCATTGTATGTGGGGCGTGTACACAGCGGGAGCCAATCAGCGGGTTCGGCGGACTTGATGTCGCTCCACAGAGAGGCAGAATGGGGATCTGCCAGTGTAAACAAACAGATCCCCGTTCTGTTAGGGGAGTAGAGTGAGATTGTCTGTTCCTAGTGATTAGGAACAGCGATCTCTCTCTCTACTCCTTGTCAGTCCACCCCCCCTCCCCCCACAGTTAGAAAGCACCACCCTAGGGAACATTTAACCCTTTGATCGCCCCTAGAGTTACCACCTCATCCCTTTAAACCCGAACACATATTAATTACACAGGTTCTGAGGCTAATTTAATGCAGATAAGGCACCAAGTGAGTTTAATTACCACCTTAATCAACCACAGAACCTGTGTAATTGATATGCGTTCGGGTTTAAAGGCATGAGGTGGCAACCCTAATCGCCCCTGGTGTTTACCCCTTTCCTGCCAGTGTCATTTACACAGTAATCAGTGCATTTTTATAGCACTGATCTCTGTATAAAAGTCACTGGTCCCAAAAAAGTGTCAGAAGTGTCCGATCTGTCCGCCACAATGTCGCAGTCCCGCTAAAAATCACAGATTACCGCCATTACTAGTAAAAAAAATAATAATAATAATAAAAATGCCATAAATCTATCCCCTATTTTGTACAGGAAGCACAGGAAACATGGAAAAGAAGTTCCTAATCCTCTTCCAAAATCGCACCACACCGAATTGCAAGGTCCTTTGCCACCATGCGGTTTCGCAAACTTGAAAACCTGCATGTTTGCACAAGCATGGGGGTGCCACTAACAAATAATGGCACCGCCGTGTGTCTGCTGAAGGGCAGTGCGTTTCTGTGCATGTCAGGAAATCGTGTGATTTTGCATGCAATCCTGACACGCACAGGGTGTGAACCTCGCATAAATCTCATGCAGGGCTGCCCTTACCTGGTCATTAACCTTCCATGGACCAAAAACAAAACTGCAAGCAAACTGTTTTTCCTAAAATCTGCTGTGTAAAAAAAAAAAAACGTATCACATGAGGTAAGTGTAGACCACTTCTGGGATCACTGCAATTTCTTTATCATTTCATTTGTGCCGGATAATACAGGTTTCATTATACATTGGGGACGGAGATGAGGAGAGCCATACAATACAATACATGGCATTGAAGGTGTGACTGGAAAATAGGAGAGGAGGAGCTGATAAAAAATGACTGTATGGCTACTCTGAGATGCACTAAAAATATAGGAAAGGTAGCCACAGGCATGGCATCTGTCAGAGTACAATAGCCAGCAGGGGAGATTCCTCCAGCCATGCTGTTTAGTATGGTTGGGGAATCTATTGTCCATCTTAGGCTAGCTGTCAAGATTCCAACGCACTATTCCCAATGCACACGTTTCTGTAGAAATGGCTGTTCATATAGGGTTGCCACGCCATCCCTTTAAACCCAAACACATATGAATTACACAGGTTCTGAGGCTAATTTAATGCAGATAAGGCACAGAGTTTAATTATCACCTCAATCGCCTACAGAACCTGTGTAATTAATATGTGTTCGGTTTTAAAAGGATGAGGTGGCAACCCTATGTGCATCTGCTGGAACCATGACTAATCAGAGCAATAGAATGTCACCAGCACACCAAGAATCTCCAATGTGAGTCCAAAGCTTTATTCAGTGATCAGATCGTTACAGCAAAGTGCAACATTTCTGAGCCAAGCAGGACCCCTTCATCAAGCATGTGACAGTTCACAAGACCGCAATGTTTAGGTGTGGGTGGAAGGCACAGGTACACCGTCCAGCTGCCAGAAACCTGTAAAAGTCTATGAGAGGCTAACAGTTGCTGTGGCTGGACGGTGCACTGCGTGCTACTAATGTTTAGGGCAGGGCATACTGGTCACTGGAAGTTCAACATGGCACCCAATGGCAAAGAACTCTCTGAGGATCTGAAAAAAAGAATTGTTGCTCTACATAAAGATGGCCTTGGCTATAAGAAGATTGCCAAGTCCTTAAACTGAGCTGCAGCACGGTGGCCAAGACCCTAAAGCAATTTAACAGGACAGGTTCCACTCAGAACAGACCTCGCCATGGTCGACCAAAGAAGTTCACGTGCATGTGCTCAGCGTCGTATCCAGAGGTTGTCTTTGGGAAATAGATGTATGAGTGCTGCCGGCATTGCTGCAGAGGTTGAAGGGGGGGGGGGGGTCAGCCTGTCAGTACTCAGACCATACGCTGCACACTGCATCAAATTGGTCTGCATGGCTGTCATTCCAGAAGGAAGCTTCTTCTAAAGATGATGCACAAGAAAGCCCGCAAACAGTTTGCTGAAGACAAGTAGACTAAGGACATGGATTACTGGAACCATGTCCTGGTCTGATGAGACCAAGATAAACTTATTTGGTTCAGATGGTGTTAAGCGTGTGTGGCGGCAACCAGGAAAGGAGTACAAAGAGGAGTCTTGCCAAAGGAGGAGTCTTGCCTACAGTCAAGCATGGTGGTGGAAGTGTCATGGTCTGGGGCTGCATGAGTGCTGCCAGCACTGAGGAGCAACAGTTCATTGAGGGAACCATGAATGCCAACATGTACTGTGACTAAGGATGAGCTCCGGCATTTTCAAACAAGCCCACGTGCAGAGCCCGCCAAGAAGTCGGCACTGCGCTGTGCTAATCACAGGCGGTGAGACATTTCCCGATCTCTGCAGCAGTGCATCGGGACAATATCTCACTGCCTGTGATTAGCGCAGCGCAGTGCTGACTTCCTGGCAGGAACTGCACGTGGGCTGTGCAAACACGCCTGAGCTCATCCTTAACTGTGACATACTGAAGCAGAGCATGATCCCCTTCCCTTCGGAGACTGGTCTGCAGGGCAGTATTCCAACATGATAACGACCCCAAACACCTCGAAGATGACCACTGCCTTGCTAAAAAAGGTGAAGGGCTCTTTCTCACGGGGCGGATCAGTGATGATCCGCCCCGCGAATATCCGCTTGCTCAGCGGGGATCACTCCGCCGATCCCCGCTGAGCAGGAAGATGACAGGTCCATCGCTGCACACTGTGCGGCGACGGACCTGTCAGAGCGCCGCTCTCCCCTATGGGGGGATCGGATGATGACGGACCGTAGTGTCCGTCGTCACCCGATCTGATCCGAAAACGGATGGAAAAGTAGGTTTTTCCTCCGTTACACTTTTCGGATCGGAGCGGGTCGGATGTCAGCGGACATGTCACATCCAACGCTCCATAGAGATACATGTATGTCCGTTTTTTATCCGAAAACGGAAGGATGAAAAATGAACATACGGATCGTTAGTGTGAAAGAAGCCAAAGGTGATGGACTGGCCAAGCATTTCTCCAGACCTAAACCCTATTGAGCATCTGTAGGGCATCCTCAAACGGAAGGTCTCTAACATCCACCAGCCCTGTGATATCGTCATGGAGGAGTGGAAGAGGACTCCAGTGGCAACCTGTGAAGCTCTGGTGAACTCCATGCACAAGAAAAAGGGTTAGGTCAGTGCTGGAAAATAATGGTGGCCACACAAAATATTGACACTTTGGGCCAAATTTGGACATTTTCACTTAGGGGGTGTACTCACTTTTGTTGCCAGTGGTTTAGACATTTATGGCTGTGTTGAGTTATTTTGAGGGGACAGCAAATTTACACTGTTATATAAGCTGTACACTCTCTACTTTACAGTGTAGCAGGGTGTCATTTCTTCGGTGTTGTCACATGAAAAGATATAATAAAATATTTACAAAAATGTGAGGGGTGTACTCACTTTTGTGAGATACTGTGTATGTTTGTGTATGTATGTGTATGTATATATATATATGTATGTGCCATTTTGGCTGTACTCTGCTCTCCACACACACTACATGCACAGAGTCAGGAAGTTAATAGGAGGGAAAGGACATAGGAAAGAAGGACAGGTTATGATATTTAGTACAATTATTATTATTCATTATTATTTAAGGGGCACAGTGCATTTATAATGCATTTGAAGTGCTTTTGTAGCGTGTTCCCTGCATTTGCGGTGCCGAAAAATGCAGCATACTCCACTTTTTTTTACTGCGCTAAACTGCACTGCAATGATGCGAACTATGCCCATAGGATTACCTTGATTTGGGGCTGTCTATGCAGTTGGAGTGCAGTTTAACCTCTTGCTTACTGGGCACTTAAACCCCCCTCCTGCCCAGACCAATTTTCAGCTTTCAGCGCTGTCACACTTTGAATGACAATTGCGCAGTCATGTAACACTGCACTCAAATGAAATTTTTAGCATTTTTTTTCACACAAATAGAGCTTTCTTTTGGTGGTATTTAATCACTACTGGGGTTTTTATTTTTTGCTAAACAAACAAAAAAAGACAGAAATTTTTGAAAAAAAAAAAGTTTCATAGTTTGTTATAAAATTTTGCAAACGGGTAATTTTTCTCCTTCATTGATATTCGCTGATGAGGCTGCACTGATGGGCACAGATAAGACTACACTGATGGGCCCTGATGGGTGACACTGATACATGTCACTAATGAGCACTGGCAGGTGGCACTGATGGGCACTGGTAGGTGGTATTGATAGGCAGCACTGGTGATGACGCACTGATTGGTGATTTATAGGTGGCACTGTGGTCAGTGATAGGTGGCACTGTGGTCAGTGATAGGTGGCACTGTGGTCAGTGATAGGTGGCACTGTGGGCACTGATGGGTGGCACTGTGGGCACTGGTAAGTGATGTTGGTGGGCACAGAAGCCTCTCCACGATCAGGACTGATGTCCCTCTCGCTGCTGCCGGTGATCGTTTTTCTTTTTTCTCCTCAGGCTACCAGCGCGAGGAGAAAAAATAGTTACTTATAGTTATTATACTTACAGTTAAAAATGACTGGCTCTGTTTACGTCACATGATCAGCTGTCATTGGCTGACAGCTGATCACGTGGTAAGGGGTCTCATAGACTCGCTGATCACAGAGCGCGCCGCGCGTGCCCTCCCGGGAAAATTAAGTCCGCGCTGCAGCCGTCTTTCGGCTATAGCGCGGATGGGAAATGGTTAGAATGAATCCAACTGCGTTCGGTGTGAAAGGGCCCTTATACAATTTTGTTTGTACAACTTTCCTTTAGATTTACCAAAACGCTTTGAATTTGTATGCAATCAGGCAGGCCCTTGGACTACATTGTGGAAGGTAAATCTAAAGGAAATGGAAAAAGAAAGTTGTATAAAATGTAGCCAGCTTTGGAGGGAATTGCCCTCATTTGAGGAGATTTCCACCAACTTCCTGTTGTGTCTCTGGGACAGGAAGTGAAGAGACATCTCCACAGTAACACACAAGCAGCAAAAAAACTGTCAGGATTTTAACCGCTCCCTACTGTATTCAAAACTGGTAAAAAAAAAAAAGTTTTGACTATAAATACACTTCAATATGCAAAAAAAACATGATTGGCTAAATCCACACAGGTGCTTTTTCATCACTAATTTTCTTTTGTATTAGAATTTTAAAACAACAAATGGGTTTCAGAGGATGGAGGAAGATAAAGGGTACATTTTTATTGGGGCCAGTGCCTTGAAGTGAGGGAGGACTGGTGGGAGTGTGAGGAGTTGGCTCCATATTACACTTCAATGGACAATTCCCTCACAGCACAGTGTGTGCCGCCTCTCCCCTCAGTCTACCTGCTGCCGCTCGGCGCGTGACGTCACGCCTCATTATGCTAATATATTCTGAGCTCACCCGGCGGCCCGCCAATGAGCGCTCAGCGAGCTGCCCACCTGCCAGGAAGAGAATTCCATCATTCCTCGCATTCCTGCTGCGGCGCTGTGCGAGCAACTTTACCGGGGACCCCCCGCCACCCCCCACCGGACACTGCACCGGGGTCACCCCCTACTTCTCTTCTCATAACACTGCCGGAGGACACCCTCCGTCATCACTGGATTATCTCACCTACCTCTGAGCTGTACTGGGGCAACTCCACCCACAGCAGCCGGGATCAGCACGTTGGATCGCTTCAAACTTGCTGCTCTGGTGAGTTGTGTGCGATCATCTCACTGTGTGTATAGGAGGAGTACATCTACTTGTGCGATCATCTCCCTGTGTGTGTCATGATTGTATATGGCTACACAATGGGGGGTTTATCTGAACTGGAGCAGCGGACCATGGCACCCAATCAGCTTCTATCTTTCATTTTCTAAGCTTCACTGAGCACGCTGAAGCTAGAAGCTGATTGGTTGTCAGTCACAGCTTCACCAGACTCTATCTGCTTCAGTTCTGATACCCCCCCCCCCCCCCCCAAATCATGTACTGTGTGTGTGTGTTTTGATGGTGTATGATCACACATTGCGGATAAATTACTACAACTGGAGAGTGCAAAACCTGGTGCAAATCTGCATTGTGGCCAATCGGCTTCTAACTTCAGCTTGTTCAATTAAGCTTTGATAATAAACCTGGAAGCTGAGTTTCTCTGCAGAGCTGCACCAGATTTTGCACTCTTCAGTTTTAGTAAATCCACATTCATGTGTGTGATCATCTGTGTACAATGTGTGTAGTGATTGTATAAGATGACAGTGTGCGGTTGTGTGGCCTGTCCTCTGGTGTACGCTGTGTTCCTGGAGGTGACACACTCTGTACATTTCTGAGGTCTTCTTTGTCTTCAGTCATCTGTCATTGTGTATGATGATCCAGCAATGCTGCGATGAGATCACCCGCCGTCCACAATCTATATACAGATAGTACAGTACACGGCAGTGAAGAGCTCCTTATCCTGGGATCCATAGTCCACACTGGCATTTATCAATATTTCTAAAGTCTCTTCACCTTCTAAAAGTATAAAAAATCTGCAGGAACCCCAGTCTGAGATTGTTACTTGTCAATGGGATGCCTGAGCTTTGGACAATGTGTGCAACCACCTTGGTGAAACTAACTTTACTAGAGATTCTCCCCCCCCCCTATACATGAGCCCCAAGTGCAACATTCCCCATGCACATTCAAGAAACCGACTGTTCAGTTGTGCTGTAATGACCACCGTCTGGAAACCATGAATGATCAAAGTGAGGAAAATGTCATTAGCACACCAAGGATTCCTCAAAAGGGTCCAAAGCTTTGTTTCTGTGATCACATGATAAACATACAGCAACGTTTTTGGAGCCACACTGAGCCCCCTCATCCCATCAGAGGTCCCCCCTTATAGTTGAGAGCCCCCTCATCCCATCAGAGGTCCCCTTTATAGTTGAGAGCCGCCTCATCCCATCAGAGGTCCCCCTTGTAGTTGAGAGCCCCCTCATCCCATCAGAGGTCCCCCTTGTAGTTGAGAGCCGCCTCATCCCATCAGAGGTCCCCCTTGTAGTTGAGAGCCCCCTCATCCCATCAGAGGTCCCATTTATAATTGTTATAATTGAGAGCCCCCTCATCCCATCAGAGGTCCCCCTTGTAGTTGAGAGCCGCCTCATCCCATCAGAGGTCCCCCTTATAGTTGAGAGCCCCCTCATCCCATCAGAGGTCCCCCTTACAGTTGAGAGCCCCCTCATCCCATCAGAGGTCCCCCTTACAGTTGAGAGCCCCCTCATCCCATCAGAGGTCCCCCTTACAGTTGAGAGCCCCCTCATCCCATCAGAGGTCCCCCTTACAGTTGAGAGCCCCCTCATCCCATCAGAGGTCCCCCTTACAGTTGAGAGCCCCCTCATGCCATCAAATAGCTACCCCCCCCACATCCCATTAGGTCACCCCTATACTTGAGAGCCCCTCATCTCATCGAAAGTCACCCCTGCACATGATGCCCCCTCATCCCGTCAAACCCCCCCCCCCTGTACAGGAGAGCCCATCGTCAAGTATTCAGAAACCGCTGAAGGCTGACAGGCTTGGATGACAAGAAATGAGCGCACCAACAATGGGAAATGAAATAAGATCTTGGCCCAACCACTAAAATCTTATAAACTATAACCTATTCATGTTTCCCATCTGTTTAAATCTACAGCTGTCAGTAAAAGTATATCTGGTGATATTGCCATTAAGGTCTTTATTCGGGCACCTCCTGTTATAGGGTGATAACTGTCCCCCCCCCCCCCCCCCCCAATGTGCTCTACATTGTCACCCTGTCGGAGGTTCCTCTGGTGCAGACTACAAGAGGCCAACGCACATGGCACAGGCCACCTACAGAACCCGGGCCGGAGCAATGTGTGCTGGTACTGAAGTGAGTGCATGTAGATGAGAAGTGGCTGAAGGTGATCAGCAAATTAAAAAAGGACGGAAGGCATAAAGCTGTCTTTTACGAGCGCTTCAGCAAGTCCTCTTTTCAGGACTTGTTTATGTGTGTTGCGTTGAGGCAATCCATTTAAAATGAATGGGCTGCCAATGCATTCCAGCATACCTAATAGTGCACATAGTGCATGGCAATGCATGATCGTGCTGTGTGAGGAACTTCAATGCTGGTGTATTGACATGGCCTCTGCACCCACTTGGCGTTTTAGAGGCAGTTTTTTTTTTTTTTAGTAACTTGTAGTGCAGAATTGCTCATTTTTGTCCTATTATACTTCTAGCTCACATTCACCCCTAAATGATTGGTCACTCAGTTCTCAAAGCAGGTCAGCATCCAAGGTCAAAAATTATCCTCAATGGGCCTTTAACACCTTGTTGTGTGAAGGTTAAAGACAGGAGCTTTTTTTTTATTTTTTATATGGCCTTAATGTGTGGAAAAAAAACGTGTTTTTCAAGCATTCCCATTAGTCCATGGGGCCAGAAACCTGATTCTGTCCCAAGGAAGTTCATGTACTTTTTTTGACCATCAGGCAACACAGTGCTGTGAGGTGAATGAGCCATTGAGAATACTGGGATTCCGCCTAAGCATTGTCACATTGGGAATCGCGGGACAACGTGCAGGTATAAATGAGCGCTTGGTCCGCTGAGGTGCCATTCAATAAATGACCCCGGAATGCATGCTAGGAACATTACTGAAACAAACAAATGGGAATCTGGCCTTAGGCCTTTTTTTGCACAGGTGGCTCTACTGCTCCTCTGAAAAGCAGGCTCTGGTGGATGACTTTTTCAGAGGTGGTATAGAGCTGGTGTACGCACTTCATGTGTGGCATGCCTTGCTGCCCCTCTGAAAGGTGATCTGCAATATGTCTCCTTGCCACCTGTTTTATCCCTAAAAATGTTCACCCACTGCATCTCCCCCATTAAGTTGATTGGGTTGTATTTGGTGGTGGTACCACCCACAGGAAGCATGCCAATTTTGCTGTGGTCATGAAGCAAAGCATTGCAGCCACGGCATGTGTACAGCACAGAACGGCTGCATGCCCTTGTTCAGGTGGGTGGTAAGACTGCGGCACCACCACCTGCTTTGGTCACATGTCTGAATGAGCCCTACAGGTGTTCAGGAGACAACACTGATGCCTCCATAAATGCCGTATTTTTTTTTTTTTTAAAGGGTATTGCGCTTGGCATGCAGTTTTGGCGCAGGGCTATCAACTTCAGTGTGCCAAGTGGCACCACTGTACTGCTTGCCAAACTCAAAATGCCAAGTTAAAATTGCCGCACTGCAAAGTCAAGCATGGCAGGCCGCAACAATGTGGACAGACCCGAGTGGCCACCACGGTAAAATGGTGAATCGGCTGCCTATCTTATAGATCTAATTTTAATGAGGTTCCACAGTTCCTTTTTGGGGTCCTGAGATTTCTAGAAATTACATTTACTGGGGTTCAGTTGTTGGGGTTTGTTGGGGAGTAAAAAAAAAGACAGTCGGGAATCGCAAGAAATGGCACATGAATAGGGAATCGCAGAAAGGCTGGGAGCTCCATTCATCAATATGGTCTAAGGCCCCATTCACATTGGCGCCATGTCTCCTGTATCTGCTGTCATGCTGAATCAATGACAATGAAAATCGCATTATGTTCAAGTTAATGCAACATGGCGCAGTGTGTTTTGAAAAGGTGCCTGTGATTTTTTTTTTTTTTTGGCCCTCTCTACCTCAATTGAAGTGCATGTGTTTTTTTGTTTGTTTTTTTCAGGCTTGTGTTTTAACCTCCTACAAAAGCAGCACTAGTGTGAAGCATGTCGCTTCTAATGAATATGCTCATGTATCGCAGAGCACGCAGCACCTTTATCGCATAATTGCAGTGAATGGGAAGCGCAGTATCGCTCAGGCGTGTGGTTCCTTTGCGTTCAGCACTGTTCTTGCTGAGACCTGAAGGGGGAAGGGAATTGCTTGCTCAGCCATTTGTCTAGACGGCGGGTCATCTGGCCAGGAGAGGGTTACTTCAGCCTGAAGTTGAAGGCTGCCGGAGGATTTCACATGTCACTGGAGGAGGGAGGGGGAGCAACCATCACTCATGTGGGGGAGGGCTGGGATCTTTGCCTTTGAATGAAGGCAGTTGCAGAGTTTGTGTGTGTGGGTTTGTTTTTTTTTTTTGTCTGTGCTGCTGTATGTCCTGGTAAGTCCCGGGTGCTCCATGTCTGTCCATGCATGTCCTAGGGAGAGGCGCTGGGGGGGGGACGTATTTATTAATGGGAGATGGAATTGTGAACAAAGCATGGTGCAAGATTAAACTTCTTCCTAGGAAAGGAGACCTGTGTCACCCCCCCCCCCCCCCCCCTTTAGAGGCGCAGGCTGAGGGTCCAGAGGTGACATTCACTCTCCAACCTTGGCATTGTCAGGAATGTTCACAGGACCGCCATCAGTCCTGACATAATCATGGACTTGTCAGAAGTTTTGGCTGACACAAGCTTTTTTTTTTTTTTTTTCCCCTTTTGTATATTCTGTATAATATGACTAGTGGTGCACCAAAAGAATTTTGTACTGAAAATTCAGGATGCACTTGGCCGAAAACTGAAATCGACAGTTTAATTAATGCATGCATACACTTTTAAAAAAATTTTTTTTTTTTATATCATGAATTTAGGGACCCTCTCACACCCACTGCAGATGGATGCATTTTGAATTGCATAGACAGCCCAAAATCGAGATGGTCCTGTGGGCACAGTTCAGGTCAGTTAAAAATGGAGTATGCAGCATTTTCCTCACTGCAAATGCAGGAAATCTGCTTCAAACCCACAGCACCCCTTTAGGCCAAGAAAGCCAAGCCCAAAAAAAATGCATTCAAGCACGCTTCAAATGCATGTAAATGTGCAGTTTCTGGTAGGGATAGACGGAAATTTTGGCAGCCGAAACAACATGGAGTTTTCAACAAATTGCCAAAAAACCCCCCCAAAAAACAGATAATTGTGCAGAGCAGTAGCAGCGACTGTGCCGCTGGGTGCCGCCCATTGCAGGGTGTCATCCTGGCGGCTCAAGGTCCTGTCCTCCCCCTGCAGAGCGGCAATCTCCCCTGTGTCAAGGAGCTGAATCTCCCAGGCCGTAGTAACAATGTCCCACCTCCTGTGATAGACAGCACTCTGATCCAATGCCAGGACATTGAAGAAGTGTGACATATCCCAGGAGGCGGGACATTTTTACTGCCGCCCGGGCAATTCAAATCCAGCTCCATGACACAGCAGGAGATTGCCGCACTGGTGAAGCTGCATTGATCTCTTGTATCCTGTCTGCAGTCTCTGACCATCTCCTGTATCATGTCTGTTAGAGGTGCACCAAATGGAAATATTGCTAATCCTATTATCAATGTGTTTAAGAGATTGCAGACATTATACAAGAGATGGTTAGGGGCTACAGACTGCATTTTTCTTGAGCTTTTCTTGCACTAAAGGTACCAATAATGGCCAACAATATATTCATATTAATTTAAATTGATATTCGATTATAGTACAATTGTATATAAATATTTTAAAACTCAGTTTCGGTGCACCCCTAGTTTCAGGTGTGAATGGGCCCCTAAAGTGGAGTTCTACCCACATAAGACTTTGCGATATCTAGTCGATTGATGCAGCTTAAACCTGTATTAGTGAACATCCCTGGACAGGTAAGTGTCCTTCCATTAAAAGTTGGCAGCTACAGTATATGTAGCTGCGGACTTTTTTTTTTTTTTTTTCTTTTTTTTTTCCTTCTGTTTTTACCCTTTTTTTTTTTTTTATTCTTCACTTCAATGTACCCTGCCACAGCGAGGTGCGTCCTTTACCCAAGTGGTTTGGACCCTCCTCCTCCCCTATTGCCTTTTGGGACCTGTTTGTCCCAGAAGATGACTGGACCACTTGGCAAGCGTGACTCGCGCATGCACAGTAGGAAATCAGCAGTGAAGCCCAAAGGCTTCATTGCGGGTTTCCCTTAGTTGCAATGCCGGCACCTGCACCCGGAGCCGATGGATAAATTTGGTTTGGGGTGCCGACATCGTGGGATCCCTGGACAGGTAAAGTGTTCTTATAATAAGTTAGCAGCTACGGTATTTGTAGCTGCTGGTTTTTTTTTTTGGTTTTTTTTGGAATCGGTGTTAAAAATCCTACTTTCTACATTTTTGGTGCATATTTGACAAACCACCCCACAAATGCACCTCCCCATTAAAATGCATTGAAAACGCAGCGAGCACACATAAAAAAAAATGCACCCGTGTTGCAATTTTTTAAAGTCACGTGACCTATGAAAAATATTCATTTTTTTTTTTTTTTTTTTTCCTTCTATTTTAGCACAATGCTGAAAACTATTCTCGACCGATAATTTTCAGTATCGCTATATATGGCTAACATCTTTCACATACGGTTATGTTTATTAGCACACATTCACACTAAAAACCTGCATTTGGTTGCATATAGATTTTTATGCATCTAAACTTGGCACTATAGGAAGCCATTGGACCGTACACACTGTTGCTTCTACAAACAAATGTGCGCTGGGTTTAGCTGCATATAAAGAAAATAAGTAGGACATTCCCTGTGTGGGGCTGGGCATGCTCGCATGTTGTACGTGTCCACGCATGTAAACCTGTCCACGCATAAAGCCATTAGAACAACTGTACAGAATTCTTGCTTTCTGGGAGCATACGGTCTTAAAGGGGTTGTAAAGGCAGAAGGTTTTTTTTTTTCTTCATGCATTCTATACATTAAGATAAAAAGCCTTCTGTGTGCCGCAGCCTCTCCAGCCCCCTCAATACTTACCCGAGTCCCATCTCTATCCAGCTATGTCTATCCCGCTGCTTGCTGTGGGGGCGCTCAACAGGAGGGAGGGGCCAGGAGCTTCAGCCAGGGACCTGAGAAGGATTATCTGGGCTGCCCTAAGCAAAACCATTACACAGAGCAAGCAAGTAGAATGTTATTTTAATTAAAAAGACTTGCCATTCACCAATGTTGGTACTACTACCCTAGACTGTGCCCTTATGCCCTACAACTTCTCTGACATGCCGGAATCTTATGCACAGGGCTAAATGCCCAGCAGTTGCAAATGTGCTGCACATGTGATCAGTTATAATACCAGCCATTTGACAGTTTGATTGAGAGCACAAGCAACTGTGAGTGATCATTCACTGCATGCCTTGTTTTAAGAGCAGTGACTGTCAGTCTGCGGCGGTCTGCTTTGCCCAGTCAGTGCTCATTGAAGTGCTGGGCGGGAGCAGCTGGCTCAGACTCTCAGCGGCATGTGGTAGTGACTCGGCAAGGTGAGGGACATGGCGGCAGCAGATAAGTGGATGCCCGCTAACAGGCGCTGCCATGATGGGTCTGAACTTTTGCTTGTAGTTAGAATCTTTAAGATTTGCAAATAAAATGAAGGTGTCCTATTTAGAATAATAAGCTGTCAGGTTAGTAAAACAGCGATATCTGAACCAATTCAATCATAGTTTGTAGTGTACATAGGTTTCCAAAAAGGAATGTTCCTGAACTTTGTTTTATCTCGTGGTTACTGTGAAATTGTGTGACTGCATCAATGCAGTGTATATTATCTCAGCTTGCAGAGCTTGGATTCATTGAATGAGTTTACCAAAAATGTAAATATTGCATAATATACAGGCTCATGCTACATAACTAAGCTCTATTTCATGCTGAATAAAAATTATTAATCTATCTTAAATGGGAAAACTAGCTTTAGATGTTTACTTCAAAAGTATTTTATTAAAATTGGATAAAAATCAAACTACCGGTATTTAAATTTAAAAAAATCCCTTTTTGAGAAAGAAAAAAAAAATAGATTTATATCCACCCTGGTTGAGATGCATCCAGAGACTGGAGAGGCTCTGACATCAGCTGACAGCCCATTGTTGGCTGATTCTGGGTCACGGAAAGGCAGAAGTGCACTTGTGTGACCCACAAGGGAAACGAGCCAAACAAGCTTTGCTCTTTTGGCTTTTAATCTCTTCCCTGACCACATAATGCATATTGTGTAGCAGGAGACGTGGGCCTTAATGCACAGCCACTGCACAATATATGTTCATGGCAGTGGTGTGCTGAGAGCATGCGTACTGCACATCGACCAAAATCGGCAAGTTAAACTGCTTTATTTTTATTTTATTTTTTTTCCCCAATAGGAAAAAAAACATTTTAACTTTCAGTACAAAGGGGGAACTTTTTTGAGTCAATCCAAAAGTCAGCTTTAACTTTTCACTGCTTTTTCCATTCAGCTGCCAGGAAAGCTTTGAGCCCCTGATGTTGCAGCTTACACTGGGTTCTGACCCAGTGCTGTCACATGATCCTCCAGACCTGGAAGTACTGGATGTCTTCTTTCACCTGGTGCTGAACAGATCAGGGGAGAACCCAGACACTGTCTTAAAGTGAAGTTACACCCACTTTTACAACTCTTCAGCATCCCTCACTAAACTGTGCACTGTAAACGAACTGGATATTTTAATTTTTTTTTCAGCACCTACTGTATATCTGCTGTATTCATTTTTCACTTCCTCCTCCCTGGCCGCGGCCCATCGCATCATTTCCTGTTTGCAGTGCCTTCTGGGAAGGGGCAGCAACTTCCTCTGACACTGCTGTTGCTATAAAAACCTGACCTGAAACCTATTACACTGCTTGTGCTGCACTGAGCATGTGCGAGATCTGCAAGGATGAGATCCAGGAAGAAATACAGTCTGGCTTCAGATGCCCACACTTAAGATGGCCACAGCCTGCTGTAAGTTTATAAAATAACAAACTACTGCTATAAACTAACAAAACAGACCTTAGTTTACAGACTAACTTTACTAGAATACATTGAGCTTGTGTATTATAGGGGTATTTTTGTTTAAAAAGTATAATTTCTGCCAGAACACCACTTTAAATATCAAGAGCTTCGAGCCCCCTGATAGGCAACGCTTTGGGTGTGTAGAAATGTGTCCATTTTTGGGCTCTGTGGGTCTCCCAGCCATCACCTACCTCACTACAAGACCATAATGGTGGTCTAGGAGTTGTCAGGAGGAACAATAATACCTGGAATAAAATATTCCACAAACCTGGAGCTGGACTTTAAAAATTGGCCATACACTAATAAGTTTAACGCAAGGCAAAACATGAGTGGACATTGAGCGGATAGGGATTAGAACAGTCAGGTTTTTTTATTTATTTATTTTTTTATTGTCTGTGATTCACCCTATTTGTCCCGTTTACCATTATCAATGGAAGTAAAAAAATCTTCCAATAGGGACACTAGTTATGGTGACCTGGGGGTCCCCAAGAGATTTCCCAAATTTGCATGGATTTCCTCTTTAGCTATGGGTCAGGAAGTGAGGGGAAACCCCCCCCCCCCCCCCCCCATCCCCATTGGCAAAGAGCAAAAAAAAAACCTTACAGGGGTTATAACACACCCAAATGGGGGGGGAAAAGTTTGCTTATACTTCTACTTTAAATCCAAGATGTTGCCTTTTTAGGAGTTTGAATTTCTAATTTAGTGGGGTTCATTTGATCCTTTTGAAGGACTGAAAACTTTTCACAACTAATTTTCTTACAAGTGAATGTGGTTTTCATTCGAGAAAGTGCGTTCACTCCACGTTTGAATGCTAAAAGCAAATGTTTTTGTAAAGTACTTTAGAATGACTTTTGCGAAGTCATCAAATGTGTTGAGCATTTTCATGCGAATATTTTTACGTATGAACGTCCATTCAGAAGTATTTAGCAGTGTGTGTGTGTACCATCCTGTTTGTGGGAAATATTCTTATGCTTGTGGATTCCTTAAAGCGTTTGTTAACCCAAAAAGTAGATTGTAGATTCTAGTCCCTTAAAGCGGATTGCACAGCGCTTGTGCTATGTAATCTGCCCCCCTCTAAACTGTATATATTTAAAAAAAAAAAAAAAAAAAAAAAAAAAAAAAAACCCTAAACCTACCACTTCCTGTATGCCCTCTCTAAACAGACCACAATAACCAGGGCAGCTCCGCCCTGATCACCATGGTAAAAATGCCTCCCTCTGTGATAGGCTGCCGGCTCTCTGCTCTCCTCCCTCCTCACCCCCCCCTCCTTCCTCCCTGTCAGCGCCCTCTGTCTCTGGCCCAGCCCCGCCCCTTCGCCGCTATTATTGTAGTAATAAAATATTAAATTTGTCACTGCCAGCTCCTCTATTAGAGGCTGGCATAGCACACTGTGTTGTATTTAAAAACGAGCAGTGTAAATGCTGAATTTCAGCTGACCGGTCACGTGACTCGCAGCCGCCTTCCAGCTCCAATGGGTGGCTTCTGCGGAGGAGACGAGCGGTCACGTGATCTCCCTCTGACGTCGGAGGGAGATCACGGCCCCTCCCACAGAAGACATCTATCAGAGCTGGAAAGCGGTCGCGAGTGATGTGACCGGCCTGAAGACGGCTGAAATTCAGTGTTTACATCGTTCGTTTTTTAAAATACAACTTACAGTGTGCTATCCCAGCCTCTAATAGAGGGGCTGGCATAGTCTTTTTTTTTTTTTTTTTTTTTTTTTTTTTTAATATTGCTTTAACCACTTGCTGACCACCCTATAGCACTTTTACTGCTACAGGGCAGCAACTGTGTGTATATGTGTATATATATATATATATGTGTGTGTGTGTGTGTGTGTGTGTGTGTGTGTGTGTGTGTGTGTTATGTATGTGTGATCCTGCACTTCCACCTGCGGGGAGTGTGCACGGCACCGGCGGGCCGCTTCTGCTGTGATTCACAGCAGAAGCCGATCTGTGGGTGCCAGGCTCGTCTGGAAAACACAGAACTGAGATCTGCTTATGTAAGCAAGGCATATCTCAGTTCTGACAGGGGGGGTGGGATGTGTTCTGTGTCTTTGCAAAGCAGGGACTAGAATCGATCTTTCCCCTAGTGAAAGCACCACACTGTACACAAAAAGTGACTAGGTACACAGTTAACCTTATGATCTCCCTAGATGTTTAACTCCTTTGCAGCCAGTGTCATGGGTACAGTGACAGTACGTCGTTTTAGCACTCTATTGGTGTCAAAGGCTCCCGCAAAATGTCAAGTCTCAGTGTCCGATAGTCCACCTCAATATCGCGTCCTGCTAGAAGTCACTGATCGCCGCCAAAAAAAGTTTGTAGATGCTTTAATGTTCACGTAAACCAATCAATATACGCTTTTTGTGTGTGTGTTTTTTATTTTTTATTTTTTTTTTTATGTACAGAATATCATCACATGGTATCGTTTTGCCACAAAAAAAAATCGGTCGATCTGTAACTTTTTCATTGATTGCTTTATAGCAGGAAGTAAAAAAATATTGTTTATTTCAAAATTGTGTGTTTTTTTTTATTTTTTTTATTTTTTTTTCCACAAAAAAATAAAAATGCAGTGGTGGTCAAATATCAACAACGCTCTATATTTATGGGGAAAAAAATGACATAAATGTTTTTTGGGTATAGTGTCGCACAACTGCGCAATTGTCAGTTTAACACACTGCCGTATCGCAATAAATGGCCTGGTCATGGAGGAGGGTAAATCTTCCAGAGGTCAACTGGTTAATGGCAAAGTTGTCTTTAGTCTGTTGCCGGGAAAACGTTCCTATTTTCGTTCTTGGTTCTGCAGTACATTTAGTACTTGCACAGTGAGTGGAAAATCAAATCTTTTGGAGCGATGTTCCGGCAGGAAGATGTCTCTACCACTGACTCTCTGCTATTGTACGTTAGGCCACATTTCATAAATTATACAGTTGTGGCCATTAGTGCTTCATACAGTTCCATCAATAGTAAACTTTTATATACCACCTTATCGTGTTTTTTACATTGTCGCGTAGCTGAGACTTATGCTGGCCATACACTATATGGAAAAACTGGCCGAAATTCGGTCATTTAGACAGTTTTTCGGCCAGTTACCGTAATTGGCACAAAATCAACCGTTGGGACGTTTTTTGAGCCGAAAAAGCGATGGCCAAGTTTGGAAATTTTCTGCCGAGCGATAAATTAAAAGGTTAATGTGTTTCCCATCAGAACTGTTTTCACTAGGTATATGTTAATTTTTTTTTTTTATGTCCACTGAACGATTTATCGGTCATTACATGATGGCACTATCGTTTGCTCTCACGGCTGAATGTTTGTTTTTGGAAAGTGGGTTCGGCCGATTTTTCGTATGACCAGCATAACTTTGTTCCTTCTAGCAGGCTGATTACATTGTGTTTTTTTGAGATGTCGGAAAATTGTTCTCCTTGAAATCTGCCTTTATGGCCACCCAGATGTGAACTAGCAGAGTGTAGGTGTCATAGCCGTGCTTAAGAATCCAAGGCCGAATGGGACTTGAGCTGCATTCCTAGTATGTCAGTAAGGGGGGGGGGGGGGGGGTGAAGGACCTCCTTGTGTTGCTTTCTTTTGTAGAGGCTTTTAATGAATCCCATGTACTCAGCCAACCTTTTTAAGGGGTCAGGCCACCAAAAATGTATATCTGTTTCTAAATGGAGTTTGGTCAAACTCACCATTGAAATCTTCTACTGCATGAAACTCCAGTAGTAAGACCCCCGCCTTGTTCCCATCCCCTTATCATACCACCCTCCCCTCACCTTGTCCTCCTCGTTCCACCTTTTTGGATTCACTTTTAGAATGGATGGATGGTGTGCAAACCTAGAAAGGTCAGCTTGATCTTGCTGCTTGTGTCCCTAATGAGCTATGAAACTTGGTAGTGTTAAAAGCCAAAAATAAAAATGTTATGTTGTAGCTTACCCATTCATAAATGTGGTGGCTGCATCAGTGTGTTTTTTTTTTTTTTTTTTTTGTTTTTTTTTTAATTTCTTTGCCTACAAACCATTGTGGGCACCCCTATTGGTGGTAAATGGTCAGCTTTTAATTTTTTATTTTATGTAAAAATCTTTCTCAAAAGACAAAGGGGGGGGGGGGGGGGGGGAGAAACCGTTGCACTAACTGCCTAAACATCATGTTGGCTGGAGTTTAGCTTCAATTTGTTAGTCAAGTCCATCTAAATCTGCCAGTGTGTCCAACACTGCCCTCCCTGAAGACTGTCAGTTTTGCTGTTCATGGGTGACTCAGTTGTCCTTCAGTGGAGTGGAGCCACACTAAAGCCTCCTGTACACATGTGATGCCCTCTGAAGTGTAATCTGTGTTGGAGCGTTCTTTAGAGGGCATTTGACAGGTGGTGTGCCACAACCACATGTATTGCTCATGCTCTCATTAGCTTTCTAGTGGGGGGTAGTTTTTGCTGTGCTGTGGCATAGGCCTAAGATAAGTGAGTTACTGGCCAGACTACCAGTGGAAAGTAAAGGGAGAAATACTGAAGAAAACGAATGCGACCACCATATTTAAGGGTTGGTACGCTGCAATTACTTGATTGGATAATTAAATGTTTGGATTAGGTTTTAGCTCCACTTTAAAGTGCAATTAAACTAAACTAGTGCACACTGGCTATGGTTCATGCACATTGCAGGGTACACTCCACTCCTGTAGGATGGTGAGAATGGAGTTGGGTGCCAGGATAAAATGTAACTCAATGTGCACTAGAATTGCATCATCAGTACCTATTTAATAGCCGAAGGTGGAACTTTGGACTTGGAAGAAGTGGTGGAGAGGACGGCAGTGAATGGGGAGGTGACAGCAGGGGTGGATCTGCCAGCATTGGAGTAGAGCAATTTGGGAGGCAAGTACCGTAATGTGCACAACAAGAGGCCATCCTGTTGCCTGCGGTTTAGTTCTTCTTTGAGACTATTCCGCACTTCTCTATCTTGCATAAGTTGCACGTATTAGTTTTGGATGAACTGACCCTTTTAAGAGCTTAATCAGAAATGGGACAAGCTGCACCTTCCAGCTGTAATGAGTCCTCCAGAACTTCTGGCCACATGACTATTTTATCTCTGACCAAAGCCTTAATGTATAGTTAAAAGAGCAATGGACGTTGATATGGACAGGAAAGCATTCCTGTATTTCTTCAGTAATGTCTGTTACCCACACTTGCCACACATTTATTGGAACTTGTGAAAACATGGGAATACAGTGTTAGGTCGTAAGCTTTCTGGAAAGTACCTGAACTAACCCTTCTTAGTTTCTGGTGTTTATAAGCAATGTCGTCATTGGTGAAGTATGATGTCATTGTGCATTTCAGTATCCTTATGACTTCAATAAAACATTAACCTATAGATCAGTGGCATGTTTTTAGCATTAAAAAGGAACTTGTCGAGAATCGGTGACTACACATTCAGGGGGTAGTGAGGTTCTTTTTAATAAGTCCCTTCTACCACCCCCGCCCGGTTGCATTCACCCAAAAAAGTGTCAAAATGTATTTTATTTTTCTTTATGAGGTAATTGTGAAAAACAATGTTCTCCGGTGTGTAGCCATCAATCGTGACACGAAAAAAAAAAAAACTTCGCTCCCGCCGTCTGACATTTCTTAAATGGCTAAGGGGAGGTGGCCCTGCCCCCTTGTGATGTCACCGACCCGGCATGCATCAGTCAGTGACTTCACAAGGGGGAGGTGCCGATTTCTGATAAGCCCTTTGCCTGCAGACCCCCACAACCACTGGCCAGGGTTGTGGGGAAGGGGCCCTTGTCCCCATCAACATGGGGATAAGATGCTTTGGGGAGGGCACAGCCCCTCTTGCCTCAAAGCACCCCCATGTTGAGGGCATGTGGTCTGGTGTTCAGTAGGGGGAGGTCGCCTGCTCTGGTATGGCTTGGATGGGAGTGGCACACCACCATTTATTTATTTTTTCCCCCTACATTCAGCTGATTACTCATCGGTTAAGGGCATGGTGGCTGGCTTTACGGCCCGCTCCTTAACCAACTAAAATTTACATGCACATGCACACTGGGCTCAAAGAGATTTAAATCTCTGTTAAATGATTTGTTTAAAGGAATAGAGGACAAAAATGATAAATATTATCATTTATGCAATGGATAAAATAATATTCCATCCATTGCATAAATGAAGGCGGTTGTGATGGTATTAAGTTCATTAGGGGTGGTAGTTTACCCTGACAGGATTTGATTTACTCTTCGGTATTTAAATATTGGTGCTACTTTTCTCCAATCAGCTGGTATCATTCCAGTCAGACTGTCAGTAAAAATTGGGAACAATGGTCTGGCAATTTACTTGACTGAGTTCCCTAAGTACCCTCAGATGCAAGTCATCTGGTCCCGGTGATTAATTTTAAGTTTCCCAAGTCTAATTTTAATTCTGGCCTCTCAACCATGGAGGTGCTTTCTGTGATGTGTCATGAGGATAAACACTGCAGTTTTGGTTACTGAAGCCCCCCGATTTCCTCGTAAAGAATAAATTCAATACCTTCGCCATCTCCCCATCCTTTGTAACCAGATATCATTCCTCATTCTTTATGGGGCCAATATGGTCTGTCCCCCATTATGATAACACTTCCCATCCTTGCTGCTAATCCAAATTGTGATAGATCTGTCTCCCTGTCTTCCCCTCAGGTTAGGGGGCTTATAGCATACTCCCAGTAGTATTTTTTTCCCCCTTGGCTTCATCCCTTGTGGAGCTCTATCTATAAGGATTCCACCTCCTCCCTAGCTCCTTTAGTGATGTCATCTCTCACATTCACTTGTACATTATTCTTGATATAAAGGCATACCCCTCCCCTCGCGCCCGGTAGACAACATACTGTTCGGCGCTTCAGGTCTTTGATGCCCTCTACCCTTCCTGACTGTCACCCATCTACTCTTTGCTAGTGCCTGTGCCTCTTTTGTCTCCACCTGCCGTGTACGTTCCTGGCTCTCCTTTAGTATGGAGGGACTTCTCAGTGCTGACGGTTGCTTTCCTAGATTCAGAACCTGGGCTTCCAGGGTAACAATGTGCTTATATTTTGCACAGCAGTATTCACCCTCAATCAGATCAAGGAACGCATACATGCTGCAAGATGTACGAGTCTCCTCTCCACACCTGCCGGGCATCATACCTATTAAATTTAATGAGGATTGGAGATTATACCCTCCTTCCCTCATCCAGGGCATTGAAAATGGATTGTGGATTGGTATTCCAGCATGACAATGACCCAAAACACATGGCCAAGGCAACAAAGGAGTGACTCAAGAAGAAGCACATTAAGGTCCTGGAGTGGCCAACCAGTTCAGACCTTAATCCCATAGAAAATATGTGGAGGGAGCTGAAGGTTCGCATTACTAAACATCAGCCTCAAAACCTTAATGACTTGGAGTGGAACAAAATCCCACTCCTGTGCAAACCTGGTGGCCAACTACAAGAAATGTCTGACCTCTGTGATTGCCAACAAGGGTTTTGCCACCAAGTACAAAGTCTTCTTTTGCGAATGGGTCAATTATTTCACTCATTAAAATGCAAATCAATCTAACTTATTTTAAAATGCGTGGTTTTTTTTTTTTTTTTTTTTTTTTTTTTTTTTTTTTTTTTTTTTTCTGTCTCACTGTTAAGTTAAACCTACCATTAATGGACTGATCCATTTTTTTTTTTTTTTTTTTTTTTTTGTCGGTGGGTAAACATACAAAATCAGCAGGGGATCAAATCCTTTTTTACCTCACTGTAGTATTTGGGTTTGCAAGAATCTTTTCCTCTTGGGTCCTTCGATTTCTCAGTTTGTCATGCCGGATGGTGTTGGCGTGACCACCCATGGCTTAAATTTTGGCTGATATGCGGTAGTCCATCAGTTCAAGCCTTAGCCGGCTTTATTTACCAACATTTAATGTGTTTGTCTTATCTGAGCCTACTGGAAATTGTGCCATTTGGCTTACTACTGTAATGGGCAACACGCCCATCGCACATGGTGCAAATGGCCTCCTATAGAGTCTGGACAAAAGGCAGTGAATACTGTCATCTGTTACTTGCATGGGATATTTGCATATCCTAAAGATTTTGACTTTATTTTAGTCTGGGGGGGGGGAGAGAAACTGTTTACAAAAGCTAGTAGGAGAAATGAATGCATGGTAGCAATATTACCACACTTGCTGTGATCAAGCCAAGTCACACAGTGCTTGCCATCTGTGCAGAGCTGCTGATAGAGCTCTCCAAATACAGAACATGTACAAAGAGAACATTGAGGGATCCTTCAGATCTTGTGTTTCATTTATCAGTTTGCAGTAATGATGTAGCTGAAGTTTAGCATTTGAAAGCAAGTTGTAGAAGTGGCTGATCTAATGTAGCACTTCATCCAGTGCCCTTATGGAGGCCAATTCCAACCACCTTGTTGCATACCTGTATGAGGAGGCCAAGATGAAGAGGGGAAGCAACATATATCCCACCTGTTAAGGTGGCCATACATAAGCAGCTTTAAATTTTTTTTTTTTTTTTCCCAGCACAGGGATGTACAGGTGTTGTGTGCATCCCATTGTTGTCTATTGGGATAAAGGGCTGCATGGACTCAGCTGCTGTGTCTCCATATGATATGCAGGGCCCCAAATGCACACAAGACGAGTTCTTGGACCCACACCAGCATGTCGTCATATTGGGACACAAGGTCTGTATTCGTGCAGCTGTGTCCCAATGGACAGCAATGGGATGCGGACATGGGGATGTACACAACGCCTGTGCCAGGAGAAGATGGCCCTGTACAGGGAACTCAGATACTTGCCCCATGTGAATGGGGCCTTATTTTCTATGGCAATTACAGTGCTTATCTAGGCAGCTACTTGTCTCCGGGGCCATGAGTATTAGCAGCTGTATTGGATGACCTTGTTGGTTACTAAAGCTGGCTGTCCTGTAACTTGGTGCAAAAAGTCAGTGACTTACAATCTTGTGAAACACAAACCTTCATTGAATGCAAAATTTATTTATTTTTTTTAACAAAAGTTTACATGTGATCCCTCCCAGCAACAAGATCCTTATACATGGCAGATTAATGGTTTCCATCAGTCTCTCCCACTGGCCAGTTTAGTGAGGTGTTGCTCTGTCGCTGGCAAGGGTCATTCCGTCAGTGAGGAAGTGCTGCCTTGATATTTTGCCAAATGATTAAGCAACTTGGCCAGGAAACAGGTAAGTATTTCCCCCACACTTTTTAGTCATCCCATTCATGGTGCCAATGACAAGTGTGGCATTGGCCCTAGGAGAGTAATTCTGTAGCTGCTACAAAATTACCAAAGGAACAAAGGCCTTAAGTCAGCTGTACAGTTGGCTTTAGGTTTCGACCCATGGGCTGAGCGAGAGAAAATTGTAAGATTCAGTCGTGGATGAAGGACTCTTCACTGCCTGCTATTTTATTCAGCAGCCCTGACACCTGTGCCTGCCTGGGTGTAGAGGCACTGCCGAACAGTGACTGAACCTCAGCGGATACGGTCTCTGTCTGATAACTTTCTAACCATGGTTCAGACTGCCAGCAGTTCGGCAAGAATTGGGCACAATTTTAATCTGTCTAGGGCAGTGGTTCTCAATCTGGGGGTCGGGACCCCCTCGGGGTCAAATGACAATTTGCCAGGGGTCACTGACTCCTGGGCTGTTCCTGAAGCCTGCGCTGCTCTCCCAGCCTTTTCACGGCCGCCAAGCTGGACTGTTCCTGGAGCCCCCGGCCTCTTCGCAGCCGCCCATTCAGTTCACAGCATGGCTGGGGGGCAGAGACTAGATGTCAGCTGACTGAGGAATGAAGTGGGAGGGGCTGGAGGAGACCCCATCTCCCGATTTCGGCATCGTTGTCACTGCTGCGAGACACCACAAAGTCGGAGACAGTGAAGCTAGAGTCACCTCGAGAAACGCTACCTGTGATTATAGTTGCCAGTAAAAGTCCAAACTACAGTTCTCAGATCAGCAGATGACCTTGATCAAGAGCACCTAAGTTGGCTGACCCCCCCCCCCCCCCCCGTACTGCCACTCATCCAAAATCCCCACCAGCACTGCCACTCATCCCATTCCCCCCACCAAGGAGTAAGAGGAGGAATTAAAATAGAGAATACATGGAGGGGAAGGAACAAAGAAAAAGGGAGAGAAAGAATAAGAACAAGAAAGACGGCTAGAGAGGGATGGGGGACACAAAATTGTCATAGAGATAAAAGGTAAAAGAAAAAGATGTAATGTAATAGAAGGGGTTTTAATACTGTAAGAGTGGAAGGGACTCGGAGAGCGATAAATGTCTGTGGGTTAGGGGCACAAATTGCTTGTCTTGCTTTGGGTGCTGACAACCCATGCTACGGAAATAATTTTACTGTTAGGGGTCCCCACAACTTGGGAAATTTTATCAAGGGGTTACGGCACTAGGAAGGTTGAGAACCACTTGTCTAGGGCCAGCTGTAAAGATGATTAATGGGTTGTCCTTGTTTGTCAGTGTATGCAAGTTATGCTTTTTTGTTTTGAGGTTGGTAGGAATGTTTTTTTTAGATTAGATTAGATTAGATTGCTGTAGGCCTGACGCAGTAGAAGTGTACCAATGGAGTTTGTGTATAGTGGCCATTTTCTGAAGGATACTGCGAGACAAGGGGCTGATTAAAGTCTGGGGGGGTTTAGCTGGACTATAGTCCCCTCCTTCAGCAGTACAACACCCACAAACGCCCTCGCCGACCTCTCCTGGCTGACCTCTGCGTTCGGGATCTTTGGCTATCTTGATTGGCCTGGCTGACCTAACTCCCTCACATGCGGACCGGAGTTCATTTATCTCACCTCGGTGTACAGTTTAAGGAGTTTGTGAGGAGGTAGAAAAGAATCCTAACAAACTTTTGTTTCTGCTGCAATTGAAGAAAAACTTTTTTTTTTTTACATGGCGTTTCTGTTAACTAAATGGAAACGAGTGTGAAATTGAATTGGCTTGACTGGCTCTGAATGCTTTTGATGTGATTTTTGACATTGTGCAGCAGGTAGGTAGGTAAATTGAGTGCGGTTCCTATTCTGAGGCATCTTTAATTTTTTTTTAAATATTTTTTTTTTTTAATCCCCCCCCCCCCCCTTCAAGTCTAAATGGTTTTGCCAACATGTGTCCTTTTTGTGTGCTCACCCCCCCCTCAGTTTGGCCAAATATATATATTTGATTATGTATCTTGTTAAAATCTAAAGCTACATTTTGCTCACTTATTAGACTGGCTTTATATAAAATTATTGCAGTGGCAGTCTACATTCCATATTCATACCGATGAAATCTAATTGTGTACATAAATCTACACTGATCAGCCATAATTTTATGACCACTGACAGGTTAGGTGAATACCTTGCAAATAAAATCCAGAAGTGCTTGGGTCCAGGTGTTACTTGTATTGTTTACAAAGCTGGTATTCTCATGTTTTATGCCAGATAAGTAAGAAGTAACACAGCTACACCTGGACCTAAAGCGCTTATGGATTTTATTTGCAGCCTTTTCTTATGGTTCTTCTCCCCAGGAGAGAGTCCTAGCAGCTGAGGTCCACTGGTTTGTCGTTTACTCCAGTGTTGTCCCTTTTATCAGGGACCTGATCACTTTTGTGGCCTAGGTGAATACCATGGATTCTCTTGTTACAATGGCACCTGAAGGTCAGTGGGATATATCGGGCAAACATGTGCCTGAAGTTGTTTTTGTTTGGTGGTTTTTTTTTTTTTTTTTTTTACTACATGTTGGCTGGTCGGGTGCATGTCTTACTGGTGAAGAGATGACATTAAGATTTAGTATGGAAAGAAGGTAAACTAGTGGAGGCAGTGTGAAGTTTTGGCCATGTTCTGCTGGAAACCATTGGGTCATACCATTCATGTGGATGTTACTTTGACACATACCACCTACCTAAATATTGTTGCTGACCAAGTACAACCCTTCATGGAAACTATATTCCTTTCTGGCAGTGGCCTTTCAGCAGGATAATGCGCACGGCCACACTTCATAATGGTTAAAGAATAATTTGAACACGATGAGTTTGAAGTTTTGACTTGGCCTCCACATCCACCCAATCTCTCAATCCAATCAACCATCTGTGGGAAGTGCTGGAAAAAGTTCCGATCCATGTTGGCCCCACCTTACAATTTACGGGACCTGAAGGATCTGCTAATGATGGCTTGGTGTCAGATACCACAGCTTACCTTCAGAGGTCTACTGGCATCCATGTTTGATGGTCTAGGACTGTTTTGATGTTAAAAGGGGAATATACTCAGTATTAGATGGGTGGTAAAATATAGAAGCTTTGGAATGTATATAAAAAGCAATATTTTTTTCTTTCGTGTTGCTGTCCAGTTGAATATGGTGCTGATATTGTACTGTTCTCTTCTTCCCCCCTTTTTTTTTTTTATTTGGCAGCGTTCTGTTTGTACAGCAGCATTCTTTTGGTTGTATTCTATTCTGTGTCCTTGGGGCTGTGTGGTTCTAGAACATTTATATCAGAAAAGCCTGTCATTTCTGAATGCCCTTCTGTGAGCACTCGCATTGTTTGGTTCTTTTGGCGTGCATGAAATCCTTCACATTTTTCACATTCTCTTTGGAAACAATTTCTGGAAGTTCAGTGACTGAAGTTTCTTCCAGTAACAGATGAGATGGCTGCTTCTGCGTCACATGCGTCTCTGGAATGTACCATGTGGGATATGAAGCAATAATTAGCTATGGCGTCCCAGTACTTTCCTCTTGTTTGTTATGGAAAAAGCAATAGGAGTAGGCTGCTTTCCGTTTAATGGAATCCTTTTCACTGGGAGACATGCATGATTCTTTATGTAAGCTGCTTTTACAGTTTTTTCAAATGCAGATCCCCTATAGGCTTGACAATACGTAAAGAGAAGAGGAAATAGAAGAACACAGAGCAGATTAGGTGGGTGCAGCCTCCTTGGCTGCTTTTCATGTTTGTTTAATTTGGTGCATTCTCCTATCCTAAAAATGAGGGCATAGAAAATTTAGTAACAATTCTAAAATCTTTATAAAAATCCAGCAGGGAGACTGGGACCCCCTCAGTGGCCCCGACAGGTGTACAGAACCAGCAAGTAAAACTCCTGCCCATTAACGGGCAACGCCAGACTATTGCCCTCATTAGCCAGAAAAAATTCAAAAGGGGTGGTTCTCATGCAGGGACTGGCAGTATTCTGTATTTTTGGAATACCTTGATTCTGGTCTTATACTACCTAACTTTAGGTGTTTTGGTTCCATATATCATGTATGCATGAGTATACCAATCTATTACTATACGCAGTACAATTTTCTAATCCTGGTCTTTATGGATGGCCTCTGCTCTACTTCATATATCCCATGAAGTCTTAATTTTAATGTACAATTTTTTTTTTTTTTTTATAATCGGTATTAGAGCTGCATGATACTGGCCAAAATGAGAATCACAATTTTTTTTTTTGCTTAGAATAAAGATTGCTATTCTCGCTGCGTAAAATATTTTACATTATACAAAAATTGCGCTAACTTTACTGGTTTGTGTGTGTGTGTGTGTGTGGGGGGGGGGGGGGGGTTATTTATTTATTTTTTTTTACATTTCTCTCAGCGTTTTGCATAAAGTCTACACTCCGATCAGCCCCCTTCCTCTCTCCATGCAAAGTATTCACCATTTATAATAGCCCACAGTATCTATTGGGCAGACTTGACAAAGGGGGCATCCCCCCCCCAAAATGTGTAGCCATGCCCACTTCCAGGATCCCACTCATGGCTTCATTGGCCTTCTTGCTGCACTCGATCAGGCTGTATGACATTTGAACCACTTTTGAGCAGTGAAGCTTGCCAGCTGTATCCATCTGCTGCCTTGGACCTGGATCTGCTGCCCCAATGCAATGGAAAAGCACCTCGTCTTTGATATGCACTATTTAAATTCCTGTTTCTGAGTGGACAATTCTTTTTATTACGTTAAAAAAAGTTAAAAGCACTTTCATGCCACACTTGGCTGAGCCTTTTTTTTTTTTGTTTTTTTTTGTTCATGTGCTGGCAGCATGCATGTTTGGCTGAATAATGGTATGTGTGTGTCACACAGAAGCAATTGTCTTTGGCATAAAACCCTTGTATTCTGAGATTGTTTACCAAGTACACTCAGCAGAAAGAGTTTCAGTGTAAAACTGTTAAGCCCATGTAGCGATCATTTAACGAAACCGACTCATTTTTAAGCCTCTTGGCTATTTTGTCGCAGAGCGCTTGTCTAGTCCTCCTTGACACAGAGCTTTCTCGGCCTTTCTGCTTAACTGGCTCCCTCAGTCACCAGGCTGGACTTGTCTACTTACTAGGGACCATTTCAGATCAGCCTGAACCTGCAGGAAAATGTCACATAACAGGCCACCAGCCTGATCGGCAGCAGCAATGGAATTTCCTGGACCACAGCTGCTTATAACAAAAGGGTGGGGTTTTGGTGACTTTGTTGGTAAATTTCACATCGCTTGCCCCAGCATCTCTGCCCTTTTGTTACATGCGACACTGGGGCATTCCACTGCTGCATCTAAATAGGCTGGCAACCTTCACTCATGTGACAGTTTTTTTTTTTTTTTTCTGTGGGTTCGGTAAATACTGTAATGTTTCGGTTTCCTTCACTCGTGCTTACAGCTCACATATTGACAGCTACTTGCTTGGCTCAATCTGTTTGGACAGGGACTTTGTCCCTCCACAGCCTTCAACTCTGACATCAGTCTGGTTTGGCAGCCTGTCTCAGTAGGCTGTCTGGACATGCACTCTCCAGGCATTGGGCTTCAAGCTGTCCTTGTAGGAAATGGGGGCAATCTCTGGCTAGAGAATACTTTCTTTTGTGAGCAATACCTACCTGCCACCGATCAGTTTCAAAAATGTGTGGGGACCCTTTCCCACTGAAATACACTATCTGCATTCGTGTCTTTACACAAACCATCTGTCCATATTGGTATGTAATGTGTATATGCTACTTAAGTGAATAAATCATTTGCTGCTTGTATATCCCACTGCCGATTCACCTCCACCTAATCGGTCTCGCTGTTTCTCCCTCTTTGGCCAGGTTCACACTGGTAAGACATGACTGTTGTATGACGATCATCATTCTTTGCCCTGCAACATCGGTCCTACTTCGGCACCACTTCCATCTGACTTGAATGAACAAGATAAGATTTTACTCCAACCTTCATATAGTCTGACTTGGTCTTTGACCAATCAAAACAATCCCAGTGTGACATTCCTTTTCCTGCTGCTGTAATCACCATGTCGGATGGTTAGAATGAGGATTTGACTTTGATCCGACTTCTTCAGTGCTATTGAGTGGGCTGAAGTAGGACCAAAGTAGAGCAGGAACCTTTTTCAAAGTCGGCCTGACTTGTGTCGGACAAGTTAAGATGGCTCTCGTAGGGAATCGTTGCTTTACGCGCATCATGCAACATGTGCTCCCAAAGTCGGAGTGCATGTCGTACCAGTGTGAACCCGGCCTGTGTTATAAATCTTACTGCTGTGGGGCACACTGTGCAAAATTTGTAGACGGGTGTGAAGAAATTATGTAAAGTAAGATTGCTTTCAAAAATATATCTTGTATAGATTTTAATTGTTAACAATTTACATAATCGAAAGTGAGCGAACAGAAGAAAAATCCAAATTGAATCAATATTTGATGTGACTACGCTTTGGCTTCAAACGACCTCAATTCTTCTAGGTACACTTGCACAGTTTTTGAAGGCACTCGGGTTGTTCCATCCTCTTGGAGAACTAACCACAGATCTTGTGTGGCTGTTGACTGCCTCCAAATCACTCTGTCTCCATGTAATTCCAGACACTCAATGATGAAATTGGGGCTCTGTGGGGGCCAGACCATCACTTCCATGACTCGTTCTTCACGCTGAAGATGGTTCTTGATGACATTTGGCTGACTGTTTGGGGTCGTTGTCCTGCTGAAGAATAAATTTGGGGCCTTTCACACTTGCCTGATATGGAATGATGGACCAGTAATCTGCCTGTATTTCTCAGCATTGAGGACACCATTGATCGGGCCCGGGCTTTCACACTGGGGCAGTGCGCTTGCAGGACAAGAAAAGTCCCGCAAGCAACATCTTTGGGGCGGTGCGGGGGCAATGTATGCACCGCTCCACCACTGTCCCTGCCATCAAAATCGATGGGCACCAGTTCCAAAGTGCTTCGGCAGCGACTCTTTTCGGGCGCTATTAACCCTCTCCTTGGCTGCTACCGGAGGTTAAAAGCACCGCTATAACAGTAGTAAAGTGCAGTTAACTATTGGCACTTTACTGCTAACGTCCCCCCACCCCGGTGTGAAAGTAGCCTAAATCCACACAAGATCTGCGGTTAGTTCTCCAAGATCTTTGGAGCAACCTACCTACTGAGTTCCTTCAAAAGCTGTGCAAGTATACCTAGAAAAATGTATGCTGTTTTTTAAATGCAAAGGGTGGTCACTCCAAATATTGATTTTAGATTTGTATTAGATTTCTCCTTTTTTCATTACGTAGTTTATTTTGATTAACACTTTCTTTTTTTTTTTTTTTTTTTTTTTTTTTTTTTTTTAAATTTTACACCTGCCTAAAACTTTTGCACAGTACTATCGAATAAATTCCAGAAGTAAGGGTGGCAGGTCTTCGTCAAGGTAGGATGCTGTGGGGCACCATTGAAAACTTGGCCTGTCTGTATCCACCCATAGCTTGAATCGTGTTTTAATGGGCTTGAACTTCTTCTTTTAACAATGCACAACAATTAAATGGTGAAGAACCAATGAGTTCATGTATACAAATAACCTTCTCTTCTGTCTTGTTGACCTGTTTGTCACCCTGTCACTTTTCCAGTAGTCCCATCCAACAAATTGGCCAGTTAGTGACCTATTAATCTCAGGCCACATTGTCCTGCCGGTGACCTGGTAATCCTGAGCTGCATTGTCCTGTCACCGATGGGTAATCCTGGGGCAACATGGTTGTGTCAGCAGTTGCTGCGTTTCTTTGCAAATTCCACAGCCCCTCCAATTGTCAGAATTTTCTCTTTTTTTAGTAAGTAATGTGATCTCATTAAACTGTTTTTTTTGTATGCTGGTAAGGCTGATGCACTTGAATACTTTAAGTCACTAACTCCTAATGCGTATGTATATCATGTTGGGGAAAGCTTAGTCTTTTTTTTTTTTTTTTTTTTTTTTCATGATCTGACTCCTCTAAACCTATTTAAAAAAACAAAAAATTTGGAGAAAACTTATTTTTTTAACTTTTTATTTTTTATTTTTACATACTACCCAGAATCGCCCTGTTGCTATGTAGTCCTCCTAATCTGCCACTTCCTGGTCCGCGGAGCTCTATGCACTTCCTCTCTCACCTGTGCTCCTGGGAAATGTGTCATTTCCCAGGAGTCTGAGGGCAGCACTGATCAAAATCGCATTATTTCCTGATGAGAAATGACGCGATTTAGGGCAGATCACAGCACCGAGATGTGTTTGTTGCCATAACAGGGCGGGACCTACCTCGCCACCCATTGTTATTGCAACTTTAGAAGCCATTGGTGCTACAGCCACAGGTGAATTGCGCATGATAGACATGTGCATGCTGGTTACCTGGCATGCACCTCTCCTATGCTTATCCCAGAAGAGTTGGCGATTGGGCTTCACATGCCCACAATCACGATGACAACAGCCACACCAGGAGGGACAAACTTGTGAGTGTTTAAAATTATATCTTGGCAAAATCCATAATGTATAATCGTTTTTTATTAATGAATTGTGCTAGGATCAATAAAGTGGCAGGAACTCTGCTTTAAGGTGGAATTAAACCCAAAAATATCATGCAGTTTGGCAATCAGATGTGGTGGCTGCATTAGCTTCCATTATGGGCCTTATGACCCAATGAGATTACTCGCACGACAGATGCCTTCTACCTGAACTGTGCAATTGGATTGCTTAATGATCTTTGGTTTCCTATATTACAAATTCCTAATTTTTATTCCCTGAACTTCAATAAAATATATTCTGGTCATTTGCATGGATTGGACAATCTGTTAAAGGGACACACCATGCATTCTATTAGGAACCCTAATGGCCCAATTAGATTACTTTCACCCTTTGAGTCCTTGCACCTGAGGGTTTGTCAATTTTACACTTCAATGAATTAAAAATAAAAATGAAGCAGTAAAGCACTGAAGGTCGTGTGATTCAAACTGCTTCAAGAACAATTTTCAGGCTCTTCCCAATCATTTTAATGGCTTTTAGAGGTGCTTTTTTTAGCTCTCCAAAGATGCTTGCAGCAATTTTTTTTCACCTCCACTGCCAGCGCACCGCCCCAGTGTGACAGCATTCATTGATTTGAATGGAAAAGTGTTTTGGTGAGCTTTTTAGGCACTTTTGGGTAATGTGTATTTTGGAAACCTCCATAGGGACAAGAATGCGGTTTAGTTGAAGGAACACTGCTCAGAATTCACATAGTAGCCCAGGAGCTGCCATTGCTGACCTGTTTTTCAGGTGAATGCTTCAGGGTCATTATCCTCTATTAGTATTCCTGTCACTCAAAGTCTGAAAGCCATTAGTTCCTTAGTACTGCTCGACCTGTGTGTGGACAATTCTTTAATTGGCATCCAAATTTCAGTCTCGCGGTCCGTTCATCCAAAAGTAATATTTTAATTGTAGGTAGTACCTGGAGGGCTAAGTTGGCCCCTGACTTCATTTAAGCTGGCCATACATTGTACATAACATTAGCAGAAATTCAATCCCCCTTGGAAACTTGCTCACCGGATTCCGGGTCGTGGAGACACCAGAACAGATGTGGCAGGCTCCTCCTCCTCCTGTGACGTCCATTCCAGTGTCTCCATGACCCGGAATCTGGTGAGCGTGTTTGCAAAAGGATTTAGTTTCTGCTAATTTTTATGTACATGCATTATGAACACAGATGCACCACACACTTTTCAGATATTTATAAACCTTTTCAAAAACCATTTGATTTTCCTGCTGCTTTGTGTTGGTCTATCACATAAAATGCCAATAAAATACATTTACGTTTTTGGTTGTAACATGACAAAATGTGGAAACTTTCAAGGAGTGTGAATACTTTTTCAAGGCACCGTATACCTTTGGGAGAATGTGGACTTCTTTCTGATTCATACTTTTGGACTTTGGACTTTTTGGTTTTACCTTTTTTACGCTTTGAGGCTTGGTTCACACTGGAACCTGCTGTGGATAGCACAGGAGCTCTGTGCATCCCCCGTTCCCTGTTTCAGGGACAAATCGGGGCTGAATCTATGCCTGAAGCTTAAAATAGCCACTGATTACTGTAAATGTCACTGGCAGGGAAGGGGTCAATTGGGGGGGGGGGGGCGCTCGCTATCAAGGGGGTTAAATGTGTTCCCTCGCTGTGTTCTAACTGGGGGGATGGGAGTGACTAGAGGAGGAGACAGATCATGTGTTCGATGTCCCTACTTGGAAGGAACACACGATCTGTCTCCTTCCCTGACAGTATTACACACATCCCCATTCTCATTCTGTCACAAGTGATCGCGGGTGCCCTTGCAGAAATCGTGCCTGCTGGGCACGCATCAGCTTTGAAGACACACTGCGTGTGCCTGCAATAGCGTCTTAAAAAGCCTTATACCTACGGCGATTTGCGCAGCCGTGCCAACCTGCCGCAGTATAACTTTTTAACCGCTGGTCAGCTAGCGGTTAAAGAGATTCTCAGATATCATGAATAGTATGTGCATCAGTGAGTTGTTACCCCTACTACAGGTAGATCCAGCTCCGCTTTTCTGCCTGTTATAGGGAACGCCAATACTGTCTATTGATCTCCTACAAGCCTCAGATCCAATTGAGCCGTATGTCAGGAAGAAGAGGAAACGCACCTCATTGTGCAACATCCAGTTAAAAGCACAAGAGTTTTTGGTGTTCTACTTGCAACAAGGATTAGTATAGTGACATATCAGAATATACCTCAGTCCCACACTCTGCTCTTGTACGGAGACCATCACTGCAATTCGCTGATATAAGTTTTGTTCAACAGAACATTAACAGGCAGTAAGGCAGTGCTCGTACAGCTTCCTTAAATAGATTAGATGTGTTCAACACCAGAGGGCAGCACTCGCTTTCTGATGGTCTGCAAACCATCCTGGAATGCACCTCCATGATGTTGTAGACCAGGAATATGCAATTGGCGTAACTCCGGCTGTTGCAAAACAAACCCATCATGCCTCTGGGTGTCATGCTTGTGGCTGTCAGTCTTGCTGTGCCTCATGGGACTTGTAGTTCTACAACAGCTGGAGGTCTGCTAATTGCATATCCCTGTTGTAGACCATTCAGCGACCATGATGGAGTTTGACTGCGCTCTGGTGTATGCTAACAATACACACTGAATCAATGCTGGCAGATGAAGTGACCTAAAGCGACTCCATCGCACTAAAAGTACATTATAATGGCACATATGCTATAATCTTGGACATAACACATTTGCAATGATAACTGATACATTATTATCAAAGATTTTATATAGCATATAGTTATGAATAAATCCGTAAAACTATTAATCATGAAATCATATGATCCCAGTTACTTAAATTATATGTACCTGTATTTGCTGGCGTATAAGATGATTCCCCCCCCCCCCCTCAATATTCAATTTAAAACGTTGTTTTTGTGCTATACTCACCGTATAAATGGACAACCCTCTTTCAACTAGTCTGCCAGCCTGCTGGATGTGTGGTAATACCGTATGTTCAGTACTTTCTGTAACCTAGTGTGTGTGTGTGTGTGTGTGTGTGTGTAAAATATAAATATGTATCAATTCTATATACCACCGCGAACAATGTTTTCTGTTAATGAATACAAAGTCTGCTCGGATTGGCAGAGGCTGTAACATCAGCTTGTGCCTCTGACTCTCAAAGCCAATCTGAGCAGGCTACTGTAGTAATGGAATACATCACTCAGCGGTGTATACTGTATGTGTAATACAGTATTATCGCACTTTCAGTGAGCATCCAGAGGGCTGACATCCAGCGGGCAGCTGGCGTATAAAACGACACTCGTTTTTATACCCGGCATATAAGACGAGGTCTTAAAAGGTCTTCTTATACGCCGGAAAATACGGTATTAAAATGGTTCATTCTACCTATATGGTAAATAGTTCCCGATCACTATATCATGACTAAAATCGCTGGATGGATCAAGGTCTGAATTATGCATAGTTTCCAATTTCATAATATGTATAATTGACTGTTGATAAAACTATTTATATACCAGTTAACATTTAACCCTTGTGGTTGGTGAGATTTTAATTCGTATATCCAACAAGTTTCTCACCTGGATATTTGCAGTACTATATTCCCACTTCTATACCTTTTTTGATCTTTACTTGCGTAGGATCTTTCCAATGTTAAAGCAAACTGTACAGATAAATTTATGTTTTTTGGAAAGCCTTTTTTAACATTAGCCAGATGTTCCCCTATCCTAACATGTAGGGCTCTGTTGGTTCTACCTACATATTGTTTCCCACAACTACATTCCAATAAATATACTACATTTTTAGTGCTCCATGATATAAACTTTTCTATTGGCTATGTTTTACCTGTGACTGTGGAAGAAAATGTGGTAGTTCTAATACTGTTGGGGCCCACACATCTGTATACGGGGCATTTCTGCCACGGGACCTTTCAAATTGCTGAAGGTCTTAATGGTGGTGGGGCTATATAATTTCTAAGGCCGGTGCTTTTTTAAAAATGACTTTGGGATGGGATGTTCAGGGAGACCTGTGCCCAGAAATCATATCTATATCTTCCAAAATCCCCCCCCCCCCCCAATATCATGAGACCTATCCTTGGGGACTAAAGCTCCCTCTTTCCATTGAAGCTATTTAAATCGTGACATCTAGGGTTTCTGGTGGGTACCCTTTTTCTATAAATCTGATTATTTCCGACTGTTTCAGAAACTCACCCTTGCCAGAAATTCCGCCTAATTCTCAAATTGGCTCCTGGGAATCCCAGAAAGCCGCTTGGGATGATGGCAACTAGAAAACATTCTTTGTACTGAACCCATTACCCTGTTTTATAATGACTAAACGAAGTGTGTGTGTGTGTGTGTGTGTGTGTAGATCGAGATAGATATAGATCTCCATTATATATTTTAGTGTGATTGTCGCTTTAGAGTCCTTGTACACCAGAGCGCAGTCCAACTCCAACATTGTGGCCACTGAATGTGGTGGATGGTCTACAACATCATGGAGGTGCATACCAGGATGGTTTGCAGACCATCAGGAAGTGAGTGCTGCCCTCTGGTGTTGAACACATCTAATCTATTTAAGGAAGCCGTACGAGCACTGCTATCCCTTACTGTCAATGTTCTTTTGGACATAACGTATAGTGGTGACTGTCTCAGTACAAGAGCAGAGCATGGGACTGATGTGTATTCTGATATGCCTGTATACTAATCCTTGTAAGTAGAATTTTTAATAAAACTCTTAACTGGATGTTGCGCAATGAGGTGTGTTTCCTCTTCTTCCTGACATACGGCTCAATTGGATCTGAGGCTTGTGGGAGATCGATGGACACCATATTGGTGTTCCCTATAACAGGTGGAAAAGCTGAGCTGGATATACCTGTAGTGAGGGGTAACAACTCACTGATGCACATATCAGCCTTTAGACTCCTTTCACACTGGAGGTGTTTTGAAGGGGCTTTAGCGCTAAAAATGGCACCTGAAAAATGCTGTTATGCAATCCCAGGCCTCATCTGCAATCCCAGTGTGAAAGCCTAAGTGCTTTCACAGTGGGGCGCTGCGCTGGCAGGACGCTAAGTCCTGCAAGCAGCATCTTTGGGGTGCTTTAGGAGTGGTGTATACACTTTGTAACCCTTTATTCAGCTGCTAGCGGGGGTTAAAAGAGCCCTGCTAGCGGCCTTTGTCAGGACACAATAGAACAGCAGGGGGAGATCGCTGTACTAACATCGGCTTGTTTGTACAGCGGCTCCGACCTCTGCTGGCAGTCGGGCTGAATGAAAAACTGTCAGTGTGTACTAGGTTTTAGGAAGTGGTGTGGGGAGGAGTTGCAGTTAGGCCATTTTAGGCACACTTTATTTTTTATTTATTTTTTTTTTCCCCCACTGCTGTGTTTTTTGGAAACCGTGCTTTTTGGTTCGATAAACTTGAATGGAGAAGCTGCAGAAGAGCATGTTGTGCATTTTCTTTTTATCTGCCCAACAACAAATTGGCCAAAAAAGTGTCAAGCAGATTTAGTGTGTGTTATGTGAAAAAAAAAAAAGAATTAAAATTCAAGAAGCTATTCTGAATTTTACATTATCAAAGTCTTCACAAAGGCCCAGTAGGGAAGCGCTCAGCTGATCTGCGGACTGACAGAAGGCAATGCAAAAAAAAATATTTTAATGTCTGGCCAGCTTAAGTTTACAAACTTTGGGATCAATCGGGTTTTTAAGAGTAGGCTAGAAATTGAAATTCAATGTGGGAACTAATATAAAAATTGACCATGGGTACACTTTAAGGCCCCCTCCACAATATTACCTGCCAAACGCTGCACGCCATAACAATGTGTACTCACCAATTTGGCACCATGTCATTTTTTTATTTTTATTTTGTAGGGTTGTGGTAAAAGAGTAACCACCTGTTTTTACCCCCCCCCCCCCCCCCAGCTACCCATGTGAAAGGAGCCTTAGATTCTACCATCCTAGTGGCAACTGGTTTGTATGCCAGCAAATTCAACAGTATAACCATACAGGGCATGGAGAGAAGGGACTAACTTCAAAACGCTCCAACCAAATTGGTGTGTCGCACTGTAAAGCCGCCTTAGAACAGAAGGTATTCACATGTTTCAATCCATCACATGTCCTGAAAATAGGATTATTCCTCATTACAAAACTATGTACAGAGCTATGCAAATCTCTTTATGCCCATACAGCAAGGTGCCCATCCAGAACGGCTGAGGTATAATGTACATACAGCCTAATTGTATAAAGCCATTTATTCATAACTGCGGTCCCAGGCACTTGGTTTCCTTCATGGCCTGTGTTCTCCTTGGCCAGTGTTGGATAAGGTAAGGTTCCCAGGTAACAATGGTTGATAGAAGTAACCTCAGACAATGACTCAATGTTTGCATATTTCAGTGTTCTGACCACTGCAATCTTCTATAAACATTCCTGGATACATTTCAATTGATAGTAAAAATAGCAGGCTGTATGAAATGATCTACAGTGTGCATTGGCAGCTTTATTCTGTGATCTGGGTGTGGGGAACATTAGCTGTTGATGTAATACAATGGTGGTGTGGATTATAGGTCCTCTATACATCATAACATGGGCCTCCTTCCACCACCAAGCTATGTGTATGTAGTACATACAAAGTGGGCTGCTTGACGTGATATACTATCTGCATTGGCTTCTTTATTTCGTGATCTGGATATGGGGAATATCTGAGCTGCTCATATAGTTTAGAGGAGATGTAGATTATAGCTTATCCACAGGGCTTTTTTTTCAGCGGGAACGCAGTTCTGGCACCTCCAGCACTGAATGTATGTAATAGCATGGGGTGTGCTGGAGGGTCTATTGATGTTGGCTGGGGGATCTGTTGTCACTGGTGGTGGTCTGATTTTTGTGTGAGGGTCTATTGTTGCTGATGGGGAATCTATTGTTGATGGGGGGAGGGGGGGGGGGGCTCTTATGTTGCTGGAAGGGATCTACTGTTTAGGGTGAGGTCTATTTTTCCTGGCTGCTGGGGGGTCTATTGACGCTGGCTGCTGGGGATCTAATGTTGCTTGGGTGGGTTTTTTGTTACTGGGTGTGATTATTTTGTTGAGTAGTTCACTGTTGCTGCAGGGAATCTATTGTTGGGGTGGAGTCCATTGTTGGGGGAGTCTATTGTTGTGTGGGGATCTATTGCTGGGTTTCTATTGTTGGCTGCAGAGGATCTTTTTACTGCTTTTCTTTTTATCAACATGTTCTATACAAATGATTTAGCACCACAAAATGATACTTGGTTCTGTATTCTCTAAACAGGGCAGTACTGGTAGGTGGGTAGGGGGTGGAATCAAGGGACGGTGGTCAGAGGTGGGTAGGGGGCAGAGACAAGGGTGACTCAGACAGGGGGTTCCTGCACCCATTCTTCGAGGGGGGAGCCCTTGTTATCCATAACATGGTCCTCCTTCCACCACCAAACTTTGGGAGGGTGGTTTTATGGTGTTTTTTGCATCTGGAATGCTGGCTAATTATCACGGTTTAAGTCCACCTGGCATGAGAAAAGTATGGGACTTCTCTTGCTGGATGTCACTGACCTGGCACACCTACAGAGATGAGGAACTTGTCAGTGCTTTGACATTCATTTACAGCATGCTTGTTCTGGTGTACGATTTGGAAAACACTGAGTGCAGTACAATAAGGGGGTGTATGCGTGTTGCGGGGTATTTTTCAAACGGGTCCAGTGTTCGTACACCTCCAAAGCAAACTCGTTCCCTTCATTAGACTGATATTAACTAATTTATTTTTGACTGTGGACCCATATTGACGGCTAATTTGAAAATTAAGTTGTGAAAGAACCCTGAAGCATAAGGCTTCTTTGCATGCTTTGCCATGGTGGTTACCTGTGGGCAGCTTCGAGTAGTTGCATGTGATTTTGGGCCCCTGACCAGTCTTGTACAGTTTCAATCCAGGGAAGGTGCCTTTGGCCTCAGGTAATCTAGTTCAGTGGTCTCCAAACTATGGCCTGGGGGGGCAGATGCAGCCATTGGCTTGCTTTTATCCAGCCCTTGGATTAATTCACTAATGGACACCAATGAAGGGGCACAATTCCTCCCAATTTTTTGCCCATCTGAATGTTGCAATGGCATAAGGAGCTATCCTTCTCAAAAGAAAATATCCGCAATGACAGCCAATATTATGTAAAGCATCATGCATTTTATTATGTTCACTTTTATTAATTGCTTTTTCATGCGGTTTTACTGATGTCAACTTTCTTGCTCAGAATGTTGGTATTTGTGAACACTATAACTTGGCAAATAATAATGGTTGGTGTTTTTATCCATGTTTTGCCAATTTAAAAATATTAAGAATAGTCTTTGACTTTATTAAAGAAGATCTCTACTCAGGATCAACTTCAAGCAAAATTCCAAATACTGGTGCATGCAATTTTTTGTATTTCTTTATGGACATCCATCACTGAATGTTCTATGTACTGTCCGAGGTCTGTAGGAACCTGTTAAAGTAGAGATCTCAAAACCCAATTTCATTGTGGGCCACATCTGCACTATGGTTGCCCTCAAAGGGCCGTTTGTATCTGTAAGATTATATAAATGTACCTACTCTTTATCACATTAAATAATTGCCTCTACAATTATTTTTATTTCTGGTTTTAGTAATCACTTAAGCTGTGAAAGGCAGGTGCAGAACTGAGCCCACTCGCACCCCTGTAGCAGATGAAAGTCTGAAAAGGAGGGCCACACATCGCTGGTTTCATCCACAGGAAACTTTATTGGAGCCGACTGCTGAGGCGTGGAGTGCTGCAACTGCTGGAGAATTGCGAGGGCCACATGAATTTGCCTGGAGGGCCGGATTCGGCCCGTGGGCCTTGTTTGACACATGGTTTGTGTAGAGGCAGTGAATGGTGTAGGTTGTATGATTTACATATGAACTGCCAGTGGTGATGGATTTTATTGAGGCTCGCCTATAACTGGTGTTTTGACAGCTAAGACTTGTAGAAGCTCACAACGTTTCTACGTGAAAAAGTTGTTGTAGTTTTTTTTTTTTTTTGTTTTTTTATATAGTTCTGTATGTTTTGAGCTTAGAGGAGGAAACTGTGCCAATGTAAAGGGAACAATACAACCATGTCCTTGATGGGAATCAAATTTAGGACTCGCACTGCACAGCAGATGGGCTAACCACTTTATCAACGTAGATGGTTCACCACCTGTCATGCACCCTAAAACGTCTGTCATCTTGCTGTATATGGCAGCCTTAAACGTTAATTTTTTCAGTTCCTTACATTGTCTTTCTGGCCCTGCTCCACTCGGCAGTCTACCAAAGCATTCTAAATGCCTACTGATGATCCTAAAGGAAACCTATACTAAGATGGATGCAAGCTGCCATTGGTAAATTCTCCTTGTGAGGATCCCAGATGCTCATTTGTAATTTAAATGTTTTTTTTTTATTGCACTGACCCAAAACAAGCAATTTAGGAAGAAACTTGACCTGCCCACAAAAATAAGACTTGAGATTATTAGGCTACTTTTAATACGGAGGCGTTTTACAGGTGCTAAAAATGACACCTGTAAAGTGCCTCTCCTCTCACTCCAGTGTGGTGCGCTGGCAGGATGCCCAAAAAAGTCCTGGAAGCAGTATCTTTGGGGCAGTGTATACACCGCTCCTAAACAGCCCCCTGTCCATTGAAATCAATGGGCAACGCCGCAAAGCTGCGCTTTGTGGGCGCTTTTAACTCTTTGGCGCAGGTTAAAAGCGCTGCAAAAACAACGGTAAAGCGATGTTAAAAATAGCAGGGCTCTACTGCCGATGCCCACCCCTGTGTGAAAGTGCCCTTAAAAATAAGTGTGATTGCACCAAAGACCTTCCCAGAAAGCTTTTTGTCATAAATCTCCTTCTGATATAGTGTCAAACCTCATGTGTACATCTACAGTGTGAGATCTAAGGCTCTGTGCCTGACTAGCCTCTCTAGGTTTGGGGTAATAATTGATGTCACTGCTGTGCTGCTTGCTGTTCTGTTGAGAGCTTGCTGGAAAGAAAGCTGTACTGGAGTGCAAGGATCTCCAATGCTTCTGTTGCACTTATTCTGTGGATGTGTGTTTTATTACCTCTGACTGCTTCTTAAAGCTGAATTCCACCCACATTTTTCACTCCTCGCCATGCAGCACTAATGTGCATCCTTAAAATGAATTGGCAATTATTATTTTCTGTTCCCTTCCCTGATTTTAAGCCTAGATCTCATTTCACTTCCTCCTTTAGTAGCCGTGGACGTCATTTCCGCTATTGCATTGGCTCCTGGGAGATCTTGGTTAGCTTGGCACTGTTCCCGTATTTAACATTGGCGTCTATGGAAAATATTGGTCAGCTTGGCAAGCTGACCAAGATTGCACTGCACATGCGTGAGATTGGCAGGTGCATGCTGGGTAGCCAGCATGCACTGAATCCAGGAAGGAGGACACTATGGCTTCAGATGCCCACACTGGAGATGGCTGCGCTGAAACTTCAGAGTAAAAAAATGATGCTGCACAAATAGAAAACTGGGCATAGTTTACAGCATACCTTTGTTACATTGCACGAGGCATGAGTATTCTAGGGGTATTTTTATCTCAAGTCTTATTTTGGCTGGCACTTTGCTTTAAATCTCAACACCAGTCATCAGGCAGGCAGCTTTGACCTTAAAGGAGAAATATAGCCAAAGCTTGTTTGGCTGTACAGTACTTCTCCTGTGGATCACAGGAGTGCGATTTGGTTCTGCACTCCTGTGACCTGCTCTCAGCAGAGAGCGGGCTGAAGTCTGACGTCAGAGCTGATCCATGCTTAGGCGTTCTCATGACCAGAGTCTGGATCTGCCCACATGCCTGGACTGACACCCGGCTCAGCCTCTCAGTGAGCCACTGAGTGCCTTAACCAGCTGCTCCACATCCAGGGGGGCGGGGGGGAGGGCGCAGAGAGCTGTGACTGACAATTAGCTGCTCTCTGCCCACGGAGCTCTGAAAGCGGAGCCATTGGCAGCGTTTGATCGCTCGGTTCTCAGTGGTGGAGGTGCCAGGGGAGATGTGCAGCATGGGACCAATGCTGCATCCACCTAGGTTAGTATGATTCTCCATAAAAAAAGAAATCTTTTAGGAAATCAAGGCCTGGTTTATATATGAGGGGAAAACGGCTGCAGAGAATACTGGTAAATCGTTTTAGTTTATTGCCAGCTGATTGCACAGCTTAGATCCTTCACATGAGGCGGATCCGTTTCAGTGGCGTCCGCCAGCTCAGGAGATCTCTCCATTTATCTGCGCTGAGACGGCGGATGACAGGTCTGCTCACTGAGCGGGGAGGGGCCTGTCAGAACCCTGCTGATTCCTATGGAGAGATCGGATAAAAACGGCATGTCCATTTTAGTCAGATCTCATCCGATCCGCCAAGGCGAACGTATCGCCATACATCTGTCTTCAGCCGATCGAATGGCAGACGGGTGTCAGCAGACACATCTCCGCTGACATCCATCTCCCCATAGTCAATAGATGGCCCGCTCGGATCCGCCTCAAAAACAGATGGGCAGATCCGAGCAGGCTTGCTGTGTGAAAGGGGCCTAAAGCGGTAATCTCGAAGTCTGGCAGTGGGTAGAAGTGGCATAGCAGTACAAATGTAAATGGTAGGGCTGGCTTTTTGCTGCTTTCTGTAGCGTGAACCTGTTACTTTGCTCACCATGAAGAAAGTATAGATTTACCTTAGAGCTTTGATTAAAGTTTGTGGGTGGAATAGTGCCCCAAGGGCTAGAAAAGCAAAAAGCCACATCTGGCTGCAGTTTGAAGAACACTGCTGTAGAGAGGGCACTTTAAGGCTGCATGCACACTTGTCCTGAGTCTTCCTTTTTTTGGTTCTTTTTAACAGGCCTACCCCCCGCAGAAGAAAATTTCTAGGGAAACACTCCATAAACCCATTTGTAAGCATTTTTTCAGATGCTTCAACTGATGCCCAAAATGCTTGCAGCTCAAGAGGCACATGTACAGTTTTCGATCAAGCATCAAGTGGCACTTCACTGTCAGAAGACTCTGTTGAAAGCGGGGTGGGTTTGATTTTAAATAGCTAGTAAAAAGGCTTGATTTTTAAATCTTCCTTTTTTTTAAAGGGCAACTGTCATCTCTGTCCCGCAGCGGTTCTTCTTCTGACCTTCTGTTCACTAACAACAATCCTAGTCACTTTAATGGGACGGCTGGTGGTGCAGCAGTGACACATCAAGGTGAGCGAATGCCCTTTAACAGGCGCTGCCATGATGGAGCTGAAATGACAGGTGCTCTTTAAATGTAAGGACTTGGGCCTCTTTCACACGGACTGTCCGTTCAGGTCCGCCTGTCAGTTTATTAGGCGGACCTGAACGGACACTCTATGGAGGTCTATGGAGCGTCGGATGTCAGCGGTGACATGTCCGCTGACATCCGACCTGCTCCGATCCGAAAAGGTGTAACTGAGGGAAAACCTACTTTTCCATCCGTGATCGGATCGGGTGACGACGGACTCTACGGTCCGTTATCACCCGATCCCCCCCATAGGGGAGAGCGGCACTCTGACAGGTCCGTCGCTGCACACTGTCATCTTCCTGCTCAGCGGGGATCGGCGGAGCGATCCCCGCTGAGCAAGCGGATGTTCACGGGGCGGATCATCACTGATCCGCCCCATGTGAAAGAGCCCTTATTCTTGCTGGTAGTTAGAATTTTTAATATTTGCAAACAAAAATTAAGGATTCCTATTTTTATTTTATTTTTTTTTTTTTTTTTTTAGAATAAGCTGTCAGGTTAGTAAAACTGATATCAGAACCGATTCAATCATACAGTGTACATAGATTTGCAAAGCAATGGAATAAAGGAATATTCCTGAACTTTGTTGTATTTCATGGTTACTGTGAAATTGTGTAAATGCCTCAATGCAGTGCATGTTATCTCAGCGTGGAGAGCTTGGATTAATTGAATGAGTTTACCAAAATTGTAAATATTGCAGAATATACAGCCTCCTGCTACATGACGAAGCTCAATTTCATGCTGAATATACAAAATTATTGTACCTTTTTTTTAAAGTGGTTGTATGCCCTGGACAAAAACAAACAAGGCAAAGGTAAACTGAGCACCACATACTAGCTCCATTATGAAATGCTTACCTTTTAGAACAAAGCGCACACACTGCCTCTCGGTCACCACTGAGGGAGCTGACATGTTCCCGCTGTAAGTGGCTGGAGCCGCGAAGGCGTCACTCCCGTGCATGCGCACAGGAGTCTTTGTTCCGGCAGCATCCACCGGACCTTCAGAGTGCTTGTGCCGCTGGCATCAGTGGCTGCATGCAAGGGGAATATCTCCTAAGGCCCCTTTCACACTTGTAAGACTTGTCCCACGATTTTGTACTGCAAAATCGTATGACAAGTCATTCTCCATGATTTTCAATGACTACCATTCATATTGGCACGACTTTAAGTCATGCCGACTTCAAAGTAGTCCCTGTACTACTTTGGTCCAACTTCCATGCTAGTTGATGTCCATAGACCTCAATGTTAAACCCTCAAGTAGCATGCAAATCGTACCTGAATAATATAGACAGGACTTCAGTACGACTTTGTAAGCACAAGCTGAGAATGGTTAGTGCCAAAGTTGTGGCAAAGTCGTACAAAGTAGTTCGGCTGCGAAATTGCGTGACTTTGAAGTCGCACAAGTGTGAAAGGGGCCTAAATCATACAGGTTTAGGAGATATTCATTTTACCTATAAGTAAGCCTTATAGGCTTACCTGTAGGCAAAAGTGTGCAAGTGGGGTATACAACCGCTTTGAATAGGAAACTTTTAGATAGATTTTTACTCTTCCTCCAAAAGCATTTTATTAAAATACATTTTAAGCAAAATACGAATTAAAAAACAAAATCGTGTGTTTTTTATCATTTGATTTTTATTATTATTATTTTTATTATTATACAGGATTTATATAGCGCCGACGGTTTACGCAGCGCTTTACAACAACATTAGGGCAGACAGTACAAGTACAATACAATTCAATACAGGAGGAATCAGAGGGCCCTGCTCGTTAGAGCTTACAATTATCCACCCTGGATGAAAGCCAAGGAATTTTGGAGCTTTAGTATTTTGAAGCTTCGAACTCCAAAATGCTTATTACCATTACTGTATTTTTGTGACTGAGGATCTGTAGGCTATGAAATGGTTAACAGGCTTTTGGCTATCTTTTTGCTTTGCTTCAATGAATTTGAGCAGTTGGGATCTTTCATGATGGTTCCTAATCTTGTAACAATACCTGTTCCAGCCTTCTGTGGTCAGTACAATTGTACATACTTAATCCCCCCTTCACACAACGTCACAGGTGCAGTTCTTCAGTCAGAAAAAAATGCTGTTTTGCATTTCCAAACTGAATTAAGACTCTTATAAGTATACTGGATGTTGCACGTCTTTTTTTTTTTTTTTTTTTTTTTTTTTTTATATGCACTCTGAACTTGAGAAAACCGACCTCCTTCTCCCTTGCAGTGCGGCTGCGACATTGCAAGGGTTAACTGTTTCTGTGTAGGGGATAGGTCTGGGGAAAAAATCCATTTAAATCTTGAATCGAGTTAAGAGGTCAAATCATTTTTTTTGTTTTTTTTTGTTTTTGTTTTTTTTTACCGCGCCGGTCCTGAGGAGCTGCGGGCAGGAGTTTTTAGGCAAAGCTGCGGCCTCGCCTAAACTCCTGCCCGCAGGAGTGGTGTCCAAAAAGAAGAAAAATTGAATCGTGTGTGGTTTTTTTTTTTTTTTTTTTTTTTTTTTTTTTATCGCCCAGCCCTACTAAAGGATTTGGAAAATCAGATTTACCTACCCTACCCTCTGCTCCTGTGCTGCTAGACCTGCTCCAGCAGGAGACGGTCCTTTGACATCCAAGACCAATGCAGGGTCCATAGCCCTGCACTAAATGTGAGGTCGTGGAGGGACAGTCCACCGGTGGGGCATGGAAGAGTGAAAGGTCAAGTAAGGAAAAGTATCTTTCCTGTTCCTAGTCTTAAAGTGTTACTAAACCCAGGACCCTGCAGTCACTATATCTGGTCTTCCACAGTACACAGAACATGGAAATGCAATAATTTAAGTAAAATATAAACTGCTAAACTAAATACACTTTTTTTTTTTTTTTTTTTCTTCAGCATTATATAGCAGTCTTGTGACTTCTATCAGTGTCTGTTTAAAGCTTGTAGTAGTTTTAATTCTGCTCTGACTGTCCTATGAGGCTGCAGGACCCCTGAACCTCTGGACTGTGCTGATTGGCCCTGTGCTGATCACATGCACTCTGCCAAGAAGCAAATGCTCTGCATGGTGTATTGCTAGCTTGTCCCCTAGCCTCTGTTCCACCAGTAGATGGCTTGGGGACTCTGGAAGAAGGAGTATCAGAGGACAGGATCAAACAGCCTTTTTACAATGCACGATTAACCCCTTAGGTTCCATAGGAAGTATATCCATTATGCATTACTCCATATACAGACTGATTTTACTGTTGGGTTTAGTAACGCTTTAAGCCAGCCATAGATGAATCAAATCTCAGCTGTTTTCAGCAGCGACCGGCTAAAATTCTATCAATCTGGGCAGGCTGGTTGTAATGAAGTCAATCCATCTACCAACTTTAGTACAGCCAGCCTGTCAGATATTTTGCATGCAATTGCTGCCGGTGGCTATAGCCTCTAAGTGTGATCATTGCTTTCTGCCAACAGGGAACACTCCCCACAGGCAGAACACAATAGCACAGAGGAAGGTAGGGGTTTCCCCATAAACATGGACACTGTTGATGGGGGTAATCAAATTTACTTCTGGCGGTGGTAGAAAATTTTATATCCTATATGGTTTGCTTAAACAAGCAATTGACACGGTGAGCTGTGGCCATTAAATTCTAATCTAGCCCAAAGCTCCCAATATTTTGAGAACAATATTATTTTTTACTTCAATCTAATTTTGACAGGAACAGGGTAGAAAATGCAGTCCGCATATAGGAACATCAACAGTATTAAGTAATGATAAAACGTATGTATCGGGAGGTTACAAACATGTAGTGTTGTATCGTGTTCATTATGCATATCAAAAAACAGCAGTTGGAGCAACATGTTGAGGCATAACATGGAGAAATATAGGTCCCTCGCATTTCAAGGGAGATGATTACATGTATTGCAATCAAACTTATTCTAGAAACTTGCTATACTGTAGAGGAGTTGCCTGCGAGAATCTGGAGCAAGTGCTTAATGGATTCTGAGGGGTACATTTTATACGTGGAAGAGAAGGAGTTAAGAGAGCAGAAGGGAAGCAAAGATTGGGAACAGGAATCGCTCATACATGGTCATGGGGTAGTGTTGCCTAGGTCGCCCTCTGTCCAGGAGATTAAGTTTGAGTATCTGAACATGGACCATGAAGTCCAAGTAAGAGAACTGGAAGTCTTAGATTCCTCAGCCAACATATGTTCAAGGTCCCGAATACAGTCTACTTCAGTAGCCAACTCTCCCAGGAAAGGTACAGTCTCTGATCTCCAATACTGTGGGGTCACTATTCTGGCTGTGACCAAGAAGTGATGCAATACATCTTTTGTAGCGTTCCTGGGAGCATGGATAAGAGAGCTACCTCAGGTGTAAGAGGTTGCCATCAGTATAACAGGAAGATCTGTTGCCAGAATTTCTGTATGGGAGGGCAATCCCTCCAAATGTGGCGCATGCTACCCCTGGAGCTTGGACACCGCCCACAGGTATCGTGAGTCGTCGCGTTGAAATGATGTATAGTTGAAGGGCGTCTATACATCTCGTCACCAATTTGAACCCTTTTTCTTGAGTTTAGTGGCTAGAGTGCTGCCAGTCAATGAGGGAGACTAAGTGTTGTAATTCTTTTTCCCCAAGCTATCGTGTAGGATGGGAGATCAGGGTAAGAAGCATTTAGCAAGAGGGAATAAAGCTGAGATACCACGTGCGTTTGGAGGGTTGGCTTGAAGGAGCATATCCTCCTAATCCTTTCGGTTCAGCTAGAATATTTGATACGGATGGGAAGGTTCGGATATAGAAAGTTTAATTGCTGCTTCTGGAGCCACTGCATAGGGTACTAAGAAAGCGATTTGGAAGGGGTATCTGGCCTTAAAATCGGGTCCGCTCAGAACCTGTGAAAGCCTCCTATGGTCTTTTTGCCAAGGTCCAAAGCTAGTCACATGCATAGCTGGTGGGAAGGCCGGAGTCCCAAACAAGTGAGTCCTAGGCCCCAAAGGATTTGATATGTTCCTGCTGGATAACAAGCGACCCCAAATTTAGATCGTTTTGAAGAGTAAGGTCAGAGGGGTACGAACCCCTACGGTTTGCAGGTATGGTCAATGCAAGAGCTAAGAGTTAAATGGGGTTCATATGGCTTTCCAAGTGAACCCAGAGCTTAGTCGTTTTAGAGTTGTGAAATCAGTCAAGTATGCGAGTAAGTATCGCTGTCTTATGGTACAATGAAGCATCTGGTGCTCCAGCTCCTCCAGCTTTCGGAAGAGAGTATTCCATATCGAATTCTGGGACGGGCTGCATTCCAAATTACTTTAGAAAACAGCTGGTGCAATTTCCAGAAATAGGAATTGGGTATGTGTATAGGAATTGTCTGGAATGGGTACAAAAACCGGGGAAAACATCCATTTTCAAGGTGTTCACCCTACCAAACCATGAGAGCCTTTTGGACGTGTACGTAGACAGATGGGTTTGGGTTCTAAAAAGTAAGGGAATAAAATTCCTGGAAAAGAGCTGGGATGCATCTGCCGGTTCCCTTTTCAGGCGATTTCCTAATTGAATAAAGGTTCCACGTAACACTGCTTTTAGTGCCCCCCATTGGATGGGAAACAACATGGTATCTTGTGCATGGTCCCCAAAAAAGTTAGATTGTCTCCGATACACGTGTAACAGTCCGAATCTGCCAGCAACGAGTCGTTCAAGCGCCACCGGCGTGGAGGGGAGCAAGAACGTCAAGTATATACGGGAAATGGTCCGACCAGATCATAGTCCATTTCGAACTCAGGAGTCCAATCAAGACCGCTGTGGTCACTCAAGAGGTAGTCAGTGCGACTATAGGGGTGTGTGTGTGTGTGTGTGTGTACGAGACTTTGGTTACTGTACCCTCCAAACGTCTACAAGGTGCAGGTCGTATAATGCGTGTTTCAAAGCCCTCAATTTGAGGACTGAAATACATGACTGAGGTGGAAGAGTCCAATAGTGGCTCCAGAGGGGTATTTAAAATCCCCACCCAGGAGGAGCTTGCCCCCCATGAACTCAGATAGAATCTTCAGATACTGCAAAGCTGATGGAACTTGGTTGATATTCGGTAGGTAAATGTTAACTACTGTAAATTTAACTCCCCACAGCGAAAATTTCACAAAGACATGCCTTCCCTGAGGGTCCGAGAGATGGTCAAGCAATTCAACGGGAAATGCTTTGTTAAAAGCAGTAGATACTCGCTTTGTTTTCTGGGATGGATTAGTACTATGGAACCATCTGTTGGAACAAGGAGTGAAGGCAGATTGAAAGTGCATAACTTAACTTGGCTCTATGCATTTGATATAGGATTTGACCTCGCTTAGAGGCTACATTAAGTCCATTTTACATTTGTATGAATATAGTTTAAGTCGAGAGTGAGAACACCGTATGGGCCATGGGGGAGCGTAAAGAAAAATTGAAAGCCCAAGAAAGGGTGGGGGGGGGGAGGGAACGGAGAAGGAAATGGTGAACGAGCTGAAGGAGTTGAAAAGGGCAGAGTGGAGGAAGACTAAACGGGACACCTGGGAGAGATGTCTCAAAAGAAAACTAAGGTTTCCGCTGTAGCAAGAAACTCTGTGAAATATCACGTGTTTGGCACAAACCATGCCAATCGTATTTGGGGAGAGGGGTCCAAGTTGTGATACCAACAACCTAGCAGGGATAGATAACTTATCTGTAACACACCCACCTATCGTAATATATTGATTACCTAAGATTTTAGGTTGCAAAAGAACACTGCATATACTTTTTTTTTTTTTTTTTTTTTTTTTTCAAACCGATAAAAAAAAAAGCCTGAATGCCCATGTTCAGTCAGCTATCATCACGAGCCGCAAAGCTCATTTAAAAAATGAGGTGACATTGAGGAAGTCAACTAGCTCTATGGAACAGGGTCAGTTAGGCCCAGGACTGAGGAGATCAAGAAGCCCCAGAACAGGCAAGAAGGCAACTTCCGGGGGACTCCAAGTAAGTCAGTATATTCGCCGGCCCGAAGAACAGGAAAGGCACATTGGCTACTGGGACTATCCAAGGAACTTAATGGTGGGCTCCATTTTGGCTTGGACTACATCCCAATTAAGAGAATCCATAAGGTACTGGAGAATTGGATGACAGGAAGGTTTCTAGAGGAAATGATGATCAGGGTATTTATTTCGGTATGCCAATGCGTGGGAAAGTATACGGATAGGACCAGGACGGTTGGATGTCAAATGGAGCCCCTAAGAATTAATAAAGAGCTGCAACATTATCCGTACCTTATCTACATCCCTGTTGGGTGCATCGGCCTCAGAGGCTGTAGAAAAATACCTGATCACATCAAATATCTATATAGTCCATATGAGATGCATGGTATGATCAGCATGAGTTCATAGGAGGGAGGTATATAGAAAAAACAGAGCCAAGGCAAACCTGGCCAAGTTCCATATTGAAAATTGCAGATTGAAAAGTGTAAACCCACTGTAAAACCTTAGGCAGAGAGAGAAAAAGAACCAGTGTTGGGCTCACGTGGGGAGCCAAATCAGTCTTCTAGTAACATTGGCCGCCTTGTTGAAGGACCAGAAGAAGTGGATCTAGATGTTGGACGTCTGTGACGTTGCGGGAGAGGGCCTGGGATTCCTTGACGGTCCTCTGGAGGGTCTAGCCAGTTTGGAATGCTGATAGGGTCTTGTGCAAGAAAGATGAAGGCATGAAGTTGGTCAGGATCCGACTAACCCGAGATGACAATAACAAGTTTTGTTTTCTTTGACGCTGAAAGGATGGCCCCAGGTGTAAGTAGCCCCAGCTTGATGCATCAAATCCAACATCAGACGGACCACCCATCTCGTGTATAAGCTGTTGCGGGAGAGCTCCACGTCAAGGTGTATTGTAGAGCCATTGAAATCCACAGGACCCAAATGCCAGGCCTTTTATGCATAATCTCTTCCTTTAGTGTATAGTAATGGACCCGGCATAGGACATTGTGAGGGCGGTCACTACTGTCTCCTCTGGCCGGGAAGTATGGTAGTATCATCGCTACACGTGACTGGTGCTAGGATCGCTGTCCCTGCTAGTCTCCTCCACCATAGGATAAGATGGAGACGTACTGCAATATTTATTGTGGGGCAGCAAACTGCCAGCTGAAAAGTTCTTCTGATGAGGATTATAGGTGGCAGCTGAACCTGCTGGGCAACTCTGGCAGTGCAGGGGGTGATCTAGGAGCAGGACATACTCCACTATTTTATGTATTAAAGGGTTCATGCAGACTTGCAACAAACATTTCTACTTAAATGCCAAAATGCGCACGTTTTGTGAAACACAGCATTTTGCCTGCAGTGCACTTGCCTCTCTAGAAAGTGCTGAATCCAAAGAAATAAAAAAGCAGGTCAGCTGCATCCCCCACACTGCACCATTGAAGAAAATTGGAATCTGCTGACCTGCATTTCAAACGCAGGAAAACCATGCCTAAAGACCTTTTCCCCAGTTGTCTTCCAGGACAGCCCTTGAGAGATGGAGTCCCTCCCATCGACCCAGGAAACACATTGCCAAAACAGTTCAAAAGGCGGTCCCTCAGGTCCCTGGTCAGTCATTTGTGTTTCCTCCGTCGGAGGAACATGTTGCCAGGAACCAGAGAAGGACTCTATCTCTCAGGGGCTGCCTGAGGGGAGCGGAGCCGCACAGGGGGACCGGGTCCTATCCTGCGGCTCCAATCTAGTCCTACCTTTTTCAGGGGCTCGGGTACTGTCCAGCTGATTAGGAGCCGACCCGTTACCCCCCTCCTTCCAGTGCCGAGGTGTGCCAGGGACAGGTCGGCGCAGGTTCCCCCAGGAGCAGTGCAGATGGATTCTCCCATCACAGCTCCTTGCTATACACAGCGGTGGGGGTCGGAGACGCCGAGCGTCATTTCTGGCGGAACCGCGTCATCCTGTGTGCCGAGACTTCCGGTTCCGGGTCTCTACAGGCACAAGGAGGAGGGGAAGGCCCACGCTGAGGCCTGCAGTTCCGACCAGCGTCCAGCTATACCGGACTAGCGGTGGGACACGGAGCGTGAGGGGGACCATGGAGGCTACTTCCCAGGACACTCCGGTGGAGGCAGGCACCAGCCAAACCCAGGTAGGCTGCTGGGCAAGCCCTTACTGTGGTTTCTTCTGGGGTTTTTTGTTGTAAGGCTGGGATTTGTAGTACCCCATGGTGGTGGTTTCCTCACAGTCCCGGGTGGATGCAGTGGTGGTTGCAGCACAGGTGTTTTGAGAGTTAAAAGGTTTCCTGAGGCTAAAAAAGGTCTATTCTTTATTTTAGGGGAAGGAAGCTCCAAGGGAAGACAAGTCTGGCCGCAAAAAATGCTTTAACTGTGGAAATAAGTTGTCCTCAGGCTCTAACAAAGCCTTATGCAAGCAATGTATTGCAGGCTTACTTAAATCAGAGGCAGACTCTCCTTTGGCAAAATTCCTTGGCTCCTTTAAAGATGAGATGGCATCAACCTTTAAATCTCTCCGCGAGTTAATCGCAGATGTAGGCACGTCTGCTTCCACCAGTAAAGCAGCTGCGATTTCCTCCTCACCATGCCTTACAACACCCAGCTCTGGGGAGCCCCGTACAATCAGGGAGCATAGCCCTGTGTTAGTTAGCCCTGAATCCTGACGCAGATTCAGATGAGGATCAGGCTGTAGCTAACAAAGTCGCTAAATACAAGCTGTCTCTAGAGGATGTAGACGAGCTGTTGAGCGCCATTTATGATACACTGGAAATTGATGAAGAAGAAACTCAATTAACCAGACATGATAAAATGTATGAGGCTCTGGGGAAAAAGAAAGCTAAGGTATTCCCTATACATAATGTGCTTTCTGACCTTGTCCGCAAGGAATGGGCCGAGCCAGATAAAAAAGTCTTCTTCCCAAACTCCCTAAAAAGGAGATTCCCCTTTGATGAGAGCCCAGAGGCGGTCTGGAATAAAAATCCTAAACTAGACGCCCCCCTGTCCAAAGTCTCAAAGCAGTCTGACCTTGCCTTTGAGGATGTGGGTCATTTAAAGGACCCCATGGACAGGGAAACAGACATAGTCTTAAAGAGGGCCTGGGATGCTTCTATGGCAGGTTTAAAACCAGCTCTGGCCACTTCTTGTGTAGCCAGGAATCTAGAGTTCTGGTTAGCCCAACTAGAAGAACATCTAAAGGCAGGCACGCCTAGGGGGGAGATCTTAAAAACCTTCCCTATGCTTTTTAAGGCGACAAGTTTCATCTCTGACGCCTCCACTGATGCCATTAAATTTACGGCTAAAACAGCAGCGCTTTCGGTCGCAGCTAGGAGGTCAGTCTGGATGAAAACTTGGGGGGGAGACACGGCGTCTAAAACACGTTTTGTGCAGTTTCCCCTTTACAGGAGACTTAGTCTTCGGGCCTGAACTAGATACCGCCTTGGAAAGAACGGCGGATAAAAAGAAAACCTTTCCCATTAAAAAGAAATTTTCAAAGAAAATTTTTTCGTCCCTCAAAGGAACCCTCTAAGTCAGAGAAGGAGTTCAAGCCCAAAAAGCATTGGACAGGACAAAAAGGGAAAGGAAAAGGGGGCATACTTTTTAACCGCCCCAATTCAAACCCCAAACCCCAGTGACATCAGGGTCACGGTGGGAGGAAGATTAATGAACTTTCTCCCACAGTGGGAAAAGACAACCTCAAACGAGTTTGTCTTGAACATTATAAAAAGAGGGTATGCGCTGGAGTTTCACAGCGACCCACCCTCAAAGTTTCTTGTGACAAAGCTTCCAAGACACTTAGAAAAGGCCAAGGCCTTGCCTCTGTTAATAGGGGAAATGGTGGATCAAGAGGTATTGACACCAGTCCCTATTCAGGAACAGGGGGACGGTTTTTACTCGCACATTTTTGTGGTAAAAAAACCGTCCGGGAGATTCAGACTAATCATGAACCTCTGAACCGCTCCATCCGATACAAAAAATTCCGGATGGAGTCTATCTACTCAATAAGAAATCTTCTCCAAAAAGAGGTGTTCATGGCTACCCTGGATTTAAGGGACGCCTATCTGCATATCCCAATAAGGAAGGAATGCCAGAAATTTCTTCGGATGGCGATTCAGATGGACACCAAGGTTTATCGTTTCCAGTGCAGAGCACTCCCTTTCGGACTGTCGTCCTCCCCGAGAATCTTTACCAAGGTTCACGGGGAGGCATTAGTTCCGTTAAGACTACAGTCAGTCACGATTATTCCTTATCTAGACGACTTACTCCTCACGGCCCATTCGGAGAAACAACTTCGTCGGGACCTAGAGTTAACACAACTCAACCTGAGGCAGTTGGGGTGGATAGTCAGTCTGGAAAAGTCCAAGACTACCCCAACACAGGAAATTTTGTATTTGGGGTACAAGATCCTGTCAGTAGAGCAGAGGATAGTCCTGCCAGAAGAGAAGATATTGAATTTACGCCACAGAATGTCTTTTCTTCAAAGCAGCGCCAAGTGTACAGTGAGGGAGGTGATGTCGGTCTTAGGACTGATGACAGCAGCCATTCCAGCTGTACAATGGGCCAGGTTCCACCAAAGAGACCTTCAGAGTTTTCTGTTGGAAAAATTAAAAGACAGGGATCTGGAAGAAGTTTCAATCCCCACCAGAGTAAAACGCTCCCTCTGGTGGTGGAAAGACTCAGAGAATTTGAACAAAGGGGTTCTCTGGATCTCTCCCATCACGTCCATACTAACTACGGATGCGAGCAGCTGGGGGTGGGGAGCCCACCTCAACTCAGATTGGGCACAAGGCAGGTGGACGGCAGAGGAGAAGCTCCTCTCGTCCAATTGGAAAGAGCTAACAGCGGTCCTCAGGGCTCTGTTATTCTTTCAGAACGCAATACAAGGTCATCATCTACAGGTCCGTTCAGACAATATGACGGCTGTAGCGTACATAAACAAGCAAGGGGGCACCAGAAGTCGTCGACTAATGCTGGTGGCCAATCGCATGTTTCTATGGGCAGAATCCAATCTGACTTCCATCTCTGCAGTTCACCTGAAAGGGGAGCTCAACAACACGGCAGATTTCTTGAGTCGACAACAAGTGTCGATCAAGAATGGTCTCTACACCCAGAGGTGTTCAAATATATAGCAGCTTACTGGGGAAAACCAGTAGTGGACCTGTTTGCAAGCAAGGAGAATGCCAAGGTTCCAAATTTTTGCTCGCTACACCCAGGAGATCAGCCCTGGGCAGTAGATGCCTTACAGACCCCATGGAGCTTCAGTTTAGCGTATGCGTTTCCTCCGCTTCACCTCATCCCAAGAGTTTTAGCGAAGTTTTTAGTAGAGGAAACGTGTCTAATCTTACTGGCACCGTTTTGGCCCAAGAGACCATGGTTCACAACGTTGCTACTGTTGACAGACCAACCTCCTCTGAGGCTTCCCTGCAGACCAGACCTTCTCTCGCAGGGACCTCTCTTTCATCCACAAGTATCCATGCTGAACCTCTCAGCGTGGTTACTGAGGAGGAAATTTTGAGGAGCAAGGGCCTGTCTGACAGAGTGATTCAGACCCTGCTACAAAGTAGAAAACCTGTCACTCAGGCCATTTACAGGAAGGTCTGGAGAAAATTTAACAGCTGGTTGAACAGCCGAGGGGAGGTAAATACGGATACAGCAAATATCCTGCAGTTTCTCCAGGAGGGGATAGACAAAGGGCTAACTCCTAGTACTATTAAGGTCCAGATAGCGGCCTTAAGTGTGTACTTGGAGAAAAGGTTGCAGGAAGATCCTTTTATTGCTAGGTTCTGTAAAGCAATCTCCAGACGCAAACCAGTTAGAGTTAACATCACCCCATCCTGGGATCTATCAGTCGTTTTAAAGGCATTTTTGGGGTCACCTTTTGAACCTATCTCAGAGGCCTCTCTAAGACTAGTCCCTTTCAAGACAGTACTACTTGTGGCAATCACTTCAGCACGCAGAGTTAGTGAAATCCAAGCTCTATCTGTTAGAGAGCCATTCCTCCAAATTCTAGAAGACAGAGTCATCCTAAAGACAGACCCTGGGTTCTTACCAAAGGTGGCATCTAATTTCCATAGGTCACAAGATATTGTCCTCCCTTCTTTCTGTCAAAAGGCTTCAAACGAGAAAGAAAGGCGTTTTCAGTTATTAGATGTGAGGAGGTGTATCCTAGAGTATCTTAGGATAACCAATCCATTTAGAATCTCAGATTCACTTTTTGTTCTTTTTTCCGGACAACGTAGGGGGCAAAAAGCTTCTAAAGTCACCATAGCTAGGTGGATTAGGCTAGCCATAGCAGAGGGCTATAAGACAATAAACAAAGATCCTCCGGGGGGTATTAAAGCCCACTCCACAAGGGCATTATCAGCATCCTGAGCAGAAAGAGCTGGTGCCACCCCGGAGCAAATATGTAAAGCAGCCACGTGGTCAAGCTTTTCCACCTTTACAAGGCATTATCGACTAGACTTAATGTCCAGTCAGGATCAGGCTTTTGGGAGAAAAGTTCTCCAAGCCGTGGTCCCCCCCTAATCTGGTGAGTACTTGGGGATCCTCTCAAGGGCTGTCCTGGAAGACAACTGGGGAAAACTGGAGTTAGACTTACCGGTAACTCCTTTTCCAGTGGTCTTCCAGGACAGCACGATCCCACCCTTTTTTGATTATGTGAATGTACTAACATTATTACCTGTTATGGTTATGTTTTTTGCAGTTCCATCCTTCGGTTCTTGGTGAATGACTGACCAGGGACCTGAGGGACCGCCTTTTGAACTGTTTTGGCAATGTGTTTCCTGGGTCGATGGGAGGGACTCCATCTCTCAAGGGCTGTCCTGGAAGACCACTGGAAAAGGAGTTACCGGTAAGTCTAACTCCAGTTTTTTTGAGAACTTTTTTATTGGAGTCCTACTTTATTTAAAGGGCTTCTTTCTCACACATGAAGCACTTGCAGAAATCCGATCGCTTAAAAATGACCCCAACAAAAATGGCTTCTTGGTCTCCTTATCTTCTGCCTTGACTGCTAGTACACCCTACTGAATGGACGTAGATTTACTATGTGAACTCCTCTTCTGAAGTGTTATATATATATTGCAGCTTGCATTGACTTCTGTTTAAAGTCACAATAAAATGGGACATCCAAATCGCACTGATCGGGCAACATTGAAATCACTCTGAAGCAGCACACTGGTGTGAACCAGAGCTAAGGATGAAGGGTGAGCAAAAAACTTAACGAGACGCTATCAAGTACCTCTAATGTGTGCCCTATTGGTGGTTGCTGCTTTCTTGAAAAAAATATTACTTACAATGCAGCCTCTGACAGTATTGTCAATGCTAAGTTCTGACAGTCAGGAGCACAGTGAACACAATGAGCGACCTGCTGTGAAACTTCATTTAGAAAGCATCTTGTATTTTCAAATACAAGGCCATCTGTGATTTGGCCAGGGAGCACATGAATGTTACAATCTTCCCCTTGTCTGATCACAACTTTTTTTTTTTTTGTACTCTTTGAAAAGAATAAAAGGCATTTACTGAATGGAGGGGCTGCAACATTTTGAGTTCATGAACCTGCATTTAGACATGCAAGTCAATTTTAAATGGGGTTGATTAAAACTGAAAAGTGCAAAATCTGATGCATATTAGCCAATCGGCTTCTAACGTGGGCTTGTTCAATTAAGGTATAAGTAAAGGTAAAACTTTTTTTAATTTTGGATAGCGTGGAGAGGGATTGGAGCCCCTGACAATTTTTATAGCTGTCTGTGCCCCCGTTAAGGAGATTCGCCCTCTTTGTCCTGTTTACCATTATCATTGAAAGTGAAAAAAAACACATTTTTGGGTTGTCTCCAGAAAAGTAATGAGTAATCTTCCAATGGGGACACTAGTTCTGGTGAGCTGGGGGGTCCCCAAGAAATTTGGGGATTTCCTCGCACTTCTTGTTTGGCTATGGGACAGGAAGTGAGGCAGTCTCCGCAATGGGAACCATGGTGAAAAAAAAAAACACTTTAGTACCAGCAATCCCTTAAGGGTCGTACACATTGGCCTTTTCAATAGAAAACTGTGTATATGGCAGTGAGAGCACTGACTGGTGGCGGGGCGTCCCCCTGTCAGAACACAATACCTCAGTGGGGGAGATTGCCATACTAGCCTCAGAATGTTGCTGAAGTGGCTCCTCCTGAGCTCTTTAGTTTTTCATATTAGCAAACTGGTGATTGGTTGCTTAGGACCACCTTGTGTTCTAGCAAAGAGTCACCTGCAAACTTAAAGTTCATTTGGATCCTCCTCCTGCCCTGCGTCCTGAGCTGTGCTGTCTGTCTCTGCTGTTCACTGACAGCGGCACAGGAGGCTGGGGGCAGAGGGAAGAGACCGGGACGTGGATGCGGCGGAGCTTGGCTTGAGGCTGGGAGGGGAGAGGACCAGCACCTAGAAGGTCGGGGTCGGCTGGGCAGGAACCTGTTTGCGGTCTATCTGTCACCTGCAGGCAATCAACAGGTAGACCTGACAGGTTGCCAACCTCTTGGAGTCTTAAGCCGGCTATAGATGGAGCGACTTTTCTTCCCCCATAACCATGATGGGGGGGCTGGGAATTGGGGGGGATCCCTCCTGTGGAGCCTTTGTTTTCTCCTGCCAGGGAAAGCCATCCCGGCCGGGAGAACACGCCGATCACTGCTAGCAGCTATAGCCGCAGGCAATAATTGCATACAAAACTTGACATGCTGGTTGTAACCAAGTTGACCGCTCAACTTTGGTACAATCAGCCAGCCCATACATGGTTTGAATCTCGGACAGTCCCTGCTGAACCGGCCAAGATTAGAACCATTCTTGGACAGCTTTACATGTACTTGTCTCTGCTCCTCCAAGCTTCTATTTAAGTATGTATTCTTAACACTAAAAAGTGCCTTCTATTCCTCTGCACTACTCCAAATTCCTTATTGTTGCAGTTAGAGGGTGGCTATGTTTTTTGTTCTCCATGGTCCCCCATTGTATGTAGGAATGTAGCTACCCTCTCGTTTGTTGCTGAGATGGATTATGGGAATTGCAGTGTGGAAGGGAAGGAGGCTGATGAGGCAGAAAAATACAGTAAACCATTTTGGGATCATGGAGTAGTGGGGGGTGTGGGATCAATATTTGATGTCTTTCAGCCCCAAAAAGTGGTCTTGCGTGGAAGAAAGCCAGAGGAACTTGAGTCCAAATGAGATTATTTAACCTTTCTGTCTTACCTCAGATGATTTTTGAATCATTAATTTGTACAGTACTGTTGTATTGATGACAATTTGCATGATGCTGCATGGAAACTTAACTTTATTTGGTGTTCATTTACAGGGTCTTCCTGGGAATGGAGACTCCATTGGACGTACTGTCAAGAGCAGCATCCTTGGTACATGCAGATGATGAAATGCGTGAGTAGTAACATTAATCAGTATGCAGTCATTTTATTATGTTTGACTTATTCCCCAATCTTTTGGAATCATGTAGGCATGCAACGTCTACCAGGAATGTGAATTACGTCCAAATGGTAGCAAGTTACACTCTAAAACGATTGTAAAGATCTGTCTGTAAACTTTTTTTTTTTTTTTTTTTTTTTTTTTTGTCAGCAGCTACAAACATTGTAGCTGCTGACTTTAAGAACACTTGCTTGTCCAGGGAGCCCGTGATGTCTGCCCCCGAGGCCGATCCATCCATCGGATCGGGTGCAGGTGCCGCCATTCTAACTAAGGGAAACCAGCAGTGGAGCCTTCAGGCTTCGCCGCTGGTTTCCTACTGCGCACGCTAGCTGAATGTCCCCATCGTCTTTAGGGACACACGCAGGTCCCAGAAGGCAGCCGGGGAGCAGGCAGAAATAAAATAAATTAAAAATAAAAAAATAAAATAAAATTTTGTTGTCCAATAATGAGTGGTGGTCCTTCCTTTTAAGATCAAGTTGTAAAAGTTGGTGGTACTCCGCTTTAAATAACAAACATGTCATACTTGCCTGCTCTGTGCAAGGGTTTTGCACAGAGCAGTCCAGATTCTCCTTTTTCTGGGGTGTCCTGGCGGCACTCCTGACTCCTCTTCGAGTACCCCCACAGAAAGCCGCTTTCCATGGGGCACCTGTGTGGGCTCGCGCTGCTATCAATCCAACGAGGACCCGACACAGCGGCTGGAGCCGCTGGGCTCTTGCTCATCGCTGGAACGATTGGGTTTAGGTAAGAAAAAGGGGGTCTGGGGGCAGCTGAAGCACAGGTTTTTCACCTAAATGCATACAATGCATTAAGGTAAAAAAGCCTGGATACTTTACATCCCCCTTTAATTTGTAGCCTGTGTATTGGCATATTCCTTTGTGTTCAGGAGTGAGTGCTTGTGCTGGTACAGGATTTTGTTTTGTTACTTTTTGTTTTTTTGTTTTTTGTGTTTTTTTGTTTTGTGTGTTTGTTTTTTTTTTTTTTTTTTATCTGTCACAAATGTCAGCAGACATTGGATCTCGTCTTTATCCAGCCATGTGCTCAACCCCCGTGCTCCCTCCTACCGTGTGTGATCAGTGCTGCCATTGGAAGTCCCCTCCTACTTCTATTCCCACTCTCTGCACTACTCCTGGCACCTCCCTCTGAGTTCACAGAAGCCAAAACTACAGAGGAGACATCGGGTATCCATGTGCGCTGACAGTCAATACATTGATAACACTGGAAATATTGGGTGATATCCATCTGCTGTAGTATTGATTTGCGGCAGAACCACTGGGGACCATCAACATTTACTTGTGGTCCACAGACCTCTGGCAACCGCTCATATAGAGCATTTGACAGGAAGTGATATGTTGCCTCATCGCTGCCTATTTTACCCTGAAAGCCTGCCCCGCCATGGCTGCATGACGGTTGTGGCACGGCCTCGTAAACTTGGAGTATACAATGAACTTGCATTTGAAGGGTGGTGCTGTCCACAAATGCAACAGAAGAGCAGCACACATTCTGTTCTGACAGCATGTGCACCCCATCCAGCTGCTTTTGCAGCTTAAAGGGGTGGTAAAAATGAAGCTCAACAACCTGTTGCCACCCCTCCAACCACAAGTCTAAACTTGGCCTTACAATTAAGGAATAGAAAAATGATTGTGCAGGTAGACACAAACATGTAAATTAGAAGCTGCTGGTAAACCTACAACAGGACTAATCGTGACAAACCGTAAAAACTGTTGCGGCGCTAAATGATGGTAAAGCAACAAGTCTCCATAAATCAAAAGCAAATCATTTTAGACTTAATGGTAAAATTCTTTACGAATATCCAACTGGCGCGAGTGAAAACAAAAATGCACGTTCTGATCACCTAAGTGCATCTCCACTAAAGATTATGTAAAATGCCTTCTTGCGAGTAGTCTAGACTCCAAATTTATGAGTCTAGACAAGCGTAGTATGCAATCACAGGAGGTCCAATCAGCTCCCTCCACTATGCTGAAGGTGATGGTACAATCATGGCTGGTTACTAATGGGGCCTTCTTAAAGCGGAGTTCCACCCTAAAGTGGAACTTCCGCTCATCGGATTCCTCCCCCCCTCCGGTGTCACAATTGGCACCTTTCAGGGGGGAGGGGGGTGCAGATACCTGTATAATACAGGTATCTGCACCCACTTCCGGGTATAGCTAGCCGCAGACTCCCCGCCCACCCCCGTTGTGTTGTGGGGAAATACACAGTTCCCACAACACAACGGGGACCAGTGAAGACGCGCAGCGCGACTCGCGCATGCGCAGTAGGGAACCGGGCAGTGAAGCGGCAACGCTTCACTTCCTGATTCCCTCAGTGTGAATGGCGGCAGCAGCACCCGAGGATCGAGGGACGGCTCGGTCTCGGGTGCTGACATCGCTGGACCCCGGGACAGGTAAGTGTCCTTATTTTAAAAGTCAGCAGCTGCAGTATTTGCAGCTGCTGACATCTAATTTTTTTTTTTTTGTGACACTCCGCTTTAAAGAAGAAAAATTATATCCATCCTAAACTTTTGTCCCTTTTTTTTTTTTTTTTTGAACAGCTTAACCAATGATGCTGCCTGAAGGGGACATATATTCTGTCCTCCATCAACCATATGCCAAAGTTGGAGGCTTCTTCCAGTTTTTTCTTAGTCCTGGGAGTGAAGAATTATGGGATGTACAGGGACATAATGGGGTCAAAGGACTTGTTTTAGCCACTGGAAGTGAAAGGAAAGCCCTCGTGTAGGTCACAGGTGTCCAGAATCATGGCTTACACAGGACTCGGTGGGGGGAAAAAATGATAAAATAAAAAAAACTGCTGGTAAGGGCTAGATTAAAGCAAATCTGTTTAATTGTTACAGAACAAAGCAGAGTTTTCTTTAAACCAAAACTTCATGTTTTCTGTCCCTTAAAAAAACAAAAAAAAAACACGAATTGAGCCAGATTAGATTAGACGAATGCTTACTGCTGGATGGTGTAATACAGTAAGTTGGGGTCTTCCTCACCAAGTCCTAGACACTTCCCTACTGCATCTGAAAACTGTCAAACCTATGGCTTTCCGACCATTCACAAATAGCCTTGCATTTTTTTATTGGTGAGTACATGGCTTTCTCTGGCAGAATTGGGAAGATGTCTTCTGCCTTCCTCTTCACCTCGGCCAATCAGAAAACTCCTTGTATTCGTTGCAGTTTCTTAATGTGTGTACGACTCGGCTAAACTGGATTATTGGAGTAGGTCTTCACATTATACACTGTTTGACATTAAGATGGCGTTGGCCCCCCTCTTTGTGCATAGGACAGCCTCCACTTTTCTGGGAAGGCCTTTCACAAGATTTTGCAGTCTGTTTAGCCAAAAAAGCATTTGTGGGGGTCAGATAGTGACTTGGAAGCTCTGGCTCACAATCTGTTTCAACTCTTCCTCAATGCATATAATATAGGGTCAAGGTTATGGCTCTGGGAAGGCCATTCAAGTTCCTCCACACCAGACTTCCCAAACCTTTTCAAACCTGGCTTTGTGCACCAAAACGCAATGTTTTGGAGGGGTTTCCGTGTAATTTTGGCCGAATAGCATAATTTTTTGCGAAATGTGAAAGACTGCATTTAAATTGTACAGTTTGAATGTAACATGTATGGACCTCTTCATGGTCAACTGTCATAAAAAAAAGACTGATTTATCACGCTCACATGACCTGTATAGAGTCCTTCATCCAGCGAAGGCTTTTTGGGCCTTTTTAGTGGCCTTTCAGTGCAAGCCATGCTTCTTTGTATTGGGCTTCTATATAATGAATTCCTCACATACTCCCAGCATTCTGTTATGTGTTCTCACATAGGCTGTGTATATATTGGGTTCCCAAGGTCGTTACTAGATTTGTTTAAAACTTTTTTTTTTTTTTTTTTTTCACGACTGCACCTATGTCAACACTTGAACTTTCTGCTGATTTGTTTGCAGAGTCTGCTGTTTACACACCTTTTACAAATGGCATCGCTCTTTCTGCAGACAAAATATTCTGGCAGCTAGAGCATTGTTTGCACTGTTAGAGAAGGGTTTATATGCAAAGGCCCTCGTTAACTGGCTTACAGCTTATTGACTTCAATTTGACCTTCACCCTCTTTCCCTAAATTCTTCACACATGCATGTAGCAGGAAAACGTATTGACTTAAATTTAACCTTCGCTCCATTTCCCTAACTGTAAGTATGCTCATACTTCCCCACCACTTTATTAGGTACACCTTGCTAGTACCAGGTTTGATCCCCTTTTTGCCTACAGAACTGCCTTAATTCTTCATGGCATGGATTCAACAAGATGTTGGAAACATTCCTCAGATTTTGGTCCATATTGACATGATAGCATCACACAGTTGCTGCAGATTTGTTGGCTGTGCATCCGTGATGCGAATCTCCCCTTCCACCACATCCCAAAGATGCTCTACTGGATTGAGATCTGGTGACTGTGGAAGCCATTGGAGTACAGTGAACTCATTGTCATGTTCAAGAAACCAGTGGTGAGATGATTTGAGCTTTGTGACATGGTGCATTATCCTGCTGGTAGGAGCCATGAGAAGATGGGTACACTGTAGTCATAAAGGGATGGGCATGGTCAGCAACAATACTCGGGTAGGCTGCGGCGTTTAAACAATTGTCAATTGGTACTAAGGGGCCCAAGTGTGCCAAGAAAATACCCCCCACACCATTACATCACCACGAGCCGGAACCATTACTACAAGGCAGGATGGAACCGTAGGCCCCTTTCACACGATTGGACCGTTCAGGTCCGCCTGTCAGTTTTGACAGCGGACCTGAATGGGCGCTCCATGTTAGTCTATGGAGCGTCCGATGTCAGCGGAGACATGTCCACTGACATCCGACCCAGTCCGATCCGCTAAAAGCAGATGGATGGCTCTACATCCAGGTCCGTCGCTGGCGGATCGGGTGAGATCTGACGAAAACAGACATGCAGTCCGTTTTTGTCCGATCCCTCCATAGGCGGCAGCGGCGCCTGACAAGCCCCTCCCCGCTCAGTGAGCAGAGAGGGACCTGTCATCCGCCGGCTCAGCAGAGATCAACGGACTGATCTCCCGCTGAGCCAGCGGACCGAGGCGGGCTCCGTAGAAACAGAGTCCGCCTCGTGTGAAAGGGGCCTTACTTTCATGTTTACACCAAATTCTGACCCTACCAGCTGAATGTTGTAGCTGAAATTGAAAAAAACATTGCCTGGTCTAAGTCTCTGTCTCCTATTGTCCAATTTTGATGAGCCTGTGTGAATTGTAGCCTCAGTTTCTTGTTCTTGACAGGAGTGGCACCCGGTGTGATCTGCTGCTGCTATAGCCAATCTGCTTCAAAGTTCAATGTGTTGTGCGTTCAGAGAAGTTTCTCTGCATACCTTGGTTGTAACAAGTGGTTATTTGAGTTATTGTTGCCTTTTATATCATCTGGAACCAGTCTGCCCATTCTCCTCTGACATCAGCGAGGCATTTTCATCCACACCTCCCGCTCACTGGATATATATTTTTTTTTTTTTTTTTATCGGACCATTCTCTGTAAATCTTAGACATAGTTGTGTGTGAAAATCTCAGTAGATCAGCAGTTTTTGAAATACTCAGACCAGCCCGTCTGCCACCAACAGCGATGCCATGTTCAAAGTCGGTTAAATCCCCTTTCTTCCCCATTCTAATACTTGGTTTGAACTTCAGCAAGTTGTCTTCACCACATCTAAATGCCTAAATGCATTGAGGTGCTGCCATGTGATTGACTGACTGGTTAGCCATTTGTGTTACCAAGCAATTGAACAAGTGTACCCTATAAAGTGGCGTGTGTACCAAAAGTATTGGGACGCCTGCACATGAACTTTATCCCAGTCTTAGTCCGTAGATTTCAATATTGAGTTGGCCCACCCTTTGCATCTATAACGGCTTCAACTCTTCTGGGAAGGCTGTCCCTAAGATTTAGGAGTGTGTCTATGGGAATGTTTGATCATTCTTCCAGAAAGCGCATTTGTGAGGTCAGGCACTGATGTTGGACGAGAAGGCTAGGCTCGCAGTCTCCGCTCTAATTCATCCCAAAGGTGCTTTATCAGGTTGAGGTCAGGACTCTGTGCAGGCCAGTCAAGTTCCTCCACCTCAGACTTGCTGATCCATGTCTTTATGGACCTTGTGGTATAAACTGAGCGGACACTGACAGAGCCCGCTCTGCTCTATGGGTGGCCAATGGTAACTGTGCCGCCTATTTATGCCTTACTGTCTCCGATCTGCCTACGTGGAGGAGGATGGATTTCCCTGTGTGTTTGGGTTTTTTTTTTACACAATGGCCAGTCTATAGGGATGAATGGACTGTCTGATCAGGTCTGCCTTTTAAAAAATAAGTAAAATATTTGACAGGCGGACTTGGTTGGATGGGGCCAACGTCTTTACACTTTTTTTTTCTCTCAAACAGTTTTAGGGACAGTACCTGCCATGAAGTGTCCCATGTGCTTCTAACTGCTGTGTTCAGTTAAATGTGTAACGTGGGCAATCTGCTCTACCCCCAGTGAGTACTAATGAAAAACCAATATATGAAAATGTATATGTAAATATAAATGCATTAGGTGTTAGTGTTTAAAGTGACGATGCTGCAATCTGGAAATAGGACTGATGTCGCAGGGCAAAGTAGGATGACAGTCGTGTTGTACCAGTGTGAACCCGGGCTTGGGGTCCTTTCACACGGGGCAGATCCGAGATGATCCGCCCTGTGAACATCCGCCTGCTCAGCGGGTATCGCTCCGTGGATCCCCGCTGAGCAGGCAGATGACAGGTCCGTTGCTGTATATTGTGCAGCGACGGACCTGTCAGAGCGCCGCTCTCCCCTATGGGGGGTTGGATGATGACGGACCGTAGAGTCCGTCGTCATCCGATCACGGATGGAAAAGTATTTTTTTTTTTTTCTCCGTTACGCTTTTTCGGATCGGAGTGGGTCGGATGTCAGCGGACATGTCACCGCTGACATCCGACGCTCCATAGAGGTCTATGGAGAGTCCGTTCAGGTCCGCCTAAAAAACTGACAGGCGGACCTGAACGGATTGTTCATGTGAAAGAGGCCTTAAAGACATACTATCAGTTCCCACAATGAAAAGTACTCTGAATTGAGGATGGATGAATGAAAAGTCCACCTCCAATCACTGAATAATACTTTTTTATTCATGGTAGGTATTGTCCCTGGTGCTGTTTTTAAAATAAAGTCCCTTGACCTCCGGAAGATTTACCCTCCCATGACCAGGCCATTTTTTTTGGGATAAGGCACTGCATTAATTTAACTAAATTGCGTGGTCATGCGACACTGTATCCAAACGAAACATGTCCATTTTATTTATTTTTCCCCACAAATAGAGCTTTCTTTTGGTTGTATTTTATCACCATTGCAGCTTTTTTTAATTTTTTGCACTCTAAACAAAGACCATTTTGGAAAAAAAAAGCATTCTTTACTTTCTGCTATAAAATGTATCCAATAAAAGGAAAAAAAAATCAAATTTTATCAATTTAGGCCAATATGTTTTCTGCTACATATTTTTGGTAAAACCGCAATAAGTGTATATTGATTGCGCAAACCAAAAGTTTTTTATAGCATCTATAAACGATGGGATGTTTTTATTTTAAACAGCAACTTAGCGGGACTGCGATATTGCAGCAGACAGTCGGGACACTTCGGGAACCAATACAGTGATCAGTGCTAAATGATGCGCAGCCGCTAATAACTGGACATCGAGTCCACGGTACCTGCAGATTGGCTCCCACTGTGTCTAATCACAGCAGGAGTGGGTTGCAGGCGGCATGCATGATCGCCCCAGACACGGAAGTGTCGGATCACGTACTAGGTAGGTGACCTGGCGCAGAGTGGCTGCCCCGCCACAGTAAATCTGCGGTAGGTGGTCAGGAACTGGTTTTAAGGTAATAACTCCAAATCATAAGTCCACTAAAAATACACTGCTTTTTCTTTAGAGGCGTTTCATTTCCTGTGTCCACCTATTTTTATATTTTTTTATTTATTTTTTTGTCACTTCCTACCTTTGTTATCCTCAATTAACAGTCACATGACCAGCAAATCCAGCATTGTTTTGCTGTACTTTGCCATGTACCAGGGCCCACACCGCCATCCTTACATCTTCGGGAGCCTGCGGTCTTTCTGTTTTTTTGCAGCCGGCCCTCTGGTGATGTGGTGCCAGGTCCTTCCTTCCTCCAGCGCTATGAAGAATCTGCTGTCCTCTGAGATATGTGACATGGAAATCCCAGGAGAACATCTTCCTCGGGTTCCATGCCATTCTTTCCTAGATTAGAATGGAGGCAGGGGGCGAAGTGATCTGTAAAAAGGAAAAAAAAGTATAGATAAATTCAGCCTTTTACATGGTGGAGGAATACAATGGGGCAAATTGTTGTTCTTGTGAAGGTCTGCTTTGTGTCCTTAGTGCTTTCTGTACATTTGGGAGTGTGTACATGGCACAGAATGTGGTTGGAAGTTCTGTGAATTGTGTATGTGAGTCAGCTTTGCCAGTCACTTTGTGTCTTGTGCTGCTGTGTAAATGTTTGTGTTTTGGGTTTTTTTTTTTTTTATTCCCATCCCCAGCACTGCTTCTGACTGACTATACTGGTCTTTTAAGGAGCCTTAATTGAGACCAGTGGTGTGAGTTACTTGGGTTGGTCCATGTTTACTGTGACAACAGTTACATAAACAAACTCTGCTGTAGCCTTAGGTAGTGTCAGCTTTCAATAGTCCTAGGTGTGGCCACTGACGGGACAGCTTCATGTCATTCTGGTGCCTATAGCATGTTTCATGGGCTGTTTTCTTTTAGTACTGGTGTGGGTGTTTTTCACTTTTTTTTTTTTTTTTTTTTTTTTTTTTTTTTCTTTTCGCTCAGTTCTAAGCAATGTCTGTATGAAAACTCGTGTCTTGTGTGTAAAAAAAAAAAAAAAAAAATGCAACATTTCTGTACAACCTATTCATGGCAGGGGTTTGAATTTTAGTTCTGTTGTATGTTTCTTACACCTGATCTGGTCTAAACCAAAAGGAAGATCGAAGCATCTCCATCTAACACATTAAAAGATTTAAAGTAGACCTCCCCACCCTCCTCCTGAAATGGCTTTTCAAAAATCTAAAAATGATTGCTATTTCTTTTTGTTCAGATATGCTATTTCTCCTCGTCTTGTATAAACCTGTGCTGCCATTTTTAACAGGTGACCTCATTGGTGGACTACCTCTACTGCATATTCTGTTCTGGCCCATCAGTGATGGCGGCATGTGATCTTGGGCATACACTATATAAAGCCCAGTACACACTATAAGAAAATTTGGCAAACAATCGTCCGGTTTTCCTCAATGTTTCACAGCAGATTTTTTTTTTTTCTCGCATTAACCACTTCCCACCCAGCCTGATGTCCTTCAGTACAAGCCGCTTGTGCGTGCCCCCGGGGGCGCACAGCGATTGGTGGTCTCTGATCACAGTAAAGAGCTTATGATGTAGTGATCAGATGTGTCCAATGTGGTCAGATGTGTCCAGACACAGCTGATCACAGTGTAAATGGTAAGTGCTTATCGGCATTGCTCTTGTCACTGACAGCATGTGAAGAGTCGAAAAGCAGCTTTCCTGACAGGGGAGACCTGCATTGATGATCAGTGCAATGATTGGCATCACTGGTGAGCACTACTGATAATCAGTGCTACCGCATCAGTGAAGGAGAAAATGTACTGACTTACAAAATTGTATAACCAACTAAAACCTTTTTTTTTTTTTTTTTTTGTGTTTAACTAACTTTTCTAATTTTTGATCTTTTTTTTTTGTTTAGCAAAAAATAAACCCAGTGGTGATTAACCACTTGCTGATCAGGCCATAGCCAAATGACAGGGGCCCTTTACCACATGATCACTCCGTCCAATGACTGAGCGATCAGTTGTCAACCAGAGCATGTCCAGTTCAGCTCCTCCCCTTTCCTCGCACCAATCAGTATAGTGTGAGGAGGGAGACGGTGCAGCAGTGCTGTGTGCTGGATCTGAAAATCTCATTTCAAATCCGATTTGAAATGTATGTCCCTAGAACACCTGACAGTGCTCCCTGCATGTTGGGCCTCTGTATGTGGCCAGGCTGTGTAAAAGTCTCACATGTGGTATCTCCATACTCTGGCAGAATATAAATTGACAACTGTATGCAAAGACATGTTCAAAAGACTCTCCTAATGCCTTGTTGGGGTGTTTGCTTTCCAAAATGGGGTCCTTTTTTTTTGGGGGCATTGCAATTGTCCTGGTGCTCCAGGGCCTTCAAAAGTGTAAGAGGTAGTCCAAAATGATGTGTCCTTTTGAGCAAGCCAAGATGCAGTGTGCCATAACTCCACAGTACACCAAGCACTCTGGAATCAATTATATCGTATAGAAAATGAAATCATTCTATGTAGTGCCATTGTTTGTATGAGTAGTGAATACTTTATTCTACAGGCAGTATACATTTGTGTGGTTTTTAAGCAAATTTTTTTTTTTTTTTTTTTTTTTTTTTTTTATCTGGACTTTTTAGGCACACCAGTACACAATGTTAACAATAAAATATCTTTTAATACAAGTTACCGTATATACTCGAGTATAAGTCATTCCGAGTATAAGTCGAGGCCCTAATTTACCACAAAAAAAATGGGGAAAAACTTATTGACCCGAGTATAAGACGAGGGTGAGAAATGCACAGCTACTGTAAGTGGAAAAGAGGGTCAACAATGCCCATTTGCAGCATCACTGTGCCCATTTGCATGCCTCACTTTGCCCATTTGCAGCCATAGGTCCCCTGAACTTCAAACTCGGTAGTTAAGGGTTCCTAGATGCCCCCTAGCTGCAGCCAAAATTTGGGGTCTCTGAACCCAAAGGGTCCCGAAATGACATTGCTGCAGATAGACACAGTTGACCGAATTTGGGGCCCCGTATCTCGGGGCCACTTAGTGCTAAGAACCCCAAATTTGGTGTGCAAACCCAGTGGAACTAGCACCATAAAATTTCCAAAGCCAGGGTTTCTAGCACCAAGTGGCCCCGAGATACAGGGCCCCAAAAATCAGTTCATAAAATGTCAAGCACTTTTCTGCAGCAGAGAATGACTTTTTCCGAACCAGTTTTGGGGCCCCGTATCTCAGGGCCACTTGGTGCTAGGAATCTCAGCTTTGGATATGTTATGGGACCAGGTCCACTGGGTTTGCATACCAAATTTGGGGTTTCTAGCACCAAGTGGCCCTGAGATACGGGGCCCCAAAGTTGGTTCGGGAAATTAAATTTTTTGCTGCAGAAAAGTGCTTGACTCGAGTATAAGTCGAGGGGGGCACTTTCAGCACAAAAAAAGTGCTGAAAAATTCGACTTGTACTCGAGTATATACGGTATGTTCTTTTGTTAATATGTAATTTATGCTCCGAGAACACCTGATGTCGCTCCCTGCATTTGGAGCTTCTGTATGTAGGCAGTGAAAGTCTCTCAAGGGGTTCCACCATACTCAGGAGTAGCAGTATGTATTTTGGGGTGTAGTTGCAAGTAATGCCATGTGAGAAAACGTATGACGATTTTGTGAAAAAAATCTTCCTTTTGCAAAGAATTGTGGGAAAAATTTACAACTTCAAAAAACTCACCATTCCTCTTACTAAATACCTTGGAATGTCTACTTTCCAAAAAGGGGTCATTTGGGGGATATTTGTAATTTCCTGGCTGCGGAAATAATTGCCTATGTCTAATATGCCGAAAAGCTGTTAAATTGTTAACAGTGGAGCATAATTCATGTTACAGGACCCTGCCCTTTTTTTGTTTGGTAGCATTGCTTATTGTCTGACTGGCACAACAGTCTTACAAAAGTACTTGGACAGAATGTTGGTAGCTTTGGAGGACATTTGGTAACAGGAGAAGTGACACAGATTTGGTACAAAATTACAGTTTGGGCCAAAAATTCCTCCCTCTGCTGCCGTAAAATAGCCCTATAGTACAATGAAACCAGACCCTGACCACTTAATTATTCATCTGTTTAGTGTGACGTTCTCTCATCTACAATGACTAAGCTGTTGCAGATCTGATCTGTGCAATCTGTCAGTTAGCTGCCTAGATTTACAGGCACAGGGGTCACAAACATGCTGCAAACTTGTTAGACTTTGAAGAGCCCAAGGCCTCATGCACATTAGGCTCTTTATATATTATATTAATATATTTTATTTTTTTTTTCCTCCACCTGTAAAAGCACCTCTGTTGGCCTATAGGCATTTACAGGCATATTAGAGAAGCATTTACAGTCTAAAAAAATCAAATGTGCATTCAGGGGAACTTTTGGGCAGAAATTAACACTTCATGCGTCCAAATGCTAGATTTGAGTATTGATGCTTTTTCAATGTCCAGAATATATTTTCTACCCAGTGAAATCCATTAACACATGTGTGCAATACACGGCTTTAGGTGTGTGTGTTTTGGTGTTGTGCTGCCACTGTTTCCCTACAGACAGGCTGGGGAAGAGCTTAGTCATGTGATGGCTGTTAATTTAAATGGTGTGCATGTAGTATCAATGTACAAAAACACAGGAAGGTGCAAATGTCTAGCGCATTACCACCATAACCATTAAAAGCAAAACCATATTCTAGTAACAAACCTAATGTCACACGGTTAAGAGGCTTATGCATTTCAGTGACAGGCCTCCTTCCTTGAGCTCTGAGGAAGGGGGTCCTGTCTCCTGAAATGTGTAAGCCTCTCAACTGTCTGGCATTAGACTAGGTCTTTGGTCTGCATTTGGTGGTTTAATTCTCTGCATTAAAGTAAAAAATGGGGGGGGGGGGGGGGGGGGTCGACCGATTTATCAAAGAGGCACATTATTGGGGGCCGATATTCCCACTTTCTTCAAATCTGTATCTGTCAAATGTGCCGCTATTGGTCAGACCACCTCCCTGTCCGGCGTTCGCTGCAGTCTCTGCCAGTGGGGCAGCAAAAAGATAATCTCTCACTGCCCGCCTCGCATCACCGCTGTCGCCTCCTACAGCAGGGCCATGAAGGCTGCTCTTGTCGAGCAGAGAGATGGTTATGTCATCTCTGCCTGCCCACATGTGGAAGTTTACCCACGCGGACGTGGCTGGGGAGAGGCTGCCAGAAGTAGTGACCAGCTGCATGGGTGGCGGGTGACAGTGATGTACAGAATATCGGCCTGAAAGGCAGCCGAAGTATCGGGCCTGAAAAAAACTAGATCGGGCATTCTGTTTTTGTTTGTTTTTTTTTGTGCCCCCTCCCCAGGACACACAGGCAGCAAAAAGCCATTGGCTCCTGCTACTGTCAATCAAATGGGGGGCAAAGGTGTGTGTGTGTGTGTGTGTGTGTGTGTGTGTGTGTGTCATGGAATGCGGACAGAGCCAGTGCAGGACAGCTCTGCAATATTCCAACACACAGGTGATGAGTATGATGTATTAGAATTAAAAAAAGGCTCATTTTAAATTGCTAGACACATTTATTGTTTGAAAGTGGTCCATAGAGCAAAGGTTCATCATTGTACATGTATTGGATCCTGTTCAGTTTTAGTGTTACACTACTTTTTCATTTTTTTTTTTCTGTGTATTTTTGTCATTTGGTGCGGTCATTAATCTTATACGAGTGAGTTAGTTGAGAAGCAGACTGCTTTCTTTGGAGCACATAATCTTCCTTTTGTGGGGACAGGTTATGCAATAGCAGAAGACTGGCGTAATAGACGTAATACAATGCCAGGCAGGGAACCAGATACAGCCAATTTTGCCTGAAGCTGTGTTCTTGCTACGTATAGTGTTCCTTGATGGTGACACGTCCTCTATTACTCACATAATAAGCAGGTATGAAGTTCTGATTTAAAGTAAGCCTGTCGCTACAGTAAATCTTCTAGAAAACCATTAGAAGGGATCAATCCTTGCTATATATGTGAAAGTGATAGGCAGCCTTACTGCCTAATGGGGACATTAAAATGACTTGTACTATTCTTCTTCCTATCCAATCTAACTACTTGTGCAAGAGGCTGTTAACGCTTATATATATATTTTTTTTTACTCCTCCAATATAACAGCTCTCTAGCAATCCTTGGACCCCTTTTACACCAAGGCGCTTCCAAAACTCCCTAAAAGGTTTTTACAGTGTTTTAGGGGCGTTAGCGTTAAAATTAACACAACGCTGCAGGCGTTTTAACAGCGTTATTGAAGCATGTGTTATTGATGCTATCTTTCTGCTTGCATGTTCATCCTTTGAGATATCATGTAAAATAAGCAGTGTCTTGTAAAGTAACAAGCAATGTCTTGATTTAGACCCCTTTCACACTGGAGCGGTTTTCAGGCGGTATTGCGCTAAAAATACCGCCTGAAAACCGCTCCTAAACAGCCTCCGCTGTTCAGTGTGAAAGCCCGAGGGCTTTCACACTGAAGCGGTGCGCAGGCAGGGCGGTGAGAAAAGTCCTGCAAACTGCTTTTTTGGAGCGGGGAAGGAGCGGTGTATTCCCTGCTCCTTCCCCGCTCCTGCCCATTGAAATCAATGGGACAGCGCGGCTATACCGCGGCTATAGCTGTGCTGTACGAGGGATTTTAACCCCTTTTCGGCCGCCAGCGGGGGGTAAAACCGCACCGCTAGCGGCCGAATACCTCTGCAAGAACGATGGTACAGCAGCGCTAAAAATAGCGCTGTTGTACCGCTGACGCCCCCACCGCCCCAGTGTGAAAGGGGCCTTACTTCAAATCTTCATTTTTCTGGGATTCTTTTTTTTTTTTTTTTTTTGGCACTTTGATGGTCTGTTTTAATCATTCTGACCTTCCCACAAGTTCAGTCCTGTTGTAGATGCTCTTTTCTGCTTGCATCTTTACCTTTTTGTGAGATCATGTGAATTTTCTACAGCTCAGGGCGGATTATAGACGTTATTCAGGCGTTTTTACAGCGTTTTCAATCCATTTCAATGGAGAGGGGCGTTTTTAAAGCGCTTTTTTTAACGCCCAAAAGCTGCTTCAAAGATGCTGCTTGCAGGACTTTTCTGAGCGCCCCGCCAGCGCAGCGCCTCAGTGTGAAAGGAGCGTTTGAGGAGCGCTAAAACGCTGCAAAAATGCCTTGGTGTGAAATTTCAGAATAGGTTTTCGATGGTTCTTGGCCTTGGTTCACACTATGAACCGCATTGTGAATCGCACAGAAACCGCACCACCTTGCTGTTCAATTCACATGCAAGTCAGTGTGGTGTGCTAGTCCATTAAAGAGGAGCTCCCAGGCTCCCCCTCAACTTTAAGGCTGCTTTCACACTTGGGCGGTGGCGGCGGTAAAACAGCGATATTTTTTAGCGCTGCTTTACCGTCGTTTTTGCAGCGGTATTCGGCCGCTAGCGGTGCGGTTTTAACCCCCACTGGTGGCCGAAAAAGGGTTAAAACCGCTCGCATAGTGCGGCTATAGCTGTGGTATTGCCGCTGTATAGCCACGCTGCCCGATTGATTTATTGATTTTCAATGGGCAGGAGCTGTGATTACACCGATCCTTCACCGCTCCAAAGATGCGGCTTGCCGGAGTTTTTTTCTTCTCCTGTCAGTGCACCGCTTCAGTGTGAAACCCCTCGAGCTTTCACACTGAACAAACAGTAGCTGCTGTTTTGGGTCGGTTTGCAGGCATTATTTTTAGCGCAATAACGGCTGCAAACCGCCCCAGTGTGAAAGGGCTCTAAGGCTCACCCGTCCAGGGATCCAGTGTGGTTTTTTTTTTTCTTTTTTTTTTTTTTTTTTCTCCCCCCCCCTCGCCCAAGATGATTCTTCAGTTGGCTTCAGGTGCCTTGCAGCTTCACAGCTGGTTTCCTACTGCGCATGCGTAAGCCGTGCTATGCTTTTGGAATGGTCCTGCAGTGTTCTGGGACCTGTGATGTATCCTGAAGGCTGAGGAGGGGGTGGGCAAACTTCCAGCTGATTGCCACACCGCATCTGACAAAGTGGGAGCAGGTAACCATTCCCCCCTAAAAAGCTCCAAATGTGGGGGGAGGGATGCAAACAAGCAAAACTTCTTCTTTTTGGGTAAAGTTCTGATTTCATTTTGAATGGGCTCAAACCGCATCGCAACAAAGGCCTGCATTTGGGGTGGTGGGAAGTTTGCACTGACACCTGCTGCAGATTGCAAGGGCAGAGAGGTTTTGAATGTGGTGTGGGAAACTCTCTCGGACTGTGGGGTTTGCCACACCGCATTAGTGTGAACTGGGTCTTGTACAGTCTGGTTACAGTGACATCATCCCCTACTTTACCAATCATTTGGAACAACTTTTATTTAAAATTTTTAGATGTGTTCAACCATTAGAAAAAAAAGAATAATTCCAGCCAATAGAAAAATAGGCAATTAGTTTTTACAACTGCTCTCCACAGGTTGGTAGTTCTCTGTTATGAGAGAGGGGGCAGTAGAGAGCTGTAATATGGAATCTTCAGTGTGTTGGTGACCGAAGCGGGCTCCTCTTTTCTCACTTGTTCCTATTGATCAAGAAGGCTGCCAATCAAAATGAATCTAAAGGGACAGGTGGGAGGGGTGGTGTACTGCCCAAAACCTGTTCAGTATGCTTGAAGTACTCCCAAGTTTAATTTTGTTTTAAATATCCTTTTTCCAAATATACTTTGTAATTATTATGAATGCTGCTGCTAGACTAATACACCTCACTAATCGATCCGTGACTGCTGCTCCTCTCTGCCAATCCCTTCACTGGCTTCCCCTACCCCACCGTGTAAAATTCAAAATGCTAACCATAACATACAAGGCCATTCACAACATCGCCCCCAGCTACATCACCAACCTCATCTGCAGATATCACCCAAATCGCCCCCTCCGCTCCTCCCAGGACCTCCTGCTCTCTAGCTCCCTTGTTACCTCCTCCCATGCTCGCCTTCAGGACTTCTCCAGAGCCTCTCCCATCCTCTGGAATTCCCTGCCCCAGTATGTCCGATCAGCCCCTACCCTGTCCACCTTTAGGAGATCCTTGAAAACTCATTTATTCAGGGAAGCCTATCCCACACCCACATAACTGTCCCTGAGCCACCCCCATCAAATCATTCTTTGCAGCTATTACCTTTTGTACCACCACCCCCTCCCTTTTAGAATGTAAGCTCTACGAGCAGGGCCCTCCTGTACCTTTTGTATTGTACTGTAATTGTGTTGTCCCCCTTATACATTGTAAAGCGCTGAGTAAACTGTTGGCGCTATATAAATCTCGTATAATAATTATGTAGTGCATGGAGAGAACCTACTTTGACATGCTGTGCTCTGTAGCAGTACTGCACTGTTATTGGGCAAAACTGCTTCCCTTGCATAGTGCAAGGGTGTGTGTGTGTGTGTGTGTGTGTGTGTGTTGTTTGGGTTGTGTTTTGTGTGTGTGTTGTTTGGGTTGTGTTTTGTGTTTTTTTTTTTTTTTTTTTTTTTTTTTTTTTTTTTTTTCTTAACCTTTGATCCTTTAGATTAGGTTCACGTGTTTGCGCAGGTGCAGCAGCCTGTTCATTCATTGGAGAAACGTGGGGAAAGAAGTTCCTAAACCTTAAACATGTCACATGGAACCGCTTTGTTGCAGCACCATGTAGTTTCACGTTTTGGTGCCTGTAGCAATAGAAGCTTATCTTCAGAAACCTCCAGCCTCTGACAGTAAAGATGGCTTTGCAGGTATGCCGTATCAACCAGCAGTAAAACCTCCAACTGAGTTAAAAAAACAAAACAAAAAACTTCTTCTTCTCCTAAGCTTACCTGTCTTAAGTCAATGCCATGTCCTGAAAATGTCTGGGATCTTTTTAGAATACAGGGTAGTTGGTGGATTTCTGCTCCAACGGATTGAATTCCCCACGGTAATACGCATTGATTGTCTGCGGGTTTGTCGTTGAATGCCATAGGTGGACTTTTGAAGTCCTAGAAGCCAAACCTGTTTAATGTGAACCAGTATGAACCTGGAAACAGGAAGTGTAACATGGTATACAGGATGTTGCTTGTTCAGTATCAATGTGCTCTCACCAGTTGCTTTTATCTGTACTTGGTTTCCATCCTCCCAGCCCTCGGGGGTTTAACACTCGCCACGTCTGTTTGCTCTGGCACAACACATGTTGACTAACGCTGTCAGGCATGACTGGAGGGTTTCAATAAAGGCTGCAGGGAACAGGCTGTCCATCAGCAGCATCTCTGGAGAAGTGTTGGAGTAGAAAGCTCTATTGTTATGGTGAATGTGCATCATGGCAGTCTAGCAGGAGACTCTCTGCTTATTGGTAATTTAAAGGGAAACTCCGCTAATGGACACACACATACATACACACACATACACACACATACACATACACATACACACACACATACACATACACATACACATACACATACACATACACATACACATACACATACACATACACATACACACACACATACACATACACACACTAGGATTTTCTTTTTCATACATCATGGGACACAGTCAGGCTAATGTTCATTATCTGCTGGGTTATACTTCATTAGGTGAATGGACACTGGTAGACCAAAGGTCCTCAGACAGGAAGTGATCCCCTATATAACCCCTCCCATACAGGAAGTACTTTAGTTTTTTTTTTACCAGTGTCTGCCACCGGCAGTGTTGAGAAACCTTGAAAGGCACCCAGAGATGCCAATTGTGAGTTGGTTCCAGTAGCCTTGTGAATCCTCAGACCAGGTCAAGAACTGCGCCTCTGAACTACTAAACCCTCCCCAGCTAACCTTACCAGTGCACAAGGGTCTGGAAAGCTCCACAAAGCAGAATTTTGGTCTTAAAAGTTCCTTTCTTGGGCTAGCCCCACATGTCAGATGTCCAGTCTAGCGGGGCCTGGATGTGGCACTCCCCAAAGTCAGGCGGGGGGGTGGGGGAAGAGAATGATCCATGTAGCTATGAAGAGACCAGCTGAAACAGTAGTGAAGGAGGGAATCGGTCAATTGATGTCAGAATGGTGGCCTCCACCTTAATATTGATGAGATTGTAAGAAAAAGCCACCTTTGTCTGAAGTACAATGCAGAAAATGTAGCTGGATTGCAAAAAATCTTGGTATTTGGTTAACATTCATGTTTTGAGGGTAACCAAGCACAATAGCCAGGAATGTTCCTAATGTTTTGCTGTTTAGTTGCAGGAACACCTCAAGGCATTACAAATGCTGACATACCAGAACAAAAAGGCTTTGCCTTGTCCCATGTGACTTTTACACCTGTTCTAATGTGCTTTGCACCTGCGCTCTGCTGAGAGGACATACAATTTTGCTTTTGTGATTTCTTGTATGACAGGGGAAAGGAGTTATAGTAGCTGTCACCTTGATGCTGATTAACTATTAATCTGATTTGCTGTTCTGACTTTTTTTTTATTTATTTTTTTTTTTTATTTTATTTTTTTTTTTTAGCTGAAGTAAACTGCTGCCAGAAAGTTAGTACTGTAATAAGAAATGTTTCTCATTTGTTCATTGACAAACAGCTTCCTTATTCAGAACCATAGGGTTATATCGCCCCCTACAGGAGTAGGACACTAGGCAGAAAGAAGACTTGGCTTTGCCCATGAGCAGTCCTAGGTGATATACACCCCCTCTTCTCTGCTATAGGCCTTCACTTTTTTTTTCTGGTGAGATCTGCCTTTAACTGACGGGCTGGACATTTGATCCAGTGGTCTTCCCAGTCTGGCTAGCAAGCGTGTGCTACGCGCTAGGTTTGCCGCGATATAGCCCCACTGGCCCTGTAAGTTAAACATTGTGCGCGGTCGCATACGACCGGGTCTCGGCTCGAGTCGCAGCGTCCCTCATGGCCAACAGCCCCCCACTTCGGTGGCGAGGAGGTTCTGTCTGGAGCGGTGCCCACCTGGTCCTAGTATGGTGAGTAACTGTCTCCCCTCGGTGGGTTTACAGTGGTCGCGGGTTGCTCCTGCGGGTTTCCCCCGGGCCTTGCACCCTCTTCCTGGGGTGGATTGTCCCTTCTTCCACCCTGCTTTACCGTCTCTGGCTGTTGAAAGCCAGGTGTTGAAGGCTAGAGTCTTACCTGCGTCACTGATTCCGACACTACTCAAAGTTAGGAAGTCTACTTCCAGGAAGGTATATCATCAGACGTGGAAAGCGTAACCCCCCCCAGATGTGGACCTATTTGCATCGAAGGAGAATGCGAAAGCTCTGCTGATCTGTTCTCTGGACAGGTCAGAAGGTGCTCCCGTGGTGAACGCCCTAATGCAAAGTTGGCATTTCCCCAGGTGCTATTCCCCACCCCCCCCTGCTGCCAGCTGTTTTAAGAAAGTTTTAAATGGAGAACACATCCCTGTTTCTCGTGGCACTGCACTAGCCCAGAAGACCCTGGTTCTCGGTTCTAAAACTATTGGCAGAACCCCCTTAATGCTGCTAGGCCAGAAGGATCTTTTTCTCACAGGGAACGGTATTTTGTCCTCAGAGCTGCTAAAATCTAAAGGCATCTCAGACAGGTTAGTGTCCACTCTGCTTAATAGCAGAAGGACATGCCTGATATGATGGAAAACCTGGAAGCACTTCGGTGACAAAGTGTTTTTTTTTTTTTTTTTTTTTTTTTTTTTTTTCCCGAGGTAGAGTCCCTTTGCGGTGTTGGAATACCTTCAGTGCGGGGCAGGCAAGGTTTTGGCCCACGTTTAAAAAGCCAGGTCTCAGCCCTCAGTGCCTTTTTGGAAAAACTGCTGGCCACCAACCTGTGGGTGGTGAGATTTCAAGGCACTGGGTAAGCAAAGGCCGGTTCAGGGGCCACCCTTCCCAAAGAGGGATCAGTCTCGTAGTTTTGCAGGTCCTGGTGGGGGGGTCCCTTCAAGCCTCTGGAAGAGTGCTCCTTAAAATGTCTAACTCTGAAAACTTTTTTTTCATTGTGACATTAACCACCACCCAGGAGGATCAGAAAGCTAGGAGCATTCTGTTAGACCTCCTTTTTTTCATTTGTTTTTCCAGATCGAATAGTCTTCAAGACAGATCCGGACTTTTTACCAAAAGTGGCTTCAAAGTGCCACAGAAGCCAAGAAAGTTTTGCCCACAATTTGTTTCAGGAGAGAGGGAATTTAAGTTTCACACGTTGGATGTAAGGCGATGCGTCCTTCAATTTGTGAAACAAAACCAGTCAGGAAGACTGATTCCTTGTTTTATTTTTGGGGGCAAGAAAAGGTTATAAGCCTCCCAGATGTACAATGGCTAGGTGGCTTAGGTTGGCCAAGCATACACTTTGGCGGGCAAAGAGGTTCCCGTAGGCATTAAGAGCCGGTTCACATAGGAAGCGGCACGACTTGCAGGTCGCCTCACCGAGGCGACCTGCACACGACTGCCGGGGCGACTTGCAAGACAACTTCTGTATAGAAGTCTATGCAAGTCGCCCCCAAAGTAGTACAGGAACCTTTCTTCTAAGTCGGAGCGACTTGCGTCACTCCTATTAGAACGGTTCCATTGTACAGAACGGGAGGCGACTTGTCAGGCGGCTAGGTCGCCTGACAAGTCGCCCCCGTGTGAACCGGCTCTGAGGCACACTCCACTAGAGCTATGGCGGCTTCGTAAGCAGAAAGGGCTGGAGCGACGCTAAAGCAAATCTACAGAATGGCACCGTGGTCCAGTTTCACCACCTTTGTAAAAAATTACAGGGTGGACCTGTTGTCAAAAGAGCAGTGCTTTCAGAGTTTTTACAGGCCGTAGTCCTGCCCTAATGGTGAGTGCTCACTTATCCTCTCATGGTAGTTGTCCTGAAAGACACTGGGTGGAAAACAAGTTGCGCTTGCCGGTAACACCTCTTCCCGTAGTCTTTCAGGACAGCACCGGTTACCCATCCGAATATATGGGGTCTGGGGGGTGGCCTCGACACAGGAACTACAGAACTGTTGTATTGTTATTGATGTGTTCTTGTGTCTCCTTAGCTGGCTGGAGTTGCTCTTGAAAAACTGAAGGGCCGGCAGGGAAAGCTAGAATTTAACCACTTGCTGGCCAGCTGCCATAGTTATATGGCAGCAGGTCGGCTTTATTGTGCGAATCGCTGTAAGTGTATATCGCTTCCTGCAATATACAGTGGGCGTGCACACAGTGCCGCAACTGATTAGTATGTGTGCTGGCCACCCACAATTGCTCCAGAGTCAGAATGGGGATCTCTCACTAAACAGATCACCCTTCTGTCAGGGGATTACAGAGTGATCATCTGATTAGGAACAGCAATCTCTCTGTACTCCCAGTCAGTCCACCCTTTAAAGTGTTTACCCAAAAAAAACACATCCTGATCCTTTAAAGCAGATTAAACAGCTCAGTGCTTGTAATCTACCCCCCCTCTAAACTGTAAAAAAAAAAAAAAAACTCTGAACCTGCCACTTCCTGCATGCCTTTTCTATACCGCCCACGATAACCAGGGCTACTCAGCCCTGACCACTGTGGTCAGAGTGCGTCCCTGCACCATACACTTCTCTCGCTCTCTCCCTTGCTCTCTCCCTCTGCCCCCGCCGCTATTTAAAAAAAAAAAACCAAAAAAAAAAACCCCTGCAATGGTCACGGTCAGCCCCTCTATTAGGTGCTGGCTATTTAAAGCGGTCTTCAGGCCAGTCACGTGACTCATGGCCACATTACAGCTCCAAAACAGGGCATCTGAGGGAGCAGCCAAGCCACGTGATCTCCTCGGCTGACGTCAGAGTGAGATCACGGTCCCTCCTGCAGTAGCCATGTATCTGAGCTGAAAAGCGGACGTGATTCATGTGACCGGCCTAAAGACAGCTCTAAATGGCTATTTACAGCGCTCGTTTAGAAAGGATTTACATAGTGTGGTATGCCAGCCTCTAATAGAGCGGCTGGCAGTTTTTAATAGGCTTAAACACTTTAAGTGGTTAAAGATGGCTGACGCAGTGGAAGGGAGGAGCCAGTGTCATGGTGGCTGGTCCTGAAAGACTACAGGGCAAGACGTTACCGGTAAGTGACTTTGTGCTGTGTGTGGGTTTGTGTTTTTTTTTTTTTTTTTTTTTTTTTTTTTTTTTTCAGCTTAAATATGCCTCTCCATGTTCTACGTGAGCATGCACACATAGGCTTTTAAGAGCTGTAAGTGGCATAGGCTACAAAAAAAAACCCAGGGCCAGTGTATTCTGGAAAAGCTGCGTTACAGCTGTAATAACTCCAGCGTGTTATGCTGCATCAAGCATTTTTAAGCTGTAGTAAATGGATTTGGGAGTGGAAAATAAGAGGGCAGAGAAACGCTGCTAAACTCTCATTAACACCAAATGCAACACTCTTCTAAAAGCGCATTTTTACAGCTGCTTTTTCCTGCCGTCAGTTCTGGCTTTGCAGCTCGTTTTTTTCAACCTCTCCCTCTCTAGTGGCATCTTCCCAAACTCTCTCTAAAACATGAGCTAGTCACCCCCATACTTAAAAAGCCCTCACTGGACCCCATCAATCTTGACCTATGTCCCATCTCCTTACTCGCCTTCTCCTCCCAAACTTCTTGAAAGACTGGTCTACAACCGACTAAGCGACCATCTGACCATGAATAAACTTCTTGATCCCCTTCAATCCAGATTTCGCCCTCAACACTCCACGGAAACTGCTCTCCTTAAACTCTCAAATGACCTACTAATGGCTAAAACCAGTGGACACTATTCTGTACTACTTCTTCTCCTGGATCTCTCTGCTGCCTTTGACACAGTGGAACACCCCCTCCTCCTCAAACTCCACTCCTTTGGTCTCCGTGACTGTACTCTTCGCTGGTTCTCATCCTACCTATCCCACCGCTCCTTCAGTGTCACTTACAACTCTACTTCCTCCCCTCCTCTTCCTTTCTCCGTTGGGGTCTGTTCTTGGACCTCTCCTTTTCTCAATCTACACCACCTCCCTGGGTCAGTTGATTGCCTCCCACGGCTTTAAATATCATCTCTACGCTGGTGACGCCCAAATCTATCTTTCAACCCCCCAGCTCTCTCCTTCTGTCTCCTCACGCATTACCAACTTACTAGCAGACATATCAGTCTGGATGTCACATCACTTCCTCAAACTCTACCTATCCAAAACCGAGCTCATGATATTTCCTCCTTCAGGTGCCGCTTCCCCTGATTTCTCTGAATATCAACTGCTCCACTATCAACCCATCCCCCCCCACGCTAAGGTCCTAGGTGTAATCCAGGACTCTGAACTAACCTTTTGGCCCCACATTCTATCACTTTCCAAAATTTGCCGCTTCAACCTCCACGACATCTCCAAGATACGCCCCTTCTTAACCAATATCACCACAACTTCTATTCCACTCCCTGGTCATCCCCCCCCTCCTTGACTACTGCAACTCCCTCCTCATTGGCTTACCTCTAAATAGGCTTTTCCCACTTCAGTCCATCATGAACGCTGCTGCCAGGCTCATCCACCTCAAAACCGCTCAGTGTCTGCTATACCCCTCTGCCAATCCCTCCATTGGCTGCCACTCAGACACCGAATTAAATTCAAGATACTAACTATAACTTACAAAGCCACCCACAACCTGGCCCCCAGCTACATCACTAACCTAGTCTCAAAATACCAACCGAATCGTTCGTTTGCTCCTCTCAAGACCTCCTGCTCTCAAACTCCCTTGTCACCTCATCCCATGCTCTCCTTCAGGACTTCTCTAGAGCCTCTCCCATCCTCTGAAATGTTCTACCCCAATCCATCCGATTTTTCTCCTACTTTATCCACTTTCAGACGATCCCTGAAAACTCATCTCTTCAGAGAAGCCTTTCTGGCCCCCACCTAACAACTGTACATTTTATCTTCTCAATCAGCACATCACCCACAGTTATTACCTCTTGTATCTCTTGACCATCCCTCTTAGATTGTAAGCTCTAAGGAGCAGGGCCCTCTGATTCCTACTGTATTAGTGTATTGTATTTGTACTGTCTACCCTCAAGTTGTAAAGTGCTTTCTAAACGCTTCCTTCCTGTTGGCGCTATATAAATCCTGTATAATAAACGCCCTGTGTGCATGAGGCCTTAATCCTACTGCTAACCTAAGCTATTTTAATGGCTGTGTTAGAACTTTTTGCAAGTGTGAACTTGGGTATATAGGCATAAAGTACCGTATTTATCGGCGTATAACACGCACTTTTTTCCCCTTAAAATCAGGGGAAAGTCGCAGGTGCGTGTTATACGCCGATCCCCTGCGATCCGAGCTGTCAAAATAACAAAATCGCGGACCGCGATTTGAAAATGGCGCCGAAATACACAGAGCCGGTCCTCGGCTCTTTCCGGCGGCTCTCGTTTACTTTCGGTTTCACTCGTAGCCCCGAGCGGAGCTATCCGAGTAGGTTCGGATAGCTCCGCTCGGGGCTACGAGTAAAACCGAAAGTAAACGAGAGCCGCTGGAAAGAGCCGAGGACCGGCTCTGTGTATTTCGGCGCCGGCGGCGCCATTTTCAAATCGCGGTCCGCGATTTTGAATCCCAGCAAGCAGGGACAGGGGATCGAAGGCTGCACTGGGGCAAGGCTGCGCTGAGAAGGCTGCAATGATGGGCATTTAAATGTAAGTTTTTTTTCCCTTCAACTTCCCTCCTAAAAGTTTTTTTTTTCCTTAAAATTCCCTCCTAAATTGGGGTGCGTGTTATACGCCGATAAATACGGTATATAATGTTAATTAAGAATAGCAAATTACTGATTTATGTAAAAGTTCTCAGTTCCAGCCCCGATGAAGGGATTTGAGTCCCCAAAACTAATTGGCTGTGTACAGATTCATGCCTAGATGGATATAGATAATTCTTTTTTTTTTTTTTTTTTTTTTTTTTTCCCTTCAGTTTTCTTTGTATATAGCATGTTAACATATGGCTTTTTTAATGGTTCTTGTAATCTTTTTATATGCTACTAACAATATGCAGGGGTTTTTATATTTTGATGTATTAAAATACAGCTAGGACAGCACCACACCTGTCAAATTTAGCTGCCATCCAAAAACACAACCTGTGTAAACTTGTCATAGTTGTGCAAATCCTTTTAAACACTTTATTTATTTGCTCTTGATATTTGTTTAAGTTCTGCAGGCTTACATAACTGAAGAATACATTTTTTTATCTAATCTGAAATATTGATATACAGTGGACGACGGAAAGTATTCAGACCCCCTTACATTTTTCACTTTGTTATATTGCAGCCGTTTGCTAAAATCAAGTTAATTTCTTTCCTCAATGTACACACAGCACCCCATATTGACAGAAAAAAACAGAATTGTTGTCATTTTTGCAGATTTATTAAAGAAAAGCGAATATCACATGGTCCTAAGTATTCAGACCCTTTGCTGTGACACTCATATTTAACTCAGGTGCTGTCCATTTCTTCTGATCATCCTTGAAATGGTTCTACACCTTCATTTGAGTCCAGCTGTGTTTGAATATACTAATTGGACTTGATTAGGAAAGCCACACACCTGTGTGTGTGTGTGTGTGTGTGATATATATATCACACACACACACACACACACACACACACACCTCACAGTGCATGTCAGAGCAAATGAGAATCGTGAGGTTAAAGGAACTGCCTGAAGAGCTCAGAGACAGAATTGCAAGGCACAGATCTGGCCAAGGTTACAAAAACATTTCTGCTGCACTTAAGGTTCCTAAGAGCACAGTGGCCTCCATAATCCTTAAATGGAAGACGTTTGGGATGACCAGAACCCTTCCTAGAGCTGGCCGTCCAGCCAAACTGAGCTATCGGGGGAGAAGAGCCTTGGTGGGAGAGTTAGAGAAGAACCCAAAGATCACTGTGGCTAAGCTCTAGAGATGCAGTCGGGAGAAAGTTTTAGAAATTCAACCATCACTGCAGTCCTCCACCAGTCGGGGCTTTATGGCAGAGTGGCCCGATGGAAGCCTCTCCTCAGTGCAAGACACATGAAAGCCCGCATGGAGTTTGCTAAAAAAACACCTGAAGGAATCCAAGATGGTGAGAAATAAGATTCTCTGGTCTGATGAGACCAAGATAGCACTTTTTGGCCTTAATTCTAAGCGGTATGTGTGGAGGAAACCAGGCACTGCTCATCACCTGTCCAATACAGTCCCAACAGTGAAGCATGATGGTGGCAGCATCATGCTGTGGGGGTGTTTTTCAGCTGCAGGGACCGGACGACTGGTTGCAATCAAGGGAAAGATGAATGTGGCCAAGTACAGGGATATCCTGGACGAAAACCTTCTCCAGAGTGCTCAGGACCTTACACTGGGCCGAAGGTTTACCTTCCAACAAGACAATGACCCTAAGCACACAGCTAAAATAATGAAGGAGTGGCTTCACAACAACTCCGCGACTGTTCTTGAATGGCCCAGCCAGAGCCCTGACTTAAACCCAATTGAGCATCTCTGGAGAGACCTAAAAATAGCTGTCCACCAACATTTACCATCCAACCTGACAGAACTGGAGAGGATCTGCAAGCAGGAATGGCAGAGGATCCCCAAATCCAGGTGTGAAAAACTTGTTGCATCTTTCCCAAAAAGACTCATGGCTGTATTAGATCAAAAGGGTGCTTCTACTAAATACTGAGCAAAGGGTCTGAATACTTAGGACCATGTGATATTTCAGTTTTTCTTTTTTGATAAATCTGCAAAAATGTCAACAATTCTGTGTTTTTCTGTCAATATGGGGTGCTGTGTGTACATTAATGAGGAAAAAGAACTTGATTTTAGCAAATGGCTGCAAGATAACAGAGTGAAAAATGTAAGGGGGTCTGAATACTTTCCGTCCCCACTGTAAGTATGAGTCTGTTTACTGGCACAGGTCAGCTCAGTGAGTACTGTTCCAGACATTCACTACCAAACTCCCATAATTCCCCAGTCTTCCAGGACAAGAACCGCCCTTGTTCTGCCACATGTGTGATGGGCTCACTGTCTTTGCCAGAATTCTGCACAGAGCCTCAAGTTCCTTTCAACACCCCCCACCCATTATAGGTCTGCGTTCTCCTTCACACAGTATATAAATTTTTTTTTTTTTTTTAAAACTTCTTCTTTTTCTAGTTATTCCTGTTGAGCAGGTTTATATATAGGACTTTGTAAGCAACTGCTTTTGTTCAGAACAGCTTGCAATGGGCAATTAAGGGACTTTTTTTTTTTTGTAAAACCCGAGCCCTGAGATCTTTATCCCTTTGTTACGACAGACCGTGCACATTTAGTTTACAACTGATGTTAACATCTGCCAGCACTGTACAGACAGAGTTCATTATGGTAAACATAAAGTTTAGATATGCTTATTGTGTGGTTACATTGGTCCAAAAGCTGGACCCATGTAAATCTGTATCTCCTGCCTGAGGGACTGCGGTAGATGGTTGCTGCTACTACAGTAATTGTCACCATCTTCCGGGATCTGTTCCGTTCAGTTTCCCTCCTATATACTGATTATTTTTCATTGAATACAAGGCGTTCTCTGGATGTGGTAGAGATTGATGTCACTGCCATATTTTTCCCCTCATCCAATCAGAACGCCTTGTATTAAAGAAAATACAAGGCATTTTGTAAATGTTTCCATACCGAGCAAGCAACTCTGTGGTCACCATGCAGAAGGGAAGTCACTGGGCACAGAACCCAAAAGACTGCAGCAGTCAATGTAGTAGCTGCAACTAAGGCAGAGATCATCACCTTTCACAGTGATCCCTCAGGTCCAGGATGTGCATACTAACATTGGACCAATATAAATACGCAATAAAGACCATGCCTGGAGTTTTCTGCACATTTTCTGCAAATAAAGCAGCAGGGTTTTTTATTTATATTTTTTTAAAGTATGCGATGTGCTAAGGTCAATTTCAATCCATGTATGGGCAGGTTGAATGTACCAAAGTCGATCTATCAATCAGCTTGTGTAAAACCAGCCTGTTGGATTTTTGGCATGTGTTTTATTGCCGGCAGCTTTACCCACCAGTAGTAATCGTGTTCTGCCAGCATGAGGATCTCCATACCCCAACATGGACTGTGTTGAATCCAGCTAATTTTCTTACCTTCTGACTTTAGAACCACTTTAAGGCAGCACATAGCTGGTGGAAGATTGTGTGGGGCAAATACAGTGTGACATAAAAAAAAAAAAATTTGTGTATATATATATATATATATATATATATATATATATATATATATATATATATATATGTGTGTGTGTGTGTGTGTGTATATATTCAGCAATTGCCATTTTATTCCCTAGGTTCTCTGCTAATATATATATGTGTGTTTGGGGGTTCCAAGTAATTTTCTAGCAAAAAATATTGATTTTTATCTTTAAGTATCAGAAAAAGATTTAGACTTTTAAGTGGTTAAACTTCCTGCATTTACAGGTTGTTGAAAACTTGGCAGACTGCCCAGAGTATTTATTTATTTACACAGAAGTTTTATCCCTTTTCTTCTTAGAAGGAAGCTTAGTTACAATGTTTCAAGTTAAAGACTTGGCAGACTGCCCAGATGCTTTCTTTTGACAGTTGAGTGAGCAGATAGTCTCTCCACTTGCTTATATGAGAAAATCTGCAGGAGAGATCGTCAGGGGGGGTGAATTGAGATCAGGATTTTTTTTAACGATTAATTGTGCAGCTCTAATACTTGCCTGAGGTCCATCTCAACCCAGTGATGTTGCACGATGTTGCTGCCTAGGACTCTCCATTTGGCTGAGACAGCAGCCACCATTGGCGCCCATTGCTGTCCAAGTCGGTAAACCAATGAGTAAGGGGGTGGGCCCCAACCGTGGCTCTGTGTCTGAATGGACACACTGAGCCTCGGCTCGGGTGTCCCCTTAGCAAGCTGCGTGCCGTGGGGACACTCAGCAGGAGGGAGGGGCTGGGAGTGCCGCCAAAGGACCCGAGAAGAGGATGATCGGGGCTGCTCTGTGCAAATCCATAGCAGGGAGGTATAACATGTTTTGAAATTTTAAAAAAACTTTACTATTTTAAGTCTAGTACACATGGTGTGTGTGTGTGTGTGTGTGCTGACTGAAAAAAAACTGAAGAGCTTTGGAGATCCTGCACTAACAATCCGATGTTGGTACAGCGATCTCACCTCTGAACTATTGTGTTCTGACAGGCAACCTGGGGCCCTCCAGCTGTTTAAAGTACATTTCCCATAAGGTATTGCAAGGCTGGCAGTTACAATTACTCCCAGAAGCATGATGGGACTTGTAGTTCTGCAGCAGCTGGAGGGCCCCAGGTTGCATACCCCTGGTCTATATCCATATATAAAGAGAGACAGAAGCTTTAGGCTGGCCATACACTGATCGAAATTTAGCCGGTTTGGCCGAATTTTGATCCATGCATGGGCAGGAAGGTTGATTAACTTCTGTACAGCTGCCCTGTTACATTTTCCACACTCGATCAGTGCTGCCAGCTATAGCCTGCAGTGCTGATCACTGTATTCTGATGGTGGGGAAATCTCCCTGCTGACAGAATTTGTGTGTGTGTGTGTGTGTGTGTGTGTGTGTGTGTGTGTGTGGTCATGTCAATGAAATGGTTGAATAAAAAAAAACTGATGGGCTGCTTTAGTGATCGTTTGCTAAAACACTTGCATTATCTGTAGTTGACTTGTAGGGTATTTTCTTTTCCTGTAAACACACATCTACTAAAACCAGAATTACTAAAAGTGCTAGAAAGAGTTTGTACCTTTTTCATGTATCCTCTCCTTTGTACATTACCTTCCAAAGTTCAGTCTGAAGGCCCTTTTTATATTAGTAGGGCAATTGGGAAAATCCCTTCTACTAGTAAACACTTTCAGAGTACAGAGGGCACAGCTGCGATTTACAGTCTATTTATCAAATGCTTATGAACTTTGAGTCTGTGTTTGGGATAAGACTTTCTATTCCAGATCATTTCCTGAGTAATAAACTACCCAATGTCTGTCTGGATATAAATATTTGCGTTCAGTTCCTCCGAGTTTACTGCAGGTTACTAGACAGGCTAGTAAAGTATTTCAGGAATTCCTGTTATACCAATAGCATACACTAGGTGGGGCAATATGAACGCAGCTTCCACTTGAGGAACGTTGTGCTCTGTCATCTGACGTTTACCTTTTTTTATTAGGCATTTTTGTTTTGTGTCTTTATTGTTTCATTGATGGAAAAGCTGGTATCAAAGGCTTTGGATTTTTTTTTTTTTTCCCCCTTTTTGTAAACTTGCTTAAGTGCAAATGCCTACTCATTTTTGTGCCTTCCTGGTTTTAAAGTCCCTTTCATTTGTATTGATTGGTAAGGAATACTGATCTACTGAACTGGACCTTTTGGTGTCATCTGTACTGTAATGCCGCGCGTACACACGATCAGGACTTCGGTCGGCAAAAGATGTGATGGCTTTTCCGACGGGATTCCGCTCATGCTTGCCTTGCATACACGGTCGCACAAGTTCGCTGAACTTTCGACCGTCAAGAACACGGTGACGTACAACACTACGACGAGCCAAGAAAATGAAGTTCAATGCTTCCGAGCATGCGTCGAATTGTTTCCGAGCATGCGTAGGAATTTTGCGCGTCGGAATTGCTACAATCGCATTTTTGGGTAGGAACTTTTTCCGACCGAAAAATTGAGAACATGTTCTCAATCTTTTGCTGGCTGGAATTCGGCCAGCAAAAGTCTGATGGAGCATACACACGGTCACGTTTTCTGACCAAAAGCTTTCATCTCTTTTGCTGGCCGAATTTCCGATCGTGTGTACGTGATTTCCGATCGTGTGTATGTGGCATAAGGTCTCATGCACGCTGGATGTTGTGGTCTCTTGGTCTCTCCTAGATGCCTTTCTTACAGGCAGCAGTGGTTTGGCAGAAAAAAACAGTTGCCGCTTGTAAACTCGCATAACGCATTTAGGCGCATCAAGTGGTTGAGTGTTTTAATTCATTTAATTGGCCAGAATAATTTAATTCTGTTTTTATATTTTGCAAAATCAAAAAACTCCCAAATATTTTAACAAAAAATACGTTCATAATTAAGTTTAGGTCAAACTATTCTGTTAATTTCTTTAGTGAAAATAACCCAGATTAGTGTTATTGGAAAGTTGGTCCACAAACTATGATTTATTTATCTATCCTGATGTACTGACACCCCATCTCATTTTTCTTTTTGGAAAATGAATGAAAAAAATGTCACCAGTGCAGTACTGCAGCATCATAGAACTGGTGTGGCAGTGATCAGGGACACTTACTGGTGAAAGAATTAAAGAACTAAAAAAAAAAAAGATTTTTCTTTTAACCCGCTTCCATACCGGGCCTATTCTAGCCATCCACTCGTACATGTAAAAATTGCTTTTTTTTTTTTTTTTTTTTTTTTTAGCAGAGACTCTAGGGAATAAAATGGCAATTGTTGCAACTTTCTACATCACATGGTATTTGCACAGGAATCTTTCAAAACTATTTTTTTTTTTTTTTTTGGTGTGGAAAAAACGGTTTCATGAATTAAAAAAAAAAATAGTAGCCCAATTGTTTTGTATAATGTGAAAGATGTTATGCCGAGTAAATAGATGCCCAAAATGGCAAACTTTAAAATTGCGCACACTCGTGGAATGGCGTCAAACTTTGGTACTTGAAAAAAAAAAAAAATCTCCATAGATGTTGCTTTAAAAAATTTTTTTACAGGTTGCCAGTTTAAAGTTAGAATTGGGCTAGAATTGTGTGTGTGTGTATATGTATGTATATGTATGTATGTGTATGTATATGTAAGTATGTATTTGTATGTGTGTGTGTATATATGTATATATATATATATATATATATATATATATATATATATATATATATATATATATATATATATATATATATATATATATATATATATATATAATATATATTATAATTTTTCTTTCTATTACAAGGAATGTGAACATCCCTTGTAATGGGAACAGTGCGTGACAGATCCTCTTTATGGACATCTCTCCTCCAGGCTGGAAAGGCCAAGATAAAAGAAAGTCTCGGCCTTTCTTTCCAGCCAAGTCCCCCGCTTTGTTTACATCTGCCGACCCGGACATGACATCATAACATCGCGTCCGGTCCTCCGAGGGTCATAGATGACTGGGGACCATCTGATCATCTTTCGATGGCAACCGATTCGTTCTCCGGCATACAGGCGAGCCTGGACCAGAGGCACCGGAGAAGAATGTCCCCTTCCGCCACCTTTAAGAACAATCAAGCGGCTGAACTGCCACTATGATTGTTCTTACGGTGCACAGTATCGCCGGCTGAAAAAGATCTTGAATTGGTGCCTGTAGCTGTAGGCATCATTCAGCTATCCCCACTCCAAGTCCATGAGGTCATATGACGTCATTGGGCCAGAAGCTGTTAATCGCATTGTGACCAGAGCAATACAGTGTTACTAGATTAACACTGTACTACTCTGGGGAAAGTGATCAGGATTTTTATTTATTGCACATCGAGGCTTATACCAGTGCATTTCATTGGTATAAGCAACCATTTTTACTGAATGAAACTGATTTATTCAGTGTTTACTATTGTGATTAGCTGCAGCTAATCTCAGTACAGAGAAGTCTATACAGTCTATACTATGTGATCACTGTGACCAATCAAAGGTAACAGTTGTACACAGTGAATGGCATAAGGCAGCCATTCATTGTGTACAATTTGTCATGTGATCTGTGAATTGTCACAACGATCACATGGTACCTGCAGTGTGCTGGTATGCTGATTAGTCATCTGCTATGTCCAATGGACACAGCCAGTGACAGATTGCACCGGAGCGCAGCCCGTGGCGAGTTCTGGGGGGGAAAACCTATGACTTCGATCCGGAATGACAAATGTCCCACCCAGCCATCCTATTACAATAGGCTGGGTGGGAAGTGGTTAAGTTGGACATAATCTTTTTATAGTGTAGATTGTATGTATGAATATTTGTATTAAAAAATTCAATGACTTGAGTGTTCAAAAGTACTTCATGTAATTTGCTGTTAGCATTCGATTTTTTGCGTAAATGGACTTCCCAGATAAAAGGCACATATGGTGTACTGTTAGAAATGTAGTCGATCAAAGGAAGAAAAAATTTTCAAATTACCAAAAGCATTGGGGGAATCTTCCTTTACACACAAATGACCTTTTAATGACATCCCAACCTTAGTATGTAGGGTTTGATATTGAGTTGGCCCACCCGATGCAGCATAACAGCTTCAATTCTTCTGGGAAGGTGGTCCACCAGGTTTAGGAGTGTCTATGGGAATGTTTGACAATTCTTCCAGAAGCACATTTGTGCGGTCAAGCATTGATGAACGAGAAGGCCTGGCTCTTGGTCTCTAACTCTAATTCATCCCAAAGGTGTTCTATTTTGTGCTTGCTTCGGCAGCACATATACTAAAATTGGAACGATACAGAGAAGATTAGCATGGCCTCTGCGCAAGGATGACACGCAAATTTGTGAAGCGTTCCATATAAAAAAAAGTGTTCTATTGGGTTGAGGTCAGGACTCTGTGCAGGGCAGTCAAGTTCCTCCACCCCAAACTCACTCTAGTCTTTATGGACCTTGCTTTGTACACTGGGCCAAATCAGTTGGAGGAGGGGCATTATGGTTGTGGGTTTTTTTTTTTATGGGTTGGGCTTAGTTCCAGTGAAGGGAACTCCTAAGGCCTCAGCATACCAAGACATTTTAGACCATTTCATGCTCCCAACTTTGTGGGAACGGTTTGGGGGATGGTCCCTTCCTGTTCCAGTGCACAAAGCAAGGTCCATAAAAACATGGCTGAGCGAGTTTGGGGTGGAGGAACTTAACTGGCCTGCACACAGTCCTGACCTCAAGACTTCATGACTATACCTCGCGTGTAGTGCGATCGATTTACATATGCGTGGGGAAACAAAGACTCTTTAAAATTAATTACTGCATCCTCATTGTTATCACAAGGGATGAATAACATCCCTTGTGATGGCGTGAGCCATGACCAGTCCTGTTGAGACCTGCGCTTGTGCAGTTTACTGCCTTTTTTAATTTTTTTTTTTTTTTTTTTTGCCATATGGGGGGGGGGGTACTGGTTAGTTAACACCTATGTATGCACCTCAAGTGTTGCATTTCTTTCTCTCTCTCTCCCCGCACTTGTAGTACATTAACACTTGCCTGTCAGTATGGACAGAAGATTCAAGAAGTGGCTGCAGAAGCCCCAGCCATTAACTGATCATGGGTGCAATGCTTCGCAGGCTAGTGTGCAAAAAAATGCACTTTTTTTTTTTCCTGCAAATTGAGCATTTGTTAATTTTTTTTGTTTTTTTTGTTTTGTTTTTGTTTTGTTTTTCTAAATGGTAGACTTGCCGTTTTTTTAAATGTAAAATTGTGTGCACAGGATAGCCTGCAGGGGGAGCTGCTGTACAGATGTTCTTGGCATTTGTTACACATTACTTGCATTCTGGTAGAGAAGAATTGTTAGAACAGGTGTTACATGTTACACACAATGTGGCACTACTCCCTTAAGCCCTGGTTCACACTGGAGCATTTTGACATGTGATTTAACATGTCAAATCAGCAGCAATTGCCATCAATAGCACCGTCCTAATCAGTGCGGCGCTGCACTGATTTCAAAAAGTAGTCTCTGTACGATTTGTGATTTGTGCAGACGTCTCTGAAATCGGGAATAAAGTCGTGCGAGTTCAGCTGAACTTGCATGGCTTCATTCCTACAGCTCCGTGTGAACCTGGGCTAAAGCACAACCCTGGAAAATTGAACATTCGATGGTGATGGAGGAATCCTCCCCGCTGAGCCATTGTGTTCTGACAGCAGGGAGACTACCCCCGCCATCAGAACCCCCGCCATCAGAACCCCCGCCATCAGAACACACTAATCAGCATTGCAGGCTATAGCTGGCGGAACTCATCAAGCAGGGAAAATCCAACAGGCTGGTTGTCCGAAAATCAATCACAAAAAAAAGTTACAAAAAATTACAACTTTAAAAAAAACTCACCATGCCTTTTACTAAATACCTTGGACTGTCTGCTTTCCAACAAGGGGTCATTTGGGGAGTATTTGTACTGTTCTGGCGTTTTCAGGTCTCAAGAAATGAGATGGGCTCTAAGTACATTGGGACTGATCAATTTTCAGATATATACCATAGTTTTTGGACCCTATAGCCTACAGACTAAATGCTGATCTGGGTTATTTTCACCAAGGAAATGGAGCAGAATACAGTTTGGCCTAACCATATGAAGAAAAATTAGCAAATTTTTATAGCCAAAGCGTGTGTGGTGTGTTTGTTTTTTTTTTTTTTTTTTGCATTGCACGGACATCGCATGTGATCAGCACAGCACATAAAAGTGTCCTACTTCATAGTTCCACGGTGTTGCATGACTGTGCAATTGCCATTCCAAGTGCGACAGCCTGCAGTGTGGCTTTTACAAAGTAAGGGCTGATGCACACTGGTGTGTAGGGGCGTATTTCAGAGCCATAGGTGTAGCATACAACCATCTGTACAAATGAATGACCGGATACAGCTGTATGTGGGTATACGCTGGTCCTAGTGTAAACATTCCCATGGCTACATTTTTATGCCGCCACAATACCCACTTTAAATAAAGTTCCTTAAAGGCACACTACAACCAAAATGTAATAACTAAAGTACCAAGACACTTCTCAAAGCCAACAATTCGTTTTTCAGATGTGCCTTGGGATTTGAATGTGATGGATACAGGAGTGAGAGGAAGAAGCACATTTCCAGTGACCCTGTGAGAGGCTCTCTGGATTCATGCTGCCTTGTGCACACGTCTGTACAGGGGCCGCAGAGACTCTTATTGCTCTCCTGGGACATGCAGATGCGGCTGTAAACAGTTATTTGCTGGGGGCTGCGTAAAGCACCCACCAGGATGTTTGTGCCGCACATTGTATGCATTTGGAGCATGCGCTCTTGCAAGTGCTTTACTGAAGCCCTGGTGCACAACTGCGTACAGTTGTATCCAGAGTGGCTTTGTTTAAATGGCTAGTAAAAAGCTTGATTTTAATCATTTCTTTTTAACCACTTAAGGACCGAGATTTGGTGTTTACAAGTTAAAAACAGTGTTTATTTTATTTTTTTATTTTTTTTGCTTGAAAATGACTTGGAACCCCAAAACATTATATTTTTTTCTAACACCCTAGAGCATAAAATGGCGGTCGTTCCAATACTTTCATTCACACCGTATTTGCGCAGCGGTCTTGAAAGCGCAATTTTTGGAAGAAAAAATAAGAAAACAGTAAAATTGGCCCAATTTTTTTTTATATTGTGAAAGATAAAGTTACGCCGAGTAAATTGATACCCAACATGTCACGCTGCAAAATCGTGCCCACTCATGGAATGGCGACAAACTTTTACCCTTGATCTCCATAGACTACGTTTAAAAAAAATTCTACACGTGGCATGTTTTGCGTTAGAGGGGTTCTAGGGCTAGAATTATTGCTCTCGCTCTATCTCGGCGATACCTCACGTGTGGTTTAACCAGTTGCTGCCCGCCGTCATATGATCATCAGTGTTGCCCATCTGTACCGCCTATCCATGCCGCCTCTCAGTGCCCATCAGTGCCACCTAACAGTGCTCATCAATGTCACACATCAGTGCCACCTATCAGTGCCCATAAGTGTGGCATATTAGTGCTGCCTAATCAGTGCCTATCAGTGCCACCTCATCAGTGCACATCGGTGAAGGCGAAAAATTACTTGGTTACAAAATTCACTTACAGAAAAAAGTAAACTTTTTTTTTTTTTTCCAAAATTTTTGGTCTTATTTTTTACAAAAAAAAACAAAAACCCAGCAGTGATTACATACCAGCAAAAAAAAAGCTCTATTTGTGTGAAGAAAATGATAAAAAATTTGTTTGGGTACAGTGTAGTATGACTGCGCAATTGTCATTCAAAGTGCGACAGCGCTGAAAGCTGAAAAAATGGCTTGGGCAGGAAGGGGGTGTTCGTGCCTGGTAGGCAAGTGGTTAAACACAGTTTTCATATGCGGGGGTGCTGATTGGGGCTAGGGAAAAAATCAATTCAAATCTTGAATCGAGTTGAGAGGTCAAATCAATTCAAAATTTAAAGCGGGGTTCCACCCAAATTTTGAACAATATCTGTATGTATTCTCTTCCTTGCCTAGATGCTGACATGCCGTTTAAAAAAATTTAAATCGCCGTAATTACCTTTTTTATTTTTCTATTCTTCTTTGCACTTCCTGGTTCTCCTCCCGTGGGAGTAGGCGTGTTTCTAGCCTCTCCCAGACTCCTGGGAGCTAGTCTCAGGCTTCCCAGGATGCCACTGAGCATGTGCGGGAACGAGTGGTGAATGCTGGGAGCACAGCATTCACCACATCCAGGAAATAAATGCTTGTGGGCTTCAAATGCCCACAATGAAGATGGAAACTGCCTGCAGTGAATAATATAAGTTATTCTTTCCGACGAAATCTGACACAGGCGGACATATTACACACAATATATGAGTATGTAATGCTGAGAAGAAAAGTTTTTGTGAATGAACTAAAAAAAAAGATAGGTGGACCCCCGCTTTAAGCAAATCGATTTAGATTTTCTTTTTCTTTTTTCACCGCGCCGGTCCCGAGGATCTGCGAGCAGAAGTTATTAGGTGAGGCTTCGGCCTAGTCCGCGAGGCCGGATGCTGCGGACTAGGCCGGATGCCGCAGCCTCGCCTAAACTCTTGCGCGGTGTCCAAAAAAAAACTTTATTCAAATCGTGAATGGAATTTTTTTTTTTTTTTAATCTCCCAGCTCTAGTGCTGCTCATGTATGCGTTTGCTTATGCACGCGAGCTCGGCAGGCCAGGGTGTGTGTTTTTGTTTGTTTTTTTTGTTTGTTTTTTTTTTGTTTTTTTTTACACTTCTCAAAAAAAATTGTTACTTTTATTCCTATTACAATAAATGTAAACATCCCTTTTAATAGGAAAAAAGCATAACAGGACCTCTTAAATGAGATCTGGGGTCAAAAAGACCTCAGATCTCATATTTACATGCAATAAAAAAGTAATTTTGTAACCAGTCTCTAAGGACACTTTCACACTGCCAGTGCGTCGGCGGTAAAGCGCTGCATTCTTTAGCGGCGCTTTTAATGTAATTTTTGTACCACTTTTTGGCCGTTAGCAGGGCACTTTTAACCTCCGTTAGTGGCCGAAAAAGGCTTAAAACCACCCGCAGCGCTGCCCATTCTTTTCGATGTGCAGGGGTGCTTTAGGAGCGGTGTATTCACCGCTCCTACAGTGCTGCAAAGAAGCTGCTTGCAGGACTTTTTTTTTTTTTTTTTTGACGTCCTGCCAGAGCAGCTCCCTGGTGTAAAAGCACTATGGCTTTCACACTGGGATTGCAGATGAGGCTTTTTACAGGCGCTATTTTTAATGCTAAAGCGCCTGAAAAACTCCTCCGGTGTGAAAGGGGTCTAAGAGCTATGGGCGGAAGTGACGTTTTGACATTTCTGCCCTGCAGTGGTATAGAAATGGGTGGGGGCCATCTTTCCCTCACTCTTCTCCATACCACAGATGTGACCCGATCGCCTCCGCCGCTATCAATGGCTCTGGTAAGTGGTGGAGGGCACCAGAGGGGACCTCTCCCGCCGCTGAAAAGTGATCTTGCGTCAAATCCGATGCAGAGACCACTTGTGCGAAAGCGGACCGCCAGCTTAAGAGGAAACCGGGTCCAAAAGCATTTTATTTTAAAAAAAGATTTTAAAAAAATCCACTTTAAATCAAAATCGTGTGGGTATTTTTTTTTCTTTCCACCCTTGTTGCATCGTCTAAAATGACACTTTTTTTTTTTTTTTTTTTTTTTCCCTCTGTTAAATAAAAAAAGGTGCACGCTGTCTTTAATCCTCACTTTTTATTTTTTCCTGCTGCAATCTACCTTCCTGGTAAAGGGTGGCTACATTAGGTCCCAAGATGGGCTAGGACTATGAGTGTTCTTAGGACAATGCACGTGGCTGCAATTGAAGTTGCTTGTGCCAAACAAAAGTGAGAGTGAAAAGGAGAGGTTCAGAAGCTCACGGAGGATTTTACAAGGAGGCAAAAAAAATATTTCATAAAAAAAAAAAAAAAAAAAAAATCCAATTTTTATATCCCTGACTATGCTAAACTGCTTTAAGTGGATATTTGGTTGCTATGGGTCACAGCATGCAACACCTTTTATCCTTTGTGCTGCGATATTAAATAAGGTTTTGTGGGTTTCTACATAAAGCTATTAATTCCCACCAGTGTGATTGCTGATTTCGATCTTCCCTGTGATGACTCAACTGCATCTGTATAAACATCTGCAAGCTCTCAGTGAGGTCTCTTCCTAACAAACCACATCCTGGTGTGAGCAGACACAATAAAAAATCCCCTGTACTGCCGGCCAGATCAGCCCCTCAATCTCCGACATGATACACAATGCAGAGAGCACAGAGCTCAGTGCACAGCTTGCTATTGCCACGTTTTGCATCACCCCCGGGACATAGATTTTCTTAGCTCCATACACAGGGGTCTGACAGTCATGTAGTACATTTATCTTTGCCCAATGAAGAAATCATCTTGCATTAGTTGTGTCATTCTAGACACCTTGTGGAATAAGGTCACAGCTGAATATTAAGTGGGATGTAACTAAGCTTACATTTGTCTGTTTTGTCCAGGGGGGAGCTATTTTAAGTAAATCAGAACAAGCATTGGCTAGACTAATAGATTTTCCAGCAAGTTGGTAACTTTCTTTTTTTGAGATAATGCTATATTGGTTATGGGCAAAGGCAACTGTCCAATCAGTTGTAGAGGTTCGTGTTTAGTGAACTGACCCTTTAAAGCCCTGGTGCCTGACCTGTGGCCCAAGGGCCACATGCAATCCTTTTGGCACTGTGTGGCCCTCTGGGCCCCTGCAGATGCTAATCCATGTTTCCCTATGGCTCGGTTTATAGTACTGCTTTAAAGCATATCTAATCCTAAAACATACATCTAACCAGGTGTTTTTTTTTTGTTTTTTTGTTTTTTTGTTTTTTCCAGGCTTTCCTTTATTTTTTTTCTCCTGGAGGTTCTGCTTGCAACGAGCTTATGTTCAAGGCTGACAGAGTTCACTCACTTTAATGAATGTATGGAGAAGCAACGTTGTTACCTTTTTTAGTTTGCTCTCCTGCTTTGGACTGCAAGCACCCCCCCCCTACTTGCCTCCATTACATGGGGGAGTTGGTCTGTAGATTAGATGATGGCTGGGGAGGGTTAATGCTTCGATCCAGTGATACAGAAAGTTGCTCTGGATTTCTGACTAGTAGCATCAACTGGTATTTTTCTGTACTTGCAGGAAATTTAGTCTGGCTGGAAAAGAAAACAAATGCAGCCACCATGTCTCTTAAGGGTTAGTAGGATGCAATATACAGTTGCATAGTTGATACGACTGAATTTAAAAACACCAGACCGTCCTGTTTAACCCATGTTGGGGGGGGGGAGGGGTCGTTTGTATTGTTACCATTTCCCATATCACTGTATATTGCGTTCACTAAGATGCCCATCTGAGTTTTTGTGTTTTTAAAGCGGAGTTCCACCCTGAAAACATTTTTACATCATCAGTTCTTTACTAGTATTAACAAACATTTGGATTAAAAAGTTATTCACCAGAAGGGAATTCCACATCCTTACTGTTTGAACAGTAAACAACTTCTGCTGTTTAAGGTTAAACCATTTCTCATCCAACTTCACTGTGAAGTGATTGGTTACGTGTCATCTTAACCTGTTCAGTGAACCTTTTTTAATCACAAGCTGATTGCGGCAGTAGCAGACCAAAGCTTGTGCAGGTTTTGTTTTGCTGACTTCAAAGTAAAATTAATGCGGCAGCTCCAGAACTGCCAATCACTTTCCAGAGCTGGCAGCGGGTCCAGCGAGGCAAATCAATGCCTTGATCTTGCATGCAAGCAGTGAAACCGGAAGTGATGTCACTTCTGGGTTCAGATGCTACATTACTGGTAAGTACAGCCCAGGGACATGGCTAACCAAGCTGATCTGTGGTTGGTTAGATGGATGAAGGGCAGGGGAGGCATTGGGGTTTAAACCCCAATGTTTCCATAAAGAGTATTTGTCACCTGCCCATTGCTATCACATAAGTGTTTATTTATTTTTACTTGTTTGCCATCACAAGGATTTAATAAAGTAAAAAATAAAATTGCCATAACCCCCATTGCCCTGCACACCTGCACAAACGCAAGCCCAGGGTTGCGCACACTCATGTAAACTGCAGTCGCACCGCACATGTGACATATCGCTGCGAACGTTAAAATGAGAACAATAATTCTAGCAAAGGGTTGCTAGTTAACTCTAAACTGATGAGCTGTTAAGGCTTTTAAACCGTCGCCTATGGAGTTTTTGGGCACCATCGTTTTTGGCCATATCACAGGCGCACACACTTCTCCATTTACTCAATGAAACCTTCTCTTAGGCCCCTTTCACACTGAGGCATTTTTCAGGCATTTTAGCGCTAAAATTACTGCCTAAATACCGCATGAAAAACGCCCTCCATGTATCTCAGTGTAACCTTTCACACTGAGGCGTTGTGTTGGGTGTGCGTTAGAAAAAATCCTGCAAACAGCTTTTTTGGAGCATCTTTGGGGCGCATAAAACGTCTATCCCAATTGAAATGAATGGGAAACGCTTTAAAACCACCCAGAAACTGTGGGGAAGGTCACATGACCACATGGTCAGGTTTGCTAACGCTTAAAAAACGCTATAAAAACGCAATTAAAAAACATGGACGTTACTGCGTTTTACCGCGTTAGCGGTAAAAATAGCGCTAATAACGCTCATCGTTTTTACAACGCCTCAGTGTGAAAGTAGCCTTATATTTTAACTAAAAATGGGTATTGGGTTTTTTTTTTTGTTTTTTTTTCGCACTAAAATTTATTATTTTTTCTGAAAATTTGTGTTTTAATAAACAGTTGTGCAAATATGTGACATAAATTTGCAACGATCACCTTTTTATTCTACAGGGCCTTTCAGAAAATGTATAATATTCTAGGGTTTAAGCAATTTTGTTGCCAAAAATTAAGATTTTTTTTTTTTTTTACATGTATTTGAAAATTTAGCCGAACTGGTTAAGCGAATGGAGACTGATTTGTTTTCCCTCCTGTGCTAGAAACCCCATTTAGATATTTTTATATTGCTATCATGTCTCCTTTCAAGCATATCTTTTCCAGGGAGAATACACTTCTTCTTTTTTTTTTTTTTTTTTTTTTTTTTTTTTTTTTAATCATTTTTGGTTAGTTTTGCTTAAATTTTTAGTGTTTTGCTTTTTAAACATCTTCATCTGTGTGGAGCTGTAGCTGCCTCACATTGTTTGCTAAGACCAGGAACTGAGTAATACCATGACAGATGATCAGTCAGCTCTGTCCGCTCGCAGCAAAGGCCAGTAACTGTTGGCCATCTCTCTGCTCCTAGAGCACTCACTGGAGGGATTGGCTGGGGAGGGGACAGGCGTGGCTGAGTCTGGCTCTTAGCTGTGTGCTAAAAGGTGAAGCCAGCAGTTGGGCAGTGGAGTGTATCCTGACAATATTGTTGGTATCCTTCTGGATACTGATCTTTGACCGCATCTGTTGGAGTTTATCTCTAATGGCAGGTGCTGAAATTATACACTGAGCTGCGTTTGATACCCCCCCCCCCCCCTCTTTCTTTTTTTTTTTTTTTTTTAATATACTTTAATCAAGGGTACTCGTTCGTCATCCTTGCACACACATGTGCAAGCAGCCTGAATCTTCATCCCACATTCAGTAAGTTGTTTCAAATGTAACAATATGGCTATTCAATATTGGCCTTGTATCAGTAAAAGACGTGTTGCTTTTTACAAACTGCCTGCAGTCATAATGGCAGAAACACCGTATTATAGCTTTTTCATTGAAGCAGCAAAATACAATACACTTTATCAAACCAATCTTTTCCTTTGTTATACTGGATAGTTGGAGAGGTAATCTATTGTCAGTATTTAGTTGTATTCATTGCATGTAAGGCCAGTGTTCTAGCTAAGCTCTCACCATGTTAGACAATGTTCAATGTCTATAAAATGTCTCGCTGACTGCGGGAAATCACACAATTTCATTCCCGCATGTTAGTCCCGACTTCGGGGGCGATTTCAGAGACATCTGTGCGGGTTTCTGCACAGATGTCAATGGAAATTGCACCCCGAAATCTCAAAGTAGTACAGAAACTACTTTTGGGAATCGGTGCCGCGCCACAAATGCCGGAAATTGCCGCCGATTTGACATGTCAAATCACATCAGTGTGAACCAGGGCTAAAGGTGGAAACCGTTCTGAAATGATTTAACTCTTTTGTGTCAATTTTTTACATCACAGAAACCTGACATTTTTTACAGGGGTATGTAGACTTTTGATAACCACTGTATCTTATAGCAGCTTTTCTTAATCTGTTTACCTTAGAGGAACCCTTAAAAATTTCAGGTCACAAAAACTAAAGCTAAAACCAATTTATTGGGGATCTGGGGGAAATACCCCTTTTTATTCTGACTTCTGCTGTCAAGGAGGCATTATTCCCACTAGCTACCAGGGTACCATCTTTACAGAGCTAAAAGTTGGTGTTTTGTATGGCTAGCTCTGCCAAGTGTTGGCCACAGAGTAAAGAACCCCTTGGACCCTCCAGAGGAACCCAATTTCAGAAAGGCTGTCTTGGGCTTCATGTACATCCTGCCTACAATAGTGGTGGGAAAACGCCCCAAAATTGTGCCGTATTTTTGTTTGCTTCCTGTGGCCGGCAGTTAAAACATTCCTATCCTGAATGAGATTTTTGTGTGTGTTCAGGAGAGGCAGGTTGAGGCTCTCCTAACCGCAGCAGCTCCTAAACTCTAATGCTGCATACACACGTCGGAATTTCCGTCAAAAGTGTGATGGGAGCTTTTGGTCAGATATTCCAACCATGTGTATGCTCCATCCAACTTTTTCTGTCTGAATTTCCGCCAGCAAAAGATTGAAAGCTGGTGCTCTATTTTTCCGACTAAAAAAGTTTGACGGAAATTCCGTTTTTCTGTATGCAATTCCGACGCGCAAAACATGCATGCTCCGGAAGCATTGAACTTAATGTTCTCGGCTCGTCGTAGTGTTGTACGTCACCGCCTTCTTAACGGTCGAAAGTTCAGAGAACTTTTGTGTGACCGTGTGTATGCAAGGCAAGCTTGAGCGGAATTCCGTCGGAAAAACCATCCAAGATTTTTCCGACGGAAATTCCGCTTGTGTGTACGGGGCATTGGTCTTGTGTACATGGACACACAGGCTTTTATGGAGTTGCCAAAAACTCCTAAACTCAATTTTCGGAGCTGCTGGTGTACATGAAGCCATAGACTGCCTGTCTAGTAGGGTTCTGTTACTGGACAGAAAGGAAGTAAGAAACTTCTCATTCCTGTCCCATTTGCACCAGAGGTATCACAAAGACAGGAAGTGAAGGGCAATTTTTCCAACAAGAACAATGAAAAACCTGGCAGAGGTCATAACCCCTCCCTCCAATCCCTCCAAAACTATGGTGACTAAGGATAACTGAACTGTAAATACAAACTGCCTAGCCATTCCAAATAAAAGCATTTGGCCTGCTGCAATCTTCACGGCCAATGGCTGAAATCTTCTTTCCTGTGGCTGCATCTGTGCAGTTGATCTCCAAAGACTTCTACGAGGCAGTCTCTAGTAGAGGAGATGGTTGGGGAGCTGGTTCCATAGATGTTTGTTAGAAATGACCATGCTGGTGTGACCAGTGGTCAAGATTTTACTGCTCCCTGACTGCCCACATAAAGCCTACAATACAGCCGGACCGGGCTGTTTACATGCTTTTATGCTTTGCGTCATGGCATGTTCAGTTGACAGATGGCACTGCCTTTCTAACTCGGCCATTCAAGCCCAGAGGGGGTTGCACTGCAATCGCAAGCCAAACCTATTGTCGCCATAACCTGAAAAGCGATCCAATGCAGATCATTTTCCGAGAATGGGAAAGTGTGAGCTTGGCAAGGGGCGGTGCAAGCACGATTGTCTACTTGGGTGAAAGTGCATTCTGCCAGCGTCACACGAGGGGGGAGTGCCACTCACACTCCTTGGTAAGCACCAGTCCTCCCAGCTCGCCGCTGTTCTGCAGCGGCTCCTCCAGATGGTGTCAGTGTTGAGTATCTGATGCCAGGAGGGGTAGCTGTGTCCCAGGCAGGTAGAAGATCTCCAGCTGTGGGCACAGAGCAGGGGGGGCTTCTTTAGCCTGACCGCCGCCTTCTCCTCCCTGGGCACCCTAACCTACCTCGCACAGCCATCTGTACTCACTATTCCTCATTGTAGCCTTGATGACAGCTGCCCACTTTTCCACCCTCCTGCATCCTTGCAGGTCCCCTCTGACAGTGGGACATGCAGACCGCCCCACCTGCCTACATCTCTCTCCTTGCTGGTAGCCTAGTAAACAGCAGGCAAACAAAACTTCCACACTACACCCTCTCACCTACTGGGGGCAACGTGTAAGTTTTAGTTTGCCTGCTGGGGGGCACAGAAGACCTAAGAATATGAATCTCCAGCAAGTGGCTGAGGATGAGGTTTTTACTGTCCCAGCACTCTTGGACGGCTGCGTATTCTGGTGCTGGCCCTCTGCTTAGCCTAGGGATATCTTTAGTGGTTAACTCCAACATAGGACAAAGGTTTTAAGCAGACCATCGCTGGATTGATATTTGGCCATTTCCAGCAGGGATTGGCTAAATTTCAATCCATTTATAGTAGAGATGCACCGGAATTACAGCAGCCGAAAATGGTGTGATCAGCATTTTGCTAAGAGAAAAAGGGGCGGAAAATGGCAAAGAAAACACGTGATTTTACCACAATTTTACGCTCAGCTTATGGTGTGTTTTTTGTAGGTCATGTGACTCAAGCTGCATCAAAAAACAAGGCGGGTGCGTTAATATTTTTGCTGCGTTTGCAATGTATTTCAAAGGTGAGGTGCGTCAGCCAGCCTGCCTTTCTCCAAGCTTTTTTTTTTTTTTTTTTAATGGACCAAAAATGCAGCAAGCAGAATTTTTAACACCTCAACAGACAAGTTTGAAGACTTGCATAGAATTTAGAGGGATACATTTTTCTTGAGCCTTTTTTGCTGACAACTGCATATAATTTGAAATCATGATATTAATTGAAGATTGAAGAAAAGAGTGTATGATTATATATATATATATATATATATATATATATATATATATATATATATATATATATATATATATATATATATATATATATATATATATTAAATACATTTTTTTTCAGCCAAGTGCTTCCTGCATTTTTGGTTTCAGCATCAAAATTTCCATTTGATGCACCTCCTAATTTATCGTCCGTTCCCATTTAGGATTAGTCAGCCTAGTGAGTGACTCCTCCCACACAGGATTGTTGGAAAGTGCGGGTTCGATCAGCGCATGCAGCCAATCGTCTGCAGTGAAGCACACTGGAGGAGTCCTGCTGTCAGAATGCAAGGTTACAGCAGAGAGTATCTCTTCATCCACCTAGATTATGTTGGCTGGGGGAATCCGTTCGGGGTCTTAATAATTTGTTGTTATTGTTATTATTATTATCATTATCAAATCTGACTGACCAAAAAAAACTCTGGTCAGCCTACGTATTTAACACACAGTTGTAGATGTGATGCCATATTGTCCCAGCAGCACTATCACACATGGTTGATTATAGCCTATAATATAACTTATGAAATGTTACTGGCTCATTATCTCTGTTGTAAATAAAACAATGCAGTCCTTGCAGACACTTTAATCTACTTGTGGTAGTATAAGTTTGTGCTGCCACTTTTTCTATCTGCATGCTTTTTGTTTTTGTTTGTCTAAGTAATCCCTGACATGGGTCTACCTGTGTGTCTGGGCTGGGACCGCTCTGCTTTGTGTCACCGCCTGCTCTGACAACAGGCTCTTGTGCACAGCCTCCTTTTACAAACACTGAGCCTTCTGGAGGCCTATCTTGTTCTGAATGTCCCTGAGAGGCTCCAGGGATTCACTGAGCATGCTCAGCCCCACTTGTCTGCTAGAGAGAGGAAGCTGACTTACATTGGAGTCATACCAAGCATAGGCTGCATGTCAGAGCAGTGAACTTGCAGCGGGGCTGTGAGAACTGACTGGCTTTGTCCTTAACACTTTTTATTTCTCTTTTTCTATTTCCTCCAATACTCTGAAAACCTGCAAAACGTGAACATTCTGGTGTAGCCGGAGACTCCACAGCGTTGCCAAGGCACAACCGTCATCGCTTGCTCGGAACGGATTCCCTGACTGTTTTTTTTTTTTTTTCTCTCCTCTTAATGTACTTTTCTCGGCTTTTGTTGTTGGAGGCTGGGCCTTTCCGTCTTGTGAAATCTTAGGGAGAGCCGGGAGCTGATCCCAAGCAGTCTGCCTCCTTCCTCTGTCCAGTTTTCTGTTAATTTTTATTTTTTTTTTGGTGGGAAAGCGAGAAAGCTGGTCTTTCCTGCTAACCCGATAAATGCTGTTTATGAAGATGGATCTGTTGAACTACCAGTACCTGGACAAGATGAACAACAATATTGGCATTCTGTGCTACGAAGGTAAATACTCAGCGCCGCTTGGAACAGTTTTATTTAATCGTACGTTATGGGAAAATCTAGGAGAGTTCAGCCTTTTTGTTTTTTTTATATATTTAACACATTCCATTTTCGTTTTATTACAGTATAAATTTGTCTCGTAAACCTGTTGTACATTTATTCACTTTTAAACGATCAGTTAAAAATCCCTAGGGAAAGTTATTTTTAATTGTTTTGTTGCTGTGTTTTTTTTTTTTTTTGTTTTTTTTTCTGTATTTTTATAATTTATTTTTTTTGACTTTTTATGTATTCTGTGTAGTTGGTTGCACCCTTCTGTTTTTTTTTTTTTTTTTTTTTTTTGTGTTTTTTATTTTATTTTTTTTTTGTTGTTTTTTTCTATGGTTCGTTTTTGAGTTTTGACTGTTTATTCTATGTTCATGTTTAACCCCCATAAAATGTCTGTGTTGTGACCATGTCCAGAGATATATGTTGGTGTATGAGAAAAGAGACTTTTTAAACAAGGTGTCGATTTTTGTATAATTCTGTGATTTGTACCAGGCATTGTGTAAGCCGTCCTGTGTGTAAATCTGAAATGCATTCAGCATGTATATATTACCGGATTGAGGCAAAAGGTTTGTTTCGCAGCTCTGTGAGAGGTCATAGATCACAATACTGAGCACAATCTCTCCTTTGTCTGGGCTCTAACTTCCTGTCCTGATCAGCCATTGAAGGATGTGTCCCACACACTAGTCCCTTGTGGAACGTACTATACAATGCTGTGCTGCCATATTTCTTTTTTTCTTTTTTTTTTTTTAACTTTGGAAATTTGCTGATGACTCTAGTTTTCACCTACTCTTTAACATTTGTATTTTCTTTGTGTGTTTCTCTTTGCTGCATAATTGTCCTTGCTAATCCTGGTTACCTAATTCCTTGGGAATTTTAATACTATTGAACTTTAGAAAACCGCTATCATGTTGCACTCTAAATTTTAACCATTTAATGATTTTAATTTCTAGTGTGTGTTTGTTTGTTTTTGTTTTTTTGTCTTTTTTCTTTTTGAAGATATAGATAGATCTCTCTCTATATATTATTTAGTTTGGCATCTCACCATATAGACACTAGAAACAGTTCTTGTTCTTGGACATACCAAATTTGAAATAAAATCACAATTTGTTAAAGTTACAAGTGTACATAAAATGCATGAACAGCTTTATGGTCATTCAAGACTTGTTGTTGTCACTCCTATGGTTGTTCCCAAATCTTATTCCTACATGTTTCGCCAAATGGCTTCCTCAGGGAAAAACGTGGTTTTGTGGCTACTTTATGAATGAACAGAAAGCAAATTGCAAACAAACAGTTGTTGCTTACTACTTTTGTACTTTATTACCCAGATGGGTCAGTCCTGCAGCATAGTGATAACTACATAATTTTTGTCTCCTTCAATAGAAAACATCAAGCTTCTTTTTTTTTTTTTTTTTTTTTTTTTTTTTTTGTTTAATTTAGGATTAGACAAAATTCCTTTATCACACTGGTCTGAGGATTGCTATGGGGTTTGCAAAAAGAATGTTGTAAATGCGTTATACCAATCTGGTTTGCTTTTATACTATTAGATGAAAAGCAAGAAATTCCAATTTTGTTCAGCAAGCATGCTACTAAAATCGCTAGCGATTGATTACTTAGGTCAGTGTTTGTCAACTCCAGTTCTCAAGGCGCCCCAACAGGTCATGCTTTCAGGATTTCCATTATATTGCACAGGTGATTTGATCAGTTTCACTGCCTTAGGAATTACCACAGCCGTTTCCTCTGAGGGAAATCCTGAAGACATGACCTGTTGGGGCGCCTTGAGGACTGGAGTTGAGAAACACTGACTTAGGCTATCAATTAATAGCTAAACCATTGGAACAAATGGCTCCCTGTGCTGTAGTGTGATCTCTTGATTCACCAGTTGAATTGATTGCTCCTACATGCTATTTGTGTAGCTTACACTTTCAGGAACCATTTGTTCCATCTGTTCAGCAATCCAACACTACACTTACTGGTTAATTGCTAGTATAGCGACCCTGAGCTACTAAAAATTTCCCCTGTAGCTTGAGCCTAAATAGACTAGACCTCGTTCCTAAAACTCTACAGGAGTAGCTTTGGTGTAGTGGTTTTTAAAATGGCTTGTTTACTGGGATATGTCCATCATTCACTAGCATGGACACTGTGCTGGGCTTGCAAACAGTTAAGTTTTTGCTGTACGTGCAGTTTTGGAGCAGGGGAATGGCCTGGTACGGAGGGGAATCAAGAGAGGCACCCGGCGAGTTTGGCAGTCGGCTTTTCATGCTGTGACCATATGCAAACACAGCTCAGATTTCTATACACATGCACTGCCAGTCTTTCTCTGCTCACTACTTGTTCTCACAGTGAACAAAAGAGCAGAAGTGGAAGAAGACTAGACCATTGGACGGTGTCAGAAGCTGGACAGGATTACTTCCTATGGAGTATAAATTGCTGAAGATCTCCATATCTATTAGATTCTAGTAGTTTTTAGTAGCACAGCTGAGACCTCAGAATCTCCTGTTTTATGCTTGCATCACGTTGACACGGGGTCGGTCTCGATTTTTCCACAATCTTATGCCACAATTCAGTCTTGCTGATGTGATTGTGAAAAGAAGCCAATGGTGTACAAGTTCAAAAATTGTTACTGGTGCAGCCCTAAGGCCCCATTTACATCAATGTGGTTCACTTTAAACCAGCCAGCATTTCTCCAAGCGTCCCCCTCCAGAGGAACCCTTGAAATTTTCAGGTCTTAGGGAATGATCCCTTTTTAAGATTGGGCCATGGGGGGGGCTCATTGGGAAAATTGCTCCTTACATTGGTAGTGGTCATTGGGAAGAAAACCACCTTTGCAATCAAGCTGCTGAAGGAAGTACCTGGTACTTCTGGGTATGGAGGAGCATGTGATTGGCTCCATGTGGTGGTGCCGTTGCACACAAAGTCCTGTGTAAGCTACCACTCTAGTGACCTGGAACCTGAACAAGACACTTAACAGCTTGGAAGCAAAAGACAAGAATAAGATTACACAGAAGGGATTTATTTATTTTATTAAAGTGTAACTACATTTTTATTCGGCATCTGACCTGGACAATTACCTCCTCTGCTACTGCTTCTTTAAAAGCTTTTCTTAAATGAGCTGGTCCAGAGTTTGCTACCCTAGGTTTCCTTTTCTCATTTGGCTCCATACCCTTGCAGGTTTCCAGGGGGGAGACTCCCAAGTCTACATGCCCAGGGTCAGGGAGGACTAGGACGTGGCATGCATGTGCGGCACAGGCAGCTAGGGAGGGCTAGAAAGGGGGCGTGCATGTGTGTGGCACAGGCAGCCAGGGAGGACTAAAAGGGTCGTGCATGTTGTGCACAGGCAGCCAGGGAGGACTAAAAGGGTCGTGCATGTTGTGCACAGGCAGCCAGGGAGGACTAAAAGGGGCGTGCATGTTGTGCACAGGCAGCCAGGGAGGACTAAAAGGGGCGTGCATGTTGTGCACAGGCAGCCAGGGAGGACTAAAAGGGGCGTGCATGTTGTGCACAGGCAGCCAGGGAGGACTAGGACGTGCATGTGGGGCGCAGGCAGGGAGGACTAAAAGGGCCGTGCCTGTGTGGCGCAGCCAGGGAGGACTAGGACATGCATGTGGGGCGCAGGGAGGACTAAAAGGGCCGTGCATGTGGGGCGCAGGCAGGGAGGACTAAAAGGGCCGTGCCTGTGTGGTGCAGGCAGGACTAAAAGGGCCGTGCCTGTGTGGCGCTGGCAGGGAGGACTAGAAGGGGGTGTGCATGTGTGGCGCAGGCAGGGAGGACTAGAAGGGGGTGTGCATGTGTGGCACAGGCAGGCAGGGAGGACTAGAAAGAGGCGTGCATGTGTGGCACAGGCAGGCAGGGAGGACTAGAAAGGGGTGTGCATGTGCGGCACAGGCAGACATTGAGGACTAGAAAGGTCCGGCGTGCTTGGCATAGGCACCCAGAAAGGGCGATGGGCCAGCATGCGTGGGTACTGCTTGGAATTATGGGACCTATTGTTCCGAAGACCAGTGGGTTGTATATAAAGCTATAAATTTGCAAGTTTGGGGAAATGGTGAAGAGCAACTCCAAGGCTGTACTTGCAAACACAGCAAATCATGTTTTTGAACTATTCTTGAATTAAATCATTATTGTCCTTCTCTCAACTGGCCTTTGAAAATCTCATGATTTTATTTTTTTTTAAATTGAGGCTTTAGTACTAGAATATTTCCTGACCTTGCTCTGTGGTTAGTTACCTTGAGAGTTGAAATGCAGGTATTTAGTAAAGCTACACTATTTAATTTTTTTTTTTTAACTGGAGAGAAGAATTTAGGTGTGGAATTAACTGCTTGCCAGCTGGAATGCTCCTGTTTAGTTGAGAAGTCCGGCTATTAAGATGTGTGCCTCTTTATCATATGACACGGTCCTGAGCAACAACAAATATCGGGTAACCGTATCGCTTTATGGAAGGCTTCATTTTAAAGCTCCCGGTGTTGACAGCATAAAACACCAACTTCCAAATTCCCTAGCCATACACCGCTGAATTGCTCCACCAATGGCACGTAACCTCGAGTAATCTCCGCCTGCTGGCGATTGTATTCTGATAGCCCACACCACTGGCTGTCTGAATACCCGATAGTAAAACGCATCTGATTGGATACAGTTACTGTTCAATCATTGGTTTTTAACCCAGCTCCTTTCATTGCCATACGTTTGGCCAGTTGGTGCCAGCATGGCTACCCACAGCTTACATTTCAGCGGGTTTAGCAGGAATGATCAAATTCCAGCCGTGTATGGCTAGCATTAGATGTCGCCGGATCCTGTGGTTTAGTTTTTCTCACTTGCTGAAAGACCTGTTTACATATGAGAAGTGCTGTATTAATAAATTGTTGTATTGTGGCCGCCTTCGCATGTGTGGAAACACAAGAAGTGCTTAAGTAGTACTTGTGTGCACTTTGGATAAAAATTATCCTTTTATTTAAGGTTTCCTTGGAAACAATGCAGCTTGGCACATTCGCCTCACAATTCATCTGCTTAATGTACATTAAACCTAAAAATGTTTGCATTTTTGTATGCCTAGGAGTGAATGGACATCAAGCCCAACCTGACTGGTCGGAAATTTCTGAAATGTTCCCTTTTGTAATCATTCTGATGGGATGGATAGCGCAACGTTGATGCTATGATTACACAATATATGGGATGTGTTTACATGCATCTTTTAAAAGATTATTCTACAATTGCTCCATAAAATCCAGAATCTATGTATAGTTTTCAGTACTGAGATTTCATTGCAGTCCCTTCTTCAGCCCGATCATTCAACCCACTTCTATAAGCCCAGGTCATCCTGAACCCACCTTTGTCTGTGATTGGACAGCAAAGTGACAGTGATGACTCGTCTGTCACTCTCCTTTCTCTTTTTATCAGCATGCTTCTGTCAGTACATGACCTGAATGGTTCCTTGTACTGTTTCTTCCTCTCACACTTGAGCCCTGCTGTACAGGCACTGCAAGAGACTGATACAGGGTCAAATTCAGGTTCTTAACACCATTTGCTTTTTAAAAAAGTACGTTTATTAAAACGGAGTTCCACCCAAAAGTGGAACTTCCGCTTTAAGCACTCCACTCCCGCATGTAATTTTTTTTTTTTTTTGGGGGGGTGGGACTGGGTACCTATAGGTGTCAAAAATGGTGTGTTAACGCAAATATTCATTCGCTTTTCTAACACTAAACCGCCTCTCCGCCAATCAGATGCTCGGGTCTGTCACCTGATTGGCTGAAATGACAAGCGCCCCTATTGGATGCCTATGGGGAGATGAGGATGGCAGGAGATGCATAAAGGACCCTGCTTGTCGCAGTCCCCTGCTGCCCCACCAAGACAGGGTAAGTCCTGGGCACAGCGGCCGGGAGTCACACTGGCAGCCGTTTGATGGGCACACAAGGAGCATTTGTTCATTTTTTTTTTTTTGTTTTTTTGTTTTTTTGTGCAACACCACCACCAACCCCAGCGCCGTCCGTGCCACCACACGGACGGCCCTGACCAATCGGAAACCCGCGTAGCCCCTTCTGTCAGCGAGGGAGTAGAGGAAAGAAACGGGTATTTCAAATCCCTGGACCAGCAAAGTGGCTATACGATGTCACAGTAGGAGATCGTGGGACTGGGGGGGGGGGGGGGGGGGGGAGGACTTGCCCTTTAAGTTCTGGCTTAAAGTGCCTGACCCCATAAGAAACCAATGCATATTGCCTTGTTTTTTTGCAGAGATTGCGCTGGGCAACACATCCCTACAGAAATGTTGTGAATGGGCCCTAAACCTTGTATACAGAGCTGCAGTAATTTGTGTCTTTTGTGCTTCATCTGTAAACAAGGCCCTGAGTGTTTGAGATTTTGCTGAATGTTTGCTTGAAAGGGTTGCTGTAGTCTTCTAGAACTTTCTAAAAAAAAAAAGTAGGTTATAACTGAAGGCAGTTTAGAAATGTGAAACATGTCACAATAAGAGTGCGGAGAGTTTTCCCGCCTTTCTGGAATGTTCTGCGTTCTCTGTACTGTTTCTTCACATTCCACAAATGTAAACAATACAGCTGGGAGAAATTCTGCAAACCTTGTGCGTTCCTTGCACTGCTAACAGGAAGCAGATCTCCCTGTGTGTCCCTCCTTGTAGGGGGCCGAGAGGTAACTTAGAAAAAAGGCGCAGCATGCCCGTGTTTTGGAAAGTTTGTGATCAAATAAAAGGATTTCCGCTCTGCGGCCTTCTGTCAGCATCTGGTGGACTTTGTTGCGGCCTGTTCAAGTTCACTTTGATTTAGTTAGAAATGTAAAATCTTGCTGGGGAATGAATGTGTGACTAAATGTTACCCTGTTAGTCCCAGTTGGATGTAGTTTTGGGTTTCTATTTGGATAGATTCTAGGTTTTTATATTGCACCTTCGGATAGATTTACCTTTTGGCGCAGTAGACTTGTCCCTATATCGCAGCAGAGACCAAGGGGCAGCTTTTCCTTGTATAGATCTTGACCTCAATTTCTTATCCTTCCTCTACAGTGTTAATTTTGCTTACGAAAATCGTTTTGTCACTGAAATTTCGGGGGCTGAAAATGGTGTTATCGGTATTTTTCCGATAAAAAAAGGTGACCATGGCACTGAAAACGCACGTGATTTTAAGATGATTTTACTATGCTTGTGTGTGTGTGTGTGTGTGTGTGTGTGTGTTTTGTGTTTTTTTTTTTGACAAAATGTAGCAAGCAGTTTTTTAACTCCACAAAGGAAGTATCGTTTTTCGGTTTCAGCACCAACATTTCCATTCGGTTAACCTCTTATTTTCAGATGACTAAAATGGCTTCTTAGTCAAGACTGACTAAAACTAAATTTCATGTCAAAATGAATACTGCTCTGCTACCCTTACCCTCTGCCAATCCTTCCACTCACCCACTGAATTAAATTCAAAACGCTAAAAACTTACAAAGCCATCCAGAGCAACACCCTCGGCTACATCACTAACCTGTCTCAAAATGCCCTCACAAGACCACCTGCTCTCTAGCTTCCTTGTCACCTCCCATTCTCACCTCCCAGGACTTCTCCCGAGCCTCTCCCATCCTTTGGAACGCCCTACCCCAAAGTGTGTCTCACCACTTTTAGGTGATCCCTGAAAGTCCTTCTCTTCAGACAAAACCTATCCTTCCCCACCCATCAACTGTACTTTTTTTTTATTTTCTCCATCAGCTCATCCCGGACAGTTATTACCTTTCGTGTCACTTGACCGTCCCTTTTTAGATTGTAAGCTCTGAGAAGCGCCCTCTGCTCCAGTGATGATCCAAGAATACTGGTGTTGCTTTTGGTACCAAAAGTTGTTTGAATAAATCATTTTAAAGATATTTACAGATGTAAAATTTTTGGCCATTTTTCTTGATGTACCAGCAAATAGTCCTTGTTGATTTCTTGGAGGAATATCGACCAGATTTGAAATTTTTTTTTTCAGTCTATGATGTGCATGTAGAACTACACTAGAACACAAAAAAAAAAACCACATACCTACTGCAGCATTGGTCCGATACTGCAAGCTGTTCCCTACAGGCTCTTAGACCCCTTTCACACTGGGGCGCTTTGCAGGCGCTACAGCGCTAAAAATAGCGCCTGCAAAGCGCCCTGAAAGAGCCGCTGCTGTGTCTCCAATGTGAAAGGCCCGAGGGCTCACACTGGAGCGGTGTGCTGGCAGGCCTGTAAAAAGGTCCTGCTAGCAGAATCTTTGGAGTGGTGTATTGAAGTGACCCAAGAACGCTTTCCTACATTATCCAAAACAACTTTTGCAGGCTTTTCATATGCTTTGGGCTGCATCCACATGGCTTCAGAGGTAGTTGGGGGCTACCACTGGCACACATAGGAAGATTTCTTGCTGGCATAGCTAAACGCACGCTGTGTACGAACGCAGCAGCTTTCAGATTTGTACTCTGTTTATATCAATGCTAATTTCACCAGCTACATGCAAATAGAGCCTCTGACTGACCCTGGTCACAGACTGTAGATGTGCTGATCTTGGATGCACAGAGTCCTGACCACAGCAAATCGGCCAGTATGTTTGCAGCCATAGCACAGTGCTTCATCCAGCCACTTCTGAACGCAGCAAACATGTGAACGTAGCTTATTTTTCATCTAAACCTGTGTTGCCTGGCTAGAGATTATCTTCTACTCCTAATAGTATGGCACTGCCTCCTCTTCTTGCTGGTAGTTGTGTTCAAGTAGTGAGAGAAGGAAACAGAACTCTGAGCCTTGCCTCTCCCACTGAAGGGTGGGGGGGGGGATCCAGGAAGAGGCCGCTCACAGCCTCGGGTCACATGACATGCGTTTTGATGTGGGGGTGGAATCTGAGGCACAACATCTGTAACTTGTTTTTCAGGGAAACTCGGTCTGCAAGGGTTTTTTTTTTTTTTTTTTTTCCTCCTCTGCTCCTCTGTGTAAAGTTAATAGCAGCAAAGGGTTTGGGGGAAGTCAGATCCTGAATCCATACAACATGACATTTGTAATCGAAAACTGGTTGATATGGGCCGCTGAGCTTCACAGATTTTGTTCTCTCTAATTATAGTTTGTGATTGCAGGGAAGTCTGGAATCCCAGCGGACACCATTGTGAGTTAATGTTTATCTTCTGACAAATGAGTCGCTCCAGTTCTGCCATTTCTGTTACTGGTTTTAATTGTCTTTTTTTTTTCTATAGTTGCTGGAAATTCATTTATTTTAGCAGTTAATTATTACTGAAGTCCGAAGGATTGATGGAAGTACACATTAGTTCAGGCTGGTTGATCTAACAATGTAAGTAGCCTAGTGCAGTACTTGGCCAGAGTCTTCCTTCAAAGGCAAGTTCTCCTTTTCACCAAAAAAATAAAAAGGTGGGCGACCACAAAATATCCTGGCCACCCCTCTGGACCTCATTGGACACAGAGGCCACAATGCCCTAATGCCCTGTGCTGCCAGTGTAGCCGTCCGTACGCCACACAGTCCCGAACTGTATCCATTAAGTTGGCCATACATTATACAATTTGCTTCCATTTTCTTTAGATTTACCTTTTTTATTTATGTAGTACAAGGGCCTGCCTGATTGCATACAAATTGAAAGTGTTTGCTTTTAGGATTTAACAAAACCATATAATAGGTCAAACCTAAACAAATTGTACAAGGAAATTGTATAAGGTATGGCCAGCCTTTTTAATGCTCACAACAGGAGCACTTGCTGGGACACCTTACAGCAGGCGTATTCAAACTATAGCCCTCCAGTTCAGGAACTACAATTCCCATCATGTCTGTGAACGTCGGTGTTTTACAATGCCTCATGGGACGTGTAGTTCCGCAGCAGCTGGAGGGCCGTAGTGTGAAGATCCCTGCCTTACAGGAAGAAGCATCTGGTGCGCTTCTCATTGGTCAGCATGGTCACGTGGCTGAACTGACCATCAAACACTTGGCATTTTATGCACTATGAAGGATTCTAAAACTGGGACTGTGTACAGACAGCTACACTGGCACCATGGACCTAGCCGCCTGACAAGTCTCCTCCCGTTCTGTACAATGGAACAGTTCTAATAGGAGCGACGCAAGTCGCTCCGACTTAGAAAAAGGTTCCTGTACTACTTTGGGGGCGACTTGAGGTGACTTGCATAGACTTCTATTCAGAAGTCGTTTTGCAAGTCGCCGTGGAAGTCGTGTGCAGGTCGCCTCGGTGAGGTGACCTGCAAGTCGTGCCGCCCCTGTGTGAACCGGGGCTTAACCTTTTTAAATTTCACCTTTTCAGTCAATTTTTTCCCAGCAGCCTTCTTTGATGAACTGATTTTAGCAAGGGTTCCCTGAGACCTAGACATTATTTCCAGCGTTCCTTTGGGGATACAAGGTTGTAACACTATCTTCCCCTTTCATTTCATGTCACTTGCTGCTGAGGCTTAGCAACTGGATAACGAAATCCTAAACTGGAGCATCTGAGGAAATGACGGAAACTGATGGCATGTGATCTGATTGTATAGTAAAATCACATGATCGCTGGCTTCTGAAAACATTGTGGGTGCCTTGTCTTGGGGCAGAGTTTGTTGTCCTTAAATGAGATAAATGGGCTTTTTTATTTTAAAAAAAGAACTTTTTAATAAAATCATACTTGGCTAGGTGGATGCATCATCGGCCCGATGCTGCATCTGTCTCCCCAGTGCCTCTAACACAGAGAACCAAGCGATCAAACGCTGCCGATCACTCGGTTCTCAAAGCTCCCTGAGCAGAGCTGTGAGTCAAGCGACTCTCTGCTCTGCCCCCTCCCCGCTCTCACTGGAGTGCTGGGCTGTGGAGGGGGCGGGAGCAGCTGGCTCAGGCTCACTGAGAGCCTGAGACAGTCCTGGCATGTGGGCAGAGCCGACTCCATTGCATGTAAGGAACAAATATGAATGCAGCCTGTACTTGTGTAAAGGTGGGTACACACGAATCGAAGTTTGGCTGAATTGATTGGACTGTTGAAAAGCCACCATTAAATCACTGCAGCGCTGATCAGTGTATTCTGCCAGTGGAGTGTCCCTGCTGCAAAAGTACAGCCATCAACTTTTTCTCATCACTGCAGTCAAATGTCAATTTCATCCCACAAACAGAAAATCAAACCAACTTCCTTAAAACAAAAAAAATGGGATGAGTTTTTACCAGTGTATGGTCCTCTTTATTCCCCTTTTCCCAGTTTTTGTTACTTTTCAAATATGATTCGTTCATTGCTTTTAAAAAGGGCCCCATTCAAGTGACTTGAGTGACCAGATGCAGGTTAGCACATCAAAAACGCAACATTTGTTTATTTTTTCCCAGCGTACTGGAATGCAACCTTTGAGTCTTCTATAGGAACGGATCTCATCTATGTTCTGCCTGCTCAGGAACATAACCTGCAGAACCCATCTGGGCGTGTGTAAGGTCCAACCGAACACTTGTAACATTGTTGATCAGCATGTGCTGCTATGTAAATTACTTCCGCGTAGTGTGCCGTTGTCTCAGCTAGGCCGGGGCAGTGGAGGACACTGCTCATTATTTTATTTTTATAAGACTATAATGAAGTGCTGAAACAATGACTTTTCTTGTTTGGAATCCTGAGTGAAAGGAGGGTCTCATGGGTGACCTTTCTACTCATTTACATTTTACACAATTAGGGGGCTGTGGGCTGCAGCTTTCCAGACTGACAGTGCTCATTTTTAAGCCGATTAAAGATTAGATCTAAATGTAAATATGACTGACTTTATGGAAATCTTCCTAATTTTCTTCTTTTTTTTTTTTTTTAAAATCTTTTTAAGCTGGTCATTCGTGACTCAAATTTGAGCTGATTGCTGTTGAAACAACTGAAATTTGGACCGTGGGTGGCTCTGACAGTACCACCCGGCTTAACCAAAAGTCCATTTAAAAATCAAGCTGGGTGAAAATTGTTGGACAAATAGTGATGGCATCCAATTGGATACAGCCATTGTTTGGGTATTCAGATAAGGGGGGGGGGGGGTTCTTCTATTCATACTGTTTAGTGTGAGAGTTTTGATCAGTTTCTCTTGGTCAGCCCCACATGCCGCAGACTGAATGAGAAAAATCAAAGTGTATGGCTAATCTCTTATTTTGTGTACTTGACAGCCCTGGTTTTCCTTGGTGATATATGCAGTATATTACACCCCCATCTTCTTGTTGGGGCCCTTGTGTTAACACAGCACACAGTTTCCCATCAAGCACAGTGCAATATTTTGTGGTGACATCCATTTCGCACTGCACCTTCTCAATGCACCACAGCACCCTTGCATTGTAGCGCAGCACAACACTCAGATGCAAATTGTCTGTTATGGTGCATTGCCTAGAAAAAAAATGTAAGTTCAGTTGGAGTTCAGTAGCTTCGACAGTCATTTCAAGTTAATGAGCTGCTTTATGAACTGTGTGAAGGGCCCTTACTGCAGCACAGCGATGGGGTTGCACTGTTCTCATAGCTTAAGGCTGCCATACGTGGATCTAAATTCAGCTGGTTCCGCAAGGAGCAAACCAAGTTAGATCCACATATGGGCAGACTGGTTGACTGACTTCTGTACAACCAGTCTGTTGGGTTTTTATCAAACACTCAATGCCACCATCTATAGCTGGCAACACTGATCAGTGTGTTCTGAAGGCAGAAAAGGCTCCTTACTGTCAGAGCACTGTAAGAATGGTTCCCCCATCCACAGCAAATGTGTGGACTGGGAAAGCAGATCATTTATTTTTGTTTAGCCTGCTGGTTGGACAAAACAAGATTAATGTATGGCCAGCTTTAGGACAAAGCTTTGTTGATGGGCTTCCATTAATATGTCTGTTCTTGCTTTGCAGCAACTAGCTGTTGTGTGTGCCGTATAGGCTTACTAGTGGCCTTTAAATCCACTGGCTGAATATAATGGCTGACAGGTGATAGAATGGACTGACTTTTCCCTTGTTCAATCATCCCAGACTGACCTTCTCCAGTAAAAGGAAAAGCAGCAGGAAGCAGCCTGTATATTGTGCAAGTATAGCTTCCCAATGTACCTCTAGAACTATAAATTGATGCATTTTTGTAATATGCAGACGAATCTATGCACAATCGGTGCACCAACCTAAGCCTGCAATGAGAGCAGGGGCAAATTCAAATGACTATTTTAGCTTTAAAATGGTCATTTGTAGCTAATGAATAGTCTTGTGACTGCATGTGGTAATGTAATAGGTAAATGCAAGATCCACCATGGGGATAAATATGAATCGTTGAGAAGTGGTGGTTGTCAGGACTGGGCTGGAGGACAGAGATACTGTCCCATAGACTAAACATTAAAGTGAGAAATTCTTTCCTCCTTCATTAATGCTTGTATAGTGCGTGAACGCATGCAAAATCATGCACACCATAAATGCTCATATCCACGACGTGCTACAGTAGTGTGAATGGGGGCTATGTTGTCACTACTGCAGGTGGATTGCATTGGATGATTTCTCTTGTTCCACTCTTTGGTTGCCCATCACTATCTTCAGTTACAATTGTCACCGGGATCCTGCTCAAATGTTTGTGCCTTCCTCTAGATCAGCTGTGGGTATAGGGTTCTGTATATGGAGGTTTTCTCTTTATTTTTTTTTTTTCTATTGGTTGAGTTTTTTTTTTTTTTCCTCGAGACCAGACTAGCTATGTAGCTAGCTATAACTATATACCTATTTTGAGGGTTTGGGCCCTTTAACGTGCTCAATGCCTTAGCCTAGGTTGACACATGAGTTGCGGGAAACGCGTACGTTTTTCTTACCCCTCTCTGCAATTGCACGGTTTGTGGTACAAAGTTAACGACACCCCAAAATGATTGCAAACGCAGTGCAGTTTTCCCAAACCAGATTGCACGGTACAAAACCGCTATGCAGTGTGTTTGAAGTGCAGCTCCAAAAAAAGTTCTTCACTTTTTTTGGTTGATTTGAGCCCACTGAAAATGAATGGGCTTAAATCACACTGCACTAAATCGCATGTGAACCGAGGCTTATTTAGATCATTTGCATGTGTGTGTTTTTACACTTTTTTTTTTTCCCCTGTTCCTGTAAGTATCAAATGACTTCTGAACTTCTTGGAAACCTGCTTGTTAATGGCCATAAGCATGTGCGTATTTTTTTTTATTTTTTGTATAAGTAGTGATCAAATGAGCCCGGAAGCCTTTCCTGTCCTCAGACTATAATAGGGGTGAAAAGGGCAATTCTCATTCCCAAATCTCCAGTTGCTTCAAACTTCCCGATGAAACAGGTTTTTTTAGATCTTTTATATCAGTTTCCGGATACACGATACCTTTCAGGGATATAGACTGTCCTCTTCCAACACAAATGGTAACAGGAGGCCAGACAGGATGTCTCTTTATTGTGTGACGATATTTGTATGATTCTTTTCTCTGATTTCTTTCCCTTTTTAGAGGAAGGACGTTTGATAGTCTGTATAATGGTCTTTAACGGGTCCAACTACCCAAAATAGATCTTTCAGTTGTAAGTGGATATAGGTGGGCTCCATCACCTGCTACCTTTTGTCTCTTGGGGGGCAGCATTGAGATCTTCAGGTGCTACTTCTACATTGCATGGAGCCTCAATTCTCCTGCAGCGTGAGTGCTGTGTTCCTAATGTGGTCTTCATAATTTACAATAAATTGCAGATCCAGAAAGGGAGTCAATGGCAATAGAAGGTGGGCAGAGCAAGAAACGCCAGTCTCCAATTTTAAACTGTTATGAATAGATATTTGGCAAGGTCACATGGGAAAATTGCTTGTGGATTCTGATTGGTGGCAGAGTCGTGCTTGAAAATGAAATGATTACCACTCAAATGCCCCAATCTGTCATCCCAGACTGGCCACAATGTTTGCAGGTGCCGGTCGTATACTGGCTTGCAGGTGCCGGTCGTATACTGGCTTGCAGGTGCCGGTCGTATACTGGCTTGCAGGACACATCAAGGACTACAACAAAATGGCACTAGTCCGCACACTGCCTCGGCATATAGTGAACTCTTAGTAAAAGGGAGCAAATCCTTCAACATGTTTCACGCAGTAGGGGCTTAATTAGAGGCAAAATGCCTAGCTGTGCCAGTACATACCTCTGTCTATACTGCTGGCACTGTATTGGGCAGTACAATGGTTGAACTTTGACACTGGATCTGGAGGGTGCCTCATTCAAGTGCCTTAGTGATATTAAAACGTTTTATCTCTGGAAGCAGAGATGTGAGATGCCTTCATCCACACTGCTTTAGTGTTCATGGAGAAATTATTCATTTTTTCTCTTCAGCATACAGGCTGAACAAGCAAAATCTTTGTATATATGGCTAGCTTTAGGTGTGTGCATCTAGATATTTAAGCCGGTCTATTTTTAAATCTGCCTTCAAGTGTTACTAAACCCACAACGGTAAAAATCAGTCTGCATGTGCAGGAAAGCATGCTTGTTAAACTCACTGGGGAACCTAAGGGGTTAACCCTAAAGACTGATCCTTTCTTCCACTGTCCCCAATCCATCTCCTGATAAGGCAGCCTTTGGAGTCACTGCACATGCTCAGCTTGGTGTGTATTGCTAGAGGTCTGTGTTTTTGTTTTTTTTGTTTTTTTTTTTTTTTGTTTGTTTTGTTTTTTGGATGGTACATGTGATCAGCACAGGACCAACAGGCACTGTCCAGACAGAGGGTCAGGGGTCCTGCAGCCTCCTAGGACAGTCGGAGAATGACAACTACTCCTACAAGCTTTAACTAAACACTGATTTATAATGCTAACTGCTTTATAATGCTGATGAGAAAAGGTATTTAGCAGTTTATGTACTAAAATAACTGCATTTTATGTACTGTGAGAGACTGATGTAGTGAATGCAGGGTCCTGGGTTTAGCAACCCTTTTAGTTGGCATAGTACTATTTTTAAAGTGACCCTGTCGGGAGAAAAATCCTGAAGAAACCTTCCCCCCAATAGAGGCACTTTTATACTATTCTCAGACAAGCCTGGGTCTTCTACAGTGCTGAAGTCATTCCAAGCCTTGTCCACGTTTTGACACTTTTTTGATGCCTGTGTCCTTTGGTGTGCAATGGTTCCAACCTCTGCCCCCTACATCACTGCTGTGTCCTGTAGGGACGCGGGGTCGGAGGATAGAACCACAGCATGCATGGTAGGGAACAGGGCAAGTGTTTGGACATTCATTGGATGGACTGGAAGAGGCTGGAAGGTATCCCCTCTATTCCTGTTCTGGTGGCGACTTAAATTTTTGGTTTACCCTCACATTCGTTTATATTGATGATGGTGATCAGGACAATTTGTGTTTTTTATTGCTATCTGGGTCCAATTAGGAACATTCACCTGCTCTGGCAATGGTTTTACTGCCTTGCCCCTGTATCCAAATTATTTGCGGCACAAACTAACATCACCCACACCACCCGGGAGAGGAACAGAGGCTGTAAACCCTCCGCCGGAGACACAAACGGCGGCGGTTTGTTTGCGATTGTCACACAAGTGACAATAGATTAGCCTTTGCCTCTAGTCACGTGCTTCAAAAAAAAAACAAAACATTGGAATCCATGCGTTGGGCACCCCGCATATAATTGGGGCCGGACGCATAGAAGGGGGGGGGGCACCCCTAATAGACGGCCACTGATCCAAACCATTAAAAAAAAAAATACCTTTAGTTATACTTAACTAAAAACAATGTTTTGACTGGATTTAGGATTTATTGTAAAAAATTTGTGTGAAATAAAATCTACGTGGCCCGTAGACACCAACCATATCATAGTGCAGTGTACATAAAAGGGAGAAGCCAACTGCTACAAGGAGCAGGTTGTAACCTTTTTATTGTCTTATTAATATGAAGTAATGCCGGTTATAATCAGAAGTGACTTGTGGTGCAGGGATAGTGGTTTTATCTTTCACACAATTCGGAAGCCTGCTGAGTCTCTCTTCTCTGATTTGCATATATTAGCAGAAGTGATCAAATGACAAAATGTTGGAGGAAAAGGAAGCTTTTTTTATTTTTTTTTTTTTTTTTTTAAGCAGGTGGCCAGCATGAAAAGTGTAACATTGGACTAAAAATGTAAATTTGGGTTTTTGATTCCATGTTTGGGGCTCTGGCTTTTTTTGGCTACAAATTTTATTGAATAGTTTAATGACTGAGTGTCTCTTTCAAGTGATCATGCTTTAATGTTTAGATATGCAGTGACAGCTGTTAAAACCTCCTGTCAGAATTCTCTTTGCGGCGGAGGATGTTGAGGCGCTTTGGAGCGATTCTATAGAACCTTTGGTCTGTGTAATCACAAGGAACCATCTGTGTCCATGCGGAGTGCTGCAAATACAGATTTGTGCTTTCGCTGAGTTCATTGTGTGTCTTGGCTTGATTACACACCCTATAAAGTGTATAGAAACTCAAATGCTTTGTGTATGTAAACCCGGACAATAAACTGCTCTTATTAGCTTAGTTTTGGCCTGTTAAATCTATCATTGAAAGTGTTTTGTTAAGCTGGCCATAGAGCTATTGAAATATGTCCAGTTCAGCAGGTACCAGCCAAATGTCAATCCAGGTTTTGCTGATCCTGCTCGACAGAAGTCTTATTAAAGGGGCTGTAAAGGTAATTTTTTTTTTTTTTTTATAACAAACATGTCATACTTGCCTCCACTGTGCAGCTCGTTCTGCACAGAGTGGCCCCAAACCTGCTCTTCTGGGGTCCCTCGGCGGCTGTTTCAGCTCCTCCCTGCAAGAACTAACCACCTTAATGCGAGCTCCCACGCATGGTGGTTAGTTCTTGCGGGCGCGCTCCCATGATACAGCCGGCGGTTATAGCCGCTCACTGTATCACTTGGCCCCGCCCCCGGTGCGCAAGGTCATTAGATGTGATTGACAGCAGCGCGAGCCAATGGCTGCGCTGCTTTCAATCCATCCACTGTAGCCAATCAGCGGCCAGGTTGAGCGGTGAAATGTATGTCGGGAGCGAGCGGCTGACTTTCGAGGTGTCAGGTAAGTAAAACGGGGGGGCTGGGGGCGGCGGTATTGTCGGAAGTCTTTTCACCTTAATGCATAGAATGCATTAAGGTGAAAAAATTTTTACCTTTACAACCCCTTTAAGCATTCAACTTCTGTTAAATGGGCTTGTTGGAAAATTCTCAATTGGCAGCTGCAGCCCATTGGAAAGTCCCGCTGTCAGAATACTATGTCTAAGCAGGGAAGTATCCTCTAACCACCTTGATTGTGTCAGCGGGCAAAGTCCAACTAAGGCTGGCTACAGGCGGTGCAAATTTTCTTTTCTGCAGCCAAGGGTTGGAGGAAAGAAATTTGCACGATTTCACCATCAGCACACAGTGCTGACAGGGGAATCCCTCCTGACGAGCCATTGTCTGTCTGCTCCTGGCAGGAGAAGCTGTCCCCACCGGGAGAAGACAGTGATTTTTGCTAGCTGCTTGCGATAATCGGAAGTAAATACAGTAGGCTGGTTGTAGCCAGTTGATCTACTTGGTACATTCAGCCTGCCCATTAATGGTTTGAATCTTGGCCGATTCCTGCTGAACCAGATTAGAGATTCGAACCGTGTATGGCCGGCCTAAGGTCAGCTTTATATCTGTATGTTTGAGTGCAAAAAATGTTATGCAGGCCACACACAGAGCGAATTCTTCCTGCAACCTCAATTCCCTCAAGGCAGACAGTGTTGACAGGGGAATCCCGCCCAGTGGGGGAAGCCATCCCTGCCGGAAGAACTGTCATTGTTAGCGGCTTTACCAGCTGCTAGCAATATTTGCATGTAATATCCGGCAGGCTGATTGTACCCAAGTTGATCAATCAACTTGGGTACATTCTGGCTGCCCATACATGGTTCGAATCTTGGCCAGTTTCTGGCGATCAAATGCCAATGCTGACCAATCCCTGCCCGCCACCATGCTACACTAACTGCATGGACAGCAGAAAATCAAGGAAGGAAAGAGGTGCAGCATGGATCAGTGATGTGAGGAGGGTGTCGTGAGTTCACCTTCTCATTTATTGTGAAAAGGTGAACTAACCCTATAACGGGCCAAGCTTTCTGCCAGTTACAGGAAGTCCCAGTCTATGTTACTAAATAGTTTGGGCAACTGTCAATTGTCATCAGATTGGAAGAAAACATTGATTGTAGTTTACACAGTACGGTGACCACACTGCTGCAACATTGGCAACTGGTAGGACAGTATTAAGGGAAGACACAAACTGCATATGTTACTTCTAACATTTTAATTAGACAAAACTGATATGGATGGAATCTGGATTGTGGCATTCACATGATACTCCTGATTTCTGTGGGAGCATTGAAGATCGTGTAGTCCTACAGGAAAAAGAAATTGAGCAAATCCATTTCAACTTAATATAACCATTTACTAGACTTGCAAGAAATTCTTATCAGCCCTGTACTGTCTTATCAGTTTGGCATTTGTCTCAGTGCTGCAACAGAGCAAGGACTGAACACAGGCCCCAGTACACAGTTTAGATTGCACTGCTGTCATTTTATGCCTTTTAGGATGAAGACCTGTATTTGGTTTTTTTTTTTTTTTTGTTTTTTTTTTTGTTTTTTTTTTTGTTTTTATTTGTTATACTTCCCTGCTCTGTGCACTGGTTTTACACAGAGCAGCCCAGAGCCTCCTCTTCTCGTGTCCCTCTTTGGCGCGCCTGGTCCCTCCCTCCTGTTGAGCACCCCAACAGCAAGCAGCTTGCTTTAAGGGTAGCCGAGCCGCAGCTCCCTGTGTCCATTCAGACACCAAGCGGTGGCCCAGCCCTGCCCCCTCTTTCCACATTGGCTCCCTGGCTTTGATAGACAGCAGCAGGAGCCAATGGTGCTTCACTGCCATCTCAGCCAATGAGTGAGTCCAGGACAGTCGAGTCTCTCGTGCAACATCGCTAGATCGAAATGGGCTTAGGGGGGCTGCTGCACACAGGTCTTTATATTCATGCATAGAATGCATTGAGATAAACCTTCTGCCTTTACAACCTCTTTAGCCTTCCTGCAAAATGGCAGGTCCACCTACACATAACTTCAGTGCTTGCAAGGACCTATAGCTCTGTTTTATGTTTACCAATGTTTTATAACCGCCTGTGTGCATTGTGAGGCCATTTTTTCAGTTTTCTGTGCTGTCAGTTTGATAATTATCCCATCCAAGCAACACTGTAGCCAAATACTTTTTGTACATTTTTTTTTTTTTTTTTTTTGACAGATGGCAGTTGCCTTTGGTATTTAAAAACCATTTTTTTTTGTAATTTTTACATTCTAAAATAAAATGACCAAACCTTTGTGAGTGGATTTTATATGGTTTGATGTCTAATGTATTGGCGGTCAGTAGTACAAACCAAAGGCTTGACCCTTAAAGGGTCAGGGTCACCAGATGCTGGAGAGAAAAAATGTCTGGATAGTAGGAGAGGGTCTGACTTTCTTTCTCTTGGATATGTTGATTCCCTTTTATATTATAAAGAATCCAATGGGCTTCTAAAACCTACAAATGTGGTTTGAAAATGCACAACTCCCATGGCAGGTTAAACTTGGTGTTGGAGCCTCCAAGCAGCCAGGGGCTTTGACCATGAACTGAACTAACGAAAAACAGTTTTGGGCAGACTGACATTTTAATCAGCATTTTCCTAATGTATGATGAAGATAAAACCCATTTTATTGAAGTAAGCCCTATTTCAGACATGATGGGTAACTCATTGTAGATCAGTTTGAGTTAGGGGAAAAAAATCATGAACATGTTTTTGGAATGTGCTGACACAATTTCAGTGTAAAGGATACGGAGTCTTGTGAGCCCAAGGCAATTTTCCCATTCCTCTCTCATTCCAGTTGTTTTATATGAAAAAAGCTTGTGATTTTGACATAATTTACAGAGGGGATCTAGGGCTAATTTAGGTGCACAGAATAGACTTTCCCTGACTGAATTAAATCTGCTGAACAGGCTTTTTACCAGCTAAATAGCAGACATTTAAAAATTCATACTGAAGGACCCGGTCATTGAGGGGAAAAAAAACCCAACCAGTCTAGCTCTGAAAGTGAATACTTGCCTCCATTTAGGAGAAATCATCCACAAGTCCACTGAGAAACCCAACAATCCTGGGGGTGAAATCCACCACTGAAATCCATGGAGAAACCAATCCTCCTGGTGAAATCCACCACTGAAATCCATGGAGAAACCAATCCTCCTGGTGAAATCCACCACTGAAATCCATGGAGAAACCAATCCTCCTGGTGAAATCCACCACTGAAATCCATGGAGAAACCAATCCTCCTGGTGAAATCCACCACTGAAATCCATGGAGAAACCAATCCTCCTGGTGAAATCCACCACTGATATCCATGGAGAAACCAATCCTCCTGGTAAAATCCACTACTGAAGTCCCCACTCTGAGCCCTGTCAGATTAGACTGGACACAGTAGCGACGTTAAAGCGGACCTTCAGGAATTTTTTTCATGTTTCCATCTATTAAATCTTCTGCCCTTGTTTTAAATTTGGATAGTAAAACATTGTTTTTCTGCCAGTAAATGCCTTTTACAGCCCACTTCCTGTTTCTTGTCTGGTAAAAAGCCTAGTCTTATGACATGCACAGCTCCCTCTCTCGTGAGTTTGCCAGGAAGGTAGGGGGGGATGAGTCGGAGGGCCAATGAGAGCTGCAGAGCAGGAGGTGTGTGTCTGTGTAAATCCAGGAAGTGAACGCAGCTTCAGCTGCCCACAGTTAAAATGGATACAGCCAGACTTGGTGGAGGGAGATTGCTGCAGCATATTAAGTACAGAATCACAGTATATATAAAGTAATATGCAAAGTGGTTGGAGGGAAGCTTCAGAAAATGGCAAAGGTGTTTTCATTACAAATTATGTGAGCAGACTGCAGTTCCTCTTTAACCTCTTCAGGAGAAACCACTAAGTGTTGAGGTGGACCCAGGAGATCGCCACCTCCAGAAGTGTTGGTTCCTCAGCAGTTTTCGACTAAGGATTTCTCTTGAGCAGGACAGTGTTCTGGTGGTGCAGGTAAATAGTTATGCAGGTAACACCTGTTTGGGAGTTTTTTTGTTCTATGGTCAAGTTTATTGCAAGGCTACTTTCACATCTTTGATTTTTTCACGTGGTTCCATGCATATTCAATCCATTTTACAATGGGTTACTATGCCAAATGCAGTAACCACAGCAAAAAAAGTTTGCTTTTTTTTTTTTCCCCCTCTGTGGGGACTGCTGCAATTTTGGTATGGCTGTAACATAATTAGTAAGTCTTTCTGTAAGAAAGATCCAACAAAGTTATGTTCATTGTACCCAAGTTGAAGAGCATCTATTTTGCACGGTGCTTCCGCTGTAAGTTGCCAATAGATGGCTTTCACCCGATCCTAACAATGTCTCGGTCGGGTGACAATCAACAATGTTCCAAGGTACTTTTCAGACCTACGCCATCATGCCCATCCTTTTTATCTCTTGTGAAAAAAGTGTCCAGGAAAATTCAACATGTCTGATCAAGTTTTTAATGTCCCCCTCCTAGTACTGGTGGTACTTCTGGGTATGGAGGAATATGACATGTGACAGTATTAGTGCTTTCTGATACCCTGCACAGCACCAAGCACACAGCATTCTGAGCTAATATTGGTCTTTTTACTTTGTCCAGACAACAATGTGACCATCCTTACATAAAGGGAGAGCTCAGGGATGACCTTTTCATTGTGTTCTGCCATTTACAGGCAGGGTCCTGGTGCCGGAGGTATTGCTTAGTTGCAGCATAGTCTGTGGGAAGATCTAGAGATCTAGACCCTGACTGTCCTGTTGAGCAGTGTGCCTCAATCACAAGCCTGGCTGAATAGAATTTTAGATCTTTTTGCAGGTGTAACAGTTACCATTTTGTGTAAAGCTGTGGATTATTATTATTATTATATTTTGTCAAGTTCAGCTAAACTGAACAGCAGTCTCTAGGTTGTCCTACATGCACTGATTTTTCTTTAGTGTACCCGTAAGCTACTCTACACGGTGACCCCAGTAGCTGCACCTCCCAGCATGTCTTTATTATACTTCTTTGATTTTTGGTCTAGTGTGGGATGATTGGGTAGTGCTGATGTCGCTGGAAAATTCCACCTCTAAACTTTAGCTGTTTGTTTCTTCGGTCCCCTGGTTGGCCCGGAAGCATTAGGTGGCATTTCCAGTGGAGCATATTGCTGATTGCAAAACACTGCAGGTACTAAAATTATATTGCCTCCGCAAGTAATTACATTTTGATCTACTTTCACACAATAAAAGGGAGGGTCCTAGTATTAAAGTACCTAATATACAGGGTGACTCTGTAGGTACTTAAAAGTCATTTGTGCCAACGTCCCTGATAATCAGTTTTTAGTCTTTTGATACTTTCACACAATGTGTTTTGTGCTTGGAGTTTATGCTCTTATTTTGTGGATTTCCATCCACATCATTTCATGTATATTACCTTTTTAATAGTCTTTGGGCACCACAAAGATAACATTCATTTTGTTTTTTTGGCCACCATCCATAAGTGAGATGCAATCACGGAACAAATCTGGAGGTTAGAAAAGCAAACCCATCTATCCGAGTTACTCCTTCAAAGGCAGAAATGAAATGGAGTGTAAAAATACCAGTAATTATTTCAGCAGAGAAGTACTTGAAACTTTTGATCTGGATGTCTGTCCTGGAAACCTAACCCCATCATGCTTTTAATGTTTGAAGTTAAGAGAGGAGTAACAGCTTTGTAGGCTTTGATCATTCCGACTAAGAACAAGTTTTCTTTTTCATCTTGACCACTCTGTTGTCTTACATAGGTGACTCCGAGACCCTCTTGCAAGGGGTCAGACTTAAACACGCAGCTCTGCAGAAAGTCTGCGTTTTACTGGGATTTAGGAATGTACCGTTATCGGTTTAAGGCCGATTATGAGCACCGATTACTTTTTTTTTCCCTCAAGTACCTGCTATTACCGATACCCATTTTTTATCTCTCCCCATAAAGGTGGCAGTAAGACGGGGTGCACATATGTTCGGTCTGGTTTTGACAGCAGGATTTCGGCTCCATGCAACTTAGTTTAGCGGTTCAGGTGTGAATTGTCAGTGAATGACCATGGAAATCGCATTTAAACCGTGCTCAAATTGTACCAACTCTTTTAAAAACTCGCTGTAGTTGGGCCGCACATGTGAACCGCTTCTATTAAAAAGGCTGCAGGTTCACATGTTATGCAAAACATATGCTGTTCAAAACACATCCAATTTGCATATATGTGAACTGGGTCTTGGGCTCGGGTTAACACTGGTGCGATGCGGGAAACCCTGCAAATCCTGTGTGGATACACGCATCGCATTGGAATCGCCAGCGGTTCACACTGCCCTCTGCGGGTGTCAATACAGAGACTCCCCCGTATCGTAGTGTCAACTGTGAATTCAGGCAGGAATCAGATCGCATGAGTGTTCACACCCATGCGATCTGATTCTTGTGTGGACAAAAAGGGTAGTGCACGAGTTTGGTCCGAATGCAATTCATATTCAGCCGTACAGTTTGTATGGCTGAATTGGCATCGCACAGACGTTGCATGTAATCTGCACAGCAGTGCGGTGCAAATTGCATGCAATGTCTGGTATTGCACCAGTGTGAACTGGCCCTTACAGTCTGTTTTTGTTTGGCCGCATGTGTTCACAAAGTGTAAACTCATTTTTATGAAGAATAAAAAAATCAACATTTTTAGGTTTACGATTTTGTGCTGGGCTGCAGGTTGGACACCCCTTGGTAGAGCCAACTGGAGGCTGCAGGGCTGGAACACCGGAAAGGTTGGTTACATGGTATCCAAAGAGGTGGTTGTAAGTGCTTATACTGCAGTGAGACGATCTTAAGATTTTTCCTGCCCAGGGTTGCCTGGGAGCACAAAAAACATTCAGTAAGTACATCCTTTACCCATGTTTCATCCATTAAAAAAAAACAGCAAGTACAGTAAATGCATGAAGATCTGCCAAATATCCAGTGAACTCTTACATGAAGAAAAGTTTGCTTTCTTATAAGACCTACCTTCCCCCTTGTCCCTTGCTGCCAATGGGCAAAGAGACCGCTGCACTTTGTCCATTAATTGTAAAGAAGTTTAAAGTCTTCCAACTATAAGCACTTCAAACTACAGCAATAATAAAGATTATTACGACTGTTTAAGCTGAAATTGACCCAAACAGCCAGGATGACCTTCAACCCCCCCAAAGCCAGTTGCCTCCAGCCTGCTCAGTGGACTATGAATGATCATTACCTCACTGAGGTTCTCCAACTCTTTGCCCCTAGTACCTGAAACATGTTGGCATGATGGTAGCTGTTTACCAGTGTGATTGAGCTACTAAATCACTTGTGAACGTATTTAAGCAAGCAGGGAATGCAAATAATCCTGTAGCTAACCGTCTGGGGGGGGGGGGTGTGTCTGTGTATACAATATTCCATAAATCCAGGTAGGGTGAGCCATAGATGGATAACCTTGGGTGCTATTGCAGCTGAACCAACCTCCACAGTCCAAGTATAGTAAAACCTTTTAAAGGCTGCCATACTTCAGATTAGCTTTTTTATTTCTTTAAAATGGGTACAGTACATCCAGAAAGTATACACCTCGCTTCACTTTTTCCACATTTTGTTATGTTACAGCCTTATTCCAAAATGGATTCAATTCCTTATTTTCTTCATAATTCTACAAACAATACCCCATAATGACAACCTGAAAGAAGTTTGTTAGAAATTTTAGCAAATTCATTAAAAATGAAGAATAAAATCACATGTACAGATGTATTCACAGCCTTTGTGTAATACTTTGTTGAAGCACCTTTGGCACCAATTACAGCCCCAAGTCTTTTTGTGTATGATGCTACAAGATGGCACACTTATTTTTGAGTAGTTTCTCCCATTCTTCTTTGCAGGACCTCTCCAAGCTCCATTAGGTTGGATGGGGATCTTCAGTGCACTGCTATTTCCAGATCTCTCCAGAGATGTTCAATTGGCTTTAAGTTTGTGCTCAGGCTGGGCCACTCAAGGACATTCAGTTGTCCCGTAGCCACTGTTATCTTGGCTGTGTGCTTGGGATAGTGGTCCTGTTGGAAGATGAACCTTCGTCCCAGTCTGAGGTCCAGAGTGCTCTGGAGCCCGTTTTCCTCAAGGATGTCTCTGTACATTGCTGCATTCATCTTTTCCTCAATCCTGGCTAGTCTCCCAGTACCTGTTGCAGAAAAACATCCCCACAGCATGATGCTGCCACCACCATGCTTCTCTATAGGGATGGCATTTGCCAGGTGATGAGCAGTGCTTGGTTTCCTCCAGACATGTTTGCCACTCAGGCCAAAGAGTTCCATCTTTGTTTCATCAGTCCAGAGAATTTTGTTTTTTCATGGTCAGTCCTTCAGGTGCCTTTTATGGCTTCCGTCTGGCCACTCTATCATGCAGGCCTAATTGGTGGAGCGCTGCAGAGATGGTGGTTCTTCTGGAAGGTACTCCTCAAACGCTGGAGCTCTGTCGGTGACCAATCAGGTTCTTGGTCATCTCTGCATAGGATTTTTTTTTTTTTTCTTTAACCAAGGTAGATCGCACTGCCCTCTCTTCCCAACCCTCCAAGATTGCTGGGAAATCTCTCTTGTAACCTCCATGTAGACAGTGTCCTGTCCAACCTAGCGGATGCACCTCATTAATGGTCAGCCTTGTGCAGTTTAGGGGTGCTCTGTATTTTGCTTTTCACTTGTGTATAAATGTAACCCAGCAAATGTCTGGTCACCTGAGTTGGGACATGACTGTCTGCTGGAACCTTCTGAGGGGGTGCATGAAGACGAGCGTTCACGACTGTCTTGTGATCCGTGTTAATCCCAACACTCTAAGACGTTAGTTTCTCATGCCCCCGTTCTAATTCTACATAAATCATATGTTCTTTAAAAGCTCTAACCTTTTACTCTGCTCTGTTGTAGAACATACCCTGAACTGAAATGGAAATCTGTTTCAAAAGCAAGTATCTTAGAACTAAGAAGCAGAGACCACTGCAAAAAAAATATTTTATTTTGTGTGGATAATATAGATTTTTAAACAATCAAATGACAGTTATCCTTGTAGCCTTCTTCTTTTTTTTTTTTTTTTTTAATACACTGCCTCTGCACATCAGCTGATATTTCAGATTATGCTGACAAGGGGTTTGTGTAGTAGTTGCTTGAAAAGACCTGTTCACACTTGTTTGGTATGAGAGTCGAGAGACACAAATTGCAGATCCAAAGAATGGGAGTCCCCAGCCTTTAGTGCTGGTTCACACTGGTGTTTTCTGATGCGACTTGAGTCACACAGAATCGCATCACAAGTGAAATCGCATTATTTTCAATGGTACCCGTTCACCTAAATATGACTGTGTAGTGTGATTTTGGAAAATGTGGAATGTAACATACAATTCATGGAAATGTAGGATTAAAACGGGGGCTTGCTAAAGAAAGATGCTTATACTTCTCCATTCTGGAGGCGTTCTGGTAATTGGCTCCCAGCGGCGACTTCAATGTGGAGGAGCAGCAGCTGACTATGAATTCCTCATGGCAAGCCTACGGGCGATGTTGTCAGCGATCTCTTCTCTTCCTTGAAGCTGACCGCTGGGGAAATCGCATGACCGGACCAGAGCACTCTGAGAATAGGTAAGTAAAGACCTCTTCCTTTTTACAGGGTAGTTAGAATAAAGGTTAGAAGGGGGCTTGGGAGCGCGTGTAAGCATAATTGGGGAAAAGCCTGGACTTCCACTTTTTAAAGGAGTTTTAAATTCAGAAGGTGTTTTTCATCTTGATGCATTAAGATGAAAAGCCTTCTGTGTGCAGCAGCCCCCCTATGACTTACTTGAGCCTCATCTCTGTTCAGCGATGTCCATGAGTCCCTCGGTTGTCCAGGACTCTCCCTCCTGATTGGCTAACTGACTGTCTCAGCCAATCAGGAAAGAGGGGGTGGGGCAGAGCTTCAGCTCCATGTCTGAATGGACACAGGGAGCTGCAGCTCTACTTGGGTGCCCCCATAGCAAGCTGCTTGCTGTGGGGGCACTCAACAGGAGGGAGGGGCCAGGAGAGCCGAAGAGGGACCCGAGGAGAGGAGGATCCAGGTTGCTCTGTGCAAATCCACTGCAACAGAGCAGGTAAGTATGATATGTATAAAAAAAAAAAAAAAAAAAAAAGAAGACTTTAGTATCACTGTAAGTAGGCCTCCTAATCTTGGGCTACAGAATGATTAGTCTCTGTTGTGGACAATAGGATAGGATGTGGGTTTTAGTAGTTTTGGCAACAGGTGAGGCAGGGGTGACAACCACTCAATCCACGTAAATGCGTTTTTGTCAGCACGCAACAGGAATTGGGAGCTGAATGCTTTTCTGGCAGATCAATAGGTATTTGTGTACTTGCAAGGTCATTGGAAAATGTGCATGTATCGCAGGGACTTTTTTTTTTTTAATTATTCTGCCCTGGCATACATGTGAAGGGGGGCTGATAACAGACTGCTTTATGCAAGTACTTTTCTCATGCCACTGCAACTCAATAGCTCATGTACATCTTTATAGTTTTATGAACAGCTATACTGGCTTCCCAGCATATAGTCCTGTAATCTAGCATTTCACTGTTTAGAGGTGAATTCTGCAGCCTGTCGCTGTACTACTAAAATCTGGCCCATCGCCTTTATAGTACACCTCCCACTGCTCCCTTTTTTTTTTTTTTTTTTTTGATGGAAACATTCAGGGTGATGTGCTGTTCTAACAGGAAGTACGATCTACGTTAAATCCCATATTTTTCAGGAGCAAGCCTTTCCAGTTCATTAAACACCTCTGAACTTACCCAGAATCCTTTGCAATGCTTGTGATTTTCAGGTATTTCTGACAGGTTCGAACACGTCACACAAAGACGTTGGACACTTTGTTTTGCACCAAATCCCTCTGACAAAGCCCTGCCGGTGTCTAGATCGGGCCCCGGCATGCTTGAAGCGCCATGGATTGCTGACTAAAAGAATATAAAATACATGTTACAAGTTGTTGAAGCTGTAAATATGCGCAGCACAGGATGTGGCTTACCAATACTGACATCCTAAAAATGAGGGACCTTGATGGAAATACAGGAAAGCCGTCTGCTTCTTGTTATGTGGGCAGCACTGTAGCACAGCTGAGCTTATACAACCCTAGTAAATTGGGTATGACTGTATGGGTTTAATGAGGAAGCATGGCTCTTAGTCACATGTTTACTTGCCTTAAAATTCAGAAATATGCTTTCTAAAATACCAGCATGGAGTTTATCTAAACAATCAAGCGCTTCATCTTGTCAATGATTGACTGTTTAGGATTTGCACAGAAGTAACATGGGGAGAGATGTTTTCGGCCTTTTTTTTTTTTTGTCTTGGTTGATTTTTATTTTCTGCTGGGGGGTGGGGGGGATTGGTCAATGTGAATAAAGTCGTCTTTCTAGTAAATGTTAGAGAGGAGCTATGGCAAAATACTCTGTTGTAAATGAATTGAAGCTGTAATTATATTGAACACACTAGGGGGTTTATGGGACTTTGTATGACAAACTTGTTTTATTCTATAGGCTGCATGCACATGGGGACCTTACTTTGTGCACTTTGTGAACAGGAAGGGGCCACCCCAAAACTGTTGGGAGCATGAAATGGTCCTAAATGTCTTGGTATGCTGACTCCTTGAGTTCCCTTCACTGGAACGATGGGGCCAAGCCCAACCCTTCAAAAACAACCCCACACCATAATCCCCCCCCCCCCCCCCAACCAAATGATTTGGACCAGTGCACGATGCAAGGTCCATAAAGACTTGGATGAGCGAGTTTCGGGTGGAGAAACTTGGCCTGCACCTCCAATCTGGTAGAACAAATTTGGGATAAATTAGAGTGGAGACTGAGAGCCAGGCCTTGAGACAAATGTGCTTCTGGAAGAATGGTCAAACATTCCTATAGATACACTCCTAAACTTTGTAGACAGCAGCTAAGTTATAGCTGCAAAGGATGGGCCAACTCCATATTGAACCCTACGAAATAAGACTGGGGTGCCATTAAAGTTCATGTGCGTGTAAAGGCAGGCGTCCCAATACTGTTGACATGGTGTAATATCAGCAACACACCATGGATCGTCAAGGTAAATTCCAAACATTTAGTAAAGTAATCACATAAAGGAATGCAAAGCTGCTGCATACAGCCAACCATAGTAATGAATGGCTGTACTCTGTTTTACACTGCTACTTGTATAGACCTACACATGCTTACCATGGGTGCAGATATTACCAGTCAAAGGGCATATGTCTTTACGCATGCACTGGTTTATGCAGGTAGTGGCATGCAGCCATTCATTACTGTGGTCAGCTGTATGTAACAATGTGATACAAAATCAATTAGCGCAACCACAGTAATATGACCCGTGCTCCAAATATTTTAAAGTAATGTTGCCAGCGAACACCAATTATGTGAATTCACAAGACGCCATGACCTAAATAAGACAGTGTAGCAAAACCAAAATCTACCATATACTAAACTACTACAAAAAAATTGTACTACAAAAAAGTGAATATTCCGAAATGCTCAAATTGATACAACGTACAACTAAAATTGTGTTTACATTCCAAAATTGTGTAAAATCAAACTGTAAAGTGCAATCACCACTGTGCTGTTATCCAAATAAAAGTTCTGTCTCCACCACCATATAAGTTTGACCAGAAAGGTCAAAGCAAGCTGTGTTCCCCTCATGGATAATGGTCCTGACAGACTCCTGCCAAGTCCTCACTCCTTTTTCCTCAAAATGGGATACACGGGTTCTCAGACACTCATGAGCACCAGATGTACAGTATATGGGAAGGAAAGGGAAGCACACAAGATATAATGCTCTGAATTTAAAAGTTTTAATATACAAGATAAATATTGCACTTAGAGTGACGCTGCCGCCAGTGCTAGCTTAAATGCACGTGTCTCAAACATATGCCGGCATTTGGCTTTTGTAGCAAGATGGCAGAGGGAAGATGGCGCACCCAAGGCTCTGTCCCTCCTAGTCAATTTGGCCCCAGGCATTGGTTTGTGGATTGAAGTGTCCATACTCTTCTGCTGGGGATCGGAGAGGCTGGTTGTTGGGTGGTGCTAGACGCATATCTCTGCATAATGTATGATACCATTGAAATGTAAATGGTGTTTAGAGGAGTTCTTCAATAACCTCTGGCTTGTTGCACTGTAATGTTCCCTAATAACCTGATACTTTTCAGACTTTCCCAATCTGAACTGTTCTGTCTGATCCATTGCCATGATGCAGAAGGTTGCACGATGGGACCTTTTCTGACATTGGCTTTCAGTATAGCATGGCAACCTGAAAGTCTTCCATAGAAGAAGCATTAAAAATGGCAAAAAAAATCTGTTTGCTGTGGATTTTTTTTTTTTTTTTTTTCCTTTTTAATATGATCATTGTCCACAGGTTCTGATCACTTGCAACTGAAGATGTGTACATACCATTAAAGGAAAGTGTAGATTACAGAAACAATCTGCATGTGATTGCTGTAGCCCATACAATACTTGGAATGGGGAATATTAATTCAGATTGCCCTTGTTTGTGTCTTGTATATTGATAGCTGTACAGGATCCAAAGTATCTATTACACCTAATGGGTAGCAATTGATGGCTGCCTGGAAAAGCTGTGGACACGTAGAAGTGCAAGTGCTTCATATTCCATCTTCAAGCTTGTGGGCTTGCATGGATGTGAGCAATATGTGAACATTTCTCATTGACTGCAATGGCAAATTTCAAACATCAGCATAAGCAGAATGGGAAAAGGGATGTATTGTGTGTATGTGCACCCTATGCATTGAAGACGTTATACGAACAGCCAAAGAGGCAATTTGTGTATACAGAGGCTACAACTGTCGAAGGTATTGCTCATCTTTTGGCACCAAATCAATCTTTCTCTTTCCTCAGTTGCTGACCTGATGTATAGATGTATAGATCCTTTTATGAAAATAAACTATTCAACTACCAAAAGTGAACGAAGTGTGTGGCATGAACAGAATTCTCGGCTGCAACACGAAGGATCACCAACAGGAGCGAGGTCCTGATTCCCCTATATAGATTACTGGGTCATGTTCTGGGAGCTCATTTATAAAAAGATATTGATAAGATTGAATGAGCCCAGAGATGGGGAAACAAGAATGGTGTAGGATTAGACAAGACTGCAAGAACTTGATATGTAGTGTTGAACGAAGGGCAAGGAAGGGTTAATTTTTTATGGAGACCTTCAAACCCAACCTTAAAGTGGTGGTCTGGCTGAAATTATACTTTTTAAATAAAAATACCCCTATAATACACAAGCTTAATGTATTCTAGTAAAGTTAGTCTGTAAACTAAGGTCTGTTTTGTTAGTTTATAGCAGTAGTTTGTTATATTATAAACTTACAGCAGGCCGAAGCCATCTTAAGTGTGGGCATCTGAAGCCAGACTGTATTTCTTCCTGGATTTCATCCTTGCAGATCTCGCACATGCTCAGTGCAGCACAAGCAGTGTAATAGGTCTCAGGTCAGGTTTCCATAGCAACGACAGTGTCAGAGGAAGTTGCCGCCCCTTCCCAGAAGGCATTGCAAACAGGAAATGATGCGATGGGCCGCGGCCAGGGAGGAGGAAATGAAAAATGAATACAGCAGATATACAGTAGGTGCTGAGAAATTTAAAATTTTAAAAATATCCAATTAGTTTACAGTGCACAGTTTAGTGAGGGATGCTGAAGAGTTGTAAATGTGGGTGGAACTTCACTTTAAGCCCCATCTTCAGATTTACCAAAACCATGTAGTGCAAGGGCCTGCCTGATTGCATACAAATTGAAACCTCTAAGGTTTGACCTCATATTATATGGTTTTGGTAAATCTGAAGGAAAAATCAGCAGAAAATCTGATAGTGTGTATGGGGCTTTAGTGTTTTTACTGACACAGTAGTTGATACTTTGAACAGACGTCCAATAGAGGTAATGAGTCTGTCAACTGTAAGTGATTTTAAACATGCTTGGGGCAAAGATCTATACTTGGCCAAAAAGGTTAAAAAAATGGTTGTGTGAATAGTAGCGAGTCCCCTGCCTACATATTTTGTGCTATTAAAGTTTGTTAGCCTGTGCACATTGGCATCGCTATGTTGTCTGATCTTTTACAGAGATAACCTGTCAGTTACTGGCACAGCCAAAGCTCTTTTGCTGCAATATCTATCTGTCTTCTAGTATTGGGCCAGCTTTTTCATTGTATGTGTATAAATGTGTAATTCAAATTAGAGATCTTTTAGATGGCCATTTATGGTATGTTCTTGGATCTAACAGGTTGGGAAAACATGTTTCTAAAGCAAAGCCTTTTTTTTTTTTTTTTTTTTTTTTCTTCCAGAAGCAAAATTTTAATACTCTAAAATGTATCTATTAAATTTGGTTTACACTCCTGACAATATTTTCAAACTGCTCTCCATATCAAGTAGTGTTCTTGGAGGCCCTGTGTGTTTTCAACCAGTGTCTTCCTAAATACAAACATTATATGGTTTGGGATTTTTTTAAATGATCCCTTCTATTCTTCCAGGTTGTCACTTCTTGTTTTACTTGGTTTATTTTCCAACTTGATGCACTGGCTGTTTACATTCTGCTTCATGGATGAAATTCTTGGTTTTAAGTACATATTGATTTCTTCATTGCTCATTGTCCCCATATTTGTAAGGGACTGCAAAGCACACAAATGTTGTGTGACCTTTTATAAATGTACCTGAGTTCTGCAAGTGTTAAGTTTCTGGCCTGGTAAGCTGCAATATATTACATTTTTGTTTTTGGCTTTAGATGTGCATTATTCATTTACCTTTTGGCTGTAGTAAACGGCACCCCAACAGCTACAGGTAACTGGGATCCATTGGCCTTTAATTATAAAACAATATTCTGGAGTTCTGCTTGTAAGGCCCCTTTCACACGAGGCGGACTCCGTTTCCACGGAGCCTGCCTCAGTCCGCCGGCTCAGCGGGAGATCTCTCCGTTGATCTCTGCTGAGCCGGCGAATGACAGGTCCCTCTCTGCTCACTGAGCGGGGAGGGGCTTATCAGGCGCCGCTGCCGCCTATGGAGGGATCGGACGAAAACGGACAGCATGTCCGTTTTCATCAGATCTCACCCGATCTGCCAGCGACTGACCTGGACGTAGAGCCATCCGTCTGCTTTTAGCGGATCAGACGTCAGCGGACATGTCTCCGCTGACATCCGACGCTCCATAGGCTAACATGGATCTCCCATTCAGGTCTGCCGTCAAAACTGACAGGCGGACCTGAACGGTCCGATCGTGTGAAAGGGGCCTAACTTGTGAACTTGGCAGATGGGTAAACCAGAAGCTTCTTGTCTTATTACATGTACACATATAGCTCTATCAATTTTTACGCAGCACTTTATATTTTGTATATTGTAGATTCACATCAGTCCCTACCCTCAAAGAGCTTACAATTTAAGGTCCTGAACTTGCATTCATTCATACTAGGGCCAATTTAGACAGAAGCTATCTTTGGAGTGTGGGAGGAAACCAGAGTACCCAGAGGAAACCCATGCAGGCACAGGGAGAACATGCAAATTCCAGGCAGGTAATGCTGTCTTTAGGATTTGAACAGATGACCCGAGTTCTGCCAGGTGGAGATGCTAACCATTTAGCCACTGTGCTGCCCTAGTGTCTTGTTACATAATTTTAGTTACACATTAATGTTCAATGCACATGTTATCTTATCTTGGTGTCTCCTGGAAATATTATGTTAATCGTGTAAAGTCTGGCTATTTTGTATCTAACAAGGAAATAAGTACTGTGTACTAATAAAGTAGCCTTTGTCAATCAGGGTTCCTAGCAAGAGAGGCAGGAGAAAATGATCTTCCTACTTACATTGACCATCGAAAGGGGCTTCTCTACCCTGACAACTGTTGGTCTATGACACAACTTTTGCATTGTTTTACTGTTCTTCATTTTCAGGATTGTTAGTAAAAATAATCTTGCTATAGAGCAGGGGTCTCCAATCAAAGGGTCAGTTTCCTGCCTTTCAGACTTTGGGATGAAGTAAGCCCCAGCATCTATGGGGAGCCCACAGTGTCTCGGGCTTGGTGGTCAGTGGGATTTAAATTGTGGTCAATTGGAAGAAGAATAATGTCCCATCACTTGTAATTAGTGCCAGGAACAGTGCATCATCGTTGGTGTCAGTGGGAGGAAGGATTGGCCATTGGATTCAGTGGGAGGAACCTTGCCTCACTGTTGGTGTCAGTGAAAGTAATGATGCCTCAGCGTTGATGTCAGTAGGTGGAATAGTGCCACAAGGGCCGGACAAAGGCAAGCAAAGGGCCACATCCGGCCCTTGGGCTGCAGTTTGGAGACCACTGCTATAGAGCAGTGTTTCTCAACTTCAGTCCTCAAGGTGCACCAACAGTTCATGTTTTCAGGATTTCCCTCAGATGAAATGGCTGTGGGATTACCTAGTCAGTGAAATGGATCAAATCACCTGTGCAAGATAATGGAAAGCCTAAAAACATGACCTGTTGGGGCGTCTTGAGAACTGGAGTTGAGAAACCCTGCTATAGAGCATAAACAGCCTAGGGTGTCATATGGGCTAGTTAAACCTTTTTTTTTTTTTTTTTTTTTTTTTTTTTTTTACCTTTATGTAACTTGTGATCACGCTGATGTACCATAAGCTGGAGGTATAATCCTGTTTAGCAGTGGTTCCAGGAAAATTATTTCAAGGGTTCCATTTGACGTCAAAAAGTTGACCCTGTACTAGAGTTTTTTTTCCTCCATTTAATGAGACCTATATTTAAACCGAGCCACTCATCACATCCTCTGTCTTGCAATTAGGTTGGCTGGATTCCATCAATAGGTTGCCATTGGTAAAAGTACTTGAGAGTGTTATAGATGTTTTTATACAGGTTTGCTATCATACTCGGCTGTATACCGATTATGAAACGCCACCTTACAATTCTGCTTTGTTTCTGAACCAGCAATCTACCTAGGTAGGTTCACTTTTGCCTATGCAAAAAATGAGCCACACTTGTAATAGTTAAAGCTGAACTAAACTTTATTTATTTTTATTAATACTTCGTGTTGTATCTTTTGCAATGGTTTTGCCTTCCAAAGCTTTCATTTCGTAATTGTCTAATGTTTGCGTGCAGTTCAACATGCCGTTTTGCAGCTTTCCATGTATCCTTATAACCATCCATTCAGCTTGATCCCTACAAGTTTAGCAATGATAAAAATGATTGTGGAAAATAAAGTTTGGCGCCAACTCAAAAACTTAACTTAAAAATAACACTCTAAACAGTCATTTAGTGTATAATGTTCCACAAGAAAAATCATTAAAGTGAAAAAGGGGAGAAAGTCCTCAAAAGAAATCCAAACACCATGAAAAAAGAAAAATCTGTCTAGTGACAGGTAATCTTGGTTATCCGTGCTCCACCATCACTCGTGTGGGAGAAATACGAACTCACCAGATGACTAAATATAACGAGGCTCGTAATAATCAGATCCCTTGGGTAGTGATATGAGTCTGAAGGGGTGATCCTTAACTTAAATTTGAGTTCCATAAATACTGCAGCTGCTGACTTTTAATGTATGGACACTTAACTGTCCAGGGATCCCGCGATGTCAGCACCTGAAGCCGACCCGTCCCTCTGCTCCTGCTCTAGGTGCCGACATCCTTACTAAGGGAAACAGGAAGTGAAGCCTTGGCGGCTTCACAGCCTGTTTCCTGCTATGCATGCACAAGTCACACTGCGCTTTCTGTATAGTCCCAGCTGTCTTCTGTGACCGGGGGGGGGGGTGCAGATATTGCGTAGTTCACTGCACCTTATTGCGGGCGATCTTTCCCCGGATTTGACAGGTATCTGCTCCCCTCTGAAAAGGTGCCAAATGTTGCAAAGAATGGGGGGGGGGGCGCGGAATTGACATTTCTGGCTGGAACTCCTCCTTTAATCTCAATCCATAGATGTCTCCTTTAGATTTGTATGACAAAGCTCGGGAAAAGCAAAATGTATATCATAGCGCAATATGCTTTATTAAAACAAGTATCCAGGTAAGTGAAATTAATGGGCACTTACATTTTAAGGTGCTGTTAAGTCAGCACCAACATGTACAGCCAGCAGAGCAGGAAAAATGCTGTTCCGCCAAGTTGCGGCCTGCGTTCCAACACACCGGAAGTCGGTACCGGGAGTGACGTTCATGCGGGCGAGCTCATGAATTTATATGTACATGTCAAATGCCATTATTTAAAGTCCCGACCTTTTCCTTTCATGTCGGCGAGCGCGCAGCCGCAATGCTTTTCGCAATCAGCGTGTGAGTGGTATACCCGAAATAAAAAGGCCCGCTCAACTCGCATTGTATTGCACAGATATTACTTTTGGTGCCACTACTTGTTTAACTTGCACAATGATGATGTATTTTTTTAGAAAGTTTGGATTTGTGACGCCCTAGGCAATCATGGGACTGTGGCGATGATGACCCGGGCCTATTGTCGTATAGGTATTCTAGGGTACCGGTGCTCATTCTACCGCTACTTCTCCCTGTTGGCTTTTATCAATGGTGTAAACAGAAAGTATCACTGCTCCACTACAAATGTTGTGCCCCAGTATTTCTGAGAAAAGGGTGCAGGCTCACCTGCAGTCTGAGATCTACTTTATAAACCTACCACATAAGAGGTAGAAGAAAAGCCACTCAATTTATAAAATCTATAATAAAGGTTTTATTGATCCATTCGGTGTACAGACAGGCCCACCTGAACCTCCAACGCGTTTCACTCAGAAATTAGATTAATTGTAGAGTTGGATTTTGGAGGTCCCTACATAGAAGCCGTCCATATTTCTGATCCCGCGAGTTTCAGGCATTGTGTACAGTCACTTGTACGAATCAATGACCGGCTGCAGCTCTATACTGGTAACCACACAACCAAGCGTATACATGCTTACAGGGATGGATGTGGGCCCCTGGAAGTTTTGTGCCCAGTCCTGTTTATCCTTCCTCAAATGCATGTAAATGCTCAAATGTGTAGTTAACGTACAGCTGCAGCCTGTCATTGATTGGTTTGGGAGGCTGTACAACACGCCTATGACTCCTGGAAGCAGTGTACACGGACCATTGTGCCGGGGTGCATGAGCCTTTCTGGTTTATAGAGACGAGGAACTGTTACTATGCTGTGTTTTGTAGATTTCACTTCTCTGGCTCTGTTGCTTCTTCCAGTGTAGCATAGTTGCTGCGTACCACATAATTTATATCAACTCTGGGTATATAGTCTTTCCCTTGCACATGTATTGCAATGTAACAGTGGCCTTCTAATCGTGACTCTTCCGCATGGCTCAGCAAGGTGTTTTATGCTTTTTCCAGTTGATGTAAATCAATTGGATTCCAAAGCCAGCTGCATGCTATACTATACTTGGGAGAGATTGAATCACTGGCATGACCTTTGATGTGGTCTATTTTTATTCTCTTGTCCATATTTTAGGAGATTTAGCCTTTGTATTTGTGGTTAAAACGCATACCACTGTGGCATTTTTTTATTGCTTCTTATTTAATCGTAATACATTATCAAAGTACCACCGTGCACAAGTTGCATCATTTTTTTTTTATAAGCGGATTTATGTACAGTAAAGGTTTTACTAGTATTTATGAAGAAATAGAACTGTTTCAGAGCAGTTAGTACGGTCTTAGTTTTATTAGTGGTTCTTTTACACCATGCATACGAGTAATTGCCCTTAAGTGGTTGTAAACCTCACACATGAAATATGAACAAAGCATATCTCTATAGCGTACTTGTCTCCAATCCAGAGTGTCATTTCTGTCTGCTGCTTCATTCCTCCGATTAGCATGAAGCGCTCCTGACAAGTTTTCCAGACAGAGGGGAAAAAAGGTGACAAGGGAAAGACTTCCAGCTGATTGTCAGTCTCAGCTCTATTCCTGTGTGAAGGGGGTGTGTCTCTTCCCTCCAATTGGCGCACTCCTCGCTGAGCGCGGCAGAATGTAACTTCAACTGTCCCACTTTTCTTTTTTTTTCCCTCGCTGCTCAGACAAACTTTATAAATTCTGGACTTTGGCTGTAGAGAAGAGAATACTGCAGATAAACGGGTACAACTTCATGTAGGAGGATTTGTTTAATTTGTGTATCATCTGAGGCCAGTCACGTTACTGGGTATATGTAAGGGTTTACAACCACTTAAAATCCTCTTGGTACCATTGTGTGTTTTGTTTTTTTCCCTCGTAATTAAACATGGCTCCTCTTGTAGTCTGTACAAATATAGTAGACCAGTATTGTTTCATTGCAGTCAGGGGCTACCATTGCTGACCTGGCTGTTATGTGCTGATCCTCAATAGCTTGAAACACTGGTCTTGGACAGCTAAGCATATCAGGAAAGTGTGTGAAATAAACAATTCTTATCTGCATGCTCTATGGGTCATTAACCCCTTTTATGACACGTGTATGTTTATTATATCCGTAAAGCGGGTGGGCCTTAAGGCCTAGATGCATCATAAATACGTTGCTCCCTTGTTCTGAAAAGCACTCAATCAGCGCCCCAGATCCCGGTCAACTACCAACGATCAGGAGACGTTGGGACTCCCGATGACGTTGGCACAGTTCAACCACTTACAGTGCCACATGATCAGAAGTGACTCCTGCTGGCCTCAGCTTTCTTGGCCCATTTAGAACCCCATCTCCTGCATGTGTAAAGAGGTTAACTCCAGTATTAAAGTCAAAAGGTCAACATAGCAACCAGGCCTCAAGCAGTTTCAGATGAGGCAACTTTCACAGGTCTCTCATGACTGGTTTCCTTTCAAGGAGAGAGAATGATGGAGTGTGCCACTGTTAACCCCCTACTGGAAATCCTGGTTCCCTGGCTATCAATCATGGTGGTGATCTGGTTTTGGTATTAACCTCCAACCTGTGGATTCAGCATTCTGACTTCACTTGGCTGTTCCAGGTCAGTGTATCATAAATAATTTAAGCCATAGACACCAACTGGCTAAGTTCAGTATGGGCAACTTCCCCCCCCCCCCCCTTTTTTTTTTTTTTCTTATGTTGCGTTTCCTCTAAAATACTTCTGCCTCTTATTCGTGGTAAATCGATGCAGAACAAGGTCCAAGAAAATGTATTTCTGCTTGTAAGAGGTTAACATGGTATTTGAGTTTTGTTTACTCTTGTCATGAATGCTGTTAAAGCTAGGAATCGAATATTCTTCCTGGTGAGACTTGTTAAACGAGGAAAGCTGTATCGAGCGTGGCACTGAACAAGGCTTGGTTATTGGCTCTAGCAGCCTTTGTACGATGGAAAGTTCCAGTCTGCTCTCTGTGCCAGATCTTAAACCCCGGCCCTGTGGTGGTTTGTGGGTCACTTCACTCTGTGGGTAAAATAATCCTCTTGTTTCAGCTGCCGTCCTGCAGAGTTTCACTGTACTGCTGGAATTCTCTATCAGCAAAAGTAGCAGGGCGACCTTAAAATCCGTGAAAGGAAAAGGGATACGTGCCATGGGAAACAGCCGGCTTTCTCAGTGAAATTTTGTATGAGCTGAGACACCAAGGGTTTCTGCTTTAAAGGGGGGGGGGGGGAGGGGGGCTGAAGGGGGATTTTTCATAGTTGGCTTTATATATTTTAATGTAGAATTGTTCAGGGTTTGCATAGCGCTTTAAAATGTAAAGGAAGACCATACACCAGCAATACAAGAGGGTTAGAAGAGCCCTGCTCCTGCAAGCTTACAATCTAAAAGGGAAGGGCTGGTGAAACAAAAGGTGGTAGCTGTGGGAAGTAGAAGATTTGGTTGTTAGCTGGAGGCAGATAGGCCTCCCTGAAGAGATGAGTTTTCAGGGATCTCCTAAAAGTGGACAGAGTAGGAGATAACTGGACAGATTTGGGTAGTGAGTTCCAGAGGATGGGAGAGGCTCTGGAGAAGTCCTGTAGGTGAGCATGGGAGGAGGAGACAAGGGAGCTAGAGCAGAAAGTCTTGGGGAGGAGTGGAGGACGACAGTTTGGGTGACATTTGGAGAGAACATTGGTGATGTAGCTCAGGGCAGAATTATAAATGCTTTGTAGGTTTTATTCGTGTTTAAGTTTTTTATTCGTTGGGCAATAAGAAGCCAGTGGAGGGATTGGCAGAGGAATGGCGGCCACTGAATGGTTGGTAAAGTGAATCAGTCTGGCACCAGCATTCTTGATGGATTGATAGCTTACGAAGAGGTAGGCCAGTGAGCGAGTTACAATTGTCAAGGCAGAATAAGGGAGTGGATAAGTTGCTTAGTGGTGTCAACAGTTAGAAAGGGGTGTATTTTGGAGATATTTTGAAGATTGGGGCTGAATGGACAGGCTAGAGTTTAGGATTACACCTAGCACCCTTACATAAGGGGAGGGACTGATATTTGTAGTATTGATCCTGATAGAGAAGTCCCTGGGGTGGGGGCACGGGCTGGAGGAAAAATGGTGCTCAGTTTTAGAAAGATTGAGTTTGAGGAAGTGGTGTGACATCCATGCTGATATGTCAGCATATAAAGGAGTGAGGTGAGGAGTAGAGAGGTCTGTGTCAGCATTGAGGTGGTACTGAAAATTCAGTCCCCTGGTTTTATGGGAGTTCTGTCCAGGAAAGTGGAGGCAGCCCACAGCAACCAATCAAAAGTGGCCATGGAACCAGAAAAATGACAGCATGTTGCTATGAGCATAATCTCCATGTTCGTTACAATATTGGCTTTATAAATATAACCCATTATTCAGTTGTAGAGTAATAACCTTTTGGTTCTTCTGTTCTTGAATTCTAATTTAAAGACTTCATGTTACGGCATTAAACTAGAGCTGAAAGATTTCATCAGTGTATTATGACTGAGTTGTGTTTTTAACATCAATGTAGAGTCTATAAACGTACAGTTGTGCAGCATTTTCACAAGTCTTCATAAATGTATCAACAGGTGAAGCGGCATTACGAAGCGATCCTAGAATGCAGCCTCTTCAGATGCCTACTACACTCGCCAATCACCGGACGGGCCCTCCGCCAATCAGCCCCAGCAAACGGAGGTACACGGACCAAGGAGATGACGAACTAGACTGTGAAAACGACCATGTCGCCAAAATGAGCCGAATGTTTCCTGCTCACTTGTAAGTGCCCAATGTAAAAAGATGATTTGTAATTACTTTTCTTACGACTATATATCCCTTTTTGTAGAGGTTTGTGGGCTGTAAAATTCAGATCTCACCTGCTAATTCATGCTGACGTTCTGGTGCACTCTGACATTTCTGAATGGGTTTGTTGTGCATTCAGTGCATGCCTTGCAGGGGTTGCTATTCGAATAATAAAATAAGCCAGACCTGGCAACATCTGTGTTACAGTGGGTCCTGTTATCACCGGGGTCAGATACATTTCCTGCCCTTGTTACTGCGTGTCTGGATCAGTGGTTGGCACGTTCGGCTTGCAGTGCCATGGTACTAGGTCTAATTACTGGCAGAGACCATACCTGTAATAGAAATGGTATACAATACTCATGATGAGGCAACACTGTTGGGGAGATGAAAATCATCCTTTTATTAGGCAATTTGCCAACCTCCTATTGTATTAGTGCCTGCCTCTGTGCCTCCTACTTTTTCTATGAAGTCCTAGCTCATGCAGAAGTTTTTCACTGATAGAAGTCACTGCAGTTTTTTGATTTACTAAAACTATTGCCTTTTCATGTTGTGTACTGTGGGAGACCAGATAGTGAATGCAAGGTCCTGGGTTTAGTATCACTTTAAAGCTGAATGTGTGTGTTTTTTGTTTTGTTTTTTGTTTTGTTTTTTGTTTTGTTTTTTGTTTTGTTTTTTGTTTTGTTTTTTGTTTTGTTTTTTGTTTTGTGTTTTGTTTTGTTTTTTGTTTTTTGTTTTTTGTGTTTTTGTTTTTGCTTTTCATACTTCGATTGGTCTAGTTTGGCCCAAGTCTAAGGTATGCATATTCCAAACCTGGAATTGATGGTCGCTGTCTTTTGGATCCTGTGCGAAGAGGCTGCCATGCAACATGGTAACCACGTGTGGAGGGTCGGGCTCTGATAGACTTTGTCTAAAATAGTGGCTACACACCGTCTGCACACAAACTCCCTGTTGCAGGAATGTGAATGAGGACTCTTAAGCCCTGAAATGGATGAACCACATCTGTTCTCTACAGGTGGAGAGCAAAAGCTGAAGCCAACTTTTATCCATCTCATTCAGTTACTTGTAGCATGGAGTCTGTGTCTGTATGCCGTCATTTTTTTTTAAGTCTATTATAGCCGTACAACCCGATCCTGTCTTGCACCAGTCTTGCACCAGTCTTGCACCAGTCTTTCACATGCTGATCTGACTGATACAGGTTTAGGGGGCATTTAAGCAGTACTATTTTTAGTATTGCCACCTTCACTTGTGTGTTGCCACCCGTTTGACACAGGAGTCATTCAGAGAATACCTAGTGTTTTACTCTGTGAATTCAAGGCAGTCTCCTGATTGGAGAAGGTGACTATTGTGAAGTTACTATCCCGACTCTCAATCTTGTCCTATCAGTGACTACTTTGCAGGCATTGGGAAAATTGCAGGTGTTCTTGGCATGGTGCTTGTGCAGAGCGGGCAAACCTTTCTGGCAGGGAGTAGCCGCTCTGGCATGCAACCCAGAAGATGGCAGTGATCACTGTAGCAGTGGTGACTACTACAGGGACTCCCCACTTCTACAGGGAATGGCCAGGTACAGAATACGTATACTTGCATCAGTCCACGCTCAACCAATATAACTATGCAAAATACATACCTGGAATTGGGCTTTTTTTTTTTTTTTTTTTTTGTCTATCATGATCAACACTGCTGCAGCTTTAAGATTTTTAAATGTTAACGGACTTGAGATTGCACAGACAGGTATATACAGGCTCTATTCTGTTCCCATGGCTTAGTGCTGTGTCTGGAATCTGATAGGCAGTAAATGTATCCTACACCAAATGTCTGCTGGGCCTGATGAGGAGCCAACCCTCCCACTCCCGGGTGGGAGCACAGCTGCTCCTCTGACACAAGGAGACCTTGCAGTTGTCGTTGGGTTTATATGCAGTGTGTGTTCTCTGACAGAGCCTTCATGCAGATGAATAAAAACCACCAACAAATGGCCAGGCCAAAGGGATTGCATGCGGCCTGTGAATATTTGTTTCTTTGTCTTGCTGGCAAGGAGTTGGATGTCAGGATGCCTCTCATTCCTTTGTGAAGGAAGCAATCAGAGGTCATTTGATAACTGAGAACTGTGCTTGGCTGTCTGAGTTCCAAGCACTGAGCTACATTCCAGGCATTCCTCCTCTTCTGGCCTGCTCACATCCATCATAAGACAGGCAGTGTTTTATTTGTCCTTTTAATAAATCATGGCTGTGTTAGTCACTGCCTGGGCCGGCAGTCTGCAGGCCAGGAATGTGTTACAAATTGGCCAGCCAGAGCCCAAGGTAGTGAAACAATAAGGGCTCACAACCAAAAGTCTTATTTATATTTTGTGCTTTACGCAACTGTTGACATTCCTTTGCCATGTGTCTCCAAGAAGGAAACAAGCTTAGGATTGAAATGGCAAGGAAGAGGGTTAATGAGGCATTAACTCGTCCTAGACCCGTACAGGAGGTGTATTGTGTATTTGGGTCTGGGGTCCTTAACCACTTAAGGACCCAGCCTCTTTTTTAGATGTGTTTACAAGTGAAAGAAAAAAATGTTTTTGCTAGAAAATTACTTAGAACCCCCAAACATACTTTTTTTTTTTTTTTTTCCTAGCACCCTAGAGAATAAAATGGCGGTCGTTGCAATACTTTTTCACGCCATATTTGTGCAGCAGTCTTACAAGCACACTTTTTTGAATAAAAAAAAAAAAAACAGTAAAGTTAGCCCAATTTTTTTTTTTACTATTGTGAAAGATAATGTTACGCCGAGTAAATTGATACCCAACATGTCACACTTCAAAATTGCGCCCGCTCATGGAATGGCGACAAACTTTTACCCTTGAAAATCCACATAGGCAATGTTTAAAAATCTGCAGGTTGCATGTTTTGAGTTGGAGAAGTTCTAGAGCTAGAATTATTGCTCTCGCTCTACCAATTGCGGCAATACCTCACATGTGTGGTTTGAACACAGTTTTCATATGCGGGCACTACTCACATATGCGTTCGCTCGGCGGGACGGGGCACGTTTTAATAACAATTTTTAATTTTTACGCTGTTTTTAAAAAGAAAAGTGTCACTTTTATTCCTATTACATGGAATGTAAACATCTGTTGTAATAGACAAAAAGCCAGGACCTTCTAAATGAGATTTAAGGTCAAAAAGACCTCAGATCTCATTATTACACTAAAATGCAATAAATGTGTGTTTTTTTTTTGTTTTTTTGTTTTTTTTTTTTTTTTTTTTTGTCATTTAAAATTTTTTTTAAAAAAATGGCCCTTTTTAAGAGCTATGGGCAGAAGGAACGTTTTGACGTCGCTTCTGCCCTGCAATGTCATGGAGACGGGTGGGGGCCACCTTCCCCTCAGTCGTCTCCATGCCAAGGAAGGAGAAATATCTGAATATCCGATCGCCTCTGCCGACGGCTCCGGTAATCGGCGGAGGGCACTGGAGTGTGGCGGGGGGCCCTCTCCCACCGCCTATAAGTGATCTTGCAGCGAATCCGCTGCAGAGACTACTTTTATCTTTAAGCGGACCGCCGGCCAAACAAGAGGATACCGGGGTTATGGCAGCTAGCAGCAAACCAGTTTAGGTGAGTTTAGCAGACTTTTGGTGTTTGAGAGTTTATTTCATTGGCCAGAATTTTTTAATTTTATTCTGGCCATTTGAAATGAATAAACTCTAAAGTGCTAAACCCACCTAGCATTTAGACGTGTTTGGCGTGGTTTTTTTTTTCTGCTTTCAGAAGAGGAGCTTAGACTGCCTCTAAACTCTGCAGTTCCTAAACCCTGGTAAGTCTGTGTACATGGACTTTTATTGAGTGGAGTTCAGGGGATTTGGGAAAAAGCCAAGGCCTCAGGTACACCATACACTAGCCTGTGCTGGTGGCGTTTTTTGCCAAAGCTCCTAAACTCAACTCCAGAAAAGCCTATGTGTCATTGTACACATAGGCTTTTAGCAGAGTTTGGGAGCTGCCTTGTTTAGGTGAGCATCAATGGTTTCTCTCCTGATCGCGGAAGAATCACGTTCAGGATAGGAACGTTTTGACCACCGTCCACAGCAAAATGTGGCAAAAACATGCTGTGGTTTTGCTGCGTTTTGCCACAGTAAATGTAGGCCAGTGTACATGAAGCCAGAATCTCCTTAATGAGTTTAGAAGCGGCAGTGTGCACGAGGCCTTAGGTGCTAAAATCTATAGAGCACAACAAGCAAAGTTTAGTGCAAAGCCTTTGCTCACACCAGTGCGAATTGTCAAGCGATTTGACAGTTCCAAATTGCATGACAAGTCCCACCCAATTGCTGGCAATGGAAATGTTCAAATTACAGCGACTTGTGTCGCAGCGACTTTGAAGAAGGTTCCTGCACTACTTTATACTGATTTCATTGCAACTTCTCTTAAATGAAGTTGCCAGCTGCAATGAAATTGGAGATGCAAATCGCACTAGCCTGCGGCTTTGAAATTGCACTGAAGATGCACAATTTCAAAGCCCCACTGGTGTAAAAAAGGGCTTAGTCTTTGTATTGGGTGTATGCTGAAGGAACGGTAGTCTTGGCTCATCTGTTATTTCAGCTGTCATTCAGACGGACTAACTCAACATGTCCTCCTTGCCCATCTTACACAAGTGAATGCATTTTAGGTTTACTTTCAGCCATCAATGTGTATATAGTCAGGCTTACAAAGCTGCTAATATACAGCATGTTACATTTGATCCCTCAGTCTCGAGTAGCTTTACCATTGCTGTGTACTGTGAGGGCCTAATGCTGTGTACACACTGACACATCGCCGTACCAACACAAGCGATGTTGGTGAGGCAATCTTCCCTGTTCTATTACATTTCTGACAACTGGGAGACTCAAACCCCCCCCAATTTTTCTCATATTACCCTTTCACTGGTAGCAGCTATTGGGCAGGGTGAACATGGCTGTATGGTTACTGTGTGTTTGTGCACACAAAGCTGCTGCTCCCAGTGTCACTGGACAGCAGAGGGCCTCTGTTAAAGGCACAGAGCCTATTGGATAGTCCGTGTCATGTGATTACCATCATTCCCCCAACAGCAACCAGTCTGATATGTTCCTTTCACTCCTGCAGTCAGTGCAGACCTGATGCTGGATTGGCTGAAACAACTCATGTATTTCATGTGTTTTGGTGAATGAAGCCCAGCTTCGTTTTATAATGCAGCAAGTCCTTCTCAAGGGGCTGCTAATGTAATTGCTGTAGGCGAATGCAAGGTCTGTTTCGTCCGTGGGAATGAAATTTTCATCCAGAGCTACGTGTCAATGAAAGAAAATGACAACATTTGACAGTTGTTATACATGGGGTGTACTATGATTAATTCCAGGTGTTTGCAGGATTAATAGCTGCTTTGTTTGGAGAAGATTTACAGATTTGAGTCCATTCATCTAACATTATGGTTTGTCAAGATAAAGATTAATGTGTAGCATTGTTAATACAGTGAGGTCTGTTTGGCTGGATTCTTACCTTTTCGGAGTTTGACAGTGAGAAAACAAATCACTCCGACTTGTATATGTGCCATGAAAATGACATGCTGGGTAGCGGAATGGTATTGGCAATTGTAAATCAGTATAGATTTACAGTTGTATGCAAAAATTTAGGAACCCCTGACAATTTCCATGATTGTCATTTATAAATATTTGGGTGTTTGGATCAGCAATTTAATTTTGATCTATCAAATAACTGAAGGACACAGTAATATTTTAGTACTGAATAGAGGTTTATTGGATTAACAGAAAATGCACAATATGCATCAAAATGAAATTAGACAGGGGCATAAATTTGGGCACCCTTGTCATTTTGTTAATTTGAATATCTAACTACTTAGCACTGATTAATTAGAACACACAATTGGTTTGGTGAGCTCATTAAACCTTGAACTTCATAGACAGGTGCATCCAATCATGAGAAAACATATTTAAGGTGGCCAATTGCAAGTTGTTTTCTTTGACTCTCCTCTGAAGAGTGGCAACATGAGGGCCTTAAAACAACTCTCAAATGACCTGAAAACAAAGATTGTTCTACATTATGGTTTAGGGGAAGGCTACAAAGTTATCGCAGAGATATAAGCTGTCAGTGTCCACTGTGAGGAACATAGTGAGGAAATGGAAGACCACAAGCAGAGTTCTTAAAGAGTCCACCCTAAAAAAAAAAAAAATATTAAAAGCCAGCAGCTACAAATACTGCAGCTGCTGACTTTTAATAAATGGACACTTACCTGTCCCAGGGTCCAGCGATGTCGCCAGCCGACGCCGATCACTCGCTCGACTCTCAGCGGCTGCTGCCGCCATCCTAGGTGAGGGAATCAGGAAGTAAAGCGCTGCGGCTTCACTTCCCGGTTCCCTTCTGCGCAGTCGTAACTGGTCCCCGCTATCTCCTGGGACCTGTGTTTCCCAAGAGAGCGCGGTGGGAGTCTATGCCGGAAGTGGGTGCAAATACCTGTCTTAGACAGGTATCTGCACCCCCCTCCCCCCTGAAAGGTGCCAAATGTGACACCGGAGGGGGGGAGGCTTCCGAAAAGCGGAAGTTCCATTTTTGTGTGGAACTCCGCTTTAAGGCCAGAAGTGGCAGGCCACATAAAATATTGGAAAGGCGAAGGATGGTGAGAACTTTTAAACAGCCCACAAACCACCTCCAAAGACCTACAACATCAACTTGCTGCAGATGGTGTCACTGTGCATCCTTCAACAATTCAGCACACTTTGCACAGGGAGAGTGATGCGAAGGAAGCCTTTTTCTGCACAAACGCTTGAATTGCTTGAGGTATGCATTTGGACAAGCCAGCTTCATTTTGGAATAAGGTGCTGTGGACTGATGAAACAAAGATTGAGTTATTTGGTCATAACAAGGGGCGTTATGCATGGCGGCAAAAGAACACAGCATTCCAAGAAAAACACTTGCTACCCACAGTAAAATTTGGTGGAGGTTCCATCATGCTGTGGGGCTGTGTGGCCAGTGCCGGTACTGGGAATCTGGTTAAAGTTGAGGGTCGCATGGATTCCACTCAATATCAGCGGATTCTTGAGAATAATGTTGAGGAATCAGTCACAAAGTTGAAGTTATGCCGGGACTGGCAACAAGACAACGACCCAAAACACTGCTCAAAATCCACTCGGGCATTTATGCAGAGGAACAAGTACAATGTTCTGGAATGGCCATCCCAGTCCCCAGACCTGAATATCATTGAACATCTGTGGGGTGATTTGAAGCGGGCTGTCCATGCTCGGCAACCATCAAACCTAACTGAACTGGAGATGTTTTGTAAGGAGGAATGGTCCAAAATGCATTCATCCAGAATCCAGACACTCAGTACAGGCTATAGGAAGCGTCTAGAGGCTGTTATTTCTTCTAAAGGAGGCTCCACTAAATATTGATGTGATTTTTCTGTTGGGGTGCCTAAATTTATGCACCGGTCTAATTTTGTTTTGATGCATATTGCGCATTTTCTGTTAATCCAATAAACCTCATTTCACTACTGAAATATTACTGTGTCCTTCAGTTATTTGATAGATCAAAATGAAATTGCTGATCCAAACACCCAAATATTTATAAATGACTATTATAGAAATAGTCAGGGGTTCCTAAACTTTTTCATACAACTGTATATCATTGCATTAATAAAATGCAACTTTGTAACATGACAAATGGCAAGTGTGTGTATGTATATTTATGTGTGTATATATCTATATCTATATCTATATCTATATCTATATATATCTATCTATATATATCTATCTATATCTATCTATCTATATCTATCTATCTATATATATCTATCTATATATATCTATCTATATATATCTATCTATATATATCTATCTATATATATCTATCTATATATATCTATCTATATATATATATATATATATATATATATATATATCTATATATATATATATATATATATATATATCTGTTACACCTACATAAACCTGCATTTACTGTTCCTCAGATATCCATAAATCACAAACCTTTATCGAAGGAAATTGTGGTCTTCGGGTATTATGTATGACAGCTGCTGCGAGTGGTTGTCAAAATACAATGGCCACAAACAAAATGGCTGCAGACTTTTTTTTTTTTTAATAGTGATTTCCTAGAACTGCCTCTAACAAAGCCTGTGTGACCCTGACACAACTTCTCAAAATTGGTCCCTCTAGTGATTTCAGATTTTCATTTTGACAGTTGCAGGCACAACTAGAAACGTTAATGATTAGCATCCAGGGGAGACCCAGTTTTCTGACACACCTGGAAGTGTCAAATTGGGATGGTTCTAGCAGTGAATGTAACAATACAAAAGCTTGAGTCATCAGAGGGCCCATTGTGACCAGAAGTAGAATCCCATTTGCCTTTGCTACAGCAGTGATCGAACAAAGACCAGAGCAGTGCTGAGGGCCTCTTTAAAGAGGAACTGTAGTCTGCTCACATAATTTGCAATAAAAACATCTTTGCCCTTCTGAAGCCTCCCTCCAACCCCCTTGCATATTTTTATATATACTGTGTTTCTGTTCTTGCCAAATATGCTGCAGAAATCTCCCTCTACTGAGTCTGGCTGCAATAATTTTAATGTGGGCAGCTGAAGCTGCTGCCTGTTCACTTCCTGGATTTACACGTGCACACACAGGCACACCACCAGCTCTGCAGCTCTCATTGGCCCTCTTGTGACTCGCCCCCTTTCCATTCCTGGCAAACTTTCTCTAGAGAGCTGTGCATGTCATAAGCCTAGGCTTTTTTTCCCCAGACAAGAAACAGGAAGTGGGCTGTATAAGGTATTTACTGGCAGAAAAAAAATTAGTGTTTTAACCAAACCTGGACAAATATAGGCCTTTGGTATAAGCTGGCCATACAATTTTCCTTAAGATTATTCTAATGCATGGCCACTGGTATGCAGTGTGAAGACAGCAGTGCCAATGTGTTGTAAATGGCGCATCACACTTGCATTGAAGTCAATGGTGTGCAGATTGCCATTATGTGCATCTATTTATTTTACTTTTATCGGCAAAACGCTGATAACCCTATTTTCAGCAGCCAATGTTTCGATGCATCCCAAGTTAAAATTTTATTGAAATGTCACAAAGTGATATTTCAGTCATTTTCTATTGGCATAGCACAATGCGATGTGTTGGATTGTGTTGCACCATTCTGCACTAAAATACTGCATGCCGTACTTCAGTGTACACCACCACAGGCTCATCGCCCTGTCTGTGTTGGGCTGCACTGGTGTGAATGGAACCTATGTAGTTGACAGTCCTACCTAATTTGTAAATTTTATTATTTAGGTAGGCCCTTTTTTTAAAACTTCTAGGAAACTAACATACGGCCAGTTTTAGGAAGACCCCATATGATGATCCTCGTATTGAATGGCAATCATTTCTAAAATATTCTTCTGGAGTCTCTCCTGTTTTTGTTTCTGAGCAGTCTTTAACAGGACAGAATTCGTATTACTTTAATAATCATATTAATATCTAAAACAGGTTCCACTTGAAATAGTTTCCTTACATATTCCGACAGGAAATGAGTGTTAAATGTTAGCTCTTTGGTTTGGGGTGGGGTGGGGGGTCGTTCTTTGTGCAGCAAGTCATTCCTAATGCATTGCCCTATAGCAGCAATGTAATCTAGTGAGATATTGTATTACAGGGAATGGCGGTGTCCCTTTGCAATCAAGTGCCCTTTGCACGATGTAGCTTGGACTATTTTTGTATTCCTTGGATTTAGGTTTAAAAGTCTCCTTGGTGCGTTCAGCTTGCTTTTCCTGGCACAAGTCTCTTATTTGATGTAATGCGTACTTCATTACCTGGTGAAAAGAGGGCCATTTGATACGAATATACAAAAATTATTTGTGCCACATAACTCACTAGATATTTTTAAAAAAACACCGTAATGGTGTGTGTGTTATATATATATTTTACAGGCTAATATAACGCCGATAGTTTGTGCAGCTCTTTATAAAATGGAAGCACAGTTCTAATGGGAATCAGAGGGCCCTGCTCTTCAGAGCTTACAATCTCTAAAAAAAATATATTTATTTTAGTGTTAGTACTGCACAATTATTATCTTTATTTTTTTTTATATTCTTCCTATAGAAAAGCAATGCCTTGATGCATTTTTTTTTTTTTTTTTTTCTCCATGGGTTTTTAATTGATTTGTACTGTCGGGTATATGGAAATCTTTTGTTGACATGCATGGCTTCTTTTTTCCTTTTTTATGTTTAGACACAAGAGCAACACTAATGAAATGTTGTAGCTTTAAATAGAGGTCTGAGGCCTGACCTGCAGTTGTGTGGTTTTCTTGTTTGTCAGACTGGAGCCATTTTCTCATTTTCACAGTTCAGCTGAAAACAAAGGGCCCCTTATCCTTTCCAAACGCTCTGCTCTTAGGGCTGACATCAGCCTTTTCCCAGCAGGCAGTCTTTCAAAATTAAGAGTCCTTCTGCAGATCAGGGAATGGGTCAGGCAGCCTCTCCTCCTGGCAGCAGGGACCACTGAGGACAGCGAGGATACCAAACCCGCAATCGCACAAGCTGCTCTCAACTCATTTGCAACACACGCAAGGGGGGCCGCTGTACAGGGTAGGAATTATCAGGATAGGAATATGGGAGCTCTCATGGCTGATGTCTTTGAAAGTGTAAGCTCTAGGTTTCCCGTACTTTATCCTTTTATTGGTCACTTACCAAATCTGCATCCAGCACCTGCTATGGACTAACTTGATTCAGGCCCATAGGGCTGGGACTACACTGGTGATTTAAATCTGTGCTGGGAAATTTTAATGTAGCACTATGGTCTCATTAAAAATATGTATTGCAACAATTCTTTATAAATGCACCTACCGTAAGTTTTTCTTAGTCGCCCTGCAAACCCCCCACAAATGGCTAGTAATCCAGCCAGTGAAGTCAACCTAATGTGGCTTTCTGTGATGGTGTGACGACAATGCTATGTTGCTCCTGAATTTAGAGCAGAGTGGCCACCCTTGTGTAGGCTGTGCTTGCACTTCAGTGGAGTGAGAGATTATGGCAGGGGCGTGACTATCAGAATGTTTCAAATTTACAAGCCTGTAGCTTGTCAGTCGGTACCAGGCCACACAGTCCTGCCCACTGCTTTCTGAATTGACAGCACAGCCTTTGTTGCTGAAACCCTCCCACTGTGAGCTGCAGTGTCTTGGAGGTGTAGCATGCATGGTAAAAATGAGTCAGGGCAAGTAAAGAGGTTATTTGTTTAATTGGAGCCTTGTGCATCCCATAGTAACTGAATATGGAGATTTAGACAGTCATACAGGGCCTTTGATTGTATTTTAGCTACTTGTCCACCATCTCATTGGCAGCACATTGATTTTAGTGTGTTGCTAAAGGGATACTTTCATTAAGCAGTTAACGTGGTACTGTAATATTAGACTGAGCAGGCAGGGTGGTTGTTGTAGAGAAGACATAAACCTTAACACCTTGCTCACAATCTGCTTTAGAATGTGCGCTAAACTACACATTCCTAGATGTACATAAATTCTCGTTGTGTCTTCATGCTGGACTGAATTGACTCTCCTGACCATGTGATAGAGTTGCATCATTCTAGACCAGCCATTCAAGATGTCCGAAAATGTCGACAGTGTCAAGGGAGCATGTAGGTGTAGCGGCGACACTCACTAACTTTACTTCTATTTTTAAAGTGGATGTAAACCCGATTCATGAAATTTGAGCTTGGCACATATATATCTGCAGTGTAACTCTAGATTTCCTCCTGAAATTGTGAAGGAAGAATGAGGATAACGACAATGACGCATGCACAATCAAAAGCAAACCAGCAGTGTCATGCGAGTAAGGCCACATGCTCACTGGGCATCAAACACCACTTTAAGGGTAGTCAACACTTGTTTGTCCTGCTTCAAAATTCCCCCCTCCATGTTGGACTATGTGTTCTTCCACACATGGGCATTTACAGGCGTTTAGAGCCACTCCCCCATAACTTGGGTGTTCAGTAGAGGGGCATTTCGGCAGGAAAAAATGCCTGACGTGAGGTAAAAATCACAAAGCTGGCTTTACTACCACTTTAAAAGTAAACTGTACAACACCGTATCATACTACACATTAATCGGTACACTTTTGGGGCTTTAAAATAGAACTAATGGCAAAGAAGCATTATAACCCTTGTCAGCTTTTTAAAAAAAAACATTTTTTTCTTTGTAGGAGGGGGAGATTTGGGACAATCGGGGGAGGCAAAGTGCACCTTCGCATGTGTAGGCAAAAATCCTTGCACCAGCTCTGTGTGTCGCATGCTGCACGAGCTTTGGTCTGAAATGCCTGGCGGTGCTGTAACAAAGTCCCGCCTCCTAGATGGCTCCTGTGAGATAGACAGAACACTGATCCAATGCAGTGAAATTTAATCAGTGTGATGTGTATCATAGGAGCCACTACCTGATCTAGGAGGTGGGACTTTGTTACAGTGGCTGCCCGGGAGATTCAAATCTAAGCTCCCTGACAGCAGGAGATTGTTGCCGGCGCCGCTGTGTGTGATCCAGGGACCCTGGTAGGTTGCATGTGGTGGGCACTGGTAGGCTGCAGTCTCTGACCAGCTCTTGTATCATGTCTGCAGTATGTCTGGGGGCTTTCTAACAGAAACCCTCTGTGTCCATCAGAGAGGCCCCTCCAGGTCCCATTAGAGTACTCTGCTTCTCTTTCTGTATTTTGTTTATCGTTAAAAGATCGTGGGAGGATCCCAGGGTAATGAAGACTCCTTAGGGGAGCATCTCTGTGTTTGGGTCTATGCCATAGAAACATGTGAAACATGAAACTTAAGGGGAGGAATTAGTAAGATGACCACGCCCATGTGGGGGTGCCAGAAATATTTTTGCCCCCAGGCGTCTGTGACCCTAGGATCGGCCCTGCTCATGGGTTAATCAGGAGGACATTGGGCGCTCGATGTCCTTGTTTGCCCCTCTCCTCAGCACTGGGGTCATGTTGGCTGATGTAAAGAAACTAAAGGAGAAGAGAAATGCTGAAATACTAGTCGGGACTAGTGTACAAAGGTGTATTTGCTTTTGTAGGAATAAGTCACCTCTAGAGTTGGGTGTCATACATGTGTAGATGCTGCTGTTTATAAAAAATTAAATTCATATTTTTTTCCTTTTTTAGAATGTGGAAAAACGAGGTCGTGCAGAATTTCAAAGGGTGACTTGATTAAAAAAAAAATTGTGAAACCCTGCTCTAAACCTTCTTCACTATATCCAGAAATAGGTTTAGGCTGGAGTTGGACTTTAAAAAGCTCAGTATGTGTCGTAAAAATGCTCACTCAAGGTGAGCAAAGACTTTGGAAAGGATAAATATAGAAAGTAGTTGCTTGGAAAGGTTTACTCCAGTCCAACATCTGGCTTTATGGGCCTTGTGGGACTGTCAAATATGTCACCTGATGAATTGGAGAGACACTGGAGAATATGGATAACTCCTCCAGGAAGTCAGGTGTTCATCTCTGCTTCCAGCCATTGGATTTATGGTTTGTATGAAAGCCAGGACTGTGAGTATTACAAGTTTAACTCCTCACATTCCTCAGTCGACAGCCAGTAGGCTCATTTAAGTGTATGAATGGGTTTGAAATTTACTTCAAACTTCAACTGGCATTAAAGAATGTTGCCGTTGGTCCCTGCTTTGTTCGGGAGGTAATTTTTTAAAACGCATATTTTCATTTTCATTTCTTGTATCCTTAGCAGACAATGTCGTAAATTGTCTATAGAAATCTTTGCTTTCAGTAGTTTATCCACTTTCCATAGTTTGCGCTCTGGTGTTGGAGTTTTGTATTGAAGTAGTAATTGCCCAAAGAAGTATGTAACTGGACTAATTGCTGCGAGAAGAGTAACTTCTCTGCCGCATTCCCAGCAAAGGACACACAAGTGGTACATGCAAAGTTAATTATGTGTACCAGAATAGGTTTACACCCTTCAGAGCTACCATTGGCTATGTAATGTAGGGCCTGCCTGATGGGATACACTTGGACTGTCTAGGTCCTGATATTATATATTATGGCAGACTTTTAGATTTTACATCTTCACTATTATAGCTTTACAGATGTATTTTTCCAAGCACTGAAAGTAATAACTTTAAACTAATTTGAATACAAATTTTCAATCGCAGAGCTGCTCATATGTCAAAATATAACCGGATAATTTTCTGTCCATTTCTGAAACTTGAGAGCACTGGTTGGAAGCGGAGGAATTGACACTATACTGCTGAGTGTGGAGGAATATGTGCTTTACTCCATGTGACAGCACTGGGCATAGCGGCATGGTATAGATTCCTGGAGAGAGGGAATCGCCCGCATAGGCAAAGCACAAGTAGACCTAAAGATAGCTGGAGGGAAGTGGAAGCCATAATGTGATTTTGCTTTCTAGCATTTTCTCAGTGAGAGTACTTCTCCCCATTGTGCATGTAGATGGCTATAAAAACCTGACATGGTTCTAACCGCTCACCACTCTGTCCAACACAAGAGTTTTTTGTCTGGAATGCAACGTTAAAACGATAATGTGGATCTGGATGTATTTCAGATGCGCATGTGGAGGTTTGGCTTCTAATGTGACTGAAAGCTGCTTTTGGCCAAAAAACTATAACCGCATTGCCTCCTGTTACATAGTGGTTGACTGAAGACACCAGTAGTCTACCCTGTGCAACGTGTGTTTATTACTTCCCATATCCCTGTATATTGTGTTCAATAATATGTCCATCTAAAAGATTTTTTTAAATTGGTGGCATGACCTGCTGAAACCACCGATTTTGTGTTGCACATCCTTACAGCTCTAACAGTAAAAAAACCTATTGCGCAGTTTAAGGTTGAACTGCTTCTAATCCAACTTCAAGTGGCCATGTGTCTGAGTGTCCCGTGATTCCATCTGCTTAATTTTCTGAGAATCCATAAAGTTACAAGTGTTATACACAAGTTAACTATGTAAGATGCAGCACAAAATGGGTTCATATGGAAGGCAGTGTACAGGTGGTGATTATGTGGAATATGTTGTAACCCTTAGCAAGCCAATCAGGTGTTGGTTTACTGTAGTCAGATCAGTAAAATGTGAATTTCTGGTGGGTTGTCGTGGTTTGCTGGAACTCTATTTTGTGGCTCAGCCCACAAATGGTGCATTGTTAGCTTGTTCTCCTCAAACACTGATTTTCTGAAATCCTGTATAAATGATGTGACAAATCCTTCTGGACAGGTCTGTGTGAAAATTGGCTAGCATTAATAAAACATGTGGAAGGAACTGGAATTTGATCTTTCACAGCAACTAAGGGGAAATATGGAAAGAGATGACAAGAACGTGAAGAGCTGTGTGAGAGACACCATATCCTTGTACACGAGAAAAATGTATGTCCAGGTCAATGCGTCAGATTACTGAAGGAGCCTCCCCCTGTTCTGAGTGATTGAAGCTCCCCTGTCACTGTGATTAGGCTCCATGCACACTAGGAGCAGAAAAAGTCAGCGTTTTAGCTGGAAAAACGTGGCGTAAGAAAACACACATTGAGAGCATATTGTACAAAGTTTAGGTGAGTTTATGAGCATTTGAGTTTACAGGTGTTTTTTTGCAATTAGCGCTCCCCTCTGCAAAAGCAAAAAAATTAATAAATAAATGTTGACATTCACCAGAGAACAGGAGTTTAGGAGTGATTTGATGTTTTTTACAGCTCCTAAACTTCTCCAGAAATGCAATCGAGAAGGGTTTATGTTGTTGCTTTTTGTTGTTGCTTTTTGCCAGTGTACATGGAACCTTAGAGGTGTATCACATGATTTGAATGGGAACTTTTTATTTCTTAGCTACTTTACTCCCCTTCACGTTTTCGTTGCTTCTAGACCGTTAAACACAGGTGTAGGCCCCTTTTTGGGCAGCGCAGTATAGGTTCCTTGGGAGGGGAAATTTCCTGCATGGGCAAAGCACATTAACACGTTATTTTTAAGATGTCTTTCTGAATTGTGATTTCCTTCTAAGGCATTGTGACATTTTAAAGCAATCTTACAAGGTTTGATGTCACTACTGTGCTGCTTACTCTTCTCTGTATGGACTTGCTGGAGAGGAATCTGTACCAGAGGACCTGCTCTGCAAGAATCTCCCTGTTTTTGCTTCATTCCCCATTTAGATCGTTTTCCGCTGCCATTTCTGTTGATTTTACCAGTCATCAGATCCCCAGTTTGGTAGTCCCCTCTGTGTGTAGGTGGTGGTCTTGGTAGCAACAAGGCTTTGATTTCTCATTTCAGACCGTGCAGAATGATTTAGGGGTAAAAATGAGCACTGGATGCCTTTTGCGGCTTCATTCCATTCATTAATGAAGTATATACTACTACCTGCCGAATGCTCCTTTCACCAGTGAATCCTAGTCCTTTTCAGTGTTAAACTTTTGGTACTGCATAGGCCAACTGCCTGGGGTCTAACATTGCAGTGCATTGAATGCATGTATATTCCTTTCTTGCCCTTCCTTTATTCACAAAACCATTTGCATTGTTTTCACAGCATGCATGGGGAGAGGCAGATAAAGGACTGTATCCCCTCCCCACTCACAGAACACGTTACATTCTGTAAAAAGGAGTGTTGTGAATGGAAGAGAGGACAGAACAGAAAGGGGCAGGCAGCCTTCAAGACTCTTAGTCCACCCACGCAGCACCAGAGGACCCGGCATCACTGAAGGGAAAATTTCTACAGAAAAGCTGTCCATACGCTGATCGAAATTCAGGTGGTTCAGCAGGGACCGGGTGAATTTTGATCAGTGTATGGCTGTCCCTGCTTGGCAGAAGTTGATATGAAGGGACATGCTGAGAATTTTTCTTGATCTGTGGTTGCAGTCACTGATCATTGTATTCTGACGAGAGCCACTGTCGGAATAGTGTCCCAGCAGGAAGGATTTGTCCATCCACCTGATTTGAGTTGATGAAGGAATCTTCCCACTGGCTGTATGTAAAAGAACTAACTGTGTATGGTCTATTTTAGAAGCAGTCAGTAGGACTTGGGATTTACCCACCATCAGAATACACAGATCAGTGCTGCAGTCTATAACCTGCAGCGCTGATCAAGCAATTTTTTTCCAGCAGGGTGGCTGAACAGATCAGTAGATCAACTTCTGTTCAACCAGTGGTTATACATAGATCAAAATTTGACCAGTTCAGCAGGGAATCATTTTGGAAAAAAAAAATCCTAGTTTAAATACAGTGACGTATGTAGCAGGCTCACTGGCAGTATAATGCTACCCTCTGTCAAGTAAAAGTTACGTTTCTTCAGGCCCTTCAGTGTATTCTGCTGTATACTACTCTCTCAAAAATACTGTAGTATCTTATTATTATTATTTTTTTATGTATCTAAGTTGTAGTCATGTAAAACTTGGGGGGGGGGGGGGGAGATGAAGTGATTATCTGTAGAGTTGGAGGAAGAGGTGGGCCCTATATTTCAGGCTTTAATGAAAGAGCCCTATAAAGAACCGTTTTCATTTAGCAGATTTCCCAGATGTTTCCTGAACTTTGTCAGATGTTACATTTACTAGAAAGTTTAACTCCTGGGAAGACGGTTGTTGTGGAGATTGTTGCTACAGACATTCTTTCCGGGGAAGGTTTTGGAACAAATTCTGCTACGCTTGGAGCCTTCAATAAATTGGCCTTTGCACGCACTAACAGCTCTGAAAAGGAGTGAGGCTGCAGAAAAGGGAAAGCTGACCATGGCCCATTTTCATTGATGTGCCAAAGAAAACGGGCACAGCTCCTCGCAGCTCAGCACTCTCCCCTCTCTGAACGCAGATACATTAATAAACCAGTAAGGGAAAATAAATCTACCTTTTGCAGAAGTAGGATGTAAGACATTGTCCTCTGCTGTATAGGATTGTTTTAGGTCCCACCAATTTCACTATTGTATGCTCTTGGCCTAATTGCATTCTTCTTCTTCTTTTTTTTATTTTTATTTTTTATTAAGCAGGGTGCTTTTATGATCAGAGGTTTCAGTTCTAAGTGCTGCTTCCATTTACTTTACTGTCCTCCACATACCTTTTTTTACAGAACCATTTTGGTTTCATCCAGAAGGCCATCAAGACCCTCCAGTATGCTGTAAAAACATGGTCACAAATTTTACTCTTGTAAAATGTATCATCTTATAGATTTGCCCACAAAGTTGGATACAATCACATTTTACTGACGTATAATCTGCCTAGTTAGCCCCCGTTCACACCGACTTGTCATGCGATTTGACAGTTAAAAATAACATGACAAGTCTAACCCTATTTGTGTCTATGGAACCATTCAAATTTGTGCGACTTCGACTTGCACAGATTTTTAAAAGGGTTCCTGCACTATTTTTGGTGATTTCATGTGCAACTTGAATTGACATCTGTGTCATCCTTGAGTACTTCAACTCCCTCCTCACTGGCCTACCTTTACACAGGCTAATCCCCCATCCCCTTCAGTCTATTATGAATTCTGCTGCTAGACTAATACACCTCACTAACCGATCTGTGACTGCTGCCCCTCTGCCAGTGCCTTTGCTGGCTTCCCCTACCACACCCACACAAGGCCATCGCCAACCTCATCTGCAGATATTGCCCAAATTGTCCTCTCCACTCCTCCCAAGACCTCCTGCTCTCTAACCCCCTTGTTACCTTCTCCCATGCTCGCCTCCAGGACTTATCCAGAGCCTCTCCCATCCTCTGGAACTCCCTGCCCCAGTATGTCCAGTCAGCTCCTACCCTCTCCGCCATCGGGCAATCCTTAAACTCTCTCATTCAGGGAAGCCAACCCCACCTGCACCTTAGAACTGTACGTGAGTCACCTCCATCAGATCTTTTCCTGCAGCTATTACCTTTTGTACCACCTCCCCCTCCCTTTTAGATTGTAAGCTCTGTGAGCAGTGCCCTCCTAGTCCTTCTATATTAAACTGTATTGTCCCCCTTTTGTACGGCGCAATTTCAAAGCTTCATTCATGTAAACAGGGGCTCAGTTACAAAAATTGAGTCCAAAGCATTGCTGGCTTTTAAGGAAAGGCAAAGACAGGTCAGATGAGCTTTTACACGTTTATGTGGATAAATGTATGTGTCTATATGTACCGTAAGTATGTGTATCTATCAAGATTTTTTTGAAAGTCACTTCACCCAAAAGTGATAAGTATGAATGGAGTATCAGATACTTCAATAAAGATTTCTGTACCATAATTCCCAACTACTGTTCAACTCTCCCTGTTGCCTTCTCTGTGATATAAAATAAATACAGCCAAGGAGAGTATGACCTCTTCATAATGGCCCCAGCACATAAGCAGAACCTGAAAGTGTAATGTGCAGATATCTGACTAATGAGCTCACTGAAACAAATGAGAGATTGTCAAGTTATGTAATGCTGCAGCATCTACCATTATTTGTGGGGGAACTATTTTTGGGTAACTGTTACCTTGGTGTCAGCGCTGACATGCAAAACGTGTATGGCCTCTAAAGCAGACAGGCATTAAAAAATTCTCTTGGTTGCCATCTTTCTAGTAGAAGTGATTCACATATACATTTAGAAGGTGCTACCCCAACCCTCTTTAGAATTGGAGTCAAACATGGAAAAAATAGGATTTCAATTTTCTGAATTTTTTTTTTTTTTTTTTTTTTTATCGACCCCTGCCCCCCCCCCAATATGTACACACACACACACACACACACACACACACACACACACACACACACACACACACACACACACACACACGAACCCAGTGCAAACATACACATCAGGTGCACCCACACACAAAAACAAAGATTGCACCATCCAGATTGCCTAACATTGTGCATGCCGGAGTGAGAGCAATAATCTAGGCCATCATTCACTGTTAACTCTATATTGGTGAGCTATAATGTCTTTCAAAGCCTTGCCTATTGACCATTTTAGGTAGTGTAGTTTCCGCTGATATGCACAATTTCGAGTCTTCATATTTGGGATCGATTTGTTGATGGAATTATCATGTAACATTTTGCAATTGTCATTTTGGACATTACCTTTTTTTTTTTTTTTTTTGTAGACCTACAGTACTATACAGAATTTCTTCAGACCTGCCTAAACATATATGTGTGTGTGTGTGTGTGTGTGTGTGTGTGTATATTAAATTATTTTTTTTTTTTCATTGTCAATTTTCAGAATTCAGAGATCAAACAGAAGAAAAATCAAATCTATATTTTGGTGTGATCACCCTTTTGGCTTCAAACCAGCATCAATTCTAGGTACACTGACACACCATTTTTGATGGAACTCATTGGGTAGTTTTTTTTCCAAACCACTTGGAGAACTAACCACAGATCCTCTGTGGCTATAGACTGCCTCAAATCTTTCTGTATCATGTAATCCCAGACAGATTTGATGAGATCAGGGCTTTGTGGGGGCTAAACCATCACTTCCAGGACTCCTTTTTCTTTACGCATATGATAGCTCTTAATGACATTGGCTGGATGGGGGTTGGGGGTCGTTGTCCTGCTGCAGAATAAATTTGGGGCCAATCGCACGCCACTCTGATGGTATGGCATGATCAATTAAATATCTGCCTGTATTTTAAAGCATTAAGGACACCATTGATTGGGCGACGTTGAGGACTGTAGATGCAGTGGTCGGCCAAGGATACCTAATGCAGCATATGAAAGGCACGTCATGCTTTCTTCCATTTGACATCAGATGATGTCCAGCAGTGCCATCAGCACAGAACTGACAGAAACCTGTGGGGCCAAGGTACAGCCATCTACTGTCTGGAGAAGTCTGGCCAGAAGTTGTCATCTTAGAAGAATTGCAGCCAAAATGCCATACTGCCAACATGGAACAAGGCTAAGCGGCTCAACTATGCACGGAAACCTAGGATTTGAGGTGCAGAAAAATGGCAGCAGGTGCTCTGGACTCATGCGTCAAAAAGTTAAATCTTTGCCTATACAAGGAGGCAGTTTGTTCGTGAATGACTGGAGAGCGGTACAATGGTCAGGATCAATGGTGTCCTCAATGTTGAGAAATACAGGCAGATAATTATCCATCATGCCATACCATCAGGGAGGCGTGTGTTTGGCCCCCAAATTTATTGTGCAACAGGACAATGACCCCAAACATATACAGCCAATGTGATTAAGAACGATCATCAGTGTAAATAAAAACAAGGAGTCCTGGAAGTGATGGTTTGGTCCCCACAGAGCCCGAGTCTGCCTGGGATGGTATGAAGAGACAGAAGGATTTGAGGCAGCCTACATCCACAGAAAATCTGAGGTTAGTTGTCTAAGATGTTTAGAACAACCTACCTGCTGAGTTCCTTAAATTGTGTGCAAGTGTACCTAGAAGAATTGATGCTTTGAAGCCAAAGGGTGGTGATTTGGGTTTCTCTTCTGTTCATTTACTTTCCATTTTGTTAAAAATTAACACCTTTTTGTTTTTGAAAGCCTTTTCTAATTTACGTTTCACACCTACCTAAAACTTTTGCACAGTACGGTATGTTGTGATTTGTGTGTGCAGGTTTATGGGAAATTGACTTGCACTATTTAGAATTCTGTGTAGTCAATGACCACAAATTGTGGAAATGAGTTGACATGAGATTTGTCCATGACAGTCGAGATTTGCAGTCTGCTGAAATTTGTGGATAAGATCTCCTGCCTTCGTCACAATCTGTGACAGTTTCTTGGCCTCGGTTGGAACTTGAACTAATTTGACAGGTTTTTTTCCAAACACATGAAGATAATACAGTAAAGTTAGTATTGGAGTACCTCACTATTTGCCTGGACTTCTCTCTCCGTCATGTTTGATCCTGTCATATAATGCAGTATCAGAGAGGACTTTTAATTTGACATGGGGCCTGCCAGCCAGCCCGTTATGTGCAGAGCGGAGAGCCTGCCAAGTTTGTGAGGCCCACGGCTCTCTGGTGGGAGGATGCTGAGTTGTCTTCGTGCTCTTTGGCAATGATTAAAGTGAGGTTAGTATTAAAAGAAAAACTCTTTCATTTCACCCCTTATCCTATACTCTTCTCTTTATCCCAGATGGCAGTTTCATATTCTCATCTGCAGTTCATTTACAGCGTGAGACAGCAGGCAGGGTACAGGCTGTGCCGCGGAGGAGAGGGCCTTAAAGTGGAAGTGCCAGCCTTGTGTCCTCATTTCAGTAATGTAGGTGATAGAGTCAAGTATGGAAATAAAGAGACCTGATCATCTGTAGTCAGATCAAACAAGTATTACCTATTAATTATAGAACACCAACAGTCATATACCGTAGGGCTTTAGAGTCAAGGAGAGAGGACATTGTCTCCAACAACCAGTAAGATGGTAAAGGTGAGACCGTGAATAGGTTTGCTATGGTAACACCAATGCTGTCTTTCCCTATGGATTCTATCAGACATTTGCCTCATTGCTGTGTGAGAGTCATTGGCACGTGGTGACGGCAATCTAGATTTATGGTTTATTATGTGCACTTCCCTCATCTATTGAAACTTTGTGTGTGCAATCCTGAGATAGGAAGCAATTATCGTTACACTCTTAATTTACTATTATACACAATGACCCCTTGCTGGGCCTTTCACCAGCCATTGGCATAGCAGCCGCTAGACACAGTGGGCGACTTTGGAAATGCAAGAGACTTTTATAAAATGAATTTGCTTTCACTGCTCATGTTAAACCTGTCATGAACTTTTATGAACTTGTATATAAAGACATTCAAGATACTTTTGTGGAAACAAAAAATAGCAAATAAAAAAATCTAGCATATACAATTTGCGACACAAGTCATATTGTAATTGAATGTTATTAAAATTTACCTTTCCTTTTTCAATCTGCAGCTCTGGAATTTTCTGTAAAATGCAATTTGGCTACCTGGAGGTGTTCAGTATACAGAATGTATACAGAACGCCCCCCAGAAATTATTTCCTGCTTGTGTGATTGGCTCACCAATTTTTCCCAAAATTCAGCACTAAGATACAAGTCACATATCGGGCATCCCCTGCAACAAAGATGTCATCTTTGGTAAGCTACTCCCAGCAGGAAATCACGTTTTTCTCATTAGAGCCCTGCAGGTGCAGCAGCTAATTATGAAACCATTCCCCTTGGATTCACTTTCCCACATGAACAGACAAACACACAGGCCGGGTTCACATATGTGTATCTGCGGTTTGTAGTCCGGGGTCTGGTGCGTTCACCAGTTCAGGTGCGATTTTTGCCTGAATTCGCATTTGAACCAGACCCAAAAACACACAGGACTCTTTTTGAAACAGCACCGTGGCCGCCCCAGATGTATGAACTGGCTCCATTGAGAGCCAGCCAGTTTCACGTATCGTCATGCGAATTGGGTGTGGTTTAAAACGCATCTAAGTCGCATATATGTGAAACCAACCACAGGCATTTCATGGATTTCTTCAGAATAACAAAAGGTTGAAATCTGCAACAAAGTTTGTTAAAATCCTTGCAATGTACATTAAACACCCAGAGGGTAATGTGTTTAGAAAAAAAAAAAGTGGCGATGCCCTTTAACATGGGTAATGACAGGAATGAAATCAAGATAAAAACTGAAGGCTAATAAAGTATAGGAGGTTATTTGTAGATGATTACACATGAGGTTTTTTGTTTTTTATGTAATTCAAATTTTTTTATTTTTTTGTAGAACGAAGAGTCTTAATGGGGATTTCAGAAAAGATCTGCGAGACCGAAGTCGCAGCCCAATAGAACGAGCAGCTGCTCCGACAATGGGGTTACATGCAAATCACCTGTACAGCTCGATTCCAAGCCTTAGTATGGATCAACCTCTGGCCCTCACCAAAAATAGTGATCTGTCCCGAAACCTAGGGATAACGCCCTCTATGAGCCCCGTGGAACGACAGCAGGTAAGAAGGTTGCTCAGCTAATATTCGGCAAGAAATGCTATATTGGCCATGAGATCAGACTCAACTGATCTTCCATTATAATTGTATCCAATATGGAGGCCCATTTTTAGAGCTCTGACAACCAGCAGAAATAAAATACACTGCATTTTCATGACTGTGTGCCTCAAAAGAACATAGGGAAGATACAAATAATCAACTTGCATGTGACAATCGGCATGTCCAATCCTGCTTGAATGGCTAGATCTGTTTACATATGGCCAATTTTGGCCACTTGACATGTGTAAACCTTCCAGATCATACAGGTGAAGAAAAAATGGCATAATGACCACACATAAAGGTAAATTGTCCTACTGGATTTGATGCATTTTCCAGACTAGTAAGGCACAGTATATTGTAAAGCAGATGGAAGTGTAGGGAGCTATTCGATAGATTATACAGCAGGCACCCATTTATTGTCTTCAGGCCTTCTAAATTTTTTTTTTTTTTAGAAATTAACTTTGTAACAGTTGCTCGCCAAAGCCCAAAAATACTTTTGGTAATCTTTGGGTGACCCATGTGCATTGATAAGTGCTTTTCCTATTAAACACACAGAATAAATTCAGAGATGCTGCTCTCATTGAGCTGCCCACTTGCTGATATTTTGATCTGGAAATGCTGTGCGTAACTGTCCCATGATACCTGTGCCTTTTTTTTTTTTCCTCCCTTGTATATATGGAGGGTGACACAAGAGAGGAGTATGTTTATGCTTTTTAATTTCAAAGGGGGTGACTAGGACACTGCATTTCTGGCACAATCAACAGATATTTTCTGTATTTGCTAGAAATGTTCTTGAATGCTGCCATCACATTTTAAGGAAAGGTAATCTGCAATATCTAATTTTTTTTTTTTTTTTTTTTTTATTCTTGGGTTTAGATAAACTTTAGTCATTAGAACAGTTAAATTGTTTTTAAAGGCAATAGGTTTTGTTTTTTTGTTTTTGTTTTTGTTTTTTTGTTTTTTGTTTTTTTTTTTTTGTTTTTTTTTTTTTGTTTTTGTTTTTTTGTTTTTGTTTTTTTGTTTTTGTTTTTTTGTTTTTTGTTTTTTTACCTTAATGCATTCTTATGCTTTAAGGTAAGAAATACCTTCTGAAAGCAGCTCTCGCAATACTTACCAGAGCCCGATCTCGATCCAGCGCTGTGCACTAGTGCCAAGGCTCTCTTCCCATCTCCTTATTGGCTCAGACACAGCAGTGAGAGTTATTGGCTCCTGCTGCTGAGGGAGCAGGGGGTGGGGCCGAACCAAGCTGTGTGTGCCTTAGACTCCCAGAGGCGGCTTGGGAGCTAGCATGCATGAGTGCCCACATAGAAAGTGCCTTGCTATGGGGGCACTCAGCGGGGGGGTTGGGAGTTCGGCTGCCTCCTTCTCGCTGCAGCTTGGCCATCCACAAAGTGCAGCATACTTCACACATGCGCAGTAGTGAACCAGCTTCACTGTCGGTTTCCCTTACCCGATTTGGTGGCAGCAGCCCCCCATGGCCGGTTGAAAAATCAGCTTTGTTGAAAACACTGCTGGATTCGTAGACAGGTAAGTGTCCTAGTATTAAAAGCCAGCAGCTACGGTATTTGTAGCTGCTGACTTTTAATTCTTTCTGAAGCAACCTGGAACTCTGCTCTAATCGAATTTGTCAATAAGGGGTTAATCTTGAAGGGCACCTGTACGAACAGGAATAGAGGCTGCCATTGCGTACCCCCTAAAAATGCTAATCTCCTGACCCCTGAAGTACTTTGACTTCAGTAGCAACATGCTGGTACTAGGTCAGAAGCTGGAAAGTGGAAAGTCAGGATCCCTAATTTGTGGCAGTAAATCAGAATCTATTGAAGCCTTTGAATCAACATAACAGTCATTGAGTATTTTCAAAGAGAATTCATCTATGGCAACCAATGTATTTTTAGGCACAGATTTTGGAAAATGTTCCCTTAATCCACCCTCCATATATCTGTTTCATTAAAAACATTGGGTGGATAAGGCGTAATTGTGACCTTAAGTGGTGGTTTCTCCATTGCTGGCTTTGTTTTGTGTCTGATATGTTGTACTGAATTTTTTTTTTTTATTCTTCTCTTATAAGATAGGAGCTCAGTCAAATGAACTTGGTGTTTTAGGGATTAGGGATCTATATTTAGCTTGTACTGTTAAGCAAAGCAAACAGTCATGTTTTTTTTTTCTGAATTAATAACGTTTCAGTAATAAGAACATTGAGATTATCCTAAGTACTAGTGCTTTATCAAGCAGTGCGGTTCTCTGATCATAGCATGTCTAGCTGGCTGCAGGCATAAGATGGCCATCAGGTATGAGTTCAGTCTAAGCATGTAACGGCCATCCGACAAATCCAAGGCACCAGGTTGCCGTGGCGACTAGTAATTGCATCCTGGCACCTGGGCTTTTGTCAGCCCATTCACTGTTGGCACCAGGCACCATTGAGACCCTCCTCACTGCTGCCATCCCCTGTGTACCTATCTGTCTTGTGTAACATGTGCGGCCACGGTCGCCAGTGTGCATCTCAGTACACTTGAAACATCCATACACAGCCATGGAAACTGTGTAAAAGCATATACTTGACAAGGGCTCCTGGCCATTGGTTAGCATGGTCATGTGACAGCACTGACCAATGAGTCTGTTGTTCTGAGACAAAAGCAGAGACTCGTTGGTCAGCACTGTCACGTGACCATGCTAACCAATGGCCAGTAGCCCTTGCCAAGATAATGCTCCTATACAGCTTCCAGGGCTGTGTATGGAGATGCGCAGCGGCGGATGATGTTACACAAGACAGCCTCCTCACTGCTGCCATACCTTTTTTGTGAAAGTTACTGAGGGCAGTCGGCATAATGAGTTTCCCCCCGTTAACAAGTTTTTGTCATTCTTTCTGGCCAGCCTATAACCCGGTGTTAAGTTGGGGTTATTGGCTGACCACTCTGCCGTAAGTTAGGGGGCACAAGTTACTTGCCTTGCCCCGGATGCTGCCAACCCACGCTGCACAAAAAAAAAACCACTGGCTCCTGACTTTTATTAGCTGGCTCCTAGATTCAGAGCAAATTTGTCAAGCCCTGATCAAAGCACTTAAAATTTTAAAAGGGTCTTGTTAAATTAAATATCTTGGGTCAGCAGACACACTGCCTAGTATGGGCAAAGTACGTGTTCATTTTAAGAGATTCCTACTACCCCAAAGTAATGGATTTCCTTTTTAGAAGGCATTGTAAATATCCTTTTTACTGTCCTTCCTTGCACTTCCCTTCTGCCAGAACCCACAGAATCCTCTGAAAGTTTTAACTTGCAAAGACTGTTGAACCTTACCCAGGGATATGCACATCTTACCCCGCCCTTCACACATGTGACCGCAATTATGTCTGGCTTAGCTAATGGCTGCTTTGGTGCCAAGTGATGTCACATGTTCCCCCACACCTGAAGATGGCAAGTATTTGAGGCTGTAGTAGCAGATTCAGGTTATTCTGCTTTCCAGCTAAGTTTTTTTTTTTCCAAAAACAGGTGCAGATCCTTTTATAGAAGAGAAAAAATTCTATGGCTGCCTTACTCAACTTACTCTAAAAACACTTCTCAACTGTCTGTCAATTGTACCATGCAGTCTGTTGTTGGGAGATGACACTTGGTGCAGACAACTTGGCATGAAGCAGATTTTGCAGAGTACCCTGTTAAAATAAAATCAAGGCAGTCAGATGATGAGCTTGCATGCTCTTACTATTGTGGGCGCACTGTAGAACAGTAACTATTTTTTTATTCTACAGCAAAATTATGTGGTTGGGTGTATTACGGTATAGTAATCCTGGCTTATTATTACTTTAGAACCGGCCATCGGTGATCACCTGTGCACCAGCAAGCAACCGAAACTGCAACTTGTCTCACTGCCCCATCGCACATAGTGGTTGTGTGTCAGCCATGCCTGCAAATTACAGGCGACCGTCAAACAGTAAGTGAAGCCTATTTCCATCAAGTGCATTGTCAGATAGTTGGTAATCCTAAAACAACTGAAATCACTGTGGTTTACAGACTGAGTTTGAGATGATATATTTGGACTTTGGAAAAATGTTATGTTTCCCAGAGCTATAACTGTACAAGTTACTTTTTTTTTTTTGTTCCTTTATCTGTTACCTCTATCAAAGTGTTTTCAGTGTCATTGGCCCTCAGTAAAAATATGGCCTAAGCCAGCCCTCAAAATTTCCGCTCACATTTGGCAAGTGGAAAATGATTGCTGGCAAACGTGGGATGCCTTCGGGGGGGGGCGGCGGGCGGCGCGCAAGCACTGCTGACAAGCGGGGTTGAATAGAAGAGTGGAGGAAAAGGAGAGTGGCCAGCCAGATCAGAGCGGGGATTGCCCACTGTAACCACTTTCATTTGATTTGCTGTCCACTTGCCGTCACATACAGGCCCGCCTCCTGGCCAGCTACTTTGATGACATCACACATCCCGGCTTTGGACTGGTGTTCTGTCAAAGTAGCCAGGCAAGGAGGCAGGACTGTATGTGATGGCGAGCGCACAGCAATTTAAACAAAAGCTGTTACAGCGGGCAATTCTCGCTGTGCGATCTGGCCGGCCGCTCTCCTCTCCCTCCACTCTCTTCCTTTGCACAGCTCACGCTGCGTTGGTGGGCACTGGTCAGGCTGCGTTGGTGGGCACTGATGTTTATTTTTGCAACTTAAAGTTGTTAAGTTTTACACAGAATTAAGTGTCATTTTATGAGGGTGTGTTTGTGGGCAGAATTAGAGGCAGGGTAGGGGTTGGGTGGGGAAATTGCTGGCGAGTAACCCATAAGGTCTGGCTAGTAGCTCAGGACTTGAAATTTTGAGCCCTGGCCTAAGCTACATGGGTGACTTTTGCACAGGTGCTCACAATTACAAAGATCTCTGGTGCAATCTTTTTTTTTTTTTTGTCGTCTATAGCGGTTATGTCAAACCATGATCCATTTTAAGGCCATGCAGTGAATCCGGTGTTCCCTATAAATTGTGCTCCGTAGTATAGAGCATACGTCACCCCCATGTAGATTAAGAATGAGGGTAAGCTGCCATCTTCAACAGTATTGCTTTATCAGAATATTGATCTGTATTACCGGCTGTGTGATGAGCAATAATATTGAGTGTATATATATCTAATCCCTGTTTTTACTTTTGTCCATCTAGCTACAACTGCTTGCGACCCTGTGGTAGAAGAACACTTCCGCAGAAGCCTTGGAAAGAATTACAAAGAACCAGAGCCGGTTGCCAACTCTGTGTCCATCACCGGTTCCGTGGATGATCATTTCGCCAAGGCGCTGGGGGACACCTGGCTCCAGATCAAAGCCGCCAAGGATGGGGTGTCCAGCAGCCCTGAATCTGCCTCTCGAAGGGGCCAGTCCTCTCCTTCCTCTCACATGGTCAATCATCACTCCCCGTCTGTACTATCATAAAGAGAATGTCTGTCTGCAAAATCAGGAGCAGCTACTTTCACTGGGCTTTCAAAATGATAACCATTAGTGTCAGGGGAAGGAGAGTTTTTTTACATTTTTGTTTTTCTTTCTTGTATATTTGCTTGCCACAAAGTGGATGCCTCTATCATGTTATAGCAGGAACTATTGTTTTCTAATGTAGCATCCTAACTTCCTGCCTCTGTTACCAAAGAAACCTCTAATGCAAGCCTGCTGCCCACTGACTGACCCACCACAAAAACCCATTCACATTGCGTTATCAGTTGGTTGACCCAAGTGCTGTCAGCTTACCAGCTTCTAGAACTAGAAAGCTCTGTGTATTTTAACAATTTTTTTTTTTCATTGATTAATTGTATTGTATGTATTTACTTGAAAAGAATTGTCATGTCTGATTTGCACTATTGAGAGAGGATCAAGACTTCTTGTGAGAAGCTAAAATTTAGAGGGCAGACTGCTTATGAGTTAAGTGTACCTTTTTGCCATTACAATACGTCAGCTTTTTTGTGTGCCAATATCTAGTCCAGTTGCGATCAGTTCTTTAAAATTTAGCGGCCACATTGAGACATCTCAGTGATTATTCTCAGCAAGCGATTGGGTGAGCCTACCCTTTAAAATGACAGCCTAAGTGAGTATTTAGGTGATTTGATGCCGATGGGCTGAGGCACACAGTGGTTTCTGGTATCCCTTGGGAATTCAGCAAGATTTTCCAATGTGAGCTTCTGACCATGCCCAACCATTTCAGACTGTAGGGGGGCCCTTTTTTTCACCATTTGATCAGTCCATCTACAGAGATCTAGTGCATTTTTTATTCTGGGAAAAGTGACCAGAGGGCTTCCTAGAAGTCTATAAAATATAGTAGGTCATCAAGGTATGTCTCTTGCAATTGGATAGCAAAAATGACTGAAGGTACCCACTGGTAGTCTGCCATCACTGCAGTTTGCGTGCGTCGAGGTCAGAAAAGATAATAGTGCATTAAGTGCATGTTTTTTGAAAAAGTAATAGCTGGTAACTATTAATATGGAGACAAGTAACAATCAGAATACTTATTGTCCTCTTCAGATGTAGTTTATTTTTTAACGGTATAGTCTTCTGACATACTTACTGCTGGTACAGTTGTACTCATTGTAATATTTTATTTGGTGTTCACATTTAGCGGTAACCAGCTAGAGCCTCAGGACAGGCCTTGGTGAATTGATAATTGAATTCTGATAATGCGTGGTACAGGATGCTATGTGTTTGGTAAGCGATTGCTATAGTTGCTTTGCGTTCTTGTGTATAGTCGTTAGTTTGATAGCAAAACAGCGTCCTACAGGTTAGCTTGAGGACTAGTCGTGCCCCCAATTTCTTACCCCATTATAAAACTTTTTTTTTTTTTTTCTCTATAAACTGCGGAATGAGTTTAAAGCTTTGTGTAAACTGGTGACAAATTTGTACATTCCTTTTTGTCAGGAACCTACCACAAGCATAATTTTTTTTCCTGGTAGATATAAAATCGCTCCTGAGCTAATTTTTCTGCATAACACAAGGGCTTCTCTCCATTGTGTAACATCTATATACATTCCAGCCTCCCAGTGAAAACGTAAAGACTTTTTTTTTTTTTTTTTTTTTTTTTTATATATATTCACATATTCATACACATGCATATACACACACACGCATATACACACACGCATACGCATATACATACACGCATATACACACACGCATACGCATATACATACGCGCATATACACACACACGCGCATATACACACACACGCGCATATACACACACACGCGCATATACACACACACGCACACACGCATACACGCATACACGCATACACACACACACGCATACACGCATACACGCATACACACACACACACACACACGCATACACACACACACGCATACACACACACACGCATACACACACACACGCATACACACACACATGTTATTTGCAAGCATATAACTGGTTAACGTTCAAAATGCAGGAGTGATTTAAAAAATTCTTTTTTTATAGGAGGCCCCTAAGCACATGTGGCCCCACCCCTCACACTCCAGCTGCTCCAGCCAATTATACAGACAATGCTGTCACAAGGTGGGGGGCATATATATATTCTATACTGTCCTCAACTCAAGACATTTCACTACTATGTTACTGGGTAGTCAATGCTTAAGTGTTTGCCATTCAGTGTAGACAGAAAAAAATATTTTAAAAAATCACCAAAAAAAAAAAAAAAACTTTTAAATGAACACTTTTTTTTATATAGGTAACTTTAAGACCATCGTTACGCTGTGCGTAAAGAATGTACAGAAAATAAATTTGTAGGTATTTTTTTTTGGAAAACTATTAATTTGTTAATGATATGTAGCTATTTAATTTGCCCTTTCTTTAAATGTAATCATAAAGTTCTTTTTTTGTTTGTCTTATTTTTTTTTTTTTTTTTTCTGGTTTGGAGTAAAAAAGTTGATCTTTTTTTGTTTAGATGTGTCTGTAATACAGTGATGTGCAGGTACACTTGTATACTATTGAAACGCTGCATTAATATTGGATAGCCACTAGCATGTCATTGCTGAGTCTGCCAAGTGTTACAGGGATCTGAAACATAGACGTGGGCTCTGGGTCAAGTGAACACATTGCTGTTTGTTATCCTGGACTTGTGTAAAGATACAAAATGGTTAAAGTAGTACAGAATCGATGTCCATATGGAACTCTGACTCCTTGTGGTGGTCTTTTTTTGTAGCTGTCCTGGGTGAAAAAGGCAATCCGATCACTGCAGCTGTACAGTAAATGTGACTCATTAAAACAATCTCATATGTGTGTTTTTATATATATATATCTATCTATCTTATACAAGAGCAGTCTTCTTAACTTACATGACTCTGCTGCCCTATCTGAGATAGGTGCCTTGTATACAGCACAGGTGGCCAAACCACACTTAAATAAAGACAAGCACTCGACAATTTTCTTGTGTTATTTTTTTTTTTTTAACTCCTAATTCATGGCATGGACATACACACATTTCTTCGGATTGTCTGTTTGTGATGCCAGGTAGTGTGTTGCTAATTGTCAATGACATAATGTGTAATGTTACTGGTTCAGATGTATGAAAATGGACTCTTGTGTTTATAGTTAGCAGGATACATCAGACTATTGAAGCTGTACTAGTGTAAATTAAGATACATGGCTAATACAATATTAACTAAAACCGGTTTTGTAACAGGAGGTAGCTATTTTTGTGTACTTTGAGAATTGGAAGTCTTTTTTTTTTTTTTTTTTTGTGGGTGCATTGATTGATTCGGCTTTGCCCAGAAAAGACACAAGTACTTCTTCTTCTTTTTTTTTTTTTTTTTTTTTTTTTTGTGGACCTTTTGTACGTCTCCATTAAATGAACAATGAGGGTTATCATGTACCTGTTGCATAAATGCACTCGAGGAGCAGCCAATTTGTATGCCCAAATGGTTCTTTAGAAAGTAGTGACACCTATGCCTGTCGTCACCCAGAGTCTAGCAACTTTTCATGCTCAACAGGTGCTCTTTAAATCTCACCTTTCAGCCACTAGATCTAGTGGGAATCAATGCATACAATTCCAGGTTTTAAGATCAAAGTGTTCTTGATACCAGTGATGGACAAAAATGATTAAACAAAAGTCTGGTTTTCCATGGAACAAATCATGGGACATTTTTCTACATTTCCATGTTTGTAAATCTGTAATATAGCATTCTGTTGTGGCCTTGTATTGTCTGGAAACAGAAAGGAGGAAAAAAAAGTTTGGCAGGCCATCCTTTTTTTTTTTTTTTTTTTTTTTGTATGTTTTAAAGTAGCCTTAAAGAACAATAAAGTGCTCTTAAATCACACGTTGTGTTAATGTTTGTTTTCTATAAATGTATACTCATAGACAGAGTATGTGTTTAAACATGGTATATACCTCCGCTCCATTTCAATTCCAGGCTAACCAAAAAACTGAACCCAAGTGACTTGCCTAGTGACCTTAAACACATTGCAGCCAGGAAAGTCTGAACTGGTTCACCCTGAATAACTTATTCCAGGTCAGTGACTCGGTAAATAATACAGCCGGGATCTAGATGTATAGCTCCAGATATTACATCAAAACAAGACCACATAGGTAGCTCTCTTATTTTCATCCTCATGGGTTCACTTTAAGGCCCGATTCACACTGGTGCGACATGGGAACTTTATGAGAGCACAAGTCACATGACATGTCAAATCAAATGTTTCCCTATGAGCGCCATCTTAACTGATGCGACACAAGTCGCTTAGATTTTAGAAAAGACTCCTGCACTACTTTGATACTACTTCAGTGTCAGAGTGTAAAAAGTCACATAGTCAGACTGAAGTTGCAGGGCAAAGTCTGATTAGAAGTCACGTGACTCATGTCGGAACAGTGTGAACCTGGGATGTCTCCTACCCTCAGCATGAGTGATTACATGTGGGAGCCTCCCATTGCTTTTTAATAGGGATGCCTCCCGTAGCTAATCACGGGGAACCCCTGCTGGGGTTCTCGCATGTAATTGGAGTCGGGTGCATTCGCAGGTGTAAATGCTATCTAATGCCTATGCTGAGATTTAGAGTGCAATCAATCTTGATTTTGCAAGACCAACTACCAAACAATACATCCTTATTAGATGCAAATACCAAAATAAATGCTTATATCTAGTACTGCGCTGAGGAGCAGGGGGGTATTTTCCCTCTGAGTCAGTACTTTTGGCCTTGCGTAGAGACTTCCCCATTCAGACCAAGATCAGAACAGGACCTGCAGTGACTGACAGCTGCTAGGTGTTCTAGAACTGCCTAGGCGCTGTTCAGACCTGTGATCACTGAGCCAGACAATAGGAAGTCTTCCAGCTCAAACTTTCTTGGCATTTAGTCACATGACATCTCAGCTGCAAAGAACCACATTGGAAGTCCATGCTGGATGGTTTGAAAGGTGTATCAGAATAAGCCATGTGGTTTGGGAATACCAGTCTTTCAACTTGGCTCAAAGGTTTAGTCGTCTCCTGCTTATATCATCCAAGCACACATGTATATAGACAACCTTAGAGCGGATGTTCTGATATGGGGGGGGCTTTATTGGGTGTCTGTCATAGCTTGAGGTGACAATGGTTTATAGAACATTGTGACATGTTCATTTAATAATTGAATATACTGTATGAAGTAATGATGCTTGCAACTTAAAGTGCTAAATATTGAATAAATGTTCATTTGGCTGGATTTGAAGGAAGATGAATTTCAGAGATGATGGGGTTTGAGATTCTGCTTTTGTCCCTGGACTCAAGGTTGAAGGCGTGTTGTACATTCAGGATGTACAGAGACGTTCGAAGGCTCAGAATGTATATCAAGTAAGTACAAAATGTCAATAGTGAAATGGACATGCCTTCCAAAATGTTTTATGTACATAAATTAAATGGTAGTGGGACACACCTTGCTGTCCTAAGCCCTGATTCTTGAGTCTTAAAAGCTAAACCATGTGGCTATGGAATTTGTAAATTACAAGAAAAGCAGTAAAATGCCTTGAATTGAGTGTTTGGAGGTTGTCTGACAAAACTGTCTGTGGCCCCTAGATCCAAAAAGAACAATCTTGCCTTCATCAGTCTACAAAATGTTGTGACGTTTCTCTGTAGGCCGGTCAATGTGTGCTTTGGCAGATTGTAACTGTCCTCAGCACGTCCTACCCCCCCAACAATGGGGGCTTCTTGCCAATAGCTTGGCTTCACATAAGCATCTTCTAATTATTACAGTACTCACAGGTAGCTTTAGACCACCTTTGATCACCCTGGAGCTGATCTTTGGCTGAGGCTTTGCTATTATGGCTATTCTTCAATCTATTTGAATGGTAGTTTTACATTTTTTTCTTCCACACCTTTTCTGGTTTTGGGTGCCATTTTAAAGCATTTAAGATAATTTTAGCTGAGCAGTCTATCGGTTTCTATACTTTGTTTTCCCCTCTCCAATCAAATTTTTAATCAAAGTACACTGTTCTTCTGCAGAAGGTCTGGAACAACCCATTTTTCTGAGAGAAATGCTCTATACCCAGCATGTACAACATTTGCTACCTTCGTCCTTGAATAAGGACAACCTGTTTTTTGGGGGTTTTTTTTCAGACTGAAAGACCTCACTAATTGAATGCTGCTATTTTGAACACACCCATTTCAGTTAATTACACCGAATCAACAGCATGCATGTCATGACTGTTGCGTCTGTTGGTTTTCTATTAATTTAAAGTGTAGTAGAGTATTTGCCATGTAGTAATATAATTTATACCAAAAACAGTGATCTGGTTAGTGATGTTGGACTGTTATTATATTGAACACAACTGTATATAATGTATAGATTAACAATGGGTATGCCTGGAGGGAGCCCACCCCTCAAAGGTATCATGACGTACTGGACACCCAGCAAGAGCGCAATGGCAGTGAAGGTATCCAATGTATCTCCTTACCAATTCACAAAAAATACAAGCAAATGGGGAAGTCACATTCTAATAAATATCACAAATACAGCAGGGTATTAAGGATACTCTGATTGGGAATGATTAGGGGGAGGGGGGTGTTATTTAAAAAAATATTATTAAAATAATATAAAATGAGGGTAATGAGATGCACCATATAATTTGGAAAATGTATATATATTATTTTTCTCTCTTTTGGAAAGTATTTTGAGATTGATCCATGTGTTTATACTGATTGTGGTCTTTTATATGTCTTCTTTTTATATGTATTTTAAAAGGATGTTCATACATAAGAACTTGAAATGACATGAAATGTTTTTTGTATATGTAAAAAAATAGCTTAATAAAAATAATTAAACTTAATTTATGAAAAGCTACAGTTGTAGAACAACAATACAATTAGTATTCTATGTATATTGTAAAAAAAAATAGTTTTTATTTATTTTAATTCTAGATTATCCACCGTAACTATGGAACAAGGTCATGATGGTGTCGGATGTGGCCCAATAGCAAATCCATTAATGCCTCCAGCACCAATATCACTGTGAGGTTTATCTCAAAGAAAATTCCATGAGTGGTTCACTATGCTAATTGCCTTTTTGTATACAGGTTCTAAAATTATGAACAGGTTTGTTTTTTTGGAGAATACACCCCTTCATGGTAAGGATACACTGAGAAGAAGCAAGCGGATATCCTGTTGCAACCACTGGAGTTTTGCTTTTTACACTTATAACTGTAAACTGAGGCTATATAGTGGAATATAGTACTTGGAACTCTGCCTGAATGTTAAGTACTGTATTTCACTATATAACCTCAGTTTACTGTTCTAAATAAATGTAAGATGCAAAACTCCATTAGGTGCAAGAAGATGTCTGCTTGCCCCCTTTTCAGTTTATCCTTACTGTGGATGGATGCGGGGTGTAGAAAGATAGCGGCAACAGTAAGTCACATTCTGACAAGTTGCCGAACCTGACAGAACACTGGATTGAAAATTCTATGCTGCAAGACACTAGGGCGAGGTTTACACAGTACATGGTCTCCTTCTGGCATCATATCAAATGACTTGGGCTTAGCAATTTGGACATCCAGGTACCCAGTGCTATACAGAGACGATGTTAAAGGAAACATGTCTCCTAAGCCTCACTTCCGCCATTAAAAAAAAAATGTCCCAGGCACCCTCTGGCGCATTAACCTACGAGTTGTCCAACAACTTGCCATTCTGATTCCACTACTGCAAAAAATTGACTTCTGGAAACTTGATTCTTGCACACTGCCAGGTATGTTCCCCCACGTGATCAAACTTGAAAATTGAAACTGGGTCACATTTTCCCTCAGTTATTTCCTTTTGTACCACTTGCACCACCCTAGATTGTAAGCTCATATGAGCAGGGCCCTCCTGCCCCTCTTGTAACTACTGTCTCCCCTAATATTGTAAAGTGCTGTGCCAACTCTTGGCACTATAAAAATCCTGTATTATAATAATAATAATAATGTTCCCCCATACTCAGAAGTACTGGGATTAAAAGCCAGGTGAGGATTGGGGTGGCAGGCGACACCACTCCTAATAAGTTAAGACGCCAACTTGTAAGTATGAAGGACAGGTTTTCTTTGGGGCCATGTTTTTTAAATTTTTGTTTTCTTTTAAGGATATGCCCCAACAAACACTGATATTCCTGCACCAATGTTAGTTACTTTCTCTATACTACTGCAAAGGTCTACATTTACTGATTGTTCTGCCCCTGCCTTCCCAATTTGTTTGGATGGCTCCTAGTTTAAACAACCACTTCCTTTTGGCCCTGGATGTCAGACACACCGCATGTAGGTTTACTACTGGTGGCGTGTAATCACTTTTCTTTCTTCGGTGGAGCTGAATAATATCTACCCAGTGACACCCACAGCAGTGAACACAAATCCCTGCATGGGGAAAAACATAGTTCAGACAGCTCTGTGCGTTAAAATGCGAGGAAATCCCAGCACAAACCCATCTAAAGAATGGTGTATATAGGAAAAACAGGAAATGGTGGCAAAAAACAGATGTAGTTAAAGATACTCATGAGTAAGCTTGAGCAACTTGAGTGAAACGCGTCAACGTATCTTGTGTAATTGGCTGGATGATCAATATCTTCAAAGAACTTTGACTATGGTGTGCCACCATTTCCTGTTTTTCCTATATTGCATACACGGTGGTGAGCCTTCACAGCTGGCTATTGCTTCACTGATTTGCCTGGACGGTGTGCTACATGTGTTTGGACATTTAGGGAATAGTGGCATTGAAAGGCTGGGGCTGGTCACATAACCACTTCTTTTAGTGCAGTTTTAAGGTAGTTTTTTGGCCAGTAGATTACAGTCTGGACCAATGACCTTATAGCAAGGAGGCTCTACAGCAACTATTGGCATGCTAAGATTTAAAAGCCAATTGAACCTTTTTAAATTACTGATTAGTATAATGTATACTATGCCTATAGAGTAGGGAATATGCCTATTTTTAAGTGTACTGCATGTGCAGGGGTTTTTTTTTTTTTTCTAATTAAAGTGCTGCAGCAAGGTTAAGACACCCTGTATTAGCAGTACTTGGAGAGATGGACTCCTATTTTCACACACAAGGAATACCCCCTCTGAACACTTACAGTGCCTTGAAAAAGTATTCACACCCCTTGCCATTTTGTCACGTTACAACCAAAAACGTAAATGTATTTTATTGGGATTTTATGTGATGGACCAACACGAAGTGGCGATAACAAGATTCATGGCTTTCAAAACATTTTACAAATATCTGAAAAGTGTGGCGTGCATTTGTATTCAGCCCCCTTTACTCTGATATCCCTAACTAAAATTTAGCGGAACAAATTGTCTTTAGAAGTCACCCAATTAGGAAATAATTCACCTGTGTGTAATTTAACTTCCAGTATAAATACAGCTGTTCTGAGAACCTTAGTGAACAAACCGCATCATGAAGGCCAAGGAACACACCAGACAGGTTAGGGATAAAGTTGTGGAGAAGTTTAAGGCTGGGTTCACACTGCAGCATGTTGCGTCTCACAGCAGGGGTCTGGTGTGTCCCTGTTCACCGTTTCAGGTCCAATTTCAGTCTGAATTTTTGGCTGAATTCTGACCTAAAACGGACCAGAAGACGCACAGGACTCCTGTGCAATTCGCACTGGAGCCGCTTCAGAGATGTCAACTGGCTCCATACAGAGTCGGTCACAATCTCCTGACGTGAATTGGATGCAGAGGAAAGCCGCATCCAATTTGCAACAGTGTGAACCCAACCTTAACCACTTGCCTACTGGGCCCTTTCACCCCCTTCCTGCTCAGGCCAATTTTCAGCTTTCAGCGCTGTCTCAATTTGAATGACAATTACTCGGTCATGCAACACTGTACCCATATTAAATTTGCATTTTTTTTTTTTTTAACACACCGCTTTCTTTTGGTGGGTGGTATTTAACCCTTTCATGACTAAGCCTATTTTTGAAATTTGGTGTTTACAAGTTAAAATCTATATTTTTTGCTAGAAAATTACTTGGAGCCCCCAAACATTCTATATATTTTTTTAGCAGAGAATCTAGAGAATAAAATGGCGATTGTTGCAATATTTTATATTGCACGGTATTTGTGCACCGGTGTTTTAAACGAAACTTTTTGGGAAAGGCACACTTTCATAAATTTAAAAAACAGTAAAGTTACCCCAATTTTTTATATAATGTGAAAGATGATGTTAGGCCGAGTAAATAGATACCAAACATGTCACGCTTTAGAATTGCATCACTCGTGGAATGGCGACAAACTACGGTACCTAAAAATCTCCATAGGCGACGCTTTAAAAATTTTTTTACGGTTGGCGTTAGAGGAGGTCTAGTACTAGAATTATTGCTCTCGCTCCGACGATCGTGGTGATACCTCACGTGTGATTTGAACAGCGCTTACATATGCGGCGCGACTTTTGTATGCATTTTCTTTGCTGCGCAAGCTCGTGGGGACGGGGGCGCTTTAAAAAAAATATTTTTTTTTCTTATTTATTTTATTTTTATATTTATAAATTTTTGTTTTTAAAAAAAAAATTTTTTTTGATCACTTTTATTGCTGTCACAAGGGATGTAAACATCCCTTGTGACAGTTACTCTTTATGGAGGGATAAAAGACCCCTGATCCCTCCTTTGCACTTCAAAGTATTCATATTGCCGAAAACGGCAATTCTGAATACTGTATATATTTTTTTTTTTTTAAACCGGTGCCATTGGTAGCCGAGTAAACGGGAAGTGATGTCATGACGTCGCTTCCGTGTTTACGATTAGGAGGCTAAAACAAAGCCACTCACGGCTTCATTCCAGTCCGTCCCCAGCCGCCGCCCCCCAAACCTTGACTACCCGGACAACGTCCAATGACTGTAGTCATCTCTCTTCCGCCGAGCGAGGCTGAGAGAAAAGAGAAGGCAAAATAATGTCCTGATTTAAATGAAAGGCCGACACCACCTTTGGCAAAAAGGATGGAACAGGTCGTAACATGACCCTGTCGTGGTGAAGGATCGAGTATGGTTCCCTGCAAGAAAGGGCTGCCAACTCCGACACCCTTCTAGCTGAGGTAATGGCCATCAGGAAGGCTAGCTTGCGTGACAGCAAGTCTAATGGAATTTCCTTGATAGGTTCAAATGGTCGTTTCTGTAACACAGACAGCACCAAGTTCAAGCCCCAAGGACACATAGGTGACCTAATGGGGGGGAAGCAAGCGAGTTGCCCCCTGCATAAAGGTTTGGATCAGTGAATGGGAGGCTAAAGGCCTTTGGAAAAATACTGATAGGGCTGAAACTTGACCTCTGATTGTACTCAGAGCCAATTTGATTTTCACGGCTGACTGTAGAAAAGAGAAAATTCTCCCAATCACCTGTTTCCGAGGATGCCATTTTCTGGCTTCACACAAAGCAATATAAGTCTTCCACACTTTATGATACATTTTTCTAGTGACAGCTTTTCTAGCATTCACTAGGGTAGATACTACTGATCCCGAGATTCCACTGTCCTTTAACACCCTGGTTTCAATAGCCATGCGGTCAAATTTAGACACTGTAAATTGGGGTTGAAAATAGGACCTTGAGACAGTAGATCGGGGCGACGTGGAAGCGTTCATGGTCCGTCTATTGTCAGTCTCACAATCTCCGGGAACCAGGGCCTTCTGGGCCAGGCTGGTGCCACCAGAATGACTGGAACCCCCTCTCTCTGAATCCTTCGCAACAAATGTGGAAGGAGAGGGATCAGAGGGAAAGCATAAACCAGGGAGTACTGTCCGAAGGGTAGAGCCACATACTGAAAATTACATTCCTCTACTGAAAAACTTAAGAACCTCTGATGAGGCTTAAAGATATGTGTAAATACGTCTTTTATATCGATGGAGGCTAGAAAGTCTCCCCTCTGGAGTGAGGCTACTGCTGAGCGAACAGACTCCATCCGAAAGGACTGTATCAGTAGATATTTGTTCAGGGATCTTAGGTCCAAAATGGGCCTTGTGTCACCATTTGGTTTCTGAACCGTAAACAGGTTTGAGTAAAACCCTGTGCCCCTTTCGGATACCGGAACCTCTACAATCACTCCTTGATGCACTAGATGATGTAGTGCCTGAAGCAATAAGTTTCTTTTTGGAGGATCTGAGGGAACGCTGGATTTTAAAAACCTCTGAGGGGGAACCCCCCCGCAACTCCAGCTTGTAAGCGCGAGATATAATTGAGATGACCCACTCGTTCTGAATTATTGTTCTCCAAATGTCCGCAAAGTGCAGCAGCCTTCCCCCCCACACAATGGAGTCGGGGCGTCCCATCAAAAGAAGAGCTTGGTCCTGGGTTTAGAAGAATCTTTGACCCAGGGCTTCTTCTGGCTCTGGCCCTGTGGCTTGCCCTTGGCCCTAGCGCCCTGTTGCCGGCAAAACTGCCTTGACGCTTGACATTGGAGAAAGCAGTCCCTGAGGTTTTAAACAAGGGACGTCTGGTGCTTTTCTTCACAGGAAGTAGAGAACTCTTCCCACTGGAAATCTTTTGGATATATTTGTCCAAATGATCACCAAATGAACGTTCCCCATGAAAAGGGAAACCTGCCAATAACTTTTTACAAGGAAGCTTGGCTGACCAGTTCTTAAGCCACAAGAGTCTGTGCATATGTACAGAGGAGAGAGCCAAACGAGAAACCTGCTGTATTGAATCCTTTAAGGTGTAAATGGCAAAACACAGAAATATCTGTCTTACTTTCAGGCAGATCATCCTCTGGGTTAGGCCTAATCAGCCCGTTTGACCTGCTCCTTTACGGACTTGGCAGATACCAATTGCTGCAACAGCTGGCTGAATAGCCAAAGAAAAGGAAGCCTTTAATAATGACTCGCATTTCCTGTCAACAGGGTCTTTCTTGCAGACACTGGTAAAAAACTAAAGTGCTTCTTGTGTGGGAAGGGGTTATATAGGGGATCACTTCCTGTCTCAAGACTTTTGGTCTACCAGTGTCCATTCACCTGGAGATAGAATCCGGCTAATATTCAATACCTACTGGCTTATACTCTGTGTCCCATGATGTATGAAAAGGAAACTACATTTAAATCCTGCAAGGCTATTTAAAAACACCTGAACATATTCAAAAATATGGGGATTTGGTTACACTAAATGGCCATATAGTGCTAAGCCCACTTACTGCATCAAAATAACCCATTATCAGTGGGAAAGTCCCATAAAGAGGAGTTTGTTTCCCATGGTTGAGATGCAGGAGCTTTCATTCTATTACTAGTGTAGGACCCACTGATAATGGGGTACTTTGATGCAGTAAGTGGGCTTAGCACTATATGACCATATAGTGTGACCAAATCCCCATATTTTCGAATATGTTCAGGTGTTTTCAAATAGCCTTGCAGGATTTAAATGTAATTTTTGTATGTGTGCGCTATAATCCATTTTGTTCTGTTTACGGTCTTATAGCAGCACCATCTTGAATGTAAACACATTTTTAGGGTGTGCCCCCAAGTCTGTTGTTTATATACAGGGGTCCAACATCCAAGTAGCACCGTCAGGCTTTCTAGGAGCATAAATTACACATATAATTTCCTGACAAGGCCCTTCAAATTTTTAAAACATAGCATGTACATACAAGAATTACACTCCAAAATAAATACTGTTGAGGAAAGGGTAAAAAAAAATATTACCTGTGGTTTTAGTAGTGTCCACAAAGGATAGAATTGGCCCAGGCAGCAGGCAGGGATGTGCTTAGCGACAACAATAATAATTATCCAGGCAGCAGTCAGGAATATTGTCTATAGTTGGCACAAGGACATTGTCAGCAAAGCAAAAGCATTTGTCCATAGAATTATCCAGGCAGAGACCACCAGCACAGCCAGAATATTGGTCCTGGTACACTGTTACCTGTAGACACTCACTATTGTACTGCTCTCCAGCCCTTCATAAACATACTGCCTCTTGCTACATCTAATTATTTCCATAGTCCAGGTAGCAGGCAGAGGTGTGGTCAGTTCCTGCGGTGGGCAGAGGCATTATGGCAGTAAGTTAGCAGCAGGCTGAGGGCCTCAGTCAGGTAAGAGCTGTGCACACGGGTAGAGGCTTCTCCCACTCAAATCTCTTTGAAGCCTCCGGAATTGGAAAAACAATTCTGGAGCCCCTCACATATGTGAGACCCCTGTGTACTACAGTAGCAGGGCAACGGATCAGTCCAAATGGTAGGCAGAGGCATAGTGGAAAAACAGGCCAGGGTCAAGTCACGTGAAAGGCAGTGGCATGGTTATTTGAGGAAGCCTGGAAAATGGTCAGCGCAGATGATGAAAATGGGGAAATGGTTAAAAATATGTGCTAATATTTTAGGGATGTGTGATAAAGTCGGAAGGATTCACCAATGCAAAGGCCAGGTTGGAAGGGACACTGGGGACCATGGTAGCTGGTATCTCTTCGAAAACTTCTTTTGCTGCATAAGCAACAAATTTTTTGGCGTATTCGGCCTGCTTCAGATGGTGGAATGTTGTCCGGGAAGTGGTGCTCAGGAAGTCTGCTAACAGCATCAGAGCGAATGTATTCTGGGGGGGGGGTCTTTGTTGATAGATGCGGCATGTGACAACTTCTTAGATTCATTTTAAGAAGGGGATGGGGCTTTCTGTGGATTGGGTGTAGATTATATATGCGTTATAAATGGCCAAATGGATGAGATAAATTGCTACTTTCTTGTACCAGAAATGTGACCTCCTTATTGCCAAATAGGGCTGAAGCATTTGGTCGTTGAATCCCCCCCATGTAGAGATTGTAATCTAGGACACCTGTTGGCTTTTCAATGGGACCTCGTCTTCTTTGAACCTCAACTGTAGTGTCATCAGGGATGGTGGACATCATGTGTACATTTCTGCTATCCTTCCACCTCAAAGCAAGCACTTCATTGCATCTCAAAGTTACTCCCCCCCCCCCCCTGCAGTTTTTTTGTTCACTAGAGATTGTGGGAAGCCCTTCCCGTTCTTTCTGGAGGTTCCGCAGGCCAGGGTTTTAGTAATGTATAGATGTTCGGATGTTCGAAAAGGGGCAAGCTGGTGTAATAGTTATCCGGGTATATGTGATAACCTTTGTTCAGCAGTGGGTATGCCAGGTCCCATAAAATTTTTCCATTTGTGCCCATGTAGGCCGGGCAATCAGGGGGCTGGAGCTTGAAATCTCTTCCTTGATATATGCGGAACGCATACAGATATCCCATGACTCTCTCACAAAGCCTGTAAAATTTTACTCCGTATCTGGCCCTTTTGCTAGGAATATATTGTTTTATTCCTAGCCAGCCTGAAAAGGGTACCAGGGACTCATCCACACATATATGTTGATCGGGACATAGAGTCTGGAAATCGTTAGGAAAATAAATTTATGAGTGGGAGAATTTTACATAATCTATCATAATTTGGAATATTTTCGGGGAAGGCACTGAATGTTGTCTCTGAAATGAAGGAAGCGCATAATAATCTCAAATCAGGACCCTGGCATTACGGCAGAATAAATGGGCATGCGGTGGATGGGGTTGGTGGACCAGTAGGCATGTCCTTGATATTTTTTGTAAGCCTCATGTTTATGGTGAGGCCCATAAACAATTTGAACTCCTCCAAATCAAATGTCAAATCTCTCCACTCAAACGGACGGACATATGATGATTGGGGGTTGTTGGCAATATACTGCTGGGCATATAGATTGATCTGGTCCACGATAAATTGCAGCAAAGTGTCGGGCAAAAATAGCAATCCATTTTGGAGAAATTTTGGGTATTGGCTTGCACACCTGGCTGTGCGGTGAAAGGGGGAACACTTGCTGATCCCTAGTTGGAAGGCAGCCATGTTGGGTTGGCAAGACCATCTGGAAGGTATGTAGCAGCCCTGGCTCTTGGGGGACATGACACTCCAGTGCTGGTAGTTGGGGATTTGAAGTTCCTGTGCTGGTACTTTCTGCACGATGCAGCAGCGCTGGTACTGCGCATTTGTTCCCAGGGCCTATCGCTGGCAGCAGCGCTGGTACTGGGCCTGGGAATTTGTTCTCTGGGTCTATTGCTGGCGGCAGTGCTGGTACTGGGCCTGGGAATTTGTTCTCGGGGCCTATCACTGGAGGCAGCGCTGGTACTGGGCCTGGGAATTTGATCCTGGTTTCTGGCAGCTGCCTGGTTTTCCAGAGCAATGCGTTCAAATGCTGTTTGATTCAGAATTGGCATTGGAATATGATGAGAACTCTGAGCTGCTCTCATCAGTCATGGAGAGGATCTGGAATGCCTCCTCACTGCTATATACTTGGACATGCTGCTGATGGCTGTGTGACAGGTGACAGTCACTGATGGGCTGTGCGACGGGTGGCAGGTGATGGTCACTGATGGGATGTGCAACGGTGGCAGGTGATGGTCACTGATGGGATGTGCGACGGGTGGCAGGTGACGGTCACTCATGGGCTGTGCAGCGGGTGGCAGGTGATGGTCACTGATGGGCTGTGCAACAGGTGGCAGGTGACGGTCACTGATGGGCCATGCGATGTGTGGCAGGTGACGTTCACTGATAGGTGATGACGGTGTGACTGATGACTGTCACTGACAGGTGATTGGCGATGGTCGTGATGGGTGACAGGCCACAGTTATTGACAGGTGCACCGCTGACGGTCACTGATGGCAGTCTCTGATGTGACAGGTGCACTTATGTGGTGACTGTTGGGTGATAGGTGCAATTGGGGGTAGGGGGGGATCACAGCCGATCACGTGGTAAAAGCCGCTGGCCAATGGCTGTTTACCAGTGTCAGTGACAAGCAGTGTCTCGTAGACACGCCGCCACCGCCATGCCCTGTTTGAATGGGCCGAGGTCATATGACGTCTGTCCAGAACGGGAGCCACACCACCCCTTGGGTGGGCGGCAAGCAGTTAAGCAGGGTTAGGTTAAAAAAATTAATATGCCAAGCTTTGTGTAATCTAACATCCGAAAATGGAAAAAGTATGAGGCAACTGCAAACCTCAAATTTCAAGGGGTATGCATTAGAGCTGCACAATTAATCGTTAAAAAAAATCTGATCTCGATTCAACCTCCCTCACGATCTTTATGCAGAATTTCCGGATTCATTCATGTAACAAGTGTAGAGAGTTCTCTGCTCACTCAGCGCTCAAAAGAAAAAAAACGGGCATCCTGCCAAGTTTTGCACAACATTGTCAGCGCTGGTAGATAACTATAAACATTGTAACTTTTCGTTTGTTGGTTAAAGGAATGAACTTCCTCTGTAAATGAGGGAAATTTAACCACTTAAAGACTAAATCTTTTTCTGACAGTTGTTTCTTACAAAGTTAAAAAATTTTTGCTAGAAAATTACTTGGAACCCCCAAACATTATATATATTTTTTAGCAGAGACCCTAGGGAATAAAAAGGCGATTGTTGCAATATTTTATGTCACACTGTATTTGCACAGCGGTCTTTCAAATGCAATTTTTTTGGGGGAAAAAAAACTACAATGAATTAAAAAAACTAAACAATAAAGTTAGCTCAATTTTTTTGTATAATGTGAAAAAGGATGTTAGGCCGCAAGAATCATGAGAGAATCGTGATCCATATTCTAAGCAAAAAAACGTGATTCTCATTTTAGCCAGAATCGTGCAGCTCTAGTATGCATACTTTTTCAAGGCACTGTATCTAATCTATAGCTCTGCTTTGGGAGTGAGAGCAATGTGGATTACAGCAGTGTTCAGTGGGATTGCAGCAGAGTCGGGTGTAAAAGAGAAAGCAGTCCGACTCTCCTGTGTGCTTGCAGCAAGGGTTTTGTATCCCTTGCTGCAACACACAGTTGATGTAGAAAAAAAAAGTTGATCAATGTATATCCAGTCTGACTGTGTTACAGTAATAAATTGAGAGTTCAATTAGAAATTAAAGATCTCCGTAGCCAATCTGCATTGTGAGACATAGCAGATAGGCTCAAGGAACCATGCCTAAAATGTGTGATTTGCCTGGGGCCATGCTTGGGCTTCATCCACCTATGTACCCCATAGACTGCCCAGTAGTGGACCAGTGACAACCATAAACCATTAATGGATGCTTTTAGCCTCAAAAGCAGATATCTGGTTGCTGAGGGTTACAGATCTGTGCATTATGCTATTAAATAACCCGTAAATCTCTTTGTACATTGTAGCTCTGTGGGACACACTGAGCTTTCCGTGTAGTTTGAGCTGACATTACATAAAATCCCAGTCTTTAGAAGTAATCTGAAAGGCCAATTCAGAGTGGAAACAATTCGAGGTCTATTTATAACAGCTCACAAATTCAGCATTTCTTTTGGGAAGAATATTTATATCACCCCCCAAACAAAACCTCCTTTCATGCGGCCTTGGAGCGTGTTAAAAATCCCTACGAGTCTCTGTGACGTAGGATTGTAACAAAGGTCTATTCAGTGCCCTCTGTCTATTAATATTTTGAGTCATTTACCGTACAATGCATATGACTAAGAGCTTGCAAAACACTTCACATTCTCCACTAGCAATGTTACCTTAATTCTTGCAATTGCCATCAACAAATACAGCCAAGCCCTTCCAGCAAAATTACAGATTTTTATTTTATCTTAATAGAAAATAAGTAGTGTTATAAAACTTTGTAAGCTTAGACCCCCTAATTTCTCAGGCTTATGGCACAGTAGTGATAATGTCAATGGTGGCACTGGAAACAGGATCGCTAGAGAGGGCACACAAAACAATCACCTGTTTCCACTGCATCACAAAGAAGGTTCTGGAAACAGGCGAGGGGTTCCTTTGCCTGCAAAAATATGTGAATTTATTTTTATTTATTTTTTTCAAAAAGGTGAACTTGGCCTTTAAATATTTTGGCCATAAAAGCCTTTTCTAACTGCTGAATCACTAGTAAAAGGAAGAGAGACAAGCATTCTTGAACTGGGGTCATAGCTGGGTTTCTGAGAACTAAGGGCTTTGTGCTGGCTATAGGCAGTGGCAACAGCTACAATTGTATCCCAAAGCCACAGGAAAAATTGAAATGATACTTTATGGTACTTGTCCAGGGGTGACTTTAATGCAAATTGGAAACACACCAAAAAATAGATCATGGTTAAGGACAACATTGTTTAAGGGCTAATTTACACTATATAAGATGACAGACATTTTATCACATTGTTAAACCCTCTCTCACCGCAGGGACATACAGGAACAATTATGTGGCCCACTCACACTGCAATGCAGCCTAATGCTGTGCTAAAATGCAGACATGCCACATTTTATCGCAAATGCACTGCAATGTAAGGCAGCACAGGACACACTGCCCTTGATTGTAGTAAATTAAGTGTATGTTTTGTACACTTAGCATAAAGTTTATTCAAAACACATTATACAGTAGAGATACTTGCTTCTTGTTTAGACCTTCAATCAAAAGTGTCTGGCACAGGAAAGTCTGTCAGCACAAGCTTCTTTTTTGGCTCTGAGATGTAATGTGACCAACTGCACGAGCTGCAAAGAAAGGTGTATCACCTAAACCAGGTCCTTATGGAACCCCCCACTAATCAATGCAGCACCATAGCACACTTTGAATATTTCTCTTTTTCTGGTCCCCAAAACATATTCTCTAGCATTGAATTATTAAAGACCCCCTCAAGAGGTATATCACTCACCCAGGAGATGACCCCAAGAAGAATATTCATCCAGGAGACGACCCCAAGAAGAACATACGAGAAACACCCCAGAACGAAGAGAGGACGAAGATCAGGGAAGAGACTCCAAAAGAAAAAGAGAATAGTTGGAGAAAATGTGGTTAACATAAGCGGGAAACCAATAACAACAGAAGAATTGGCAGTACTTGACAAAGGCCTTAAACCAAGGCCTTGCACCCAAAAACAACCTCAAAAAAATTCAATACATACATAGGGATACAAAAATATATTAGAAAAATTAACATCAAAAAATACATGATGAATGATTTGTGGAAGCCAGAAAATCCAAGGATTGAAGTCGTACAGCCAGAAGTACACAGTACTCTACGAAATGCTTCATTATTCAACCCCCAAATGTCTAATAACCAGAATGTGGAAGTCTTCAAAAACCTAGTCCTACAAGATAAAGACTCCATAAAGATTAAAAAAGCTGCAGACCTTATACATATAAGAAAGGGTATCAAATGTCTGACAGAAAGAAAAGACATTATAATCAGGCCGGCGGACAAGGGGGGTGCAATAGTGCTACAGTCAAAAGAGCAATATTTAGCCAAATTAAATAGGCAGCTACAAGACGAAACAACCTATACCAGACTACTCGGAAATCCAACTACAAAATACAAGAAACAACTAGAAGCTATAGTGGACCTAGGGAGGAAGAAGAATTCACTAAATTCAAAAGAAACAAAATATTTAATACCGGAAACCTGTCGAATACCGATAATCTACACAATTCCCAAAATCCATAAAAATAAAGAGAATCCACCTGGAAGACCAATAGTCAATAGTATTGATTCCCTAACATCTAGAATGGGACAATACATAGACTACTTTATACAACCAGCTGTCCAACAAACGCAAGCGTATTTGAAAGATACCAAACACACACTACAACTCTTAAGCACAGTGCCAGTTTTAGAGGAAAGAACACTACTGGCTACTGCAGACGTCACATCGCTCTACACAATTGTACACCACGATGCAATTTCAGCAACAAAATGGCTTTTAAGGAAACACAGTACCCTAATTTGCAAACAAAGAAAATATTTATTGAAATGCCTTGACTTTTCCCTCAAGTGCAACTATTTTTGGCATAATCAAACCTATTTCAAACAACTAGTGGGAATAGCCATGGGTGCTAAATTTGCACCAGGAGTGGCAAATGCATTTATGGCACAGTGGGAGGAAACAGCAGTATATACAGATACCCCCGCCGAACTAACATTGTACAAAAGATTTATAGACGATGTGGTCATAGTTTGGAATGGAGATAGAGATAGCCTGGAAACTTTCCTTAACAAATTGAATCACAACGAGAAAAATATCAACTTGGTATGGAAAATAGATGAGAAAGAAATAAACTTCCTAGATTTAAATATTAGTCTTGAGGGACAGAAGATAGTGACTAAAACGCACTTTAAAAACGTAGATGCCAACAGCTATCAATAGATAGCTGCCACTATAAACCATGGCTATACAACATACCAAAGGGCCAATTTACAAGACTCAAAAGGAATTGTACAAAAGAAGAAGATTATCGGAATCAAGCACAGGTGATTGGAGAAAGATTCAGGACAAAAGGATATGATGAACACTGGATAAAAAACCAGATTGAACATGTCAACCTGATCGATAGGAAGAAAATGCTTGAAGAACAACCCAAGAAAAAACTACAACAAGAGGCACCTAGTATAGTACTAGATTTTAATATACAATATAAAGATGTAGCAAAAGTCATTCAAAAACACTGGCACATCTTAAAAAACGATAGAGACCTCAAAGAAATGTTACCAGAAAGGCCCAACATAGTATACAAAAGAGCACCAACTATTAGAGACATAATCGTGAAGTCAGTTATTGACCCTCCCTCCACATCTTCGTATACATTTTTCTCAGGAAAAGGATTTTATCCCTGTCGCAATTGCTATGCATGTCGCCACGCGAAAAAATTTCAAGGAAAACTTAAAGATTTTACAGCCACTAACACAGGACAAACCTTTAATATTAAGGATTTTATAGGATGTCACACAAAAGGGGTGGTCTATGTGTTGCAGTGCAGCTGCAACCTTCAATACGTAGGCCGCACAAAAAGAGCGCTTAAAACACGATTAAAAGAACATGTACAAAATATAAAATCTGGCTTCCCCAAACACAGTGTATCGAAACACTTTGCACTAGTACACAACAAAGACCCCTCACAACTCCAATTTTGGGGAATTGAAAAACATAAACCAACATGGAGAGGAAGCCATTTGGTTCGTGATATCAGCCGTAAAGAATCCAGATGGATTCATACTTTACGCACCTTAGTACCTGGGGGTTTAAACGTGGAATTCGACTTAAACTGTTTTTTAAATAATTTTTAAATAATTTTTAATTTTTTACTTTTAATAATGTTCAGCGTTAAATAAAATATTTAATACTTGAAATATCATTTGAAAATTAAAATATTTCCAACATACTATTTTATATATAATTTTAATTCATTCTCTCCCTATTGCTGGTGACTGTCCCATTATATGATTTACTTTTATACGATTATGTATTTTAGAGGATATTACAATTATTTATCACTGTCACCAATATCGATTATCTATTATCTAAATATTTATAGATTATTTTTGTATTATTATCATTATTAGTATTTGATGAGAATTGTTTTTAATATGAATTTCAATTAATGGTTTTAATAATATGTATAGAATATACAGACTAGTTGGTTGACCTATCAAGGCACTCTCATATATGCTTCATTCATATATTAAAACAATAGCAATATGCAATTTATTTATAATATATCTCCAAATACGAAGGCGTTGCAAATACACAGATTATATTTTCTACATATCTTTATTGTAGAAGGACTTCCTTAAACATAGTAGTGAATACAACAAAGGAACCTGTTGTATTACCCTCTAGAATTTCTACAATATAATTCCTGTTGTGATAGATGCCAATCACAATAGGACGTAATATGTAATTTCAATCCCACCAAAAAAATGGCTGCCTACATAGGATTACAACATATAGAGTAGTATTATATCACAAATACCTACAACAAAATGAAGGAGCACTAACTTCCTAAAATCCAAAGAAAAATGGCCGCCGAGTAAAAACGAATATGACCCTAAGTAAAATGGCGAATTTAGTACTTCCGTTTTCAGTACACAGTCCGCCGAGTAAAACGAATATAACAATAAGTAAAATGGCGGTTTTGGAACTTCCAGTTTGACTATACATAAGCGAACATAGAACAGCCAATCCGGTTCCCCAGATGAAGACACGTGACGGTGTCGTAACGCGTAGGGATTGGCTGGAGCGGCACACACAGACTGAAGCACAAGTGAGAGGGCGCTGAGAACGCCACACCATTTACCCATTTTACTCTGCCTATTTTTAATGTAACAAATGTAAGAGCAATACTTAAATATCCCCCTGTTGGTTTTAAAATGTTAATACACTAGTGGAGCCTCCTTTCTCTCTCCCCTCCTCCCTCATTTTATTTACTGAGTTCATTAGAGCGGAGTGACATAGAAGAAACCATGAAGAGTTAACAGCAAAGAAAGTGAGACTTCTTGATACTGCTTCCACTGCTTAAAGACACAATCACTGAAAGCCTGATTAACACTGATTTAAGGTGAGAGTTCTGTGAGACCCCAGTAGGAGGCATTACTACAGAAATAATATAATTGGTATATAACAAAGAACCAGTTGGAACAGAATTATTTATGAACTTTTTATATATATTGCCACCTATTCCCTATCCCCAAGGACTGTTTATTTATCACCTGCAATTTAAGGCTATATTTTAGTGAATTGTGACTGCATTCATTTTTAGAAAAAATTATTGTTGGCACTTTCTACTGTTTAGGTATCATCTTTGATTGGTTGCATATTTATTTCACAGAAAGATTTTTATTCACAGGTTATATATATTTATTTCACAGATAGATTTTTTCCAAAAATTTTTTATTGATATATATTTTTTTCTCTCACGGTTATTTTACTTATATATATCATCTATTTCACAGGAAGATTTTTTTACTTTTAGCCTTTATTGACGTGAATGTGTTTATTAGATTTTAGCATGCTTTCTATTCACGGATGTCTTTTTCACAATAATTTATTAGTCATATAGACGTTTTTTCACCTCTCTAATATAGCACCAGCACTTTATCACAAGTTAGTAATATTTATTAATATTTATTATAGGCTGCAACATAGAGACTACCGACCTTGGAAATCGCAGAGTCAGATCGCAGAATCTAGCGACCATTATTGCAGCATTTATTATCCATTATAGCCACTATTTATATTCACACATTATTTCACGTATACCGATTATTAATATTGCGCGAAATTATTCTAATATATTCCCTAGCATGAAACGGATGGTTAGTTGTGTTTATCCCCTCCAGCCAAGTCAGCCAATGCCAACTTCCAGAGCTGCCCATACTTTCCTTTCTTTCATTTTACCACCTTACATTTACAAGGAGTTTTATTTCTTTACTTTCTCACTAAGTATTTCAACAACATCACCCAATATGCAAAACCACAAAGATGTATTAAATTGATTCGTTGTCACCATGTGGGTGTTTTTCAACAATCTTATAAGTCTGAGAACTGGTGTAACAGATAATTGCTTCACTTGGGCTGGTTTCAGGTTTCGGAAGCTGCAGGCTAGTTGTGCCCACTCATGACCTTTCCCGATTTATTAAGATTGAGAGTCTGGTGGCTGCCAGTGGAGGCCAAGCCAAGACTTCCCGGAAGATTATGTGTTGGTGTGTTCATCTCAGAAGGGAATTGATGTATTATTAAATGACTCAGAAAACAATCAGAGGCCTGTCTGCATATACTGCAAATAACAATCATACTTCTCTGACATGACCACTACCCACTAAGCAATTGTTTTTACACCCATACTTACCAGCTCTTGAAAATTTCTGGTTAAATGCATGCATTATATTATATATAAATTCAGTCACTGATAATTTATTTTCTCAACAGGTTAGCTGAAAGCTGTTAAGTCCTATTTTTTGGCTACTGCTCTTCCTGCAGACACTTGCTACTATAGCACAGGCTACCATATAACCAACATATCCAATGTCAGATCAGTCAGGATGATTCCCTACACCTTTAGATTTATCCAGTTGTCCCAAGTGAGAGAAAGTAGTGCCAGGCTAGGTCCAAGCTTGGCCTCAGAACACAGTTATACATGTAGCCATGATCAAATTGCCCTCAGGCTACAGTTTTCGAAGTGCTCTTCCAAGATACAAATAAAGGTCACTGGAAAGGGAAAGAGGGAGAAGCAAGAAAGATGACAGAGGACGTTGGCAGTGCCAATTTATCAGGAGGAAGCAAAAGCGATTGGAACAGGTCTCTGAACCCTGTGAACTATTAGATTGCTTTTAGCACTGCTCAAAGTAGAGGCAAAAGCATATCCCTGTGTCCCAGAGCATGGGGTCCAGGCTTGTCCTGATACCAATCCAGAGGACTAGTAAATGTAAAGAGGAAATGATCAGCGCTACTCCTGACCAGCCCAGGTGAATAAACCAAAAGGAGAGGCCACGGCCTACATGTCTCCACCACACACCCTGATGCATTTTGCCCCACCCACTGGAGTTTAGTCATAGTGCAGTTTCTAAATATTATGTTCATGTAAAAGAGGTGACAGTAGCATTTCATCTGCTGGAATTGGTTAGTTTATATTATAAAAGGAGCATGGAAAAAAGCAGACAAGTGGCCAGCTCCTGAAAATTATCTAGCAAAGCATTACCTGTTGCCTGAAACTGATGCTATCATACTGAACACTAGCCCTGTAGTAAATAAAGCAGTTAACAAAAAAAGGTGAAGATATATTTTATTGGATGTTATCAGTTTTGTACGCAAAAAAAGGCACAAAACCAAAAATACAATAAGCAAAGTCAAACTAATTTGCAGTGTCTCTCAGAAAATTACATGAACCACAGTAGAATTGTGCAGATGGTTTGGGTACTCCAGTACAAACATTAGTCCAGTATGTGGAAACAAGACTGCAATGTTAGTATACTGGATCTAGTGAGTTCAACGTGAGGGGGTTAAGAGGTTGAATCCAAGTGGATAATCAGTGGCTGCCTGATCTAAAGAAAAAAGACTGGATTTGTCCCAATTTACCCAGAATCCAGAATTGCCAAATTCAGTAATCTCTTGTAGTAGGGAGTATAAAGATGCATTGGGATCAGTTTAGGTTAATCTTGCCCATGGACAACTCGGTGTCATTCCCCACTGTTCAAGACAGAAGGGTTATCACAAAATAATAAAAAGTGTATCCCATCGACTGGGGGAGCATATAGGTCCACCATAACACTTCAGTAGCAAGAGCAGATAATACAGAGATGGCAGCCCCCAGAAGAATGAAGCCTGAAAGTATAGTCAAGGCACTGGCTGAGCACACGATTGTAGCAATTTTTATTAAGAGAAGTGGCCTTTAGACTCGGTCAGATGTACAGCCAGAAACATGATCCATGCAGTTAAACGAAGACTGGTACTATGGCTTAAAACATGGATGATGGACCTCATGGTCAAACCGGCATGGTGCAATATTCCTTTTCATGGTAAAACGTTGTATGGAAACAAATTGAAGACTGCCTTTAGCTGAGTCACAGGGAACATGTCAGGCCTCCTACCTCAGAAGACTTCCCAGACAAAAATTTTATTCATCCGGAGCCCAAACACAGTCAAGGGTCAAAGAATCAAGGTCTTATCACACTGGAAGGGAGTACAAGAAGAGTTAAGAGGACACTTGAACCACCTTTCTAAAGTCCTCTCGTCCTTCCTCACGAACAGCCTGAGTCCTTTTGCCTCCTTTGTCACCCAAGTGTGGGAGAGAGACTCAAAAACTTCTTGACAGTGTGGATGATAAAGAGTCAAGATCCATGGGCAGTCTCCATGGTTTCAACAGATTATTTCGGGATCTTCAAGAATGGTCTATTGTAAAATTCCTTTACTCCAACATCCATTCCAGCTTTCTTTGCATGAAAACACTACTTTTACAGAACGCTGCTAAAGTTAATTTTAGCAAGTCCACAGTGAGAAAAAAAAAAATATATATATATATATATATATATATATATATATATATATATATATATATATATATATATATATATATATATATATTCCAAACTTATTTTCAGCAAGTGAAATTTTCCACAGTGAAAAAAAAAATTAAAAAAAAGAAAAATTTTATATATATATATATATATATATATATATATATATATATATTCCCATAAAATGACTGTGATGATGATGATCCAAATAATATCAACCGTGACTTCACACACGTGCTCCCCCCCCCCCCCCCCCCTGTGTGACTGCGCTCACCTCCAATTGTGTGACCGCGCAATTAAGTTTGGTCCACAACAGCAGCTGAACCACCTCTGGGCTCCAAGTAGCATGATTTACAGGCTCCCCCAGGTGTAATCCAAAGATGGTATCCTCTATTTAAAATACAAAAGAGGCCAGATAGTGCATTATCGTTTAAATATAGAAATGTATTGTAGGTAAACATCAGGGCACTCACACTTTATGGGTGTTTGCAGCGCACCAGGCTATAGAAAACCTACAATGTTAACCACTTCAATACTGGCCACTTATACACCTTCCTGCCCACACCAATTTTCAGCGCTGTCGCACTTTGAATGACAATTGCGCGGTCATGTACACAAACTAAGTTTTGTATCATTTTGTTCCCACAAATAGAGCTTTCTTTTGGTGGTATTTGATTTTATTTTCTGCTAAACAAACAAAAAAAAAGACCGAAGATTTTGAAAAAAAAATAAATTTTTTTTTTGTTTTGGTTACAAAACTTTGTAAATAAGTACGTTTTCTCCTTCACTGATGGGCACCAATGAGGTGGCACTGATGAGGTGGCATTGATGGGCACTGATGGGCACTGATAGGCGGCACGGATGGGCATGGATGGGCACTGATAGGTGGCACTGATGTAATGTATAGTACTGATGGATGCCAATCAGTGCCAAACAATAATGCCTGCCAATCAGTGATGCCCATTGTGGGCACTGATTGGCATCCCTGGTGGTCTAGAGTGGCATACCTGGTGGTGACATCCCTGGTGGTCCTAGTGGCGTTACTGGTGGTCCAGTGTGGGCATCCTCGGCGGGGCTGTGCCGATAATCAATCAGCACAGACCCCCCCGTCAGAGGAGCAGCCAATCGGCTCTCCTTCACTCACGTCTGACAGACGCGAGTGAGGGAAAAGCTGATCAACGTCTCTTCCTGTTTACATCGTGAACAGCCATGATTGGACATGGCTGATCATGTGGTAAAGAGTCTCCGTCAGACACTCTTTACCTAGATCGGAATTGCGGTGTGTCAGACTGAAACACCGCAACAACGATCGCCACAGCTTAATATCCTGGAGACATCATATGATGTCCGGTCAGGATATTGAAACCACTTTGCTGCCATCATTTTGCTATATGGCGGGCGGCAAGTGGTTAAAATCCTCTCCAAATGGCTTGCAGGCTTGTGTGAATCAACAGCTAGCGCAGAGAGCAAGCGACTGTCTCCTCCACCGTCCTGGCCCCTCCCCTACGCGTGACAACACAGGGCGATCATATCTTTCTCAGGGGGATCTATAGGCTGTACTTCACAAGTGATCGACACCTTAGTAAAAACAAGGAAGGTCTCAACAAATGCCATTTATCATTGCATCTGTAATAGGTACTTGGGATTTGCTACCAGAAAGAGGTTTGACCCATTCAGTTCTATCAAAGTTCATGTCTTGGCTCTTTTGGCAATCAGTATTTTAAGATCTGCTCTGGACCCTCTTTTGTTTCAGTTTATTAAAGCATCCGGCCTCCAAGTGGTAAACTATTTCCTTAGGGGGACCTGTCAACAGTTCTGGGTCTGAATGTGCTTGCCAGTCAACCTTATAGTCTAATAGAGGAAGTGGTACTCCAGGTACTAACATTAAAAACTTTTTATTAGTAGCCAGGAGAGTCTGATCTGAACTCTACCCACTGGTATGCACCTCTGAACATAAATATCTTTCCCAAAGTAGTCCTACATGTGTTTTATGCCCATAGTCGCCTCCTGTTACTATCTTAATCAAGCAGTTTCACCATCTTGATGTATCCAAGACGTTAGCATACTAGCAGCTATGATGGAGTCTTTCAGAAAAGAAAGGTTGTCCCTGGTTATGAAGAGGTGACCCGAGGACTGGGGAGGAAGAGGTGAGCTGTGAACAGGAAGTACAGAGATGAGCTGTGAATGGGAGCACAAAGGCGTACAGGGGTGAGCAATTAATGGTTACATTTGGGGGAGGAATACTTGAGGGAAGAGGGATTTTTGCTAGGGGAGGACAAGGGTAATTTGCTGGGGGGCAGCACAGCATACAGAGTTCAGTGACCAAGAGTATGTAATGTATGGCACAGCATGGAGGGTACGCGGTCAAGATTTTGTAATATATCTTACATACTCAGAACCACTCTGTATTCTGTGTTAAATGTTACATATTAATGGCCCTTAGATTGTACTCCTAGATTCTGCACTTGTCAGGAACCATGAATCAGGCAGAGACAGAAAATGCAATACACCTTTTAATATAATGGTAAAAAATGGTACAAATCGTAAACATAGTCATAGCCAGGGTTAGGTAGCCAGTAAATCAGGAAGCCAGAGATCAACATAGTCAAAGGCAGCAGACAGGATCAGGAACCAGAAGAGACATCAGCCAGGCAAGTCTTAAACAGGAACACAGCAGAGAGTTTCCAGATGTGTTTGACCAAAGGCGAAGGCACCAAAGGAATCACCAGAAGGGGCTGGCTGACGAGCAGGAAATGATCACCAGGTGTGCCACTGTGGAACAATGGGTGCTGGCAGATAACTGACAGCTAAGCAACCTGAGCACTAAGAAGGGAGGGCTGAGCCCAGCCCTGACAGTACCCCCTTCCTCAACATCCCCTCCCCCTCAGAGGGCCACCAGATTAGAGCAGAAAACATCTATGGAAAGCACGGAGGAGGACAGGAGCATGTATGTCCAAGGATGAGACCCAAGACCTTTCCTCCGGACCGTACCCTTTCCAATGAACCAGGTACTGTATTTGCCCACGGAACCTACAGGGTCAATGATCGACTGTATCTCATACACCTCATGGTTCTCAACGTGAACCAGACAAAGACATGGTACCGAGGTGGTGAAGCAGTTGCACACCAAAGGTTTTAACAAGGAGACATGGAATACATTTGAAATATGCATGTTCGAAGCCACTGGGTTGATCTTACGGAATATGGAAAGGCTCAATAAACCGTGGTGCCAGTTTCAGTGAGGGAACACGGAGTCGGAGGTTGTGAGATGACAGCCAGACCCTCTCCCCAACCTGGTAGGAAGGCGCAGGTAGATGTCTGCGGTGAGCATGGAGTCTGTACCTATCACTGGCACTTTGCAAGGACTCTTGAACCTGTAACCAAGTTGAATGAAGATCACGGAGATGCTCCTCTAACGCAGGAATTCTTTGAGGAACAAATAAATCAGGCAACATGGATGGTTGGAAACCATAATTCGCCATGAACGAAGAGAATCAGGATGCAGTATTTCTAGCACTATTGTGAGCAAACTCCGCCCAAGTCAAGAGGTTTGACCAGTTGTTATGGTGGTCAGAAATATAGCAATGTAAAAACTGCTCCAAGGCTTGGTTGGCTCGTTCTGCAGCCCCATTGGACTGCGAGTGATACGCAGAGAAGGAAAGCTGAATTCCTAACTGTGCACAAAAGGCTCGCCAAAACCTGGAGACAAACTGGCTACCCCTGTCCGAGATGATAACCTTGGGTAGCCCATGTAATCGAAAGGTCTTCCGAGAAAAAATGGATGCCAGTTCTTTGGATGTGGGCAACTTCTAAAGTGGAATACAATGTGACATTTTTTGAGAACCTGTCAACCACCATAAGAACAACTTTATTGCCCCGAGAGTTGGGTAACTCCACAATAAAATCCATAGACAGGTGGGTCCAAGGCCTTTCTCCATTGGGTATTGGTTGAAGGAGGCCCACTGGAAGGCGTTATGGTGTCTTACTCTGGGCACACACACAAGTGGCTACGAAGGTTGCTACATCAGCACGGAGACTAGGCCACTAGAATTGTTAAGAAATAGCCCAAATAACTTGATTCTTGCCTGGATGGCCAGCTGCTTTGGGAGAGTGGTAAGTCTGGAGCAAAGTAGTGCAGAGATTCTCAGGGACAAAGCAGCAGTCACAAGTTTTCTTGGGAGGAGACTGGATCTGAGCAGCAAGAATTCTGTCACCCAGAGGTGACGTGAGACTAGTGCGAACAGTGGCCAGAATACGATTGGGGGGTATCACAGGAGCAGGAAATGACTCCATCTTGGAAGCGGAGGAAAACTGTCACGACAATGCATCAGCCCTTACATTCTTAGTTCTGAGTAAGAATGAGACTATGTAATTGAAGCTTGACAGAAAAAGAGCCCATCTTGCCCTTCTGGGAGATAAGCGTTTTGCCTCACACAAGAATGTGAGATTCTTATGGTCAGTCAAAATTAGGATCGGCACAGTGGTACCTTCAGGGAGATGCCTCCATTCTTTAAGAGCTAAAATGATAGTGTCAGGTCACCTTGAGGCTAGGTGACAGATGCATTCTGTAGGAGTCAGAAGTGCACCGCTAGGTAGTGGACCCTAGGACTGACTGCTGTGGATTGAACCCTGGGAGGTTCAGGAAGCAGGTCTACTGGATCACTGACACAGATCCCACTGGGAGCTAGAGCATAGATTCCCCAGGGCGCAGCAGGTGTTCACCAGAGCCTTTAGTGGTAAGGATGGACTGCACTGCAGTCTGGCTCCAGGTCGCGGCCCCCAGGGTCTCACAGCTCATGCTTACGGTAGACTACTGGAGAAGTGGAAGGAGGCAGCAGGCTGAAACAACAAGGAAAGTAAGGGACAAGCCAAGGTCGGGGCCACAAGCAGACAAGGACAACAGAGTTCACGCCAAGGTTCAGGGTCACAGGCAAACAGGGATGGTCAGGGACACGCCAAAGGTCAGGGTCACGAGCAGACAGGAATAGTTAAGAACAGGCCAAAGTCGGTAACTGGAATCAGACGTAGGAAACACAACAAGTACACACGAAAGCTAACACACAATGGTTGATCAGCACTGCTGGCTTGCAGTGCACAGGTTAATATAGGGTTCCCTGATAGTGCCTGGGGTGGGGCCATGCTTAGAGGAGAGGTATAAAACCAGTCAGGTGAGAGGCAGTTGGTTTTTACAGATGAACACATGGAGACAGGTAGAGAGAAACTCTATTGCATAACCATGACAGATAGCTAACAATTCTCTGTCCCCAATCTCGTAATTTCACTCTTCCAGAAACAATTTCTTAGAAAAAGTAGCCACAGGGACACATAGCGCTCCCAGAGGTGGGACGTGGAGACAGAAGGGTGCCTACTCCAGGCTCTGATGCATCAACCTCAAGAATGAAGGGTTTTGTAGGATCAGGATGTGCCAGCACAGGAGCTAAAACAAAGGCAGCCTTGAGAAACTCAAAGGCTTTAAGGGAATCTGGAGACCAATTCTGTGAGTTACCGTCCTTTCTGGTCATACCAGCCAGGGGTTTGACCAGAGAAGAGAAGTTCAGAATACATTTCCGATAATAATTGGCAAAGCCAAGAAAACATTGTAGCGGACTTAGACCTATGGGTGGAGGCCACTGTAGAACTGCAGATAGTTTCTCTGGGTCCATCGAAAAACCGGCAGTAGAAATTATATAACCCAGAAATGTAACCTGCTAAATAGTTACATAGTAGGCGAGGTTGAAAAAAGACACAAGTCCATCAAGTCCAACCTATGTGTGTGATTATATGTCTGTATTACCTTGTATATCCCTGTATGTTGTGGTCGTTCAGGTGCTTATCAAATAGTTTCTTGAAACTATCGATGCTCCCCGCTGAGACCACCGCCTGTGGAAGGGAATTCCACAGCCACAAGAACCCTCTACGTAGTTTAAGGTTAAACCTCTTTTCTTCTAATTTTCATGAGTGGCCACGAGTCTTGCCAAACTCCCTTCCGCGAAAAAGTTTTATCCTTATTGTGGGGTCACCAGTACGGCATTTGTAAATTGAAATCATATCCCCTCTCAAGCGTCTCTTCTCCAGAGAGAATAAGTTCAGTACCCGCAACCTTTCCTCATAACTAATATCCTCCAGACCCTTTATTAGCTTTGTTGCCCTTCTTTGTATTCGCTCCATTTCCAGTACATCCTTCCTCAGGACTGGTGCCCAGAACTGGACAGCATACTCTAGGTGCGGCCGGACCAGAGTCTTGTAGAGCGGGAGAATTATCGTTTTATCTCTGAAATTAATCCCCTTTTTAATGCAAGCCAATATTCTGTTTGCTTTGTTAGCAGCAGCTTGGCATTGCATGCCATTGCTGAGCCTATCTACTAGGACCCCCAGGTCCTTTTCCATCCTAGATTCCCCCAGAGGTTCTCCCCCCAATGTATAGATTGCATTCATATTTTTGCCACCCAAATGCATTATTTTACATTTTTCTACATTGAACCTCATTTGCCATGTAGTTGCCCACCCCATTAATTTGTTCAGATCTTTTTGCAAGGTTTCCACATCCTGCAGAGAAGTTATTGCCCTGCTTAGCTTAGTGTCGTCCACAAATACAGAGATTAAACTACCCCATCCTCCAGGTCGTTTATGAACAAATTAAACAGGATTGGTCCCTGCACAGAACCCTGGGGGACCTCTCTACCCACCCCTGACCATTCTGAGCACTCCCCATTTATCACCACCCTCTGAACTCGCCCTTGAAGACAGTTTTCAAACCATGTACTCACCCTATGGTCCATGCCAACGAACATTATTTTGTACAGTAGACGTTTATGGGCAACTGTGTCAAATGCTTTTGCAAAATCCAGATACACCATGTCTATGGGCCTTCCTTTATCTAGATGGCAACTCACCTCCTCATAGAAGGTTCATAGATTGGTTTGACAAGAATGATTCTTCATGAATCCATGCTGATTACTGCTAATGATACCGTTCTCATTACTAAAATCTTGTATATAGTCCCTTATCATCCCCTCTAAGAGTTTACATATTATTGATGTTAGGCTAACTGTTCACGATGGAACTCACACTTCTCCAACTCACAATACAAGTTATTATCTCTCAGCCTCTGTAGCACACGGGAGACATCTGTGTGGTGTCTCTCTAGGGATTTCGAATATATGAGGATATTGTCTAGATAAACCACCACACATTGCTGCAACATATCTCAGAGGACATTGTTGATGAATTCCTGAAAAACTGCAGGAGTGTTGCAAAGACCAAACGGCATTACTAGGTATTCACAATGTCCTGTTCTGGTATTAAAATCAGTTTTCCATTGGTCGCCCTCCTTGATCCTCACAAGATTGTATGCCCCTCTTAGATCGAGCTTTGTGAAAACAGTTGGTCCCTTGAGGCGGTCAAAAAATTCTGTAATCAACGGAATCAGATAAGAATTCTTAATCGTAAAGCGATTGAGACCCTTATAATCAATACAAGGTCTCAGTTTACCGCTCTTCTTTTTCACAAAGAAGAAGCCAGCACCAGCAGGAGATGAGGATTTGCGAATGAACCCTTGAGAAAGTGTGTCGACAACATACTCCTCCATGGCTATATCCTCTAAGACAGACAAAGGGTAAACCTGGCCATGCGGGGGCATGGCACCAGGTTAAAGGTCAATTCCGCAATCATACGACCGCTGTGGAGGCAAACTACCGGCTTGACCTTTGTCAAAGACATCGCTAAACTTGAGGTACTCCTCTGGCAAGGAGGAGAGTGAAGAGGTGCACAAGACCTTAGCCACTTTCTGAAAACATGTTTTACTGCATTGTAGCAACCAGGAAAGAACCTCAGCACGAAGCCAATCAAAAGTGGGGTTGTGCCTCTGTAACCAAGGATAATCAATAACCACCGAGAAGTGAGGTGAGGAAATTACTTGGAATTGGATTATCTCATGGTTAAGAGCCCCTAAGGCCCTGGTCAACGGAGCAGTCTCATGAGTCATATGGGCAGGCTGTAGAGGTTTCCCATCAATAGCCTCAATGGCAAGTGGACTGGCACGAAGCTGCAGCGGAATTGAGTGCTTAGACATAAAGGCACTATCTATGAACAGGCCTGCAGCCCCAGAGTCATTTAGAGCCTGTGTCTCGATGGACGACTCAGACTAAGAAAGGGTAACCGGAACTAAAGGCCTATTCTTCAGAATAACTGGGGACGTAACAATGCCACCTAAGGTCTGTCCCCTACAGGACCTCAGGTGCAATGCGTTTCCCGGACGGGTAGGACAAGACTTCAAAAAATGACCTGCCTGGCCACAATAAAGGCACAATCTCTCCCTCCTCTTAAAGGCCCCCTTATCCGCAGAGAGACGTGTGAAGCCCAATTGCATGGGTTATACTTCACTGGCAGGCTCGGTATCAGGAGGCATGGGAGGTGAGGGAGGTAAGGGTGGGACTAAAAAGCTTGCAGCCAAACTGTTTTATGGATGGGTTTACTTACGCTTCAAAGGAAGGTCTCACTCGGAGTCTGGAGTCAATGAGAATGGCAAACGTGATCAACTTCTCCAGATCCATAGGTATGACTCGGGCTTCTATCTCATCTTTGATATTATCCAAGAGACCATGAGAAAAAACAGCCACAAGGTCCTCATTGTTCCAAGCGACCTCTGCTGTCAGAGTACGGAAATTCAATGGCAGGATTGGCAACAGTTCTCGTACTCTGATGAACATGAGGCAATTGGTAGCAGAAGAGGAGCGTGCGGGAACGTCAAATAGCCTTTTAAAGGAAGCCACAAACTCAGAACAATGGGTTTTTTCATTTCCCATAGAGGGTTTGCACAGGTCAAGGCTTTATCAGAAAGCAAAGAAATAATTAAGCCTACTTTGCTTTTGTCCGTGGAGAACGCCTGGGGCAGCATCTCAAAGTATATCCCAACCTGGATGAGAAACCCTCTGCATTGATCTGGATCGCCCCCAAATCGCTGGGGAAGTGGAACCAGACATACTTCTTATAGATGTAATATTTGAGGCGGGTGCCTGCACAGAGACTGGAGCAACAGCAGGGACGCCCCGCAACACAGGTTGTACCGGAACAGCCACAGTGGGAGGATCCAGGTAAACAGTGCGAATCAGGAGCATCTGTAACGCTATGGAAAACTGATCCATGCAGTGGCCCTGCTCATTAAATCTGGAAAAAATATTACCATTAAGTGGACCGCCTGTATCTTCTGAATACATGGCCTTCGCTTACTGTCAGGAGTGCACCCAAAGGTGTCCCAGGTGTTTACAGTCCTATAGTGTATACTACAAAAAATTTGCCATACACCGCTAAAGTGTTCGGGTTTGGCTTGAAGAAAAGGTGGCAACCCTACTTTGTAACCAACAACATAAACAAAGAAGGCATGCCAAAAGCACAGGTCAGAAGTTCAGAATGGGTGGAGAAAGGAAGCGCCACCTGAGTGTAGTATTAATATGAAAATTTAATGACATATAAAAAATAAACACTTACAAAAAACTTCCTTCTACAGCTCTACAACGCTGAAGCAACTTCCGGACTGGAGCTCGAGGAAGATACACAGACTGCCTACTTACAGATGAGCCTTTTAACATGTCCTTTTTGTAAGTGTTTATTTTTTATATGTCATTAAATGTTCATATTAATACTACACTCAGGTGGCACTTCCTTTCTCCACCCCCTCTTGCAATACCACAGAGCCAGCTCTCTGAGGACAGCAGCCGCCTTTAGGACCAACCAACCCACTAGTCAGCTGTTCATATTCTGAACGGCCAAAGACTATATTAACCCCTGGACTGCCATTACTATGGCCATGGACTCTATGCCTGGCTAACTTTATATACCCCCAGTATTGTATGCATCTTTTGTATATGCGCTTACAGTTCTCATTACCTTTAGAAGTTCAGAATAGCAACAGAGTGCGATTCTTACATTTTTTGTTGATCAAAGAAGAAACCTCAAAGGCTTCCATGGCAAGCTGTTCTCTGCCTAAAGATCCAATTTTTAATGATTTTTTTTTTTGATATCTTAATGAATCTCTTTTTGCAGTTTGTAAAGTTTTTTCTACCAGACATCCAAGACCTCATTTACTGCAACTAGGGTTGCCAACTGTCCGGGATTTACCCGGACAGTATGGGTTTTGAATCATTTTGAATGACACATGATCCAGACCAAACTGTAGCTCTGCGCTCCATCTGCTCAGTTGGTGGCCGGGGGAAGGAACATGAGTAGTTAATGTTATTAGTCACAAGTTCTCATCTTTCAGATTTTACTGACTCTGAGGCTGATCACGCCGCAGGAATTCAGAGCCGCTGTCAGGACAACTCACAGTCATTCTCAGCATTTGGAATTACTGCCCACACACATCAGGACTGAACTCTCCGCCCCCTGTATCTCCCCCAGCAGTTTTCCAGCCTCTCTCCTGCAGGCTTCTGCTTGAGTGGGAGGGATTGGGATGTGCCTGAACCCCCAGATCGCGCCCGCATGGAAGAGGGAGGTGCGAGCAGCTGAGCAGAGGGAGCCGAGTGAATGTGAACTTCCTAAAGGTAAGCTCAGCTAGCAGTACATCGTGGATTCGTTTACAGGCACCTCTATGCTAAGTCTGCTGAGTTACTGCAGCTTAGCATAGAGGAGCTGTTAGCTGACAAATGGGATTGCATCTCCTTTTCATGTGGCACAGTGAGAAATTGGGCTCATTAAAGCATTGTGACTGCCCCCTGGTGTGTGCCCTCCCGATCCCTCAAGTGTATGCTCTTCTGACCCCCTGATGTGTCCCCTCCTGACTCCCCCAGTATGTGCCCTTCCAACCCCCCCCAGTGTATGCCCTCCTGACCTCCCGGTGTGAGGCCTCCCCGACTTCCCTGGTGTGTGCCCTCCTGGCCTCCCTGGTGTATGCCCTCCTGACTTCCCTGATGTGTTCCCTTCTGACTCTGTACTGTGCCCTCCTGACACCCTCCCCCCCCAGTTATGTAAGCAACACCTTATTTTCTGTCAGTGCCCCTCCCGAGACTAGACTCTGGATCCGCCCCTGAGCACAAGGATTACTCCGCCTGAGCCAGAAAATCAAATAGTCCAAGAGGAGTAATCCTTGTGCTGTTTGGTTCCCAGCGATTGCATTCCCTGGCGGATCAGTATAGAAGAAGACTTTGGGAGTCTGATTATTCTGTTGGAACTGCTGAATAAAGATAAGAACTCGTGCCCGATAACATTAACTAGTCACGTTCCTCCCCCCGGCCACCAGCTGAGCAGATGGAGCACAGAGCTACAGTCCGGTCTGGATCTCCACAAGAGGTAAGCACTTGAGCCCGGGGGTTAAATAGTGTTCATTCCCCTGGCCCCAGCTGACCAGAAGTTTTTTTATAATTGCTGCAGACAAGAGGTTGCTCAGCAATAACCCTGTTCCTGTCCCCAGTTCCCTGCTGATTTCACAGAATATACTGGAATGACTGAACAGCAGAGTTCATTTACACATGTGGTGCCCTCTGAAGAGCAATCCACATTTGGAACGTTCTTCCGAGGGCATTTGACAGGCAGTTAGGTGTTATAACACCTCCTCACCACCTGTTTAAACCCCACAGCAGCGCCCCACAACTGAATGCATTGCACACAGATGCGGGAAGCCTCCATTCACTTAGCTGAGCCTCATTCGGCAAGCATTACTTCTCACTGAACCCAACAGTGTGGCCAATTTTTTCCGTACTGTGATGCAAAGCATTTTGGCTGTGACATATGTACATCCCCATCTGCTGCCTTTGCAGCTTAAGGGAAACGGTTGAGTAGCAGAAAAAACACAGCTCAACCTAATTTTTACTGTCTCCCAACCACAAGTGTAAAACAGAGTCACAGGGCACCCTTAAGAGTGATCCACAGTGGATAATTTTTTAGAAGTATTTGCCAGGTGGTGAAGAAGCATTATTTTTCCTCCTCACCACCTGTTTTTAACCCCTAAAATCTAATGCCACTGTACTGTAGCCATGTGCATTGCACACGTTTGCAGCCTAGCCCCATTCAGTTGAAAGGGTTGAGTTAAGCAAGCGCAGTGCCGTGAGCCACTAACGTGTTCGGGTTTGGTTTGAAGCAAAGGTGGCAACCCTAAGTGTACATTACATACTCCTGACCATAACTCTCTATGCTGTGTGGTACATATCTTTTACTGTTGTTACATAGTAGGTGAGGTTGAAAAAACACACAAGTCCACCAAGTCCAACCCACGTATACTACATGTTAATGGCTGCTGCAGTCTGCACTCTGGACTGTACATTACATACCCTTTACCGGTTGCCGTCAGGCCATAGTACATAAATGCCAGATGGGAGCAGCGTTGATGCAAGTGGACATTCCCACGCATCAGAGGCTCGTATAGATGAGCCCGGTGATTGCCATGTCCCCTGGACACAGTCGATCATATTACACCATAATTACCAATTAAATCAGCTCTGTGCCATGTGATCGCTGTGTCCAATCACACTGATCACATTGTAAACATGCAAGTGAAAGTAAACATCGGTTGCCTGTGACAAGAGAGGGAACTGTTACTGCAGCCTGTGAGTAATGCGTAGTCTATCACACAGTGTTAACACACACAAAACACCAGTGCCAGCATACCTATAGTGTCCCTGATCACCAGTCTATCGCAAATAAACAGTGCAGCCAGCCCCTTATCACCTGTCCTAGTGCTGACAATAACACCCCCATACTCGCATCCTGATCACCGTCATACCAGTGTCCCTAGTTGTTTCCACTGTCCTGGTGCACCAAGGCCTCCAAAAATGTGACTGGTAGTCACAAAGTTATATTTGTTATTTATGCCTCTAGAAAGCCATAAGGTGCTTCTTGGATTTTTGGCCTCTCCGTGTGGCTAGGCAGTGAACAAATCTCATATGTGGTATCCCCCATACTTGGGAGAAGCAGAATGCATTTTGAGTTGTAACTTTAAGTATGCCTATGCTGTGTATTAGAAATAACTTATCAATTGACAGCTTTGTGACTTTCCAAAAAAGTGTAATTTGGGTGGTATTTGTACTGTCCTGGCATTTGATTGCCTCAAGAAATGAGTCGGTACATCAGGACTGATCAATTTTCCAATATACTGTATATACCATAGTTTGTAGGCTCTATTACTTTCACACAGACTAAATAATATACACAGGTTTGGATTATTGTTAACAAAAAATGTAGCAGAATACATTTTGGCCTACATTTAAGAAGATTAATTATTTGCAAAATTGTATAACAGAAACGAAGAAAAACTTTTCTCATTACATTTTTTAGGTTTATATAGCAAAAAAACCCAAAAACTCAATGGTGATTAACTGCTTCAGCCTCAGAAGATTTTACCCCCTTTCTGACCAGAGCACTATTTGCGATTTGGCACTGCGTCGCTTTAACTGACAATTATGCGGTCGTGCGACGTTGCACCCAAACAAAAATGACGTCCTTTTTTTCCCCACAAATAGAGCTTTCTTTTGGTGGTATTTTTTACGTTTGAAAAAAAAAGCAATATTTTTTACTTTTTGCTATAATAAATATCCCCTGAAAATATATAAAAAAAACTATTTGTTTCCTCAGCTTAGGCCGATATGTATTCTTCAATAAGCGTATATTGATTGGTTTGTGCAAAAGTTATAGCGTCTACAAAATAGGGGATAGTTTTATGGCATTTTTATTATTACTTTTTATTAGTAATGGTGGCGATCCGCGATTTTTATCAGGACTGTGACATTATGGCGGACACATCGGACACTTTTGACACTATTCTGGGACCGTTGTCATTTATACAGCGATCAGTGCTATAAAAATGCACTGATTACTGTTTAAATGACACTGGCAGTGAAGGGGTTAAGCTCTAGGGGGTGATGAAGGGGTTAAGTGTGTCCTAGGGAGTGATTCCAACTGTGGGGGGGATGGGCTTCAAGTCACATGACCGCTATCACTGCTCCCAATGACAGGGAGCAGTGATCTCTATCATGACACAAGGCAGAACAGGAAAATGCCTTGTTTACACGGGAGACCAGCGTACATCGAGTCCACCGGTCCCGCGGGCACGGTCACGATGTACGCGGCGCGCATGCCTGCTATCCCCGCCTTTTAAAGGGGACATACAGGTACGCCCATTTGCCCACCGCTGCCGACGTATATCGGCTTGCAGCGGTCTACAAGTGGTTAAATACCTTAAAAAAAAAAAGCTATATCTGTCCTAAAAAAATAATAAAAATTTTATTTGTGTACAGTGTTGCATGCCGGAGTAATTGCCATTCAAAGTGTGACAGCACTGAAAGCTGAAAACTGGCCTGGACTGGAAGGGGGTGAAAGTGTCCATACTTGAGGTGGTTAAAATTGCACTCTGTATGCAAGGTTGTACATGACATACCTTGGACCACTGCACTCTGTACATTTTACTCTCCTGTTCCCTGCACTGTATATGCCCTTGTAATAACATACTGCTTAACTGTTTATTGTCTCAACAGTTTCCAGTTGCTAAGTAATCTTTGATTATTGTAAGGTCTCCTTTAAGGTCAGTTTAGACAAAATGGTAGCTCTCTGTGTATTCTGTGTATAGAAAAGCATATTTGTTTAGAAATTATTGTGCTGAGGTTTATATGTGTCTGTGAAACTCTCATTTGTGGAACACACAATACAATTCAGCTTTCAAATAAAACAGCAGCCAGCAGCACAAGGGATGCCTTGCATTGAATAAAACTGTCCCTTGTGCTGATTTTTCTGTACCCTGTGTTGGACACACTCCTGAGTCCTGTACTCTGTGCGTTAAACATTCCTAAATCTTGTGCAATACGCAGTTCTGAGTTTTTACCACTTTCGTCATTTGGCACTGCTTTATTTCGCTCCCCCAAGGAATTCAGGGTTGGGAACAGGGAATTGGTCAGAAGGGGGTAGGTGAGTTCCTGTACCTATTCTCTGAAAAGAAGATAAGAACTGTAAGGGGAGGGCTGAAGGAGAAAATACAGTTTTTAGGTGGAGGCAGGAAAGTTTTTCCTAAAGACATGAGGTTTCAGGGATCAGATCACCTAAAGGCAGACAGAGTAGGAAATAGCCAAATGGATTGGGGGTAGGGAGTTTCAGAAGAAGGAAAAAGCTCTGAAGAAGTCTAGGGAGCTGGAGAGCAGGAGGTCTTGGGAGGAGTAAGAGGGCAGTTTGGGTGATATTTAGAAACAAGGTTGGTGATGTAGCTTTGGGAAGAATTGTGAACGGCTTTGTATGTTGGTAGTAATTTGAATTTTATTTTTTGGGCAAGTTTGTGGAGGGATTGGCACAGAAGGGTGCTGACCACTGAATGGTTGGCAAGGTGAATAGGTCTGGCAACAGCAATCATGACAGGCTGAAGGAGGGATAGCCTGTGTAAATGTAGGCCAATGATAAGGAAATTACAATAGTTCAAGTGAAAGATAACTAGGGAGTAAATTAGTAGCTTTGTGGTGTCAAATGTTAAAGCGGAACTTCACCCAAAAAGGGAAGCTCCACTTGTTTGCAGATACCTGCTTCCACTCATGGCCAGATGCGCAATCACGATCTGAGCCAGAAGTTCGGACCCCCTCCTTCCCCTGCAGCCTTCTGGAACACATCACAGGTCCCAGAAGACCACGGGAAATTTTGACAGAGCTGAGCGCGACTCGCGGATATGCAGTAGGAAACTGGCTGTGAAGCCCCAAGGCTTCACAGCCTGTTTCCCTTACGTAGAATAGCAGCACCTATACCTAAAGCTGATTGAAGAATTGGCTCAAGTGAGGACATTGCTGGATCCCTGGACAGGTAAGTGCCCTTATATTAAAAGTCAGCAGCAGAATTGTGGCAAGGCACAGATCTGGCCAAGGTTACAAAAAATTTCTGCTGCACTTAAGGTTCCTAAGAGCACAGTGGCCTCCATAATCCTTAAATGGAAGACGTATACAGTGGGGACGGAAAGTATTCAGACCCCCCTTAAATTTTTCTCTCTTTGTTATATTGCAGCCATTTGCTAAAATCATTTAAGTTAATTTTTTTCCTCATTAATGTACACACAACACCCCATATTGACAGAAAAACACAGAATTGTTGACATTTTTGCAGATTTATTAAAAAAGAAAAGATGAAATATCACATCGTCCTAAGTATTCAGACCCTTTGCTCAGTATTAGTAGAAGCACCCTTTTGATCTAATACAGCCATGAGTCTTTTTGGGAAAGATGCAACAAGTTTTTCACACCTGGATTTGGGGATCCTCTGCCATTCCTCCTTGCAGATCCTCTCTAGTGCAGTCAGGTTGGATGGTAAACGTTGGTGGACAGCCATTTTTAGGTCTCTCCAGAGATGCTCAATTGGGTTTAAGTCAGGGCTCTGGCTGGGCCATTCAAGAACAGTCACGGAGTTGTTGTGAAGCCACTCCTTCATTATTTTAGCTGTGTGCTTAGGGTCATTGTCTTGTTGGAAGGTAAACCTTCGGCCCAGTCTGAGGTCCTGAGCACTCTGGAGAAGGTTTTCGTCCAGGATATCCCTGTACATGGCCGCATTCATCTTTCCCTCGATTGCAACCTGTCATCCTGTCCCTGCAGCTAAAAAACACAACCACAGCATGATGCTACCAACAGCATGCTTCACTGTTGGGACTGTATTGGACAGGTGATGAGCAGTGCCTGGTTTTCTCCACACATACCGCTTAGAGTTAAGGCCAAAAAGTTCTATCTTGGTCTCATCAGACCAGAGAATCTTATTTCTCACCATCTTGGATTCCTTCAGGTGTTTTTTAAGCAAACTGCATGCGGGCTTTCATGTGTCTTGCACTGATGAGAGGCTTCCGTTGGGCCACTCTGCCAGCCCTGACTGGTGGAGGGCTGCAGTGATGGTTGACTTTCTACAACTTTCTCCAATCTCCTGACTGCATCTCTGGAGCTCAGCCACAGTGATCTTTGGGTTCTTCTTTACCTCTCTCACCAAGGCTCTTATCCCTCGATAGCTCAGTTTGGCCGGAGGGCCAGCTCTAGGAAGGGTTCTGGTCATCCCAAATGTCTTCTATTTAAGGATTATGGAGGCCACTGTGCTCTTAGGAACCTTAAGTGCAGCAGAAAATTTTTTGTAACCTTGGCCAGATCTGTGCCTTGCCACAATTCTGTCTCTGAGCTCTTCAGACAATTCCTTTGACCTCATGATTCTCATTTGCTCTGACATGCACTGTGAGCTGTAAGGTCTTATATAGACAGGTGTGTGGCTTTTCTAATCAAGACCAATCAGTATAATCAAACACAGCTGGACTCAAATGAAGGTGTAGAACCATCTCAAGGATGATCAGAAGAAATGTACAGCACCTGAGTTAAATATATTAGTATACTTAGGACCATGTGATATTTCAGTTTTTCTTTTTTAATAAATCTGCAAAAATGTCAACAATTCTATGTTTTTCAATATGGGGTGCTGTGTGTACATTAATGGGGAAAAAAATGAACTTAAATGATTTTAGCAAATGGCTGCAATATAACAAATAGTGAAAAATTTAGGTGGGTCTGAATACTTTCCATCCCCACTGTATGTAGCTGCTGACTTAATTTTTGGGGGGGAGCCATTGGCATTGTCAAAGTTCAGGATTACACCTGGCATCTCGACATGCAGAAGACAGAGTGATATTGATCTGAATGAAAAAGTTAGGGTAGGTGACATGAGGGGAGAAAGTATTAATTCAGTTTTGAAAAGACTGAATTGAGAAAGTGTTGTAAAATCCAAACGGAAATGTCTGTTAGAAAATCGGTGATGTGCGAGGAGACTGAAAGGGTGTCGTCAGATTATAGATGGTATTGGAAGCCATGGGAGGTTACCCAACCAAGGGAGGTATAGATATAGAATTTAAGGGGTCCAAGGACAGAGCCCCAAGGAACACCTTGGGGGAAAGAGGAGAGAAGGTAATATAGTTATAGGTGACCATGCAAGGTGCACTGCGATAGGTAAGAGGAGAACCAGGAAACTGTAGAGACCTGGAGGCTAAGGGAGTGGAGTTTTCTTTTTTTTTTTTGAGGAGGAGCAGGTGATCGACTGTATCAAAGGCAGCAGAAAGGTATAAAGTATGATTACAGAGTAGTGACTATTGTTAGCAGTTAGTTAGTCATTGAATTTTTAGATGACATATTCCGTGGAGTTAATATATCAAATATAGACTAGCCAGTGCCACGGTATCCCTGTGGGTTAATAAGAGTTGCAGTCACTAGAAGCCACAATGGTATATGATAACAAAAACTGTAACTGCGCTAATAGAGTGTTCATAGAAGACGTACTCGTATCAAAAAAATATATAAATAAATTTGATAATTACAGATTTATAAATTTCATTAATATAAAACCACTAAATAAATATTATTCAATCTGTGAAATTCATATAGAAATAAAAAATATATATTCATCATATATTATGTGCAATGATCAAAAAGAAAAGTTAATTTCAAGTGAAAAAATTCCATATAAAAAGAAAATTTTCTCAGTGTTCAATATGTGCAATTCAGAATTTTTTTTTTTAATAATGCACCAATTTATAAAATGACAAAATGTCCCCAGTGTCCATAATAATGCTACTAATCAGTGAAAAAAGTAATTTATCATTTATCTCTAAGGTTCACAACACCATAAAGTGTAAAATATATTTATTTTCTTCTGAAGATATAATCCACACCACCTTAAGATTCTGGGTACTCACCCACAAATCTTAGGGAAAAAATGGGTCACTCATATAAAAGGTTCATATAATCAGTCACTTTAATTCCACACCAGTATCAATGAGTAATGCACCTTTCTAGCATATCAGGGGTTACACCGGTGCTTCAGAACTCTCCAATTGCCATGTAAGAAAGGAAAGCGCCACATAGCATAAAATCCTTTTGGCATTTATTCAGCTAAAATTAGTATCACGCTTACATTGTGTAGTGTCATGCCCAACACTAGGAATGACAGCGTGTATATTAGTAAGCTCCAGCCGCAAGGGATGGCTGCGAGTGGATGTGCTTGTCACTCTACAAAGCTCTGTCCTATGCGTTTCAATGTCATCAAGAGCAGCACGAGTGTACGACATCCCATCCGGCAAATATGTGCAAATGAAAATCTCAAACAAATGCTGACAAATCAAGAACAATTAAAAACAATTTCCTACACATAAAACAATGTTCTTAACATAAGAAAGCTACTGAATGTGTAACCCATTGAAATCTACTCTGTGGAGTGTTGCTGAGAGCTCAAGAAGTTTGCTTTCAGAGAGGTAGTAACTCAGGTGGTTCATTTTTTTTCAATAACAAACAGTTATTGCTCTGTGTAATGGAACTGCACGGAGTGGCCCTGCACCTCCTCCTTAGGTCTCCCCCCGGCGCTTCTGGCTCCTCGTTTTTGAAAAGTGCCAAACCAGGAAGCTGCTTCCTATGGGGAGCACCCGTGCAGACCCACTCCTAAACCTTGTTGACTGGGTCTATAGACAGAGGGGCTCAGCCCCACCCTCTGCTCTCTTGTCACCTGGCTTTGGCCCATTGACACTAGCAAAGCCTGTGAGACCAGGAAGTGAGGGGAGAGAAGAGCTGTAGATGGGCACATTGCTAAATCGAATGAAGGCTCAGGTAAGTGTATGGTGGGAAGGGAAGTGGGGGGATACTACCACCTAAGCATATTTTACCTTATTGCAAGGAATGCATTAAGGTAAAAAATTATTAGGCTTTAAACCACTAAGTTGTTCACACTAGTTGAGTCCAGTGAGGGCAAGTGTGGGTGGGTAAGCAGTTCTTGTTTTAGAGGGAGTAAAGAAAGAGAGATGGAACAAGTGTGTTAGAGAGTGTAGAATAAAGCAAGAGGGTGACTGTAGTAGTTGTGAGGAAATATGGTCCAGGACACAGGTGGTTATGTGGTGGTAGAGATTGTACGTTAGGTTGGGGAGGTTGGGGAGTAGTGTCGGGTAAATGGTTCAGGCCGAGCAAACGTTTGGCATGAACATCACCTGTTCAGCGAACACCTGAATTTGCGGGGCTCTCGGCTTTGCCAATTAGGGCACAGAACACTGTCAGAGCCCTGATTGGACAAAGTGATGATGACTTTGTCCAATCACGGTTCAGTGTTTACAGTTGCACCCCACACTGTAAAAGTTTCCTCCCCATAGGAAGCTGTTGCAGTGTGTTGTTGGAGTGGAGATAGAGCAGGGCTCAGCTTGCAACTAGCAAGTTAGTATATTCACTTATTGTGACTCTGAGTGTAGAGTGTTCGTGTAATGTGAGTATAGTGTGACAGTATAGTGTAGTGTCAGTGTAGTGCAGTGTTTAACACAGCATTACATAACATTTAGTCCTGTATAACCGTTTTTTTGTCCCTTGCCTGTCCCCATTTTTTTTAAATGGTCACCTGCAGTTTTTCTGACTGCGATGCTGGTGTTCCACCTTTTTAATTTTTTTTACAGATTTTACAATTCCCAACAGGAGAGATAAGGTTGCAGGGATATCTCACCCGATCCCATTGCCATAAAGACTGTAGTAGACAGGGGCAGAAATCTTAGGCCTCTGAGGAGGGGAGGTCCAAATTAAGTTGTGGATGGGGAAAGGAGAACATGAATGATGGTTAGGTGAGCCCAGGTAGGCATCTCTGAAGTGGCATGTAAGGATACGAGAGAAGCAATCCAAGCTGCCGCATAGTAATTCTAACAGTTGGACGCTGCTAGGATTCCCGCTAGTCTTCTGGTGTATAGTACTGATGTAGATAACCTTGGCCTATTGCGATGCCAAAAAAAAAAAGGGAGCAACTTGCGCTGTTCAATTCTCAAAATATGACTCGGTATGGAGACTGGAAGGACTCTGTAGAAATATAGACGTTTGAATAAATAGGTCATGTTTAAGGCGTGAATCCTGCCAAACCAAGAAATCGGTAGAGACATCCAGGAAACAAGAAGACTGGTCAGATCTTTGCACAAGGCGAGGGTAGTTAGCCTGGAAAAGGGACTCAAAGGGCAAGATCAGCCAAATCCCGAGAATGACAAGGAGGTAGGCTGAAGCGAAACGATAATTCCCTTGGATTACCTGGAGTTGTTCAGGAGCCAAAGTAGGGTTCAGTGCTTTGGACTTGGTTTCAATAACTTATAAGTTTGGTATCAGCCCAAAATCAGAAAGTACGGCGAAGAGATTATGAAGGATAATGGAATGGGGGGGGGGAATATGCATCAAAATATCATCTGCAAAAAGCATCAGTTTATGATGTTCTCTGGCAATTTCAAGGCTGCAGACGTTTGGATGTGCCCAAAAAGCCATTGCCAGGGGTTCCAGCGCCAAGATGAATAATATAGGGATAAGAGGGCACCCTTGCTTCATTCCCCATTGGACTGTATAGGAATATGAAGTGAAGACAGCATACTTAAGTGTAGCCAAGAGTTGGGCATAAAAAGCTGACATCCAGGATAAAAAAAAAATGTCATTAAAGCCCCACCGCTGGAGAGCAAAGAACAATTAGTCCCAAGAAATGGTGTTAAATGCCTTATGATCATTAAGGGACAATAACATGGCTGAATTTGAGTGGGATTTGGGATAAGTGAATGAGTTGCATCAGTCTACACATGTCATCTCCTGCTCCCCGTAGTGGAACAAATCCCACCTGCTCTTTATGCACAAGTTTCCCCAAAAAGAAATTAAGCCTAGTAGCTAAAATCTTTGCATGAATTTTCACGCATGTCTTTAAGAGTGATATAGGGCAGTAGTTAGACCAAGTGTGTGGATCAGTGTCTGGCTTTGGGATTATGACCTGTTTTTTGTAAAAACAAAACAAAAAAACTGCACATCATTCAGAGCCCGGCCTTTTACTCACCTTGAGGCTTTCAATTGCACTTTGATCTCCTCCACTGTAACATCAGCATCCATAAAAACCTGACTTAAAGCAGGAGAGTGGGGAGCTAAAGCTCACTAAAGAAAGCCTGAATCTGGGTTGCAGGAAAGGGACCAGAGGCAGAGTAAAGATGAGACAAAGGAGTTTAAATTCAGCTAAACCCTCCAATGGATTACTGGTAAGGGTAAGGTGACATGTTTGAAGAACAAAGGATTTGTGTTGCAGGGTAACACAACATAGGCTTTTCAGCAACATAGAAGAGCCTGGTTTGCTGCTCTGGGCATAGAGTTTCTGGTTGGACCATCACAATTACTTATCCGAAATGTCAGTTACATAGAGATTCAATTTGGTCCTTACTCCGTCCAGGAAAAGTTTAGTAGCAGAAGTTCAGGGCTCTGAAGGCCAGATTCAGTTCTGATTCTAATTGTTGTTTATGTTGGTCCCTTGCATGACGCCTTTGAGAAGCAATTTGTATTAGGTGGCCCTGCGCTATGGCCTTCCCATACAGTGGTTAGCGAGGAAATCAAGTGTATATTCTGTTGTATTTACTCCATTGTTATGAACCGCAATCTGTCCAACACATCGGGATGTGACAACAGAGAATCGTTTAGGGTACAGGTGGAGGGCTGGGGTTTCCATATGAGGGATCTACAAACTATCACTACTGGATCATGGTCCAAACAGGGTACTGAAGGGATAGATGCCTTAAAATGTTGTTCAAAAGGAAGGTCACAGTAATACACATTTACCAAAATGTTAAGTCAAACAAACAACCTGTGCAGCTTCACAGGCCCTAGGGAGTCCCCCCACACCTATTAAGATGGCAACTGAAGGTCAGATCCCAGAAACTAAAAGAGGTGGTGGTGGGGGGGGGGGCATGTCCACTGGGTCTGGTTGGAAAGCACCCATGAATGCAGATGGAAGGAATTGGGAGGAGGTATGAACCTCCCCTCTTCTTTACTGTGAAACAAACAAGGATTAACTAATATCAACTGTAACTGTGTACGACAAAATTAGAAAATACACTCATGGAGCCATGTGTGAGGATGAAGTGGGTGAGTGAGATAGTTGAAAAAGTTCAGTCTCCAAAATGAAACATGCTGCAAATCAGTTTTGCAGGATGAGAGGGGATGTATAACATCCCAAGGTACATTCACCATTTCAATTGCTTTTCCCAACTCACTGTTGTGAGAACAGCGTTCAGTATTGAAGACAAACCATGGCCAGAGGGCCAAATGTCAATAGTGGCTTAAAAAAAAAACCAGATAGATAAAATCAAAACAAGCCATTTAGTCACAAAGTGAGGAGGGATGTTCATGAACTATCAGCCAGTGACCACAGGATAGAAGTGTCAGGGCTGGCTCAGCCCTTCCTTCTCTGAGCTGGCCGCTCAGCTGTCTGCTAATTGCCAGCTCTCTTCTCTCTCCACAGTTAACCAGCTGTTGTGGATCTGCTCGTCAGTCCCGCCTACCTAAAGATGTCCAGCTCACATCTTTCCTGCCTTCGCCTTGGTCACATCACAAGAAACCATCTCCTGCATTCCTGTTAAAGACTGGCTTGCTGACATCCCTTCTGGCTCCTTATCCTGCTTGCTGTTCCTCCACTTGGATCCCTGACTTCTGGCCTGGCTGATTACCCAATATGGTTACTGAACTCTGGCTTGGCTGACTACCCGATCCGGTTACTGGACTCTGGCTATGCTTTGACTACGCTTACTCTATTTACCTTTTTATTTTTATTAATAAACAAGTGTGATTTAACTGTACTTCTGTCTCGGTCTGGTTCATGGTTTCTGTCAGGAAGGTTTGAGTGTGCAGCATTTATAGAGCTTGTTCTTGCTGGGAGGTTGAAGAGGATGCAGTTTTCTTCCTGGAGGACCAGAATCTGGACTGGCGGAGGCTACCAGACGCTGCTGGTAAGTCCTGTAGGATAGCCCCGTCTATATTGGATCCTTGCGGAACACAGAACCGGCAGATAGGGGTGCATAGACCAGAACTTCTAGAGTCACTTGTGCCAAATCTGTTTATAAGTTGTATCTAAAACTCTGGAACTGGAGTGAGGAGTTCCGTGAGGCTTGTAGAAGCTGTTCTTTAGAGTCATGCTTAGGGCCAAGGGCCCTATGGACCCTATCCATCTTCAGGAGTTATGCAGGCAGGTCTGTAGCTAAGTCTTGAAATAATACTGTCACAGTACCTGGTAGATCTTCTACCAGGAGGCCCCTGATGCATATGTTGCTTCTATGAGCCCTATTTTCAAAGCCCTATTATTTCCAATTGATAGCAGAGTGCCACCAGGTGTCTTTGGACTTTGAGGTCTTGCTCATGATCTTCCAGAACAGTCATAGCAGCATCCACCCGGTCTTCCAGGGAGGCTGCGCCACGTCCAATCTCCCTGATCTGATTATTGAACGCCATTGCAATGAGTGCCAATGCTTGAGGTCATCTCACACAATCACCCACCACTGAGAGATGAGAGAGGCATCTGGAAAACGGCCAGCTGCAGGCTGCTCTTTCAGTTAGAGATCCTGGCTCTTTTCTGATTCAGCAGCAAGTTTGGGTGAGCTGCTGTCTGTCGTAGAGCCAGAGACCATCTTGGTAGAGGCAGGGCAAGCGGGCAGGGTGGATGATGCAGCGGATCGCCTCTGGGATCTGAAAAGCCAGCTCATCTCTGACAAGCTACTGGTAGGTATAGCTATCATCCGGTCTGGGTAGCAGAGCTGGAAAGCTGGTATAGTGCTGGTGATGGCCCAGTTTATGCCCAGGAGAAATGGAATGAATTCAGCAATCGTCCATATTGTGTTGCTGCACACAAGCACCCAAAAATGTCCTTTTTTTTAATAGAGGTGATGTGATTAATTGCATCTGTCTCAACTGGCACACAGATTTTCAAGCTCATGGGATAACAATGTAGAGGCCAGCAGTTTGGGAGTGGACATTACTGGGGCAGGTTAACACTGCAGGTAAAGCATTACAAATACAAACAGTAGCTGCCAGCACATGCTTTTAAACATTGTTCATGGTTCACAGTATGTGCTATAGCAATTTTGACCTTTAGGTAATGTCTGTGGCACAGGAGTGTGACAGAGTTTAAAATATGGTAGCTTTCTTCTTAGTGGCAATATGTTATTTAATTTCTGATTTAGAGCATTAGAGATTCAGCTGAACAAATATAAAATGCAGTATAGCCCAGGGAGATTAGCTACAGTGCCATGGTCTGTAAACTTCTTGACAATTTTGCGCACAGTGGACACAGGAACATTAAGATCTCAGTGGTCCAAAAGCCCAATAGAGAGGTGTAAGAAACTCATTGATGGTTACAGGTGATTTCAGTTATTTTTTCCAAGGGGTGGGCTACCAAATATTAAATTGTGGGTGCCAATAATTTTATCCAGTGATTTCCGGTATGAGTTTTATACGCAGGGGGGAATTTGGATCCCCCCAGCTTTCCGGCACGTGTGGAGGTGTTGGTGACAGCAGCTTTCTACTTACTGAATTTGGAATATCATTGGACTTTCTTACCATTTTGGGTGCTATTAACACACCATCTCTCTGCAATGTATTATGGACTAAATAAATGTTAGCACACTGTGAATACTACAGGCGGTGTGTGTATAGCGCTTCCTTTTATCTATTGATTTTGTTTTATATATGTCCCCTGCCATTTGGCAAGATATATGGTAGCAGCTGTAACCTTAATTGGCTTCTTTCTGTATCCATTGAGGGTCCTTATTTTATCGTTACATTAAGCACTTGTTTTGTAGGAACGGGCCACTCTTCTTTTTGATATTTACATGATTGCATATTAAACATAATGAAATTGCAACTCAATGTAGACCAAATATGATATAAATCCAATGCATATTTTCTTTTGAAAATGTAATGTATTTTTTTTTTTGTCAGAACTCATTGTTGTCATAGGTGTTTACAGAAGAAGGGTGTTACTTAGAGTCACCAAAGGTTGTGTGCCTACAGGTTCCAGTGATAGATTTGATAACAAAATCACAGAGATCGCTTTATTTTAACATGAATACATTTTATTTAAATTGATACTGTTCATACTTTAAACATAAGATGCTGGTACACAAACCATTTCCAGAAAACGGGCTGCTTATTAAAAGCAAACAGACAAGACTGGAATTATATCAGTTCATGTACAGTTCAGCCAGCATATGATTGACATAAACACAGATAGTGGTTACAGATTAGAAAGGGAAAATTCTGGTGGAAAAATTAACAATATAATTGAGGAACTGTCCCACAACTGCAAAAAGAATAAGTTAGGGATATGCATAAAAGTTTGCTTTCCAAATGCAGTCATGTACATTTATACTATAGAATATGTCTGGCAGAGCCTTTTCTACAGAAGATTCAGTAGGCTGGTATAGATTTTCCTGGCCAATCGCAATAGTTTTCCTAAGAGACAAGCAGGTATCCAAGAGTACTTTCCTCCCTTTTCCATAAACATTTATGTCCTATTGCCACAAGTTTGATAGTTTGTGAACATGTGTTCATTGTCCAGGCACAGCCACTTTTAGTCTTTAGGCACCTTTACTTTGGTTCACCAAGCGAACAGTTTTCAGTATGTGGATCAAGTGCCACAGATAATACCTGGCCAAGTACTGGTTCAGTGTGAAAAATAAATTGATTTAGAATATCTGGGTAAGAGGTACACTAAGGTATCTAAACCCAAAATCAAAGATTTTTATGGCAGCTTACCAGTCCTTAGATGTGGGGGCTACATTCCTTATCTTTTTTCAGAGCTTTCCCTTATTTTCTTCTGGTAGTCCTGCTAATAACATACTTCCTATCCTTGGGTACAACACTCACAAAGTCTATCAATGGAGGAGCAGAATTTTCACCCATGGTTTATTCCCAGATATAGACTATAAACACATCTTCCTCTCTTCACCTCCATTACATGGGGAAAAGATAATTTGTAGCTTAGAGACGATAGCTTGGACGGAATATACCATTGTCACTCCCTGTGAGCTGACCTGAAATCAAACAAAGACACTGTATTCTTGGCAAGATCAATAGGTCTTGTAATGTAGGTAATAAAGTCACTTTATACTAAATATTTTTCTATAAAGTATGCCCATAATAATGGACATTAATACATCTTCCAGATAATTCAGTGAGAGTTTCCCTCTCCATATTTATAGAAGAAATCTGAATTTAGCCAAAAGCGCAATATATATCTGAGTTATGTAAACAAAGGTATCCCCAACATCTTTGGTAAAAAATATTTCCCTACTGTTGCTGCAGACTATATATTTGCAACACGCTCAGCTATCAAATGACTGAGGTAACAACTGTTTCATCCCGTTCACAAAGGACAGAAGGCAGGGGAAGCCAGATATCATATGTGTTTCTATGAAGTCCATTTACACTAGTCAGGTTTTATGTGTTTTTCTATGAAGTACAATCACACAGGACGGAAAGCAGAGGAAGGCAGATTTCACATGTTTTTGCTATGAAGTACATTTACGCAGGATGGGAAGCAGAGGTAGCCAGATTTCATGTGTTTTCCTCTGAAGTACAGTCACACAGGATGGGAAGCAGGGGATGCCAGATTTTATGAATTCTTCTATTTTGATTCAAATAGGAGGAACAACAGGGGAATCCGCATGGGGGAAGAGCACTGAATCAAACTGAATATCATTTTGTTTTGTTTCATTGAGCAAAGTAAATATAGTTTCATATATCACAGTACAGTGCCTTGCAAAAGTATTCACCCCCTTGGCTTTTTATCTATTTTGTTACATTACAGCCTTTAGTTCAATGTTTTTTTTAATCTGAATTACATGTGATGGATCAGAACACAATAGTCTAAGTTGGTGAAGTAAAATAAAAAAAATATATACATAAAACAATTTTTCAGAAATAAAAAACTGATAATTGGCATGTGCGTATGTATGAAGCCCATAAAAAGCTCTGGTGCAACCAATTACCTTCAGAAGTCACATAATTAGTGAAATGATGTCCACCTGTGTGCAATCTAAGTGTCACATGATCTGTCATTACATATACACACCTTTTTTGAAAGGCCCCAGAGGCTGCAACACTTAAGCAAGAGGCACCACTAACCAAACACTGCCATGAAGATCAAGGAACTCTCCAAACAAGTAAGGGACAATGTTGTTAAGAAGTACAAGTCAGTGTTAGATTATAAAAAATACCCAAATCTTTGATGATCCCTAGGAGCACCATCAAATCTATCATAACCAAATGGAAAGAACATGGCACAACAGCAAACCTGCCAAGAGACGGCCGCACACAAACTCACAGACCGGGCAAGGAGGGCATTGAGTTACATAGTTAGTAAGGTTAAATAAAGACACCAGTCCATCCAGTTCAACCTGAGTGAGTGTGGGTGCGTGTCTACAATTATCCCTTTTTATTTAAAGTACCCATATAGCACTGTCAATTTACGCAGCGCTCCACACATATATCACACACTCACATCGGTCCCTACCCTCAAGGAGCCCACAATCCAAGGTCCCCCAACTCACATTCATATACTAGGGCCAATTTTTTTTTTTTTTTGACAGAAGCCAATTAACCTACCAGCATGTCTTTGGAGTGTGGGAGGAAACCGGAGTACCCAGAGGTACCCGGAGGAAACCCACACAGGCACAGGGAGAACATGCAAACTCCAGGCAGGTAGTGTCGTGGTTGGGATTTGAACCAGCGACCCTTCTTACTGCTAGGCGAGAGTGCTACCCACTACACCACTGTGCTGCCCACAATTAATTAATCAGAGAGGCAGCACAGAGTTCCACAGCAGAGACTGGAGTATCTGTACATAGGATGACAATAAGCCGTACGCTCCATAGAGTTAGGCTTTATGGCAGAGTGGCAAGTTTTGAGTTTGCGAAAAGGCATGTGGGAGACTCCCAAAATGTATGGAGGAAGGTGCTCTTGTCTGATGAGACTAATATTAAACTTTTTGGCCATCAAAGAAAACGTTATGTCTGGTGCAAACCCAACAGATCACATCACCCAAAGAACACTATCCCCACAGTGAAACATGGTGGTGGCAGCATCATGCTGTGGGGATGTTTTTCAGCAGTCGGGACTGGGAAACTTGTCAGAGTTGAGGAAAAGATGGATGGTGCTAAATACAGGGATATTCTTGAGCAAAACCTGTACCACTCTGTGTGTAATTTGAGGCTGGGACAGAGGTTCACCTTCCAGTAGGACAATGACCCCAAACACACTGCTAAAGCAACACTTGAGTGGTTAAGGGGAAACATGTAAATGTGTTGGAATGGGCTAGTCAAAGCCCAGACCTCCATCCAATAGAAAATCTGTGGTCAGACTTAAAGATTGCTGCTCACAAGCACAAACCATCCAACTTGAAGGAGCTGGAGCAGTTTTGCAAGGAGGAATGGGAAAAAATCCCAGTGGTAAGATGCGGCAAGCTCATAGAGACTTAAGCTGGCCATACACCTATAGATTATCTGCAGATTTTCTGTGATTTGATGGAAAAAGTGCAACAGATTTCTCCATGTATGCTAAAATGGGCCAAGCTTCAGTATCTTGCTAGTCGGCCCCACTGGCTCTCAACCTAATGCCTGCACCCAATCAGAATGTTAAGGTATTGTGAGAGCCAGCGGGGCCGACTAGCAAGATATGGAAGCTTGGGCCAGTGGGAGATTATTCCATCCACACAGTTCAGAGTAGATGGAGGAATCTGTTCCACTTTTTCCATGTGACCATAGAAAATCTGCAGATAATCTATAGGTGTATGGCCAATCTTATCCAAAGCGACTTGAAGCTGTGATAGCCGCAAAAGGTGGCTCTACAAAGTATTGACTTTAGGGGGGTGAATAGTTATGCACATTGACTTTTTCTGTCCTATTTGTTGCTTGCTTCACAATTAAAAAAAAAAAAAAAAAAAAAGAAGTTGTGGGCATGTTCTGTAAATTAAATGATGCAAATCCTCAAACAATCCATGTTAATTCCAGGTTGTGAGACAACAAAACATGAAAAATGTCAAGGGGGAGAATACTTTTGCAAGGTACTGTATATACATGTCACCGCAAGTTTCGCTTCATTAACAGCTTTGTTCACCAGAACGCGGTGCAGGAAACCCACATTCCATGCACGTTTCCCACACCGCGTTTGAAAGGCATTGGGTGTGCGTTCTGTTTTGGATTTCAATATATTCCTATCGACACCCCAAACACAGTGCATCTGCCTGCACTGGATCTTGCTATACACTACATTTTGTGCGATCCAGTGTGATTTCAGCCCACAGCAATTGAACAGGAGTGCAGACCACGTTCTTGTGTGATTCAGGTGTGAACTGGCCCTAAAAAAATAAAAAATGAAATGCATAAGTAAATGCCCCCTTCAGTCATGTTTTCCGTAGATCCACCTTTTTCAAGTAATTACAGTCTTCAGTCTGTGTGGTAAGGTCTCTGTCAGTTTCCCACACCTGAACGCTGCAGTTCTTCCCCATCTCTGTTTGCAAAACTTCTCCAGCTTTGTCAGGTTGTCCAGTCACAATATCTACTGGATTTAGATCTACACTCTGACTTTGCAATTCCAGAACATTAACATTGTATTTAAGCTTTTCTTGTGTAGTTGTGGCTTTATGTTTGGGGTCTTTGTCTTGCTGGAAGACATATCTTCTCTTAAAGCGGAGTTCCAGGCTTTTTTTAGTTTATTAAAAGTCAGCAGCTGCAAAAAGTATACATGGTGACTTTTAATAAACAGACACTCCTGTCCCACAGTCCAGCGATGCCGCTGCCTGAAGCCTCCGCTCTCACCCCCTCCTCTCCGCTGTCATTGGTACTGTGGGCACCCGTCCGTGACAGCTTGTGGCTTGCATGAGTCGCGCTACGCTCTCCGAGTGGACAGGCAATCTTCTGGGAAGAGTGACGTGTCCAAGAAGATTGCCTAGAGGGAGGGGGCCGCCTAGGGGGAGAGGAGGAGTCGCCTAGGTGGCCAGAAGGTGGAAGCAGGAAGTGGGACAGGAAGTCCTCCACAAAACAAGGTACCCTCCCGCCCCCCCCCCCCCCCGCAAAAAAAATGACATGCTAATTGTGGCATGTCAGGGGGCGAGGAGTACTTAAAGCAGAAGTTCCGCTTTTGGGTGGGACTCCACTTTAAGGCTCAGGTTTCTTGCAGAGTGCATCGTTTTTCCTTCAGGATTTCCCTACCTTCTTTCATTCTTCCTTCTACCTTAGTAATATTTTCAGGGCCTGCCGTCAAGAAGATCTCCACAGTATAATGCTGCCACCACAATGCTTCACAGATGGGATGGTGTATTTATGATGATGTTTCATCAGTTTTTGGCTTACACCAAACTAAATGTTTTATTGAATGCCCAAAAAAGCTCTATTTGGTCTTATTAGACCATGGAATACGATGACTTCATATGAAGACTTCAAGTCTTTCATATGCCTTCTGTCAAACTGTAGGCAAGATGTCATGCACATTTTAGTTAACAATGGCTTTCTTTTGTCACTGTGCCATAAAGCTGCAACAGATGAAGCATCTAGGCAACAGTTTATGTATGTATAAGGTCTTCAATCTCAGCCACTGTGGGTAACTCCTTCAGAGTGGCCAAAGGTCTCTTGGTAGCCTCCCTCACCAGTCTCGATCTTAAGTGGTCACCCACTTTTACATCCTATTCTTCACAGATATAAATCTGTGCCATACTTTTCCCGTTGCTTAAGGATTGACTTATTGCACTCCAAAGAATATATTGTGACCTGGAAATGTTCTTATATTAATTTTCTGTGCTTTATAATCACCTTTTCCCAAAGTTGCTTCAAGTGTACTTTTGTCTTCAGTGTCGGTTGTGCCATGATGCTGACTCAACAGGATCTTCCAGATACAGTACATGTGTATTAATACTACAATTATTTGTAACATCTTGACTACATAAATGTGGTCTCCATTTTAATGTGATCCTAAAAACTGACCACGCTAGTGATGAGATAATTTATGCATGCCATATTAATGGATGTATATACTTATGCAATCAAGATATTAATGCTGTGTTTTCCTAATTGAAATGGATTTCAGTCCATTTGCAGATATCTGGTTTACATATAAAGAGTATATATCTGCTAGTATAGTATAGAAAAATGATCATGTTCATTTAAAAAGTTCTGCACCCCCTTACAGTCAAATACTCTTAACTATATTGTCTGTATTTCAATCTACCAATGCCTGAGCCAGCAGTCACTAAAATATCTCTGTGTTACAGTAATTTTTTATTGCATAACTTCAAACAGTTAAAAAAAAATTATATGAGTTTGCAAACTTGAGTTCAAAAGACATAAACTATACTTTTAAATAGGAAAGCGATATAGAAAGAAAAAGCCAGAGGAAAAAAAAAAACTTAATAACGGCCACTGCTTCCTTACAAATCAAATAAGAAGTAAATGAAATCATTGTGTAATTTAACTTGTCAGCAAGTTAAAAATTAAAGTGATTCTAAAGGTTTAAAAAAAAATAATAATGTAATTTTTAAAAATAATACACATGTCATACTTACCTGCTCTGTGCAATGGTTTTGCTCAGAGCAGCCCTAAACCTCCTTTTCTGGGGTCCCCCACTGGTGCTACTGGCTCCTACTCCATTCTGAGTACCCTCATAGCTAGCTGCTTGCTATGCTGGCAGTCATAAGGGCTCACTCCCAAGCCAGGCTGTGTGTTGTGTGTCCATTGACACACACAGTGCAGCCCCGCCCCAATCCCTTCTCACAGGAGAGAGAGAGAGGGCGAGCAGCGCCACTGTTCTCAGGCACAGCGCTGGATCGAGATCAGGCTCAGGTAAATATTTAGGGGAGCTGGGGGAAAACTCACTGCAGAAAAATGCCTTTACAACCACTTTATACGTTTTGGAATTAACTGATATTTAACTGAGATTTTTAGCAGACTTTGAATAGTTATGTTTATTTAAATAACATGAATATACAGAGACAGAGAGATGCTTACAATACTAATTTGGTGAGAGCAAGTGTTGTGCATAGAATTGTAAACTTTTATAGATTCTTATGGCTTACAGTCTTCTTAGGTAGCATATTTTCTCTCTTTATCTCTGGTTGTTGAATTCAAGGCACACTCAGCTAGAAATTAAAGCAGACCTTAAGGCCTAGTTCACACCTATGCAGATTGCAGTTTGCATATTCCAGGTGCATTTTGCATTTTTCAATACACGTTTTTGATCCATTGAAATCTTTTGAACCAAAAACCACAAAAAAGTCCCTGGCCCTTTCCATAAAATGCATAGATGTGAACATGACCCATAGAAAACCATGTTAAATGGACTGCAGTGTGTTTCTGCAAAACTGAAAATGCACAGGTGTGAACCAGGCCTTAAGGGCTGAACAATGGAAAATCAATTGATTCACCCATTCACGCCAACATCTTACATGGAGGAGTCCCCACTGCTGGCTATTGTATTCAGGTGGCTACAGCACCTGTGACTGGCTCAGTGCAGCAGCGAGCAGGATTCAGGTCAAATTCAAGCGGTCCATGCTGGCCTTTAGTCAAATGCTGACAATCCAACAAAATTAAACTTAGCGCTGCTTCTATATCAAAACATAAGTGCTAAATAACAATTGTATTACACATAACCATAGCGCGGGTACACTCATCACTCTTTAGTCAAATGCTAACTTGAAGCTAAATTAACTAAGAATAGAAGGGCTAAATGCTTATTTTTTTCTGGAGAAAATGCTTCATTTAGTATTTTCCATATGGAGCACACCTTCTCCAAAAAAAGTATTTCAGCTTCCTGTTATAATTTCCATACCAGCATGACTGTTAAATTAGATGAATGTTAATATTTTAGTACAGGTCCACCATCATTGGCTACAGCAGAATAAAGTGAAGGTTCTAAAGTGGCCATCTCAGTCTCCTGACCTCAATATCATTGAGCCACTCTGGGGAGATCTCAAACGTGCAGTTCATGCAAGACAGCCCAAGAATTTACAGGAACTGGAGGCTTTTTGCAAGAGGAATGGGCAGCTTTACCACCTGAGAAGATAAAGAGCCTCATCCACAAATACCACAAAAGACTTTAAGCTGTCATTGATGTTAAAGGGGGCAATATACGGTATTAAGAACTGGGGTATGTAAACTTTTGATCAGGGTCATTTGAGTATTTTCTGTTGTCATTATGATTTAAAAATAGTAAACGCAGTTGATTGATAATAAATGGCTTCAGCCAAACACTAATCATGAGTGAAAGAAAAGTGTTATCATTCATATTCTCTGAAAAATGGCCAAGAAATCATCAATTCTGCCAGGGTATGTAAACTTATGAGCACAACTGTATGTACTTTACTGATGAAAATATTAGAGAAACATTTTCTTATTATGAAATATATTTTTATTATCAACGTATGTTTACTATAGCCAGTGCTACCAATAAACTTTGTAAATATGACCTCTTACCAATTTCCTGTGCTTCGAGAGCTGCCATCACAGGCATACACCGATGTAAACATTGCAATGTTTACATTCAGCCTGTCGGCATCTGCATGGTAACTGCAGATAAAAAGTGAAAACAGAACCTCTGCTTGCCATACCTTTTTGATCAAATATCTTCATTCATCATAAATGATGAGTGCTAGGGTACACTCATAAAGCCATAGAAAATAACAAACCTGATGAAGCAGGCATCCCATTCTTAGCTACAGTGCACACAGTATATGTCCCGCTCCAGATAAAGAACATGAAAGGCATCTGGGATCCCTGTAGATGTGCTGGAGAAAGGTTAAAAACAAGGTTGGGACTTTATATGAAGAACAGGGCTTCTCAAGCATAGAACTTCCATCCCTAATTACTGGACAATAGGAGAAAAAGTTTGGGACTTTGTGTGAAGCATGCAACCAGGAAGATAACACAACAAAAATGTGTCTGGCGAGTACATAATAAGTTAGAACTGTAAACATTGCATGAAGGCATGATGCACAACAACAATTTGCAATCAATACAATTTATTACATACAAAATATATGGTAACATAATAGTATAGTATTATATTACTCGTCTCGTCTCCTCCTCCCATGCTTGTCTCCAGGATTTCTCCAGAGCCTCTTCCATCCTCTGGAACTCGGTACCTCCACTGGTCCGGCTATCCCCTACTCTTGCTACCTTCAGGCGATCCCTGAAAACTCATCTCTTCAGGAAAGCCTATCACGTCTCCAACTAATCTCCTACCACTTCCATCAGCCCATTCCCCACATTTACAACCTTTTGTACCACCTGCCCCACCCTATTAGATTGTAAGCTCTTCTGAGCAGGGTCCTCTTAATCCTCTTGTATTTTATTGTATTGTAACTGTATTGTCTCCCTTTATATTGTAAGGTGCTGCATAAACTGTTGGCGCTATATAAATCCTGTATAATAATATTAATATAATAATATTAGCGCATAGTGTAGACATTATAAAAAACAAACTCATTGTTGCGCGTCTCCACAAAATAATGAACATAGCCTTATATAATTGGTACAATCCAAATTGGCATGAAGAGTAAAATGGAAAAAATTCTTGCGATATAAACACAGGGGGGCATCTGATAGCTTGATGCGTTTTGTGACTTCTGCCACTCTTTAGGAGCAGATGTAGGGTAGGTGTCTACAAAAATTGTTCAAATTACTAAAGGGTAAAATTTTGTTATATAATAGGGAGAGGAGGGGAATAATAGCCAATTCTACTTACACACATGCTAGTGAGATTGGGCGCAAGCGTGAAGGGCTGGAGGCTGACCAATAAGGGTACTCAGCCCTGGGAGCTGAGGTGGAAAAATCCTGACACATAATGGTGGAATACTAGTAGGAAACAGCAGTCCCGAGAGTAAACCCCCATGGATTATCAAAATGAATATGATCCACATCAGCGTAGCCATCTATAAAAAATGTGTATAATAAAGTGTAAACTATAAGTAAAAATATACAATGGAGTAGCTAATGAATGAAGGCTAGAAGACTAGTGATAGGATTAAAATCTATACTTAAATAGAGGGCAGTTAAAGGTGATATAGGTGACCTATTTGGCCCCAGTATAAAAAAGGGGAATAATGCGTGAATATGGTAAAAATCCAAGGCTAACATATAAATCACAAACAATGGGATTGGAACAAAGTAAATTAAAGTATAAGGGAGTGAAAGGAGAAGGAAAAGGGAAAAACTACCAAAAAGGTTACCTACGATACCTATGTGAACAGTTGAGGTCCAATGGTGCACAGTGATCACAGGGGTAACAGCCAAGGGAACTGTCAGGATCAACTGAAAGGATTATATATCCTCCAATGTGGTCGTGGGTGTCCACCAACTACAGGCTGGTGGCCAAAGGGAGGAGGGGCGCCAACAGCCAAGCAGTAACCTCGTGTAGGACGCCAAGATGGAATCACACAGCACACCAATGCCACAGGCGATGACGTAATGCGCACGGCGCTGGATGCGTGACGTTGATGCACAGCGAAACTTTCGCCCGAGCCCCCGCATCACCCAGGAGAGGAGGAGGGTGAAGGGGAGGCCCCCGGGAGCGTATCACAGCTCCTGGGACTGGGCACAGTGGCCGGAACAACCGTCCAAACACACCGCAATCCAGCACACCAACACTGCACAACCAAGTAAAAAATAAAATATCTAAACTCCTTTAAACCTAGATAGCATGATTGCCAATAATACAAAAAAAATAAACTTGTTGATTATTCTATAAACACCTAAATGTATACTGGCAATGGAGAGTACCAAAATATTGAAATGGACTAGATAAAGGTGCAGGCTTCCATTAATTAGGGCTATGTTCATTATTTTGTGGAGACACGCAACAATGAGTTTGGTTTTTATAATGTCTACAATATGAACTAATATGATACTATACTATTATGTTACTATATATTTTGTATGTAATACATTTTATTGATTTCAAATTGTTGTTGTGCATCATGCCTTCATGCAATGATTATAGTCCTAACTTATATAGCCAGACACACTTTTGTTGTGTTATATTCCTGGTTGCATACTTTACACACAGTCCCAAACTTTTCCTCCTATCGCCCTGTAGATTGTACATGCTGCTTTCCATATTTTGATTCCTGGAATCACATGGAAGGTCTTAGCTAAAGATATGCAGAGAAATAAAACAACTGTGATTTGCACAGATTAGATATGTAGTGCAGAAAAGTAATAATTATATGTTTTATACTGAAGACATTGAATTCAACAGGTATGTGGAGATGATGCCTGCTTTGTTCTCAGTCCTTGTCTGCAGTTACAGTGCAAATACAGACAAGCAGAACATAAACATTTCATTACTAACACTGGTCAGGACCTGTGATGAATGCCCTCAAAGCACAAGGAAAGAAAAAGTAGATGTAAACATATCCCTGGATGTATCAAAAGAGCTGATGTATTATAAAGTTATCAATTAAGCTTAAAATGTATGCTGAATACCCCTTGCTGGTGCCTTTATAAAGAGGGCTTTAAAGTAATATTAAAGGTTCATTTTTTTTTTCAAAAAACATGTTATGGTATACTAACCTGCTCTGTTCAATGGTTTTGTACAGAGCAACCCTAATCCTCTTCTTCTCGGGATCCCCACCAGCGCTCCTCCCTCTTGACCAGTGCCCCCAATTACAAGCCGCTTGCTATGAGGGCACTGGTGCTGTTCGCTCCCGAGACCCATTCTATGCGTCCATAAGACACAGAGTAGAGGCTCTGCCCCACCCCCTGCTCTCTCATCATTGGCTCATTGGTTGTGATTGACAGCAGCGGGAGCCATTGTCTCAGCCAATGAGAAGAGAGACCCAGGACAGCCAATGCTCCTGTGCACTTCAATGGATTGAGAGGAGGCTCAGATGAGTATTATGGGGAGCTGTGGGGGGAGCAGCACACAGATTTTTTTTCCCTTTGTGCATAGAATGCATGAAGGTAAAAAAACCTTCAGCCTTTACAATCACTTAAAAGAAGAACGCTAGAATTTCAGAATCTCTGGATCACAAAGTGGTGAGGGTAATACAGAACCTTCTAATTTATTTTCATGTCCCCAGTACAAGGACCTTCAACTGCACAATTTGGGTTTTGGCATGCTGGCACCTTCTGCATACAGCTCTCAATGGAGGTAAGTGTAAAGTGCATCAAACTTATCTCTCCCTGATGCTAGATTTTATAATCCTAGAGCTCTTTACATTTGCCCATTTTCCTGTTGTTTCCATTTATCATCTATTGCATATAATATTTTCATTTAAGTCTTGGCTGTACAATTGTCCTATATAAATTGAATGCAATACACACAAAAGACATTCAGTCTACATTCGATATGAGCACAATACTACGCTTTGAGAAAATGTACAAACAGGCATTGCTATTGCAAAATAAGAATAATTTGCTTACAACTGCTATTGTAGTAATACACATATGACAAATATGAAATTGTAAATTTCTTTAAAAAAGAACATAATACAGATATAGCATGAAAAGTGCTGAGCGACTCTGTAAATCTCCCCCATAAACGCTTTGTTCTTACTCATAAAATACATTTGTGGATATTTTCATTACTGGTAGGTAGAGGGTTCAATAACAGTTTATATTCATGTTATTACTATACTTTGGGACCTATCTCCATAGATTTTAAATTTAGTAACACATTTCTATTAATATCACATATGTTCTTAAAATTCTGTCTCAGTCTGTAGATATTTATATAGTTGCTCTAAATCTTAGATCATTTTATTTTACAGGTATATATTTACAGGAAAACATCAAAGACCATCTTTCATCTTCTGAGAGAGACGGTATCTGAAAATTAATATCAGCCTCAAAATGAATAAAATGATTTATACTAAAGCAATAAAAAGCAGAATTTTATCCAGGGTAAGATCATTATATAAGATTTAATACAGAGAGACAAAGAGCATACTGTTTTTATTTGCAGACTGGTAAAAAATAGGCAGGGAGATGGAATCGAGCCATTTATATCACTTCGTCGTCACTCATGTCCCAGATCTGAAAGAAATATTTAATAGCAATTAAGAAACAATTTATTACAGGAAGAATTTCTTAACATTTGCACACAAAGCAAATAATCTTAATCTTATACCATTGCCATTTGCACCCTCAAAAGCACGAAGTTGGAAAAATGGGTTCAACAGTACTCGACCCAATACATTTTGGAATTAAACTTAAAGAATGGCCATACTTTTGCATAATTATCCTTTAAATTCCCCCACCAGAACTCCTAAAAGTCTATATCTGTCTATGCTCCTGACAAATCCATGATGTGTGGACAACAGGCAGTGCCCTTCTCTTAGCTGATTCCATGCATGCAAGGAAAAAAAAGTCTATCCACTCCTATGGAGGGGCCATCTTCCATGCATCACAACAATAGATGGGCTTTCCATAGCAATGAATGTGAAATTTCTGTGCATGCACAGAAGTAGGAAGCCAGCTGGAAAGATTGCAGCAGTGGCTGTGCACTTAATGATGGACAGGAGCAAAAAAGGGCTTGTCCTTTAACAAAAATTTTAAATAGCACTGTTCTAAATTCCTCTTAACCACCTTAAAATATTTAGTTAGTATGCCTGCATATTTATAATTGGAATTCTCATGTTCCATGCACTCAATTGTGACTCTTAAGTCCTCAAGCACACTGGGCGTTTGCTAAGCTGTCCTGAACACCTTTCTTCTGGCACTAGAAAAGCAGTTTCAAAAACGCACATAAAGCCACGTTTTTGATAAATGCGTTTAGGTGCTTGGGCCTAAATTAATTTCTTTGGTCAGAATAAAAATGTACTCAGACCATTGAAATAAATTAATGCTCAAGTGCTAAATGTGCCTATCGTTAACACGCGTTTAGACACGTTTACACACATTTAGGCGTTTCAAGTATTTTTTCTGCCAAACGCTGCTGCTTTTGAATGCGCTAGCAGTGTTTTTTTTTCTACCTTTAAACACCCCTGCTGCTATGCGTCTTTAAACGCCTATGTGTGCATGGACATTGGAGGCGTATAGAGGCAAAAAGAAAAGTAAAATGCTCCCAAAAGTGCCTTTTTTATTACCCAGTGTGCACGAGGCCTTAATGTTCTATTAAACATTTTTAGCTGTTTTTGAAAATTCAAGATAAGAGACTAGTTTCTCTGTTATAAAGCTGTAATGATCCTGTTAGTAAAATGAAATGGTGTTAGATGTGTCAACTTCCTAGAAAACCAGCTGCGATTGCACATATACAGTGTTAGTAAGATTAGTTCAAAAGGATCTCATCATTGAGACTCCTGCCTCAGCAGTCAGCCAGGAGGAAGACAACACCTACAGTAGCTGAAAGTAAATAGTAAGGCAAACTATACAAAACACTGACAAGCTAGTGATGTTTTTGAGCAATGCACAATGACTGATAACAGGAAGGCAACTGCCTTTTTTCTCATCCTAGATTTACTTAATATGGTTGTAAATCCACTTTAGCATTTTCAGGCAATCCCCTGTCTTTAGATAATGCAATGTCTCCAGTGTTTTTCTTTAACAAATGCCTCTGTATACCTTATTTCTGAGCACCGCATGCCACTGATGTGACCAGCCACCTCTCCCCTCTCCCGATCTGACAGCTACAGCGGGAGAGGCCGACGTCAGTCAGGAGGAGAAGAGAGGCGGCCGGTCACGTGTGTGCTGAGCAGTGCTCGGAAATAAGGTATACAGAGGCATTTGTTTATTAAAGCACAGACACTGGAGACATTGCATTATCTAAACACAGGGGATTGCCTTAAAATACTAAATTTATTTCAGCAGGAGGGGAGGGGCGGGGAGGGCACTGTCATGAGCTGACAGGCAGGGAGGGGGGGAGCTGGGGAGGAGGACAGAGGAGAGTTGCGGACAGAGGCATGTAAACTAATCACGGTGTCAGGGTTCAGCAGGGGAGAGGGCAGAAACTGGCAGGATCAGCCAGGTATTTCAGGTGATACAAAGGGCCAAAAGAAACAGCACAAGCATTGTGCTGTTATACATGCTTTAAAGGGACAGGTATATCTAAAGCCAAAAAGTTTTATTTTCTATTTTGGATAAATTAGGGGAATGTAATGCTGCTGTCAGTTTTTTTTTTTTTGCTAGCTACATCTTATTGGGGAGGTTTTCCTTCATTTCCTGTCCTATAGATTAAACAGGAAGTCAGTGGATACCTTTCCAATGTAAGGGAAAACTACCCTTAGACAGTTGTCACGTTACAAGTGTCCCCATTAAAAAATGTCCCCTCTATTCCTGTTCTGGGGGCAACCTAAAAATTTGGATTAACCTTCACTTCATTACTGGAGACATTGGCCATCAGGGATAAAAAATTAATCTCTCTAATGGGCGCATAGACCACACTAAAAACCTGACAGATGCCATTCCCTCATCTTGCCCTTATACTCCTTCTTTGCAAATATTTACAGACACATCTGCCAAATATGATATATTTAGCTAATAAAAACCACATATAATGGATAATCCGTGAACAAAGTCTGTTCTAGTTTGCCCCTCGGTTAGGTGCCACCATCATGCTCTCATACAGAAAAGAGATGGTCAGTCACAGCCTGCAAGTCAAAGAAACCTCTGCCCTTCGTATGACACCCATGTATCACTGCTCAGAAGGCCGGCACACATTAGCGGCTGGAGATAGAGATAAGGGGCTTAACTGTTGACTTATGGCTTTTGACACAAGACATTGATACTGTTTAGTCTGCATATTTTGTGAATATGTACTTAAAAAAAACAAAAAATGAATTGATCAGATTATGAAATTATCTCTGTTTATACGTTTAGAGATTTATAGACTAGTAGGCAAATATGAAAAGCCAACCTTTAGTCCAGCAAGATATTAGTTTACATATCATTAATTGTATTTATAAACCTATCCATGAATCCAGTCCTGTAAGCATCATTATAAATACTACAATATATTATAATTACTTGAAATATATTCTCTTTAATCCTTTACAATAGAGAAAAAAAAGTGATTTTAGACTCTATTTGCACTATATTGTGTGTCAGAATGATAAGGAATGGATTGGAAGATGTTCAGGCAATTACAACAGAAAACATGGAAATATGATAGAGGGGCTTATAGACTACTGGAGCTAGACTATTGATAACTAATCTGTCAATCAGTGGTTGAACTCCAAACCCAATACCAGCTTGAATTTGGTATGTCAAAATCCTTAAAATTCATAGATAAGTCTTCTTATGCAAAGGCAAGGCCATTTATTCTTTAATCATAAACACATGGTCTTAGCACTTTGAGGCTCGGTTCACACTACTGCGACCCGAAAGTCATGCAACTTACGGTGCGACTTTACCAGGTAACTTCCTGGTGAATTGAGTATTAATTTGATGCAGCTTGATGCAACTTTGAAGTGTCTTTGTCTTGTGCAGGTATGCAGAGATAACAGCATAGAGGAAGATGCTATGCACTGCCTGGGTAATCGTCCTGTAATGTAGGATGTAAATCACATCAATATAGATGAGAGGGAACTTCCATTAAAGTCTATGGGCCCAAGTCAGATAGAAGTTGCCTTGAAGTAGTACAGGAACCTTTTCTAAAGTCAGAACAGCTTCAGTAGTAGTGCTAATTAAGACAGCTCTCGTTGACTAAAATGGGATTTGGGGTCTGGGATGCGACTTGGGGTCTCACAAATCAGATCCCAAGTGGTGGCAGTGTGAACTGAGCCCAAGAGTACTAATCACTCAGGCATCGTGTCACCCTTATATTTTTGGTCAGGTAAAAAGTCATAATCTGCTTTTGAGGTTCTCAGATTAACAGTATGTTGTTTATAAGAAGCAAAATTTGGAGTTACTGGGTAATGATAAAGTCAGTGTTCACCCAGCAATAGCATATTCAAAGGGCTTTGACCCACCTACAAGCAGGAATGTTTGTATGCCATACTAGTGAGCCCATCTTGCATCGCTCACTCATGAAGAATGGCTCAGCCTATAAGTTATTGTCATTTGCAAGTTCAGAGTCATCCGCCACTGCAACACAACATAAGACACAAAGCTTAAAGACCCTGGTTGATGTTACATAGTAGGTGAGGTTGAAAAAAGACACAAGTCCATCAAGTCCAACCCATGTGTGTGATTATATGTCAGTATTACCTTGTATATCCCTGTATGTTGTGGACGTTCAGGTGCTTATCTAATATAGTCTCTTGAAACTATCAATGCTTCCCGCTGAGACCACCGCCTGTGGAAGGGAATTCCACATCCTTGCCGCTCTTACAGTAAAGAACCCTCTACGTAGTTTAAGGTTATACCTCTTTTCTTCTAAGTTTAATGAGTGGCCACGAGTCTTGTTAAACTCCCTTCCACGAAAAAGTTTTATCCCTATTGTGGGGTCACCAGTACAGTATTTGTAAATTGAAATTGAGTCTTGTAGAGCGGGAGAATTATTGTTTTATCTCTGAAATTAATCCCCTTTTTAATGCATGCCAATATTCTGCTTGCTTTGTTAGCAGCAGCTTGACATTGCATGCCATTGCTGAGCCTATCATCTACTAGGACCCCAGGTCCTTTTCCATCCTAGATTCCCCCAGAGGTTCTCCCCCAATGTATAGATTGCATTCAAATTTTTGCCATCCAAATGCATTATTTTACATTTTTCTACATTGAACCTCATTTGCCTTGTAGTTGCCCACCCCATTAATTTGTTCAGATCTTTTTGCAAGGTTTCCACATCCAGCAGAGAAGTTATTGCCCTGCTTAGCTTAGTATCGTCTACAAATACAGAGATTGAACTATTTACCCCATCCTCCAGGTCGTTTATGAACAAATTAAACACGATTGGTCCCTGCACAGAATCCTGGGGGACCTCACTACCCACCCCTGACCATTCTGAGCACTCCCCATTTATCACCACCCTCTGAACTCGCCCTTGAAGCCAGTTTTCAATCCATGTACTCACCCTATGGTCCATGCCAATGGACCTTATTGTGAACAGTAAACTTTTATGGGGAACTGTGTCAAATGCTTTTGCAAAATCCAGATACACCACGTCTATGGGCAACTCACCTCCTCATAGAAGGTTAATAGATTGGTTTGACAAGAACGATTCTTCATGAATCCATGCTGATTACTGCTAATGATACTGTTCTCATTACTAAAATCTTGTATATAGTCCCTTATTATCCCGCCAAGAGTTTACATACTATTGATGCTAGGCTAACTGGTCTGTAATTCCCAGGGATGTATTTTGGGTCCTTTTTAAATATTGGTGCTACATTGGCTTTTCTCCAATTGGAGAACCCAAACCCAACCGGACATTTGGCCTGCTTCTGTCGGACTGGCTGCTGTACACACGGGACGAATGTTGGCCGGGTTCTTTGAACCGGCCAATACCGCCAGATATTCGTCCCATGGGCTTAAAGCTTGATTGTCATCTAAGTTTTTACTTACTACAAGCAGGAAAAACCCTTGTACAATAACAATAAACCATTTTTGGTATGAACATAGCTGTTTCCGTATATTGACGCCAACTAATAAAATTTAGGTGGATTTGGTACCCTTATCTTTTAATTATCAAGAAGGGCTGGATAAACCTATCGGTAAAACTGAGACACCAATCAAAAAAGAAAGCATTATTATTGTAGGTACTTATAAAGCGCTGTATAAAGGACCGTCAATTTACGCAGTGATTTACATATATATTGTGCATTCACCTTAGTCCCTGCCCTCAGGGAATGTACAAACTAAGTTCCCCATCTCAAATACATGCACATACTAAGGTCAATTTAGATAGGAGATAATTAACCTACCAGCAAGTCTTTGGAGTGTAGAAGGAAACCGGAGTACCCGGAAGTAACCCACAAAGTTACACAGAGAGAAAATGCAAACTCCAGGCAGGTAGTGCCATGGTTGGGATTTTAACCAACGACCCTAGTGCTGCTAGGCAGGAAGTGCTAACCACTTAACCACTGTTCTGCTTCAAAATACAATCCATTCCACTGCCCACCAAAAAACCTCTGCTGGATGGCTTTCCTGGTCTGCTTGTAAAGTAAAAACTCCAGCGTCATTCTCTTTATGTTGCTCTTTTAAAATGAATTTCGACATCCGGCAACAATCAAAAATGAAAAGAACAATACACCTACAACTTCTGTTTGCTTTCCAGATTATGAATAGGGAAAGCTAGATTGTCCTGTAATTGAGTCCATGACACTTAGCCAAAGAAAACACAAGAAATGTCAAGTCGGTGTATTGGCTCAGAAGCTAGAAAAACACCTATTGTTTTGCTGATGACCATTCCAAGATACATGAAAAGGTGAATGAAACTCCCATTTTATCAGATTAAGCTGGAAATTAAAACATTACTCCTCTGTGGCAGACTATTGGAGGGACAAGCAGTACAACACTCTAATAAACCACTGACATGTACCCCCATGTTTGTTTAAAAAAGTGCAAACATATTTCATAGCATTTTACAAAGAACATTTTATTATGTTCATCAGTTACAAGAGGCATATCAGACTCAAACAAAACATTTGGTTAAATTAAAGTGTGTGTCTGTACAAAAACATATGCCATACATCTCTGCAATAATGCTCATTTATTCATGTTATATCCCTTTAAAAACGCTGCAAGTATAGAAAAATCCCAGTTGATCCTGCCAGATATCCAGTGTGCTCCCAACTTCCTATGTGCAATGCTTTCACTGCAATAACATCTCAACCATTGTTCTTAGACCTGTCTACTTCTCCTTTATGGGCTACAGAACTCATGTCATGGAGATGAGGAGAGGGCGGGATGTTATGAGGTTTAGCAAAAAGACCTGCACAGGGTTGACATCACTGCCTTGGATATCAGTAAAGCAGAGGCTCCCGTGGCTGTCAATCAAAGTCAGTTAGCTAATTAGGAGAGAGAGAGGGTAGGGCTGAATGGCAGCTCCATGGCTGAATGGACACACAGAACTGCAACTCAGCTCGATAGCAAGCTGCTTGTTGTGGGGGCACTCAATAGGAGGGACGGGTCAGGAGCAGCAAAGAGGGCCCCAAGAAGTGGAGGATCCAGGCTGCTATTTGCAAAATCACTTCACATAGGAAGTATCACATCTTTGTTATTTTCTTTTTTTTAAACAAGACTTTACAAGCACTTGAAGTCAGGAGCTCACTGGAACAACGTGTCTTTACTGTATTTGCAGCGTGTTTACATGGATGGGGAGATGTGCATGCATTGCAGAGATGTTTTCAGTATGTTTGCCATCATGACTCACCGTATACTGTTTTCTTACCTAAAGACTGCCAGTAACAGCACTTCCTGCTTCAGGCCGACAATACAAGGCAACTGCACCACAATTAAAAACAGCATTGTCAGCCTGACATGCCAGCTACTTTAACTGGCTGCTTGACTGCCAATCAGGTCTACGAATGCCTTCTGCAGGTTCAACAGACAATGGAAGGAGTACGCACGCTTAGTTAACAACACTACTACTAATTGCAAGGCAGTCACTTAGGTCTTGAGCCTGAAACAGGAAATGCTGTTACTGGGAAGATCTCCAGGTAGGCTCAATTCTTTAAGCCGGGTTGGGCATTTTACAGGTGAATTCGAAGAAACTCGAAAATACTCTTTTGCAGTGGGAGTGTGCTCACATTGCAAGATTTAACTGCTTGTTTAGTACTAGGGGATGTGGAAAAGTAGACCTACCTGATCCTCTGCACTGCTAGTTGGGTCTCCAAAGCATTTTCTTTCACATCCTCTGGTGGGTCCTGACATCATCAAGATCAATGTAGGGTCCACAGCCCTGCACTGCATGTGATGAAGCCCAGGGACAGTCCACCGCCAGTAGAAATGGGTGTAGGGTTGCCACCTCCATCCCTTTAAACCCGAACACATATTAATTACACAGGTTCTGTGGCCAATTAAGGTTTTAATTAAACTCAGTGCCTTATCTGCATTTAATTAGACTCCTAAATTAGAACCTGTGTAATTAATGTGTTCAGGTTTAAAGGGATGAGATGAAAACCCTAATTGGGTAAGTACATTTACTCTCCCCTAGACTACATGAGCAGTTAACTCTTGCAGTGTGGCTGCAGCCCCAATGAAAGAGAATTCTCGGATTCCATGAAGCTTTGCTTTAACGTTATTCCTTATTTTATCTTATGATAATTTCCTCTGTAAATATACATTTGTGCCATCCATAGTTGGTAAGGTTGAAAAAAGACACCAGTCATGTATGTGTGTGTATGGATGTTTGCGCATACGTGCTCACATGTGTTTATGCCACTACAATTTCCCATATCCCTGCCTATTGCTTTCGCTAATATGCCCATCTGAAAGGTTTTTAAATGTATTGATACTCCCTGCTGACCCCACCAACTGTGGAAGGGAATTCCACATCCTTACAGCGCTGTCAGTAAAGAACTCTTTCTACAGTTTAAGGTTAAACTCCTTGTGACGGAACCGTCCAGCACCCAGCTTGAGTGCTTCCGTCAGTATACCACTTCCTCAAGTCTGACATAGGAACCAGATATTACAGCTGAATATTGCACAGCATACAAGACTAGACGGAAATAGCTTGTATGAGAACTGGAACTGTTTATTGAAAACTCCCACAGAATTTATAGTATACCAGGTCAGGGGAGCCTGAGGAACAACCAACATAAACAGTATGCTACTTCCCCTCTAGCAACTAATAGCTGACAGTATTATATAGTTAACATGAGCGAATTAACTAGGCACTTAACCCAGCCTATGATGGTGACCAGACTATTCGGTGCCTACAATCACTGACTACAAAGTACTGTACAATACGCATTATTATAAGTATAAACACAAAACATCGCACAATAGTTCTATAACAAGTTAAAGTGTTCACAAGATTAATCTCATCTCCAAGAGATGTTCAGACAGACAGAAACAATAGATGTGCCAATTAACAATGGGAGAGACACACTTAGCAGAATAACACAGAACACCTTAATAAACAGACTATAGCAGGACACCACAAGCATCAGGTGGCTTGCTGATATTAACATCTGTGATGAGTCTCACAGTGTGAAGCATTCATTTTTGGTAATGGGTCATCTAGGCCCTAAACATGGATCCCGGGCCTAGATTCCCAGAGTCTGTGTGTTCTAGGAAGACATGAACCTGAATCAGAAGCAAGACCACTCCAAGGGTCTCCCAGGCATATACCTCCCAAAGAGTAGTGTTCCTTTAAAAGCCAGGGCCCATAGTCAGTGGGTAAGAGGTCACCTTGCAGAACCCTCCAAAAGCCCCTGTCCTGGCTGGGTCTGTCACACTCCTTCTCATCCAACTTCATTGAGTGGCCGCATGTCTTCTTAAGAGACCTGAGATTCAAATGTTTTTCCTCTAAGCTAGAATCACCATTTAGATATTTGTATATTGCGATCATATCTACACTTAAGCGTCTCTGCTCTAGGGAGAATACATTTATTATTTTTAGTCGTTCCTCATAACTGAAGTTCTATGGTCCCCTTTTTAGCTCAGGTGCACTTTTGTGGACTTTCTCAAGTTCTAGCACATCCTTCGTAAGGAGTGGTGACCAGAACTGGATGGCATACTCAAGATGTGGCTAAACCAGAGTTTTGGAAAGTGGTAGAATTATAGTCTTACCTCTTGAGTTGATACCTATTTTAATGCATCTGCTAGCCTTGCATTGCCTGCATATGCTGAATCTATCATCTACTAGGACCCACAGACCTTTTTCCATCTTAGATTCTCCCAGAGGTTCCCCCTCTAGTGAATAAGTTCATATTTTTAGCCCCCAAGTGCATTACTTTACATTTTTCAATATTAGACATCATTTGCCATGTAGATGCCCACCCCTTTATTTTATCAAGGTCCTCTTGTAAAGCTGCTATATCTTGCTGGGAAGTCATTACCCTGCTTAGATTTGTATCTTTAGCAAATACTGAGATTGAACCCTTTTTATACTGACCTCAATATTATTTATGAACAAGTTAATCACTTGACCTTTGGAAGATTTACCTCCTTCATGACCAGGCCATTATTGCGATGCGGCACTGCATTACTTCAACTGACAATTGAGCAGTCATGCGATACTGTACCCAAACAGAATTTATGTAATTTTTTCCCCACAAATAGATCTTTCTTTTGGTGGTATTTGACGAACACTGTGTTATTTTTTGTGCTACACACAAAAAATATATATATATTTTACTTTCTGCTATAAAACATATCCAATAAAAAATAAATAAAGAAATACATTTCTTCATACGTTTATGCCAATATGCATTCTGCTATAAGTTTTTATAAAAAAAATCCCAATAAGCGTATATTGATTGGTTTATGCGAACGTTATCGCGTCTACAAACTATTGGATATATTTATGGAAAATGTATTTATATATTTTTTTATACTAGTAATGGCGGCAATCAGCGACTTATAGTGGGACTGCGATATTGTGGCAGACTATCAGACACTAACTGACACTTTGCGGGAACCAATGACGCTAATACAGTGATAAGTGCTAAAAATATACACTGTCACTGTACTAATGATAATGGCTAGGAAGGGGTTAAACATCTAGGGCGATCACAGGGTTAATTGTGTGCCTAGCCAGTGTTTTTGTTTACACAGTGTTGTGCTTTCACTAGGGGAAGAGGCCGATCCTAGTGTCTGCTTTGCAGAGACATGATCCCCTCTTTATCCCCTCTGTCAGAACTGAGAAATGCCTGGTTTACATAGGCATATCTCAGTTCTCCATGTTTTACCAGCAATCAGCGAGTGCCGGAGGATATCGAGTCCCCGGGACCCGCAGATCAGCTTGTGCTGTGAATCATCACAGCGGCGTGCCCCCTGCAAGCGGAAATGCAGAATCATGTATATAGCTACCACTCTGTAGCAGTAAAAGTACTATAGGGCAGTCAGCAAGTGGTTAACCAAAACTGGCATCAGGACAGGGCCTTGGGGTAATGCACTTACAACTCCAGACCATTCAAAAGATATGTTGTTTATAACCACCCTCTGTATGTGCTCCTGTAACCAGTTTTTTAATGCAAATATTTACACAAACAGCGCCATTCACGTGGTTCAATTTTTCTTGTTGCTGACGCCGTTAATTATACATAATATAGATATAATGAGTTACATATAAACTCTCCCAGTGGGATTAAAATGCTGTGTGAAACCAGAGAAAGAGACTCGGTAAGTATTATCACACAGTTGGGGGTTGGAGGGAATAATGACCTTATTAAATAATGCCACACTTTACATGTGAATACAAAGAAGCCATCATGAGTGCACCCTGGTAAACAGAGCAGAGATGTTTCCCTCTGTTCCCAGGGAGAAATGTGACATTAATGCAATATTTCACATGCTGATGTGAAATGTCTGCCTTTAGAGTCAGCACGTAGGGTAATTTGAGTAGTGTCACAATTATGGAAATAACGTCGGCACACAATTACTTTCCAGACAAAGCTGATCTTTATCTATTATTCCTGCACAGAAGCCTCTTTTCAAAGTCCGGAGCTTTGGATTACAGTGCTCACCAGCGACATTAGTCAAATAAATGTTATTTACCAAAGATATGATCTGAAGACTGAAGTTTCTACTGTGCAAACATCCGGGTCTGGTGCAGACTGGAGTGTACTAGCCCCACAGAGGGGCCACAAGTGTGTAGAGGTCAGCTACTATTGAGGCAGCCTGGCTGTGCGTCCTACAGATAAAGATTTTGTCATACTAAAGAGGAAACTACAGCATTTTACAATTGTTTTAGAAATGGATGTGAATGCAATTTATATTAATACCCTGAATATTGTTTGCAGATTACTATGCACATGACGGCACCCACATTTCCTACTTCAGCTGCCAATAGACAACAAAATGTTGAGGCTTTCTGTGTATAAACACAAACTCTTGGATAAGTCGAATGTTTGGTGTTTTGTATATGGAAAGGCTTGGTGGAGGCCAGCATAGATATGATGCATGCACTCCTGGCGATTAGCTTAAAGCATAGCAGTGTTTTTTTTCTCCCCGCAAAATTATTCAGCCCCAATCTGTCTACAGATGGCCATAGACCTATATTCTAATCATCTCAGATGTATGGACACTGCACGCCTGACACCTTGGTCGATGTCTGTATTTCACTGCTCCATCACTTGGTGCAAGCTTAAAGGTGGCTTTAATTCATCTGTTGGCAGGTTCCCAAACACAAAGGTATTACCTGGTGAGTGAATGTGTGTAGGCCAACAAAGAGAAGCTTGGGAAATAACCTGCAGAAACCTCAAGGGAAGGTTTATATAGTTATTGTGTGATATTCCAGGGAGCTTCACTCAAATGAAGTGCTTCCCACTGAGTTCAGTCAAGCCAGAAAATACTGTTTTAGGGATTTTAGAACACTTTTTTTTTTAAAGAAAGTAAAAGTATGGTTGCCCTTGCATGGGCATCATTTCAAACACAAAAAAAAAAGGCCATCAAGTGTCCTGGCTTCCTCCTGCAGCACCACTGCTCAGGCTTAAGCCTAGGCCTTTGGTTTGGATCCTCATACCATCTCTCAGCAGCATTGTGCTTACATGCACCTCTCTCTCAGTGCTCTCTCTTGCAGCTCTCTGCTGCTCTGGTCCATGCCCTGGCCTCAGGGTAGGGGACCCCCTGTCTCCCAGGTGGAGCCCTGAATTACTACTATCAAGGTTATGCACAACTGCACACACAGGTAAGTCTAATAAGACTTTGGCCCAGAGTTAGAGGCTTTGTCCCTTCCAAGACTCTTTGAAGCCACTGAAATCCAGAACCCAATCCAGGAATTACAAAACTCAGAGAAACCCAAAAAAACTAATTTATATGCCCATGAAGCCATTCTGGAGACTTTCAATTTGCATCCTTGAGACCATTTACCTCTTTTTACACAGTGGCAGGCAGGGCCCAGCACTCTCACAATTGACAAACAATGGCTGTTAGAAAAGGATGTCTAATCTCTTCAATCCTGAAAAGCCTCAGCAGCATCAGCGACTGTCACACAGACATGAAAATGTTTTTGTCCAGATTAAAATGTTTACTTCTCGTGTGTTTGTGCCTCATTACTCTGGGTGCTCTGGTTTCTTCTACAGCTCCAAAAACAATGTGATAGTTATCACCTTTCACCTAGGCTATCTCTAGTGCATGTGCATCTGTAAGTCAGTTTATTGGTGCTATATAAATTAAAAAATAAGTATACATTAAACTTGATAATACAAATTAAAATAATATTAATCAACATTTTACACAATATGGGGGTTCCCTGAGGACATCTGGATGAAAGATGGCTTCTTTGAAAGGGCCTACTTGTTTTTGGGGCCTAAAGTTTAAACATAAGAATTTTTATAAAAAGAAGTATATACCCGTATTTATCGGGCTATAACACGCACATTCATTTTAAGAGGGAAGTTTCAGGAAAAAAACTAAATTTTAAATAAGGAACTTTGAAGCAAAATAAGGGTCAGTGCCCATCTGCAGCCTCACCATTGCCATCAATGCAGCCTGATCAATGCCCATCTGCAGCCTCACAAGTGCCATCAATGCAGCCTCATCAGTCCACATCAATGCAGCCTCACCATTGCCATCAATGCAGCAGCCTAGCTATTGCCATCAATGCAGCAGCCTCGCCATTGCCATCAATGCAGCAGCCTCGCCATTACCATCAATGCAGCAGCCTCACCATTGCCATCAATGCAGCAGCCTCGCCATTGCCATCGATGCAGCCTGATCGATGCCCACCTGCAGCCTAGAGGGGACAGGGAGGGGGGCGGGACAAGCACCAACAGATTACATACAGTGAGAATCTCCTATGATAGACAGAACAGTGGTCCAATGGCGGCCCAGGAGACGGGACTTCCTATTACAGAGGCCGGCAAGTAAACAGGAGATTCTAACTGTATGTAATCTGACGGCGTTCGTCCCCCCCCCTCCCTGTCCCCTCCGAGGCAGCTAAAATTGAAGTATTGGCGTATACACGCACGCGCTATTTGCACCCGATTTTCATGGTGAAAAAGTGAGTGTTATACGCCAATAAATACAGTATATATATATATATATATATATATATATATATACACACACACACACACACACACACAGATAGGTTGGACATGATGGACTTGTGTCTTTTTTCGACCTCACCTACTATGTAACTATGCAATAAGTGATATACCGCGCTATAAAACAAGTGTACCAACAAAAACAATGACAATGAGGACTGCTGCGATTAACCAAGTGATATATCAAGGTAACATACATAAACAAAAATAAAATCACGCTAGTCCATAACGATTGCTAGAAGTGCTATGACATGCTAAAAGAAAAACATCAAAAAGTGCATGGTGCACTATGAAAAAGTGAAATCACTGAATAAATGAATCAATGAGTCCTTTGGTGTAATGAGGAAAAGTCCTAACAAAAATTGTTAATATGTATTCCACCACCAAGTGATTAGTGTAGAATCTTCTATGGCATACCACGTGGTAATCGGGGACTCTTACCAGATAGTGGGGACCACCTATCGCTAGGATGGTCGCATAGGCAAGCAGAATAACCTCTGCAAGGTATGGGAGCTAAGCCCCTCGGGGAATGGAATGGCAGATGGATCCTTCACTAGGGTATCCCCTCACGGCATGATATCCCAGTCATACAGGGAGAAATTCATAGGAGGAATAAAGGGGCTCCAATTGTGTGATACCATTTAACAATTATATTGATTGAAAAAGAAAGCTAAATGGCTACTTACAGGATATAAAACAGGTATGCGCATATTGTCATTTGTGACGTCTTCCGGTACTCCAGGAAGAAGTCACATGTGATGAAACATGTTGGGCGGTGCTATGCACTGATGCCATCATGCCCCACGTGACCCGGGAAATGCAAGTTTTGTTTGCTGGCAAAGTACTTTTTTATGCGCATACGTATTTTATATCCTGTAAGTAGCCATTTGGCTTTCTTTTTCAATAAATATAATTGTTAAATGGTATCACACTGTTGGAGCCCTTTTCTTCTTCCTATGAATTTCTCCCTGGATGACCAGGATATCATACCATGAGGGGATACCCTAGATAAGAATTTTTAGAACAAGTTGATATAACAATATAGATTTGGTACTGATTGTAAGAATGTCTGTGATATTGCTATGCATGTATCACGCCCAAATAAATCTGTGCTGAAATAGAACAAAACACCACCACCAAAATGTGTCCAAACCAAAGTAAATTGATCTATACTTGGCACATCGCTGATAGCCCAAAAGTTCTTTAAACCAGCAGATATCAGACTATGGCAATTATCTACAGAACAGATATATTGATCCAAAATTGGGCCCTAGGCATGGTAGCAGCTTTGTCTCCCTAATCCCTTTAATTAACATTAATAAGGATAGCAATAAGCACAGAGAAACAGCACCATTTGCACCATCTCTACTGGAATGGCCACTTCCCATCAGACACTAACAGAACACACAAGCATCCTTCCTTGTAAAGTGACAAGCAGGCATACAGATTTGACCGACTGCACTATCCTATTTTTATGCAGGAGTATGAGGGTTGTAACTTGTCCCTGGATATCCACTGTCTAGGATGTCTTGTGGATGACCTGACTCTGATTTACAGACAATACTAAGGTTAAAGTAGGTCCAAACCCTAGCACTAAAACGCAACATAAGCTTTAAAATGTTAAAGTAATATAAATGTTGCTTTCAATCAATTTTAAATCTGTAGTTTTCATTGCATATATCTGGAGATCCTGCCATTAAGCTCCTTGCTCAAGCACTTCCCGTTGTAAGGTGACAATGGTCTCCCAATTGGGCTCCTGCACTGGCACTACAAGTGGCCATGCTGGCACACATTGTGCAGGAACCATCCTTCTCACTATCCAGTCTAGGGAATGATGTGCAACTGCCACTGGAAAGAGTATGTGTGGCTTAAAGAGGCTGAAAGTGATCAGCAGCACTGAGATGGAAAAAGAAAAAGGAATGAAATGAAAAAAAAAATGTACAAACAGTACTTTACAAATAAAAAACCCCCAAAATGTCAATTGTTTATTATACATAGTGCTTTAAGCAAACTGAATGTTATCCAGTTAGGGTTTAGAGCTGTATCATAATGCAAATCTATGGCAAGCACAACATGAACAGAAGGTGAACGACATTTACTGTAAACGCCAGATTCATCACATGCATATAGCCAAGTCTTTTATATGTTCTCTACATACAAGAAACCCAGAAATATTTTTTGTTAAAATAACTTGCAATATAGAAAAAACACAGGCTGACAATCTAAAAATGACAGAACCGACATAATAAACAATACAAATAATCTCAGTGGAGGGTGTCAGACACAAACACTGATCTACTCTATGATAACGTCAATCCTCTGACTCCATTCAGTTTAATTCACTTCCTCCTGCAGGAAAAATAAACTCCAAAGCTTTTATTGAAAAGGACCATGTACTTTCTATACCTACCGCCAGTCTTACCAAAGCCTTGACATCAGTGTGCCTGGGACCACCAGAGAACTTTAAAGAAAAGGCTGCAGGGCAGTCTTATAGCCTGGAGGAGACTATGGATGCGAGATACAGAGTAGATAAGTTTGTTTTTACTGGTGCCCTAGGCATACACGAAGATTTAACCCTTGCAGTGAGGATGGGCGGGGGGGGGGGGGGGTTTCTCTGCAAGTGCAGATATTTCTTTTCCCTGGAGATCAGCTTTAACATATGTAATCTGATCATATTTAAAGGAGAAGTCTGCCATGCAGTATTTATATATAACAAAATTCAATATAAAAAAAATCATCATTCTTTTCATGTGAATACAGTTGTCCCTGTTACTGTCAAATCCAAATGTTTGCACCTGTGTGTGCTCACTCTTCTCCATTAGTATGTCTTAATTTACAAAGTCTGCACCAAAAAAGGAATTAGCTTTGCTTCCCTGCAGGCTGTTTTTAATATGTAGAGGCATTCCCCACCCCACACCCACACATTTACAAGGAGCATGCAGCTGCAGGCTGGGGAATATCTCGGCCGCTTATGATTGGCCCAGTACCGCGACAGCTTCCTGAACATGCTCGAGTTCTTCCCCAAGGCAAACCTAGTCCACTCCTACTCCTATATACAAGGTCCTGGATGCTGGACTGTCAGTCTAGACCTGACGAATGCACGGATCCCAATAGCTCTCATGACCTCTGTTTCCTTCTGCATATACAGTAACCTTATATCACACTATTCAACTTTAAGGAATGCCTACAAAACATACAGATGCCGCAGTAGTAAAGTGATTCCCATTTAATCCTGCCTCTAGTAAGCCAGTATAGAGAAGGCCTTCCAATACAAACATTATAAAACACAAGTGCTTAGAACCATCACTTCTTTGTAAGCTAAACAGTGTCAGATTGGTATTACAACAGCTGCCGGACATTTATATGCCTTCTACAATTTGCAATGGATCAGCTTTAAAACCAGCCCCCAAGTTAATGGGTCTGTGGTGAATAAATTCATTATAGTTATGAAGCTCCCCAAAATCCCTAATAAATCCTTCCTCTCACGCCTTCCCTCCAGAGCTGTGAGGACACACTTTGAGCAGAACTGATCAACTTCTATGCAGCTTTCTCCCTCCTCCCTCCATCCCCTTCAGATCATGTGGATTCAACTTGTTCACTCAGCAGAAACCTGTGCAGCCTCTCTATCCATTAAATGTTGGCTCAGATGAGCTCTTTTCTGTCTAATGGACTTGGAAGATGGGTGCTGGGGTATGAATTGCAAAAGCCACTTAATGCTCCTCTTCCGTGCAGAAGCATTACCAAAAATGGACGCTTTCACTGTATGCTATCAAATGTAGCAAAGCAAAAATCTGAATTAAAGCAGTACAGTATTGCTTCAGCACCCATAGATCTAATATGAAAAAGTGCAGTTGTGTTTTTAAAGCACAATATACAAAGTTGGATTTAAAGCTGAACAGTCAGCCTAATTCACTGCCCAGCGCAGTTCCAATGCAAGACATGGTTAAGCAAACTTGACATTCATAATAAAAATGTATAAGCAGAAGTTTCCTTTTGTACCAGCCACTTGCCAATATGATAAATAGATCAAGAAATTTGGGAAGCTTAAATTGTATGCAAATCAAGACTTTTCCTGTATGCATTGAATATGGCGCCACCCATCCATACCTTAGTCTCCTTATTGGTCCATTAATGTGATGTGGTATCTTGCTTACCCAATCGGCCACTCATTTCATTTTAGAATGCATGAAGGTGAAAAACCTAAAGTGGTTGTAAAGGCAGAAGATTTTTTATCTTAAAAAGCCTTCTGTGTGTAGCAGCCTCCCCTCAGCCCCCCTAATACTCACCTGAGCCACATCTGTCCACAAGTCCATCAGCCATCCAGGACTCTCTTCCCGATTGGCTGAGACACAGCAGCGGCACAACTGGCTGTCAAGTCAGTTAGCCATTTAGGAGAGAGAGGGGGTGCACTAGGCTGCAGCTCAGCTCTGGTACCCCCATAGCAAGCTGCGGGGGGCACTCAACAGGAGGGAGGGGCCAGGAGCAGCAAAGAGGGACCCGAGAAGAGGAGGATCCAGGCTGCCCTGTGCAAAACAACTGCACAGAGCAGATAAGTATAAGAAAAAGAGACTTTACAATCATTTTAAGGTTTTACAACCACTTTAACTTCAGTTGCTAGTAACCTGTGATTTTTTTATTTTAAGGTCACCTCTCCTAATGCATTCTATTTATCATATGCTTAGTTCCCAGTATGAATTTCATAGGTTTAGGACAGGTTTTCTTTTTTTTGAAGTGTAATGGACATGTAAAAATACTGCAATACCTCCAAAAAAAAGAGCTACAAAGTGTATATAAAATACAGATGCCATTTCATTTTATCATGGTACAATACTGTGCCTTCCAGCTCTGTCTACTTTGGCACAACCATTACATTATTTAAACACTGAAGTGGGAGTGGCTTAGAAAAACGTGCAAAGCTTGAAATTTGTAAAAAAATTTAGTGTGAGGTTCAAATGGTTAAAGTGTACGTCAAGCCACGCTTTTTTTGTTTTGTTTTGTTTTTCTTGATACAGTGGGGAAGGATTAGGACCTGTTCCAGTTTTACAACTATCACAGACTTCATTAGTCTCTGTTCACACCTAAAGATGTGCAGCGGCGTGCAGGTGTTTGTACGTTTTAATGCGTCACCTTTAGGGCAGCCCCATGCATGACAATTGCAAAAGAAGTTTGGGCACTTTTTAAAAAAAAAAACTGCAACAGATTGAAAAAGGTTACTTTATGTTGTGGTGCAATTTAGTGCATGCACGTTGGCCATTAAGAATGAATGGCACCACAGCGCACCTACCGGACCATATGCGATATTGCACGTTTCTGCGCTGCATAGGTGGGAACAGAGCCTTAGGCAGGCCATAGATGTTGCTCTACAACAGAGAAAAGAACACTTAAAGGGGTTATAAACCTTTTCCATTGTAATTAACCACTTAACCCCTGGAAAGTTTTACCCCCTAAATGACCAGGCCATTTTTTGCGATACAGCACTGCGTTAGTTTACCTGACAATTGCATGGTCATGTGACCCTGTACCCAAATAAAATTGATGGCCTGTTTTTCCCCACAAATAGAGCTTTCTTTTGGTGGTATTTGATCACCTCTGTGGTTTTTACTTTTTGTGCTATAAACAAAAAAATGCGACAATTTTGAAAGAAAAAAAAAACATATTTTTTACTTTCTGCTATAAAACATTCCTAATAAAAAAATTTAAAAAATCGAATTTCTTCATCAATTTAGGCCAATATGTATTCTGCTACATTTTTTTGGTAAAAAATCCCAATAAACGTATATTAATTGGCTTGCGCAAAAGTAATTGCGTCTACAAACTATGGGATATTTTTATGACATTTTTCTTTATTATTAATAATGGCGGCGATCAGCGATTTTTAGCATGATTGCAACATTGCCGCCGACACACCTAACGCTTTTGACACTTTTTTGGGAACTAGTGAAATTATTACAGTCATCAGTGCTAAAAATATGCACTGTTACTGTACTGACACTGGCAGGAACAAGGGTAACACCAGGGGCGATCAAAGGGTTAAATGTGTGCCTAGCTGGTACTTGCTGTGTGGGGGATGGTCTGACTTGATAAAGACAGAGATCAGTGTTCCTGCTTAGCAAGAACACAAGATCTCTATCTTCTCTCCTATCAAAACGGTGATCTGCCTTGTTTACATAGGCAAATCACTGTACTGCCTCTCTGGGAAACGATCGCGGGTGGCCAGCGGACATCGGGCCTGCCAATTGACATCCCCTGTGTCCAATCAGCGTGCGCGCACCCCCCAGTGTCTATTGCACAAAATGACATACAGATATGTCGTTTTGTGCACTAGAGTCAACCTGTCACAGTAAACGTGCGGTAGACGGTCAGCAAGTGGTTAAAACTTAAAAAACATAAAGTGTAACATTCAAATTTGAGACGTTTCAGCTTCTAACTGCATTAGGTGATTTAGTTCTAGATTCCATTGTAAACTGTGTGCTACCATGAATGTTGAGTAGCTGCTCTTTTTCCTCTAGTTAAATATATACACACTCTGTTCAACGTGCATCTCCACTCAGTACTTTTCCAGGCTCTCCTTACTGTATGATGAATTCAACTTTGTTAGTTTTTTTGGCCACCAAAAATAGCTGCTCTTTATACTGTATTTAATTCAAGCAAATAAACAAGAGATGTAAATGCTGGATATGTTTAAGAAGAAACCCAGTCAAGTATAAAAATTTCCATTTAGCTTATAATATACTGTACATTCTCCCAACAATTGCAAATATTAATTTTACTTTTTTTAAATCTCTTCTTTAACTGAAGATGCTGCCTGGATAAGCAGCAAAGAAAGCTTCAACATTACAGAACAAGTCCAGTTCACTGTGACCATTACCAGCTAAACCTTTTTATTGTAATATAAAATTTCCATCATCCACTGCACAACAGTAGTAAATTCAGATTGGAGTTTATAGTGGGAAAGTGGCCCTTGGTTACTGTGTAATGAAACTGTGTAATGAAAGAGAGTGGGACTGAGTAATGAAAAGATTAGCGGTCTCTCTTGTCTACACCTCTAATAATGTCACACACACTGCGGTTAAGGGTGAAAAATATTTAGACACAACATACAGATATGGCATATATAAGTTCAGGGATGTTACCAGGAGGTGGGGTTTGGATTTCCTAGAGAAATAAATGTTATGATCAAAAACTGCAGGCCTCTGTATTTAGGGTACAGCAATGTATCATAAACCATGGTTTGCACCAATTAACGATGGTCTGTGAAAATAGACAATCATCCCTAACCATCTTCCTCTGCTCTATGACAGCTGTCACTTGTGTTTCAAATCTAAGTCCGTCCAACTTTTAAGCAAACAAAGTCCGCTGGAGCCCACACACGATCGAATTGTCCGACGAAATCCCGTCCGCCGGGCAAAGTCTGCCGTAAAGTCCGCTCGTGTGTACGCGGCATTAAATTACCTTTTTGGTCATTCATTTTCAGATATATCCTACATGCATCAACCCCTGAAAAGCAAGTCACATTTCACGAAACGCGTCAGGTATAATGAGATGTTATGTACACTCATGTATTTCATATGTAATGCAATCTTAAACCATGTGCAAAATTGTATCGGCTTTTCCTTTGTTTATGCTACTCTTTCATGTGAGATCATTTCTGCAATAAAAGTTTTTTATTGTATTTATATTTGTCAATTTCATTGGCCAATTGTGCACACCTCATATAAAGTCCCAAAGGCCGATACCCATGTTTTTACCTCCCTAAACTTTTATCCCAATTCATAAAAATGTGGAGAGCACGCTGGGAGCTGCCCTGGGATCTATACAGCTATGTTAACATACCTTGGGATGGAAAGTCGGGGAAAGATTGTGTCTTATCAGCAAGCTTTAATTGACATTATAAAAGTGCCAGAGTTTTCATTTTTAGTTTTCTTTAGTTTATTTTCTACAAAAAGTCTGTACATGCATGTGAAAACTACATAACTGCTCAGGAAATATGTAAAGTGTATAATATGCTTGTATGCTATTTACATGTATGTTTTTTACAAATAAACTTGTGGAGAGCACATTTTTACTGCACAATGTGCTGCTTCATAAATGTCCTGAAAGATTGTTTCTTTGAAAAGTTGTGTTATTGCCATAGTATGTCCTTACTGCAACCATACAACCACAAACTTTTTCTTCTGGTCCGGTGGACCTGAACATCCATGAAGGTGGATGGATGTAGGCAAATGCAAGTCTGCTTAGACCCGCCACTCACAGGGATGTACTGCTGTCCTCCTTGATCGGTGTAATCACTAGTCAACAGATGAACAGAAGGGCCACCTATATGAAAGGAGCCCTAATGTGTATCTTTTATTTCTGCCTGGAGTTTAGCTTTAACAGTTTGTTGGCATGACTTACTGAACTAACTCTTTCGTTGCAGTGTAGGTGAACACCATGCAGACATAATTAATCAGTGACTCACAGATACATTTCCAGGTTGGCAGAGAAATTTTACAGCTGATGGGTCTATCTGAACACTTGTTGAGAGATTATTTGAAGCAGCAGGGAAAGACCAGGCTACTCTGAAATGAGAATGTGAAGATTGAGATGATGAGGCAATCGCCAAGACATGTCATTTAGGTCTTCTGATGGCATGTTCCTACACGCAGAATAATTTCATTGATTCCGACAGTGAGGTCTTCAAACAGAATTGTTCAGGAGACAAAGTTTGTTTAATTTAGCATGGCGGAACGATGAGAACACATCTGCGTGTTAATCACTTTTGGAAGACACGTTTCATGTGTTAATCCTCAAACAGTTTTTGCAAGTACAAACTTTTCTTCATAATTCCTACACACATTAATCAGACTTTGTATCTCCTTGATGATAGTCTTCAAAAAGTACATAGCTGACATCACCGTACACTGTAAGGGAACTGTAAGGGAACAATAAAGCCCAACTCCAGCAAAAAAAAAAAATATTTTGGCCCTAATGGAATTGGTTTAGAGCCTCTGTCAGTTTATATTGTTTTCAGGGTCCCTATAGGGCAGATTTGCCCTTACTTTAAGAAAAGCATGTATTGGGAAAACGCTCTAATGGAGACACATGCAAAAACAAAGATATGTTTTTTGTACAGGAGAAAGGGGTACATTTTTTGATAATGATTTGCTTTGCCCGTTTTAAACCTTGGTGACAAATAATACCTCCATTTTTTTGTCCTTGTGTCAAATGGAGAGCCAGAAGCGAGGGAAAAACAGACAAACAGACATATTACCTTCTTAGTACTCTAATGCAAACAAATAGTAGACATAAAAAAATGTCAATATCATTGTTATCTACCCTTTCTACCACTATATTGAGTTAGCTTTTTGGAAACCCAGTGGTTAGCCCTGTGACCTAGCAGTTCTGACGTCCTATGTTCAGTCCTGCTTGAATTAAGTTTTAATGGGTTTTCCACAGGTGCTCATGTTTTCTTGCAAGCTCCAGGCTTCTACTGAAATTGACACATGTGCATAACTGCAAAACTCCAGTAGGGGCATTAGACTGTAGGTTCCTCTGGGACAGGTAACCAAAAAAAAAGTCCTGGCACCATCACAAATACTTTTTATTTTTTCCTCTGAGACAGTGAATGATGTGATTGGTTCAGTGTTGGCTGTTAGGCACAAATTATTTTGTCAGCATAATGTAAATGAAAAAATAAACAAATACAGTTAGGTCATACATATTTGGACACAGGCGCAATTTTAGTTTTTTTTCAGGTATTTACCAAAACATAGTCAAGCTATAGTTATATAATGGATATGGGCTGAAAGTGCACACTCTCCAGTTTTATTTGAGGGAATGTAAATCCAAATCGGAGGAAGGGTTTAGTAATTGCAGATCTTAAGAATAGCCATCCCCCTTTTTTAAGGGACCAAAAGTAATTGGACAATTGAATCAAAAGTGGTTTCATGGCCAGGCGTGGGCTACTTCTTCATTATTTCTTTATTAATTAAGTAGGTAAAGGTATTTGCATTTGGAATCTATTGCTGGGAACCTACATCATGCATTCAAAGGAGCTGTCCATGCAAGTGAAACAGGCCATTGCAAGGCCTCGAAAATGAAACAAATCCATCAGAGAGATAGCAGCAACATTAGGAGTGGCCAAATCAACACTTTGGTACATTCTGAGGAAAGAACAATGCACTGGTGAGCTCAGCAAAATAAAAAGGCATGGACGTTAATGGAAGACAACAATGGTGGATGATTACAGGATCCTCTCTATGGTAAAGAAAAACCCATTCACAACATCCAGACAAGTGAAGCACTCTCCAGGAGGTGGGCGTATCATTGTCAAAGTCTACAATCAAGAGAAGACTTCACAAGAGCAAATACAGAGGGTTCACCACAAGGTGCAAACCATTCATAAGCCTGAAGAATAGAAAAGCCAGATTAGACTTTGCCAAAAAACATCTAAAAAAGCCAGACCAGTTCTGGAAAAGCATTCTTTGGATGGATGAAACTAGGATTAATCTATACCAGAATGACGGGAAGAAAAAAGTGTGGGGAAGGCTTGTAACAGCTCATGATCCAAAGCACACGTCATCTGTAAAACATGGTGGAGCTAGTGTGATGGCATGGGTATGCATGACTTCCAGTGGCACTGGGTCATTAGTGTTTATTGATTATGTGACAGGAGACAGAAGCAACCAGATGTATTCTGCAGTGTTCAGAGATATACTGTCAGCCGAGATTCAGCCAAACACAGCAAAGTTGATTGGACGGCGCTTCACAGTACAGATGGACAATGATCCAAAACACACTGCAAAAGCAACCCAGGAGCTTTTGAAAGAAAAGAAGTGGAATATTCTGCAATGGCCGAGTCAATCACCTGATCTCAACCCAATTGAGCATGCATTTCACTTGCTGAAAGCAAAACTAAAGGCAGAAAGACCCACAAAGAACAAATGAAGACAGCTGCAGTTAGAGTCTGGCAAAGCATCAGAAAGGAGAAAACCCAGTCTTTGGTAATATCCATGGGTTTCAGACTTCAGGCAGTCTTTGCCAATAAAGGATTGTCCACAAAATATTAAAAAATAACATTTTATTTATGATTATATTCATTTGTCCAATTACATTTGAGCCCCTGAAAATGGGGGACTGTGTATAAAAATGGTTGCAGTTCCTAAAATTTGTACTTGATATTTATGTTCAACCCCTTGAATTAAAGCTGAAAGTCTGCATTTCAAATTCAGTTGGATAGTTTCATTTTAATTTTATTCTGTATACAGAGCCAAAAGTATGAAAATTGTGCCTGTGTCCAAATATATATGGACCTAACTGTATGTTATTAGGGATCCTACATAGAGAATATGGAAAAATTGAATGGTTTAGAATCTAAGAAGTGGACTGGATGGAGCCCATAGTTCAAAGCTCTTTTCCCTTAGGACTAGCAAAATAAATATTTGTAGATTTTTGTAGACCATTCCAAGGTGTGCTGATATTAGGTTCACTCACCTATACAGTAAAAACAACACTGCCTGGCCAAAAATCAACAAGATTCAGTTGAAATGATTTAGTACTTTAGAAACAATTCTTTCCTGTGAAATACACTGGGGTTGATTGACTAAAGGAGGAGGGTATGTTCACTTTGCAGGGAAATTTTCACTTAGCTTAGTGAATGTGGTGAAAAATCAGAGCAAAAGAATAAGCATATGGCAGACCACGGTCCGGTTCCAGCCCCAGTAGCAAGACTACCCGGACCGCAGCCTTGCCAAATAGTTGCCTGTGTGTCCTCTCCCCGCCGTCAGCTTGCCTGCCTGCCACTGCTACTTTCACAGCATGGCAAGGCGCGCACGGGTCTGTCCCTTCTATAAGATAACTGCACTGCCCCCTCCTTACACTCTGCCTGTCTTATTCACACAAGATGTGAAGCATGGCCACTCTGGGGAAAGGGCAGGACTTTTTAAGTTAAGAAGTGATTGGTTGTTACGCAGCAGGGTCCCAGCAATCAATCACTCACCTTTAACATGAAAAATCCTGCCTGTTGTCCAAAGCGGCTGCACTGCATGTCTTGTGTGAATAAGGTAGGGCTCTTTGGGATGTGCTGTGCAGGACAGAAGTCTACTATGCGGGGGGGGGGGGGTCTGTGATGGGGGTCCATTCTGTGATAAGGGGGACCAGTCTGAGATGGGGATCTGTGATGGGGGTCTGTGATGGGGGGTCAGTCTGTGATGGGGGGGTCTTTGATGAGAGGGTCAGTCTGTGATGGGGGTCTGTGATGGGGGGGCAGTCTGTAATAAGGGGTCTGTGATGGGGGGTCAGTCTGTGATGAGGTGTCAGTCTGTAATGAGGGGTCTGTGATGAGGGGGTCAGTCTGTCATGGGGGGTCTGTGATGAGGGAGTCAGCCTATGATGGGGGGATCAGTCTGTGATGAGGGGGTCTGTGATGGGTCAGTCTGTGATGGGGGGTCAGGCTGCGATGTGGAGGATACCATGTGGAGTCATAGCACCAATATGACACTCGGACCTCTGCTGGAAAAAAAAAATTCTGACTGGACCCCCATGAATTTTAATTCACTACCCCTGCTGTAGAGGATAATACCTTGCCCCACTTGCCCCCAAAGGCAGAACAGCTATAACACTTGTACATCTTAAAATAAACTGAGCAATCTGTATACTCATCTGCACCATCAATCAATACACATCCTGTTTAATCTGTGGAGTAGACGTAATGAGAGTTCTTTTAATTTTAAGTCACTGTGCTCCATTTCCTAGCGTCAACAATAGAAAATGCTGCATGAAAAAGGAGCAGCTAGACAAGTGAGAACAGAAGCTCTCCTCAATGCATAAACCATAACCAGGAGTTATGTAATCCTTGTCAGCATGAACTGGAACCTGCCGTTCACTGTGATTGTGTGCCTATTTCATAACAATTATTGAGCTGGGTGAAGTACTCAGCAGGAAAGAGACGCTGGATATCTTCTTAGATGTAACTATTTCCTGACAAGCCTAAGCTGGCTGGGAACATTTATGGGGCACTATTAAAATAAATTACTTTTGAAAAATGTTTACTTGTATTATGTACCAGTTTTTAGGTGGTGAAAATAATATATTTGTTCCACTGTAACTACAACATAGCTGCTATATTACCAACAAGGTTGATGTTCTGTGATCAGCAGCTCCATATATAATGGGGCACCAAGTGCCATTGTCCATTTATAGTGTATTAAAGCAGTTAGCTTAAAAAACGTGGAGGCAGCTTGTAAATGGGAACAATTAAGCTGACCATACACTATTATATTTTCAAAATAACAAATTCTCAGTACATTTGATGAATTGATAATTTTTTTTAAAGTACTTCAAAATTGTGTTTGCATTTAATATTCAATTTTGGAACAAATGGACTTTCTCGAATGAAAAACCACACTGTTAGAAATTAGTTCAATTGAAAAAAAATTCTCATCCTGCTACTTCGCATTTTCATGTAACAGCAGCAGAAAACCATCAATTTGATTCCAGTAATGAGGAGAAAAGTAAATTAATGTTCTTAAAACAAATATTTTCAAACAATATTCTAGTAGTGTATGGCCTGCTTTAGTAGTTCTTCTGTAAATACATTAAGCTCATAAGCAAGATGAACCATACCTTGATGTTATATCAGAAAACTGGTATGAAAAGATTCTAAAATGCTTTCGAACAGGATGCAAATGCATGTTGGGGGTGCTGCTTCAACTTTATCGGGGACATATAGAAAAAGATATGGCCAAACAGACTCATTCAGCTTTCTGTACTAATTGTGTCCGCCCTGATGAAGGGGATGCAAGAACCCCAAAACAGTATTGTGTCCAAAATATGTTGTGAACTCTATATGAGCCTTATGCTCTAATTATTTAACATTAGTGTTTTATTCTGGTGTATGGCTTGATGCACATCCAACTTGATCTCTAGTATGTGGTACACTTGGGTAGAAATAGAACCACATTGAAAAAAATACAAACAATAACAGATTAATGTGGCTGCCAGCTCTGCCGATAATCCCAACTTTGAAAACACTACAGGGCTGACCAATTTTTGCAAAATGGTATCTCGGTCTGTAAATGTTTTTCATTTTTCTAGGTCATCCGTTCTCAACCAGGATTCTGTGAAACCCTGGTTCATCCAGAGGTTATTGTGGGTTCCCTGAGTTGTGAATGACTGACCTTCCATTCAATGGTGCCTTCATATTTTTAGGATCAACACCACTTGGCAAAGCCTGTGGCATGACTCCAGTGATCTTTTTAGCTGTCTGTAAGGGGCGAATTCTGACCACCACTGTAAGAGGGACACTGACAACCAATGAATTGATTCTAGCAGGGGTTCCCTGTCATTTGAACATCATTTCAAGTGTTCCTCTAGAGAAGCTTGAGAAAGGTTAATTTAGGTCATTATGTAGCTATTCAAAATGAGTCACATCCAAATGAACATGTTCTGCAATGCTGAAGATGTTTCAGGGGATAGAGGGGTGGCATCACTGCGCTCTCGACCAGGCATTAGAAGCTTCATTGTATAGAATTATAATGAAGGAGTATCTTATGTAAGCACCTTGGTGCATGCTATGCATTTGTTAGCTTTACTACATACAGTACTTAATTTGCCCAGCGCATGAGGACAATACGATTTACAGAGAGTATCAGTCAATTAAAACAAAGGAATGAACACAAAATCAAGCACATCCAACAGGGTGTTCAGGAATCTGGACCGATAAGTTGTGCACAGTCCACCAAGTTTGGAACAAATCTGTATCCAGGAACAGGATTTTAAAAAATGGATAAACACGGAGTTCACAGCCAGCACATCCTGCTCTGTTCACATCCTGGCCACGCTCAATCTATCCCCTATTTTGTAGACGCTATAACTTTTGCGTAAACCAATCAATATATGCTTATTGTGATTTTTTTTTTTACCTAAAATATGTAGCAGAATACATATTGGCCTAAACTGATGAATGAATGTGTTTTTTTTTAAATACATATATTTTTTTGGATATGTATTCTAGCAGAAAGTAAAAAATATTGTGTTTTTTTTCAAAATTGTCAGTCTTTTTTGTTTATAGCGCAAAAAATAAAAACCCCGGAGGATGGAAGGACCAATTCAAGGTGGTATCCACAGCACCTGGACCGTAAAGGCTTCAAGTACTCCCCTGCTAGATAGCCGTCTTCAAAGATGTTCCGTGAGGGCTCCAGGGAATAATCATGTAAAAGCAGAAGGAAGTAGAAGGAAGAACATTTGTCAATGGATGAAAGAAGCAAAATTGATAAAAGTCATGCTTAATACTGGATATGGAGTCACTCGGGGTGGCAGCAGGTTTGTAGGGTATCTGAAAAGCAGTACACTTCCCTCTCTAGCTGTGGCAAACAGCCTGTTTGCTATCTAACAGGGGAGTACTTGGAGCCTTTACGGTCCAGGAGCTGTGGATACCACCTTGAATTGGTCCTTCCATCCGTGTCCAGTATCTGAGCGACATCTGATGAATACAACATCTGATATACATAACATAAGATCCCAAGCCTGTCTGATCCCTCTGTCGTATGACATTTGGGGTCCATCACAGCTGGTAAGAGTACCCATTTATATCTTGAGTTCCGCTGTTGTTGACTACAGACAAGCCTTACACTGATTGTTCCACGATTGGGATTACCTTCACCTGAGGGATATACTATTTGAGATTTTTTGTGGACATTTTTTCTCATACCCTCACTGGGTTATATTTAGCATAGCTAATTTATATTGCTTTTTGGTTTCTTTTTAGATGTGTTATGTAGTTTCTATTTTCTGTGATTTATTTTCACCTTTTGGTAGCGCTACACTATTATTATATCACCAACGTTTACCATCCAACCTGAAAGAACTGGAGAGGATCTGCAAGGAGGAATGGCAGAGGATACCCAAATCCAGGTGTGAAGAACTTGTTGCATCTTTCCCAAAAAGACTCATGGCTGTATTAGATCAAAAGGGTGCTTCTACTAAATACTGAGCAAAGGGTCTGAATACTTAGGACCATGTGATATTTTAGTTTTTCTTTTTTTAATAAATCTGCAAAAATGTCAACAATTCTGTGTTTTTCTGTCAATTGGGGTGCTGTGTGTACATTAATGAGGAAAAAAATGAACTTAAATGATTTTAGCAAATGGCTGCAATATAACAAAGAGTGAAAAATTTAAGGGGGTCTGAATACTTTCCTTCCCCACTGTATGTCTGCAAAAGGTAAAAACAAGCCGCAGCTGGACCCGAAGATCCAGAAATCTGGGAAGAGGTGGATCACATGCTTGCTCAGCACCATCTTACTGTCTCACACTGGGACAGCTACACACCGTGCAGCAGCTGCCATGGAGTCCACAAGTGCTGTCTAACCCACGGCTTCTGACCCTGCTCTGTCGGTGGAAGATCCTGGTTGCCATAGCAGGATGGAAGTCATCGTTAATTAAATAGAAATATGGTGCTGCTCTAATCCATTTGAAAAAATATGGTACATAAATAAGTGAAAGTATAAATAAATATAAAATGGTTTAATGACAGTGCTGATATCTGTAAGTCAATTTATCTTGAAACTCTAAAAGGTAACAGTGTTATACTAACGTGTTGGTGTAAAGCATAAAACATGTAATAAAACAACATGTGATCAATACCATGTGCAGAGTAATCACAAATAAATATAATAACAGTAACTAACTCCAATAAAATACGTGTAAATAATGTGCAACCAGGCACACAGCAAACCAAAACAAAGAATAAAGTGACTCATGCAAATGGGCAAGGTATAGGTGGCAACTTAATAGAAAAATGTGACAATAAACTAAAAAAATCCACAGGTAAAAGTGCATCAGCAGTGATCCTCTTAAGACAAGTGAGGTGACTGGAACAAATGGTGATATTTTCCTTCTTCGTGCAACACACCACATGGTGGGCACTGGCCCCTTACCTGCAGGTAATGGGGTAATAGCATTAGCCAATTTTAGGCACGGAGGCCCTTATTCATGGTGTAGGGATAAGGAGATCTTCCAAATGGCGGAACGCCAACTTTAACCAGTAGTGGGGGCGACAATTTGTGGTCCTATCCTCGCTAACCTCATATGAAAACTGCGCCTCTCCAAGTAGTGTACCGGGGTCACCGAAAATGGGGAAAAGAGCAAAGGAAGGTCCCACAATAGTGTAATATTGTTTGGCAGTAAGCTGGGTTTATTTAAACAAATAGAAGTACTCACATAAAAACAGTAACACAAGGCATAGATCCGACGAGCGGCGAGCTTGTATCTCCAATCAACATAGAGTGCCTGTCCCGTCCCTACGCGTGACGTCACGCGTAGGGACGAAGTCACGTGGGTTGTGACATCACGCGTAGGTAGAAAGGGCTCAGAGTCCCCATGGGTAATCGCCCTTCTGGGGCCCCACCTAGAGCCTTCGTGGTCAGATTCCTGGATTTCAGAGACAGAGATTTCATACTGGCTGAAGCACGAAAGTGGGAGGAACTTGCCTTTGAAAATGCAAAGGTGATGTGGTTTTCTGATTTCTCTGGGGAGACACAGAAACGCTGTCGTTCTTTCAATGATGTCCATCGGAGACTCCGGGAGAAGAAAATCCCCTATAGCATGTTATATCATAGCCGGCTGGGGGTTTCCCTATCAAGGTACTGTTCGCTTTTTCGATACTCCAGTGGAAGCAAGCGACTGGATTGACACCCTGTGAATACCCCAGCGCCTCTAGAAGTGGTGCTTCTTCATGCTGTGCCTTTTGCTGATCTGTTCTCAGCCAACTTTATTTTTTGATTTTGCCTTTTGTTTTTTTTTTGGGGGGGGTTCATTTAGGGAGTAGCGCATTTTTTTGATCCACTATGTAGTTATTTTTCTGAAATGCTTTGACGCATTTCAGCCAATCAATGGGCCGTCGTCAGGAAGCTCCGAATCCGCCATTTTGAGTGTGGACTTTATATACCCTTAAGGCCATGGTTAAAATGTAGATGTAATGTTATTTAATCAAATATTAACCACTTGCTATACACTATGGAGTACTTATAATCTAATATACATTGAGGAATAAAAGTTAAAGAATTTTTTAATAAAAGAATATTTAAAAAAAAAGACAATATTATTTATCATAATGTTAGCACCTCTCCAGTGTCTATGAATAGTATCAATGGCATAGATTGACAATTCGGCTGGATTCTTATGTGCTACCCTAAAATGGTTAGAAACACTATGCTTATAGAATCCTTTGCGTATATTAGTGATATGTTCGCTTACAGTGCCTTGCAAAAGTATTCACCCAACTTGGCATTTTTCTCGATTTGTTGCCCCACAACCTGGAATTAACATAGATTGTTTGAGGATTTACATCATTTAATTTACAGAACATGCCCACAACTTTGAAGATGTTTTTTTTTTATCGTAAAGCAAACAACAAATAGGACAAAATAACAGAAAAAGTCAATGTGCATAACTATTCACCCCCCTAAAGTCAATACTTTGTAGAGCCACCTTTTGCTGCTATCACAGCTTCAAGTTGTTTTGGCTAAGTCTCTATCAGCTTGCCACATCCTACCACTGGGATTTTTGTCCATTCCTCCTTGGAAAACTGCTCCAGCTCCTTCAAGTTGGATGGTTTGCGCTTGTGAACAGCAATCTTTAAGTCTGACCACAGATTTTCTATTGGATTGAGGTCTGGGCTTTGACTAGGCCATTCCAACACATTTACAAGTTTCCCCTTAAACCACTCAAGTGTTGCTTTAGCAGTGTGTTTAGGTTCATTGTCCTGTTGGAAGGTGAACCTCCATCCTAACCTCAAATCACACACAGAGTGGTACAGGTTTTGCTCAAGAATATGCCTGTATTTAGCACCATCCATCTTTCCCTCAACTCTGACCAGTTTCCCAGTCCCGACTGCTGAAAAACATCCTCACAGCATGATGCTGCCACCACCACGTTTCACTGTGGGGACGGTATTCTTTGGGTGATGTGATGTGTTGGGTTTGCGCCAGACATAGCGTTTTCTTTGATGGCTAAAAAGTTCAATTTTAGTCTCCTCAGACCAGAGCACCTTCCTCCATACATTTTGGGAGTCTCCCACATGCCTTTTAGAAAACTCAAAACGTGCCATTTTGTTCTTTGCTGAAAGTAATGGCTTTCTTTTGGCCACTCTGCCATAAAGCCCAACTCTATGGAGCATACGACTTATTGTCGTCCTATGTATAGATACTCCAGTCTCTGCTGTGGAACTCTGCAGCTCCTCCAGGGTTACCTTAGGTCTCTGTGCTGCCTCTCTGATTAATGCCCTCCTTGCCCAGTCCGTGAGTTTTGGTATGCGGCAGTCTCTTGGCAGGTTTGCCGTTGTGCCATGTTCTTTCCATTTGGTTATGATAGATTTGATGGTGCTCCTAGGGATCATCAAATATTTGGATATTTTGTACTTCTCAACAACATTTACCTTACTTGTTTGGATAGTTCCTTGGTCTTCATGGCAGTGTTTGGTTAGTGGTGCCTTGCTTAGGTGTTGGAGCCTCTACTTACAGTGCCTTACAGTACTACTCTACTGTACAGTGCCTTGCAATACTTTTGCAAGGCACTGTACACCTTTGTTAGTGTTCTGGAAGTCAGCCGAACATATTGGTACCCACAGGTACATTCCAGAACATAAGTAATTTTTTTTACCCCAAGTTATGAAATTCTTTATGAGATACTGTACACCTTTGTTAGTGTTCTGGAAGTCAGCCGAACATATTGGTACCCACAGGTACATTCCAGAACATAAGTAATTTTTTTTACCCCAAGTTATGAAATTCTTTATGAGATACTGTTTAAACGTTTGATGGGACATAACTGATGTTCGTTTTCTGGGTGCTGGTTTAGTCCTCCTACAAAGGCCACATCTACCGCACTGAAAAAAACCTACAAAATTAAACATAGTGACTTGTTGTTTTTTAGGGGGGTCAGGTATATTTTTAACTGGTTTATTTCTCAGACCTGGAGCTTTGTGATAAATGAAAATGGGCCTAGTAGGTAAAAAATGTTTTACAATGGGTTCTTTACGTAAAATTGGCCAGTATTTCCTTATACTTTTTTTCCAGTTGCTTGTATTCAAGTATGTGTTGTTGGGGTACCAAGCAAAGCAACAGCTTTCCTCTAAGGTATGCTAAATAGCACCTTTTTACTCACCAAGCCTAAATGCTGGCACGGCCCCTATAACTATTTCCTACAACTCCCTGGGTTCCTGGACATGCCCAGGGAGTATAAATTCCCTGGGCTCCTGGACATGCCCAGGCAGTATAAATTCCCTGGGCTCCATATCCTCCCTTACTTTGGCGTTTAGAGAGGCCACACTTCAAGAGGTAGGGGCAACTGGGCAAGTGATCTCCAGCCAGATGAGCAGCCCTCCACTGTCAGAATCAGCGTGTGGGCAGACAGACAGGAGCCTAATAGCACACAGCTTCTCCAAAAGACTTAGCCACTGTGGGGAAAACTTCCACAATTGCTACTAGAGTACTCCAGTTCCAGTGGTGTGGCCCTTTGTTCTTGGGCCTTTGATCTCTCCAGCTGTTCACCTGTTACCAGAGCCACCCTGAGAATTAGCTGTGGGGAATGCTGTTTAAGGATAATTGCAAGTAGCTGTTCATGGTCTGGGTGGTTTTATTAACGTAGTGATTCTCCGCTACACATTCTGTGGTTGTAGAGCCTCATGACATCTATACGATGCATCAACATACCCCGACTGAGTCACAGAGACATTAATGTGAAGAGTCCATGCTTGCGCAGCTTTCATTATTTTGGCAGCCTGAACCTGTTTTGCACCAATGACTTAAAGCGGGAGTCCGGCGCCCAATTTTTTTTTTTAGGTCATTGAGACACTTTGCTAACCCCAAAATAATACTCACAGTTTGGGTGTAATATTTCCGCCTCTGTCTGTTTTCGTACTGAAGAATAACTTAAAAAATGTGATGCTGGCTGTTTCCATCTTGCTTGTGGGCATGTGAAGCCCACAAGCATTGATTTCCTGGATGCGGTGAATGCTGTTCATTCACAGCTTGTTCACACGCATGATCATTGTTTCCGCACTGAATCTTGGGAAGCCTGACACTAAGCTCCCAGGAGAAAGGCAATAAACAAGCCTACTCCCATGGGAGGAGAGACAGGAAGTGCCACAAAAAAGTACAATATAAAGGTAATTACAGCAATAAAAAATTTTTTCGTGCGGCATTTGAACATCTATGCAATTAACTGAAGGGGGTAAGATTAAGTTAAAAATTTGAGTGGAACCCCGCTTTAAGGTGCTTTAAGTGACAGTCAGATGAATATAAGTGCTTCCAGTGTCGCTCCCCCATGCACAGCCTCTTACCAAAGAAAAGATCACAGAGCGCTTTAAATAATACTAAGGGTACCTGGCACTCAGCTCCAGTATGATAACAACAGAGGATATCTGTCTCCTTAGCCCACACTCCAATCCACAGATAATGGCCAAATGAAACAAAGGTGAAGTCTCATAGTGCAGTACAGCTTAAAACATGAATTTATTTAAAAAGTATTGCACGTCTACTAGACTAAAGCAGTTATAAAATTTCAAACTATTTTTTAAAGAAGAGTTTACAACCGATATGCTGATGTTTTATAAAGTCATGTAGCAACATTTAAATTATGTAAGTGCGTCCCTCAGTAGATCTAATTCAGCCGCTTGGGTTACATTATCCAATTTTGGGGCTCTGTCTCATTTAACTTTCAAATGCCTGATTTTAGGTATGCTGGAGAGACTTTCAATCACAAGCAGAGATTTCACTAATAAAGTCTCCTAGGAATAAAGAAACCATCGTGTAGTTTAACACTCCAGCACCTTCAAAGAACTGAAATATCAGTTTTGGTTGGGTCGACCATTTAACATTATACATATTTTGTAGGCTGCGCATTACAAGTATGTGCTGCTATTGGGTCTTAGGACCCTTTCACATGACCGTTCTGATCAAATCCGCCTGTCAGGTTTTCAGGCAGATCTTTACAGAACTCAATGTTTGTCTATGGGGATGTAAATGGATGTGCGCCCATGTACATCCGTGTACCCCTAAATCCATCTAGGTCTAAAGAAAAAAAAAAATGGAAAAAATGTGGATTGTTTTTTTATTTTTCTGAGCTAAATGTGACAGATCGGTCATAAAAGGATGTAAATGCATGCACGTCGGTTTACATCTGGCTGCCCATAGCCCTAACATGGATCCATTCAGCCATTTCCAAAAAAACTGGATGGGCATGGATGTTCCAAAAGTGACTTCTGTTCTGCTCCAATTTAGCAGAGAATCTGTTCATGGTTTGCCTGCTGATTACAACGGATACCGCCTGTGTGAAAGGACCCTTATGGTGTAAATACACACAATAATTTGTTAGATATTCATTGGTAAATGATGACTCATTCTGTTTGCTTACACAGGTTCTTTAAAAAAAAATCACAGGTTAGTAATCCAAAGAAAAAACAGTGGCAACACCCTAAGGAAGCAGTTCACTATTTTGTGGCGCAGGTTTACTATGGAGTAACTGAAAACTGCTAAAATGTATTAAGGGGAAACAAAGCCAGCATCCATACATCAAGATGAATAATTATATCCTCTGCATTCCATGTGCAGTGGTTCAGCCGGAAATACAGATTTACATTAACCTGAAGAGTGTTTCAGAGCCTCAGAGACATCTCCCTCTAGCACCAAGTCTGATAAAAGCCTGACCTGTCTGCATTCACTTTTAAACTAGAAGACCCGAGAGATGGACAAAATGCAGAATGACTCAGTATAGAGTTAGAGGTCATTAGCAATCACATAACAATACCATGCCTCCTGATCTTCCATTTCCTACGTTTATTACAATCAAACACATCCTGCAGAAGATAACGAGTCTGGGGCTGTGTAAGGGTAGGGGTTTGTGGTTGTATGTATTTCTTTTTCTGTGTTGTCCACAAACTGAAGCCAGCTGTAGTATACATATTGTATACAAAGCTGTATGTTAGTACCTAAACCTATTGGTGGTTTTAGCTTATTTGTTACACCCTGTTGCAAAATATTGCTTGCCCATAAATATAAATTATAGGCAACATATGGTATATATGTTATGCAACTTGGTCCCTTAAAGGGGACTTTTAGTATATATCATTTTGCTTTCAAACAATTCAAATGTCCCCAAGTTGTCCCTTTGTAATGTATGTGTTGTTCAGTTTATGAATCTGAACAGAGACCCATTTGTATGGTTTATCAGCAGCCTTGCAATTGCTCATTTATATCATTTTGCATGAGACCTTCTAAAGTGAATTGAACCTACTGGTAATAATCTGTTTTTAGTTTTTGAGAGATAACATCCCTGAGAGATTTTTCTCCATTTTAAGATAGAGGAGATATTGTTCCTCCTAAGATGCCCACTAGCCAATAAATGAGAGATATCCCAACACTGGCAGTTAACGTGAATACATTGGAAAATAATTTCTTGCACATAACAGAAATGTTATGTTGTTGTCAAAAAGGAATTTAGCAAGACGCACATTGGAGACTAGATAAATCAATAGTTACTGTAGAAAACGAAATTGGAAGCTCAATCAAAGTCTATTCAGCTAGAGAGCTGGTGAACATGTGAGTATATACTACCTAGATAATGACAGCATTTGATTATATAAGCATCAGTGAGGGAGCATCACATGAAACAAGTATTTCTCAACCTTGTTTAGCAATCAGGTCCTGGTAAGATGGATGGGAAGTCCGCGATCAGAGGCCTCCTTATGTTAGGAGGCAGATGACAAGGATCCGGGGTAGGGCTGCTGCTCCTTGCTCCAGCTACTCCTCGCTCCGGGGCCTTTCTGTCTCCTCCCGACCGAACAGGAAGTGGGTCCTAGAACCCAATTGGCAATCGGGTCTCAGGGCCTGCTTCCCGATTGGCCGGAAGGAAAATCAGGTACGACAATAGCGAATATTAATTTGCTATTGTCACACAACTGGGCAAACCCACCCTTTTTTGAAGCCAATTAGAGCTCTACTCATGCACTTCAAAAAAAAAGAAAAAAAAAACCCCATTGAAATCTATGCGTCTGGCGCCCTGCATGTATATTAGGGGTCAGGCACATGGATTAGGGGGGCGTCACCCCTGCTGCCCTTATGAGCGGGCCGCCACTGATCACTAGTATGACATCAGACTTGGCAGCCCATCCATAAAGCATTAATATAGCCTTATCACGTTCATATTGCTGCTTAAAAAAGTAGGCACATTTATACAGCACAGGTGTGTTACAAATGTGCTTATTGCTTCATTTGCCCTGGCACTCTATAGAAATTAAAACCTCATAAAATAAGTGAATTGGGGGGAGGGGAGTAAAACCTGGTCCACATAAACTTGCAAAGTCATGTAACCGGCCTATCCTCCAATCACATAGAATTCTCTGCAGTGTTTGACAGAAAGCATCCCATGGAATGCCCCAAACTCCACAATGCACCCTGAATTCTATGAATAAGTGCTTTTGCACATGGGCGTAGAAATGTACACAGGTGTCAGCAAGCTTCTGCTTAAAAAATGGTCCGTAGCGCATCTCCAGTCATACAGACATACATGCGTATATTTATGCATAAAGTTCAGTTGTGTACTAATGTACAGAGTCTATATTTCAGAATAACTCACTTTTGTTGCCAGTGGTTTAGACATTAATGGCTGTGTGTTGAGTTGTTTTGTGGGGACAGCAAAGTTACACTGTTCTACAAGCTGTACACTCACTACTTTACATTGTGGCAAAGTGTCATTTCTTCAGTGTTGTCACATGAAAAGATATAATAAATTACAAAAATGTGAAGGGTGTACTCACTTTTGTAAGATACTGTGTGTGTGTGTGTGTATATATATATATATATATATATATATATATATATATACACATATACATATATACACACACACACACATACATACATACATACATACATACACAGTGCTCAGCATAAATGAGTACACCCAACATATTTGTCAGGAAACCTTTACTTTCCTTTCAGAATCAACATTTGCTATGGGGCACTATACTACAAAATACTCCCACAAATGTGGGCCATTGATTGCAACCAAGATTTGTTAATTTGCACACACAAAAAAGTATTTTTTACTAACAAATTCATTTAAGACCATGTTGCAAAAAAGAATATACCCCGATGAAAATCTTAGGAGCAAAGCTAAATTTTACACAACAAAATCCTAATTAACAAGAATTCAACTACAGGTGAGTCTAATTATTCATGAAACAGGTGTCCAGCAGATAGTTCATTATAAAAGGGCATTACTTAAAGACAACCCCTTCCCATTTCATGCTGTCAGCAATGGCACCACGTGGAAGAGAAATGTCACAAGGCTTGAGAAAGAAAATATTATTTTTACACCAGAAAGGCGAAGGCTACAAGAAGATCAGCAAAGTTTTACTTATCAGTCAGAATTCTGTGGCAAAAGTGATACAAAAATTTAACAAAGATGGAACTGCAACCATCTCACAGACGTCCAGGCCTTCAACAGAGGTTAACACCTCGACAGGAGCGTCTTCTGATAAGAAGGTTGAAGAAAATCACCATGCAAGTTCACTGCAGTTAGCTAAAGTAGTAGAAAGCCAATCTTGGGTGATTATTTCCCATGGCACAATACGGTGTACACTGCAGAGGAATGGCATGCATATGTGTCATCTACGAAGGAAGCCTCTCCTAAAGCCCATGCAGAAAAAAGTCTGCCAAGAATTTACCAGGGCCCATACTGAAAAAGAAGACAACTACTGTACTCTCGATTGATGAGATCATGATAAATGTTTTTTGAACCGATAGCTTCAAAACTGAATGGCGTCGCAAGGGTGAGAAGTACAAAGAAAAATGCACGGTACCTACAGTGAAGAATAGTCTTAGCGGTGTCCTTATGTGGGGCGGCTGCATAAGAGCTGCTGGTGTCGTGGGAGCTGCATTTCATTTATGGTATCATGAATTCACAGATGTACTGCTCTATATTGAAATAGAAGATGCTACCATTAATCCCAATCCTTGGTCATTATGCACTTTTCCAACATGACAATGATCCAAAACACACATCTAAGACCACTGTTGCATTTTCTGAAGAAGAACATGGTGAAAGTGATTCAGTGGCCTCCTTAATGTCTCCAGATTTGAACCCAATTGAAGTTGAGCATCACTCTCCATCCAGCATTTAGGCTCTAAAAGAGGTCGTTCTTGAAGAATGGAAAAAGGCAGATGTTGCAACATGTCGTCAACTTGTTCATTCCATGCCTAGAAGACTTGGTGCTGGTCCTTACAAATCATGGAGCTCATACAAAATTCTAGATGTAGTCGTTTTTGTTGTGGGGTGTACTCATTTTTGCATCAATTATTTTGAGTAAAACTGAAGATTTTGCAATCCAAGTTATATTAACCCTACTTTCATGTAATGAGCTAAACAAGTGTTCTATGAAACTCTGCTTTGGCAAAATTTTGGAAATTGTCCTTGTGTTGATTGAGATATTGATTAAAATCTTACTTTTCAAAAGGGTGTACTCATTTTCACTGAGCACTGCATAATAATATACATATATATTATACACAGTATATATATTTGGACACAGGCACAATTTTAGATTTTTTTCAGGTATTTACCAAAACATATTCAAGCTATAGTTATATAATGGAAGTGGGCTGAAAGTGCACACTCTCCAGTTTAATTTGAGGAGGGTATGTACATCCAAATTGGAGGAACGGTTTAGGAATTACAGCTCTTAAGAATAGCCATCTCCACTTTTTAAAGGGACCAAAACTAATTGGACAATTGAATCAAAATCAGTTACATGGCCAGGTATGGGCTACTCCTTCGTAATTTCTTCATTAATTAATCAGATAAAAGGTCTGGAGTTGATTCCGTGTGTGAGAGTGTGGCATTTGCATTTGAAATCTATTGCTGTGAACCTACATTATGCATACAAAGAAGCTGTCCATGCATAAGCCTAAAGAATAGAAAAGCCAGATAAGACTTTGCCAAAAAAAAAAAAATCTAAAAAATCCAGACCAGTTCTTGAAAAGCATTCTTTGGACGGATAAAACTAAGATTATTCTGTACCAGAAAGATGGGAAGAAAAAAGTATGGGGAAGGCTTGGAACAGCTCATGATCCAAAGCACACAACATCATCTGTAAAATATGGTGGAGGCAGTTTGATGGCTTCCAGTAGCGCTGGGACATTGTTGTTTTTTGACGATGGGACAGAAGCAGCTGGATTAATTCTGCAGTGTTTAGAGATATACTGTCAGTCCAGATTTAGTCAAATGCAGCAAAATTGATTGGATGACGCTTCACAGTAGATGGACAATGATCCCAAACACGCCGCAAAAGCAACTCAGAAGCTTTTCAAGGAAAAGAAGTGGAATATTCTGCAATGGCTGAGTCAATCACCTGATCTCAACCCAATTGAGCATGCATTTCACTTGCTGAAGGCAAAACTAAAGGCAGAAAGACCCACAAACAAAGAACATCTAAAGACAGCTGCAGTTACAGCCTGGCAAAGCATCACAAATTAGGAAACACAGTCTTTGGTAATGTCCATGGGTTCCAAACAAAATATTAAAAATTAACATTCTATTTTGTGATTATATTTATTTGTCCAATTACATTTGAACCCCTAAAAATGGGGGGGGGGGGCTGTGTATAAAAATGGCTGCAGTTCCTAATATGTGTACTTGTTATTTATGCTCAAACTTTTGCATTAAATCTGCACTTCAAATTCATTTGGATCGTTTCATTTTAATTCTATTCTGGTGGCATACAGAGCCAAAAGTATGAAAATTGTGCCTGTGTCCAAATATATATGGACCTAACTGTATATATAATGTTTGGGGGTTCTACCTAATTTTCTAGCAAAAAAGTAGATTTTTACATTAGGATAGAATTGCCAGAATTGGCCCAGTTGGCAAGTGGTTAAAAGAGTGGATGTTCAATAAAAACTAGCAATTATTATACTTGAAAGAAAACAGTTCTCTGGGTATGGTGGTTGACAGGGGTACCACTGGTCTGTCAAATGAGTAAAGACAGATCATCAGTCTTCATTTTGTCTGTGTATGTAAAGTGGTATTTTGCTGTGGCTATGAGCGTTATCATATTTGCCTTTTTGATATAGCTGGAATGTGTGTTCACAGCTTCGACAACTTTTTGCAACAATTGTGGCATGCCAGATTAAACTATTTTTTTAAGGGTTTGCGGATTTAAATGTTCAAAGTCTATTTACACTAATATGGCTTGAGACTAAGCCTCTGATACAAATGTCTTTGAAGAATATTTTTGTAGACATTTAATTATCTGTCTGAAATGTTCTTGACTCGTAAAAGGATTAACAGGTTACAAAATGTCAGCAGTTTTGTGACATGATCTTTAAAAATTTTGCGATAAGAATGTGTTATGGGCTCACTGCTGACAATAACATTTAATACTTAGTATTTATGCACCTTTGAATGTGGAACGTTTAAAAAATTGAAAACCCCCCCCCCCCAAAAAAAACAATTTTAATAGTAGAAATAAAAGGAAGTTAGAAAATAAGCAGCCTTAGCCAATTATTAGCGTTATAATAGAATAGTATCTGTATTATTCACATCTTTTTTCAGGTTCTTAATGAAGAACTGGTATTTATCCAAAAACTAGGTGTGGTTCAATAGGTGTATATATGAATGAAAAAAAAATATATGCTATGGAACCTGTAATTTTTACAAGTGCTGACTGCCAGAAAGATAACTTAATTGTAAAACATGCATTAAAAACCTTCATGTTACAAAATAAAAAAGGACCATAAAACCACATCTAAAATCAAGTATGGCTTCCCTGCTTCTGATTACAAATGATACAACCCTTGGAAGTATTTAGACAGATGTAGTCACATGTCACTATGGGGTCAACTCTCTAACGTTTACCGCATGCCATAAGGGTATCGTGTTACTCATTTTTTCATAAATTATCGCATGTGGTAAAGTCCTATTCACAAAAAAAATTAAATAATGATTATCAGGAACTTACACCCCAAAAAAAGGTAAACACCACATAAAAAGCTCTTAAGTCCAATTCACAAATGGACCAGAGCAATAAAAAGCATGCAATATTTACCACCAGGGTTTTGCTGGCTGTATCACATTTGGTAATTGTCAAAAAACAGCCTGGGGTCAGGGGACAAATAGCTGGTTGCCAAGCAGCAGGCCGGGAAGCTGGCCACCGCGTCCTTAACAACCGATGACTAATCAGTTGTCAGCGGGCTTCCCAACAATTGACAGCACAAGGGGCGGAGTCTTCAGGTGATGTCACTGAATGCCATTTCTTATATAGCCATGGGGCGTGGCCAAACAGCAGGAGCAGACACAACAGAGGCAGACAGCAGGCAGCAGCGGACTAAGACATCCCCGGAGAGAGAAGAGGAAGAAAAGCATTCAGCTAGCATAACACAGGGAGATACTATAGGGCCAGTCAGCCTCTACTCGCGAAAGGAGAGGTAATGTTCTGATGTCACTGATGGGTTGTATTTTTAGTGCACGCTGTGACTAATGGGGAACAATGGAAGTAGCAGAATTACTACTATGCTTTTTAAGTGCTGCCACTACAGTCAATAAAATATTATCTAGATTGGAATTGAAGGTTAGTATCTCATAAATCAAGAATGCTCACTGCAAAGCAAAAAATGTAGAAGGTAATTCAGGCAAAAAAAATAAACCTGTAATGGAAATGATTGCTACAGATAAAAAAATAAAATTGCCTTGACTTCCATTTTTGACTTGAGGGGGAATGATTGTGTTCCGAGAATGGTATCATAATTTAGCAACATTCAGATCTCTTTGTGTATGTCCATAAACTAATTCGGAAAATATCTTGGTTATTCAGCTCTCATATTAGTTCAAGTTCAGATTCCCAGCCCTGATATGTGTAAACCTTCCTCAAGTTCTGTCTTAACCTTGTGGGACACTATATCTAAGGGTGTTCTTTTTGCCTTGTCATTTGTATGAACTATTTTTCTTAAAAGCCAATTTTGTACACTATGTATACAGCTGTGAATCTGACATTTACCAAGCATTTACTGCAGGTGAGTTTTCCGGATTGTGAAGGGACTTCCCATAAATATGCAGCTGTGTGGACCAGCTAGGAGCTATGGGAGGGATTTACTAAAACTGTAAGGTGCAAAATTTGGTGAGATTCTGCATAGAAACCAATCAGCTTTCAGTTTTTTTGTCAAAGCTTAATTAAAGAAGCTGAAGTTAGAAGCTGATTGGCTATCATGCACAGCTGCACCAGATTCTGAATGCTCCAGTTTTAGTAAATCTCCCCCTATGTGGCACCCATGGGCTCTACAGTGAAAATCACTGTGGATCTTGGATAGTTACATGGAAAAATTTGAGGGGCTACCTGGATCTTAAGGATAACTATGAAAAGTACTACTGTTCTTTACATGAAACAACTCAATGTGTATAAGAAGTCAATCGGGTAAACATAGCCTCCTAAATTTTCACAATGTGAATTCTTCATATCTCAGAAACCAACATAATGAGGAGAACAGCAAAAACGCTAGATTCTAGATCCCACAACCTCTCCGTCCTCTATTCCACAAGAAGACTTGGAGATGTACTTACAGTTTTCGGAAAAAATACTAAACAGCTCACTTCAAGATTTATAAATCAATCAAATCAGTTCAAAGCTACTGGAAGAAATGTATATTTATGCGTTTGGGACTCTTCTAAACTAAAGTATAAAACCTATTAAACATGACTTCAGAAGGCAAAATAGATGTTTCCTCTACAAAAAAGCATCCATTACAAAAGGATGTATAAAGCCAATCTTCAGTCCCTGACATAAGGTATAAATATGACCCCACCGCTTGTACAAAGGGTAGTTGTATTTAGATTATAGTTCAATTATACTGCCAGCCTTGTAGAAATTTCCTGTTCCATGATACATATATTATCATATGGAAAGGAATCCAGTTCAGTTCTAGAAATAAATCAATATTACCCAGAGAATATTTTCAATATACAGTACATTAGATATTGGTAAAGGTTTTTGTATTGCAGACAGTGATAATGTTTTATCACAGTAGTTCAGAGCAATACAGGAAAATTTCTGATTGATTACTGTAAACTACTGCAAATGTGCAGACCTTTATGTAAAAAAGAAAAACATAGAAACAATTATTAGTGTAGTGGATCAAATCTAAAGAATTATATCTGAATATGTGTGTAAAATATTAACTTATTACATTTCCAAGAGTTGTATGCTCCATAGTCAACAACTGCCTCCGACTCTCAAGGACAGTTCTAGGTAATGAGAATTTGCCCCTACATTTCACTTGGCCACATTTAACTTGGCAATAATCTAATATAACCATTATAAATCTTTAAAGTGGACCTTCAACATTTTTATTTTGGCAAAAGTCAAAAAAAGAGTTAGAAACTGACCTTTTTTGTGTCCACTTTGGGGACATTTTTCCTGTTGTAAAATCGAGACAGGAAATGAGGGTTAAATTATGCCTCCATTATGCTTTTAGCAGACAGGAAAAGAGTTAGTGCTACTCAGGTTTTTAGTGCTGTTTTTCCCTGCAGAAAGATCTTAGCCCATTATTAAACTAAAGAAAAAATTATATAATGGAAATGCTATCAAAATTCATACTTTGTCTAAACACACAATACAAAATCTTGAGTGCAATGCCCAACCTAAAAAATATAAACATTTATTTTAGGTTGGGGAATTGCATTCAAGATTCAACATTGTCTGTTTCAACAAAGTTTACATTTTTTATACCATTCCTTTACAATGTTTTGCTTTAGTTTATTACTCCATTGCTAGGTTTGGGATTTTGGTATTTAAACACCATATATACAATAATCTTCCACCAAAGCAAGGTGTGAGAATTTCATCTTGTCTTTGTAATAGTATTCACCCCATTTGTGACTGGTATTTTTATGGAAAAGAAAATTATGGCCAGAATTCTGGTCAGGACAACTAAACTAAAGTGTAGGCGTGTGTGTACACCCAACCATCCTTTTTCACTCTACAGCTGCCTTTAGACCTTCAAGATGTTTTAGGTTGCCTAAAGAATTTGGAATGAATGCAAAAAGATATTAGTGAAAAAAAATGCATCAATGATGAAGAATTCTACCAAAAGTAATTATGCACATTTATTTAAGGCTGATCTTTAGTTTTATCATCAATGTCATGGACATCAGCAACACGCTAATGGGCGGGTGTTGAACCAGTGAAGGCAAAATGTAAGCAGACTGAACTTGTACAGGCTCCTCTTCTCTACTGGAATTTCTTACTCTGAGATGGACAGTTCCGAATGAATGTTCACACAAATTTTTCATTATTCGGATATATCCGAATTACAATATAAACCAATTTCACTGAATGCTCCAAATAACAAATTGAAATTCGTCCGAATTTCGGACATTCGAGCTGAAATTCGAATAGAATTTTACATTGAACTCCAGTTGAATTCTAACTGTACACATATTGCTGAAATCAAAGACTGCGTGTATTCTTAGAGTATAATTTCAAAATAATGCTGTTTTTTTTAAGCCAAAGGTGATTTAAAGAGTCATTGTAATAATTTAATGATTTTTTTTGTTAGTTCACTTTGCCACATTTGAATTAGAAAAAAAAAAATCTAAAGTTTTAGATTCGATCGATTTAAATTTTATGGATTTGAACGTTTCGAATAAAAAAAAACAAAAACGGTAAATTCAAAGAACATTTGAAAAAGACATGAAACAAATTCCTTATGAAGGAATCAGCTGAGTTGAACCAAACTAAATAACTAGATTAACAAATCAAAACAAATTTTTTTGCCATACACATGTCTACTCTGAGATTTTAATGCACACTGTGAGCTTCTTGTGGGTTGCATTAGAACCTGCAGCTAGTCAGAAAGAACTTACCTCATTTCCTGGCTCAAGGACATGTAGCATCCTCTAATAATTTTCTCCTGAGTCTTAAGCCAGCCATAGATGGTTTGAATCTCGGCTTCAGCAAGGACTGGACAAGATTCGATCCATCTATGGGCAGGCTGATGCTAGCATGTTGTATTTCTAGCATGCGATTATTGCCAGCGGCTAAAGCCACAAGCAAAAATCTTTGTGTTCTCCCGGCAGGCATGGCTCCCCACACCTGGAAGAACACTATAGCTCCACTGGAGGGATTCCCCCTTGAACACTGACTGTGAATGAATTGAGCAATTTTCATTCCTGAATTCCGTGGTTGCAGGAAAGAAAATTGCATAATCTATGGCCTGTCTTACTGTCCTTGCTCTCTCCCCTATACTGCCAACCATTTATTAAGGCATATTGATATTTGCATAAGTCCCTCCAAGAGCCAGCTTGCATCCTTCAGGGCTAAAGGCTCTTGGGAGGAGTGAGGCATGGTGCTAGGATGTTTTCAGGAAGCTATGTACAGCACCCTGCCAGCGCTTCCAACCAACCAATGATCTGCTTGCAGTGCATAGAGAAGCATAGACACCCAAGGATGACATCAGTGGGTGTAAAGCTTGCCATACACTGAGTGTAATTTGATTGTTTCCGCAGGGATCAGCTGTATTTTCATCAATGTGTGGCTGTCCCTGCTTGATGGACTATGATCAAACAAGACATATTGGAAAGTTTTCTTCAATCAGCAGCTGCAGCCAGTGATCAGTGTATTTTGACAGCAGTGAGTACTGCTGTCAGAATACAATGTTCTGATAAGGGGGAATCCACCATGCTTGTGTGGATGAAGGAATCTTTTTTTTTTTTCAAGCTGGTCATGCACATTTTTTTTTTATCTTTTATTTATTCAGCCACCAAGCTGAAAAAAAAAGAAGCTTAAAATGAGGTATGTAATGAAAATGGAAAGGTTTTATTTAAAAATGCCATTAGCATGTTAATGAGGGAAGAATGGAGGAAACAGGGAGGGCAAAATATAAGCAGATTAAACTTCAGCTTCAACTAATTACCCTAAAAAGCTTGCAGTTTGCCAGAATGGAAATAACAGAATTAATTTTTCCACAATAAGTTCTAAAATTTTCATTATCATTTAACAAATGTTTGTAGTACAACCTAACAGGACCTTCATTTAGTTCAGAAGACGCTGTTTTCTTTCTGTTCCTGACTGTGAACACATATGCATGGAACTCTCTGGTACTTTAATTTGCTTTTTCAAATTTCACAGCTGTTTTCAGTTTGCTATAATTTGTACATTATGCATGATGTATTCTGGCCCAAATGTAAACTATTGAAAATATAAGCACCCCTGACATGGTTATTGAAGGAACATATGGTAGAAGAGGAAAAATAGCTTGAAGGCGCAATCCATAAATTGTACCCTAGAAACACTTGCCAAAAATGGATGAATCCATTGAGATGTCTTTGCAATCCCTGGGACATTTGTGCTGTAATGTCAGAGCTGTAAAGCTTTGCCACTCAGCAAATATAAGTAGATGCTATTTCCCTTATAAAGAGGTTTCAATAGTTGTATACCACAACTATTTTAAAAGATAAATTAATACTTGTTGGTGTTTTTTTTTTTTTTTATTATTATTTTTGCTTTCAAAATGTTTTAAGTGTATGTAATTAAAAAACTTTTTTTTTTTTTTTTCCGGATAGAGTGGAGATGGGTGAAAACCCCTGTCAGGTTTTCATCGTCGTCTGTAAGATTATTCTCTCTATTTGTCCTTTCCTCTGGGGCTGAAAAATTACGAGTTGCTACCAGAAAGTCTTCCAATGGGGACACTTGTTCTGGTGGACTCTGTGTAAGAGAAGATTTACCTCAATTTACAGAGATTTTCTCCAACTTTCTATAGTGAAACAGCGGATAGCCATGCAAGTGCTAAAGCATTCTAAACGGTCAGGTGGCTTGGGTGTACCGGATATTAAAACAATACTACAGAGCAGTGGCCCTACAGAGGATTCTTAATTGGTGGCACCACAATAAAACTAAATTGTGGGTCACCTTGGAGAAGTTCATGGCAGGTCGCAACTTATCGTATGCCCCCTGGCTGCCTGAGGAGCACAGAGGCTTGTCGGGCACAGTGTCTCCTCTGATGAACCACACCAACCGCCTATATTCGTTGGCACCTTCTGTGTCTCCATTGGCACCATTGGGAGGTTTCACCTGGTTTCCACTGGGGGAGTGCCAGCCCTTTATTGAGTCGTGGGCTGCTGATGGTAATACCACTTGCAGTAAATTTATAGCAGATGGGAAACTCTTACCTTTGGAGACCCTAAGAGGGCGACATGGTGGCTTCCTCATGGACTTCTGGTGGTATAAGCAGCTCTATAATGTCTTCTCAACACAGAGGGGCTCAATACGGGCAGTGTCTACCCTTACCCAGTTTGAAAGTATGTTTATTGCTGAGGAACCAGTATCTCATATGATTTCAGAGTTGTACCAGTTGCTTACCTCAGCTTCTCCCACAACCAAACCAGCTTATAATAGGGAATGGGAGTGCGATTTAGAGAGCAAATTCTCTGAGGGTCAATTAATACACCTGTATTAGTTAACCCACTCTAGCTCCATTGACTCGAAGACCCAAGAGAATAATTATAAAATTTTGACTCGTGGTATCGTGTCCCGGCTGCTTTGGTGCACATCTACCCTTCTGTCTCCGACCTTGTTGGCGAGGTTGTGGCCAACGGGGCACGCTCTTGCATATATGGTAGGAGTGCTCAGCAATTCAAGCTTTCTGGGTGGATGTTAAAACTCAGATCCAGCAAACTCTGAACATTGATCTCCCTCTATCACCACTTCACTTCCTCCTCCATGTGTGCTCTATTCCGCTTTGCCAATATAAAAGATGTGCTTTACCGCATCTTTTAATTGCTGCTAAATGAGTAATACCTATATATTGGAGGCAGGTACAGGTTCCTGGCTGAGAAGAATGGGTTAAGAGGGTAAATGATATCACGGAGGCAGAGGAGTGGATAGTGATCTGCAGGGGTAATTCGGAAAGATTCTGTACGACTTGGGTGGCCCAGCAAGAGCATGTATTCAGATTTTGTTCCATCCAGCCTTGATGTTGCCCTCCTGAAGTTAGAAGACCCTAGCTTTGGATTACCCACCTGATCTCTGAATAGAGACCTGTTCATTCATCTCTCCATGTAAGGTATTACATAACAAATTTTCTTCTCTGCATAAAAGTCCATGCCGGTGTGAGTGGTCTCAAGCTTTTAACCAGGTACAAGCAGACATCCAATTCTACCCAACTCCCCTGTTTTTCTTCCATTTTTTGGTTTGTTTATTACCTGTATTGCACTGGTAAGATAATAGGTGCTAGGGGGAATAATGCTTACTTGACATAGATAATTCAATATGAATGTCCCGGTGACACCTGGCACCTGATGGACCGTACTATGGGCACCAGGGTAAACATCCAGAGTGGTGCTCCCATTCTGGGGTTCGTCGACTGTCTTTATGACTATTAAGAGGGTCAAGGTGGCCTCCTTATCCTGCTGGGTCGGCCCTTGACCAACATCGTTATTTGCAAGGTCGATGCTAGTATAAATGTTAGTATCCAGTTATATTATGTACATTAAGGAAATAATCCAGTCTTTTTTTAAAGCAATCTACTGAGCTGGCCAGAACCAGCTTTTGAGGAAGTCTATTTCTCACAGCTCTTACTTGAAGAAACCTTTCTGTATTTGGAGATTAAATCTCTTTTCCTCCAGAAGTAAAAAGTGCCCCCCTTGCTGTCTGTGATGACCTTAAAGTGAATAACTCAACACCAAGTTCACTATATGGACCATATATATATTTATACATGCTGATCATATTCCCCCCTCTAAATCTCCTCTTCTCAAGAGAATAAATTCTGTACCTCTAATCTTTCCTCAGCTGATCTCCTCCATGCCTCTTATCAGTTTGGTTGCCCTTCTTTGCACTTTCTCCAGTTCCCCGATATCTTTTTCTTTATCGTACATCACGGGACATAGAGCACCATAGTAATTACTATGTGGGTTATAGGCAACCTTCAGGTGATGGACACTTCACACCCTAAAAAGGAAGTTTCCTCCCTATATAACCCCTCCTATACCAGGAACACCTCAGTTTTTTCGCCAGTGTCTAAGGTGTTGGTCACGAGTGAAGATGTGCTCTGAAGAGCTCCACTGGAGGGATCCTTGCTGGATTTAAACAGCCTCCATAGACCAGATCTTACCAAAGTGCCACTGAGGCTAAGATGGATGGTACCAGGGCCTCCTATACGAAGCACAAGCTTTTGCCTATAAGGCCTCTCCTTGCAGGGCTGGACCCCGGGACCCAGGACTTTTTGGTCATGCTTACATTACCTAAAGATTTTCCTGGCGGGGTGCTAATACAGGTCCAAGGGATTGGAACCCCGATAAAAAGGGACTGGTCCTTAAAGGTTTGCTAACGCAGCCCGCCGTGATGGGTGAAGTTTGGATCTGTCTGTTACAGCAGTATCCTGCAGCGAGGATAAGGTAAGAGAAGAAGCCTAGGAACTGTAAAAAGTCCACCTATGGTTGTTTCTTCCATGAGTAAAATGTTGTCATGCCTCAAAGTCTCCACTAGAGTGAGTAAATGCACATACCTTGGTACGTTGCTTCTCAGACAGCTCAGTGTCCAGCTAAAACAGCTGTCCAGCCCTTGTCCATACTTGATTTTCATGAGGACAGAGCCTTCCCTTCTACAGGTCTGCACTGGCAGACCCGAACGCCGTCCACGTGGACTGCTGTTGATTTGAAACAAGAGAGGGGGGGCGGTTTAGTGGCGAGGGGGGCGTGGCGCTATGTGCGGGACATAGCATCCACAAGAGCACACGGCGCAGGCGCTGGGGATGCCGATCAGAGCTCGCACCTGAGGCATTTAAAACGGACGCTTCTCATTTAACAGAAGATCTCTATCAGATGCAACTGAAGAGATGGAGGTCTGACCCACAGAACGCTGGGGCACATAAGGGATGCATGTAGGCATTTCCAGTACAGGAAATACATTTTTACTCAGCACCAAGCTGAACTTTATAGCGGCATTGTATTGCTAGACTATTGCTCAGCAAATAGTGCATTTGCTTAGTGCCTCTTCTTTTGTGCTTAACACTATGACTTCCAAAAAAGACACAACAAAGAAGGTACCAAAAATTCCACCCCCAGGCGCTGGGAACTCCAGTCGTGCCTCCACATTGTCATTCTCTCCTGAAATACCAGATATGGCAAGCCAGGGTGAGTCATTGGAACCAATTAGTGGTGCAGCTGCTTCTCACATTTCAGCCCTTGTATACATGACTGAAGATGCATTTTCCTCCGCCCTGCAGGGCCTAGAAGGAAGATTAGCGGCTTTAATTGCATTCTCCATCCTAAAGGATAGAAAGCATGCTAGATCCCCCTCCCCCACCTCAGACCCTTTACAAGGGAACAGTGGGTGCAGAATGAGGTGTTACCCTCAGGTGATCAGGAGGAAGAACAAACTAATTAACTAACTAACCTCTGCGGAGGAAACAACGGTAGATGAACCCTTTTCAGCCTCACAATCTGAGGAATTGCTGGTACAATCTCTTACGGAGATGGTTCGTTCCACTTTCTTGCTACCACTAATGGATTCTGCTGAAAGTTCGGTTTCTTCCTTGGGTTCATTAAAATACCCACAGTTTTTGCATGCGTTTCCTGTCCATGCATTACTAGAAAAGCTTATTTATGCTGAATGGGATCACCCGGATAAGCATTTTCTCCCTCCAAAGAGATTCTCAGTTCTCTATCCCATGGAGGAGAAAGTCACCAAAAAATGGAATGTACCAGCAGTTGACGCTGCGATTTCCAGGTGAATAAAAGTCTAACTTGTCCAGTAGACAATGTAGACAATGCACAAATGCTTAAGGATCAAACAGATAAAAGGTTGGAATTCCTGTTAAAGTCCTCTTTTTTTTCTTTGGCAGGTGCCACTACTCAGCCTGCAGTCGCTGCAATAGGCATCTGTCAATCCCTAAAGGACCAATTCAGACAGGCCCTTAAAGAGGTTCCTGTATAGCAAGCCCGGGATTTAAGTTTTTATATCACATATGTATTGTTTATTATTATTTTTTCATATGCATATACAAATAATTTTTATTTCTCATATTTACACCTATATAGGTAGCATTCTAGGTATTTAGTGTTTCATTGTACACTTATTATATAGATGCAGACACATATTTTTCCTCTCTACACAAATGCACTTTATATATGTACCGTATATACTCGAGTAGAAGTCGAATTTTTCAGCACATTTTTTTGTGCTGAAAGTGCCCCCCTCGACTTATACTTGAGTCAAGCACTTTTCTGCAGCAAAAAAATTCATTTTCCGAACCGATTTTGGGGCCCCGTATCTCAGGGCCACTTGGTGCTAGAAACCCCAAATTTGGTATGCAAACCCAGGGGACCTAGTACCACAACATATACAAAGCTGAAGTTCCTAGCACTAAGTGGCCCCGAGATACGGGGCCCCAAAATCGGTTCGGAAAATGTCATTCTCTGCTGCAGAAAAGTGCTTGACATTTTCTGAACCGATTTTGGGGCCCCATATCTCAGGGCCACTTGGTGCTAGAAACCCCAAATTTGGTGTACAAACCCAGTGGAACTGGTACCATAACATATCCAAAGCTGAAGTTCCTAGCACCAAGTGGCCCTGAGATACAGGGGCCCCAAATCTGTTTCAGAAAATGTCATTCTCTGCTGCAGAAAAGTGCTTGACATTTTCTGAACTGATTTTTGGGGCCCTGTATCTCGGGGCCACTTGGTGCTAGAAACCCCAGCTTGGAAATTTTGTGGTGCTAGTTCCACTGGGTTTGCACACCAAATTTGGGGTTCTTAGCACTAAGTGGCCCCGAGATACGGGGCCCCAAATTCGGTCAACTGTGTCTATCTGCAGCAATGTCATTTCGGGACCCTTTGGGTTCAGAGACCCCAAATTTTGGCTGCAGCTAGGGGGCATCTAGGAACCCTTAACTACCGAGTTTGAAGTTCAGGGGACCTATGGCTGCAAATGGGCACAGTGAGGCATGCAAATGGGCACAGTGATGCTGCAAATGGGCATTGTTGACCCTCTTTTCCACTTACAGTAGCTGTGCATTTCTCACCCTCGTCTTATACTCGGATCAATAAGTTTTTCCCATTTTTTTGTGTTAAATTAGGGCCTCGACTTATACTCAGAACGACTTATACTCGAGTATATACGGTATATGTCTTTAATGATGTATTTATTGAATGTATATGAATGAGTAACATTAAACAATAATAATCACAATTTTTTTGATAGCACTATACATGCACATTCATTCAGCACTTATAGTTATATAAAATGTACTATTTCATTTATCAGGTTCAATTTAAGTTAATTCACCTGGATACACATATGTGCCCCTATACTCAACCACACGATTTGTTATTAACCAAATGTCATTTAAATAATTGATTAGTTTTAATTACTCACATGTTTAATATGCACTAGTATGTATTTGTAGCAAAGTTTTGTGGTTGTATAGCTATGACTAAGCACTGTTGAGTGTGAAACAGGTCAGATTTTTTATCCTGTACCCTGCTGTGGTTTGTACTTTTGTTATTTCGCACAATAAAGACGTTTTTATTGGAGTGTGCTGTCCAGACCTTCACTCTTCTAATTGACACATGCGTAGGATTCCGTGGTTAAAAAATTGGTCAGCCAAAGCACCATGCAAAAGGCTTCTGACTGGTTTTCCTTTTCATGAGGCTAAAACGGCTATTTGGGGATGATTTGGACAAATACATCCAAATGATTTCTAGTGGAAAAAGTACTCTTTTGCCAGTCAAAAGAAAGTATAAATGCCCTTCATTTAAGTGGACTCTCTCTTGCACCAGGGGCATCCGCCTCTAAGCAGTGGCGACGTCCTCCACCGTAAGACTCTAGAGGAAAGCCTCAGGGTCAGGCCCAGGCACAAAAGAAGTCCTGAGGGCGGAAACCTGCAAAGCAGAGTTCTAAAGCCTCATTATGAAGGCCCCCCTCCTCGCCAGAGTGGGGGGAAGACTTTTTGCAATACTCAGAAGTCTGGCAAGAGGAAATTCAGGACAGATGAGTCATCTCCACGGTGTCTCTAGGATACAAACTAGAATTTCGTGAGTTTCCGCCTACGGCCACATCACCCTGACAGCGCCCAATCTCGTCTGATCTCGGAGGCTAAGCAGGGTTGGGCCTGGTTAGTACCTGGATGGGAGACCACCTGGGAATACCAGGTGCTGTAACCGTCTCGCTTTCTGAGGTCAAACTTTGGGGTTTCATTCAAACCTCTTTACGGTACCAAAACCGAATGGAGATGTCAGACGCATCCTAGATCTAAAAAAATCGAAATCAGTTCCTGAAGATCTGCTCCTTTCACATGGAGTCGATCAGGTCAGTGGTTTCTATCCTACAAGAAGGAGAACTTCTGGCGTCTATCGACATCAGGGATGCATATCTGCATGTCCCTATATTTCCCACTCACCAAGGGTTTCTGCGGTTCAAGGTAGAACAGCAGCATTTTCAGTTTGTAGCCTTGCCCTTCGGGCTAGCTACAGCACCCTGGGTGTTTACAAAAGTTCTGGCACTACCTCTAGGCAGGTTAAGGGCATGGGGCATAACAGTCTTGGCGTACCTAGACAATCTATTGTTAACAGACCAGTCGGTGGTCCATTTGGAGCAAAGCGTGCGCATTGTAGCCAAATATCTGAAAAATCTGGGTTGAATTCTCAAATTAGAGAAGTCTTACTTAAAACCACTAGAAAGGCTGGAGTACTTGGGTCTGATCATAGACACAGCCCAGGTGCAGATGGTCAGGTCGAAAAGAGATTCCTCCATTCACCTTTGCATGGGGTTTTTGGGAAAGATGGTGGCTTCATTCGAAGCGGTTCCCTATGCCCAGTTCCATTCGGGACTGTTGCAAAACAGTATCCTGTCTGCTTGGAACAAAATGGTTCAAGCTCTAGATTTGCCAATGCGGCTGTCCCCAAAGGTGTTCCTGAGCCTCAGTTGGTGCTCGGTATCCAGGAATCTGCAGAAGGAAAAAAACCTTCATACCAGTTACCTGGAAAGTGGTAGCGAAAGATGCCAACCTTTCAGGTTGGGGAGCAGTACTGGAAAAGACAACTGTCCAGGCACAGTAGTCCGGAACCGAAAAAGCCTTGTCCATCAACATCCTAGAGATTCGGGCAGCGCGTTTGGCTCTGAAGCCCAGAACATTCAGGTTACGGGATTGTCCTGTCAGGATCCAATCCGACAGTGCCACAGCTGTGGCCTAAATTAATTGCCAAGGGGGCACTAAGGGTCACGCAGCTCAGAGATGGTGGACCATATTCTAGCTTGGGCGGAAAAGGATGTACCTTGCCTATCGACAGTCTTCATTCCGGGAATAGAGAATTGGCAGGCGGACTACTTGAGTCGCCGGCAGTTGTTCTCGGGGGAGTGGTCCCTTCCCCCCCGAAATCTTTCTGGCTATATGCCAAAGATGGGGGATCCCGGATGTAGATCTTTTGGCGTCCAGGTTCAACATGTAGTTGGTCAACTTTATGTCAAGGGATCCACTCGCATGCGAGACAGATGCGTGGTGACCCCATGGGGTTAGTTTTCACTGAGTCAGGCTTTTTTTCCCTATTCAGTTGCTGCCACGGCTTCTTTGTAGGATCAAGCTGGAAAGAAAGCCAGTAATTCTTGTAGCCCCAGTATGGCCCAGGAGGTCCTGGTATGCAGAAATCGTAAAGATGTCGGGGGAGGATCTATGGTCTCTTCCACTATGACCAGGCCTACTCTCATAGGGGCAGATATTCCATCCTACCTTACAAACTCCAAGTTTGACGGTTTGGCTATTGAAGCCCACATTCTGAAGAGACGTAGTCTCTCTGGGACAGTGATTTCTACCTTCATTAATGAACCCGGCTTCCAGAGTCATATATTATAGACTCTGGAGGGCTAATGTTTCCTGGTGTGAATCCTAGGGTTGGCACCCTCGGAAATATAACATAGGTAGAATTCTTGTTTTTTCTACAAGTACAAATGAAGCTGGCCTTGAGTACTATTAAGGGCCAAGTCTCAGCTTTATCGCTCTCATTTTAAAGACCGCTTGCTTCGCATTCTTTGGTCCCGGGTTTTTATACAAGGGTTAATGCGGCTTATTCCGCCAGTTAGACCACCCTTGAACCCTTTTGACTTGAACTTAGTTTTTTGCCGGTATTGCAAAAACAGCCCTTTGAACCATTACAGCATATTCCCTTGGTCCTTCTGACAAGGGAAATCGTGTTTTGGGTTGCTAGACCCTCTGAAAAGGGCATTGGAGTTGGCTGCTGTTTTCTGTAAAGAAGCCATATTTAATTATTAAGGCGAGATATTGTCCTACCATCATTTTTTTCCAAAACCAGGTTCTAGGGTAGGCTCACCTATCGAGAGGGCGTTCCGCTCCATGCTGTGAACAAACCGTACGGAAGGAAACAGATGCAGCCGCACGGCCGTCCATCCATCCCAACGAACAACACTATCTGGTTCATGGTGTGTGTGTAACCATACCGGGACAGTGTTCGGTACTGTCTACAGCGGCCAGTGGAGCAGCAAAACACACAGAGGCTACTGCTATCCGGCAACACATAAGGATTCCCAACCGGGCCCCGGGAGTGGTAACGTACACAGCCATCTGTATATGTAGTGCTGCTCATGCCAAGTATTGCCTGTCTCAACCGCAGGAAGGCTATGTGTAGAAGTACCTACACCACACCGGACTACTGCATATGATAGCTATATAGCTGTACACTACCCTGAATTCTGGTTACCACAACCCACTAACTTTTACATGGAAAGCCGGCGTATTTTCACCATCCACACAAATTGATGTCCCTGGACACATTCCGGCATCCCAGTCCACGGTTATTCACCCTCTCTCTTTCCCTCAGCCCCCGTCCCTTCCCTACCCACCCCATTCCCCCCCCCCCCTCATTCCGCATTTTGAGCCAACCCTCCCCCGGGGGAATTGATGTCTGTCAGCAAAACCTCATTCAGCAATTGCTGTATACTCCTCATTGTTGGTTTGCACAGACACCAATAGCTTTGACGTCCGGACGTTTGTTCTTGTATGTCCTGTTATATGTTCCCCATGTCTGTGCGTCTTTTGTTTTTGATCAATCCAGGTTTTGATCAAATTTTACTAGGGCAAGGTCATTCTATGGTTAAGCTGCTGTACAATTCTTCATGTTTTTCTACTGTGTACCAACAATAAATTTTTCATTGATTTATTATACATCCTTTCTATTGCCTTCCCAATAAGCCCCGCTGTTCTTTTGGTCCCCATCTGTCTGGGACACATTTTTTGGTCTAGGGTAGAGAACTCACTACATTGTCTTGATGTAGTGAGAGCGGTCAAGGTCTATTAAAAGACGATGGCTCAGGTCTGAAAGACTGATGTTTTATTATGCTGCCAGAGGGTCCTAGGAAGGGATAGGCAGCATCAAAATCCACTATTGCTAAGTGGATTTGGCAAGTCATAATTCAGGCCTAAATGGTAAAAAGGTAAGATTTCACCTTTTCATGTCAAAGCGCACTCTACTAGAGCAGTTAATGCTTCTGGGGCAGTGCATCATCAAACCTCCATGGCTCAGATCTGCAAGGCTGCAACTTGGTCTGCAGTCCATACATTCACCAGATTTCATCAAGTGGATGTAAAAAAGGGCATGAGGATATTGCCTTTGGGCACAGTGTGCTGTAGGCAGCAGTATAGGTCCTCAAGTCTATTGGCGCCCTACGGGTTGTGTCTCAATCCCCTCAAATAGCATTGCTACGGGACGTCCCACATAGTAATTACTATGGTGCTCTGTGTCCCATGATGTACGATAAAGAAAATAGGATTTTTATAACAGCTTACCTGTAAAATCCTTTTCTTGGAGTACATCACGGGACACAGAGGTACCTCTACTCTTCTTCTGGGGTATATGTATATTGCTGTGCTACAAAAACTGAGGTGTTCCCGGTATGGGAGGGGTTATATAGGGAGGCAACTTCCTGTTTAGGGTGTGCCAGTGTCCATCACCTGAAGGTGGCCTATAACCCACATAGTAATTACTATGGTACTCTGTGTCCCGTGATGTACTCCAAAAAAAGGATTTTACAGGTAAGCTGTTACAAAAATCCTATTTTTGTGAACTGGTGCCCAATACTGAACTGCATATTCCAGATGAGGTCTTACTAATGATTTGTACAGGGGCAAAATGATCTCTCTCTCTGTAGTCTATACCTCTCTTAATACAAGAAATTACTTTGCTCGCTTTGGAAACGGCAGCTTGGCATTGCATGCTATTATTAAGCTTATGATCTACCAAAACCCCAAGATCCTTCTCCACTATGGATTCCCCCAGTTGTACTCCCCCTAGTATGTATTATGCATGCATATTCTTAGTCCCCAAGTGTATAACTTTACATTTATGAACAATTTAAGAAAATGCACACATAGGTAAGAATAAAAACAAATAAAAAACCGCGCTAAAGTGAGTCCAATAAGGTCTGTGATAATAAACAGTCTATGACGTTGAACAATGAACTCCAAAATCCTTCTGTATGGTAAGTTGAAGAAAATGAAGTAACTGTGTGGTGAACTGCTTACCAGATGTAAGCCAAAAACAGGCAGGTGGCTTAAAACCCAGCCCGGGCCTTTAGGAGCACTTCAAGTGAACTGAATCCTTTGCGCTCGGACGGCAGAGCAAATCCACATAGAGTTAAATCAAAAACAAGAAACCATAGTGTGATACTGACATAACATATTTCATCAAAGAAAAGAGGGGGTGCGTTCACACAAATAATCATAAACCAAAAAAATCATGCAGGTACCCTGGGAGTGTAAGACCACTCTGGGAAGCCAAAAATGTGTAAAGCATGCAATAGGGGATGTCCTTATGTCTACTATAAGTAGCCACCGATTACCATACAGCTAAAGGAACACCCAGTGCCCAGGTATGTGGGGCCGCTTACCAGATAGTGAACCAGTGAGGGCATCAAATAGTAGGAGTACACCTTGTATGTGATCTGGGGTAAGGATAAAAAGAACCTACAGGGGTTCCTGCTCACCAGAAGGACGACCAAAGATAGCCTGAACCGGAGCACTGGCAGAGTGTCTCGATCCCGTCTTGGCAGGTACTTCCCGGGCTCGATGGGTATGTATATTAGAGAGGAGAAGCAGCCTTGGAGATGAGAGCCCAGCATGCTGGGCTCTCATCTCCAAGGCTGCTTCTCCTCTCTAATATACATACCCATCGAGCCCGGGAAGTACCTGCCAAGACGGGATCGAGACACTCTGCCAGTGCTCCGGTTCAGGCTATCTTTGGTCGTCCTTCTGGTGAGCAGGAACCCCTGTAGGTTCTTTTTATCCTTACCCCAGATCACATACAAGGTGTACTCCTACTATTTGATGCCCTCACTGGTTCACTATCTGGTAAGCGGCCCCACATACCTGGGCACTGGGTGTTCCTTTAGCTGTATGGTAATCGGTGGCTACTTATAGTAGACATAAGGACATCCCCTATTGCATGCTTTACACATTTTTGGCTTCCCAGAGTGGTCTTACACTCCCAGGGTACCTGCATGATTTTTTTGGTTTATGATTATTTGTGTGAACGCACCCCCTCTTTTCTTTGATGAAATATGTTATGTCAGTATCACACTATGGTTTCTTGTTTTTGATTTAACTCTATGTGGATTTGCTCTGCCGTCCGAGCGCAAAGGATTCAGTTCACTTGAAGTGCTCCTAAAGGCCCGGGCTGGGTTTTAAGCCACCTGCCTGTTTTTGGCTTACATCTGGTAAGCAGTTCACCACACAGTTACTTCATTTTCTTCAACTTACCATACAGAAGGATTTTGGAGTTCATTGTTCAACGTCATAGACTGTTTATTATCACAGACCTTATTGGACTCACTTTAGCGCGGTTTTTTATTTGTTTATATTTTGTTGGTGGGCCCCACTTATAACTGCTGCTTCTTAGGATTTTGGCTGATACCTGCATATGGTGTCTTCTCACGTTTTATTCATTTTCACTGTTATCACTAGAGATTTAAATTCTAATTTTTAATTTTTAGTTTAATCCAACCAAGCGCAATTTTTGTTGTTTCTTATAGGTAAGAATAAGGTCAGACATATTGAAAAGTAGTCCTGAGATATGAAGTACATCAGCCCATGTTTGTGTAAATAAATTAACCAGTATTAGCTGCCCATAAAAGTGATGGGACAATGGGAAAAGGTAGGAAGTGGGTCAGCCTTCTGCACAGGAACTGTCAAACATACTGCGTTACAGTATTTTCAACACTAGACCTCCCATTAAAAAAAAAAAAACATGCTGCACAACGGATTTTAAAAGTGCATTTCTACTTACAATTTTTTTGGCGGTGCTGCTGCAAAGTCCCTCAAATACCCGTTGAGTCTGCAAGTGAAGTCCACCTAAGCAGGTTCTTGAGATAATATGACAACAATGCTGCACTGCTCCTGAATTCTGAGCAGAGTTGCCACCCATGTGTAGGCAACTTGCATTACTGTGGCATGTAAAATGTTACAGGGGTACGGCTAAGCATCCGGCCAAGCCTAGTCCGGCCTACTGCTATCTGGTTTGACAATACTGCCGCTGTTGCCTGAACCCTCCCACTGTGAGCTGCAGTGCCTGTGAGAGGTGTTGAATGGGACACAAATAAAGGAAGATTTGACTCAGAGAAGCTAAAAGAGTTTTTTTTTTTTTTTACTTTAGGAGATTTGGGCATCATGATGTAATTGGATTTGATACTTGTTGACATAGCCAAAAAACAAATCTTAGTGCCCATAAGACTTTTTGGAGGTAATCATACACACAAAATAGTATGTATTAGGCTGGGTTCACATATATGCGGGTCCGGTTTTGGTGCAGAGTCCGGTGCGGTTTCATATCAGCGTTTCAGGAGTGATTCAGTTGAGAATTTGACACTGAAATCGCACCTGAACCGGACTGAAAATCGCACAGGTCCCTTTTAAAATTTGCACCGCAACTGGCCCGAATATATGTGTACCAACTCCATTGAAAGCATTCACATTCACATCTGATTCACATATATGTGAACCCAGCCTAAATGATATACTTTATTCAAAATATAAAAACATATACAGTATAGAGTTAAAAACTTATTTTGCACCAAAGACTGATTTACAATTTTACACACATAATTACATAATCAAAAAGGTCTCTTCAAACAGATGTACTGTACATCAATAGATTTGCCAATTAGAGAGATGGCCAAGTTGCATTACAAATCTCACCTCGTCTCCTGAACAATACTTTACTTCCTGAATTGTTGTTCGTGAAATGCATTGAGATTTGTGATGCAACTTATCCATCTAATTGGCAAATCTATTAATGGATGTTTGTTTGAAGAGATCTTTTTGATAATGTGATTATATGTAGAAAATTGTAAATCAGTCTTTGGTGCAAAATAGGTTTTAATTCTATATATGTTTTTATATGTTGAATACAGTGAATCATTAATACATCCTATTTTAGGTGTCTGTCCCATGGGCACTAAGATTTTTTTATTTTATTTTTTTAAAGTAATAAGGGATGGAGTTATACAAGCCTATGTACTAGACCCAATTATATTATCCTACAGGTGCCTGCACTTATATTTTAACGATTTTACATTTTTCGCACACATTAAAATCTGTATTTTTGTTTTGAAAACGTGTTAAAACCCTCAAAGTATTACATATTTTCATATTTTCTTTTTTTAACTAGAGGCCCTGTAGAAAAAAAAAGTTGCATTTTTTTTCATATTGCATGATATTTGTGCAACTGCTTATCAAATCTATAATTTCAGGGAAAAATACACAAAAATGGATTTAAGACACACAAACACAATACCATCCCTATTTTTTGGACAAAATAAAAGATGAGGCGATGTTAAATAAACAGATACCTAAAATGTTAGGCGTCAAAACTGTGTCTACTTGCAAAACAGCAAAAAACTATGGCACACAATTAATATGTGACGATTTAAATGCCTGTACAGATTATCGATCTAGAATTTACCATAAATGCCAACACTCAGGATTATTTCTCTCACTCTGGCATGCATAGCTGTACCCAATATGTGTTGTGCAACTGTAGATTACATACATGTACATGCCCCTATGCGCGCATTTGCATTCCTATATGTATGCACCGGGCACAGCAAGGGTGCTTTAAAAAAGGTTTTAATTTTTATACAATTATATTTCAAATTTTTTTAACACTTTTTATATTTTTTGATTTCAATATTGCTATTACAAGGGGAATAACAACCCCCTATATGATAGCATCGGGCATAAACTTGTCTCTCCTGCCCTCTATTCTAGCCGTTTGAGCACAGACTGTGCTAAATCCACTGAACACCTGCCTTTGAAGCTGGGATTTAGACAGCTCTGAAAATGGAAGTGTTTACAGTCGAGTGCTTCTATGTTCAGACTTTGCAGAAGACAATGGGGAATGGTGGTCCGGAGGGTGGGGGGTATGGAGAAGATTTGAACAGCAACTTGCAAGTCTGGTAAAAGTGATCACTTTTAGTACATAGCTGGGAGTTTGATAAACAAAAAAGAAACAAGCTCATGGCCAATGCGGGACACATCATTAGCACGCATTAATGCATCTCTGTATTCATTGACTCCATAAAAAAAACTTTTTTTCAGTATGTCTGGTATTGTCTCACTGTATACAGTTTTCTTTGGAAATCTATTTTGTTAATCTGTTGCAAGTACCTGGATATCCTGCACGTTCTAATACTAAGCCACTGCTTCTCAATTAGCAGCAGTGATGTCAGCCTGCCATGTAAGCTTCTCCAGTTGCCCATTGGACTGCCCATCATGTAGGCAGCCCATGGTCAGATGAAGGAACACACAAAGCAGGCTGACAACGCTATGATAGTGGCTTCATTTTGGCAATCTTCACCAGGAAGTGTTGTTACTGGAAGGATATCCAGGCAAGAAACTTTGCAAAAGATTCACAAAATACTATTCAATAAAGAAAAATGTATACAGTGAAGCATGCATACTGAACAATAGGTTAAGGGTTTACATATACTTCAAGGGTATATTTAAATGCAAGTAGTGTAAGTACCTAAATTTGACCTTGTATCTACTTATTGCAATGTACTATACAGCAGTAGTTACACTGGGAGAAGGCTAAGAAGAAGAAGGAGCCAATTACTTGTGTTTCCCTGATCATGTGCTAACAAAGCAACTGTTGATAGGAGGATAAATGATTCGCTAATCAGTCTGCTGTTTTTCCTGTCTAGTCACAAGCTTGGGGAGGGATATCAAATTGCAAATGTTACCTGAAACAGAAAACAATCAGGCCTTCTGCCCTGACAAAAAAAGGTGCCAAGTGGAAGATCTGTGAAAATCTCTTGACTGGGTGGACAGAGACACATAACCTTTGTCAGGTAAAACAGTTCCCTTGAGTCCATCCCCTTGCACATGATGCCAATATATGAATGCTGGAACTTCCTGGCACAAAGGTAATGCCAACAAAACAGGACTGTGGTCTGTATAGTGTGCTTGCTTACATGCAAAAAAAATACTTCTAGCTCCCACAAAGTTAAATAATATAGGGGAGGTGTGGTTTATCTGTGTGTATGCGCAGAAAATGCCAACTAGTTTTTTTTTTTTTGTATATCTAAATGCAGTGCTATGGAAATTTACATATTTACATGTCTGTGTGTACAGGCACACTGAAAGCAATGGGGCTGCATTCAGATCAGACGAAAAAAAGTGGGTTGATGAAATAAACAAAATAATCACAAATATTCAGACACACTGATCATTCTTATAAGCAGTTCAAACTCTAAAATCTAAATGCTTACTGTATATATGCCATTTAGAAAGAAAGATCTTAGTGATGTTGACATTCTCCTCGGACATAACCCCTGCATTCCTCAGTGATGGGGATTCATGCACTGATGGTCATGACTTACATTTCTCCTGTTGGAAGGCTGAGGTACTTTCTCACTTCAAAGTATTAATGATCTATGAGGGTCAAGCTCGTGTCTTTTGCCCTATGAAATGGTGATGGAATCTTCCGGCTTGTTGGAGCAGCTGGAGATTTTTGGCATGCTTTCAGAATTATCATACAGACTGTCCTGAAATTTGTTGTGACAATATCACTAGTAGCAGAGGATAGTCAGCTTTATATGGGTACTTTAAATTAAACCTACAATACGTTTAAAAAACCCTAGTTAACAAAGACAGTATATATTGTATATTAAAAAAAAAAATCCTTGGACTCATTCACTCATTCATACGTGCAGCCAGGGTGTTTTCATGCCCCCCCCCCCCCCCCCCGAAGAGAGACATGCAGCTGCTCATGGTTTTACAAATTCTGCTACAAGTTAAACAGCATGTGGGGCAGCATGGTGGGCGTTACTGCTGCCAAAGTATAACATGCAAGTTCACAAGGGCCGCAATTGCCCCACTACAGCGCCGTGGTGGTGGGGCATTTACAGGGTTAAATCAGGCAGCGTGGAGACGACTTAGGTTGCATAGTTTATAAGGTTGAAAAAAGACACAAGTCCACCCAGTTCAGCCCATAGTCCTGTATATTCTGCTTCTCCTGAGGAAGACATCTAAAAAATTTTTGAAGTCATTAATACTCTCAGCTAGTACAACTTCCTGGGGGTGGGAGTTTCACAGTTTTACTGCCCTAACAGTAAAGACTCCTTTCTACATTCTAAGGGTAAACCTCTTTTTCTATCCCCAAATAGTGGCCCCTTCAAGAACCGTAGAGTAAACTGTTTATTACAGTTACGGGAGTCACCTTTGATATATTTGCACATTGTAATCATATCCCCTCTCAAGCAACTCTTCTCCAGAGTGAATAACTGTTATTATGCATTACATTCATTTTATTTATTTTGCAGTCCTTCACTGAACTCTTTCTAACTTAATGTCTTTCCTAAGCATTAGTGACCAAAACGGAGCTATATATTCAAGATGAGGGTGAACCAGTGTTTGTAAAGACATACAATTATTGATCTCTTGAATGTAAGCCCTTTTTAATGCTTGAGAGTACTTTGCTAGCTTTGTAAACTGTGACTTGGCATTTTATGGGGTCCTATTTTCCCTATTCATTTCAAATTGTATGCCAGGAAAGATTAGAACATGATGAGTGGAAACAATCCAATGTGGGCAGAAACACCCAAATCTCCAAGAGGGGGAAAAACAGAGCCATGTATTATAGAGATCTTGCAACTGGTGTCCCCAGAAGGTATAAAAAGCCAGCAGACTTCAACTATAACAGATATAATCCTTATTCCACAGGCTAATCCTTTAGGGCAAAGGTGTCTAATCTTTCTAAACAAAAGATTGGTTTACTGTCCTTTAGACTTCAGGGGGGATTGGACTGTGGCCAGTGGAAGTAGTAAATGCACCGCGTCAGTGAGGGTAAACAATGCTCCATTAGTCGGAGGAATAATTTCCAATTATTGGTATCAGTGGGAGGAATAATGTTCCATTATTGGTGACAGTGGGGGGACTTATGCTCCATCGTTGGTGTCAGAGTGAGGAATAGTGTCCCAAGTGCTGGATAAGGGCAAGCAAAGGGGTGCAGCTTGGAGGCCACTGCTTTAAGACAACCAACTGTTGGCAAACAAAAGAAAAAAATGCATTAATCTTTAAACATATCACAGTTGTTTTGTGCCAGAGGTATGAAAGATCTAGAATGGTCTGCATGGACAAAGAAAATATATGTTATGGGGTATCAGAGGTGAATCTGGTGGCTTTCATTTCAAATGGTGTTCAACTTTAAATCCAAACGCAAAGCAAATAAAAAAACACACCCTTGACTCCAATTATGCATTTATTAAGAGATTAATAAATGTATTTTAAATACAACTAGTACAACCACCTACTTTTTTATGTATAATAGCTGCTTGTAATTTCATGCACAGAAAGACTCAGGATGGGAAAAGGCACTCTAATCAGGGTTTTACAGACAGCTGTCAATCTACTGTGGCTATACTTACATGGGAGAGGACAACAGTACTGAGTAGCCCATGCTGAAACATTGCATTCTCCAAATTACAGCAGTCTGTATGCACTGCAGCAAGTTATATACTCCATACCTCTGTATGCTGTGCTGTACATGACATATTCTGGACTGCTAAACTCTGTACATTGTGTATACTGATGCACACTGTATGCAGCTTTCTATGTTACTACCATACAGTCAACCACTATGCTTTGTACATTTTGCTTTACCTTAGTTGGGACCCCTGTGCTTTGTATGCTGTGCTTTATCCCTTTCATTACTTAGAACCCCCAAACATTATATATATATTTTTAGCAGAGAATCTAGAGAATAAAATGGAGATTGTTGCAATATTTTATATCACACGGTATTTGTGCAGCAGTGTTTTAAACGCAAATTTTTGGGAAAAGGGACACTTTCATGAATTTAAAAAAATCCAAACAGTAAAGTTACCCCAATTTTTTTCTATAATGTGAAAGATGATGTTACGCCGAGTAAATAGATACCAAACATGTCACGCTTTATAATTGCACGCACTCGTGGAATGGCGACAAACTACGGTACCTAAGAATTTCCATAGGCGACGCTTTAAATTTTTTTTTACGGTTACCAGGTTAGAGTTACAGAGGAGGTCTAGTGCTAGAATTATTGCTCTTGCTCTGACGATCGCGGTGATACCTCACATTTGTGATTTGAACACCATTTACATATGCGGGTGCGACTTCCGTATGCGTTTTCTTTGCTGCGCGAGCTCGCGGGGACGGGGGCCCTTTAAAAAAAAAATGTTTTCTTATTTATTTTTATATTTATAAATTGTGTTAAAAAAAAAAAAAAAATGATGACTTTTATTGCTGTCACAAGGAATGTAAACATCCCTTGTGACAATAATAGGTTGTGACAGGTACTCTTTATGGAGGGATCGGGGGTCTAAAAGACCCCCGATCCCTCCTTTGCACTTCAAAGTATTCAGATCACCGAAAACGGCGATTCTGAATACTGTGTATTTTTTTAAAACCGGCGCCATTGGCAGCCGAGTAAACGGGAAGTGACGTCATGACGTCGCTTCCGTGTTTACGATTAGGAGGTTGGAACAAAGCCACTCACGGCTTCGTTCCAGCCTGCCACTGGAGGCGGCCGATTGGTCATCGATGGAACGGGAGGCCCGGTAAGAGTGGCGGGAGGGGGGGACTTCCCCTCCCGCTCCTCCGGTATAACAGCCGAGCGGCTTTTAGCCACATCGGTTGTTATACTCGGATAGTCGATCGCCCGCTCTAAACAACGGTACCGGGATGGTGCCTGCAGCTGCGGGCATCATCCCGGTATAACCCCGGAAAGCCAAGTACGCACATCTGCGTACGCTCGGCGGGAAGGGGTTATACTACATACTTTTCACCATCGCAATCTATATGCTGTGCTATACCCTATGTACTCCAGACTGTTGCACTTTGTACAATGTGCTTTACACAACATTCTCCTGGTCCTTAAATGTTGTTTATGACCACAGAAACAATTTTTATGAATTCTTAATTTTATTCACTTCAAACACATTTGCTAATCTGTCTGGTATAAGATCTCCTGAATTTCAGTGATCTCTAACAGACGGCCACTACTATGTGTTGTAGAGAGGTTGTTCTCTGGCCATGATTGACTTCATTTTCGCCAACACAGAAGTAAAGTCACAAGTGGGGGGTAATTGACTGCAGTTTTTTTTTTCCAGCCGTATCCAAGGAAACTAGAATTTGTACTCCATATCTGACTCCACATGATAGAACAGCAACTGCAAATCTTCTAAGATGCTGCACAAGGATAAATTGGAACTCACTTAGAAATAGCATTTTTACACCAAAAACACCTTTGAAAACCATGCTGTCTGTGTCTTTGTACAGGCCCACATCAGAGCTGTAATCATAGCACACAAATACACAAAAAAACATACTGCATTTGGCACAGTCATTAGAGGCACATTAGAAAAACATTGATCTATGTGATTTATCACTAGGATATAAAGTAACAACATTCATACGCAGTTTATGTAAAATCAGCAGTAGTCTGCTAATAAAACAAGTACAAACCTATTTGAAGACACTTTGTTTAACTTTGATTCTAGCACTCCTGAACAGTTCAAATAGCATTACAGATTACAGATGGATCAATAAAGATTTAGAAATGAGGTTTTGGAGATTTGCGTATGTGTACAGTATGGTCTATTGGAAGTATTAAAGACCCTGGAGGATGTAAGGAGTACATACAATAATATTATTACTGTAAAATAGCCTTTTTCAACCAGGGTGCCTTCAGGGGTGCCTTGGCAAAATGCCTAGAAATTACCCAAAAACTTCTATACAAGCCAGGGGCTGGATCAAGTTTGCCTTTTAGTTACATAAAGCCACAGGTTTTCATTGTGCACTATTATAACCTTCTAGCCTCCAGCATTGTAACAATCAATGATGTCATAGGTTGAAAAGAAGGATGTCGGGGCACCTGTGCCACCTGCACAGCATGTTAGTTTGCCCTTCTCCATCAGCATTGGGGTCACATTAGCTTAGTGAGGGAGAGAAACTGAGGGAGAAGAGAAACACTGGAAAACTAGTCAGTACCAGTGTGCAAAGGTGTGTTTGCATTGGAAGAACAAATCCTCTAACGTTGGGTGGCTAGCGTGTATGGATGTTTCCGTGTTATGTAAAACTATTGGTTTACCCAGGCATTTTTCTCCCTAAATCCCCAAATCCCCTGAATGTTTCTTTTTTTATATATATTTTGAGAAATACAGGCAGATACCTATTCATCATGCCATACCATCAGGGAGGCATGTGACTGGCCCCAAATCAGCTTTACAAAGACCACGGAAATAGCAGGGAGGGAGGGGGAGAGAGGGAGATACAGGCATGCTGCACAGAGAGCCAGATGACGGAAGGATGTAAACCACACTATCGTGGATCAGCAGCCATGATCAGCGTTGTCAGTTTCCAAACAGGATACAGTAACAGACAGGATCAACCAGGTATTGTACAACATGGAAAAGACTACATAACATAGTGGGATTACTATGCAGTTTATTACGGCTTAAAGAGACAGGAACGTTTTTTTTTTTTAGGTTTACAAACACGTTAATTTGCCAGTGCCGGCAGCGAGTCAAGATGATTCCCCCAAACTCGCTGCCGGCACTGGGTAGATACAGTTCATTGAGGGAACCATGAATGCAAACATGTACTGTGACATACTGAAGCAGAGCATGATCCCCTCCCTTCAGAGACTGGGCCGCGGGGCAGTAATCCAACATGATAAGACTCCAAACACACCTCCAAGATGACCACTGCCTTGCTAAAGAGGTAATGGCAGAGCACTTGCTGCCATAACTGCAGAGCTGGCCGTCTGCGCATCCTCTCCGCCCCCCCCCCCATTGCTGCTGACAAGAGAAAGTCAGCTGACAGGCTGACAGCCAACAGCGTGAAGGGGGAGGAGCTTTCTGCTGAGCAGAGACCCCATGATGAAAGAGGGATCACTATAGGTGTGGCTGACACTGAAAGTAAGTGTCAGCGCCACTAATCCCATTCTTCACCACCCCTGCCTGTGTCTAACCTCCCTACCACCCCCTGCCTGTGTCTAACCCCCTCCCTACCACCCCTGCCTGTGTCTGACCCCCTCTCTACCACCCCTGCATGTGTCTAACCCCCTCCCTACCACCCCTGCCTGTGTCTCCCTACCATCCCTACCTGTGTATATCCCAGTCCCTACCACCCCTGCCTGTGTCTAACCCCCTCCCTATCTCCCCTGCCTGTGTCTAACCCCCTCCCTACCACCCTTGCCTGTGTCTATCCCAGTCCCTACCACCCCTGCCTGTGTCTCCCTACCACCCCTGCCTGTGTCTATCCCAGTCCCTACTACCCCTGCCTGTGTCTAACCTCCCTACCACCCCTGCCTGTGTCTAACCCTCTCCCTATCTCCCCTGCCTGTGTCTAACCCCCACCCTACCACCCCTGCTTGTGTCTAACCCCCCTACGTGTCTAACCCCCTTCCTATCACCCCTGCCTGTGTCTAACCCCCCTACCACCCCTGCCTGTGTCTAACCCCCTCCCTACCACCCCTGCCTGTCTAATCCCTCTCTACCAGCCCTGCCTGTGTCTAACCCCCCTACCACCCCTGCCTGTGTCTAACCCCCTCCCTACCACCCCTGCCTGTGTCTAACCCCTCCTTACCACCCCTGCCTGTGTCTAACCCTCTCTCTACCACCCCTGTGTCTAAACCCCCCTACCACCCTCTCCTGTGTCTAAACCCCACCACCCCTGCCTGTGTCTAAACCCCCCTACCACCCCTGCCTGTGTCTAAACCCCCCTATCACCCCTGCCTGTGTCTAAACCCCCCTACCACCTCTGCCTGTGTCTAAACCCCCACCCCCAACCACCGCCGCCTCTGTCTGAACCCAACCAGCACTGTTGCGTGTAAATCTGACTTCCTGATAAATTTAATTTTAGTTTTAATTGTCATGATATAAAATAATGAAAGTGGGGGCCATTTGGTGGACGTGATTTTGTTTTTGAGCCGGCCCTGGGTCATGGACTGGCCAAGCATGTCGTCATGGAGGAGTGGAAGAGGACTGCAGTGGCAACCTGTGAAGCTCTGGCGAACTCCATACCCAAGAGGGTTAAAGGGTAAGTTCACCTTTGTACACTTTTTTTTTTTTTTATAAATTCCAGCTCCCCTATACACCAATATAACATTCATGTACTTTTTTTGCAAAAAGCTTTCCATTAAATTTACAGTCACTTACTTTTCTTGTCTTAATCCACATTTCTAGATGTTTCAATTAGTAATGTATTTCTTCCTTACAGACTTTAGGTCATGACACAGGAAGGAGTTGACCAGCTGATCTCATTAGCACAAACCCTGCATCATCCACCCACCCATTCCCAGGTGCACTTTTTATTAATGAAATGCAATCAATGATCATCCTTCTCACTAAATACACAATCAGATTGCATAGTGTATGGTCATCTTTATACATCTAAAATTACTAGTTGCGCTTTCAGTGCCATTAATTGTTAACGGCACACCAAACACAAGTAAACATTAATTTTGTCATGTGAAAAAAACGAGGGGCAAATGCTGCAAAACACTCAGTAAAAAAAACACACAACCCACAAAACACCAAAATGTCCCATTAACCACATGTAGTGCAGACAACTGAAATCAATAGGCTGCCCTATGCGTGTCACAGGAAAAACAAGACAAAATGTGCGCTCCCACTATGCTAGACGTGAATGGGGCCTGAAAGTGAAATTGGTGCAGTAACACAAGAACAATGTGGCTCCATTTATATATTTGCATTTCCTTGCATTTCAAAAATGCACTGCACCAAAAAACCACAGTAAAAAACGCACCAAGCTCCACTCTAAAAAAAAAAAAAAGTTCTGAAGCTTCTTTGGGGTGATTGCTGTGTGTAGGGCAGCCCATTCAGGTGGATGGGCTGCCCTATGTGTGATGAGTGAAAATGCTTCAAAATGCCTCCCCCCCGGCTAAAAAAATAAATAAAAACGCATGTGGGAATGAAAGTTCCCGCTATGCAGAGTTGTGAACGGGGCAAGTGTTTCTGTTCACTTCCTCCTATGTACTTGTATAAATATGGCCATACACTATGCAATCTGATTGTGTATGTAGTGAGAAGGGTGATCACTGATTGATTGCATTTCATTTAAAAAACGTGCACCTGGGAATGGGTGGGTAGATGATGTAGTGTGTGTGCCAATGAGGTCAGCTAGTCAACTCCTTCCTGTGTCATGAGCTACAGTCTGTAAGGAAGAAAGACATTACTAATGGAAACGTCTGGAACCATGGATTAGGACAAGAAAAGTAAGTGACTGTAGATTTAATGGAAAGCTTTGATTTTTTTGCAAAAAAAGTACATGAATGCTATATTGGTGCATAGGGGAGCTGGAATTTAGAAAAGAAAAAAGTGTACAAAAAGGTGAACTTACCCTTTAAGGTAGTGCTTGAAAATGATGGTGGCCACACAAAATATTGAAACTTTGGGCCCAATCTGGACATTTTCACTTAGGGGTGTACTCACTTTTGTTGCCAGCGGTTTGGACATTAATGGCTATGTGTTGAGTTAATTTGAGGGGACAGCAAATTTACACTGTTATACAAGCTGTACACTCACTACTTTACATTGTAGCAAAGTGTAAATTCTTCAGTGTTGTCACACGAAAAGATATAATAATATTTAATATGTGGGGGGTACTCAGTTTTGTGAGATACGTTATATATATATATATATATATATATATATATATATACACATACACACACACACACAAACCTGTAGAAACATCGGAATTCCAGCAGGTGATGTTTTTTTCTCCTTGGCTTAGTGACAGCCAGTGGTTCCAGGATGAAGCCCTGAGGAAATCCACAGATCCCCAGTGCAGTTGCGAAATGCTGCTGTGATGAATAACCATTCTCACAGCATTATGCTGAAGTGGCACTAGCAACTCAAATAATTCAAGTGCAACTCATCAATCAATCATTTAGTAGGGTTCTGAGTTCCTCAACACAAACCATCTTTATGGAGTTGGCTGTGTGCACAGGGCATAGTCATGCTGGATCAGTTTCCCAAACTGTTGCCACAAGGTTGGAAGAGAATTGTCTAAAATGTCTTAGTATGGTGTAGTGGCAACAGCAACCTTTGTTGAAAACACTTGAACTCAATAATTTGTCCATACTCTTTTAGCCATATGGCTAGGTGTAAATCTCAGGTGTCCACAAACTTCTGGCCATATAGTGTACAAATACCATTCAAAAGTGCATTCTGGCATTCAGAAAACTTGATACGTTGGTTGTTATATTTAGATTTGGTAGAAAGCCAAATACAGCTTATAGTGCCATTTGGTCGGTCATTTTAGCCTAAAGTGAGCTTAGCAAAAGGCTGCCTGTAGTGTCCTTCAATGAGATTACTGAACAGGAAATCACTGCGAGTAGAATAATATCCCTTTCTCATCCAGAGGCTTATTTTGGTTATATCCATTTCTCGTATGCTTCTAAACCTCTGGATGAACCTTCAGTTTAAATTAGCTACATACATTACAGGTATATCAAAACAAAAGGAGTGCAAAATCATTAGTTTGTTTTCTTTAAAATCAGCCTGAGTAAAAAAGAGTGTACTGCACAGTGGGGCCCTGCTCTCTGTGGGGGAAGCTGTGATTTCTATGCAGAGGACCAATGCATCCCCTGCCGAGTCAGAGCCAGCTCTCTCCAATCAGCACTGAGCATGAGTTTTGCCAATTAGAGTGCTAAAAGTCTGGTTCACTGGGGGCATGTCAGACCTCTGCAATGAGACCACTGCTTCCCTATTGAGACCAAGGGTCCCCCACTCTGCAGCTGCTTGCAGGGAACAGGCTTTCCTATTTAGACTGTGGCTCTTTTATGGCTTATGTTGATGGGCATTACTTTCCTGAGATTGACATGTATTTGGAATGCACCTAAAATGCAGGTCAGAAAAATCGAATTGACTTTAATTAAGCAGTACATATGGCAGTTCAAAATCTGTGTTGGCGCTGCATGACCTTGGGCTGAGATTCTTCACAACCACTTGTCCTTTTGAGGTACAATTGAACTACGGGCAAAGCAGGTTAAGTGCAGCCTTTTCTTCTCAAATGCTGCATTTTCAATTAAATTGGATTTAAACTGAGGGTTCAATTGGGCTTTAAAGCAAACCTTTCCTGCTAGTAATACAGGGCTGCAATTGCTTTCTTCCTTCTGAAAATCCTAGCTGCCCGGCTATTATATAGGCAGACCCACAAGCTTCAATATTTTCTGAGTGAGAGAGCTGGAACAAGTACAGATCAGGTAAGTCAGAAGTCCCTATCTACATGTTTCTTCTGGATAGAAACAAAAAAGATACAAGAGTGACGGCACAAAAAAACAAAACAAAAAACAACGTGGTCTATCTAGTCTGCCCCCATTTGTTTATATATATTTTTTTAAACATCCAGTGCTTCTAATGAGACTCCACCAGTAAGAAGGAACATACATAATACGACTTTCACTATTGTGTAGAAAACAGTAAAGCTGCCCATTCATTTTTTTTATTCCATCTGCACACTCGAGGTGGATGAGGAAATCTGCCCAGCTGAGCCATTTTATTTTAAAAGCGGGAAGACTTCCCTGCTGTCAGAATGCACTGATCAGCAATGCAGGCTATAACCCGCAGAGCTGATCTAGCAGCAAAAATCTGCCAGGGCAGTTGTACAGAAGTGGACCGGTAGATTGACTTCTGTACAACCACCCTGTCCATTCAGTGCCTTGCAAAAGTATTCACACCCCTTGAAATTTTCCACATTTTGTCATGTTACAACCAAAAACGTAAATTCATTTTACTGGGATTTTATCTGATAGACCAACACAAAGTGGCATAGAATTGTGAAGTGGAAGGAAAATGATAAATGGTTTTCATTTTTTTTTTTTTACAAATAAATATCTGAAAAGTGTGGCATGCATTTGTATTCAGCCCCCTTTACGCAGATACCCCTAACCAAAGTCTAGTGGAACCAATTGCCTTCGGAAGTCACCTAATTAGTAAATATGTGTGTAATTTAACCTCAGTAAAAATACAGCTGTTCTGTGAAGCCCTCAGGGGTTTGTTAGAGAACCTTAGTGGACAAACCGCATCATGAAGGTCAAGAAACATACCGGACAGGTCAAGGATAAAGTTGCAGAGAAGTTTAAGGCCCCTTTCACACTTATACGACTTGTCCCACGATTTTGTACTGCAAAATCGTATGACAAGTCATTCTCCATGATTTTCAATGACTACCATTCATATTGGCACGACTTTAAGTCGTGCCGACTTGAAAGTAGTCCCTGCACTACTTTGGTCCAACTTCTATGCGAGTTGTACTCCATAGACCTCAATGTTAAACCCTGAAGTAGCATGCAAGTCGTGCCTGAATATTATATAGACACGACTTCAGCACGACTTTGTAAGCACAAGCCTGGCCTCGCTATTCGGGAAAGGAAAACTTTTCTTTCCTTTCCCGATGAGCGACAGGCAGTGCTGACAGCTGTCTGGTATGAATCCAGAGGGGGAACGCTGCGCCAAGTTTTAAATGAAAAAACCGGCGTGGGTTCCCCCCCAGGGGCATACCAGGCCCTTAGGTCTGGTATGGATCTAAGGGGAACCCCCTACGCCGAAAAATCGGCGTGGGGCCCCCCCCAAAATCCATACCAGACCCTCATCCGAGCACGCAGCCCAGCCGGTCAGGAATGGGGGTGGGGACGAGCTAGCGGCCCCCCCCTCCTGGACCGTACCAGGCCGCATGCCCTCAACATGGGGAGGTGGGTGCTTTGGGGCATGGGGGGCACCCTGCGGGCCCCCCCACCCCAAAGCACCTTGTCCCCATGTTGATGAGGACAAGGGCCTCTTCCTGACAACCCTGGCCGTTGGTTGTCGGGGTCTGTGGGCGGGGGGCTTATCGGAATCTGGGAGCCCCCTTTAATAAGGGGGCCCCCAGATCCCGGCCCCCCACCCTATGTGAATGAGTATGGGGTACATGGTACCCCTACCCATTCACCTAGGGAAAAAAAGCATCAATAAAAAACACAGTACACAGGTTTTTAAAATAATTTATTAGGCAGCTCCGGGATCTTCTTCCGACTTCGGGGGTCCTCTTCTGACTTCGGGGGTCTCTCCGGCGTCCGCATCTTCTGCCGGCTCCACCGCTATCTTCTGGCGCTCTTTTGCCAGCGGTGGTCCGGACCTCTGGATCGTCTTCTTCCCTCTTCTCTTCCAGAGATGTTGACACGACGCTCTCTCCAGCCAGAATGGTCTCTGTGCGCTCCGCAACTGACTTATATAGGCGGTGGCCCCGCCCCCTTATGCCGTCACAGTCCCTGGGCATGCTGGGACTGTGACGTTTTAGGAGGCGTGGTCACTGGGTGAGGAGCACGCCCCCTTATGACGGCACAGTCCCAGCATGCCCCGGGGGGGGGTGCCCCCCATGCCCTAAAGCACCCACCCCCCCATGTTGAGGGCATGCGGCCTGGTACGGTCCAGGAGGGGGGGGGGCCGCTAGCTCGTCCCCACCCCCATTCCTGACCGGCCGGGCTGCGTGCTCGGATAAGGGTCTGGTATGGATTTTGGGGGGACCCCCACGCCGATTTTTCGGCGTAGGGGGTTCCTCTTACAATTCATACCAGACCTAAGGGCCTGGTATGTCCCTGGGGGGGAACCCACGCCAGTTTTTTTATTTAAAACTTGGCGTGGAGTTTCCCCTTATGATTCATACCAACTACTGTATGTTTTAATTTGTTAATGCCAAAAACGTGGCAAAGTAGTACTGCTCCCAAATCGCGGTAAAATCGCGGCAAATCGCGGTAAAATCGCGGCAAAATCGCGGTAAAATCGTGCGACTTTGAAGTCGTATAAGTGTGAAAGGGGCCTAATGCAGGGTTAGGTTATAAAAAAAATCCCAAGCTTTGAACATCTCATGGAGCACTGTCCAATCCATGATCCGAAAATGGAAAGAGTATGGCAAAACTGCAAACTTACCAAGACATGGCTGTCCACCTAAACTGACAGGCCAGGCAAGGAGAACATTCATCAGAGAAGCAGCCAAGAGGCCCATGGTGACTCTGGAGGAGCTGCAGAGATCCACAGCTCAGGTGGGAGAATCTGTCCATAGGACAACTATCAGTCGTACGCTCCACAAATCTGACCTTTATGGAAGAGAGGCAAGAAGAAAGCCATTGTTGAAAGAAATCCATAAAAAGGCTCATTTGCAGTTTGCGAGAAGCCATGTAGGGGGACAAAGCAAACATGTGGAAGAAGGTACTCTGCTCAGAGACCAAAATTTTACTTTTTGGCCTGAAAGTAAAACGCTATGTGTGGCGGGAAACTAACACTGCACATCACCATGAACTAACCATCCCCACGTGAAACATGGTGGTGGCTGCATTATGTTGACGGGTTGCTTTTCTTTAGCAGGGACATGAAAGGTGGTCAGAGTTGATGAGAAGTTCGATGGAGCCAAATACAGGGCAATCTTAGAAGAAAACCTGTAAGAGCCTGCAAAAGACTTGAGACTGGGGCAGAGGTTCACCTTCCAGCAGGACAACGACCCTAAACATACAGCCAGAGCTACAATGGAATGGTTTAGATCAGGGGTCTCCAAACTTTCTAAACAAAGGGCCGTTTTACTGTCCTTCAAATTTTAGGGGTGCCGGACTGTGGCCATTGGGAGTAGAAAAGGTTGTTTGTCTCAGTGGGAGAAATTGTGCCCCATCATTAATGTCAGTGGGAGGAATTGTGCCCCATCATTAGTGTCAGTGGGAGGAATTGTGCCCCATCATTAGTGTCAGTGGGAGGAAATGTGCCCCATTGTTGGAATCACTTGGAGGAATTGTCCCCTATCATTGGTGTCATTGAAATAAATTGTTCCCCATTGTTGGTGTCATTGGGGGGAATTGTGCCCCATCATTTGTGTCATTGTGCCCCATTATTGGTGTCATTGGGAGAAAATGTGCCCCATTGTTGGTATCATTGGGGGGGGATAGTGCCCCATCTTGGTGTAACTGGGAGAAATTGTGTCCCTTTATTGGTGTGAGTGGGGGGGATTATGTCCCATTGTTAGTATCAGTGGATGAAACATTCCCCCCAAGGGATGCATAAAAGCATGCAAAGGGCTGCATATGGCCCCCGGGCCACAGTTTGGAGACCCCTGGTTTAGATTAAAGCATATTCATGTGTTAGAATGGCCCAGTCAAAGTCCAGACCTAAATCCAATTGAGAATCTGTGGCAAAACTTAAAAATTGCGGTTCACAGACGCTCTCGATCCAATCTGACAGAGCTTAAAGTGAATATAAACCCGATTCATGAAATTTGAGCTGGGCACATATACAGTATCTCATAAACGTGAGTACATCCCTTACATTTTTGAAAATATTTTACTATATCTTTTTATGTGACAACACTGAAGAAATTACACTTTGCTACGATGTAAAGTAGTGAGTGTACAGCTTGTATAACTGTACATTTTCTGTCCCCTCAAAATAACGCAACAGACAGCCATTAATGTCTAAACCACTGGCAACAAAAGTGAGTACACCCCTTAGTGAAAATGTCCAAATTGGGCCCAATTAGCCATTTTCCCTCCCCAGTGTCATGTGACTCGTTAGTGTTACAAGGTCTCAGGTGTGAATGGGGAGCAGGTGTGTTAAATTTGGTGTTATCGCTCTCACTCTCTCATATTGGTCACTAGTAGTTCAACATAGCACCTCATGGCAAAGAACTCTCTAAGGATCTAAAAAAAAGAATTGTTGCTCTACATAAAGATGGCCTAGGCTATAAGATTGCCAAGACCCTGAAACTGAGCTGCAGCATGGTGGCCAAGAACATACAGCGGTTTAACAGGACAGGTTACATTTAGAACAGGCCTTGCCATGGTCGACCAAAGAAGTTGAGTGCACGTGCTCAGCGTCATATCCAGAGGTTGTCTTTGGGAAATGTATGAGTGCTGCCAGCATTGCTACAGAGGTTGAAGGGGTGGGGGGTCAGCCTGTCAGTGCTTGGACCATACGCTGCACACTGCATCAAATTGGTCTGCATGGCTGTCGTCCCAGAAGGAAGCCTCTTCTAAAGATGATGAACAAGAAAGCCTGCAAACAGTTTGCTGAAGACAAGCAGACTAAGGACATGGATGCATTTTTTTAAGTCGTTGATTTTGAAGGTTTAAACTTAAAGAGGAGCTCCAGTCTCCTCCCAAAAAAGTAAAAGTCAGCAGCTACAAATACTGTAACTGCTGACTCTTAATATAAAGACACCTGACCAGGGAACCAGGGATCCAGCGATGTCGGCAACCAAGCTGATTCTTTATTTAGCATCGGGTGCAGGCGCCGGGCATGTTAGGTAAGGGAAACTGACAGTGAAAACTTGTGCCTTGACAGCCGGTTTCCTACTGCGCATGTGCACTGCACTTTGTGAATGGTCCTGCAGTCCTCTGCCAAGTATGGAAGTGTTAGCGGGTACCAGGTACCCACTCCACCCAAAAAGTGCCAAATGTGGCAGTGGCAGTGGGGGGGGGGAGGGGGAGAGTGGAAACAAGCAGAGCTTCCCCTTTTGGGTGGAGCTTCATTTTAAAGTGCATGTATAGCCAGAAAAGTTTTTTTCATTTTGGGAAAGGATTAGAACCCCTGTCCATTATTTATTGATGTACAGTATCTCACAAAAGTGAGTACACCCCTCACATTTTTGTAATTTTTTAAAAATAACTTTTCATGTGACAACACTGAAGAAATGACACTTTGCTACAATGTAAAGTAGTGAGTGTACAGCTTGTTTAACAGTGTACTTTTGTGAGATACTGTATGTTTCTGTGTTGGGTACAGTAACCCTCTTTATTTTTCCTGGTGACTATTGTCAATGAGACAGAAAGTGATGAGAAATACAAGTTTAAACTTTTCACCAGAAAAAAAGGTTAGGGTAAATTTTCCAGTGGAAAATGGGACAGTAAATAAAGGTAAATATCCGCAGCGGGATGCAGATAGCAAAAAATAAACTAAGAAGGATTTTATCCTTCCCTGTTCTATCTAAAGAAAATGTAAAAAAGCTTGGCTATACATACACTTAAAAAAAGAAAAAACTTGGGAATTTCATTGGGCACATAAATCATCAACAGCTCACATTAGTAAAAACATTGGACTCCACTTGGCAGGGGAGTACAACGAACGTCACTATAATGATTTTCCTGCTGTTTTGCACCTATACTTAGAAACATTTCCCTTTATTGCACTGCTTTCCGTGATTACCTTTTCCTGCCTGTGACTCACCAGACCCGCTCAGCACAATGGGATCCCATGCGAGCTTTACATCTGGCCCTCGGCCTTTCAGTTGGAACACAACCACAATGGAGAAAGTAAAAAGCAACAAAGTAAACTTCACCAATTAAAATTGGTGATTTTCAAGCTTTATAGCACACAGGTATCTCATCCAGGCATTAGAAATTACTTCCAAATGTAATGGCTTGACTTCCAGAAATGGCACATAATAAATTACACTTTTGCTTGTGACAAAGGAAGACTGAACAGACTTGCAGTCGCTCCCTTGAACAGAGGAGAGAAGGGTTACAGCTTGTGATACCTTTTATTAGGACCATAAAAAAGATACCTGAATCCTGGAAAAACTCAAGAGCCTGTAAAGTATTACCAGGTGGCCTATTAAAAAAGTCTCATCTTTAAACAGTTTGGCTCTCAGGACAGTGTTTAAAGGAGTTTTTAGCAACTAAATATACGTAGGAATAAGAACACAACTGGGCCCTAGTCAGGAAACCTGCGAGAACCATTACATTGTTTTTGTCTAAATAGAAACTTTTACTTTTTTGGGTAAAATTATACAAAAAGATTATTACACATTATGGTGCAATGGAAGTGTATATGCTACAATTTGTATTTATTACATTCTCACTTTCTAAAGGTCACTGGAAATCAATGCTCGGATCTGCTTAAACCCCAACTTCAGCCAAAACTTGCTTTTCGGTTTTGATTAGTGCAAAGAGTTGTATCATTTCATCGGGATTTTATTGACATTTGTGTTTACTAGAGATCAAATAAGGTGGGAGATTTGCCCAGTAAAGTCACAGACAGCAGTCAAAACCTGCCCATTGGGAATATGGATATCAATAAGAGCCTGATGGAGGGTTTTCACTCTTCCACACCTTTTAAAAAAAAAAACAATATTACTAATTATATTTTACTCACCTTCTTTCTTGGTGACCACACAGGAAGGGGAAATTCTAAACAACGGTTTCAGCAACTGCATTAAAAACCTGAAAAAGGTTCTAACCCATACCCACACTTTCCAGGAAATGGTTTTGCCAGTGTAGAATCCTAGTCTAAGCTAAAATGTTTCTATAGCGGTTTATTCTTTTTGATCTCTTCATGTAAGTTAAAGTAGAACTACAATTAAAATAAAAAATGCCATATTGTATAAGAAGATTGCCACAAGCACTACACAGCCGTTTTTGTTTTTCCTGTGTCTCCCATGTAACAATTTTGTTACCTGTTGATCCTGCCAGTGGATCCATTGTTTTTCCAGTTCCTTGTACAAAGTAACCTCAAACAGCAGTGTTATTAAATTATGGACAGGGAACTAATGGACATTTAGTTTTAAATGGACTTTAGGTGAAAGACATTAAAGTCTAATGCCGCGTACACACGGTCGGACTTTTCGGCTACAAAAGTCCGACAGCCTGTCTGACAGACTTTCGACGGACTTTTGTCAGACTTTTGGTGGACTTTTGGCGGACTTGCGGCAGACTTTCTTACGCACGGACTTGCCTACATACGATTACACAAAAGTCCAACGGATTCGTACGCGATGAGGTACACCGGACTAAAATAAGGAAGTTGATAGCCAGTAGCCAATAGCTGCCCTAGCGTGGGTTTTTGTCCGTCGGACTAGCACACAGATGAGCGGATTTCTGGGTCCGGCGTAGTTACGACGTAAAGATTTGAAGCATGTTTCAAATCTAAAGTCCGTCAGATTTGAGGCTGGAAAAGTCCGCTGAAAGTCCGCTGAAAGTCCGGGGAAGCCCACACATGATCGGATTGTCAGCCAGCTTTAGTCCGTCGGACTTTTGTAGACGAAAAGACCGACCGTGTGTACGCGGCATAAGTCCAAGTCCACTAAAAACACTTTTTTTGTTCAATATTTTTAAAAATTTTTTCAGTAAAAAAAAAGTAGAAAAATACAGCCATATGATGGATTTGGACATTGCTAGTGCATGGCGTAACCAAAGCAGAGTAAGAGTAATAACAGAATGCAGTGCTGACACAGTTAACAAAGTTACGCATCTTTTCTTATGCCCCACACACGATCAGAAATTCCGTCAGAAAAACTTGGATGGTTTTTCCAATGGAATTCCACTCAAGCTTGGCTTGCATGCACACGGTCACACAAAAGTTCTCTGAATTTTTGACCGTCAAGAACGCGGTGACGTACAACACTACGACGAGCCGAGAAAATGAAGTTCAATGCTTCTGAGCATGCGTCAAATTGATTCCGAGCATGCGGGATTTTTTGCGCGTCCGAATTGCATACAAACGCATTTTCAGATGGGAACTTTTTCCGACCGAAAAATAGAGAACCTGCTCTCAATCTATTGCTGGCTGGAATTCCGCCAGCAAAAGACCGATGGAGCATACACACGGTCGGAATTTCTGACCAAAAGCTCACATCCGACTTTTGCTGGCGGAATTTCTGATCGTGTGTACGGGGCATTAGTCTGTGACAGATCAGATCATTAAGATTAAGTTGTAAAAAGCTATGGCAATAACAAATCCAGGTATGCTCCACAAGGATGCAAAATAAATACAACATTTGGTATTGTCTGAAGTTTAGAAACTCAGTTTCCAATGAACTATGGAAGCAGAATAGCAGGGGAAAAGGAAAAAACAGACAAGATTGTGTGTGGGAAGGGGAGGTGGTGGTGAAGGCAGGGCTATAAGGGATGGTGGAGAATGTTGGGACAAAATTGCTGTCCCAAATGGTGCGGCCTAGGAATCAGACCCCTGCCTGGGTTTGGTAGAGTTCATCTTGACAGAAACACTCAATGGAAGAAGGTAGGTAAGGCTCAGCCAACGGCGCCCACATTTTCAAAATTGTTGTCACAGTGCCAGTTTGTATAGCGGTAAGTTTCTCAAAGAACGTAACCTGAGAGACCCAGTGCTGCACCTCTACGAGGATATTGTGCCAGTAACCGTGTATAGCAGTTGATAAACTCTGGCCCAAAACTTTTAATCTTTGGACAGTCCCACCAAACTTGCTAAAATAAGCCATCACTGCAGCATCAGAAAAAACAGAATAAAGAGTGGGCTGAAACAAAACAAGCGACCCTCAAGGGGCCAAGGCACCAATGGAGAAGGAGTTTTTATTTGGTTTCTACAGTCACTGCATGAATCAAGCTCTTAGCCATGGTAGCCCAAATCTATCTATCTGGCAGGACAGTAACACTGAGATCAGATTCAGATTTTGACATGTAGGGAGGTGGATTTTCTGGACCAGCACCAGGAGCAGTTAATGCTTTTTAAGCATTTACAGGAACACGCTGAAGTTAGAGGCTGATTAGTAACTATGCACACCTGCACCAAATTCTGTGTGCACCAGTTTTAGAGTTTTAGTAAATCTCCCCCATTGCAGGCAAATAATGTGTCAAGTAAAGTAGTAACATACAGTATAAGGCCATTGAGAAAAAAGGAGAGAAGGGGTGGGAGAATAAAGGATGTAGGGATAGAATCCTATCCACTGTCAGGAGCCATGCGGTGGAAAGAGAAACAAAGAAAGAGCATCTTAGACCAGAATACCCTGAGCATCAATCCAACTAGACAAAATTTTATCAAACTTTTTGAGAAATTTCAATTAGTATAGATGAGTTTGTATATGGAGAGGACCTCGTTCATTGTAGTCTTCCAACCGAGAATTTATTTTCTAACGTAGAAGGCTGAGTGAAAGATAATTAAATATATATATATATATATATATATATATATATATATATATATTTATCTGTATACATCAAGGTTGTCAATAATGCCAAATAGGCATAAGAGGGTCTAGGGGCAAAGACATCTTCCCCAATTCATTTATAGTAGCAATTACTTGCATCCAGTAGAACTGAAGTCTAGGGCAGGACTATATAACACTATATAACATGAAGAAAAGTACCTGTGCCATTACAACACGGCACGTGTCTGACACCTGAGGGTAAATGGTAGACAATTTTTGTGGAGTGTAGTACACCCAACACAGGAACTTAAGGTGAATAAACCTATCTCTGGCCAATATCATAAATTGCAGCACTCATCCCAATTTGTTTTCTTCCATATATGCCTGATGATTAGACTCATGCACAATACAAAAATAGTAAATGCTGTTTTTTAACATCAGAACTGATATTAAAAAAAAAAACTGGGCACAAAAAACAATGCTTCACACATGGATAAAGATATTTATTTTCAGTCATTTCACTGTCATTTTTAAATTTCATTGGACTCGGCTGAAAGTAGCAGTATTTTTTTTTTGTGTTGAAAAGAAAAATCCTTGTCCTTGAGTATCAGCTATGTGAATTATGCCATTGTGTTTATGGTTTTTAAACTAGGAACTGATGAAAGTACATTTTAGAGAAACCCTTTTGAAAATTGAATAGCTGTGATCTGACACAGGCAACTGAACAATCTGCATTTTTATTTTACCCTTCTTATTTATAAAAAAAATAAAAAAAACATATGATATGAAACCGTATTTAGGACAGGTTCTTCACTGTATCGCAACCCCTATAGCAGTAACACGGGACACTTTGGCCTCTAGTTTGCATTTGGAATATAGGACATTTGTATTAAGGAGAAGTTAGTGTGTTTTCAGTGAGTTCACATTTTGGGATATTGTTGCAATTTTTTGGGGATATATTAAGCCCTTTCAGTTTTTTTTTGACATCTGTATCTCATCAGGGTGATTTACTGTATTTCCTGTCCCATACCCAAAACAGGAAGTGAGAGAAAATCCCTGGTTGTCACCAAAATTATTGTCCCCATTTGAAGAGCTCCCTCTATTACTCTATTCCTGTTCTGATGAAAATCCAAAATGTGGGATTTCTTTCCCTGTTGGTTATAATGGTAAATCGGACAAAATGGAGAGAGTGACATTCCCTAAGGCTCGGTCGCACTAGGACGACTTGGGATCCAACTTGTAAGCCCTCAAGTCGCCCCAAGAAGAGATTTATATTACAGTTAATGGGAGCGTCTTAATTGACACTACTGAAGTCGCTCCGACTTCAGAGCATACTCCTTGTACTACTTGGATCCGACTTCTAGGCGACTTGTACCATTCAATTCAATGGAAGTCGCCTCCAAGTCGGATCTCCATCTATACTGAAGCGACTTTACAGTTAAAAAAATTAGTTTGCCCAGGCAAACCCCTCCCTCCCAGAGAGCTCATTATTCTGTGATTGGCCACAGCCCAAGTCGCCTGTCCTGGAGGCGACTTGAAGTCGCGTTGTAAATTGATTAAAGTCGCGCTGAAGTCGCGTTGAAGTCGCCGTGCAAAGTCGCGCTGAAGTCGTGTTGCCCCTGTGTGAATCGAGCCTTATGGGGGAGCAGACAGCAATAAAAATCTGACAGGTGTTCTAATCCCTCTCCACTCTATCCGAAACTAAAAAAGTTTTGCCTTTAGATATACTTTAAAGTACACTATTTATTTTTATGTTTTTACTTTTAATAAGTTTTAGAAAAAAAACATTCCAGCAGTAGTAAATACAATTTAACTTGGTATTACATTTCTCGTTATATAAGTCATATGATAACATACAATTATAGAGTATGCAATGAAACTCTGAAGAGAATAAATTTGGAAAATAAGTGAAATATGAAAAATTAAAAATTACAAGGACACAAACAGTCATGTGGTTGGAAACCCATCTCCGCCTACCCCAAATGGGAGCTATCTGTAGACGGAGCCAAGTTTCCAAGGATTAGGGATCACGGCAAGGTGGTGTAAACCATATGACATTCAATCTTATAAGAGTTCATAGCTCACAATTCTTAAAATATTTAGTAGCTCTCGGACTGGTTAACCATTTCTGACAATTATTTTTAAATTGTATTAATAGTAGAATTTTTATATGCCAATAGCAGCTCATATTGAGATTGTGTACTCAGTCTAATGAGACATTCAACAGGTTGGGAGATTTGGTAAATTTCCACATGCTTGTAATAGTAAGCCTTGCGGCTGTTAGAGTATGTGCTACTGTTGTTCTAAAACATGGTGGGTAAATATCTATATTAATCACTAATAAGGCCATTGCTGGTGTTAGATCAGAATACCTGTAAGGTCCGCTAAGTAGGAGATTGCGTTCCAAAAACTTTATAGGTTTTTGCAGGCCCAAAGAGTGTGTTGTAGATTGCCTATTTGTTCATTACACCTCCAGCATATAGGGCAGTGATGGCGAACCTTGGCACCCCAGATGTTTCGGAACTACATTTCCCACGATGCTCTACTGCGCTGCAGAGTGCATGAGCATCATGGGAAATGTAGTTCCAAAACATCTGGGGTGCCAAGGTTCGCCATCACTGATATAAGGGATGTGGAGGGGAACATTTTTCATAACCTGTAAGGGGTCAAGTACCATATGTTTAAAGATTTTTGTGAATTTTCCCAATGTTCAATACACGATGATGCTTCACTTGTTATTGATAATGCTTTCTTTAAAGTACACTTTATATGACTTTCAAATGTTTATATGCTTGTTCTGCCACATAGGGAGTGCTTTGTTTTCAGTGAGTGGGCCATCATTAACTACCAATAATTCAAAGATACAAGTTTTTAAAGTAGTGATACACACTGGTAAGATTTACATCAAGCACGTCTTTTAATTTTTTTAAGCAGATATGTAAAAGAAAATCTATTTTAAGATGTGTATTAATATTTGCAGTTAAGCTGATAAGAGAACTAAAACCGAATGTTGTTTCAGAAAAATGACAATTACTTCTCCGAAAAAAAAAAGCCCCATAGAAGCAGAGTATTTCATTGCACTGAAATTGCTGTATGGTATGAATGAGCCTTTACGGTTTATAATGTCCCTGTGACTCTTTCAGACAGTTAACAGCTAATTGTTTGAAACAATATCCTGCTTATCCATTAGTCCAGAGTTCCTCTTTAATGCATAATTTAGTATTTGCATTATGTTTATTTCTTACCCTGGTTTGCATGAATTACATTTAACAATGCCACAGGAGGATGATGGAAACATAAAAATCATTAATGGGAAACTTTAAGGGCTTTTGGTCAGTTTAATGTTCCTATTTACAAGTTTAGAAAGTGATTTTAAAGTTTGTTCAAAATTGCAAAAGAAATGTTTAAAGTGACAGTGTCTCTTGGAAGGAAACCTGAGCTTTAGTTTGTAGGGCAAAGCTGCAGGTTTATCAATACATTTCCTTGTCACCAGAAGAACATACTCACCTTCTCATAGCTCCCCACTACTCCATTTGGACACCAAAGTAAGATATGTGAATACGTGGGGAAGCATGTGACTTGCTCCCCTTCCCACATGAAAACAATGGTGCTTGGTGATTGGCCATGTACGGTCATGTCGGGGTGGGAAGAGAAACCTCATTCCTGTATAAGCTTTAAGGCTCCATGCACACTAGCATTTTTTTAAGCTGAAAAAATGCTGGAAAAATCACCTGTATAATGTTTTTTTTTTTGTAGTAGCGTTTTAGGAGCGTATAAGAGCATTGGCATTGTATTGGCATTTTTGCAGTAAAAGGAAAAAAAAAAGGTAAAAAAATGCTATTAGTAGCGTTTAGGAGCATTTAGCAGTGTTTATGAGCGTTTCTGCTGGAAAAACGCTCCAGGAAACTCTACAGAAACTATTTTTCCTGACGCATCATGGCAGCACACACATTGGGTTGTGACTCTGCCTCCAAAACCTGATAGGACTGGTTAGCTATAAGATTTGAAAAGGAGTCCACCTTGCATTCTCCTTTTTTTCCTCACCTGGATGGATCGACTAGTTACAGCTTGGAAACCCCTTACTGATTCGCCCCAGCTAGGTTCAAGCCTCTCCTAGCTGGAAGCCCTGACTGTACAGCCTCTAAACAAGCTTTATGCAGGGAACCCCACTCTGGTGGTCTCAGGGGTATGTCCTAATTATATTTTTTTTCAAAAGCCTTAAACAGGTTTTAAAAGTGTACAGCAGTCTCCACCTCTTACCTTCAAATTCCACTCTCTACCACCTGGTAGGTCACCACTTTAGTTATAGTGAAATTCTTATTGTTATCCTGTTCAGTTTTTTCCCCCTCTGTACCTTCGTCTGGGTCCGCTGGGCCCTGTAGTCCCTTGCCTTGCCTGTCCCATCATGGCGGTCGGCTCGGTCTCACGGCAGCAGGAAATGACAGCATGAATGCCTGGATAGTCAATTGCCAGCACCCAAAACGGCGCCAAGCGCCGTGGACAGCTAGAGCGCATGCGCGGATGTGACGTCATCACAGCAGCGACGGCGGTCTATTTAAAAACCGCAATTTTGTCATTTGGGGTCGCTTGGAGGGTAGGAGAACACCCTCCACACTAATACTGCCCCAATTGTTGTTGCCTTGCTGGTCAATCACTGTCCCTACTGCTGGTAAGTCCATTCTCTCTCCCTCTCTTCCTAGCAAAAAAAAAAAAGGACTTTCTTTTTTTCTTCTCACCCTATGTTTTTATATATGTTAAAAAAAATTTTTGTTTTTCAAAATGGGGAATCTTTCTTTCTTTTCCTTTCTCCCTTTATAGACACACTCTACCTTTTCCTATGGAGGCCGCTGCCACAGCAAACCACTCACGGACCACAAGGTAAGGGGGCAACATAATGGGTAAGTAATGAAGAGGAGAAAAGAGAGCACTGCCACTAATACCACCTTATATTGGTAGTTCCGGCAGGTCATCAAGGTCATCGCATTCTAAAAGAAAAGAGCGTTTACCTTCAAGACACTCTCATTTTCGAAGGAGTCATTCTAGATCCTCCCACCATAGAGATTCAACATCTTCCCGTCAACCGTGAGATGAGCAGTGTATCCGCCCTGCGGCCAATACATGCTGGGTCTGTGGAGCGCAAGCACTATCTGGCAAACTAGTATGCCAAACATGCTTAGAAGAGGCAACCCGCGACAAGGAAGCTGACGCAGTGCAGGCATCCAACATAATAAGAGAAACCATAAAGGAATCTATCCTGCAGGTAGCAACATCCGAATCAGTTGGACAATCCACCCCGGCCTCAACTCCTTACGATCCCCAGGACCAAGAGGATTCACCAGAGGAGGAGGAGGGTCTAGTACCCACTTCCTTCGACTTCGCATTAATAGACCCTTTCGCGAGAGCAGTAAAGGAGGCGATCGGATGGGAGGAAGAAAAGGACGCTCCTTGCAAACTAAGGAAATACTTTCCTAACCTAAAAAGAGATCCCGAAACCTTTCCCTTTATCGATGAGCTCGAAGAGTTAATAAAAGATGAGTGGCAAAAGCCAGATAAAAAATCCGGGCTAAATAATAGGCTAGCCAAGCTTTACCCACTGAGGGAACCAAAGGTAAACCCTCTCATCGCAGCACCTGTGGTCGATTCATCACTAATGCGCCTGGCGCATCATGTAACATTACCAATTGAAGATGCCGTCACCTTTAGAGACATAATGGACCGCAAGATAGACCTCGATCTTAAAAAAGCCTATTCAGCGGCAGGAGGGGCCTGCAGGCCGGCAGTTACACTAGCTGCAGTCGGTAGGGCCATCTCTAGCTGGGCGTCTAACATCGAAAAATTATTACTAGAAGCAGCAGAGCGGGAAAAGATCACATCTGCTTTACAGGAACTCAGCCTGGCGGGAGACTTCGTGGCAAAGTCCAGTTGGTGTAGAATCCCATACGACGGAACAAACCTATTCGGGCCTAAACTAGATTCTGCAATCTCGAAAGTAACTGGGGGTAAATCGGGCCTCATTCCCTCAGATAGGAGACCCAAACAGCAAAAAAACCCACCCTTCAGACGACATCTGCCCGAAAGATATCGAGAAGCAAGGTCTTATAGGCCAGGTAAACAATTTAAGCGAAATTGGCAAAACCCACAACCAGCCTTTGTGAGGGTGAAGAAGCCCAAAAACCCCAACTCAGGGGATCAACAAAAGTCGTTTTGATGGCACGCAAGCCCAAATCACAATAGTAGGTGCGAGGTTGAGGCTGTTTGCTCACGTATGGATACACTCTATAAGAGACCCCTGGACGATTTCCACCATCCAGGAGGGCCACAAATGGACATTCAAGCACAAGCCGCCCAGAGAGTTCTACAGAGTTAGCAGACTACCGTCTTCCCTTCCGAAACAAAAGCTTCTAATCAAGTATATTCTAGAATTACTACAAAAACAGGCAATCGTAGAGGTTCCACGGGAACAGGAAGGCACAGGAGTCTATTCTCCTCTTTGTCTAGTAACAAAAAAGACAGGAGACTTGAGACCGGTACTCGATCTAAAAAGTCTCAACGAAACGATTCTAGTCGAATCATTCAAAATGGAGAGCCTGCAATCAGTACTGCTAGCAATAGGAGCAAAGGATTGGATGCTATCGGTCGATTTGTCCGACGCCTACTTACATATTCCCGTACACCAAACCTTCCAAAAATATCTACGCTTCACAATAGGTTGCCAACATTTTCAGTTTCAAAGCCTCCCATTTGGAATATCAACAGCCCCCAGAACCTTTACGAAAGTCCTGCTACCGATAATAGCACAGCTGAGGGAGAAAGGACTGAGAGTCCTACATTATCTCGACGACATACTGCTACTAGCCGACAGCCGTCAAACTCTGCTTCTACATCAAACAATATTAATTTCCACACTCCAACAGTTTGGCTGGATAATAAATTGGAAAAAGAGCAACCTGATTCCGGCACAAAGAATCATTTTTTTGGGAGCCGAGATAGACACCAATTCCAACACGGTTGGTCTTCCTCAAGCGAAAATAGATCCGCTAGTACAGAAAATAAAGAAACTCCTGGCAGCAGAATACTTATCAGCCAGAACGTGTCTAAGCATCCTGGGTTCAGTGTCTTCCACCTTCTTAATGGTCCAGTGGGCGCAGTGGAATTCAAGAACATTCCAGAATTCATTCCTAAAACAGTGGAACGGGTCATCAATGAACCAGCAGATCAGGATCAATCCAGCAGTAAAGAAGTCGGCATGGTGGTGGACCCGAATCAGCAATCTCTCATGCAGCCGTCCCATAATACCGCCACTACCAGAAATAATCACCACGGATGCCAGTCTACAGGGGTGGGGAGCACATTATCAGCATCAAGGGGCACAGGGCCGTTGGTCCTTTCACCCGCAAGGGATAGTTTCAAACATTCTGGAACTCAGAGCCGCCTGGAAAGCTCTACTAACATTCGGACCACTCCTTACAGGAAGAAACGTTCTCCTACGCATTGACAACACAGTGGCTGTGAATTACGTTCACAGACAGGGAGGCACCCGGAGCAACACACTCATGGAAGAAGTTCGCCCTATAATCGAATGGGCTCAAGTTCATCTGACAGATCTAAAGGCAATCTACGTCCCGGCAGTACAGAACCAACTCGCAGACGACCTGAGCTGAATATTTATATCAAACAACGAGTGGTCTCTCAACCCTCAAGTATTCGCTCTGCTCACTCGCAAATGGGGAATCCCCCATATGGATTTGGCAGCAACTCCACAGAACAACAAATGCCCTTGGTTCCTATCGAGAGCCACCTATCCAACGGCGGCAGGGATCGACTGTCTCCATCACCCATGGAGTTTCCACTTGGGATATGTCTTTCCTCCGATTCCCCTAATAGCCAGATTTCTGGCCAGACTGAGGAGATCAACGTCCATAGTCATAGCGGTATTGCCGTTCTGGCCGAGAAGGCCATGGTTTGCAACCATCCTGCAACTAAACACAGAAGACCCGTTTCCGCTCCCAGTAACCCCAGATTTGCTCTCACAAGGCCCATTCCTTCACCCAGCACCGGATCGACTACACCTAACGGCCTGAAGGTTGAAAGGGAGAGGCTACTAGACTAGAAGGATGCTCACTTAGAGTAGTGAATACACTCCAACAGGCAAGGAAAGGGACAACAAACAACACGTATAGCACAATCTGGGAAAAATTCACCGAATTTTCACAACAGCAGTCTTGGAGCCCACTCTCTCCTTCAGTCTCTCAAATCCTAGAATTTCTACAACTAGGACTGGAGAAGGGACTAGCTTCAAGCACTCTTAAAGTCCAGGTCTCTGCACTGTCCGCAATGACGGGAACCAAATGGGCCCTGGATCCGCTCATAATCCAATTCCAGAAAGCATGCCTGAAAATAAGGCCACCAAGAAAACCAACCTTTCTGACCTGGGACCTATCGATTGTACTAGAAGCTCTGTCTAGAGAACCCTTCTTCCCTCTGGAATCAGTATCCTTATGGGATCTAACATTTAAATTATCTTTCCTGATAGCAATAACATCTGCCAAAAGAGTCTCAGAGTTACAGGCGCTACTAATCAAAGAACCGCATCTGGTCTTCTACCAGGATAGAGTCGTCCTCAGACCATCAGATCAATTTATACCTAAGGTAGCGTCTGCCTTCCACTTCAACTCGGAGATCAATCTCCCAGTTTTTCTTACTAGTGAAGGGAACCCACATCCATTGGACGTTAAATCGGTGATCTCCACCTACCTAGAAACTACCAAACAATTCAGAAAGACTGACAACCTTCTAGTCATACCACATGGCCCAAGAAAAGGCCAGGCAGCTTCCTCGAGAACAATAGCATCTTGGTTAGTGAGAATCATCAAAAGAGCGTACCAAATTCAGCTACTCCCAATACCGGACAGATTAAAAGCCCACTCGACTAGAGCGGTAGCGACCTCCTGGGCAGCATACTGTAGAGTGTCCTCAGAAACCATTTGCAAGGCAGCAACTTGGTCTTCCAGAAACACTTTCATTTCACACTACAGAATAGACCTGGCTCAATTAACTACGGTTGAGTTCGGGAGATCAATCATTCAAACTAATTCTTCTATACCCTGTACTTGAGCAAATAAAAATCTTTTGAAAGCACCCACCCATTTAGCGAGTTATTTCCCAATGTGTGTGCTGCCATGATGCATCAGGAAAACGGAAAATTGTATACATACCTTCCGTAATTTTCCTTTCCTGACGCATCCCATGGCAGCACACAGAACCCACCATTCTAAGGTGATAGTTACTGAGAATGCAAGGTGGACTCCTCTTCAAATCTTATAGCTAACCAGTTCTATCAGGTTGTGGAGGCGGAGTCACAACCCAATGTGTGTGCTGCCATGGGATGCGTCAGGAAAGGAAAATTACGGAAGGTATGTATACAATTTTCCGATTTTTTTCTGCTCCTAGACATTAAAGCCCAAAAAATGCTAATAGCCTAAAGTAGTGTGCATGGACATAGGATAACACCAACTGCTCCTAGGAGCTTAAAAAAACCACCAATGTGCATGGAGCCTTAGGCTTCATGCAAACTATAAGCTTAGAAAAAATGCCAGAAAAACGCTGGATGAAAAATGCTGATAACAGCATTTGTGTGCTAGCGTCTAGTAGCATTTTAGTAGCTTTTGGAAGCTTAGGAGCATTTAGAAGCATTAGCAGTTTATTGGCATTTTTGAAGTACATGAAAAAAAAAAGAGGCAGTTAGGAGCATTCAGCATATTTTTCTGCTGGAAAAACGCTCCAAGAAACTCTACAAACACATTTTTTTTTCTGAAGCTCAAAAAATGCTAATGGACTAAAGTAGTGTGCATGGTCACATAGGATAATACTATTTAGCTTCTGGGAGCAGAAAAAAAATGCCAGTGTGCATGGAGCCTAAGGCTGGGTTCACACATATGCGGTGCCAATTGCAGCTTTGGTTTCCCGGCGAAGATAAAAATGATCCATACAGCTGTTCCTATCTATTGTAGCTGCAGATCAGCTGACCAGGGAGAGGGTGGGAGGTGTTGGAGGAGGAGGAGAGAATTCCTGTTCAGAACGGAACACATCTGCGAATCAGATGTGTTCCCATTGAAGATTATGTACCTGCAATTCGCACCGCACTGCCTAGAAAACGCACACGATTTTTGTGCAATGCGGAGTGCGGATGCCAAGCACACGTCAACCACCCATTGAAAAGAACATATTTTCAAATGTTCTGCGAATTGGATGCTGTGTAAGACGCATCCAATTTGCATATGTGTGAACCCAGCCTAAATCATGACTTGGAATTTGCACAGGGCTTCCTTCTTTTGCTTATGATGAGGGGAATGAAAGGAATGGGAAAATGTGTTATTGCAATGCACTGGCAATGTACAAGTTCAGTTTTATTTTTATAATTTGACTTGAGTGTACCTATAATAATATTGTAAATTAAATCTATAAAGTCAATATATTTTTATCAACATCCAAACCCACTAATAGCATTGTTTGCTAACTTTGGGGAAAAAAAACAGCTGACCTCTTAGTACACACATCAAAGTTAAATCTAAGTTTAGTAAATAAAACTTGAGTATTTGAGATTAAACTAGAACTATGCTGTAATCTTCACTGTTTCGTTAAGACCTCCACCCTGATACACACTGAGTTCATAAAGATGGTAACCTATTTGATCACATCTGAGGTCACTTTTGGGATTAAGTAAAATAGGTCATCTGGGAGTGGCATATAGGTCACTTTCTCCACCCTACACAGATGGGTAATACTAGCATCAGGAAGATCTCATTATATAATGGATACATCACAGCAAAGGAAACACAAATTACACTTCACTTTCATGACAATGTAAACAAAGAGATGAAAATTTCGACTGCGCCATGTGACAGTGACTCAAAGAAAGATTGTATTTCACTGATGCAATTGTATTTTGATACAGTGGATTTTCCATTGTGCTTAGCTTAACAATACAATATACAGAGTGTATATATATATATACACGCACACACACACACGAGGTGTGCCTAAAAAGTTCTGCTAATGGTTCGGCAACATTGGCCAGATGCGCACGCGTGCACATGTCTTTATCCATGTCTTTGTGGACCTTGCTTTGTTCACTGGTGCGCAGTCATCTTGGAACAGGAAGGGGCAATCCCCAAACTGTTCCCACTTAGGAGCATGAAATTGTCCAAAATGTCTTGGTATGCTGACGCCTTAAGAGTTCCCTTCACTAGAACTAAGGGGCCAAGCCCAACCCCTGAAAAAACAACCCTACACCATAATCCCCCCCCCCCCAAATGATTTGGACCAGTGCACAAAGTAAGGTCCATAAAGAAATAGATGAGCGAGTTTGGGGTGGAGGAACTTGACTGGCCTGCACAGAGTCCTGACCTCAACCCGATAGAACACCTTTGGAATTAATTAAAGCACAGACTGCGAGCCAGGCCTTCTCATCCACATCAGTGCCTGATCTCACAAATGCGCTTCTGGAAGAATAGTCAAACATTCCCATAGACCAGGGGTCTCAAACTGGCGGCCCTCCAGCTGTTGTGAAACTACAAGTCCCATGAGGCATTGCAAGGCTGCCAGTTACAAGCATGACAGGAAGAGGAATGATGGGACTTGTAGTTCTGCAACAGCTGGAGGGCTGCCAGTTTGAGACCCCTGCCATAGACACACTCCTAAACCTTGTGGACAGCCTTCCCTGAAGAGTTGAAGCTGTTATAGCTGCAAAGGGTGGGCCAACTCAATATTGAACCCTACAGACTAAGACTGGGATGCCAGTTTATGTGCGTGTAAAGGCAGGTGTCACAATACTTTTGGTAATATAGTGTGTGTGTGTGTGTATATATATATATATATATATATATATATATATATATATATATATATACACACTGTATATATACACATTATATATATATATACACACACACACACACACACAATATATATGCATTGTAGGGATGACATTAAGGCTTCATGTACATGGGACGTTTCTCAACCTCTCCTAGCAGCGTTTACAAGCCGCGTTTAGCTGCGTTTGCGTTCAGGAGCGTTTACTAAAGATAACCTCAGGAGACCCTCCCAAATGATTAGAAAGCACTGAAAACAAGTATTTATTACCTATTTCAGCCATTCTGTGAGAGAACAGTGTGAGTAGCAGCTGAGAAAGCAGTGTGCTTGTAGCTAGCTGTTATTTTTTGGTTGGTTTGTTAATATGGATCCCATGATGAGCATGTGTGAGGAAATGCTCCTGATGTTGCTTTTGCTGAGGCTCCAAAGAAAATTGCGTGAGAGGACCAGAGTTCATCGCTACTGGACACATCTATTGATGGCTCAACGCATGTCCACAGGATACTTTCCTCTATATGTTGCACCATTCTCCTCCCAGCAGGGGGAGAGCTAAGGCCAAGCAAGCCTATAGATCTCTATGCAGATTTCTGAGACTCCTAGGAGTTGTAGTTTGAGACTGGAGCCATATAATAGGACACAGACTCCTTACACTACAGATCCCAATAGGCACTATGCAGTAGGAGGAGTGGAGGGATATTTTTTTATTAAAGTGCCTGGGAAAGTTCTACCTCTCGTCTTTGAGGGAAATTAGAGAGACAGTGCCTCTGTCTGGATATTCGCCTGCCAGCGAGGACCATATCAGCAGAGATCTGAGCCTGAGACTGGGAGTGAGGACACCTGGGGGGCAGCACAGCACCGCCCTTATTACATACCTCCCAACTTTTTGAGATGGGAACGAGGGATGCCCATTAGCAAAATGATGTAGGCATAGGACACACCCTTTACCACACCCCCTAAAAGGAGAACTATACAAAAACAAGATTAGTTAAACCCACAAGTGCTTTTTTTTACCACTACTATTCCTTTATACTGGCTTTTGAAATTTACAAATGCAGCAATTTAGAATTTGGATGAAAGGTTTAGCACTGTGAAACCATTTTTGAAAGATATATAGTGCATATTATATACACTCTTATAGATCTGACCAAAATGAGGGACACATGAGGAGGAAAGAAGGACAGAGGGACTTTGTAACAAATCAGGGACAGTTGGGAGCTATATAGCACCTGCACCGCTGCCACAGAGAAACTGGAGCTTCCACTTACCCTCTGCTTCCCACCACTGATCACCAAAGGTTTTTGGGGAGAGACCACTGAGAGCAAGACATCATAACCCATTCCATACCACACCCATACTGCACTCTATACCACACTTATTTCAAACCTAGACTGTACCTATACCAACCCTATACTGCATTACACTGAACCTTTACTGCATCTGAACCACATCTACCTTGCACTTTTGCTGAGGCTATACTGTGCCTATACTGCATGCAGGGTACCTGGGACTGTTGTTAAGTCCACCAACGCTCTTAACCATAGCCAGCAGAACAACATTTAGAAAGACTGCCCACCCATAATTATTCTGCAAAACCAGTTCCCCTGCTTCCTCCTTTTCTTCTGGACAGTGCATGTCCAGTTGGTCTAGGACTAGAATCGCCACCATAAATGCACTGTAACAGTATAGTTCCAGCTCTCGGTAGATTATACTTTACTACTGCTCAATGCTGCACTTGAGGTGGCCTTGCTACTGTTTATGCTGATCTGGACGCCAAATATCATCTTGTGCCTAGTCCCTGCTGCTAATCACTTTCTATTCTAAATTGTGTTGTTACCATTGTTCATCCATTTTACCCTTGCCTAGTTATCAACCATGTTGGGTGACAAGATATTAAGTTTGCCTTTTACTATCTGACTTGATGCCTCCTTTCTTTGATATAGCACTACTATTGAGTACCAAGTGTTACTTTCAGTGAATTCTATTGCTATCATGTGTTTGTACACTCAACCTGGTGTGACAGAGGGGCTGAGGTTCAAGAGATTTCCTGCCCCCCTATTCCCTTCCCGGTCAACTTTTTACTATAAAAATCATCTTATCAACTGTGAAAAGTATTCTATAACAGTGTTTCTCAACTCCAGTCCTCAAGGCGCACCAACAGGTCATGTTTTCAGGATTTCCACTATTTTGCACATGTGATTTGATCAGTTTCACTGCCTTAGTAATTACCACAGCTGTTTCATCTGAGGGAAATCCTGAAAACATGACCTGTTGGTGCGCCTCGAGGACTGGAGTTGAGAAACACTGTTCTATAACACATACATACATACACAAATAGGAACAAAAAATCCAACATGAAACATTTCTCAAGCATAAAATTACCAACAACCCGCACCAACTCCAAAAACTATCCCATCCTATTCCTGTTATACTTCCCTACTCTGTACAATGGTTTTGCACAGAGCAGCCCTGATCCTCCTCTTCTTGGGTCCCCTACCGGAACTCCTGGCCCCTCCCTCCTACAGAGTGCTCCCACAGCAAGCAGCTTGCTATGGGGGCTCCCGAGCCGCTGCTATGTATGTACACTAACACATGAAGCATGACTCGCCCCCAATCTCTCATTGGCTCACTGGCTGTGATTGACCGTAGTGGGAGCCAATGGCTCCCGATTCTGTCTCAGCTAATGAGGAAGAAGAGACCTGGGAGACCCGCTGCTCACGTGCACATCGTTAGATCGAGATGGGGCTCGGGTAAGCATTGAGGGAAACTGCTACACACAGGTAAACAACCTTGAGCCTTTATAACACTTTAAATACAAATACCCAACTGAACGAGCAACATTTTATTGAAAATAAAATCATTAACATAACAGATAGCTATAAAATCCCCAAGCAATACAGTTTTCTGTTTTAGGCTAATATTATAGTTTTCAATAAATTATTATTATACGTGTTATATATACAGCCAAAAGTTTGTGCAGCACTTAAGAAAATAAAGGCAGACATTACAGTTACATTACAATTTTGTACAAGAGAAATCAGAGGGCCCTGCTCGTTAGAGCTTACAATCTAAAAAGGAAGGGTCATTTGATACAAAAGGTAATAGCTGTGGGGGATGAGCTGATGGGGGAAGTAAAACAGTGTATTAGTTAGAAGCAGGATAAGGATAGCCTTCTTAAAAGAGAAGGGTTTTCAGGGATCGTCTAAAGATGGGTAGATTAGGGGACAGTCGGACAGATTGGGGTAGGGAGTTCCAAAGGATGGGAGAAGCTCTGGAAAAATCCTGAAGGAGAGCATGGGAGGAGGTGACAAGGGAGCTATCATTACCATAACAGATAGCTATAAAATTCCCAAGCAATACAGTTTTCTGTTTCAGGCTCATGTTATTGTTTTTAATATAGATATCATTGCATTGCAAAGAGGTGAAATAGGTGAGATATACCATGTATGTTGTTATAAAGGAAATAGCAGTATCTCAAAGATGACAGCTGCATTGGCCAGGTCATCACTGACATACGTTAGGAATGACAAAAAAAAATGTAATTGGCAAGATGGGCATGGCAGATTAAAATCTAGGCGTTCTCACTTCCTATTTTAAAAATGAGCTACATCGACATCCTGTGTTGGATACTTGAAGTAGGCATAATATATGTGTTAAAATTCAGTAGAGCAGGGTGGTGTGTACTGTCGTATGCAACAGGCACACCTGTTTTTTTTGTGAAATCAGCATGTTACAACACTGGGGACATGGCAGAATTACTGGATTAGGAGATGAGTCATGTGTCACATAAGCAGGTCAGGACTGTAGGAGGATGCTGCATTATTCTGACAGAGAGAGTGGAAATTACACCAATAGACAATAGGTGTTCATTTTCCACATAGCTAACATCTTTTGAAAATCAGGGCCATTGGACACTGGAGGTTAAAATAATGTTATAAAAACGTCAGTAGCTTTACAGTTTTTCAACTTTTTTCAAAGTTTTTGTAATAGCGCTTTTTAGCGTTTATTAGCGTTTTTCCACATTAGCGTTTTAGCGTTTTTTGTTTTTGAAGAATTTTTTTTTTATTTTTTTCAATGGATCAAAAACCTTAAACGCTGGTGAGCGACATTTTTGAGCGTTTAGCGACGTTTTTACAGCTGAAAAACGTATCTCAGAACCTACTAGCTTTGGATTTTTTTTTACTGCTCAAAAACGGCACTGCCCAAAACTGCTGATAACATGTGCATGGACGCATAGGATAACATGATGGAGAGTTTAATGACTGTAGAAAAAAATGTCTACAGCCAAAAACAACTGCTGTAAAAACGTCAAAAAACGCCCAGCGTGCATGAGGCCTTAATATAAATAAAGCCTATCTATTCTTGAAGAACTGGTGATATCTTTGCAGCCTCTAGAATCTATATAGGGCATCATTTAAACTGTTAGTTCAGTCTTGCACTGCAGAAAATGTAAAAGTCATTGATGCATCACATGTTCTGCCAGCTGCAACCATGATACTTGTATCAAAATTTTCAGTCGGCAATTGGCTTTACTTCAAAAGTGATCCAAGCGGCTCTACAGCCAGCTGGTCACTTTTACAGGGCTCGGAAGGGGGTCTCCCATCCACTGCGGCGAACTGCTGTTCCTAAGCTTTCCATATAAATCAGGGAGCCCAAGAACACTGCAAGTGTTTGAGTTGGTTGAGAACAGGGGAGAAGGGGGAACATCCCTTCATCCCTCCTCTGTGATGAATGAAGCCAAAAGCGACATAAATGTAATCACTTACGGTTCTGGTTCTTTGCTTAGTTGGCCATTCTTGGCCAGGGAGGCAGTCGATCAAACCGATCTGTGTTTGATTGGATGTCTTGGAGGAAAGAGGAGGAATAAGGGATCTAAAAGACCCTACACCTCTCAATAAAGAATAAAGTATCTCTGTTGCCATTACAGGATATGCTTAGTATGGTCTAGGGCCGGTACGGGGGGGGGGGGGGGGGGGCAGGGGCGGTGCTATTTACTAGAGAAAGGGGGGGTGGGGGCGCAGCCGCGCAGGTCCTGGCATTGTGCTTCTAAAATCTGGCTGGACACACACACCAGCCGCTAATAGCTGCAGCCTGCACGCACCTGCAACCATGTGCCGAGTGCACTCCTGAACCCGGCACGAGCCTACAACAGACCAGCCCTTGCCATCACTTCTACACCCCCTTCTACACACCCTGTCAGTAGAGATACCCCCCCCTTACATTTGCTTCGTATTCCCGGCCCAGCGTAGCATCACCCACTGAGAGGCCGGCCGGAGGCAGGGTTGGGAGGAATTAGAGGAGCATAGAGAGCTGCGACCTAGAGGAGCCGAGGAGAGGAGGAAATGGATATACAGTATTGCACAACTTTAAGTAAGCGGATAATTATTATTGCCATCTACAGATTACAGGCATACCCTGCTGTACGTACCTTCACTTTACGTACACTCGCGAGTACGGCACATTGGCATCTATGGGGACACCAAACTTGGGGAGCACTGAGAGGGGACCCAGGACTACAACATACCAGATTTTGGTTTCAGCTAGCTTGCCTAGGTAATCTACCATGTAGTAGTCCTGGGTCCCCTTAATGTGCTCCCCAAGTTTGGTGTGTCTGTCACTTATGGTTCGGGAGCAGTGCCATGTCCATTTGACCAAGATTGCCCATAAATGCCAATGTTAAAAAACGGGAGCAGTGCCATGTCAAGCTGAGCAAGATTTCCCATAGAGCTAGTGTATTTACATTCATTGAGAAGTGAAAAAGGGTATTGATTCGCTTTAGGTACATTTTCGTTTTAAATACATGCTTTGGTCCCACTGAGTTTTTAAAAGTGGGGTATGCCTGTATTATATCAACTCTTTGAAATGGGAGGGGAGGGGACGCAGTTTGCCATCTTCGCCCTGGGCACCAAATGAACTTGTCTGGTCACATGTGCAGTTTAAAGTACCAGTTATCAGTGCTATATATTTGAAACAGTGTCTTAGTGATGAGCTATAACAAAATTTTCAGTTTTTTTTTAAGTGAATCTACAGTACTGGTAAGCAATGTACCCTCAAAAAATGCCCTGTCTGACCGATTCTTGAAATTTTAATAGTTGATGGTTTTCTAAGTGTACACTATATGATCAAAAGTATATGGACAACCTTCCAAATTATTGAGTTTAGGTGATTCAGTGGCACAAAAACTTAACAACTATGCAAACTCCCCTGACAAGCACTAGAATAGAATTGGATGTACATCTTTGGTATAAACTGGAATGCCTCTTAGGAGCTGGGTCTTTTCATTCAACATCAGTATCTGAACTCACTAATGCTCTTTCAAAATTCCACAGTCACACTTCAAACTCTTATGGAAAGCCTTTGCAGAACAATGGAGGTTGTTATAGCCACAAAGGGGAAGGAGAGCTCTCTATATTAATACATTTAGTACATTTATAAAGATCCTGGTAGTCATCGGGTTAAAGTAAGCTTGGTATTGATTTTTTCCGCCGGCCCTCAGCTGTCATGTAAAAGTGATCACTTTTACAGTATGCTAAATGGCCTGCGACATAAAAAAAATTCAGCTGGCACCGTCTTATTCTCACAGGGCCTCGCTTTCAGAAAATAGATAATTCTTTGGGGGTTTAAAGTTTTTTTTTTAGCAGAAAATGTGGATTTTAACTTGTAAGCGAAAAATAAAAAAAATAGCCTCAGTAGACAAGTGGTTAAAGACCAAGGTTTTGGAATGGGATGACCAACAAACTCATGTGGGGATGATGGTCATGAAAACTTTTGGCCATATTGTATATGTAGCATACAGGTTGTAGGGTGAAGAAATGATTCAGTTTGATTACTCACTATGCATTATAAGTTTGGATGCTCAGTCTAACGTAAATGTTGCATACATGGACTCAAAGACACCCCCATTCCTACCTTATTCTCCTTTTCTCTTCCTACCAAAAGATGCCATAGCTTTCTTTTTTTATTATACCCTTTTCATTACTTTACCTGTTTTTCTCTCTGCTCCATTTTATTCTGTACCTTTACATTAACTTCTGTTTCTTTTGCTAAAGAAAAGTTATTATAAGCTACATGCAGCATCACTATGACTTCCTCAGTCATACATACAGTCTAAATGTGTGTATACAGTACATATTGTTTTTCTTTTTCTTTATCAAGACATCACTATAATAAGCCAAGGGAGCTTTGGCTAATCTTTATTAAGTTTTATTTGAAGGTGTAATACTGAGTTAACCATGATTATACATGTGTAAATGTATCAGTTCTCTGTCCTTCAATGTTACTCAGCTTGTCTGCCAATGTGAATCAGCCTGCCATCAATGTCTATTTCATTATATCAATCTGTTTACCTATGCTTTATTTATCTGTGCCAACGCTAATCAATTTACCTATCAATACAAGTCCGTGCATCTATCTGTGCTAAGTAGTCTGCCCTCAATGTCTGCCGTCTGTCTATTTTTGTTAATCTGTGACAATGCCAATCTGCCCTAGGTTTGTCCATACTGTATATAAATATATGTTTAACTATAGACAATGCCTGTCGCTATAAAGCAGGGGTCTCAAACTGGCGGCCCTCCAGCTGTTGCAAAACTACAAGTCCCATCATGCCTCTGCCTGTGGGAGTCATGCTTGTAACTGTCAGCCTTGCAATGCCTCATGGGACTTGTAGTTTTGCAACAGCTGGAGGGCCCCCAGTTTGAGACCCCTGCTATAAAGTATGTGCCTGTGTTAATGCCATTCAGTCTGCCTAGTTACACAATCGTGGGGGTCAGCCCTAATCAGCTGGCCTCGTTATATCTATCTGTGTATCTGCACGTTTGTGTCTAGATCAGTGAATCGGTTTGCCAATACCCATCAATTTGTCTACCAGCTTCTGTCTATTTCAATAACATCACTTTGTTCATCTACATCAGATTGCCAATGGCAGTCTGTCCATCAATGCCAATGGCTGTCTTTCCTATGACTCTCTATTGGTTTGGCTGCTTACCTAGCATAAGTTCTATCCATTAATGTTTGTCTTTGTTTCTCATGCTCTATCTGCTCATGCATGCCTAGCTGTCTATATCTTTGCCAATCAGTTTGCCACTCAATTACAGCTAAACTGGCCATAGACGGATAGAATTTCAAACTAAAATGTCCTGGGAAAAGTCTTAGAACAATTTGTATGAAAATTCTCACAACATTCTTAGAACTTTTGAATGTTGTTTGCTTATAACATTTGATTTTTAAATAAATGGACTTTACTGAGCAAAAACCACATACACTGTTAGAAATTAATTTGCTCAAGAAACATTTTCCATCCTGCTCCTTCAAATTTTTTTGTCAAGGCAGTTGAAAACAAACATCGATTTGACCCACTAATGATTTCTAAGAATTTTCATTTACAAATTCTATCCATCTATAGCCAGCTTTAGGCAAGTCATAAGGTATGGAATTTTCTTCCACCATGAGTGAAAGGAAAGAAAATGGCCTGATTCGCCTTTCAACACAGTGTTGCTAAGTAGTCCCTTCGGGAGGGCTATTGTGTTTTGTTGGTGGGGAGCCTTCCCTGTCAGCAGAACAGAATGGTTAGTGTTGCTGGCTATAGCCAGCAGCAGTAATCATTCAGGGAAAAACAGACAGGCTGGTTGTACACGAGTCAAATGATAGATCGACTTGTGTACAACCAGGGTGCCCATAAATGGATCAAAATTTGGACAGTTCCTGCTGAACTGGCTGAATTTCGGTCCATGTATGGCCAGCCTAAAGGATAAGTTCACCTTTGGGAACATGTTACATGTTCCACCAGTTTTAGGTGCAGCCGCTGCCCGATCCACGCATTCCCTGTAACAGCAGTATGGGAAGAAGTTCCCAGTACTACCTGTCATTTTGTTAAATCAACGTGGCTCCGCCCACATGGCCACATCATTCATTCACACAGCTGTGTGTGTGAATGAACTACAAGCCCCAACATCCTTTGCGGCTGTCGACTTGTAGTTCCTAATGAACTACCACGCTTTGTGGAGCGCCGTGGTAGTTCATTGATACTTCCTGCCAGTGTATCTGCTTGCCCATATGGGATGTACAGGCATACAGACACACAGAAAGATCTGCAGGTGACCTGCATGGCACCAACGATCTGCTGATCGCTGGTGCAATGCTTTACAGGCTAAAAAAAAATGTGCATTTATTATTTTTAATTAAAAAGTAAACTTATCCAATATGACTTTCCAACATTAAGATTCTTTTCAGCATGAAATTGCTGAACACCAGCTGTTGGTCTTTTAAACAGATTTTAACCAGTCTGTCTATCAGCATCTAATAGATTGTCCAAAATCTTGTTTCACTGGATGAACTTCATTAACTCCCTTGGTTGTAAAATACTTCTCTAGCCACTATAGTGTAGAATCTGGAAGACATTATAGTTTGCCCTACAGTTAACTTTCGATTAAGATAACATATCTAAGGCCCTATCTGTCAGAATATGAATTGCTCACTGTTACCTTGCCACCTTCTTCAGAACACCCCTTCTGAATATGTTTTTTTTCTCTTCTGTGTCCCCTATTTATAACTAGGGATGGGTGAACAGTTTGGCCTAAGTTTGGGCCGAACTTTGGTTGTTCGGACGGTCAGCGAACACCGGACAATATGCGGTGTTCGTGGCAAATTCGAAAGCAGCGGAACACCCTTAACATGAAAAATCAAAAGTGCTCATTTTAAAGGCTTATATGCAAGTTATTGTCATAAAAAGTGTTTGGGGACCTGGGTCCTGCCCCAGGGGACATGCATCAATGCTAAAAAAGTTTTAAAAACTGCCTTTTTTTCGGGAGCAGTGATTTTATTATTGCTTAAAGTGAAACAATAAAAATGAAATATTCCTTTAAATATCGTGCCTGGGGGGTGTCTATAGTCCCCTTGATAATAGGGGCTTCCAGATTCCAATAAGCACCCTGCCCGCAGACCCCCACAACCACCGGGCAAGGGTTGTGGGGATGAGGCCCTTGTCCCCATCATGGGGACAAGGTGCTTTGAGAGGCTACTCCAAAAGCACCCTCACCATGCTGATGGCATGTAGCCTGGTACGGTTCTGGGGGGTGCTCTCTCGCCCCCCCTCTTTTCCTGCAGCCTGCCAGGTTGCGTGCACGGGATAAGTGTCTGGTATGGATTTTGGGGGGCCCCCCACGCAATTTTTTAAAAATTTTTGGTTCGGGGTTCTCCTTAATATTCATACCAGACTCAAAGGGCCTGGTAATGGACTGGGGAGGGGGGGGGACCCATGCCGTTTTTTTTCAATGAGTTTTATCTATTGCTGAGACCCGACAATTCATTACAGCCGCGATCAGTTTTAAATTACTTTTTCCCTTTAAAAATATCATTTTGCTGTGGTACTGTTCTAAACACAGGAAAACTGCGCCACTTTACAGGCATACTATAGACCCCCCCCCCCCCCGGCATGATATTTAAAGGAATATTACATTTTTATTGTTTGACTTTAAGCACTATTAAAATCACTGCTCCCGAAAAAACAGGCGTTTTTAAAACTTTTTTTTGCATTGATACATGTCCCCTGGGGCAGGACCCAGGTCCCCAAACACTTTTTATGCCAATAACTTGCATATAAGCCTTTAAAATTAGCACTTTGGTTTTTCAGGTTCGTGTCACATAAACTTCAACAGTGTTCGTTTGTTTGTCCAAATTTTTTGCCTTTTCGGATGTTCTGGTGCGAACCGAAACGGGGGTGGGGGGGGGTGGGGGTTGGGGGTTGGGCTCATCCTTATTTATAACAGCACTATGTTCAATTTCTACCCCACCCCCCTTCTTATCTCTGTCCTGCTTCTAGGTAACATACTTTTTTAATGGTATTTAATGGACTTCAAACTACGCTATCTCTGAGCTGTTTTTATACTGGATTTGTCTGATATCGCTGAGGGCTTTTACTGTAGAAATTAACTGAAATGATTGATTTTAATGTATATTTGTACTTCAATATACATGAGAAATCAGTCCTGCAGGCTAGTTTGTTTGAAGATTTTAATTGTTTCTGGTATTTCTATATAAAGAACAAAAAAGTATAGTGTCATTATCCTAAAGCTTTGTTAGTGCCAGAATTCCATCAATAACCATCAGTGTCTTTCGGCTTGGCAGAGTGCACGTTTGCCCTTCTGTGCAAATCCATTTTTGTGTCTATGTCAATGCACATGCACAATGCTGACAGTCCTGGGAGTGCTAATGCTAATCTGTCAATGTGTCAATTATTTCAATGTAAGGGTGCATTCACACTTGGGAATGCACCTTGCCTGTGATTTTATATCAGACAGGATGCAATTGCAAGGGTGAATGCACCCTATATCATTATATCAATTTCTTTTGTCTGTCTACTTCTGTCTTTGCCAGACATCAGCATGCCCATCAATGGAAATCAGTTTAGTATTGCCAAATAATCTAACAGTCATTGAATGTATGTACATGTATGTCTGCACCAGTTCTATCCAGTCTGTCCATCTATATTACTCTGTCCATCAGTTCTAATTAGAATGTCTGTCAATGTCTATTTATCTTTCTTTCATTAACCATTTCCATACCAGGCCTATTCTGGCACTCCTCTCCTACATGTAAAAATCATATTTTTTTTGCTAGAAAATTAATCAGAACCCCCAACATTATATATGTTTTTTTAGCAGAGATCCTAGGGAATAAAATAGCAGTTGTTGCAACTTTTTATGTCACACGGTATTTGCTCAACAATTTTTCAAACGCCTTTTTTTGAAAAAAAAAAACAAACAGTTTTATGAATTCAAAAATAACAAAACAGTAAAGTTAGCCCAATTTTTTTGTATGATGTGAAAGATGATGTTACGCTGAGTAAAAAGATACCGAACATGCCACGCTTTAAAATTGCATACACTTGTGGAATGGCGCCAAACTTTGTTACTTAAAAATCTCCATAGGCGACGCTTTAACATTTTTACAGGTTATCAGTTTAGAGTTACAGAGAAGGTCTAGTGCTAGAATTGTTGCTCTCACTCTAACGCATGCAGTGATCACATGTGTGATTTGAACACTGTCTACATATGCGGGTGCGACTTACGTGTGCGTTCGCTTCTGTGCGCAAGCACACGGGGATGGGGGCGTTTACATTTTTTTTTTATTATTGTTTATTTTACTTTAATTTTTTTAGTTTTACACTTTCTCTTAGATTTTTTTATCACTTTTATTCCAAATTCAAGGAATAGAAATATCCCTTGTAATAAAAATGGTGCGTGACAAGTCCTCTTCATGGAGAAATCTGGGGTATATAAGACCCCAGATCTCTCCTCCAGGCGGGAAAGATTGAGAAAAAAAAAATGAACGATCTCTTTCTTTCCAGCCGAGTTGTCGGCTTTGTTTACTTCTGCCGGCTGGACGTGACGTCATAACATCCTGCCCGGGCCTCTGAAGGTCATAGAGATGACTGGGGACCATCTGGTCACAGGAAATCTCTATGATCAATGTCTGGCAGCGGCGGATTCTTTCTCTGGTTTGCCGATCGCACGGGCGAGCACGGAGAAGCACCGTAGGGTGGTGGGGGGTGTCTCCTTCCACCACCTGTAAGAACAATTAAGCGGCTGAACTACCAAAATGATTGTTCTTATGGTGCACAGAATCACCAGCTGTAAAAGATGATATCTGAATGATGCCTGCAGCTGCAGGCATCATTCAGATATCCCCACTCAAAGTCAAAGATGTCATATGACGTCCTTGGGCTGGAAGTGGTTAAAATAGTTGTAAACCTCAGACATGAAATATGAACAAAGTATATCCTTCTATAGTGTGTACTTGTCTCAATTAAGAGCACTAAGTGTCACTTTTGTCTGCTGCTTCATTACTCTTTCTCACTTCTACCAAATTTTCCTGACACCAAGAGAAACATGGTGACAGGGGAAGGGATCCCCAGCTGATTAACAGCCTCAGCTCTGCTCATGTGTGCTATGTGGAGGGGAATGTGCCCCTTCCCTCCAATCAGCTCTCAGAGCTCTCCTCACTGAGCTCTGCAGAGTGTGATTTCTGCTCTCCGCCCCTTTTTTCTGAACTCTCAGACAAACTTTAAATTCAGAGCTTTGAATGGATGTAAGGAAGACTGTAGATTAACAGGTACAACTAATGTATCTCTGTGTATCACATGAGGCCAGTCACTTCACTGGGTATATGTAAGGGTTTACATCCACTTTAATGACAATCAGTCTGTCAATCATCTAACAGTGTCAAGGTGGGACAGCCAAAGATGTGAGAAATGAGACAACACAAAAAAAAAAAAAAAGGAGGAAGAAAGTATGATTGCAGAGCAATGGAAACTAACTGGCCACGCACTGCTGGAATTTCAGAAGTTCCCGATGAACCGCTTAACATCCCTTTATTGAAAAAACAAAAGAGCTGGGCAGAAAAATCTCACCTAAACAGTCGCACCATCTAGGACTGGGCCATCTATAACAGAGGGGACTTGCCAATTCCCCCTATACAGCATGGATGGAGGAAAATGAAATGGTAGAATCAATTAGACTTTTTGTTCTTTCAGCCCATAGGCTAAATGAAAAAAAAATCTTTAAGTGTATGGTCATCTTTATCTAGGGTGGAAACTGAGTACCACAAGTCAGAAAAGACCTTTTCCCCATAAGACCCCTTTCACACTGGAGGCTTTTTTCAGGCACTTTAGCGCTAAAAATAGCACCTGTAAAGCGCATGAAATATGCCTCATATGCAGTCCCAGTGTGAAACCCTGAGTGCTTTCACAGTGGGGCGCTTCGCTGGCAGGAGTCCTGCAAGCAGCATCTTTGGGCGCTTTAAGAGTGGTGTATATACCGCTCCTAAAGCTCCCCTGCCCATTGAAATCAATGGGCAACGCCGCCGAAGTGCCTTTAACCACTTGAGCCCCGGACCATTATGCTGCCTAAGGACCAGAGGTCTTTTTCCAATTTGGCACTGCGTCGCTTTAACTGCTAATTGCGTGGTCATGCAATGCTGTACCCAAACGAAATTTGCGTCCTTTTCTTCCCACAAATAGAGCTTTCTTTTGATGGTATTTGATCACCTCTGCGGTTTTTATTTTTTGCGCTATAAACGGAAAAAGACCGAAAATTTTGAAAAAAAATGATATTTTCTACTTTTTGTTATAAAAAAAATCCAATAAACTAAATTTTAGTCATACATTTAGGCCAAAATGTATTCGGCCACATGTCTTTGGTAAAAAAAAATGTCAATAAGCGTATATTTATTGGTTTGCGCAAAAGTTATAGCGTCTACAAACTAGGGTACATTTTCTGGAATTTACACAGCTTTTAGTTTATGACTGCCTATGTCATTTCTTGAGGTGCTAAAATGGCAGGGCAGTACAAAACCCCCCCAAATGACCCCATTTTGGAAAGTAGACACCCCAAGGAAATTGCTGAGAGGCATGTTGAACCCATTGAATATTTTTTTTTTTTGTCCCAAGTGATTGAAAAATGACAAAAAAAAAAAAAAAAAAAATATTTACAAAAAGTCGTCACTAAATGATATATTGCTCACACAGGCCATGGGCCTATGTGGAATTGCACCCCAAAATACATTTAGCTGCTTCTCCTGAGTATGGGGATACCACATGTGTGGGACTTTTTGGGAGCCTAGCCGCGTACGGGGCCCCGAAAACCAATCACCGCCTTCAGGATTTCTAAGGGTGTAAATTTTTGCTTTCACTCTTCACTGCCTATCACAGTTTCGGAGGCCATGGAATGCCCAGGTGGCACAAAACCCCCCAAAATGACCCCATTTTGGAAAGTAGACACCCCAAGCTATTTGCTGAGAGGCATATTGAGTCCATGGAATATTTTATATTTTGACACAAGTTGCGGGAAAGTGACACTTTTTTTTTTTTTTTTCATAAAGTTGTCACTAAATGATATATTGCTCACACAGGCCATGGGCATATGTGGAATTGCACCCCAAAATACATTTAGCTGCTTCTCCTGAGTATGGGGATACCACATGTGTGGGACTTTTTGGGAGCCTAGCCGCGTACTGGACCCCGAAAACCAATCACTGCCTTCAGGATTTCTAAGGGTGAAAATTTTTGATTTCACTCTTTACTGCCTATCACAGTTTCGGAGGCCATGGAATGCCCAGGTGGCACAAACCCCCCCCCAAATGACCCCATTTTGGAAAGTAGACACCCCAAGCTATTTGCTGAAAGGCATAGTGAGTATTTTGCAGCTCTCATTTGTTTTTGAAAATGAAGAAAGACAAGAAAAAACATTTTTTTTTTTCTTTTTTCAATTTTCAAAACTTTGTGACAAAAAGTGAGGTCTGCAAAATACTCACTATACCTCTCAGCAAATAGCTTGGGGTGTCTACTTTCCAAAATGGGGTCATTTGGGGGGGGTTTTGTGCCACCTGGGCATTCCATGGCCTCCGAAACTGTGATAGGCAGTGAAGAGTGAAATCAAAAATTCACGCCCTTAGAAAGCCTGAAGGCGGTGCTTGGTTTTCGGGGTCCCGTACGCGGCTAGGCTCCCAAAAAGTCTCACACATGTGGTATCCCCGTACTCAGGAGAAGCAGCAGAATGTATTTTGGGGTGTAATTTCACATATTTCCATGGCATGTTTGAGCAATATATCATTTAGTGACAACTTTGTGCAAAAAAAAAAAAAAAAAAAAAAAATTTGTCTCTTTCCCGCAACTTGTGTCGCAATATAAAATATTCCATGGACTCGACATGCCTCTCAGCAAATAGCTTGGGGTGTCTACTTTCCAAAATGGGGTCATTTGGGGGGGTTTTGAACTGTCCTGGCATTTTATGCACAACATTTAGAAGCTTATGTCACACATCACCCACTCTTCTAACCACTTGAAGACAAAGCCCTTTCTGACACTTATTGTTTACATGAAAAAGTTTTTTTTTTTGCAAAAAAATTACTTTGAACCCCCAAACATTATATATTTTTTTAAAGCAAATGCCCTACAGATTAAAATGGTGGGTGTTTCATTTTTTTTTTTCACACAGTAATTGCGCAGCGATTTTTCAAACGCATTTTTTGGGGAAAAAACACACTTTTTTTAATTTTAATGCACTAAAACACGCTATATTGCCCAAATGTTTGATGAAATAAAAAAGATGATCTTAGGCCGAGTACATGGATACCAAACATGACATGCTTTAAAATTGCGCACAAACGTGCAGTGGCAACAAAATAAATACATGTTTAAAAGCCTTCAAAAGCCTTTACAGGTTACCACTTTAGATTTACAGAGGAGGTCTACTGGAAAAATTACTGCACTCGATCTGGCCTTCGCGGTGATACCTCACATGCATGGTGCAATTGCTGTTTACGTTTGACGACAGACCGCCGCTTGCGTTCGCCTTAGCGCGAGAGCAGGGGGCGACAGGGGTGTTGTTTTTTTTTTGTTTTTTTTTTCTTTATTATTTTTTTGCTTTTTTAATCTTACTTTTAAACTGTTCCTTTCATATTTTTTTTTTAATCATTTTTATTGTTATCTCGGGGAATGTAAATATCCCCTATGATAGCAATAGGTAGTGACAGGTACTCTTTTTTGAAAAAATTGTGGTCTATTAGACCCTAGATCTCTCCTCTGCCCTCAAAGCATCTGACCACACCAAGATCGGTGTGATAAAATGCTTCCCCAATTTCCCAATGGCGCTATTTACATCCGGCGAAATCTAAGTCATGAAATACTCGTAGCTTCCGGTTTCTTAGGCCATAGAGATGTTTGGAGCCACTCTGGTCTCTGATCAGCTCTATGGTCAGCTGGCTGAATCACCGGCTGCATTCTCAGGTTCCCTGTTGAGACAGGAGAGCCAGAGAAAAACACGGAAGACGGTGGGGGGGGGGGGCATTCCCTCCCACGGCTTGTAAAAGCAGTCTAGAGGCTAATTAGCTGCTAGGATTGCTTTTACATGAAAGCCGACCGCTGGCTGAAAAGAATGATACCAAGATGATACCTAAACCTGCAGGCATCATTCTGGTATAGCCACTCAAAGTCGTGAATGGCGTACCTGAAGACAAAAAAATGGTTAACAATGGTTAACAATAAAGCACAGTAAACAGTAAAGTATAAATAATTACACACCTGAAAAACAAACATGATAAAACATAATAACAATAACAATAAAACATTGCAGAATAGAATACAGTAAAAAAGAGCAGAACAATAGAGAGAGAGAATAGAGAGAGAGAGAAAACAATAAAACAACAACTATTTTTTTTTATTTCATATTTTTTTTTTTTTTTTACACTTTTTTTGTAACTAACTTTTATAACGGTAACCGGTTCCAGGTTCGGGTCTCTCAAAATGCGATGGCATCTTGGGAGACCCTGTGAAATGGCGCCTAGTCTGTGCAATGCTGTACCCTACGCTAATACTCAACTAGTGAATGGTAGCGTTCAAAACATTCACCAATGCAAAGACCAGGATTGTCAGGACAGGAGGGACAATAATAGCGGGTGTCACGCCTATATCCGCGCTTGCTGCAGACACGACATCTTTTTTGGGGGGTTCGTTGGGTAGGGGTACTCGGGAGGACATAAAAATGCCTCTCATGCAGCCGACTGCATTTGGTTGGGGATGTGAATGGGGGAAGTACGGGCGCTGCAGAAGCGGTGGGTTCCCAATTAGGATTGGCGAATGCAGCAGGAAGGGCACTATGGGCACGACGGGCCTGTGTTTGTCTTTTTGGTGGCAGCGGGACACTACTTGTGCTTGCCACCTCACCAGCTTCAACTGCACTTATGGGACTCGCCACGTCACCACGTGTTACTGCAGTGCTGGTTTGACTACGACCGGGGTGTACTAGGCCGCTGGTGCTTGCCAGTTCACCAAAACACTACCAAAAAACTGTTAGCGATCGCAGGGATCAGGCCTGACTCTGCGAACGCTGCAGTTATGCGTTTAGTGTTTTGTAAGTGACAGTGATCGATCGATACTGCACTTGGGTGGGCTGGGCCGGGCCGGGCGGAGGGGCAAAACGCAGGTGCTAGCAGTTATCTGGGCTGATCCCGCTAACACTGCGTTTTTGGGAACCCTAAACTGCTGGTGACGCTAGTATAGATCTGATCGGATCAGATATTGATGCGATCAGATACTATACCACTAAGGGAGGTGTACGGTGCGTGCGTGGGTGTTAGCGGTACTGGCGCTAACCTGACGCTGCCTGGGGCTGGTGCTTGCCAGTTCACCAAAACGCTACAAAAAAAACTGTTAGCGATCGCAGGGATCAGGCCTGACTCTGCGAACGCTGCAGTTATGCGTTTAGTGTTTTGTAAGTGTCAGTGATCGATCGATACTGCACTTGGGTGGGCTGGGCTGGGCCGGGCGGAGGGGCAAAACGCAGGTGCTAGCAGGTATCTGGGCTGATTCCGCTAACACTGCGTTTTTGGGAACCCTAAACTGCTGGGGACACTAGTATAGATCTGATCGGATCAGATATTGATCCGTTCAGATACTATACCACTAAGGGAGGCGTATGCTGCGTGCGTGGGTGTTAGCGGTACTGGCGCTAACCTGACGCCTGGGGCTGGTGCTTGCCAGTTCACCAAAATGCTACCAAAAAAACTGTTAGCGATCGCAGGGATCAGGCCTGACTCTGCGAACGCTGCAGTTATGCGTTTAGTGTTTTGTAAGTGACAGTGATCGATTGATACTGCACTTGGGTGGGCTGGGCGGAGGCACAAAACGCAGGTGCTAGCAGGTATCTGGGCTGATCCCGCTAACACTGCGTTTTTGGGAACCCTAAACTGCTGGGGACGCTAGTATAGATCTGATCGGATCAGATATTGATCCGATCAGATACTATACCACTAAGGGAGGCGCATGCTGCGTGCGTGGGTGTTAGCGGTACTGGCGCTAATCTGACGCTGCCTGGGGCGACGCATATCACCGCCGGGCGATCGGGGGGCTAAACCTTTATTCGGTAATAAACGGCGGGTGCCCTGACACTATAAAAAATAAACGAACTAACCAGCGTCAACCGTAACGGTTATACGGTGATCAGTGGTGAAAGGGTTAACTAGGGGGCAATCAAGGGGTTAAAACATTTATTAGGTAGTATATGGGGGTCCCTGACGCTATAAAACGCTGACGGCGAACCTAAATATTTACCTCACTAACTAGCGTCACCAGCGACACTAATACAGCGATCAGAAAAATGATCGCTTAGTGACACTGGTGACAGGGGGTGATCAAGGGGTTAAAACTTTATTAGGGGGGGTTAGGGGGGTACCCTAGACCTAAAGGGGGGTAATACTCACTGCCCTAACACTGTAACTGTCACAAACTGACACTATGCAGTAATCAGAAAAAAAAAACAAAACAAAAAAAAAACCTGCTGGTGTCAGTTTGTGACAGGGGGGGGGGGGGTGATTGGGGGGGGGGGATCGGGGGGCGATCGGGGGGGGGATCGGGGTGTTTTGTGTGCCTGGCATGTTCTACTGTGTGTGTAGTGTTGGTGCACTCACATTGATGTCTTCTCTCCTCGGGCCGGAACGGAAATTACCGAGCCGAGGAGAGATGACATCATTTCCTTTGCTGCTGTTTAGCATACAGCAGCAAAGGAATGATTCGATTGGCCGGCGGCGATCGCGAGGGGGGGGCCACGAACGGATGGTCTCCCCCTCATCACCGATCGCCGCTGGACAAAAGACGACCGCCTCGGGCACCGGGGGGGGGGTCCCCCCACCCGCGGAAGGCAAATCACGTACCCTGTACGTGATTTTGCCTGTCCGTGCCACTTTGCCGACGTACATCGGCGTGAGGCGGTCGTCAAGTGGTTAAAGCGGCTTTGCGGGTGCTTTTAACCCTTTATTTGGCTGCTAGTGGGGATTAAAAGTGCTCCGCTAGCGACCGAAAAGTACCTTTAAAACAACAGTAAAGCGCCACTAAAACTATCGGCACTTTACCGCTAATGCGGCAGCGCTATCAGTGTGAAAGGGCTCTAAAAGAAATTATTTACTGAGATACAAGGGTTTTCTTTTGCCTTCCTCTAGATCCAGATAATAGTATTTCCAGAATCAGAGCTCCAGGATCCCCAGACAATGCTGAATTAGTCATCATAATTGGGGATTATCTGATGCTCCTTGAGGTTGCCTTCGAAGTCACTATGGTTTGTTGCTATTTAGTTTGCCAAGTGTTTAAACTGTACTTCTGTTTATTGCAAAACAAAGAGCTCTGTTTTACAAATGCTGCATTTGTGATGTTGTCCATAGATTGCTCTGTATATTGCACAATGCAACAAACATCAAATATGCGGGAAGGTCACTTTCAGGCAGAAAGCTTTTCTGGATTTTTGCCTCTCAAATCATATTAAAGATGTATTATAAGAACAAGCAGATACCAAAAGCACTGCTCCATGAAACATCTGCCTGCTTTTAGACCCCTGAGACCCACCACAGTCCATTACACAACGTGGATGGTGTGTACGAGTACACATAAGGTTAACTCTTATGACGACAATCTAGGCAATACCAAGCTAGACTTCATTTATTACAGTGTTTTAAATATTACCACATTTGGTTGTGCCAAAGTAACCATTCATATTTAATCTACAGTATTTACCAATATTGGAAATAGACTGTGAATGAATAAGGGAATATGTGGTATCACAGATGATGAGTATTGGCAATCAAAGTACAGTGAGATGGAATTTCTTTAGAAAAACATACTCTGGAATACATAGAGACTGGCAGAAACAGGTTTTGAGAAAGTCTCTCATGCATTCTAAAGATGGTGCAGCATGCACCAAATCCATTTACTTGTCTAGAACCGGTACTTGAATTTGGTGCATGTTGCGCCACTTTTTGAATGTACACGAAACACTTTCGTAAAATCTGTCTGCGCCAGTTTCTCTCTCTGTACGCCAAAAGAGAGCTGGTCTTAATTAGTTCCACTTTCATAAGATATGAACTTTCAGTATTTTATTTTGAATTTGGCACATTCACTGCACCATAATGTAAAAGTGGGCCATTCTAGAACTACCTGAATTTGGTTGCACAAGTCACGGTCAGAACCAAAAGTGTTGCAGATGCTTCATGAATGTGACGCACAGGGCCATTAATAAGGCAGTACACAGCCAGGCTTCCTGTACCGGGCCGATGCCCCATCAGTTAAAAAGGGGAACCCAGACACCTCCTGAGCAGGAGCAACAGCTGCACTGGCCTGCCCTATTGCCAACTTATGTAGCCCCCCCCCGCAGCTCTGTCGCCTTCTCCTCCTTTTTCTCCCACCAGCTGCACTGTAGGGGGATTAATATCTGTGCCCCTACTCCCCTGCTGTCCAAGCTCCCCTGTGTGCCCCCTCCTCCCCAGCAGTGCAGCTGGCTTTCCTACTCTCCTTTCCCACAGGCTCCTGCTGAGAGCACATAGGGAAATGTTTCAGGATGGAGAGTGGAGGGGGGGGGGTTGGATGGAGCATTAAATATGTCTGGTTTATCAGCCCCTTCGTTTCCTGAATAAACACAGTGAGGGATTGGTACCGATCACTGTGTTCATTCATCGCTGATGCATAGTAAATTGTGTTTATTATGCTTCCGTTTGTCAATGAACATGAAACCTCAGAGCACTTCCCATTCATTCACTGTCCAGTGCAGCTGAGACTGCAGAGAAAGGGACTGGGGAATCCCTTTCTCCATCTCAAATGTGAGACATCAGGGTCTGTTTAGACACCTGCTATTTCACCAAAGCCCCCCACCAACAGGGCTGTTAAAAAATGTAAAAAAACGCTGTACGGGACCCCGTGATTTCCAAAAGAAGCCTTGGTGGCACAATAGTTTTATTGAATTCTCTCCCATAATTGTTTGATCTGTGGTGGAGAGAAGAACCTAACCACACAAAATCACATTTACGTTACCTATGATGCTGTAACGATCAAATCTGAACCTTCGCCAGCTACTGGACATTACACATTACTGCAGCTCAGGTTTCATCTGTGCACATCTGTCTCATTTAAAAGTACTAAATAGACTGCTGGACATTCAAAGAGTGCTTCAGCCAAATCAACAGGTTTGAGTGCTCATGCCCTGGATTTAGATCTGTAGGACTTCTGTCTGTTCATGTTTTTTAATTTGTCCTGCAAACAATTTGGACTCTATTTGTCTGTGCTCATCTGTTTGGTATCACTGTTATTGTCAGACATTGCTCTATCAGTCTGAAGCATGGGCTATGGTTGGCTGACCTTACCATTGGCCTGCCACTGTCTGTCCTTAGCCTGGACCATCTGTTTCAGGACTTACAATGCTCTAGCATTTGTCACCCCTGGTAAGCAGCTAAACCTAACTCTGTGACAGAAACAAATTAACCTACGCAAAAAGTACCTGTACATTAAATCTATGGTATTTCTGATCGCAACACTCAGAAATCTAATTATTGTTTCACAATGGTAAAAAATGAGAATTTTAATCCCAGTATAAAAGCCTCAACATTTAACATGTGTAAAGCAGAGAGCCATGGGCCTGCACTTCAAAACACAGTCACCAATTAATTCATGTTTTATATTGGCTGTGCCTTCTTTTGGCAGGAAGAGAACATTGTCAAAATAAATAAGAGAGAAAATGATTATTATGACTCATTCGTGATTTCTACACAAAAGGGGAGTTTAGAAAGAAATGGCAAAATATACAAATGACACAACTCCGGGCTCAGCATTCACAAGACAAAGTTCTGGTGCCTATATTAATTAAGTTATAAATCATGATGAGACTTGACTGATCTCCATTGTTTCTGTTTGTGAGTTTCATGACTGATGAGAATTTATGGAGTAAAGAAATTGAGTTTTGTTTTTTTTCACTGGCAATGTATACATAGAGATCAACTGTCTCTGCATCATTTAGATATTTCAATAAAGTAAAAAAAAATTGTTTATATGCAGAGGCGGCTCTTGATCCGGAGAAGCCGCAGGGAAGTCTGACAGATTCCCAAACTATATGCTCATGGAATATTTTTCTTAACTGGAGGCTTGGTGTATTTGTACTGCTAATGTATGTCAGGTAAAAGGTAACTGGAGGGAGTATTATTGAAATGTAGGGATTAAGGGAAGATTATTTCACTGGGGGATAATGGTAAAAGGATAGCTTCAATCACTATTAAATTCAATATTTATTGCCATACTGTGAGACAACAAACACATCAACATTTTAGGTCAGGGGTGTTCAACCTTTTGAAGAGTGAGGGCCACAATGAAATGAAATGTTTCAGTATTTCAATTTTTTTTTATATTGAATAGCATAATAAACATTTTCCCCCTGCAGCCACTGACTTCCAGCGGGAGAGAAGAGGAGGAGAAGCCAAATTTCAGCAATTGCAGGAGGAAAATATGCACCCCCCGCCCATCCTGTTCAAGTGTAAAACAGAATTTGACAGCGAGGTCACTCTGACCCGCTGGAGCATGGGGTGGGGTCACCATTGCGACCCCTGGCGCTACACCAGTAGTTAGGGGTGTGTGTTAAAAACCACCCACCCCCCAAACCGCATAATGCTGCTTTCACATCAGCAGCTTTCCTGCAGGTTAACTGTGCTGGGCCCCAGACTTATATTATCTATAGTAGGTGTGGTGAACTTTCTGAAAGTGCACCAAAATTCCTGTATTCAGTTTGAAGTTGAGGGCTACATCAGAGGGCCCCGTGGCCCACAGGTTAAGCACCCCTGTCTTAGATCTTGTTAAGAGATAAAACAGCAGTTTGCCTACTTTTTATCACCCCCAGATCTCCCACTGAAAACCTAACAAGGAAGTTGCTCTCAGTTGCAGCATGATCGTTCCATTCAAAATCTTTGTTCGCCAAAAAACCAGGAATTTAAAAAGGCAGAGATATCACCCCCTAAACACGGTTCCACAGCCCTCTGAAAAGTGATCTAGCGATCACAGGAAAGCTATAGATGGGAATGATGGCTTTGAGTTAAAAAAAAGGGGTTGTTTCTCCTAAACAAGCTAATTTTGAAATATTTTGAAAAGTTCTGATAAAGCCCAACTGAAATGTTTTACTTAAATCTGCTAAGACCAAATCTGCTTCAAAACAAAAAGTTTTACAAAGTCTTCCCATTTTTTTTTCTTCAAAAAGCAGCCACAGCCTAAGCTGTGGAGTGGGGCCCTTGCTGTCTGTGGGGAAGCAGTAGCTTCTCTGGAAAGGTCTAACATGCAATGTGCTGAGTCAGAGCCAATGGTTTCCAAACAATGGGGGCAAGAACCTTGCTGATTGCAGAGCTACTGGTAATGGTCCTTCTCCGCAGCTGCTGGCAGGTGACAGACTTTTCTACTGAAGATGTGGTTGCTTTCCAAAGAAAAACTGTAGGACACGCCTTTTGTTTTAATGCACCTAAAATATTTTTAGCTGATTTAATTAAAAAATGTTGAACTGCCCTTTAAGATATTTCTATAACACACATACATTTGTATTTGTATAAGACATTAACAATTCACTTGAGGAAAGTTTACAGAATTATTGGTTCTTTAAATATACAGTTGTTTAAACTTCATACAGGACAATGAATTGAAATTGTCAGAGTTCCAGACAAAAGAATATAATAAAAAAATAAATAAAACTATAAAACTACTGCTCAGACTAAAGACTCTGATTTGTAAAACCTACTCCTTTAAGATTGTCTGGAAATGCATTTACATGGATATAGTTGTTCTATTTGTACACGTGTTTTTCATTTAGATTACAATCTGTGCATCAGATTAGAAATCAGGAGTCATATGACTACAGTTTCTGAACTTTTGAGAATTTGTTATTTAGAAACAAAGTAAATAACATTTAAAACAAAATTAAATGCACACGCTCCTACCCATCAGTCAAAATGTCTAGTTCTTCTTTGTGCCAGAATATTCGTTCACACGAGTGGATGAAGTATTGGCAGTGTACATTGCGAAATTAAATACTGGATCTCAGAACCAAGCTGCTTGCCATTGCTGAGATTAAATTTGTGAGAACTCCGGTTACCCAGTACAGTAACAACATAATACACAATGTTTGCCTTTATCACTATGTAAGAAAATTTGTTGTAAGTTGAAGTTTCCGAACCTCTGTTTGCAATACATAACATCAAGAACACTGAAAAGAATAGCTGTGAGCCAGATGTAGGTCATGAGTCACTAGCTGGTGACAACTGCAGCAACGTAAAAGTCAAGAAAAAGGGTGTTCATATGACAACCAGACAGAATTTAAATCATAACACCTAAAATTGTAAAACATAAGACTTCAAATAGAGTTTTGACATATACAGTAACATGGTGTTTTCAAACAAAAAAAAAATGACCCGAACCACCACATTAAACTACATTTGATTACCTAAATTGGGGGTCTCCAAACTATGGCCCTCAGGCCACACCTGGGCCCTTACAACATTTTATCTGGCCCGGCAGTAAACCGCACCAATTTTTTCTCTGCAAGGTAAAGGCATAATGTGCTAGTATGCATCGCATACTAGCATATTATAAAATACTTACCTTTGAACAAAGCCCTCCAATGTCGCGCTGCCACCACTGAGAGGCTTCCATCTTCACCCAGTAATCCTTCCAGGTTCACATGCTCTGGCTGTCTGATTGGGCACGCCGCGATGACGTCACTCCCGCACATGCACGCGGGAGTCGAGGACCACACCATGGGGCTCTAAAGAGACGGCACGGGTATGACGTCCCTTCAGATGGCAAGCGCCGGTGACATCACTAGCTGCATGCAGTGAGACTATCTCCTAAACTGTGCAGGTTTAGGAGATATTCACAGTACCTACAGGTAAGCCTTATTATAGACTTACCTGTAGGTACAAGTGCAAAAAATGAGTTTACTTCCACTTTAAGGTCAGTGGTGTATCCTTAATGTGCAATGACTGAAGATTCTGGTCAGCAGAGGCTGCCTATGGTCCCATCTTTTCCTAAAAGCCAATGATGCGCTTGACCCAGCAAGGGGGACTGATGTAATAGGGACTCTGATGAGGACCCTGATGTAAGGAGAGACTCTACTGGGGACCCTTTGTAAGGTGGAACTCTGATGTAAGGGGGACTCTGATGGGAACCCTGATGTAAGGTGAGATTCTTATGGGGACCACGATGTGAGGGGGGACTCTGATGGGGACCTTAATGTAAGGGCTGACAAGTTCATTTATAAAGCTGATTTTTCTGTGAATATTTTTAAATTATAAGATGTGGCCCTCATACTGAAAATATTTGGAGATCCCAGACCTAAAATTAAGCCTGCCAGTTGCCTAACATCTGAATGTTCTGAGAATTTTCATTCAAAATGCTACTAATGTATACCTAGTTTTAAGAAGGTGACAGAAATTGAACTTGCATTGTGGTGAATTACATTGCTAAAAAAAGAAAAAAAAGTTCATGCAACTTTTTTGGTACATTTTTTAGTCTATCTAAATAAATAGCGCAATGCGCGTTATTGCACCCTGAAGATGTAAATTGCTCATAAATCTCTTTTACTGCTTGTTAACATTATGCAAAACTTTAATGTCTACAGTCTAGGCACAAGCACACTTTAAATGTAAACAAATCATACAGAATTGGAAGGCAATCGGGTGTAACCTTCACCTGGAAACTATAACTGCCAGTTGGCTAAATGATTAAAAATAAGCATAGCTACCTTTAGTGTGGAACACTGACAATGAATATTGCAAATGCACATTGCTTCCATTTTCTGAGTTCATTTAAAACCAGCGCATTGGGAATCTCTGCCAAACATAATTTTTCAATTAAATATTTACTTCATAGTCAGATCCGTAGGCATTTTCAGAGATTAAAAGATTTTCCATTTAAATACTTGACCTCTCCTACCCACTGTTCTTTCCTCTCAAACACATAAGAAATATTGTTGGATTTGGCAGGTAGTGACAAGCTTTCCTTTAATTACTTTGTGACTAACAGAATCAGCTGATTGCTAGGTTTCGGGAACGATTCTTAATAGTGTGGCCAAAGTACGTAGCAAATTGTGTGATGGCCGGCTGTGTTTCTGAAATACAGCAGGAGGAAAATAATTACAAAGAAAGCAGAATAAACTAAAACAAAGTTACCAGAAGAAGCTAAACCATCACAGTGCAACTTAGCAAAATAATTTTAAAGGGTGGAGTGAGGGGTCTGGAAGAGGTAATTACGGTATGTTGTTTTCCAGGTTTGAAAAATAGCGCTGTTGTTTTAGCGTGGGAAAAGTAGTGGTAAGGTTTTCTTCACGCAAATTTTTTTACATCAAATATGGACAAACATGGTTGTCCAAATGCTATTTGCAACATTTGGACTATGGCTGCCTAGTGTTTTCAATGGCTTCTCGCACTGTGATATCAGGTTAGCCGTGGACAAAGCAAAAGATGCAATGTGGTTTTGGCCTTATTGCAATTGAAAATGCTCCCAACCTCAACCTTACCTTTAAACTCAACCGAAGCTCAAAGTCTGTCAAAATAAACCGAACAGCCTAAGGATAGTCTAAACCTGGCTACACATTTTACAATTTATTTTTAGATTTGATAAAACAATATAATATAAGGTCAACCCTAAACACTTTCAAATTGTATGCAATCAGGCAGGCCTTTGCACTACATACCCTATATTGTCAAAAGTATTGGGACACCTGCCTTTACACGCACTTGAATTTTAATGGCGTCTTAGTCCGTAGGGTTTAATATTAAGTTGGCCCACCCTTTGCAACTATAACAGCTTCAACTCTTCTGGGAAGGCTATCCACAAGGTTTAGGAGTGTGTCTATGGGAATGTTTGACCATTCTTCCAGAAGCGCATTTGCGAGATCAGGCACTGATGTTGAACAAGAAGGCCTGGCTTGCAGTCTCCACTCTAATTCATCCCAAAAGGTGTTCTATCGGGTTGAGGTCAGGACTTTGTGCAGGCCAGTCAAGTTCCAGCACCCAAAACTTGCTCATCCATGTCTCTACAGACCTTGCTCTGTGCACTGGTCCAAATCATTTGGTCCAGGGGGAATTATGGTGTGGGGTTGTTTTTTCAGGAGTTGGGCTTAGCCCCTTTGTTCCAGTGAAGTGAACGCTTAAGGCATCAGCATACCAAGACATTTTGGACAATTTCAAGCTCCCAACTTTGTGGGAACAGTTTGGGGATGGCCTCTTCCTGTTCCAACATGACTGCGCACCAGTGCACAAAGCAAGGTCCATAAAGACATGGATGAGCGAGTTTTGGATGGAGGAACTTGACTGGCCTGCACAAAGTCCTAACCTCAACTCGATAGAACACCTTTGGGATGAATTTGCACAGACTGCGAGCCAGGTCTTCTCATCCACATCCGTACCTGACCTCACAAATGCGCTTCTGAAGAATGGTCAAACATTCCCATAGACACACTCCTAAACCTTGTGGACAGCCGTCCCAGAAGAATTGAAGCTGTTATAGCTGCAAAAAGTGGGCCAACTCAAATATTGAACCCTACAAACTAAGACTGGGATGCCATTAAAGTTCATGTGCGTGTAAAGGCAGGTGTCCAAATACTTTTGTTAGTATAGTGTAGTTGAAGGTACTGTAAATCTAAAGGAAGTTGAACAAAAAAAAAACTGTATAATGTGTAGCCAGCTTAAGTTAGCCTTACTCAACCTTTTCAAAACAGAGGAACCCTTGAAATAACTTTATGGTATCAGGAAACCCCTACAAAAAATTACTTTATCTACAACCCATGAAATTTTAGTTTAATTGTCAGTTGGAAGAATGCATCTTACATTTGTCGTCACTGGGAAGAAATTACCCATTATAGATAGCTAAAAAGATCAATGGTGTCAGTGGGAACTTATCTGAGAGGCAGACATTGCTCAATGAACTCCTAGCCACCACTGAAGGAACCCTAGTTGAGAAACCGTGGTCTAAGTTGTGTTTAGGTTTAGGCTTCATGCAGATAAAACAAATATGAATTATGTATTCAATTAAAATAAGTGAAACAGACTGTATACGCAGAAGAATTCCATCTTTATTTTAACTTCTAGTAATATCATGTACAACAGGGTTAGTACTCAGAAACAATTGCTGTGCATATTTGTTGCCAGGTCAACTTTGTGAACACACCTACAAAAGTGGAGAGCACAGGAATGGCTTCATCACCTTCATTTTCAATCAGAAGGATGAGGGTAGGTCCTTGACCAAGTTGTAGTATTTTATTGCACTGTAGGTCACAGCAGCTGGCTGTGGTAATAGAAAATGTTTGGTGGCTGAAGGAAACAGGGCAGATATCAACCACAGGCCGCAGCTGATTTTAGCATAAGAAACGGACCCGATTTTGTTTATAGTGAATAAACCAGAGATGCAAGCAAGGTCCTAGAGCCCCTGAACCAAGGGCCACCTTAGAAGGTAAGCTGAGATAAAAAAGATAATTTTAAAAATGCATAGCTGTTTTGACATCTTGATGAATGCAGCTATTATTTAAAAAATGAAGGTCCTTAAAACCTTGAAGAGACATTTCCTATACACAAAAAGACTGAGATGTCTTTGTGATGACTGATATATAAAGCATGGCTGCATATTCATTTTCAGCTAGATTATTAGCTAAATGCAAACAAATGCTGACCTTCAAACAATAAAAAATGAAAAGAGCATGTATACAAAAGGTAAATGTTTCATCTTCAAGAATAAAACTGCCTGTGATATTTGAACATATCAGTAAGTTTGTCTCTACAGAAAAATTAGGAAAATGAGCTTACATGAAAATACAGAACCAGCATCTGCTGGGAGATCTGGTGATAAAGCTGCCAAGAAAAGTTGGCAAAGGTCCATAAAGTAACTCTGGAGTTCCTAGAATATCAAATGTTTCTCTGAAACACTACATGCTGATCATATCATCATGATTAAGTGCAAATTAATCCCCCTAAACTATATTTCTAAAGTGCTCTTTCATGTATCTGATAATTTAGGATTTGCCCTGATAATGCTGTACTGTTTTCTCTGAATATTTTGTCACGCAGATGCCTCCAAATGATCAAAACAACGACAGTCTTTGTGGTGTTCAATATTTTTATATGAATACATTAAAAAAACACATCCAGCTCCAATACATACTGCTTTACTTTATCAGAGTTGATATTGCTGTTTTTGGTAAATGTTAAAAAGTTAAACCACCTTATATCTCTTATGCCGTGTACACACGACCGGTTTTTCAGTCGGAATAAACTCTGAAGGTTTTTCCGACGGAAGTTTAGACGGAGTTCTGTCTGAAACTGTCTTGCCTACACACGATCACACCAAAGTCCAACCGTCTAGAACGCGGTGACGTACAACGCGTACGTCGGGACTAGAAAAAGAAAGTTCAATAACGAGTAGCCAATAGCTGCCGTATCGTACTTGTTTCAGAGCATGCGTTGTTTTTGGTCCGTCGGAACAGCACACAGACAAGCGGGTTTTCCCGATAGGAGCTGATTTCGTCAGAAAGATTTAAAACATGTTCTATTTCTAGGTCCATCAGAATTTTCGAAAAAATAAGTCCAATGAGGCCCACACACGATCGGAATGTCCGATGAAAAGATTCCTTCTGACTTTTCCTGTTTCAACTTTCAACTCTCCCAGCTAAATTTTTTTTGTTTTCCATAATGGAGAAAGCAACAGCAAAATGGAGATACCAGAACTTGCAAAAGAGGGTAGGTGGAGTCCACATAGGGTTGCCACCTTTACTTCAAACCAAACCCAAACACATTAGCAGCGCATGGCACATTTTTTTTTGTTCAGTAGTACATTAAATTCATTACCCCTGTACAATGCAAGGCAATTTTTATGTAGCATATACTATACATATATTTTGTGATTAAATAACATTTATAATCATATGGAGTCCCCCTTTACATCAAAGTCAACAAAGTTGACACTCTTAGCTTACAATTGCTGTGAGCAACCGTGCCGGGCAGCCACAGTCTGGGCCAGGGGCGGACTGATAACTCATGGGGCCTCCGGGCAATTGAAGATCATGGGTCCCCCAGGTTTAAAAGATGGCTGCCTCATGGGAGCCAACATCAATGTGGCAGGCTGAAGCTTAGAAGCACCGAACTTTGCGATATATAGAGTGGCAGAAGGAGTGCGGTGGGTATGATGGGGGCAGTTTGTACAGGAGAGGAGTGCGGAAGGTATGATTGGGGCAGTATTTACAGGGGAGGAGTGCGGAGGGTATGATGGGTGCAGTATGTACAGGAGAGGAGTGCGGAGGGTATGATGGGGGCAGTATGTACAGGAGAGGAGTGCGGAGGGTATGATGGGGGCGGTATGTACAGGAGAGGAGTGCGGAGGGTATGATGGGAGCAGTATGTAAAGGAGAGGAGTGCGGAGGGTATGATGGGGGCGGTATGTACAGGAGAGGAGTGCGGAGGGTATGATGGGAGCAGTATTTACAGGAGAGGAGTGCGGAAGGTATGATGGGTGCAGTATGTACAGGAGAGGAGTGCGGAAGGTATGATGGGTGCAGTATTTACAGGAGAGGAGTGCGGAGGGTATGATGGCAGCAGTATGTACAGGAGAGGAGTGCGGAAGGTATGATGGTGCAGTATGTACAGGAGAGGAGTGCGGAGGGTATGATGGGTGCAGTATGTACAGGAGAGGAATGCGGAGGGTATGAAAGTGGCAGACAGGGTTTCTTGCAGCGTCTATGGGGTCACCAGGGAGTGATGTTGGGAAGAGAAGGAAAGGTAAGTGACCATGGAATGATGTCCCTCAGCTGGGGGGTAGGAAGCAGCTCTGAGTGATGTCTGCCAGCTGGATGTATGAAGTGGTCTGGGGGTGATGCAATCGGGGGGGAGTTGGGGGCTGAGAAATAGTGATGTATAAAATCAAACAAAAGCTATTGTACTCATCCACTAATATATACAACAGTACTACTCAATGAAAGATGCCAGCTCCTAGTACTCTGTATGTCCAGATGATGTGAAGGTAATGTATGACCATTCATGTAACCCTGTGTTATCCAAGCTCTGAGTCTGCGCAATCAGAAGTTTACACTCACCACATAAACACAGGGTAAATGAATGGTCATAAATTACCTTCACATTATCTGGACAGAGGATCGGGGGATATTTGTATAGACAGAGGTGTGCGGCTTGGAAGATATTGGTCAGACACACACACTTCCAATTCTCCTGTCACTTTAACCCTTCACTGCAACTTCTGCAAAACAAATCCTCCTGAAACTTTATCAGCTTTCCACCCTAGGAGACTCCTCAGACAAAAAACCTCAGCTCACCTCTTTCCTGCATGTAGTGTGAGCAGTGCCAGCCCGACAGTATGTACAGTGAGCTCCTCCTCAGCTCCGCCTCCCGCTTCTCTCAGCACACCGCACTAGTGTTTGGAGGGGGGGGGGGAGTGGGTTAAGTAACAGATAACAGAGAACCCTGCAGGAGCCGGGGGGGGGGGGGGAGAAATGAGCTTCAGATTACAACACACACACCAGCACAGTATTTATGTATTTATGGTGGAGCTCCCCCTGCCTGAATGATCTGTCCGGGTTTCAGACAGTCTGAAAACCGGGCAGATGATTCAGAACCTGGACTGTTTGGATGAATCCTGTACAGGTGGCAACCCTAAGTCCACAACACATAGAAAAAGCCTCATCATGCTCTATCTCATACTAAAATATAAGTTTTGGGCAGGCTGGCTGTTAAAGCAAATTTTTCTGGGTTTAAGATATCAGTGTAGGTACATTTAAACAGGCCCGTGCCTTAGTTTAGGCCTGTTTGTTTTGATTTGAGATTGGGAGTGTTTAGTGTAGTGGTGGGTGTGATCACCTGTGCTCTGACTCAGAGGAGCCTCCCCTGTTTTAGGAAGATTGTTCTGGAACAGAGGTTGGACCTGAAGTTTGAGTGGCAGGCAGTTCACGTGAGGAGCTCTGGCCAATTCCCATTCGGTATTGCCAGGGGGCAGGTCTTCCATATAAGCTGGGATCACATGCTGCTAAAGAGTTCTGACGGTGCAGGAAAAAGGAGAATAGAGTTTTAGGTAGCTGCCGCAGGGCATCCCAATTGGGGGGTGGGGCGCGCTGAGCGTGGAGGGGGGCGGAGGATGGAAGGATTCCTGGATAAAGACCTTGTACCATGGAGTTAGTGTCAAGCTGCTGTGACTGGGGAACACAGGACTTGCGCTTTGGAGAAGGTCAGTGAGGAAGAAATCAAAGGAGGACTGTTGAGAATAGAATAGAGTCCTGTGCCCGGGGAACACAGGACTTGCGCTTTGGAGAAGGTCAGTGAGGAGGACCAAAGGAGGATTGTTGAGAGTAGTGAAGAATGCTGTGGCCAGGGAAGCAGCGTTTGTAGTTATGGACGGGGAGAGGTACCAAGTGTCTCTGGCCTGGTAAAGCAATCTGGTAATACCTTCCAAGAGACTGTGTAGCTACCAAATTCACTGAGCCACCGGGAAGAGGTATTGTAGGCCTCTGGCTTACGAATTTGTTGAAGCAACATCACTCAAGAGACTTTAGTACAGTAACAAAGTACAGCCTGTAAACTGGGGTTATTCAGAGTGATCCCTTTTTGTCTTATTGGAAGTGATGAGACAGGAATCTAACAGCTTTGCAGTAAAGGATTTGTACAAGAGGAGATCGAGGTAGTGATACTCTGCAGGAGTCAGTGCAGAGGAGGAAGAGGAGCAATAGTCTGCAGTGGAGATATGCAGGAGAACAGAGGAGATCGAGGTAGTGATACTCTGCAGGAGTCAGTGCAGAGGAGGAAGAGGAGCAATAGTCTGCAGTGGAGATATGCAGGAGAACAGACTGTGAATGTTTGAAGTGCATTGTTTTCAGGGCTAAAGCTGCTAATCAATTCTACAAATGTGATGACAATTCAATAAGTGCTATGGGCATCCCATATTTTCCTTTACCCCAAACAAGTTGTATCCCGCAATAAACGCAACAAAACTACGCAAATGACTGCTCATTGTCTCAGAGGTGATATATGGGGGTCTGGCAGCAGGGTGATTTGGTGGATGTTAGTAACTAGTGGTAACCGACCGCTACATATCTATGAAATCTTCTGCCCTTGTTGTTTTAACTTTGGATCGTAAAACATCTTTTTTCTGCCAGCAACTATCTTATACAGCCCACTTCCTATTTCTTGTCTGGTAAAAAGCCTAGGCTTATGACATCATGCACAGCTTTCTCTCTCTCACTCTCGTGAGAGTTTGCCAGGAAGGGACGGGAGGATAAGTCATAAGAGGGCCAATATGAGCTGCAGAGCTGGATGTGTCTCTGTGTGTCTGTGTAAATCTAGGAAGTGAACAGACAGCAGCTTCAGCCGACCCTTAGAATGGATGCAGCCAGACTCAGTGGTGGGAGATTTCAGCAGCATATTTGGCAAGTACAGAATCACAGTATATATAAAATAATATGCAAAGTGGTTGGAGGGATGCTTCAGAATGACGAGATGTTTTTATTACAAATGTGAGCAGACTGCAGTTCCTCTTTATATTTCATTGGATTTTACTTTACACTGATGCTGGGTCATGAAATATATTTTTGTTTCTTTTACTTTGAACTTGGTCCACCACAAAGGTTAATTACGTTTCTGAAAACAGGATGTTTTAACAAACCTTAATACGGCTCATCATGCTCTTGGACAATCAACATCTGTCTTGACAGATATGGTGATTGAATGAAGGTTACCTGTGTCTGTGAGATGTCTTCTCAGCACACCAAAGTAAGGTTTAAAGCGGTTGTGAGGTAAAGGCATAATGTGCTAGTATGCATTGCATACTAGCACATTATGTTAAACTTCTCTTAAATTGAAACCCTCCCATGCAGAGTCAGCGCTGAAGGGGCTCCCATCTTCACCCATCTTGCTTCCCGGGTTTGCGGACTCTGGCTCTGTGACTGGTTGGAGCCGCATGACGTCACTCCCACGCATTCACGCGCGAGCCGCCGTTCACGGCACAGGGATCTGAAGGAACGGCACGGGTGGCTGTTCCTTCAGAGCTCATGCACCAGTGATGTCACTGGCTGCATGTAATGTAAATATCTCCTAAACGGTGCACGTTTAGGAGATATTTACACTACCTATAGGTAAGCCTTATTATAGACTTACCTATAGGTAAAAGCAAAAGATGGAAGTTTACTTCCTCTTTAAGAAAGCTGGTTTAAGGTATCACAATACCACAATATGGCATAAGAGAGTCAGGCAGGACCCCTTCACCAAGGCATGATGTATGAGTTACACAAGTAGATATAAATACTGGGGTATGTTCCTGTTACACATTAGAACTGATGAATAAGCTTAGATAAGTATGAAAACAACTTAAACATTAGAGAAATGTGACTAGCTAACCCATGGTAAATGAAAACATTTATGGACAAGCTGAAAGGTATTCAATCGTTACAGGATATGTACTTTAAATATGCCAACAATTGGGTCCCTAGTGTGTAAATTATTGTAAATCCAAATGATCTAAAAGTAACAAAACAGAAATAGGTGTGTCATACCTACTGTTTATTAGATTACAAACCACCAAATTCCACACAGACCTTTTTTTTCCTTTTATTTTGAAAAAAGTGGGAAAGGGACATAACATCCTTCTGGCTTTTGGTTGCTCTGCCCTCAGTAAGGAGGTTTCTTCACACTTCCTGTGTATACAGGAAGTGCTATGAAATCTTTCTAGTGAGAATACAGTCTACAACAACCCTCTTTTTTAATAAAACAGGAAAGCTTTAGAATTTCTGCCAGATGATTATGGCTGTCGGTGATTTCCTGCTCTGATGACTACCAGAAATTTGCCGAACAAGATCACAGACAATAAAAATAGGATTTTTATAACAGCTTACCTGTAAAATCCTTTGCTTGGGAGTACATCATGGGACACAGAGCTGAAGTAATAACTTAACTTCAGGTGTTGACACTGGTATACCCAATACAGGAAGTTGACTCCCGTATATAACCCCTCCTCTATCCAGGAGTACCTCAGTTTTTGTAGCCAAGCAATGTACTTAAAGCCCATAAAAGAGGGGCAGGACCTCTGTGTCCCATGATGTACTCCAAGAAAAGGATTTTACAGTTAAGCTGTTTAAAAAATCGTATTTTCTTTATCGTACATCACGGGACACAGAGCACCATAGTAATTACTATGTGGGACATCCCATAGCAATGCTATTTGAGGGGAGGGATACGCAACCCGTAGGGCACCTTCTGCCTGCAGCACACTGCGCCCGAAGGCGATATCCTCATACCTCCTTACATCCACCTGATAACATTTTGTGAATGTATGTACTGAAGACCAAGTTGTAGCCCTGCAGATCTGAGCCATGGAGGCCTGGTGACGCACTGCCCAAAAAGCACTAATCGACCTGGTAGAGTGTGCCTTAACTTGAAACAGGGGAATTTTACCCTTTAAATCATAAGCTTGAATTATCACTTGTCAAATCCACTTACCGACAGTGGAGTTCAACACTGCCTGTCCTTTCTTAGGACCCTCTGACAGAATAAATAAGACATTAGTGTTACGGATCTGAGCAGTTACCTTTAAATAGATCTTCACTGCTCTCACCACATCAAGCCAATGTAGCGACTTTTCTTCCCTGGAACATGGTTTTGGAAAAAACGATGGCAGGACAATATCTTGGTTCAGGTGAAAACCTGAAACTACTTTTGGCAAAAAACCTGTACGATGGCGCAACACCACTCTGTCCTCATGAATAATCAAATATGGCTCTTTACAAGAAAGAGAACAATGGGAAGGGTTGTGGGACTTTATATGAGGCACATATAGGATGTGCCTCCATCCCTAATTCAAGGAAAATAGTAAGTTTGGGACTTTGAGTGAGGCCATAGACATGGTGGAAATGGATAAAGTAAAAGTACACATTTATTGTCATAAGAGTCATAAAACATGTCAATAACAGGAACCACATGGGTGAGACAACATTTAAAAATGTAATTTCATGTTTGTTCACATACACTATTAAAAGTGTGCGTGCAATACAGGCAACTAGGGTACATCTGGGTCTGGTAGCCAAGTGCCCCGCAGTGGTCTGGATTGATCAGTCAATGCATTCCAATGAGTTCATGATGGTACATAAAGTATATAACAACACTTGCAAAAGAGACAATGAGACCACAGTAAAGTACAAAATCAGGTTAAAACAGAAAAACAGTCAAAATGATCGAAATGTGAGAAAACATCCCAAAATGCCCAGAGTGGATGATAGAGTAGGGGCTGGTATATGCATCCCAAACAATGCCCGACGCGTTTCGTGTATATTACACTCATCAGGGGCGGGTGCTAGTAGTGTATCTACAAAATATAATAAAATACAATTAATGGGATGTATTGTAACCTATCGAGAAAAAAGTGGGTAAGTATAATCAAAATGCTTACAAGAACTCGCTGCGGTGAGGTATGGTAGGTATGGAACCAAGGTCAACCAATCTTTGCCGGGAGCTGAGGTAATGGAGCAACGTGCTGACAGGGTGTACATCCAGAGACTCCCCAAGACACAGGACACAAGTTGGGAATGTATAGTAAGACTAGATATTACACCGTTGGTGGCTACCAGGAATGGTCTGAAAAGATTGAATGTCATAGTGTGAAAATGTGTCCATTCATCTAAAGTTGGGAAGTGATGCATCATTTAACAAGATAACAGACCCTAGTAGGGGGTAACTTACTGATGTCTCAGCATGGAGTGAAGTGGTAGGATGGACTGCAGCATCCAGTGTAGGAAGACAACAGGGAACTACGCCCAGGGAGGCCAGATATAGCAGCCCGGCACACGTGCACGCTGACTCCCACCAGCGTCACGTTAGCACGACAGAAACGGGGAGGAGCTCCGACGCCGGCGGTCAGGGACCGCCCGCGCCCGAAGCTCGTTTCCCCAGCTGTGTCGGCTCCGATGGTAAGGTCACGTGCTCGACGTGATGGCGTCAGGCGGTGACGGCACACGAGAAGCAGGATGCGTGGCGCCGATGCGCTGTGAACCGCCCTCCCTCCCACACCCATCCCCCGCCACACGAATGGGCGGGGAGGAGGGTGAGGGGGCTGGGGCACGCAGAGCGCATCGCAGCTCCCGGCAATAGACAAATAAAGCCCTGGACATACCAACCTCAGTGTGGGTTCTCACAATTGAAGTGTCTGTGCTGAAAATTCTCACAGACAAAAAGAAAATCTCTGTCTCTAAAACACAAGCCCGGACATAATGGATAAATGTCAGGGACTTGATCATATCACACCCGGATGACATGGAAAAAGAAGGGCTGTCAATCCAGTCACAGGACCTCCATCCCTAATACGAGAACAATGGGAAGGGTTGTGGGACTTTATATGAGGCACATATAGGATGTGCCTCCATCCCTAATTCAAGGAAAATAGTAAGTTTGGGACTTTGAGTGAGGCCATAGACATGGTGGAAATGGATAAAGTAAAAGTACACATTTATTGTCATAAGAGTCATAAAACATGTCAATAACAGGAACCACATGGGTGAGACAACATTTAAAAATGTAATTTCATGTTTGTTCACATACACTATTAAAAGTGTGCGTGCAATACAGGCAACTAGGGTACATCTGGGTCTGGTAGCCAAGTGCCCCGCAGTGGTCTGGATTGATCAGTCAATGCATTCCAATGAGTTCATGATGGTACATAAAGTATATAACAACACTTGCAAAAGAGACAATGAGACCACAGTAAAGTACAAAATCAGGTTAAAACAGAAAAACAGTCAAAATGATCGAAATGTGAGAAAACATCCCAAAATGCCCAGAGTGGATGATAGAGTAGGGGCTGGTATATGCATCCCAAACAATGCCCGACGCGTTTCGTGTATATTACACTCATCAGGGGCGGGTGCTAGTAGTGTATCTACAAAATATAATAAAATACAATTAATGGGATGTATTGTAACCTATCGAGAAAAAAGTGGGTAAGTATAATCAAAATGCTTACAAGAACTCGCTGCGGTGAGGTATGGTAGGTATGGAACCAAGGTCAACCAATCTTTGCCGGGAGCTGAGGTAATGGAGCAACGTGCTGACAGGGTGTACATCCAGAGACTCCCCAAGACACAGGACACAAGTTGGGAATGTATAGTAAGACTAGATATTACACCGTTGGTGGCTACCAGGAATGGTCTGAAAAGATTGAATGTCATAGTGTGAAAATGTGTCCATTCATCTAAAGTTGGGAAGTGATGCATCATTTAACAAGATAACAGACCCTAGTAGGGGGTAACTTACTGATGTCTCAGCATGGAGTGAAGTGGTAGGATGGACTGCAGCATCCAGTGTAGGAAGACAACAGGGAACTACGCCCAGGGAGGCCAGATATAGCAGCCCGGCACACGTGCACGCTGACTCCCACCAGCGTCACGTTAGCACGACAGAAACGGGGAGGAGCTCCGACGCCGGCGGTCAGGGACCGCCCGCGCCCGAAGCTCGTTTCCCCAGCTGTGTCGGCTCCGATGGTAAGGTCACGTGCTCGACGTGATGGCGTCAGGCGGTGACGGCACACGAGAAGCAGGATGCGTGGCGCCGATGCGCTGTGAACCGCCCTCCCTCCCACACCCATCCCCCGCCACACGAATGGGCGGGGAGGAGGGTGAGGGGGCTGGGGCACGCAGAGCGCATCGCAGCTCCCGGCAATAGACAAATAAAGCCCTGGACATACCAACCTCAGTGTGGGTTCTCACAATTGAAGTGTCTGTGCTGAAAATTCTCACAGACAAAAAGAAAATCTCTGTCTCTAAAACACAAGCCCGGACATAATGGATAAATGTCAGGGACTTGATCATATCACACCCGGATGACATGGAAAAAGAAGGGCTGTCAATCCAGTCACAGGACCTCCATCCCTAATACGAGAACAATGGGAAGGGTTGTGGGACTTTATATGAGGCACATATAGGATGTGCCTCCATCCCTAATTCAAGGAAAATAGTAAGTTTGGGACTTTGAGTGAGGCCATAGACATGGTGGAAATGGATAAAGTAAAAGTACACATTTATTGTCATAAGAGTCATAAAACATGTCAATAACAGGAACCACATGGGTGAGACAACATTTAAAAATGTAATTTCATGTTTGTTCACATACACTATTAAAAGTGTGCGTGCAATACAGGCAACTAGGGTACATCTGGGTCTGGTAGCCAAGTGCCCCGCAGTGGTCTGGATTGATCAGTCAATGCATTCCAATGAGTTCATGATGGTACATAAAGTATATAACAACACTTGCAAAAGAGACAATGAGACCACAGTAAAGTACAAAATCAGGTTAAAACAGAAAAACAGTCAAAATGATCGAAATGTGAGAAAACATCCCAAAATGCCCAGAGTGGATGATAGAGTAGGGGCTGGTATATGCATCCCAAACAATGCCCGACGCGTTTCGTGTATATTACACTCATCAGGGGCGGGTGCTAGTAGTGTATCTACAAAATATAATAAAATACAATTAATGGGATGTATTGTAACCTATCGAGAAAAAAGTGGGTAAGTATAATCAAAATGCTTACAAGAACTCGCTGCGGTGAGGTATGGTAGGTATGGAACCAAGGTCAACCAATCTTTGCCGGGAGCTGAGGTAATGGAGCAACGTGCTGACAGGGTGTACATCCAGAGACTCCCCAAGACACAGGACACAAGTTGGGAATGTATAGTAAGACTAGATATTACACCGTTGGTGGCTACCAGGAATGGTCTGAAAAGATTGAATGTCATAGTGTGAAAATGTGTCCATTCATCTAAAGTTGGGAAGTGATGCATCATTTAACAAGATAACAGACCCTAGTAGGGGGTAACTTACTGATGTCTCAGCATGGAGTGAAGTGGTAGGATGGACTGCAGCATCCAGTGTAGGAAGACAACAGGGAACTACGCCCAGGGAGGCCAGATATAGCAGCCCGGCACACGTGCACGCTGACTCCCACCAGCGTCACGTTAGCACGACAGAAACGGGGAGGAGCTCCGACGCCGGCGGTCAGGGACCGCCCGCGCCCGAAGCTCGTTTCCCCAGCTGTGTCGGCTCCGATGGTAAGGTCACGTGCTCGACGTGATGGCGTCAGGCGGTGACGGCACACGAGAAGCAGGATGCGTGGCGCCGATGCGCTGTGAACCGCCCTCCCTCCCACACCCATCCCCCGCCACACGAATGGGCGGGGAGGAGGGTGAGGGGGCTGGGGCACGCAGAGCGCATCGCAGCTCCCGGCAATAGACAAATAAAGCCCTGGACATACCAACCTCAGTGTGGGTTCTCACAATTGAAGTGTCTGTGCTGAAAATTCTCACAGACAAAAAGAAAATCTCTGTCTCTAAAACACAAGCCCGGACATAATGGATAAATGTCAGGGACTTGATCATATCACACCCGGATGACATGGAAAAAGAAGGGCTGTCAATCCAGTCACAGGACCTCCATCCCTAATACGAGAACAATGGGAAGGGTTGTGGGACTTTATATGAGGCACATATAGGATGTGCCTCCATCCCTAATTCAAGGAAAATAGTAAGTTTGGGACTTTGAGTGAGGCCATAGACATGGTGGAAATGGATAAAGTAAAAGTACACATTTATTGTCATAAGAGTCATAAAACATGTCAATAACAGGAACCACATGGGTGAGACAACATTTAAAAATGTAATTTCATGTTTGTTCACATACACTATTAAAAGTGTGCGTGCAATACAGGCAACTAGGGTACATCTGGGTCTGGTAGCCAAGTGCCCCGCAGTGGTCTGGATTGATCAGTCAATGCATTCCAATGAGTTCATGATGGTACATAAAGTATATAACAACACTTGCAAAAGAGACAATGAGACCACAGTAAAGTACAAAATCAGGTTAAAACAGAAAAACAGTCAAAATGATCGAAATGTGAGAAAACATCCCAAAATGCCCAGAGTGGATGATAGAGTAGGGGCTGGTATATGCATCCCAAACAATGCCCGACGCGTTTCGTGTATATTACACTCATCAGGGGCGGGTGCTAGTAGTGTATCTACAAAATATAATAAAATACAATTAATGGGATGTATTGTAACCTATCGAGAAAAAAGTGGGTAAGTATAATCAAAATGCTTACAAGAACTCGCTGCGGTGAGGTATGGTAGGTATGGAACCAAGGTCAACCAATCTTTGCCGGGAGCTGAGGTAATGGAGCAACGTGCTGACAGGGTGTACATCCAGAGACTCCCCAAGACACAGGACACAAGTTGGGAATGTATAGTAAGACTAGATATTACACCGTTGGTGGCTACCAGGAATGGTCTGAAAAGATTGAATGTCATAGTGTGAAAATGTGTCCATTCATCTAAAGTTGGGAAGTGATGCATCATTTAACAAGATAACAGACCCTAGTAGGGGGTAACTTACTGATGTCTCAGCATGGAGTGAAGTGGTAGGATGGACTGCAGCATCCAGTGTAGGAAGACAACAGGGAACTACGCCCAGGGAGGCCAGATATAGCAGCCCGGCACACGTGCACGCTGACTCCCACCAGCGTCACGTTAGCACGACAGAAACGGGGAGGAGCTCCGACGCCGGCGGTCAGGGACCGCCCGCGCCCGAAGCTCGTTTCCCCAGCTGTGTCGGCTCAGATGGTAAGGTCACGTGCTCGACGTGATGGCGTCAGGCGGTGACGGCACACGAGAAGCAGGATGCGTGGCGCCGATGCGCTGTGAACCGCCCTCCCTCCCACACCCATCCCCCGCCACACGAATGGGCGGGGAGGAGGGTGAGGGGGCTGGGGCACGCAGAGCGCATCGCAGCTCCCGGCAATAGACAAATAAAGCCCTGGACATACCAACCTCAGTGTGGGTTCTCACAATTGAAGTGTCTGTGCTGAAAATTCTCACAGACAAAAAGAAAATCTCTGTCTCTAAAACACAAGCCCGGACATAATGGATAAATGTCAGGGACTTGATCATATCACACCCGGATGACATGGAAAAAGAAGGGCTGTCAATCCAGTCACAGGACCTCCATCCCTAATACGAGAACAATGGGAAGGGTTGTGGGACTTTATATGAGGCACATATAGGATGTGCCTCCATCCCTAATTCAAGGAAAATAGTAAGTCCCACAACCCTTCCCATTGTTCTCGTATTAGGGATGGAGGTCCTGTGACTGGATTGACAGCCCTTCTTTTTCCATGTCATCCGGGTGTGATATGATCAAGTCCCTGACATTTATCCATTATGTCCGGGCTTGTGTTTTAGAGACAGAGATTTTCTTTTTGTCTGTGAGAATTTTCAGCACAGACACTTCAATTGTGAGAACCCACACTGAGGTTGGTATGTCCAGGGCTTTATTTGTCTATTGCCGGGAGCTGCGATGCGCTCTGCGTGCCCCAGCCCCCTCACCCTCCTCCCCGCCCATTCGTGTGGCGGGGGATGGGTGTGGGAGGGAGGGCGGTTCACAGCGCATCGGCGCCACGCATCCTGCTTCTCGTGTGCCGTCACCGCCTGACGCCATCACGTCGAGCACGTGACCTTACCATCGGAGCCGACACAGCTGGGGAAACGAGCTTCGGGCGCGGGCGGTCCCTGACCGCCGGCGTCGGAGCTCCTCCCCGTTTCTGTCGTGCTAACGTGACGCTGGTGGGAGTCAGCGTGCACGTGTGCCGGGCTGCTATATCTGGCCTCCCTGGGCGTAGTTCCCTGTTGTCTTCCTACACTGGATGCTGCAGTCCATCCTACCACTTCACTCCATGCTGAGACATCAGTAAGTTACCCCCTACTAGGGTCTGTTATCTTGTTAAATGATGCATCACTTCCCAACTTTAGATGAATGGACACATTTTCACACTATGACATTCAATCTTTTCAGACCATTCCTGGTAGCCACCAACGGTGTAATATCTAGTCTTACTATACATTCCCAACTTGTGTCCTGTGTCTTGGGGAGTCTCTGGATGTACACCCTGTCAGCACGTTGCTCCATTACCTCAGCTCCCGGCAAAGATTGGTTGACCTTGGTTCCATACCTACCATACCTCACCGCAGCGAGTTCTTGTAAGCATTTTGATTATACTTACCCACTTTTTTCTCGATAGGTTACAATACATCCCATTAATTGTATTTTATTATATTTTGTAGATACACTACTAGCACCCGCCCCTGATGAGTGTAATATACACGAAACGCGTCGGGCATTGTTTGGGATGCATATACCAGCCCCTACTCTATCATCCACTCTGGGCATTTTGGGATGTTTTCTCACATTTCGATCATTTTGACTGTTTTTCTGTTTTAACCTGATTTTGTACTTTACTGTGGTCTCATTGTCTCTTTTGCAAGTGTTGTTATATACTTTATGTACCATCATGAACTCATTGGAATGCATTGACTGATCAATCCAGACCACTGCGGGGCACTTGGCTACCAGACCCAGATGTACCCTAGTTGCCTGTATTGCACGCACACTTTTAATAGTGTATGTGAACAAACATGAAATTACATTTTTAAATGTTGTCTCACCCATGTGGTTCCTGTTATTGACATGTTTTATGACTCTTATGACAATAAATGTGTACTTTTACTTTATCCATTTCCACCATGTCTATGGCCTCACTCAAAGTCCCAAACTTACTATTTTCCTTGAATTAGGGATGGAGGCACATCCTATATGTGCCTCATATAAAGTCCCACAACCCTTCCCATTGTTCTCGTATTAGGGATGGAGGTCCTGTGACTGGATTGACAGCCCTTCTTTTTCCATGTCATCCGGGTGTGATATGATCAAGTCCCTGACATTTATCCATTATGTCCGGGCTTGTGTTTTAGAGACAGAGATTTTCTTTTTGTCTGTGAGAATTTTCAGCACAGACACTTCAATTGTGAGAACCCACACTGAGGTTGGTATGTCCAGGGCTTTATTTGTCTATTGCCGGGAGCTGCGATGCGCTCTGCGTGCCCCAGCCCCCTCACCCTCCTCCCCGCCCATTCGTGTGGCGGGGGATGGGTGTGGGAGGGAGGGCGGTTCACAGCGCATCGGCGCCACGCATCCTGCTTCTCGTGTGCCGTCACCGCCTGACGCCATCACGTCGAGCACGTGACCTTACCATCGGAGCCGACACAGCTGGGGAAACGAGCTTCGGGCGCGGGCGGTCCCTGACCGCCGGCGTCGGAGCTCCTCCCCGTTTCTGTCGTGCTAACGTGACGCTGGTGGGAGTCAGCGTGCACGTGTGCCGGGCTGCTATATCTGGCCTCCCTGGGCGTAGTTCCCTGTTGTCTTCCTACACTGGATGCTGCAGTCCATCCTACCACTTCACTCCATGCTGAGACATCAGTAAGTTACCCCCTACTAGGGTCTGTTATCTTGTTAAATGATGCATCACTTCCCAACTTTAGATGAATGGACACATTTTCACACTATGACATTCAATCTTTTCAGACCATTCCTGGTAGCCACCAACGGTGTAATATCTAGTCTTACTATACATTCCCAACTTGTGTCCTGTGTCTTGGGGAGTCTCTGGATGTACACCCTGTCAGCACGTTGCTCCATTACCTCAGCTCCCGGCAAAGATTGGTTGACCTTGGTTCCATACCTACCATACCTCACCGCAGCGAGTTCTTGTAAGCATTTTGATTATACTTACCCACTTTTTTCTCGATAGGTTACAATACATCCCATTAATTGTATTTTATTATATTTTGTAGATACACTACTAGCACCCGCCCCTGATGAGTGTAATATACACGAAACGCGTCGGGCATTGTTTGGGATGCATATACCAGCCCCTACTCTATCATCCACTCTGGGCATTTTGGGATGTTTTCTCACATTTCGATCATTTTGACTGTTTTTCTGTTTTAACCTGATTTTGTACTTTACTGTGGTCTCATTGTCTCTTTTGCAAGTGTTGTTATATACTTTATGTACCATCATGAACTCATTGGAATGCATTGACTGATCAATCCAGACCACTGCGGGGCACTTGGCTACCAGACCCAGATGTACCCTAGTTGCCTGTATTGCACGCACACTTTTAATAGTGTATGTGAACAAACATGAAATTACATTTTTAAATGTTGTCTCACCCATGTGGTTCCTGTTATTGACATGTTTTATGACTCTTATGACAATAAATGTGTACTTTTACTTTATCCATTTCCACCATGTCTATGGCCTCACTCAAAGTCCCAAACTTACTATTTTCCTTGAATTAGGGATGGAGGCACATCCTATATGTGCCTCATATAAAGTCCCACAACCCTTCCCATTGTTCTCGTATTAGGGATGGAGGTCCTGTGACTGGATTGACAGCCCTTCTTTTTCCATGTCATCCGGGTGTGATATGATCAAGTCCCTGACATTTATCCATTATGTCCGGGCTTGTGTTTTAGAGACAGAGATTTTCTTTTTGTCTGTGAGAATTTTCAGCACAGACACTTCAATTGTGAGAACCCACACTGAGGTTGGTATGTCCAGGGCTTTATTTGTCTATTGCCGGGAGCTGCGATGCGCTCTGCGTGCCCCAGCCCCCTCACCCTCCTCCCCGCCCATTCGTGTGGCGGGGGATGGGTGTGGGAGGGAGGGCGGTTCACAGCGCATCGGCGCCACGCATCCTGCTTCTCGTGTGCCGTCACCGCCTGACGCCATCACGTCGAGCACGTGACCTTACCATCGGAGCCGACACAGCTGGGGAAACGAGCTTCGGGCGCGGGCGGTCCCTGACCGCCGGCGTCGGAGCTCCTCCCCGTTTCTGTCGTGCTAACGTGACGCTGGTGGGAGTCAGCGTGCACGTGTGCCGGGCTGCTATATCTGGCCTCCCTGGGCGTAGTTCCCTGTTGTCTTCCTACACTGGATGCTGCAGTCCATCCTACCACTTCACTCCATGCTGAGACATCAGTAAGTTACCCCCTACTAGGGTCTGTTATCTTGTTAAATGATGCATCACTTCCCAACTTTAGATGAATGGACACATTTTCACACTATGACATTCAATCTTTTCAGACCATTCCTGGTAGCCACCAACGGTGTAATATCTAGTCTTACTATACATTCCCAACTTGTGTCCTGTGTCTTGGGGAGTCTCTGGATGTACACCCTGTCAGCACGTTGCTCCATTACCTCAGCTCCCGGCAAAGATTGGTTGACCTTGGTTCCATACCTACCATACCTCACCGCAGCGAGTTCTTGTAAGCATTTTGATTATACTTACCCACTTTTTTCTCGATAGGTTACAATACATCCCATTAATTGTATTTTATTATATTTTGTAGATACACTACTAGCACCCGCCCCTGATGAGTGTAATATACACGAAACGCGTCGGGCATTGTTTGGGATGCATATACCAGCCCCTACTCTATCATCCACTCTGGGCATTTTGGGATGTTTTCTCACATTTCGATCATTTTGACTGTTTTTCTGTTTTAACCTGATTTTGTACTTTACTGTGGTCTCATTGTCTCTTTTGCAAGTGTTGTTATATACTTTATGTACCATCATGAACTCATTGGAATGCATTGACTGATCAATCCAGACCACTGCGGGGCACTTGGCTACCAGACCCAGATGTACCCTAGTTGCCTGTATTGCACGCACACTTTTAATAGTGTATGTGAACAAACATGAAATTACATTTTTAAATGTTGTCTCACCCATGTGGTTCCTGTTATTGACATGTTTTATGACTCTTATGACAATAAATGTGTACTTTTACTTTATCCATTTCCACCATGTCTATGGCCTCACTCAAAGTCCCAAACTTACTATTTTCCTTGAATTAGGGATGGAGGCACATCCTATATGTGCCTCATATAAAGTCCCACAACCCTTCCCATTGTTCTCGTATTAGGGATGGAGGTCCTGTGACTGGATTGACAGCCCTTCTTTTTCCATGTCATCCGGGTGTGATATGATCAAGTCCCTGACATTTATCCATTATGTCCGGGCTTGTGTTTTAGAGACAGAGATTTTCTTTTTGTCTGTGAGAATTTTCAGCACAGACACTTCAATTGTGAGAACCCACACTGAGGTTGGTATGTCCAGGGCTTTATTTGTCTATTGCCGGGAGCTGCGATGCGCTCTGCGTGCCCCAGCCCCCTCACCCTCCTCCCCGCCCATTCGTGTGGCGGGGGATGGGTGTGGGAGGGAGGGCGGTTCACAGCGCATCGGCGCCACGCATCCTGCTTCTCGTGTGCCGTCACCGCCTGACGCCATCACGTCGAGCACGTGACCTTACCATCGGAGCCGACACAGCTGGGGAAACGAGCTTCGGGCGCGGGCGGTCCCTGACCGCCGGCGTCGGAGCTCCTCCCCGTTTCTGTCGTGCTAACGTGACGCTGGTGGGAGTCAGCGTGCACGTGTGCCGGGCTGCTATATCTGGCCTCCCTGGGCGTAGTTCCCTGTTGTCTTCCTACACTGGATGCTGCAGTCCATCCTACCACTTCACTCCATGCTGAGACATCAGTAAGTTACCCCCTACTAGGGTCTGTTATCTTGTTAAATGATGCATCACTTCCCAACTTTAGATGAATGGACACATTTTCACACTATGACATTCAATCTTTTCAGACCATTCCTGGTAGCCACCAACGGTGTAATATCTAGTCTTACTATACATTCCCAACTTGTGTCCTGTGTCTTGGGGAGTCTCTGGATGTACACCCTGTCAGCACGTTGCTCCATTACCTCAGCTCCCGGCAAAGATTGGTTGACCTTGGTTCCATACCTACCATACCTCACCGCAGCGAGTTCTTGTAAGCATTTTGATTATACTTACCCACTTTTTTCTCGATAGGTTACAATACATCCCATTAATTGTATTTTATTATATTTTGTAGATACACTACTAGCACCCGCCCCTGATGAGTGTAATATACACGAAACGCGTCGGGCATTGTTTGGGATGCATATACCAGCCCCTACTCTATCATCCACTCTGGGCATTTTGGGATGTTTTCTCACATTTCGATCATTTTGACTGTTTTTCTGTTTTAACCTGATTTTGTACTTTACTGTGGTCTCATTGTCTCTTTTGCAAGTGTTGTTATATACTTTATGTACCATCATGAACTCATTGGAATGCATTGACTGATCAATCCAGACCACTGCGGGGCACTTGGCTACCAGACCCAGATGTACCCTAGTTGCCTGTATTGCACGCACACTTTTAATAGTGTATGTGAACAAACATGAAATTACATTTTTAAATGTTGTCTCACCCATGTGGTTCCTGTTATTGACATGTTTTATGACTCTTATGACAATAAATGTGTACTTTTACTTTATCCATTTCCACCATGTCTATGGCCTCACTCAAAGTCCCAAACTTACTATTTTCCTTGAATTAGGGATGGAGGCACATCCTATATGTGCCTCATATAAAGTCCCACAACCCTTCCCATTGTTCTCGTATTAGGGATGGAGGTCCTGTGACTGGATTGACAGCCCTTCTTTTTCCATGTCATCCGGGTGTGATATGATCAAGTCCCTGACATTTATCCATTATGTCCGGGCTTGTGTTTTAGAGACAGAGATTTTCTTTTTGTCTGTGAGAATTTTCAGCACAGACACTTCAATTGTGAGAACCCACACTGAGGTTGGTATGTCCAGGGCTTTATTTGTCTATTGCCGGGAGCTGCGATGCGCTCTGCGTGCCCCAGCCCCCTCACCCTCCTCCCCGCCCATTCGTGTGGCGGGGGATGGGTGTGGGAGGGAGGGCGGTTCACAGCGCATCGGCGCCACGCATCCTGCTTCTCGTGTGCCGTCACCGCCTGACGCCATCACGTCGAGCACGTGACCTTACCATCGGAGCCGACACAGCTGGGGAAACGAGCTTCGGGCGCGGGCGGTCCCTGACCGCCGGCGTCGGAGCTCCTCCCCGTTTCTGTCGTGCTAACGTGACGCTGGTGGGAGTCAGCGTGCACGTGTGCCGGGCTGCTATATCTGGCCTCCCTGGGCGTAGTTCCCTGTTGTCTTCCTACACTGGATGCTGCAGTCCATCCTACCACTTCACTCCATGCTGAGACATCAGTAAGTTACCCCCTACTAGGGTCTGTTATCTTGTTAAATGATGCATCATTTCCCAACTTTAGATGAATGGACACATTTTCACACTATGACATTCAATCTTTTCAGACCATTCCTGGTAGCCACCAACGGTGTAATATCTAGTCTTACTATACATTCCCAACTTGTGTCCTGTGTCTTGGGGAGTCTCTGGATGTACACCCTGTCAGCACGTTGCTCCATTACCTCAGCTCCCGGCAAAGATTGGTTGACCTTGGTTCCATACCTACCATACCTCACCGCAGCGAGTTCTTGTAAGCATTTTGATTATACTTACCCACTTTTTTCTCGATAGGTTACAATACATCCCATTAATTGTATTTTATTATATTTTGTAGATACACTACTAGCACCCGCCCCTGATGAGTGTAATATACACGAAACGCGTCGGGCATTGTTTGGGATGCATATACCAGCCCCTACTCTATCATCCACTCTGGGCATTTTGGGATGTTTTCTCACATTTCGATCATTTTGACTGTTTTTCTGTTTTAACCTGATTTTGTACTTTACTGTGGTCTCATTGTCTCTTTTGCAAGTGTTGTTATATACTTTATGTACCATCATGAACTCATTGGAATGCATTGACTGATCAATCCAGACCACTGCGGGGCACTTGGCTACCAGACCCAGATGTACCCTAGTTGCCTGTATTGCACGCACACTTTTAATAGTGTATGTGAACAAACATGAAATTACATTTTTAAATGTTGTCTCACCCATGTGGTTCCTGTTATTGACATGTTTTATGACTCTTATGACAATAAATGTGTACTTTTACTTTATCCATTTCCACCATGTCTATGGCCTCACTCAAAGTCCCAAACTTACTATTTTCCTTGAATTAGGGATGGAGGCACATCCTATATGTGCCTCATATAAAGTCCCACAACCCTTCCCATTGTTCTCGTATTAGGGATGGAGGTCCTGTGACTGGATTGACAGCCCTTCTTTTTCCATGTCATCCGGGTGTGATATGATCAAGTCCCTGACATTTATCCATTATGTCCGGGCTTGTGTTTTAGAGACAGAGATTTTCTTTTTGTCTGTGAGAATTTTCAGCACAGACACTTCAATTGTGAGAACCCACACTGAGGTTGGTATGTCCAGGGCTTTATTTGTCTATTGCCGGGAGCTGCGATGCGCTCTGCGTGCCCCAGCCCCCTCACCCTCCTCCCCGCCCATTCGTGTGGCGGGGGATGGGTGTGGGAGGGAGGGCGGTTCACAGCGCATCGGCGCCACGCATCCTGCTTCTCGTGTGCCGTCACCGCCTGACGCCATCACGTCGAGCACGTGACCTTACCATCGGAGCCGACACAGCTGGGGAAACGAGCTTCGGGCGCGGGCGGTCCCTGACCGCCGGCGTCGGAGCTCCTCCCCGTTTCTGTCGTGCTAACGTGACGCTGGTGGGAGTCAGCGTACACGTGTGCCGGGCTGCTATATCTGGCCTCCCTGGGCGTAGTTCCCTGTTGTCTTCCTACACTGGATGCTGCAGTCCATCCTACCACTTCACTCCATGCTGAGACATCAGTAAGTTACCCCCTACTAGGGTCTGTTATCTTGTTAAATGATGCATCACTTCCCAACTTTAGATGAATGGACACATTTTCACACTATGACATTCAATCTTTTCAGACCATTCCTGGTAGCCACCAACGGTGTAATATCTAGTCTTACTATACATTCCCAACTTGTGTCCTGTGTCTTGGGGAGTCTCTGGATGTACACCCTGTCAGCACGTTGCTCCATTACCTCAGCTCCCGGCAAAGATTGGTTGACCTTGGTTCCATACCTACCATACCTCACCGCAGCGAGTTCTTGTAAGCATTTTGATTATACTTACCCACTTTTTTCTCGATAGGTTACAATACATCCCATTAATTGTATTTTATTATATTTTGTAGATACACTACTAGCACCCGCCCCTGATGAGTGTAATATACACGAAACGCGTCGGGCATTGTTTGGGATGCATATACCAGCCCCTACTCTATCATCCACTCTGGGCATTTTGGGATGTTTTCTCACATTTCGATCATTTTGACTGTTTTTCTGTTTTAACCTGATTTTGTACTTTACTGTGGTCTCATTGTCTCTTTTGCAAGTGTTGTTATATACTTTATGTACCATCATGAACTCATTGGAATGCATTGACTGATCAATCCAGACCACTGCGGGGCACTTGGCTACCAGACCCAGATGTACCCTAGTTGCCTGTATTGCACGCACACTTTTAATAGTGTATGTGAACAAACATGAAATTACATTTTTAAATGTTGTCTCACCCATGTGGTTCCTGTTATTGACATGTTTTATGACTCTTATGACAATAAATGTGTACTTTTACTTTATCCATTTCCACCATGTCTATGGCCTCACTCAAAGTCCCAAACTTACTATTTTCCTTGAATTAGGGATGGAGGCACATCCTATATGTGCCTCATATAAAGTCCCACAACCCTTCCCATTGTTCTCGTATTAGGGATGGAGGTCCTGTGACTGGATTGACAGCCCTTCTTTTTCCATGTCATCCGGGTGTGATATGATCAAGTCCCTGACATTTATCCATTATGTCCGGGCTTGTGTTTTAGAGACAGAGATTTTCTTTTTGTCTGTGAGAATTTTCAGCACAGACACTTCAATTGTGAGAACCCACACTGAGGTTGGTATGTCCAGGGCTTTATTTGTCTATTGCCGGGAGCTGCGATGCGCTCTGCGTGCCCCAGCCCCCTCACCCTCCTCCCCGCCCATTCGTGTGGCGGGGGATGGGTGTGGGAGGGAGGGCGGTTCACAGCGCATCGGCGCCACGCATCCTGCTTCTCGTGTGCCGTCACCGCCTGACGCCATCACGTCGAGCACGTGACCTTACCATCGGAGCCGACACAGCTGGGGAAACGAGCTTCGGGCGCGGGCGGTCCCTGACCGCCGGCGTCGGAGCTCCTCCCCGTTTCTGTCGTGCTAACGTGACGCTGGTGGGAGTCAGCGTGCACGTGTGCCGGGCTGCTATATCTGGCCTCCCTGGGCGTAGTTCCCTGTTGTCTTCCTACACTGGATGCTGCAGTCCATCCTACCACTTCACTCCATGCTGAGACATCAGTAAGTTACCCCCTACTAGGGTCTGTTATCTTGTTAAATGATGCATCACTTCCCAACTTTAGATGAATGGACACATTTTCACACTATGACATTCAATCTTTTCAGACCATTCCTGGTAGCCACCAACGGTGTAATATCTAGTCTTACTATACATTCCCAACTTGTGTCCTGTGTCTTGGGGAGTCTCTGGATGTACACCCTGTCAGCACGTTGCTCCATTACCTCAGCTCCCGGCAAAGATTGGTTGACCTTGGTTCCATACCTACCATACCTCACCGCAGCGAGTTCTTGTAAGCATTTTGATTATACTTACCCACTTTTTTCTCGATAGGTTACAATACATCCCATTAATTGTATTTTATTATATTTTGTAGATACACTACTAGCACCCGCCCCTGATGAGTGTAATATACACGAAACGCGTCGGGCATTGTTTGGGATGCATATACCAGCCCCTACTCTATCATCCACTCTGGGCATTTTGGGATGTTTTCTCACATTTCGATCATTTTGACTGTTTTTCTGTTTTAACCTGATTTTGTACTTTACTGTGGTCTCATTGTCTCTTTTGCAAGTGTTGTTATATACTTTATGTACCATCATGAACTCATTGGAATGCATTGACTGATCAATCCAGACCACTGCGGGGCACTTGGCTACCAGACCCAGATGTACCCTAGTTGCCTGTATTGCACGCACACTTTTAATAGTGTATGTGAACAAACATGAAATTACATTTTTAAATGTTGTCTCACCCATGTGGTTCCTGTTATTGACATGTTTTATGACTCTTATGACAATAAATGTGTACTTTTACTTTATCCATTTCCACCATGTCTATGGCCTCACTCAAAGTCCCAAACTTACTATTTTCCTTTACAAGAAAGAGCAGCCAATTCCGAAACCCTCCTTGCTTAGGACATAGCAACCAAAAATACCAGCTTCCTTGCCAAAAGGACGAAGGGAATACGGTATGCTGTATTGGTTCAAATGGCTGTTTTTGTAACACAGACAAAACTAAGTTCAAGTCCCAAGGGCTTAAGGGTGATTTACCTGGCGGATTAATTCGCATCACCCCTTGCATAAAACCCCGGACTAAAGAATGCGTAGCAAACGGTCTTTGAAATAAAATTGATAAGGCTGAGACTTGGCCCTTAAAACGATCTCTGCGTACCATGACCTTCTGGGCCATGCTGGTGCTACCAGAATTACCGGCTTTCTTTCCAGCTTGATCCTGCAAAGAAGTCGTGGCAGCAACTGAATCGGGGGAAATGCATAGGTCAGTGAGAACTGATCCCATGGGGTCACCAATGCATCTGTTCCGCATGTGAGTGGATCCCTTGTCCTGGACACAGCGTTCACTAACTTCATGTTGAATCTGGACAGCTAGATGATCTACGTCAAGAGTCCCCCATCTTTGGCAAATAGCCCGAAATATGTTGACGTGAAGATACCATTCCCCTGGGAATAACTGCTGGCGACTTAAGTAGTCCGCCTGCCAAATCTCTACCCCCAGAATGAAGACTGCTGATAGGCATGGAATATTCTTTTCTGCCAAAGTCAGAATATGGTTTACCTCTCTCTGTGCTGAGAGACACTTGGTGCCCCCTGGGTGATTGATATAGGCCACAGCCGTGGCATTGGCGGATTGGATCCTGACAGGACAATCCTTTAACCTGGAAGTCCAGGCCTTCAGAGCCAGACGCACTGCCCGAATCTCTAGGATGTTGATGGGCAAGGCTCTTTCAGTTCCTGACCACTGTCCTTGGACAGTCGTCTTCTCTAGTACTGCTCCCCAGCCTAAAATGCTGGCATCTGTTGTTACTACTTTCCAGATATTTGGTCTGAAGAACTTTCCTATCAGCATATTCTTGCTTCGTAACCACCAACTGAGACTTTGGGATACTCTTGGAGACAGCCGCATTAGCGAGTCCAAAGCTTGGACCGTCTTGTTCCAAGTAGCCAGGATACTGTTTTGCAACAGTCTTCAATGGAACTGGGCATATGGGACCACCATCTTTACTAACAACCTCATGCAAAGGCGAATTGAGGGATCTCTTTTCGACCTGACCATCTGCACCAGCTCTTGTATGGAGCTGATCTTTGCCAGAGGTAAGAATACCTTCTTTTGGGCTGTGTCTATAATCAAGCCCAAGTACTCCAGCTTTCTTAGTGGTTTTAAGGATGACTTTTCTAGGTTGAGAATCTAACCCAGACTCTTCAGGTAACTGGTTGTAATGCGTACATTTTGCTCCAAGCGAGTCACTGTCTGGTCTATTAACAATAGATCGTCTAGGTACGGCAGAACTGTTATGCCCTGTGCCCTTAACCTGGCTAGAGGTGGGGCCAGTACCTTTGTGAACACCCAGGCTGCTGTAGCTAGACCGAAGGGTAAAGCTACAAACTGAAAGTGCTGCTGTTCTACTTCGAATCACAGAAACCTTTGATGAGCGGGAAATATAGGGACATGCAGATATCCATCCCTGATGTAGACGGACGCTAGAAATTCTCCTCCTTGTAGGATAAACAGAACTGACCTGATCAACTTCATGCAAAAGGGGCGGATTTTCAGGAATTGATTTAGATTCCTTAGATCTAGAATGGGTCTGACATCTCCATTTGGTTTTGGTACGGTAAACAGGTTTGAATAAAACCCCAAACCTTGCTCTTCTGTGGGACTCTGTATGATCACCCCCCAAGCCAATAATCGGTGTAAAGCTTGAAACAGGGATTGCCTTTTCCCTGGATCTTTTGGAACGTTTGATCTGAGAAAATGCGACGATCGGAACTCTTGAAATTCTAGTTTGTATCCTAGAGACACAGAGGAGATGACCCATCTGTCCTGAATTTCCCTTTGCCAGACTTCTGAGTAATGCAGAAGTCTTCCCCCCCACTCTGGTGAGGGGGGACGCCTCTTCACGATGAGGCTTTAGTATTCTGCTTTACAGATTTGCGGCCCCAGGTCTTCTTTTGAGTCTGGACCTGACCCTGAGACTTTCCTCTAGAGTCTGATGGCGGAGGCCGTCGCCACTGCCTAGAGGCGGATGCCCCTGGCACAGGAGAAAGAGTCCATTTAAATGAAGGACGTTTATATTTTTTTTTTGACTGGCAAAAGTGTACTCTTCCCACTAGAAATCGTTTGGATATACTTATCCAAGTCATCACCAAATAGTCGCTTCCCATGAAAGGGGAAACTCGTCAAAAGCTTTTTGCAAGGTGCTTCACATAAACAACTCTTTAACCACAGGGTCCTATGCATGTGTATTAGCACGAGCGCAAGCCGGGACACCTGGTGAATAGAGTCTTTCATGGCATCTATGGCAAAACATAGCGCCTTAGGTAGTTCGGCCAACTCACAGGCCTGTTGTGCAGGGACCTCTTTAAGGGCCTCTTTGAACTGGTCCTTTAGGGACTGACAGATACCTATTGCAGTGACTGCAAGCTGAGAAACGGCACCTGCCAAGGAAAAAGAGGATTTTAACAGAAATTCCAACTTTTTATCTGTTGGATCTTTAAGCATTTGTGCATTATCTACTGGGCAAGTTAAATTTTTATTGATGTTGGAAATCGCAGCGTCAACTGCTGGTACTTTCCATCTTTTTTGTAAATTTTTCCTCCATGGGATAGAGAACTGAGAATCTCTGTGGAGGGAGAAAATGCTTATCCGGGTGATTCCATTCAGCATAAATGAGCTTTTCTAGTAATGCATGGACCGGAAACGCATTAAAAGGTTGTAAGGGACCCTTCAGGTCCGGTATGGATTTTAAGGGGAACTCCACGCCAAAATTTAAAAAAAAATGGTGTGGGGTTCCCCCAAAAATCCACACCAGACCCTTATCCGAGCACGCAACCTGGCATACCGCAGGAAGAGGGGGGGACGAGAGAGTGGCCCCCCTCCTGAACCGTACCAAGCCACATGCCCTCAACATAGGGAGGATGTCCCCATGTTGATGGGGACAAGGGCCTCATCCCCACAACCCTTGCCCGGTGGTTATGGGGGTCTGCGGGCAGGGGGGCTTATCGGAATCTGGAAGCCCCCTTTAACAAAGGGGACACCCAGATCCCGGCCCCCCTATGTGAATTGGTAAAGGGTACATTGTACCCCTACCATTTCACAAAAAGAAAGTGTCAAAATGTTAAAAAACCACAGGAGATGGCTTGGGACAAGTCCTTTATTAAAAATAAAAAAATAAAAAAAAATAATGAGATTCCAGCAATGTAATCCAATAAATCCATTCTCCTACTCCAGCAATGTAATCTAATTCTCGATCTCCAGCAATGGATGATCTCCAGCCACTCCAGCGAGGAACACGCACAGGATCCTGCCTCCATCAGAGGCACCCAGCCAATGATGTGGTGCTAGCTTGACAGCTCTTATGTAGCTGAGGGCGGGACCACCCGTCACGTGACCCCGTCACCCTCTGACAAGGGGAAACGCTGGGGTTTCCCAGTGACGTGTACGGGTGAACCCGCCCGCCTCTGATGCAACGGGAATCCTGCGTTGCATCAGAGGGGGGCGGGGTCACCCGTACTCGTCACCGGGAAACCCCGGCGTTTCCCCTTGTCAGAGGGGGGCGGGGTCACGTGATGGATGGCCCCGCCCTCAGCTACATAAGAGCTGTCAAGCTAGCGTTGCGTCATTGGCTGGGTGCCTCCAGTGGAGGCAGGATCATGTGCGTGTTCCTTGCTGGAGATCCTCCATTGGTGGAGATTGAGAATTGGATTACATAGCTGGAGTAGGAGCATGGATTTATTGGATTACATCGCTGGAATCTCTTTTTTATTTTTAATAAAGGACTTTAAAGCCGTCTCCTGTGGTTTTTTAACATTTTCACACTTTCTTTTTGTGAAATGGTAGGGGTACAATGTTCCCTTACCAATTCACATGGGGGGGCCAGGATCTGGGTGTCCCCTTTTCCTTTGGCCTGCCAGGTTGCGTGCTCGGATAAGGGTCTGGTGTGGATTTTTGGGGAACCCCACGCCATATTTTTTTAAAATTTTGGCGCGGAGTTCCCCTTAATATCCATACCAGACCTGAATGGCCTGGTAATGGAGTTTTGGGGGAGCCCCACAAATTTTTTTTTTTTAATTTTTCAATGACTTTCAATGACTTTTATGTGTATTGTTGGGACCGACAATTCATTAATAGCCGGCGCTAGCACTTTTAAATGACTTTTATAAACACGGGAAGCATGCGCTACATTACAGGCATACTATAGACACCCCCCAGGTACAGAATTTAAAGGAATATTTCACTTTTATTGTTTCACTTTAAGCATTATTAAAATCACTGCTCCCGAAAAAACGTCTGTTTTTAAAACTTTTTTTGCATTGATACATGTCCCCTGTGGCAGGACCCAGGTCCCCAAACACTTTTTATGACAATAACTGGCATATTAACCTTTAAAATTAGCACTTTTGATTTTTCATGTTCGTGTCCCATAGACTTTAACGGTGTTCGCGTGTTCGAACAAATTTTTTGCCTGTTCGTATGTTCTGGATGCAAACCAAAGAGGGGGGTATTCGGCCCCTCCCTACTCATGACTAACAACTGTACAGAACATGGTGAGGATGGCAGGATGCAACAAAACAAGGAAACTTGGTTCATTTATTCTCACTCACAGGCAACAAAACCAGGCCTACTATATGAGTTTGTCATTAACATTAACAGTTTCTATTATTATAATGTACAATGCCAAAGGGCAGTTCTTAGTATGCTTCAAGTTCATAATTATAAAAAAAAATAATGTTAGGTATTGAGTAACTTCTAAAGAATAATTGGTAACCAATGTCTTTATGCCTGTATATTAACAAAATATGAAAACACTTAAGCTTGTCCACTTGTTTATAACAATCTCCATTGACTGAATTAACAGATGATACACGCCACTTAAAAGTCCTTTCATCTTGATGATGGCCGACAGGGATGTTTATATCCTGTCTAACCCGCATGTGAGCAATCATACTGTAAAAGCTTACACATGGAAAAAACAATGGAAGGAAAACAACAAATAAATGAAAAGACAAATTCACAAACACAATCCCTCTGCCATACATTACCTAGTTTAAAGGCTCTGGATGGGGTCATGTTTACATTTAGAACTCATTGTGGAGGGCTGGCAGCTAAAAACGCACGCTATCTACAAAATTTAGCATGTAATTGTATGCAAGGGACATAGTGGTCAGGACTTCTTCATGGCAATAGTTAAGTAAATTAGGTCAAACAACTGCATCAAAGTGGTTGCAAAGTTGTAAAGGCTGAACGTTTTTTACCTTCACAACCTTCTGTGTGCAGCAACTCCCGAGACCCCCCCCCATACTTATCCAAGCCCCATCTGGATCCAGCGATGTGCACTAAAGCAGCAGCTCTCCCAGGTCTCTCCCACCTCATTGGCTGATCCATCAGCTCCCACTGGTGTCATTTACAGTCAGTGGGGGTGGCGTTCATGAGCTGCGCTTTGTGTGCCTTATGGACACACAGAGGTGGCTTGGAAGTAAGCATACACAAGTGCTCCCACAGCAAGCGGCTTGCTATGGGGGCACTCAGCAAGGGGGAGGGGCTAGGAGCAGGGGACCCAAGACGAGAAAGATCAGGGCTACTCTGTGCAAAACCATTACACAGACATGTTTGTTATTTTTTTTTTTAATTTGCATTTATTACCACTTTAAAAATACTGTTGGCAGATGACCTAACATTATTAGAATACCAATTCTGAGCCTGCAGACTAGGAAATCTGGACCCTATGCAGTGGAGTCTCTCTGTAGTCAACTTACGCACAACCCAAAAGTTATACAAAAGCCAAAACTGAAAAATAAAGGGTAACTCCACTTTTGTGGGGTGGGGGAAATAATATAGCATGCAAAATTGCGATAGAAGTCATATAGTAATTAAATGTTATTAAAAATTACCTTTCCCTTTCAATCTGCAGCCACTGTATTTTTCTATAAATGCAAAGCAATATGGCTACCTAGAGTTGTTTTGTACACAGAATGTGTACAGACCACCCCCCAGAAACATAATCTCCTACTTGTGTGATTGGTTCATCAATTTACCCAGAAACACATCTAAGGGGATGCAGGCCCAGCAGCTTTCCTCATTAGTGCTCTGCAGTTGCCACAGCTGACTGATAATTATGAAACCCCTCCCATTAGACCTACGATGCACAGAGACACAGACAAACACACACTGGTTTCTTCAGAATAACAAAAGGTAGGAATCTGCAACAAAGGTTGTTATAATCCTTGCAATGTACATAGATCACCCAGGGGGGGGAGTTTTTTTTTCTCAACAAAAGTGGAGTTACGCTTTAAACCTTTTATAAGGTATGGACATTTTTACATTGGTCCTGCTTGGATCAATGTAACTTTGCATATGTCATACCTGACTACTCTCCATGTAAGCAGGAAATCATTGTAGTAGATATCGCTACTACAGAGATCTCCACTAGCTTCTGGGTCCCATGTTGACAGGCTGCCCTGCTGCTTACTGATCACAGGTCACCCACTTGGCACGGGCACCATTCAATGAATGCAAAATGTTCTCCGATTGGACAAGGTGGAGATTGTGACGTCCATTAAGAAGCTGCAAAGCATTCTCTGAAAGGCATCCATGCTGAATGGGCAACCTCCTGTGTTGACAATGGACCCGGAGGCAAGTGAAGATCACTGAAATAGCAGTGTATGCTTAGTTACATTGGTCCAAGCAATGTAATTATGCAAATATATACTGTATCCATACCTGGAATTGATCAAACTTTTTAGCATTACAGATCCCAGTGGATTGTCCAAAATGTGCCCATACCCTCTTTGCCAGACTGCTGAAATCATCATAATAGTCATCGCCACCAGTTTTATCATGAGAAGCAGCAAAGCATATGCAGGGAATCAAAAGAGATGGCCAGCGGACAGGCAGCAAACACAACATGAAAGAAGATTTTTCAATTCATGCTGGATTGTCACAAATAACTATTGTTTGTATTATTACAATGTTGATATTATAAACTGAAAGTGTATACGGTTGTAAGCACAACATACATGTGAACTCATATTTGTAGAAAATACATAAATAACTTTATTGGTACAAACACATAAAAAGTAGAAAGTTACACACAATACATGTGTAGATTACATAGTTATAGTTACAGACATCAACCTTGTCCATGAATGAATGAATGCTTAGGCATGTTATAATTACATATATACATATATATATAATATATATATATATATATATATATATATATACACACACACAGTGGGGACAGAAAGTATTTAGACCCCCTTAAATTTTTCACTCTTTGTTATATTGCAGCCATTTGCTAAAATCATTTAAGTTCATTTTTTCCCTCATTAATGTACACACAGCACCCCATATTGACAGAAAAACACAGAATTGTTGACATTTTTGCAGATTTAATAAAAAAGAAAAACTGAAATATCACATGGTCCTAAGTATTAAGACCCTTTGCTGTGACACTCATATATTTAACTCAGGTGCTGTCCATTTCTTCTGATCATCATTGAGATGGTTCTACACCTTCATTTGAGTTTAGCTATGTTTGATTATACTGATTGGATTTGATTAGGAAAGCCACACACCTGTCTATATAAGACCTTACAGCTCACAGTGCATGTCAGAGCAAATGAGAATCATGAGGTCAAAGGCACTGCCTGAAGAGCTCAGAGACACAATTGTGGCAAGGCACAGATCTGGCCAAGGTTACAAAAACAATTCTGTTGCACCTAAGGTTCCTAAGAGCACAGTGGCCTACATAATACTTAAATGGAAGACGATTGGGACGACCAGAACCTTTCCTAGAGCTGGCTCTCCGGCCAAACTGAGCTATCGGGGGAGAAGAGCCTCGGTGAGAGAGGTAAAGACCCCAAAGATCACTGTGGCTGAGCTCCAGAGATGCAGTCGGGTGATGGGAGAAAGTTGTAGAAAGTCAACCATCATTGCAGCCCTTCAGCAGTCTGGGCTTTATGGCAGAGTGGCCCAACAGAAGCCTCTCCTCAGTGCAAGACACATGAAAGCCTGCATGGGGTTTGCTAAAAAAACACCTGAAGGACTCCAAGATGGTGAGAAAAAAGGTTCTCTGGTCTGATGAGACCAAGATAGAACTTTTTGGCCTTAATTCTAAGCGGTATGTGTGGAGAAAACCAGGCACTGCTCATCACCTGTCCAATACAGTCCCAACAGTGAAGCATGGTGGTGGCAGCATCATGCTGTGGGGGTGTTTTTCAGCTGCAGGGACAGGACTGCTAGTTGTAATTGAGGGAAAGATGAATGCGGCCAAGTACAGGGATATCCTGGACGAAACTCTTCTCCAGAGTGCTCAGGACCTCAGACTGGGCCGAAGGTTTACCTTCCAACAAGACAATGACCCTAAGCACACAGCTAAAATAATGAAGGAGGGGCTTCACAACAACTCTGTGACTGTTCTTGAATGGCCCAGCCAGAGCCCTGACTTAAACCCAATTGAGCATCTCTGGAGAGACCTAAAAATGGCTGTCCACCAACGTTTACCATCCAACCTGACAGAACTGGAGAGGATCTGCAAGGAGGAATGGCAGAGGGTCCCCAAATTCAGGTGTGAAAAACTTGTTGCATCTTTTCCAAAAAGACTCATGGCTGTATTAGATCAAAAGGGTGCTTCTACTAAATACTGAGCATAGGGTCTGAATACTTAGGACCATGTGATATTTCAGTTTTTCTTTTTTAATAAATCTGCAAAAATGTCAACAATTCTGTGTTTTTCTGTCAATATGGGGTGCTGTGTGTACATTAATGAGGAAAAAAATGAACTTAAATGATTTTAGTAAATGGCTGCAATATAACAAAGAGTGAAAAAGTTCACACGTATGTTGTGCCTATAATAGTCCCAACTAATAGAGAGTATTTTCTGTGATAGAATCATGGGATGACGGCGCCCCTATAGTATTCTACCACAGTCTATATCACAAGTGTATACTGTGACCATAGATTTCCTTTAATTGCACTTGAATTGCATTTATATGCAAACAGAAAAAGTAAATACACAGGCTAGCTACAATTAGTAAAAGTTTTGCTATTGTTTATGTGAATTCATAACATTAAAAAAAAAAAGTAGCTATTGAAATCTTACTTGAATGTTGGCTAACACATTTGATTGCTCCAATTTAATTTCAGGTTCAGTGATTGTCAGATTTTTTTTTTTAATTATGCAAAGATCTGTCCCATTACCCCCAGATAAAGCCCAATTGAATCCACAATGCTTCCTCTCCTTAGCATTCGTTAAACACTGGGGAGCTGTAAAGCTGACCTGCCCGACCACTGTACATTTTTTATTAACAAAGACTTAAAATACAGCACTGGTGAAAACAAAAGCATTGTAAGGCTCGATATCCACAACTGAGCCCTCAGAATAATGTTAAAAGTGTCTGGATATTTTAAAGTGTATGATCAAAATGTAAAATTGTATAAGTTCCACATTGTATTTCAATCATTTCTAGCCAACTCCTATTAATCTGAACCATCTTGACGTTTGTAAACTTAATTTGTGAGGAACCCCCACACATTTACTTCCTTAAATTCTGTGACATGTTTTCACTCTGCCCTGTGTATAGGCACTGCTTTGTCACACATTTCACAGATCCTGCCTTCTATACTACAGAGGTGCTGAGGGGAGGAGTTTCAGTAGGCAGAGTACAGGAAGCACTGCTTGCAGGCAGCAAGGTACCATGGGATATGTAGTTCTTAGAAATTAAACGTAAACAGTAGAGGAGAAACTGCAAAGCATGCAGGGAATCCAGGAATTTGTGGAAAGAGATGGCCAGGTGAAAGGCGGAACTCACATTTAAGGAGATTTTTAAAGTTTAAATTGGATTGTCAAAAATAACTTATGTGTATTGGTATTACAGTGCTGACGTTATGAAAGTGTAGGCTGTGACCATAGATTTTTGATTGGGCTCTGCAATTCTCTGCATTATTGAACCTGAAATCAAATGGACTTAAAGTATAACTGTGGCATCCTACCAGAGGACCACTGCACCTGAGCCAAAACTGACTAGCCTCTAGTTTGACCTCAGGGGTCTTGTAGTCAACCCCTGAAGTTGCCTAACTGGGACACAGGTCCAGGAATAACTCCAGGGGTAGAAATCAATCTCACAGGTTTATGCCCTGCCGTCAGATGCAGTCTGTCGGCCAAGATGTATACCCATGACTGACGAGGCTGGAGCCTGACTTTTTGCCAAGGATACCAATCTAGTCTTTTGCTACCACAAAACTCTGAATCCACCTGAGAATTTTACGCCACCCTTATGGCATTGTCTGCTTGGATCCAGATGATATAAAACAGCCCAGAACCTCTGGATGTTACCTTAGAAAACAAGACGCCAAAGACAACTAACCCCCTAGAAAACATATTTATCTTGAAAATGCGGTGTCACAGTTCAATGGATCCACTCACTTTTGGAGGGCAGGCTCCAGACACGGACGGCTCTTCTGAGTAACATAACCCTGGTTGCACTGCTATATGTGGGGCTAGTTGGCCCCTGATTTTTCACACCAAAAGATCCACAGAAGGGGCTCAAGGTCAGGGACTGCACTTACAGGAGAGGCTTATCCCGAGTGGAAAACCACCAAAGATGGCAGGTAAGGGTTTCTTTTCTTCACACTGAGGTCCATGAGGACAAAAAAGGGAATGGGCTGTTGTGTGGACGTTACCTTTTTATAGCTATGCATTGGTCCTGTGGGTGGAAGTAGGCGGGGCTACTATCATACATATGCTGCCATGGATAGGCACTGGGAAAAGAAAAGTAAGTAGGATACAATTTTCTTTTTTTTATTTTCATTTTGGATAGAGTAAGGGAGGGTTATAAACCCTGCCAGATTTTTTTTTTCGCCATCTGTGTCTCATAGCAGAGATTTTCCTTCACTTCCCACAGCCTAACAGGAAGTGAGAGGAAATTCCTGCAAATTAGGGGAAATTCCTTAGGGACCCCCAGGTCATCAGAACTAATGTCCCCATTGGAAGATTTCCCCTCTATTACTTACCTCTACTTCTGGGGACAACCCAAAATTTGGGATTTTCTTTTACTTACACTTTCAATGATAAGGGAAAACAGGACAAATAGAGAGAGAGGGTGAATCTCCTAAGGCTGCATTCACACCTGAGCGTATCGTTTTCAGGCAGAAAGTTGCACGTTTTTACCACGCTTTTTACTATGTTTTTTGCTGCGATTTTGTACAGGTAAAAAGGTCACCAATGTAAAAAGCAGAAAAACGCCTGTAATCTGCCCAAAAGGAAGCTCATGTACTTTTTTAAGCTTTAGGGGTTTTGCTTCAGGCGACAGAACACCCAGATGGGAACTGGGGCCATTTAAATGAATGGGATTTTGCTTGTTGGGCATTTTTGAACTTTTGAGATGAGCGTTTTACGAGCTGAAAACGCTCAGGTGTGAATGCAACCTTAATGCTTGAAAAAAAATAAAAGCTTTCCAATCCCTCTGCACTCTATCCAAAACTAAAGAAAAAGTTTTGCCTTTAGTTGTACTTTAAAGTGGTTGTAAACCCACTTTTTGGACTTCTACCTATAGGTAAGCCTAGAATAAGGCTTACCTATAGGTAGTGGAAATATCTCCTAAACGTGCGCCGTTTAGGAGATATTCCACTTGTAGTCCACTGAAAATTCCAACGGCACATGCGCGGGGAAGGAACAAAACTAAGTGCCGTTTCTTCCCTAGCCTGTGCCGTTAATCGCGGCTCCCATGTGCATGCGCGGGAGTGACGTCATGTGGCTCCGGCGAATCACAGAGCCGGAGACCAGGGCCCGGAAGGAAGAGGGGCCAGAATATGGATGCTGCCTACACAGGGGACATCGCTGGATTCTTTTGCATACTAGCCCATTAAGCTTTTCATTTGCAGGCTTTGCAGCGAGCAAAAGAGGAAGTAAAACCCATCAGGGTTTACTTCCTATTTAATGCGTTTGATAACATTTGAGTAAGATTGTAACCTCAGTAACTGTACCTCAGTTCCATGTTTTGGGAGAACTTATGCAGGGCCGACACAGCTGCTGCACTAAAGACAGAGTTGTCAGTTCAAAACAACTCTTTTATTCTTTTTTGCCCACACATACCTGTACACCTTATTGTCCCATCCTTTGCAGCTTTAGCAGGTTCCACCCTTCTCAGAAGTCAACAAGAGTATTTGTGAGTTCAGGTACTGATGGACAAGAAGACATGCCTTGCAAGCAGTAATCCAATTTATCCCAAAGGTGATTAATACGGTTTAGGTTAGAGGGCTTCCATGTGAAACCATATATTTTGGACCTTGTCACAAGGTTGGAAGTGCAAATCATCTAAATGTCTTTGTATTGTGTTGTATTAACATTACCCTGAACTCAATATCTTGGAGGGATTTCCACACACTTTCAACCATATAAGTGCGATAGTCAGGTGCACATACACTTTTGATCATATAGTGTAGTTAGTGCCTTGAGAAGCAGGGCGTGAGAGGGGGCAAAACAGTTTTTACAATATTTTTAGGCATGGACTGCAAATTTTACAGAGGTAAAGTAAAAAGGTCACAAAACACTCTGCAGCTCAACAGTCATTTCCATGGTCTCTGGTGTACAAGCCAATGACAGCAGTGGCAGACGTAGACTCCAAAGCTTTTCAAATTCCCTGTCATATAACATTATCAGCTTGGGCACATCATGTCTGTTCCAAATAGACCACTCATTTCCCACTAGAACAACTTCCCACCTTCCTTTGCACTGATCAGATGAACCCTATTGCTCTTTAGTGTTCTTAGAAAAACAGGTAGCACTGAGTATCGCAATGTAACATTCTTTAACAAAAAAGGCAAACAAATACTATGGACTGACTCATTCCTTCTATACGATTTTCTAGGAAAAACGAAGAAATTCAGTAGTATGACTAAATCTGGTAAATATTGACAATGAGATTAAACATGTAAGGCATCTGCAAGCAAGTTTACATGGGAAATGACTCATGGCCTTCCCTCACTGTCAGAGTTTGGACTGAATTGCATAAGCAGGTTATCTTGTTTGTATTTTCTATTGTACAGGGAAAGAGAAAAACTGTGCAAAACAGTATAAACATTGTACATAACAAGGCTATCACCTTAACTAGGGTTGTCCCGATCCCACTTTAAGACCGAGTACAAGTACTGATACTTTTTTCAAGTACTCGCCGATACCGATTCTTTTTTTTTATGTCATGTGACAGTTTTCAAAGCACAATACAGACCAGCACTGATGGCTGGTACTGACTGATGGGCACTGATAGATGGCACTGATAGGCAGCACTTATATGCAGAATAAATGACATGAGACAAGAGGAAAGGATTTATTTTGCAATGCTATGCTGCCTGCAACACCCATCTTGGTACACCTTGCACTCGACCGCAGTAAGCAGCAGAGGACATCTTATTACACCCAGCCCGAACAATATGGGCTGGGTGTAACAAGATGTCTGCTGCTGGCTTACTGCAGCCGAGTGCAGGGTGTACCAAGATGGGCGTCGGGATGTTCAACCGCTGACGGCGACACGGAACGTCATTTCCATTACCGAATGTGACGGCCCCACGTCACAGATTCTGATGGAAAATGTGGCTGCGCCCTGCCAGCTTACCTAGTTCCACAGCTTGAGGGCTCGCTCTCCGCTCAGCCCGCTGACTTTGTGTTGCACGCAGCAACGCCACCTATCCCAGGTTTTGGATTAGGCATCGGGAGCATTTGTGCAAGTACAAGTACTCGCGCAAATGCTCGGTATCGGGACAACCCTAACCTTAACCCACTTGCCCTCCGGAAGATTTACCCCCCTTCATGACCAGGCTATTTTTTGCTTTTTGGCACTGCGTTAACTGACAACACTGTGCACAAATGAAATGTATACCAATTTTTCCCCACAAAGCTTTCTTTTGGTGATATTTGATCAGCACTGGGTTTTTTATTTTTTGCACTATAAACGAAAAAAAAAAAAAATGAAAATGTTGAAGCCTCCCCGCTGATAGGTCAGAGCTCTGTATTGCTTACATTGACAGAGCTCTGTCTTGTCTTCCTCCGATCTGTGGGCCTTGGCAGTCAATCATTGGCGAGCACCTGCTGATCGGCTTGTGCTGTGGCTAATCACAACCCGGCACATGTGCGCGTCCCCTACCCGGAAGTGCTGGATCACGTACTAGGTACATGATCTTGCACAGGAGAGCCACTCTGCCGCCGTACTCATACATGAGGCAGTCAGCAAGCAATTAAAGTGGTAGTAAATAAAAGAAATTCTGGACCCTTGCAACGTAATGGCATAATGTGGGATGTACAGATCAGTGTTGATAACACAATTACTTTTACAAGGTAACAGCTGGGTTTGCAAAAGGCATTTAATGCAAAGTGGGTTTATATGCTTTGTGGTTATATGGAGGAATATCTTTTTTATATTTAAAGCGTTGGTTCACCTTTACAGAAAACATGTACAATTTTTCTTTAACGGTGAACCAACACCATACAGCCTCCCCCACCCCCCAGCCCTGTACTTAGCCCTGGCGATCCTGAGCCATCATGGCTCCCACAGTCAGTCCAGCAATCCGGGGATTTGAAATTCACACTGTTCTCTCTGCAGCTTTTTCAGGATTGACTGGATTGATTTACTGTGAAAGCACTGATCAATCAGAATTGACTTGGTCCTTCCCAGGAGTGCGGCACAGAGAAGAGGGGACAAAGTGGAGATTTTAAATTCCCGGACCACTGGACCAGCGATGGGAGCCTTGACAGCTCAGGATCATCGGAGGTTAGGACAGCAGGAACCAGGAGGTGGGCGTACATTGTTAGTTCTTCTTTAAGTTTTAGTTCACCGTTACAGAACAAAATTAAACGTTTTTGTGCCTGGAGCTCAGCCTTAAAGTGGTTGTACACCCTGTACAACCACTTTTACCCTCCGCTGCATGGAGGAGGAGCCGATGCGCATGTCCGCGATCACTTCACAGAGGGGCAGAACAGGGATCTGCCTATGTAAACAAGGCAGAGCCCTGTACTGACAGGGGAGAACATGGAGATCTGCTGTTCCAGGTAATCAGGAACAGCGATCTCTGTGTTCTTCCTGTCAGTAGTTCCCCCACACAGTTAGAAACACACTGAGGGAACACAGTTTACCCATTGATCCCCCTGTAGTTAACCCCTTCCTTGCCAGTGTCATTTATATAGTGATCAGTGCATTTTTTTTTTTTTTTTTTAGCACTGATCATTGTACTGGTGTCACTGGACCGCAAAAATTGTCACTTAGGGTCAGCATGCATCTATGCATATACCATACCTGTGGGATCCCTCTAGAAGCTGGAAATCACTGTAATAGACACCGCTACTCCAGTTATCTTCCAAACTCCAAAACTTCTGTGCCGAGCAGCTGCCCTGCTGTATTCTGAACACAAGAGGTCAGCTGCTGGGCAAAAGCACCATTCAGAGAATGATTTGCATTTTCTCAATGAATGCAAAGTGTTCTTTGATTGGATGAGGGGGAGCGTGACCTCACTGCCCTGGCTTTCCACCTTGTCTAATCAGAAAAACACTTTGGATTATTTTGAATGGTGCACGAGCCGGGTGACTGATCTTTTGTGTTGCTAAAGCAGCAGGGTAGTCACTTGGAACAGGACCTGGAAGCTAGTGGAGATTACTGTAGTAGCCGTACCTACTACAATCATTTCTAGCTTCTAGAGGGATTGCATAGATATGGTATATGTAAAGTTGCATTGGTCCAAACTGGACCAAGGTCACTATGCAAAACATACTATACATGGAATTCTTTAAAGTGCATCCAAACCCAAAACCAAAAATGTGATACTGCAGATATATTGCAGATTCCTTTGTGTAATGGCTGTATTAGTTTAATTTTTTTTTTTAGCTACATTTGCTTTATTACAGCCTTTGTTAGTGGAGCTCCAGCCCCTCCACCAAAAAAATTAAAAGTCAGCAGCTACAAATACTGTAGCTGCTGACTCTTAATATTAGGACACTTACCTGTCCAGGGAACCCGCAATGTCGGAAACCCCAGACGATTTTTCACATGGCTCTCGGGAGCTGCCGCCGCCATTCATTGTAAGAGAAACGGCAGTGAAGTCTTGCGGCTTCACAGCTGGTTTCCTACTTCGCATGCACGAAGCACGCTGCACTTTCTGAATGGACCAGCGGCGGTGGAAGGAGGAGGGGGCCGAACTTTTGGGGGACCTCGCCGTGGCAAGGTCTCCAGGAAGTAGGGATGGGTACAACTGTCAAAACCAGGAGGCAGCAGACAAGCAGAGCTTACCCTTTTGGATGGAGCTCCGCTTTAAGTTCCATCCACAAATTCTCCATGGGATTGATACCTAAACACTCAGTTGTTTTTTGTCTCTGTGCCCTGTTGAGATAACTTTGGGATATTTCTACACGCTTTGATCGAAAGGCACAACAGAAGTAGGGAAATCTCAAAGTGGACATCGGACATGGGTTGCAACCTATCAGAGGCTTTACTAATAAAAGCAGATAGCAACAAAAAAACCCAGAGAGGTTCCAACCCTTTCCCATTCTATGGAAAATAAAATAATAAAAATTTGGTATGAGTTCTATTGTAAACCTGGCAAAATTGGGCCAGTTCAGCAGGAAAAGAACAAATTTTGATCCAACTATGGATCCATCTATTTATCATTCCCTAATCACATAGTGTTATGGCATGTACATAGTAACATAATTGATGATTATATAATTTAACTGCTTGCCGACCATCCGCCGCAGTTTTACTGCGGCAGAATGGCACGGCTGGGCAAAACAATGTTACCTTACATTGTTTCGCCTTTTTGGCCACTAGGGGCACACGCGTGCCCGCAGCCTGTGTGACGGCTTGGCGGGCACGATGACCGGCAGGCACCCACGATAGTTTGTGACAGGGCGAGAACCGGGATCTGTGTGTGTGTGTGAACACACAAATCCCAGTTCTTTCAGGGGAGTAGAGACAGATCGTGAGTTCATACCAGGTATGAACACCGATCTCTCTCTCCACCTAGACAGTCCCATCCCCCCTACAGTTAGAACACACCTAGGGAACACAGTTAACCTCTTGATCGCCCCCTAGTGTTAACCGCTTTCGTGCCAGTGACATTTATACAATAATCAGTGCATATTTATAGTAATGATCGCTGTATAATTGTCAATGGTACCGAAAATGTATCAAAAGTGTCCAATTTGTCCGCCACAATATCGCAGTCCCGATAAAAATCGCTGATCGACGCGATTACTAGTAAAAAAAAAAAAATAATAATAAAAATGCCATAAATCTATCCCCTAATTTGTAGACGCTATAACTTTTGCGCAACACAATCTATATATGCTTAATGCGATTTTTTAACCAAAAATATGTAGAAGAATATATATTGGCCTAAACTGAGGAAAAGATTTGTTTTTTTGATTAAAAAAATGTGGGATATTTATTATAGCAAAAAGTAAAAGATATTGCATTTTTTTCAAAATTGTAGCTATTCTTTTGTCTATAGCATGAAAAATAAACACAGCAGAGGCGATAAAATACCACCAAAAGAACGCTCTATTTGTGGGAAAAAAAGGATGTCAATTTTATTTGGGTACAGCATCGCACGACCATGCAATTGTCAGTGAAATCGACGTAGCGCCGTATCGCAAAAAATGGCCTGGTCATTGAGCAGCCACATGTTCTGGGGCTGAAGTGGTTAATTACATATGAATCACATAGTAAGAAGATAACATAGTAACATGGTAACATGAAAGTACATGACATTAACATGATAAAAAGGAAACCGCCAGACTCTAAAATCTATGTTCACATAATGTAACAGGTCCATAACACCTTGGTATAGGCCAATAAAACCAACATGATAATGTACATATTGTTTGATATCACTCTTGGATTAAAAATTTAATGAAGGCATTTATATAGCTTGACGCGTTTCATGGATAACCTCCAATCTTCAGGAACAGATGCAACAATAGATAAGCTGTGAGTGTAGGTGGCAGTGCCATGGGCTGAGACCCACTGGGGGAGGCATCATCAGTGGTAAACCCCAAGGGCAATTGGTGGAAGGCCAACAGGGAAAGGACATTCTGCTGAGCGGCTAGCTCTGCTCAGGCGGGGACACCCTCCCTCTAATTAGCTGTCCGTGTGACGTTGGCGGTTACCCATTGGCTATATTGGAGTACTTATACTCCTCCTAGCTGGATTAGACTTCCCCTGTCAAGTGTGAGGTCAATGGCCATTATGCACCAGTTAGACTACATGGGGAGACATGGGATATCTAGGTCATATGGATCACTGCTCCCCAGGAATGTCCTTTCCCTGCCGGCCTTCCACCAATTGCCCTTGGGGTTTACCGCCTCAGCTCCCGGGACTGATGATGCCTCCCCCCAGTCGGTCTCAGCCCATGGCGCTGTCACCTACACTCACAGCTTATCTATTGTTGCATCTGCTCCTGAAGATTGCAGGTTACCCATGAAACGCGTCAAGCTATATACATGCCTTCATTATGTATTTAATCCAAGAGTGATATCAAATATGTACATTATCATGTTGGTTTTATTGGCAATCAAAAAGGTGTTATGGACCTGTTACATTATGTGAATATAGATTTTAGAGTCTGGCGGTTTCCTTTTTATCATGTTGTTAATGCCATGTACTTTCATGTTACCATGTTATCTCCTTACTATGTGATTCATATGTAATTATATAACCATGCAATTGGTCCATGTTATGTTACTATGTACATGCCATAACACTAAGCGATTAGGCTATTTATCATTGTATACCCACCAGTCACTATTTGTTCATGTTGTTCAATTCGGCCACCTGCTACACACAAAGTCACAAGCGCTCCCCTTATGTCAATTTAATAGGGATGGAGGTACTTGACGGTTCATGTCTTGGCCTCATACAAAGTCCCAACCCCCCCCCCTTTTTTTTTCTTATTTATCATTCCCGCCAGACAGAAGTCAATCTAATGATCAAATTCTCTTTAACAAGAATGTTGGGAAATTTCCATTCAATCAGCGCATGCAGCCAATGCTCTGCAGCTCTGATCAGTGTATTCTGACAGCAGAGGAGTCCGGCTGTCAGAATACAATAGTGCAGCGGAGAGGATCTCTTCATCCACCTCAAATATGTGCATGGGTGAATCCATTTGTTTTTTTTTTTTTTTTTTGATTAGCCACCTGGCTTTTAAAAAAAAAACGATCCGTTTATGGCCAATCCTAAGTATAACTAAAGGAAAAACTTTTTTTTTTAGTTTTGGATAGAGGGAAAATGGATTAGAAAATCACAGTCAGTGTTTATAGCTGTCTTTGTCCTAGTTAGTGAGATTTACCTTCTCTATTTGTCCTGTTTACCATTATCATTGAAAGTAAAAAAAATCCCACGGAGCTCGGCACTGTGAATCGAGCGAGACACGGCGGCTCGCAGATCACAGCAGGGAGACATCGCAAGAACCAGGGGACAAGGTAAGTAACCTCTACATGGATCCTGCGATGCGATCCTGAGTCTGGCTCGGAATTACCACTTTTGTTATTAAAAAACCCCCCCGAGCCAGACTCGGGAATACCGCTAGGGGGGTTAATTTGCAGGAAATTCATCTTACTTCCTGTTTGGCTATGGGACAGGAAGTGAAGGGAAATCTCCCCAATGGGATAAAGATGGCAAAAGTAAACTGACAGGGGTTTTAGCTCTCCCTTACTCTATACAAAATGAAAAAAAAAAGTTTTGCCTATAGTTCTACTGTAAGCACTATTACAACTTGATGAATCACAATCTTTATCAGATAAGCTGGGAAATAATTCCACTAATTATGGAGCTTCAAGAACATGCATCTAATATGAGTAATGTCCCCAGAAGACAAAATGTTGATTCAGTTTACCCCAGCCTAAAACTTTTTTCTAGTTTTGGGTAGAAAGAGCTTTTATGTTTTAATGTGGTTTATGACCACTTTTATGTTAGATTTGAAATACTTTAGTTTACCACAGAGTAGATCCTGACAGAGGTTTAAACCTTTATTAATTTACTTATATATTTTTTATAGCTGTCTATATCCCTACTGCGGGTATTTCTCCTTACTTACTTTTGTGCGATACCTGTCAAATAGACAGGAAGTGGGACATTTTCCCACTTTTCTTTTTATGCCAATAGGAAGTAAGAAGAAATCTCCCAAACGAGGAGACACAGACAAACAGCTATAAGAAAATTGGCCAAGATCCAGAATTGGGTTTTAACTGATAATAAACCATTTTGTTCCCTTGTAATTAAGTAAATGTTTTTAATTCCACACACATAATTTTCATTCTTTGATGCAAAATCTCTAAATATAAATAAATCAGTTGGAGATTTCTAGAAAAAGCTCAGTTTTGAAAGCACAATGTTTTACAGAAGAGCTGGAGCCACAGGTTAGGCCACGGCAAAATGTGTTTACCGAACCCAACATCTGGAAGTAATCTGCTTGGCAGTTAAGTTTACTTTGGTTTTCCCCTCAAGCCAAGTGGCCAAAAGGGGCCCATATACCCTGCAACTGTTCTCATAGAATCAAACATATCTTGTAAAGTTCTCTGTCAGGCATGAGAAACTAAAAAAAGAGAAAAAAAATTTGAATTTTGCAGAACATTGTCTTCCTGACTGAGGGACTGCAGAGTGTCAAGAACATAACAGAGTAGCTGGGAAAGTCAGTTGTGCAGAATGACTGATACGTTCATTGTAAAGATGGATTTACTTTCTTTAATTCACTGCTGAAACATTTCTGCTTATGTTCTGTATTTTCTATAGCTACAAACATGGAAGGAATGTCTGCCATCCTTGAAATTGCACTGTCGTCATCGGTATACATAGCCTGCATACAGTAAGACCAAAACTATGTGCATTAGTCAGCTTATAGGCTCCAAATCACATGCATCTTTTGCAGAAACGTTTAAGAAATATTCATTTATTTCTACTATCCATAGAACACCACCACACATCCTTTATCAGTCTGACTGTACAAACTCAGATAGGCTGGCTCCTTCATGGCTGCACTAAACCCATCAGTAATCTTGAGATTCAAAAGCACAAGCCAGGTGGATCTCCAGCATCACTAAACACAAGTTTGCATTCCTGAATACACGCTTTGAAGCTAGTACAGTGTCTCTTGTTTTTGTTTTTTATTTTTTTCCAAATGTGATGCCCATTAGATACGTAATCAGTGACCCAGCCTGGTTTTGGTTAGACTTACACCAAAAGTGTACCCTTGGGCTGGGCACCATGGGCAAATTTTGTTATAGTGATCATTGCCGCAACTATCTGGCATGTAATCACTACTCATGCTGTTGTGCTACAAATATGATTAATGTGTAGATGCTGTAGACACCACCAGCTTACATCCTTTTTTGCAGGTCACTACTTTGTGTGTACCCACTTTTTACTGATTTTATTATTCAATAAATGTGTTTGGTAATGCACTAGGTGCGCGCGCCTTCCATTTCGTTTTTTTTTGTTTTTTTTTTGTTTTTTTAGAGTGTGAATTCTTTCTCAAGGAAGGGGTGGAGAGATGCAAATGCCTTATATAAAAGGGAAGGCTGAGAATATATCCTAATGCAATTAGGATATCAGGACAGTAAGAATGAGATGGTAATCTTCCAAGTCATGCCTTTAGATGATTCAGAGTTATGATAACCTCAAAACAAACTACCTGATTATAGATGTGCATAATCAGTTTAATAAAAAGTAGTAAAATCTCTATTCTTGTAAATAGTTCCCATATAGACATCGGGAGTTAGTTTCCCACCAAGGGGAACTCTTTAGCTTGGTAACAGAGTGCTCCATCTGCTGACCCTTTAGGGAGTACAGAACTAACAAGGTGGATATTTCCTTGTTCTGCCTGTATTAAGAAAAATTACTATTTAAAGAGGAAATGCAGTCTACTAGCATAATTTGTAATAAAAACATCTTTGTTATTCTGAAACTTCCCTCCAACCACTTTGCATATTATTTTATATACACTGCTATTCTGTACTCGACAAATATTCTGCAGAAATCTCCCTCCACTGAATCTGTCTGCAACCATTTTAACTGTAGGCAGCTGAAGCTGCTGCCTGTTCACTTCCTGGATTTACACAGAGGCACACCTCCAGCTCTGCAGCTCTCATTGGTCTTCTTATGACTCCTCCCCCTTCCCTTCCTGGCAAACTCTCACGGGAGTAAGAGAGAGAGCTGTGCATGATGTCATAAGCCTAGATTTTTTACCAGACAAGAAACAGGAAATGGGCTGTATAAGGTATTTACTGGCAGAGAAAAAATGTTTTACTATCCAAAGTTAAAACAACTAGGGCAGAAGATTTAATAGATGGAAAGTTGAAAAAATGAATGACGTTCCGCTTTAACGTAGGGAAAATTAAGGAAAACCGAATGCAAGACTTTTAACTGGATGCAAGACCACCTTTTTAAGCATTGTCCAAACTCTAAATTTTGTAACTCATTAGGAGAATCAGAATAAATAGGAGAATATGCATGGAGAACTCAATCAGTCTCACAAATCCTAAAATTAGGGGTTGATTTACTAAAGGCAAATACTCTGTTAATTTTGCATGTGAATAAGATCAAAGTTCTGCTAACTTCAATTATCTAATCAAGTGGAGGAAAAAGTGCTTTTTTATTATTTTCCTTGTACACAAGTGGGTATTCTTTGCAAAATGAAGTGCTACCACATTCACTAAACTATGGGGAAAATTTCCTTGTAACGTGCCTATTTGCTTTTAGTAAAATAATCCCAAACAGTAAAGAGGAGATGATACATGGCATACCAGAAACTGTAGAATCTAGGACACCAACATTTCTTGATGAGGACCTATTAGAAATTCCACAATAGGGAAGCTGAGAAGTAAAGGAGCACTAGGGTGGACATAACAGTCATTGCTGTAAACTGGATCCTAAAATGTAAGCACTAGATAATATGTTCCAAATGCAAGAGCTATTTGTCAAATTGGAAGGTACAAAAGTCTCTTAGAAGAGAAATAGGTCTGAGCGGGGTTAAAGGAGGAGTACAAATATCCTAAGCGTTTATAGATTCCATTGAAAAAAGTAGCAAGAGAAGGAAAGGGTAATATACCCCAAACCAGGCTCCAGCCAACATAGGAAGACCAAAATCTTATGGCGTGTGGAGCCTAAATAATTTGAGATTATGTAGAATGGGCTATATAAAACCCAGAAGATGCTCAATTTTAGGTTCTAAATTAGAAGCTGCTGGTTGGAGTCTGAGCATCTAAACTAAGAGGAAATAATGCCCAAGAGATCCAACAGAATGAGCAAACAATAACCCACTGATAAGTGTATCTTCAAACAGAAGGCTTTATAGCTTTAAGACACGTGGTTCAAGTGGGAGACCTGTGGATCACCTATGAGGTATTACAGCTGTAGTGGATTAAGAATGGGGTCCTCCTGTGAAGAAGTAGGGGCACAGTGTGAGGACCAGAAGGATCAAGAATGCCACTGTCCAGTGCAGGACTGAAGAGACAACTTTCCCCAAAACAGTAAATGAAAAAGGTCTTTCCTCCACATCGCAAGCACAAAGCCAAAGTGCTTTAGGCATACATACAGGCAAACAGCCTTGCCATGCATGCAAGAAACAAACTTAGGTGCTTCCAAGAGGCCATCACAACTGAAGTGAAGTGCCTCAAACATTGATTCACCAGTTCCAGAACAGAAGGGTTGTGCCTTGTGTTGGAGTGATCCCTTCTAATGAATAAGATCCATTGTGACATGGGTTCACAAATCAGGAGTCAATACAGTGGAAACCCTAAAAGTAAAGACACGATCAACCCATGTGGTTGTATGTATGTTAAGCTGGAGCAATAGATCCACAAAAGTAAGGGGGTCACTTAAGAATCCTTAACAAAGGAAAAAAGCTTCATAACATCACCAGGAGAAAGTCATAGATGCATGGGATGTTTCCACTCCTAATAGAGGAACATTTTAAGTAGTGGGTGTAAAGGGAAGGTCTTTGCAGCAACACAAATTCTAAAAGACCCTATGCCTGGAACAACAGATTGATAAACTAGATGCACAGCAGAGTATACCTCCATTTTACAGATTAAAAACCAAAAAAAAAACCTAAAATGCATATCTGAGTTATATGTAACCTGCTCAAATACAGTCTTATTAGAGGCAGGCAGTAAAATCTCTGAATCTGAACCAGAAATAGTGAAAGGAGCCTCAGGAACTAAAGACCCAGTAAGGTCAGAGGTAGACTCTGCCACTGAAGGTGCTAGAGTGAGATTAGAGCTTCTGTTTGTAGAATGCTCTATTTATTTTACATAGGCCGACACAAAATCAGAGGTACTGTTCCTACATACTGCCAGGTCATACAGTATGCATTAAAAGACTTGTAAGATATTTTGTCACACTGAAAGGCTGTGCCACAGCTCTAGAACTGGAAAAGCACTTTGCGGGTTAGTAACACAGTACATGAGTGACTAAAGTTCAACAGTGCAGAGTCCATTACTGAAAGGTCACATTTTATGATAGGCTAACCACAACTATGGATTTCAACTTAAACTTGTGAAGCATCGCTCCAAGCACCATTATAAATCCATCCAGTGATTCACACTACTGACGGTGCTGGCATCCAAGGAAGCTCATCCCAACTGGCGTTAGAACATTGTGGTAAGAAGATGATCCAATAGGGACACACCCCCATCTGCCCTTTCTTCCACTGAGGAGAATCTGTGAATGGGGGAGAGACTGATTAGTCACAAGATTCTATCCCACATTCAAAGACTGTTTTACAAGCAGTGTAATCTGAACTTTTCTCAGTAGAGAAAGAAGGGGGTGTGTCTCTGTCGAAAACATCTTCAGTGCAGCCAAGCCCAGAGACCTGAACCTGTTAAAGCAGCGTTCCACCCAAAAATGGAACTTCCACTTTAAGTGCCGGGGACCCCCGGACATGCCACATTTGGCGTGTCATTGTTTTTTTTTGGGGGGGGGGGAGCACACAGAAAAAAAGTTCTGCCTTTACAACCACTTTAAGTGTTGGCAAAGTTAGTGAAATCATTGGACGACTTATTAAAAAAAAAGCCTCTATTCATACATTACAGTTAAAGAAAAGGCATTGTGAAATTAATAGTTATGTATTCAAGATATGTATTCTTTAACCTGCTGGTGTATCTAACCTCCTGTAGGAGGTCAGGCAAATGAAGTAAAAGCTCTGCTATGGATCTGATCAGAAGAATACACTTAGTGTAATGTCTTACATAAAACAATAAGAAAACACCTCCCATAATCTGCAGGGTTTATGAGATTTCCTTTCACAATCCTCATCTCTCAACAGTTTATTTCTGCGTGAGCATTATAAGCCAATAAAAGGAATATCACACAGAACAGCTGGTGATGACACCCAACTTGGCATAGTGAAGGCTGATTTGTATCCCGACGTCAACCCAAAATGGGGAAAAAAAAGCTTTAATATATTCCCTGCATTTAACCTATTGAAAGCCAATTCCAGCCAACATATGTTTTGGAGAGAATGGAGAAGGGTCAGCCTTTCAAGCGTTTTATTGCAGTCTGCATTCTCACTGAGAATATTTTTTCTTCCTTCTTGTCCATCTGGCAGCACTAGAGCAGGAAGTGAGGTTAAATCTCTTCAAGTGAGACAAAAACAGCAATAAAAAAGTAATAGAATGGGGGAAATTTTGGAACCTCTGTTGGACAGAAGTGCTATATATGTGCTCAATAGGGAAATGTCCCCTCAGGTCTTGACTCAGTTACACACTGTGCATCAAGAGGTTACAGAATGTCATTTGGTTCATCTCCCAACTGGATCCTATACAGCCCCAAAACATTGTATATTTATTGTGAGTAAATGAAGTACAAAAAATAATTAATTTTTTGGTGTGCGTAGGATATTCCTCATCTTCATGTATACAATAAAAAAAAGAAAAGAAAAAATAGGACAAAGACTGTGGTTCTAACCATTCCCCCCATATCCACAACTAAAAAAAATATTTTTATTTTTTGTAAAGATGGGCTTGAAATATTTTGCCACATTTTTACTGGATGGAAGTGGTTTTGATTACAGTTTTACAAGAGCAGCATCAAAGGATCCTATACACTTTTAACGTTTTTTTTTGTAGTTAAGTACTGTATGTGACTATGATTAAAGTAACTCATTTTATCATTGTGTGTTTATATAAGGTAAAAAAAGTCCATTATTTTTTGTTTCATTTTTAATTATATGTACATACTGTATTAGCTATATTTATAAGATATGCAGAGTGGGAGCACTCTAATATAGGAGATCTGTTACTGGCTAGATTAGTAGGTGAAAACAAAGAAAAAAGCCTGAAAAACAAAATGAAAGCAGTCACCACATCTAATGATTGGTAAGCTGCAATTTATAACATTGTTGGTTTTGGATTTAATACCACTTTAAGAATAGTTTGAACTACAGTACTATATACTTGTTACATCTGACTCATGTGTCATGTTTATTTTCCTAATAGTATACTAAACAATTTTTCTTTCACACCCTTTTGCTGACTGCAGAGCCCTGCCAAAACATGATGTCATCTGAAGACAACCTCAGTGCTATCCGATTAGGCTACAAACCAATCTGGTTGTAAATGACGTGCTCCTAACTCTGCAATCGCCAGTTTATAGCTCAGCATGGAGTGACAATTCAGCAGCTTTATTCTGATCACAATGAGAAGGCAGAGGGAAGATGGACAGCTCTGCTACAAATCAGGTGTAAACACTCACTCTCTCCCACCGCTTATGACATCACAACCTGCAGGGGCTGGCAAGAATCGACTCAAAGTAGTAATACAGCACATTAAAAGGAAAGCAGGAAATACATTTAAAAAAAAAGAATCAGGGGAGAGCTGTACGTAGTCGGAAAATTGAGAGTGCTGCAGACAATTTCATTTAGAGCAGGAAAGTTGATGTTTTTCTCTGCTGGATCCAGCAATTATTTGTTCGAGAAGGAGAACATTTCTGTAATAATTACTTTTTATTTCAGAATATGCATGAAGGTAAAAAACCTTCGGTCTTTAGAACAACTTTAAAGAAGTTGTAAACCCACGAACAAAAAAAAAAAAAACCCTGCAAGACAAAGGCCTAATGAGCTAGTATGCATAGCATACTAGCTCATTATGAAATACTCATCTTAGATCGAAGCCCCCTCAGCGGTCCTTGTACATCGCTCCGGCCGGCGACATCGCTCCTGGAGTTACTTCTGGGTATCGTGGGTTCCGGTGCTGTGATTGGCTGGAGCCGAGATGAAGTCTCGGCAACGGCAAACTCACTGAAGCAATGGCATGTATGTGCTATTGCTTCAGTGCCCATGTGCCAATGACATTGGCACATGCAGATACAGGGGATATCTCCTGAACCAGGAATAGGGGAACCCCCGGCACCGGTGCCGCAAGTGGCACACGAAGCCTCTTTTGCCAGCACTCATCTCCCTCCCCATCAGCAGAGCAGTGCAGGGAAGTGTCAGTGAGATACTAATGCATTCCAATTTCAGAATTCCCCATGCCGCACCCGCACTGAGGGGGAGGCACTGTGCCCCCACACATTGTAAATGTTCTCTAACTTTGCTGTAGCTGCAATTGTCAGCTTTTAGGATGGGGATGAGATTGGGTGCAGTTCTGCTGGGGGGGTTGGTCCCTGTTCCCAGGAGGAGGAGGACTGTCTTGGCCACTGCTAAAGCCAATCACAGTTCTGCTAGCCCCGTCCACCATCTGGAGGCTTGGTTGCCACTGCCAATCTCAGAAAGAAGGAATTACACCCAACCACTTTTTCTCAGGTGCGGGGGGCACAACTTATGATCCTGCACACAGACCCACTGCTTTTAGAAAATGCCCCTGATCTGAGCTCACTATTGCACATCCATTCCAGATGCTTGTATGTGACATCACATACAAGCACGTAGGCTGGATGCGAGAGGTGGATCAACAGGATGAGTGTGCCGGGACAGGTATGTGTGTCTCATCTCTGCTTGCTTTCACCACTCTGCATATCACGCATATCATAGATGAAAAGAGGGTACAGCGGTGGGGCAGATGTGCAGGGAGGTACAGTGGTGGAAGAGATGAGAAGGGGGTTCAGCAGTGGGGCAGAAGAGCAGGGGGTTCAGTGTTGGGCCAGATGAGCAGGGGGGTTTCAGTGTTGGGCCAGATGAGCAGGGGGGTTCAATGTTGGGGCAGAAATGCAGGGGTTTAGAGCAGTGGGGCAGATGTGAAAGGAGGTGTGTTGGTGGGGCAGATGAGCAGGGGGTTACAGTGGTGGGGCAGGAGAGCAAGGGGAACAGTAGTGGGGCAGGAGAGTAGAGGGAACAGAGGTGGGGCAGAAGAGCAGGGGGTACATTGGTGGGGCAGATGAGAAAGCGGGTTAAGGTGGTGGGGCAGATGAGCAGATGGGTTCAGTGTTAGGACAGATGAGATGGTGATTCAGTAGTGAGACAGAAGAGCATAGGTATACGATGGTGGAGCAGATGTGCAGGGAAATACAGTGGTGGGACAGATGAGAAAAAGGGTACATTGATCTGGCAGATGAGCAGGGGGGTTACAGTGGTGGGACAGATGTGCAGGCGGTACAGTGGTGGGAGGGATGAGAAGGGGGGTTAAGCGGTGGGACAGAAAAGCAGGGGGGTACAGTGATGGGGCAGATGAGAGGGGGGTCAGTGTTGGGCCAGATGAGAAGGTGGTTACAGTGGTGGGAAAGATGAGCAGGGGGGGTTACAGTGGTGGGGCAGATGTGCATGGGGTTACAGTGGTGGGTAGCCTGATACTGACTGATAGCCTCATGTACCATGTTCCCCGTTTCATATTGTCTTCTGCAACATATTCATAGCCAAAAATGTAGCATTTTCACTCTCTCTGACCCTCAAATCTTCTAATAAAGTACAACTAAAGACAAAACTTTTTTTTCCTGTTCTGGATAGAGAGGAGAGGGATTAGAACACTGGTCAGTTCCTACTGCTGTCTGTGCCCCAGTTAACCACTTCCTGACCGCCGGCCGTCAAATGACGGCTGGGCGGCGCAGCTCTCGTTCTGGGTGGACGTCATATGATGGCCCTCCAGAACGACCACTCTCGCACGCCCGTGGGGGCGCGCATCGCGGCCATCGGAGGTGTGGTGTGTCAGTCTGACACAACGCTACACCGATCTCAGTAAAGAGCCTCTGACGGAGGCTCTTTACCACGTGATCAGCCGTGTCCAATCATGGCTGATCATGAAGTAAACAGGAAAAGCCGTTGATTGGCTTTTCCTCACTCGCGTCTGACAGTCGAGAGTAGAGGAGAGCCGATTGGCTGCTCTCCTGACAGGGGGGGTCTGTGCTGATTGTTTATCAGCGCAGCCCCCCCTTGGATGCCCACCCAGGACAACCAGGATGCCACCAGGACCACCAGGGATTGCCATCACACTGGACCACCAGGTAGGCAATCCTAGACCACCAGGGAAATGCCAATCAGTGCCCAGGCAGCTGCCAATCAGTGCCTATCCCCAATACCAGCCAGTGCCATCAGTGATGCCTATCAATGCCATCTATCAGTGCCACATATCAGTGCCACCTATCAGTGCACAGCAGTGCCCAGCAATGCCGCCTATCAGTGCAACCCATAAGTATCCATCAGTGCAGCCTTTCAGTGCCCATCAGTGTCGCTTATCAGCACCCATCAGTGCCACCCATGAGTGCCCATCAGTGCCGCCAGCAATGTCTGCCAGTGCTGCATATCAGTGCCACCCATCAGTGCCGCCTATTAGTGCCCATCATCAGTGCCACCTCATCAGTGCCGCCTCATCAGTGCCTGTCAGTGCCGCCTTATCAGTGCCCATCAGTGAAGGAGAGAACTTACTTATTTACAAAATTTTATAACAGAAACAAAAGAAAAACTTTTTTTCTCAAAATTTTAGGTCTTTTTTTATTTGTTTAGCAAAAAATAAAAAACGCAGAGGTGATCAAATACCAACAAAAGAAAGCTCTATTTGTGGGAACAAAATGAAAAAAATTCTGTTTGGGTAAAGTGTAGCATGACCGCGCAATTGTCATTTAAACAGCGACAGCACTGAAAGCTGAAAATTGGCTTGGGCCAATTGTCTTGTTTACCATTATCATTGAATGTGAAAGTAAAGAAAATTCAACTTTTTGAGTCCCCAGAAAAGTAATAGCGGGGACATCTTCCAATGGGTACATTAGTTCTGGTCACCAGGGAATTCTCTTGGTTTGCAGAGATTTCCTCTCACTTCCTGTTTGGCTATGGGACAGGAAGCAAAGTAAAATCTCTGCAATGGGACACAGATGGTGGAAAAAATACAATCTGACAGGGTTTATAACCCTCCCTTACTCTATCCAAAATGAAAAAAAAAGTTTTGTCTATCGTTCTACTTTAAAACCCCATACACACTCTATTTGATGTTCTGCAGATTTTTGTCTTCAGATTTACCAAAACCATGTAGTGCAAGGGCCTGCCTGATTGGATACAAATTTAAACTCTAAAGGTTTGACAAAATATTATATGGTTTTGGTAAATCTGAAGACAGAAATCTGCAGAAAATTGAATAGTGTGTATGGGTTCTAAAGCCTTGTACACACGGTCAGAATATTGGATGAATTTTTGTCAGTTTTTTGTTGCATGCTAGTCTCAAATCAAAAGGGAAGAGGGTACTCACCATCAGAAAATTTTCTGACGACAGAACGTCAGAAGTGACGTAATGTGTTGAATTGTTTTGTATGTGTACTTTCATTTCTGAGCATGAGAGTTTTTTTTTCGTCAGAAAACCGTACTAATGAAAAGAAAATCAGACGTTGTGGTCACATCATACAAAAATTTTCAAGCCTGCACATTTTGTCTGCCGAAAACTCGTAATCGGCTGTCAAAAGCAGTATACCAACGATCAGAAAATCGGCTGATCGCTCATCGGACAAAATTTATCTTCAGATTTTCTGACCGTGTGTACGGGCCTTTAGTCTGCAGTTTCTGACCGTCCTCTCAAGCATTACATATATTGAACATAAAGGGGTTCATTTACTAAAGGCAAATAGACTGCGCACTTTTGCAAGTGCAGTTGTCTCAGAGCTTATTACACAAGGGAAAGATCCATTGACTTCCATCAATCATGTGCAAGCAAAAAAACAATTTTTTTTTTTTTAAATTCTATTTATTTAATTTCCTTTGTATGTGATTGGGCATTCTTTGCAAAATGAGACTTCCTCTCATTTACTAATCTCTTGAGCAACTGCATTTGCAAAGTGCACAGTCTTTTTGTCTTAAGTAAATCAACTTCTATGTGCAGCTCTTTAGTGATGTCAGGGGCCGCATTTGAAACCCCTTTAGCTCATAAGTTGACTAATGGCTTAGATACATGCTACAGGAAAAAGTATAGAATGTAGATAATAACCACTTATAGTATGACGTGTATTGTTATAGTATAGGGTGTATTATAAAAAACATACAGCTAATGCAAATTTCTGATACATTTTCTTTCCATATTACCAACTTACAAACATCTCAGGAAAGACAATAGCTGTACATATTTGCTAAGAACAAAAAAAAAGCAAAAAAACAAAACAAAAACAATATTTAACCACTTGCCTACAGGGCACTTACACCCCCTTCCTGCCCAGACCATTTTTCAGCTTTGAATGATAATTGCGCGGTCATGCTACACTGTACCCAGAGAAGTTTTTATCATTTTCTTTACACAAATAGAGCTTTCTTTTGGTGGTATTTAATCCTTGCTGGTTTTTTTTTTTCTTTTTTAAAAAATAAAAGACCAAAAATTTTTAAAAAACATTTTTTTTACTTAGTTTCTGTCAGTAAATTTTATAACTAAGTAATTTTTCTCCTTCGCTGATGTACGCTAATGAGGCGGCTCTGATAGGCTAAACTGGTGGGCATTGATGAGGTGGCACTTATGGGCACTGATGAGGCGGAACTTATGGGCACTGATTAGGCACTAATATGCCGCACTTATGGGCACTGATAGGTGGCACTGATAGGCGGCACTGGTGGGCACTGATAGGTGGCACGGATAGGGGGTACTGATGGGCAACACTGATGGGCATTGACTGATAGCCAGCACTGACTGGCATCACTAATGGGCACTGATTGGTGGCACTTGTGGGCACTGATTGCTGGCACTGGTGGGCACTGATTGGTGACATTGTTGGCGCTATATTGTAATCAGAGCACTGATGATCAGTGCCCTGATTACATGCCTAGATGTCCCCCTGCGTGGAGATGCCGCTGATCGGCTCACCTTGCCACACACTTTGTCAGTGTGAGGCGAGGAGCGCCGATTACCGGCATCTCTGTGTTTACATGTGACCACATGGTTAAAGGGTCATGAACGCAGCTCTTTACAGAGATCGGGGTCGTGCCGTGTCCTAGTAACACATGACGTCGCCACAGGGCCCGCCTTCATTTGACGGTGAGCAGGCAGCAACTGGTTAAAACATACAATATATGGCAGTATAGCAATCATTTAACACATACTGTATCTACAGTGCCTTGAAAAAATATTCATACCCCTTGAAATTTTCCACATTTTGTCATGCTAGAACCAAAGATGTAAATGTATTTTATTGGGATTTTATGCGATAGACTAACACAAAGTGGCACATAACTGTGAAGTGGAAGAAAAATGATAAATGGTTTTCATTTTTTTTTACAAATAAATATCTGAAAAGTGTGCCGTGCATTTGTATTCAACCCCCTTTACACTGATACCCCTAATTAAAATCTAGTGGAACCAATTGCCTTCAGAAGTCACCTAATTAGTAAATAGAGTCCACCTGTGTGTAATTTAATCTCAGTATAAATAAAGCTATTCTGTGAACAGCATCACGAAGGCCAAGGAACACACAAGACAGATCAGGGATAAAGTTGTGGAGAAGTTTAAAGCAGGGTTAGGTTATAAAAAAAATATCCCAAGCTTTGAACATCTCACTGAGCACTGTTCAACCTATCATCTGAAAAAGGAAAGAGCATGGTACAACAGCAAACCTACCAAGATATGGCTGTCCACCTAAACTGACAGACCGGGCAAGGAGATCATTAGTCAGAGGAGAAGCAGCCAAGAGACCCATGGTAACTCTGGAGGAGCTGCAGAGATCCACAGCTCAGGTGGGAAAATCTGTTCACAGGACAACTATTAGTTGTGCACTCCACAAATCTGGCTTTTATGGAAGAGTGCCAAGAAGAAAGCCATTGTTGAAAGAAAGCCATAAGAAGTCCTGTTTGCAGTTTGTGAGAAGCCATGTGGGGGACACAGCAAACGTGAAAGAAGGTGCTCTGGCCAGATAGGACCAAATCTGAACTTTTTGGCCTAAAAGCAAAACGCTATGCGTGGTGGAAAAAGAACACTGCACATCACCCCAAACACACCACCCCCCATTGGAAAACATGGTGGTGGCAGCCTCATGTTGTGGGGATGCTTTTCTTCAGCAGGGACAGGGAAGCTGGATGGAGCCAAATACAGGACAATATTAGAGGGAGGGTCACAAATCACATGGGCCTATTCATTGACCTCAGTCATCATATAAAAAACGTATACCTGTATTCCAAACTTAGCTCTAAAGAAGAGGGGACACCCCTCGAAACACGTCAGCTTTCTTTGGACTCTACATCCCACCACTGTGACTGGCCAGAGCTGATGTGGCGACTTGATTGGTGAAGATCCACTTTTCCATTCCACTTCCCCAATCTATTGTACGGCTATCTCTTGAGCGCAGGAGCATTTGTTTTTCTTTATACAGCCTTAGAAGAAAACCTGATCAAGTCTGGAAAAGACTTGAAACTGGGGCAGCTGTTCACCTTCCAGCAGGACAATGACCCGAAACATACAGCCACAGCTACAATGGAATGTTTTAGAACAGGGATCTCCAAACTATGGCCCTCCAGCTGCTGTGGAACTACACATCCCAAGAGGCATTGTAAAACTCTGACATTCACAGATATGAATAAGCATGATAGGAATTGTACTTCCTGAACAACCGGAAGGCCATCGTTTGGAGACCCCTGGTTTAGATCAAAGCATATTCATGGCCCAGTCAAAATTCAGACCTAAATCCAATTGAGAATCTATGGCAAGACTTAAACATTGCTGTTCACAGATGCTCTCCATCCAATCTGAGATTGGATGATGAGCTTGAGCTATTTCGCAAAGAATGGGCAAACATTTAACTCTCTAGATGTGCACAGCTGGTCGAGACATATCCAAAAAGACTTGCAGCTGTAACTGCAGCAAAAGGTGGTTCTACAAAGTATTGACTCTGGGGATGGGGCTGTATACAAATGCATGCTTCACTGTTCAGAAATTTATTTGTAAAAAAAAATTGAAAACCATTTATCATTTTCTTTCCACTTTGTGTTGGTCTATCACATAAAATCCCAATAAAATACAGTTACGCTTTTGGTTGTAACATGACAAAATGTGGAAAATTGCAAGGTGTATGAATACTTTTTCAAAGCACTGTTCACATACTATATTCACCAGGTCCGAAAAAATACTTTTTAAGCTCCATGCCTATAGTAGTCTCTTACTCTATTGTAATTCACACTTTTGCTTTATGTGTTGCCATGTCCCTTAGACCCCTTTCACACTTAGCCCTGGTTCACACAGGGGCGGCATGACTTGCAGATCGCCTCACCGAGGCGACCTGCACATGACTTCCACAGCGACTTGCAAAACAACTTCTGTATAGAAGTCTATGCAAGTCGCCTCAAGTCGCCCCCAAAGTAGTACAGGAACCTTTTTCTAAGTCGGAGCGACTTGCGTCACTCCTATTAGAACAGTTCCATTGTACAGAATGGGAAGCGACTTGTCAGGTGGCTAGGTCGCCTGACAAGTCGCCCCTGTGTGAACCGGCAGTAAGTTGCTTTACAGGCACTACAGCGCTAAAAATAGCACCTGCATAGCGCCTGTAAAGAGCCTCTCCTGTCTCTCCAGTGTGAAAGGCCGAGGGTTTTCACACTGGAGCGGTGCGCTGGCAGGACGCTAAAAAAGGTTCTGCTAGCAGCATCTTTGGAGCGATGTATACACCGCTCCTAAACTGCTCCAGCCCATTGAACTGAATGGGCACCGCTGCCGAACAGCCGGCAAAGCACTGCTGCAGCGGCGATTTGCCGGTCGTTTTAACCATCCCACTAGCGGCCGAAAAACCCCTGCAAAAACGGCGGTAAAGCTCCACTAAAAATAGCAGCGCTTTACCGCCGATGCCCCAGTGTGAAAGGGTCCTTATGTATATTGCTTCTGAGGAAAGCTCCCGTTCTACGATACCAGTCAATTGCTGAAGTTGTGTTGGTCTATCACATAAAATCTCAATAAAATATATTTACATTTTTGGTTGAAACATGACAAAATGTAGAAAATGTCAAGGGGTGTGAATACTTTTTAAAGGCACTGTATTACAAAGTTATACAGAAAAAAACATCCCTATATATACAGCCAATGTTCTATTTAATTAATTTGCTTAAAAATGAATTGCTTTGAAAAACACCCCCTAGTACAGGGGTAGGCAACCCCCGGAACGGGTGCTGCAAGCAGCACACAAAGCCTCTTTTGCAGGCACTCGACTCCCTCCCTATCAGCAGAGCAGCACAGGGAAGCATCAGTGAGACACTAATGCATTCCAATTTCAGAATTCCCCACGCAGCATCTGCACTGAGGGGGAGGCACTATGCCCCCACACATTGTAAAAGATGGGAAACATTGTTTGGTTCTAACTTTGCTGTAGCTGCGACCGTCAGCTTTTGTGATGGGGAAGAGATTGGGTGCAGTTATGCTGGGGGGGGGGGGTTGAAGAGTCCCTGTTTCCAGGAGGAGGACTGTCTTGGCCACTGCTAAAGCCAATCACAGTCCTGCAAGCCCCGTCCACCATCTGGAGGAAGAGGACTCGCTTGGTTGCCACTACCAATCTCAGAAAGAAGGGATTTTACTGTGATTGAGAAAACCACAATCAGGTGATAGTTTGTGGAATTACTGTTGCTCTTCTGGAAACTTTTTTGAAATTATTTCTGAACCTTTATGTCACTTACTACTTAACCCCTGTACTTTGTGTCTATTTAAGCTACAGCCAGTATTCAGTGCAATCAAAATCACACCCAACCACTTTTTCTCAGCTGCGGGGGCCCAACTTATGATCCTGCACACAGGCCCACTGCTTTTGGAAAATGCCCCTGACCTGAGCTCATCATTGCGCATCCATTCCTGAGGCTTGTATGTGACATCACATACATCACATACAAGCAAATGGGCTGGATGCGAGAGGTGGATCAGCAAGATGAGTATGCCAGGACAGGTAGATGTGTCTCATCTCTGCTTCCTTTCACCACTCTGCATATCACGCATATCATAGATTAGAAGAGGGTACAGTGGTGGAGCAGATAAGCAGGAGGGTAAAGCGGTGGAGAAAATGAGAGGGAGGGGTTCAGAGGTAGAACAGAAAAGCAGGAGGGTACAGCGGTGGGGCAGATGTACAGGGAGGTACAGTGGTGGAAGAGATGAGAAGGCGGTTCAGCAGTGGGACAGAAGAGCAGGGGGGTACAGTGTTGGGCCAGATGAGTGGGGGGGGGGGGGTTCAGTGTTGGGGCAGAAATGCAGGGGGTTAGAGCAGTGGGGCAGATGTGAAAGGAGGTTTATTGGTGGGGTAGATGAGCAGGGGGTTACAGTGGTGGGGCAGGAGAGCAGGGGGAACAGTGGTGGGGGAGGAAAGTAGGGGGGACAGAGGTGGGGCAGGAGAGCAGGGGGAACAGTGGTGGGGGAGGAGAGTAGGAGGAAAAGAGGTGGGGCAGGAGAGTAGGATAAACAGAGGTGGGGCAGGAGAGTAGAAGGAACAGAGGTGGGGCAGGAGAGTAGAAGGAACAGAGGTGGGGCAGGAGAGTAGGAGGAACAGAGGTGGGGCAGGAGAGTAGGGAGAAAAGGGGTGGGGCAGGAGAGTAGGAGGGACAGAGGTGGGGCAGGAGAGTAGGAGGGACAGAGGTGGGGCAGGAGAGTAGGAGGAACAGAGGTGGGGCAGGAGAGTAGGAGGAACAGAGGTGGGGCAGGAGAGTAGGGGGTACAGAGGTGAGACAGATGTGCAGGAGGTATATTGGTGGGGCAGATGAGAAAGCGAGTTACAGTGGTGTGGCAGATGAGCAGATGGGTTCAGTGTTAGGATGAGAAGGTGATTCAGTAGTGAGAAAGAAGAGCATGGGGATATGACAGTGAAGCAGATGTGCAGGGAGGTACAGTGGTGGGACAGATGAGAAAAAGGGTACATTGATCTGGCAGATGAGCAGGGGGGTTACAGTGGTGGGACAACAGAGCAAGGGGGTACAGTGGTGGGGCAGATCTGCAGGAGGTACAGTAGTGGGAGGGATGAGAAGGGAGGTTCAGCGATGGGACAGAAAAGCAGGGGGGTACAGTGATGGGGCAGATGAGAGTGGGGGCAGTGTTGGGCCAGATGAGAAGGGGGTTACAGTGGAGGGAAAGACGAGTTGGAGGGGTTGAGTGTTGGGGCAGAGGAGAAAGGAGGTACATTGTTGGGACAGATGAGTAGGGGGATACAGCGGTGGGGCAGATGAGCAGATAAGTTCAGTGTTAGGACAGATGAGAAGATGGTTCAGTGGTGGGGCAGATGTACAGGGGGTTACAGTGGTGGGGCAGATGAGCATGGGGGTACAATGGTGGGACAGATGAGCAGGGGGGTACAATGGTGGCACAGATGAGCAGGAGGGTACAGTGGTGGGGCAGATGTACAGGGGGTTACAGTGGTGGGGCAGATGTACAGGGGGTTTCAGTGGTGGGGCAGATGTACAGGGGGTTACAGTGGTGGGGCACATGAGCAGTGGGGTACAATAATGGGGCAGATGAGCAGGGGGGTACAATGGTGGGGCAGATGAGCAGGGGGTACAGTGGTGAGGCAGATGTGCAGGGTGGAACAGTGGAGGGGCAGATGTACAGGGGGTAACAGTGGAGGGGCAGATGTACAGGGGGTTACAGTGCTGGGGCAGATGTACAGGGGGTTACAGTGCTGGGGCAGATGAGCATGGGGGTACAATGGTTGGACAGATGAGCAGGGGGGTACAATGGTAGGACAGATGAGCAGGGGGGTACAATGGTAGGACAGATGAGCAGGAGGGTACAGTGGTGGGGCAGATGTACAGGGGGTTACAGTGGTGGGGCAGATGTACAGGGGGTTACAGTGGTGGGGAAGATGTACAGGGGGTTACAGTGGTGGGGCAGATGTACAGGGGGTTACAGTGGTGGGGCAGATGTACAGGGGGTTACAGTGGTGGGGCAGATGTACAGGGGGTTACAGTGGTGGGGCAGATGTACAGGGGGTTACAGTGGTGGGGCAGATGTAAAGGGGGTTACAGTGGTGGGGCACATGAGCAGGGGGGTACAATAGTGGGGCAGATGTACAGGGGGTTACAGTGGTGGGGCACATGAGCAGGGGGGTACAATAGTGGGGCAGATGAGCAGGGGGGTAAAATGGTGGGGCAAATGTGCAGGGGGTTACAGTGGTGGGGCAGATGTGCAGGGGGTTACAGTGGTAGGGCAGATGTGCAAGGGGGTACAGTGGTGAAACAGATTTGCAGAGGGGGCAGTGGGCAGTGATCTGAGGTATGAAGGTGCATGAATTGGGGCTGATCTGAGGTGTGAGAGTGAAGGATGTTAATTTCTCACTACTAAAGTAGTTTACAGCATTTACATTATAAAAACCCTTTTCGTAATTGAGAGTGTGAAATTTACATCTTTTTGTTATAAAATCAGCACGCTCAATTTCTTTGAAAACATTTTTCGGCACACTGTGCTCAAAAGGTTGCCTACCCCTGCCCTAGCGTTTCTGGCCATGGTAATCCTGAGTAAAGGCAAATGATTCATGTAGCATTTATGCCCTGAAATCCATCTGCCCTTAGCTCCGCCACACAGGCAGAAGGGTGTGCTTAGCCGAGAAAACCCCTCCTGAAGGCTCCTGGGATGTATGACATAATTTGCCTAGGCCTAGAAACCAGGAAGTAATATAAGAAATGTAAAAAAAAAAGTTTAACACATGTAAATATGATATACTTTTCTACCTATTTACGCATAAGAATAAAAAATAGTGGTGATTGAGAGAGCTAAGTTCCGCTCCAAACTAAAGACAGTACAATGGGTGGTGCCACTATCAGCTTGACATGCATGGAACTAGGAAATATCAAATGACTATTCGACACACATGCATTACAGGTAGGAGTTATATCTACAAAAAAAACTAAAAAGAGAAAACAGTGCCTATATTTTGGGACTCCAGTCTTTGGATTTTTTTCTGGGAATCAGCAAGTTCCAAAGCAATGGCAACACCCGTACTTATTATGACTACTTTAAACAGTGAGCAGACAAACACACTGTTATACGATTTATATTCCAGCTTTTTGATCAACACTTTCCTGAACATACAACCTTTAGCCACAAATTCTGCATTATTGTTATTATCCTCCTGTAATCACAATATCAAATAAGCCATATTTTCCCCTACTAATCACTTTCGGCTGTTAGAATGAAACAATTTCTTCCCCACTTCTGCTCCGAGTATAAACTACTGTCTTTATTTCGGATCTGTCTTTTTGAAACAAGGGTCGAGGAAGCTATTAACATCATCTTGAAATGAGATCAAATTCCCACCCTAAACTCTCCTCCACACAGCCACCCACCATGGAGAAAGCATTGCTCATGCATTTATAGTTGGAAATCTAGGGAGGGAAACATGTTAAATGAAGCTTGAGCAATGGTCAGGTTGAAAATAAAAATCTGGTCTGGAACATCTCCAAGCAAATAGAAATACGAGTTTGGAGTAGGGTTGAATAATTCCACAAACGTCATCTCTAGTGGAAGTGGCTATATAGGACTTTCCCACAGCTCCATCTTGCAAGGGGAATTGGACCAGTCTCGGCAAGCTTTCCATATAACTACAGGACGCATAAACATTTCACTGTTGTCAAAAAAGAAACAAAAAAAAAAAAAAAAAAAAAACAATATTGTTTCTGGAGACAGCAATGAGAACCAGATGTGGCCAGCTAGAGCCAAATCTCTTCTCGTTTCAAAAGATTCAGCAGTAACACGTGTCGATTGCTATTTACATTGCTTGATGGTTAATTACCATTTAATGGAAATCAAAAATCACAGGATTGGGCCTTTTTTACTGGTGTATCATCGAGCGAAGGCATTTGTGGTTTAACCACTTAAAGACCAAGCCTCTTTCTGAGATTTGTTGTTTACAAGTTAAAAACAGGTTTTCTTGCTAGAAAATGACTTAGAACCCCCAAACATTATACATTTTTTTTCGAACACCCTAGAGAATAAAATGGCGGTCGTTGTAATAATTTCTATAACACCGTATTTGCGCAGCGGTCTTACAAGCGCTTCTGCCCTGCAGTGATATGGAGACGGGTGGGGGCCATCTTCCCCTCACTCATCTCCATACCCAGGCAAAGGACAGACGCGATCGCCCTTGCCGACGGCTCGGATAGGCGGCGGAGGGCACCAGATCATGGTGGGGGGCCCTCTCTCCCGCCGTCAATAAAAGTGATCTTGCGGCAAATCTGAGGCAGAGACCACTTTTATCTTGTAGTGGACTGCCCGCTGAAGAAGAGGATACCGGGGTTTTGGCAGATAGCTGCTGCCATAACAACGATATCCTCATTCAAAGTAATCACGTAAAACGACAGTGGGCGGTCTGGAAGTGGTTAATTACTGCACCATTGTTATGGCTCCTAAACTGCCAGAAATGTATCTTTTTTTTAAGTTAACTCTTAGGACCGTTTCACATGCAGTCCAGTGTTTTTTTTTTTATTTCTGCACTAAAAACACATGGATAGAAGGTTATATGGCTTTCAATGGCATAGTTCACACCAGCGCGATCAGTTCCAATGCATTCCAATTCCAGAAAAAAAAGAACGTGCTGCATTTTTGTTTTTGCACTGAACTGTACTGGAACGCGGTAAAAAGCACAAAAACTGCACCGAAACTCACCTAAATTCACCAAAAATGCACAGGTCCTTAAAGCGGGAGTCCGGCAACCAATCTTTTTTTTTTTTTTTTTTAGGTCATTGAGACACTTTGCTAATCCCAAAATAATACTCACAGTTTAGGTGTAATATTTCCGCTTCTGTCTGTTTTCGTACTGAAGAATAACTTAAAAAATGTGATGCTGGCTGTTTCCATCTTGCTTGTGGGCATGTGAAGCCCACAAGCATTGTTTTCCTGGATGCGGTGAATGCTGTTCATTCACAGCTTGTTCACGTGCATGATCATTGCTTGCGCACTGAATCTTGGGAAGCCTGACACTAAGCTCCCAGGAGACAGTGCGGCGCCGGGGAAAGGCAATAAACACGCCTACTCCCATGGGAGGAGAGACAGGAAGTGCCACAATAAAGTACAATATAAAGGTAATTACAGCGATAAAAAAATTTTTTCGTGCGGCATTTGAACATCTATGCAATTAACTGAAGGGGGCAAGATTAAGTTAAAAATTTGAGTGGAACCCCACTTTAATTAAGGTGAAGAAAGAAAGAGGGGAAAAAATGCACTGGAACACATGAAAAACACATAAAAACCGCACCGGAACGTATCAAAAACGCACATGCAGAAACGCATCCGGACTGCGTTTCTATGGTATGAACTGGCCATCAAAGAAGAACTTCACCAGGTTATAAAAAAATAAAAGTCAGCTGCTACAAGTACTGTAGCTGCTGAATTTAAAAAAAATACATACTTAAGAGGACAATGCAGCTTAATGCGTCCAATGTGTCCCCACGCCAGTTCTAGCAAGCAAGCTATAAAAAATTAGCAACCACCAAATGTGTACAACTAAAACATCTGTTTGTAAGCCAAACTACTAGACGGTGAATTTTTGTTCTTGCAAGTTAGCTAATAAGTGTGCTGGGAAAAGCCTTGTTTCTTAGAGCTGTGCAAAGCCCTTTCATTTGCACCTTACTTTTAAGCTAGTTAGAAATTGGGGTGGTCTGCATTTTTGTATAGATTGCTTACTGGAAATAGCGTAGGGACACATTGGATTTCTTTAGCTGCCATTGTACTCTTGCTGGGCTTTTAATATGTCTCTGTGCCTTAAGGGAAGAATGGCCTGTCTCCAAGCATACCTGCCCTTAATTTATCCATGGTTACATACTGTATGCTCCAATATGGAGACTGTCAAATGTAGGAGTCAGGACTGCACTTCACAGAGAGGCCTTAAAGCGGAAATTCATCCAAAAGGGGAAGTTCCACTTTTTCTCCACCGCCCCCCCCCCGTCCAATACTGGGATTTTTTGGGGGGGAGGGGAGTAGGTACCTGAATTTGACAGGTACCCGCTCCAACTTCCAGTCAGATCATCGCCGCGATCTAAGAGGTAGTTCGTCCCTCCATCCCCCAGCAGCCTCTTGGGACAAGTCGTAGGAGACTGCGGGACCAATCACAGTGTGCAGTGTGGCTTGTGCATGTGCAGCAAGCTTTGAAGCCACAAGGAGTCACATTCGGCTGCTCACAGTAAGGATGCCGGTGTCTGCATTCGAAGACCGGCAAAGAGCCGGGTCCGGTGAGAATATTGATGGATCTTGGGACATTTAGGTTTTTTTTTTTTTTTTTTTTTTTAAGTCAGCAGCTACAGTATTGGTAGCTTAAAATTTTTTATTTTTTCTTGCATATGCATTCATATGATGCCTTGAAAAATGCATTGATTGTGTCTGGTGTTAATAAGCACCCAACCCTAAAACAAGACCTTAACATCTAAATCCTACACTATGTAAGATGTAAATCTTAAAGCCCATCTCTGGTCTTCATTCTTTTCCTCATAGCCACCCTCTTCTCATCCCTAAAGGTTCCACTGCAGGTTTTCTAAGCTTTTTTAAAAGTTCTATATTACTTTTTCCTGAAGCCTTCAGGCAGATCACTTGATGCAACAAGGTCCTTTTCCTCTTTGCCTCTTCTCTGGGCTTGGTGGTCCTTACTGGTGCAGAGAGCGTTGCTGATGTGATGACCTTCAGTGCCACACTTTACATTAAAACACTATATATGCAGAATGCCATGGTGACCCCCCCCCCCCCCCGTCATTAGGGTTAAAGAGGAAATAAACCATGATGGGTTTTACTTCCTCTTTTGTTCCCTGTAAAGTAAAAGCATAATGGGCTAGTATGCATCACTTACCTGCAAACGAAGCCTGCGATGTCCCCCCGCTGGTGGCCACAATCATCTTCACCCCTCTTCCGTGGACTCCGTTTCCTTGACTGGCCGGAGGTGAGTGACGTCACAACCGTGCTTGTGCGTGGGAGTTGATGGTTACGGCACGGCACAAGCTCTGTAGAAAAAGTAAGATTGTGCCCTTTCTTCAGCACGCATGCGCAGATGACGTCGGTGCACGCGTATATGGTAAAGATTTTTCCAGTACTTACAGGTAAGCATTATTATAGGCATACCTGTAGGTAAAAGTGGTATGTAAGGGTTTACAACCACTTAAAGTGATGGGAGTTGCTTAACCTTTAAAACTGACATACAGTGCTTTATCAAATTTAAATATCATTCTTTAAAGGTTCACATTTATTTTAAATCAATCCTACGGCTTCTCTCAATATGGTAAACTGCTTGATATTTTCATTAATGCAGACTGGTAAGACTTATGTCAGGACTGCCTTTTATTTCCAATCTGCTACCAGGGCACGAAGAAAGGGGGCAGCACATAAATGTTAAACATGCAGAATATTTAAAAAGAGCTTGTCCCAAAACTGGAGAAACTCCCAAAGTGACTCTCATGGTTTGGATTCAGTTTGGTAATTGGAAACATCATTGTAAATGTATTCTGTCTGATGCCGAATCGTAAAATCTAAGTTCTGCGTATCCTTTAAATATAGTAAGAATTACATGAATCACAGCAAACAATATTATTTAAATGGGAGCCTTCCAAGATGACTCATGTGAGAAATGTTTATATAGAAGATACTCTCACAAAGCTCTGAGAGGATGTACATAATCTAGTAATGTTAGGCATAGGGAATAACAGATAGTACCAATGCATTAAAGGACAAACCAAAATCTGGAAGATCTGGATTGTAACTATCCATTTCCATATAACCATAGGCAGCTTTGCCTTTCTTATATGTCATTGGTCTATTAATACATATTAAACATGTTTGCACTACAGAACATGAGGCCATAGGGTGTGTTCCTCTTTGAAGAGTGGTATTTATGATATTACAATATTTATCATCTGCATGAATTCATATCTGACAAACACATGTGCAGGACTTTCACTATAAAGATGATCAGATGCACAGGAATGTTGCCATGTGGAAAGACTATGAGACTTTCCTCTTAATTTTGGGTGTAGTTGCACAATCATCAGAGAGGTTTCGTCATAATTCAGAAATGAATTAGGACCATAAAACCTACTAGTTATATTGCACATTTATGAAACCTTTAAAGAGTAACTACACTTTTGTTTGGATGCCAAAAATCTGACTTCTATCTTAGTGCACACTTCTGGGAAAATGAGTGAACCAATCACACAAGCATTTCTGGGGGACATTCTGTACACTGTGTACAGAATGTCTCCAGGTAGCCATATTGCTTTGAATTTTACAGAAAATTACAGTGCTGCAGATTGAAAAGGAAAGGCATGAAGAAATCGAGGTGCAAAAAGGCATGGGAAGCCAAGACACCAGCTAAAATATATCAATAATTAGAAAGAAATCCTGCCCCCTGTCATTGCAAATTAATATCAGTTAAATGAGTCTCAACTGATTACCCATTACCAAAGTGTCACACAAGAAACATCTCATGATGGGTAAAAGCAAAGATGTCTCTCAAGATCTTTGCAACCTTATTGTTGCAAAATATACTGATGGCATAGGTTACAGACGGATTTCTAACTGAATGTTTCCAGTGAGCACTGTTGGGACCATAATCTGGAAGTGAAAAAAGGACATCATTTCATAATTAACCGGCCACGACCAGGTGTTCATCGCAAGATTTCTGAGAGAGGAGTGAAAAGAATTATCAGAAGAGTTGATCAAGAGCCAAGGATCACTTGTGAAGAGCTTCAGAAAGACCTGGAATTAGCAGGTACAATTGTTTCAAAGAAAACAATAAGTAATGCACTCAACCGCCATGACCTGTATGCATGCTCACTGCGCAATACTCTATTGCTGAAGAAAAAGCATGTTGAAGCTTCTTTAAAAAGTTTGCTGCACAACATTTAGACAAGCCTGTGAGAGTATAGTCTGGTCAGATGAGACCAAAATTGAATTCCTTGGATGCCATTATACACACCATGTTTAGAGGTCAATTGGAACTGCACATCACCCCAAAAACACCATATCAACAGTGAAGTTTGGAGGTGGGAACATCATGGTGTGGACCTGTTTTTCAGCACATGGTACTGGTAAGCTTCATATTATTAAATTAATGGAAAAATGTACCAAGACATTCTTGATAAAAAATATGCTGTCATCTACCAGTATGATGAAGATAAAATGAAAGTGGACATTTCAGCAAGACAATGATCCCAAACATAAAGCCAAGGAAATTCTCAATTGGTTTCAAAGAAAGAAAATAAAGCTGCTAGAATGGCCCAGCCAATCTTCTGACTTGAATCCAATAGAAAATCTATGGAAAGAACTAAAGATCAGAGTTCATAGAAGAGGCCCACCGAACCTTCAAGATTTGAAGAGTGTGTGGAAGAATGGGCCCATTCTGAGCAATGCATGCATCTAGTTTCGCCATACAGGAGGCATCTTGAAGCTGTCATTACCAACAAAGGATTTTGTACAAAGTAATAAATACATTTCAGCACGTTCAATACTTTTTCTCTGTGTCATTCCATTTTATTTCACATAACTTAATTTCTAAAATTATTATTGTTTTGGTTTCTTGATATGTATGGTTTGCATGGGTTGTTACCAACATGTAGTGAAAAATTCATGTCAATAGCACCTTTAGAAATGTACAGTATTTACCTAGCAATATGGCAACATTTTCAATACTGATTTTACCCACTTTTTTTCCCCCACGAAAGTGGAGCTACTCTTTAAATTATAACACTATAATTTTCATTTTCCACAAGAGTTCTCTGGCCTTTTTTCCCTATAACACCCTTAAGAGCCAGAGTGTTTGTTTTTATTCTGGATGTCTCAGTTCCACACTTAGCTCTTTTAGGTTTTGTAGTCTACACTAACATATCATATATTTCTTTATGGGGACAGACAAAGCTTTAATTTGAGTGCAGATAACTGTAAAAGCTTGCAGACCAAAAAAAATTGTAACATGAAGTGGCAAGACTAAACATTAAAGTGGATGTAAACCCAATGTCATCCTTTCTAAACTACTGCCATAGGGGTTATCTATAAGGATATACATGTCTCCTGCATGTATCTTTACCTGTCAAATGTCTCCCCTCTGTCTGTTATTAGACCCGAAAAACTGCATATTCTGTGGGTGGGTCTGTTGTCTGGAGCTCAGTGGGTGGAGTGGTGATGTCAGGAGACTCCCCGCCCACCTCTACACTCCCCTTGTCAATATGCATTTTCTCTGTGTATTTCTTATGCCCCGTATACACGGTCGGACATTCCGACAACAAAATCCTAGGACGTACGTCGGGACTATAAACGAGACAGTGGCCAATAGCTTTCATCTCTTTATTTATTCTGAGCATGCGTGGCACTTTGTCCGTCGGATTTGTGTACACACGATCAGAATTTCCGACAACGGATTTTGTTGTCGGAAAATTTTATATCCTGCTCTCAAACTTTGTGTGTCGGAAAATCCGATGGAAAATGTGTGATGGAGCCCACACACGGTGGGAATTTCCGACAACAAGGTCCTATCACACATTTTCTGTCGGAAAATCCGACCGTGTGTACGGGGCATAACACTGAACTTCTGCTATGATCTCTAACATCCAGTGAAAAGACAGGAAAGTAACCACATGACTTAAGCATGCCAAATCATGGTGAGGTGTGGAACAGCCAATCCTTGCAGTGCTGCTGAAGAAAGGAGTGGGGGAGGGAATTAAAAAATACTGCATGTCTCTTAGGCTGGTGCACGAGATGTAAATCACCTGTCACTCACAGCAAGGGGGAGGATTTGACAAAGTTTTTCTCAGTTTGTCAAGAATTGTCTCACTGAACAATAAAAGGGGATCGCTCAGAGATGGATTAACGCTGTGTGGCAAGACTAGGCTCAAATGATAGGAAATCTTATACTCTACAGTACGATATAATTTTTTTTTTTTTCCGGAATTACATCCACTTTAAGGTTTACTTTAGGAAACCCCTTTCCCTTCTGATGGCTACATTGCTGCACACAGGAAAATAAAGGATTATTGGCTTACCAGTAAAATCTGTTTCTTGGAGTATAGTACACAGGACCTAAAAGTTATAGTAAAGGTTCTTTTTTTTTAATAATAAACGTTATACTTACCTGCTCTGTGCAATGGTTCTGCACAGAGCAGTCCCGATCCTCTTCTTCAGGGGTCCTCCGCCGACGCTCCCATGGCTCCTCCTCTTTGGCGAGTGCCACCATAGGAAGACCCTTCCTTCCTGTAACACAGAAGGTTTTTCACCTTAATGCATAGAATGCATTAAGTTAACAAAAACCTTTAGGCTTTGCAACCACTTTAACCACTTCCCGCCCGGCCTATAGCAAAATGACGGCTGGGCGGTGGTTCGGTTATCCTGACTGGACGTCATATAAGGTGTCTTTCAGGATAACTGCCAGGGCACGCAGAGAATGGTGGTGTGGCATGTCAGCCTGACATGCCTCTAATGGAGGCTCTTTACCACGTGATCAGCCATGTCCAATCACGGTTGATCACAGTGTAAACAGGAAAAGCCGTGTATCGGCTTTTCCTCACTCGTGTCTGACAGACGTGAGTAGAGGAGAGCCGATCGGCGGCTCTCCTGACAGGGGGGGGGACTGTACTGATTATTAGCGCAGCCCCCCTCGCGGATGCCCACACTGGACCACCAGGGATGCCACCAGGACCACCAGGGATGGCACACAACAGATGGATGACCAGGTATGCCACCTATGGCCACCAGCGATGACAGCCAGTGCCCAAAAAAAAAAAAACCCAGCAGTGATCAAATAACAACAAAAGAAAGCTCTATTTGTGGGAACAAAATGATAAAAAAAATTGTTTGGGTACAGTGTAGCATGACCACGCAATTGTCATTCAAAGTGCGACAGCGCTGAAAATTGAAAAATGGTTTGGGCAGGAAGGGGGTGTAAGTGCCTGGTATTGAAGTGGTTAACTATGGAATGTCCAAAAGCAATCCAACAAATATTCACCTTGTATCACCTTACGCCCAAAAAATGATCAGAGGCGGCATGAACATCCACCTAGTAATACTTAAACATGGGAACAGAAGACCAGACGGCAGCCTTGCAAATCTGAGAAACAAATGGCTGATCTTAAAAAGCTCATAAAGCACAAATTGATCTGGTAGGGTGCACCTTAGTACTCTTTAGACCAGGGATCTCCAAACTTCCTAAACAAAGGGCCAGTTTATCATCCTTCAGGCTTTAGAAGAGCCAGAATACGGCCAGTGGGAGTTGAAAATGCCTTGGGCTTGGTGGTCAGTGAAAGTAAAAACATTACATAGTGCTTGTGGTCAGTAAGACGATGAATAGTATCCATTAGTTGGTGTCAGTGGAAGGAATAGTGCTCCATCATCAGTGTCAGTGAGAGGGATAGGGCTTCATTATTGGTGTTAGTGGAAAAAAAATCCGTCTCTCAGGAGCACCTAAGAGATCTCGACTCCCCTCCCAAAAAATGTTCCCTCCGGGCCGGAGGAAACACAAAAACTGAGGTATGGTAGGGAGGTGCCTCCCTTTAAATTTCTGGAGGAAGAAGGTGTTTCCTATGGTCTGGTGGGAGGAGTCACTGTCTCTCAGGTGCTGTCCTGAAAGACGCCTTGGGAAATGAGGGATTGGGGGGGGGCAGCTGGTACATTTGTAACATGTTACAAAAGGTGAACTTATCCTTTAACCACTTCAGCCCCGGAAGGATTTACCCCTTCATGACCAAGCCCTTTTTTGCGATACGGCACTGCGACGCTTTAACTGACAATTGCGCGGTCGTGCGATGTTGTACTCAAACAAGATTGAAGTCCTTTTTTTTTCCCACAAATAGAGCTTTCTTTTGATGGTATTTGATAACCTCTGCAGTTTTTATTTTTTGCGCTATAAAGAAAAAAAAGAGCGACAATTTTGAAAAAAAAGCAATATTTTTTACTTTTTGCTATAATAAATATCCTTAAAATATATATATATATATTAAAAAAAAATATTCCTCAGTTTAGGCCAATATGTATTCTTCTACATATTTTTGGTAAAAAAAAAAAAAAAGTGCAATAAGCGAATATTGAGTGGTTTGCGCAAAAGTTATCGTGTCTACAAAATAGGGGATATATTTATGGCATTTTTTTAATTAGTAATGGCGGCGATCTTTATCGTGACTGCAACATTGCGGCGGACAGATTGGACACTTGACACTATATTGGGACCATTGACATTTATACAGTGATCAGTACTATAAAAATACACTGATTACTGTGTAAATGTCACTGGCAGGGAAGAGGTTAAACACTGGGGGGGCGATCAAGGGGTTAAGTGTGTTCCCTCAGTGTGTTCTAACTATAGGGAAGATGGGCTCACTAGAACATGACAGAGATCACTGCTCCCAATCACTGGGAGCAGTAAATCCCTGTCATGTTGCTAGGCAGAAAAGGGAAATGCCTTGTGTACATAGGCATCTCCCTGTTCTGCTTCTCCGTGCCACGATCGGAGGCCACCGGCTGACAGAGTCCGCAAGTCCCGCTGGACACGCTCTCACGACGGGTGCCCGCCCGTTAGCCACCAATGACGGAGTGACGTACGGGTACGTGGTTTTGGGCACCCGTGCAATTCTGCCGACATGTATCGGCATGAGCAAGTGGTTAATGCATACACACCCTAAACCCTGACACTAACACTAAGGTCTTGTTCACACCAGCCGCTGCATTGCAATGCATTATGGAAATGTCACTTAGTGACATTTCAAATAATTCCAATTGGCTGGCATGCAGTGACCTGAGCGTTTTTTTCAGTGCGCACCACCTCAATGCAGTGGTGTGAACCAACCACAATTGACTGCACCGTCGTTCAGTGTAGGTGCGTTGGGACTGTGCTGAAATAAGCAAAGTATGCAAGGAAGGGTGACTGCACTCCAAACTTCACAGAACAAAGAGTTTTATTACATAATTTTTTAATAATTGCTTGATACGCTCAGACTGCGGACTGGACCAACACTTGCCTTATATCACCTGGAGCAGTGCTGCTCTTTCATTACTGCGCTGTAATAGCTGCCCAATGCAGTCCCATTGCATCTGGTCTGAATGGACCCTTGGGTAACCTAATCTCTACTCTCATCTCAAACACATTTTTCTGCAGCATACTTACAGTAGAGGAATGAGAGTCGTAAAGACCAAAAGAACGCAGCACCATGGCAAAATGCTGGCACCAAAAGCTTCTAATTCACCAACAAATTTGTGATGGTGGTACACACAATTCCATTCTTTTTTTCTCACGGTAAGACTGATCATAGGGAACGTCAATCTTGTATATTAAAGCGGTGTTCCACCCACAATTTTTTTTTTTTTAAAGTCAGCAGCTACCAACACTGTAGCTGCTGACTTTTAATAAGGACACTTACCTGTCCAGGGAGCCCGCAATGTCGGCCCCCCCAAGGCTGATCCGTCCATTGGATCGGGTGCAGGCACTGCCTTTCTAATTAAGGGAAACCGGCAGTGGAGCCTTCCGGATTCACTGCCCATTCCCTACTGTGCATGCTCGAATCGCGCGGCGATTTGAGAATGGCCGGCTGTCTTCTGGGAAACACACAGGTCCCAGAAGACATCAGGGAGGCTCGCCAAAGAGGAGGATATGACGTCCTGCGCCGTGGACTGGATGGATCGGAAGTACAGGCTGTACTTCATAAAAAGGTAAGTTAGGAGAAAATTTTTTTTTTTAACTAGCCAAAAACGAGGGGTGGAGAGGCAGTCTTTCATTTAAGACCACCTCTCAAAAGTGGGTGGAACTCTGCTTTAACGAAAACCATACGCAACTTTTGAGTTTTCTAAGTACCTTTTATGAAGCATAAAAGCTGTACTCTAGGCAGGTATAAAAGACACAAATGAATTCATCTCAGTAATCATAAAAACATAATTAAATGCATTTGTTAAATACAAACAGTGTAAGTACCTGAAGGGTAGTGGGTTAAGAATGTGGGTTAAATGATGCTGGCCATCAGCCTGAGGACATAAAAGTGGAAGAAGAAAAAAAAGGGGAAGTAAATATTGTTGATTTAGTTATTTTATCTTTTAATGGGCTATTCATTGTTATCTTTTGGCTGAAGTTTAGTTTCAACTTTTTGTATTTTAGGATGTCTGTCACATTAATTAAGAAGGTACAACATGTATTACTATGGAACAAGCCAGGATGCAGTAGCCCCTGACATAATTCCACATTAGGGCAAACTTTATTAACATTGGTCTATATGTCTGGAAATTGAAAATTTGATGACTGATTGTTCACAGAACTAAGTTTACAGAGAGAATAACTATTTAATGTGTCCAATATCTTAAGAAGCGCAGGGCCGAACTTGCTCAGGAACATGACTGATTGTTGTTATGGAAAACCATTGTGTTGAGTTATGAAGACTGTTTTATTGTTTTCTTGCTGGAGTATGTAATTCCCATGATGATATGGAGATAAATATGAAAACATGAATGTGCACATTTAGGTTCCATTCACATAAATAGTGCCATGAGAAAGTATTCACACCCCTTGAAATTTTAAAACCAAAAACGTAAATGTATTTTATTGGGATTTTATGTGACAGACCAACACAAAATGTCATATAATTGTGAAGTGGGAGGAAAATGATTAATAGTTTTTTGGAATTTTTTACAAATAAATATCTGAAAAGTGTGGCGTGCATTTGTATTTAGGCACCCCGAGTCAATATTTTGACGAACCACCTTTTGCTGCAATTACAGCTCCAAGTCTTTTTGGGGATGTCTCTACCAGCTTTGCCATCTAAAGAGTGAAATTTTTGCCCATTCTCCTTTGCAAAATAACTCAAGCTCTGTCAGACTGGATGGAGAGCATCTGTGAACAGCAATTTTCAAGTCTTGCCACAGATTCTCAATTGGATTTAGGTCTGGACTTTGACTGGGCCATTCTAACACATGAATATTCTTTGATCTAAACTATTCCATTGTAGCTTTTGCTGTATATTTAGGGTCGTTGTCCTGCTGGAAGGTGAACCTCCGCCCTAGTCTCAAGTCTTTTGCAGACTAACAGGTTTTCTTCTGAGATTGCCCTGTATTTGGCTCCATCCATCTTCCCATCAACTCTGACCAGCTTCCCTGTCCCTGCTGAAAAAAAAAGCATCCCCACAACATGATACTGCCACCACCATATGTCACAGTGGGGATGGTGTGTTCAGGGTGATGTGCAGTGTTAGTTTTCCGCCACACATAGCATTTTGCCTTTAGGCCAAAAAGTTAAATTCTAGTCTCATCTGACCACAGCATCTTCTTCCACATGTTTGCTGTGTTCCCCACATGGCTTCTTGCAAACTTAAAACGGTACTTCTTATTGCTTTCTTTCAACAATTACTTTTTTCTTACTACGCTTCCATAAAGGCCAGATTTGTGGAGTGCACAACTAATAGTTATCCTGTGGACAGATTCTCCCACCTGAGCTGTGGATCTCTGCAGCTCCTCCAGAGTTACCATGGGCCTCTTGGCTGCTTCTCTGATTAATGCTCTTGTTGCCCAGGCTGTCAGTTTTGGTGGACGGCCAGGTCTTGGTAGGTTTGCAGTTGTGCCATACTCTATCCATTTTCGGATGATGGACTGAACAGTGCTTCACGTGCTGTTCGAAGTTTAGGAGATTTTTTTTTTATAACCTAACCCTGCTCCACAATTTTATCCCTGACCTGTCTGGTGTGTTCCTTGGCTTTCATGATGCTGTTTGTTCACTAAGGTTCTCCAAAAAACCTCTGAAGGCCTCACAGAACAGCTGTATTAATACTGAGATTAAATTACACATAGGTGGACTTTATTCACTAATTAGGTGATTTCTGAAGGCAATTGGCTCAACTAGATTTTAATTAGAGGTTTTAGAGCAAAGAAGGCTGAATACAAATGCACACCACACTTTTCAGATATTTGTAAAAAATTCTGAAAACCATTTATCATTTTCTTTCCACTTCACAATTATGAGCCACTTTGTGTTGGTCTATCACATAAAATCCCAATAAAATACATTTAACTTTTTGGTTGTAACATGACAAAATGTGGAAAATGTCAAGGGGTAGGAAAACTTTTTCAAGGCACTGTATGCAAATTGGATGTGTATTGAACTACATCCAATTCGCATGACATGTGAACCAAACCATTTATCAATGAAGCCGATTCACATATAGGCAGTGTGAATTCACTGCAAATTTAAAAAGAGTCCTGTGCATTTTCTGAGCACTGCGTTGTGATTTAGATGAAAATTCCAAGCTCATTGAGTTCTATGAGAATGCATCTGAATCGCACATCCCATCAGTTTTAAACAAAAATTCAATGAGGAAAAAAAAAAAAAGACGTGGGGCTCCCCCCACAATCTATACCAGGCCCCCATGGCAAAAAAACAAAACAAAACAAAAAAACAAACAAAAAAACAGCGTGACCCCCCCCCCCCCCCAAATCCAACCCTGCTGACAGCTGATGAGTCAACCATTGTTAAGGACGCGGCAGCCGGATTCCTAGTCTGCTCCCTCAACCAGCTATTGGTAAAGACGCCGGTGGCTACCGGCTCTAAAAATTCACATCTGAGCAGCATCTAAATTGCAGCTGGGCCACTGCTTTGGAAGTTCACAGTGAAAACTGAGGATAAATTCGAACCGACATGTGTGAACCTAGTCTTAAAGCTGGACTCCAGGATAAGCAAATATTACAGTATCTAAATCCAAGTAGCATGTGTATTCCTACTTGAATCTTTGCTGTGCTTTGTATATTACGTCCAGTTCTGTGCAGTTATCTGGCACAAATCTTTGCCTCCTTGCAGGAGCTTCCTGTAAAACAGACCAGACACTGCTTCTCTCTCGTCCCTTGTGTAGGGTGACTGGTCTTGAATCTGCCCCTCCCACAGTTTTTTGCAGGCAACTTGTAATGGGTGGAACTGCTGGGTCCCTCCCACAGCTTTGTTTGATGCACATTTGGTGCACACAAAATTTATTTGTGTTTTTTGTGATTATAGAAAAATATTTAAATGAACATTTTTGTACCTGGAGTGCAGATTTAACCACTTGTCTCTAAAATTGCCCCCCCCCCCCAAAGTCGGACTGACATGCGGGTATGAAATCCTGCGAGTTCAGCTTAGCTTGCATGATTTCAACCCCACTGTCAGTGTGAACCTAGGCTTACAGCTAGATACTGCGCTGTGAACTCTCACACAGCCCTAATTTATCAATGGGATTGACCTTTACAGCTTTAGAAGATCTCGTGATGCCAGACAAAAAAAAGTGATGTGGAATCTGTATGCATATCTAAGGACTGGAGTAACATACAGATGGGAATACAAACGGATACAATAACCAAACACATGGACTCATTTTGTGGACTGAACCAAAAATTAGTTTTGAATTCATTAGCAACTATCACATAGCAGCAGAAGGTAAAGCCTTGGGAGCTTATGAACATAACCTTGTGCAGTTACCTAGTTGGCAAGGCAGAACAAAAGACCATGTGTCCGTGGAGTTAATATTAAATTATTATTATTATTTAAGGTACTTATATAGCGCCGTCAATTTACGCATCAATTTACATATACATTGTACATTCACATTGGTCCCTACCCTCAACAAGCTTACAATCTAAGGTTCCTAAACTCACATTCATACACTAGGGCCAATTTAGACAGAAGCCATTTAACCTACCAGCGTGTCTTTGGAGTGTGGGAGGAAAGCCACGCAGGCACAGGGAGAACATGCAAACTCCAGGCAGGTAGTGTCTTTTTTTACTGCTTTTATACCCTTTTTACTGCTAGGCGAGAAGGCTACCCACTACATCACTGTGCCGCCCAAATACTACTGCATACTACAGCAATTTCTGGAAGAAAAATTGAAGTAGGCTACTTCAGATATGATATGTTGGGCAAAAGAGCTTCTGAGTAAATTGTCCATATAGGAAGTGCCTCTATGACCTTAGTATGGATAGAACATTGCAAACTTTAGGGCAGGACCAGATATGAATGTTTTTACATTCTCTGCAATAGCTGTATAATATGGGAAATATTTACTTCCGGCTAGTTGATACATTTTAAAACAACATTTTTCTATGAAACTAAAGGAGACATACTTCATTTTTTTTTTTTTTTTTTTACTGTAGATCATTTCACATGCTGACAAACTAGGATTGTCCTTTACACCCTTTTGTAATTGAGGGCCGAGGTTTCCTTTTCTAAACAGTCAGCCATAGCGAGATAATAAATCTCAGCACTATAGCACCATTTCTCTTTTTGTCTCCGCAGATAATTGCATTACTGTTGCTAAGCTACTTTTTCCTTCTAAGTGATAAACACAATGAAAATTCTTTCGAAGATCCTAAAAACACGTTGTAACTAGACCCAGGAAGTTGGCTGCCAAGTAGAAGGAGCAACATCACGTGAAGGCATTACAATAATAAAAGATCTCAATCTCAGCAGCTCTTCTCATGACTTAACCACTTAAACAGAACACACAATGCACGGACTGGGACTCTGCATGAATCAAGACAAGCAGGAAGATAAAGTTACAGTGGAAAATATCGCACAATGTAAAGGAGAGTTTTACACACATAGAGGGGCATGTGAATTTTAATGGAATTGAATACGCTGCTTCAAATGTAACTTGGAGATGCTATCTGGAAGTTTGGAAAATGTTTTGTATGATTTAATTTTGCTCCTTTTAGAGGTACAGTTCACATTTTAGTTGCAGCTGATAAGAGATCACATGACAGAGGCAGCCAGCGATATATATATACACACACACACTATCTCACAAAAGTGATTACACCTCTCACTTTTTTGTAAATATTTTATTACCGTATATACTCGAGTATAAGTCGAATTTTTCAGCACATTTTTTTGTGCTGAAAGTGCCCCCCTCGACTTATACTTGAGTCAAGCACTTTTCTGCAGCAAAAAATTTCATTTTCCGAACCGACTTTGGGGCCCCATATCTCAGGGCCACTTGGTGCTAGGAACCCCAAATTTGGTGTGCAAACCCAGTGGAACTGGTTCCACAACATATCCAAAGATGAAGTTCCTAGCGCTAAGTGGCCCCGAGATACGGGGCCCCAAAATCGGTTCAGAAAATGTCATTCTCTGCTGAAGAAAAGTGCTTGACATTTTCTGAACCGATTTTGTGGCCCCATATCTCAGGGCCACTTGGTGCCAGGAACCCCAAATTTGGTGTGCAAACCCAGGGGAACTGATACCATAACATATCCAAAGCTGGGGTTCCTAGCACCAAGTGGCTCTGAGATACGGGGCCCCAAAACCGGTTCGGAAAATGTCATTCTCTGCTGCAGAAAAGTGCTTGACATTTTCTGAACTGATTTTTGGGGCCCTGTATCTCGGGGGCCACTTAGTGCTAGAAACCCCAGCTTTGGAAATGTTATGGTGCTAGTTCCACTGGGTTTGCACACCAAATTTGGGGTTCCTAGCACTAAGTGGCCCCGAGATACGGGGCCCCAAATTCGGTCAACTGTGTCCATCTGCAGCAATGTCATTTCAGGACCCTTTGGGTTCAGAGACCCCAAGTTTTGGCTGCAGCTAGGGGGCATCTAGGAACCCTTAACTACCGAGTTTGAAGTTCGGGGGACCTATGGCTGCAAATGGGCACAGTGAGGCATGCAAATGGGCATTGTTGACCCTCTTTTCCACTTACAGTAGCTGTGCATTTCTCACCCTCGTCTTATACTCGGGTCAATAAGTTTTTCCCATTTTTTTTTGTAGTAAATTAGGGCCTCGACTTATACTCGGAACGACTTATACTCGAGTATATACGGTATATCTTTTCATGTGACAACACTGAAGAAATGACACTTTGCTACAATGTAAAGTAGTGAGTGTACAGCTTGTATAACAGTGTAAATTTGCTGTCCCCTCAAAATAACGTATAATAATGTCTAAACTGCTGGCAACAAAAGTCATTGAGCTGCCAAATCCTCCGGGGCTGAAGTGGTTAATGTACATAATTTAACTGGGTACTGACATTTATAGGTATAGTTGATCCAGATGAAATCTGATTGCCTCTTGGGAGACCAGGAAGGAATTTTTTCCCCTGCTGTAGAAAACTGAATCATGCTTTGCTGGGGTTTTTTCGCCTTCCTCTGGATCAACTGTGGGTGAAGGATTGTGTATATGGGATTGTAGGATTTAAATTTTTTTTTTTTTTTATTGGTTGAACTAGATGGACTTTTGTCTTTTTTTCAACCTGACTAGCTATGCAACTATGTAGAATCAACTGACAGTGGGCTGACATCACAGAGTTGGTACAGGGTCTGGAAGCACACCGACAATAATGCTGGGATCCACCAAGATACCTGACCAGCAGCTGCCTCAACCTCTCTGTGCGCCCTTGACAGCCTAAACCAGCTTCTCCCGCCCCCTCTCAAGCGCGATGGCCCAGAGATCACTTGAGGGGCAGAGCAGACAGCAGTGAGTGACAGACACTGCTCTCTGCTCAGTGAAGACCGAGAACTTATAACCTTTCAGTTCTCAGGCTTAGAGCCGGTGGGGGTCAGCTGCAGTATAACACTTAATTCACCTCCCAAGGAAATGCTTGGCCCCTGAAAAGTAGTAGCTGTATTTTGCAGTAGTCAGAGAGAGTAATGTCACCAGCACACCAAGGTCTCCAAAAATGGGTCCAAAGCTTTAATCAGCGATCACTTAATTACAGCAGAAAGCAATGTTTCGGAACCATGCAGGACCCCTTCATCAGGCATGTGACAACGTCAACAATGTCACATGCCTGATGAAGGGGTCCTGCGTGGCTCCGAAAATATGCTTTCTGCTGTAATGATGTGATCGCCGATTAAAGCTTTGGTGTGCTGGTGACATTACTCTCTCTGACTACACAGGGTTCCAGCAGGTGGTCACTTCAGCACCCACTTACAAATACAGCCATCTTTACAGGAATGTGTGAGTTGGGAATAATGGGTTGTAGTTTGTAGTAGCACCCAAGGCATAAAAATCAAAAACAGACAGGAGTATTACTGCATTAAAATAAAAATAAAACAACTCACACTACTCAATCACGCCTGAAATCGCATCAAAATCACATTGCACTGGTATGAACCTAGCCCTACTATGCTAGTGGGTGGCCATGCTCGCAAAAATATCACAGTAAACAGCAACAATAACACTTCTAACATGAGTGTCATATGCGCAAAACCACTTAAATATATCTTTTGACCTCAATATGCTTCATGGTACAAATACTTATACTTACTTCTATGCCTGATATATAGATGTGCATGTATAAAGTCTTCCATAGGTAAAATTAACCTTTGAATAACACCTTCAATCCAGCTGCCTTCAACTTGTATATGAGAAGGCATTATCCTGTAGTGTGGTTATATTGCAGCTGCTCAGTTATAATTTATCTATGTACAGCTATACAGCTTCTGAACTCAAGAGTAAGGATGAGCTGAACACCCCCCTGTTCGGTTCGCACCAGAACTTGCGAACAGACCAAAACTTCGCACGAACGTTAGAACCCCATTGAAGTCTATGGGACTCGAACGTTTGAAATCAAAAGTGGTCATTTTAAAGGCTAATTTGCATAGTATTGTCCTAAAAAGGGTTTGGGGACCCGGGTCCTGCCCCAGGGGATATGGATCAATGCAAAAAAAAGTTTTACAAACGTCCGTTTTTTCGGGAGCAGTGATTTTAATAATGCTTAAAGTCAAACAATAAAAGTGTAATATGTATAGGGGCACATGTTTCCGGTGTTTAGAACAGTCTGACAGCAAAATGACATTTCAAAGGAAAAAAGTCATTTAAAACTACTCACGGCTATTAATGAATTGCCGGTCCGACAATACACATAAAAGTTCATTGATAAAAACGGCATGGGATTTCCCCACAGGGGAACCCCGAACCAAAATTAAAAAAAAAAAATGACGTGGGGGGGTCCCCCTAAATTCAATACCAGGCCCTTCAGGTCTGGTATGGATAATAAGGGGAACCTAGCGCCAAAATTTAAAAAAAAATTACGTAGGGGTCCCCCTCAAAATTCATAATAGACCCTTCAGGTCTGGAATGGATTTTAAGGGGAACCCTGCGCCAAAATGTAAAAAAAAAATTGGCGTGGGAAGTCCCCGTGCATCAGAGGGGGGCGGGGTCACTGGGTGGCCCCACCCTCCGTTATTTAAGAACCGTCAGAAGAGGAGAAGCGTCACACAGTGGGAGCCTCCCATCCAATCGTGGATCCAATCGTGGATGCGGAGCGGCCCGAGAAGAAGATAAAGAAAAGAAGATAGAGAAGGAGACGCCGCAGAGGAAGATGCTGGACGAGAACACCGGAAGAAGAACCAGAAGAAGAAGAAGAATATGGAGGAAGAAACCAAAGGATGAAGGAAGAAAGAAGTTAGAAGATGGAAAGAAGAAGCATTTAAATAAAGGAATTGTCAAAAACTGTCTCTTGTCATTTTTAATATTTTTGACAGTTTTTTTGTGAAATGGTAGGGGTACTTTTGTACCCCCTTACCATTTCACACAGGGGGGAGGGCTGGGATCTGGGGGTCCCCTTGTTAAAGGGGGCTTCCAGATTCTGATAAGCCCCCCCGCCCGCAGACCCCCACAACCACCGGCCAAGGGTTGTGGGGATGAGGCCCTTGTCCTAATCAACACAGGGACAAGGTGCTTTAGGGGGGACCCCAAAGCACCCTCCCAATGTTGAGGGCATGTGGAATGGTACGGTTCAGGGGGGGGCGCTCTCTCATCCCCTCCTCTTTTCCTGTGGCCTGCCAGGTTGCGTGCTCGGATAAGAGTCTGGTATGGATTTTTGGGGGGACCCCACGCCAATTTTTTTTTACATTTTGGCGCGGGGTTCCCCTTAAAATCCATACCAGACATGAAGGGCCTGGTATTGAATTTAGGGGGACCCCCCACGTCATTTTTTTTTGTAATTTTGGTTCGGGGTTCCCCTGTGGGTAATTCCCATGCCATTTTTATCAATGAACTTTTATGTGTATTGTCGGACCGGCAATTCATTAATAGCCGCGAGTAGTTTTAAATGACTTTTTTCCTTTGAAATGTCATTTTGCTGTCAGACTGTTCTAAACACGGGAAACATGCTATAGACACCCCCCAGGTACGAAATTTAAAGGAATATTACACTTTTATTGTTTGACTTTATGCATTATTAAAATCACTGCTCCCGAAAAAACGTCCGTTTTTAAAACTTTTTTTTGCATTGATCCATGTCCCCTGGGGCAGGACCCGGGTCCTCAAACACTTTTTATGACAATACCATGCATATAAGCCTTTAAAATTAGCACTTTTGATTTCTCCCATAGACTTTTAAAGGGTGTTCCGCGGCTTTCCAATTTGCTGCAAACACTCCAAATTGTTTGCTGTTCGGCGAACTGGCGAACAGCCGATGTTCGAGTCGAACATGAGTTCGACTCGAACTCGAAGCTCATCCCTACTCAAGAGGTGAAGATTTTATGTCTCATAGTACTAGAAATGTTTATTTTATCTAAGCAGTACCCTGAAAAATGTACCTTTGGCCTGGAATTCCTACAAAAAAAATATCCGTGCACTTTCTGGTATGTGGGTATGCCAAGGCAGTAGCCTCTTAGATGTATATCTGAAGTGTGAAATCTGAGGCACTGATACCTCTCTGACTGTTAAGCTGGCCATAAATTATACAATTATCTTATTCAATTTATTTTGGATTTACCTTCAGCTATGTAGCGCAAGGGCCTGCCTGATTGTAAACAAACTGAAAGTGTTTAAGTTTAAAGGGGTTGTAAACCCTTGCGTTTTTTCACCTTAATGCATCCTATGCATTAAGGTAAAAAAACTGCTGGCAGTGACCGGCCCCCCAGCTCCCCCGTCTTACTTACTTGAGCCCCGAATTTCCCTACGCAGAGACGCGTTGTCCCTCTCTGCATGGGGTCCCGGCTCTTGAATGGATAGATTGATAGCAGCGCAGCCATTAGCTCCCGATGCTGTCAATCAAATCCAATGACGCGGGGGTCGGGGCCGAGTCCGGCATTCGTGTCTATGGATGCCGAATGATGGACTCGGGAGCGCGCCCGCAAGGTAACCCCCCCGGGAGAGTGCTTCTCCTAGGGGGTTATCTGATGCAGGGAGGAGCCGCGAGAGCCGCCGGGGGCTGCACAGTGGAGGAAAATATGACATGTTTGTTATTTTAAGTTTAAAAAAACCGAGCCTTTACAATCACTTTAACCTCATATTATATGCTTTTGTATGGCCAGCCTTAGTCTCAGAAGATTTAAAGTAACACCTGGGGATGTGAAGCTCAGACATGAAGAAGCAAAGCCCTGCCCCTACAGCAAGATGGCATCCGCTACAGTGAGGCACAGTACAAAACAAGTCATGGCAAATTAGTAATGGGGTAAGATCAATGCAGGGAGACCAATATTCCTTTGCGCTCTTTCTGCCTGTTTTTTGGAACAGCTTCAAACATTTGGTTCCTCTTTAAAGGTCTACTCAAACCAATCAGTCTCCATAATCCAATCCTATGGGTCCGCACACTATAAAGTAGTTAGAAAATGATATTGCATCGACCGTCCAAACAAACTGTGTGTGATCAGTGTAATAATATAGTCAGTGTTTCATGACCAGTTAAGTCAATTACCAAGAAATACAGAAAACAATTCAGAGTATAAACCAGTAAAGAGACAAAAAAATATAATAATAATAATAATAATCAGTTTGGCCGGACAGCCAGCTCTAGGAAGGGTTCTGGTCATCCTAACGTCTTCCATTTAAGGATTATGGAGGCCGCTGTGCTCTTAGGAACCTTAAGTGCAACAGAAATCTTTTTGTAACCTTGGCCAGATCTGTGCCTTGCCACAATTCTGTCTCTGAGCTCTTCAGGCAGTTCCTTTGATCTCATGATTCTCATTTGCTCTGACATGCACTGTGAGCTGTAAGGTCCTATATAGACAGGTGTGTGGCTTTCCTAATCAAGTCCAATCAGTATAATCAAACACAGCTGGACTCAAATGAAGGTGTAGAACCATCTCAAGGATGATCAGAAGAAATGGAAAGCACCTGAGTTAAATATATGAGTGTCACAGCAAAGGGTCTGAATACTTAGGACCACCAATGTTTACCATCCAACTTGACAGAACTGGAGAGGATCTGCAAGGAGGAATGGCAAGAGGATCCCCAAATCCAGGTGTGAAAAACTTGTTGCATCTTTCCCAAAAAGACTCATGGCTGTATTAGATCAAAAGGTTGCTTCTACTAAATACTAAGCAAAGGGTCTGAATACTTAGGACCATGTGATATTTCAGTTTTTCTTTTTTAATAAATCTGCAAAAATGTCAACAATTCTGTGTTTTTCTGTCAATATGGGGTGCTGTGTGTACATTAATGAGGAAAAAAATGAACTTAAATGATTTTTGCAAATGGCTGCAATATAACAAAGAGTAAAAAATGTAAGGGGGTTGAATACTTTCCGTCCCCACTGTATATTCATCTTTTGAGTAGACCAGAATCTAAGCTTTGAGGATCCAGCACAATGTGCTCACAGGTTCAAACACTGCCCTCTATTCAACACAACATCCTAAATATACTGTGAGAAGGAGGATGCACATCAGGTGACAAGATGCTGTGGACCAAACCCCTACCCCCTTATTTTGTCTCCATGATAATATCCAAAGCAAAATGGGAAAATCTTCCCAATGTTGATTAAAACAGCAATACAAATAAGACATTCTAAACCTTCCCCATGCTATCCAAATCTAAAAAAAATATTTTCAAAGACCGAGTAAAGCAACAGGTTCTCTTTCAGTTAGCCCTCGAGCAACATATACTTACCTTTCTTTTGTTCCCCTGGCACTCTTTTCCGCTGAAGTCAAGTGTCAATGCATCTCCATACCAGTGAGACCAAGAATTTCCTTCATGTGCTGTCACTGAACAGAGCAGCAGGGGAGTAAAAAGAAGGTACAGTGCCCTGAAAAAGTTTTCATACCCTCTGAAATTTTCCACATTTTGTCATGTTACAACCAAACACGTAAATTTTTTTTAATGAGATTCTATGTGATAGACCAACACAAAGTGGCACATAATTGTGAAGTGGAAGGAAAATTATAAATGTTTTTCTTTTACAAATATAGATCTTATTTTTTACAAATTTTTTTTTACAAATATATATCTATATATAAAAGTGGGCCGTGCATTAGTATTTAGCCCCCTTTACTCTGATACCCTAACTAAAATCTAGTGGAACCAATTGCCTTCAGAAGTCACCTATTTAGTAAATAGAGTCCACCTGTGTGTAATTTCAATCTCCGTATGAATTCAGCTGTTCTGTGAATCCCTCTGAGGTTTGTTAGAGAACCTTAGTGAACAAACAGCATCATGAAGGGCAAGGAACACACCAGACAGGTCAGGGATAACGATGGAGAAATTTAAAGCAGGGTTAGGTTAGAAAAAAATATCCCAAGCTTGGAACATCTCACGGAGCACTGCTCAATCCATCATCCGAAAATGGAAAGAATATGGCACAACCGCAAACCTGCCAAGACATGGACGTCCACCTAAACTGACAGTCCGGGCAAGGAGAGCATTAATCAGAGAAGCAGCCAAGAGGCCCATGGTAATGCTGGAGGAGCTGAAGACTGCAACAGCTCAGGTGGGAGAATCTGTCCACCGGACAACTATTAGTCGTGTACTCCACAAATCTGGCCTTTATGGAAGAGTGGCAAGAAGAAAGCCATTATTGAAAGAAAGCCATAAGAAGTCCAGTTTGCGAGAAGCCATGTGGGGGACACAGCATTATACTTTTTGGCATAAAATAAAAAACACTATGTGTGGTGGAACACTAACACTGCACATCACCCTGAACACACCATCCACACCATAAAACATGGTGGTGCCAGCATCATGTTGTGGGGATGCTTTTCTTCAGCAGGGACAGGGAAGCTGGTCAGAGTTGATGGGAAGATGGATGGAGCCAAATACAGGGCAACCTTAGAAGAAAACATGTTGGAGTCTGCAAAAGACAAGACTGGGGCGGAGGTTCACCTTTCAGCAAGACAACAACCCTAAACATACAGCCAGAGCTACAATTGAATGGCTTAGATCAAAGCATACTCATGTGTTAGAATGGCCCAGCCAAAGTCCAGACCTAAATCCAATTGAGAATCTGTGGCAAGACTTGAAAATTGCTGTTCACAGACGTTTTCCATCCAATCTGACAGAGCTTGACCTATTTTGCAAAGAAGAATGGGCAAAAATGTCACATTCTAGATGTGCAAAGCTGATAGAGACATACCCATAAAGACTTGCAGATGTAATTGCAGCGAAAGGTTGTTCTACAAGGTATTGACTCAGGGGAGCTGAATACAAATGCACGCCACACTTTTCATATACAGTTGTGCTCATAAGTTAACATACCCTGGCAAAATTTATGTTTCTTTGGCCATTTTTCAGAGAATTTGAATAATAACAAAAACTTTTCTTTCACTCATGGTTAGTGTATTGCTGAAGCCATTTATTATCATTCAACTGTGTTTACTCTTTTTAAATCATAATGACAACAGAAACTAGCCAAATGACCCTGATCAAAAGTTTACATACTCCAGTTCTTAATACCGCGTATTGCCCCCTTTAACATCAATGACAGCTTAAAGTCTTTTGTCGTATTTGTGGATGAGGCTCTTTATCATATCAAATGGTAAAGCTGCCCATTCCTCTTGGCAAAAAGCCTCCAGTTCCTGTAAATTCTTGGGCTGTCTTGCATGAACTGCACGTTTGAGATCTCCCCAGAGTGGCTCAATGATATTGAGGTCAGGAGACTGAGATGGCCACTCCAGAACCTTCACTTTATTCTGCTGTAGCTAATGACAGGTCGACTTGGTGTTGGGTTTTGGATCATTGTCATGTTGGAATGTCCAAGTACGTCCCATGCGCAGCTTCCTGGCTGATGAATGCAAATGTTCCCCCAGTATTTTTTGATAACATACTGCATTCATCTTGCCATCAATTTTGATCAAATTTTCTGTGCCTTTGTAGCTCACACATCCCCAAATCATCAGCGATCCACCTCCGTGTTTCACAGCAGGAATGGTGTACCTTTCATCATAGGCCTTGCTGACTCCTAGCATTTATGGTTGTGGCCAAAAAAGCTCAATTTTGGTCTCATCACTCCAAATGACTTTGTGTGGTTTGGCGTATTGTAAGCGGGATACTTTGTCGCATTTGCGTAGTAATAATGGCTTTCTTCTGGCGACTCGACCATGCAGCCCATCTTTCTTCAAGTGTCTCCTTACTGTGCATCTTGAAACAGCCACACCACATGTTTTCAGAGAGTCTTGTATTTCACCTGAAGTCATTATTGGGTTTTTTTTTTTGCACCCCGAACAATTCTCCTGGCAGTTGTGGCTGAAATTTTAGTTGGTCTACCTGACAGTGGTTTAGTTTTAACAGAACCCCTCATTTTCTACTTCTTGATTAGAATTTGAACACTGCTGATTGGCATTCTCAATTCCTTGGATATCTTATTATATCCCTTTCCTGGTTTTATACAGTTCAGCTATCTTCTCCCCCAGATTCTTTAAAAATTCTTTTGCTTTCCCCATGACTCAGAATCTAGAAAAGTCAGTTCAGCATTGGATGAAAGATGCAAGGGTCTGTCAGGAGTCCAGAAACTCATTGACCTTTTATACACACACACTAATTACAAGCAAACAGATCACAGGTGAGGATGGTTGCCTTTCAAACCCCTTTATGTCAACGTGTGTTATTGTGTTATGTTATTAGGCCAAAATCACCAGGGTATGTAAACTTTTGATCAGGGTCATTTTGGTAGTTTCTGTTGTCATGATTTAAAAAGAGTAAACACAGTTGACTGATAATAATTTGTTTCATCCAAACACTAACCATGAGTGAAAGAAAAGTTTTTGTGTTATCATTCTTATTCTCTGAAAAATGGCCAAGAAATCACAAATTCTGCTAGGGTATGTAAACTTATGAGCACAACTGTATTTGTAAAAAATGTTGAAAACCATTTATCATTTTCCTTCCACTTCACAATTTATGTGCCACTTTGTGTTGGTCTATCACATAAAATACATTTATGTTTTTGGTTGTAACATAACAAAATGTGGAAAATTGCAACGGGTATGAATACTTTTTCAAGGCACTGTAGGTACAGTGGGTATAGAAAAAAAATCACCCCCCTTTAAAACAATGACATTGTGTTGCTTTGCAGCCTGAAATGAAGACAGCCACAGTTTTTGTTTTATCCAGCTGTATTTACTAGTGCAACCTATAACATCCAAGTGAAAGATATAACACCAAAATATCAGAAAAAACAAACAAAAAAAATCAGAAACAGCATCACTGAGTTGGAAAAAGGATCACCCCCTTATGTCAGTATTTTGTTGGACCACCTTTTGCTTTAATTACAGCCTTTAGTCTGATGGGATATGTCTCTACTAACTTTGTACATCTAGACTTAGCAATATTCACCCACACATCTTTGCAGAACTGCTCAAGTTCAGTTAAATTTAATGGTGACCGTTTGTGGACTGCAGTCTTCAAGTCATTCCACAATGTGGTTTAAGTCTAGGCTCTGACTAGGCTTGCATTCACCTTTTTCTCCTTTAACCACTATGTGGTAATATTTGCTCTGCGCTTTGGTCCATTGTCATGTTGGAAGGTAAACCTTCTTCCCATCAACATCTTTCTGGCTGAGGGCAGCAGATTTTCCTCAAAAATTTGATGGTATTTTGCCCCAGCCATTTTGCTTCTTTCCGGACAAGTGCTCCAGTCCCTGCTGCCGAGAAACACCCCCATAACAGGATATTAGCACGTTCTTGTTTTACTGTAGGAATAGTGTTATTTGGATAGTGAGCCTTGTTGGATTTCCATCAGAAATATCGTTTCAATTTTAGTCTAACTAGAACACATTTTTCCAAGTGGTCTCAGAATCTTCAAGGTGCGTTTAAGGTGGTCAGAAAAGACTAAAATATAATTTTTTGGTCTTAACACCAAACGATATGTCTGGAGGAAATCCAATACAGCTCACCATCCAAATAACACCATTCCTGCAGTAAACATAGAGATGGTAATATCCTGTTATGGGGGTGTTTCTCTGCAGCAGGGAATGGAGCACTTGTCAGAATAGAAGAAAACGGATAGGACAAAATGCCTGTCAAATTCTTGAGGAAAATCTGCTGCCCTCTGCCAGAAAGTTGTCAATGGGAAGGTTTACCTTCCAACAAGACATGATCCAAAGCACACAGCAAAAATGACCACAGTGGTTGAAGGAGGAAAAGGTGAATGTCCTTGAACAGCCCAGACTTAAACCACATTGAAAATCTGTGATCTGTGAAGACTGCAGTCCACAAACGGTCACCATTAAATTTAACTGAACTTTAGCAAGAAAATTGGGCAAATATTGTAAAGTCTAGATGTGCAAAGTTAGCAGACACATATCCCAACAGACTAAAGGCTGTAATTAATAAGTACTTATCCGTCCTGGGTGCCCGCGCTGTCGGCCGCCCGAGGCCGACCCGTCCCTCGGCTCTCGGCACCGCCATCCTAGGCAAGGGAAACAGGCAGTGGAGCCTTGCTGCGCAGTTTCCTACGGCGCGGCGCTCTGTGAATGGCCCCGTGGTGTTCTGGGAACACACACAGTTCCCAGAAGACAACCGGGCAGCTCGCCAAGGAGCAGAACACGCCGCGGAATAGGAAGAGGCAGATTAGGAAGATTGCTAAGCAACAAGGGTTTAGGTAAGTTTAATTTTTTTTTTTTTTTTTTTTTTAGGATTTTTGGTGAATTTTCTTTTTTCAGGGTGGCCCTCCACTTTAATTTCAGGCTACAAAGCATGAAAATGTGATTTTAAATAGGGCAATTCTTTTCTATACCCACTGTATATGCACGCTAAGGGGATTAAAACAAACTTACTGCTCTTTCCTGAATGGGCAAAGCACTGTCCAACCCAGTGGGGGTTGTAATTTTTGTGGACTAAATTAGTATGTGAATAAGCTAGTAATAACTAGTCCGTGATGTCAATGCATCCTAGGGAATGATATACATATTTATATGTGGTATCACCCACAGCAACTAATCAGACAAGCAATGGTTTTGTACGCAAGAAAATGTGGTTATCCATAAAAAATAAAAAACAAATATGGAGGAGAGGATGTTGGGTTATGCTGCCTACACAAGGAAGTTGCAAATGACTAATTTAGGGAGTATTTATCCTTGTGGTCTAGGCTAGTAAATGTGTCTCTACAGACTTGGCAACAGCTTCACTACTGAAGTTTATTTGACTAGAGTGCAAATTATACTGTGTCCTGAGCAGCTTCTCAATAAGCTCCTGACAATGTGTCTCCGCAATGATGAACAGCTTATAGACTCCTGTCATCGGATACAGCAGAGAGCAGTATGAAATGCTTGTGTAGTGCAGCAATCAAGAACTGTGGAGTCAGGTGGAAGCTATGTTAAGCTATGAGGTAAGCGCAGTCTTCAAATAGCTCCCAGAGTAACTTGAATCACCTCTCTATTATTAGTCGACTTAGGCCAGCGAGATTTACAGCATGAGGAATTGGATCTGGCACAACACTTTCCACAAGATATATACGCGTAAACAAGAATAGTCGTGGTTTAACAATAAGCAGCTTTAGAGCTGGCTACCCAATTGTGTTCACATAGAAACGAGAACAAAGGAGAAATAGTTGCACAGAATACAACAAACAGCAATCTGTTTTTGAAATTGCATTTTGAACAGTTTCAGAAAAATCATAAGTGGAATCTATAGCTATAGACAACATTTCTACTTTCTTCAGTGCAATTTTTTAAAAATTATTTTGTTAAAGTGCGTCTAAACCCAAAACCAAACATTTTATACATTGCACCTTACAATTCTGTATATGTGGTGGCTGATTTGGTTTTCACTTTTCAGGCTAAGAACATTTTCAGCAGGCACAGAAAATGTGTTAATCTTGCCAGAAATGTAGTGTCCTTGTCACATCCTGTGAGCTTAAAAGAAAGTACAAAGGGGTGCTAGGGGTGGGTGGAGCATGATGGGAAACTAAGACACTTGTTCCCCATTGAGTTTGCTTTACTTCTGATTGACAGCCCATGGCAGTTTGCGGATTGATAGCTGCTATTTATAAAGTTCAATGTCGGCTTTTGAATTCACCCACTGCTGCGTGGTCTCAATCAAATGTTGAGTGGACCTGGTGGGGAAATAGTCTCTCAGTTCCCATTCTGGCTTGGCCAACCAGGCTTTGCCCGCCCAGTAAACAAGTCATTTTGGAAATATGGGCATTGCCATATTTAGGTAATGACATAACCTGTGTCCCAGGCCCCTTTGTTTCAATTTAGCTTTTGGCCTTACTTTCAAGCTTCCCGGAGTTAGGCTTTAAAGTGTCAGTAGTTAGAATTACCTGAATTTGCTGCATGTGTCAGTAATGTTACCGAAACAGGCGTAAATGCTTGCCTGAATAAGGCACAAGTAGTTCTTATGAAAACTACCTCCAGAAAATTGTCATTAGGGCATTTTTGGATTCCCCTGAGTATTTATATTGTATAAACTACTACTTCCATCAACACACCATGAATTGGAGATCAACAAGGGCAGACATGTTTGCAGTTTCATCCAGTATAACAACTATGGTCGCCACCCAAGATATAGTAGAAATAAAAGTGTAGGGGGCGTGGCCTTATGGCAGAACGAGCAGCACACTAACTCCTGAGCTCCTCGGATTCCTCTTCACATCCTGCAGTCCATCCTGCTCCATTTTTTGTTTGGGTTATACCGCCGGCTCACTTGGGATCCTGTGCCTTTTTTGAGCCTGCAGAATGGTGAAAATCGGCCCACACAAGCCTTCTGCAACAGCCGGAACGCTGGACAAGTTCCTTGCCTAAAATGGCACGAAGGACCCCGCTCCTCCCTACAGCAGCAGCAGCAGCAGCCTCGTTTCCCCTGCTGAATACATAGTAGTATTTCTTTTAATCCACAGCTCCTGGAGTCCCTGGCTCCACACAGGACCCTGCATTTATGGTGGAACACAATCCTGATGCTGCAGAACCAGGTGAGCCTGCAATCTCCCCTGCTGGACCCACTTTAGCACAAATTATGTCAGCTATCCAGGATTGCCAGCAGCGCTGACTGCACAAATAGAGAATATACATATTGACTTCTCACTGTTAAAGCAGGATGTTCAAAACCTGCATTGTCGCACTAGGGCTGCAGAAGATCACATAAGTAATGTTGAAGACATGCTTACCCCTCTTACTACTACTGTGCGAGAGGCCTCCAGTGAGTTAGTGGCACTCCACGCAAAAGTGGATGACCTTGAAAACAGGTCTCGTCGCAACAACTTGCGCTTCGTGGGTTTTCCTGAAAAATCTGAGGGCCAATCTGGAGAATTCTTACTTACCTGGCAGAAAGGGACTCTGGGCCAGGATGTTACCCCTGCCTCCTTTGCCATTGAACGGGCACACCGCACTCCTCCTCTCCCTCCTCTTGCGGATGCTTCACCACGACCCCCAATTGCTCCTATTCCCAATTTTCAAGAGAAAATGGCTATCTTGCGAAACTACGAGGCGAGTTGCGTTACAATGGCCAGGTAATCCACATCTTCCCAGATTTCTCCGCTGAAGTGCATAAGCAACGTGCCTTTTATACCTCCATTAAAGCCAGGCTGCAAGTGCAAGAAATCCAATATTCCATGCTATATCCAGTGAAGCTCAAGGTCATTCACGCAAGCAGATCTAATTTCTTCACTTCACTTGCTGATGCCTCCTCCTGGCTGGATGAGACCATTGGTGCCTCAAAGCACTCCTGCAGGCGCTGAATGCTGTGAATTGATTTTGCCGCTAACCAGCTGTTGGCCACTTGCGACAGTTTGAGTTTTACTTCTGTGGATAACTTTATACCCTCAGCGGCTTTCCTACATTTATCCTGTCCATTCTCCTTACCTTACTGGAGGGCGATTTTCTCCCTGGATGCATCGTTGCCCTTCCTCCATTATAACCTTGATCGCATTTTCTATCCTTGGCTTTGGCCCATATGAAGAAGCATGCTATACTCTATTCTTGTTTATATTAGGACTGCTGCCTTAAGTACACTCTATGAAGAGGATATCACCTGATATGCCAACCTTTCATTCCAAGTGCAACCTCCTACCTATATGTGGTGTTCGCATCACAGGTTTTGCTGACTTTATTTTCCTGTTTGACATATAAGCTCACTGTAATTGGGATGGATGAGCGGGATGGATGAGCAGGGTGGGTGGGTTGGGATAACAATATGTTACTGCTTTTTTTTTTTTCTTTTGTTGTTTTTTCTTGTTGTTTTTTGATAGTATGTACCTCCCTTCTGTCCCCTCCATTTTACTTGCTAGGTCATGCTGGTTAAGGAATGCGGGACACCCTATGGAGTGTCCTGCAGCCACAAATACTTTTACGCTTTGTCACTATGGCTAATCATTTAAAGTGGTTATAAACCTAGTTACACCACTTGTGCCTACAGGTAAGCCTATAATAAGGCTGTAGGTACTGTAGGTACTGTAAATATCTCCTAAACCTGCACGGTTAAGGAGGTATTTACCATATACGCTTGCGCCAACGTCATAGGGGCATGCGCACTAAAGAAACAGGGCACTTGCGCTGCTTCTTCAGCAGTTGTGCTCGGCGGCTCCCACGCGCATGCGCGGGACCAACATCATCTCGGCTCCGGCCAATCACAGTGCCAGAGCCCGCAAACCCGGAAATAACTCCGGGGGACATGTCGCCAGTGACAGCGGTGTGCAGGGCCGCTGCAACAGCTTTGATCTAAGGTATATATTTCATAATGAGCTAGTATGCGGTGCATTCTAGCTCATTATGCCTTTGTCTTGCAAGGTTTTTTTTACAAACACTTTAAAAGGTTCTCTCGTGGAATGTTAGGGGTCTGAACTCACCCCATAACTGGTCTCTGGTCTTCTCTTTCCTTAAGAAATACAAACCCCATATAATCTGCCTACAGGAGACAAATTTAGTGGCCCCTAAACACCATGCACTTAAAAAGGCTTAGATAGCACGCTCCTTTAATGCGTACCACACACCACCTACTCTAGAGGAGTTTCAATATTATTGGCCAAATCACATGTCACAGCCAACCCAGAGGGTCACTTTATTATCCTATAACTCCAGATTGGTAGATCCATCTTAAAATTTAGTAAACCTTTACAACCTCAACCTTTCTCCGCTGAAATTCTGACAAAGGTTGCCTCTTTTACCCTTAATCGCTCTGATGGCCTGGTGATATACATTGGCAATTTTAATGCAGTAGTTGATCCTGCTCTGGACCATTTGCGGGGGGAGGGGGAAACCTTTCAATCTCTTTTGGACTGGGTACGGGTGTATGACCTCACAGATGTGTGGAGATGGAAGCATCCAGATGTTAGACAGTTTACCTGCCACTCTGACTCATTTGTACAATGTCCCGTATTGATCGGGCTTTTGCAACTTCCTCCACCCTCCCTCTCATATCTAACGCCACTATTTTACCTCGTGGCATATCTGATCACGCACCACTCATGTTAGAGATTGATATCCTACCCTCTCATTGTCCACCCACAATGGTTGGTAGATCAAACAGTACAAGGTGCGTGTACAAAAGGCATAGTAGACTACTGGACACTTAACCTAGATACGGTTAATGTTAATACAGAATGGGAGGCATTTAAGCCTTCGATTCGTGACACTTTCAAGTCCAATACTGGGGTACTTAGAAAGAACACTCAAGTCTGTACTGAGGATCTTGAATCCACCATGCTAAAAGCAGAGGCCGAATATAATACTGCTCTCACCCCTCACACGTATATCACCCCTGAGAAGAACATACTGGCTGTCAGGACTGGTTGGCACTGGAACTCCACCATGTTGTCCACCACCACCAAGTAGGTTGTCCATCATCAATGAAAATTATGGCGTTTGTTTCTGACTGGCTAGCTCAGCTTCAGTGGCAACTCACTGACTGACTCAACACAGAATACATTTCAGAACAGGTTAGTTTTATGCCTGGTTTCATGTATTAAATGCATTTCCAAATAACTGAAATTACTGTAATATTTAGGTATTTTTAACAACTTGAACACCACATCATGAATCTTGTACTATCACTAAAGCACATTAAATACATTTTTGTGGTTAATTATAGCCATCTTAACATAAAAAACAAGCTTAACCACTTTACAGCAATCATCTAAAAAAAAAAAAAAAAAAAAGAAGAGGTAATTTTGTCTTAAGTACCTTATTCAACATTTAAAACAAACATGTTGGCTTATACCACAAAGAACCCCAACAGCATATATTAGGTCAAAGGGTTAGAATTCCTTAAAGTGATATAAACCCTCTTTTTTTTAAGCACTTTCAGCAGCTGATTGTTTTCACTTACTATGTACGCGGCTTCTTTATGTTTTATTCCTTGCCTATCTTCCTGTTTAAGCTGCTGCTGTGATCACTTCACCAGGTTTCCTGTTTGAATGTGGCTCTTTTCTCTCGCTGCATCCTTTGTATGCAGGGACTATAGCTGTGTTTCAATACACGGTGTGCATCAAAAGAAGCACACAGCCTTGTAGCCTAGGAAGTAAAGGCCTACATTTCCCTCCTCCTCCAAGCTAACAGACTGGTGATTGCACTGCCAACTATTATCTTTTTTGTAAAGATCAGAAGTTCAGGAAAGCAGCACTGAGAAAACAGGAGCCAGCAGTACTGAAAGTTGTAAATTGCATGTGCTGGGTTAGGAATTAACAAATACCAGGGGGAATGTTATTGTTTTGTGCTCAATATGGTAAGCTAAAAAATGCATAGCATTATTTAATATATAGGCTTAAAATAGAAGTTCAGCTTAAAACTAACCAACTCGAAATCTACTTGCATCCACATTCTAAGACTAACTTATCTAGTCCTGCAAAGAAGAAACCGCTAAACATACCTTTTCTTAGGCTGCTCCAGTCCGGTCCCATCCCATGGTGAGCTGTCAGCAACAGCTTCTCTGTATAGGTGGGTGCAGAGGAGGCAGCAGACAACGAAAACCCCATATTAAGTCTATGGGTGACGTCACTTCAACTTTGTTTTCGGCTGTCTCCTGCACACAGAATCCACCGCTGGAGACTGGACCCGCTTCAGAAAAGGTATGTAAAGCAATTTTTGCTTCACATGGTTAAATAGGTTAGAATGTGGCTGAAAGTAGATTTAGAGATAATTCGTTTTAGGCTGAACTTCCACTTTTTCTCTATGTTTAAAAAAACACAGCACATTGAGCCAATAGCTGACACATGGATTATAAAAATATATACATGGTAAATGTCTGTTACAGATCAATAGCCTCCCTTATTCAAGGTAGTGTGAACAGCCAATTATTTTTCCTGAGCATGCTTGCTGAAATGTGACAAGTACCATCACTGCAGAAAATTCCCAGCAATTCAATTGTATTTCAGAGCATAGAACCAACATAATGGATACCATGAGACCCATTATATAAGTAAATAAATTCTGACCTCTGCAGCCTGTGTTTCTTGATGCAGCAAAGTAAGACCCGTTAAATCTTCAAGGAAGGAATGTGAAGAGTTAAAAACCTTAGCCAAGAAGTGGAATCCTTCTTTTTCATATTGATCAATCACCTAGAAAAAAAAAAAATACCATTATTCATGCATATCCAAATTGCTAACTTGCAGGTGAAGTTCACAATCACCTAATCAATCAATTTCACATTCAATAGATTCCTTTTGCCAAACTCCTTGCTAGTCCAGTCTGTTCACTTCTTTCAGTTCCTATATCTTTACTGTCCTAGTAGAGAACGCCTGGAGAGAAACTGAACAGCCTTTTATTTTTATTAAGAGCTCCGTGGATTAAAATATTCTCCAACTATAAAACCAACTTTTACAGTTTTTTGTCTCATTTAGCCAAGTCAAATTCAAAAACAATCCATTGTGTTTTTCTATTTCAATCGTTTTTATTGGTATTTTGAAAAATATAGAGTTAATGAACACAGTGCAGAGCAGCAAACAATCCTTGCATGCTCTGAATCATACAAGAATTGGTACAAAAATGAGGGGAGGAGAGTAGGAAATTGTCAGGGGAAGATCTTGGTAAACTGGTTAGGTCTTCAATAAGGCCACGGTGGAACATATGGGCATCAACAGAAATAAACAAGGAAAATAAGCTTTGGTTTATAAATATAGTACATTACGAAGACATTCCTAACCCTGAGAGGTAGCTGTCAGGATTATTGCCCTGTATATCAGAACAAGAATCAATAAGGGCAGGAAGATCCTGAGATTGACCATGGTGTTTTCTATAAGAGGAGGAGTTCTTCAGTTGCAAAAATGCACATACTGCATGTTTACAGGTACTCCTATTCAAGTCAAATTCAAGGACCTTGTGAAATGAATATGTCAATTACAATAAATGGAAATACAATATATGGAAGAGCAAATAAGGAGAGAGGGGATGGAGGAGGACCAAAAGCTCACAATGTGGCATCAATGGCAAAATTTTCAGATTTCAATAAAAATGAAACAATTTTTGTGAAAGGGAACAAAACACCCCGTAGAGATCCTTTTTTTTTTTTTCTTTTTTTAGTGCATGTATGGTTGGAAAACAAGACAGTGATGAATGATAGGGATGAATGGATATGCATGAATATTTGTACAGAGTGTATGTATGAAAAGTAAGACAGGGATGAATGGTGTGGAGGAATGGAGTATGGATATTGTAAAGAAATATATGTCAGATGGTTTAGCATAGAATAGGTTATTAGAAATTACGATGATATTTTAACTACTTGCTGCCCGCCAGCCCTATTACAAAATGACAGGCGGCAAAGTGGTTTGAATATCCTGACCGGACGTCATATGACGTCGGCCAAGATGTGCCGCTATTGCGTGCCCCTCGGGGGTGCGCACCACGGCAATCGGGGAAGACGCTTGTCCCTCGGACACAGCGCATCCCCGATCAGGGTAAACGGCCAATGAAATTGGCCGTTTACAAGTGATCGGCTGTGTCCAATAACAGCCGGTCACATGTCAAAACAAATCGTCATTGCGCTTAATGCGCGCCAATCGGAGGTGGCACGTGTCCCTTGGACATAGCCCCATCCCGATCAGGGTAAACAGCTAATAAAGTTGCTGTTTACCCACGTGATCGGCTGTGTCCACAATCGGTTACAAGTATAAACATTGTGGCGGTTTCCAGAGATCTCTCCTTCTCTCTCCTCACACACCGAACGTGTGAGCAGAGAGAAGGAGAGATCTGAGCAATCTGTGAGTGAAACATTTTATTACATTTACTGTCTGCACAACACGCCCCCCCCTGACCCCAATAAAGAGAACCTGGCACAGCCCATCAGAACCTGTCACAGCCCATCTGGATCTGTCACAGCCCGCCATCAGTAGCGCCATCAGCACTGCCATCGGTAGCGCCATCAGCACAGCCACCGCCTTTGGTACAATCTGGATCTGACAGCCCATCTGTCACACAGGCCGCCATCAGTACCTCTAATGGTACAGCTATTAGTACCGCCATCGGTACCATCTGGATCTGACAGCCCATCTGTCACACAGGCCGCCATCAGTACCACTAACGGTACCGCTATCAGTACCGCCATCGGTACCTTCTGGATCTAACAGACCATCTGTCATAGCCCATCTGTCACACAGGCCACCATCACTACCGCTGCACAGTCCCACCATAAGTACCGTCACACAGGCCATCAATAACCTGTCAATACCATCACACAGTCCCGCCATCAGTGAGCTGTAAGTAGCACCACCAGTTCCATCACACAGGCCCACCAAAAGTACCGCCATCATGTCTCAAAGAGTTTATACAGCTGAGGAGGCATATAACATTTTTACTATGTCGGGTGATGAGAGCAGCGTGGAGCTCCCATTATCCGATTCTGGTTCGGAATACGAGCCTGTGGAGGGTAGTGGATTGGAGTCCGAGTCAGCAGAGGAAACCACCCCGCTTAAAAGAGTGCAGAGATCAGGACCAAGATCAGAAGACTTGCCTACCACCAGCAGCGCCAGACCCCAGAAAGAGGAGCCCAGTACAAGTACTGGTATTGCACATCCAGCCCAAAGAATTCGGGCCCAGTCCTACCTTCCCGATGCCCTGGCAAACCCCTTATGATTGCCTGCCAACTCAGGATCCGCTACAATCCCCCCCTTTCACTGCACAGCCAGTTTGCAGCCCAACACTTTAAATTTTTTACAATTGGACCATTTCTTGATTTGTTGCAGTACATGGTGGACCAAAGAAATCTCTATGCAGAGCAATTTATTGCTGCCAACCCCAATTCGTCCTACGCCCAAATATTTAATTGGCGAGGTCTCACACTAGACAAATTCAAATAATTTTTGGGCCTTACTTTTAATATGGGGCTTACAAAGAAAAACGAACTGCATGCCTACTGGTCCACCCACCCCATCCACCACATGCCCATATATTCTTCTGTCATGTCCAGGACAAGGTACGATATGATTATGCGTTTCCTACATTGCAATAACAATTCGCAATGCCCTCCCCAAGATCATCCCAACCACAACAAATTATATAAACTCCGCCCCCTAATAAATTATTTTCTGAAGTGATTATACCCGACCAAAATATTTGTGTAGACGAATCCCTTATCCACTTTACTGGCCTGTTGCAGTTCAAGCAGTATATCCCAAGTAAGAGAGCCAGGTACAGGATGAAATTGATTAAATTGAGTGATTGAGCCACTGGATACGTGTACACATTTTGTATTTATGAGGGAAAAGACTCCCAAGCTCCATCCCCATGAGTGCCCCAAATATATAGGAACCAGTGGTAAAATTGTATGGGACCCTGCATACCCCCTGTTCAAAAAAGGTTACCACTTATATGTAGATAATTACTACAGCATCTTGCCCCTTTTCCGTCACCTGTATCATGAAAAAAACCCTGGCCTGCGGTACCTTCCGAAAAATAGGAAGGGCTTCCCACAAAGTTTACTATCAAAATGGCTACAAAAGGGGGAAGCCGCATTCATGAGGAATGAGGTGGTGTTGGCCATGAAGTGGCGGGACAAGGATGTTCACATGATGACTACCATTCACAATGACACCTTGGTGGAGGTTCAGAGAAGACATGGCCCCGCAGTAAAGCCTGAATGTGTCCATGACTACAATCTGTATATGGGGGGGGGGGGGGGTTGGATTGATCTGAAATGATCAGATGCTACAACCATATTTGGCATCCATCTAAGGCTCGCCAGTTCCTAAATGTCTTGCAGCACAATTTTATGGGTCAGATGGTAGGTGTATTAACTAGAAATAAAGCGTTACTGGATCTACTGATTACCAACAAAACAGACTTGATCACGGATGTGGAAATACGGGGCAATTTAAGTAACAGCGATCACAGGTCAATTGGCTTCAGTATAAATCACACAATTAGGAAACATAAGGGGAATACAAAGACACTGAATTTCAAAAGAGCCAACTTTCCTAAACTACAAGCCTTGCTAGAAGGCATAAATTGGGATAAAATCTTAGGAATAAAGAACACGGAGGAGAGATGGGTTTGCTTTAAAGAGCATATTAAATAAGGGCAGTAGCCAATGCATCCCATTGGGTAATAAATTTAAGAGTGAACAAAAGTCCTGGATGGCTTAACTTCAATGTAAAAATGCATATAAAAGCAAAGGAAAAGGCCTTCAAAAAATACAGGGTTGAGGGATCAACATCAGCATTCAGATTTTATAAAGAATGCAACAAGAAATGTAAGGGTGCAATAAGGATGGCTAAGATAGAACATGAAAGACACATAGCGGAGGAGAGCAAAAAAAATCTCAAGAAATTCTTTAAGTATGTAAACAGTAAAAAAGAGAGGACAGACCATATTAGCCCCATAAAGAATGAGGAAAGACATCTAGTTACAAAGGATGAGAAGATGGCGAAGGTATTGAATTTATTCTTCTCCGCAGTCTTCACGAGGGAATCGGGGGGCTTCAGTAACCAAAACTGCAGTGTTCATCTTCATGACACATCACAGGAAGCACCTCCATGGTTTATGCCCCATACACACGGTCGGATTTTCCGACGGAAAACGTGTCATAGGACCTTGTGTAGGCTCCATCATAAATTTTCCATTGGATTTTCCGACACACAAAGTTTGAGAGCAGGCTATAAAATTTTCCGACAACAAAATCCGTTGTCGGAATTTCCAATCGTGTGTACACAAATCCGACGCACAAAGTGCCATGCATGCTCAGAATAAATAAAGAGATGAAAGCTACTGCCCCGTTTATAGTCCCGACGTACGTGTTTTACGTCACTGCCTTCAGAATGATCGGATTTTCCGACAACTTTGTGTGACCGTGTGTATGCAAGACAAGTTTGAGCCAACATCCATCGGAAAAAATCCTAGTATTTTGTTCTCGGAATGTCCGATCATTGTCCGACCGTGTGTACGGGGCATAACAGAGGACAGAATTAAAATCAGACTTGGGAAACTTAACATTAACCAGTTACCAACCGGCCCATAGCCAAATGCCAAATGACGGCTGCTGGGCGGTTGGATAACTCTGGGAGGGCGTACAGTGATGTCCTCCCAGAATCCTGCTCTAGTGCGCCCCCTGGGGCGCGCACCTGAGAACATCTATGACCGCCGGGTCCAGAGGACCTGGCGCATCACGGATCACGGTAAACGGCAAATGACGGAGCGATCACATGTAAACAAACCGGCGTCATGTCATGACACTGGTTCCTTCCTCCCCTCTGTGTACTGATCGGTACAGAAGGGGAGGGATCGGATGGCAGCAGCGCTGTGGGCTGGATGTGTAGTGCCCACAGCGCTGCTCTGTGACAATTGCTGTCACATCCAGCCATCCATCCATCTATGCTCAGACATCCCTCCATACTCTGCAATGCTCAGCAATACCCTGCACTGCTCTGCAATGCTCTGCAATACCCCGCCATACTCTGCAATACCCTGCCATAGCCAGCCATACTCTGCAATAGCCAGCCATACTCTGCAATAGCCAGCCATACTCTGCAATAGCCAGCCATACTCTGCAATAGCCAGCCATACTCTGCAATAGCCAGCCATACTCTGCAATAGCCAGCCATACTCTGCAATAGCCAGCCATACTCTGCAATAGCCAGCCATACTCTGCAATACCCAGCCATACTCTGCAATACCCAGCCATGCTCGGCCATGCTCGGCCATACTTGGCTGTACTCGGCCTCTGTATGTGGCCAGGCTGTGGAAGTCTCACACATGTGGTATCGCCGTACTCAGGAGTAGGAGAATCTATTTTGGGGTGTCATTTTTGGTATGTACATGCTATGTGTTAGAAATATTGTATAAATTGATAACTTCTTGTTAAAAAAAAAATGCGTTTTAACCACTTCCCGCCCGCTGGCCGTCATACTACGTCCTTGACTTTGTGCGGGGATATCTGAATGATGCCTGCAGCTTTTTCAACCGGCGATTCCCTACACCATAAGAACGATCATAGCGGCTGTTCCACTGCTTGATTGTTCTTACGAGAGGCGAGAGGGGACGTCCCCCTCCACCCGCCGCCCTCAGGTGCTTCTACCGACTCACCGATACGATCGAAGGCAGGGTGTTTTTTTTTTTTTTATTTCAGGCTTCCCAGCCTAGAGGTGAGATGTGGGGTCTTATTGACCCCATATCTCACTGTGAAGAGGACCTGTCATGCCATATTCCTATTACAAGGGATGTTTACATCCCTTGTAATAGGAATAAAAGTGATCAAAAAAATGTATTTTTTGGAAAAAAGCGTCAAACTAAAATAAATAAAGTAAAATGAACAAAAAAAAAAAAAATATTTTCCCCGTGTGCTCGCACGCAGAAGCGAACGCATACGTAAGTCCCGACCACATATGAAAATGGTGATCTAACCACACATATGAGGTATTGCTGCGATCGGTAGAGCGAGAGCAATAATTTTGGCCCTAGACCTCCCCTGTAACTCAAAACATGTAACCAGTAAAAAATTTTAAAGCGTCGCCTATGGGGATTTTTAAGTAGCGAAGTTTGGCGCCATTCCACGAGCATGTGCAATTTTGAAGGGTGACATGTTAGGTATCTATTTACTCGGCATAACTTCATCTTTCACATTATGCAAAAACATTGGGCTAACTTTACTGTTCTGTTTTTTTTAAAGCAAAAAAACTGTTTTTCTCCAAAAAAAAGCGTTCCAAAAAATTGCTGCGCAAACACCGTGCGAGATAAAAAGTTGCAACAACCGCCATTGTATTCTCTAGGGTCTTTGCTAAAAAACATATATAATGTTTTGGGGTTCTATGTAATTTTCTAGCAAATAAATGATGATTTTTACATGTAGGAGAGAAATGTCAGAATTGGCCTGGGTGCTCTGTGCATGTTGGGCCTCTGTATGTGGCCACGCTGTGTAAAAGTCTCACACATGTGGTATCGTCATACTCGGGAGTAATATCAGAATGTGTTTTGGGGTGTAATTTGTGGTATGCATTTGCGGTGTGTGAGAAATAACCTGCTAATATGACAATTTTGTGGAAAAAAAAATGTAAAAAAAAAAATCTTGATTTTGCAAAGAATTGTGGGAAAAAATGACAACTTCAAAAAACTCATCATGCATCTTTCTAAATACCTTGGAATGTCTTCTTTCCAAAAAGGGATCATTTGGGGGGTATTTTCTGGCATGTTAGGGTCTCAAGAAATGAGATAGGCCGTCAGTACTTCAGGTGTGATCAATTTTCAGATATTGGCACCATAGCTTTTGGACTCTATAACTTTCACAAAGACCAAATAATATACACCGATTTGGGTTATTTTTACCAATGATATGTAGTGGTATAAATTTTGGCCAAAATACATGAGGAAAAATTACTAATTTGCAAAATTTTATAACAGAAACAAAGAAAAATGCATTTTTTTTACAGAATTTTTGAACTTTTTCTTTTATAGCGCAAAAAATAAAGAACCCAGCGGTGATTAAATACCACCAAAAGAAAGCTCTATTTGTGTGAAAAAATGGACAAAAACTTCATACAGGTACAGTGTTGCATGACTGAGTAATTGTCATTCAAAATGTGAGAGCACTGAAAGCTGAAAATTGGTCTGGTTATTAAGGGGGGTTTAAGTGCCCAGTGGTCAAGTGGTTAATAAATCACCGGGACCAGATGGCTTGCACCCGAGGGTCCTTAGGGAACTCAGTCAAGTAATTGCCAGACCATTGTTCCTAATTTTTACTGACAGTCTACTGACTGGAATGGTACCAGATGATTGGAGTAAAGCCAATGTAGCACCAATATTTAAAAACGGCCCAAAATACATCCCTGGGAATTACAGACCAGTTAGCCTAACATCAAAAGTATGTAAACTCTTGGAGGGGATGATATGGGAATACATACAAGATTTTAGTAATGAGAACAGTATCATTAGCAGTAATCAGCATGGATTCATGAAGAATCGTTCTTCCAAAACCAATCTATTAACCCTCTATGAGGAGGTGAGTTGCCATCTAGATAAAGGAAGGCCCGTAGACGTGGTGTATCTGGATTTTGCAAAAGCATTTGACACAGTTCCCCATAAATGTTTACTGTACAAAATAAGGTCCATTGGCATGGACCATAGGGTGAGTACATGGATTGAAAACTGGCTACAAGGGCAAGTTCAGAGGGTGGTGATAAATGGGGAGTTCTCAGAATGGTCAGGGGTGGGTATTGGGGTTCCCCAGGGTTTTGTGCTGGGACCAATCCTATTTAATTTGTTCATAAACAACCTGGAGGATGGGGTAAACAGTTCAATCTCTGTATTTGCGGACGGTACTAAGCTAAGCAGGGCAATAACTTCTCCGCTGGATGTGGAAACCTTGCAAAAAGATCTGAACAAATTAATGGGGTGGGCAACTACATGGCAAATGATGTTCAACGTAGAAAAATGTAAAATAATGCATTTGGTTGGCAAAAATATGGATGCAATCTATACACTGGGGTGAGAACCTCTGGGGGAATCTAGGATGGAAGGGCCTGGGGTTCCTAGTAGACAATAGGCTCAGCAATGGCATGCAATGCCAAGCTGCTGCTAACAAAGCAAAGAGAATATTGGCATGCATTAAAAAGGGGATCAACTCCAGAGATAAATCGCTAATTCTCACGCTCTACAAGACTCTGGTCCGGCAGCACCTAGAGTATGCTGTCCAGTTCTGTGCACCAGTCCTCAGAAAGGATGTACTGGAAATGGAGCGAGTACAAAGAAAGGCAACAAAGCTAATAAAGGGTCTGGAGGATATTAGTTATGAGGAAAGGTTGCGAGCACTGAACTTATTCTCTCTGGAGAAGAGACGCTTGAGAGGGGATATGATTTCGATATACAATTACCATACCCGTGACCCCACAATAGGGATAAAACTTTTTCGCAGAAGGGAGTTTAACAAGTCTTCGCGGCCACTCATTAAAATTAGAAGAAAAGAGGTTTAACCTTAAACTATGTAGAGGGTTCTTTACTGTAATAGCGGCAAGGATGCGGAATGCCCTTCCACAGGCGGTGGTCTCAGCGGGGGGCATTCATAGTTTCAAGAAACTATTAGATAAGCACCTGAATGACCGCAACATACAGGGATATACAATGTAATACTGACATAGAATCACACACATGGGTTGGACTTGATGGACTTGTGTCTTTTTTCAACCTCACCTACTATGTAACTATGTCAACCCGCAAGTCCAATTATTGGTATAAGAAAGTTGCATTTCATCTGTTTCATATGGCCATGTTCAATTCATTTGTCTGCTATCAAAAATCAACCAAATAACATACCCATTACCTACCTCAAATATATTGAAAACATTGTCACTGCCCCTATTTACCAGCAAGGACCCATCCCAGGAAGCATTCGCTCTGATAGTGAGTCGACTTCATGAGCAACATTTTCCCTATAACACTCCCCCCACAGAATTCGTAAGAAGATGCCAAAAGAGATGTCATGTATGTGCAAATGAAGGAGCTAGAAGAGATACAAGTTATTATTGTCCCCAATGTCCCTCCCAACCTGTTCTGTGTATCGGCTATTGCTTCAAAAATTATGTATGTTAAGTATGCATATACTGTGTTCAAAAAATAACCTGTCAATACGATAAGTATCTTCAACTTCAAAAAACTCACCATGCCTCTTACTAAAAACCTTGGACTGTTTATTTTCCAAAAAGGGGTCATGTGGGGGGTATTTGTACTTTCCTTGATTGTTAGTGTCTCAAGAAATGAGATAGGCCTTCAGTACATCAGGTGTGATCAGATGTGATCAATTTTCAGTGATTTGCACCCCAACTTGTAGACTCTATAACTTTCACAAACTAAATAATATCCACTAATTTGGGTTATTTTTACCAAAGATATGTAGCAGTGTAAATGTTGGCCCAAATGTATGAAAAAAAAGACTTATTTGCAAAATTTTACAAAGTTTTTTTTTTCTAAATTTTGCTCTTTTTTTTTGCTTATATCGCAAAAAATAAAAAACCCAGTAGTGATTAAATACCACCAAAAGAAAGCTCTAATTTTGAGAACAAAAAGATAAAAAATTTGTTAGGATACAGTGTAGCATGACAGAGTAATTATTATTCAAAATGTGAGAGCACTGAAAGCTGAAAATTGGTCTCGGCGGGAAGGTGTTTAAGTGCCCTGTATTGAAGTGGTTACGGAAAGGATGTTATACAATAATATAATGTTCAATTTGGTGATGAAAGATATTCATATGTATTTGTATAACTGTTTTAAAAAATTAATAAAAGAAGATAACAAACTCAAGGACCAAATACGCTAAAAAAACCCAAGCACCTGAAGGATGGAACCTGCCCCTCCCTTCGAGGGCTGCCTTATGAAGACACTGGGGCCAAGCCTTTGAATGCGTACCCCCGTCTTCTCTTCCCACCCCCCTTTTTTTTCCTCTGACCAGTGAAAGTTCAGAACTGCAGAACTTCCCCGTGGACTTGGTGTTTGTTTTGTCCTTTATTTTATCTTGTATTTTGATAAAAAAGAATAACATTAAAAAAAAAAAAAGAGCTTATGTACTTTTCTGAGCGTAGAGTGTACAGTGTAGGGTGACTGAGCATACAAATAGGGACAAATAGGATATATAGGGACAATTAAATAGAATCTGAATCTGCGGGTTGAGCGTAGTAAGATGTAGGAAAACAAGCAGAAAAATGCTCAAGTGTGAATGCGGGCTTCATGGGTAGAGGCAGATGGCTGGAAACGTTTGGTACCTGCACACATTTCCCAGGAGTCACCAATTTGAGATCTTTCTCCTCAAGTTCCTAGCTATTCTCTGGACTATTGCTATTTTTCTTTCAGTGGAATGAATAAGCTTATATAAGAACAATAAATTACAATTGCTTGAGGTGCAGGCCTTGGCCTCCAAGCTCCTCCAGTTATAATGAAAACAATGCACCATGTACTAGAGCCTGAATGTCTTACATTGCTGATCCTCCCTTTCCGTGCAGGAGATTATGGAAAAGCTAATATAACATCACATTTTAGGAACCTTACATTATCTGCATTTAAAAATAAATGTAATATGTTCAAATATAGCTTGATTTTCCTGCTTGGGAGCTGGCTTTTGGGTGAACAACCCCACCTTCAAAAATAAAAATAAATACAAAAAATCATTGTTGCGTAGCCTTTACAGAAGACCCCTCATGAGCTTTGTGGAGTAGGGAAATAAGATTAAATCAAATGAGTGCACTCTTGTGACCCACAAGAGAAGTATGGCCAAAAAGCTTATACCATACTTCTCTTTTAACCGCTTCCAGACCGCCCCACGTACATTTACTGCAGCAGGGCGGCCAGGGTGCGCAAAATCACGATCTCTCTTTTCCTCCAGTGAATCCACTCCCCCCAGTTAGAAACACCTCCCAAGGAATACATTTAACCCCTTGACTGCTCCCAAGTGTTAACCCCTTCCCTGCCAGTGTCATTTATACAGGGATCAGTGCATTTTTTTTAGCACTGATCCCTGTATTGGTGTTACTGATCCCCAAAAAGTCTCACTTTGTGTCAGATTTGTCCGCCGCAATGTTGCATCCTGCTAAAAATCGGAGATGGCCGCCATTACCAGTAAAAAAAATAAATAAAAGTCCCTAAATCTAGCCCGTAGTTTGTAGATGCTATAACTTTTGCGCAAACCAATCAATATACGCTTATTGGGATTTTTTTTTTTACAAAAATATGTAGCAAAATATATATTGGCCTAAATTGATGAAGAAATTTGTTTACTTTTTTGGATATGTATTAAAAGCAGAAAGTAATGTTTTTATTTTCATAATTGTCAGCCTTTTTTTGTTTATAGCGCAAAAAATAAAAACCGCAGAGCTGATCAAATACCACCAAAAGAAAGCTCTATTTGTGGGAAAAAAAATAAAAGACATCAATTTTATTTGGGTACAGCGTCACACAACCGTGCAATTGTCAGTTAAATCCACGCAGTGCCATATCGCAAAAAATGGCTTGGTCAGGAAGTGGGTAAAACCTTCTGGGGCTGAAGTGGTTAAGCAAGGCAGAAATGACTCCGTCCTTTAAGACCTGGAGTTCAACATTCATGCCACTAAAGCTAGTGAATAAGAAGCAAGATGGAATAAAGGGTCATGGGACAGCATGTATGGTCTGTTGGGAGGAGCTCAGGGGTCAACTCTAAATATTCTGAGCATGTCTGTATATCAGGTTCCTCCGAGCCAGTAAGATGCCATGAGAACCACCAGTTTATTCTGTTGCTCTTTTTTATGGAGCAAACGAGGCAGAATTTGCCATGGAGGGAAGGCATAGATTAGCCTGAACTGAGACCAGGGGATTACCAAGTCATCCAATGCCGGTGCTAGAGTATCCTTTGTCCTGCCACAAGGTAGCTTGTTGTTGAAACTGGAGACCAGGCTATCCAATTCTGGGGTCCTTGGGTGTCAGAGTGAATGGCCTATTACCCTAGGTCCAAACGGTGGTGGCCAAGGTAATCTGCCTTCCAGTAGTCCACAGTGAGTCTCTGTCCATGAGATGATCTGGCTTGCATCCTTCAAGTCAGTATGATTTCTGGTATCCCCTTGGTGGTTGATGTAGGTGACAGTCATGGCATTGTCTGATTGCACCCGGATTAGGTGTCCTTGCAAAAGGGCAGAAGTGTGGTCCAGGGTTGTAGAGCCATCCTTTTTTCTCAGAACTCCAAGAAGTTGATTGGGAGCTTGTTTTCTATTGATGACCAAGTTCCCTGTATTGTGCAGGAAGGTGGTTGCTGTAAATGCCCAGTTAAAACATGGTCCTGGAATACAGAAGTTACAGCAATGGTTGCTTGCACAGCTGGGCCTGCAAGTGTAAAGAAAGCCTTAAAGAGTATCTCAAACTTGCCATCTGCAGAATCTTTAAATGCAGGAACATCGTCAATAGATACAGTGAGATTCTTGTTTAAGATTGAGAGGGTAGGAACAACTACTGGAACTGACCACTTTTTAGTGAACTCTTTTTCGACTGGATGGAGCTTGACAATGATTTTTGTAGTGAAATTTTTTTCTGGATCCACCCAATAGTCATATATTTCCCATTTTATTTGTTCTTGAATGGAAAATTACTTTTTAGATTCAGCAGGTTGCTTTATACCCAAGTCAAGTGTGACAATGCCGGGGCTTTTGCTCAGCAAAAGTGAACATGTTGCATAAAGCTGCAAAATCAGGTGTATAGGTGTCTGGGGGTGAGAAATCTACCACAGCCTCCTCTAACACTGCCTTGAGGTTCTCTTCATTTTTTTAATATGTTCACCTCTTCTAGGCTGGGCATTTCGGGAACTGGAGAAGGACCCTAATAATTTGGAGCCTTGGACAGTGATGGCTGCATTAAAGTTGTTAGTTGTCCTAAAAATTGTGACATAGTTGCAGAATAATCTGCTTTAGTTACATGCCTGAAATGGAATATGAGTTGGATGCAGAGATCAGTGTTAAAATTGAGTCCTGTTCCAGTGCAAAGGAAGGATTGTCACTCTAAGGAGTGTTGTGTGATCCATTGCAGAGCTAATGTTTTCCTGAACATTTGCTGTGGCTCCCTTTCACCTGGTTTTTGCCATAGCTATGGATGAGGGTATTCCCATGTGGTGTACTCATCTAGTAGGGTGCAAAATATAGGGTTAGTATGTCTGACGAGGAGTGCGCAGCAGCCCTTGTGCAGACCATCCTGTAGCGAAGTCCTCATGGCAAAAAGGTGCATGAGTACCTTATAAGGGCTTAAGGCAGAAGTGGCGGTAAAGTGTACGACTTGTGGCGTGATGTAAAACCTGGTCATTCACAATAGACTAAGCTCTCTAAAGCAACCTGTGGCTCATAAGGTAGTGAAACGAACCAAGATCTCTCCATAAAGGGAGAAGGTCCATCACCAACACTAGAAAAAACTCAGAGTGTGATATGGTTATAAAGGAGGCAGGGGGCGTGTCCTCAAAAGCCTTGCAGTGTCCAGTTACCTGAAGGTATGAGCCTATAACCCATGGTCTATGAATACTCGGCATGTGTCTTGTACTGTACGATTAAGTGTATGTACCCTACACTTGGTTATTGTGTAAAGGGCATTTATGTGCTTTCACACTTGAACTTAAATCCAACTAACCTAGCAACTTCAATGTGTATCAGTACTTCCAGGTTGACATTGATATGAGAACCATACTGGACTTTTCTACAGCCCTACTAGCATCTGTTAAACTGCTTGGCACCAATGAAACAGAATCCTACAATGGCTAAACAAACAGGTTGTCACTGTTTCCCACAGTACCTTCCAATATGTCAGTGAATGAATGAAATCGGATTCCCAGTGTAGCATGTACAGATGTTTTGGGAAAAGTTCAGAGGTGATTGATTCATGGCCAAAATTCTGTGAAAGCCTGCCCTGTGCCAACTACACAAACTAGCATCAATAAATAACTTTTTTTTTCAAAATCAGCAAAGCGTAGCTAACCTAATTGGTCTCGCACTTTTTTAATTGACAGTATTTTTATAAAAAAGACAACTTATATAATTTTACTTATTAAAAGCATATCATCAACCATTGGGCAAATAGGGCGATTTAAGTTAACTGTAAAGTATTGCAGCCTGGTTATTATAACTACAGTAATGGAGACTTCCATCTGATTTCATTAGACTGGTGAGATCATCTCAGATCCTCCACTTAACCGGATCTCATGGACTGATTTCGAACCATAAAAGGTAGAGATTAATGAAAAATTATATTTTTGCTTTATTGTGATGTGTTAGCAATTTATTCATATAAACTTGTAAAGCTACTGAAAGCTATCTTTCAAGATAGAAATAAGGGAAGCACTCGCTAATGGTTTGTAACCTGTAGCCAGAAAATATGACTATATAATGCCAGAGAAATCTGACACTTTAGCAGCACACCGGAAATGTGATTTTTGACTGGTAGAAGGCAAAGAAGCAGTGAAATCTAGTCACTAGAATAGCATCAGATTAACCTGTAAGTGTGATCTGGTGATAGACGTGCTAGGTAATGTGTTATATTTCAGATACTTTGACATCTAGGGGCTGTGTGCTCGGTAAGCTTGACATTTCTGCTCTAACCGTTTTAAAGCCAAAATTAGGTCCTGTCCTCTCTTAAAGAGGAACTGCAGTCTGCTCACATAATTTGTAATAAAAACATCTTTGCCATTCTGAATCTTCCCTCCAACCACTTTGCATATTATTTTATATATACTGTGATTCTGTACTTGCCAAATATGCTGCAGAAATCTCCCTCCACTAAGTCTGGCTGCTGTCATTTTAACTGTGGGCAGCTGAAGCTGCTGCTTGTTCACTTTCTGGATTTACACAGACACACAGAGGCACACCTCCAGCTCTGCAGCTTTTCATTGGCCCTCTTATGACTCATCCCCCCTCCCTTCCTGGCAAACTCTCACGAGAGTGAGAGAGAGCTGTGCATGATGTCATAAGCCTAGGCCAATGACCAGACAAGAAAGGAAGTACGGTAAGCTATATAAGGTATTTACTGGCAGAAAAAAATGTTTTACTATCCAAAGTTAAAACACCGGCAGAATATTTGATAGATGGAAAGTTGAAAAAAATGACTGAAGAGTCGCTTTAAGCATTTAAAATATGAGATATAGCTTCTGCTGCAAGGCAGAAGTGTGGTTCAGGGTTGTAGAGCCAGACCACCAGACAAAATATAGTCCATTATCAGAGAATGGCATTCTATCCAAATTCTATATATGATTTTAGGGGGGGGGGGGGTTAAAATAGGTATGGTATAATTATTTTAGATAAACATAAAAGATGTAACTAAGCTCTAAGCTATGGATTGTTTCATCCTACACTTGTTTTCCTTTAGTCCCCATTAACACCTGAGAGTTTTGTAGCTCAAAGCTTCAAAATACTCCACATCCAAAATCCCATGGTTTTGTGCCTTTTCAGACCTGAGAGTAATATCACTTGAAGCTTGAAAAAGTATGAGCTTTTTTCAAGCTACAAGCTTCTATTTGCTTTCAGCCACAATAGTCTTCAATGGGAGCACCTGAAAAACTAGTGCATATATTTTATCCTCTAGTTTTACCAATTTCCATTGGCTAAAAATAATAATAAAAAAAATGCTAAAGCCTTAGACGCCTACAAAAACGCCTTTACAAAAGCTTGTAAAACATTTAAAAATGCTCATCTCAAGTATGAATGCAGGCTTAGATATAGAAAACTATCTGAAACCCTTTTTTACATTTACTGCAAAGTGCACTGTCTAAATATGTCATATCCCTTCTGTATATAACCTTGTTGTTCAGATCTGTAAAGGTGGTGTATGCTAAACAGCCTACTTGGTAGAAAGGTGCAGGTCCTATTGAAAATAAAGGGTGCCAGTCAAGGGTGGCAAACTTGTGCCTATGGCTTCTTCCACTAAACATGTTGGAATCTCTTTCACAGAACCTACAGTTGTGCTCATAAGTTTACATACCCTGGCAGAATGTATGATTTCTTGGCAATTTTTCAGAGAATATGAATAACACAAAAACATTACTTTCACTCATGGTTAGTGTTTGGCTGAAGAAATTTATTATCAATCAACTGTGTTTACTCTTTTTAAATCATAATGGCAACAAAAACTACCCAAATGACCCTGATCAAAAGTTTATATACCCTGTTGATTTTGGCCTGATAACATGCACACAAGTTGACACAAAGGGGTTTGAATGACTATTAATAGGTAAGCATCCTCACTTGCGATCTGTTTGCTTGTAATTAGTGTGTGTGTATAAAAGGTCAATGAGTTTTTGAACTCCTGCTGACAGACCCTTGCATCTTCCATCCAGTGCTGCACTGACGTTTTTGGATTCTGAGTCATGGGGAAAGCACGTGGTGTAGCTTTTTCAAGATGCTCAATAAGGAGGCACATGAAGAAAGATGGGCTGCATGGTCGAGTTGCCAGAAGAAATCCATTACTACGCAAATGCCACAAAGTATCCTGCTTACAATATGCCAAACAGCACAGAGACAAGCCTCAAACCTTCAGGCACAAATTTGTAGTGATGAGACCAAAATTTAGCTTTTTGGCCACAACCAGAAACGATACATTTGGAGAGGAGTCAAGAAGGCCTATGATGAAAGGTACACTACTCCTGTGAAACACGGAGGTGAATCACTGATGTTTTGGGGATGTGTGAGATACAAAAGGCACAGGAAATTTGATCAAAATTGGTGGCAAGATGAATGCAGTATGTTATCAAAAAATACTGGAGGAACATTTGCATTCATCAGCCAGGAAGCTGCACATGGGACGCCCCCAGAGAAGGCACGTGATCCCTGTGCCGAATACGCGTCGGGGAGGGGTAGGACGGAGCTGTCAGCAACAGAGGTAGATGAGGAACGACACACCGCACGCCATACAAATGCTTGTTTTATACAAACACTCTCTGGAAAGATTGGTGCACTCACGCACCTACATATTGTGAGTACCCTTCTGGAGGGAAGTTTTAATATATTTTAAATAAATCCCTACTGTATCACACTATGGAGCTTTTTCTTTCTTGTATGTGAGACTATCTGATGACATCTGAGAGTGGTGGAGTTTATACCAGCATACCCTGTATGAGCCCAAGGGGTGGCTCCAATGCGTGTTTAGACACCGTTTAATTACCGTGTCACACGCTCAGAGGTGAGCGCAAGCACAAGTGGGGGGGGTCACAGGAGAGCACTGAAGCATGCTGGATTGTGAACACCATTAAGGAGGAGCATGAGGAACACTGTTTTTTGTGGACACCACTTACTTGCACTTTATGTGTTGATATCAATGAATTGAACTTTTTAAATGTGGACACTTGATTTTGCACTTTAATCTTATATTTATAACCACATATATATATTGTTTTTTTGCATGTTGCAGTTTATGGGATACTTTTATATAAGGATTGTATTCATTCTATTTTTTTTTTTTATATTGAAATTTTGGAGTATAGTTTTACACTATACATGCACCTCCCAACTATTGGGATAGATCTGTTTTTTCAGCACAGGCACGTTTATTTATATTTTTTGCGCATGGGACGTACTTGGACATTCCAACATGACATGGATCCAAAACACAAGGCCAAGTCGACCTGTCATTGGCTACAGCAGAATAAAGTGAAGGTTCTGGAGTGGCCATCTCAGTCACCCGACGTCAATATCATTGAGCCACCCTGGGGAGATCATGCAGTTCATGCAAGACAGTCCAAAAATTTACAGGAACTGGAAGCTTTTTGCCAAAAGGAATGGGCAGCATTACCATTTGAGAAGATAAAGAGCCTCATCTACAAATACCGTAAAAGACTTCAAGTTGTCATTGATGTTAAAAGGTGCAATACACGGTATTAAGAACTGGGGTATGTGAACTATTGATCAGGGTCATTTGGCTAGTTTCTGTTGTCATTATGATTTAAAAAGAGTAAGCACGGTTGATCGATAATGAATGGCTTCAGCCAAACACTAACCATGAGTGAAAGAAAAGTTTTTGTGTTATCATTCATATTCTCTGAAAAATGCCCAAGAAATCATAAATTTTGTGTAAACTTATGAGTACAATTGTATTTAGCTCCAAAGAAACTGAACACATTCTCATCTTAGAATTCCCTTCATGCCTTAAATTGAATAATGCTTTTAGGGAATTACTACCACTAGTTGTGGGCTCTATATTGTAGATAACAAAATTATGGACATAGTACATGCAGAGTAAAACAGCAGAAATGTTGGACTAAATAGCTGAACACCCTTCTTACTTTTGACCCTTGATCCTGTATATCCTTCTCAAATTTACAGAAGACAAATTTTTAGTGCCTACTTCCAGGTCTTTAAGACTATACTATGTCGGAAGTTTGTTGGATAATTCAGACTGCATGACTCGTTCTGTAATATGTTTAAGCCTATGAAATAATTTGTGCTGTGCTGCCAGCTACATGATGTGGCTGCCATACAGTTTATTCTTTTTTTTTTTTTTTTTTACTCAAAAACTTTTTTTTAATCTATTGTTTTATTGGCATGCATATAAAACAGAGCATGTAAGCAAATAATGCACACTTATTTATTTTTTACTTCAGTTACTTATATAGTGCCCTCAATTTATGCAGCGCTTTACACATATATGTTGTGCATTCACAACAGTCCCTGCCCTCAAGGAGCTTACAATCTAAGTCCCTAGCTCACATTCATACATACACATACTAGGACTGGAGCCAATTAACCTACCAGCATGTCTTTGGAGTGTGGGAGGAAGCCGGAGTACCCGAATGAAACCCACTAATGCACAAGGAGAACATGCAAACTCCAGGCAGGTAGTATCGTGGTTGGGATTTGAACGACCCCAGTTCTGCTAGATGAAGGTGCTAACCACTTAGCCACTGTGCTGCCCCACACTTCTCTATATTGTAGCCCTACCCCCCCATGAGGAGTCGCCTAAGTTTGTGCTGTCTGTTACTCTGCCTCTCAACCCCAATAACAGTCTCAGCCCCCTCTGGCACACCTAGCAATAATGTAAGTGCAATAAGCAATGAGAAACACACATGTTATGATTAAACACAGAAATTGTCTTTACTGCAATATTTGTGTGGAAAAATAACAAACATTAACAGAATATATTTAAGTAACCAACTGGAGAGCAATAACCGAGATTAAGAGCAAGATAGCTCAATACTATATTCAGGCTGCTTTCAGGAGATTCCAAACCTGAGAATGTCCCCAAGACCAGAGGCACACTTAAATGGCAAATAAATCACAGTATCACACTTTATATCTGATTGGTTACCTCTACTCAAATTTGGCTCTATTAATCCAGGCAGAACAGAAAATGGACCTTCTTTATGTCAGACTTCTCTCTTCTGTCTCTTGACACCATAGGCCCAACTACAAACACTGTATTCAAATCAACACTTAATGACTTAGCTTCCAAGATAAACTGTCCTGCACACCCACTGCATATACAGAGCCCTGATTATGTGTGTGTGGGCCCATATGGCACTAGTAGCTTCAGTCCCTTTGAAGAAAGATGAGGCTTTGTATCTTCAGCCGCTTTCGTTGGTGCCCCTGAATAGCAGGGCCAAACAACACAACCGGCCCTTCTTCCTAGAACAGGCTGGCTCTTGTAGTTCTGATTCCATAGAAAGCTAGGGGCCGTTTTAGATGGTAACTACATATCCCAGAATCCTTTGCAGCTGCTACTTGCTAAAGTCCTTCTGATTTGCTCCTGTAGTTGCACCAGTCATTAGCTCTCCTCCTCCTGCTAATAGGGACACAGGAGAGGATGAAGAGTGAGCAGCCCTGTGTGTCTGTGTGAGGAGAAAAAAGGGAGGGGGCAAACATCCTCCTCAGAAAAAACAGGCACTTTTGCCCTCACAGAAGAATCTTGGCCAGCTTGGCCAGGCAGCGAGATATGCAGGGCACCCGCTACAATAATATCTTCAAAATGCTTTATTGATTGCTCACCAAACATGCTATAACATTATAATATTTACATGGAGCCCCCCTTCCTCCTGTATGGCTAAAACAATTCCACTCTTCTGGAAGGGTTTCCCACAAGATTCTGGATGGTGTCTGTGGCAATGTGAGCTTATTCAGCCAAAAGAGTGGTTGAGAAGTTAGGTTACCAATGTAATGGTTCACCCATCAGCATTCCAGTTCATCCTAAGGGCTCATGCACACTGCACCTCAAAGAAGTTGCTCCTACAGGCTTTTGAGCATTTTTTGAGCTCTCATTTTTTTCTGCCTGGAAACTCCCCTTCATGTTAGCCAATGTGTCCATGCACGCTATGGCGTTTTCAGGAGTTTACAGGCAGAAAAAAAAACAAAACACCAAATTTGCATTTTTGAAAGGAGTTTTCGAGCAGAAAAGACACCAAAGCACCCAAGATCACATTAAAAAGCATGAAAAGGCACAAAAAAGCGTGAAAACACACAAAAAAATTGAAAAATGAGTTGGGGGGGTTGTGAAAAAAATGCATATGCTCAAAAACACGCAATAAAAATGTGCGAAAGAGCACAAAAAGGCAGTTTCTTCAAGCTTTTGGGGCTGGCTCACACCACAAAACTGCACTCCAGATCTGTTCCTGATGTGTTTCTGGATGTGCATTTTTGATGAATTTCCAGATGCATTTTTCTTCTTTTCCCACTGTACTGGGGTCCGGTGCATTTTTTAAGTGTTCCAGTGCATTCCGGGGCATTTATGCATTTTACTGTACAGTCCTGTGCAGGAAAATGCAGCATGTTCTATTTTTTTTTTCTAGAACTGAAATGGCCTGGAACTGACTGCACTGGTGTGAACCTCTGCCATTGAAAACCATATAATCTACTTCCCATGTGTTTTTAATGTAGAAAATAAATGCACTGGACTGCATGTGGTGTGAACTGGCCCTCAGGCAGAGGAATAAAAGCTCAAATGCCTGTAAAAGCAGGTTTGTTTGTTTTTTTAAGCTGCAGTGTGCACAAGCCCTAACAGGTTTAAAATGGTTGAGGCTACTCAAGTTCCTCCACTCTAGGCTTAGGTCCTTATGGACCTGCCTTTCTGCACAGGGCTAAAGTCATACTGGAAAAGAAAAGGCTTTCCCTAACTGTTTTTGAAGTTGGAAGGGCACAACGGTGTAAAACGTCTTTAAATGCTGTAGACATAAAAGAGGTCTTCACTCAAAACACCTAAACTCAGTACATTGAAAGGGTGTTCACTTAATTTTAGCCATACAGTGTATAATGGTAACATATCTTGCTTCGGTCTTATCCTTAGTTAGAAGAACTGTGCAAGTCTTCTACTTATCTGCAATACCTCAATACAAATTGTATTGTAACTGTAATGTCTGCCTTCATTTTGTAAACTGTTGGCGCTATATAAATCCTGTATTACAATAATAATGAGATTAAGATTATAACTGAAGAACAACACTTTATTTGCTGATTTGTAAGAAAGTTCTGTTATTTCATTTTTATAATGCACTTATTTAGGTGTTTACAGCTTCTTAGAGTGTCCTAAAACTGCATGTCAAGTTTCAGCCAATTCATTCACTATTTTCTACTTAAAGTGATTGTAAAGGCTTGTTTAAAAAAAATAAATAAATAAAAAATAACAATCATGTTAAACTTTCCTCCTCTGTGCAGTTGCTTTTGCACAGAGCAGCCCAGATCCTCCTCTTCTCGGGTCCCTCTTTGCTGCTCCTAGCCCCTCCCTCCTTTGAGTGCCCCTCAGCCAGAAGCTTGCTACAGGGGGCACCCAAGCCGAGTCAGAGCTCCGTGTATCCATTCAGACACGGAGCCCGACCTGGTCCTGACCCTCTCTTCCCTGATTGGCTGACTTTGATTGACAGCCATGGGAGCCAATGGCGCAGCTGCTCTGTCTCAGCCAATCAGGAGGAGTGTCCTGGATGGCTGAGGGGATTGTGGACATCGCTGGAGAGAGAAGGAGAATGACAATGGATGCACAAATAGGGTCAGTAGTTAGCGGATCCCACCATCTCCTTCGCCTGCTACGCAGACTCATCCCCTTCATCCCAGAAGAGGACAAAGCGGCAGTTGTGGGAACAATCATCGATTCCCGACTCGACTACGCAAATTCGCTCTACGTAGGATTACCCCAATATCAGCTTGCGCGCTTGCAACTCGTCCAAAACACAGCAGCAAGACTGTTAACAGGAAAAAAACCCTGGGAATCCATTTCCCCATCCCTAAAGAGCCTACACTGGCTAACCATGAAGAATCGGATCACATTCAAGACCCTCTGCCTCACCCACAAATGCATACAAGGAAACGTTCCGCTATATCTCCAGGAGAAGATAAAACACTACACACCGAATCGCAGTCTTCGATCAGCTAACTAAAACCTCCTCATCATTCCCAAATACCGCTACAAAGCAAAGGGAGAACGAAGATTCGCAGACCAAGGACCTCGACTATGGAATGCTCTTCCAACCAACATCCGCATGGAAGTAAACCACCAGGCCTTCAGGAAAAAACTAAAGACCTTCCTTTTCTAAGAAGCTGACAACAAAGAATGCATCAAGCGCCTTGAGGCAATTCAGTTCGCATTTGCAGCGCTCTACAAATTATTAATTCATTCATTCAGGTAGGTAATTAGGGGGGTGCTGGGGGGCTGCTACACATAGGTTTTTTTTATCTTAATGCATTCTATGCCTTTACAGCTCCTTTAAGGATTTTGCTGAAACCTGCTTCACTACAGGTACCTATTATGCTATTGCTAAATTGTCTCGAAATATGCACACAAGTAAAAAAATATACTTACACAAAACAGGTGACAGACACAGCAAAATAACATACTTGTTGACATATCTTTGACTGAAATCTCAGCTTATGATGCAAGTCACTATCATCACCTCAGGCCACAAAACCTAGATAAAATCACAGGCTAGCTAGAACCAGCAGCACACTAGAAAGTATAATTGTAGGACCACACTCTATAATGTAAAATACCTCAGCCTGATGGAATGATATGGTACACATCAAAGCTATTGCTCTGCAAAATGCAGCATTCTAAAAATACTTTGCAATTTCTAAAGATGCTGATGGAAAAAAAGATACAGGTATGGCATACTGTATATTTTCTTGAAACCAATTATCCAGAAATTTCTAAAGTCAAGAAAAGCACAAATAATTGCTGCTTTTAGGTAAAAATGTTCAACACTTCAAACTCTATAGCACTGCTGAGGAATACATTTTTAAACATAACAGAGGCACGGAAATCACAGCTTCTCTGCCCTTATTTTAGCTGGCAGTAGGGAGTCTACATATAAACAAAGCAAAAACTACTGTAAGCTGTTAGAAACTGATAATAAACTTCAGTTTCAATGACCTTTCAAAGTATATGATTCCACAATACTTGTAGCCACAGAGGTCAACAAGGACTTGTTTTAAAGCTCAATTACGGTTTGTAAGGAATATATAAATCCATGGTCAGAACACGTGTACTTTAACCACTGTCTGGGGAAAGTCTTACATTTTTCACACACGTTTACAGTAAGGGAAAAAAGTATTTGATCCCCTGCTGATTTTGTATTTTTGCCCACTGACAAAGAAATGAACAATCTATTTTTTTATGATGGGTTTACTTTAACAGGGAGAGTCAGAATAACAACAACAAAAAATCCAGAAAAACACATTTCAAAAAAGTTATAAATTGATTTGCATTTTAATGAGTGAAATAAGTATTTGACTCCTTTACAAAACATGACTTGGTACTTGGTGGCAAAACCCTTGCTGGCAATCACAGAGGTCAGATGTTTCTTGTAGTTGGCCACCAGGTTTGCACACATCTCAGGAGGGCTTTTGTCCCACCAGTCTTTGCAGATCCTCTCCAAGTCATTAAGGCTTTGAGGCTGTTGTTTGGTAACTCTGACCTTCAGCTCCCTCCACATATTTTCTATGGAATTAAGGTCTGGAGACTGGCTAGGCCAGTGCTTCTTCTTGAGCCACTCCTTTGTTGCATTGGCGATGTGTTTTGGGTCATTGTCATGCTGGAATACCCTTCCACGACCCATTTTCAATGCCCTGACTGAGGGAAGGAGGTTCTCACCTAAGATGTGATGGTACATGGCCCTGTCCATTGCCCCTTTGATGCAATGAAGTTGTTCTGTCACCTTAGCTGAACCCCCCCCCCCAAAGCATAATGGTTCCACCTCCATGTTTGACGGTGGGGATGGTGTTCTTGGGGTCAAAGGCAGCATTCCCCCTCCTTCAAACACGGCTAGTTGAGTTGATGCCAAAGAGCTTGATTTTGGTCTCATCTGACCACAACACTTTCACCCAGTTCTCCACTAAATCATTCAGATGTTCATTAGCAAACTTCAGACATGCCTGTATATGTGCTTTCTTTAGCAGGGGGGCCTGCCGGCGCTGCAGGTTTTCATTCCTTCACAGCGTAGTGTGTAACCAATTGTTTTCTTGGTGACTATGGTCCCAGCTGCCTTGAGATCACGGACAAGATTATACCGTGTATTTCTGCGCTGTTTCCTCACCGTTCTCATGATCATTGAAACTCCATGAGGTGAGATCTTGCATGGAGCCCCAGACCCAGGGAGATCGACAGTTATTTTGTGTTTCTTCTATTTGAGAATAATCGCACCAACTGTTGACACCCTCTCACCAAGCTGCTTGGCGATGGTCTTGTAGCCCATTCCAGCCTTGTGTAGGTCTACAATCTTGACCCTGACATCCTTGGACAGCTCTTTGGTCTTGGCCATGGTGGAGAGATTGGAAACTGATTGATTGCTTTTGTGGACAGATGTCTTTTATACAGGTAACAAGCTGAGATTAGGAGCACTCCCTTTAAGAGAGAGTGCTCCTAATCTCAGCTCGTTACCGGTTTAGAAGACACCTGGGAGCCAGAAATCTTGCTGATTAATAGGGGATCAAATACTCATTTCACTCATTAAAATGCAAATCAATTTATAACGTTTTTTGAAATGTGTTTTTCTGGATATTTTTGTTATTCTGTCTCTCAATGTTAAAATAAACCTACCATTAAAATTATAGACTGATCATTTCTTCGTCAGTGAGCAAACATACAAAATTAGCAGGGGATCGAATACTTTTTCCCATCACTGTAAATCAGCATTTTTTGCTAGAAAATTACTTTTTTATGTCAGATGATACTAGCGCAGCCATTTATCAAACACAAACTTGCAGGAAAAAAATATACTAAAATGAATTTTAGCGCACACTAACACAATACCCACATTTTGGTAAAATATAAAAGATAAGGTTGCGTCAAGTAAATAGATACCAAAGACTCAAAATTGAGCATGCTTGTGAAATGGCGACAAACTAAGGTACCTAAAATTGTCATAGGTGATGCTTTAAAAGCCTTCACAGGTTTTCAGTGTAGAGTTAATCATGAACGATGGCTCTTGATTTATTGCTTGCACTTAGATGTTCGCGGCAATAAATCACATCTTTGGTGCAATTACTGTTTTCATGTGTGTGTGGGTCCTATGCATGTGCTTGCATTTGCATGTCTGTGGGTTGGGGGTGGGATGGGCAGAGGTGCTTTTACATTTTTTAAAAATTATTTTATTACTTTTTTTTACACTTATTTAAAAGTTGAATTTTTTTTCTTACCTGTAATACATTTTTTGGACAAACTGGACACAGAAAAGTCTTATTATTACGTACTAACAGGGTTATATGCCACTTACAGGTGATTGGACACTGGCAAAAAGACAGGATGTCCCCTTCTATATAACCCTTCCCATACCGGGAAGGTTCTTTTTAGCAAGCCATACCCCACAACAAGGGGAGGAACCTCGGTGTCCCATGAGGTACTCCAAGAAAAGGATTTTACTGCAAGTCAAAAATCCAGCTTTCCTTATTATACATCATGGGACACAGAGCAGCCTTATTATTTCTTATTAACAGGCATGTCTCAAAGCACTGCCCATGAGAGAAGAAAGACACAGCAACCACCACACAGCAGCCTGCAAAACACTGCGACCAAAAGTCGCGTCCTCAGCGGCTCTCAGTTCCACTTTCAAATCTTGGTAAAGTATGAACCAAAGACCAGGTTGTGGCTTTGCAGCTCTAAGCCCCTGAAATTTGACAACCCAGGAGGTACCCACACTCCAGGTAAAATGAGCCATGACCATAAAAGGTGGAGCCTTTCATTTCAAACCATAAGCTTGAGAGATAAGCTGATGGAGCCAACTAGAAATAGTAGACTTGGTAGCTGTGTGACCCTTTTTCAGCCCTTCGGTAAGGAAAAATGGAGACGGAGGCCTAGACAAAAAGAAGGAAAAAACAATATCCTTGTGCAATGTGGGAAGCTCCTTTGAATAAGGACTAGCAAGTCCATAATCTGACCATTGTTTGTACCAAAAGCTAGATGCATATCCACTCCCGTCTGGAGAAAGGCCAAGATAGATCCCACAACATACCGTACTTGCAAGGAAGAAATTTACTAGCCTCGCACCAGGTCACTCTTCGAAGAGTTTCATAATCATTCCTGGCTTTCATAATCGTGAGAATAATTTATCAGATATTCTGTCCTTCAGGATTCTGGCTTCAAAAGCCATGCTGTTAAAGCAGGCAACTATAAAGAAGGATGGAAAATCAGACCCTAAGAGAGGAGATAAGCTCTTGAAGAGCCCGAAGAATGTGCACTGACATTTTCTTGATGTCGGAAATTCCATATTTTCCTGGCCCAGGCCAGAGCAATCAGAACCACAAATATTCCCTCTACCCAATTTGTGCAGAGTAGATGTGGAAGAAGCAGCAATGGAGGGACGTAAATGAGGGAGCGTAAACAACAATGTGCTGCGAGGTATCCATTCAATATTTCTCAATAAATCTTAATCAACTGCACAACTCAGAGGACTGCTGACTCGAAAATAATGAGACTTGTTGAAAGCTTGATAAGTAAGCTGGGAATTTTTGTTGGAATTTTTTGACATGCGTTGCCCTTTCATGTGCTCCTCGCTGCAAAGGCCAGTTATAGGTTTGAGTGGTTGCCATTTGTTTGTACTGTTGGTAATTGTTGAGGGGAAGCACTGGATACCTTTGCTGTCATTGTGCGGTTGCTGGCTATGCAGTGTGTCCCTGTACCATTAAGAAGGGGTGGGCTTCCTCCAGGCATACCTGCCCTTAACCTAACCATTATTATACAAACTTATTGTCCACTTTATTAGGTACACCTGCTCAATTGCTTGGTAACACAAATTGCTAATCAGCTAATAACATGGCACCAACTCAATGCATTTAGGTATCTAGATGTAGTGAAGACGACTTACTGAAGTTCAAACCAAGCATCAGAATGGGGAAGAAAGGGGATTTAAGGGACTTTGAAGGTGGCATGGTTGTTGGTGGAGTATTTCAGAAACTGCTGATCTACTGGGATTTCCACACACAACCATCTCTAAAGTTTACTGAGAATGGTCTGAAAAAGAGAAAATATCCAGTGAGTGGCAGTTTTGTGGACGAAAATGCCTAGTTGATGTCAGAGGAGAATGGGCAGACTGGTTCCAGAGGATAGAAAGGTAACAGTATCTCAAATAACCACTTGTTACAACCAAGGTATGCAGAATACCATCTCTGGACGCACAACACATCGAACCTTGAAGCAGAGGGGCAAAAGCAGCAGAAGACCACACCGGGTGCCACTCCTGTCAGCTAAGAACAGGAAACAGAGGCTACAATTCGCACAGGCTCACCAAAAATTAGACAAGAAAAAGATTGAAAAAACATTGCCTGGTCTTACGAGTCTCGATTTCAGCTGCACCATTCAGATGGTAGGGTCAGAATTTGGCGTAAACATAAAAGCATGGATCCATCCTGCCTTGTAACAATGGTTCAGGCTGGTGGTGGTGGTGTAATGGTGTAATACAGGAAAAACTCCATAATAGGACAGTTAGCCCTTAAATCAACAGTGTAGGGCCGAAACAACGAATCGATTAATCGAAAACTAATCGATTATGAAAATAGTTGTCAACTATTTTCATAATCGATTAATCAGCCAGCCTATTAGTTGACCTGCATACAGAATGCATTATTTGTTTACATATCAGCAAATACAGTGCAGCACACATACAGCTCAGCACACAGTCCATACATGTGAGTAAGTGCATGAGAACATGTGAATGTGTGAGGAGAAATCCCTCATGGGACATGTAGTCCTGGGCAGGAAGTGAGTGGTTCTAAAGGCAGAAGTTTTTGTTTACCTTGTTAAAGGGGGCACTCTATACTATAATTTGCAGCTTGCTATTGGGGCACTGTGAAGCCAGGAGGAGGACCCCAGAAAAGGAGAATCAGGGCTGCACTGTGCAAACCACTGCACGGAGCAGGTAAGTATAACATGTTTGTTGTTAAAAAAAAAAAAAAGTCACTTTAAAGACTCTCTGCAGGGAAGATCAGCATCTGAACCCAATGAAGGTGGAGGCTGATAGACTAGAGATAATAGAAGGCATTACAAGTACATTTAAAGTAAACTTTTACCAGTATTGTGCATTATTTTTAAAATGATCATATCCATGAAAAAAAAAAGTCTCAGCTTTTAGTACCGCTTTAATATAAAAGATTTATATCTCCCTTCCACTCTTCATGTCTGACCCCTAGTTAAAATGCCCATATATTCTACTTCTGTGTATATTTATTATATATATGATATAAGTAACATATATTATTAATTTCACTGTTTCACAGTATAAATGAACCCCTTATAGTAGCAATTATTTGCTCTTATTGTGCTATAAAGGACTAGTTTTAGTTTTTTTAACTCCATTATGACAGGTGATACAAAAAAAATGCATGCTGCTGCTACTAAACCTCTTAGGCCTGGTTTACACCTATGGGTTTTTTAGTGCTTTTTGCAGAAACGCACTACAGTTCATTTTACATGGTTTCCTATGGGACACGTTTCCATATTATGCGATTAATCGAAACAATAATCAACCAACTAATCGATTATGTATATAATCGTTAGTTGCAGCCCTATAACAGTGTTCATTTTTTAACAAACATAGTAGGACTTCATATTTCTATTTATAAGCTGTGAAGCAGAGAGAGCCTCCAGTAAATCCTTTGTTTACTTCATGCTACAGAAGTCTCCTGTAGTGACAAAGTGATGGGTCTTCTGTAATCTCTATTGCCTGAGATTTATATCATAATTAGTGCTAAGGGGTATAGTGTAATCAATACTTATCAGTGTCTGAGGACAGCCACTACAATTGCAACTCTGAGGCTCTCCAACTGGTATTGCAACACTCATACAATCCACAAATTTGGTCACTACATTTATAGTTTTGTTTACATATTTTTAGGCGGATTCTGAGGATCAAAGCTTGAATGTACATTCTGACTGTTACGGTCACAATACTATCAGCATTCAGTTATGGGTAAGGCCTTGTTCATATGGACATGTGCATTTTTCGGAAGGGCACGCAAGTTCCTGCTGGCACAAAAATGCATCCATTTAGATGTGGTATGATAAGTTTATACGCTTTTATATCTGTTGCGTTTAAACCTGCTAAACACTAAACACAATGGATGTTAACATCCATCGTGTTTAGTGTTTAGCAGGTTTAAGCATGTTTGCATGCATACATGCAGTAGAAATGTAGAATCTGTGAGGCCACGGATGCATCCCTTCTTTGTTTTGTTTTTTATGCTGCTAAACGCAGCACCAGATAACTGCTCCAATGCACCTGTCTGGATGTCCCAATTAATTTTAATTAAGATTCATGCAGAACTAGACCCTGCACGTACCTGTATGCAGCTTTTTTACATCCAAGGTAAGTGAAGACTAACTGGTGTTAATTTGTCAGATGCCCTTTGCTATATGTGAATTGTGGCTTGAATTTACCATTATCTGAGCAGTTGCTATTGAATACTAAAGGAAAATTTTGCCTACATGAAATCTAACATTTAAGCTGAATAGGAGTGATGTGATAGGGTGTACATAACACTATTGAAAGTGAAGCTCTAGCCAAAATGATTTTTCAAAGTTAAAAAAAAATGGGGAAAGGCTAGGTCCTGTATCTGATTTCCACTGCTGTTTGTAACCTTGCGAGAGAGACTTACCCTTATGTTTGCAACACTCAGGGCATTTGTTTTAGTAAACTTCTTGTTTCCTCTAGGAGCTGAGACAATTTTACAGGCTCCCTAGTGGATTTTCCACGCAGAAAACAGGAATTTTAGCTAAATAAAGTCCCTCCATAAAGAAAAACAGGCAGCAACAAACCACATCCTACTCTATTCAAAATAAAAAAATGGTAGTGCTTCACCTTAAACTAGAACTAAAATAAGAATTCCTTCTTTGTAAACCTGTGAAACTGACTATCGACATCAACAGGGCACATGTAATCTAGCAGAATTTTGCTTTAGTGCATGAACCACTGATATAGTCTATTGCAGTCAATGCTACAGCATTGAGTAGGGCTGGCCAGACAAAGGTCTTGTAAGTACTAAATAAATATTAGTGCGTAGCAAGATTCTGGCAGCACTTCTACTTACACAGAAGGAGTGACCTTCCCGTCCACACACACAGGGAAGGTTCCCATACACAAACAGGAAAGGGAGCAGAGGAAGGAAGCCGAGCCTGTTCTCTGTGAGGACAACATTGGACAAAGCAAATGGTTTCATTCAATACTGATGGGCAGGACCATAAAAAACAGGTTTCAACCCAAGGGCCAACCACTATGTACAAAATGATATCTCCAGGATGCAAACGCCTTACATGGTAATAAAGGACCAGTCAGCGAGTAAAAGGGATTGTGTAATACAGGAAAAATGCCATAATAGGACAGTTTACCCTTAAAGTAACAGTGTTCATTTTTTAACAAACAGTTAGTAGGACTTCATATTTCTATTTATAAGCTGTGAAGCAGAGAGAGCCTCCAGTAAATCCTTTGTTTACTTCATGCTACAGAAGTCTCCTGTAGTGACAAAGTGATGGGTCTGCTGTAATCTCTATTGTCTGCCTGAGATTGCATGCTAAGGAATAACCATTTTAAATTAACTGCAGAGGATTTATTTGGCATAAAGCAGCTTGATCAGAGTGTACAATAGAAGTGATTACCCCATTCAGCCCAAGTGCCAATACCTTAGCTAGGAGTTTAAAGTCCCTCTGTAAAAGCGAAATGGGTCTATAGGAGCCCAGGTCTACTGGTACTTTACCAGATTTTAGAAAGAGAATGATATTGGCCTTAAATATAGAAGAGGGCAATGTTTCCTGTTCCCGTGCAGCATTAAAGACCTGCAGCAGTCATGGCAGTAATGCCTCAGCATATTGCTTGTATATTTTTATGGGGAGACCTTCTTCCCCAGGCGCTTTATAGTTAGGAAATGCAGCAACTGCCATTTGCAGTTCTTCTAAGATTAGCCGGGAGTCGAGCTCCCTTCTCTCTATCAAGATTAGCGTGGGAAACGATACACCATTCAGATACCTCTCCAGTTCTGAGGAGGAATACCCAGAAGTGGGGAGATATAGGTTCTCATAAAAGAGTGCCAACTCATGTAACAACAGGTCCTACAGTGGCCCATGCACTACCCCTTCTTAAAAAATGGCTGTTACGAAAATAACCTTTTTTTCTCCGCTGAAGAGGATAGCAGGTGCTCACAAGCAGATTGTCAAGTCTCCCTGGTGTATAATTCTTTATAGAGGATAAGGAGCATTTCTTGGCAACAAGTCAATCAATGACTGCAAAGACCAACCAAAAACTCTGCAACTGTGCCAAAATCAGAAAGTCCATTCACCATTTAACTTTCTATGTATCTACTGCAGCCAGATTCCAAACAGCACTCACATGCAGTGGGTGGGTCTGATTCCTGAATCTGTGCTGTTACAGCTCCTTTCTCGCTGCTGAATGTATCACTTATGAGATGCAACCCTTTTTTTAAAAAGTTAGTAACAAATCGAGTATCTTGGCTACTCAGTACTCACACATTGATATACCAGGCTCTCTCTACATAAGGCAGCAAGGAAACCACAGTGGGTGTGTTTGAGAATACCTCGCATGCAAAACTGCAAACAGATAAGCAAAAAAGGGTTCCCAGATTACTATCAAATGGGTGCTATGTCTGGATTAAACACTGAAGTACTGAGCAGGTAGGCTGTGTTCCCTTTATGTATACCAAGGTTTAATTTTTCATTTTTTTCTTAAGACTGCTTTAATTCGTATTAAAATAGTATACGATTAGAGGAGACAATCAGTTGTCAATTGCTTATTCCTGCAGCTGTGGGAAAGGCAACATCTATTGCAGCTCTTGAAAAGATTATACATGTTATACAATTTTATTTCTGTGGGAGCCATTGGTACATCAAAGGAGAATCTCTATAAAGTACCATAAGCGAACATTATTTATTTGTTTCTTTTATCCTTGCCGTTACTTTTTCCAATAGAAAAATTATATCGTGTTACTCATAAAGGTATTGGAGAGCCTACAGGTAACCCAAGTAGCTCGGCTCTCTCAGCCTATCCTGGACATAAAAAACATGGGTAGATTGAATGAGAGATACTGGGACAAGTATGGTTGCTGTTTTGGATACACCCATATTTATGCTCTTACTTCCTTTATTTTTGTTATTTCCATTTTATTCCTTTCATAATTTTTATTTATTAACACTCTTTAGAAGTTACATTTTTGAGAATGCCCGGGTCTTTTGTGAGGTATCTACATATTTTCTTTTTGCATCTCTTTCTCTTCTTTATTTCTCCTCTCCACTTTCTTGTCTACTCTCTTTCGCGTCTATTGTTCTGTTTGCCTTGGGTTTTTTCTTTTCTTGTTACCCGACTACTATACAATTGTCCAGCTTTGGTATCTCTTTCTGACCATTCATATCATTTCAGTGTAAAATCCCTTGGCTTGTTACACTGTCTCTATGTTTATTTTACTACTGTCATGGCCTTCTGTTTTTATGTGACTCTATATACTGAATCGGTTTCACAATTTGAGAGTTGCAGTGTAACTTGGTTTTCTAATGCCCGTGCTGACCAAACCTGTATGTTTAGATTTTTCTCTAAAAAAACATATATTTGCCTATAAAAATGGGTAGATTTTTTTATCAGTATCCCAAAGAGCACTCAGGGCCATGATTGGAAACAGACCTTTGCCACACCATCCAAAACAAAGAAAAACACTTCTGGGGAGTATTGTTGATCTTAAAGTATCCACTGTATACACATTTAGAAATGGTTGTTAGGGACTGATGAACAGTTGGCCCTTTAAGTTGATTGGTGACCTATACGCAAATGTTTAACTACTTGCCACCCAAGCTAATTCTCACATCTCCCTCCTACATGTAAAAAAGAAAAATCACCAGAAAGTTACTTAGAACCACCAAACATGCAATATATATATATATATATATATATATATATATATATATATATATATATATATACACACACACACACACACAGTGGGGACGGAAAGTATTCAGACCCCCTTACATTTTTTACTCTTTGTTATATTGCAGCCATTTGCTAAAATCATTTAAGTTCATTTTTTTCCTCATTAATGTACACACAGCACCCCATAGACAGAAAAACACAAAATTGTTGACATTTTTGCAGATTTATTAAAAAAGAAAAACTGAAATATCACATGGTCCTAAGTATTCAGACCCTTTGCTGTGACACTCATATATTTAACTCAGGTGCTGTCCATTTCTTCTGATCATCCTTGAGATGGTTCTACGCCTTCATTGAGTCCAGCTGTGTTTGATTATACTGATTAGACTTGATTAGGAAAGCCACACACCTGTCTATATAAGACCTTACAGCTCACAGTGCATGTCAGAGCAAATGAGAATCATGAGGTCAAAGGAACTGCCTGAAGAGCACAGAGACAGAATTGTGGCAAGGCACAGATCTAGCCAAGGTTACAAAAAAATTTCTGCTGCACTTAAGGTTCCTAAGAGCACAGTGGCCTCCATAATCCTTAAATGGAAGATGTTTGGGATGACCAGAACGCTTTCTAGAGCTGGCCGTCCAGCCAAACTGAGCTATCGGGGGAGAAGAGCCTTGGTGAGAGAGGTAAAGACCTTACAGCTCACAGTGCATGTCAGAGCAAATGAGAATCATGAGGTCAAAGGAACTGCCTGAAGAGCACAGAGACAGAATTGTGGCAAGGCACAGATCTAGCCAAGGTTACAAAAAAATTTCTGCTGCACTTAAGGTTCCTAAGAGCACAGTGGCCTCCATAATCCTTAAATGGAAGATGTTTGGGATGACCAGAACGCTTTCTAGAGCTGGCCGTCCAGCCAAACTGAGCTATCGGGGGAGAAGAGCCTTGGTGAGAGAGGTAAAGAAGAACCCAAAGATCACTGTGGCTGAGCTCCAGAGATGCAGTCGGGAGATGGGAGAAAGTTGTAGAAAGTCAACCATCACTGCAGCCCTCCACCAGTCGGGGCTTTATGGCAGAGTGGCCCAACGGAAGCCTCTCCTCAGTGCAAGACACATAAAAACCCGGATGGAGCTTGCTAAAAAAAAAACACCTGAACGACTCTAAGATGGTGAGAAATAAGATTCTCTGGTCTGATGAGATCTAGATAGAACTTTTTGGCCTTAATTCTAAGCAGTATGTGTGGAGAAAACCAGGCACTGCTCATCACCTGTCCAATACAGTCCCAACAGTGAAGCAAGGTGGTGGCAGCATCATGCTGTGGGGGTGTTTTTCAGCTGCAGGGACAGGACGACTGGTTGCAATCAAGGAAAAGATAAATGCGGCCAAGTACAGGTATATACTGGACGAAAACCTTCTCCAGAGTGCTCAGGACCTCAGACTGGGCCGAAGGCTTACCTTCCAACAAGACAATGACCTTAATCACACAGCTAAAATAAACAAGAAGTGGCTTCACAACAACTCTGTGACTGTTCTTGAATGGCGCAGCCAGAGCCCTGACTTAAACCCAATTAAGCATCTCTGGAGACCCCTAAAAATGGCTGTCCACCAACGTTTACCATCCAACCTGACAGAACTGGAGAGGATCTGCAAGGAGGAATGGCAGAGGATCCCCAAATCCAGGTGTGAAAAACTTGTTGCATCTTTCCCAAAAAGACTCATGGCTGTATTAGATCACAAGGGTGCTTCTACTAAATACTGAGCAAAGGGTCTGAATACTTAGGACCATGTGATATTTCAGTTTTTCTTTTTTAATAAATCTGCAAAAATGTCAACAATTCTGTGTTTTTCTGTCAATATGGGGTGCTGTGTGTACATTAATGAGGAAAAAAATGAACTTAAATGATTTTAGCAAATGGTTGCAATATAACAGAGTGAAAAATGTGGCTTTTTCTTTGCATCCCGAACAATGCTCCTGGCAGTTGTGGTTGAAACCCCAGTTGGTCTACCTGACCGTGGTTTGGTTTCAACAGAACCCCTCATTTTCTACTTCTTGATTAGAGTTTGAACACTGCTGATTGACAGTCTTAATTCCTTGGATATCTTTTTTTTTTTTTTAAATATAACATTTTTTATTTCAAAGAAAAAGTAAGAGAACAAGGAATCAAACAAGAAAATAAGATCCAATTCCCATCATAGTATTTGATGTATATAGACGAATGTATATCCTAGTAACAACAGTAGTATCGGTATTTGTATTGGAATATTCAGAATCAATAGTTGACTTCCAGCAAACATAACCAAGTGTTATAAATGGTACAGAACAGCACACTCTTTTTGCGGCACGAGCCTAAGCCCTGATGTGCGTTAATATTTCTGATATTAAATATCTCAATAAAAAATTCCCAGAAGTAAGAGGGTGAGAATAAATAGGTTCCATAGAGAATAGAAGAAGAAATAAGAAGCAAGGGCGACAAAAGGAAGAAAGAATAAAGGAAAGAGAAAGGGAGAAGAGGAGTACAGATTTTAGGAGGGGAAAGGGGAGGGTTAAGGAGGAGGGGGGGGGATATGGTGGTAAGCCCAGGTGTATTGTCTCCTGTTGTGTTATTCTGCTCTAGGTGGCAAGCAAGCCAAGTCCTGCATCGGAGAGTATGAACATATTCCACAGCCTCCATATCTGGGAATGTTGATCTTGTCTGTTTTGCGCCGTTTGAACCAAGTCCTCCAATCTTCTGATCTCCTCTACTCAGTGCAACCACAACCCTATAGTCGGTGGCAAACTTTTCTTCCACAGAAGTGGGATGCACGCTTTAGCTGCGTTCAATAAGTGCCTTACTATTGACTTTATATATTTTCGTGGCGGGGTTGTAGTAGTGTGTAGCAGGATGAAGGCTGGATCATCACTTATTGTGTATTCCGTGAATTTTTGCGCAATCATGCGAACTGTCGTCCAAAAGTGCTGTAGCAGGGGGCAAGACCAGAAGATATGGAGGAGCGTCCCTTTACCTGTCTGACACCTCCAGCATTTGTCTGATGCGGCCGGTAAATATTTGTGAAGTCTGCTAGGAGTGTAGTACCATCTAGTTAGGATCTTGTAGTTAAGCTCCTGTATTTTGGTGCAGATAGATGTTTTTAATGAGAATTTGATAATCGATTGTTTTTGGGCATTAGTAAATGTACGTTGTAGGTCAGTTTCCCATTTGCGTATGAATGTCAGGTCCGGTTGTTCCGGAGGAGAATTAAGCCGGGCATAGGTTTTGGACAATACCTGAGATAAAATTCCCTCATCGTTACAGTAGTTTTCAAAGGTTGTTAGATCACGGTTAAACTGCGCCGGGTTGGGGATTGAAAGTAGAAAGTGATGCAAACGTATTGCTGTCCAAAATGGGTGTTGGAATTGGCCGCTGTCTAGAGTCAGTAACTGTATGGAGGGCCATTTGTTTTCGATTAAGAAATGTGAAGCTCAATCCCTGCCAGTTGACTTGAGTATTTCAAACCCTGTTTGTTCCACACCTGGAGGGAAAGCTGAATTACTCAATATCGGGTATAGAGGGGAACTACCAATGGATAGGGAATTTGCAAGTATCATGGAGGCTCCCACCTGAAGAGATGTGCCAATTACAGGGTGTGATTTCAATGCTAAAGGCAATTTATCGAAGCACCAAACCGCTCCCTTCAGTGAGGTTTCGGACTGTGTCTGTTCCAAGTGTATCCATAGTTTATTTTTGCCATGCCGGTTCCAGTCTATTATTCTGTCCAGGTGTACTGCCCTGTAGTAATTTTTTAAGTCTGGGAGGGCCAGACCTCCATTATGTTTGGGTAGTGTTAGATAGTTTCTACGTAGTCTAGGTTTTGATTTTGCACAAATGAATTTGAAGATGGAGTGTGTTTGCTTAAAGTATTGAGGCGGGATCTTAACTGGCAATGCTTGGGATAAATATAAGAATTTTGGAAGTATGGACATTTTAAGAAAATTACACCTGCCGAACCAGGAATGTAGTCCACTGTTCCATTCTTCCAATAGTAGTCGGGTTTTAGTCAACAGGGGGGGGGGGAGGGAATTAAGGTCAAAGGTGTGTCGTAAATCTCTGGGAATCAGGGTTCCCAGATATTTAAGGGAGGAGTCTGACCACTTAAATTTGAATTGTGATTTTAAAGATCTCAATCTATTTGGCGTGTTATTGATCCCCATTGCCTTAGACTTATCAAAATTAATTTTTAGATTGGAAAGAGTCCCATATCTATCAAATTCCTTTAGGAGGTTTGGTAGTGACACTATGGGGTTAGTTAGGGTGAACATAAGGTCATCTGCATAAGCAGAGATTTTATATTGGGTACCTTCTACTGTCACACCCGTAATGTCCGGGTTCGATCTTATAGTGCAAAGGAAAGGTTCTAAAGTTAGGGCGAAGAGGAGGGGAGAGAGTGGACATCCCTGTCTAGTACCGTTTGATATTGCGAATGTATCTGGAAGGATTCCATTTGCCTTAATCTGTGCTATGGGTGTGGAGTAAATGCTAGAGATCCACTGTATTATTTTATGACCTAAGCCAATCTGTAGAAGAACTGATGACATGAAAACCCAGTTAACCCAAACGCCTTCTCAGCATCTATGCTGAGAAAGATGGATGGGATTTGATGTTTGGTGACCACATGGATGAGATTGAGGACTTTGGTGGTGTTATCCCTTGCCTCCCGGGCAGGGATAAACCCAACTTGATCTAAATGAACTAGATCTGGCATAAACTGGGTCAGTCTGTTGGCTAAAATTTCCGTGAATAACTTAAGGTCCACGTTCAGCAGCGATATGGGCCTGTAGCTGCCACACGCAACTGGGTCCTTGCCTTTTTTTGGTATAAGGGATATGTGCGCCCGCAGGGTGTCCCTGGGTAAAGAATCTCCTTCACCCAATCCATTAAACATCTTTACCATGTGGGGGCCCAGTATCGTCAGGAGTGTTTGGTAGTACTGTAAGGTCAACCCATCTGGTCCTGGGGCATTGCCTGGTTTCATCCCACCTACTGGTCGCTGTAGTTCCTCTATAGTGATCTTCCAACCCTGTCTTAGCCTCTAACGATAGTCGGGGCATTTGGAATGCTGCAAGGTAGTCATTGATCTTTCCGTTGTTTGGTGGTCTAGCTGGAAGGTTATATAGGGAGGTGTAGTAGTCCCTGAATTCTTCCGCAATTTGGGTTGATGTGGTCTTTTTCTGTCCCCCATGGTTTATAATTTGGGGGATATATGTGTTAAGTCGATGTGTTCTGACCGATCGGGCTAGAAGTTTCCCACATTTATTTCCCGACTCGTAGGATAGTTTTCTACAGATTTGTAGGGCTGCTTTGGCTCTATATTGCAATAGATCCATAATTTGTTTCCTGAGGGACGTTAGTTCTGTTTCTATCAAGGTAGTCGGTGTACGTTTTTGTTTGGATTCAACGTCATGTATCTTGTGAAGAAGGTTCAGTAGTAATTGTTCCCTTTTTTTTGATGCGTGTGCCATGTTTATTAAATATGCCTCTTATTACAGGCCTCCCACACTATGCCTGGGTCGCAGTCTCCTGTGTCGTTAAGTCTAAAGTAATGTGTCAGTTCAGTCTGTACGTCTGTCAAGACCTCCGGTGTCTGCAAGAAACTTTCATTTAGCCTCCAAAATTTAGCTCTGGTGGTCAGAGATGAGGACAAGCAATAACGCATGGTGATAGGTGCATGATCCGACCATGTGATGTTACCTATCTCAACATTGTGGACTGCTTACAGTTGATTATGGGGGACAAAGTAGTAATCTATTCTCGAATACACTTTGTGTGGAGATGAAAAGAAAGTATAGTCACGTTCCCCAGAATGATGTAACCGCCAAACGTCTATCAGTTGGGCAGCATATAAGTCTCGAGTTATGCGTTTGTGTACACCTGAACATTGAGATGAGGTGCTTGAATAAGTGTCAACTGCGGGGATTAGGGGTACATTGATGTCCCCTCCCAGCACCAGTTGGCTTTCTGTGAAACCAGTAAGAAAGTTCAGTGTGCGGTGGAGGAAGGTGTCTTGTCGGTCATTTGGGGAATATACAGTGGCTAATGTCACTTTAGTGCCCCTTAGCGAGCCTTTAATGAACAAGTAACGGCCACTAGGGTCTACTAGGTTATCGGTGCACGTCCAAGGTACCGTCCCTGAAAGGAGTATGGATACTCCCTTACATTTGGCCGCGCTTTTGGTGGCGTGATATGCATGTGGAAAGTGTCGGTTTTTTAAGTAGGCCGGATTGCCTGTCCTAAAGTGTGTCTCCTGGACGCTCAGTGTGGGCTCTTTTAAGGTCATTTAAGAGCATACGGCATTTCTCTGGTATGTTGAGGCCCTTAGCGTTCAATGAATATATATTGATGGAGTCCATCATCACCTGAGCTAGGGGAGGTTAAGCAAAGGGTGTGGGGTGGGGAAGTAGAGAGTGGGCGAGTATGGGAAAAGAGTAGGTATAAAGAGAAGAGAAAGCAAGAAATGAAGGAAAAATTAGAAGAGAATATGTGTACCGTAAATTAAGACGGGTAACAGACAGTGTGGACCGTCTGTCCACTATGTGGAAACAAGTAAGTTACTTTGCGAAAGAGCACGTCCTAGATCTCACCAGGAGAATTGCTCCGTCCTAATGGGGGGAGAGGTAAGAGTAGACCAGGGAAGGCTCTCCCAGTCTGCTCCCCTCCACCCAGCTTGGTAACATTATGTAAACCTCTACTCTAGATATTTCTACATGAGACAATGAGCAGAACGTTAAACTCAAAGTATCACATCAGAAATAAAACATAAAATATAAAGCATAAAACAACACAGAAAGCCTCCTGTCTCGCTATACAGCTACCAACCGAAGTCTGATAATTGTAGGAGGGACATAAACGTAGACAAGGGGGAAAGGGCAATGACATTGTCAGTCAACCAATCTACATCGCTGCCTCTGTGTCCTCCTACCCGAATTGTCTAAGGCCCGCATGACCCCGCTTCCCCCAGTGTGGGGTGTCATGAGTACAAACAAAAGGGGGGGTATGCTTGCATTTCCTCCTTCCTTAATTTAATTTAAGTCTGGGGTTTCCTCATGCCAAAACCCTGTCATGTGGGTTTGTATGTAGTTCTAGTCAACTCTTCTTTTGTTGACCTAACTGATTATCCTCTCCCCTTCCCTGCGTCAAGCTAGTCTGCCCCACACCATACTATTATCCCATACAGGATCCTCCGGTCCCCATTTCGAGGTAGGTAGGGGGGTTAGTGGAAGGTTAGCGACCCAGCCTTTGTTAAGTCCAGCCCCAATGATGAAGTGGGGGGGGGGGGGCAATAACAATATTGTAAGTAATGTCAATTCCCCCTAAAATATTCCAGCTAATAATCTAAGACACATGTGTGGTATTGAATCGTAGCAACATGAAAATAATAAAACCAGAACATTAGGATTATAATGTACATGACTTACTAACCTGGACCTGAGATACGTATATATCCTTTACCTGTCCTCGATAGTTTGGGGTAGTTAGGAACAGTTGTAGCTAATAGTTCTCTTTGTGGAGTTGTCCAGATCCCACGACCCCTCTGTAGGAGTTCTTTCAAGCCTTGTAAAGGGTGATATCGGGTATAACTAGGGGGGGGGGGGGAGGATGGCCTCATACTACCAGCGGGGGTCAAGCAAGTTCTACAGGCTACCCATGTACTAGCCTGTTTTTATAACCTCTCTCCCCTCGGATCATTTAGTGCGGTATTTCAACAGAGGTGGGATTCACATAGAAGCAGTGGAAGGGGGGGGGGGTACCAGGATGTGGGGAGGTGTATAAAGGACATGCAGTGGGGGGGGGGGGGGGAATCAGCTTCTATCAGCTCACTGGGTTAGTGTACTCAGTCTATCTTTTCTTGGTGCTTCTGCCGAAGTTTAGCGAGATCTGCGTCGGCACCTCTGCGGTCTCGGTGATCGGGATCTCCGCCTGCTGGATGGTCCAGGCCGGTAGAAGGCAGGGAGGTCAGTAGGGGTCCGGAGGGTGAAGGAATGCTGGGTTTTCTTGAATGTCACTGAGATGGGGAAACCCCATCTGTAGCTAATGTCTGTGTTTCTCGCTGCCTCTAGCACTGGCTTCAGTAGGGTTTTCCGTTGCAACGTCGATTTTGATAGGTCTGGGAGGATCCAAACAACGGCCCCATCGAAGGTAATATCGCCTTTCTCCCAAGCCGCTCGTAACACCAGCTCCTTGTGGGCATACTGGTGTATCCGACAGATAACGTCTCACGGTCTGTCCAGATCATTTGAGCGGGGGCCCAGTGCTCGGTGAATACGGTCAAAGGACAGGCTAGGTGGATAGTGTTCTCCCATCAGGTCCCTGAAGATAGCCAGTGTGGACTCCGCTAGATCTTCCATCCCAGTACCCTCCGGTAATCCCCTCAGGCGCAGATTATTGCGCCTGCTTCGGTCCTCAACTTCTTCCAATTGCAGTTGTTGAGAGAGGAGCACTGAAGCCTGGGCGGTCTGGGCTGCCTCAACCTCCGATAACCGTCGCTGGATCGTGGCCACTGATGACTCTCCCGATTCCACGCGGTTTGACAAGGTTTGCACGTCTTGCCTTACCACCGCTATCTCCTGCCCGTGTGATGCCTCTAGCCTGCTGACAATGGCTTCAATGTCTGCTCTTGTTGGTAGAGCCTGTAAGAGCGCCTTCAGTGCAGCATCGGCTCTCAGAGTCAGCGGTGCATGCGGTAGGGATAAGGATTCCTGAGAGTCTGAGCGGACTAATAATACCGGGACTGTGTAGTCTAGATTTTGTGTAGTCGGCATCGACATCTGGGCAGAAGGAGCCTGTGGCTGCTGGTCATTATGAGAGCCAGGCCTCATGGCATCCGCCATCTTAGTAGCTGGGGGAGTCCCTGGATTGTTCACTAGAAATCTTTGCATGTCTCCGCTTCTGTGTAATTTAGGAGACACCCGCTGCTGATATCTGCCTCTCTGCTTTCCAGCGGAGTACATACCGGGTAAAACGAGTAGAGGATGATTGTTTAAAAGCTGGTTATGGACGGGTCAGACCAGGAGCTCCTCAGAAACACGTCCTCACTCGGTCATGTCCAGACCACGCCCCCTGGATATCTTTTTATATCCCTTTCCCGTTTTATACAGTTTAACTACCTTTTCCCGTAGATCCTTTAACAATTCTTTTGCTTTCCCCATGACTCAATCCAGAAACGTCAGTGCAGCACTGGATGAAAGATGCAAGGGTCTGTTAGGAGTCCAGAAACGCATCGACCTTTTATACACTGTCAGAAAACATGAACCAGACCGAGACAGAAGTACAGTTAAATCACACTTGTTTATTAATAAAAATAAAAAAGGTAAATAGAGTAAGCCTAGTCAAAGCATAGCCAGAGTCCAGTAACCAGATCGGGTAGTCAGCCAAGCCAGAGTTTAGTAACCAGATCGGGTAATCAGCCAGGCCAGAAGTCAGGGATCCAAGTGGAGGAACAGCAAGCAGGATAAGGAGCCAGAAGGGATGTCAGCAAGCCAGTCTTTAAACAGGAACGCAGGAGATAGTTTCTTGTGATGTGACCAAGGCGAAGGCAGGAAAGAAGTGAGCTGGACGTCTAAGTAGGCAGGACTGACGAGCAGATTCACAACAGCTGGTTAACTGTGGAGAGAGAAGAGAGCTGGCAATCAGCCAACAGCTGAGCGGCCAGCTCAGAGAAGGAAGGGCTGAGCCAGCCCTGACAGTACCCCCTCCTCAACGACCCCTCCCCCTTGGAGGACCACTGGGCTTGAGGGGAAATTGTCTATGGAAATCACAGAGGAGGGCAGGGGCATGTACGTCCGAGGATGAGACCCAGAAGCGTTCCTCCGGACCGTACCCCTTCCAATGCACCAGGTACTGTATGCGCCCACGGAACCTACGGGAGTCAACAATGGATAGTACCTAATACTCCTCATGCTTCTCAACTTGTGTACGGTGAGGACGTGGCACCAAGGTGGTAAAGCGGTTGCAGACCAACGGTTTCAATAAGAAGACATGAAACACATTAGAGATGCTAATACTAGGAGGAAGGTCCAACGCATAATCCACTGGGTTAATCCTGCAAAGGATACGGAAAGGCCCAATAAACCGAGGTGCGAACTTCAATGAGGGAACACGAAGTCAGAGGTTGCGAGATTACAGCCAGACCCTATCCCTAGTAGGAAGGCGAAGGCAGGCGTCTGCGGTCAGCATGGAGTCTGTACCCAATTGTGTACAGATCCTTGCAACATGGGGCCGTGTATTATTGTGCTGCAACATGAGGTGATGGTCGTGGATGAATGGCACAACAATGGACCTCAGGATCTTGTCACGGTATCTCTGTGCATTCAAAATGCCATCAATAAAATGCACCTGTGTTCATTGTCCATAGCATACGCCTGCCCATACCATAACCCCACCACCACCATGGGCCACTTGATCCACAAGGTTGACATCAGCAAACCATTCACTCACACAACACCATACACGCTGTCTGCCATCTGCCCTGTACAGTGAAACCCGGGATTCATCCGTGAAGAGAACACCTCTCTAAAGTGCTAGACACCATCAAATGTGAGCATTTGCCCACTCAAGTTGGTTATGGCAAACTGCAGTCAGGTCGAGACCCCGATGGTGACGACGAGCATGCAGATGAGCTTCCCTGAGAGACTTTCTGACAGTTTGTGCAGAAATTCTTTGGTTATGCAAACAGTTTGTTGCAGCAGCTGTCTGGATGCATGGTCTCAGATGATCTAGGAGGTCAAGATGCTGGATGTAGAGGTCCTGGGCTGGTGTGGTTACATGTGGTCTGCAGTTGTAAGGCCGGTTGGATGTACTGCCAATTTCTCTGAAACGCCTTTGGAGACGGCTTACGGTAGAGATATTAACATTGCATTCAAGGGCAACAGCTCTGGTGGACATTCCTGCAATCAGCATGGCAATTGCACGCTCCCTCAAAACTTGCGACATACTTAAGGATAATAAAGAACCATAGAAAAAGTATTTATTGATGGCAATTAGACTTGAGGGGGTATTCATGGAAATAGTGGCTTTTCACTTTGATTAACAATAAGATCAGAGTATTTTGGGTTGACCTAGCAGAAACCCTCCCTAGTGTACGAGTATTTCAGGGGGGGCGATTCAAGCTGGCAGTCAGTCTTTTCATTCTTCATGAAGGTGACAGAAGGAACTGGGTTCTCTGAAGGCTACTGTTCGTTGTCATATACACTGTTGGATTTTGTCATTTGTTGCAAGTATCTTATGGACGTTGTTCTGTCTAAAGTTTCAATAAATGCATCTCTCTGGGAGAATCGGGTTGCTGGAAATTACTCACATTATAATAACTGAATAAATAATAATCATCCCACACTACTACATCACTACAACCATCCCCACCAAGAAACATGGTGGTGGCAGCATCATGTTGTGGGGATGCTTTTCTTCAGCAGGGACAGGGAAGCTGGTCATGGGGAAGGGGACAGGACGGAACGTTATACATACAACCTGTTGGGACAGATTAGCACGCCACCCCATACCGGCCGCTGTTGCCCGTTCGTCTCTGCCGTTTTAGTGTGGCGCCCTTAAGCGCCTTGTTACTGTGAGTACCCATTGCAGGATTTGTTTATGATTTTAATAAATTTAGTACATACTGCACCATGAAGTCCTTTTTATGTTGATATATTGAGGTACAAACTGGACTGCTGTGAGGAACAGAGGCACCAGTGCAAATCTATTGAGGACCCTGCATATAACATCGAACCCAGAGAGGTTCTAAGGCGCATTCTGACCAAGCTTAATTGCAAGGTTGCACGTCCTAAGGTGAGGGGCTATCACCTGGGGGGGAGCACTTGTATGAGTGCACAGCACTTTAGTTTGTGTTCACCATAACACATGAATGGATTGTGGAAGATATGTGGACTGCTAATTTGATCATTGCACAGCAACACAGCACTGAATTGCATAGAATCACATGGATGCAACACCAAAACGCATGGATGCGTTTTTTTGTATTTTTTAACTTTTTATTGTTTGAACATTGCACTAACACCATATTGCATAGATGCAGCACTGAAATGCATGGATGCAACACTAAATCGGACTGTTAATTTAATCATTGCACAGCAACACAGCACTGAATTGAATAGAATCACATGGATGTAGCACCAAATCGCATGGATGCGTTTTTTTGTACTTTTTAACTTTTTTATTGTTGGAACATTGCACTAACACCATATTGCATAGATGCAGTACTGATATGCCTGGATGCAACACTAAATCGCATGGATGTTTGTGTTGAATTATCTATTAATGTTTTAAAATTGCACAAGCTTTGTGGAATATTTGCAATACACAGGCTTATTGGAGCACTTTTACCTATTTATTCATTCATTGAAATTTATTGCACATTAACGTATAGTATAGTATTTATAGTTATTAATAGATTTTGTATATGTTAGGCACAATATCACTTTATTAATATTTTAGTGGAAATTTCTTATTTTTTATTTTGATAAGCGCAGCGTGTGTACAATTTGGTTTTGTATGTGAGATAATAACAGGGGTTGCAAGCCCAGAATTTATTTACAATCTCAAGGATAGACTCAGAGGGATGACACCAGAGTGTGCTCAGAGCCTTTTTTAAGTAGACAAACTGTTACGGTAAGAAAAGTCCATATTACAAGTGTGGGTTCCATCTGAGGATACCCCCAGAACCACTAGAGGGTTGAGATCACCCATGACTAGGGGGCTGTCTTTTTTGTGCCTTTGGGAAGATTTGTTGCACAGCCTGGCAGTAAGCAGCTAGGCCCAATATGAGGCAAGAGCTCCAGTACTCACAAACCAAGGCAGCTGGTGTCGATAAGGGTTTCAGGAGGCCAGAGATAACCAAATCATTTTAAGTGGCAGTGGAATCAAACCAGAGAGCAGAGATCAATGGGGAATTCAGGAGCAGGAACAGCAGAATGATGGTGCTTCTTCCTGGCTGAACGGCAGGAATCAGAGTACAGAGTGTGCCATGCAGCACTCTATCTAGCAGATATCAAAACTCGATCCTTCAGTCTTAATCCTTACAAAGGTAAACCTGGCAATGGTATGAATTTGAAAAGGCATCTCAGACAGGGTCATATCAGCGGCTGTGCCATGGCTTGAGGGGCAGTGCACGCACAGAACTTTAGAAGATAACATCACTGCTTAATCCCCCAGCCTTAAGCCTTTCTGCAGTAAAGCCGGGGTTGGCAGGAATTTGAAAAGGCTCTGCAGCTAACTTACCCATTACAATCAGATCTGCAAATACAGAACCCAGTGCCCAAAGGCTAGCCCTGCAATAGCTGCATATAGAGACCAGTTCTAACAGCTTGTAAAGGAATCTTGAATGAAGAAAAAAAAAGTCTCGAGTTTTGACTTCTCAGCAGAGAAGACAGTCACCCTCCTGGACACCAGAAAAAAAAAGGTGAGGCACACTGGGTACAGGGCTGGCTTAAAACATGTTTGTCTGTGTCCTATCCTCATAAGGGTGGCAGCATAACCCAACAGTTTCTGAATTCTTGTGTCCCTTAGTGAATGAATTATAGAAATAATTTGCAAAAGTAATATATTTCTGATTAATATAAAACTGGAAATCCATCCTCCTGAGCAATTTGGTAGCACAAGTACTAAAGTATCCAACTGTGGACACATCTTTTTTTTGGGCTCAAGTCAAACTAAAAGAAAACCCTTTGGCATTCTGGATTCACACTTTGCTGAAACAATGACCAAGATGTTGCTTGTGTCATCACAGTTCAAAATATGCCATGCTGGATAAACAAAGTACCCAACTGTTCACACATAAAGGCCTCTTTGTTTCCTCCACTTATACTTAACCCAAATGAAGAACTTCATCTGCAGATCTCTCCCAAACAAAAGGCATCATTGTCTGCTTTACTTACATCCATTTCAAAGGCAAATGAAAAAAAAAATCAGCAGAAAAAAAACCCCACAAAAAACAAAACAAAAAAACAGCTGTGTTTAGGAAAACTACTCAGATTTCAGTTTTTGATGACAATGTACAGTTCTGTGTTTAGAGAACTGCCATTACTGGTCAATAAAATACATATGTGCAGAGATCTCACTCCCCTTAACAATTTTGCCAGATTACATGCCTATTATTTTTCTGTTTGATTTACTGCAGGGCTTACATTAAGACAGTTATTAACCATACATGTTAAAAATAAGGTATACTTACAGTAAACACAGACAATTGAGCATTCTGTCTAATTTATTTAAAGTGGACCTATCATTAAAAGTCACACTCCCCATGAATCAATAGGGCACATGTCAGCACTACCAAATAACATATATTTGAGTAAAAAAAAAAAAGGGCATCTTTCTCTTCATAATACAAAAGCTGATCTGAGCGTCATCATGTCAGATTAAGCAAAGAGGATGGGCGCGCTCCCGAGTCCAGCATTCGGCGTCCATAGAGGCCGAATGCAGGACTCGGCCCTGCCCCCCGTGTCATTGGATTTGACAGCAGCGGGAGCCAATGGCTGCGCTGCTACCAATCTATCCAATCAAGAGCTAGGAACCCGTGGAGAGAGGCACGGCGGGGGCGTGAAAGGTGAAAAAACAAGAGCCTTTACATCCCCTTTAATCCATGTATGGGCACCCTGGTTGTACAAGTTGATCCATCGATGCCTGAAGAGAAAAACGTCCTTCTAGAGAATCCTACAAGTTTCCCTCCCATCCCTTTAATACGTTCTCTTGCATGGACCATGTATTTGTATACAAAACTTTCTTTCCCCATATAACTTCAGCTTCTATAATCCCAAATAACCTTGACATTTCCACAATTGAGCGCAACGTGGTCCCTGAGGGACACTCTGTTCACTGATCCAGCTACTGTTTCCACCTTGTGAGACTCCCCAAAATACTTTTCTGACAACAGTCAGTCAACTCATTTGTGACTGTCAAGAGAAACACGTAAACCCACTATTCATGTAAGCTGATCCAAATAATCTCCCAAGACAAGAAGAAAAGAAAAAGGCAGACGTCAAAGTTGGAAGCTGACCTTTTAGTTTCCTAGAACTTCCAAACAGACCTGAATCCTTTTACTTGGCATGGTTGTCTCTCCTGAAAGCTGAAATAAATTTATTTCCCACCTAGTGGATCAACCAGTATGCTATATTGAACATGTTTTTTCAGAAGGGTAATAAATCAAACACACTGCAAGCTAACAGGCGTCAAAAAATGGACAAACCCATAAACTCCTTAGTAATAATGGTGACCGCAAATTGAGTTTAGATTTTGCGTCTCTTTAATGAGCACTTGCAAAAACTCTGGTATATAGAAAGGGTGGTCGGGACTTTATATGAAGTAAGTATGATGGGACTCATACTTACCAGGTAGAAAATATGTTTGTCTAAGACACACAAACAATCACATGCAGCAGAGTATAGTAAACACATTAACAGCATATTGCAAAACATAGGCATATAATTGTCAACTTGTACATAACATGATTAAAAAGGTAATCCCCCATAAAACGAATCCTAAAACACAGAATATTATCCTAAGAGTAGCCATAATGCATCCGTGTAAGCCCAACGCGTTTCATGGGAATAATGCCACTCTTCAGGGGTGGATGCATAGTAAATTTAGATCTGCAAGGAGACAAACCTATCACATATAATTTCTAATCATGCAACCCAACTAGGGGAAGCAAAGACATAAGGTAGAGAAGGTAAAATATGTATCCCTCTCCTAAACTACTTACATGTTAGCAGCATGTGAAGGTATGTATACTGGAGCAATTGGGCCAGCAGAATTGTCTGTGCTGGGAGCTGAGGTGGAGATGGTGGCAAGACAGAGAGCATGGATGTATTTCCCAAGGACATACATGTCCAACCAAGGATGCAAAAGGGGCTCCAATCTAAAATTGGAAAATAAACGAGTAGTAGTAAAACCCTGGGCTGAAACGAAGTTAAACCCCCGAGCCAAGTGAATGTAGCAGAGAGGATAGAAAATGGTATATATGAGTAAGTATACACATACATGCGAGTAAGTATACACATACATGCCAGAAAGTGTGCGTGAGTGAGTGCTAAAACTAAATGGAGATGAGAAATATAAACAGGTATGTGACAGACCTAGCCGGGAAAGAGACTTTTGGAGGGGACTGAATGCTAGCCTCTTGCCGATCGATCGGGGGCCCTTGCATTTGGGAGAACGGTGCTCTTTGTGAGCTGTATGTCTGGAGACCCTGGATTTGCCATATTAGAATAGTGGGTGATTCATAATGCTGGGATAGATACTGTTAGGAGATGCTGATGTAAATTCCAACACCTGTCTGTCTATTGTCTGCTAAAATGTGTATTGTAAATAAGTCTACTATGGGATCTAAGAGTCATTAGATCCCCATTGTTATTTGTGTTAATTAACTCTGCTATTGTGTGAAGAAGAGTCTATGTTGATAGTGATAATGATGATTGGATTTTCTGAACTACAAGACGGCCAGTCTGGCCCAACAGTCATGTCTGAGTCATCTAGGCTGTCTAAAGGGATTAGTTAATTAGCTCATGTTAATTAGGTTAATTAGGTAACAGCTGTATTGTTAGAGTAATATGAGCAGGAGGTCAGCACCTCCACTTTGAGTGTATAAAGGCCTGTATTTTGCAATAAAAGAGATTCCTGTTTGAACTTACATACAGCCTGCCTGGTGTTTGTTCTGAGCTATCACAACTGGACTAGAACGGCACAGAGCTGTGGTTCCAATCCCGGACCATTGGATGACCGAACCATCAGACGTTGCAATCTGATTCCATAGCTGCAGAGGAGTGTCGGGAGAGTGGAACTTAGCGAGCAAGGGGCTCGTTACAAGGTAATTACCTGAAAAACGGAGATACCAATGATCAAGAAGATAGTGCTCAGTGATGAAAGGTTTGAGAGTGGTATGATTACCCATAACATGTGCAGGGTGCGTGTTGTTCCCAGCATTGCCTAGCAAGACTCGACCAGCGCTACGCTGGCATGACATGCAGGGGAGGTGTCCGAGTCAGAGCGGCAGCCACCGCTTATTTGAACCCAGACGTAATTCCCCATTGGTCAGCCAAGATGGATTGTCATGTCCTGGCATGAGACACCAAAAGGACATCAGATGTGAGGGGCGGCTGCGTGGCGCCGATGCGCAGAGGAATGAACCCGCCCCCACACCCTTCCAATACAAGGTGGTCAAAGAGTGAGTGGGAGGGATGCCTGTGAGTATCGCAGCTCCCGGAAAAACAGGCAAAAGCCAGCTTCATAGTGCCCTAGTCCCAAAACACAGGACATGCTGCTATACTGATAACATTGATGTAAGAAAAGCGATGTGGGTGTTAAACGGACAACTACCAAGTGTGATCCATTAGGGTTATGATGGAGAACAATCTAAAAAGGAGTCACTAGCCTAAATAAAGGCCATCAATACAACCTCTATCCCTAAATTTGAAGATTGGCATTATTGCCATGAAACGTGTCAGGCTTACACTGATGCATTATGGTTATTCGAAGGATATTATCCTGTGTTTTAGGATTTGTTTTATGGAGGATTACCTTTTTAATCATGTTATGTACATGTTAACAATTAAATGCCTATGTTTTGCAATAAGCTGTTCAAGTGTTTATTATACTCTATGTATCCACTGCTGCGTGTCATTGTTGTGTGTTTTAGACAACACATTTTCTACTACCTGGCTTTACTTGCCGAGTCCCATCATACTTACCTCATATAAAGTCCCAACCATCCTTTCTATATACCAAATTTAGGGATCGAGATGCATGATCACATGCATCTCATTTAAAGTCCCATAAAAAACCTTTATTTGCAAATACTCTGCTCCAAAAAAAGTTTTATAGATGTTGAGATTACTCTCAACAGGAAGCACAACAGGCCATAAAGTCACTGAATCCGAATACTTGGGATTCCACTTGGCTCTGATGGGTTCTCTGAACACCCCTTTCAAAATTATTTAAAGGACTTTGGAAGGGTTATTCCATCAGTTATGACCGTATCCTACCTACAGTCTGTATGATGCCAAGGCCTTGCACTGAATATACCTCCTGGGCAAACTGCTGCCCCATCTCACTGATACATATTGACATGAAACTATTAGCTAAAGTACTCACTGCCAGGATAAATCAATTGTTGGCTAACCTAATCTCCAAAAACCAAGTAGGGTGTATTCCAGACAGGCAGGCAATAACTTGAGTGGGATCTCCCTTCTCCTCCATATCGCAAGTCAAAGAAAAAAGCCCTTTATTGCTCTCTTCTTTAGACATCAGATTTAGACATCACATTCAGATCAGCCATTTGACTCCTATGGTTGTGATTACTTGTACTTTGTGTTGAGACATTGGAGATCTGATCCCCAGTTCATCAACTGGATCCAGGTCTTGTGCTCAACCCCCTTTTTATACTCTGGATTTTGATGAGATAGGTTTCCTCTCACTCACAAGATAAGACAGGGGTGTCTCCACTCCTGTTTGCCCTTGAGTTTAAACCTTACCATCCACCAGCATAATGACATAAAGGGGATTGAGGTGGCAAGTCATCATATTTGCCGATCATGCCCTCCTAATCTTACCTAACCTGCTGATTGCGGAAATGTAACGCCCCTCCTATTTGCTCTTGTACAACTCTCCAGTCTTTTGGACATTGAAACATCGAAGATGCTCAATGTCTTTTCCTAGGCCCTGCTTCTCACTACCCTACTTGGGTATCCATCTAACAACCTCCTACAAAAACCTATATCAGGTCAATTACCAGAAATGGTTTACTTACCCGAGTTCCTTATTGACACTTCGGGAGAAACATAATATGTCTGGGGAAGATCACAGCCATTCAGATGACACTGCTGCCTACATTTCTTTACTTGTCTGTCTTTTTCTAATCCTCATCCTGTCCTACCATCTTTGTAGGCTGCAAAGATGGATCTTCAAATCTGTCTTGAAGGGTACCTCTCCACAAGTGGCCAAATCAAGTCCACATACAGTACTGTGCAAAAGTTTCAGACTCATGTGAAAAAATGCGGTAAATTAAGAATGCTTTCAGAAATAGAAGTGTTCATGGATTATGGTTATCAATTAACAAAATGGAAAGTAAATGAACAGAAAAGAAATTCAAATGAAAACTATATTTGCCTTCAAAAAAGCATCACTTTTTCCAGGTACAACTGCACATAGTTTTTGAAGGAACTCTGCAGGTAGGTTGCTCCAAACATCTTGAAGAACTAATTCTTCTGTCTATTCATGTAATCCCAGACAGACTTGATGTAAAGATTGTGGCTCTGTGGGGGCCAAACAATCACTTCTTGGAATCTTTGTTCTTCTTATGCTGAAGATAGTTCTTAATGACATTGGCTGTATTATTGGGCCTGTTGTCCTGCTGCAAAATAAATTTGGGGCCAAGTGGACACCTCCTTGACAGTATGGCATGATGAATAAGCATCTGCCTATATTTCCCAGCTATGAGGACACGATTCATCCTGACCAAATCTCCAACTCCATTTGCAGAAATACAGTCTTAAACTTGCAAAGAACCTCCACTATGCTTTACTGTTGCCAGCAGACTCTCATTATTGTACCGCTCTCCAGCCCTTCGGCAAACAAACTGCCTACTTCCAGATATTTAAAATTTTCACTCACAGGTCCAGAGCATCTGCTGCCATTTTGCTGCACCCAGTTGCTGTGTTTTCTTGCCTAGTTGAGTCGCTTAGCCCTGTTTCAACGTCGGAGGTATGACTTTTTAGCCGCAATTCTTCCATGAAGACCACTTCTGGCCAGATTTTTCCAGACAGTAGATGGGTGTAACCTGGGTCCCACTGGTTTCTGCCAGTTCTGTGCTCGTGGCACTGCTGGACATCTTCCGATGTCGAAGGGAAGTAAGCATGATGGGTCTTTCATCTGCTGCATTAAGTTTCCTTGGCCGACCACTGCATCCACGGTCCTCAACATTGCCCAATTAATGGTGTCCCCAATGCTGAGAAATACAAGCAGATACTTATCCATCATGCCATGTATGTGATTGGCCCCAACATTATTCTGCAGCAGGACAAAGGGCCCCAAACATACAGCCAATGTCTTTAATAAACAACTACAGCATTAAGAAGAACAAGAAATTATGGAAGTGATGGTTTAGCCCCACTTATCCCTGATATCAACACTACTGACTCCGTCTGAGATTACATGAAGAGACCGAAGGATTTGAGGCAGCCTACATATTCAGAAGATCTGTAGTTAGTTCTCAAAGATGTTTGGAACAACCTACCTGCCGAGTTCCTTTAAAAGTTGTGTGCTAATGTACCTAGAAAAATTGATCCTGGTTTGAAGCCAAACTGTAGTCACACCAAATATTGATTTGATTTAGATTTTTCTTCTGTTCGCTGAATTTACATTTTATAAATTGATAAAAATAAAAAATATATATGTTTTGGAAAGCATTCTTACTTTACAGCATTTCTTCACACCGGCCTATAACTTTTGCACAGTACTATATGCTTAAATATCATGGTAGGCTCCTTTGGTCACCCTCAGGGGAGGGAGGGGCGTTGACGGGTCCCATTACTAACCATTCCTTACATCAACTGGATCACTTGACATATTCTAATCTCACTGCACAACCCTTTACTCTCCATCCTGGGCAACCTGATGCTTTCTCTGGGCTTTACTAACCTCCAGATCTTTAGCTCATGCTCTGCTAAAGATCTCTACCGAATAACACACTCCCTGACATATTCAGGTATAACCCCATTTGAGCCTCTTTGGAATAAGTATGAACTTCCCTCAGGAGAGGTCTTTCGATACCTTAAAATTAAGAACTTCCTCCAATCACAAGTAAATGAAAAGCCCGATTTGTCCTTCCTCATAGCGTATTAGGGAGTTTAGTTGAAAAATCCACAGCTTTCAGGGCTAATCACGCTAGTCTACTTTCTTTTAATGGCACAGGCGTCTAGCACCCTTCCCTTTTAGGCTCTTAAATGGAAGGGAAAACTAGGAGGGAATTGGAACCAGATTTGGCTCAACAGTCGGTAGCTCAGCATATGACCTGGTAGTGGAGGCCAACTACAAACTTTTTTTTCCCTGGTACCTGATCCCCTAATGTATATCTCATACTATTCCAACCTACCCTCTCTTATGTTTTCATGGTTGTTAAGTGGTAAATGTTAGATCAGAGTTTAACACACAGTTACCGCTCAATCCTTTAACAAGGAAGTTAAGCAATGAGTTTCCCAAGTGGTGTTCTTTAAAAAGCTTACTGCCCAGCAAAACTGTACAATGAAAACAATTCTGTAAGGTTTGGGAATCATGGACTGAGGGGTTCTATTTCCCTCATTCCTTCAACTTATACTCTAACTCAATGAACGCTGTTCCTTTATGGCTGCTGATTTTCCCCCTTCCCCAAGCTGCACATCTTTCTTTCCCTTTACTCTTTCACCCTCCTTCCTCTCTTTACTATTCTTCTCCTTCTCTCCCAGCTTCCATCTCTTGGGAGACATGGGGGTCCAGAATTGATAGTCCTTCTTTCCTCTTCCCTTTTGTCCCCTAGGTTTAGTAGCTGCAGACAAATATCTTGGTTGCCCTAACCCCATTGCAATTCACTGCTTTCATACTTGTTTTAGTTTTGTTCTTATAACAGCTTGTTCATAACCTATGATGCACCATGTCAAGCATCTCACATTCTAATGTCTTTGTCAATGTTTGCACACTGTGTATGCGTGTTTTTTTCTGGAACTGAAAAACAACTTGGAAAAATCAATAAAAATGTATTGAACAAAAAATAAAGATGTGCAGTTTTACAGTTCATTTTCTTTACAAAGCGTTCGCAGCTTGAGTGGAAAATTCTGTTTCCCACTAGTATGATGTAGGAAAGGACCCTTGGCTCTCTGTGGGGAAGCAGTGTTTTCTCTGCATACGTCTGACACACCAGTTGTCAGAGATAGAGCTCTTCAATAAGCAAAACTCCTGCTATTTGCTTATTAGAGGCGCTCTAGCTTTGACACATAAGGGGCATGTTAGATCCCTACAGAGAGACCACTGATCTTCAGAGAGAGGAAGGGTCCATCTCTGCGCCGTGCTGGCATGGGACAGGTTTTTCTACTCTGCCTGGTCTCTAAAGAAAACAAACTGTAGGGCCCCATTTACACCTAGCCATTTGAAACACAAGTTTTTTTTGTGTGCTCTTGTGTGCATAGGGCAGCCTATTGATTTCAATATGCTGACCTATGTGCAGCAAAGTAGCTCATGGGGTTTTTTGACACGTTCTGATTTGCTGTTTGATGCAATTTTGTGCGCAGCAAAATGTGCATTTGCGTCCCACGTTAGGAGAGCGATTAACAATTAAGTTAATGTGTAATGTGCAAGTGTGATGTGCAATTTTGTTTTACACTCTGGGAACTAAGTTCGAAAAGTGTCTCTGTGTGCGTTCCTAGATCGCTCAGATTTGAACGTTTTGTTTTGATGCACCTGGAATGTATTTAGCAGATTTAAACTGAAAGTTCAGTAATTGGGCTTAAAATACAACACAGACCTCTTCAGACCAGCAGATAATGAACCGAAGGGTTGGCTGCTGTACAGCAGTGACTCACACCAGAGGTAGTCATTGTCCAATGCAGAAAACAGCTGATTCTCACGAGAGGGAGTCTCTGCCTACAACTGACATATAAAAAATTCCTCATTCCCCTTCCATATTTAGCTAGGGGGACACAAGGTTGCTGTTATTTTGAATTCCACTAAGGTATTTCTGCAGAATTATGGCTGCTCTGTGTTAGCATTAATGCTAGCTTAGCAATAAATAAGGCAATACGTTCTATTGATTTTAAAACATTGCCCTATTTGCATGAATAGTTATCAAGCCAGGGTCTTGTAAACAGGCACAGGTCTACCTTTATATGCATTCACACGAATGCTGAAACAAAACACTTGGCATATATTTTTTTCAATTGTTATTCATTTTTTTATTTAATTTTTATAGCCTCCTCTATAATTCAGTGATATAACAAGGGGCTGGGTACAAGTCTGCAATTTGAATTTGTGTGTTTGCAGCCTTAGATCACATGCTGTCTTTACTGCTACTGCCAACAGCAATTTCCTGCAAAATAAAAAAGAGCAATTTCAAACCAAAACGTATTGTACAAATGTATTCCAATAAACACTGCAACTGTGCTTATATTGGTAAATCTATATTTTTTTTTTTCCTTTAAAGCAGAACTCCAGTGAAAACAAAAATGTTATAAGCTATAATGAGATAAGATACTGACTGTAAATCCAGAGTTGTCCATGCAGTTCTTTTTTTCCACAACTAGATGCCCTCAGTCTTTTAGGTTAAATGATAGCCAGCATCATTCAACCCACATTCTCTGAGCCCAGGCGGTCATAGACCTGCCCCCAGCCCATGAGTGGTCACCGAAGGAAAAGCAGCTTAGTGATGAGCTCATCGTTGTGCCTCCCCGCAAGCATGCTCATTGTCAGGTCATGAACCTGTGATTCTTCAAAAAACACACTAAATCACCTAAAAGCAGGTTTGAATGTGATTGCTGGCTGGAGAAAACGTCTTAGTTTGGAAATAAGCACAAACAATAAAAAATACTTTTTAGTAGAGTGGAGAAAGTGTAAAACCTCTCTCAAGATCTTACTGCTGTCTGTGCCCCACTGGGGAAGTTCCCTCTTACTTCCTGTTCTGATGATAGTCTGTGTCATGGAGTTAAAAGGACAGGAAGTGAAAAATCTCCCCAGAGTGCACAGAGCGATAAAAAATATTCTAACTCTCTCATTCTATCCAAAATTTATACAACAGAAATGGATGGAAATGGGCCAAAGAGGTCATGCACACAGGCTTCAAACCCTCTGACTTATTTCTAGCAGAAATCCCCTGACTGTGCTCAGAATCTAATTTCCTTCAAGTCACAATGTTCCAGCCGGTGAAAAAAACCAGCGGGAAACTTGGCACGCTTCGAATGGGGGATATAAAAAGCACATCTGGTGACAAAAAAGAAACATGTGTAGGGCAAAGCCCATATAGGAAATAGATGTCTCCAATGCAGCCTATAGAACTTGTGACAGATTTCCTTGCTAGAGAGCAAAATCCCCATCTCTTGACATGCAGAAAAACGCTTTGGTTAACGAGATGTAAAGTTGTAAAAAAATGTAACATCTCTGTTCAGCAAATACTCAGTTCTGACAATCAAATAAATATACAAAGATGTCTTCATCCCGGCCTAATACAGTGCCTGATACAACATTTTGGTGAAGACTGGACAATAATGGGAGATTCCAAAATGTTAGAGACCTGCGATGGTGATGATCCTTCACTCTTTCATGAGAAGGGAGGCATAAACTGTACATGCGCACTTCAGTGAAACAGGCCATGTACACAAGAAACTGCAATGGGTCCCTGCACTACAGTCAAGATGTCTCCTTGCTTTTCTTTCTTGAGGAGACATTTAGCAATATGTGGCTAGCCTAAAGCGAATAATGGGCAGAAAACTGAAGAAATGCATACACCATTAACCTAATTCCTCTTTTTTTTTAAAAGGAGAGCGACTACCCAGCCTCACTTCACAAAGATGATACTCACTTTCAAGGTCAGATGTCATTACCTCCCCGGAATAACACCTAAATGACCTGATCCATGCATGAGCTGCCTGCGGGGTGTGCGCGGCACGCTCTGTGATCACCGATTACCATGTGATCAGCTGATCACATGATGTAAACAAAAGATCGGTAATCTGCTTCTTTTCTGCTCATGCTGACAGCGTGAGCAGAAAAAAAAGCCGATCACCGGCTTGTGTCAGATGGACAGCGGTACCGAAGAAGGTGAGACATCACCCGAGTATCTGTGCCCACCAGTGCCACCTGCCAGCGCCCACCAGTGCATAGCAATGCCGCCAATCAGTGCCCACCACTGCCACCTACCAATGCCCATCAGTGCCTCATCATTAGTGCCAACTAGCAGTGCCTATCAGTGTCACCTAGCAGTACCCATCAGTGTCACCCATCAGTGCCACCCACCAATGCCGCCTCATCAGTGCCCACCAATGCCACCTATCAGTGCCCATCAGTGCAGCCCATCAGTGCAGCCCATCAGTGCAGCCCATCAGTGCAGCCCATCAGTGCAGCCCATCAGTGCCCATCAGTGCAGCCCACCAGTGCCCATCAGTGCAGCCCACCAGTGCCCATCAGTGCCTTGAAAAAGTATTCATACCCCTTGAAAATTTCCACATTTTGTCATGTTACAACCAAATACGTAAATGTATTTTATTGGGATTTTATGTGATAGACCAACACAAAGTGGCACATAATTGTGAAGTGGAAGGAAAATGATAAATGGTTTTCAACATTTTTTTACAAATAAATATATGAAAACCGCGGCGTGCATTTTTATTCAGCCCCCCTGAGTCAATACTTTGTAGAACCACTTTTCGCTGCAATTGCAGCTGCAAGTCTTTTTGGGTGTGTCTCTACAAGCTTTGCACATCTAGAGAGTGACATTTTTGCCCATTCTTCTTTGGAAAATAACTTAAGCTCTGTCAGACTGGATGGAGAGCGTCGGAACAGCAATTTTCAAGTCTTGCCACAGATTCTCAATTGGATTTAGGTCTGGACTATATAGCGCCGTCAATTTACGCAACGCTTTACATATACATTGTACATTCACATCAGTCCCTACCCTCAAGGAGCTTACAACCTAAGGTCCCAATTTAGACAGGATCCGATTAACCTATCAGCATGTCTTTGGAGTGTGGGAGGAAACTGGAGTACCCGCATGAAACCCACGCAGGCACAGGGAGAACATGCAAACTCCAGGCAGATGGTGTCGTGGTCAGGATTTGAAACAGTGACCCTTTTTGCTGCTCGGTGAAAGTGCTAACCACTACACCAGTGTGCTGCCCACCATGGATATGCTTTGATCGACACCATTCCATTGTAGCTCTGGCTGTATGTTTAGGGTCATTGTCCTGTTGGATGGTGAACCTCAGCCTCAGTCTCAAGTCTTTTGCAGACTCGAACAGATTTTCTTCTAAGATTGCCCTGTATTTGGCTCCATCCATCTTTCCATCAACTCTGACCAGCTTCCCTGTCCCTGCTGAAGAAAAGCATCCCCACAACATGATGCTGCCACCACCAGGTTTCACGGTGGGGATGGTATGTTCAGGGTGATGTGCAGTGTTAGTTTTCCGCCACACATAGCATTTAGATTTTAGGCCAAAAAAGTTCAATTTTGGTCTCATCTAACCAGAACATCGTCTTCCACATGCTTGCTGGGTTCCCCACATGGCTTCTTGCAAACAGGACTTCTTATGGCTTTCTTTCAACAATGGATTTCATCTTGCCACTCTTCCATAAAGGCCAGATTTGTGGAGTGCACCACTAATAGTTGTCCTGTGGACAGATTCTCCCACCTAAGCTGTGGATCTCTGCAGCTCCTCCAGAGTTTCCATGGGCCTCTTGGCTGCTTCTCTGATTAATGCTCCCCGGTCTGCCAGTTTATGTGGACAGTTATATCTCGGCTGGTTTGCAGTTGTGAATACGCTTTCCATTTTCGGACGAAGGATTGAACAGTGCTCCATGAGACGTTCAAACTTGGGACTTTTTCTATATTCTAACCCTCCTTTATACTTCTCCACAACTTTATCCCTGACCTGGTGTGTTCCTTGGTCTTTATGATGCTGTTTGTTCACTAAGGTTCTCTAACAAACCTCTGAGGGCTTCACAGAACAGCATTATTAATATAAAGATTAAATTACACACAGGTGGACTCTATTTATTAATTAGGTGACTTCTGAAGGCAATTTGTTCCACTAAATTTTAGTTAGGGGTATCAGAGTAAAGGGGGCTGAATACAAATACACGCCACATTTTTCAGATATTTATTTGTAAAACATTTTGAAAACCACTTATCATTTTCCTTCCACTTCACTATTATGTGCTACTTTGTGTTGGCCTATCACTTAAAATCCCAATACAATACATTGACGTTTTTAGTTATAACATGACAAAATGTGGAATATTTCAAGGGGTATAAATACTTTTTCAAGGCACTGTAAACCCTGTATAACAATATGAATTCCATGGAGGGTACTTACTTTTCACGTAAACCTATGCATTTTGCAGAAGCAAAAACTTCCTGGGAAAGCACATTCAAAAAAATATATAATTTACACTTCACCTATTGGGGATTAGTTGTGGATGGTACACTCCCAAACATCCAGCAGTTTTGGTGGGTATTGCATGGGGTACATCGAAACTGAACTTTGACAACCATAAAGTGCAAACAAGCAAAAAGTTCAAAGTTCCCCTAGAACGTAGCTAAAAAGCACATTTAAAAACAAATGGCTTCTCGTTCACAGTACTTTTACTGGACAATCAAACATATTATTTTCAAATGATCCCATTTTCATCAAACAATGGAATTTGACAAGTCTTTCGTGTAAAAAAATAAAAATCTGCTTACCAACAAGCATTCTCCAATAGAACAGGAAATTACTTAAAGAGTCATTAAAGCCAGACTATGACAAAACTCTTATTACATGCTACATAACAGTGTGCGCACACTAACAAAGCCACTAAAGCATTAGTTTTGTGTAGTGTGAAATATACCTGGTTGATCCTGCCTTCAGCTGTACCTCCCATCTTCTCTGTGTCCCCATTGCAGCAGGAGAGTGTGTAGACCAGTTGGTGTCCTCTACTGAGCATGCTTTAATTTCAGTTCCCTTCTACACTCTTCATTTCCTCCTTTTTCTTATCTGTGCAGCCCACATGAGTACAAGAGTCACACATGTGGGCATATACACAGTGATAAAAAAAACACTCCCTTCCCTCCCTCCTCCTCCATGGCCTCCTATTGCTAAACACTATGGGGGGGCGGGATATAGTATGCTGATTGACCTGTTTTAAAATAGATGCAGATGCCATGTGAACAAAATGAAAGCTAGTGTCAATTATCTCTGACTCCACCTATACCATAACAATGCACAAATAATACACATCTGATTTTCAATAAAGATTTACAGGGAGCTATAAAACTTTGATATATATTATATAATTTAAATTACTCTTTTGAAATGTTTTTTTAGTCATGTGACTGGCACAGCACCAACCAGGGCTGGCCAGACACAGACTCGTACTGTAGAATGCATACATCAGCAGAGTAATAGAACCCCCTCCTCCCAAAGTTCTTTCCCTGTGGATGCCAAAGAACAGAGAAAGATCAAGTGACCACACAACAGTGCTGCAGGAATAAGTTATTAAATAAAACAAAATACAGAGCAGCGATATACATGATTTATATGAATGAATTATGGCAATTAACACTTCTCTGTTTAGTGTTACTTTAAAGGAGAAGTAGGGCCAAAGCTCTTATGGCTGTACTTCTGGTGATCACAGGAGTATACTTCATTCTGCACTCCTATGACTCGTATTCAGCCGACGGTGGGCTAAAGTCTGCTGTCAGCTGAAATCACTCAGCCAGTTCAGACTCTGCAGAGAGAGCCACCCAGATGCCTGACCAGCAGTTGGCTCAGCCTCTCAGCATGCCACTGAGAGCCTAAGCCAGCCACTCCCACCCTTGCCACAGCCTGGTGCTCCAGTGAGTGCTGGAGGGGCAAAGCAGAGATCTGGTAACTGTCAGTTACTGGTTTTCTGCTCACTGAAGGCAGAGAACTAAGCAATCGGAGGCCTTTGATCGTTCAGTTCTCAGTGTACAGGCAGCATCAGACAGATGCTGCATACACCTAGGTGAGTTTGACAGTTTTTTTTAATATTCCACATGCCTTTTTTTAAAGCACTGGGTATGAAAATGTATGCAAGACATATATAAGACACATCAAAAAAATTAAAAATGCATGTGTCTTTTGGTATTAATTCGGGCCTATTATATTGCATGCAGTGTGAATGAACTCTGTAAAAAGGATTAACTTTTAAAGTAGATATAAACCCAACACACCCAATATCTAAAATCTCTAATAAGCTTTACCATGGTAAAGTAATTTCAAAAGTAGTTTTGCGTCTTTTTAAATGTGCAGCTTTCGTTAAAATAACCCCTGTTGATCCTGCCAGGATGATTCTTCAGGCAGTTCCAGTTATGGGGCGACAGCCGTTTCCCTATAATGCTCCTTCATTGTCAAACAATCACTCACTCTCCTGGCAATAACACATACTATGCAGGCATGGTCCACCGTTGTCACTACTAATATACTGGTCCTGAGCAATGATATGTAGCCAATGGTAAAATGAGTGCTCACAGACAAGAATTAGTTGAAAAAACCTGGAGGAAATCAACAGCTCTGAGGTGGAAAAAGGATTAAAAATGGTATAACAGTATTATATAAGTAAAAAAAAAAATAACAGCAATGGTTTATAACACACAATGCTTTAACAAATTAAAACTCATCCAGGTAGCGTTTACAGCTACGTTAACTGGAGAAAGAAAAAGTAGAAATATACAGTGCATCCGGAAAGTATTCACATCGCTCAACTTTTTCCACATTTTGTTATGTTACAGCTTTATTCCAAAATGGATTAAATTCATTATTTTCCTCATAATTCTACAAACTATAGCCCATAATGACATCCTGAGTTTGTTTGAAATCTTTGTGAATGTATTAAAAATAAAAAACATAAGTATTCACAGCCTTTGCCATGACACTCAAAATTGAGCTCAGGTGCATCCTGTTTCCACGGATCATCGATGAGATGTTTCTACAACTTGATTGGAGTCTACCTGTGGCAAATTCCATTCATTGGACATGATTTGAAATGGCACACAGCTGTCTATATAAAGGTCCCACAGTGAACAGTGCATGTCAGAGCACAAACCAAGCCAAGAAGTCCAAGGAATTGTCTGCAGATCTCCAAGACAGGATTGTATCGAGGTACAGAAAATTTTCTGCAGCATTGAAAAGTCCTAATGAGCACAATGGCCTCCATCATCTGTAAATGGAAGACACCAGGACTCGTCCTAGAGCGGGCTGCCTGGCCAAACTGAGCGATCGGGGGAGAAGGGGCTTAGTCAGGGAGGCGACCAAGAACCCAATGGTCACTCTGACAGAGCTCCAGCGTTTCTCAGTGGAGAGAGGAGAACCTTCCAGAAGAACAACCATCTCTGCAGCACTCCGCCAAATAGGCCTGTATGATACAGTGGCCAGACAGAAGCCACTCCTCAGTAAAAGGCACATGACAGCCCATCTGGAGTTTTGCCAAAAGGCACCTGAAGGACTCTCAGACCATGAGAAACAAAATTCTCTGGTCTGATGAAATAAAGATTGAACTCTTTGGCTCGAATGGCAAATGTCATGTCTGGAGGAAACCAGGCACCGCTCATCACCTGGCCAATACCATCCCTACAATGAAGCACGGTGGTGGCAGCATCATGCTGTTTTTCAGCGGCAGGAACTGGGAGACTAGTCAGGATCGAGGGAAAGATGAATGCAGCAATGTACAGAAACATCCTTGATGAAAACCTACTCCTGCTCCAGATGACTCTGGACCTCACACTGGGGAAAAGGTTCATTTTCCAACAGGACAACGAGCGCACAGCCAAGATAACAAAGGAGTCGCTACGGGACAACTCTGTGAATGTCCTTAAGTGGCCCAACCAGAGCCAAGACTTGAACTAGATTAAACATCTCTGGAGGGATCTGAAAATGGCTGTGCACTGACGCTCCCCTTCCAACCTGATGGAGCTAGAGAGGTCCTGCAAAGAAGAATAGGAAAAAGTGCTCAAAAATAGGTGTGCCAAGCTTGTAGCATCATACTCAAAAAGACTTGTGGCTGTAATTGGTGCCAAAGGTGCTTCAACAAAGTATTGAGCAAAGGCTGTGAATACTTATGTACATGTGATTTTTTTTGTTTATCTTTAATAAATTGGCATTTCAAACAAACTTTTTACAATGTCATTGTGCGGTATTGTTTGTAGAATTATGAGGAAAATAATGAATTTAATCCATTTTGGAATAATGCTGTAGCATAACAAAATGTGGAAAAAGTGAAGCGCTGTGAATACTTTCTGGATGCACTGTATATGTCTCACGTAAAACAACTGAAAATGTCAGTGATTCAGCCCTAATCTGCCACATCTTTGACATGATGAATACATTAGGAATAGAAAAAGAATTACTGAAAGGCTGTAATTAGTCAAATACTTTTTGTTTTTGGCTTGGCTTACCGATAATGTCTAGTTCTTTTTAATTTGTCTAATTTCTATGGTTTGGCATTGACGCCACAGTCAGAAATTACACAATGAGACACCATCACTGATCTAGAACATTTCTCTGTTCCACCGCTTGCAGCACCCCAAAAGTGCCTTCTTACAAGAACTCAACATGTGCATGCATGTGAGCCATCTGTGCGATGCAGTGAAATCATCCTTAATGCTTTAACAGTAAAGATCCCTTCCTGCAGTTTAAGGTTAAACTGCTTCTCATCCAACTTCTTTAAGTGGCCACATCTCTTCTTGAACAACCTAAGACTGGAAAGTTTTCTCCCTATGCTAGATTCATCATTAATATATTTGTATATATTCTTAAGTATCTCTTGTCCAGGGAGAATAAGTTTAATGTTTGCAGTCATTCCTCATAACTGAGGTCTTCCAACTCTCTTATTAGTTTTGTTGCCCTTCTCTAGACTCTTTCCAGTTTCAGCACATCCTTCCTGAGGACTGGTGACCAGAACTGGACAGCATACTTAAAGAGGAAGTAAACCCCGATGGGTTTTACTTCCTCTTTGTTTCCCTGCAAAGGTAAAGCATAATGGGCTACTATGCATCGCATAGAAGCCCATTATGTGTCACTTACCTGACACAGGAGCCTGCGATGTCACCGCTGTCCCCTCTTCCACGAAGCACCCATCTTCCTTCCGGGTATCGGGGCTCCGGCGCTGTGATTGGCCGGGGCTGTGAAGACATCACTCCCGTGCATATGTGCGGGAGCCACCACTAACGGCATTATCGCCATTAGAAACGGCACGCTCAGTGCGCCTGAGCGCCGTTGTCTACGGCGCTTGCACCGTAGACATCGGTGCCTGTCTTTTGCAAATATCTCCTAAACCGTGTAGGTTTAGGAGATATTTCTTGCACCTACAGGAAAGCATTAATCTAGGCTTACCTGTAGGTAAAAGTGGTCTGTAAGGGTTTACAACCACTTTAGGGTGCGACCAAGCCAGAGTTTTGTAAAGTGGTAGAATTATAGTCTTATCTCTTGAGTAAATACCCTTTTTTAATGCATGCCAATATTCTGCTGCCCCTGCTTGATGCGGCTTGGCATTGCATGTGGAGTCTGTCATCTACTAGGACCCCAATATCCGTTTCCATCCTTGAGTCCCCCAGAGGTTCACCCCTAACGTGTAGCTTACATTCATATTTTTAGCTCCCCAGTGCATTACTTTACATTTCCCTACATTGAACCTCATTTTCCATATGTTTGCCCACCCCTCTATTCTATCAATGTCTTCCTGTAAAGTTGCTATATCTTGTTGTGAAGATATTATTGCCCAGCTTCGCTTTGTATCATCAGCAAACACTAAGATTGAACTATTTATCCCAACCTGTATATCATTTATGAACAAGTTAAACAGAACTGGTCCCAGGACAGAGCCCTGGGTAACCCATTTATAAAACGCTAGATCATGCAGAAGATGCACCATTTACCACACCTTTTGTACGTGCCCCTGCAACCAGTTTTCCATACAGGTACATACACTATCATCAATGCCAGCAAATCACAATGTGTGGATTAATCGTTTATGAGTACTGTGTACAATGGATATACTACATCCACGGGCCTTTCGTCATTAAAAGCGCACTTCCTCATAGAATGTCAATAGGTTGTTCTGGCAAGAACGATCTTTCATAAATTCATGCTGGTTAATAATTCTTATTAGCAAATTCTTGGATAGGGTCCGTGATCATCCCCTCCAATAGTTTACAAACTATTTAATTTGTTCACATTAAGTTTTTCTAGTCCTATTAGAACACTGGCTTCTGTTACACTCCTTGCTGTGTTGCTCAAAAAACTGTTTTGTCCATTACACCCCTTCTTTTCCATAGTAAAAACCGAGGAGAAGAATGTATTTAATAGAGTTGCCTTCTCCTTGTCACATGTACTCAACATTATTCTTGATTGTTCCTCGATTATTCCAATATGCAACGAGCTTGCTTTTTTACGGTTATATTATTTTTTTTATACTGTTAATATATTTTTAAAAGATTTTGGAATTCTTTCAACTCTCCTTCGATATGTCTTTTTACAATCGAATTTAGCCACCCAGGTTTAATCTTCGTTCTTTTATATTTGTTGCCAACTGGAATACACTGGCTAATGCCATTACCTAAAATGTTGTTAAAGCACTGTGTTTTTAAAGTACACCTCTGTTTTTTTTCTTTCCAGAATATCTTCCCATTTAATGTCATAAAAGTATGGAGCGCAGTTTGGTAAAGTTGGCTCCTTTGAAATTTAATATACTTGCTCTACCCTTGTGTCTGTTTTTTCTATGAAGATAATTGCCCTGTCTTCACGATTTCCCCAGTTAGCCATTCCTTCCACAGCCGCTATCAGCACTGGGTTGTTTGTGATTAGGTCTGGTTTCTAGTTGGGACATCCACCAATTGACACATAAAATTGTCCTGCAAGACATTTAAGGAGTGACGAGCCTTGGAGGAGTGAGCAGCTCCAACTGCCCAGTCAATATCCAAATAACAAGCAAATCATATCGACGTGCATGCGATAAAGCACTGCGATGTCACAGAAAGGTCTGAATGAGCACATAGGGGGACATTTTCTAAAACTTTCGTGCGCAAATCTGGTGCAGCTCTGCATAAAAAACAATCAGCTTCCAGGTTTTATTGTCAAAGCTTAATTGAACAAGTAGAAGTTAGAAGCCGATTGGCTACCATGCACAGCTGCACCATATTCTGAGTGCTACAGTTTTAGTAAATCTCCCCTATGGTGTGATTACATTCCAACGTGTCGACAGAGTAAGTTTCTTAACCACTTGCCGACCGCCTAACGCAGATATACTGCGGCAGAGCGGCACGGGCAGGCAAAATCACGTACCCGTACGTGATCTGCCTCCCGCGGGCGGGGGGTCCGATCGGACCCCCCCCCGGTGCCATCGGCGGTCGGCATCTGACTGGGAGCGTCGGGAGGCGAGGGGGAGACCATCCGATCGTGGCCCCCCCCTCGCGATCGCTCCCAGCCATTGGAAATCCTCCTCTGCCTGTGTGTCGTTTCACACAGGCAGAGGATGTGATGTCATCTCTCCTCGGTCTGGCAGTTTCCGTTCCAGCGCCGAGGGGAGATGACATGTAAGTGCACACAACACTCACACACACAGTAGAACATGCCAGGCATACTTTACACCCCCGATCCCCCCCCGATCCCCCCCCAATCACCCCCCCCCCTGTCACAAACTGACATTAGCAGTATTTTTTTTTTTTTTTTTTTCTGATTACTGCTGTGTCAGTTTGTGACAGTTAGTGTTAGGGCAGTGAGTATTACCCCCCTTTAGGTCTAGGATACCCCCCTAACCCCCCCTAATAAAGTTTTAACCCCTTGATCACCCCCCCTCACCAGTGTCGCTAAGCGATCATTTTTCTGATCGCTGTATTAGTGTCGCTGGTGACGCTAGTTAGGGACGTAAATATTTAGGTTCGCCGTCAGTGTTTTATAGCGACAGGGACCCCCATATACTATCTAATAAATGTTTTAACCCCTTGATTGCCCCCTAGTTAACCCTTTCACCGCTGATCACCGTATAACCGTTACGGGTGACGCTGGTTAGTTCGTTTATTTTTTATAGTGTCAGGGCACCCACCGTTTATTACCGAATAAAGGTTTAGCCCCCCGATCGCCCGGCGGTGATATGCGTCGCCCCAGGCAGCGTCAGATTAGCGCCAGTACCGCGAACACCCACGCACGCAGCATACACCTCCCTTAGTGGTATAGTATCTGATCGGATCAATATCTGATCCGATCAAATCTATACTAGCGTCCCCAGCAGTTTAGGGTTCCCGAAAACGCAGTGTTAGCGGGATCAGCCCAGATACCCGCTAGCACCTGCGTTTTGCCCCTCCGCCCAGCCCAGCCCAGCCCACCCAAGTGCAGTATCGATCGATCACTGTCACTTACAAAACACTAAACGCATAACTGCAGCGTTCGCAGAGTCAGGCCTGATCCCTGCGATCGCTAACAGTTTTTTTGGTAGCGTTTTGGTGAACTGGCAAGCACCAGCCCCAGGCAGCGTCAGGTTAGCGCCAGTACCGCTAACACCCACGCACGCACGCACCGTACACCTCCCTTAGTGGTATAGTATCTGAACGCATCAATATCTGATCCGATCAGATCTATACTAGCGTCCCCAGCAGTTTAGGGTTCCCAAAAACGCAGTGTTAGCGGGATCAGCCCAGATACCTGCTAGCACCTGCGTTTTGCCCCTCCGCCCAGCCCAGCCCACCCAAGTGCAGTATCGATCGATCACTGTCACTTACAAAACACTAAACGCATAACTGCAGCGTTCGCAGAGTCAGGCCTGATCCCTGCGATCGCTAACAGTTTTTTTGGTAGCGTTTTGGTGAACTGGCAAGCACCAGCCCCAGGCAGCGTCAGATTAGCGCCAGTACCGCTAACACCCACGCACGCACCGTACACCTCCCTTAGTGGTATAGTATCTGATCGCATCAATATCTGATCCGATCAGATCTATACTAGCGTCACCAGCAGTTTAGGGTTCCCAAAAACGCAGTGTTAGCGGGATCAGCCCAGATACCTGCTAGCACCTGCGTTTTGCCCCTCCGCCCGGCCCGGCCCAGCCCACCCAAGTGCAGTATCGATCGATCACTGTCACTTACAAAACACTAAACGCATAACTGCAGCGTTCGCAGAGTCAGGCCTGATCCCTGCGATCGCTAACAGTTTTTTTTGTAGCGTTTTGGTGAACTGGCAAGCGCCAGTGGCCTAGTACACCCCGGACGTAGCCAAACCAGCACTGCAGTAACACTTGGTGACGTGGCGAGTCCCATAAGTGCAGTTCAAGCTGGTGAGGTGGCAAGCACAAGTAGTGTCCCGCTGCCACCAAAAAGACAAACACAGGCCCGTCGTGCCCATAATGCCCTTCCTGCTGCATTCGCCAATCCTAATTGGGAACCCACCGCTTCTGCAGCACCCGTACTTCCCCCATTCACATCCCCAACCAAATGCAGTCGGCTGCATGAGAGGCATTTTTATGTCCTCCCGAGTACCCCTACCCAACGAACCCCCCCAAAAAAGATGTCGTGTCTGCAGCTAGCGCGGATATAGGCGTGACACCCGCTATTATTGTCCCTCCCCTCCTGTCCTGATAATCCTGGTCTTTGCATTGGTGAATGTTTTGAACACTAGCATGCACTAGTTGAGTATTAGCGTAGGGTACAGCATTGCACAGACTAGGCACACTTTCACAGGGTCTCCCGAGATGCCATCGCATTTTGAGAGACCCGAACCTGGAACCGGTTACAGTTATAAAAGTTAGTTACAAAAAAAAGTGTAAAAAAAAAAAAAAAACACAAACAAAAATATAAAATAAAAATAGTTGTCGTTTTATTGTTCTCTCTCTCTCTATTCTCTCTCTATTGTTCTGCTCTTTTTTACTGTATTCTATTCTGCAATGTTTTATTGTTGTTATGTTTTATCACGTTTGCTTTTCAGGTATGTAATTATTTATACTTTACCGTTTACTGTGCTTTATTGTTAACCATTTTTTTGTCTTCAGGTATGCCATTCACGACTTTGAGTGGTTATACCAGAATGATGCCTGCAGGTTTAGGTATCATCTTGGTATCATTCTTTTCAGCCAGCGGTCGGCTTTCATGTAAAAGCAATCCTAGTGGCTAATTAGCCTCTAGACTGCTTTTACAAGCAGTGGGAGGGAATGCCCCCCCCCCCAACATCTTCCGTGTTTTTCTCTGGCTCTCCTGTCTCAACAGGGAACCTGAAAATGCAGCCGGTGATTCAGCCAGCTGACCATAGAGCTGATCAGAGACCAGAGTGGCTCCAAACATCTCTATGACCTAAGAAACCGGAAGCTACGAGCATTTTATGACGTAGATTTCGCCGGATGTAAACAGCGCCATTGGGAAATTGGGAAAGCATTTTATCACACCGATCTTGGTGTGATCAGATGCTTTGAGGGCAGAGGAGAAATCTAGGGTCTAATAGACCCCAATTTTTGCAAAAAAGAGTACCTGTCACTACCTATTGCTATCATAGGGGATATTTACATTCCCTGAGATAACAATAAAAATGATTTAAAAAAAAAAAAAATGAAAGGAACAGTTTAAAAATAAGATAAAAAAACAATAATAATAAAGAGAAAAAAAAAAAAAAAAAAAAAAAGCACCCCTGTCCCCCCTGCTCTCGCGCTAAGGTGAACGCAAGCGTTGGTCTGGCGTCAAATGTAAACAGCAATTGCACCATGCATGTGAGGTATCGCCGCGAAGGTCAGATCGAGGGCAGTAAGTTTAGCAGTAGACCTCCTCTGTAAATCTAAAGTGGTAACCTGTAAAGGCTTTTAAAGGCTTTTAAAAATGTATTTAGTTTGTCGCCACTGCACGTTTGTGCGCAATTTTAAAGCATGTCATGTTTGGTATCCATGTACTCGGCCTAAGATCATCTTTTTTATTTCATCAAACATTTGGGCAATATAGTGTGTTTTAGTGCATTAAAATGTAAAAAAGTGTGTTTTTTCCCCAAAAAATGCGTTTGAAAAATCGCTGCGCAAATACTGTGTGAAAAAAAAAAATGAAACACCCACCATTTTAATCTGTAGGGCATTTGCTTTAAAAAAAATATATAATGTTTGGGGGTTCAAAGTAATTTTCTTGCAAAAAAAAATTATTTTTTTATGTAAACAGTAAGTGTCAGAAAGGGCTATGTCTTCAAGTGCTTAGAAGAGTGGGTGATGTGTGACATAAGCTTCTAGATGTTGTGCATAAAATGCCAGGACAGTTCAAAACCCCCCCAAATGACCCCATTTTGGAAAGTAGACACCCCAAGCTATTTGCTGAGAGGCATGTCGAGTCCATGGAATAATTTATATTGTGACACAAGTTGCGGGAAAGAGACAATTTTTTATTTTTTTTATTTTTTTTTTGCGCAAAGTTGTCACTAAATGATATATTGCTCAAACATGCCATGGGAATATGTGAAATTACACCCCAAAATACATTCTGTTGCTTCTCCTGAGTACGGGGATACCACATGTGTGGGACTTTTTGGGAGCCTAGCCGCGTACGGGACCCCGAAAACCAAGCACCGCCTTCAGGCTTTCTAAGGCCGTAAATTTTTGATTTCACTCTTCACTGCCTATCACAGTTTCGGAGGCCATGGAATGCCCAGGTGGCACAAAACCCCCCCAAATGACCCCATTTTGGAAAGTAGACACCCCAAGCTATTTGATGAGAGGTATAGTGAGTATTTTGCAGACCTCACTTTTTGTCACAAAGTTTTGAAAATTGAAAAAAGAAAAAAAAAAATTTTTTTTCTCGTCTTTCTTTATTTTCAAAAACAAATGAGAGCTGCAAAATACTCACCATGCCTCTCAGCAAATAGCTTGGGGTGTCTACTTTCCAAAATGGGGTCATTTGGGGGGGGTTTGTGCCACCTGGGCATTCCATGGCCTCCGAAACTGTGATAGGCAGTGAGGAGTAAAATCAAAAATGTACGCCCTTAGAAATCCTGAAGGCGGTGCTTGGTTTTCGGGGTCCCGTACGCGGATAGGCTCCCAAAAAGTCCCACACATGTGGTATCCCCGTACTCAGGAGAAGCAGCTAAATGTATTTTGGGGTGCAATTCCACATATGCCCATGGCCTGTGTGAGCAATATATCATTTAGTGTCAACTTTGTGCAAAAAAAAAAAAAAAAAAAAAAAATTTGTCACTTTCCCGCAACTTGTGTCAAAATATAAAACATTCCATGGACTCAACATGCCTCAAAGCAAATAGCTTGGGGTGTCTACTTTCCAAAATGGGGTCATTTGGGGGGGTTTTATGTCATCTGGGCATTTTATGGCCTTCAAAACTGTGATAGGTAGTGAGGAGTAAAATCAAAAATGTACGCCCTTAGAAATCCTGAAGGCGTTGCTTGGTTTTCGGGGCCCCGTACGCGGCTAGGCTCCCAAAAAGTCCCACACATGTGGTATCCCCGTACTCAGGAGAAGCAGCTAAATGTATTTTGGGGTGCAATTCCACATATGCCCATGGCCTGTGTGAGCAATATATCATTTAGTGACAACTTTTTGTAATTTTTTTTTTTTTTTTTTTTTTTTGTCATTATTCAATCACTTGGGACAAAAAAAATAAATATTCAATGGGCTCAACATGCCTCTCAGCAAATTCCTTGGGGTGTCTACTTTCCAAAATGGGGTCATTTGTGGGGGTTTTGTACTGCCCTGCCATTTTAGCACCTCAAGAAACGACATAGGCAGTCATAAATTAAAGGCTGTGTAAATTCCAGAAAATGTACCCTAGTTTGTAGACGCTATAACTTTTGCGCAAACCAATAAATATACACTTATTGACATTTTTTTTACCAAAGACATGTGGCCGAATACATTTTGGCCTAAATGTATGACTAAAATTGAGTTTATTGGATTTTTTTTAGAACAAAAAGTAGAAAATATCATTTTTTTTCAAAATTTTCGGTCTTTTTCCGTGTATAGCGCAAAAAATAAAAATGGCAGAGGTGATCAAATACCATCAAAAGAAAGCTCTATTTGTGGGAAGAAAAGGACGCAAATTTCGTTTGGGTACAGCATTGCATGACCGCGCAATTAGCAGTTAAAGCGACGCAGTGCCGAATTGTAAAAAGTGCTCTGGTCAGGAAGGGGGTAAAACCTTCCGGGGCTGAAGTGGTTAATGAATGTAAAAAAAAAAAAAAAAAAAAAAGTCATATACAGCGGGTAAAATAATTACCATTCCAAGGAAAATGTATTTCTAAAAGTGCTATTGACATAAAATTTTCACCGCATTTTGGTAACAACCTATGCAATCCATACATAGTAACCAAGTAACCAAAACAAATAGGTTCAGAAATTAGGTTATGTGTAATAAAATGGAATGACACAGGGCAAAAAGTATTGAACACGCTAACTGAAATATAAAACTTCATAAAAAATCCTTTGAGTCACGGAACATCCCACACTCCGCTTGAGTGCTTCTGTCATATATCGCCAGTCTGAACATAGATATCAGATAACTGCTTGCAACCAAGAACTAGGCAGTACTCGTTTGGCTGCTGAACATGAACTATTTATTTAAACAGAGGTACACAGAGGTAACAGGAAAACTCTCACCACACAGGCATGGATCCATTCCAGGTGTCAACTCAATTGTCTCCCAGGATAAAGAGCCCCAGGTGCTGGCTAGTGCTGAATCATGTTGAAGGTGAATGAGAAAATCCGGACAGCCGCACTCCAGGAAGATGTAGTTCAAAAATAATTTATTATAAATTCTTGAGCATATAGCATACAAAACACTGTTGCAGAAAGTACAGGCAATCAGCTAACGCGTTTCGCACCTATGCTAAGTGCTTACTCATAGGTAAAACTCGGGACAATCTCCCCTCTCTTTGCATTCAGTGTAGGGTAGACTGCCAATCAGCAGGTAGACCTGTTGGAGGAATTCCCCCCCCCCTCCTCACAGCAAACACACATACATATCCCAGAATACTTTTCTCCCAAGGCAGATACAATAGAACAATGGAATACAGCCACACCCCAAATGACCCAGCAAAGAGTCCACAATAGTATGAGACAATAATTATATATATATATATATATATATATATATATATATATATATATATATATATATATATATATATATATATATATATATATATATATATATATATATATATATATATATATATATATATATATATATACACACACACATATATATACATATACATACATATACACACACACACATTCCAGTGTTCCAGTGTGATTGTACATCAGGTCCGATTAGTACAGATCAGACTGGGGTTCTCTGTCTCCCTGTGCCCCTAATAGACACAGGGTAACTTACACATAGGAGGGGCTGGGGAAGCTGGACAAGGAGTTTCCAGAGCTCTCCAAGAGAAGCTGGGTTCCACAAGCCCCTCGCCCAAAGTGACTCCCATCACACTTTGTTGGTAATGGCAGCTTCAAGACGCCTCCTGTATGGAGAAACTAGTCACATGAATTGCTCAGGTGTGATTTTGGCCCATTCTTCTACACAGTTTTTAAATCTTGAAGGTTCCATGGGCCTCTTCTATGAACTTTGATCTTTAGATCTTTCCATAGCTTTTCTATTGGATTCAAGTCAGGTGATTGGCTGTGCCATTCTAGCAGCTTTATTTTCTTTATTTGCAACCAATTGAGAACTTCCTTGGCTTTGTGTTTGGGATCATTGTCTTGCTGAAATGTTCACCCTCATTTAATATTTCACCATCCTGGTAGATGGCAGCAGATTTTTATCAAGACTGTGTTGGTAGGTTTTTCCATTCATCCTTCCTTCAATGACACAAAGTTTGCCAGTACCATATGCTGAAAAACAGCCCCACATCATGATGTTCCCACCTCCAAACATGTGGGGGTGTTTTTGGGGTGATGTGTAGTGCCATTTGACCTCCAAACATGGTGTGTATTATGACATCCAAACAGTTCAATTTTGGTCTCATCTGACTAGACTATATTCTTTGAGTATTTCACAGGTGTGTGGTGCAGCAAACTTTAAAAGAGCTTCAACATGCTTTTTCTTTAGCAATAGAGAATTGCGTGGTGAGCGTGCATACAGGCCAGGGCGGTTGAGTGCATTAAAGAGGAGTTCCCACTAAAAAAAAAAAAATTAAAAGTCAGCAGCTACAAATACTGCAGCTGCTGACTTTTAATAACCAGACACTTACCTGTCCCAGGGTCCAGCGAAGCCCCGCTCGTCTCCCCCTCCGTTCGGCGGCGCCAGCATTGCAACTGTGGCCGCTCGGCTGTGGCTTCACAGCCAGGCACTCACTGCACATGCGCGAGTGGCGCCACGTGCCGTGATTCGCTATGCAATCATATGGGACCTGTCACGTGTCCCATATGATTGACAAGAGGGAGGGGACAAAGCTGAGCCCTTCCTGCGCTGAGGGGAAGTGATGTCACCAGCCCAGGCACTGAAGGAGGCAGACTACGAGGGACCCCCTAGCAACAGGCATTTAGAGGTGAGTGTAAAAAAAAAAATAATTTCCAATTTTTTTTTTAGGCACATTTATGCATTTTTTTTTGGGTGGAACACCTTTTTAATTATGTTTTTCTTTGAAACAATTGTACCTGCTAATTCCAGGTCTTTCTGAAGTTCTCCACAAGTGGCCCTTAGCTCTTGGATAACTCTTCTTATAATTCTTTTCACTCCAGTATGTTTTGTAACAATAAGGTTGTGAAGGTCTTAATAGAATGCTTTGCTTTTACCAATGAGATGTTTGTGTGACACCTTGGTAATGAGACCTTTTTATAGGCCATCGGTTGAGACTGAACCAGCCAAAATTAAAGTGTTTCTAAACCCAGGACCCTGCATTCGCTATATCTGGTCTCCCATAGTACACAAAACATGGAAATGCAATTATTTTAGTAAATATAAACTGCTAAATACCTTTTCTCATCAGCAGTATTTAGCAGTCTTGTGACGTCTATCAGTATCTGGTTAAAGCTTGTAGGAGGAGTTTTCATTCTACTCTGACTGTACTATGAGGCTACAGGACCCCTGACCCTCTGGATGATTAGCCCTGTGCTGATCACATGCATCCTCCCAAGAAAGAAAAAACAAAACGCTCTAGCAACACACACCAAAATGAGCATGTGCAGAGTGCCCCCAAGGCTCTGTTCCATCAGGAGATGGATTGGAGACTGTGGAAGAAGGGGAGAATCAAACAAGACAGAACCAAACATCCTTTTTACACACTGAGCAGGCTTAACCTCTTAGGTTCCACAGTGAGTATAACAAGCATGCTTTACTGCATATACAGACTAATTTTACAGTTGTGGGTTTAGTAACACTTTAATTTGCACTGACAAGGGGCAGGATTGCTTTCTAATTAGTAAAAGATTTTAGCTGGTGTCTTGGCTTTTCATGCCTTTTTGCATCTCCCTTTCTTCATGTGTTCAATACTTTTTCCCTATGTCATTCCATTTTACTACACATAACTTAATTTCTGGACTTATTTGTTATGGTTTCTTTGTATGTATGGATTGCATGTGGTGTCAATAGCACCTTTAGAAATATATTTATTTAGAAAAATGGTGACGTGTTCGATAATTATTTTACCCACTGTATATATTGTGACAGAGTAAAGCTCTGTCACTGTAAGAACATAGGAAAATATAACAGGATTTGCACTTAGGGTTAATGCGAGGTTCAGAACTATCATTTCTGAGTGGAGAAAGTTATGTTGTTGGCTTTCTCCAGATTCTGTAGTTCTAGATCGGAACAGTCAATCCTGTGTCCGGATTTTGCTAGACACCTGTAACCTGACTGACTACACAGGTGTGCAGGATCATTATATACTCAGGTCTGAGAATAGCTCAGAGCTCCCAGTTTGGAGACAGCTTCGAGTTTGGTGACCGCTCTCAGTGTGGGAGACGGAAGGTCTCACCTGGAGTAAGAGGGCCCAGCCAGAAGACAAAAGACAGAAAAGACAGAGGGTCTCATCGAGGGGTCAGAGGAGCCAGCAGGTCTCAGTTCCAGGAGTCTGGTTGGCTCCTATCAGCGGTGTCAGGAGAACCCCAATGCATTGGTCAGAGGTGGGCTGTGCAGCATGGCACTGCGGCTAAACGCTAGAGAACCAAGTGTTTTAGGAAAGCTAGACAAGTAAGAGGAGCAGCAGTGCTGCCAGCAAATGAGCCAGGTGGCTCAGTATTTTCATTTGTGCACATTGTTTGGAAGAAATCCCTGTGTGGTTAACTGCTGTAAGTGTGAACGCTTCTGTTTATTGAATAAAAGTGGGCTGCCATACCCTACAATACAGTTTTGGACTGGCACAACTCATTGTAAGTGCCCCTACTGCTTGAGTTTAAAGTGATTGTAAAGTCTCATTTTTTCTATAAAAATAACAAACATGTTATACTTACCTGCCCTGTTGTAGTGGAATTGCACAGGGCAGCCTCAATTCTCCTCTTCTCGAGTCCCTCTTCTGTGCTCCTGGCCCCTCCCTCCTGTCGAGTGCCGCCACAGCAAGTAGCTTGCTATGGGAGCACCCGAGCGGAGTCACAGCTCCCTGTGTTCATTCAGACATGAGGCCGTGGCCTGGCCCTGCTCCCTCTCTCTTCTGATTGGCTGACTGACTTTGACAGCAGCAGGAGCCAATGGCGGCGCTGTTGTGTCTCAGCCAATGAGGAGGGAGAGTTTCGGATGGCTGAGACACTCGTGGACATCGGTGGATAGAGATGGGGCTCAGGTAAGTATTAGGGGGGCTGCACACAGAAGGCTTTTTATCTTAACCACTTAAGGACCAAGCCTCTTTCTGAGATTTGGTGTTTACAAGTTGAAAACATGTTTTTTTGCTAGAAAATTACTTAGAACCCCCAAACATTATATAAATGTATATATATTTTTCTAACATCCTAGAGAATAAAATGGCGGTTGTTGCAATACTTTCTGTCATACCGTATCTGCGCAGCAGTCTTATAAGCGCACTTTTTTTGGAAAAAAAATACACTTTTTTGAATTAAAAAATAAGACAACAGTAAAAAAGATGTTACGCCGAGTAAACTGATATCCAATATGTCACGCATCAAAACTGCGCCCGCTCGTGGAATGGCGACAAACTTTTACCCTTAAAAATCTCCATAGGCAGGTTGCATGTTTTCAGTTACAGAGGAGGTCTATGGCTAGAATTATTGCTCTCGCTTCACCGATCGTTTCAATACCTCACATGTTTGGTTTGGCTCGGCGGGACGGGGCGCGTTTGATAATTTATTATTATTTTTTTTCTTATTTATTTTACCTTTTATCTTTACACTGTTCTTTAAAAAAAAAAAAATGTGTCACTTTTATTCCTATTACAAGGAATGTAAACATCCCTTGTAATAGAAAAAAAGCATGACAGGTCCTCTTAAATATGAGATCTGGGGTCAAAAAGACCTCAGATCTCATATTTACACTAAAATGCAAAAAATAAAATAAAAAAATTAACCACTTCAGCCCCGGAAGATTTAGCTGCTCAATGACCAGGCCACGTGCGACGCTGTACCCAAACAAAATTGACGTCCTTTTTTCCCACAAATAGAGCTTTCTTTTGGTGGTATTTGATCGCCTCTGCGTTTTTTTTCTGCGCTATAAACAAAAAAAGAACGACGATTTTGAAAAAAAAAAAAAACACAATATCTTTTACTTTTTGCTATAATAAATATCCCACATTTTTTATAAAAAACAAAAAAAACAAAAAAAAAAAAACAAAACACATTTTTACCTCAGTTTAGGCTGATATGTATTCTTCTACATATTTTTGGTAAAAAAAAATTGCAAGCAGCGTATATTGATTGGTTTGCGCAAAAGTTATAGCGTCTACAAAATAGGGAATAGATTTATGGCATTTTTATTATTATTTTTTTTACTAGTAATGGCAGCGATCTGCGATTTTTATCGGGACTGCGATATTGCGGCGGACATATCAGACACTTTTGACACATTTTTGGGACCATTGACAATTATACAAAGATCAGTGCTATAAAAATGCACTGATTACTGTATAAATGTCACTGGCAGGGAAGGGGTTAACACTAGGGGGCGATCAAGGGGTTAACTGTGTTCCCTAGGTGTGTTCTAACTGTAGGGGGGATGGGACTGTCTAGGAGAAGAGAGCTATCGGTGTTCATACATCGTATGAACACACGATTTGTCCCCACTCCCCTGAGAGAATCGGGATCACGGTTCTCGCTCTGTCGCGAGCGATCGCGAGAGCCCGACGGTCATCGCGCCCTCCGGGCACATGCGACCCCAGTGGCCAGAAGGCGAAGCGAGGTAAGGTAACTTTGTTTCGCCCAGCCGTGCCATTCTGCCGCAGTAAAACTGCGGCGGCTGGTCGGCAAGTAGTTAAATGTTATTTAAAGGAAAAAAAAAAATGTCCCTTTAAGAGCTATGGGCGGAAGTGATGTTTTGACGTCACTTCTGCCCTGCAATGGTATGGAGATAGGTGGGGGCCATCTTCCCCTCACACATCTCCATACCAAGCCAGGGAGCAGACCCAAACGCGTCCGCCGCAACCGACGTCTCCAATAAGCGGCGGAAGGGGCGGGTCCCTCTCCCGCCGCCAATAAAAGTGATCTTGCGGCGAATCCGCCACAGAGACCACTTTTATCGGAAACCAGTCCACTCACTGAAGAAGAGGATACCGGGGTTATGGCAGCTAGCTGCTGCCATTACAACGATATCCCTCTTCAAACTGCCAACGTATATCGGCGTGAGCCGGACCAGAAGTGGTTAATGCATAGAATGCATTAAGATAAAAAAACCTTCTGATTTTACAACCCTTTTAATCACCCCAATCTTGCAAGATATACTAGACTCTGAAAAAGAAGGTACTCCTTCGAAACGCATCAACCAGCAGTGGCCCTGATGTCCTCTCCTTTGCCATCTGGAGACTGTCGGTTTCAGGACTGATCGCCACGATTAGGTGGCTTTTACAAGCAAATTTCTCCATGTGTGTGAGTAGTTTTAATTTGTTTAATAAATAAATACATCAATAAATTTTCTTGGGATAATGCACAAGGCCGGTGCGTCCTCTTTACCTTCCTCTTTCTGTGACACTTTTGTTTTATGTGTGCTGCTAATTCAGAGGAAAGCTCTCTTCCTATAATAGCCAACTGCTGAAGCCAGCCATCAAAACAGATAATGGAATTGTCCTTGGTGTTCCCCGTCTGCGTTTTGTCCTCCCTGTTGAACTGAATGCGGCAGACTGATTTGCCTTGACATAACATGAATAATATGTGTTTGAAACAAGTCCTGAATTACAACCTCACCAAAAGATTGCCATCAATGAAAGTTCTAGGTAAGAGTGGGTGATTACTTACACACATTACAGTTTTTTTTTTACCAGACAACGCATAAAGCCCAATTTGCTTATTACTTAGTGAATAAAAAAAAAGCAAAAGTTAAATAATACCTTTTAATTCAGGATAATGCCAAGGATATTTTACTGCATATAAAAGGTTTAGCAGCTAATGACTAGGTATTTATATATATATATTTACAAAAGCAGTACATTACCTTTGGAGAACAGGCTGTACACTTATCAAATGCGAGGCTGACTGGCAAAACATTGTCAAACCTTGACAAGAATCCTCTAATCTGATAAAAAAAAAAAAGAATTGTATTAAAAATTAAAATAAAAAAAAATTAACTGGGTTAATGTTTATATTTTACAATCATGCAGAATCTGGTCAAAGTAAATGATTTCACAGTGCCACCATGTGTACAAAGACAAGAATGCTTTTCTGAGAATGTTCTTAGCGTTTCATTATGTATGGTACAGTATTAGGTATGTGCTTTGAGAGTTTTCACTTTGCTGACATGGTGGTGAAAAATCAAAAGACATTTCAGGAAAACTTAAGGTGAGTTTTGGTGGGTTTTAAAAGGTGCAATATGTTTTAACTGGCTCCTGTGGGTTTGGGAAACACCTTTCAACTATCCTGTACATGAATTTGGGCTAAAATACAGCCCCTCGTTAGCTGAGACTCTGACATTGGATATTGTAATGATTGACCCATCTGTTTGTGGCGTATTGTAATGGTTGCCCATTTGTTATCCATGTGTCGTCAAAATTTTCATATTTTTGTTGCCTACTTATTATCAAATAAGGTCTGTTTGTTAATGGGACCCTATTGCTATAACTTAATTCCCCATAACTAACAAATCACACTACTATTATCCCCATGATTTTCTGTGACATACTACATGTCCTGCTAATAACCCCTTTAATTCATCACAGCAAGCTACTCAGCAATTGGTTGCTAGGGGTGGTTGGGGAGCATCACAGAGCTTGCAAGACAATATAGAAATTATTTCTTAAAGGCAGTCCTTTTTCTTAAGAAAATTTAATGCGAGCAGCAGCATATGGCAAAATTTGTGGAGAATTTGAATAAAATTTTGGCAAAGACAAATGGGTAATTTTGCAGTTAGATTAGGAAATCTCTAAGGTAATACATATATTCTCAAAAAAGAAAAAGTGTTCAGAGTTTTATAGTCAGTATTTTCTCACATATGGTGAAAATCCATTACCTGGTGTGGTACTAAACCCAAAGAGGTTGGAGGCTCATTCATTCTATCGTCACTGCTACTTGCCATTGCATAGCCTCTGTAATAAGAAACAAAAAGAAAAAAAAAACCTCTGTTCATTTCTGAAAAATATTTCTTTGAAGCATATCACACACAAAACAGACCTTTAAGATCAATGCTTGAAGAGTAATTCCACTTTTGCTGAGAAAAAAACAAAAACATTCCCCTCTGGGTGATCTATGTACATTGCAAGGATTATAACAAACTTTTTTGTAGATTCCTACCTTTTGTTATTCTGAAGAAATAGCGGTTTGTCTGTGTCCGTATGAATCTAATTGGGAGTGATTTTATAATTATCAATCAGCTGCTGCACTTACAGGGCCCTAATGAGGAAATTAGCAGGGTCTGCATCCCTTTAGATGTACTTTCTCTTTGCGAGTATCTCAGCAAAAATGACATTTTTGTTGCAAGGGATGTCTAAAATCTGACGTGTAACTTGGTGCAGACTTTGGAGATAATCTGTAAGCCAATCAGACAAGCAGGAAATGGCATTGAGAGGTGGCGGTGGTGTGGGGGGGGGGTGCTCTAGCAAAGCCAATTCTCAATGCATTCTTACTAATATGTCTTTGTCACTTCCCCATCATGCTGAAGCTTAACCAATCACTTCACAACTCCTTTATATTCATATAGGACAGTGAGACTGTCCATTATAGTGAAGGAACTATGGGTATGTGTGGTGGCAGAAGAGAGTGAGCAAGCTTTGACATTGCCAGGCAGTTTCTGAGTTTTGCCTCTCAGAATGGCCCAAAGTTTGGCTATGACAGGAGAGTTTAGGAAGCTGCTCCAAGTATGTGAAGACATCATCCAGGGGCTTGCACTTTATACCTGCAGCACTTTGCCCCATTAGCTCATTTCACTGTAACAAAAAAGGAACTATTGTCAGCCCAGGACCTGACAAGCTAAAACATTCTGTCTCTTTCCCTTCCTCTCTACTATAACATGCTGACTGATTACACAGCTTAACTTGTAGTGTTTTTTACACTGCCAGCGCGCTGCATTAGCAGTAAAGCGCCGCTAGTTTTAGCGGCGCTTTTCAGCCACTAGCGGGGGCACTTTTAAGCCCACTAGCGGCCAAAGAAAGGGTTAAATGCACCCGAAAAACCACTTCAGCAGCAGCACCCATTGATTTCAATGGGCAGGTACGGTGGAGGAGCGGTGTATACACCGCTCCAAAGATGTTGCTTGCAGAACTTTTTCTAACGTCCTGCAAGCGCACCGCTCCTGTGTGAAAGCACTCGTGCTTTTACACTGGGGCTGCAGGGCAGGCGTTTTTCAGGCGCTATTTTTAGTCCTTTAGCTCCTGAAAAACACCTCCACTGTGAAAGGGGTCTTACCTTCTTGTGGTATATTTAAGTAGAGCCTTCTTTTTGATAAAAGCTGATGAGCTAGGATATACTAGAAGGAGAGGTCACATACAGGTCTCATAAGCAATAGGGCCACATTGAACAGAGTTGCTAATATTCAGCTTATATTATGCTATGGAGTTCCTCCCATGCTGTATGACCATCAATATGTTTATATCACAATGCCAGGCCATGCTGACAAGCAAAGTTTCATCAATGAACATCAAACTTTGCCCATTCCTTCCTGCCTCTGACAAATTCTTATTATCCTTTCCCTTTGATCACTGGCACTGTGTGGGAGGCATGAGGGCAGTGGGATAGTTTTGTATTCACCAGGAGGTGCCAGAGCTTCTACCCTTATAATGGCCCTATTCAGGTGTAATGAACATTTTAGCTTGAAACCACGTTCACCATAGGTAATCCTAGTATGGATGATTACATGTGAAAGACTCAGTCAATTCTGCTCCTCGGACATGCCCCCAGATACGTTTCGCCCCACCCACCAGGTGATTTTGTTTAAGTCCCGGTGGGTGGAGCGAAATATGTCAGAGGGCATGGCCCGAGGAGCAGCATTGACTGAGGCTTTTACATGTATACTTTTATACTAGCTATGGTTAGCGGCAGTTCATTGCTCATGTCCATTGCTCACTGGATAAGTTTTTCGTACACTAGAATCCCTACTATACTGAGCGCAATGGGGCCTTACACCTCCAAATACTTACCTTATTATACCTTATTATTTAGGCATAATGGCAGGGTGTTGGATGTTGCAGGTACTCGTTTTGTCAGCATGATGTTTAACAAGTCAGTGCATTGCTAGAAAAATGAAGGAAGGTTTGCAACTGCAAAAGTACCTGATCAAAAGCTTGATCCAATATTACAATATAGTAATGGATGAGTCTGGGATTTGGGACCAACTGAAATTTAACCCAGATTTCCAGAATTTTAATTTAAATAACATTTTTATTTAATTTGTGCTATTTAAATTTTGGTGCTGATCCGTGATGACCTGCACATTATCAAAGCCCCTTGTATGCAATCTCAAAACAGTCAGTAAGGCATGGGAGCTGACTACCAAAGCCGCTCATTATAAGAGGGGAAGCTGAAAGCAGCCATAGTGTCATAATGCTGGTGAGAGGATAAGGAGAAATGATTCAATAGTTAAAAATTAGTGTTGCTTATTTAGTGAACTGTGCTTGGGTTTTGTATATTGCAGTAATGGATGTACACTCCTGTTTGTGCTCCCACCTGTGTTCAGGTTTAAAGCAATGACAGTGCCTTAAAAAAGTATTCATACCCCTTAAAATTTTCCACATTTTGTCAACCAAATACATAAATGTATTTCACTGGGATTTCATGTGATAAGGGTCTTTTATTTTCTCTTTTTCATTTTTTTTTTGTTATAATTTGACTTGCACTGTACTGAGTTTTTCTAGATGAAGCCTGTTCTAATTTGTTGCTTTCCATTATTTTTAATTGTTGTATTGCTGTTTATGTAAACACATTGCAAATGAAGGGCAAACATGAGACATGCATTTTTTAATGGGCTAATGCCAAAAACTACCTTGTAAAAATAAAACATTATATGGCAAGTTTATTTTTCAATGTTCTGCTTGGCCAAGTTTTGCCCCCTATTAAAAAAGAAGTATGGGTTTGGGGTTGTTTCCCCCATCATACTTACCTAGGAGGATGCAGCACTGTCCCCTGGCGCCCCTACACTGAGTACCGAGCGATTGAGCATCGCAGATGGCTAAGTTCTCACAGCTCCCTGAGCAGAGAGCTGCTGTCAATCAGCATCTCTCCCCTCTGCTCCTCCACACTCACTGGAGCGCTGAGCTGTGGAGGGGTGGGGAGCGGCAGCCTGAGGCTCTCAGCGGCTTGCTGGGAGGCTGAGATGGGTGTCAGTCCAGGCACCTGGCAGATCCAGACTTCCATTGTCGGGATGACGCGGTGCCTGGACGGATTCAGCCCACTCTCTGCTAAAAACTGGTCACAGGAGTGCAAAATTGCACTCCTGTGACCCAAAGGAGAAGCCCAGCCAAACGAGCTTAGGCTGGATTTATTAAACCCTGTTTTTAACCAACATGTTATACTTACCTCCACTGTGCAGTTGGTTTTGCACAGAGTGGCCCTGATCCTCCTCTTCTGGGGTCCCTCAATGGCGCTGGGAGCTCCTCCTCTTCTCGAGTGCCCTGCCAGAGAAGTGCTTTCCTTCGGGACACCCATGCGGGCTCGCTCCCATATCCTACTTCTCTGTCTATTGAAAGAAAAAGCCGGACTCGGCCCCGCGTCATTGGATTTGGATGACAGCAGCGGGAGCTAATAGCTGTGCTGCTATCAATCTATCCAATCAGGACACGAGACACCAGCCATAGCTGGTGTGCTCGTCCCCGGGGCAAGAAAGACAGGGCTCAGGTGAGTAAAAGGGTCTGGGGGGCTGCAGCATGAGAGAAGGTTTTTCCCCGTAATGCATAGAATGCATTAAGGTGAAAAACCACAAGGGTTTACAACCCCTTTAATGAATACTTGAGCACAGTGCTTTATGAACCAGATGAGTAACAAGGATAATGAGGAGTCGTGGAGATATGTCAAACAAGTTCCAGCTGACAACTCGCTGTTTGACGTATCACATTGCCGTGTGATTAATGGATGAGCTGTCTTAAAGCCAAACCATGGTCAGATTTGTTTTTGTTTTGCACAGAGTGGGGAAGGAACATAAGATCTCTACATTCTGTTCCTGACTGAGGGACATTCCTCCCGAGCTTCTTGTTAGTACAGAAAGTAAAAAGAAATCTCTCCAACCTGGAATGTCACAGTAGTGGTCAACCTAGTTACTGTGGGGGGGTTCAAGTTCAGTCAAGTCTAGAGGGCCGCACAAAATTTATAAGTATTTCAAAATTTGCTATTTATTAAGATAGAATAAATCATATATTACAATAAAAGGGTTCTATCCTTATTTTCAACAAACTAGTGTTTTTTCTAGAATGCTGTTCTAAAAAAATAAATAAATAAGAAGGCATTAGCTACTCCTCTGATTGGAAATCTGGCAAAGCAGTGTGTACAGCACGCTTTAAAAAAAAAAAAAAAAGCCTTTGTAAAAATCTTTTGGCAAGCTTTGGAGAGCTTTGCTGAAGCCTTTAAACAAGCAGCACGAGAATGGTAAACACAACCTTAATGGGAGTACTGTCACTTTAAACATGCAGCAGCATGCTTCAGAAAGCTTTAAGGAGTGCTGAATCTTACTGAATGCTGCTTGTAGTTTCCGGATAAGTTCACCTTTTTAAAAAAATAAATAAATAAAATGCACATCATTTTGCAAGTAAAAAAAATGTGCATGTATTATTTTTTTTACTAGGAGCCTAGAAAGCATTGCACCTGTGATCAGCAGATCATGGGAGCCATGCAGGACTCCTGCAGACATGTCAGTGTATCTGTCTGCTCGTACCTCCTACGGGCAAGCGGATACTCACTGACAAGAAGAATCAATGGACTACCAGAGAGCTCAACAGCACCCTGGTAGTTCATTGAGAACTACAAGCCAACATTGTCAAGTACTTGTGGTTTTCCATTCATAGAACTTGAATTTTTTTTTTTTTTTTTAAAGTGACAGCAAGCAGGGAATTTTTTCCCCCCACTCGCTGTCACTATTTAAAAAAAAAAAAAAAGTAGATGCAGCGAGACTGGGAGACGCTGCAGGAGTGGGAACATGTTACATGTTCCACCCTAAAAATGCGTGGAACATGTAACATGTTCCCAAAGGTAAAGTTATCCTTTAAAGTGACAGTCAGCATTACTATTAGGAGTTGTGCTTAAACTGCTCCAAACAGGACATGAGCAGTACTTTAAAGGCTTCAAGAAAGCGGTTTAAAACTTGCTGAAAGCTTTGCAAATGCTTTCCAAAAGCTTTCTGTACATACTGATCACAAAAGCTGAAGCCCATGTGAACAAGGCCAACTCAGACCACTTCACTGCATCTCTGGTAACATTTGAGAATACTGCACATTGCTCCACAGTATCTGCGGTTTAGTTACATAGGTCAGTGAAGGTTTTCCTGAATGCACCTAAGCGAATATTTTCCTTTATGCGGTTTTTGCTTCTTTTGAATCTAATGCCTGTGCACACAGGCCTACAATTGAATTTTTCTAAAGCATTTGAAAGGGTCTTGCACACATAATTTGAAGTTTAAGTTCAATGTTACAGAAATGTATAGACTGTTTTCAGTTTGCTTTGTGCTTCATTTTTCTACAGGTACCATGTTCTGTTCAGTGCTTTTTGTCTTTTTTGCTCCATGCTAGGAATGCATGGTACACGAATGGCAGGTGCAAAAAATGCAATGCATTTTGCATGCTTTTGAGGTGCTTTTTCCACAATAACCTTGTAAAAACAAACTTAAAGGTGAAGTCCAGCCTAAGCTTTTTAGGCTGGGCTTCCCCTATGGGTCACAGGTGTACAATTCGTTTTGCAATCCTGTGACCCGTTTTCAGTGGAGAGCGGTCTGAAATCTGCTCTCCACTGACATCACTGCAATCAGTCCAGGCACCGCATCATCCCAACTTCCGAAGTCTGGATCCGCCAGCTGCCTGGACTGATGGCAGTCTCAGCCTCTCAGCAAGCCGCTGAGACAGCCGCTCCCCACCCTGCCACAGCTCAGCGCTCTAGTGAGTGTGGAAGAACAGAGCAGGAGAGATACTGACTGACAGGAGCGAGAACCGAGCCATCGGCGGTGTTCGGTGGCTCGGTTCTCAGTGCAGAGACGTCGGTCTGATGCTGCATCTACCTAGGTAAGTACGAATCTAAAAAAAAAAAAAAAAAAAAACCCATACTGCTCTTTTAATTTTTAGGTAACAATCTTTGATCAAAAGCATCAATCACACAGGTAGCTAACTGAAATGCACGGTAGAACTAGTCGAGCATATCACATACACCAATTATCCGCTTTAGCTGAAGGGTTCGTACACTGGAATGTTTACATCAACCCAATGACAGTGTACATTTTAAAGGATAAGTTCTCCTTCATTCTGAAAATAAAATTAGCCCCTACTTCCCACTGGCTTCTTCAAAATAAAGTCTTCATAACAATTTAAGTTTATGTAAACCCTGACTATGAACTTCCCTTACTTACTTTTGGTCTGTGGGATATAACATTGAATGCATTTTGTTGGATCTGTTCAAAAACGCAAAAAATACCGTTTGATCCTGTCAGAAGTTCAAAGCTGTCCTGTGCTCACTTTCTGTGTTATCTTCCAGGAGTCCGATTAGCCCTCCTAGTTATTATCTTGGAATTACCAACAATTAGGGTCTATATTGCAGAGAAGAGGATGGGGAAGGGTTTGAGTAGTTTAGCAGGACAACTAAGGATGGCACTACACAGTTCACAAAAAGCTCCCTTTCATTGGTCGTCAGTGGGGAAATATCTCCTTAGATAGGTGGTCAGCGTAGTGCCGCCCTTACATTAGTGGTCAGTGGAAAAGGGCCCCCTTATATTGGTGTTCAGTGGTAGAAAGGGCCCCTTATACTGGTGTTCGGTTGGAGAAAGGCCCCCTTTATACTGGTGTTCATTGGGAGAAAGCTCCTCCTATACTGGTGTCCAGTGGGAAAAGTGCCCCTTTAGACTTGTTCTCAATGAAGACATGTCTCCTTACATTGAAGATTAGCAGAGTACACCCTTACACCGGTGGTCAGTGGGGGATGGACACTCTTACATTAGTAGTTAGTATAAGTGACAGATCATTCCACTAAGGCTCAGGCTGCTTTCACACTGAGTTGCTTTACAGGCACTATAGCACTAAAAATAGCGCCTGTAAAGCGCCCCTCCTCTCACTCCAGTGTGAAAGCCCGAGTGCTTTCACACTGGAGTGGAGCACTGGCAAGACACTCCAAAAAGTCCTGCAACCAGTATCTTTGAGGCGCTGTAGGAGTGGTTTATACACCGCTCCTAAAGGGCACCTGCCCATTGAAATCAAAGGGCAGAGGCACAGAAAAGCCGGCAAAGCGCCGCTGCAGTGCTGCTTTGCCGGCGCTTTCAATCCTTTTTAGCCTGTTAGCGGGGGTTAAAAGCGCCCTGCTAGTGGTAGAAAAGTGCAGTATTAACGGCGGTAAAGCGCCACTAAAAGTAGTGGCGCTTTACCGCCGAGCCCCTTCCCAGTGTGAAAGTGCCCTTACTGCTCAAGTAACGCCTAGCAACCTCTGTAAAATCCCTAGGGCTCCATACAACCCAGGTTGTGAAGGGCTGTTTGAAAACCCTCAAAAATGACAAATTTCTTTTACTGACCAAAGCCAATTTCTGAAATACATATATTGACCTACCCTTCAGGATGCTGCAAGACTGACACCATGAGCTCCACCGCCAAAGCTCCAGCAATCATAGATAACCCAGGCCGGCTGACCGTGCACTGCTGATCAAGAGTACGATCTCTAGTAGACTATGCAAAAATAGAGAAAATAAAAAGATTAGTGTTATTGTACTCACAATTATAGCCTTCAAATGGTGCTAAGCATTTTAGATATGTTGTACGCAATCAAGAAGGACCAAAGCTGGCCATACACTAATAGTAGTGTTCTTGAAACATTTTCTCAATTTTCTAATTGTTAGCGGGTTCAAATACACAATTGCTTTTGATTGTAGCGATGATAAAATTCAAAGGAGCAGGGCGGAATATTTTTCTCGCACAAATTTCGAACAACGTATGTGGTTTTTGTTCAGGAAATACCATTAATTCCACAATAAACTGTTAAATACAAATTAAAATTTGAAGTATTGGCATTATTGAATGTACCGACGAGATATTTCATACCACTGTTCATTACGAAAATATACCAGTGTATGGCCAGCTTAAGTGTGACGTAAAGATATATTTGCTGTTGCGCCTTGCAGGCATCTGTCCAACAATATAGGGGCCATTTATAAAAACACAAAGGCACCTTATTAAAAATAGTTTTCTATTTTATATTATACACAATAAGAAAAAAGCATTTAGAAGAAAGGTAAAAACGTTTAGGGGAAACCTGTTATTGCATGCTGGTGCCTGAAACATTGCTTCATTTTTGTTAAAGGCTACATTAACTTTTTTAGAAAAAAAATAAGATTTTTTCGTTATACTTACCTGTAAAATCCTTTTCTTTGAGTACATCATGGGACACAGAGTTAGGCTAATGTTCATTACCTGCTGGGTTATACTTCATCTCCAGGTGAATGGACACTGGTAGACCAAAGGTCTTCAGACAGGAAGTGATCCCCTATATAACCCCTCCCATATAGGAAGTACTTCAGTTTTGTAGCAAGCACTGAATCCTCCAAAAGAGGGGAGGGAACTCTGTGTCCCATGATGTACTCAAAGAAAATAGGATTTTTATAACAGCTTACCTGTAGAATCCTTTTTTTGGAGTGCATCACGGGACACAGAACCATAGTATTAACTATATGGTATATAGGCACCTTCAGGTGATGGACACTGGCACCCAAGACAGGAAGTTCACTCCCTATATAACCCCTCCTCCTACCAGGAGTATTGCAGTTTTTGTAGCAAAGCAATATACACAAATCCCAAAAGAGGGGCAGGACCTCTGTGTCCCGTGATGTACTCCAAGAAAAGGATTTAACAGGTAAGCTGTTATAAAAATCCTATTTTCTTTATCGTACATCACGGGGCACAGAGCCATAGTATTAACTATATGGGACATCCCATTGCAATGCTATTTGAGGGGAGGGAGGGCAGGGCGCCCACAGACTTGAGGACCTATACTGCTCTCTGCAGCACACTGCGCCTAAAGGTGATAGTCTCATGCCTTTTTACATCCACCTGATAAAACCTGAATGTATGTACTGAAGACCAAGTTGCGGCCTTACAGATCTGAGCCATGGAGGCCTGGTGATGCACTGCCCAAGAAGCACTAACTGCTCTGGTAGAGTGCGCCTTGACTTGAAAAGGTGGAACCTTACCTTTTAAACCATAAGCCTGAAATATAACCTGCCGAATCCACTTAGACATAGTGGATTTCGACGCTGCCCGTCCTTTTCTAGGACCATCTGGCAGCACAAATAAGACATCAGTCTTCCGGATCTGAGCAGTCGTCTCTAAATAGACCTTGACCGCTCTCACCACATCAAGACAATGTAGTGACTTCTCTTCCCTAGAACATGGTTTTGGAAAAAACAATGGTAGGACAATATCTTGGTTCAGGTGAAACCCTGAGACCACTTTAGGCAGAAAGCTTGGATGAGGACGCAACACGACCCTGTACTCATGAATAATCAAATATGGCTCTTCACAAGAAAGAGCAGCCAATTCCGAAACCCTCCTTGCTGAGGCTATAGCAACCAAGAATACCAACTTCCTTGTAAGAAGGACTAAGGTAGTATGCTGTATCGGATTAAAAGGCTGTTTTTGCAACACTGACAAAACTAAGTTCAAGTCCCAAGGGTTCAAAGGTGATCTAACTGGCGGATTAAGCCGCATCACCCCTTGCATAAAAACCCAGACCAAAGAATGCGAAGCAAGTGGTCTTTGAAAGGCCGATAAGGCCAAGACTTGGCCCTTAATAGAACTCAAGGCCAGCTTCATCTCTACCCCTAATTGTAGAAAGGCAAGAATTCTGCCTATGCTATACTTCCAAGGGTGCCAACCCTTGGATTCACAACAGGAAATAGAAGCCCTCCAGACTCTATAATATATGATTCTTGCATTAATCAAGGTAGAGATAACTGACCCTGATAGCCCACGTTTCTTCAGAATATGTTTGTAAGGCAGGATGGAATATTGGCCCCTGTGAGAGTAGGTCTGAATGTAGTGGAAGGGACCATGGATCCCCCACCGCCATCTTTACAATTTCTGCATACCAGGACCTTCTGGGCCATGCTGGGGCTACAAGAATTACTGTCTTTCTTTCTAGTTTGATCCTGCAAAGAAGTCGTGGCAGCAACTGAATAGGGGGGAATGCATAAATCAGTAAGAACTGATCCCACGGGGTCATCAACGCATCTGTTCCGCAAGCGAGTGGATCCCTTGTTCTGAACACAACGTTGACCAACTTCATATTAAACCTGGACGCCACAAGTTCTACGTCCGGAGTCCCCCATTTTTGGCAAAAAATGTTGGGGTGAAGGGACCATTCCCCCGGGAGAATCCGCTGGCGGCTCAAGTAGTCCGCCTGCCAATTCTCTACTCCTGGAATGAAAACTGCCGATAGGCACGGAACATTCCTTTCTGCCCAAGTTAGAATATGGTTCACCTCCCTCTGTGCTGCGAGACTCTTGGTGCCCCCTTGGTGATTGATATAAGCCACACCTGTGGCATTGTCGGATTGGATCCTGGCAGGAAAACCCCGTAACCCGAATGTCCAGGCTCTCAGAGCCAGACGCGCTGCCCGAATCTCTAGGATGTTGATGGGCAAAGTTCTTTCGGTTCTTGACCACTGTCCCTGGAAAGTTGTCTTTTCTAGTACTGCTCCCCAACCTGAAAGGCTGGCATCTGTTACCACTTTCCAGATAACTGGTCTGAAGGATTTTCCGTTCAGCAGATTCCGGGTTACCAACCACCAGTTGAGGCTCTGGGACAGCCGCATTGGCAAATCTAGAGCTTGAACCGTTTTGTTCCAAGCAGACAGGATACTGTTTTGCAACAGTCTCGAATGGAACTGGGCATAGGGAACCGCTTCGAATGAAGCCACCATCTTTCCTAATCTTTCCTAACAACCTCATGCAAAGGAGAATGGAGGGATCTCCTTTCAACCTGACCATCTGCACCAGCTCTCTTATGGTGTTGATCTTTGCCTGAGGCAAGAACACCTTTTTCTGGGCTGTGTCTATGATCAGACCCAAGTACTCCAGCCTTTTTAGCGGTTTTAAGGAAGACTTCTCTAGGTTGAGAATCCAACCTAGATATTCCAGGTATTTGGTTGTAATGCGCCTGCTCCAAGCGGACCACCGACTGATCTATTAGCAATAGATTGTCCAGGTACGCCAAGACTGTTATGCCCTGCGCCCTTAGTCTGGCTAGAGGTGGAGCCAGAAACTTTGTAAATACCCAGGGTGCTGTAGCCAGCCCAAAGGGCAAGGCTACAAACTCAAAATGATGCTGTTCTACCTTGAACCGCAGAAACCTTTGGTGAGCGGGAAATATAGGAGCATGCAGGTATGCATCCCTGATATCGATAGACGCCAGAAGTTCTCCTCCTTGTAGGTTAGAAACCACCGACCTGATTGACTATGCGAAAAGAGCGGACCTTCAGGAATTGATTTAGATTTCTCAGATCTAGAACGAGTCTGACATCTCCATTTGGTTTTGGTACCGTGAAGAGGTTTGAATAGAACCCCAAACGTTGCTCTTCTGTGGGGATCTGCATGATCACCCCCTGAGCCAGTAATCGGTCTAATGCCGAAACAGAAATTGTCTTTTCCCTGGATCTTTGGGAACGTTTGACCTCAGAAAATGAGGCGGAAACTACCGAAACTCCAGTTTGTACCCTAGAGCTAACGTGGAGATGACCCATCAGTCCTGAATTTCCTCCTGCCAGACTTCTGAGAACTGTAGAAGTCTTCCCCCCCACCCTGGCGAGCGGGGGTGCCCCTTCATAATGAGGCTTTAAAATTCTGTTTTGCAGGTTTCCGCCCCCAAGACTTCTTTTGTGCCTGTGCCTGGGCCTGACCCTGAGGTTTTCCTCTAAACTCTGACGGTGGAGGCCGTCAGGACTGCCTAGAGGCAGATGCCCCTGGCGCTGGAGAAAGAGCCAGCTTAAATGAAGGGCGTTTATTCCTTCTTTTGACTGGCAAAAGAGTACTTTTCCCACTTGAAATCTTTTGGATGCATTTGTCCAAATCATCCCTAAATAGCCGATCCCCATGAAAAGGACAACCAGTCAGGAGCCTTTTACATGGTACTTCGGCTGACCAAGTTTTAAACCACAGGATGCTATGCATGTGTACTAGCACAAGCGCAAGGCGAGACGCCTGGTGAATAAAATCTTTAATGGCATCTATAGCAAAACATAATGCTCTTGGCAGTTCGGCCAAATCCCAGGCTTGTTGTACAGGAACCTCCTTAAGGGCCTGTCTAAACTGGTCCTTTAGGGATTGACAGATGCCTATTGCAGCGACTGCAAGCCGAGTAACTGCACCTGCCAAAGAAAAAGAGGCTTTTAACAGGAATTCCAACCTTTTATCTATTGGATCCTTAAGCATTTGAGCATTGTCTACTGGACAAGTTAGACTCTTATTCACACTGGATATAGCAGCGTCAACTGCTGGTACATTCCATCTTTTGGTGAATTTCTCCTCCATGGGATAGAGCATTGCGAATCTCTTCGGAGGTAGAAAATGCTTATCCGGATGATCCCATTCAGCATAAATAAGCTGTTCTAGTAATGCATGGACGGGAAACGCATGCAAAGTCTGCGGAGGTCTTAAGGAACCCAAAGAAGAAGTGGAACTATCAGCTGACTCAGTTAGGGGCAGCTTGAAAGCAGAACGAACCATTTCCGTAAGAGATCGTACCAGCAATTTCTCAGATTGCGAGGCTGAAAAGGGTTCATCCACCATTGTTTCCTCCGAAGAGAGTCAATGGATTGCCTTTCCTCCTGATCCCCTAAGGGTAAAACCTCATCCTCTACCCACTGTTCCCTTGAAAAAAAGGGTCTGAGTTGGGGGAGGGGGATCTATCATGCTTCCTATTCTTTTGGATGGAGGATGCGATTAAAGCCGCTAGTCTTTCCTCTAGCCCTAACAGGGTGGAAGAAAATGCATCTTCAGTCACGTATACAGGGGCTGAGATGTTAGAAGCAGCTGCAACACCCACAGGTTCCAATGACTCACCTTGGCTAGCCACTTCTGGTATTTCAGGAGAAGATAACAGTGTGGAGACATGACTAAAATCCTCAGCGCCCGGGGATGATGTTTTAAGAACCTTTTTTGAGGTGTTTGCACTGACCTTTTTGGGAGGCATAGTCCTAAGCACAAAAGCAGAGGCACTAAGTAAATGCACTACTTGCTGAACTATAGTCTAGCAATAGAATGCCGCTAATAAACGTTCAGCCTGGTGCTGAGTAAAATGTGTTTTCCTCAATTTGGGAATGCCTGCATGCAGCGCCTTACATGCCCCCACTTGCTCCTGTGTCCTGTGTGATTAACAGCCGTACTCTCCAGCTGCTAGCTGAGGAGAGTCTGCTTTCTGGGCTTGGCTTCCCCCACGCTTCCGCCGTGTGTCCTCGTGGACGCTACGTCCAGCACACAGTGCTGCGCCTAGGCCACGCCCCTTCCCTTCGTCACCCACCCTCCCTCCTGTTTAAAATTCAAGGAGCGCACACGCGGGTGGCATTTGGGACTGCCAATGGCAGACCCAGCAGGAGGGAAGGGAGGAGAGGCCGGCCTTAAGGTCTTTACATGACCTGTGTGAGGGAGTATAGAGCAAGGGGGAGCAGCCGCACCCCTTGCCGGAGGGGGTAGTTGTAGGGGGGAGTACAGACTATTGTTGTACCTCCCAGCCCCCTAGTCCCCCCAGTCGGGAGAAATGCATTATTTGGCAACCTTTTGCCTGAATGAGGAATCCCCCCTGAGAAATGCTGCTGGTCGAGCCCACACACATGCTATCACCTTTGACACTAAGCTGAACTAAGAGACAACTTACTAAGGTATGTGCATTTACTCCCTCTAGTGGAGACTTTAAGGCATGACAACAATTTACCCAAGGAAGAAAAACCATAGGTGGACTTTTTACAGTTCCTAGGCTTCTTCCCTTACCTTATCCTCCCCGCAGGATACTGCTGATGACAGACAGGTCCAAACTTCACCCATCAAGGCGGGCTACATTTAGCAAACATTCAATGACCGGGTCCCTTTTTATCGGGGTTCCACTCCCTTGGACCTGTAAAGCACCCCGCCAGGAAAAACTTTAGGTAATGTGAGCATGACCAAAGCACTGGGTCCCGGGGTTCAGCCCTCCAAGGAAAGGCGTTACAGGCAAAACCTTGCTTTTCTTATACCATCCACCTTGGCCTCAGTGGCACTTTGAATGGATCAGGTCAGTGAAGGCTGTTTAAATCCAATAGGAATCCCTCCAGCGGAGCTCTTCAGAGCACATTTACACACGTGACCAACACCTTACACACTGGCGAAAAAAACTGAGGTACTCCTGGTAGGAGGAGGGGTTATATAGGGAGTGAACTTCCTGTCTTGAGTGTGCCAGTGTCCATCACATGAAGGTGCCTATATACCATATAGTTAATACTATGGCTCTGTGTCCTGTGATGTACGATAAAGAAAAGGATTTTACAGGTAAGTATGACGAAAAAAAAAATAAATTTCTTTTTCATACATCATGGGACGCAGAGTTAGGCTAATATTCATCATCAGCTGGGACATCCCAGAGCAATAGCCTTGAGGGGAGGGAGACACCCTGCCAAACAATAGCCATCAGACCTTACACGGCAGCCCGCAGTACACTGTGGCCGAAAGCTGAATCCTCGGCTGCTCGAACATCCACTTGATAACATTTTGTGAATGTATGCACTGAAGACCAGGTAGCCTTACAAATCTGAGCCACAGATACCTGATGGCGAAAAGCCCAAGAGGTTCCTACACCCCTGGTTAAATGAGCTCTCACCCTAAAGGGAGGAGCTTTACGTTTCAGACCATAGGCCTAAATGACCAGCTGGCGGACCCAATTGGCAATGGAAGCTTTGGAAGCTGCCTGGTCCTTTTGGTAAAACAAAAAAGAGTCTGATCCTCGGATCTCTGCAGATCTAGACAAATAAACCTTGACTGCCCAGACAACGTCCAAAGAATGCAGTGTCTCTCTTCCAGCGAACGAGGCTGAGAGAAAAAAGAAGGCAAAATAATGTCCTGATTTAAATGAAAGGTCAACACCACTTTTTGAAAAAAGGATGGAACAGGTCGTAACATGACCCTATCGTGGTGAAGGATCGAGTATGGTTCCGAAAGGGCCGTCAACTCCGACACCCTTCTAGGCGAGGTGATGGTCATCAGGAAGGCTAGCTTGCGTGATAGCAAGTCTAATAGAATTTCCTTGATAAGCTCAAATGGTTGTTTCTGTAACACAGACAGCACCAAGTTCAAGTCCCAAGGACAGATAGGTGACCTAATGGGGGGAAGCAAGCGAATTGCTCCCTGCATAAAGGTTTGGATCAGTGAATGGGAGGCTAAAGGTCTTTGGAAGAATACTGATAAGGCCAAAAAACTTGACCTCTGATTGTACTGAAAGCCAATTTGATTTCCACAGCTGACTGTAGAAAAGAGAGAATTCTCCAAATCTCGTATTTGAGGATGCCATTTAGACTTTGAGCTGGTCTCAAGGTTGACTTTTCGGTATTTATGATCGAGCCTAAGCTTTCCAAATATCGCACTGTGCATGTTCTCTGTTCTAGAGCCTGTAGTGAGTGATCTCTGAGCAGGAGGTTGTCCAGATACCCGAGCACCAGGAACCCTTGGGCCCCTAAAAGATCCAATACTGATGCTAGGACCTTTGTGAATAGCCAGGGAGCTGTAGCAAGCCCGAAGGGTAGAGCCACAAACTGAAAATGACATTCCTCTACTGCAAATCGCAGGAACCTCTGATGAGGCTGAATGAAAGGTACGTGTAAATACACATCCTTTATATCGAAGTAGGCTAGAAAGTCTCCCATCTGGAGCAAGGCTACTACTGAGCGGACAGACTCTATCCGAAAGGACTGGATCAGTAGACACAGGTTCAGGGATCTTAGGTCCAAAATGGGCCTTGTGTCCCCGTTTGGTTTTTGAACTGTAAATAGGTTTGAGTAAAACCCCACGCCCCTTTCAGCTACAGGAACCTCTACAATCACTCATTGATGTACTAAATTATGTAGTGCCTGAAGCAATACTTTTTTTTGGAGGATCTGTGGGAACGCTGGATCTTAAAAACCTCTGAGAGGGAATCCCCTGCAACTCCAGCTTGTAACCACGGGATATAGTTGAGGTGACCCACTCATCCTGAACTATTATTCTCCAAATGTCCCCAAAGTGCCGCAGCCTTCCCCCTACCCGATGAAGTGGGGGCATCCCCTCAAAAGGAGGGCTTGGTGCTGGGTTTAGAAGAATTTTGGAACCAAGGCTCTTTCTGGCCCTGGCCTTGCGGCTTGCCCGTGGCCCTAGCATCCTGCTGAGACATTTGAGGAAGCAGTCCCTGAGGTTTTAAACGAGGGACACCTGGTGCTTTTCTTCACAGGAAGTAGAGAACTCTTTTCTCCGGAAATCTTTTGGATATATTTGTCCAAATGATCACCAAATAAACGTTCCCCCTGAAAGGGGAAACCTGCCAATAACTTCTTACAAGGAAGCTCGGCTGACAAGTTCTTAAGCCACAAAAGTGTGCACATACGTACAGACAAGAGAGCCAAAACGATAAACCTGCTGTATTAAATCCTTTAAGGCGTCAACAGCAAAACACAGCGCTCAAGGAATACCTGCCTTATTTTCAGGCAGATCATCCTCCTGGTTAGGCCTGTCAGGCCGTCTGACCTGATCCTTTATGGACTGGCAGATACCAATTGCTGCAACAGCTGGCTGAATAGCTGAACTGGCCAAAGAAAAGGAAGCCTTTAGTAATGACTCCAATTTCTTGTCAACAGGGTCTTTTAAGCACTGTGCGTTATCTACCGGACAAGTCAAGTTCTTGTTTAAGGAAGACTGCTGCATCTACGGCTGGCATGCTCCACTTCTTAACAAACTTTTCATCCATGGGATATAAAAAGGGAAAACCTCTTAGGAGGAACAAAAATCCTGTCAGGATATTCCCAATCAGCATACACCGCCTGCAAGTTCCTGGTTCAGAGCCTGCTCCATGTCCCACGGCTGCCTTCTGGAAGCACAGAATGCTTGGCATACACAACTTAAATAAGCTGGCCATGTGCCAGAACGTTCTGTTCATACGTGCGTATGCATGTCCTCGGTCCCGGCGAACGGGCGTGGCCATATTCGCGTATGACGCAAATCTTCGTGCACCCAGATAAACAGCGCATGTGCGGCGAAGCTGTCTGCACAATGGCCGCCAAACAGCTGAGCCCAGCGGCGCTTTTGCAAACGCACGTGCGCCATGGCGAACCAAGGCAAAATGGCGCAATGTTGTGCGCTATTATACAGGTAAAAAAACAGCCAGACACAAGCAAAAAAAAAGGTACGATTTATAAAACACCCACAGCTAGCCTAAAAACTCCCCCATATGGTCACCGCACACAGGTGTCCAGCCTCTAGCTATCTTGACTGTTACAATCACTGGGACACCCCACAATAATAATAAAGAGGCTTCACTTACCCGTCCAGGCGCAGGGCCGCTTGGAAACTAAGAGCTCAATCTTCACCCTTCACAGCGTGTTCCTGTCATTTGAGGACCTTCAAGGACTGGGTACCCTTTTCATGTTCAGGGTCCACTCCCTTGGATGTATACAGCACCCTGCAGGAATGCATTAGCGCTGTAGTGTTCAGGATTCCACTTCGCAGGGTCCAGCGCCTGGAGGCCGCATTACAGGCAAAACCTTGCAGGATCTTGAGGCTTCTTTATGAGGCTCGGGTACCATTTATCTAAGCATATAAAGCCTAAAAAAGATCCGATCAGTCAATCCCTTGATTAATTTAAGAACCCTGTGTGGGACTAGAGAAATGGAGCTCAGAGAGCTCAAACAACCGTGCCATCCACCTTGCAGACACTGGTAAAAAAACTGAAGTACTTCCTGTATGGGGGGGGTTATATAGGGGATCACTTCCTGTCTAAAGACCTTTGGTCTACCAGTGTCCATTCACCTGGAGATGAAGTATAACCCAGCAGGTAATGAATATTAGCCTAACTCTGTGTCCCATGATTTATGAAAAATAAACATTTTTGCAGTAGAAAAATTTGCATGTACTATTTTTTCCTGCAGGAGCCTGGAAAGCATTGCACCTGTAATCAGTGGATCAGGGGTGCAATGTCCAGCTTCTGTCATCTTCAACCCCTTTCATGTTGTTCTTAAACACCTCAATACCCCCTTCAATACTAGGCCATTTTTCAGTTTTCAGTACTGTGATTGTTTGACAATTTCTTGGTCATGCAATAGTGGAGTCAAATTAATTTTAAAGCATTTTTTTTTTAGACAGATAGAGAGGCTCTTAAAGTGGAAGTTAACTTCCATGCATGACTTTTACTGATAGGTAAGCATATAATAAGGATTACCTATAGGAACTGTAAATGTCTCCTAAACGTGAACCGTTTAGGAGATATTTACTGTACATGCAGCCAGTGACATTACTGGCGCATGTGCTCTGTAGAAACGGCCACCCGTGCCGTTTCTTCAGAGGCCTGTGCGGTGACTGGCAGGCCAGTCACAGAGCCGGAGTCCGCAAACCCCGAAGCAAGACGGGTGAAGATTAGAAGCGGCCTCCAGATATGACATGTTTGCGTGGGAGGGCTTCATTTTAAGGTAAGCTTACCATAATGGGCTAGTATGTAGTGCATACTAGCCCATTATGGCTTTACCTTGCAGGGGAAAAAAAAAAAAACCATCCAGCGGTTTACAACTGCTTCAATAACTTCTGCTTTCTACTTTTTACTACAAGGAAAAAAAAACTAAAACATATTAAAAAAAATGCCAGGACAGTATAAACACCCACAAAATGATTAAAACAAGCAACACATCAGCACTAAAGTGATGCAAGACACGACAAAGCATGAAAGGATCTTAAAACAAAAAGAACTTGATAGCCAATTTGTTCAGTTTTGTGCCCGAAAACACTTTCAGCCCTCTTCAGGTTGAGGTGATCTTTGATTCTAAACTACAAAACACAACCTCTTCTGAGAAACAGTGTATACCCCTCGAAACGCGTTAACCCTTGCATTTGGTTGTCTACTTTCGGCATTCAGGTCATCGAGTGGACAAGGATTTGTATTTTAGAATTATTACATGTCTGTGGCCACATGGATTTTGTGAGTATTTTTTTATCAATAAATGATATTTGAGTTGATGTACACGGCTGGTGCACCCCTTGTTTTTTTCTTTGACGTTTACCCCCAACCTGATCCCCAGGTGATCTTTTTTGCTAAATTTTTTTGGAAATGAAGAAACATTTTGGTATTGAGATGGTGAATGTGTGCTTAGCCTTTAAAAGTTGCCCAATGAAGTTGAGAGAAAGTCTTCCATTACCCCAGGTTCACACCTGTGTGGGTTTGTAGGGACATGGCAGCCCATTTAATGCTAGCCGTGCTAGCGTTCCCCACAAAAAAAAGAAAAAAAAAAAGAAAAAGGTGTTTGCACCTTTTTAAAAACACAGCCACAGGAGATCGCATGGTGCTTTTGCATCATGCGATTTGCCTGTGGTACCCAAAAACGCACTGCGGGTTGAGATGCTTGTGGGATGCCATTAGGAATGAATGGCAGCTCCGTGCGTATCCACAGAACAGATTGATTTGGCTGCAACTGAGATGCCTGCATCCACAACCACCCCCTCAGGTGCGGTCAAGTGTGAACCTAGCCTTAGTGGAATAACATTCCCAGAAGGTTAAGGCTAGGTTCACACTTAAACGCACTTGAGCGGTTAGTTGGGGGTGCGGAACCACAGCTGTCCCCACACCCACAACTGCCTGCAGCCAAATCGCACTGCTCTGTAGAGACGAGTGGTGCTGCCACTCATTCTTAATGGCATTGACTAGATTCGCTATACAGCATCCTCAGGAAGCCACCCTTCCTGAGGACACTGGATAGTGAAACTAGATGAGGCTCCATGTACAGTGTCACTTTCGGTTCTGTCTGACGTCATGTCCGGCCAAACTTCCGGTCTAGGGAACGCATACCAGTCTCCTGCTAGCGGAGCGGCAGGGCAGACACATACAGGGTGTTTCCACTGGTGCCATATTTGGGCACTTAAACAAGCGAGTGTGCATATTTTATCTGTTTTTATATTTGTTTTAATAAAAAAACTGCACTATGAGTATCTCCTTTGGCATGTTGTGATTATCCTGGTGCAAGTGTTCCTGCAGGGATGATGGAGAGTAACCATTGGGGATCCACCTTACTATCTTCGTGGACATATTTTAAAGTGCTTATTGACCTTTATTAATTTACAGGTCGCTGGCTAGTTGGTGAGTAAGCAATTTATATGTGGTGGCGGTCTGCACTCTGAAGATTTATATAAAAGGGAGTATGTGTAACGGACTTGCATGGTGTTGGGGACTTTATTAGTTAGGGTTTATTATTTCAAGACTTTTTTTTTTTTTTTTTTTTATGCTTTCACATTTTCACAGAGACTATATGTTTGTGTTGAGTGCCAACCTTGGTTTGGTTGTCACACAGGGTTTATATGTACTCTATCAAAAAAAGCTTTGTGAATAGATACTTTTACTACTGCACAATGTCCCTCACCAGCAGGGAAGAGGTTATACTAGGACACTGCATTAAGCATATTTTCTAGAAAAAATCCACCAACACACTCTTATGACAGAGTGATGGAGGATATAATGTTAGTAAAGGGAAACAACTAAAAGGAAAAAAAAAAGGGGGGCCAAAATGAATGATTAGGTGTTGGTAGCCACAATCTGCCATCACCATTTCCACAGCTCCATACACCTTTGATGTATTGAACTCAAAATGAGGATTATCAGTCCCAAATATATCACCTTGGGAGTACTGGCAGTATTAAATAATACATTTGTATAACCATTCCATTAAAATGATGTGACAAAACTGCGGAAACAACCTGACCTTTATTGTGTGTCTGCAGCCACTATCTCAGGGGATCGCCAGCATCACCATTACTAATACATTATAATAATAAAAACCAAAAAGCGGTCATAAAGTCAAAAATGTTTTCACTTTAAAGCATTCTCTGCATTAAGGTAAAAAAATGTCCCACTACCTATTCCTTACCCACCCCCTCTCTAAATACTTAACAGAGCCCTCTCTTAATCAAGCGATGTGCGTGTCTGCAACAGTGCTGGTCTTTGTTCCTCCTCTCACAGGACAGACTAGGAGCAGAGGGAGACTATGACTCCTGCTACTGTCAGTCAAATCCTTTTAGGAGGTAGTGCAGGGCATGGCTGAGTTGCGCTGTGTGCGCCTATGTACACACACAGTCCAGGTTGGGAGTGCGCCCGCATGTGTGCCACCATAGCAAGCGGCTTGCTATGGTCGCACACGCAAAAGACGAGGAGCACAGAGCGCCGATAGGGGACCCCAGAAGAGGAGGTAAGGGACCACTCTGTGCAATACCATTGCACAGAGAAGGTAAGTAAACATTTATTAAAAAAAAGAAAATAGCCTTTACAACCAATTGAAAGCTCAGTTTAAATCTCAGTTTCCCTAAAAGAGAACTGTAGGAAATAAACTTTGAAAGGACATTGGGTGTTAATTAAACTTGCTCTGTCCTTTAAGAGTTAAGATTCTCTGTAAACTGTTTAAGCTGTGTCATGGTAAAGTTGGCCCAAAACTTCCAGTCCTTGTAATCGTTGCTCCTGGTCCCTGCTATTACAGGTATGGAATTAGTCCCTGCAATGGTACAAATGTGCTTTCTACACAGTTTTCAGAGAGTGGTTAAATTTCCTGGAACTCAGCCACTTCATGTGTACATGTACATATTCTAGTGGCAGCTGCACGTCAATGCTCTGGCCAATGTACTGTTGAGATACACTAACAAACATACGTTAGAATGTGTTATTGTCATGAGCTAATGTGTGTTCCATTAAGGCAGCCAATTCATTTGCCATAAACTGCCCATGCACTAAAAAAAAATTCAGACCTGCAATATTTATTTCAATGCAGCGAACCATAATGTACATGACATTTTACTTTGTTGGGCCTGTCCCAGGCTTGCAGCAGTTGTCTGAGGGAAGCACTGGCAAGGGGAATACAAAGGGACAGAGGGCTGGCACTTACCTCCCTATGCATTCTTCTTGCCAGCACTTACCCCAGAAAATGCTTGAAGATGGCGATAGGGGCAACAAACCAAAGCAGCCACCTCCTTGCTAGCTGCAGTGTTGGGTGGCTGTGGTCCAACGTGGGGTGGCTTGACTGACATCACAGCTAGTGTTATAGGGCACCAAGGGAGATGGGACAAAGTACTACATGTACTTTGTCAAATGGGAAGCTCAATAATATAAAAAAGTGATAATTATTTAACAAAGGCCTGTTGAAATTATATTAACATGTTAAGAATTATATGAAATTGTAGTGATTGTGATAGATCTACTCTAAATAATTGTTCTGCCAGTCTCTACCGAAAACATTTTTAACTATCAATTACTGTGAATTCTAAAAACGGAAAAAAAAAAAAAAAAAAGGTCGAATTTTTACATTTTTGTGATACAATTCTGTACTTTCAGTACAATATTTTCTGCCCTTTTAAACAACTAAGATAATTTTGATAACTCAAAAATTTATTGAACCATAAACAATTGTTTTTAGTTCAATTTAGCCAAAGTTTATTTCACATCCTTCGTTACTCTCCTTTGTCAAATGAGGAAATTCCCCCTCATGCTCCAATAGCAGTTAAGCTGCATTCTTACAAGTTCAGATTTAGAGGCTATTGAAAAATAATGCTAGCAGCCATGGGGTTTGAATGGCCCAGTTCACCTAAAACGGATAAATCACTTCTTGGCAGATACTGAAGAGATAAATCACCAGTAGTTTCCATGTGGTATATAGTTACATAGTAGGTGAGGTTGAAAAAAGACACAAGTCCAACTTGTGTGTGATTTTATGTTAGTATTACATTGTATATCCCCGTATCTTGTGGTCGTTCAGGTTCTTATCTAATAAATATTAATACCTCCTAGATCTTGCTATCATCCACCCAAAACAGACCTTTGGTTATATGTAATATACAACACACGGAAGTGTGCATCTTAAGGGGACAGTAATAGAGTGATTTACCCACAAGCTGCAGCCTACAAGGGTGATGCCCCACATTGTGGATTGATTTATTACATATATGCTGTTTGTCTGTAGTGCACCAGCTAGCAGTGCACTCTAAAATGTGAATGAATTTAATTTAGAGTTTGAATAAACTTGGTTATTTTAAATGGATTACACTATGATGATCTGTAGGTTTTATGTCTGAGTTACCATTGGTGGTATATTAGATTGCTGTATATGGTGACAACCAAGTTGGGTGCTATTCTGGAGAGTCCTGACCGCATCCATGGAGCACCCTTAAAAGGGACAAGTGCATACAACCAATTGTCTATAGTTCAAAGAGGGAGATGAGCGGTTACTGGTGGTGGAATAGGTCACATATGATGTGTGTGCAGCACAAAGGATCAAGCACTTTCAAATGGACTATAACTGAAGCACAGCATATGGACCGTTTTGGATATTTCTATATTTTATTTATTGCTCAAAGCACTTTCAAGTGGATTAAATAAAAAGAGCACATCAAGGGGACTGTTTGCGACTTTGTATATATTTATTGACTGTATATTAGAAACATAAGAGGATTAAATGTTTGATGCATTTTTTTTGGTTTATGAGTTTTCTTATATAAAAGTACAGCACTGGATCACTCTAGGTTGTGATTTTGTAACATTCAGAGTGAGTGAAACACTCATAGATCTTGGCAGAAACACTTCTTTATATTGTATGGTTTTTCCACATACAGTGCCTTGAAAAAGTATTCACACCCCTTGAAATTTTCCACATTTTGTCATGTTACAACCAAAAACATAAATGGATTTTATGTGATAGACCAAGACAAAGTGGCACATAATTGTGAAGTGGAAGGAAAATGATAAATGTTTTTAAGATACTTGTTTGCAATTTTTTTTTTAAAAGTGTGGCGTGCATTTGTATTCAGCCCCATTTACTCTGATACCCCTAACTAAAAGCTAGTGAAACAAATTGCCCTCAGAAGTCACCTAATTAGTAAATAGAGTCCACCTGTGTGTAATTTAATCTCAGTATAAGTACAGCTGTTCTGTGAAGCCCTCAGAGGTTTGTTAGAGAATCTTGGTGAACAAACAGCATCATGAAGGCCATGGAATACCCCAGACAGGTCAGGGATAAAGTTGTGGAGAAGTTTAAAGCAGGGTTAGGTTATAAAAAAATATCCCAAGCTTTGAACATCTCACGGGTGCACTGTTCAAGCCAGCATCCGAAAATGGAAAGAGTACAGCACAAGTAAAAACCCATCAAGACACCTAAACTGACATCCAGCTAAGCAGCCAAAAGGCCCATGGTAACTCTGGAGGAGCTGCAGAGATGCACAGCTCAGGTGGGAGAATCTGTCCACAGGACAACTATTAGTCGTGCATTCCACAAATCTGGCCTTTATGGAAGAGTGCCAAGAAGAAAGCCATTGTTAAATGAAAACCATAAGAAGCCCCATTTGCAAATGAAAATTAAGCGACAGGGTGTTTTTATGGGATTATAGCAGAGCCCAAAATCAGAGAAAAACATACTTTATAGAAAAACCAATAAAGTTTATTCACATAGGATTAAAAAGATCTTTTTAATCCTACATGAATAAATTTTATTGGTTTTATATAAAGTATGTTTTTTTCGGATTTTGGGCACCACTATAATCTCAAAAAAACACCCTGTTACTTCATTCAATATGGATGCGATGCCGGATACTATATTGTCGCCCAATTGCTATTCAAGCTATGTCCCATTTGCAGTTTGCTAGAAGCTATGTGGGGGACACAGCAAACATGTGGAAGAAGGTGCTCTGGTCAGATGAGACCAAAATTGAACTTTTTGGCCTAAAAGCAAAATGCTAGTGTGGTGAAAAACTAACACTGCACATCATCCTGAGCACACCATCTCCACCGTGAAACATGGTGGTGGCAGCATCATATTGTGGGGATGCTTTTCTTCAGCAGGGACAGGGAAGCTGGTCAGAGTTGATGGGAAGATTGATGGAGCCAAATACAGAGCAATCTGTAAAGAAAATCTGTTATGCCGCGTACACACGAGCGGACTTTACGGCGGACTTTGCCCGGCGGACTGGATTTCGTCGGACAATTCGATGTGTGTGGGCTCCAGCGGACTTCGTTTTCTCAAAAGTTGGACGGACTTAGATTTGAAACTTGTTTAAAATTTATCCGTTGAAATCGAGTCCGGTCGAAAAGTCCGCCGTCTGTATGCTAGTTCGACGGACAAAAAGCCACGCTAGGGCAGCTATTGGCTACTGGCTATGAACTTCCTTGTTTTAGTCCGGCCGTACGTCATCACGTACGAATTCGACGGACTTTGGTGGATTGTGTGTAGGCAAGTCCGTTCATTCACAAAGTCCGTCGGAAAGTACGTTGAAAAGTCCGCCGGGCAAAGTCCGCCATAAAGTCCGCTCGTGTGTACGCGGCATTAGAGTTTGCAAAAAACTTGAGACTGGGGCGCAAGTTCACCTTGCAGCAAGACAACGACCCTAAACATACAGCCAGAGCTACAATGGAATGGTTTAGATCAGGGGTCTCAAACTGGCGGCCCTCAAGCTGTTGTGAAACTACAAGTCCAATGACGCATTGCAAGGCTGATGGTTACAAGCATGTCTCCCACAGGCAGAGTTTTGCAACAGCTGGAGGGCTGCTAGTATGAGATCGGTGGTTTAGATCAAAGCATATTTGTGTGTTAGAATGGCCTAGTCAAAGTCCAGACCTAAATCCAATTGAGAATCTGTGGCAAGACTTGAAAATTGCTGTTCACAGACGCTCTCCATCCAATCTGACAGAGCTTGAGCTATTTTGCAAAGAAGAATGGGCAAAAAAAATTCACTCTAGATGTGCAAAGCTGGTAGAGACATACCCAAAAAGACTTGCAGCTGTAACTGCAGCAAAAGGTGGTTCTACAAAGTATTGACTGGGGGGGGGGGGTAATTACAAATGCATGCCACACTTTTCAGATATTTATTTGTAAAAAAGTTTGAAAACCCATTTATCATTTTCCTTCCACTTCACAATTATGTACCACTTTGTGTTGGTCTATCACATAAAATCCCATTAAAATACATTTACGTATTTGATGGCGACATAACAAAATGTGGAAAATTTCAAGGGGTAAGAATACTCCTTTAAGGCACTGTAGGTGTGTGCAAGGGTATTTGCTTTATATGGACCCAGTGGCAATGTGGCTGGTCCTGTTATAACACTCCTACCTAAAATCAATTAATTGAAAAACTGAAAGAGCTGGGTGGAAAATTGTCGGCTGAACAGTGTCTGCTTCCAATTAGATGCAGGCACCGATTCAGTATTCTGACAACCAGCGTAGCCACAGTGAAAGATTCATCCATCCATGCAGGCCGAAAAAAAAAAAAACTTATGCATGTAGATAACTAGAGTATCACTTTTGGGTAGACAAGTCCTTTAACTAGGACAATCTGATTAAGTATACATACTTCACAGCCCCTGAGGAACAAAGTGTAGAATAGTGTAGTGGATATCTTTTTTTTCTACCTGCAGAATTTTAAAAAGACAAATAAAAACAGTGATTTAAATATAATACTTACATCCCCTGGAGCCACCACATCATTACAGAAATAGCAGCCAAGTTTGTATCCGGGTATGTTAGAGAACAGGGAAGACCCCAGGAAATCAGAAGAGCCAGGTATATCAGGGTGTGAATCACCAGCTTCCTCCTGTGTCCCCTTCTTCAGGCCATGTCTCATCACCACAAAGGTGTCAAAACCCAGAGCAGCATTGATGACTAACTGTGGAGTCAAGAGAGAAATAACAAGCATACAAATGTCAGCAATCGTAATTCAGATCACAACAACAACTGCCCGCTCAGAGATAACAGGGGAGACCACGACAGGCTAGACTGTGGCTTTTATTCCATAAAAAGCCATTCTGGATATGCCAATGTCTCTCTAATAAAAGACAAAAGGCTTTAACCCAAATGCTCCCACGTGTATCTTACATTTTCTGTGATCTTATTCATAGATCTATCTACAAGAAATGAAAACAGTTATTTTTTTTAATGGATAAGTTCACCTTTACAAAACAAATAATAAATGCACAATTTTTGCATGTAAAAAAAAAAAAAAAAAAAAAAACATTATTTTTTTTGTAATGGACCTGAAAAGCATTGCACCCACAATCAGCAGATCGTGGGTGTAATGTCATGGTCCTGCAGACTGTCTGTGTATCTGGTAGGCCATACCTCCGATACGGCCAGGCAGTTACACTGTGACAGGAAGCATGAATGAACTACCGCAGCACTTAACAGTGCCATGGTAGTTACTTGAGAATTACAAGCCGACAGCCGCAAAAGGCTGTCGGACCTTGTCGTTTTTGCATTCACAGAACAATGAATGGATGATGTGGCTGGGAAGGCGGAGCCCCGCACGGCAACATTTGTTGGAGTGTGACAGCTAGTGGGGGGTGGAGAAGATCCCTTGCTAGCTGTCAGAACGGGGAAGCAGGGACCAGTGCATCTGTAACATGTTACACCCTGAATATGGGTGTACCATGTTACCAAAAGGTGAACTTATCCTTTAAAACACAATGGAAAATATACTGCCTATGACTTGTAAAAAAATAAGAAAAAACTTGCCATTCAAAATTTTTCAATGGAAAAATTACACAGCTTTCCAATAAAACAGAGACTGAGTCACTGATAGACCACATAAAACCAAATTTCAGTGCCTGACCCTTTTATGATCTCTTCCCATAAAGCTAGTGGAGTCACCACAGTGCATATAGTATTACCTAAAGTTACTTTTCCTACTCCTTGCATGACTAGCATTTCCTACAAAATCCCCTGCGTCATTGATGTGTCAAATTAGGATGAATGGAAAGTTAGATGGAATTAATTAGGACAGAAAGATGGAAAGTGGAAACTTTTGGGCTTTTTCGTTGAAATACGTCATAGGACAGTGGCAGCAGATTACATGTGTGCTTCTTTACATTGCCTGAGAGAAAAGCTGCCTCGATTTGTGGTGCCTATGCAACTAGATTCTTCCTTACAGAAAATAAAAATTCCAAATGTTGTGAAGTGTTAGGAAGTGAAGGCACATATCTCCCCTTATAAAACACAAAAACTAACTGGCCATTTTCAGCAACATTAGAATGCATCTACTAACTAGGCACTAATACAATCACTGGGGTAATGTATGCATCAATATTATCTCCTTGGTAATTTATACAGTGCATCCGAAAAGTATTCACAGTGCTTCACTTTTTCCACATTTTGTTACGTTACAGCCGTATTCCAAAATTGATTAAATTCAATATTTTCCTCACAATTCTATAAACAATACCCCATAATGACAGCGTGAAAAAAGTTAGTTTGAAATCTTTGCAAATATATGTGATTTTAGGCATCCACAGCCAGTCGGGACATCCAGTCAGAGAGAGGGGGATCCCAGGTGCATATCCAGATGCACATGCACCAACGGTGTGAAGTGTTCCAGTGTGAGCTGACCAGTCAAGTCACTAGAAGAGCCTGCCTTTTCCAGGACGTTCATTTGGGTCTTGACCGCAGGCTTGGGTGAGAGAGTTTTTGCCCATTTGCAGGAAACAAGGACACTGCACACAGATAGAGCTGTATGAACACTGTATACAGACATCATAGCTCTTAGTCACCTTGCTGACACCTGTAGTGCCGCAGGACACAAAGCCCTTCAGATACAGAGTGCCTGTATACAGACACCATTGTCCTTTCACCTTGCTGAGGAAGATCCTGCATTCTTTACTTGATAATCCGGGCCAGTTGTACTGTTTGGCCCTGGATTCAGGAGTTTAAGTGCACCAACGAGATTGGCTAGCTGAAGATACAGAGCCTCATCCTTCTTCAAAGGCATTGAAGTTACTAGCGCCATGTGGGCCCCCACACCCATACTCAGGGCTCTGTATATGCAGTGGGTGTGCGGGACAATTTACCTTGGGGCCTGATCCATTGAATGTTTATCTGAATTCAGTGTTTGTAGTTGGGCCTGTGATGTCAGGAGACAGAAGAGAGAGGTCTGACATTAAGAGGGTCAGTCGTCTGCTATCCTCCTGCCTGGACTCAGAGCCACATGTGAGTAGAGGTAGTCAATCCGATATAAAGTGTCATATTTTGATTTATTTGCCATTTAAGTGTGCCTCTGCTTTTGGTGTTATTCTCAGGTTTGGAATCCCCTAAAAGCAGTCTGAATATAGTATTGAGTTATATTGTGCTTAATCTCAGTTATTGCTCTCCAGTTGATTACTTGAATATGTATACTGTTACTGTCTCTTAGTTTTCCACAGAAATATTGCAGTAAAAACAATTTCTGTTTTATCATAACGTGTGTGTTTCTCATTGGTCATTGCACTTAAACTATTACCAGGTGTGCCAAGAGGGGCAGAGAATGTTATTGGGGTTAAGAGGCAGTGGAAACAGGATGCAGCTGAGCTCAATTTTGAGTGTCATGGCAAAGGCTGTGAATACTTATGTACGTAGTACTACCCCCGCAGGAGCCGCTTAAGTATGTTTGTGGTGTACTCTACAGCTCAGCGAAGCTGGTCCCCCTACAATTAGCACAAATAAAAACTCAAGTGTGTTTCTTTAGTGCTACGTTTGTGCTGTTTTATGCCATACAAATGCACAATTGTGCTGCTTTTATTTTTAAGATATTAGCAATTGTTTTTTCCAGACTATGACATCACCTAGCCCCCCCCCCCCCCACAACAGCCAAATGGCATGAAACTGGTCTCGTTGGTTAGTGCTACGTTTGTGCTGTTTAAATTTCCATTCTATCCTTTATCGTTTTTGCGTTATTAAAGGTCCCCAAAGGTCACTCAGCCCCCCTTCTACACTAAAATGACACAAAACTGGTCTTGTTGGTTAGTGCTACGTTTGTACTGATTGAATTAATTATTTTCACAAATAAAAAGTTTATCTATTTTGAAATAAGGCTGTAACATAACAAAATGTGAAAAAAGTGAAGCGCTGTGAACACTTTCCGGATGCACTGTATGTTGCAACTATTTTAATTATCCACCTCCTTTTTAACTGAAACCCCCCCCCCCCATTTAAAGTATTTCCAAAGCCAAAAAAAATGAAATGGTTATAACCCCTGTCAAGTTTCATTTTCAATTACAGAAGATCTATCAAGTTTTCTTTTACAGTTCTGTTCACTATAAGAAAAGTATATGTAGTAATTTGTCCCATGTTTCTAAGTGCTTTCAAACCCTAGTTATGAGGGACGACCTGCTCCCCTCCTGCTATAGCAAATTCAATAACAGCTAGGAAGGAGAAGGCCGACTCATAGCACTAGCTTGTCTCGCCTGTGAGCACTTTATCGCTATACATTCTTCTTGCCAGATAAACTGCAGCTATGAATCGGCTGTCTTCCTCACAGCTGTTGTTGGATTGGCCATGGCAGGAAAGGAGGAGGAGCAGGTTGGACCTTATAACTAGTGTTAGAAAGCACAGTGGTTCCAATGATTTCATTCTATCAAAAGCTACTAAAAACATGGTTTGCTTTAGGTACACTTTAAAGAGGACCTAGCATAGTGTATATATTTTTTTCTCACAGAATTCACAGTAAAACCCCTGATAATGCCTTTCCCTTTAGGAAACTAAACCCTCTTATCCTTTTCAGCCAAGAAAGCTGCCATCTTAGCTTCAGTCTCATCTGCAGTTGCCATGGTGCTGCACATGTGATCAATTATGACACCAACCATTTAATGGATTGACAGTTTAGTTGAGAGTCAACATAAGCACACTAGTAATTGTAACAGGTATAGTTCCCATCAATGTGACTGTTTTGGGAAACTGTTATATTGAAGGGTTTAGTTCTGACTTTAAAGCAGAGGTCCACCCACCGCTGCAAAAATTTAAAGCCAGCAGCTGCACATACTGCATCTGCTGACTTTTAATAATCGGACACTTATCTGTCCTGGAGTCCAGCGATGTCGGCACTGCAGCTGATGTTTCCATCAGTTGTCGGGTGCATGCCGCCTCCATTGCGAGTAAGGGAACCTGTTAGTGTAGCCTTACGGCTTCATGCTGGGAACCCTACTGAGCATGCTCCGCTCCTCTCTCCTACTGGCCCAGTGGCTGGGGAAGGAGGAGGGAGGAGGAGGGAGCACGGGCGGTGGCGTCAATACCCATGGCTGAGGCTCCCGGAAGTGGGAACAGGATACCTGTATTAAACAGGTATCCTGTCCCCCCTCACCCCCGAAAGGTGCCAAATGTGGCGCCGGAGGGGGGGGAGGAGTACAACAAACGGAAGTTTTTGGGTGGAACACCGCTTTAAAGAATGACATCATCTTTGTGCAGACATTATCAGGATCAACATCTACTTCCTGACTGTGTTGACACAGTCATGTAAGTCCTGGTGCCTGTGCAATTAAAAATGTTTGACACAGATCAGACCCTGCTGCTCTCTTCCTACAAGGTTACACCCTGATCACTGGAAGAGAAGTGACTGATGAAACTATCTGAAGCTGCTGAATCAGCAAAAATTTAAAGTAATTGTAAAGTCAGAAGGTTTTTTTATCCTTATGCATTAAGATAAAAAGCCTTCATTATGCAGCAGCGTCCTTCAGCCCCCCTAATACTTACCTGAGCCCCCTCTAGATCCAGCAATGTTGCACGAGACACTTGGCTGGCCAAGACTCTCCCTCCTCATTGGCTCTGACAGCAGCGCAGTGCCACTGGCTCCTGCTGCGGTCGAAGTCCATCAGCCAATGAGGAGAGAAAGGGGGCAGGGCGCGGCTCCATGTCTGAATGGACACAGGGAGCTGCGGCTCCGCTTGGGTGCCCCCAGAGCAAGCTACTTGCTCTGGGGGCACTCAACAGGAGGAAGGGGCCAAGAGCTCAGAAGAAGGACCAGGGAAGAGGAGGATCCGGGCTTCTCTGTGCAAATCCACTGCAACAGAGCAGGTAAGTATGACATGTTTTTTTTTTTTTTTTTTAAGTTAAAATAAACAAGCGACTTTACAATCACTTTAAGTCCTGGGTGGTCCTGCAAGCACCATTATTGGCTGAACAGTGACTGCATCCCATCAGATGCAGTCATTGTTTGTCGGCGGTTAACTGAATACAAAAAAAGATTCTTCTGTTCATGCGGTTAGTGTGAATGGAGGAATCTAGAACTTTCCTCCAACTCTCCTGCGAGCTGCAAAAATTCAAGCAGTCTTGCAAAGTTACAGAAAGTATAGTCCTAACTGTCCCTTATCTGTGGAGACACCTTTTTTAGGACCAAATCTCGCTGTCAATTTATCCACCTCGGTTGTCCCTATTTCTTTTTTTTTTTAATGTATAAACCTTAAAAATATTATTCAACTACATAAAGTGTTTAACTAGACAATAACCTTTAATCCAACCTCTAAATTATTGCATTCGATATTCGGGGGGGGAGTACTTTGTGCTACAAGGTGTCCCTTTTTTCAACCTTAGAAAGCTGGAAGGTAGGCTAAAACATGTATTGCATCAAAGAAGATAAAAATGGTAATCACAAATAAAGTCTTCTTGTTTCTAATGTGACAATATCATAATGGGGCAAATATTGTATAATAAATACTGAAGGAAAATCACATTACAGGTGTAATTACTTTGCGTTCGTGCAAAAAATGTAAATTACGCAGTCCAATATTTTTTTTTGTATCTACATAATGAACTAGACACTATTGGCTAATGAGAAGGATGCAAAGAGCATAGTAACCAATCATTGCCCATCTTATACTGGTCTAACGAAGGTAAAGTGTGCTTTTATTGATTTGTATAGATTGCTGCCCTGAGATTGAAAAAATACCACAGACACTATGTTTTAGCCAACAGCAACCAATTACAAAACTGTTTTAATAAGTCTAATGATACTTTGTTGATCTAACTACTCCAAAATTGGTTTTATTTAGCATGTAGTATGTTAAAGCATAAGAGGGATAGTCAAAAATAGAGCAAAAAGCTTCTCTTTAAAGAGCTGCTAGGAACTGACTGTGGCTTTCATTAAATTCTTCATTACCTTCTTCTTACTTGCCGCAACAACAGTGGGCAGCCAGCGACTCTCCCGGGTGTCCATTAGTAGAAATATAACATCGTGTTCAGCAATGAGAGCTTCCAGTTTCTCCACATCACTACAGGCCTGATTCATAGTCTCATCAGAGAAGTTCACAGGGTGACCCGGCATTGGTATACTTAAGGTAAATCCCTGAGTGGTCTGGCAAAAAAAAACAAAAAACTAATCACATCAGCAGTTTGCAAAACTATAAGCACCCTAAACTTTCCATTTCTGGTGTCTTTTGTTGTCAGTGGTTCCCAATACACACTCAAATAAATGAAAAACGCTGCGCAAAATACTTTATAAATGTAAAAGCACACTAAATGTTGGGTACGCCATTAACCACTTCAGCCCCAGAAGATTTTACCCCCTTCCTGACCAGAGCACTTTTTGTGATTCGGCACTGCGTCGCTTTAAGTGACAAATGTGCGGTAGTGCGACGTTGCACCCAAACAAAATTGATGTCCTTTTTTTCCCCCACAAATAGAGCTTTCTTTTGGTAGTATTTGATCACCTCTGCGGTTTTTATTTTTTGCGCTATAAACAAAAAAAGAGCTACAATTTTGAAAAAAAAAAACAAATATTTTTTACTTTTTTCTATAATAAATATGCCCCCCAAAAAAAAAAAAAAAAAACAATTTTTTTCCTCAGTTTAGGCCGATATGTATTCTTCTACATACTTTTGGTAAAAAAAAAAAAAAAACAATCGCAATAAGCGTATATTGGTTTGCGCAAAAGTTATAGCGTCTACAAAATAGGGGACAGATTTATAGCATTTTTATTATTAATTTTTTTTCTTACTACTAATGGCGGTGATCTGCAATTTTTATCGTGACTGCGACATTATGGCGGACATGACAGACAATTTTGACACATTTTTGGGACCACTGGCATTAATACAGCGATCAGTGCGATTAAAAATGCATGGATTACTGTAAAAATGTCACTGGCAGTAAAGGGGTTAACACTAGGGGGCAGTGAAGGGGTTAAGTGTGTCCTAGTGTGTGTTCTAACTGGAGGGGGGAGGGGACTGTGCAGGGAAGATAACAGATCGCTGTTCATACTCTGTATGAACAGGAGATCTGTCACTTCTCCCCTCAGGGAACCGGAAACTGTGTGTTTACACACACAGTTCCAGGTTCTCCGTGTCTCAGCGGCGATCGCGGGAGCCCGACGGTGATCACCCCCTAGTGGCCACGGGGCGAAGTGACATTACATAACAATGTTTCGCCCAGTCGTGCCATTCTGCCGCAGTACAACTGCGGCAGCTGGTCGGCAAGTGGTTAATAGCCAATATAAATTAAGGCAGCAAGAGTAATATAGCAGAGTGCTTGGAGCTTCCCTGGATTACTCTCCGCTTGCTGTACACAATCACATTCGTCCATGCTACTGGAGATCTGGCCAAGTTCATTTTACTGTGAATGCATGCAGTATTTGGGAGCATCATACTAAAAGGGAAATAAAGTGCACTTTATTAAGAACATATTTCTGTTATTGCACTTTTTACATTTCTGGTAGATGCTGGAGAGGTAAATACCCTGCTAATGATCTAGCGTGCTCTGTTTGTAAGATCTCTGTGCTTTCATTTCTGCATGCCTGCTGTGGCCATTAGGAGCCATTCCCACTCGCCCTGCTGGATTTTATATATTTTATACCATGTAGAATGCAACAGGAAAAGCTTAAACACACACAAGTAGGCGGTAAGACAAAAAACTCCCAGGTGAAAAGTATTTAATCGCATAGAAGTCTCTCTCTATTTCTCTCCTCATTTCCATCTCTCTCTATACAAAAGAAATTAAAAATAAATATATAGTTGCCATAATTAACATAGGTGAGCATATAGAGGATACCATTACCTACAGTGTATGAGACTCCCTTTTCTGAACTTCTTTTTTTCTTTAGTGGATCCCCGCTACTCCTTATAAAACATAATTTGTGTCTGTGGTCTTACATGTACCTCCCAATTCTTTCCCAATTCAAGAGATATGACACTGTATCAACTACAGATTAGTAAGGCCCTAACACTAGTGCGATTTCTCCTGTGTCGATCGTTGCGTTGCAATGCATGACATTAGAAATCACAAAAAACAATCTTTTTGCATAGCATCTTGGAAGTCCTCAGTACAACTAGACCCTTAGCTATGCCTGCTGGGTAATCCTGAGTCTTTAGAATGAAACCTTTATCTGCGTACCTTTTTGCATATGGTATTGTTTACTACCAAGAAGCTGATAGCGAAGGCATGGGTCCAAGCTGTGGTGCCTAACTTACAACAATGGAAAGAAGAGATAAATAAAATGCTCCCATATACCGGTAAGTAACCGATCTATGACCACAGAGGTTACCAGAAAAAAAAAATCTGAAAATTTGGGGTATGTGGCAGGCAGAAAGAATGTTCTACTTGCTGTCCATTAGATACAGCTCCTACTTGATTTTTACAGTGACTCTTATGTGTTTAGGTTGGATATGCTCTGCAGTGGCATTTACTCATTTGTGATTTGTGTTGTCTAAGGGTACTACTAAGTTGAAAATACCCCTATATAAGATATGGCACACAATATTTTTGGTATAGGTTTTCATGGTTTCTTAATCAATTATACTCTAATTATAACAGCTGTGAAATGCAACCAAATGATTAAACCCCTCAACAGCTTCTCCTTACCACACCAGGAAAAATCTTCTGAAGTTTTTCCGCTGCTGCCAAAGCTTTTGATTTTCCACCTCCAAGACAGTCTTCAAACTCATACAGTGGTTGTCTTACAGGGTTTGAGTAGGAGATTTTGGCATTATCCACAAACGTTATATGTCTAACACCCCATCCCTTAAAAAAAAAGAAAAAAAAAAAAAAGCAGAAACAAAAACATCATTGCTTTGAAATATTCATTCTTATTAAAAAAGTAGAACATGGTTTAAAAAACAAGGAGTGACTGAAATTCATGCACATAAACAGTAATCTTGTTTACGGACTTATCTACTATAACTACGAGGGACAAACTGGCATATAAATTATTCTGGAATGCAAACCACTTGGCATATTATGTGTCTGTGCCCGCATTCTCCACCAAATCAATGCAACTGCACCATGGAGTTTTTTCTTTTTGCATATTTCAGACATGTTTCGTTATGAAACGCTGGTGAGGAGTAGCTGCCACACACATGGGTTAAAACTCAAATTTGCAGACTTAAATGTCAGTCAGAACCTTGGGAATCACATTTTTTCCACAAAGAAGGGTGGCACTAAATTTTCATTTGGTTATGTCCTGTAGTGCCTGGAGCAAAGCGACTAATTATTAATAGAAACAAAGAGAAAACCAGTGCAGAGATCATAGCGCAGTATAAAAAATGTTGATATTTGTTATGTAAAAACACACTTTAATCTCTGAGCTAGTTTTCTCTGTTTCTTTGCTATCCCTGGAGCTCCCCCCTCCGGCAACCTGGCAGCATTGAATCATAGTCTACCATAGTTAGATGCCTCTGTATAGAGAATGGGCAACCCGTGACCAAATTTTATTGATTTACTTGTAATGCTACACAATTTTGTTTTATTTAACCACTGATTTATTCTATTATTATGTATTTATTTTTTATCATATATATATTATTTATAAATGTATTTGAGTACCGATGCATTGAGCAGTTATTGTAGTTATCTTATGTCATCTAAAAAATCCTTCCTTTCCCCTTTCCTTTCCGCGAAGCATTAGTCAGAGCTAAGCACTATTTATTTACTTCCAGTAACTAATTATTCATAACTGCTGAATTTGAATCTGAAGAAAAGTAGAGCTTAAAATGACAGCCATTGGATACAACTGTTTCAGGCTATTTGGCCATTGCCAGTTCAAGGTATGACACATACTGCTGGAACAGTACTTGGGAAATATCAAGCATTTAAGGTGAATTTAAAGTATAACTAAAAGGCAAAGCTTTTTCTTTTTAGTTCTAGATAGAGTGTAGATCAGGGGTAGGCAACCTGGGGCCCTCCAGCTGTTGCAGAACTACAAGTCCCATCATGCCTCTAGGAGTAATTGTAACTGCCAGCCTTGCAATGCTTCATGGGAAATATAGTTCCACAACAGCTGGAGGGGGCTCAGGTTGCCTACCCCTGGTGTGGATGGATTAGAACATCTCTCAAGTTTTATTGCTCTCTCTTTCCCGTTTACCATTATCATTAAAAGTGAAAGTAAAAGAATATCCCAAATATTGGGTTGTCCCCAGAAACGTAATAGAGGGGAAATCTTCTAATTGGGACACTGGTTCTGGTGACCTGGGGGTGGTCCCCACAAGAGATTCCCTAATTTGCAGGGATTCCCTCTCACTTCCTGTTTGACTATGGGACAGGATGTAAAAGGTAATCTCCCCAATGGGACACAGATGGCAAGGGTTATAACCCTCCCTTACTCTACCCAAAAATTTAAAAAAAGTTTTGCCTATAGTTATACATTAAAGTATTAGGCAAAGATTATATTTTCAGAAGGCAGGCAAAAAATGAGTAATATCAGCTAATAAAACTACAAAAATATTTGAATACTGCAGAAGACATGAAGAAAGTCCATGTTTTAGATTGTAAGCTCACAGGAGCAGGGCCGTTCTAACCCTCTTGTATTGAATTGTATTTTTGGTGTATTGTCTCCCTTTATATTGTAAAGCACTGCGCAAAATATTGCCGCTATATAAATCCTGTATAATAATAATAAGTACATGACTGATCTAAGTTTGGGAAACCTAGAACCAATAATCTTCAATAATGTAAACTAAACCAAGATAAAAGCTTGTCTGATGATATTTAATGGCTGCCACTCACCATTAATGTGCGGGCCACATTACACCCCAATGTGCCTGCTCCCAGTAATAAGCACTTGGTGGAGATGACTTTCTCCAGGTCCAAAGTAGGTACCAGTCGCCAACGCATCAACTTTAGATTCAGATCCACAGAAGATTCTGCTAACCTGAAGACGATTACAGTATTTCAGGGAAATATTAGAATGGTTTATTTTCGCTCTATTCTTCCATACCCATCTAGAGAACGCACAACATACATAAAATGAGTTTTTCTGACAACTAATCAATGGCTGATGATTAAATGTACTTATTAACTGGCAACAGGAAGCGCTCCCAAACCACTGGGGACCAAGTCCAGGTTTCTATTACATTAATTATGGGTAGGGACACTTCCTGGAAAAAAACAGTTTTGTTTTAGGTTACCCTTTGTCGTGCTGTCAAAAATAAATTAAATTAACCTGTAAAGACTTACATTCAGGTCCTAAATACATAACCTGCAGATCCAACATTTAGGGCTCATTCACAACACAAAGCATTGTGCGTACTACCACATTGCACAGTAATGTGCACTGGTGCAATGTGGTGCCATTCATTCATAATGGCACCCCAACACACCTTCTCAGCGGAACAGAATAACGCGTTGAAACGTGCTCCTGAAAATGCTGCACACATGCAATGTTTGGTCTGCTGATGTGGTTGGTCGGTGTGTGAATGGGTCCTTAGATGGTCTATGGACTTCCAGAGATGTTTGATGTTTACTTATGCTTGAGATATATATATATATATATATATATATATATATATATATATATATATATATATATATATATATATATATATATATATATATATGTTTACGATTTCTTGGCCATTTTTCAGAGAATATGAATAACACAAAAACTTTTCTTTCACTCATGGTTAGTGTTCGGCTGAAGCCATTTATTATCAATCAACTGTGTTTACTCTTTTTACTACAGCAACTGACCACAGAAACTACCCAAATTACCCTGATCAACAACAATGACAGCTTGAAGTTTTTTGTGGCATTTGTGGATGAGGCTCTTTATCTTCTGATGGTAAAGCTGCCCATTCCTATTGGCAAAAAGCCTCCAGTTCCTGTAAATTCTTGGGCTGTCTTGCATGAACTGCACGTCTGAGATCTTCCCAGAGTGGCTCAATGATATTGCAGTCAGGAGACTGAGATGGCCACTCCAGAACCTTCACTTTATTCTGCTGTAGCCAATGACAGGTCGACTTGGCCTCATGTTTTGGATCATTGTCATGTTGAAATATCCAGGTATGTCCCATCCGCAGCTTCCTGGCTGATGAATGCAAATGTTCCTCCAGTATTTTTTGATAACATACTGCATTCATCTTGCCATCAATTTTGACCAAATTTCCTGTGCCTTTGTAGCTCACTTATCCCCAAAACATCCACCTCCATGTTTCACAGTAGGAATGGTGTACCTTTCATCATAGGCCTTGCTGACTCCTCTCCAAATGTAGCGTTTATGGTTGTGGCCAAAAAGCTCAATTTTGGTCTTATCACTCCAAATGACTTTGTGCCAGAAGGTTTGAGGCTTGTCTCTGTTTGGCGTATTTTAAGCGGAATACTTTGTGGCATTTGCTTAGTAATGGCTTTCTTCTGGCGACTCGACCATGCAGCCCATTTTTCTTCAAGTGCCTCCTTATTGTGCATTTTGAAACAGCCAGACCACATGTTTTCAGAGAGTCCTGTATTTCACCTGAAGTTACTTATGTGTTTTTCTCTGCACCCCGAACAATTTTCCTGGCAGTTGTGGATGAAATTTTAGTTGTTCTACCCGACCGTGGTTTTGTTTCAACGGAACCCATAATTTTCCACTTCTTAATTAGAGTTTCAACACTGCTGATTGGCATTCTCAATTCCTTTTTATATCTCTTTCCTGTTTTATAGTGTTCAACTACCTTTTCCCGCAGATCATTTGACAATTTTGCTTTCCCCATGACTCTAAATCCAGAAACGTCAGTGCAGCACTGAATGACAGATGCAAGGGTCTGTCAGGAGTCCAGAAACTCATTGACCTTTTACACACACTAATTACAAGTAAACAGATCACAGGTCAGGATGGTTATCTTTATTAGCCATTCAAACTCCTTTGTGTAAACTTGTGTGCATGTTATCAGGCCAAAATCACCAGGCTATTTAAACTTTTGATCAGGGTCATTTGGGTAGTTTCTGTTGCCATTACGATTTAAAAAGAGTAAACAAGTTGATTGATAATAAATGGCTTCAGCCAAACACTAACCATGAGTGAAAGAAAAGTTTTTGTGTTAACATTCATACTCTCTGAAAAATGGCCAAGAAATCATACATTCTGTTTTTTTTTTTTGTTTTTTTTTGTTTTTTATAGACACATACAATTTTTTTTTAATTATTTTATATTTTTTTCTTCTATTGCCAACAATACTTGGAACCAAAGAGAAGGGGTTTGTGGGACTTTAGATGAGGTGCAGAACACATGGTCTGGAGAAAATTTTAAGATGTTTTATTAGCATACAAAACATGACGCATTACATGTGATACATGATTAATTATAGATAATTTAATCTAATATACAAAACAGTAGCATATATATATATATATATATATATATATATATATATATATATATATATATATATATATATATATATATATATATATATATATATCTATATCTATACACACACATATGATCACATATCATCCCATTGTGGTAACCGATGGTATAAGCCAATAGTACTTATTGTAATAAGCAATAAAAAAAAAAAAAAAAAAAAGAAAAAAGTAAATGTATTGTATAGATGGGTCACAGTAGAGGTAGAGCTATATATTGAAGATAAAATGGCATTGAATGGGCTTGATGCATTTTGTGAACAATTTCCACTCATCAGGAGCAGATATATAGCATATCAAGGTTTGCAAAACAATCTATCCTGGGAGCTGAGGGGGATCCAAGGAGAGAGCGAACGCACAGATACACCACAGGGAAGTAATTTCCTTGCATCATTGTTCATTACTATTGGAGATTCCTTTTTTTCCCTGGGGTGTATCTGTGCGCTAGCACTCCCCTTGGACCCTCCCCAGCTCCCGGGATAGGCTTGCTTCCCAAACCTTGATTTTCAGCACTGCTATTTACAGCAACCAATATATATGCTATACGTCTGCTCCTGAGGAGTGGAAATTGTCCACGAAATACATCAAACCTATTGGATGCCATTTTAACGTCAATATATAGCTCTACCTCTACTGTAACCCAGCTATACAATACATCTACTTTTTTCATTGATTATTACAATAAGTACTATTGGCTTATACTATTGGTTACCACAACGGGATATCATGTGATCTTATGTGTATATAAAGGAATGCTTTTATGCTACTGTTTTGTAAATTAGATGAAACTACCTACAATTAATCAAGTATCACATGAAATGCGTTATGCTATGTTTTTATGGAAATAAAATATCATAAAGGTTTCTCTAGACCACGTGTCCTGTGCCTCATCTAAAGTCCCACAAACCCCCCCTGTAATTTCTGATTTAGGGATGAAGGTGCATGTATTCACGCACCTCATTTAAAGTCCCAAACCCCCCTGCTTTTATTACTTAGAACCAATTAAATATTTCTCTGACTCCAGTATACCCACCCAACTAGGTAAGAACACATATTCTAGGGCCAATCTTGTCAGAAGCCAGTTAACCTATTATCACTTTTTTTACACTGTTGGATGAATAATCTGCTTAAAACATGGAGAGAACATACAAACATGATGCTAGCATTCCTTGTGGGAACTGTGCCCAGAAACAGTGTTGTACACCAAAAGATGACCTACTCCCTATGCCTTCCACATGCAGTACTGTAAAAAAGCTTTAGATGTGTAAAGAAATGCTGTAAAAGTAAGAATGCTTTCAAAAATATGTATTTTAATTATTTATTTTTAAATCAAAAGGAAGTATTTTGCGCTAACCATGTAAAAATATAAAAACGGTGCAGCCGCTCGTGTAAGCCAAAAATACAAAAAAGACCCAACAACAAATCATATAAAGTGACAAGCGCGCATCCAAACAAAGTATTTAGTGAAATACTGTATCCAACAGATATCGTGTTATCAGCACTATTACTGTGACAAAAATTATTTGATAGATATTAAAGTATCTATTCTTAAATCTATAACAACATGCTTCAAACACCGTTGTTAAGGAAGAAAAAATATATAAAAATTGTGTTTGTTATAAAAATGTAACCACCTAGAAATTGTGTTATGTGATGAAAAACAAAACAACAATGTTGCTAGAATATAAAAGGAGCAATATCATCGCACCTACACACCAAATTGTGTTAATTTAATTGATCAATTAGTGAGAGCTCGCAAGCATGTAAAAGTGAAAATGAAACTCCTATTCATTTTAGGTGTAAAAATTATCATAAGCAAAAAAATGTCCACATGAAAACATATATGAGGATGATGATAAACCACAATCTTCTGCTCTTGACTAAATTGATGTTCTTCCCGCACAAGATATGGTAAAATGAACCGCTTACCAGATCAGTTGGATCTCAGGTTATAGAGATCTTATAGGCTTATTGCATTAGCCTGCCGGCATTAGTGAACCGGATAAAAAAAGTTTAGCTAAAAATAGCACACACGCAGCAGAGGATCAAACCGGCTGACTGCATCGGGGAAAAAAAAACAAAACGTGATGGCGTCACTGCCACTTGCTCCAACCGACGCCTTTCCCCTCAACAGGCATCCACTGGGAACGGAGACATTCCCAGTGGATGCCTGTTGAGGGGAAACGCGTCGGGTGGAGCAAGTGGCAGTGATGCCATCACGTTTTTTTTCCCCCATGCAGTCAGCCGGTTTGATTCTCTGCTGCGTGTGTGCTATTTTTAGCTAAACTTTTTTATCCGGTTCCCATTTGCAATGCGACTTGAGTTTTTTGGTTTGCGGTGTCCAGTGTGCTAGGTTTTTGTTGCTGTGACCAATTGCTGTGTAGTTTTTTTAAATGTTTTTGGAAGTGATTTTTATAAATGACTTTTTAATAAATCAATGTTACACATCTGCACTATGGAGTCTCCCCCTTTTTATTTTCATTGAGGGGTCTGGATTTGCGGATGGTCTAGGGGCAATAATCAACTGTCCCCTCCGTAGTTGTGGAAACCAGTGATTTATACAAGAAAGAGTGCCTGCTTGCTGATCCTTAGAAGTGGCTGAGGACATCTCCCTTGATCGCTATTCAGGTGGAAATCACTGATGTCGGCAGGCTAATGCAACAAGCTTATAAGATCTCTATAACCTGAGATCCAACTGATCCGGTAAGCGGTTAATTTTACCATATCTTGTGCGGGAAGAACATCAATTTAGTCAAGAGCAGAAGATTGTGGTTTATCATCATCCTAATATATGTTTTCATGTGGACATTTTTTTGCTTATGATAATTTGTACACCTAAAATGAATAGGAGTTTCATTTTCACTTTTAGATGCTTGAGAGCTCTCACTAATTGATCAATGAAATTAACACAATTTGGTGTGTGGGTACGATAATATTGCTCCTTTTATATTCTAGCAACATTGTTGTTTTGTTTTTCATCACATAACACAATTTCTAGGTGGTTACATTTTTATAACAAACACAATTTTATATATTTTTTCTTCTTTAAAGTGGTGTTCCACCCTAAAAAAAAAAAAAGTTATGATTGTGCCTAAAAAAAAAAATTAAAAAAAAACATTTGGATATTTTTTTTTTTTTTACTTACCTCTAAATGCCTGTTGCTAGGGGGTCCCTCATAATCTGCCTCTTCCAGTGCCTGGGCTGGTGACATCACTTCCCCCTCAGCACAGGAAGGGCTCAGCTCTGCTCCCTCCCTCCTGTCAATCACCTGGGACCCATTACAGGTCCAAGGTGACTAAGCGGCCAATCACGGCACGCGGCGCCGCTCGCGCATGCGCAGTGGGTGCCAGGCTTTGAAGCCACAGCCCGGCGCCCACAGTTGCAATGCCGGCGCTGCTTAACGGAGGGGGAGACAAGCGGGGCTTCGATCCCCCGCATCGCTGGACCCTGGGACAGGTAAGTGTCCAATTAAAAGTCAGCAGCTGCAGTGTTTGTAGCTGCTGACATTTACATTTTTTTTTGATGGGCCCTCCACTTTAACAACGGTGTTTGAAGCATGTTGTGATAGATTTAAGAATAGATACTTTAATATCTTTCACCAAGTTTCACATATATTAAATAATTTTTGTCACAGTAATAGTGCTTATAACACAATATCTGTTAGATACAGTATTTCACTAAATACTTTGTTTGGATGCGCGCTTGTCACTTTATATGAATTGTTTATTTTTATCAAAATTTACAAAATGCAGAATGAGAGAAGAAGAAAAAAAATATATAAATCAAATCAATATATTGACATGACTACCCCATTGGCCTCAAACAAGCATCAATTTTTACACTTGCACAAAGTCAAGGATTTTGTAGGATAGTTAGGAGTTAGGTGTATGATTCGCCAATTATACCAAGCACATGCTAATGACCATCAATTTCATATGTTTTTTTTTAAATCAAACACTTTTTTTATTCAAGATAGCAAAGTCAGATACAATCTGGTATCATTCAGAACAGCATAACAAGAGAGAAACGGAAAAGATATTCCACATTATTATTTCCCCATACATTAACACTCAGTTAAGGTTTATTTGCAGAAGACAATTTAAAGTCACAGGTCCTACACCATGGCAAGGTTCAACTCAGCAACAAGATACAAGGTAGTTATACTGCATCAGTAAGGTCTCTCCCAGGAAAAGATTTCAAAGACAACTAGGGCTTCAAGATGTGCTGTTCAAGCTCTTTTGAAGAAGCACGAAGAAATGGGCAACATTGTGGATTGTAGACACAGTGGTCAGTCAAGGAAACTTAATGCAGCAGATGAAAGACACATCATGCTTATTTCCCTTTGACATTGGAAGATGTCCAGCAGTGCCATCAGCAAAGAACTAGCAGTAATCAGTGGAACCCAGGTACACCCATCTACTGCCTGGAGAAGTCTGGCCAGAAGTGGTCTTCATGGAAGAATTGAGGCCAAAACCCCATACCTCCAATGTGGAAACAGGGCAATACGTGAAAACATCGGAACTGGGGTGCAGAAAAATGGCAGGAGGTGCTCTGGACTGAGAAGTCAAAATTTGAAATATTTGGCTATAGCAGGAAGCAGTTTGTTTACGAAAGGCTGGAGAGTGGTACAATAATAAGTGTCTGCAGGCAACAGTGAAGCATGGTTGAGGTTCCTTGCAAGTTTGGGGGCTGCATTTCTGAAAATGGCCTAAAACTTTTGCACAATAGTGTATATTACAACCTCAATTCCCAAAAAGATGGGAAGCTGTGTAAAAATCTACATAAAGAACATGGTCCTGTCCTAACATGCTTTGAGATGTGTTGTTGCCATCAATTTCAAAATTTTTTTTGTTTTTTTTATTTTATTTTTTCTCTGAAAATGGTACATTTTCTCGTTTGATATGTTTTCTATTTTCCATTATGAAAAAAATATGGTTTTATGAGATTTGCAAATCATTGCATTCTGTTATTATGTAATTTTTACACGGCGTCCTAACTTTTTTGGAATTGGGGTTGTATAAACATACTCAAATATATAAATAGAGTTTAATAAAAAACAAACATGCGGATATGAGTGATTTTTTAAGTTAATTATTGGCGTTTGTTGCACCCAGTGTTAATGAAGAGGCAGAGACTCAGATTCTTACACAGCCAGAAAGGGCTGCAAGATAAAAAGACTTAATTTAAAAAAAGCACATTTTCTAAGGGCTGCTCTTCATGTTTTAGACTGGGAGGGAATATTGTCATCAAAGAACACAGAACAGAAATGGGAATGTTTCAAATCAGCTATATGCAAACACACTGCAAAATAAATTCCCATGAGCAATACATTTAAAAGGCTAAAAGTAAAACCTATGTGACTCATGTCCAATGTTAAAAAAACCATAACGTGCCAGCCACCGTCCAATATGTTTCAGCAAAGGCTTCTACCGACATCAGGAGATGCGGAAGGGAGAAGGGAACCATGTTTCAGATGTTCTGGCAGTGTCCCAAAGTAAAACCCTTCTGGAAGGATGTGATGGGCATCATCAAACAGCTCACTTTAGTGTATATGAGCGATAATCCTGCTGCCTGTTGCATCTTTCAGAAAGACCAATTAAAAAATACAAATCTTCTTTGACCATTCATCTTTTAAACACGGTGAAGGCTTGTATTCTGCTATGGTGGAAACAAACGTGCTCACCCACTAAATCTCTTTGGTTCCCAAAGGTCAACAAGATTAGGGACGTTGAAGACCTTACAGCTACTCTCCATAATACAGAGGAGACCTCCAGATCTACTTGGATGCCCTGGCAGTATTTTGTCTACACTGACATTATCTGAACGTGCTTACTCAATCTGAGCAGCCTGCTGGGCCCTCTCTTTTTCCTCCCAGGGAGAGCCCTCTTCCTCCCTGCCTACCTTTCCCTGTTTCTGCCTCCTTTTTATTAGAGTTCTTCAAGAGCTAGCCAGCTCTATTGATTGTTTAAAGAAAAAAGAGGGATGCATTCCTAAATGCACAGAAAAGGAATATAAATGATAATATGGATATTAACAAGTAATAACACCAGTGAGAATGTTGATCCATGGAATATCAGATTGTCCTAACTGATTAGGCAGGAATTTTTCCCCTGATGTAGCAGATTTGGCCCTGCATTAAGAATTTTTTTTCCTCTTCTGGATCAACTGCGGCCATTCAGTTCTGTATATAGAAGTTTTCAATGTATTTATTTTTCAAATTGAACTAGATTGTACCTTGTCTTTTTTAACCTAACTATGCAGCTTTCTTGGATTTACCTCTTGGGATCCATGCACTCACTAAGATCCACCATTCTGGGGCCCATTCCACCTTTCTGGTTTTTCTCCCATCCAACGGCTTTTGGGCAAGCTAAAATTACAAAAAAGGTAAATAAAGTAATATCAACTGAAGTCTCAGAAATAAAAAATTACCAACCATCATTTATAGAATGTAATTGACCTTTTGCTCTTTACCGTTTTATTTGTATTTGGCCCAATATGTGTTTATTATATCCACACAAATTTGGACAATTATTATTAAACTTGGGTTAAGTGCCTTCTCTGTTTTCCATTTTAGTAAGCAATACAGTGGGGTTGATTTACTAAAGCTGGAATGTGCAAAATTTGGTGGAGCTTTGCATAGAAACCAATCAGCATTCATTTTTTTTTGTCAAAGCACAATTGAACAAGCTGAAGTTATTATAAGATGATTGGCTACCATGCACAGCAGCACCAGATTTTGCACTCTCCAGTTTAAGTAAATCAAGCCCATTGCATAAACAGCCTTCATTTGAAGTCTTACTTCCGATTTCCTGCTATAGCCATTACACAGTGCGACTATAATCCTTTCCCTGCCACAACAGTAAGTATTACAGTGGAACAGCTACCAACTGGTAGGTCAGAGTAAACATAGAAAACAAAACATTGAAATGAAGACACAGCCTACCAACTCAGGACCTAATTTTTTTTATCCGAGTTATAAAAACTACAGTCCATTCTACTACCTTTTTTTTTCATTAATCTGGGAACCTACTTTGCTACCCTATTTGCAGTACAGAAGCGTTATTCTCTAAACATGATGTATCAAAGTGTCTGTGGTAAGAGGTTTGTCACAGCCACTAATTAATCCTATCTCGAAGTCTGAATCTTTCTGGTGACACTTTAAGCAGCTAGAAAGAAATTTACACAGGAAAGGCTTTAAAAAGCAGATCCACCCATTGGACATGTAAGTTTAGTGAAATCTTGCTGCAGGTTACATGGAACTCAAAGTAAAATGTCTGACTTTATTACATTTGCAGTATTTGTTACATAGCATCTGCCGCTTACTGACTTGCTTGAATCCAAGAAATCCATTTGGAAACAAATCAGTATGCATGGGCCTATTTCCTAATGGGTTATATCTGTCCACAATAAGTAATTATCTGTATTTATCGGTTATTATAGTCTCCCTTAAAGGAAAGAAAAATCATTGCTATATTGTTGTTAAATGTACAGTATATGTAATCAGAATAATTTCAGTAGTTTTATCTGTGTTTCTGTTTAGAGTCTGTCATTCTATTTGTGTATAAGGTGGCCATATTTGCTTAATAAATGTACTTAAAGGGATTGTAAAGGCAGAAGTTTTTTTTTAATCTTAATGCGTTAAGAAAACCTTCTGTGTGCAGCAGCCCCCTAAATACTTACCTGAGCCCAGCTTTAGCCATTAATGTTGCGGGAGTGTCTAAGCTGCCCGGGACTCCCCTCCTCATTGGCTGAGGAGGGGAGTCAATGGTTTTTACAAGTCAATGGTATTGGTTTATTGTTTCTCTTCCTATCAATGCACATACTCCTCTCTCAGTGCAGACCACTCTTGATAGGATTGGAGCCAACAGACCCTCTATAAGGTTAACTGAGCGTATGTCAATCGTTTTGCTAATCATATTTGCTGATCTATTCCTAAATATAAAAAGTGTGAATGTAATGGAAGTGTAAAAATTATTTAATTATATTAAAAGACGTGTAGGTTCAATAATGATTACAAATGTGTCCTTAAAATTGAACTTTATATTCCATCAACTTTATATCAATCTCCTAACAAAATTGGATAATTTTACATTTTTTTAAAGGGGAAAAATACATTTTTAGAGTTATCCCTCCCTGCACTACCTTATTTCTGGCCTAGGTCAGAACGATATGTACAATGCCCACAGCCTTCTGGGATACCCATGCCATGACTTCCAGAGGTCCACGGGGTAATCTACAACAGACAAGCAGTGCTATCAGGGGGGCTGGATGTCTACTCATGGTTTTTGCAGTCACCCTCCTGATGAAGCTTGCACGTCATCATGGGGCCGCTGCACCACACGGCAACAGCCAGTACCCTCTGGTGATATCAGAAGAAGAAAGCAGAGCAAAACCGGGTGTGCTGGGGTAAAGTGGTAGATTCCTAGGGAACACTGCTGGATCGCCGGGCATGTGCATATGCTTTTCTATTACAACCTAGCTTAAAAAAATAAAATACAATACACTAAAATGTAATCTTGAAAGAAATAGCAAAAGCCCAGGCAAAGCGAAATTGAAAATCTAAGGAAAAATACATTAAAAGAGGTTACTGTCAGTAAATATGTAATTTCAAAATGATCAGCAAATTTAGAAGTGCAGGCAGATGAAGTTATATGCAAGGCTTTATATGAAAACATTTGGCTAAGCCCTGTCTACTCCCAACATTCTGGGCGTGTTCACTCCATCTCTGTTGAGCTGCACTGATCTGCAGAGATCAATACAAGGGCACATAGAAAACAGCTATCTTCGATGAGCCCTGCTCTTACCTTGATGCTACATTGAGACAGGCTGCATGTTTATACATCTCACTGCAATGTGCTGCAGTGTAAAAATGTCATATTGTGACAAAAATAAATACAGTAAACAGTGTGATACACTGTAAAAACACACATTGTACCACCCACCGGTGCCGCTACACAACGTAGCCCTCTTTCTCAGTTCTTTAATCCCTAACGTGACTGGTAGCTTCACCGTGCAATAAGCATGGGCCCAGGTGTGTTCGCACACTACACGTGCAGAGCCCGCCAGGAAGTCGGCACGGCGCTGTGCTAATCACAGGCAGTGAGACATTTGACTGATCTCTGCAGCCGCACATGGGGAAAATGTCTCACTGCCTGTGATTAGCGCAGCGCCGTGCCGACTTCCTGGCAGGCTCTGCACGTGGAGTGTGCGAACACGCCGAGCTCATCCTTACTGTGCAATATTAGGCTCTATAGGAGGTTGAGGAAAGCTCGACACTCACAGGGAAAACCAAGGCTTCCACATAAATTCATCAGCCCATATGTCTTGATCTATTGATGACTGCGATATGTGGTTTACGCTGAAGGTAACCTCGGAATCCTCAATTTTTGAAATGCCCAGGTTTGTAAAAGGTTTACATGCCTTTTTTTTTTTTTTTTATAAATAGAGAAAAAAGATAGCTCAGTCAGTTTCTCCGTATAACCAAGATTCTCTACACCTTTTATAACTAGTTGAGCCCATGCATGAGGATCGCTTATATTTTGATGAAAGGCATCCTTTAAGTGATACATATTCACAAGGTGAGCTTACATTCTTCTCTAACAGGATGATAATAATTTTAATTAAAATGTCTTGGAAGAAATAAGTTTACCTTCATTCTGTGTCACTGGGGGCAGTTTAATTTCAAAGCTGATACTATGCTTTATATCCCTCTCCCCTTGCAAAGTCCGGTCTCGGAGGCAGATGACTTCAATGGACTGTAGGTGGCTGCCCCTGGAAATGTAAAAAAAAAAAAAAAAATGAAAATTAGAGCCAGCAGGATAGATAATAAATTGCAGCGTTATTTAAATACATTCTGATAGTCTTAATAGCTTGAGATTTTTTGAGCAAAAACAATTTTTTTTTTTTTTACTTTAATTAGATCGAGGAAAGTAATACAGTACTGAGACAGGTGCTTAATCGTCTCTATTCATTGATGATTGCAGAGACTTGAATGAAACTCTGAGATGATTAAAAAGGTGTTATTTCTTTTTTAGTACATGCCTGAGAGTGAATATTATATTGCGAAGTGTTAGTGATACATAAATGATAGAATAATTTGTGTTCCAGATGACATTGGCACATAACGAATGAAAAATAGCCCAAACTTCTGAGAGATAAAACGATGTCGTACTTCAAATGAAAACCACTGCACAGTCTCCATAAAAAGCATCTGGATGGGTCATTTAAAGATGACTTGTCAGATTTCATTCTTTACTTTAAAAACAAACTCAACCATTCAGATCATGTTTTATGTCATACCCATATTTAGGGTGTAACATGAAACATAGTGAGCATGCACAACAACCCCCACCCAACACAGGATTGTGGAGTTCTTCTTGCTGGCTCCTGTCAAATAGCTATGCACAGCTGTGTCGTTCATTCACAGAAATCTGTAACTAAAAAAAACCCCAAAAGACCCATCTGCCACCATAGCAATGGAGCTCAATGGAGCACAAGTGTGGTGACATTATTGCATTTGTAGTCCACGGATACCTTCTTTAGATCCATAGCTGAAGGTCAGTACCTCTGTATGAACCAGGTGCTGGAGGAAGTTCACCTTACAGATTTTTTTTCTGTAAAGGTGAACTTACCCTTTAAGGTGGGATATGTCAGCTTAGGGCACTTACTTTGCAGTTAAAGGTTTGCTGTAATGAAAAAGTTCTGTTGGGAGAGTAATTGTATGGCAAGTGGTTTCTTGGGTAACACATGGGTGAAACACAGATTCAGTTAAAGTGGATTACCACCCAAGAGTGGAACTCTCATTTGTCTCCCCCCCCCTTTCAGTGCCACATTTGGCCACCTTTTGAGGGGAGGCGGATACTACCTGTTCCCACTTCCGGGAGTCCGGGTCGAGGCAAATTACATCACAGCTCGGCTCCTTCCTTCCCTCACCGCCGGGTCAGTAAGAAAGCACAGCGGTGCCTTGCGCATGCGCAGTATGGACCCAGCATGAAGCCCTAATGCTACACAGCTGGGTTCCCTTACCCGCAATGGCGGCGGCAGCACCCGACAGCTGATGGAAACATCAGCTGCGGTGCCGACATCGCTGGACTCCAGGACAGTCAAGTTTCCTATTAATAAAAGTCAGCAGCTGCAGTATGTGTAGCTGCTGGCTTTTAATTTTTGCAGGGGTGGGCAGACCTCCTCTTTAAAGAGTATGTAAACACAACATATCATATTCCTGATATGCGCCTGCTGTACCATGTATAGTTACATAGTAGGCGAGGTTGAAAAAAGACAAGTCCAACCTATGTGTGTGATTATATGTCAGTATTACATTGTATATCCCTGTATGTTGTGGTCGTTCAGGTGCTTATCTAATAGTTTCTTGAAACTATCAATGCCCCCAGCTGAGACCACCGCTTGTGGAAGGGAATTCCATATCCTTGCCACTCTTACAGTAAAGAACCCTCTACGTAGTTTAAGGTTAAACCTCTTTTCTTCTAATTTTAATGAGTGGCCACGAGTCTTGTTAAACTCCCTTCTGCGAAAAAGTTTTATCCCTATTGTGGGGTCACCAGTAAGGTATTTGAATATTGAAATCATATCCCCTCTCAAGCGTCTCTTCTCCAGCGAGAATAAGTTCAGTGCTCGCAACCTTTCCTCATAACTAATATCCTCCAGACCCTTTATTAGCTTTGTTGCCCGTCTTTGTACTCGCTCCAGTTCCAGTACATCCTTCCTGAGGACTGGTGCCCAGAACTGGACAGCATACTCTAGGTGTGGACGGACCAGAGTCTTGTAGAGTGGGAGAATTATCGTTTTATCTCTGGAGTTGATCCCCTTTTTAATGCATGCCAATATTCTGTTTGCTTTGTTAGCAGCAGCTTGGAATTGCATGCCATTGCTGAGCCTATCATCTGCTAGGAACCCCAGGTCATTTTCCATCCTAGATTCCCTCAGAGGTTTCCCCCCCCAGTGTATAGATTGCAGTCATATTTTTGCCACCCAAATGTATTATTTTACATTTTTCTACCTTGAACCTCATTTGCCATGTAGTTGCCCACCCCATTAATTTGTTCAGATCTTTTTGCAAGGTTTCCACATCCTGGAGAAGTTATTGCCCTGCTTAGCTTAGTATCGTCCACAAATACAGAGATTGAACTGTTTACCCCATCCTGCAGGTCATTTATGAACAAATTAAATAGGATTGGTCCCAGCACAGAACCCTGGGGGACTCCACTACCCACCCCTGACCATTCTGAGTACTCCCCATTTATCACCACCCTCTGAACTCGCCCTTGTAGCCAGTTTTCAATCCATGTACTCACCCTATGGTCCATGCCAACGGACCTTATTTTGTACAGTAAATTTTTATGGGGAACTGTGTCAAATGCTTTTGCAAATCCAGATACACCACGTCTACAGCCCTTCCTTTATCTAGATGGCAACTCGCCTCCTCATAGAAGATTAGTAGATTGGCTTGGCAAGAACGATTCTTCAAGAATCCATGTTGATTACTGCTAATGATACCGTTCTCATTACTAAAATCTTGTATATAGTCCCTTATCATCCCCTCCAAGAGTTTACATACTATTGATGTTAGGCTAACTGGTCTGTAATTCCCAGGGATGTATTTTGGGCCCTTTTTAAATATTGGTGCTAAATTGGCTTTTCTCCAATCAGCTGGTAACATTCCAGTCAGTAGACTGTCAGTAAAAATTAGGAACAATTGGTAATTACTTGACTGAGTTCCCCAAGTACCCTCGGGTGCAAACCATCTGGTCCTGGTGATTTATTCATGTTAATTTTCCCAAGTCTAATTTTAATTCTGTCCTGTTAACCATGGAGGTGCTTCCTGTGATGTGTAATGAGGATAAACACTGCAGTTTTGGTTACTGAAGCCCCCCCGATTCCCTTGTGAAGACTGAGGAGAAGAACAAATTCAATACCTTTGCCGTCTCCCCATCCTTTGTAACCAGATGTCCTTCCTCATTCTTTATGGGGCCAATATGGTCTGTCCTCCCTTTTTTACTGTTTACATACTTAACCACTTCCTTACCAGGCCAATTCTGACATTTCTCTCCTCCTGTAAAAATCATAATTTTTTTGCTAGAAAATTACATAGAACCCCCAAACATTATATATGTTTTTTTAGCAAAAACCCTAGAGAATACAATGTCGGTTGTTACAACTTTTTACCTCACACGGTATTTGCGCAGGAATTCTTCTAACGCGTTTTTTTGGGGAAAAAAACAGTTTTTGTGTTTAAAAAAAAAACAAAACAGTAAAGTTAGCCCAATGTTTTTGCATATTGTGAAAGATGAAGTTACGCTGAGTAAATAGATACCTAACATGTCACGCTTCAAAATTGCACACGCTCGTAGAATGGCGCCAAAGTTCGGTACTTAAAAATCCCCGTAGGCGACACTTGAAATTTTTTTACTGGTTACATGTTTTGAGTTACAGAGGAGGTCTAGTGACAAAATGATTGCTCTCGCTCCAACGTTCGCGGTGATACCTCACATGTATGGTTTGAACACCGTTTTCATATGTGGGCGGGACTTATGTATGCGTTCACTTCTGCGTGCGAGCACACGGGGACAGCGACGCTTTAAAATTTTTCTTGTTCTATCTTAGCCGTCCTTATTACACCCTTACATTTCTTGTTGCATTCTTTACAAAGTCTGAATGCTGATGATGATCCCTCAACCTTGTATTTTTTGAAGGCCTTCTCCTTTGCTTTTATATCCATTTTTACATTGGAGTTAAGCCATCCAGGACTTTTGTTTGCTCTTTTAAATTTATTACCCAATGGGATGCATTGACTAATGCCCTTATTTAATATGCTCTTAAAGCAAACCCATCTCTCCTCCGTGTTCTTTGTTCTTAAGAATCTATCCCAATTCATGCCTTCTAACAAGGTTCGTAGTTTAGGGAAGTTGGCTCTTTTGAAATTCAGTGTCTTTGTATTCCCCTTATGTTTCCTATTTGTGTGATTAAAGAGGAGTTCCACCCAGGGGCTCCATAAAAAAAAAAAAAAATTAAAAGTCAGCAGCTACAAATACTGCAGCTGCTGACTTTTAATTGGACACTTACCTGTCCCTGGGTCCAGCGATGCGGGGGATCGAAGCCCCGCTCGCCCCCCCCTTCGTTCGTCGGCGCCGGGCTGTGGCTTCACCGCCTGGCACCCACTGCGCATGCGCGAGCGGCGCCGCGATTGGCCGCTCAATTACCTGGGACCTGTAATGGGTCCCAGATGATTGACAGGAGGGAGGGAGCAGAGCCGAGCCCTTCCTGTGCCGAGGGGGAAGTGATGTCACCAGCCCAGGCAAAGGAACAGGCAGACTACGAGGGACCACCTAGCAACAGGCATTTAGAGGTAAGTGAAAAAAAAAATATCCAAATGTTTTTTTTTTTTGTTTTTTTTTTAATTTTTCAGGTATTTTTGTTTTTTTGGGTGGAACCCCACTTTAATACTGAAGCCAATTGACCTGTGATCGCTGTTTCCTAAATTGCCCCGTATTTCCACATCTGTGATCAGGTCTGTACTGTTGGTAATCAGTAGATCCAGTAACGCTTTATTTCTAGTTGGTGCGTCTACCATCTGACCCATAAAATTGTCCTGCAAGATATTTAGGAACTGGCAAGCCTTAGATGAATGCGCGGTTCCCTCCGCCCAGTCTATGTCTGGATAGTTAAAATCCCCCATTATGATAACACTTTCCATCCTTGCTGCTAATCCAAATTGTGATAGGAGATCTGTCTCCCCTTCCTCCCTCAGGTTAGGGGGCCTAAAGCATACTCCCAGTATTATTTTCCCCTTAGCTTCATCCCTTTGGAGCTCTACCCATAAGGATTCCACCTCCTCCCTAGCTCCCTTAGTGATGTCATCTCTCACATTCACTTGTACATTATTCTTGATATATAGGCATACCCCTCCCCCCCTTTTTACCCTCTCTATCCTTGTGATAAAGGGTATACCCTTGAATGTTTGCCAGCCAATCATGAGAGGTGTTGAACCAGGTCTCTGAAATTCCCACAAAATCCAAATCCTCCTGGTACAACAGCATATCTCGGTTTCACCCATCTTGTCCGCCGTAGTTTAGACCGGTCGCATATTATCCTCTTATTGGGTGTTCTGAGACTGCAATTAGGACTTGCTACTATACTTACCTTGGGTTTATGTGCTTTGGTCAACCTACCACTAATGCTACCCTCTGGAATATGTTCCGCACTGACTATCTCTACCTCTGGACCCTCCCCCCCATCACCTAGTTTAAAAACCCCTCTAACTTTTTGGTCATCTTCATTCCCAGCTGATCTGCACCCTCCTCATTTAGGTGCAGTCCGTCCCTTCTATAGTACCAGTTATCGACTGAGAAGTCGGCCCAGTCCTCCAGGAACCCAAACCCCTCCTTACTACACCAGCTCTTCAGCCACTTGTTTACTTCCCTAATCTCCCTCTGCCTTTCTGGTGTGGCTCGATGTACCGGTAGTATTCCTGAGAATACTACCTTGGAGGTCCTTTTCCTCAATTTAGCTCTTAAGTCCCTAAAATCTTTCTTTAGGACACTCCATCGGCTTCTGACTTTGTCATTGGTGCCAACGTGCACCATGACAGCTGGGTCTTCCCCAGCCCCTCCCAGTAATCTGTCCACCAGATCCATGATGTGCCGAACCCGAGCGCCCGGTGGACAACATACTGTTCGGCGCTATAGGTCTTTGTTACAGATTGGCCTCTCTGTCCTTCCAAGAATTGAGTCCCCTACCACCAGAATCTGTCTTTCATTTCCCTTCCCCCCCACTCTCACTGAAGGTGTGCTTCCCCCGGCAGCTAGGAGAGTCCCTCAGCTCCAGCAGTGCTGGTCCCTGACTGGTTTCACCAATGTCACTAAATGGACCATACTTATTGGGATGCTCCAGCCCTGGATTGGCCTCCCTGGCACTTCCCACCCTCGACTGGATGATCAAGCAACGCATACATGCCGCAAGATGTACAACTAGTCGCCTCTCGCACCCGCCGGGCATCGTACCTATTAAATTTAATGAGGATTGGGGATTATGCCCTGTCCAAATTACCTAACAACTAGCTTCCTGACACTAATACTCAACAAGACAATACACAGGTATTTAACAAGACAATACGCAGAACTACGTGCACTCGCAGACCTACGTGCACTCACAGACCAACAAGCACTCGCAGACCTACGGGCACTCGCAGACCTACGTACTTGTATGAAAGAGTATCCTGTACTTCTTTGTATTGCTTTCTTTGTGTGAAATCCCTGGAGTTCCTGCCAGTCCCTCTGCTTTCCTATTAAAAACTCACCACACTAAGTAGGAGAACACACCATGGTCACTCGTAGAACTACGTGCACTCGCAGAACTACGTGCACTCGCAGACCTATGAGCACTCGCAGACCTACGCGCACTCACAGACCTACGCGCACTCGCAGACCTATGTGCAGACCCACGTACACTCGCAGACCTACGTACTTGTATGAAAAAGTATCCTGTACCTCTTTGTATTGCTTCCTTTGTGTGAAATCCATGGAGTTCATATTAAAAACTCACCACGCTAAGTAGGAACACACCATGGTCAGTTCTCTAGCAGTGTTGAGAACTCAGCCTTCTCTCCTCCAATGGCCAGACTTGCCCTGACACATTACCCCGCACAGCTTTTAACTTGGAAGATCAGTGTGCTTTTGTATCTCCTCCCCCAGCTCTAATGCAGCTGAGAACAGAGCTGACAGAGGGAATGTGATCATAAAAGGGATTTGTGTGTGTGTGTAATATATATATATACACACACACACACACACACATACATGTATACAGCCCTCAATTTTTCTACTCGCATTTTGTGAGTGGAAAACGAGGGCTTGCGAGCTGGGCTGTCTGCCTGGGGGGGGGGAATGGGGAGCTGTTTTCCCAGCGATCACCAGGGGAGGAAGAGGAGAGCCGCGGGATAGCACGCTGTTACCAGCGCTTATATTATAATTGTCTCCGCTCTGCTCGACACAGCCCCGCCTCCTCCTGACCTGCGCCTGTGATAGACAAAATGCCGGTTTCAATGCTGGGATGCGTTCTTTTTTTTTGTTTAATTATTTTTTATTAAGAAAGAAGAAATAGAATTAAATGGTACATTGTACAATATACGATACAGAGAAAATGCAGATGGGTGGACAACAATATTATGCATTATTTTGTCAGACAATTAAATGGGTATTGAACAAAAAGCGCCAACTTCCTTCTTAATCAGTCAAATCTCTGTAGCCACTACCGCTGCAAAAAGTATTCAAAAATGTAACCAGCTAGTCAGAGGTAAAATCATCATCACTAATATGGGTTTAATATGAGCAGTGGTATCTTGGTTATATAACAACCTTATACAGACATAGTACCTTAAGAAACCCAAACATAAATACAAGTAAATAACAGAAAGAGAGAGTATAGAGAGAGTAGAAGAAAAAATAGTGGGGGTGGAGGGGGGAAAGATAGAGAGAGGGGGGGGGGTTGCCTCAGTCCGAACTCCTATTATGCAATATTCACCATCTAAAGCAGTTTACTTACGGTGTGACATAATTTCCGCGAATGCAGTTGTGTACTTAAAGGCAAACCAGCAGGACCATATTTTTTTTTTTACATAATCGGATTTGTTTCTAAGCGAGAAGGTAAGATCTTCCATATAATATGTACAATCAACTTCCATTAGCCATTGGCGTAAAGTAGGTATATTTTTTTGTTTCCAGAGTCTTCTGGGGATAAGTGCTTTAGCAGCATTAAGGAGGTGAGGAGTTATAGATTTCTTATATGCACCTACTGGTTTGCCTGTACAATGTAACAGTACAACTAACGGATCATTAGGAACCTCAGATCCTTGGATCTCTTTAATCCAGTAAAGGATAGTCAACCAAAATGGTCGTATCAGCGGGCAGAACCACCAGATGTGAGCGTGGGTTGCACTCTCCCCACATCCCTGCCAGCACAGGGGGGGAGATGTGTGGAAAGTATTTATGAAGTAGCACGGGCGTGTAATGCCATCTTGTCACAAGTTTATAGTTCACTTCAGCTGTTTTAGTGGCTGAGGAAGAAATATGAGACATTATGAGAATAGTGTTTTTTGGGTTGGTGACAGTTCTTTCTGGAGCTCCTTTTCCCAATTGTGTAGGAAGGCTGGATCTCCTGCAGGGTTTAGTATTTGCAATATTTGATAAAAGTGGGAGACAGGCTTCTCCACTGGTTGGGGTTCGGCAAGAGCTGCTTCCACAGGTGTTAATTCCGTGAAAGACCTGATGGGTTTAGGGAGAGAATGGACAAAAGCCGCCAGTTGTCGATATCTCCATTGATCCATAGGGGTAGTCATCGAGTCGTGTAGGCTGGGATGCATTCTATCACAGGCACGGGTCAGGAGGAGGCGGGGCTGTGTCGAGCAGAGCGGAGACAATTATAATGTAAGCGCTGGTAACAGCGTGCTATCCCGTGGCTCTTCTCTTCCTCCAGCCATGCATTCCTCTGCCCAGGCGAGGCTGCAATGGGCACAGTGAGACTGCATTGGGCACAGTGAGGCTGATATGGGCACAGTGTGGCTGCAACGGGCACAGTGAGGCTACAACGGGCACAGTGAGGCTGCAACGGGCACAGTGTGGCTGCAATGGTGGGCACAGTGGGGCTGCAACGGGCACAGTGGGGCTGCATTGGTGGGCACAGTGGGGCTGCATTGGTGGGCACAGTGGGGCTGCATTGGTGGGCACAGTGGGGCTGCATTGGTGGGCACAGTGGGGCTGCAATGGTGGGCACAGTGAGGCTGCAATTGTGGGTAAAGTGAGGCTGCAAAGGTGGCACAGGTGAGGCTGCATTGATGAGCACAGATGAGGCGGCATTGAGGGGCACAGGTGAGGCTGCATTGAGGGGCACAGGTGAGGCTGCATTGAGGGGCACAGGTGAGGATGCATTGAGGGGCACAGGTGAGGATGCATTGAGGGGCACAGGTGAGGATGCACTGATAAAGTTGTTGTTAATATTTATTTTTGTATAAAACATTTAAGTGTCATTTCATGAGATAACTTATGAGGGCGTGTTTAGGGGCGGGGCAGGGTAGGGATTGAGTGGGGCACTGGTAGCGAGTAACCCTTGAGGCCTGGCAAGTAGCTCAGGACTTTAAATTTTTAGCCCTGAGTGTGTGTGTGTGTGTGTGTGTATACACACACACAAAGTTTTGCCTTTCATTTCTGTGAAGAATGATGTGGATAAAGCCCCGCACAACCACACCAATTTTTAACGTCGGCTGTGGGGGAGAAAAACCCCCGCCCGCTGTCACGGAGAACAAGCTGGAACCCTAAATACAGGTGGTAACATGTAACATGTTCTAAAAGGTGAACTTATCCTATTAAGCTGAACTATAATCTTGAGGCTGTACACATGATTAATGAAAGATTTAGAAAGCTTCTAGAAATAAAATCAAAACGTGAAGGTTATACAGTATGTCCAATTTAAAAATTGTCTATTTCTACTTTTTTCATAGATAAATGTCAATAGATTGAGTGTATATTTCATAAGCTTGCAATGACCTTTAAAAGGTAAAATAAAATACATTCAGGGGCTGGCGTTGCTGATGCCTTGTAGATCTTTTGGCTTCATCGCAAAAAAGGTATGTAAATGAGGTACTCTAACTTTACATTCTGCATGATTTTTTCAGGTCACTGAATAATATTCAGAAGACGATTAGAATAACTGTCACCCTTTTCACCTAGGACAAACTACTTTTTGCTCTGGATGATTCTTACAAAGAACTGGGTTAGTTATGTCCTTGTCACTCAATGGACTGCAGTTTCAGATTTAACATGCAAACCTCATTATGACACGTTCGGCATTAAAAGCATGTGAATATTATTTTAACTATAAATTAACCTGTTGAGGGTCACCAAAAATAGCTGTGAAATAGTTTTCCCACAGCATAGGTCAACAGTCTGCAGCCATGAATTTATTTCCATTCATATAGTAAGAATTATTAAGTGCTTTAATATTTAGTCCTTCAAATCTTTTATGGCAGAGCAGATTTAAAGGTTACTGTACATTGTAATTTTCAAAATGGAATTTTTAATGACTAATGCAGACATGTTTTTTTCAGAATCCATTGTTTTGTTCCAACAAACATGTAGAACATCTATCCACACACAGCATTGAAACACTTAGCTGTCCTTGTGGAACAAAACATCACATTTATTTTTTAACAAAACTGCAGATTTGATCTTGTTTGTATAAATGCATTTTTTCAAAAAGTGTTTGGTTGATATGTTTTTATATATAACAGTGCCAAAGTGCAGCTAGCATTTCATCTGAAAAAAGCAGTGGGTACATTTTAAGGATAACTATAGTATTATGTAAATAAAAATGTGCAGCAGTTTTAGGAATAAAAAAATAAATAAATACTCACCTTATCTCCTATGTTCTCCCCTAGGAAACTGCACTGCTGAACCTCTTTCAGGTTACGAGATAACCAGTGTAAATCAACATACTTCCTGTCATTGGTCTGGGTTGTTGTGGAAATTTTTATTAATGTATGTTGTCAGATATCTCCCCGTTTCAGTTTTTCTGTAATATGCTCATGCGAGAGTATTCACACATACAGACGTTGGTGGAAGACCATTGACCGCGGAAACCTGCCCGTGGACATGGCAGATTGGTTTGCTCTTTTAAGGATGTTCATTCATGCCTCACCAAGAGACTGGCCACTTCGTGGCAACTGCATTAATGCTCCTAATAAGCAGATCTGCGTACATGGGAACCATAGCACAACCATACAAAATTATGGCCCACTGAGCCATGATAGAGTACGGCTTGCGTCATTAGTAGCAGTAGGAGTGTGCACACGGTCGTGTTCAGAGCCCTGTAAGTAAGTGTTCAAATTGTGAGACCTTTTGTGTCTCACAGGATGCTTGCCGCATGCCGCTGCACACGACCATCTGCATACGCCACTACTGGACTGTTATTTGAATATATACATGTGTGAGATCTTTTGAAATAATACAAGAGTCTGATTGGCTGATTCTGAAGCCACCACCTTCCTTTGTTATTCAGGTTTACAGTATAAATAAAGGGAGCTGCCTATCCTAGGGAGGATTCTGCTAAGCTCAACGTGATACCAGCATCTGTGTGTGTTACTTGGAGATATACAAGCACGCTTTCCCGGCATTATACAAGAGAGCTGTATTTGTGCTTTTAAGTGCAAATAAATTATTTGCTTATAAGGAGAAGCTTAAAATTGCCAGGACAGGGCTTACAAATTGTACATTACTGCACAGAGCTGCATGGATGCCATAACACCATCACCATTCTGTGCAGTTTTGAAATTTGCTCCCTTCCACAGCATGGAGGATAAGACAACTCCAGCATACCATGTGACCAGCCAGAAGACCTTAGAAAAAAACAAATTAAAAAGAGAAATAAAAACAGCTATGGAAGGGGGAGTGGAAGGGGGAGAAGGAACAACTATTCTGCCTAGCAGTCACCATTCTGTATTCTGCTCATTCTGGATGTGGTCTTTCTGCAGAGACCAAGCAAGGGTATTAGCAACACAGTGGGAGAGTTCTACTAAAACTGGAGCACACAGAATCTGGTGCAGCTGTGCATAGTGACCAATCAACTTCCAGGTTTTGTTGTCAAAGCTTAATTGAACAAGCTGAAGTTAGAAGCTGATTGATTATGCACAGTTGCACCAGATTCTGTGTGCACCAGTTTTAGTAAAGTGAGCATGCTCCGTGCCTAGAAATGCTATCAACATTAATAGTACAATATACATTATACTGTATATGCTTAGGTATTGGTAACTTTGTACAATCATGTGGAAAATGTGAACCTAAAAGCAGTACAAAAAAAAAAAAAGAAGAAGAAATGTGCTTTCAACAAATGCTTGGCTTTAGCTCCATTCTGCGTTATAGATCTTAAATGCTTGAGTGTTGTTGACTTTACTTTACCCTTACTTTCTATGCTGCTGACAAAAGGTTCATCACACAAGATGTAAACATAAATCTTTAATTCCAAAAGTGGTCAACGCACACGAAACAGGGAAGGAAGGAATAGTAGCCCTGGTGCACCGCTGAACTACAATCATATAAATCTTGAGGGAGGCCCTCGCAGGTCTTGAAATGTAGAATCATTGACTTTTATATATATCAACATTTCGACAAGGTGCAGCTCATCTTTATCAACACACAGATAAACTGATTAAGGTGTATATAAATTAGAGACGCACTGAAATTTCGGCGGCCAAAACACATTGGCCCAAAAATGGTGTTATTGGCATTTTGCCAATAAGAGAAAAAGGTGGCGATAATGGCACAGAAAAGGCATAACATTTTGCCTCGAATGCACAGCAATTTTACCACGATTTTACTGTGCTTGTGGTTTGTTTTCATGTCATGTGACTCAAAAAGCACATCAAAAACGTAACAAGGGTACATGAATGATGCATTCTTGCTGCATTTTCAATGCGTTTTAAATGGGGAGGTGTGTGTAACGAGCCCCTTGCTCTCTCGGTTCCTTTCTCCCGACACTCCTCTGCAGCTATAGAATCAGATTGCAGATCGCAACATATGATTGTTCGGTCATCCAATGCTCCGGGATTAGAACTACAGCAATGTGCCGTTCTAACCCAGTTGTGATAGCTCAGAACAAACACCAGGCAGGCTGTATGTAAGTTCAACCAGGAATCTCCCTTTATTGACAGGAATACAGTCTTATTTATACAATAAAAGAGGAGGTGCAGACCTCCTGCTCATATTACTCTAACAATACAGCTGTAACCTAATTAACATGGGCTAATTAACTAATCCCTTTAGACAGCCTAGATGACTCAAACATGGACCTTTAGGCCAGACTGGCCGTCTTGTAGTTCAGAAAATCCAATCAACATTATCACAATAGCAGAGTTAATTAAACACAAACAACAATGGGGATCTAATGACTCTTAGATCCCATACTAGAGACTTATTTACAATACACATTTTAGCAGACAACAGACAAGTAGCTGGAATTGATGACATTAGCATTTAACAGTAGGAGTCCCAACGGTATGAATCAGTCACTATTCCAATATGGCAAATCCAGGGTCCCCAGAGTCTGTGTGTCCTGGGGGACCAGGACCCGAATCCACAGTAATACCACCTCAAGGGTCCCCAGGCATACAGCTCACAAAGAGCACTGTTCCCCCAAATGCCTGGGCCCACAATCGATCGGCAAGAGGCTAGCATTCAGTCCCCTCCAAAAGTCTCTCTCCCGGCTAGGTCTGTCACAGTGTGTTTTTTTAACTGACCAAAAATGCAGCAAGCAGGATTTTTAACACCACAACAAAAGCACAACCAACCAGTGTGAAGACATACATACAATTTAAGGGGATACATTTTTCTTGAGCTTTTCTTGCACTAAAAAGGTGCCAATAATGGCCGACAATAAATTCATATTCATTTAAATTGATGAAATTAAAAAAGGAAATGCAGTCTGCTCACATAATTTGTAATAAAAATATCTTTGCCATTCTGAAGCTTCCCTCCAACCACTTTGCATATTATTTTATATATAATGTGATTCTTTACTTGCCAAATATGCTGCAGAAATCTCCCTCCACTAAGTCTGGCTGCATCCATTTTAACTGTGGGCAGCTGGAGCTGCTGCATGTTCACTTCCTGGATTTACACAGAGGCACACCTCCAACTCTGCAGCTCTCATTGGCCCTCTTATGACTCATCCCCCTCCCTTCCTGGCAAACTCTCATCAGAGCGAGAGAGAGAGCTGTGCATAATTTCAAAAGCCTAAGCTTTTTACCAGACATGAAACAGAAAGTGGACTACTGGCGAAAAAAAAAGTTAAAACAACAAGGGCAGAAGATTTAATAGATGGAAAGATGAAAAAATGACTTAAGTTCCACTTTAATTACAAAGTTGAATATACAAGTGCATCACAAAAAATTAGAATATAGAAAAATAAATGTATTTAAGTAATTTAATTCAAAAAGTGAAACTCATTTTATATGGATTCATCACACCCAGTGATAGTGTGTATAGAGTGATATATTTCAAGCATTTCTTTTTTTATTTTATTTTGACAATTATGGCTGATAGCTAGTGCAAACCCAAAATTTAGTACTGTATTTCAGAAAATTTGAATATTGCATAAGACCAATAAAAAAATTATTTTTAATAAAGACATGTTGGCTTACTAAAAAGTATGTCTATGTATGTTATAGTATGCACTCAATATTTGGTCAGGGCTTCTTTTGCATTAATTACTGCATCAATGTGGCGTGGCATACAAGCGATCAGCCTGTGGCACTGCTAAGGTAATATGTAAGCCCAAGTTGCTTTGATAGCAACCTTCAGCTGGTCTTCACTGTTGGGTCTGGTGTCTCTCATCTTCCTCTTGATAGTACTCCACAGATTCTTTATTGGGTTTAGGTCAGACGAGTTTGCTGGCCAATCAAGCACAAGCATCCTGCATTTTCAGTACCAAAATTTCCATTCGGTGCACCTCTAATATAAAATTTTTAATATAGTACCTTATGATGCCTAGTTAAGGTGTTCCTTTGTACTCTTGTTAGCAAAATGTACTTGAAGATCCTAGCAGTCTCCTGCATTGTTCTTCTTTGCAGCCCCACAGTGACAATTGGGAACAGCGTCTGTGTCCCAACTGACATCAATGTGACTGCCTGCACAGAACACGTGTGCATCCCCGTACGGGTAAACACAGCCCTCCACGGGTGTACCCTTTAAGCCTAGTACACACGGGCCAAATGCCGGGCGACATCGGCTGGTTAAAAAAAATACAGCTGACAATCAGCCGTGTGTATGGCAGCCAGTCTGACAGAAGTTCGGCAAGCTTTTGTCAGACAAACATGCTGGAAAACCAGAAGCCGACCAGCTCCTGGTCACCGTTCTCAGCCAATGGCTGAGAGTGCCGACCAGAGTGTTCTGGCAGGGGCTGTCAACCTGTCAGAACACAATATCTCAGCAGGGGACATAGCTGTACTAACATCATATTGTTAGTACAGTGGCTCAGATCTGAGCTGTCAGTTTTTTTTCGTTCAACCCTAGTGTGTACTAGGCTTTAGTATGCCCTGTGTGAACGAGGGCTTAGCTGCAAGATCTTGCTTAAGTTTGCTTAAGTTTATGCACTGACACATACAGCCTTCTATTTTATGGGATGCACTAATGATGTGCTGTTACTGCTGCATCCACAACATACAATTTTACTGACAGCAGTTCCTATTAGTATGTTTAGCTTGACAGAATGAAACAGAGAAGGAATCAACAGGTTTGTCACTGCTAGGATTCAATGAGGCATCATGAGACATGTAGTCCTGGGGTACCTAGCACATCAAATGAATTACATGTACACAGGTTCATGAAACAGAAAGTGGCGTGCGAGACCTGCACAGGGAACCAATTAAAAAAATTAAAGATACAATTTTTAGATGGCCCTTTATGATGCAGAGTAAAACAAACCCTAACATCTGAACACAGCTTTACAACTTTGACATGTGTTAGTAAAACTGTATACAGTTGTGCTCATAAGAATATGAATGATAACACAAAAACTTTTCTTTCACTCATGGTTAGTGTTTGGCTGAAGCCATTTATTATCAATCAACTGTGTTTACTCTTTTTAAATCATAATCACAACAGAAACTACCCAAATGACCCTGATTAAAAGTTTACATACCCCAGTTCTTAATACCATGTATTTTCCCCTTTAACTTCAATGACAGCTTGAAGTCTTTTGTGGTATTTGTGAATGAGGCTCTTTATCTTCTCTCTTTTTATTTTAGAAGGCAGTTCTTAGGGTGAACAATATTCGGAAGACCTATCGCTGATGAAATGAAAGAGCCCACTTCTGTCCAGAAGTCCTGAACCACTGAACATGACCAGAAACCGTGTACAGTGCCTTGCAAAAGTATTTACCCCCTTGGATTTTTACCCATTTTGTTACATTGCAACCTTCAGTTAAATGTTTTTTTAATCTGAATTATATGTGATGGATCAGAACACAATAGTCTAAGTTGGTGAAGTAAAATTTGAAAAATATATACATAAAACTATTTTTAAGAAATAAAAAAAACTAATAATAATTGGCATGTGCGTATGTATTCACCCCCTTTGTTATGAAGCCCATAAAAAGCTCTGGTGCAACCAATTACCTTCAGAAGTCACATAATTAGTGAAATGATGTCCACCTGTGCGCAATCTAAGTGTCACATGATCTGTCATTACATATACACACCTTTTTGAAAGGCCCCAGAAGCTGCAACACCTAAGCAAGAGGCACCACTAACCAAACACTGCCATGAAGACCAAGGAACTCTCCAAACAAGTAAGGGACAATGTTGTTGAGAAGTACAAGTCGGGGTTAGGCTATAAAAAAATATCCAAATCTTTGATGATCCCTAGGAGTACCATCAAATCTATCATAATCAAATGGAAAGAACATGGCACAACAGCAAACCTGCCAAGAGACGTCCGCACACCAAAACTCACGGAACGGGCAAGGAGGGCATTAATCAGATAGGCAGCACAGAGATCTAAGCTAACCCTGGAGGAGCTGCAGAGTTCCACAGTAGAGACTGGAGTATCTGTACATAGGACGACAATAAGCCGTACGCTTCATAGAGTTAGGCTTTATGGCAGAGTGGCCAGAAGAAAGCCATTACTTTCAGCAAAAAACAAAATTGCACGCTTTGAGTTTGCAAAAAGGCATGTGGGAGACTCCCAAAATGTATGGAGGATGGTGCTCTGGTCTGATGAGACTAAAATTAAACTTTTTGCCCATCAAAGAAAACGCTATGTCTGGCGCAAACCCAACACATCACATCACCCAAAAAACACCACCATGGTGGTGGCAGCATCATGCTGTGGGGATGTTTTTCAGCAGTCGGGACTGGGAAACTGGTCAGAGTTGAGGGAAAGATGGATGGTGCTAAATACAGGGTTATTCTTGAGCAAAACCTGTACCACTCTGTGTGTGATTTGAGGCTAGGATGGAAGTTCATCTTCCAGCAGGACCATGACTCCAAACACACTGCTAAAGTAACACTTGAGTGGTTTAAGGGGAAACATGTAAATGTGTTGGAATGGCCTAGTCAAAGCCCAGACCTCAACCCAACAGAAAATCTGTGGTCAGACCTAAAGATTGCTATTCACAAGCACAAACCATCCAACTTGAAGGAGCTGGAGCAGTTTTGCAAGGAGGAATGGGCAAAAATCCCAGTGGTAAGATGTGGCAAGCTCATAGAGACTTATCCAAAGTGACATGGAGCTGTGATAGCCACAAAAGGTGGCTCTACAAAGTATTGACTTTAGAAGGATGAATAGTTATGCACATTGACTTCTTCTGTTATTTTTGTCCTATCTGTTGTTTGCTTCACAATAAAAAAATAAAAAAAATCTTCAAAGTTGTGGGCATGTTCTGTAAATTAAATGATGCCAATCCTCAAACAATCCATTTTAATTCCAGGGGGTGAATGCTTTTGCAAGGCACTGTAGGAAGTCAGCAGTCTGGCCACAGCCCCGGAAGCACCCAGCTCAGGGTGTCAGTTCCATTTTATGTAACCTAGCTGGAGTAAGGTGGGAGTGATGAAAGATTTTAATGTGTATAATTCTGTTCCTAGATGAGATAACTGAGGTTTTTGTAAGTATCACTAAATTCGGACCAGTCATCATCCGTGAGGGAAATGTCCATAGAGTTCCACTTCGCCTGAGCCCTATGAATCTGGGATTAAAATCAGTCACGAGGGCAGCATAGTAAGTAGAGACAAGTTTAGTGGGGTCAGGGTGCCTTAGTTTCTCCAATGAGGATGTAATTGTAGGGTCGTCTAAGCAACCAAACTGGGCACGAACAGCATGTCGGAGCTGATAGTAATAGAACAGGTAGGAGCATGGTAGGACAAAATCAATGCGCAGTTGATAGAAAGATTAAAAGCCCCGTGCATCGTATAAATGACATAGGTATTTAACCCCCTTAGAGTACCAGCGGTTGGGATCGGATAGGGAGTACAGTTCCTGCAGATTGGGAATAAACCACAGAGGGTTATTGGGAGAGGTCAACCCGGAGTGTTTAGATATCTTTGAGACAATGGAGCGAAATAATGAAAGAAGTAGCTAATATGGATGTGCCGGGATGAGCTGGGGCCCGGCCTCTATAGATATAGTTATGGAGGGTCTCTAAGGAATGCATGTAGTAGTAAATGCATTTGTTGCAACCGGGTGCAGCCAATCATGTATATGGACCAGTTGAGATGCTAGATAGTATAGGTAAAAATTAGGAAACGCCAAACCTGTCAGATGTGTCGGCAACCTTAGTGTTTCAAGCACCACCCGGGGGATTGGCCATTCCATAAGAATGCCGTGCAGATAGTGTCAATACGTTTTAAAAAAGACTTAGGGATTGTGCAAGGGGAGTTTGCCAAAACATACAGTAACTTGGGTAGATAGATAATTTTAAGGGTGTTGGCCCTGCCCATAAGATCCAAAGGCAAGTCCATCCATTGTTTGGTTTTCTCTTGTAGTTGAGTTAATAGGGGGTCTAGGTTACTAGCAATGTAGGCAGATAGAGGTATCTGTACCATGACTCCGAGATACCTAAAGGAGGACACTACCTGTAATCGGGAGTCCGGGTGAATCGGGGGGATCGCAGCGGTGTCCAACGGAAAAAGCTTTAAACTTATCCCAATTTACATGGAATCCAGAGTAATCTCCAAAGGTGTTAATTTCGGAAAGCAATGTGTGGAGGGACTCATGATTATCAGCCAGGTATAAGAGGGTATCATCCGCATATAGTGAAATTCGTTCCTCTATGGTGGCAATGGGAAGACCTTTAATTAAGGGGAGGAGCGATTGCATACTGCAAGTGGCTCCATAGCCAGAGCAAATAAGAGGGGTGACAACGGACACCCCTGCCTTGTGCCCCTAGTAATTGGGAAAGAATCGTTTACATGCAAGTTAACTCGGATACAGGCGACTAGAGAGGTATAGAGGAGTCCTATCCAAGCTCTAACACAGGGGCCAAAGCCATACAATTGCAACACCTGAAAAGGATATTGCCATTCCACACTGTCAAAGGCTTTACAGGTGTCTAGGGATACGATGGCAGGGGTGGGAGGACAGTCATGTGGGTACTGTATATTGTGGAACAGTCTACGAATATTCATTCTAGTGGACCTGCCAGGAATAAAGCGCCCCTGATCACTGTTGACCAAGGTCGCAACTACAGCATTCAAACTGTTTGCCAACACTTTGGCCAGGATTTTAACATCCACATTAATGCGGGATATCAGGCAATATGAATCACATTTGAAAGGATCCTTACAAGGTTTCAATAGTAGCATAATCAGAGCTTCCTGCATAGTGGTGGGGGGGGGGGGGGGGGGAGTTCCAGGGCCTTGTTATATGTATGTAAAAGAAATGGGTACAATAGATCTTTGAACTGAGCATACCATTCGGCCAGATGTTCATCCAGGCCTGGCGTTTTATATGTTGGTAGCTGTGAGATGGCTGCAGTGATCTCATCAACCAAAATAGGTGCCTCCAACTCATCTCTCCTCTCAGTCGACAGGGAGGGGAGAGTTATGTCGGCCAAGTAGTCATTTAGTTGGGATTTGGTGTAGTCAACTCTAGATGTATAGAGGTCTTTGTAAAAGTCTAAGAAAGTCTCCATAATATCCCTAGGGGTGTCGCTAATCTGGCCCTGTGTAGTTAGGATACGTGGGATAGAAATAGGAGAACGATCAGGTCTAGTCAGGTATGCCAATAGGCGTCCAGCTTTGTTACCATGCTCAAACGATTTCTGAGTAGCGTGTAACATGCGTTTTTGCGCAAGATCTAACAAACAGAGTTCGTACTCCCTGCAACTCTGTAGCCATGCATTTCTCGTGTCAGAATCAGGGTTGGTAGCATAGGGAGATTATGCTGTTAACATAACCGTTTTTAATTCCTCAGTGCGTTGTCTATTATTTTTGCGTATAACACCAGTGATGGACCTAAAGGTACCCCTCAGCGTAGTTTTAAAGGCTTCCCATTCTTTGGATGTCCCTCCAGTAACCAGCAATGCCCTTTTTACATTCCCCCTGCACCACCTCATCCTCCAGCCAGTAGGAATTCAAACACCAAATAGTAGAAACTGGGAGGAGGTCCACAGAGAGAGGAGCATGGTCTGAGACCCCCCCGGGCATATAGGACACCGCAGATATAATGGGAAGAGTGTCCTCCGCAGCAAACGCCAGGTCAATCCGAGACATGGTGTGGAAAGAGTCCAAATGGCAGGAATATTGGCAAACATCCGGGTGCTTCCAGTGGCATATCTCCGTGAGACCATGAGCCTGTGTCCAGTCTACAAAGAAGGGGAAGGGTCTACCACCACCCCCCCAAGCGGTCCCTAGCTGGGTCTAAAATGGCATTAAAGTCGCCCACATACAGTATGGGGCCCGGAGGTCTAGACAATAGCGGATATGACAATTTAGACAATACCTCCACTGAAAATGGGGGAGGAATATAAATGTTTACAAGGGTAAAAGTCACAGAGGCAATTTGTAAGGTAAGTATAATAAATCTCCCATCGGGGTCTGTGTTGACTTGTAAAATTTCAGCCGAGAGAGATTTGGTGAGGTGAGTTTCTTGGAGGCAAATTATATGGGGGCAACATTTTTTAAAACGGAAAAGATCAGGGACCGCTTCTGGGGTGCATTCAAACCTCTAGTATTCCTTGAGACTATCTTTAAGGGCTTCGCCATGTTAAGGTAAACAATACAAAATGATCACATAAGGATACAGCCACATGTAAAACCTACTTGTTGTGCCACCCAGAACATATTTGAGCATGTGTACATTACAACGTGAAGATCTAAAAGGTCAGATTAGTAAGAGCAGTTAAGGTAATAAAAATGAAGAACCAACATATTCTGCCTAGGGCACCAACAGTAGAAAAATAAAAAAAAAATTGAAAAAAAAAGTCCATCTAAAACCCCATGCCAACCACTCCACCCACCCCGCTCGGCCATCCCAAACATAGTGAGCCTTGGATCCCTCAGCCTGAAAAACCCCATTAAAACTTCCAGTGAAGGTCAGAACTGTTCCAAGGCCATGCCACCTATCGGTGAGGGGGTAGTGTGGAATCCGGTGAGGCTCTCAACAGTAACTAGAAAAATATATAGAGGGGTTCTGTTCCAGGAAATGAGTCCGTTGTAGATGTAGAGAAAATCGGGAGCCATCCGGCCTCCCTGTATATCAGAAGGCACAGTGTCCAACACCAAATAAAGAAACTAGCTCTGATGAAATTCGCTTGCCGAATAAAAAGCGCCAGCTAGACGCCCCCCTGTCTTCACAGTGCCCACCACGGACCTGCCACCCCCTCTTCTCCCACTACTCCTGCCCTGGGAACAGTCGATCTAAGATGAACACGGATGGCCGCATTGAACCCCATTAATGACTGCAGCGTAATAGCCAGCACTCTCCTCGGATGAGCTGATTTTCAACTCCTGTGAATGAACTTGCTCTGGGCTCAGCAATACTGAATGGGACCATTAAGCTCTCACACACCTGGTGACCAGTGTACCGCTGATGGGAACTAAGCTTCCGTCTGAAGCCCTATCACGCGGGCTTCGATTCCAGCGCTGTATGGCAGGTGTGTGTGTCTCTGCCTGTCAGCTTAGCAGTCCGGTCCCGGTGAAGCCGGTGACCACCCCTGCATGGACCAGTAAGTCTTTAATGTTGATATTGTCTGGATACACCTAGTTGGATTTTCCAAAGGGATATACGTCTGCGGATGTTAATCATACTACTCACCTATGTACATGCAAGTCTGTGTATAACCCATTCACACGGACTTGGGTAAGAGAAGGGAACTTACTTCCCCATTCATCTGCTTTCCTCACTAAAAACTGACCTGTTCAATAGTGCTGCTGCAGTATGCTCCTCTACTCTCCATAACTGTTTAAATATTAGGGGATTTCCTCTACTACCTAAGACTGCTCCTGTAGCCTTCCGTGTGTTTTTTCGTCTGCTCTCCCTCTGTTCACTGTATCAGGGCAGGTATTGCACCAATTGGTGCACAAATCAAGACTGCTCTCAATAACTGAAGATGTATCATTTAGCGTACTGAAATTTGTAACAGCAAATTACTTGTATTATTTTTCTTCAGATTTTATAGCTAGCTGGCAACTAGTGGGTGAATGCCTGAATGACTGAGAGGTGCTGTTCGTAGTGATCACTTGTCATATGATAATGTTATCATTAATTATAACTGTGTGGTGGAGGTATTGCGGTATTTAATTATATTTATTGTTAGTGGAATTTTTGTTTTTTCTAATAAAGAATTCTATTTTTTATATTTTACATTATTTGGGTGTTCCTCTTTGAAGAATCCTTTTCCTAGCCCCTCGTGGTTCCTTTCCTACTCTCTCCCCGTTCCCTGTTTTTTTTCACCAAATAAAGAACTCCGGGAGGTAAGGCCTGGTACAATGGGAGGGTGTTCCCCATCATGGTGCAGGAAGGGGATCAAGGATCGTCACGAGGTCCAAAGGCAACATAGCGAAAATGGCAAAACACAAACACTGAAGCCCAGGCACACAGGTGTAGAAATCCCAGGATTTGCAGTGATGGGTCAAAAGGTAATTTCGAGGAGCAGAAGTTACGGTCAGTCACCCCTGCGTCTGGGTGCATTTCAATAACGGTCGTTCAACCATGCCATGGCTTCTTTGGGGTTGGTGTAGAAGTGGGTCTTACCATCATGAATGACACGCAGCTTGGCGGGGAAAAGCATAGCATATGGTAGGCCTTCAGTACGCAGGCAGGCTTTTACAGCTGCAAAGGAGATGCGCTGGCGTTGAACCTCGGGCGAGAAGTCAGGATAAACCGAAATGGTATTGCCATTGAATTTTAGCAGCCCTTTTTCCCTTGCCAAGCGTAGAATAGCTACTTTATCCTGGAAATTAAGGTTCCGTGCAATAATGGAGCGTGGAGGGGCTCCTACAGGAGGGGGACATGGAGGAGTGCGGTGCGCGCGCTCGATGACATACGAGAATGAGGGTGCATCAGTGCCAAAAATGTCCCGCAGCCAGGAGTATAGAAACTTTTCAGGGTGTGAACCCTCTGTACGTTCAGGGAACCCCACAAAACGGAGATTATTCCTGCGTGAGCGGCTCTCTAAGTCATCAAGTTTAGCGCGGAGGGCTGCCATCTCACGTGTCAGTTACAGTATGTGATACTACAAGGGGTGTACACAGTACCTTCCAGGGAGCTTATGTGTTCCTCTGTGACCCCAGTTCTATCACGTAGGTTCTAAACGTCCTGTTTCAGGAGGGAGAAATCCATATGTATGAAGGCTGAGTGGAGAGTGAGGCCTTACAGTCCTGTAAAGCCAGCATTATAGTAGACAGGGTGAGCTCATTAGGGGAAGAAGCTGTGTCCTGGTGAGTCCTGGGACAGCAGGGGGTCTATTTGGGTAGTGAATTGGTCTGGAGATGAATCACTCACCCCTGTAGCAGATCTACAATCAGCAGAGGATGATGCCTGCAGCGTGTCTGACGGCCCTGTCTGTGTCCCAGCGCAATCTTGCCGCTGGAGCCGAGCGAGTTGTTCCGGGGGGGCCAGGGCAGCCCGTATTTCACCATGTCAGCCAGCCTGGTGTGTTCCCACAGCTGTGGGGAAGATTTTGGTACCGCTTGTGAGGATGTAGGTCTCAGGATGAAGGTAGGATGGTCGTTGAGAGCCAGAGCGGTGTTTCTAAGCAGCCGCTCGCTTGAATCATTGTCATGTTGAAATGTCCAAGTATGTCCTATGTGCAGCTTCCTGGCTGATGAATGCAAATGTTGCTCCAGTATTTTTTGATAACATACTGCATTCATCCTGCCATCAATTTTGACCATATTTCCTGTGCCTTTGTAGCTTACACATCCCCAAAACATCAGCGATCCACCTCTGTGTTTCACAGTATTAATGGTGTACCTTTCATCAAAGGCCTTTTTGACTCCTCTCCAAATGTAGTGTTTATGGTTGTGGCCAAAAAGCTCAATTTTGGTCTCATCACTCCAAATTACTTTGTGCCAGAAGGTTTGAAGCTAGTCTCTGTGCTGTTTGTGTAGTAATGGCTTTCTTCTGGCGACTCGACCATGCAGTCTATCTTTAGCCAAGTAGTGCCTCCTTATTGTGCATCTTGAAACAGCCACACCACATATTTTCAGAGAGTCCTGTATTTTTTTTTTTTAATTCTTTATTTTTCATGGGTTTCAAAAAACAATTCATTGCACTCATATAGTGCCAGCTTAATACGTCTTAAGTAAATCTATTCATCTGCACATCATATGTTACCTTTATTGAAACTTTAATTCCTTGTAAATTCCCTTTTTCTACTATTAACCCATTGCTCCAAATAAAAAAAAATTCCCCTTTTACCCCCTCCCTAACCCGGAGAGTCCTGTATTTTCACCTAAAGATTTGTGTGTGTTTTTCTTTGCATCCCAAACTATTTTCCTGGCAGTTGTGGCTGAAATCTTACTTGGGTTTACCTGACTGTGGTTTGGTTTCAACAGAACCCCTCATATTCCACTTCTTGATTAGAGTTTGCCAACACTGCTGACTGGCATTCTCAGTTCCTTGGATATCTTTTTTATATCCCTTTCCCATTTTACACAGTTCAACTCCCTTTTCCCGCAGATCCTTTAACAATTCTTTTGCTTTCCCTATCACTCAGAATCCAGAAACGTCAATGCAGCACTGGATGAAAGATGCAAGGGTCTGTCAGGAGTCCAGAAACTCATTGACCTTTTATACACACACACACTAAATTATAAGCAAACAGATGACAGGCGAGGATGGTTACCTTTAATAGCCATTCAAACCCCTTTGTGTCAACTTGTGTGCATGTTATCAGGCCAAAGTAGAAATGTTTTTGTGGGTCATTTTGTGTGTAGATTATATATATATATATATATATATATATATATATATATATATATATATATATATATATATATATATATATTATATTAGAGTTGCATGATTAATTCTTAAGAATCTAAATTGCAATGCTACTCCCCTCCCGATCTTAAAACAGCATTTTGCGATTCTATGTAACAAGTGCAGAAAGTTCTCTGCTCACTTCTAATGGGCCGTGCACACAATAGGATTTTCCAACAATTGTTCGATGTGAGCTTGTTGTCGGAAATTCCAACCGTGTGTATGATCCATCGGACATTTGCTGTCGGAATTTCCGACAACTGTTTGAGAGCAGGTTCTCAAATTTTCCGACAACTTGTTGTCGGAAATTCCGAGCGTGTGTACACAATTCCGACGCACAAAAGTCCATGCATGCTCGGAATCAAGCAGAAGAGCCACACTGGCTATTGAACTTCATTTTTCGCGGCTTGTCGTACGTGTTGTACGTCACCGTGTTCTTGACTTTCGGGATTTCCGATAACATTTGTGTGACCATGTGTATGCAAGACAAGTTTGAGCCAACATTCGTTGGAAAAAAATCCACGGTTCTGTTGTCAGGATGTCCGATCGTGTGTACATGGCATTAGGCTTAATGTACACGGGATATTTACAACCCCCCCTGAACGATTTACCTTGACAGATAGTAACAGACGTTTAAAAACGTCCGCTCTGCGCAGGTTTTTTTTTTTTTTTTCAAATAGTCAAAAATTAAAAACACCTACAGACGAAATGCGTTTACATGCTGTTACAGGCGTTTGGTGGTTCAAATGCCTCTGAACATCCCTCCTGAACGCATTTTTTTACTTTCCAAAAAATTCTTCTAAACTCAAATGCCTAGAAACGACCCCGTGTACATGTACTGATAGTATAACAGAGGAGAGTTCAGGGACAGCTGAAAAAAACACCCAACTGCTCCTAAACGTCATTTTACCAGCAGCAGTATACATGAAGCCTGCAAAGTTTATCTCAACATCTCTGATAACTATAAACAAAGTAACACTTCGTTCTTAGATCAAAGGGATGAACTTCGGTCTGTAAATTAGGTCAATTTAACCACTTAAAGAGGAGTTCCACCCAAAATTGGAACTTCCGCTTTAAGGAAGGTGACCCTCTGACATGCCACATTTGGCATGTCATTTTTTTGGGGGGGGGTCCCAGCTCCCACTTCCTCCCGGTGCACTGCGGCGCTGGAAGGGAGATCACCTCTCCCCCCTTCTTTTTGGCAATCATCTGGGACACGTCACAGGTCCCAGATGATTGCCCAGCCAGTCACGGCGCAGCTCGCACATGTGCAGTGGGTTCACAGCCGGGCGCCCAAAATTACAATGCCAGCGCCGCAGAGAGGAGGGGGAGACTAGCGGGGCTTCGCTCCCCCGCATCGCTTAATGAAGTAAAAAAAAAAAAAACTAAACAGTAAACTTTAGTATCACTTTAATTGTACAGTACATAACACAGGCTGAATATTCATAGACCCTGAGATGTCCCCAAGCAATGAATGAGAAGAATAGGCAACAACCAGGCAAACAAACTGTGCCAACAGGTCCAAAGACGACAAGGGTCAACAGGTTCAGAGAACCGCTAAGTGATTCTGCAAGAACCTTGTGGCTGAAAGCTGCATCTGCAGAAGACTGGATGTCCCTTTGAATAGGTATAGAGGACCAGGTGGCAGCCTAACAAAATTGGGCAACAGAGGCTTGATGTCAGAATACCCAGGAAACACCTACCAACCTGGTAGAATGAGTGCGTAAAAGTGCTGGAGGAGTTTTGTCCTTTAGAGTTTAAGCTCTATAGATTCAGTTGTCTTATCCATCTAACAATGGTAAACTTGGATGTCCTTTGCAAGGCTCTGAGGGTAGGACAACTAGGGAGTCCCAGTTTCTAATAGACACTGTTGCTTTGAGATAGACTCTGACTACTATCCAGACAGTGAAGAGTATATTCCTTTGGGTGCTTTGGAGCAGTGCACAAAGAGAGGAGGATGTTGTCTTCAATGAGGTAAAGGGCTAACACCATCTTGGGAAGAGGAGGGTGTTGGACGCAAGACAATTTTGTCATTGAAAATAATAAGAAATGGCTCTGTACAAAAGAGCTGCCAACGCTAACTCAGATTCACATCTGACTGACGCCCACCAAGAAGGCTACTTTGCAAGAGATCATCTAAGGGGATGTCCCTGGTGGGTTCAAATGGTGGTTTCTGCAGGGCAGAGAGAAGCAGAGGGAGGTCCCACGGACGTACAGGGTGCTGTAAAAAAGGCCTGATCTGAGATACACCTTGAATAAAGTTTCTGATAAGGGACACTGAAGCCAGAAGTTTTTGGAAAATAATGGACAAGGTTAAAACCTGTCCTTTCAGAGTGCTTAAGGCCAAGCATTGTTCAAATCCTGATTGTAGAAATGCCATGTAACTCTCAGAGTAATCACTAAGATGGCTATACTGGTGTAATGAAAATCACCAGTTTCTTCTATTGCGCTATTCTGAGACAGAATTTGCACTGGAGGAAAGTCATAGGTTAGGCTGAACTGGAACCAGGGTATTATCAAAGCGTTGGATGCCAGTGATAGAGGTGCTGGACAAAAAAAAAAAAAAGATAACTTCTGGAGGCCAGGGTATTCATGTCTGAGGCCCACATCTTTGGCATATAAGGTTGAAGATGTCAGGCTGAAGGGCCTATCCCCCTTGGTTTAGCCGGTGAGGGCTGAGGTAATCCACCTTCCAGTTGTTCACTCCTGGGATTTAGAGATCACTGACTAGTGTTTTTCCAACCACGAGATGATATGCTTGCTTCCTTCAAAGCTGTATGACTTCTGGTGACCCCTTTGGTGATTAATGTAGGCCACAGCTGTAGCAGTGTCTGATTGCGGCCTGGTCTTAAAGAAGGGAAGTCCAGTGGTACAGAGCCATTCTTATTGCTCTGAGCTCCGGGGTGTTGTTGAGGGGCTTTCCTTCCACCAATAACCATGTTTCCTGATTTGTGAGGGGATTGGAAAACTCCTACCCAGGCTGTAAGACTAGTATCTATCATTATGATTTTCAGGTGATATCACAAACAGTTTCCCCACTGTCTAGGCTGGATTGGAGATCCACCAAAATAGGGAACTTCATGCTTGGCTGGATAAAAGCATGGTTATATTGAGAGATGGGAACATGCTTGTTCCCTGCCAACAAGATTTTGTGTTGGAGAGGTTGCGAATTAAATTTTGCAAATGGAACAGCCTTGCAGAAGGGTCACCGTGAGACCCAGAACTCTAATGAAAATCTCACAACAGTTTTTTCTCTGGAAGGAATACTTTTGATTTGGCTGTGTCTAGAATCATACCTAAGTATTCCAGGCAAAAAGAAGGTTGGAGAGCAGATGTTTGGAAGCAGATCACTCAACCGAAAGACTGAAGCATTCACTCAACTGAAAGACTGAAGCATCGGAATTGTCCTGTGGACATTTGCAGATAGCTACAAGGGAGATGAGTCCTTCTGAATAAGGTGGTCTAGATAACTTGTGACCTAGATACCCTTGCGTTCTTAGAAGGGCAAGAAGAGCTGAAAGAATCTTTGCAAATACTCTGGGTGCATAGGATAGATCAAATGTCAGTGGCACAAACTGGAATTGTTGGGCTGTTACTGAAAAGCGTAAAAAACGCTGATGAGGTGGATAATTGGTAGTATGCAGATAGACATCCCAGGTGCCTATGGTTGAAAAGTATTCCCCTTATCAGAGACCCAATAACTGACCTTGCGGATTCCATGCAAAATTTGGGAATTTGTTTAGATATTTTAGGTCTAGGATAGGATGAATACCCCTGTTGGGTTTTGAAACTGTGAACAGGTGTAAATACAATTCTTTAAAGCTGCCCTCCGTGGGTACTGGCATAACTACTCCCTGAGACAAGAGATAGTTCAGGACCTTTTGCAAATCTGACTGCCCTTAGGCGGATTTTGGTTGGTTTAAGAGAAGAAATAGTAGGGCAATAGAGTTTTAAAGTGTATTTTGTATGCCTTTGAAAAACACTTTTAAATCACACAATTTTTTAACCCTGCGGGTTTAGTTCTACATTAAATTCTATGCATTAACATATTCTTTTTTTAATTAAAACTTAGAGTTACAGTATATTCTTAAACTATATTTTATTATATCTTTGTTTATCCCATTGGTTTCTATTTCGCCATTCATGCAGGAAGAAGAAATTTCACAATAACTTTTAGGCAGTGGCAATTTCCCCCTTCCTTTACTGTTACGGAGCACAGTGTGCCCTAACAGTCTTTCATAAATTCAGTAGAGCTGTGACTATTAATATAATAAATACTGAGATACATTACCAGTGGTAAGAAACCAGTACTAAAATATTCCTCAATGGCCAACCAGGATACTGCGATAAAGTGCAGGGATCATAAACTCCAAGAATAACCTAAGGAAGCAAAATAATAATATTAATAAAATGTTGTTAGATCTTTACATTTAATAATATGCCTCAGTTGCAGGTAGTACTGTACATAGCGCATAGTAAAGTCAAGATAAAGTCCAATAACATGGATTTATCATCTTGGTAATAACATCAAGCACCAATGAATGGATTTTCTCAGTTAAAATAGATGTAAAACCAAACAATGAACTTCTCTTACTTTGTTCCTTTTAGCCTGATAAATATACCAATAAATGCATTTGTTCTATATGCTTTGTAAGTTCAAAAAGGTTCTCGTTAATCTTGCAATAAATCTTGTGAGCTGATAACTTCCTGCGCTATCAGCCTCTTCTGACAATCATTAGTTACATTGTTCTATGAGGACTACAGAACCACATACTTCTATGTTATGGGCAATAGAGGGGTACGGGTCTGCATGCCTATCTTGTTTCTGTTGTCCTGATACAGAAGAGTGTTGTCATACTAAGGCCAGATGTGTGTTAATGGCAGAATGACTGAGTGAAAGCAAAGGGAAAAAAAGCTACCATATCTAAGGACTGGCAAGCTGCAATATGCTTATGAAGTATCTGAATTTGACAACAATGAGGAGAGTATGCCTTTTTTTATTCACCTTTTCCTTTTCTTTAAATAACTTGCTGAAATCACATAGTGGAGACATATAAAATGTATCCTTGGTGTAGCGAATTAAAAAATAAGGCTGCGGACTGGCTCCTTCACGGTGGCAGAGGTCATCATAGGCTTTCTGAAAATTCAGCACCTGGAAGTGGAAAATAGGTCAAAGGTGTTTCCTTTAGATCAAAAGCTAAAATGTATTGTCAGTATACATATACACATATATATTTTATAAAAAAAACTCATTCTTTATTCACAATAGAAAACATATCAAATGTTTAAAATCAAGAAAATTAACCCTTTGAAGAAGAAAAAAAAAAAAAAAAGTCATTTTGAAATTGATGCCAGCAACACATCTCCAAAAATGTTGGGACAGGGCAACAAAAAGCTGTCAAAATAAGTGTTACGAATAAGGAATAGGTGGAAGGTCAATAGATCAGTAATATGATTGTGCATAAAATAAGCATCTTAGAGAATCAGAGCGAGAAGTAAAGATGAGCAGAGAGGTTCACTAATCTGCAAAAATTATATATATATATAATATAAATATATATATTTATTACACACACATATATACACACATACACACACAGATAGATTTTATTATTTGATTCTAGCAGCTAGCTTTGTTAAGCCTCGTACACACAGGCTGAATGTCGGGAGACAACTGCCGGTTCATAAAAAAATGGCCGTCATTTGGCCCGTGTGCATGTCGGTCTGTCCGACAGAAGCCGGCCGTTTTCTGTCCGACGTGTATGCTGGAAAACCAGCAGCCGACTACCAAATCAGCGTTCTAAGGCAGAGAGCGCTGATTGGAGTGTTCTGGCGGGGGCGGGGAGCATCCCCCTGTCAGAACACAACAGCTCAGCACAGCCCTGTGCAGCTTTTTAGAAAAATATTTCCATTTTTTTTACTGTGTTTCCATGCCAGCGCACGCATGATCAGTTAGACCAGAAGTTTGTCATAGTAACATGGCTGTTGGTATTGATCCTAATGCCGCGTACACACGGTCGGACTTTTCATCTACAAAAGTCCAACGGACGCTGACGGACTAAAGCTGGCTGGTAATCCGATCGTGTGTGGGCTTCTCCGGACTTTCAACGTACTTTTTTAGACTCAAATCCGACGTACTTTAGATTTGAAACATGCTTCAAATCTTTACGTCGTAACTACGACGGACCCCGAAGTCCGCTCGTCTGTATGCTAGTCCTACGGACAAAAACCCACGCTAGGGCAGCTATTGGCTACTGGCTATCAACTTCCTTATTTTAGTCCGGTGTACGTCATCACGTACGAATCCGTCGGACTTTTGTGTGGTCGTGTGTAGGCAAGTCTGTTCGTTAGAAAGTCTGCCGCAAGTCCGCCGAAAGTCTGTCGGACAGGCTGTCGGACTTTTGTAGATGAAAAGTCCGACCGTGTGTACGCGGCATAAGAGTAATGAAGCCAGCTGTGTGTTTTTGGGCGCCTAGAAGACACAGGTGACTGGCGGGCTGCAAGGGACACAGAGCAGGGCTGATTTTTTTTGTCTGGGCACATCGAGTACTGCCTCGGGATGTGATGAATGCTGGCAGCTGAAGGGGTTTCTTGGGCCAGTGTGTGCTGAATTACTTTGCTGGAAATGTAGCCGGCTAGGCACAGATTGTGTTTATCAAACAGTGAGCTTTGGAAACGCTTACAGAAAGCGAGGAGGGATGCTCCTGAGGACACTAGTTGCTATCCCACTGTATTTGTTTCCTCCAAAAGCCCAGAGGTGACAGGTGCATCAGAGCAATTACGTCTATATGGTATTGTGGACCCTGCATAGGGCATCTACCTTGGGTTATGCCACTTAAGGATGACTTGGCAGCTGCTTTGGTGGGCATGGAAGGTAAAATTGCAGGAATATTTGCTACCTTGGCACAAGGCGGTAAGAAATAGGAGAGGTCTCTTTCGCCAGAGCCCTCTCAGGACGTAGAAGAGGAATGGGTAGATGTTGATGAGGAGATAGAGCTCTAAGATGGTTAGATGGTGGATGCTACTTCAGTGCCTGAGAAAGCGCAGGGATCCTCAGTCCCACAGGTGGAGAAGGTGTTAGTGCAATCTCTATCTAAAATAGTTCAAGATGACTTTGGGTTGCCCCCTGCTGAGTCCTCATTGGTTATGTATTCCTCTTTGGGGTCTCTGAGTCTCCCTCAGAATTCACAGGATTTTCCCTTGCAACCTCTTTTGGAGGCATTGTTGTATGCTGAATGGGATCACCTAGGTAGGGTGTTTGTGCAGCCAAAGAGATTTTCCCTCCTTTACTCTATGGGAGGAGAAGTTTTTGAAAAAGTGGGGCAGTGGATTGTGTCAATAAAAATTTTACTTTCCCGGTAAACAATGTCCAGGCCTTTAAAGATCCTGGGGACAAGTGTTACCTGGTCGGTGAACTGCACCTAAAGGCTCCAAGCTCTGTGGCCTATACCAGAAAAGCCTGGCAAAATCCCATAGATGCAATGGTAGGTTCCACAACAAGGACGCCTTATAAAAAAAGAGACAAATTGTTTTCCTGAACACCGCACATCAACCAGACTGTAAGTGACTTATTTATGTAAGACACCACAGAGTTTTGTGAAAGGACTACCCACTTTTTGCAAATTACTTGGTTAATTTGGGTGTTTTCCCTGATGTCTAATCTTAGGCCCCACAAATTCTGACAGCAACAACTCCAAGTTCTTATGGGCCACCTCTGCCAGAAAACTGACTATGGATATTTATGACTGAGACACATTACAAGTCTGGGCATACTCTTCAGAGGATGCATCTGCCTCGGACCTTCCCTCTTCCTCCCCCATTCCAAGCAGGGGTGGTAGGAAGGAAAATCACAAGGTAGCACCTGTGGGAACAAAAACCAAAACCTCTTAAAATCATCTCTCCACAAATTCTTATGGATATCTGCCAATTGTTCCAACACAGTGAAAAAGACAGCTGAGAATATCCCCTTGGACACAAAGATAGCCAGAGCTGGTTTGCTGCCCCATAAAATGAGTTTGTGGAAATAAGACTGTCTCTAGAAATAGGGGAGTTTCGTTTTCCAGGTCCTGACCCCCCCTAGTGCCAGATCTGTCATGGTACAATCCTAAGTACCAGCATAAATAAGGGGGGGGGGGGTTAGACCCTCAGTATTCCAATACCTGGAGGCTCAAGGTCCCTGGTGCGGTGTGGTCTGTGATGCCAGACAGCACTGGGTGGTCACTTGAACAGGAATAGAGGGGAAATCTTCTGCCATTTGAGTTCTCAGTTATATACAATATTTGAACCCTGTAGTAGGGGGATACCAATAACCCCAGAAATGCATTGACCCTTTAGTATTATTTTGCTGAACAAACTGCAACAAAAGTTTTTGCACTCACAACTCATTCATTTAGCATCCTCTTTGGACTTATTACTTATGTAGCTTCCAAACTGGAGGCCTAATAGGGGCACCTTGTTTGTATTTAAATACAGCCTCACCGGAGCCATTGCACCCCAGATGAATTTGTTTGACATTCTCTTATCATAATTCATTGAGCAAACAAATCCCTGTGCTATGGAGGTGAAATAAACAGTTGTGTGAAAACAACCAAATGTTGTTCACCAGTACTAATACTCTAAATATATGTGTAGTGCTCACTGCTGCCACTAATAAGGCTATTTTCACACTGGGGAATAGGTGTGGTGCTTTACCGTCGTTTTAGCTTCACTTTTTGGCTGCTAGTGGGGCGCTTTTAACCCCTGCTAGCAGCTGAAGAAAGTGTTAAAAGCACCCGTGTTGCGGCGCTGCTCAAATGCTATGCAGATACGTCGGCAGCGCTGCCCATTCGTTTCAATGGGAAGGATGTTTTGGGAACGGTGTATACACCGCTTCCAAACCGGCCAAAGATGCTGCCTGCAGGACTTTTTTTTCCCATCCCGCAAGCGCATCACCCCAGTGTGAAAGCACTGGGGCTTTCACACTGGGGTGGCATGAGAGGCGCTTTTCAGGAGCTATTTCTAGCGCTAAAATGCCTGAAAAGCGCCTCAGTGTGAAAGGGGTCTAAAAGAATACTAAGCAAACTATGACTAAAATGTCCTTCATAAAGTGAAAAAAGAAATATATAAAAAAAGAAAACAGTCCACCAATCGTGAAAAAAATAGTGTTCAAATCCTCTCCTGTTCGGAATAATGACTGCACCACACCACCTCACGTGCACTGGTGATCCCTCTCCCCAGCAGATAACGCACTCACCACAGCTCAATGCCTTTCACTCTCATGGTCGGCACAACACGCTTATATGAAATATCCCGATATTTGGATCATACAGTACCTGACCGCTGGTTCTTGGCAACAGGGTACTGTGCATGTCGCGCTGGCTCGCTCATCGTGAAAGGAAAACTGTTTTTTCCTTTCGCGATGAGCGACGGGCAGTGCTTACAGCTGTCTGTTATGAATCCTGAGGGGGAACACCGCGCAAATTTTAAATAAAAAAACGGCATGGGTTCCCCCCCAGGGGCATACCAGGCCCTTAGGTCCGGTATGGATTTTAAGGGGAACCCCTACGCTGAAAAAACGGCATGGGTGTCCCCCCAAAATCCATACCAGACCCTTATCCGAGCACGTAGCCTGGCCGGTCAGGAAAGGTGGTGGGGATGAGCGAGCGCCCCCCACCTGAACCGTACCAGGCCGCATGCCCTCAACATGGGGGGGTGGGCGCCCTGTGGCCCCCCCACTCCAAAGCACCCTGTCCCCATGTTGATGAGGACAAGGGCCTCTTCCCGACAACCCTGGCTGTTGGTTGTTCGGTTCTGTGGGCGGAGGGCTTATCGGAATCTGGGAGCCCCTTTTAATGCATCGTACCCCTACCCATTCACCTGGGGGGAATGTGTCAATAAAAAAAATACACTACACCAGGTTTTTAAAGTAATTTATTAGTCAGCTCTGGGGTGTCTACTTCCAACTTCAGGGGTCTTCTTCCAACTTCTCCGCTCTCTCCGGCCTCCTCCACTATCATCTGCTCTTTTGCTGCTCTTTTGCTAGTGGCGGCCCGGTCTTCTCCTCCGTCTTGTTCCTTCTTCTCTTCTTCTGATGTTGACACAATGCTCTCTCCCGCTGTAATGCTGTGTGAGCGGTGCGCAATGACTTATATAGGCATGGGGCGTGGTCACCGGGTGATGTCACCCGGTGACCCCGCCCCTTATGATGTCACAGTCCCGGGGCATGATGGGACTGTGACGTCATAATGAGTGACGTCATAAGGAGTGGGGTCACCGGGTGACCCCATGCCTATATAAGTCATTGCGCACCGCTCACACAGCATTACAGTGGGAGAGAGCGTCGTGTCAACATCGGAAGAAGAGAAGAAGGAACAAGACGGCGGAGAAGACCGGGCCACCGCTAGCAAAAGAGCGGCAAAAGAGCTGAAAATAGCGGAGGAGCCCAGCAGAAGATCCGGAAAGCGGGAGAAGAACCGGACACTGGGAGAAGAGGCCGGAGAGAGCAGAGAAGTCAGAAGAGACCCCCGAAGTTGGAAGAAGACCCCCGGAGCTGACTAATAAATTACTTTAAAAACCTGTGTAGTGTGTTTTTTTATTGATACTTTTCCCCCCAGGTAAATGGGTAGGGGTACGATGTACCCCATACTCATTCACATAGGGTGGGGGGCTGGGATCTGGGGGCCCCCTTATTAAAGGGGGCTCCAAGATTCCGATAAGCCCTCCACCCGCAGACCCCGACAACTAACGGCCATGGTTGTCGGAAAGAGGCCCTTGTCCTCATCAACATGGGGACAAGGTGCTTTGGGGTGGGAGGGCCGCAGGGCGTTTTTTCAGCGTAGGGGGTTCCCCTTAAAATCCATACCGGACCTAAGGGCCTGGTATGCCCCTGGGAGGGAACCCATGCCGGTTTTTTATTTAAAATTTGGCGCGGCGTTCCCCCTCATGATTCATACCAGACAGCTACAGCACTGCCTGTCGCTCATCGCAAAAGGAAAAAAACAGTTTTCCTTTCGGCGCTGACTCCCGCGACGGGGCTCGCAGGCATCAAATCTCGCCAATAACAGCTTGACGGTCACCTACTGTAGGTCGTCAACATGTATCTCCATAAGAATCAGTAATGTATGGTGACCACCTATGATCCAAATAGCAGGATCTTTCATATAAGCGTGTTGTGCCAACCATGAGAATGGAAGGCACTGAGCTGTGGTGAGTGCGTTATCTGCTGGGGAGAGGGATCGCCAGTGCAAGTGAAGTGCTGTGGTGCAGTCATTATTTCCAACAGGAGAAGATTTAAACACCATTTTTTCACGATTGGTGGACTGCTTTCTTTCTTTTGATATATTTTTTTTTTTCACATTCCTTTTCACTTTATGAAGGACATATTTTAGTCATACTTTGCTTAACCCCTTCCCGCCGACCGTACACAGATATGCGTACTCGGCTTTCCGGGGTTATACCGGGATGATGCCCGCAGCTGCAGGCATCATCCCGGTACCGTTGTTTAAAGCGGGCGATCGGCTACCCGAGTATAACAACCGATGCGGCTAAAAGCCACTCGGTTGTTATACTGGAGGAGCGGGAGGGGACATCCCCCCCTCCCGCCACTGTTACCGGGCCTCCCGTGCAATCGGGAGGCCCGGTGTCCAATCAAGTACCTTCGGCGGCTGGGGGCGGGCTGGAACAAAGCTGTGGGCGGCTTCGTTCCAGCCTTCTCGTTGTAAACGCGGAAGCGACGTCATGACGTCACTTCCCGTTTACTCGGCTGCCAATGGCGCCGAATTTAAAAAAGTACACAGTATTCAGAATCGCCGTTTTCGGCGATCTGAATACTTTGAAGTGTAAAGGAGGGATGGGGGGTCTTTTAGACCCCCCATCCCTCCATAAAGAGTACCTGTCACCACCTATTACTGTCACAAGGGATGTTTACATTTCTTGTGACAGCAATAAAAGTAAAAAAAAAAATTTTTTTTTTAAAACACAAGATATAAAGTAAAAAAATAAATAAAATAAATAAAAAAAGTAAATAAATTTTTTTTAAAGTGCCCCTGTCCCCACGAGCTCGCGCAGCGAAGAAAACGCATACGGAAGTCGCGCCCGCATATGTAAACGGTGTTCAAATCACACATGTGAGGTATCGCCGCGATCGTCAGAGCGAGAGCAATAATTCTAGCCCTAGACCTTCTCTGTAACTCAAACCTGGTAACCGTAAAAAATTTTTAAAGCGTCGCCTATGGAAATTCATAGGTACCATAGTTTGTCGCCATTCCACGAGTGCGTGCAATTATAAAGGGTGACATGTTTGGTATCTATTTACTCGGCGTAACATCTTTCACATTATACAAAAAAATTGGGGTAACTTTACTGTTTGGATTTTTTAAAATTCATGAAAGTGTCCCTTTTCCAAAAATTTGCGTTTAAAACACCGCTGCACAAATACCGTGTGATAAAAAATATTGCAACAATCGCCATTTTATTCTCTAGATTCTCTGCTAAAAAAATATATATAATGTTTGGGAACTCTAAGTAATTTTCTAGCAAAAAATATGGATTTTAACTTGTAAACACCAAATTTCAAAAATAGGCTTAGTCATGAAAGGGTTTAATATACTTTTATTAGTTTGTATGTCAAATACGTATAATTGTATCTTGAATCACAGCGCTACTGGTTAGAGTGATAACGTGTTTACACTTTAAATTGTGGTTATATCAGAATTCATTGTTCCACCACCACATATGCCTAACTGTTGAATAGTAAGGTTGCCCACAGCCAATAGTAAGCCAGAGTAGGAAGTGAGTCAAAGCTCAATCACCAGAGCTCTGGTTGAAATTTTAGCCAAGTGTTAATGCAGTAAGTTTACACCCAATACGTTGCTTTAGGACAGCAACATTTCTATATAATTTTATTATTTGTAACAGCAAAGCTGTCTGGATCTCTAGAATCATTTCCAATTATTTGTTAATTTTCAAAGTGGGAAAAGCTAGTGACATGCAAACAAGCTTCTCTCCCAAACTAGACGCCCAGAATAAGGTTGATGCCCGTGCCCATGCTGTTTACGAAAAAAAAAAGGTGGAGTCCGCAAGCCATGCTAAGTCTCCATTAAAAATTTTTGTTCCTGATTTCAGGAATGGCATACTTATGAAAGGGAATTTATTTTGTATATTGAGACCCCATAAATAGTGTTCTTGTTTTACATAAACAGATGTTGGCCCTATTATCTCCATGTCTTGTAAAGTTGAAAATGAGAAAAATTATTTCCTAAACCTCCACAACGCAGCACAATCACCTTCCCTGTCCACAAATTAAGGACATAAGATTAATAAATTTACTAAGATAGAAAAGACAAAAAATACAAATACCGCACAATAAATTAGATGAATAAAAAAATAACACCGGGGAGCATAGCAACAAGACTGGAATAGATAGAACAGCCCTCAAAAATTCCACTCGCCTGCTCGCATGTTGCAAGTGGATTTTGAGGGCTGGCGCATGTGGGCTGCCTGGGAGCAGGGGGGGGGGGGGGTGACCGGCGGCAGCCTGGATGGTATGGGAGCCATCCCATATGATCATAGGGGAAGAGAGAGGAGGGGAGCCGCCGCCTGGTTGATTAGAGTGCGGGGGAACATAACAGCTTTTATTTCAATAGCTGTGTGTTCCCCGCCGCGCCGTCATATACAGCCCCTCCCCCTTGTCCGGGGAACTTTGATAGACAGATCACCCGTCACCCGTCTGCACTGGGGGGGGGACACAGTCTGCACTGGGGGAGGGGGGGACACAGTCTGCACTGGGGGGGGGGGGACACAGTCTGCACTGGGGGGGGGGGGACACAGTCTGCACTGGGGGGGGGGGGACACAGTCTGCACTGGGGGGGGGGGGACACAATCTGCACTGGGGGGGGGGACACAGTCTGCACTGGGGGGGGGGACACAGTCTGCACTGGGGGGGGACACAGTCTGCACTGGGGGGGGGGACACAGTCTGCACTGGGGGGGGGGGACACAGTCTGCACTGGGGGGGGGGGGACACAGTCTGCACTGGGGGGGGGGACACAGTCTGCACTGGGGGGGGGGACACAGTCTGCACTGGGGGGGGGACACAGTCTGCACGGGGGGGGGGACACAGTCTGCACTGGGGGGGGGGGGACGACACAGTCTGCACTGGGGGGGGACGAAACAGTCTGCACTGGGGGGGGGACGACACAGTCTGCACTGGGGGGGGGGGGGGGGACACAGTCTGCACTGGGGGGGGGGGGGACGACACAGTCTGCACTGGGGGGGGGACGACACAGTCTGCACTGGGGGGGGACGACACAGTCTGCACTGAGGGGGGGGACGACACAGTCTGCACTGGGGGGGGGGACGACACAGTCTGCACTGGGGGGGGACGACACAGTCTGCACTGGGGGGGGGGACGACACAGTCTGCACTGGGGGGGGGGACACAGTCTGCACTGGGGGGGGGGGGGACACAGTCTGCACTGGGGGGGGGGGGACACAGTCTGCACTGGGGGGGGGGACACAGTCTGCACTGGGGGGGGGGGACACAGTCTGCACTGGGGGGGGGGGACACAGTCTGCACTGGGGGGGGGGGGACACAGTCTGCACTGGGGGGGGACACAGTCTGCACTGGGGGGGGGACACACAGTCTGCACTGGGGGGGGGGGGGACACACAGTCTGCACTGGGGGGGGGGACACACAGTCTGCACTGGGGGGGGGGACACACAGTCTGCACTGGGGGGGGGACACACAGTCTGCACTGGGGGGGGGACACACAGTCTGCACTGGGGGGGGGACACACAGTCTGCACTGGGGGGGGGACACACAGTCTGCACTGGGGGGGGGACACACAGTCTGCACTGGGGGGGGACACACAGTCTGCACTGGGGGGGGACACAGTCTGCACTGGGGGGGGGACACAGTCTGCACTGGGGGGGGGACACAGTCTGCACTGGGGGGGGGGACACAGTCTGCACTGGGTGGGGACGGGGGGGAGACAGCCTGCACTGGGGGGGGACGGGGGGGACACAGTCTGCACTAGGGGGGGGGCGGGGGGGACACAGTCTGCACTGGGGGGGGCGGGGGGGACACAGTCTGCACTGGGGGGGGGCGGGGGGCACACAGTCTGCACTGGGGGGGGCACACAGTCTGCACTGGGGGGGGACACAGTCTGCACTGGGGGGGGGCGGGGGGGACACAGTCTGCACTGGGGGGGCGGGGGGGACACAGTCTGCACTGGGGGGGGGGGCGGGGGGGACACAGTCTGCACTGGGGGGGGGGCGGAGGGGACACAGTCTGCACTGGGGGGGGCGGGGGGGACACAGTCTGCACTGGGGGGGGGGCGGGACACAGTCTGCACTGGGGGGGGGGCGGGGGGGACACAGTCTGCACTGGGGGGGGGCGGGGGGGACACAGTCTGCACTGGGGGGGGGGCGGGGGGGACACAGTCTGCACTGGGGGGGGGCGGGGGGGACACAGTCTGCACTGGGGGGGGCGGGGGGGACACAGTCTGCACTGGGGGGGGGGCGGGGGGGACACAGTCTGCACTGGGGGGGGGGCGGGGGGGACACAGTCTGCACTGGGGGGGGGGCGGGGGGGACACAGTCTGCACTGGGGGGGACACAGTCTGCACTGGGGTGGACGGGGGGACACAGTCTGCACTGGGGGGGACGGGGGGGACACAGTCTGCACTGGGGGGGACGGGGGGGACACAGTCTGCACTGGGGGGGACGGGGGGGACACAGTCTGCACTGGGGGGGACGGGGGGGACACAGTCTGCACTGGGGGGGACGGGGGGGACACAGTCTGCACTGGGGGGGACGGGGGGGACACAGTCTGCACTGGGGGGGACGGGGGGGACACAGTCTGCACTGGGGGGGACGGGGGGGACACAGTCTGCACTGGGGGGGACGGGGGGGACACAGTCTGCACTGGGGGGGACGGGGGGGACACAGTCTGCACTGGGGGGGACGGGGGGGACACAGTCTGCACTGGGGGGGACGGGGGGGGACACAGTCTGCACTGGGGGGGGACGGGGGGGACACAGTCTGCACTGGGGGGGACGGGGGGGACACAGTCTGCACTGGGGGGGACGGGGGGGACACAGTCTGCACTGGGGGGGACGGGGGGGACACAGTCTGCACGGGGGGGGACGGGGGGGACACAGTCTGCACTGGGGGGGACACAGTCTGCACTGGGGGGGACGGGGGGGACACAGTCTGCACTGGGGGGGACGGGGGGGACACAGTCTGCACTGGGGGGGACACAGTCTGCACTGGGGGGGACACAGTCTGCACTGGGGGGGACGGGGGGGACACAGTCTGCACTGGGGGGGAAGGGGGGGGACACAGTCTGCACTGGGGGGACGGGGGGGACACAGTCTGCACTGGGGGGGACGGGGGGGACACAGTCTGCACTGGGGGGGACGGGGGGACACAGTCTGCACTGGGGGGGACGGGGGGGAACAGTCTGCACTGGGGGGGACGGGGGGGACACAGTCTGCACTGGGGGGGACGGGGGGGACACAGTCTGCACTGGGGGGGACACAGTCTGCACTGGGAGGGACGGGGGGGACACAGTCTGCACTGGGGGGGACGGGGGGGACAGTCTGCACTGGGGGGGACGGGGGGGAACACAGTCTGCACTGGGGGGGGACGGGGGGGAACACAGTCTGCACTGGGGGGGGACGGGGGAACACAGTCTGCACTGGGGGGGACACAGTCTGCACTGGGGGGGGACACAGTCTGCACTGGGGGGGGACACAGTCTGCACTGGGGGGGGACACAGTCTGCACTGGGGGGGGACGGGGGGGACACAGTCTGCACTGGCTGCACTGGGGGGACGGAAGGGACACAGTCTGCACTGGGGGGGGCGGAACACAGTCTGCACTGGGGGGGGCGGAACACAGTCTGCACTGGGGGGGGCGGAACACAGTCTGCACTGGGGGGGGCGGAACACAGTCTGCACTGGGGGGGGCGGAACACAGTCTGCACTGGGGGGGGCGGAACACAGTCTGCACTGGGGGGGGCGGAACACAGTCTGCACTGGGGGGGGCGGAACACAGTCTGCACTGGGGGGGCGGAACACAGTCTGCACTGGGGGGGGCGGAACACAGTCTGCACTGGGGGGGGCGGAACACAGTCTGCACTGGGGGGGGCGGAACACAGTCTGCACTGGGGGGGGCGGAACACAGTCTGCACTGGGGGGGGCGGAACACAGTCTGCACTGGGGGGGGCGGAACACAGTCTGCACTGGGGGGGGCGGAACACAGTCTGCACTGGGGGGGCGGAACACAGTCTGCACTGGGGGGGCGGAACACAGTCTGCACTGGGGGGGGCGGAACACAGTCTGCACTGGGGGGGCGGAACACAGTCTGCACTGGGGGGGGCGGAACACAGTCTGCACTGGGGGGGGCGGAACACAGTCTGCACTGGGGGGGGCGGATCACAGTCTGCACTGGGGGGGGGCGGAACACAGTCTGCACTGGGGGGGCGGAACACAGTCTGCACTGGGGGGGCGGAACACAGTCTGCACTGGGGAGGCGGAACACAGTCTGCACTGGGGGGCGGAACACAGTCTTCACTGGGGGGGGGGGCGGAACACAGTCTGCACTGGGGGGGGCGGAACACAGTCTGCCTTGGGGGGGGGCGGAACACAGTCTGCACTGGGGGGGGGGCGGAACACAGTCTGCACTGGGGGGGGCGGAACACAGTCTGCACTGGGGGGGGACACAGTCTGCACTGGGGGGGGACACAGTCTGTACTTGGGGGGGGGACACAGGCTGCACTGGGGGGACACAGGCTGCACTGGCGGGGGTGGGGGGACACAGGCTGCACTGGCGGGGGTGGGGGGACACAGGCTGCACTGGCGGGGGTGGGGGGACACAGGCTTCACTGGCGGGGGTGGGGGGACACAGGCTGCACTGGCGGGGGTGGGGGGACACAGGCTGCACTGGCGGGGGTGGGGGGACACAGGCTGCACTGGCGGGGGTGGGGGGACACAGGCTGCACTGGCGGGGGTGGGGGGACACAGGCTGCACTGGGGGGGTGGGGGGACACAGACTGCACTGGGGGGGTGGGGGGACACAGGCTGCACTGGGGGGGTGGGGGGACACAGGCTGCACTGGGGGGGTGGGGGGACACAGGCTGCACTGGGGGGGACGCAGGCTGCACTGGGGGGGACGCAGGCTGCACTGGGGGGGGACGCAGGCTGCACTGGGGGGGGACGCAGGCTGCACTGGGGGGGGGACGCAGGCTGCACTGGGGGGGGGACGCAGGCTGCACTGGGGGGGGGACGCAGGCTGCACTGGGGGGGGACGCAGGCTGCACTGGGGGGGGGACGCAGGCTGCACTGGGGGGATGGGGGGACGCAGGCTGCACTGGGGGGGTGGGGGGACACAGGCTGTACTGGGGGGGACGCAGGCTGCACTGGGGGGGACACAGGCTGCACTGGGGGGGACAACGGCTGCACTGGGGGGGACGCAGGCTGCACTGGGGGGGGACGCAGGCTGCACTGGGGGACGACGCAGGCTGCACTGGGGGGGGACGCAGGCTGCACTGGGGGGGTGGGGGACACAGGCTGCACTGGGGGGGTGGGGGACACAGGCTGCACTGGGGGGGTGGGGGACACAGGCTGCACTGGGGGGGGTGGGGGACACAGGCTGCACTGGGGGGTGGGGGACACAGGCTGCACTGGGGGGTGGGGGACACAGGCTGCACTGGGGGGGTGGGGGACACAGGCTGCACTGGGGGGGTGGGGGACACAGGCTGCACTGGGGGGGTGGGGGACACAGGCTGCACTGGGGGGGTGGGGGACACAGGCTGCACTGGGGGGGTGGGGGACACAGGCTGCACTGGGGGGGGTGGGGACACAGGCTGCACTGGGGGGGTGGGGGACACAGGCTGCACTGAGGGGGTGGGGGACACAGGCTGCACTGGGGGCGGTGGGGGACCGCAGGCTGCACTGGGGGGACGCAGGCATTGGTGGACACGGGTAGGCTACATTGGCGGACACGGATAAAGTTGTTGTTAATATTTATTTTTATAACTTAATTATGCATAAAACATTTAAGTGTAATTTCATAAGATAATTTATGAGGGCGTGATTAGGCGCGGGGCAGGGTAGAGGTTGGGTGGGGCAACTGGTGGCGAGTGACCTTTGAGGCCTTGCTAGTAGCTCAGGACTTGAAATTTTGAGCCCTGAGATAGAATATGTTTTTCCCTAAAAAAATAATAATCCCAAACTAGGCTATTGGCTGAGCATATTAAAAACATAAGGTAAAATCTTTACCTGTTCATTAGAGAATCTTTCAGCAAGAGATACTGGGTTCTTTACCACTTCTATTCCATCAGGAAGAGACAATGCAGGGAAGCAAAACCAATAATAAAAACGATACTTCTTCAAGTCCTACAGAAAAAAAGGAAAACAGAGGCATGTGAAAATGCGAAATAGCAATCAAATTCCCAAGTATTATTTAATTTAAGTAATGTATTCACCCAGGTATCTTTTGACGTTTCCCCACTAAGGCACCCAATTCTGATCTTGCCATTCGTTTTCTTTGTGCTATTAAATTACTTGACATCTTCCCAAATCTTAAATACAGTTTTGGACTGTACTGACAATTTACTACAATGTGTACCAGACCTAAATTTATTAGGGCTGGGAAAATTAAAAAGATTCCTCGATTAATCATTAATTTTTTTGATCAAAATTCTTTTGATCGGTACTCACCTCTGCACCGGCTTCTGGGTTTTCAGGGAGTTCCGTCGGAGATCTGGTGACGTCAGAGACATCGACGTCACCGGACTCTTCCCCCCTTCCCCCAGTGCTTCGGTCTGCTAACGAAGGGAAGGGGGGAGGAGTCCGGTGACGTCGATGTCCGTGAAATCATAAATTGAGGAAGACAGATCCTAACGATCAGATTGCTCTCACTGGTCAAAGTATTCAGATAAACATCTATGTAAATCCTGGACTTGGCTATGAAAATCAACAAATCTGATGGCTCTCCTGGCTGTAAGTCAGTTTGACGATTAACTGACATTGATTGGTTATCCAGCAAACAAGAAACATTCATGATGAGGGCACTTTTTTTCCAAAGAGCTGACACTTTGCTGTCTCAGCAGGTGATGGATGTCTCTGGCTCTCCATCGGTCCCCCTGATGCACAACAGTGCTATTTATATAGCATGTAGGGTGACGCCGTAGCCCAGCCCCGCTGAGGAAGTTCTGATTGAACGTAACGCGTACGGGGGAGGAGCTACGCATGACGTCAGCTAAAAGTAGTTGGATCTGTATGTGCGTTATAATTAATCGAAATTAGTCGATCGATTAAAAAAAAAATCGATTAATCGAACACGAAAATTTTAATCAGTAACAGCCCTAAAATGTATGGATTGGCAGGATCAAGTAATTATCACTTATTGGTGACCTAAAGGACACATTAAAAAAAGAAAGAAAGAAAATATATTTCATATTTATTATCTATTAGAGTTTTCTTTTCATTTGCATTGATGGTTAATTAAAAATAAGATGGCTAGATAAATCCACTTACAGTAACGCTTTATCCATATGTTCAGCTTGTTCTTCTTGTGCAGTCTTTCTCAACATTTTTAACACAGAGAAACCCTTGAAATAATGTTCTGGTCTCAGGGAAGCCCTGCTAATGATGACTATACCTACAGCTGATACATTAGTGTGATGGCCAGTGGGAAGAATGTTCCTTACACTTATGGTCATTGGGAGGAATCCACCCTTCACCCCCTTACAGATATCTAAAAAGATCAATGATGTCAGAGGAACTTATCGGAGAGGAAGAAATTGCTTTATCGTCAAGGAATCTTAAAGTAGAACTAAAGACAAAATGTTGTTTTTAGTTTTGGATAGAGTGGAGAAGGATTAGAACCCTTGTCAATTTTTATTGCAGTCTATGCTCCCAGTTAGGGAGATTCACCCTTTTTATTTGTCCATTTTACCATTATCATTGAAGGTGAAAGTAAAAGAAAATCCCAATGAGGACACTAGTTCTGGTGGCCTGGGGGTCCCCAAGGAATTCCCTTAATTTGCACTTCTCTTCCTTTTCGGCAAAGGGACAGGAAGTGAAGGGAAATTTCCGCAATGGGACACAGATGGCGAAAAAAAAAAGCTGACAAGGGTCATAACCCTCACTTACTCTATACAAAATGAAAAAAAAAAAAAGAAGATTTGCCTATAGCTCTACTTTAAGCAGCCTTTGGAGGTGTCCTAGAGTTACACATAATTCTGGTTGAGAAAGGCTCTAATGCATCACTTCAACACAAAAATATCAATACAATAGAAAACAACCTCTTGTTTGCTGCAGACTACAGGCATCAAGATTGGGACAAATAATTGCGTCAAAGAAAAGTATTAATAACAAATTCACACTGCGGGTAGGCACAAACACCAATTTCTTTATAGTATGAAAAACTAATACATTTCACCAGGTCATACCAAAATTCATCAACAACGTCACATTACATGTGATCTCCTCCCATGAGGCAGTGATCAGGCCTGAGTGGCCAAACGCTAGGCCCAAACACTGTCACATGACAGTGGTTGTGATATCATCAACCCTCTAAAAGTACACCAATTAACCGCTTCAGCCCCGGAAGATTTTACCCCCTTTTCTGACCAGAGCACTTATCGCTATTCGGCACTGTGTCGATTTAACTGACAATTGCGCGGTCGTGCGACGTTGCACGCAAACAAAGTTGACGTCCTTTTTTTCCCACAAATAGAGCTTTCTTTTGGTGGTATTTGACCACCTCTGCAGTTTTTATTTTTTGCGCTATAAACAAAAAAAGAGTGACAATTTTGAAAAAAAAAAAACCGCAATATTTTTTACTTTTTGCTATAATAAATATCCCCCAAAAATATATAAAAAAAAACCTATTTTTTTCCTCAGTTTAGGCTGATATGTATTCTTCTACATATTTTTGGAAAAAAAAAAAAATAATCGCAATAAGCGTATATTGATTGGTTTGCGCAAAAGTTATAGCTTCTACATAATAGGGGATAGTTTTATGGCATTTTATTTATTTTTATTTTTTTTACTAGTAATGGCAGTGATCTGCGATTTTTATCGGGACTGCGACATTATGGCGGACACGTAGGTCAATTTTGACACATTTTTGGGACCATTGGCATTTTTACAGCGATCAGTGCTATAAAAATGCATTGATTACTGTAAAAATATCACTGTCAGTGAAGGGGTTAACACTAGGGGGCGATCAAGGGGTTAAAGTGTTCCCTAGTGTGTGTTCTAACTGAAGGAGGGAGTGGACTGTGTAGGGGAAGAGATAGATTTCGCTGTTCATACTCAGTATGAAAAGACGATATGTCACTTCTCCCCTCAGAGAACCGGAAACTGTGTGTTTACACACACACAGATCCCGGTTCTTTGCGTGCCCCGAGCGATTGCCGAAGCCCAGCGGTGATCGCGACCGCCGGGCACTCGCATCGGCTCCGTGGGCGAGCAGGGGGCACGCGCGTTGCATAACGTCGTTTCGCTAGCCGTGCCATTCTGTAGCAGTACAACTGCAGCGGCTGGTCGGCAAGTGGTTAACAAGCATGAATACACAAATGGATCTCACTTGAGAAACTGGTTTTTACTCCAAGACACTGTGATTCCTGATCCTAAGTGTATGTATCCTGGGTGAAGGTTTTTCTGGTATTTGTCCATGTGTATTAATGTTTGTTAATTGCTGTACTTTTAGCCTGGATCTTCTCCCTGTTCTAATGAAAATGTATATGATGCCTGTAGCCAAGAGTTTGCCTTTAGCTAGATAGAGGAACTATGGGGAGATCTTACTATGAGTACTGTTATGGCTTTATATGATGCTTCCTTTCGTAAGTATATGAAATATATAAAGAAAGAATTGCGCTTGATGCGTGAGTAATAAAATTAGTATTGTTGTGAAACCGTGAAGGAAATCCTGCAGCTGAGCACTATAACCCCGATATTAGGGCACAAAACATAGATATAAAAAGGAAAAAAGTGCAGCACTGGAAAAATGTGTATAATATGACAGTGGACCAACACTGTGCTGAAAGTGACTTATGACTAATTTGATTAAAATCTATTAAAATTCAATTCATAATTAATCATGCAAATGAAAATAAACATATATATAAGAAATCGTGCAAGTGATATAATAAATAAGATAAGTGGAAACAGTCCATAAAGTGCAATACAATCCAGAGGGAAAGGATATCCAAAGCAAGATCCTGGGTCTGTAATCCAGGGCAAACTCATTGTGTTACCTTATACCACACTGTGTGGTATAAGGTAACAATGAGTTTGCCCTAACCGGACTTCTGGAAAAGCCTGCCCTCTTCTGTATGGTAACTACCTCCTGAAATACATCATCCAAGGTGTTTTCTGCTTCTGCTGATTATTCATTCATCAAAGATGTTGGTGGGACTCCAGCAGCGTTTCCTGTGGCATTATTCGCTCTTCTAAGCCTGTTTTGACACCCCTTAACAAGGGCGGTCGCAGGCTTTTTGGTAAGCCTTCATTACCTTACTATCAGGTGACGGGCAGCACCAGTGGTGGATTACAGACCCTGGGTGTTGCTTTGGATATCCTTTCCCTCTGGATTGTATTGCACTTTATGGACTTTATTGCACCTTATGGACTGTTTCCACTTAACTTATTATCTCACTTGCACGATTTATTATATATATTTATTTTCATTTGCATGATTAATTATTAATTGAATTTTAATAGATTTGTATCAAATTAGTCATAAGTCACTTTCAGCACAGTGTTGGTCCACTGTCATTATACACATTTTTCCAGCGCTGCACTTTTTTCTATTGTAAATATATGAAACTCAAAAAAAGTTAGCTGTTTGGAGTGCTGCCTATTTTATATTTAGAGCAGAGTTTCTTAACTAGGGTTCCTCTAGAAGTTGAAAACACAGCACTATACCAAGGAGAAAGACGGGTATAGAGAAATACGCCACATATAGAGCCTCAGAGATAGTGTCCGATAGTATTCAAATCAGCATTCTGACGAAGCTGGGGTTTCCCAGTGAAACGCGTTGACGTCATCCCCTGAGCGTCTGACACTCCGTGCACCTCTGCATCACTGTCCAGGATCCACGGCGCGGACAGACCCTGACATAGGAGACACAGGATTCTGGGCTATTGCACCTAGCGGACATCCACAAGCCTACCCAAACTGCACGGAGTCACTCCCCACACACTTTGGGTGACGAGCCCGGCGTGGTGTATGTTGCCACGAGAAAAACGGAAAACGGCAAAAAAAGAGGCTATCCCTCGTTCAGCTGTTATGGCCATTTGCTCTATGGAACATTGCCGCTACCTTCATCCCAGCTGATGACGGAGCACAGTAATATCTATTATCTGCAGAGTATTCATTCTCACACCTGGACAAGGTATATCATGTACTAGATATGAATATCTACTATTCATGCTCTCACTGCTGAAATCTGGGTCTGCTTCATGTTTGATCACATGAGGTCAGTTCATCCACTTTTTCCCGGATCTCTTCAAATCAGTGTGTATGGGGTGAAACTTCATTAGCTACCTTCCAGCTCCCTTAACATTTCTCCTTCCCTGTGTGTCCCCTTCAGCCATAGACTGCAACTCTTTGCCATTTTTTGATTTGTGCAATTTTTGCCCTTTCTTTATAACATTCACATAAGGACTGCCTGGCCCTGGCGGTGTCATTTCTATACTGCACATTGCACACACAGTGAATTTTATGGTTCCCATTGTTGATGCATGTGTAGTGAAGACGCTCTGTTTGTTTGTCTTTGTTTGTCCATAGACAACATCTTTAGATGGTGAATGGTAGAGGATTTGATCACTTTATGCATTTTCGTATTTGTTTATTTATTTATTTATACTTCAATAAATTTTCATTTTTTGATACTTTATTTGAATTCTATCGGACACTATCTCTGAGGCTCTATATGTGGCATCTTTCTCTATATCCGTCTTTCTCCTTGGTATAGTGCTGTGTTTTCTCTATATGCTGTTAGCCATTGAGCCTCACCTCCCATTGGGGTGAGTGGATAAGTGTCTGGCGGTATTACGGTATCATTTGTCTGGTTTGGTTTCCATGTTTTTTTCTATATTTTTTTTTCTATATCTTCCTCTAGAAGTTGCTAGGGGTTTCTTCAGCAATAAGCGATTTCTGCCTATCTGATAAGAAACCACTGACCCCAATGATCTTGTTAGCTATCTGTAAAAAGGGGATTTTCCCCAATTACCACAAATGTAAGAAGCATTTTTCTTATTGACCATCACACTAATGTACTGTGTGCTGTAAATATATTATTAGCGGGGGTTCCCTGGAGCCAAAAAAGTTATATTAAGGGTTCCTCCATGTTAGAAAAGGTTGAGAAAAAGTAAGGCTGATTTAAAGTATTACTCCTGGGTCTTTCTTGAGGAAACCCAATCTCAGCACTCTTATTGTTGTAATTACCCTTTAGGCACTGATGCTGTGATTTTGGATGTGCATTGGCTAACTTTTTGTTTTACCCTTGCTTGGCGACAAGTGGGGTCCTCCATGCGTCTCCTGCCATCATCATCTCCCAACCTCTCCTCCTAATAGGTGTCCGATAGCGGCGCCTGTCGTTTCAGCCAATCAGGTGACAGGTAACAGACCCGAGCACCTGAATGGCGGAGAGGCGATTTAGTGTTAGAAAAGTGAATGACTATTTGCTTTCCTAACACATCTGAGTGACCTGCGAGCGCCCAGCATGGCACTCGCAGGTCACCTATTTTTGACGCCTACTAGAGCCTATGGCTCTAATCAGGTGCTTCAAAAACACCCCCCGCCGCTGTAATTCAGGCGCCCTGCACCCGAAAAGGGGCCGGACACCTGAATAGGGGGTGGCAGCGACGGCCATAGATAGATTCATGCAATGCATGAATCCATTTATGATAGGGGGGTGGCATGTGTGCCCTTAATGCACGGACTGCCAATGGAGACATTGGACTTTTCAACCCAGGAAGCCAAAAATGATCTGGTAGAGTGTGCTGTGATCCTCAGGGGACAAGGCTTGCCTGACGAGACAAATTGCGCATTGAATAATGCAAATCCATTGGGCTTCTGCGGTATGGGATGGCCTTCTACCATTGAGCAGAGTGAACAGGACACTCATCTTCCTGAAGTCTCTGGTATGCTCAACGTATACATCTACATAAACCCAAGCGAGGCAAATTCTACTAGGGTTCCTGGCAAAACGAAGGTAAGACTACAACCTGAGCTGTGGAATTCAGTGACCATCTTAGGAAGGAAAGCTAGATCTTTTCTTAGAATGACCCTCTTAGGAGCCCTTTCATACTGACACCGCCCATGTTAGCGGTAAAGCGCCGCCAGTTGTAGCTGCGTTTTTCTTCCGCTAGCGGGGCACTTTTAACCCCCACTAGCGACCGAAAAAAGGGTTAAATGCACCCGAAAAGCGGCGCTTCGGCAGCGGTGCCCATTCATTTTAATGGGCAGGGGAAGTGGAGGAGCGCTGTATACACCGCTAAAAAGATGCTGCTTGCAGGACTTTTTCTAAGGTCCTGCAAGCGCACCGCTCCAGTGTGAAAGCATTCAGGCTTTCACACTGGGGCTGCAGGGGAGGCATTTTTCCGGCACTTTACAGGCACCATTTTTAGCCCTTTAGCACCTGAAAAACCCTTCCAGTGTGAAAGGGGTCTAAAGGCTAAAAAAAAAAAAAAATAGGATTTTTTCGTCATACTTACCTGTAAAATCCTTTTCTTTGAGTACATCATGGGACACAGAGTCAGGCTAATATTCATTACCTACTGGGTTATACTCCATCAACAGGTGAATGGACACTGGCAGACCAAAGGTCTTCAGACAGGAAGTGATCCCCTATATAACCATTCCCACACAAGAAGCACTTCAGTTTTGTAGCAAGCACTCAATCCTCAAAATAAAAAAAATTAAAAAAAAAGAGGGGAGGGATCTCTCTGTCCCATGATGTACTCAAAGAAAAGGATTTTACAGGTGTGACGAAAAAATCCCATTTTCTTTTTCATACACAGTCAGGCTAATATTCATTACCTACTGGGACGACCCAAAGCAATAGCTTTGAAGGGAGGGAGACACCCTGCCAAACAATAGCCATCAGAACTTACCGTATTTATCGGCGTATAACACGCACCGGCGTATAACACGCACCCCAATTTAGGAGGGAATTTTAAGGAAAAAAAACTTTTAGGAGGGAAGTTGAAGGGAAAAAAAACTTACATTTAAATGCCCATCATTGCAGCCTTCTCAGTGCAGCCTTGTCAGTGCAGCCTTCCCCAGTGCAGCCTTGTCAGTGCAGCCTTGTCAGTGCAGCCTTCCCCAGTGCAACCTTGTCAGTGCAGCCTTCCCCAGTGCAGCCTTGTCAGTGCAGACTTCCCCAGTGCAGCCTTGTCAGTGCAGACTTCCCCAGTGCAGCCTTGTCAGTGCAGCCTTCCCCAGTGCAGCCTTCCCCAGTGCAGCCTTCCCCAGTGATCCCAGCCATTCTGGGCTTCAAAATGGCCGACCGCGATTTGAAAATGGCGCCGCCGGCGCCGAAATACACAGTGCCGGTCCTCGGCTCTTTCCGGGGGCTCTCGTTCATTTTCGGCTCCACTCGTAGTCCCGAGCGGAGCTATCCGAACCTAGCCGAGTAGGTTCGGATAGCTCCGCTCGGGACTACGAGTGGAGCCGAAAATGAATGAGAGCCGCCGGAAAGAGCCGAGGACCGGCTCTGTGTATTTCGGCGCCGGCGGCGCCATTTTTAAATCGCGGTCGGCGATTTTGCAAATCTGACAGGTCGGGATCGCAGGGGATCGGCGTATAACACGCACCTGCGATTTTCCCCTGGTTTTAAGGGGAAAAAAGTGCGTGTTATACGCTGATAAATACGGTATATGGCAGCACTGAGTACACTGCGGCCTAAAGCCGAATCCTCGGCTGCTCGAACTTGCACTTAATAAAATTTTGTGAACGTATGCACTGAAGACCAGGTAGCAGCCTTACAATTCTGAGCCACAGATACCTGATGGCGAAAAGACCTGGAGGTTCCTAGACCCCTGGTAGAATGAGCTCTCACCCTATAGGGAGGAGCTTTATGTTTCAGACCGTAGGCCTGAATGACCAATTGACGGACACAATTGGCAATGGAAGCTTGGAAGCTGCCTGCCCTTTCTTTGGTCCTTTTGGTAAAACAAAATAGTCTGATCCTCAGATCTCCGCAGATCTAGACAAATAATCCTTGACTGCCTGGACAACGTCCAAAGAATGCAGTCTCTCTGAGGCCAAACGAGGCTGAGAGAAAAAACAAGGCAAAATAACTTCCCGATTTAAATGAAAGGCCGACGCCACTTTTGGCAAAAAGGATGGAACAGGTCCTAACACGACCCTGTCGTAGTGAAGGATTAAATATGGTTCCCTGCACGAAAGGCCTGCCAACTCTGAAACCCTTCCAGCCGAGATGGCCACCAGGAAGGCTAGCTTGCGTGACAGCAAATCTAATGGAATTTCCTTGATAGGTTCAAATGGTCGTTCCTGTAACACAGACAACACCAAGTTCAAGTCCCAAGGACACATAGGTGACCTAATGGTGGGGGAAGCAAGTGAGTTACCCCCTGCATAAAGGTTCGGATCAGTGAATGGGAGGCTAAAGGCCTTTGGAAGAATACTGATAGGGCCGAAACTTGACCTCTGATTGTACTCAAAGTCAATTTGATTTCCACAGCTGACTGTAGAAAAGAGAGAATTTTCCCAATCACATATTTCTGAGGATGCCATTTTCTAGCTTCAACCAAGCAATATAAGTCTTCCAGACCTTATGATAAATTTTTCTAGTGACAGCTTTTCTAGCATTCACTAGGGTAGACACTACTGATCCCGAGATGCCACGGTCTTTTAACACCCTGGCTTCAATAGCCATGTCGTCAAATTTAGAGACTGTAAATTGGGGAGGAATATAGGACCTTGAGATCGGGGCGACGTGGAAGCGTCCATGGCCTGTCTATTGTCAGTCTAACAATCTCCAGGAACCAGGGCCTTCTGGGCTAGGCTGGTGCCACTAGAATGACTGGAACGGCCTCTTTCCGAATCCTGCGCAACAAATGTGGAAGGAGAGGGATTCGAGGGAAAGCATAAACCAGGGAGTACTGTCTCCATGGAACTATCAGAGCATCTGCTCCGATTGCCAGAGGATCCCTTGCTTGGGACACAAATTGCTGTAGCTTGTTGTTGAACCTGGAAGCCAATAGGTCGACCTCCGGCCATCCCCAATGCTGGAAAATTTCCTGGAACACCCCTGGGTGTGGGGACCATTCCCCTGGACAGATCTGCTGGTGGCTGAGATAATCTGCCTTCCAGTTCTCTACTCCCGGGATACGGACTGCTGATATTATTGGCACATGTCCCTCTGCCTAGGCTAGTATGTAGTTCACCTCGTACAGAGCTTTACGACTCCTGGTACTGTCTTGGCGGTTTATATAGGCCACTGCAGTGGCATTGTCGGACTGAACCCTGATAGGGCAGCCCTGAAGCTCCACCGTCCAGGACCGTAGGGCCAGATAGGGCAGGATCTGTTCTGTCCCTGACCATTTCCCCTGAGCTGTGAGTCCTTCTAGGGTAGCTCCCCAGCCTTAGAGACTGGCATCTGTAGTCAGTACTCTCCAAGTTACCATGAGAAAGGATTTTCCCTTTCGCAGGTTCTGAACCTGACCACCAGTTTAGGCTTAAGCGTGCCCAAGGAGATAAGCACATTGGATAATCCAGGGCTTTTCCTCTTCTGATCCAGGCCAACAAGATGTTTGTTGTAAAGGCCTGGAACTGAACTGGGCATAGGGCACTGCCTTGGATACCATCCTCCCTAGAAGACTCATGCAGAGCCAAATGGAGGGTTGTCTGGTGCCCCTTATCTGATGCACCTGACCCTTCAGGGCACAGATCTTTACAGGTGGCAAGAATATTCTTGCTTGAACTGTATCTAGGATCAGACCTAAATACTTTAGACTTTGAGATGGTTTCAAGGCCGACTTTTTAGTATTTATGATCCAGCCTAAGCTTTTCAAATACCGCACTGTGCAAATTATGCTCTGTTCTAGAGGCTGTAATGAGTGATCTCAGAGTTGAAGGTCGTCCAGATACCAGAACACCAGGATCCCTTGGGCCCTTAAAAGACCCAGTACTGGTGCCAGGACCTTTGTGAACACCCAGGGAGCTGTAGCTAGCCCGAAGGGTAAAGCTACAAACTGAAAATGACATTTCTCTACTGCAAAACGTAGGAACCTTTGATGAGGCTGAAGATAGGTATGTGTAAATACGCATCTTTTATATTGAAGGAGGCTATAAAGTCTCGCCTCTGGAGTGAGACTACTACTGAGCGGTCAGACTAGATCTGAAAGGACTGTATCATTAGATACTTTTTCACTGATCCTAGGTCCAAAATGGATCTTGTGTCCCCGTTTGGTTTCTGAACCATAAACAGGTTTGAGTAAAACCCTGTGCCCCTTTCGGATACCGGAACCTCTACAATCACTCCTTGATGCACTAGATGATGTAGTGCATGAAGCAATACGTTTTTGTGAAGGATCCGAGGGAACGCTGGATCTTAAAAACCTCTGGGGGGGACCCCCGCAACTCTAGCTTGTAACCGCGAGATATAATTGAGGTGACCCACTCGTCCCGAATTATTGTTCTCCAAATGTCTGCAAAGTGCAGCAGCTTTCCCCCCACTCGATGGAGTAGGGGCATCTTCTTAAAAGGAGGGCTTGGTGCTGGGTTTTGAAGAATCTTGGACCCAGGGCCTCTTCTGGCCCTGCAGTTTGCCCCTGGCCCTAGCACCCTGTTGGCAGCGGAACCGCCTTGACGCTGAGACTGGGAGACAGACATCAGACGTCCTGAGCTTTAAGCTCTTCCCCCATCCTGAACCTATTCCTGCTCCAGACTAGGCGGCTCCGGGGGGGGGGATCTGTCACGCTTCCTGCTACCTTGCAGGATGGAGGCAATCATGCCAGCATCCTGTGCTCTAACCCGGATAGGCCCGAGGACAGTTCATCTTTAGTGATAAAGGGTGAAGCAGCAGCGTTGACTGTAGGAACAATACCAGATAGGCGCAGCGGCTCAGATTGCCCGGAAGCCTCTGGTCTTTCAGGGGATACAACGACTAGGTTCATCAGGAACTGATGACATCAGTGTGCCCTTCCCTGTAGTGCTAGTCCTGCTCCTCTTTTTTGAAAAACATTTACTAGCCACAAAAAGAGTACTTGGGTGTAGTATTTAAACACCTCAGAAGGGAGACCCCTTTAAAACGGGCTCCCAAGCCCCTATGTAACAATCCTGCCAAGCACCTTTAGCCTGCCAAGCAACACTTGGTGACACACGTGACCTGGTAAGGAAAGCATGAACCATTGCAAGTGTCTGTTCAGAGCCTGCTCTGTGTCCCACAGCTGCCTTCTGGAAACACCGCATGCTTGGCCTATGTAGCTTAAATAAGCTGGGTGTGCGCCGGAACTTCTGTGCGTGCGCACGCACGTGCGTTGTCCTGGCAAACGGGTGTGGCTGTATTTGCGCATGACGCAAATCCTCATGCGCCCAGATAAAGGCTACTGTGCATGTGCGGCGAAGCCGCGTGCGCCATGGCTGCCAAACAAACTGCCAAGTCCAGCGGCGCTTTGGCGAATGCACTGCGCCCTGGTGAACCAAAGTGAAATGGCACACCATCGTGTGCTATCATACAGGTAAGAAACAGGCAGACACAAGCAATAAAGGCACACTTTGCAAACACCCACAGCTAGCCCAAATCTCCACCGTATGGTCACCGCACACAGGCTATAGCTAGCTTGACTGATTGTTACAATCACTGGGACACCCCACAATAATAAGTAAAGGGGTTACACTTACCCATCCAGGAGCAGGGCAGCTTAGAAACCAAGAGCCCAAACTTCACCTATCATAGCGGGTTCCTGTCACTTGAGGACTTTCAAGGACTGGCTACGCTTTTCATGTTTAGGGTCCACTCCCTTGGATGTGTACAGCAACCTGCAGGAATCTTTAGCGCTGTGGTGTCCAGGATTCTACTTCGCAGGGTCCAGCAGCCCGAAGGCTGCATTACAGGCAAGACCTCGCAGGATCTTGAGTCTTCTTTGCGAGGCTCGGGTACCATTTATTTAAGCATATAAACCTGTGTCAAATGGATCCGATCGGTCCAACTCTTGATTCATTTAAGAACCAGTTGTGGGACTAGAGACCTGGAGCTCAGAGAGCTTAAACAAACTGTGCCATCCACCATCCATGTAAAAAACTGAAGTGCTTCCTGTGTGGGAGGGGTTATATAGGGAATCACTTACTGTCTGAAGACTTTTGGTCTACCAGTGTCCATTCACCTTGTGATGGAGTATAACCCAGTAGGTAATGAATTTTAGCCTGACTCTGTGTCCCATGATGTATGAAAAAGAAAAAGGTACTATAACTAAAAAAAGCTTTGATTTCAGTGATTGAGTGAGCTGAAGTGATGGCCACCTGGAATGAAAAGTTACGAGTCAAGTGTGGAAGCAGTTTAAATTCTCAAGTCTTGTATTTCCAGCAGGTGGGCAGAGCCATCTCAGTAAACCATCCTGGGAAAAGATTCATGAAAAATACTACAACCATTTTTAATGTTAACTACCTCTGCAGGTAACTACCAATGCAGCTGATAAAAATAGACACATAATGTAGCCAGTAACCTTTTTTATATGCAAAGTCAAACAGTGGCAACCATTTTGAATCACAGCATCTGGCTCAACATCGCTTTAGCTACCTCTGTGCTTTCTGAATAACTCATTAAAGCTTTTTGTTGACTGATATTTTCAAGCAGGAAACTGATAGGAATTGTCAGGAGGTAACAAAAATTCTCACAGATTAATATGAAAACAGTTTTGAAGTGATTTGTCAAGGAATAACCTTTATGGAACAGAACAGCTGCTGCCCTAGGGAACCTCAACGTTGAGGTTCACCATTTCATCTACAAAAAAACAGGCTGAATACATTAGGAGATGAAGATACAGCTCTCTGCGATTAGCAGAAAATTTAAGAGAAAATATTCTTTGTATGCATGATTTTTTTAAAATTGATTAAAGCTGAAGCTTTACTGGCTTATAGTTTGACTTTTCTGGTTCCTCCCAGGAGTTTAATAACTCCTTCCTGGTTTCATTACATACCTTTGCTGGGTCCCTTTGCTTCTCTATGCAGGTAGCTCATGCCTGGGTCAGCAGGGTGCTGTGCTTTTAGATTTCCTGAAAACATTTCATCACCCCGCCTCATTTACCTCACTCAGAGCCCTCAATGGCTCTTTGGGAGAAGTTGTGCACATAAAACGTCTTCATGGGTGGATGTCAGTCTGGAGTAGTGGGTGTCCCTAGGCAGACTGTATTTACATGAAGGCTACTCTAGTTAACGTCCACATCTGCAGCTGGGCTTCCATGACAGAAAGAACTGGTGGGCCCAGGGGCAGTCAGGCTAGAAAGGTAAGGGGTAGCTGTTGCTCAAGGTCACTGTTTGGGTATTTTGACAGCCGGAGGAGCAACAACTGTTAGTATATAAAAGCGGGAAGGGGAGATTACATTTTTCTATGTACACGGTTTAGTGTGAATGGTGAAATCTATTGATTTTTTTTTTTAACACGTTTGGCTAGCCTAGGGCCAGACAGGGGAATCAGCAATTGTCTTTCCCTGGGAGGGGAGGCAGGTGGGGGAAGCCATCCCTCCCGGAAGAAAACAGTGATTATTGCTAGCCGCTATAGCAGCCACTAGCGATAATCAAAAGAAAATCCAGCAGGCTGGTTGTACCCTAGTTGATCGATGGATCAACTTGGTACATTCAGCCTGCCCATTGATGGCTCGCATCTCAGCCAGTTCAGCAGGAACTGTGTATGGCCAGCCTAAGTGTGAAACTTCCAGGTATTTATTATTTCTCATAGAAATCACCCCCTGACAATGCCTTTATCTGCTTTTCTCCTTAGAAGCATCTTTGTTTATAAATTATCCAGAGTAAGAATCTACAGTAGTTCCTAGGTCAAGATGCTGCTCAGTAAGGACACATCATGCAAATCCTAGTGCGAGGGACAGCAACCTGTAGATCGCGGTCTGGGCTTACTGACAAACTGCTAACAACTGCACTCCACCTCTTATCCCGGGTAGTTGTCTCCAGAGTGGTGCCAGAAAAAAGGAAAGAAGAGATCTTCGGGTCAGTGTGAAGCAACACACTGGGCACAATAGTATATGGCTGCTTTCACACTGATGCACTGCAGTTTATCCACAACGCTGGTGCAGCGTATCTGCAGCTTTCTGAAAGCACACCACATCTGCAGGATAGAAGTCTATGGCAAAGCGCAGCTAACACAGGAAAGTTGCAGATGCACTTCGCTGCACCCATGATGCAGGTAAACCACAGCGCATCAGTGTAAAGCAGCCTTATATGGGGCTCAAAACAGTAAGGGTTCATTTACATCTGCAGTTTGGGTGGTGGTAAAACCCCATAGGTAACCCCTTGGCACCGGCCACATGCAAATATGCGGCCTCCCTGCGCGGAGAGGCCACATATTTGCATGAATTGCAATCAATACAGCTGTGCCAAGAGCATGTGCCCTGCACAGTCTTAGCTCAGTTACCAGTGCCTAACCAAAAGCTCCCGATCGCTGCTCGCAATCAGGAGTTTTAAGAACACCGTGACAGTCTATCACTGCGGTTACGTGATCTTAATCTTAATCCTGCTGCAGCATGTGTACACCTCTTTAGCTGCTGATGCAGCAGCAAAAGGGGGTAGGGATTGGGGGCCACGACTCAACCGAAGGGTTTTACCACACTCCCCCAGCTTTAAGTGTGAACGAACCCTAAGGGTGCCAGTGCCGAATGCAACTAAGGACTCATTTACAAGCGCAGCAGGCATTACCTCTCTTCTGAAAAGCGATACAAGTGTGTTTGACAGATAGTGATGAAGCAATATGTTGCTTCCTCACTACCTGATTTAAACCCATGTTAGAGGTTTAAATCAGGTGTGGGGAGGCAACACTGGATGACACCGTGCCCCTTGATCTTTGACTTCTCACATGTTGTTCAGGTAGATCTCCACCTCTTTAAGTTTACCTACCCCTGTGTGCATTTACAGGTCTTGATTGTGCTTACAAATGTCTGACACAGATCCGCCCCCTACTGCACTCTCACTTTCTGTATTGCTACAAATTTACAAAGTTGATCACTGGAGGCAAGGGAAATGCTTTTTTCTTCCTGCAGCAGGCTGATGAAATTAACACAGCCCGAGCAAGGTCACTAGTCTGGTGTCCAAGGACTTCTTTTTAATGATAAAAGGTAGAGCTTATTTGGTGCATTGAATGGTTTCTGTGACATGTCAGGAATTCATGCAGGCTTGTAAATTTACCCAATGGTTCACTTTGAGGTCCTCATGTATGCTAGGGAAACACTTTCTAGACCAGTGATGGTGAACCTATGGCACGCATGCCACACCTGGCAGGCATAGCCCTCTCTGTGGGCAAGCAGAAGCTCCGGGCACACAAAGGCATGCATGGTGAGGAGGTGTGCTATGAGTTACATGGCGATGTATAATGTGCTGTAGCTTACTGATGTGATGTGGCCGGACAACAGAGGTGTGAGCTGAAGGCCAATACATAATATATGCTAGAAGTTTACAGTGTGATGGAGATGTGCGATGTGCAGCATGGCGATAGATGTTGGCACTTTAAAATAAATGTTGGTTTTATGTTGCAGTTTGGGCACTCGGGCTCAAAAAGGTTCGCCATCACTGTTCTAGACCATTGAACAACCAGGAGAAGCAGTCTGAATCACTGAACATAGGATGAATCTATAATTTTCATATGTACATCTTCTGACCCCACAATGTACAACCCCAATTCGAAAAAATGTTGGGATGCTGCGTAAAATCTACAAAAAACAGAATGCAATGATTTGCAAATCTCATAAACCATTTTTAATGCACAATAGAAAACAATAAAAAAAGGTTTAAAAAGCATAACATTTAAAGAACAATAGAAGGTCATTTTGAAATTGATGGCAGCAACATGTTCCAAAAAAGTTGGGACAAAGCTGTTTACCACTGTGTAGCATCCCCTCTTCTTTTAACAACACTCTGTAAACACCCAGGAGCTTAGTACACCAGCTGCTGAACTTTTGGGGGAGGAATGTTGTCCCATTTTTGTTGCATTTTTTAATTTCAAGAATGCAGGCAGGCTAGTTTAGCACCCAGACTCTTTTACTACGAAGCCATGCTGCTGTCATAGATAGATACAGTATGCAGTTTAGCATTATCCTGCTAAAATATGCAAGGTTTTCCCTGAAAAAGAAATTGCCTGGATGTGGCCTGGTAGCCATATGTTGCTCTAAAACTTGGATATATTTATTAGCATTAATGGTGCCTTTCCAGATGTGCAAGCTGCCCATTCCATACACACTAATGCAGCCCAATACTGTCAGGCAGGCTTTTAAACTGAGCGCTGATAACAAGCAGGAAGGTCTCTCGCCTCATTAGTCCAGAGAATTTGGAGCCCATGGTTGCCAAAAAGCATGTCAAATTTTGATTTGTCTAACCACAGAACAGTTTTCCACTTTGCAACAGACCATTTTGAATTAACTTTGACCCAGAGGAGATGGTGGTGTTTCTGGATCATGTTCAGATATGGCTTTTTCGGCATGACAGAGCTTTATCTTGCATTTTTGGCTGATTCGGCAAACTGTGTTCATAGACAGTGATTTTTAGAAGTATTCCTGAGCACATGCAGTGATGCCCATCACAGAATCATACCTGTTTTTAATGCAGTGCAATCTGAGGGTCCGAAGATCACAGGCATCCAATATTGCGTTTCAGCCTTGTCCTTTGCGCACAGAGATTTCTCCAGATTCTCTTAATTTAATATTATGTACTGTAAATGACGATATATTTAAAGTCTTTGCAAATTTATGTTGAGGAACATTATTCTGAAATTGTTCGCCAATTTTTAGACACAGTTTTTCACAGATTGATGATCCTCTGCCCAGCTTTAATTCTGAGGCACACAGACTCTAATGCTGGCCATACACTATACGAAAAATTGGCCGAAATTTGGTCATTTAGACAGTTTGTTCGTTTTTTGGCCAGTTAATGGGCACAAAATCAATCGTTGGGACGTTTTTGAGCCGAAAAAACTAAGAAGTTTGGAAATTTTCTGCCGAAGGAATGATAAATTGAAAGGTTAATGTGTTTTCCGTCCGAACTGACTGCATTAGGTATATGTAAAAAAACGAACAAAAAATGCATTCATTTATGTCCACTGAATGATTTATCTGTAATTACATGATGATGATCGTTTGCGCTCACGGCCGAATGTTCGTTTTTCAAAAATGGGTTTGTCCGATTTTTCGTATAGTGTATGGCCAGCATTAAATGCTCTTTTATACCCCAATCATGGTACTGATCTATTGCCAATTAACCTAATTAGTTGCAAAATGTTCTTCCAGCTCTTCCTTGTTAGTACCACTTTGGCCAACTTTTTTGAGACGTTTTGCTGCCATCAATTTCAAAATTACATTCATTTTTTCCCTAAAATTGTATATTTTCTCAATTTAAACATTTGATATGGAGACAGCTCAAATCTCTGGTTAGTGCCGTGACACACAAAAAATGATGATAAATCTACTGACTGTGATCCGTAGACGGCCATCTACATGTATCCTGCCTCGCGCTGAGGAAGTCCCGCCTAAGGGCGTAACATGTCCTGGGGTCAGGTGTCACGTATGACGTCACCAGCGGCCATCTTGTTGGTTGAATAACACTACACGCTATAGAGCCGGCACTCGGATCTGAGTGCGGCCGAATGTAAGTGTATATCTATTATTCTTTTTATTAATAAACTTTACAAACGGGGAGCATTAGATTGCTTTGTTCTGTCTTATATATGTGATTGAATATCTCATTGAGTGTGGATTTGATGATGGCATCCAGAGTGGAGATTGGGGATTTGTTTTGCCTGGTGATCTGCTTACCGCTCTGACCTGTTTCAGGTCGAATTTTGGAGGTGAGAGGCCATCTTTATTTGTGGTGGAGGGATCACAGTCATTGGATTTATTTTTTGTGTGTCACCGCACCAGCCAGAGATTTAAGCTGTCTCCACATGCACTAGTTGGGACTTTTTTGAGATATATAGATTTTTATGCATTTTTATTTATTATGGACATTCTTGAATTGTGCAGCACTGTTTTATTATGATGATTTTTTTGAGGTATTGTTTGAGTTAACCTTGAGTGCCAGCCAGCAGTTCACTGTTATCTTTGTCCTTGTGTGTCAGCGCTGAATATTCTTTCTAATTTTTCTAAACATTTGATATGTTTTCTAATTTCTATTGTGCATAAAATATGGGATTATGAGCTTTGCAAACCATTGCATTCTGTATGTAGATTTTACACAGCGTTCTAATTTTGGGGGGAATTGGAGTTGTACTGTACATGTTATAGCAGACAAAGACTTATCACACAATATAGTGTTTCCAAAGTTCAGTAAATCAAGTTTAAGACTCCATTCACACCTGGGCGTCCCTGGAATCATGGGCGATTCTGCCTGCGATTCCAAAATCGCAAAAAACTGCTTGCTTTACTTCTACTGGCACACCAACCGTGATGCCATTTTGCTACGCAATAAATCATGTTGAAATCGGGGCAATGTTGTTGTCCAAAAGAAGCTCCTGCAGCATGCGTTGTAATTTGGCGTAATTGCAGTGCGATTCATTGTGCAGCAAAATCGCACCAAGATTGGGGCGCCATTAAAAGTAATGACATCACAAACAGGTGCCATGTTTTGCTGCGATTAAGGGTTAAATGGAGCCTTAGTGTTTCAATGCAAACTGCTTCTCTCACACCATCTCCCCATCAGCTCCCTAAGTTGAAAGACAGTACAAGTGCAAGTGTAGTTACACTTTAAGCTGGGTTCACATATGAGCCCACAGAGGTTCACAGCAGTAGTCCGGTGTGTCCTCGTTCACCGTTTCAGGTCCGATTTCAGCTTGAATTTGGACCTGAAACAGACAAAAAGATGCACAGGGCTCCTGTGCAAATCGCACCGGAGCTGCTGCGGAGATATGTGAACCGGCACCATATAGAAACCCACATCCAATTGGCACTAGTGTGAACCCAGCCTTAATTGACTAATCCATCTGTCCTCAGCCCTCCTCCCAGACTGTCCCCAATACTGGGCCGGCTTAATTGGGGCAGCAGCAGGGAGGGTTGGAGTACACAAAATACTTTAGGAAGCTGGACATCAGTATAAAATATTGAGCAGAACGTATAACGTTACACAGAGGCTGTGTGCACTATCCTCCACTAAAATAAAATGGGTTTAAAAGAGAAGGTAATTTTTAAGCATGTGAACAAAAATGAGATGTAAATAAAAGTACTTACCGCAAATGTCAACAGGAGAAATTTATTAAGAAGCACAGGCTCCTGAAGAGCAGCTCCAGACTTTATTGCTTCCCATATCTGCAAAGTGGCAACAGCTTAGCATTAAAACTTATTTTTGTATTGGGCGTGGTATGCATATAATCTAGGTGTTAAAAAGGAACCTTTCAGTGGCAAGAAGTTCACATAAAACCACATGTATAAATTAATTTGGAGGGGCAGTCTTTAAGATCACAATACACATTACAATGTCACTATACAATCTTAAACATCTTTGATCTCCTTTAGTGTTGCCTAGTCTATGTAATATAAAGACCTACTTAAACCATACATTCAATTTATTTTCAGTCAGACAGATTTCTGCACACTTTCTAACACAACCCCAGATAGCACTGAAAACAGAGTTCTGATTCTTTCCCATTCTATCTAATATGAGATTAAAAAAAGGTTTAGGTTTCACATACACTTTAAATTTGCTAATACATTTCTCTTTATCAGCCGAACATTAGTTGAAATTATATGTATTGGTTGAAAATACCTACTTATGATATTTCATATATATTGCAAGTTTTAAGTTTATGTGTGTGGCTTTTGTGTTTTGGCTTGATATGGTTTCCATTTTGTAACAATGTTTTTAAGATGCATGTAATAAATTTTACAATGTTTGTGGGATATTATATAATCCATCTTCAAAGTTTTTTCTATATACAAGTTGATTTTTTTAAATGCAGTCTTTGTCCGTGATGTAGATGTTCCCCATTAGTAAACGGTTGTCACAGGATCAGTGAGGCCTGGTTCTCACTAGTGCAATTTCAGTTGCACAGAATCACATGACAATGGAAATCACATTTATTTCAATGGTCCGCACTCACATTAATGCACTGCAACTGCAATGTGACTTTGGGGAAGATATCCGTGCTACTTCAGTGCAATGCAGCATGATTTTGCGCCCCACAGACTCCAATGTGGACGCATCAAATAAAGAATGTATGTGTTTTTTTTTTATTTGTACTGGTGGTAAGGAGCCAGCACCCAGTGTGGAGGTTCCCCCACAATCCATATCTGGCTCTTCAGGTTGGATATAGATTTTGAGGTTCCCACGCCAAAAATATAAAAAAATAAAATAAAAAATAAAAAAAATTAAAATAGCGCGTGAGATCCTCCTGAAAACCACACTAAACCCTTATCCAAGCAAGCAGCCTAGGAAAGGAGAGTGCCCCCCGAACCCTACCAGGCAACATGCCCTCAAGATGCTTGGGGAGGGGGTTCTATATGGGAAAACCCTTGGCTGATGGCAGAGATGAGTCACAGGTTGATGGGAGGCCAACGGGTGCCAGGTCCTGAATGAACAACCAATGACTCATCTCTGCTAGCTAACACCAGGGAGAAGTCAAAACATAAAAACGCCTTAAGCCCTCATTCACATTGAACACTTAATCTGAAATCGCACAATTGCAAAGCCGCATTTCAGTGCGACTTCAGGTCCGATTTGAAAGACATCCGTGCGGCTTCATGCACAGATGTTTATTGAAGTCACACCCAAAATCGTCAAAAGTAGTGCAGGAACTACCTTTGCAAATTGATGCGGTGCTGCAAATCCGGCATCGCACTGATTGGAACGGTGCCATTGCCGGCAATAGGCTGCGACTTGTCATACGATTTGACCTGTCAAATCACAAGACAAATCGCTTCAATGTGAACGAGGGCTTAAACACATCTAAACGCACTTCCAGTTGCAGGCTGACAGCGCTAATTAACAGGTACTCTGGTAGCAAGATCTTTGCACTAAAGTTCCAAAACATGAATGTTTTTCAGAACCACAATGATATGGTTTCACCATTCCTGTTGTTTCTTTATCATATATTAAAGTGAATCAAATAGACAGTGGGAAAAATCCAAACTCCAAGGTAATCAAATATCTCACTGCAGGAGTCCCTGAACAACATAAAGTTCAAGATTCCACCTTAAACCGTACATCACATTTAGGCAGAAAGATCATAATCATAATTTCCATATTCACTGGTTACATGCTTCTTATGCCGCGTACACACGATCGGACTTTACGGCAGACTTTGTCCGGCGTACTTTTCGACGGACTTTACGACAGACTTTCCGAATGAACGGACTTGCCTACACACAATCAACCAAAGTCCGACGGATTTGTATGTGATGACGTACGACCGGACAAAAACAAGGAATTTCATAGCCAGTAGCCAATAGCTGCCCTAGCGTCGGTTGTTGTCCGGACTAGCATACAGACGAGCAGACTTTTCGACCGGACTCGAGTCCGTCGGACAGATTTGAAACATGTTTCAAATCTAAGTCCGTCAAACTTTTGAGAAAATAAAGTCCGCTGGAGCCCACACACAATCGAATTGTCCGACGAAATCCAGTACGTCGGACCAAGTATGCCGTAAAGTCCGATCGTGTGTACGCGGCATTAGAGATCTCCATTCTTCTTAATGAACTATTGAATCTACTGTAAATAAAATAATAGAGAGCCTTTTTAAAATTATTATGTGGTGTCCCTTAAATGATAAAGACAAGTAAAATTGAATTGGATAGCTAGCCAAAAGCAGATCACCTCATTAGCGGCTTGGTCCAGCAAAGCCTTCTTATCATGTGACTTGAAGGAGTCCAGAGTATTTGTGTTGTATAAACAACCAACTGCAGGACAGCAGCGTGCTGGTGTAGGTGCATTCCTAGAATTACAAAACAAAAAGGTATAAAAGACAGTTCAGCATTTGAAAGTGTCTGGAAAAAAAAAACCTTATCAACTGATTAGACTCTCCTTTTAATTCTCAAATATGCACTGAAGACATTACAGTTGGGAACTGATTTCACACATTTTTTTTTTCTTTGGGTGGACTTTATAATAAGCTCAATTCACAAAGTTAACACACCGTGGCAAGGATCATTATTTTCAAAAAATTTAGTTATTTTTTACTTAAAGTGGTTAAGCCATTCTAACCTATATACACTATCAGCACTGTCTCCTACTGTAGTGTCCCCCTCTATGTGCGATTTATAAAAATAAATGCTGTAAATACCTCATTTCAGAGCTGAGATCGCGATCACATGACCGGCCGTATCTCTCCTTTCCTCCTCTGGCAGATGCAGCAGAAGGGGCCGAGATCCCCCACTGATGTCGGGAGGAGGAGGGGAGGCGAGATCCGGCCGGTCATGTAATTGCGATCTCGGCTCTGAAATGAGGTATTTACAGCAGTTATTTTTTATAAATCACACACAGAGGGGGAAACTACAATAGGAGGCAGTGCTGATGGTGTATATATGTTAGAGTTATTCAAGCAGCAGGAGGAGGGCTGTCACGAGCTGACAGGCAGGGAGGGGAGGGGGGAAGAGGACACAGGAGCATGTAAACTGATCATGGTGTCAGGGCTCAGCAGCCATGATACACCGTGGTCAGTTTACATAGGGAAGGGTAGAAACTGGCAGGATCACTTTTTTAGGTGTTACAGGGGGCCAAATGACACAGGACAAGCACTGTGCTGTATGAAATGCTTCAAAGGAGCAGGATCCTTTTTTTTGGGTTAGCAAAAGCTTTAATTCAATGAGATTAAAAAATTACAGTCACATGGCTTAAAGTAAAGATTCTTTTCCCTAAGTGAAGAAAACTAAGCTCAAAAAACAAAAAAAAAGTGCTAGGAATTAGAATTTTTTTAAACATACAAAAGTTTTTCCTCTTGATCCCAGCAGTTTTGTGTTACACTGCCTGTTTTGCAGGCACTAGAATCATGCTGTGCCAAATCTGAAAAAACCCTCAGACTCATGCTCATTTTCTAATGAGATCTCAAACTATAAATCCGGGTTAGGTGTATGTTCTTTTAACACGTCTTCTATCCAACAATAAACACTCTAAGTTCAGTCAATTTATACGGTATATTAACAATACATTCCTATTTGAAAATAAAAGCACACAATGGGATTTTTGGTTTACCTGTTAAATACTTTTATGGGGAAAATCAGAGGATGCAGTGTATCTACATCTCCATTACAATATTGTTATGCTGCCCCCTCAAGTGATTACCCTCCAAGGCATAACCCCTCCCCAATAGGCAAGGCTTCAGTTTTGGTAGCAAGCCATAAGCAGAAAAGGCAAAGGGTTGGGATCCCTGTGTCCTGATGTAATCCAAGGAAAGGATTTTACAGGTAAGCCAAAAATCCCATATTCTTTATTATACATTCCAGGACACAGGGTATCTTCAACCTCATTACAACAGGCATATTCCAAAGCACTGACTATGAAGGGAGGACAACACAGGAACAAGTCAAGACACCCCAAACTAAATCAGAACAGGTTAGAGCATCACGCTACAGCCTGCACAACATGTCAACCAAAGGTAGGGTCTCAATGGCTCAAACATCCACTTGGTTATACTTGAAAGTATCAACTGAAGACCCTTAGCAGCTTTACAAACTTGAACCACTGAAGCCTGATGAATAGCCCAGGGTGGAGGAGAGGTGAAACACTTCCACTTGTAACCAAGTGATCCAAGCTGGCAAGTATTCTAGAAAGTTGCTGCTGAACCCTAGCGATAGCAGATGAGATATCCTTCCTTGTCAGAAAGGAAGTGGAGGAAGGTGCCCCAGAAATAGCAGAGATACCAGATAGATAAAGGGAGTCAGATCTGCATGGCACATACTGACCCCCCCCCCAGGGGATACATTGCATGGCAGGCTGTGCCCAAATTCCTCTGTACCTGAAGAATGTATTTGGGTCCCCTCACCTCCTACATCCCATTATTTTTGGTATCGATAAGACATGGCCTGCTGACACGCATACAGGGATCCTATTTGGGAACAACAAACCAAATTAGTCAAGAGGGCACTGTGTCAATATGCGCCAGTGAGCTGGTTACACATAGAGATTCCCTACTAAACGTGCCAGTGCCCCCCCCCCCCCCCGCAAGAAAAGTTGCACGGCCTCCTAATACTTACTGTGACCTGTAGACCCACAAGGAAATGCTCTGCTGCGAACTGTAGTGCTACAATAGCAATCTGTCTGCTGGGACCTGTAGTCGCACAAGGCAACTGCTACAGTTGCGACCTGTAGTCCCACTAATGAGCTGTTCTGCTGCAACCTCTAGTCTCATGGAAGCTCGCAGTGCTGATCTCACATGGGAATAGATGATGGCCACAAATGCATGTGGCCTAGGCAGCCCCAAGTCCATGACGGGTGCAGAGAAAATTCTATGCCTCCTGTATTTGGTGTTGAGAGTCTCCCAACCTCCTCAAAGCTCCACTACTGCTATGTAGTGCTCAGAGTGACGTAACAGTTTACATAAACACACTTACACAGAAAAATAGATCATTTTCGGTGGACACAAAAGGTTTTTTTCCTGTTCCGTCTGGGAAGGGGGCTTCAACAGAAAAAGGTACCAGCAAGGACTACCTTAGGGCACTCACCAGTCCATGCTGCAGGACTCCCTGGGGAGTTGAATTTTCAGCTATCTCAGCGGGCGATGTCACAAGGGCCTTTAGTGACTTGACTTCCCAGCTAGGGATCACTGCCCTGGACCTGTACAGCACCCTACCACAAGGCAATATATCATTGCTCAGGGTCCCATTCCACAGGGTCCAGTGCCAACTGGCAATGTTACAGGACGTCCCCGTGTGTCCAGAGCAGAATCCGGGTACTGTTCTTTTGAGAATAAAAAAACTGTAGGACAATAGATCCAGAAAAAGCTAGTCTTTTAATCCCAGATGGAACCGTTGAGAGGCTAGTTAATTTTTTTGTGCAGAGACTGCACAGACAGGACAATCAACTAAGACACTAGCAAAAAAACGGAAGCCTTGCCTAACTCGGAGAGCTAAGCTTAGGAAGGGACGCCTTTTTGGCAGTGTTCAAGCACCTGAAGGGGGCAGCATAACCCTATCATAATGCTGCCGCCTGTGTCTTGGGATGTACGATAAAGAAAAGATATTATAAACTTACATGTCAAAGGCACTGAATTCCAGGGTGAGACGAGTTGGAAAACCTGTAGGATCCCCTGAAAAAACCAACATGACAGCATAAGACAGATTATGGTGTTTACAATGCACATATTCTGAGTAACCACTGTTATATCAACTTTCAAATAAAACGAAACCATTGAATGAATTGCCTTCCCCAGTCCCTCTTCTGTGGCGCCACTTTACAAACTCTGGCATATGCGCATGTGTCACTGGTGTCTTCCAGGTATCTATGATCTGGCAGAGACTAGCAGTGCATCTGTGCAGGCATGGTAGATTTCTGCATGTGCGCACAAACGCCAATAGCTTATGGTTGATTGCAAATATACTGCCTGGCGACATTTGTGTGCACGTGCAAAAATTTGCTGCACATGCACCTACACAGTTGTGGCTTAGTAACATACTGCCTCCTGGGATAGCTGTGAAGTAGCAATCACCGGAGGCAGCAGTGCCTGACCTAGGCTGCAAACCAGGAAGTACTACCTTGCAACACAAAAAAAGATTCTGAACACTAAAAATTAGATTTTTTTTTTTTTTAACAATTTGTGTAAATGAGGGAGGTAAAAAATTAGTGATCAGTTATAATACCAGTCATCTGAGTGCATAAGTAAAGGTTACAGATATCATTCATGGTATTCAACCAATAATACCCACGCTACCAATACTCCAAATACAGCTGCTGTAAAAAAACACAAAGTGTTTAACTGTTAATAAACATTAGTATACAGCACTGTATACTAAGGTTTATTATTCAAGGAATGCCTTGAATGTAACAGTTTTGGGAAACTTAAATCAATGGGTTAAATTCCACTTTAAAACAAATCTTTTGAGACAAAAAAAAAAAATAGATTCCCCTCCCTGTAATAGATACACTCCTGCAGCTATGCTGCCCAACCTCCTGCCACCCCCACAAAGTAGTGCATAAGGCCATCAACATCCCGGCCCCAGCACTGTGACATGGGGCAGGGGGGCTTGCCACTGGTTAACTGGATTTGATTACAATGCCTTATACTCCCAGATCACCATTTTCTGAGATAATTTAGCCATGCAGTTAAACCATTGTATTTGACTGGTCAGACATAACTGGTAGACTTATATAGTGGTGAATTAAGTGGAAGACAAATGTGAAGCAACATAAAGCACAGCCTGCGTATGCAGTGAGCAAATATGGCAGATTACCACATATATCCAAGGACTAACTACAGTAACAGACTTTCAATACAAAAACACAGAGGTCCCCAACCACCGAGCCACATCCTGGTTCTATCTGTGGCCCATTTAGAATCGGGCCGCACAGCAGGAATTTACATGGGAACGAAGCGCTGCAGGAGTGCTTTCCCAGCTGTGGTAGGGGGCAGTGTGGTACGCGGTTCAGCGCATCACACAGCTACCTTTTGTTTTTTATTTGTTTTGTACAAACTTTACTTGAAGTGTACAAAACGTACACTTAATTTAGTCAATGTACCGCAGCGTAATGCTCTGCGCTACTGTACACTGCGATTCGGCATAGTGCGCTGAAAAAAAAAAAAAGCAGCATTTTTTTATTTTATTGCAGCATGCTGCAGCAGAGCCCTATGCTGCGTTGCATGTGAATGGCACACATAGGAAACAATTGTTTCCTGTGTTCCTGCAGTGACAGGTGTTTTACAATGCAGTAAAATGTCTGTCACCGCACACTGTGTGACTTAGCCCTGTTAAAGAGTTACTAAACCCACAATAGTAAAATCAGTCTGTATATGCAGTAATGCATGCTTGTTATACTCACTGTGGAACCTAAGGGTTTAATCCTCTGCATTGTGTAAAAAGACTGTTTGATCCTGTATGCACAGATCCTCCCTTTCGTGCATTGTCTCCAAAACATGTCCGGATAAGACAGACTAATGCCCCCTACACACAAGCGGATTTTCCGTCGGAAAAAACTTGGATGGTTTTTCCGACGGAATTCCGCTCAAGCTTGCCTTGCATACACACGGTCACACAAAAGTTCTCTGAACGTTCGACCATCAAGAACGCGGTGACGTACAACACTACAACGAGCCGAGAAAATGAAGTTCAATGCTTCCGAGCATGCGTCGAATTGTTTCTGAACATGCGTAGGAATTTTGCGAGTCGGAATTTGTATAGACGATCGCATTTTCGGATAGGAACTTTTCCCGACCGAAAAATAGAGAACATGCTCCCAATCTTTTGCTGGCTGGAATTCCACCAGCAAAAGACCAATGGAGCATATACACGGTCGCATTTTCCGACAAATAGCTCTCATCAGAGTTTTGCTGGCAGAATTTCCGGTCGTGTGTACGCGGCATTACTGGAGTCAGGCTGCACATGCTCAGTTTGGTGTGTATTGTTAGAGTTTTTTTTTCTTGGGAGAGTGCATGTGATCAGCACAGGGCCAATCAGCACTGTCCAGACAGAGGGTCAGGGGTCCTGCATCCTGATAGGTCAGCCAGCGCAGTATGAAAACACCTCCTACAAGCTTTAACCAGGCACTTATAGAAGTCACAAAACTGCTATATACTGCTGAGAAAGGGTATTTTGCAGTTTATATTTACTAAAATAATTGCTTTTCCATGTCCTGTGTATGGTTGGTGACCAGATATAGTGAATGCAGGGTCCTGGGTTTAGTAACACTTTAAATCAAAAAAAGGAAAATCTGTGTCAGTGGACCTGTGTGTGGACCAAATTTAACGCTGTATGTATGTGAACATTTGTGTTAATATTTACATACATAAAACATACCAGCACAAACGTTCCTCAACTGGTCTGCTCAGGGCCGACATATAAATATCACCAATGTGTAATCAACCTAATTATACACGATTTACTTGATATGTTGGCCCTAAATGGTGCATGCATCCTAAGTAATGAAGAATGCTAGTTGGCAAGATCTGCCTGTGTTCCTAGCAACCAATAGGGCCAATATATGTGCATAAGTGTGTACAGACAAGATTTTGGTAGCAAGATCCTACGTAAAATATTACACCTCTGTGCATGAGCCCTTATAGCAAAACAATTAGTCTTGGTCTGCTGCAAGCAGATAACAGCAGGGCAAGGCCAGCATTAGAATTACATCACTATAACTGACATTTTAGTATAATCATGAAAAATTCAAAACACATTCTTACCGTTGTAATAATGACCCTTGATGGACTTGGCTGATTCATCTAGTCGGTATTCATTGAGTTTTTTCTGAGTGAGCTCATGCCAAAATCCAGCATCAAGAGCGCTAGAGAAGGGGACAAACTGAAGCTTGGTGGCGTCAGAAGCCAGCTGGTCACCTCCGTGTTGTGTTTCAGATGCCATTACTAGGTAACAATTTACTGCAAGGAAAGCAGAAGGGAACACATAACATTGACATTTTTAATATTTTGTGATAGAACAGTTTAGCTTAAGCTTCTAGACTGTAAGCTCTAACGAGCAGGGCCCTCTGATCCCTCCTGTATTGATTTGTATTGTAAGTGTACTGTTTGCACCCATGTTGTAAAGCGCTGCGCAAACTGTTGGCGCTATATAAATCCTGTATAATAATAATAATAATAATTTATGCATGAATATGTATGCAGGGCTCGGTTCACAACAGGGGGTCCGGTGCGTCCTTGTACACCGAATCAGGTCCGAATTTCTGCCTGAATTTGCATCTGATTCAGAACCAAAGACGCACAGGACCCTTCTTCAATGCGGCCGCCCCGGAGATATGTGAACTGGCTCTATTGAGACCCGTGCACACTCTCCTGTCATGCGAACTAGATGTAGGGAAACCCGTATCTAAATCACATCAGTGTAAACTCAGCCTAAATGCACATTTTTTTACCTGCAAAAAAAATGCGCACTACTATTTTTTATTTTTTTTCTTCAAAAGGTGAACTTATCCTGTAAAAAATTCTGCTTATACAGGCTTTTGACATTTTTTTTATGCCTGGAAAAGCCCCTTCATGTTATTGGCCATGCACACTTAGCTGTTTACAGGCATAAAAAAATTAATTTAAAAAAACGCACCAAAGGCTCTAAGGAGGAGATTTTGAGCAGACGTGCATACACACATAAACACAAGTATGCGTATAAATGTATTCCTATGGCCAGAATAAATTAATAATTCTAGCCAGTAGAATGCATTTAAAGCGGAGTTCCACCCATAAATGGAACTTCTGCTTACCTGGTTCCCCCCCCCCCCTCCGGTGTCACATTTGGCACCTTTCAGGGGGGAGAGGGGAGCAGATACTTGTCTAATCCAAGTATTTGCTCCCACTTCCAGCGAAAGATCGCCGCAGTATCCGCGGCGATCCAAGCCATGTCCGCCCCCCTCCCCGCTGTCTTCTGGGAGACACACAGGTCCCAGAACACAGCAGGGACCACTCAGAATGCGCACTGCGACTCGCGCATGCGCAGTAGGGAAGGCTTCACTTCCCGATTACCTTACTGAAGATGCTGGTGTCCTATCGAAAATAGTCCCCTATCGGCTGGTGCCCGCCCTGTAGTGCGCAGGCGCTGAGGAGACCATCGGATAGTGCCCGCCCTGTAGTGCGCAGGCGCTGAGGAGACCATCGGATAGTGTCCGCCCTGTAGTGCGCAGGCGCTGAGGAGACCATCGGATAGTGTCCGCCCTGTAGTGCGCAGGCGCTGAGGAGACCATCGGATAGTGTCCGCCCTGTAGTGCGCAGGCGCTGAGGAGACCATCGGATAGTGTCCGCCCTGTAGTGCGCAGGCGCTGAGGAGACCATCGAATAGTGTCCACCCTGTAGTGCGCAGGCGCTGAGGAGACCATCGGATAGTGTCCGCCCTGTAGTGCGCAGGCGCTGAGGAGACCATCGGATAGTGTCCGCCCTGTAGTGCGCAGGCGCTGAGGAGACCATCGGATAGTGTCCGCCCTGTAGTGCGCAGGCGCTGAGGAGACCATCGGATAGTGTCCGCCCTGTAGTGCGCAGGCGCTGAGGAGACCATCGGATAGTGCCCGCCCTGTAGTGCGCAGGCGCTGAGGAGACCATCGGATAGTGTCCGCCCTGTAGTGCGCAGGCGCTGAGGAGACCATCGGATAGTGTCCGCCCTGTAGTGCGCAGGCGCTGAGGAGACCATCGGATAGTGTCCGTCCTGTAGTGCGCAGGCGCTGAGGAGACCATCGGATAGTGTCCGCCCTGTAGTGCGCAGGCGCTGAGGAGACCATCGAATAGTGTCCACCCTGTAGTGCGCAGGCGCTGAGGAGACTCCGAAAATCTCCGAACATCAACAGCTGATCGTGAGGTCTACATGGCGTATGCGCACTTAATACCACATTCTGTCACATGCTCCCAATGCCTGTACAACTTTGCAAGGGGCGGTGTGCCTACAAAATGCCCACAGCTAGGGCGGTTCTGCACTGATACTCTGGCAAATTGTTTGTGTTAGGTGGTTAAACAGGTCCAGCAAACCCACCCATAAACATTGCTAAACCCACCATTCAGTTCAGTAAACACGCCCCGCAAACATCCGCCCATTTCACAAATCCACCCCCTCCGAGCATCGGGAGCGTGTGACAGAATGTAATATTAATTGCGCAGGCGCCGTGTAAACCTCATAATCAGCTGTTCTTATTTGGAGACTTTCGGCGTCTCCTTTGTCCTCCGTACTTCGCAAGCGCTGCACCTGCGCAGTACGGGGCGGACACTATCCGTTGGGGGGGGGGGGGGAGTCACTTCTCATCAGAACACCGGCGCCTCCACCCAGCACCCCAGTATTTGTAGCTGCTGACTTTTATTTTTTTTCAGGCGGACCTCCGTTTTAAAGCTTAAACACATGTAAATACATACATATCGTAACATTAGAAGTATTTTTCTGTCAAACTCTGGTAGAAAAAATGCTGCTTATTTTCATAAGCCTGTGTGTGAGGCCTCAAACCAAATGGAAATTCTGATCTGACCAAAATCATTACCATGTGTGCTGTGATCAAACATCTACAAGTCTACTGAAACTTGAAATCTTCCAATCAGATTGCAGTGTGTGTGGGAACCACAAAGGATCTGGGCAATCTGTCACTTCCTAGCTGGAGTGGAACTACAAGCTATGCAGGTCCTTCTGCACTTGTAGTCCCACAATAAGTGGAGGGTGACAAGTGAGCTGCCTCTGAGGGGACTAAAGCAGAATACACGACGCTGAGATAAACCCCCAGCAGAGGATGAGAGATGGAGGGAGAAGTGTGTAATTACCGGTCTATTAGCTCCACTCACAGGCTCTGTCTCATAGCAGCTCACTCAGTGCACTCCCTCTGTCTCCTCTGCAGCCTGTCAACAGGGCTATTTCCGGGTGTGCAGCTGTCATGTGACCCGAAGCTGTCACGTGACAACGGCAACTCCTCTAGGACAAATCACCTGACCTGTAGTGTGTACAGTCAGTGGGGGTGGGGAATGTAAACTGAAGCAGGGGTGCATGGCAACCAATAAGCTTTAATGTACATTCTTGCACTGCAGATTAAATCCCACTTTAAATATTTAATTGCTGTAGTAGGAGATTCGCTAAAACTGGTGCACACACAGTCTGGTACAGCTCTGCATAGTAACCAATCAGCTTCCGGGTTTTATTGTCAAAGCTTAATACAAAGAGCTGAAGTTAGAAGCTGATTGGTTACTAGGCACAGCTGCACGAGATTCTGTGTGCACCAGTTTTATTAAATTTCCCCCACTGTGTCCATAAATAGTAAACTCATAAATATACAGCGTTCAAATGATATAAACAATAGAGCGCTCAGTGTCAAAACTCAGATGTATAAATAAAATGTTGCATGCTTCACAAATTAATCTTTATATACAAATACATAGTTCCCAACTGTCCCTGATTTTGAGGGACTGGCCCCGGTTTGGAGCAATGTCCCTCTGTCCCTCTTTCCCCCTCATTTGTCCCTCATTTTGGTCTGATCTATACACTTGTATATAAAATACACTTTTTATCTTTTAAAAAGTGTTTCCCAGTGCTAAACTTTGCATCCAAATTCTAAATTGCTGCATTTGTCAATTTTAAAAGCCAATATAAAGGAATATTGGTAGTAAAAAAAAAGCACTTGTGGATTTAATTAACCCTTTTTTTTTGCATATGTCCCCTTTAAAGTGGATGTAAACCCGATTTTTGGATGTAAAACCGACAAAGAGTTAATCCAGCTCTGAGCAATCCTCTTTTATTGTTCAGTGAGATAAATGATAAAACTTGACAAACTGAGAAAATGTCAAATCCTCCCCCTTGCTGTGAGTGACAGGTGATTTACATATCTTGTGCACTAGCCTTATGCCCCGTACACACGGTCGGATTTTCCGATAGACAATGTCCGATCGGAGCGTGTTGTCGGAAATTCCGACCGTGTGTGGGCGCCATCGGACATTTTCCATCGGATTTTCCGACACACAAAGTTGGACAGCAGGAGATAAAATTTTCCGACAACAAAATCCGATCGCGTCAATTCCGACCGTGTGTGGCCTGTTCCGACGCACAAAGTGCCACAAATGCTCAGAAGAAATTCCGACACGGGACAGCTCGTTCTGGTAAACTTAGCGTTCGCAATGGATACAGCACTTTCGTCACGCTGCAATGTTCAAAATGGTTTAATACAGCGCACTCTCTTCTTCTTTATAATGTGACAAGAATGAAGTAGTTTTGATGCTCATGTTCACACACACTTCTCACAAACTTCTTTCGTTATTTATTTATCGAGATTCCCTCAATATATTTTGATTTCTCACATCTGACAACATATTTTTTTTTTTTTTTACTTTAATGTAGATTCTTTTTTTGTGTTTCTCTTTTTTTAATTTTTTTTTTTGGTGATTTTGATTTGTACTCTCGAAATTGTTTGTGTGTTTTTTGTGACAAGTTCCCACAACACCATTGATATGTTGTTCTATTTAATCTGTAGGAGATTGTTTGGTGTTGTTGTCCCTTGTTAATTTCACATTTTATGTTTTTAGAAATGTACCTGAATCGTCACCAACAAACTTTTTGGATTTTTTTTGGATGAAAACACACACAGGAGAGTAGAATTTACCGAAAAATTTTTATTAAGGGGTCACAACTATAAAAAAACAAAGAGGGAGGCAACGCTGGAGAAACTGCAGAAATTGGCGAAGCCTTGGACCCCCAGGGCAGACATCAATTATTTAACCACTTGAGCCCCGGACCATTATGCTGCCTAAGGACCAGAGGTCTTTTTCCAATTTGGCACTGCGTCGCTTTAACTGATAATTGCGCGGTCATGCAATGCTGTACCCAAACGAAATTTGCGTCCTTTTCTTCCCACAAATAGAGCTTTCTTTTGATGGTATTTGATCACCTCTGCGGTTTTTATTTTTTGCGCTATAAACGGAAAAATACCGAAAATTTTGAAAAAAAATGATATTTTCTACTTTTTGTTATAAAAAAAATCCAATAAACTAAATTTTAGTCATACATTTAGGCCAAAATGTATTCGGCCACATGTCTTTGGTAAAAAAAATGTCAATAAGTGTATATTTATTGGTTTGCGCAAAAGTTATAGCGTCTACAAACTAGGGTACATTTTCTGGAATTTACACAGCTTTTAGTTTATGACTGCCTATGTCATTTCTTGAGGTGCTAAAATGGCAGGGCAGTACAAAACCCCCCCAAATGACCCCATTTTGGAAAGTAGACACCCCAAGGAAATTGCTGAGAGGCATGTTGAACCCATTGAATATTTATTTTTTTTGTCCCAAGTGATTGAAAAATGACAAAAAAAAAAAAAAAAAAAATATTTACAAAAAGTCGTCACTAAATGATATATTGCTCACACAGGCCATGGGCCTATGTGGAATTGCACCCCAAAATACATTTAGCTGCTTCTCCTGAGTATGGGGATACCACATGTGTGGGACTTTTTGGGAGCCTAGCCGCGTACGGGGCCCCGAAAACCAATCACCGCCTTCAGGATTTCTAAGGGTGTAAATTTTTGCTTTCACTCTTCACTGCCTATCACAGTTTCGGAGGCCATGGAATGCCCAGGTGGCACAAAACCCCCCAAAATGACCCCATTTTGGAAAGTAGACACCCCAAGCTATTTGCTGAGAGGCATATTGAGTCCATGGAATATTTTATATTTTGACACAAGTTGCGGGAAAGTGACACTTTTTTTTTATTTTTTTTTTTTTTTTCATAAAGTTGTCACTAAATGATATATTGCTCACACAGGCCATGGGCATATGTGGAATTGCACCCCAAAATACATTTAGCTGCTTCTCCTGAGTATGGGGATACCACATGTGTGGGACTTTTTGGGAGCCTAGCCGCGTACTGGACCCCAAAAACCAATCACTGCCTTCAGGATTTCTAAGGGTGAAAATTTTTGATTTCACTCTTTACTGCCTATCACAGTTTCGGAGGCCATGGAATGCCCAGGTGGCACAAAACCCCCCCAAATGACCCCATTTTGGAAAGTAGACACCCCAAGCTATTTGCTGAAAGGCATGGTGAGTATTTTGCAGCTCTCATTTGTTTTTGAAAATGAAGAAAGACAAGAAAAAACATTTTTTTTTTCTTTTTTCAATTTTCAAAACTTTGTGACAAAAAGTGAGGTCTGCAAAATACTCACTATACCTCTCAGCAAATAGCTTGGGGTGTCTACTTTCCAAAATGGGGTCATTTGGGGGGGTTTTGTGCCACCTGGGCATTCCATGGCCTCCGAAACTGTGATAGGCAGTGAAGAGTGAAATCAAAAATTCACGCCCTTAGAAAGCCTGAAGGCGGTGCTTGGTTTTCGGGGTCCCGTACGCGGCTAGGCTCCCAAAAAGTCTCACACATGTGGTATCCCCGTACTCAGGAGAAGCAGCAGAATGTATTTTGGGGTGTAATTTCATATATTTCCATGGCATGTTTGAGCAATATATCATTTAGTGACAACTTTGTGCAAAAAAAAAAAAAATTTGTCTCTTTCCCGCAACTTGTGTCGCAATATAAAATATTCCATGGACTCGACATGCCTCTCAGCAAATAGCTTGGGGTGTCTACTTTCCAAAATGGGGTCATTTGGGGGGGTTTTGAACTGTCCTGGCATTTTATGCACAACATTTAGAAGCTTATGTCACACATCACCCACTCTTCTAACCACTTGAAGACAAAGCCCTTTCTGACACTTATTGTTTACATGAAAAAGTTTTTTTTTTTTGCAAAAAAATTACTTTGAACCCCCAAACATTATATATTTTTTTAAAGCAAATGCCCTACAGATTAAAATGGTGGGTGTTTCATTTTTTTTTTTCACACAGTAATTGCGCAGCGATTTTTCAAACGCATTTTTTGGGGAAAAAACACACTTTTTTTAATTTTAATGCACTAAAACACGCTATATTGCCCAAATGTTTGATGAAATAAAAAAGATGATCTCAGGCCGAGTACATGGATACCAAACATGACATGCTTTAAAATTGCGCACAAACGTGCAGTGGCAACAAAATAAATACATGTTTAAAAGCCTTCAAAAGCCTTTACAGGTTACCACTTTAGATTTACAGAGGAGGTCTACTGGAAAAATTACTGCACTCGATCTGGCCTTCGCGGTGATACCTCACATGCATGGTGCAATTGCTGTTTACGTTTGACGACAGACCGCCGCTTGCGTTCGCCTTAGCGCGAGAGCAGGGGGCGACAGGGGTGTTTTTTTTTTTTTTTTTTTTTTTCTTTATTATTTTTTTGCTTTTTTAATCTTACTTTTAAACTGTTCCTTTCATATTTTTTTTTTTAATCATTTTTATTGTTATCTCGGGGAATGTAAATATCCCCTATGATAGCAATAGGTAGTGACAGGTACTCTTTTTTGAAAAAATTGTGGTCTATTAGACCCTAGATCTCTCCTCTGCCCTCAAAGCAAATGACCACACCAAGATCGGTGTGATAAAATGCTTCCCCAATTTCCCAATGGCGCTATTTACATCCGGCGAAATCTAAGTCATGAAATACTCGTAGCTTCCGGTTTCTTAGGCCATAGAGATGTTTGGAGCCACTCTGGTCTCTGATCAGCTCTATGGTCAGCTGGCTGAATCACCGGCTGCATTCTCAGGTTCCCTGTTGAGACAGGAGAGCCAGAGAAAAACACGGAAGACGGTGGGGGGGGGGGGCATTCCCTCCCACGGCTTGTAAAAGCAGTCTAGAGGCTAATTAGCCGCTAGGATTGCTTTTACATGAAAGCCGACCGCTGGCTGAAAAGAATGATACCAAGATGATACCTAAACCTGCAGGCATCATTCTGGTATAACCACTCAAAGTCGTGAATGGCGTACCTGAAGACAAAAAAATGGTTAACAATGGTTAACAATAAAGCACAGTAAAGTGTAAATAATTACACACCTGAAAAACAAACATGATAAAACATAATAACAATAACAATAACAATAACAATCAATAACAATAACAATAAAACATTGCAGAATAGAATACAGTAAAAAAGAGCAGAACAATAGAGAGAGAGAATAGAGAGAGAGAGAACAATAAAACAACAACTATTTTTTTTTATTTCATATTTTTTTTTTTTTTACACTTTTTTTGTAACTAACTTTTATAACGGTAACCGGTTCCAGGTTCGGGTCTCTCAAAATGCGATGGCATCTTGGGAGACCCTGTGAAAGTGTGCCTAGTCTGTGCAATGCTGTACCCTACGCTAATACTCAACTAGTGAATGGTAGCGTTCAAAACATTCACCAATGCAAAGACCAGGATTGTCAGGACAGGAGGGACAATAATAGCGGGTGTCACGTCTATATCCGCGCTAGCTGCAGACACGACATCTTTTTTGGGGGGTTCGTTGGGTAGGGGTACTCGGGAGGACATAAAAATGCCTCTCATGCAGCCGCCTGCATTTGGTTGGGGATGTGAATGGGGGAAGTACGGGCGCTGCAGAAGCGGTGGGTTCCCAATTAGGATTGGCGAATGCAGCAGGAAGGGCATTATGGGCACGACGGGCCTGTGTTTGTCTTTTTGGTGGCGGCGGGACACTACTTGTGCTTGCCACCTCACCAGCTTGAACTGCACTTATGGGACTCGCCACGTCACCAAGTGTTACTGCAGTGCTGGTTTGACTACGACCGGGGTGTACTAGGCCGCTGGCGCTTGCCAGTTCACCAAAACACTACCAAAAAACTGTTAGCGATCGCAGGGATCAGGCCTGACTCTGCGAACGCTGCAGTTATGCGTTTAGTCTTTTGTAAGTGACAGTGATCGATCGATACTGCACTTGGGTGGGCTGGGCTGGGCCGGGCGGAGGGGCAAAACGCAGGTGCTAGCAGGTATCTGGGCTGATCCCGCTAACACTGCGTTTTTGGGAACCCTAAACTGCTGGTGACGCTAGTATAGATCTGATCGGATCAGATATTGATGCGATCAGATACTATACCACTAAGGGAGGTGTACGGTGCGTGCGTGGGTGTTAGCGGTACTGGCGCTAATCTGACGCTGCCTGGGGCTGGTGCTTGCCAGTTCACCAAAACGCTACAAAAAAAACTGTTAGCGATCGCAGGGATCAGGCCTGACTCTGCGAACGCTGCAGTTATGCGTTTAGTGTTTTGTAAGTGTCAGTGATCGATCGATACTGCACTTGGGTGGGCTGGGCTGGGCCGGGCGGAGGGGCAAAACGCAGGTGCTAGCAGGTATCTGGGCTGATCCCGCTAACACTGCGTTTTTGGGAACCCTAAACTGCTGGGGACGCTAGTATAGATCTGATCGGATCAGATATTGATCCGTTCAGATACTATACCACTAAGGGAGGCGTATGCTGCGTGCGTGGGTGTTAGCGGTACTGGCGCTAACCTGACGCTGCCTGGGGCTGGTGCTTGCCAGTTCACCAAAACGCTACAAAAAAAACTGTTAGCGATCGCAGGGATCAGGCCTGACTCTGCGAACGCTGCAGTTATGCGTTTAGTGCCTTGTAAGTGACAGTGATCGATTGATACTGCACTTGGGTGGGCCGGGCGGAGGGACAAAACGCAAGTGCTAGCGGGTATCTGGGCTGATCCCGCTAACACTGCGTTTTTGGGAACCCTAAACTGCTGGGGACGCTAGTATAGATCTGATCGGATCAGATATTGATCCGTTCAGATACTATACCACTAAGGGAGGCGCATGCTGCGTGCGTGGGTGTTAGCGGTACTGGCGCTAATTTGACGCTGCCTGGGGCGACGCATATCACCGCCGGGCGATCGGGGGGCTAAACCTTTATTCGGTAATAAACGGCGGGTGCCCTGACACTATAAAAAATAAACGAACTAACCAGCGTCAACCGTAACGGTTATACGGTGATCAGTGGTGAAAGGGTTAACTAGGGGGCAATCAAGGGGTTAAAACATTTATTAGGTAGTATATGGGGGTCCCTGACGCTATAAAACGCTGACGGCGAACCTAAATATTTACCTCACTAACTAGCGTCACCAGCGACACTAATACAGCGATCAGAAAAATGATCGCTTAGCGACACTGGTGACAGGGGGTGATCAAGGGGTTAAAACTTTATTAGGGGGGGTTAGGGGGGTACCCTAGACCTAAAGGGGGGTAATATACACTGTCCCAACACAGTAACTGTCACAAACTGACACCATGCAGTAATCAGAAAAAAAAACAAAAAAAAAAAAAAAAAACTGCTGGTGTCAGTTTGTGACAGGGGGGGGGGGGTGATTGGGGGGGGATCGGGGGGCGATCGGGGGGGGGATCGGGGTGATTTGTGTGCCTGGCATGTTCTACTGTGTGTGTAGTGTTTGTGCACTCACATACTTGTCGTCTCTCCTCGGGCCGGAACGGAAAATACCGACCCGAGGGGAGATGACATCACTTCCTTTGCTGCTGTTTAGCATACAGCAGCAAAGGAGTGTTCTCATTGGCCGGCGGCGATCGCGAGGGGGGGGCCATGAACGGATGGTCTCCCCCTCATCACCGATCGCCGCTGGACAAACGACGACCGCCTCGGGCACCGGGGGGGGGTCCGATCGGACCCCCCACCCGCGGAAGGCAAATCACGTACCCTGTACGTGATTTTGCCTGTCCGTGCCACTTTGCCGACGTACATCGGCGTGAGGCGGTCGTCAAGTGGTTAAAAGCAAAATTGGTGGCCTGAGGAGTCCATATCTAAGGGAGGGCAGTGTGGTCCAGAAGTCCCAGAGATCCGGAAAGCAGGAGATGACATCTGTGTCCCCAGGCTGTGGTCATACGAGAGACTACAGCTTTTGTCAGACCAGACTGAACCCAGGGCCATCACTCTTTGGTCTTCCTTCCACGCTTCCTTACAGGCTTTGGCTGTGGTGGTGGAGTTGTGGCAGCAGGAGGAGGAGGAGGAGGAGGATCGTCGATCTCAATGACATCCGTCTTGTGTGTCAGTTCCCCACTCTCCCCCTTACGTAGGACTTTATAAATCAGGTCCTCAGAGATCTTGCGTTGGCCCTCCTGCATGCCCAGCAATTTGGTGGCAAAGGCCTCTTCAGGACTGGGGAAGGCTCTGAGGGACGCCGAAGCCTCCTGGATCAGCCTGTATGCTGAATCCTGCACAGGACTGGGAGTCATCTTCCTGGCTCGTTTATGTGGCAGGCGGAGGGGAGGAACCTGAGACTCAGTCAGGCTGCGACTTGTCCCAGGCTTCTCTTGGCTGACACTTAGCCCCGCCTCCTCCTGGCTGCCACTAATCCCCGCCTCCTCCTGGCTGACACTAATCCCCGCCTCCTCCTGGCTGCCACATTCCACAGCCTCCTCCTGGCTGAGGTCTTCCTGTGTATGAAAAAGGGACATAGTTTTAGTATTTTTTACATCAATCACACACAATTTTCACCTCCTGACTGTTGCAAATTGAATGTTAACAAATATAACACACTATCATTCTGAGCCCAGCATTTTGCATTCTTGTCCCAATTTTGGGTGCCCACTACTGTCTATTGATATGTAAAACACTTTTTTTAATCAGCAATTAGTGATCAATACTAACATCTAGTAAACATCATTTCTTTATTGCCCAGAAATCTGTAGAAGAATGCTATACCTGACTCCAGCTGGGCTCCTCCACTTCTTCCTGGCTGGAAGGCCCAGGTTGGACATCAGAAGCCTCAGCTGGGATGGAAGGAAGGGTGGAAGGAAGAGTGGAGAGGGATTCCCTGACTTCAGTGTGGTCTGACAGAAATCGCAGTCTCTCATAGTACCACAGCCTGGGGACATAAATGTCATCTGCTGCAGCTCCGGACCTCAGGGAATCTGTGACCTTCTTGCGCTCCCTAAGATAAGTGCTCCTCAGGCCACCAATTTTTGCTTTTAAATAAGGGATGGTTGCTGTGGGGACCACCGGCTTCACCAACTCCAGCAGTTTCTCCGGCGCTGCCTGCCTCTTCTGTTTGTGATTATAGTGGGGGTGTCTCACTTGCCACAGACAGGGCAGCTCCCTGTACTTGTCAATAAACAGGGGCAGGAAATTGTGGTCGTTGAACCCATCCATTTTCTCTGCAAGACACAACACAAGACAAACCCTAATGTCAGGCCAAACTCCCCTAATCTTGTTACAATATAGGCTTCCATTTTGAAGCAGTATAGGCCCAAGTTTAGATCCTACCTTCGTTAGCACGATCAGCGTCTCCGATGCTCCTTCCTCCGCTCACAGATCGTACGTAAAACGCGCGCGTTACGATTTATACACACTGCGCATGCGTATAACTCCGCCCGCCCCTGACGTTCTTTCTAGTCTATTCCCCGCCCCTTTTCGTTCGGCGCAGTGGGGGAAGAGCACATGGCGGATAGACAGCAGGATCGTGCTAATTACAGCAACGAGGAGGAGGAGGAAGGGCCGGAGCCTGAAACGTCCCGATCCAGAAGGAGATTAAAGGACTCAAATATGTCCTTTGGGGAGATGTTGGAGATGGTGGACATCCTGAAGAAGGCTGACTATGATGGAAAGTATGGGCCTTACCCCAACCACAATGTCCGAAAGGCCAAGATCATGGCGAAAGTGGTCAGGAGTCTGCACCGGAAATTCGGGGTACGATGATCGAAAGATCAGCTCAGGAAGCGGTGGTCGGACCTCAAATTACGAGAACATGAGCAGTACAGAAAGATCCGGAGAGTGCTGCAAAAAAGTAAGTATTTGTGCTGTGTTCCTATTTTTTTTGTGTTTATTACGTTCGTGCTGCTCCATGTGCTTTTAGGAACTGTTGTACAGTTTAAAATGGCAACTTTCATGTTCATGGGCACATTATTCGTTCGGATCACACATTTTTATTTCGGACGATAAAATACCATTGTTTAGGCCATATGCATTTGGCCGCCATTTTGACGCCCTATACTTGTCTTCAAAGAATTGGGTTGTGTAGATGGGTTTGTTACTAGAATGAAATGCAAACTAGATTCTGTGTAAGGAAAGGACACTCAGCAGCTGTTTTCACATCTGGACACTGGAGCACTAGTGTGGGACCCCAGAACACCATTTTTATTAGGGGGGCCACACAGGTGCTCCAGTGTATACTATAGGGGGGGCTACATCTGTGAAGCTTGTACTAAACAGGTAAAGTATTGCAGCTTGACAAAGGACACTAAAAAAGCTACATCTTGGAACTCGGCTAAAATAGATCATTGTACCCCACTTCCAAGCAATGTTTCCTATTTCTAGTTCTGCCATCAAATATCTGTGTGCTAATTATACCATTTTTGTTTTACATAGGGGATAAAAGACTCGGAGGACACCCCTCATCCCAGGAGACCAGAGCCCCCCCCCCCCCCCCCTGGAAGAAGGGGAAATCCCACCAACACAAGATGAGCAGGAGGAAGAAGACGTGGTGGAACTAGTCACCACAACAGGTGAGTGTCTGCAACCACAGGCTCAGATAAGAGATGGAGATTTTTTTGCAAACCTAATTTATTTTGGGTTTCCTCTCTTTTTAGGTTATCGTGAGGTTGTGGATGAAGATCCTTTCACATCCGAAAGTGCCCAGATCCTGATCGGGGAGATCATGGGGTGTAATTTACAATTGGAAAACATCAAGCAAAACATCAATGATGTTATTCCAAAATACAAAAACATCATTGATGTTTTGGGGCGAGTTTAAAACCCCTCCAAATCACTTTCTTCTTTTGTGTGCAACAATGTGCGAAATGTTTTTGTGATTTTTCCCAAAGCCAAATTTGGAGGATGCACACAGTGTGTCAACATGTGCTATCTGCCATCACGGGAGATCAATGGACGCGTTTTGGGGGTGCAACACCTTCCTCAATTATAAAGTAGCGGTGAGGAAGGGCTTTCTCCCCCAAAACACGTCCCTTGATCCCCCGTGATGGCAGCTAGCAAATGTTGACATTGTGAAATTTGTGTGCATCTTCCAAATTTGGCTTTTCCAGGGGTGATTTCCCCCCATCTGAACGCAATATCAAACACAGTTCCTAAATACTCATGTCTGATATTGCCTTCCAGTTCTACCAAATGTGAACTTTGTAAGATCAAGATTTGTGTCTTTCTTGTGGGTTTTACACAGGCCTGTTTTCTATAAAATGCACATTTTGATTTTGGATAATGACACCACAAAAATTGTTATACAACAAACATGTTGGTTTGTCAGAAAAACCTTTGGTAAATGCACATGTGTTTGTGCAGGTATTAAAAAGATTGTTCATCAAGAATGTGTGGATTATTGTCTCAACACTACAACACTTTTGGGGTGATGTAATTGTTGTTTTATGAGAAAATGGGGGTAATTTCCTAAGGGCAAATCCTCTTTGCACTACAAGTGCAGTTTCAGTGCAGTTGCAAGTGCACTTGTAGTGAAAAGTGTCTTTGCATTTAGTAAATAACAGCCAACAGTGCTTTGTATAAGGTTACACAATCACAACATTTTCTGGACTCCACACATTTCTGTCAGGGTCAGCTCAAACAAACACAAGCAGTAAATGTCCACAAAGAAGAGCCTGGGGGGAGATGCCTGTCGAGAACTTGAGGTCCTGCAGACTTCTCCCTGTGGCCAAATACCGCAGGGTAGTGACCAACCTCTGCTCCGGAGTGATGGCTTGCCTCATGCAGGTATCCTGCCTGCTGATATAGGGGGTCAGCGAATCCAACAGACGGTGAAACACGGGGTCCGTCATCCTGAGAAAGTTCCTGAAATCATCAGGATTATTCTCACAGATCTCACGGAGCAAAGGCATATGACAGAACTGGTCACGCTGAAGCAACCAATTCTTGGTCCATGAACTCCTCCCCACCCTGTTCATGGACTGGACTTGTGTCAAGGTCAGGACCCCAACACCAAGCCCCCGCACAGCACGAACTCTACGAGGAGTACGCATACGAAACATGGCTAGAAAACGGTCGGCTGCTCAGAACGAAGTAACAGAACGCACTGAAGAACAGCAAGGCCTGTGAAGAGCGACCTGAAAAACAGCAACGAGCAGGCAAGATCACACAGAAAACTCCGATACGAACTGACTGCACGCAATGAAGAGCAGATACAAACCCACAAGCACAAACTGAACGGCAGAAAACGATCTGAAAGCCACGAGTCTGAAAAAGCGCGAATCGTCTCTCACCAAACTTTTACTAACACGAGATTAGCAAAAGGAGCCCAAAGGGTGCCGTGCTTGGTTCTGAACCGGCCTTTTCTAGTCTCGTCGTACGTGGTGTACGTGACCGCGTGGTTGTCGATCGGAAATTCCGACAACTTTGTGCGACCGTGTGTAGGCAAAACAAGTTTGAGCCAACATCCGTCGGAAAAAATCCTAGGATTTTGTTGTCGGAATGTCCGAACAAAGTCCGACCGTGTGTACGCCCTATTAGAGACATCCATTATTTTTTAATTCCCTCCCACTCCTTTTTTCTGCTGCTCAGCCCTGGCTGCAGACACTCCACTGGTCTGATGGGGGGGGGGGGGTTTGCTGCTGGACACAACTATATTACATATATATATATATATATATATATATATATATATATATATATATACTGTATATAGCTGTGTCCAGCAGCACTCCAAACCCCCCCCCCCCCATAAATGACATGTATAGCGGTTCTTTCCTCCGCTCTCCATCCTGACAGAGCCCGCGGGAATGGAGGGAAGCCGGCTGCGGGGGATGGGGGGGGAGTGTGAAGGAGGAAGACACAGCGGGCGGATGAGGACAGGAGGGGGGCTGGAGGAGGAAGACACAAGGAACAGTCGGGGTGATCAGTGCAGCAGAGGGACAGCCATGAGCACCGATCTCCCTCGATCATGGATGGCGTTTGTTCAGCTGCTTCTCCTTCTATGCCTCCCATGGCTTTCAGCGGAAAAGCCATTCAGGGGGATCCATGCTCACAGCTGTCCCCGCCGCACCGATCATCCCCGACTGTCACTGGACAGTGACACATGAAGTGACAGAAGCCATGAGCGCGCTCTTCTTCTCCTGTGCACGCACTTTTAACTCCGGCCAGGCGCGAATGTAGAGGTGGGCGGGGAGTCTGGTAATGTCATGAACAACAGCGCCGAACAACAGACCCACCCACTGAATCCGGCATTTTTGGGGACTCCAAACAGCTAAAGGGGAGACATTTGAAAGATAAGGATACATGCAGGAGACATGTTTATCCTTATAGATCACCACTATGGCAGTACTTTAAAAAAGATGAGAGTGGGTTTACCTCCACTTTAAAGGGCGTGGCAGGGGGACGTGTCCTATGCCCACATACATTTGCTAGTAGGTGTCCCTCATTCCCATCTCAAAATGTTGGGAGGTATGCAAATATATAAAACAAATGAGGCCCTGTTCACAACTGGCGTTTTTAGGATCTTCGGCAAAATCGATGCGATTCTGCCTCCGACCCAAAATCGTACTGTAATAGTGGCAAAACGCCCCACACGTGTTTGGGTGCCATTCATTTGTAAGCCCTGTTCACACCTGAGCGACGCATCACGCTTTTTTGCGTGTTTTGGTGGTTCGTTTTTGGAGCGGCACCATTCACTTTGAATGATTCTCCCTCCCTCTTCAAAAATACGCCAAACAAGTTCATGTACTAAATTTTGGCACTGAGACAGGAGTGTTTGGCTCTGCTTGTTTTGCCTAGGGTTGCCACCTCATCCCAGTTCCAAGTGAGTTTAATTACCACCTTAATCAGCCACAGAACCTGTGTAATTAATACATGTTCGGGTTTAAAGGGGTGAGGTGGAAACTCTAGTTTTTTTGCATTTCATCACACAGAAATTACAGCAAAATCGCACCATATTTGAGGTGACATTAAGAAATAAAGGCACCGCAAGCACGTCACACCTTTTGTTGCGATTCTGGAATCGCAGGTAGCATTGAGTGATTCTGTCCGCTATTCCAATATGCTCAAATGCGAATAGGGCCTTTGTGGAACCTAAATGCGGTGCAGTTTTGATGCAATTGTCATGTGATAAATCGTGCTGCAATTATGGCAAACCACATCACGTGAAGCTTGTTGGCCAAAAAGGAGCAGGAGCTTCTTTTGGGTGACAAGCTTTGCATTATGCGGTTTGCCGAGATTGCTGCAAGATTTATAGCGTGACAAAACTGCAAAACTGCACAGCATTTAGGTGCCATTAAAAATGAATGCCATCCAAACATGTGTGGTGTGTTTTACCACTATTGCAGTGCGATTTGGGATCGTGGGCAGAATTGCAGAGATTCTGCCCAAGATCCCAAACGTCAGATATGAATGGGACCTGAATCTCCCCCCTTCCAGTGTACAATATTTATTTGTGCTTAGTGTTGCACTTCACAAAAATTGTGCTCAACTAACCTTCTCTATTCCTTTTCATATTGTGAGATCCAAACACCACTTCATCAATCATCCTCCACCATGACAAAGAACTCACCAGATATAATGACCCTCTATGGCAGTGATGGTGAACCTTGGCACCCTTGATGTTTAGGAACTACAATTCCCATGATGCCAGACATCCCAAGTCTCCCGCATTTCTGCTGTGGCTACCAGACACCCGCAAGCACCTCCCGATATCCCGGCTGCAGGGCCGATCCTAGATGGTTCCCTGGTTCACAGCTGGGAATGATCAGTGCGGCAGGAGGGACAGCTGTGAACACCGATCTCCCTGATAGCTTTTTAGCTGACAGCCACGTCTCCTTCTCTCCCTCCTGCGGCTGTCGTCTAAAAAGCTATACAGAGAGATCGATGTTCACAGCTGTCCCTCCCGCCACAACGATCAAACCCCCGGCTGTTCCCTGTGTCCTCCTCCGGCTGCTCCTCTGGCCCCCTGTCCTTTTCCGGGTGCCCTCCGTGTCCTTCTTCACACCCCTCCGTGTCCTCCTCCGCCCCCCCCCCCCCCATTCTTCTCCGACTCCCTGTCCTCCTCCTACTCCGCCCCAACCCCTCGTCCCCCGCCTTCCCTCCTCTGCTCTCCCGCCAGCTATGGGGACGTGTCAGGATGGAGACCGGATGAAGGGACCGGTAAATATGTCATTTACCGGTCCCTTCTTTTTTTGAACTGGAAACAGTGAGCAGCGCTCACTCCTGTGTCCTGTGAAAACTGAGCAGAGTAAACTGCGTTTACTCTGCTTCAGTTTATGAATGGGCAGGAGCCGCTGACTCCTGTCCATTCATCTTCAATGCTGAGAAAAGGACTGGGGAATCTGTGTCCTCAGTCCCTTTCTCTGTCTCAAAGGGGAGATGTCAGGGACCTAAAATGAATTTGCCACCTCCCTGAAATTAGTTTTTTTAGGTTGGGATGTCTGTGATGCTCATGCACACTGCAGTGTAGTTGCGCTTAATGGAAAATGTAGTTCCAAAACATCTGGGGTGCCAAGGTTCACCATCACTGCTCTATGGTATGGGTCAGATCACACTGTTTTTACACCAGGGGGGTTTCACCACTTCTTCACATTCCACCATATACCAGACATATCATCTCTTATACACTATGTATATCAACTGATGACTGTACCTTATAATAAAGGTATAGACATGGGGTACCACAACCTCAAGATCAAAATATGGTGAGTATATCAAAATATGGATTTTCTCGGTACCCCAAAGACAAGTACAAGCCGGTAATAATATACATAAAAAATGTATTACATCAATGCTAAAAAGACATCACATATGGACTACAAAGAAAAAACTAAAAAATAATGAACATATCTCCTTTACAGCAACAATATGATACCAATAGCTAACATCCATTCCAAAAATCAAACAGACTTCAATATGCAGTTTCTAGGGGACATACAGTAAAACCTTGGTTTGAGAGTAACTTGGTTTGAGAGTGTTTTGCAAGACAAGCTACATTTTTTAATAAACTTTGACTTGATATACAAGCGATGTCTTGATATACAAGTAGCGTCATGTCACAACTGAGTATGAAAGAGAAGAGAGGCTCCTCTAAGTGTAGCAATATGGTTACATTTAATGAAGGTACAACATTTAGCAACTCACATGGTTGATGATTAAAACAGGGACATCTAAGTATGCAGGTATCCGGGGTAAAGCCATCCTCCTCATCGCCATCAACGTCATCCCTTCCACACTGCGCTCCACGATCACTTCAAGCCTCGCTTCCAGATCACTCTACTGCAGGTTAGTCTTCCAGATCACAGTGGCAGACTGACAGCGGTGAGAGCCGGCGGTGTGGAGGACGGTCTATGTGGACAGCTTTACCTCAGATGCCTGCATACTTAGATGTGCCTGTTTTATTCATCAACCATGTGAGTTGCTAAATGTTGTACCTTCATTAAATGTAACCACATTGCTACACTTAGAGGCGCCTCTCTTCTCTTTTATACTCTGGAGCTCCTGCTGGATTTTGCTCCTAATCCCCTTGTGGAGGCTTCCATTTGTGGATGGACATTTTATGGTTAAACAACCTGGTCACATTGCTATAATCTTTTTATATGGACTATAAACTGAAGGACTTATGAATCAGGCTGAGGTCAGGACTCTGTGCAGGCAAGTCAAGTTCCTCCACCCCAAACTCGCTCATCCATGTCTTTATGGACCTTGCTTTGTGCAGTTAGAAGCATGAAATTGTCCAAAATGTCTTGGTATGCTGACGCCCAACCGCAGAAAAACAGCCCCACACACCATAACCCCCTCTCCATAAAATGATTTGGACCAGTGCACAAAGCAAGGTCCATAAAGATATGGATGAGCGAGTTTGGGGTGAAGGAACTTGACTGGCCTGCACAGAGTCCTCAACATGATAGAACACCTTTGGGATTAATTAGAGCGGAGACTGCGAGCCAGGCCTTCTCATCCAACAACAGTGCCTGACCTTACAATTGCGCTTCTGGAAGAATGGTCAAACATTCCCATAGACACACTCCTAATTCTTGTGGACAGCCTTCCCAGAAGAGTTGAAGCTGTTATAGCTGCAAAGGGTGGGCCAACTCAATATTGAACCCTACAGACTAATGCCCCGTACACACGGTCGGACTTTGTTCGGACATTCCGACAACAAAATCCTAGGATTTTTTCCGACGGATGTTGGCTCAAACTTGTCTTGCATACACACGTTCACACAAAGTTGTCGGAAAATCCGATCGTTCTGAACGCGGTGACGTAAAACATGTACGTCGGGACTCTAAACGGGGCAGTAGCCAATAGCTTTCATCTCTTTATTTATTCTGAGCATGCGTGGCACTTTGTGCGTCGGATTTGTGTACACACGATCGGAATTTCCGACAACAGATTTTGTTGTCGGAAAATTTTATAGCCTGCTCTCAAACTTTGTGTGTCGGAAAATACAATGGAAAATGTGTGATGGAGCCTACACACAGTCGGAATTTCCGACAACAAGGTCCTATCACACATTTTCCGTTGGAAAATCCGACCGTGTGTGCGGGGCATAAGGCTGGGATGCCATTAAAGTTCATGTGCATGTAAAGGCAGGTGTCCCAATACTTTTGATAATATAGTGTATGTGCAGCTTGCTCTCAATATGTTTTGCAGCAGTGGCTGCATCTCTTCAATAAACTTTCATTTTTTTTCATAAAAACGAAATCAAACATTACATGAGCCAGTTTTCATATGCTGCTATTACATATAAAATACTTGCAGCTATGCATCAGTGAAATGAATCAAAGTAAGTATACCACAGTGCCACCATATGTACAAATACCAGAATGCAGTTCTGAAAATGTTATTAAGGACTGATAGTTATCAGGTAATCTGCAAAGTCATACAGATACTGTATATCCTAAAAATGAAGTGCTCACAATGCTACAACAAGTAATATTTTTATTCACACAGTAAGAAGGAGATCGTCCCCACCTGCAAAGTGTCTCTGATTCAGTCCTGCTTTAAAGTGGTCGTAAACCTCAGACATCAAATAGGAACAAAGCATATCCCTCTATTGTGTGTACTTGTCTCAACTGGAGCACTAAATTTAATTTCTGTCTGCTGCTTCATTCCTCTGCTATCTGCATGAAAAAGTTCTGACAAGTTTTCCTGACACAAAGTGAAAAAAGGTGACAGGGGAGGGGTTGCCAGCACAAGGAAAGCTTGTAATTGAGAGCCTTAGTTCTGTTCCTGTGTGCTGTGTGGAGGCGGGAGGGGGTGTGTCCCTTCCCTCCAATCAGTTCTTGGAGCTCTCCTCACTAAGCTCTGCAGTGTGTCATTTCAGCTTTCTGCCCCCTGTTTTCTGACAGCTCAGACAAGCTTTATAAATTCTGGACTTTGAATGCATGTAGAGAAGAGAAGACTGCAGATAAACAGGAGTAGGAGGATTTGTTTAATCTCTGTATCACCTGAGGCCAGTCACTTCACTGGGTATATGTAGAGGTTTACAGCCACTTTAAATATGGCGTCACCATTTTATTGATGGCATCTTTGGCCCAGGAGTGCTGCAGAGTAATTACTTGCTTTGTTTACATGGCTGTCTGGAGGAGGGAGATAAGCATGCTATCAAGATGTCAGTGACTCCCCACCTTCTGGCTTGTACAAATGAGTTGACCAGGAGGTGAGGAGTTAGATGAGGGATTTCTGCCTTGCTTGCATGTGTGCTGGTAAGTAAGATAAGGAGAAAGTAGGGTTGCCACCTGTCCAGGATTCACCCGGACAGTTCGGGTTTTGAATTGTCTGTCCAGGTTTCAGACCATCTGAAACCCAGACACAATATTAAGAATAGACTGCGACAACCCAAGTAATCAAGTACCACAAATGCCAAGTGCACAGGTGTGCACACGGGCCCCACCCCCATACACGGACAGGAGAGAGGACTTTATCTGCTCCTCCCCTTCCCACCCCTACCCCTCTTACTGCCCACCCACACTCCAATCCCCGGTGTTCTGGGTCTCAGGAAAGGGATGTGTGGGCTGGAAGTTTGAAGCTCAGCAACTCAGCTCAGATACATGGTGGATGGAAGGTGTTGATGCTTAAGCCTCCATCCTTGGGTGAGTGAGCTCACCATCCAAAGTCTGTAACTGAAGTCTCCCCCTCCCTCCCTTTTCTCTCCTGCCTTCAAGCAAGTGAGTATACTAAGGTAAGGGGGGTCAGATGTAAGGGGTGCCCTGTGGACTCTGATGTAAAGGGGGTTTTAAGGGCTCTAATGTAAGGGGGGGTGCTGGGAACTCTGATGTAGGTGGGAGGTTTGGTGAGCAGTAATTCCTTTACACCAGAGTCCACAGTGTTCCCTTAAAAATAAAATTGCTGTGTGCTGCTAAAGTGTTCGGGTTTGGCTTGAAGAAAAGGTAGCAACCCTAGCAAAGAGGGGAGGCAGGATGGACAAAGAACTGAACCCAGGACCTGCCTGTGTGCAACTGTGAGGGCCAGTGAGTCTGGGGCAAGGGGGAGGGGGGCAGGGTGGACAAGAAAGCTGTGCACAGGTGACAGGGGCTGCCTGTGACTCTGTGTGGGCCTCTACATTACATATTACTGGTATCTGCCTTAATTATCATTGACCACTGCCCTCTGCCTTACATCTTACTACTTACCTCTGCCTTCTGCTTTACTTACTATTGACCTCTGAATTTTGCCTTACTTACTAATGACCTCTGCCCTCTCCTTATTACTACTGACCCCTGAACTGTGAAATACACCTCTACTACTGACCTCTGAACCATGCATTACTGACTACTGACCTCTACCCTCTCCGTTACATTCTATTGACCATTGCACTCTGCATTACATACTCCTATCTTCTGCTCTATGAATTGCTTTATACTGACATCTGCCTATCTATGTTTCTACTGACTCTGCACTCTGTATTACTTCTGACCCCTGAACTCTGCCTTGCTTACTACTGACTTGTGAACTCTGCATTCCTTGCTACTTCCCCCTGCACTAAACGTTCTCCTTACACCTGAGCAGTATATGGTGTGCCTCCAGAAAGAGACAACATGTCATCATGACCCCAGTCTCCCCCGTATGACTGCTTAATGTCATGATTGCTTGCTTCTCGCTCATGTATTGTCATCAATACCCATGCAGCATAAATGACATACCGTATGGAAGAAATGTGGGTCATCATGGTGTCAGGACATGAAGAACTTACCAGCAGATGCAGCCCAGTGCCAAGATCTGGTAAGAAAAGGGAGGGGAGATTAGCACTGAAAATTGGTTTGTAGAAGGCATATGGGTGTTATATTGAGAGGAGAGTGAACTCTGTGCATCACTTACTCCTGACCCCTGCACCCTGTGCATCAAACACTCTTAACCCAGAGCAGAGTAGGCTCAGGTTTTATTTAACTATAACTCTGTAAGCCTTTCCTACTATTAGCACAATTTGGCCTCACTTACCATTTGGCATGTCACGATTAGAGCTGCCCCTGCCCCACTCTAATATAATCAGGCTTGGTTAATTTTGAAAATCTGGTCATCTTATCCTGTTGTCGCTGCTACTTGCCATTTCATAACCTCTTCAATGTGAATTTTAAAAACTGAGAAAAAAATCCCCAAACACCCACATCCTTTTTAAGGAAGCAGATGTAGCAGAATCTCTGACCTCTTCCAGTCTAATGCGAGCCTTCAAGGCCAAAGACAGCTGACATCCTTCAATATATAGTGGGTTGTGAGGCATAGTGGGTGCAAAGGTGGTAAAAGTCATTGGGCACCAGACACTTCTTGGATGTAAAAGAGGTTTTACTTCTTTGACAGTCCTTTTTTTATTTTGCAAGGGAAAGAGGGTTAGGGCCAGGTCACCCTTAAGTAGTTGCAATTTTAAATGGCAGACTCTGAGACTTAAACAGGAGGACAGCCGTACAGGGAAAGGCCCCAGCAAGGTACGCCTTCTGCATGTGCAGGATTGCTGTCTCCAGGGTCCAGACCCTGAATCCTTCACAAGAGGAGGGTGGTGCTGTGCTGCGCCTGTCTGGGCCAGTGTTCGTGGAGTGCATAGCGACGCCCCACCACTCGGAGGGAGCGGCGCTGTGCGCTCCATGCGCTGCTTGGTCCCATTGCTTGTCTGCCACACATGCTCGGTGGCAACATCACTGTGCGCATGCGTGGGCGTTCAACACTATACTTAGATACCTGGAACAGTGCATCTCACAACTGCCAGGAAGGACGGCGCTCTGACAGATATACAATTAAAAGGTACAGTGATGGCTCTCTTTTACTCTCCTACCGCTCATATTTGTCATTTTTTATTTACTTCTCTTTGAATAGAGGAGCCATGCTTGCATACAAGCTGCAAATCTCTCAGCATTATTTAGGTACACTTTATTTATTGTAGGGTGTGTTTGGAAGGCTATATACCCATGAGGATATCTACCCAAGAGCCATGAAGGGCCCTGTTAGGGTTACACTGTGATATCCCTGCCTGTTGAATCCGGTAAATATAATAATTTTCATCTACAAAACCTGACGAAGGGCTTGGACCTGAAACGCGCCGGGTACCGAAGATTGTTCTCGGACATTGGAGAGTAACATATACAATTTTAGCCACATTGTATGATTGCAATGATTTTTCATTTGCTTTTGCTTTGTTTTTATTGATCATCACCTGTGTGATTTAACCTTTTTAAATATGCATCAATAAACATTTGTTTTATACAACCTTGGTAGTGTTATTGCCATTAAAATCCCAATTCAGGGGGATTTCCATTTTTTCATATATCCAGGGATGTGGCAACCACCTACCATTCTCTGACATGGTGGAAAGGAAACACTTATATATTATATATGATATAGGAGGTGTGCCACAGAAGAAGGCAGTCTGCTGCACATATAGCACTGTCCTATTATATTTCACTACCGTATGAAGGTCAATCACATTATAGCTACCAGGGAAAGTACAGTGCCTTAAAAAAGTATTCATATCCCTTGAAATTTTCCACATTTTGTCATGTTACCACCAAGAATGTAAATGTATTTTATTGGAATTTTATTTAAAAGACCAATGCAAAGTGGCAGATAATTGTGAAGTGGAAAGAAAATGATAAATGGTTTTCAAATTTTTTTACAAACAAATATGTGAAAAGTGTGGTGTGCATTTGTATTCAGCCCCCCTGAGTCAATACTTTGTAGAACAACCTTTTGCACCAATTACAGCTGCAAGTCTTTTTGGTGATGTCTCTACCAGCTTTGCACATCTATAGAGTGACATTTTTGCCCATTCTTCTTTGCAAAATAGCTCAAGCTCTGTCAGATTGGATGGAGAACATCTGTGAACAGCAATTTTCCACATATTTCGCCACAGATTCTCAATTGGATTTAGGTCTGGACTGTGACTGGGCCATTCTAACGCATGAATATGCTTTGATCTAAACCATTCCATTGTAGCTCTGGCTGTATGTTTAGGGTTGTTGTCCTGCTGGAAGGTGAACCTCGGCCCCAGTCTCAGGTCTTATGCAGACTATAACAGGTTTTCTTTTAAGATTACCCTGTATTTGGCTCCATCCATCTTCCCATCAACTCTGACCAGCTTCCCTGTCCCTGCTGAAGAAAAGCATCCCCACAACATGATGCTGCCACCACCATGTTTCACGGTGTGTTCAGGGTGAGGCGCAATGTTAGTTTTCCGTCACACATAGTGTTTTGCTTTTAGGACAAAAAGTTCAATTTTGGTCTCTTCTGACAAGAGCACCTTCTTCCACATGTTTGCTGTGTCCCCCACATGGCTTCTCACAAACTTCAAACGGGACTTCCTATGGCTTTCTTTCAACTATGGCTTTCTTCTTGTCATTCTTCCATAAAGGCCAGATTTGTAGAGTGTATGACTAATAGTTGTCCTGTGGATAGATTCTCCCACCTGAGCTGTGGATCTCTGCAGCTCCTCCAGAGTTACCATGGGACTCTTGGCTGCATCTCTGATTATTGCTCTCCTTACCCAGCCTGTCAGTTTAGGTGGACGGCCACGTCTTGGTAGGTTTGCAGTTGTGCCGTACTCTGTCCATCTTCGGGTTATTGGATTGAACAGTGCTCCGCAAGATGTTCAAAGCTTGAGATGTTTTTTTATAACCTAACCCTGCTTTCTCCACAACTTTATCTCTGACCTGTCAGGTGTATTCCTTGTACTTCATGATGCTGTTTGTTAACTAAGGTTCTCTAACAAACCTCTGAGGGCTTCACAGAACAGTTGTATTTACACGTAGGTGGACTCTTTTTACGAACTAGGTGACTTCTGAAGGCAATTGGTTCCACTAGATTTTGGTTAGGGGTATCAGAGTAAAGGGGGCTGAATACAAATAAACGCAACACTTTTCAGATATTTATTTGTAAAAAATGTATAAAACCATTTATCATTTTCCTTCCACTTCCTAATTATGTGCCACTTTGTGTTGGACTATCACAAAAAATCCCAATAAAATATATTTAAGTTTTTTTATTGTAACATGACAAAAGGTGGAAAATTTCAAGGGGTATGAATACTTTTTTAAAGGCACTGTATAGGCTATATGCACATGAGCAAACCCTTATATTGGTTGTCTAAACAACCTCCCAGCCAGGACTGGATCCCTAAATATAACTGCAGAAATAAAAACCTATTCATATCTCATAGTACAGACTGGACAAATATGCTCACATTTGGGTGTTCTGGATACATTATAAACCATTGTAGCTTACAAACAAATCATTGACCCCCAGCCCATAAACAACTAATGGTGCATCCTCTATCCTGACTACTGCCAAGCCATATAGTGAATGCCAAGGCCTACTTAGCCCACTAACTGAAGCTAGGTACCTATCCAGCAGTCTCCTCTAGTATTGTGAGGCATGGTGGGTGCAAGATGATAAAAGAGGCAATACTTGTGGTATAAAAAACATATATACAAATCTTTAAATGTATAAATATAATAAGCATATCACATATTACTCTTATTCCTCTTTAAGTAAAAACAGTGATAAAATATCATGATGAAATAACCATATAAAAAAAATATAGAAAGCCTTCTTATTGTACACACGATCGGACTTCTCGTCGGAAAAAGATATGATAGTTTTTCCGACGGGATTCCGCTCAAGTCTGCCTTGCATACACGGTCACCCAAAAGTTCGCTGAACTTACGACCATCAAGAACGCGGTGACGTACAACACTATGACAAGCCGAGAAAATGAAGTTCAATGCTTCCAAGCATGCGTCGAATTGTTTCTGAGCATGCGTAGGAATTTTGTGCGTCGGAATTGCCACAGACGATCGCATTTTCGGATAGGAATTTTTTCCGACCGAAAAATTGAGAACCTGCTCTCAATCTTTTGCTGGCTGGAATTCGGCCAGCAAAAGTCCGATGAAGCATACACACGGTCGCATTTTCCGACGAAAAAATCTGATCGGTCTTTTGCGGGCCGAAATTCCAGTCGTGTGTACGCAGAATTATATTGCAAAAAGAGTAAGGACCCTAAAAAGGGAAACCTTTGTACCCCCTGGTACTGTGGGACTTTACAGGCGAACAAAACAATTAGGTATACGAATAAAAAACTATTTATTTATTGAAAATTGCTAAAAAAGCATAAAAACATGAGAATATAAGCATAGATCTGTGCAAAATACTTATACAGAGTATAACAAATTCTTTTTCATAATGTATTTCTTTACACTTTTGAATACATGTTTCTCCATGAGCCTGACATGTTTCAGGACAGGTGTCCCTTCTTCAGAGGCATATTGAGGAGAGCAAGTTTTTTTACAGGTGTATTCAATGTCCGATATTTTCAAAGACTTATGCAAAAAGGGAAAACTCTCGTATAGAGAGAGATGAAAAAATAGATATAAGTATATACCGCCAATTAGCAAATGGCAAATGTGGCGGCTTCCATTGGGCCGAGGCAACTTCGCAAAGGCCCCTAAAGAAAGAGGATGAGCCCAGCCAGATCCACAATGGAGCCTTTTTTGGATTGGAAACTTTCAAACGAAAATGCAAAGACGTGATTGCTGGTGGCGTGTAAGTTTGACCATTGGTCAAGTTGCCTGTTTTTACTTAGAGGAATAAGGGTAATATGTGATATGTTTATTATATTTATACATTTAAGGATTTGTATATATGTTTTTTATACCACAAGAATTGCCTCTTTTTAGTGTTTCTACTACAGAGCACTTTTGCACTTTATTCTTTATATTTTGCACATGATTTATTTACAGCTCAGCACTATCTTCATTTTATATATTCTACTTGGGTTCTGATAATTCCTTCAGTGTTTGCAGCAGTATTTATCGCATTTATTTGGTTGGCGCAGGGATATTATTTTATTATATTGCAAGATGATTAAAGTTATTGGGCACCAGACACTTCTTGAATGCAAAAGAGAGTATATTTCTCTTAACAAACTTTTGGGGGAAAGAGAGTTAGGGCCAGGACACCCTTAGGTAGTTGCAAGCTCAATTGGCAGACTCCGAGACTTCAACAGGAGGACAGCTATACAGGGAAAGGCATCCACTAAGACGCCACATCTGCATGTGTAGGAATGCTGTCTCCTATAGCAACAAATCGTAGTAAAAAATGCAATGGGCGGGGTCCTGGTGACCAGTATTGTTGGTCAATTCAGGTAATAGGTTACCGGCTCAACTATTAGGGTGGTGTTCCTTATCAAAACAGGAGAAGTAGTCAAAATAAAAGGGGAGTGGGGATAGGACCCAAGGTGTCCTTACCTTCAGTGAAGGAAAAGGAACAAACTGCGGTTTAACCTGATATAACTTTATTAGAACAATTAGTAGAAAAAAATATTTATCATTCAAAGGAAAGCATAAACAATAGGAAATTGCACGTGGTAAAAACTGACAACGTTGTCACTTAAAAACGCATGCCCGTGAGCTCAGCCATATCCCAGTCATCCACACGTGTCAATCATCTCAAATCATTAAGTGTGACTTAATATATAATGCTTTCATGTGTTTAGGCAAGGTGAGTTCCGGGAAACCTTGGTAGCACAGGTCGGTACCCGTATTGTGCTTAACCATGGACCTCCAGACTTTCTATATGCTTATAGAGCTGCTGCATGAAGTCTTTACAATGTTGAAAAAAGCATCGGTCATCACAGACAAATAAATGCAATTCTGGCTAGAAAGTATCCCTGCTAGTTAGGGAACAAGACAGGTTTGATTTCTGGGAGTAGCACTGTCAATCATAGAGATAGTAAAAAATGCAGCACGCTGTGATGTAAGCATGTGACTCGAGTCGAGGAGAAACAATAGATCCACAATAAGCCTGTTAGTCATTCAGCACCATGTTTCCATGAAACAATAAAGATAGCACCGCATATAAGTTAGATAGAAAAATATAGTCAGCTGAGTCAAATCACAGAGCCTCAAAAAATGTTCAGGCTGTAATCGCTTGCTGGATATACTAGTTGAAAAGAGACTCACTGTTTAGATGATATTAGATTGGTCCCCAATTGCAGCGACAAGGTGGTGAATCCAGAGTCCTTTGCAGGGGTCCACAGGTGTGCAGGATGTGTATTCCTAGTCCTGGTGACACCCACAGGATGTTATCCACTCAAAACCAGCATGGGGCCACCTGGCCGTTTACTTCCAGTTTTCGGTTGTTCGTGGATTTCCAGTTTGTGGAGATAGGATGAGGGCTAAAGAGTGATGAAAAGCCCAGGTTGGCTATCGGCAGAGGGCATGTGTAGGCGCACACACCGACATGTTTCACCCACTTGTGACATGGGTGAAACACGTAACAGTTGCTTTCTCTTTCACTACAACCTCTCCTTGTAGTTCTTCAGCCCAGTGAGCTCCATGTGCTTCACTAGACCGGCTGATTCACTGTCACTGAATCCCTTGAGCTCCTCCAATCTTCATGGTGGTATCTTCCTCAAGCGTCATCCGCACCTCTCTGCTGGGTCCTTAGCTTGGCATTCAAGATACCTCTCAAGCTTCCCCCCACTGGCCTGCTCGGTTCCTGGCTTGACACACAAGGCTGCTCTGCAAGCTTTACCTCCGCTAGCTGGGTCCCTGGCTTGATACCCACTGAAGTTTCCCAATTCTTCACCATCCCCGGTTGCTGAGAATACTGCTCCGGTACTTGCTTCAGTTATTCACTGTGGTTCCTGGTAATAAGGTGGTTGGTCCCTCAGTGGCGGCGACAGCTTTCCTTCTACCTCTAACCATGACAGGTTCTCCGGCTGGCAGAACCATCACTTTTGGTTGGACTGCAAGCCTGTGCTGCTCTAGATAGGCCCTCAGACAGCCTAGCGGGCAGATGTGCCTGGGATAGGCCCAATCTCCGGCCTAGCAGCCAACACACGTCCACCCAGATAGCCATCTAGGTGGCACAGAACACAGATCACCTGACTCCACCCAATTATATAGGCTCTCCCAGCAGGCCAAGGGGTCCAAGAAAACCCCTGCCCATTGGCTGAGATACCCCATACATTCATACATCCATAATCTGACCATGTATTGCCCTTCTCATATCTAGTACCTCCAAGTATCCGGCCACCTAGTGGTAGAAGAGAAAAGTGCAACAAGGCCAAACTTGGGGAGAAATCAATAGTTCTCTAACAATCGACCGGGACAACTACTCCTGGCGAGTAAATTTGTGAGGGACAACCCTGCCTAAACTCCAGGTTGCTACATCCTTACCACTACCTTTTTCTCTGTTCTCTGAAAGAACAGGTCTGGGCCATTATAAACATTGCTTTATTTACACCAAGCTGTCTGCAGAAAAGTGCACACAACAAGATGACTGTAAGGCAGGGCTGATCACTTTAGATGTGAATTCTGCTTTTACACGTGACAGACTGTGATCACATGGGATAGCACACTGAAGCTTTGCAGCTACTAGTATGTTTCATACTGGTCATATGAGCTTCATGAGAATGCGGTGCAGCATAGAAATAATTATTTGCGACTTATAGAATCAAGCTGGTATGTAAAGCAGTGATCAAATGAATGTAGATTTTTACCTCTAAACAACATTTGTCCTCTTAATATAACAAAAAATGTAAAAATGTAACACAAAGAAATATCAGCTACATAAAAACATTGCTACAATTAGGCCTCGACTGTATATGCAAGTACAAGTGGAGAAAGTGAAACTTTTCCTGCAGTTTCCTACTGATCCAGAACAAGGGGGTGTTCTGACGATGCAAAGCTAGAAATTGTAATTTTTCTTTTTTTACATTATAGTAACTGAAATTTGAAATTACTGATCTGTGCTGTATTATTTGTGCACTCAGCAGTAATTATGCAGATGAGGTCCAAGCAGACTGTAATACAATTTTTTATCAGTGGTCCTTGAAAATTTAGAACAGTTAAACATTAAAAGAAACCAAATAAAGTGATACCTCTGTTCACAAACTTAATTCGTTCCACAACTCTGGTCGCGAACCGAGGCAAATTTTCCCATAGAGTTCAATGTAAATCAGGTTAATCCATTCTGAAAGTTTTTTTTGTTTTTGAACCACAAAAATATGAAACAAAGTACAGTACAGTATTAAGAGAGAGGAAACTAATGCCGCATACACACAAGCGGACTTTTCGACCGGACTGGCCCGACGGTCTATCAGACGGACTTTCGGCGGACTTCCGATGGACTTTCCTAACAAACGGACTTGCCTACACACGATCACACCAAAGTCTGACGGATTCGTACGTGATGACATACGAACGGACTAAAATAAGGAAGTTGATAGCCAGTAGCCAATAGCTGCCCTAGCGTCGGTTTTAGTCCGTCGGACTAGCATACAGACGAGCAGATTTTTCGACCAGACTCGAGTCTGTCGGAAAGATTTGAAACATGTTTTATTTCTAGGTCCGTCGGACTTTTGGGGAAAAAAAAGTCCACTGGAGCCCACACACAATCGAATTGTCCGACGGAGTTCGGTCCGCCGGATCAAGTCTGCCGCAAAGTCTGCTCGTGTGTACGCGGCATAACACTAGCCTTGCTTGAGACGACTTCTGGTGTGGAGAAAAGCGGGTTCTTGTTACCTTCATTACTGCTCCGCACTTTCTTCTTACCACCATGCTTGGTCTGAATTTTCTTTGGAGCCATACTGGATGTCAGGTACAGTACATTATGTGATAAAAAGCACACAAAAAAGCTTCACAGCAGGTGTGCGCAGGGATGTACAGTACAGTACTGTACAGTATGTGCTAAAAAGCACACCAAAAAGCTTCTCAAAACTGTAATGCCGCGTACACACGGCCGGACTTCCGGACAGAAAAAGTTTGATGGGAGCTTTTGGTCGGACATTCCGACCGTGTGTATGTCCCATTGGACTTTTTCTGTCGGCATTTCCAACGGACTCAGATATAGAACATGTTCTAAATCTTTCCGTCGGAAATGCCGACGGAGTTTAGCCTGTTGGCAAGTCCGGCCGTGTGTACGCGGCATTGTCTTCACAGTAAACTTTTACTGTCTATCTGTGACTGCAATCTCACCTACAGGAAGTTGCAACCATGTGTTAGAGTAGGGAAGATGGCCGTGGCTCGTGTTCGTGAACTGAAGCGGAGTTCACATACTGAAGCAAATTTTTGTGAACACTTCTGTTCACAAACCGCATTGTTCGTGAACAGAAGCGTTGGTGAACCGAGGTATCACTGTATATTAAAGTAGACATTGACTGGGAAAAAAAGTCTTTGTATTTCTTTTCTGCCAAGAAACTCCTGTTCCAATCCCCTAGCAATTTTTTTCCCTATTACCACCTGCTGCAGTCTATCACACTCCGAAGAGAGGGCTCTAGTGATGGGATGGTGAAGCTCCATTTCATATATGAGGGATTTGCATTATCAATGCCATACATGTCATACGGCCACTGAAGGAAGACCCAAGCTGTGGAAAAAGCTTCAGTAAAGATGGCACCGGTGGCTGTGATAGAATCACTAATATAGGACAATCTCAGAGGTAAGTTTGCCATGATGAGCAGCACCACTACCTCCCAGTTACTTTTTAATAAGCCACAAAACATGTGAAAAACTGAAGGGTCGCTTTTGTATTCTTTCCACATCTGTTATGTGTCACTGGTTGTCAGTTTATATCATTGGGGCTCAACATCTGGCTCTTCAGTGCTAAACGCCAGCGCTGAATCTGAAAGCTGAATGAATCAACTCCTGGGCTTTCAATTCTACTACAGAGTTTTACTACAGAGTACTCATTTATACTTGATCTTTGTGTAAGGAACTTACCTGTGACCTTAGTGGCATCCCATGTTCACATATGTGTGTGTGCATATGTCCAGTATGTATGACAATGTGCAGTACACATGCCCATCGATGGAAGTGTATGTTTCTAACCTGCAGTTATTCCTTCACCCCAAATCCACATGGCGATTATCGTCTTTTTTTTGTTTTATATTCAGCAACTTCTTGGTGATCTGCTACACCTTCCTAGTAGGTCACATGAAGTAATCTTTGCTCCCAACCTCTAAATCAGTATCTGCCCTCTTCAAAGAGACCTTGTTTTTTTCCCTACTGATTATACAAATATCTTTGGTATGTGGGTGTGTCTTTTTTTTTTGACTCTTTGGATTTTTGACCTGGCCTGACCCTCAACCTTTGACAGTATGCTGCCTGACCTTTAGCTTCTCTTACTGATTACTCTCACCCTTGCTCCCCAGTGCCTCGTTCAGGTTTGTCTCCCTAGCTTTTTTACCTCTGGCCTGTCTTCTACTATTCGCCACATTTATCCTGTGTGTGCGACATCCTGCCCACCAGTAAGGTAATCACATTTTTCATTGTATAGTATTGCCAGCAATAATGAAAACTTAAAAGTCCTAAAGAAAACCTAATAAACCCAGAATTAGCATCCATGTTAGGAGCCTGTCTTCTGACCAGCTGGTACAGACTACTTCCCTTTACCGTTCCTCAGTTTGCCCCTGGTCCCTGGGATCCTTATACAGTTCCATCATCAACACTTTTAACTCCAACATGCTTACTTAAACAGTACAAAGCTAATTCAGCCTTACCTTTCTTTTTTAAATGGATAAATAAATCAACAAATAAAAATGCTCCCTCTCCCTAATCAATTCCCAGGTCCCAAATACATTGGATGATCTGAATGACATTTATGTTTGCTGCATGACTGAGCATTAAATACATAAGCAAACTTTTGAAAATGTTGCCTTCATGCTTATTTCTGTCTATACAAACCTGACTTGAACTTATCCTAATGTTACACTAACAATTTGTGCAAACAGATTATTTTTTCCTCTGTGTCAAAATGTAATGTTGAAAGGGAAAAATGCTCCCTGAAATTAGAATTTGAGTTTTAAAATAGAAAAGGAATGGAAAAAATGATGGCCAACAGATGAACAGTAAGCAGTACGCTGCTGTTTTGGTTTTGATTGAATGGTTATGGTGGATAATAAAATTATGGTAACAAAAGCATAAAGAATAAAACATAAATGATGAAATGATACAAATGTAGCAACCCTGCTCTTTTCAGTTGTGTCTCTAATGCAGTGTTTCTCAATCTTTTTGCATGCACAATATCAAGGTACCCCATTCTAAAATGTAAAAAACTGAACAAATAGTTTTACATATTGCAGCAACATCCACACACGTAGCACACCCAATGTTAGACGTGATATATTCTTCCAAAGCAAATACACCTTTGCACACTGGTTCTGACTAGTATTCCAGTATTTCTCTTCTTCCTCAGTTTCCTTCACTCAGCTAATGTAACTCCAGTGCTGACAGAGAGGGGCAGGAGGAGAAAACAAGGATGCTGTGCAGGCACCCGACATTCTCCTTATCAACCGGTGATCTCATTGGTTGTTAGGATGCCAGCGGCTAGAAGGTTAGTAATGGTGCACAATGAAAACCTGTGGCTTTGTGTAACTAAAAGGTAGGATTGATTCATCCACTGGCTTGTATAGATTGTTTGGGCAATATTTAGGCATTTTGCCAAGGCACCCCTGAAGACACCTGATGGCACCCTGCTTGAAAAAAATGTTGCTCCTAGTCTGTATTCAAGCTGAGCTGGTATTTACCTTTTTTTGGGTTCTGTAGGTTTTCACTAAGCCTGGTGGATTGATTACTTCAGCCTGCTGTTGGAAGGAGGTTCCAGTAATAAGTGTGGGAGGAATTGGACACTAGGTAATGAATATTTATCTGACTCAGCCAATCCCTGATGATGTTGTTTAAAGATATGGTCTGGGAAGATGATACGTGTTTGGGAGCACCTTTCCAGAACTCTCTTTTCTCTGGGGCTTTTTAACTGGGAGGAGGCCTGAGTGAAGTACTACTGTAAGGGCCTGACCTCAGCATAAGCCATGTGCTGAGGGTCCTAGATACCAAGCCACTCGCTGAAGTGCATGCCTGATGGGAGCTAGGCTGAACAGAGATACTCTTGACAGAAGTAAATCACAGAGAAGCTACAGTACCTTGAAAAAGTATTCATACCCCTTGAAATTTTCCAAATTTTGTCATGTTACAACCAAAAAATGTAAATGTACTGTATTGTGATTCTAAGTGATAGGCCAACATAAAGTGGCACATAATTGTGAAGTGGAAGGAAAATGACTAATGGTTTTCAAAATTGTTTACAAATAAATATGTGAAAAGTGTGGCGTGCATTTGTATTCAGCCCCCCTGAATCAATACTTTGTAGAACCACCTTTTGCCGCAATTACAGCTGCAATTCTTTTTGGGTATGTCTCTACCAGTTTTGCACATCTGGAGAGTGACATTTTTTCCAATTCTTCTTTGCAAAATAGCTCAAGCTCTGTCAGATTGGATGGAGAGCGTCTGTGAACAGCAATTTTCTTGTCTTGCCACAGATTCTCAATTGGATTTAGGTCTGGACTCTGACTGAGCCATATCAACACATGAATATGCTTTGATCTAAACCATTCCATTGTAGCTCTGGCTGTATGTTTAGGGTCGTTGTCCTGTTAGAAGGTGAATCTCAGCCCCAGTCTTTTGTAGACTCTAATGCCGCGTACACACGAGTGGACTTTGTCGGACAATTTGATCGTGTGTGGGCTCCAGCTGACTTTTTTCCCCAAAAGTCCGACGGACCTAGAAATTAAACATGTTTCAAATCTGTCCGACGGACTCGGCTTTCTAGCGTGCAAACCGTTCGTCTGTGTGCTAGTCCAACGGACCAAAACTGACGCATGCTCTGAAGCAAGTACAAGACAGAAGCGCTCGGTCTGATAAAACTAGCCTTCGTATTGAAGCTAGCACATTCCTCACGCTGCTAATTCTGTGATCTTTTAATACCGCGCATTCTTTTCTTCTTTATAATGCTAGAAGAATGAAGTTGTTTTGCTGCTTATATTTCTCTTGAGAAATCAAGCGCTTGTATAATAGAAGACAGTGGTCTCAGCATATCCTCTTGACGCGTTTCAACTTAGAAGTCCCAGATGATGACTTCTAAGTCGAAATGCATCAGTAGGATATGCTGAGACCACTGTCTTCTTTTATACAAGCGCTTGATTTTACAGCTAAACACATGAGTGTTTTTCCTTTGCTTTTCATGCATTAAAATTTCCATACGGAGTTACGCTATATGCCTTCCTCTTTCTTTTATTGGTGGGGCTGACTGCCTATATCTACTGAGTCCATCCATACCTTACACCTGTTCAGAGGTCCATCTGGAGGTCATATCTGGATAGAGCATCTGATCCCCTTGGTATATTATACCACAAAGCTTGATTGACTCACTAGGTATACATGTATTTGAGTTCAATCCCTCTGGTAAGCAGCTTCTGGTGTCTTTGGTGGTGGGCCTACTATCAACTATTATTACATCATACATATTTGAAGTTAAAGACTGTCACTATATTATATCCACATGTGGTTGAGGATTATCATCACACATGATTGAAGCTTGTCACTGACTTTTTTCTTTTTTCGACATCACACGTCCAAGTTCCTCTGTTTATAGACATCACATGTCATAATAGAGGACTGCTTGTAGTATTTTTGAGCACATCATTTATTATTCACGTTTTTTGTACTCATATTATTTGTTATGATTTATATGATCACATAAGCGCTGCACATTTCACCCAATTTGTCATTTTTGCAACTTTATCCACTGCTGTGCTGGCTGCTTTAGTTTTTTTTTTTTTAATTTCTTTTATAGACAGCGTGTTATATATTTGTTTATAATTTACATTTCTGAAAGACAAGACACAAGATAAAAACTGTAATGTCAGTCCAAACTGCCAGTATTATCTTTATCACAATTTAGGGCGCACACACACACACACACACACACACACCAAGCACATACACAAAACACATACACAAAACACACACCCACGTTTAAATCTTACCTTCGTTTATGACGCTCGCTACTGCCGTTCGGACATACGTAGGCCAGCGTACTAGCTTTATATACACTGCGCTTGTGTCATGCTCCGCCTGCGTTGCCCGCGTCACCCGCCCCTGACGTTCTTTATGGCGATTTTTCTCCGCCCCTTCACTCTTCGTTGCGCAGTGGCAGTATATAGATAAAGATGGCGGAGACATTATCAGGAACTAGTGCGGAGGAAAGCCCGGAGCCACAAACATCCACATCCAGGAGGAGATATAAAGCCACCAACATGGCCTTTGAAGAGATGGTGGAGATGGTGGCCATATTGAGGAGGGAGGACTATGATGGCAAAAAAGGACTGTACACCAGACCCAATATACGGAAGGACAAAATAATGTCCTCAGTTGTCACCACTCTTTAGCAAAAATTTGGTATTAAACGGGCTAAAGACCAATTGAGAAAGCGCTGGTCTGACCTAAAAATTAGGGAGACAGAACAATATTGCAGAATCAAGAAGGTGCTTAAAAAAAGTAAGTTCTTGTCGTGTGTTCCTATTGAGATACTTAACTTGCATGCTGATCCATATGCTTTTCGTTTATACTGTTGAACGATGCGATGGTTCGTAAATATCGTTCTTTTTAAACTACATATGATTATAATTAAATGTTGTTCGTTTGGCAAGAAATACGATGGTACAGGGTTCTACATAAATTTAGGTCTTGATAATTTGTCGTATTAAAAGACGTTTAGGATATTGTTGTGTAGATGTGTTTGAAACTAGAATGCTTAGAAAAAATGATTCAGTGTAATGTAAGGACAGGACACAGCAGCTGTTTCCACATCTGGACTCAGGAGCACTAGTGTACTGTGTAACACCAGAGAACATTTTTGAGGGTAATCCACACAGGGGCTCCAGGGGATACTTGAGGTGTCTCCATCTATGAAACTTGGACAAAAATGGTAAGTATTGCAGTTTGGTTAAAAGGGAATTTGAATAATGTCTTAAAATACCTTTTTTTCACAAATAGACAATTGTCCCCCACTTCAAAGCAAGGGTTCATATTCCTATTTCTGTACTCAAATATCACTGTGTTAAGTATACCTTTTGTTTCATTCTCATAGGGGAGAAAAGACGCAGACAACAGTCAGAGGATCCCAGGACCCCACAAACTCACCAGCCTGAATCGGGAATTACCCCAAACCCAAGACCATGCCCACCCGAGGATCTGGAGGAAGGAGAGGTGGAGGAAGTGGGCGAGATTTGCACCCCACCAAGTGAGTGTCTGACACCCCAGCTTAAGGTAATCTATTTAGGCGTGCATATTTCTAAATACATTTTTCTCCTCAAATTTTTAGGTGATGTTCTGGTTGTGGAAGGCCAAGCGGCGGACCCATTTAGCACAGACAGTGCACAAAGACTCATTGGGCAGATAATGGTCTGGAATGGCCAAATTGATGCAATGCGCAATCAAATAGACAGCATGAGAAATTGGCTAGACAGCATGCAACAGGAAATGAAGAACATTATTGATGTTTTGGGGAGAATATAATCACTTTTTGCCTAAAACATCAATCATGTTCTTCATTTCAGTTTAACATTTTATCTTTTTTATGTTTTTCAAGTTGTTAAATAGTAAAAGTCAAATTTAGCAGATGCACACGGTGTGTCAACATGTGCTATCTGCCATCAGGGGATCTCAATGTACGCGTTTTGTGTTTGCAACCCCTTCCTCATAATGCTAGTTTGTGAGAGGAAGGGATTGCACCCACAAAGCACGTCCATTGATCCCCCATGATGGGAGATAGCACATGTTGACATTACCCATTTGGACTCACAATTTGTGTGCATCTGCAAAATTTGGCTTTTACATGGGTGACATCACCAGCACATTTTTTGACATGTTGAACTTTGTAAGTTCCAGAGTTGTGTTTTTTTATTATGTGTGAAAAAACCCTGTAGTAAAAAAAAAGAGTTTTATAAACAAATATTTTTTTTTAAAAATATGCATAAAATACCCAAAAAGATAAATATTTTAGATTGATAAAAAAAGTTAAAAAAAAGAAAAAAAATAATAAAAATTTTAATGACGTTTGAAAAAAATGCACCTTTGAATGTGCGCACAGTAAAATGTTTTTACTACAACAATGTGTGTGGCTTCTTCTTTCAATACTCAATACCAGTATTGTAATTCTTTTTGTGTTTACAGTGACAAAGGGCCTTATTGACTAAAGGGAAATGCACTTAGCACTACAAGTGCACTAGGAGACAGCCAAAAATAAAATCAAACAAGAGATTTGATCCAAATAAATTTTTTTTATTACTTTAAAGTTTAAACATGTTCTGGCATTGCAATGGCCCCCCTACCATTAAAATAATTGACATATCTGTCACTTGACGGGCGGTTTGGGGGGCCAAGCCAGTACGGCCAGTATCCAGGCCTGTGAATGCAGATTCGACACTAAGTCCGGCCTCAGGCCCAACAGAAGTTAGATATGTTTGTGAATGTCTTCTTAAAAAAATTATGTAGTATGCAACAAGACATGATGATATAATTTATTTTATAGTCCGCCATATTGATGGCCGAGAGGAACAAACGTAACTGGCTGGCCATAATCCCGAAGGCATTCTCCACAACTCTTCTCGCTCTGGTCAGCCGGTAGTTAAATACCCTCCTCTCCGGGGTGAGGGACCTTTGGGGGAATGGCCTCACCAGGTGCTCACCAAGACTGAAGGCTTCATCTGCGATGAATACAGAGGGGAGTCCCTCAACGTTCTCGGCATCAGGTGGCAATCCCAGGCCACCAGTCTGGAGACGCTGGCACAACTCGGTCTGTGCGAAGACTCCTCCATCCTCCATCCGGCCGTTCTTCCCCACGTCCACGAACATAAAATCATATTGTGCCGATACCACCACCATTAATACTACACTATTAAACCCCTTATAATTAAAGTAGTAAGACCCCGAATGGGGTGGTGGCACAATGCGAACATGCTTCCCATCGATCACCCCTACACAGTTGGGAAAGTCCCAACGGTCAGCGAACTAGGAGGCCACAGTCTGTCATTCCTTTGGCGTGGAAGGAAACTGGAGTCAAACAAGAAAAAAAAATATATAAGTACTTTTAAACATAATGCCGCGTACACACGAGCGGACTTTACGACAGACTTTGCCCGGCGGACTGGATTGCGTCAGACAATTCGATCGTGTGTGGGCTCCAGCGGACTTTGTTTTCTCAAAAGTTGGACGGACTTAGATTTGAAACATGTTTTAAATCAATCCGTTGAAATCGAGTCCGGTCGAAAAGTCCGCTCGTCTGTATGCTAGTTCGACGGACAAAAAGCCACGCTAGGGCAGCTATTGGCTACTGGCTATGAACTTCCTTGTTTTAGTCTGGTCGTACGTCATCACGTACGAATTCGACGGACTTTGGTGGATTGTGTGTAGGCAAGTCCGTTCATTCAGAAAGTTCGTAAAGTCCGTCGAAAAGTCCGCCAGGCAAAGTCCGACGTAAAGTCCGACCGTGGGTACGCGGCATAACTTTGCATGCAGATTACACAAAAACATTCTTGCACAACAGCAGTATAACATTTTTTAAAAGTATTATTTAAAAAAATCTAAAATATAAGGCCCACTTATAAGATTCCTCACCCCCTCTGATGGCCCATTGATCAATTTGTATGTGGGGGTGGGGGTGGGGGAGGGTTCTAATTTAGTAGAAGACCACACATTACATTTGGAGACATTTGAGGGGGTGAGTGAGATTTCTAATTTAGTAGAAGACCACACATTACATTTGGAGACATTTGAGGGGGTGGGGGAGGGTAAAGCAGTACAATGGAGCTGACAATATACATTGTTAAAGGGACTAGGCTATAGGTGTATATGGGCCCAGGATTGCATGGTGGGGAGGTTAGTGAAGGCAAATATGCATGTAGGCCAAAAAATGATTTGCAAAAAAAGCATGAAGATAAAGGGGACATTCACAGCATATTCCAATCATGGTAATTGGGTAATGATGAAATTAATACAATACATTAGCAAACATTAAAGACATATCATGTAATGTTAAAGGATAAAACTTACCTTCATATAGTCCTTCTGCAGGACCTGAATAATGGCAGAACAGGTCTCTGGGATAATGATCCCCAGAGCCTGGGGGGAGATACCTGTCGAGAACTTAAGGTCCTGAAGGCTTCTCCCAGTCACCAAGTAACGTAACGTGGCAACTAGCCTCTGCTCCGCAGTGATGGCTTGCCGCATGCAGGTATACTGCCTGCTGATATAAGGGGTCAGCATAGCCAGCAGACGTTGAAAAACGGGGTCCGTCATCCTGAGATAATTCCTGAAATCCTCAGGATTATTCTCACGGATCTCACAGAGCAAAGGCATGTGCGAGAATTGGTCACGCTGGCGCAGCCATTTCTTCGTCCATGAACTCCTCCTCGCCCTGTTCATGGGCTGGGCTCAGGTCAAAGTATGAACCCCAACACCAAGCCCCCACACAGCACGAACTCGAGAACGAGTACGTCCACGCACCATGGCTTCAAAATGGTCGGCTGATCAAACAAACTTAAACGAACGCACTGAAGAACAGCAAGGCCTATGAAGAGCGACCTGAAAATCAGGAACGAGCGGACCAGAATGGCCTGCTATACAGGTTACGAACTGACCAACACGCACCGAAAACCAGATACAAACCTTACAAGCACAAACTGAACGGCAGAAAACGATCAAAATAAGCTGAAGTCTGAAAAGCGCGAATCATCTCTAGCCAAACTTCTACTAACGCGGTAAACACAAGATTAGCAAAGTCTGTCGGAAAGACCGTCGGACCTAGTCCGTCGAAAAGTCCGCTCGTGTGTACGCGGCATAACAGGTTTGCCCTGTATTTGGCTCCATCCATCTTCCCATCAACTCTGACCAACTTCTCTGTCCCTGCTGAAGAAAAGCATCCCCACAACATGGGGATGCCATCACCATGTCTTACGAGGGGGATGGTGTGTTCAGGGTGATGTGCAGTATTATGCCGTGTACACACGATCAGACTTTCCGCCAACAAAACTGTGGATTTTTGTTCGAAGGTTGCTGGCTCAAACTTGTCTTGCATACATACAGTCACACAAATGTTTGCCAACAACTACGAACGTGGGAAAGCGGTGACCTACAAGACGTATGACGAGCCGTGAAAAAGGAAGTTCAATAGCCAGTGCAGCTTCTTCTGCTTGATTCCAAGCATGCGTGAACTTTTGTGCGACGGACTTGTGTACATATGATCTGACTTTCCGACAACAAAGTTTTGTTGGCGGAAAATTTGAGAACCTGGTATCAAACATTTGTTGGCAGAAAATCCGACAGCAAATGTTCGATGGAGCATACACACATAGCATTTTGCTTTTAGGCAAAAAAAGTTTTGGTCTCATCTGACCAAAGCACCTTCTTCCATATGTTTGCTTTGTCACCCACATGGCTTCTCGCAAAACTGCAAATGGGAATTCTTATGGCTTTTTTTCAACAACAGCTTTCTTCTTGCCACTCTTCCATAAAGGCCAAATTTGTGGAGTGCACGACTAATAGTTGTCCTGTGGACAGATTCTCCCATCTGACCTGTGGATCTCTGCAGCTCCTCCAGAATTACCATGGGCCTCTTGGCTGCTTTTCTGATTAATGCTCTCTTTGCATGCCCTGTCAGTTTAGGTGGATGGCCATGTCTTGGTAGGTTTGCAGTTGTGCCATACTCTTTCCATTTTCAAACGATGGATTGAACAGTGCTCCATAAGATGTTCAAAGCTTGGGATATTTTTTTATATATAACCCTGCTTTAAACCTCTCCACAACTTTATCCCTGACTTGTCTGGTGTGTTCCTTGGCCTTCATGATGCTGTTTGTTCACTAAGGTTCTCTAACTAACCTCTGAGGGCTTCACAGAACAGTTGTATTTATACTGAGATTAAATTACACACAGGTGGTCTCTGTTTACTAGTTAGGTGACTTCTGAAGGCAATTGGTTCCACTATATTGTAGTTAGGGGTATCAGAGTAAAGGGGGCTGAATACAAATGCATGCCACACTTTTCAGATATTTATTTGAAAAAAATGTTGAAAACCATTTATAATTTTCCTTCCACTTCACAATTATCTGCCACTTTATGTTGTTCTATCACATAAAATCCCAATAAAATACATTTATGTTTTTGGTTGTAACATGACAAAATATGGAACATTTCAAGGGGTATGAATACTTTTTCAAGGCAATGTAGGTAGGATTCACCATCTGGACCTTGGAAGAGGGATCTTTGCCCATAGACTTAGGCTATGTTTCCACTATTGCGATTTTTTACCGCGATTTTACCGCGACTTTTTACCGCGATTTGAAGCAATGCCTGTATCTATGGACCTCAAGTCGCATCAAAGTGGGACCAAAGTAGTGCAGGAACTACGTTGAAGTCGCTGCGACTTGAAGTCGCACAGATATGAACGGTACTCATTGGAAATCATGGGATACAATTTGTCATGCGACTTTTCAGTCCCAAGTCGCATGAAAAGTCGCACTAGTGGAAACAGAGCCTTAGGTATTTTTGTCTCTTTACAGAGGGACAGAAATCAGATTCAGGAGCATGGAAATACTATTACTGCTCTCAAAGAGTCACTTTTTTTCTGGCTGTCCAGTGTTTTTCAGTATCCCGTTTAGAGGTCGCTCTCATTGGACCTATCGCTGATTAAGTATATATATCTTCCCATTTTATAATTTTTTGGTTATCCTGCACCACCAAACTGAGAACTTTGAGAACTACTATAAATTGTAAAAAGTCCTAAGGGACTGGAGCCTGATTATTGCCAGAAGTTTGTTGGTGAGCTGTTGGATACAGATACAGTAATGGTAGCCTTGGGACAGGAGGGAGAACCCAATTATTTCCAGCAGCTTGCTAGTAAATGATGGCCATGATAAGGTTGTTGCAGTCTTTATCCTCAATGGAGAGATTCATCCTCTCCAATTGTCCTGGTGACCACTGTCACTGTGAGAGAAAGTGATTGGAAATCTAAAACTTTACACTGTCACCAAAAGAGGAGCAACTCTGAAATCTTCCAATGGGAGCACCTGTTTCACTGACAACTGTCTAACAGGGTGTTTCACCCACTTTGCAGAGATTTCCTTTTACTCTTTCTTCAGTCTCTGGGATAGGAAATTTAAGAAAAAGCACCCTAAAGAGACACAGATAAGAAGAACTGGAAAGGGATTTTGGAATCCAATACAAGGCAAGATTGATGCGTTTTAGCCCTTTGTTGGGCCTTAGTCATACAACTTAGGCCCAAGAAAGGGCTGAAACGCATCATTCTTGCTTTGTATTGGATTCACTTTCATGTCTTCATTGATCTACCATAAAAATTACATAGAGTTTTCAGCACTAATTTTACGTGATGCTGGATCTTTTTCTACTATCCATATTGTTGAGCGGTGTATGCAGCAGCTGTCCAGGCACAGGTATTTCATTTAGTACAGTCAAGTATATTTATCATCTGGTTTGTAGTATCACATTTGTTTAATTTACAATATATTCTGTGGTGCACCAGTGTAGTGCGCATTTAAATGTGAGCGCATTTTAAATAATTTTTAATAATTGTGGAACAATTTTTTTTAATGAAAAGCACTATGAAGGCAAGGTATTGTTTTATTTTGAGTTAATGTCACCCCTATCTGGAATGGAGGAGAACAGTGATGTCGTTATCCATTAAAGAGGAAAGCAGTATTCGTATAATAAACTGGAGAATAAAGGCACAACCTGTTGTGTGATCACAGGGTGAAGCACACGTGTGATATTACAGTGTGACTCAACAGAGAGCATAAGAAGAGCACAAGTTGGAGTTTGTTTGGGAGGTTTTTTTTCGGGTCGGGGGTTTGGCGGCGGGCATCGTGATTGACGATAGATCTACACTAGGGGACATGTTTTTTATATAATTTTTTTTAACAAAAGACTCCTCAAAAACTGCCTCCTATCTTTTTTTACACTATACTTTTTTTTTTTGGTGAAGGAGTAGGGGTACTATGTATCCCATACTAATTCCCATTAGGGAGAGGGCCAGGATCTGGGGGCACCCTTGGTAAAGGGGGCTTCCAGATTCTGATAAGCCCCCCCGGCCTGCAGACCCCCACAACCACTTGCCAGGGTTTAGGAGAAGATGCCCTTGTCCCCATCAACATGGGAACAAGGTGCTTTGGGGGGGGGCAGAGAGGCTGCACCCCCCAAGTTGATGATATGTGCCCTGGTATGGTTCAGGGGGTGCATTTGCTTTCCACACCTCTTTCCTGACTTGCCGTGCTGCATGCTCGGATAAGGGTCTAGTACGGATTTTCAAGGGCACCCCACGCCTTTTTTTATGGCAATTTTTATATTTTTACATTCAGCTGTCAGCAGGGAACCCCGCTGACAGCTGATGACTCATGGGTTCCTTAATAACAGATCCTTAACAACCAGCTATTTACAGTCTGTGTTAAGGATGCCGGCTACCGCCTGCAGTAATTTAGTAGTTTTTTTAGTGAATGCAAAAAAACTTTTTGAAAAACGCTGTGTGGTATCTTATCGCATACTCGAATGGAGCCCACTATGATAGCGATATATTGATTACGTTCAGCAGCATACCTATGGTCAAAATGTGAAATCATATATTTATTTCCACATTGTATTTAAATTATTTCTAGCCTACTCCTATTAATCTGAACAATCTTGAAATTCATAAACTTACTTTGGGAAGATCCCCACACATTTACTTTCTTGAATTCTGTGACATGTATTTATTATGCCCTGTGAGTAGGTACTGCTGTACCACATATTACCCAGATCCTGCCTTCTGAACTACAGAGGTGTTGAGAGGAGGAGTTTCAGGAGGCGGAGTCAGTACAGGAATCACTGCTTGCTGGCAGCAAGGTACCATGGGATATGTAGCCATTGGAAAAAATTACACAGCAGAGAAGGAGCTGCAGAACATACAGGGAATCCAGGAGGACATGGAAAGAGATGGCCAGCAGACAGGCAGGACAACCTGAAAGGAGATTTTCCAAGTGAACTTATATTGGATTGTCAAAAATAATTATTGTTTGTATTGTTATTACAATGCTGATGTTATAAAATGAAGGCGTAAGCATTGACAACCAAAATAATTGAAATAATTCATAATAATTCAACATGTTTATTACACATCCTTTTGTATGGAGCTGCACTTTCTCCTGCACATTTTCAACCTCCCTCTAATTCTTCAATGTGTATGTTGGCTACACCACACTTGTGATCCAGCTAGCAAATGGTAAATCCCGCACTGTCACTAATTCTAATTCAGGGCTATATAAAAAGATGGCTGTAGGCAGTCGTAGAGATTTATTGGCCATTCTGACCAAACAGATGATTCCGTTTTTGTAGATACTGCAGTGCCAAGTCAACGCTCAGTTTCTAATAATTCTTGGACACAAAGGGAAGGATTTACTAAAACTAGAGCGTGCAAAATCTGGTGCAGCTCTGCATAGAAACCAATCAGCTCTCAGGTTCTTTTTGTCAAAACGTAACCTCTTGTTGACCGCTGCACGCTGATTTGCCTCGGCACAATGGAAGCGGTGGGCAAATGGGTGTACCTGTACGTCCCATTTAATTGGCAGGGGCTAGTGGGCATGCGCCCGCCGTGTATATCGTGACCATGCCCGCAGGTCCCGCGGACTCAGTGTCTGCCGGTGTCCCGCAATCGTGTCACGTAGAGCCAGAACGGGGAGATGCCTATGTAAACAAGGCATTTCCCTGTTCTGCCTAGTGACGTGACAGGGATCTACTGCTCCCTGTCATCGAGAGTACTGATCGCTGTCATGTCAGTGGTAGCCCATCCCCCCCACAATTAGAATCACTCCCTAGGACACACTTAATCCCTTGATCGCCCCTAGTGTTTAACCCCCTCCCTGCCAGTGTAATTTACACAGTAATCAGTGTATTTTTATACACTGATCGCTGTATAAATGACAATGGTCAAAAAATAGTGTCAAAAGTGTCCGATGTGTCCGCCATAATGTTTCAGTCATGATATAAATCGCAGGTCACCGCCATTACTAATAAAAAAAAAAAATTAATAGTAAAATGCCATAAATCTATCCCCTATTTTGTAGACGCTATAACTTTTGCGCAAACCAATCAATATACGCTTATCGCGATTTTTTTTTTACCAAACATATGTAGAAGAATACATATCGGCCTAAACTGAGGAAAAAAAAAAATATTATAACAAAAAAAATATTGCTTTTTTTTTTCAAAATTGTCGCTCTTTTTTTGTTTATAGTGCAAAAAATAAAAACCGCAGAGGTGATCAAATATGACCAAAAGAAAGCTCTATTTGTGGGAAAAAAAGGACGTCAATTTTGTTTTGGTATAACGTCGAACGGCAGCGCAATTGTCAGTTAAAGCGGCACAGTGCCGAATCGCAAAAAGTGCTCTGGTCAGGAAGGGGGTAAAATCTTCAGGGGCTGAAGCGATTAAATAGTAACTCCACATTTGTTGAGAAAAAAACATTTCCCTCTGGGTGATCTATGTACAGTTGTGCTCATAAGTTTACATACCCTGGCAGAATTTATGATTTCTTGGCCATTTTTCAGAGAATATGAATAACACAAAAACATTTCTTTCACTCGTGGTTAGTGTTTTGGCTGAAGACATTTAATATCAATCAACTGTGTTTACTCTTTTTAAATAATAATGGCAACAGTAACTACCCAAATGACCCTGATCAAAAGTTTACATACCCTGGTGATTTTGGCCTAATAACATGCACACAAGTTGACACAAAGAGGTTTGAATGGCTATTAAAGGTAACCATCCTCACCTGTGATCTATTTGCTTGTAATTAGTGTGTGTATAAAAGGTCAATGAGTTTCTGGACTCCTGACAGACCCTTGCTTTCATCCATTGCTACACTGACGATTCTGAGTCATGGGGAAAGCAAAAGAATTGTCAAAGCATCTGCAGGAAAAGTCAGTTGAACTATATAAAACATGAAAGAGATATAAAAAGATATCCAAGGAATTGAGAATGCCAATCAGCAGTGTTCAAACTCTAATCAAGAAGTGGAACATGAGGGGTTCTGTTGAAGCTTTTTGGCCACAACCAGAAATGCTACATTTGGAGAGGAGTCAACAAGGCCTACGATGAAAGGTACACCATTCCTCCTGTGAAACACGGAGATGGATCGCTGATGTTTTGGGGATGCGTGAGCTACTAAGGCACAGGAAATTTGGTCAAAATTGTTGGCACGATCAATGCAGTATGTTATCAAAAAATACTGGAGGAATATTTGCATTCATCAGCCAGGAAGCTGCGCATGGGACGTACTTGGACATTCCAACATGACAACGATCCAAACACAAAGCCAAGTCGAGCTGTCATTGGCTACAGCAGAATAAAGTGAAGGTTCTGAAGTGGCCATCTCAGTCTCCTGACCTCAATATCATTGAGCCACTCTGGGGAGATCTCAAACATGCAGTTCATGCAAGACAGCCCAAGAATTTACAGGAACCGGAGGCTTTTTGCCAAGAGGAATGGGCAGCTTTACCATCTGAGAAGATAAAGAGCCTCATCCGCAAATACCACAAGAGACTTCGAGCTGTCATTGATGTTAAAAGGGGCAATAAACGGTATTAAGAACTGGGGTATGTAAACTTTTGATCAGGGTCATTTGGGTAGTTTCTGTTGCCATTATGATTTAAAAAGAGTATAATAATAAATGGCTTCAGCCAAACACTAACCATGATTTTAAGAAAAGTTTGTTGTATCATTCATATTTTCTGAAAAATGACCAAGAAATCATAAATTCTGTAATGTAAACTTGAGCACAACTCTACATTACAAGGATTTTAACAACCTTTGTTGCAGATTTCTACCTTTTGTTATTCTGAATAGATCACTGTTCCTTCTGTGCCGAGTAAGTCTAATGGCGGTGGTTTCATGATTATCAATCAGCTGTTTCTGGGCTGTGGTCAGTAAACATTCTTCTCACCTCTTTAGCTGCGTACACACGAGCGGAATGTCCGACAGAAAAAGTCAGACGGAAGATTTTCATCGTATATTCCGATCATGTGTAGGCCTCATAGGACTTTTTTTTAGAAAATTCTGACGGACCTAGAAATAGAACATGTTCTAAATATTTCCAACGGAAACAATTTCTATCGGGAAAACCGCTCGTCTGTATGCTGTTCTGACGGATCAAAAACGACGCATGCTCTGAAGCAAGTACGAGACGGAAGCTATTGGCTACTGGCTATTGAACTTCCTTTTTCGAGTCCAGTCGTACGTGTTGTACGTCACCACGTTCTTGATGGTTGAACTTTGGTCAGACTTTGGTTTGACCGTGTGTAGGCAAGATAGCTTGAATGGAATTCTGTCGAAGTTCTGTCGAGTGTATTCCAACGGTAAAACCGGTCGTGTGTATAGGGCATTTCTGTAAGTTGGTCTTCTCCCTGTTAGGTTTCAGATTTGTTGCAAATCCAGTAAATTTCAAAAGTAGATGCTGAAGTTTAAAAAAATGGGAAGGAACATCCCACATTTCTAGGTGGACAGGAAGAAAGTCAGAAGCCCACAGTTGCAGTATCCAAGATATATATAAAGCCAGGTGCTTTCTCTGAGTGTTTAGACACCTTGCTATGACATTTTTTTTTTGAATCTGCAAAAACAGTGATTTACTATCTACATCCCCCAGAACCACCACATTATTAGAGAAATAACAACCACGTTTGTATCTGGGGATGTTGGAGAACAGAGAAGACCCCAGGAAATGTGAATCACCATCTTCCTCCTGTGTCCCTCTCTACATGCCATGTCTTATCTCCACAAAGGTGTCAAAACTCAGAGCCACACTGATGACTAACTGTTGAGTCAGAACAGAAATAACAAGCTTACAAATGTCAGCAATGGTAATTTGAATCACAGTAATAACAACTGCCTGTCCTATTACTGAGAGAACAAGGAAATAATGACAGACTGGGTTGTGGTAGCATATTTGCGGTGACTATCGTACCCTGAATAAACAGAGACAAAATTATTGATTTCTAACCATCTTAGCCAGGTAAACTTTTTTTAACATTTGGACAGTGAGGGGTTAGAACCTCTGCTAAGCTTTAAATGCTGTCAGTGTCCTGGACTAGGATATTTATGTTCTCTTCCTGTTCTGGTGTGTTCACTGCCTGTCCAGGTAACATACAGTATCTGACAAAAGTAAGTACACCCCTCACATTTTTGAAAATATTTTATTATATCTTTTCATGTGACAACACTGAATAAATTACACTTTGCTACAATGTAAAGTAGTGAATGTACAGCTTGTGTAACAGTGTAAATTTGCTTTCCCCTCAAAATAACTCAACACACAGCCATTAATGTCTAAACCGCTGGCAACAAAATTGAGTACACCCCTAAGTGAAAATGTCCAAATTGGGCCCAATTAGCCATTTTCCCTCCCCGGTGTCATGGGACTCGTCAGTGTGTCTCAGGTGTGAATGGGGAGCAGGTGCGTTAAATTTGGTGTTATCGCTCTCTCCCTCTCTCATACTGGTCCCTGGAAGTTCAACATGGCACCTCATGGCAAAGAACTCTCTGAGGATCTGAAAAAAAGAATTGTTGCTCTACATAAAGATGGCCTAGGCTATAAGAAGATTGCCAAGACCCTAAAACTGAGCTGCAGCAAGGTGGCCAAGACCATACAGCGGTTTAACAGGACAGTTTCCACTCAGAACAGGCCTCGCCTGTTGTGTGCACGTGCTCTGCGTCATATCCAGAGTTGTCTTTGGGAAATAGACGTATGAGTGCTGTCAGCATTGCTGCAGAGGTTGAAGGGGTGGGGGGTCAAGCTGTCAGTGCTCAGACCATACACCGCACACTGCATCAGATTGGTCTGCATGGCTGTCATCCCAGAAGGAAGCCTCTTCTAAAGATGATGCACAAGAAAGCCTGCAAACAGTTTGCTGAAGACAAGCAGACTAAGGACATGGATTATTGGAACCATGTCCTGTCGTCTGATGAGACCAAGTAAACTTATTTGATTCAGATGATGTCAAGCATGTGTGGCAGCAACCAGGTGAGGAGTGCAAAGACAAGTGTGTCTTGCCTACAGTCAAACATGGTGGTGGGAGTGTCATGGTTTGGGGCTGCATGAGTGCTGCCGGCACTGGGGAACTACAGTTTATTGAGGGAACCATGAATGCCAACATGTACTGTGACATACTGAAGCAGAGCATGATCCCCTCCCTTCAGAGACTGGGCCGCAGGCCAGTATTCCAACATGATAACGACTCCAAACACACCTCCAAGATGACCACTGCCTTTGTAAAGAAGCTGAGGGTAAAGGTGATTGACTGTCCAAGCATGTCTCCAGTCTTAAACCCTATTGAGCATCTGTGGGGCATCCTCAAATGGAAGGTGAAGGAGCGCAAGATCTCTAACATCCACCAGCTCCGTGATGTTGTCATGGAGGAGTGGAAGAGGACTCCAAGTGGCAACCTATGAAGCTCTGGTGAATTCCATGCCCAAGAGGGTTAATTAAAATAAAAAACTTGATATACTTAAAGCGTTACTCCACTTTTGTTAAGAAAAAAACATTCCTCCCTGGGTGATCTATGTACATTGCAAGGATTATAAGAAACTTTGTTGCAGATTTCTACCTTTTTGTTATTCTGAAGAAATCCCTCTGTGTTTCTCTGTGCCTCTGTTCTGAGTGGGGCTAATGGGAGTGGTTTCATAATTAACTGTCAGCTGTGCAGCTGCAGAGCACTCATGAGGAAATCTGCTGGGCCTGCATCCCTTTAGACGTGTTCCTATTGAAAGAAGCTCTCCAAAAATGACATTTTTCTTGCAGGGGATGCCTGAAATCTGACTTGTATTTTAGGCAGACTTCTGGGAAACTTGGTGAGCCAATCACACAAGTAGGAAATTATGTTTCTGTTCTGGGGGGGTGGTCAGTACACATTCTGTGTACAGAACAACTCCATGTAGCCATATTGCAATGCATTCTCAGAAAATGACTGCGGCTGCAGATTGAAAAAGAAAGGTAATTTTTAATAACATTCAATTACAATTATGATTAGTGTCTCAATTATATGCTCTATATTATTTTTTCTTTATTTGCTATTTTTTTTCCCACGAAAGTGGAGTTACCCTTTAACTGCTCTGTGCAACGATATTGCACAGAGCGATCCCTTACTTCTTCTTTGGTGATCCCCCGCTGGCACTCTTTGCTCTTCCTCACCTCCTAGTGCCCCCATAGCAAGCCATGTGCACTCATGTGGATGAGCACCCAAGCTGGCTCGGCCACCCCCCCTGCTCCCTCCTCACAGGATTTAACTGACAACAGCAGGATCCTATGATTCGCTGCTCTCTGTGAAGCCTGTGAATCCAGGAGGACAGGAGAAAAGAGCGAGGATGCCAGTGAGGACAAGACTAGATTGAGAGAGTTGTCAAGCAAGTGTGAGCAGGTGAAGCCCCCCCTCCCCCAATGAAGTCACATGATGGTGACAGAACGCGTAGGGCTTGGCTGGAGGCAGACATGGACCGGAAGTGATGCTCGAGGAAGCAAATCACAGTACCTGCTATGTTTTTAATTGCGTTTTTACAAGTTTATATAGTGTGAGTGCAATTTTAACTTTAATAAATTGGTTTACATGAGTTTACTACACTATGGGAGGTCTCTTGATATCGTTCCCTAAAATGGGCAAGGCAAATATGGCCAATTGCAAGTGTCTTAAAGGCTTCACAGTGCATATTGCCGGAGCTAGAGGGAATTACAACAGGAGAGTCCCCAGGAGGCTTTGGAGTAACCAATAACTTGAGAGACCCAGGTGAATTATTATTATACAGGATTTATATAGCGCCAACAGTTTGCACAGCGCTTTACAACTTGAGGGCAGACAGTACACTTACAATACAAATCAATACAGGAGGGATCAGAGGGCCCTGCTCGTTAGAGCTTACAATCCAGAAGAATAACCTTGTTATTCTGCAGGTTAGAGTTCTATGAGCACAGAGTCGCGCATGTGTTTATTTATAGGAGAACATTGGAAATATTGGTATTGTGCAGGATCAATTGGTTACGGAAGAAGAAGCGTACTGTCACTAATGAATGAAATATAAGCTGAAGTAGAGATGGATCCATCACCCTTTTTACAGTGTTTAGTAAATATGTATTTGAAACGTATCACCATTGAATACAAAGTGCTGTGGTTTGTAAAGCACGTTGATATTGAAGTTTGGGACTTTAATAATGAATTTTAGCATCAAAATAATAATTTTGTGTTTTATGTATATATTATCCACACATAGGATTTACACTTTATACACATACCGAAATACAGTTTATCACCTCTCGCTTCCTGTCCTGGTGACAGCAGTTAACATTGACCAAAGATCACTAAATGATGGACCATGATGATGTGATGTGAAGGGGACTGCAGTGTAAGGGGGGCTGTGATATGAAGGGGAACTGAGGACACTATGGGGTTGATTTACTAAAACTGGAGAGTGCAAAATCTGGCGCAGCTCTGCATAGAAATCAATTCCAGGGATTTTTGTCAAAGCTTATTTAAACAACCTGAAGCTGGAATCTGATTGGCCACCATGCACAGCTGCACTAAATTATGCACTTTTCAGTTTTAGTAAATCAACACCTGTGGGACTACTGTAAAAGGTGTGTGTGTGTGTGTGGGGGGGGGGGGGGGGCTCTGATGTAAAGAGGGAAGGGTGAGACTTTAATGTGAAGGGGGACTGTGGACATTGATGTGCAAGGGGCTGAGGACACTGATGTAAAGAGGGGGCTATATTGTGGAAGGGGGGCTGAGGACACTGATGTCAAGGGAGGGCTATGATGCAGAAGAGGGGCTTGGGACGCTGATTTATAGAGGAGGGTATCATGTGAAGGAGGGACTAAGGACACTTATTTAAAGGGGGCTGTAATGTAACGAGGGTTGTGATGTAAAGAGGGGGCTATGATGTACAGGGGATGCGCTGAAGACACTGATGTAAAGGGGGGCTGTGATGTGAAAGGGGGGGAGGCTGAGGACAGTTAAATGGGGGGGGGGCTTGTAATGTAAAGAAGGTTGGGATGTGAAGGGGGGGCACTGAGGACACTGATTTAAAGGGGAGGCTGTGATGTAAAGGGGGGTTTGATGTGAAGGGGGACTGAGGACACATATGTGAAGAGGGGGTTATTTTATGGGCGACTAAAAAACCCAGTATTAGCATCCAACTGCTCACACGTGCCAAAGATAATGGAGGATTGGGTTTCCCGAATTTCAAATATTATTATTTTGCCGCACATCTTAAGCGAATTATTGACTGGACGTGTCATGCAGACAATAGGGATTGGGTGGCCCTGGAGAACAATATAGGGCCAATACCAGTGACGTATTCTCCCTGGATACCCTGGGAATCTTGCCCAATTCAATTGAAACAACATCCACTTGTAGGAGCAACACTAAAGACACTACAAAAGATTAATCAGATATCTGACCTAACTTCTTCCCTGGGACCTTTAACCCTGCAAGGTTCTAACCCAGACTTTCTACCAGAAATGATAACACCCTTATGGATACACACAGATAAAGGTAGACCCCCTCCTAGCCACACACTGTTTCACAGGAGGCAGGCTGAAAGCACTGTCGGAACTTCAACCAGAAGGGGAACAATCAAACTTGACAAACTGGGATTATCGCCAGATTCACAGTTACGTCTTAACCACTTGCCGACCAGCCACTGTCATTATACTGAGGCAGGTTGGCACAATCCTGCGAGCCATCGTAGCTGTACTTCGGCTCCTTTAAGTAGGATAGCAGGCGTGCCCCCACTGCACTGCGGGGGTGCGATGCTTGTGTTCGGCGGTTGTGATGACTGCCGGCCACGAGCGATCGCGGGCACGAGAGGCAGAACAGGGACGTGTGTGTGTGTAAACACACCAATCCCTGTTCTGTTCTGAGAGGAGAGGCAGATTGTGAGTTCCTAATAGCTAGGAACCACAATCTGTCATCTCCTATAGTCAGTCCCCTCCCCCTACAGTTAGAACACACAGTCAGGGAACACAATTAACCTCTTGATCGCCCCCCTAGTGTTAACCCCTTCCCTGCCAGTGACATTTATACAGTAATCAGTGCATTTTTATAGCACTGATCGCTGTATAATTGTCAATCATCCTAAAAATGTGTCAAAAGTGTCCAATGTGTCTGCCATAATGTCGCAGTCACGATAAAAATCGCAAATCGCTGCCATTACTAGTAAAAAAAATGTATAATAATAAAAATGCCATAAATCTATCCCCTATTTTGTAGACGCTATAACTTTTGCACAAACCAATCAATATACGCTTATTGCGATTTTTATTACCAAAAATATGTAGAAGAATACATATCAGCCTAAACTGAGAAACAAATTTGCTTTTTAAAAAGAATATTGGGTAAATTTATTATAGCAAAAAGTACAAAATATTGTGTTTTTTTCAAAATTGTCGCTCTTTTTTTGTTCTTAGTGCAAAAAAAAAACGCAGAGATGATCAAATACCACCAAAAGAAAGCTCTATTTGTGGGAAAAAAAAGGACGTCAATTTTGTTTGGGTACAGTGTCGCAGTCCCATATCGCAAAAATGGCCTGGTCATTGAGCAGCTAAATCTTCTGGGGCTGAAGTTGTTAAACTCTAAAAAACACAAACACTTTAAGAGAGCATTAACCCCCTTTGAGACAGTATGCTTCAAGGCGACTGAAAGTGGAAAACACTTCTCATTAACTTATACCTGGTTATAGACCTCCAGATCCTCAGAGCGGAATAAACACAAGGAGTTCTGGGAATCTGCTCTAAACACCTCTTTCAACGATGTCCAATGGCTATATGCTTGCGTGTTTGCCTTCAGGAAACATCGTACAACACACCAATTAAAATACATAGATGGATTCCCACAGCTTTGTATCTTTGTTGGCGCTGTGACCAGGAGAAAGCCACATTACAACTCATATGGTGGGACTGTATCTTGATACAACCATTCTGGCGAAAAGTCTGTGAGCTCATAAAGCATGTTACAAAAACTGACTGCAGCGTGCTGCCTGCTTCACATTTCGAATTGCTCCATGGAAACATACAAACAATCGCTGACTAGATTCCTAATCACTGCCACAAAAGCAGTGATCCCTAGACATGGGAAATCCACAAATACCCCCACAATTAGGGAATGTCTCAACGAGGTACACAACCTTTACGCAATGGAGGAAATAAGGGCATCTGCTCACGAAACAACTGAAGAGTTTACCAAAACATGGCAACCCTGGGTCATCTTCAAATACTCTACAGATTATGACTCACTGACCGGAAACTAATCAAGGCAACCCCTGGACCCCTGCTCTATGCCTTCTACCTCTTTTCTATTCTTTTTCACAACTTTTCTCTTTCCACTCTACTACTTTCCTATACTTCTTATTACATATTGTTACTTATGCTCACATAGCAGATACCATGCTTACACGAATTAGAGCAAACACTCAGACTACGCAACATAATGATTACAAATGACATCAGTTCTTGTTTTAAAATCATAATTTCACATAACTGACTATACTGTCTATTCAACTCATTTTGTGTATTGCCTAAGAACAATTTGATGAGGTTAAGTATGTGTTCTGACAATCATACTATTCATGTGTATTTGTATACCCCTTTAATGACTAAGCCTATTTTTGAAATTTGGTGTTTACAAGTTACAATCCGTATTTTTTGCTAGAAAATTACTTAGAACCCCCAAACATTATATATATATTTATTAGCAGAGAATCTAGAGAATAAAATGGAGATTGTTGCAATATTTTATATCACACGGTATTTGTGCAACGGTGTTTTAAACGCAAATTTTTGGGAAAAGGGACATTTTCATGAATTTTAAAAAATCCAAACAGTAAAGTTACCCGAATTTTTTTGTATAATGTGAAAGATGATGTTGCGCCGAGTAAATAGATATCAAACATGTCACGCTTTATAAATGCGCGAACTCGTGGAATGGCGACAAACTACGGTACCTAAGAATTTCCATAGGCGACACAAATTTTTTTTTACGGTTACCAGGTTAGAGTAATGCCTCGTACACACGGTCGGATTTTCCGACGGAAAATGTGTGATAGAACCCTGTTGTCGGAAATTCCTACCGTGTGTAGGCTCCATCACACATTTTCCATCGGATTTTCCGACACACAAAGTTTGAGAGCAGGATATAAAATTTTCCGACAAACAAAATCCGTTGTCGGAAATTCCGATCGTGTGTACACAAATCCGACGGACAAAGTGCCACGCATGCTCAGAATAAATAAAGAGATGAAAGCTATTGGTCACTGCCCCGTTTATAGTCCCGACGTACATGTTTTACGTCACCGCGTTCAGAATGATCGGATTTTCCTACAACTTTGTGTGACCGTGTGTATGCAAGACAAGTTTGAGCCAACATCCGTCGGAAAAAATCCTAGGATTTTGTTGTCGGAATGTCCGAACAAAGTCCAACCGTGTGTACGGGGCATTACAGAGGAGGTCTAGTGCTAGAATTATTGCTCTTGCTCTGACGATCGCTTCACATGTGTGATTTAAACACCGTTTACACATGCGGGCGCGACTTCCGTATGCGTTTTCTTTGCTGCGCGAGCTTGCGGGGACGGGGCGCTTTAAAAAAATGTTTTTCTTATTTATTTTTTTATTTATAAATTGTGTTTAACCACTTGCCGACCGCCTCACGCCTATATACGTGAGCAGAGCGGCACGGGCAGGCAAAATCACGTACCTAGTACGTGATTGCCTTCCCGCGGGTGGGGGGTCCGATCGGACCCCCCCCGGTGCCAGCTGCGGTCGGCATTTGGCTGGGAGCATTGAGAGACAAGGGGGAGGCCATCCGATCGTGGCCCCCCCCTCGCGATCGCTCCCAGCCAATGAGAAACATCCCCTGCCTCTGTATAGTACACAGAGGCAGAGGATGTGATGTCATCTCTCCTCGGCTCGGGAGTTTCCGTTCCAGCGCCGAGGGGAGATGACATGTAAGTAAGTGCACAACACAAACACACACAGTAGAACATGCCAGGCACACTAAACACCCCCGATTCCCCCCCCGATCGCCCCCCGATCCCCCCCCAATCACCCCCCCCCTGTCACAAACTGACACCAAGCAGGTTTTTTTTTTTTTTCCTGATTACTGCATAGTGTCAGTTTGTGACAGTTAGCAGTGGTAGGACAGTTAGTATTACCCCCCTGTAGGTCTAGGGTACCCCCCTAACCCCCCCTAATAAAGTTTTAACCCCTTGATCACCCCCCCTCACCAGTGTCGCTAAGCGATCATTTTTCTGATCGCTGTATTAGTGTCGCTGGTGACGGTAGTTAGGGAGGTAAATATTTAGGTTCGCCGTCAGCGTTTTATAGCGTCGGGGACCCCCATATACTACCTAATAAATGTTTTAACCCCTTGATTGCCCCCTAGTTAACCCTTTCACCCCCGATCACCGTATAACCGTTACGGGTGACGCTGGTTAGTTCGTTTATTTTTTATAGTGTCAGGGCACCCGCCGTTTATTACCGAATAAAGGTTTAGCCCCCTGATCGCCCGGCGGTGATATGCGTCGCCCCAGGCAGCGTCAGATTAGCGCCGGTACCGCTAACACCCACGCACGCAGCATACGCCTCCCTTAGTGGTATAGTATCTGATCGCATCAATATCTGATCCGATCAGATCTATACTGGCGTCCCCAGCAGTTTAGAGTTCCCAAAAACGCAGTGTTAGCGGGATCAGCCCAGATACCCGCTAGCGCCTGCGTTTTGCCCCTCCGCCCAGCCTAGCCCAGCCCACCCAAGTGCAGTATTGATCGATCACTGACACTTACAAAACACTAAACGCATAACTGCAGCGTTCGCAGAGTCAGGCCTGATCCCTGCGATCGCTAACAGTTTTTTTGGTAGCGTTTTGGTGAACTGGCAAGCACCAGCCCCAGGCAGCGTCAGGTTAGCGCCAGTACCGCTAACCCCCACGCACGCACCGTACACCTCCCTTAGTGGTATAGTATCTGAACTGATCAATATCTGATCCGATCAGATCTATACTAGCGTCACCAGCAGTTTAGGGTTCCCAAAAACGCAGTGTTAGCGGGATCAGGCCCAGATACCTGCTAGCACCTGCGTTTTGCCCCTCCGCCCGGCCCAGCCCAGCCCACCCAAGTGCAGTATCGATCGATCACTGTCACTTACAAAACACTAAACGCATAACTGCAGCGTTCGCAGAATCAGGCCTGATCCCTGCGATCGCTAAAAGTTTTTTTGGTAGCGTTTTGGTGAACTGGCAAGCACCAGCGGCCTAGTACACCCCGGTCGTAGTCAAACCAGCACTGCAGTAACACGTGGTGACGTTGTGAGTCCCATAAGTGCAGTTCAAGCTGGTGAGGTGGCAAGCACAAGTAGTGTCCCGCTGCCACCAAAAAGACAAACACAGGCTCGTCGTGCCCATAATGCCCTTCCTGCTGCATTCGCCAATCCTAATTGGGAACCCACCGCTTCTGCAGCGCCCGTACTTACCCCCCATTCACATCCCCAACCAAATGTAGTCGGCTGCATGAGAGGCATTTTTATGTCCTCCCGAGTACCCCTACCCAACAAACCCCCCCAAAATAGATGTTGTGCCTGCAGCAAGCGTGGATATAGGTGTGACACCCGCTATTATTGTCCCTCCTGTCCTGACAATCCTGGTCTTTGCATTGGTGAATGTTTTGAACGCTACCATTCACTAGTAGAGTATTAGCGTAGGGTACAGCATTGCACAGACTAGGACACACTTTCACAGGGTCTCCCAAGATGCAATCGCATTTTGAGAGACCCGAACCTGGAACCGGTTACAGTTATAAAAGTTACAAGTTTGCAAAAAAACCACAAACAAAAATAAAAAAAAATAGTTGTCGTTTTATTGTTCTCTCTCTCTATTCTCTCTCTAGTGTTCTGCTCTTTTTTACTGTATTCTATTCTGCAATGTTTTATTGTTATTATGTTTTATCATGTTTGCTTTTCAGGTATGCAATTTTTTAACTTTACCGTTTACTGTGCTTTATTGTTAACCATTTTTTTGTCTTCAGGTACGCCATTCACGACTTTGAGTGGTTATACCAGAATGTTGCCTGCAGGTTTAGGTATCATCTTGGTATCATTCTTTTCAGCCAGCGGTCGGCTTTCATGTAAAAGCAATCCTAGCGGCTAATTAGCCTCTAGACTGCTTTTACAAGCAGTGGGAGGGAATGCCCCCCCCCTCACCGTCTTCCGTGTTTTTCTCTGGCTCTCCTGTCTCAACAGGGAACCTGAAAAAGCAGCTGGTGATTCAGCCAGCTGACCATAGAGCTGATCAGAGACCAGAGTGGCTCCAAACATCTCTATGGCCTAAGAAACCGGAAGCTACAAGCATTTTATGACTTAGATTTCGCCGGATGTAAACAGCGCCATTGGGAAATTGGGGAAGCATTTTATCACACCGATCTTGGTGTGGTCAGATGCTTTGAGGGCAGAGGAGAGATCTAGGGTCTAATAGACCCCAATTTTTTCAAAAAAGAGTACCTGTCACTACCTATTGCTATCATAGGGGATATTTACATTCCCTGAGATAACAATAAAAATGATTTAAAAAAAAAATATGAAAGGAACAGTTTAAAAATAAGATAAAAAAGCAAAAAATAATAAAGAAAAAAAAAAAAAAAAAAAAAAGCACCCTGTCCCCCCTGCTCTCGCGCTAAGGCGAACGCAAGCGTCGGTCTGGCGTCAAATGTAAACAGCAATTGCACCATGCATGTGAGGTATCACCGCGAAGGCCAGATCGAGGGCAGTATTTTTAGCAGTAGACCTCCTCTGTAAATCTAAAGTGGTAACCTGTAAAGGCTTTTAAAGGCTTTTGTATTATTATTAATTTTGTTGCCACTGCACGTTTGTGCGCAATTTTAAAGCATGTCATGTTTGGTATCCATGTACTCGGCTTAAGATCATCTTTTTTATTCCATCAAACATTTGGGCAATATAGTGTGTTTTTAGTGCATTAAAATTTAAAAAAGTGTGTTTTTTCCACAAAAAATGCGTTTGAAAAATCGCTGCACAAATACCGTGTGAAAAAAAAAATGAAACACCCACCATTTTAATCTGTAGGGCATTTGCTTTAAAAAAATATATAATGTTTGGGGGTTCAAAGTAATTTTCTTGCAAAAAAAAATAATTTTTTCACGTAATCAAAAAGTGTCAGAAAGGGCTTTGTCTTCAAGTGGTTAGAAGAGTGGGTGATGTGTGACCTAAATGTTGTGCATAAAATGCCAGGACAGTTCAAAACCCCCCCAAATGACCCCATTTTGGAAAGTAGACACCCCAAGCTATTTGCTGAGAGTCATGTTGTGTCCATGGAATATTTTATATTGTGACACAAGTTGCGGGAAAGAGACAAATTTTTTTTTTTTTTTTTGCACAAAGTTGTCACTAAATGATATATTGCTCAAACATGCCATGGGGATATGTGAAATTACACCCCAAAATACATTCTGCTGCTTCTCCTGAGTACGGGGATACCACATGTGTGGGACTTTTTGGGAGCCTAGCCGCGCACGGGACCCCGAAAACCAATCACCGCCTTCAGGCTTTCTAAGGGCGTAAATTTTTGATTTCACTCTTCACTGCCTATCACAGTTTCGGAGGCCATGGAATGCCCAGGTGGCACAAAACCTCCCCCAAATGACCCCATTTTGGAAAGTAGACACCCCAAGCTATTTGCTGAGAGGTATAGTGAGTATTTTGCAGACCTCACTTTTTGTCACAAAGTTTTGAAAATTGAAAAAAGAAAAAAAATTTTTTTTTTCTGGTCTTTCTTCATTTTCAAAAACAAATGAGAGCTGCAAAATACTCACCATGCCTCTCAGCAAATAGCTTGGGGTGTCTACTTTTCAAAATGGGGTCATTTGAGGGCGTTTTGTGCCATCTTGGCATTTTATGGCCTTCAAAACTGTGATAGGTAGTGAGGCGTGAAATCAAAAATTTATTCCCTTAGAAATCCTGAAGGCGGTGCTTGGTTTTCGGGGCCCCGTACGCGGCTAGGCTCCCAAAAAGTCCCACACATGTGGTATCCCCGTACTCAGGAGAAGCAGCTGAATGTATTTTGGGGTGCAATTCCACATATGCCCATGGCCTGTGTGAGCAATATATCATTTAGTGACAACTTTTTGTAAATTTTTATTTTTTTTGTCATTATTCAATCACTTGGGACAAAAAAAATAAATATTCAATGGGTTCAACATGCCTCTCAGCAATTTCCTTGGGGTGTCTACTTTCCAAAATGGGGTCATTTGGGGGGGGTTTGTACTGCCCTGCCATTTTAGCACCTCAAGAAATGACATAGGCAGTCATAAACTAAAAGCTGTGTAAATTACAGAAAATGTACCCTAGTTTGTAGACGCTATAACTTTTGCGCAAACCAATAAATATACGCTTATTGACATTTTTTTTACCAAAGACATGTGGCCGAATACATTTTGGCCTAAATGTATGACTAAAATTTAGTTTATTGGATTTTTTTTATAACAAAAAGTAGAAAATATCATTTTTTTTCAAAATTTTCGGTCTTTTTCCATTTATAGCGCAAAAAATAAAAATGGCAGAGGTGATCAAATACCATCAAAAGAAAGCTCTATTTGTGGGAAGAAAAGGACGCAAATTTTCGTTTGGGTACAGCATTGCATGACCGCGCAATTAGCAGTTAAAGCGACGCAGTGCCGAATTGTAAAAAGTGCTCTGGTCAGGAAGGGGGTAAATCCTTCCGGGGCTGAAGTGGTTAAAAAAAAAAAATTTTTGATGACTTTTATTGCTGTCACAAGGAATGTAAACATCCCTTGTGACAGTAATAGGTGGTGATAGGTACTCTTTATGGAGGGATCGGGGGTCTAAAAGAACCCCGATCCCTCCTTTGCACTTCAAAGTATTCAGAGCGCCGAAAACGGCGATCCTGAATACTGTGTATTTTTTTTAAACCGGCGCCATTGGCAGCCGAGTAAACGGGAAGTGACATATTTACGATTAGGAGGCTGGAACGAAGCCGCCCACGGCTTCGTTCCAGCCCGCCCCCAGCCGATTGGTCACCGGGCCTCCCGTTCCATCGGCGGAAGGCGGGGGGAGGGGGGACATCACCTCCTGCTCCTCCGGTATAACAGCCGAGCGGCTTTTAGCCGAATCGGTTGTTGTACTCGGATAGCCGATTGCCCGCTCTAAACAACGGTACCGGGATGATGCCTGCAGCTGTAGGCATCATCCCGGTATAACCCCGGAAAGCCGAGTACGCACATCTGCGTACGCTCGGTGGGAAGGGGATGCAAATGTTATACTTTGGTACGACTGTACAACTGTTATTATCTTTGCACTTACAATAAAAAAAATATTATTGATAAAAAAAAAAAGAGGGGGCTATGATGTGAAGGGGGTGCTGTGGACACTGATGTAAAGGGTAGTTATGATGTGATGGGTAGGCTAAAGACACTGATATATACAGGAAGGACTGTCATGTAAAGGGGGTTGGGATGTGGTATAGAGCAACCAGGAGCTTCGGATCTCTGCCTGAATAAAGTTTTACTGAATGGCCCTCTGTGAATTCAAATTCAAGACCCTTGACATAGACAATAGGCCAAATCAATATTAAATTAATAATTTTCTGTGCAGAAATGTTTTACAAAGCTTTTTTGCATGTTTTGTTAACAGCTCGTATACATCATTTTTTTTTAAACTTAAGATCTGACATCAAATAATAAGAGATTTTAATCAACAAGATTGTGTGAAGTTCAGTAGCATTTTGCACCTCTGGAGAGCGTCAAGCTGCATGTATGCAAATGCAATTAACTACATGCCACCTAGTGCTGACCAAACATGGATTTTTTTGCTGAGAACAATGTTAGATCCTATAATTACCTGAACATTAAACAAACACCCACAAAGGCAGCCTCTTCTTCCTTTTGATAAAGATAATATCTCTTTTGGCAGATTGTTTCTTATACAAATAATTTATTGATATCATAAAACTATATTTCCATCTTCTGTTTAAACCTCAGACTTCATATGCTTGCCATCTTCTCCACTGCTTGTTCCAGCCCACCATCTTGTTTCTTTGTACCCTCACTGGGGTTACAATATTTAGGCACTTGACACCTACCTTTGGCATCTTACAAATAAATGTAGACACCACTGCACATGTACTTCAGTCAAGGTACAATTTAAAGAGGAATTCCAAGTATGGATATTTTATACACAGTTACAATGGCCCAGTTTGGACCAATTACTGTGTATTTACCATACCTGGTTGATGCCCACAGAAGCTGGAAATCATGAAGTAAACACCTCTTCTTCAGCGATCTGCACTTGCTTCCAGGTCCCATGCTGAACGGCTCCCCTTCTGCTTTCTGAGCACATGAGGTTGGCTTCTCAGCACAGGCACCATTCAGAAAATTAAGAGGTGGGTGTGATATTACGATTTCTACCTCATCCATTCAGAGAATGCTTGCACTGTATATTTTGTAAGCCCTAATGTTTGCAAAAAATAGTGCAAACAGTATACTTTAGCTCACAGCACCCTGAGAGATTCAGTTCTCTATACCTGACCCATGCATACAAAAGCTATGTATGTAGCCTGTGCCACTTTTGATGAACTTGTTTTATACCATACCTGGGACATATTATGTTATATCTAGCCTGCCAGTAAAATTAATTGGTGATTTGTTGACAGCTATGCACTGGCCAGTGGGTACATTTCTGAAAATGTAGGGAACATATCCTATAAGGTGCTGAATTTTAAACAAGCAGTGATACGAGGGGTAATCTCTTTTCAGACACAGTTCATTGTTGTAAAAGTGCAAAAAATAGAGCAAAATACCGTGTCCATGCCACACTTTCAAAATAGATGGACATTTTATAATTGGGATTTATAGATCATTTAGGGTAATTTGAGGCCCATATTGAAATCAAGGCCCAAATAACGTTAATTCTCACATATATATGTAAAGTACTTTGCAAAAGTTTTTAGGCAGGTGTGAAGAAATGTTGTAAAGTAAAAATGCTTTCTAAAATACATTTTTAATTGTTTATATTTATCAATTTACAAAATGCAAAGTGAGCAAACAGAAGAAAAATCTATATCAAAGCAATATTACTAACATTTGGCTTCAAAACCAGCATCAATTCTTACACATGCACACTTTGTGCACTTGCACAAAGTTAGGGATTTTGTAGGATTAGTGTCAGGTGTATGATTAAGGCTCCATTCACACTTGCATGACTCCAAACTCGCATGATTTCCAGTGCGATTTTGGAGCATGAATTTGCTGCAATTTCATTAAATGAAATAGAAACAGCTTTGTAGGAGGCTTAAAATTGGATGAGGAACAACCAAACTCTGCTACTAAGGTGAGGTTGTGGAAGACAATTTCATGTCACAGGTCATACACCATGGCAAGACTGAGCACAGCAACAAGACACAAGGTAGTTATACTGCACAAGCAAGGATCCTCCCAGACAAAGACTTCAAAGCAGACTGGGGTTGCTGTTCAAGCTCTTTTGAAGAAGCAAAACAAAACGGGCAACATTGAGGATCGTACATGCAGTGGTCAGCCAAAGAAAACTTAAAGCACTTGTTAACCTAAAATAAATATAATTGATCCTGTTCCCTTAAAGCATGCTATACAGCACAGTGCTTGTGCTGTGTCATTTGACCCCCTGTATCACCTGCAATACCTTGCTGATCCTGCCTGGCTCTGCCCTCCCCCTTGTAAACTATGCATGGTAAATCATGGCTGCTGAGCCCTGCCACCATGCTCAGTTCATGTGCCTCCATCATCCGCAGCCCTGCTCTCATGTGTCTGTGTCCTCCTCTGTCCTCCTCCCCCCTCCCTTCCCTGCCTGTCAGCTCTATGTCATAGCCCGCCCCCCCTCCTGCTGCTGAAATAACTGTTAATGTGTTATATAAGCCTCTTTGTTTCCTAAGCCTGTGTGAATCTGACTCTGTGTTTTATAAAAAAAATTGTATGTACCTGGTTTTTAGTGCCCCTCTTGGCACTCATGTGACAGGCTGGCTCTTTCTCGGCCCCTCCCGCTCTAGCTGTCAGATGGGGAGAGGAGTGAGCCGGCCGGTCATGTGATCGCCGAGCAGCGTTCTGAAGTCAGCTATATACAGCATTTTTTTTTTAAACACAGAGAGAGAGGCACACAGGCTTAGGAAACAAAGAGGATTATGCAATGCAGCAGATGAAAGACACATCATACCTACTTTCCTTTGAAACTGGAAGATGTCAGCGCCATCAGCACATAATGGGCAGAAACCAGTAGGACCTAGGTACACCCATCTACTGTCCAGAGAAGTCTGGCCAGAAGTGGTCTTCATGGAAGAATTGCAGCCAAAACGCCACACCTCCGAGGTGGAAAAAAGAGACTCAACTATGCATGAAAACATAGGAACTGAAGGAACTGCAGAAAAATGGCAGCAGGTGCTCTGGATTGAGTTAAAATTTGAAATATCTGGATGTAGTAGAAGTCAGTTTATTCATCGACGGGCTGGTACAATACAATGATAAGTGTCTGCAGGCAAAAGTGAAGCATGGTGGAGGTTCCTTGCAAGTCTGGGGCTGCATTTCTGCAAGTGGAGTTGGAGATTTGGTCAGGATCAATGGTGTCCTCAGTGCTGACATATACAGGCAGACATTTATCCATCATGACATACCATCAGGGAGGGGGGATTGGCCCCAAATTTATTCTGCAGCAGGACAACAACCCCAAACATACTGCCAATGTCATTAAGAACTAACTTCAGCATAAATAAGAACAAGGTGTCCTGAAAGTAATGGTTTGGCCTCGACAGAGCCCTGATCCCAACATAATTGAGTCCGTTTGGGATTATATGAAGGTACAGAAGGATTTGAGGCAGCCTACATCCACAAAAAATCTATAGTTAGTTCTCCAAAGATGTTTGGAACAACCTACCTGCCAAGTTCCTTCAAAAACTGTGTAAAAGTGTACCTAAAAGAATTAATGAGGATTTGAAGGCAAGGGGTGGTCACACCAGTTATTAATTAGATTTGGATTTCTATTCTTTTTTGGGATCTCCATTTCTGGGGTAAATGTACACTCAGACTTTAGAAGGATGCATAAGCAGTTTTCAGACAGCAGGTATTTTTCAAATTGACAGACAACCAGCTTTATTGGATTAAAAAAAAAATCTTAGCTGGTCAGACAATAACTAAGCATATACAGGAAGCTCACCATCTGTTGGTGGGCTAGACCCAGCCAACTCCAAAACACAAATGTTCAGCAACCTTACTTACAGTTTTTTGCAGTTCTCATAGGTTACTTTCCTGTGCCCCAGGTCAGTGAGAGAGAGTTCTTTTACAAGGCTTTTCTCATTTACTAGCTGCAGTAGTAATGGACCCCAGTAGAACCAAAACCTGGTCAGGAACAAAACCAACCATACGTGACATAATTCAAAGTAGAAATAAAAACCTGATCTGTATCATATAATTACAATCCTTAATCTCTCACATATGACAGGGAATTGGAGAAATAGACCTCCCTTCAAAGATCTTACCCTTCTAGCCAGGCAATTGATCAGTGAATGGGCATCTACACTCTTTTGAAATTTACCGGTGTAGCACCCTGATGTTTAGGCAGGGTTGCTATCAAATTTAGTTGCCAGGTGATAGTTGCCTTGGCCAAATGTTAGGAGATCAATTGATTCCTCTCTAAATCTGGACTTGTTGCACCCTTTCTCTTCTTTCACTGGGTGGCACTGTGCTAGTGACATTAGATAAGACACAGTCTTCGCATGCTCAGACATGAATGGATGGGGTGTCTTAGCCAATGGGCAGAGATGTTCTTTGGTCCCTTGGCCTGCTGGGAGAGCCTATTTATTTGGGTGGAGTCAGGTGATCGGGGGTTCTGTGCCACGTGTGTTGTGCTGCCCTGGGCTGCTAGGCCAGAAGCCTGAGGCCTATCCCGGGGTGAAGTTTAGCTGCCAGGCTGCCTGAGGGCCTTTCCAGGAGCGGGAGAGCAGGGTAGGGTTGGGACTGCTTGCTTGCAGTACAACCAGAAGTAGTGGTTCCGCCGGACGGGGAAGCAGCTGTGGTCAGAGGTGGAATGGGGAGCTAAGGGACCAACAACCTTTTTACCAGAGACCACTATGAGTAACCATGTGAAGAAGTGGGAAAACTTTAGTGAGTGCCAAGCCAAGAACCCAGCGGGACAGTAGAGGTGATGCTTGCAGAGCATCAGTGGGTGCCAAACCAGGGACCTGGCGGGTCAGCAGGGGTGACACTTAAAGAGTATCTGTGAGTGCTAAGCCAGGGACCCAGCACGGAAATGGGGGTGACACTTGTGAAAGATACTGAGCACTAAAGTGGAAGAGCGCAGGGGATCCAGTGGCTATTGGATCCGAAGTCTAGTGAAAGACTGGGGGTTCGTTGAGTAAAGACTCACGGTGAGCGGAGAACTGTTTGTGCTGCCAATAGTTGAATACTACTACTACTACTTAAGGGTGTCCTGGCCCTAACCCTGTCTCCCACAGTTCTGTTCAAGAGACAATAAATCTCTTTGCATTCAAAAAGTGTCTGGCTTCCACCTTTTCATCTTGCAGTACACCCACTATGCCTTGTAACCCACTCTACACCAAAGGATGTCAGCTGTTCCTGACCCTGGAGGTCACCATTAGGCCTCTAGGGGTCGGGGCCCATGCTACACCAGCGCTGTGTTTGTCCGTAAATATGAAGGTTTAAAGTGCCAAGAACCACCTAGTCACCCGGTTATTTTTTCCTTTATTTTGAGACATCCATTTGAAGAGTACATGATCAGTAATCAGCTTAAACTGTCTTCCCAGAAAGGTAACACCTGAGGACGGCCAGCGTCCGTTAAATAGCCAAACATTCAAGCACTTGAGTGGCATGGTTTCTCTCAAGTAAATTCAATTTCCTACTCAGGAACACTAAAGGGGGTTCTTCCTAGTGTCTGATTTGAGATAGAACTGCGCCCACTCCAACATTGGAGGCATCTGTCTGTACTACAAACTCTTTTGTGAAGTCAGGAGTCACTAACACTGGTTGTGCACAAAGGGGTTGCTTCAAAGTCTGGAATGCGTTTTCTGTCTCAGGGCTCCTTTTGGTGAAGTCTGTCAAGGGGTCTGCAATATAAGCAAGATTATCAATCAAACATCTATAACAAATTGATATTCCCAGGAATGCTTTGCCTTTTTTATTCATCGTTTTGAGGTCACTTTTGAATTGCTTAAACATTTTTTTATTTGGGACTTATTTATTATGGCTTTATCATTGAGGTAATCCAGGTATTTTGTTTCCAAATTTATAGAGCACTTTTAGAGTTAGTCCTGTGTAGCGCTACTCCCACAGGAGTCGCTGTTGAATGTTGGTTATCTCCCACCCTGCACAGCCTGGCACATGAATTTTTTATTCACTCTGGAGTCAAGAAGCAGTCCTTGCAGCATTTTTTACATTTTTTATTTAGGGGAATTAAACTTGGATGGGGAAGGGTTATTATGGGATGCCCACTTGATCAGTAGAAACTCTTCAGGGACACAAATTATATACAGCCGGTATATACACACTCCTCTTCTTCTACCTGCAGCACAGACTTGCTTGTCGAACTCCCAGGACCAGCTAGTGTTAGCGGTCTCAAAATATAAATTAAGATAGCCAATGGCAAATGAGGAGATCTCCCGTACATTAGAAAGAATGGCGAGTATCCAGTGGCTTCATGCCCGGTGCAATTGTATGCATGAACCATATGTGGAAGATGTTCTTTCCAATCAGACTTTTTTTCCTCCCTCTAAGGTGCGAAGCATGTGTAACAAAGTACGGTTCAGTCTCTCCACTGGGTTACCCTGTGGATGGTATGGAGTAGTTCTTGAATGAGAAATCCCTGCCAATCGTTGCAATATCTGAAACAAGTTGTTTTCGAATTCTCTTCCTTGGTCATGGGGGAGTTTCTCTGAATATCCAAAACATGGTATGAAATCTTGAAAGATCTTTTCTGCTGCCGTTTTTCCAGATTTGTTCTTAGTTGGATATGCTTGTGTAAAGCAAGTGAAATGGTCTACTATTACAAGTATATACTCATATCCTCCTTTGCTTCTCTCCAAGTGCAGATAATCAATGGATACTAACTCCATTACTGGTAGTACTCGAACCCATAGGTGCCCTTTCAGGGATATTTGGAAACTTTTGTTTGATGCAGTTGCACTTCTTCAGCACATATTCATCAATGTCTCTTTGCATAAATGGCAAGTAAAATCGTTCACGTGCTAGGTGGGTTACCTTGTCAGTGCCAATGTGACCCATGTCATGATGAAGATTTCCTAAGACCAATGGTTTTAGCTTTTCTGGTAGAACTAGCTGTTTTCGTGTTCCAGAGTGCCGGTAGAGGATTCCTTCCTCAACTCCGAGTTTGTTCCATTCGTGTATCAAACGTCTTGTTTTACTGGTCATACTCTCCTTTTCTTTGTGGTTTGGGATCCAATCGTTCTCCTTAAGCCAGACCACTTCTCTAATGTTGGTATCATCTTGTTGTAATGCTCTGATATTCTCAGTCATTGGGCAGATTGTCTGTCCTTTCAGCAATTCTTCTGTCACATCACTTTCTGAGTGAAGAGACAATGAAGCTACCCATGGTGCCTCTTCTTCGTCGACAGCTTTGCTCCCTTGCCACATAGCTGACACAACCTCAGATGGTACAAGCTCTATGTACTCACTCAGATTCTTTGTGAGTTCCACTGGAAATCGTGACAGTGTATCCGCGTCTGCATTCTGTTTACCTGGCCTGTACTTGATATCGAAGTGGAAATCGGCTAACTCGCCAACCCAGCGATGACCCACAGAATTCAGTCTGACAGTATTCAATACATATGTCAATGGACTGTTGTCTGTGTAGACTGTGAATGTTGGAGCGTAGTACAAGTAATCTCTGAATTTGCCACAGACTGTCCACTTGAGAGCTAAAAACTCAAGTTTACCAGAGTGAAGATGGTAATTGCGTTCTGCTAGAGTCAATGTTCTGGAGCCAAATCCAATAACACAAAGTTTTCCTCCTTGTCGTTGGTACAGTACAGCACCTAGGCCTTCATTGGAAGCATCAGTGTGTAAGATGAAGGGTAAGTCAAAATCAGGGTATGCTAGTATTGGTGGATTGGTTAGCATGTCCACCAATCTGGATAGTACAGATTGATGTTTGTGTGTCCATTGGATCGGTGTTTTAGATGGTACTTTGTTTCCGTTTTTCTTGGTAGGTTCCCCTTGATTGTTTTCAGTGATGGGTGTAGCAGATTCTTTCTCAGTGTTATGCAAAAGTTCATAAGTGGTTTAGCAAGTCGGGAGAAAACTTGAATGAAGGACCTGTAGCAGCTCAGGAATCCTAACAAGGATCTGACTCCTCCCACTGTTTTTGGTTCTTTCCTTTTCAACTGTAATACCGCTTCAAGATCTTTTGGGTCAATTTTTATGCCTTCTTCTGACACCATTTGTCCAACTTATCGAATCTGTCATTTAAAGAGTTCACACTTTTTCGGTCTAAGTTTGATACCATGTTCGCGCATTCGACTAAGCACTTGCCTAATATCATTGACATGTTCCTGAAAAGTTTTGGAGTAGCAAAGTAAATCATCCAGGTATGGAGAAAAACATTTGTCTCTGATGCCCTCTGGTACATCCTCCATGCATCTCTGAAAAGCTGCTGGGGCGTTCCAAATGGAACACGATTCCACTTCAGGAGTCCCCAGGGGGTGCTGAAAGCCATCAGAGTCTTCATGCACAAAGTCTTGATGATATGCACTACCCTGGTCCAGGATTGAGAACCATGTTAATCCTACTAAGCTATCCAGCAAATCTTGTATTGTAGGTAGTGGATGTCTATCTGGGATAGTCTTTCGGTTTACCTCCCTAAAGTCAACACATAGTCATAGGCTACTGTCCTTCTTTCGAACACAGACTGGTGATGAGTATGCGGAAGAAGATTTCTTTATCCAACCTTGGTCGAGAAGGTTTTGGACATATTCTTTCACTTCCTTGTATAGGGGTTTCTTTATCGAATCGTAGCGTTTCTGGACAGGAGTTTCATCTTTCAGATTTATCCTCAGTTTCAGGTTAGGAATGTATCCTATGTCTCCCTCATCTTGAGCAAAGACATCTGATTCATCATATAACATTTGTCTCACTATCTCCTGTTCTTCTTCTGAGAGATCTTACAAATTGACAAGTGGGTGCCACTTAATAGACTTGTTAGTGGGTAGCTGGTTTCCAGTGTCCACTTGATTCAACTGGTTTACATGAAACACCCTTTTCTTCTGGTCAGTTCCCTTTCCATCGTCTTTGTTTGGAGAAAATGGTAAAATCTCAGCTGCTGGAGAAATGGGACCCAATACTGTTCTGGGCGAAAGGTAGATATCATGTTGAGCACAGTTCAGTATAGGTATCTTCACCAGTTTAGAGAACCCGTTTGGCACATCTACCACTGAAGGAAATAGTTCAAGTCGTTCTTCAACTGGATATTCTGGAAGTGGTTCAAATGGCATGATTCCTCCTTTCGGCCATGCTCTATTTCTGCACTTGACTTCACAGAGTTCGCCTCCTTTAATCTGGAGTCCCCTCTTCCTCACTTTGAACACACGACTATTGGATATTTCTTCTGGGTCAGTTGCTTGACTAACAGCGTTGACAATGTTATTTACTACACTCTGTCTCACTTTCAGAGCTTCACTCAGCAAGATAGTCAGGTTGTGGGTGCTGTCTGATTCGTCACGGTTTTCTCTGATCAATTCTTCGATAACATTAAAAAAGTGGATTGTCATTACAGCAGTCGCTCACAAAGCATTGGCACATAGATGGCTGAGTTTCAATGTCCACTACTTTTGAATTCCAGGAGGACTTCAATCCATCCGATGAATGGAATGATAGAACCATTTACAGCTGTAATGGATAAGTTGTCATCACAAAGTAAATCTTGTATGTGCCTAATGAAGACACTGAGTAGAAACGTTTCTAACCATGCCTTCTCGGCAATGCTGACCTGAGCTCCTGTGTCCATCAACATGTCAACCGGTACACCATTCATCCGACATGACAGTAGGCATTTTCCTCCAATTAATTGTGCTACGCGTTGTTTGGAGAATCCATTCTCTTTTGGGAGTGTTCTAGTTGAGTGAATACCCTGTTTACCTTTGCACGGGACAGATCATTTGAGGTGGTCACTGGTTGTCCCTTTCCCAGTGACTATCTGTCGTTTCCCGACTGCCTTCTTTTCTTCAAGCAATCAACTGCTCTGTATCCTGTCCAACCACAGTAGAAACAATGGTAGCAGTTCTGACTCTCTCGTTTGATGCAATCATCACACCTGGGCTTGCAGTGAGCTTTATCTGGAACTTGAACATTAGTTAGTGGCTTAGTCATTCGATTCCCAGCAACAGGAGTTTGCTTCATTATCTTTTACAAGTTCTTCGTGAGAACAGAAACCTGTGTTGTTAGTTCCGTTAATGCAGTGTGGTTTGCTCTAGTGTCTCCCTCAACTCTCTTTTGCAAGGTGTCTTTTTCACTATTCCCTGGTGTCTGTGATGAATGAACAGTAAGAGGTTTATGTTTAGGTGCACTGTTTAAGTGTCTCTGCCTTTCTATTACCTCATCAACTGATCTGGTGGCCTGCTCTATGATAAAGTCATCCATTACTGTCATATCAGACACGTAAGGCTTGATATCTCGTCTAACATTAGAATTTTTCTTGTTTAGTCCCTGATACGGTGTATGAAGGAATACGCCTTGCACCAGTTTTTTGTCATAGTTAAGCTCTAGCCTATCATGTTGTGATATAGACAGAACTTTCTTTTTTAACCCCACTAGCCTGTAAACAAATTGTTGTGCGGTTTCTCTTTCTTTTTTTTTTTATTTATTTTTATTCAAGTTTTCTTTATAAGACACAAAGACATAAAGACATATACAAATTGGTTGTCTAGCTTGTACATGTAATATCGCAAGTACATCAGGTAAAAGAAAAAAAAAATGAAATGGAAAGAAAAAAAAGAGAGATAGAGAGATACATCCATGCAATACCGTTTTAGCATGTAAGTGAAAGGGGGATTTTTGGAATTTTTGGGCCGCCCCCCCACTGCCCATAAAGGCCTATACCTATTAACTAGGAATTACATTTAATCGTCGATTCTTGGTACCGTAACTGAAGCTAGTCCAACATTAGTAAGCAATGTTCATTTCCTCCAGCCACCCACTCCAAACCTTATTAAATTTCAGTTGGCAGCCTCTATTAAGATAGGTATCTTTATATAGTGAAAGATTATCGTTAACCAAACGTTTCCACTGGACATTTGTGGGGGGATAAGGCTTCTTCCATTGAAATGTTATAGTTTTCCTAGCGTAAAATAGAAGCAAACCAATCATCGTGCGTTTAGCTACAGCAGGAACTGATTTTTTTATAAGGCCCAACATACAAATCTCCATAGACAGTGGTAGATTAGTAGATGCAATTTTATTGATTAGGCCTAGTACCTCCCCCCAGAATTGTTGTATCTTTGGACAATGCCAAAAGATATGGGAAAAATCTCCGGGGGTGTAGCTACATCTCCAACACTTAGGGGAGTGGGCAGGATTTATCAAATGAAGTCTGTGGGGAGTGAAATACGCCCGGTGGACTATTTTAAATTGGACTAACTTGTCACGTATAGAGACTAGCGAACTAAAAGGGAAGTCCCAAACACCATCCCAATCTTCGCCACTCAAATCTGGAATGTCACGCTGCCAACGGGACAAAAGGCCGTCCAACGGAGGCAAGGACTCATAGATTAAATGCTGATATATGTGAGATGTAGGTTTTTTTGTACAACCGGATCTAAGAGTAGTCTCCAGTTTAGACTGTATTAATATACAGGACGAACGTGGGAATTGGGCTTTGAAAGCATGCAAAAGTTGAAGATAACGGAACTGATAATGCTGCGGAAGATTATACTGGGAGGAAAGCTGACAAAAAGAAAGCAGTGAGGTGCAAGACACCACTTGTGAGATTAATTTTATACCATATCTAGTCCATATCTGGGGGTCAATAGATTTGTAAAAGTGTGGTAAATTGGGGTTTAGCCATAGGGGTGTATTAGGGGAAATTCCCATCTGGCTGTGTTTTTCAATAGCCAAGCCCATTTTCCAGGCCCGTAAAGTAGTAAGCATAGACGGAGTTAATAAGTGTGGGGCACATGGGCCTCTGTAAATTAGGTATTGAAGAGATTCCCAGGAGCCTGCCACGGTGGCCTCCAAAGCGGAGGCCACATTGGTTTTATCAGGATTTAGCCACCAGACCACTGTCACCAGCTGTGTCGCCAAAAAGTACTTATAGCAATCCGGAAAGGCCATGCCACCCTGCGATAGTGGCCTCATTAATGTAGTTAACTTATATCTCGGTGGTGAGGAGCCCCAGAGAAACTCTGAAAAGCGTTGGTTTAGTTTAATAAAGAAGGATTTAGGAATCCACTGCGGGGAATGGCGGAATAAATATATGAATTTGGGGATGACCTTCATTTTAAGCAAGTTGACCCTGCCCCATACCGATAGGGGGAGATTATTCCATGCCTTGAGTTTAGCTTTCATATCCCCCACTACCGGATCCAAGTTTAATTTAAGAAAATCTGAGGCTTGTGCAGAGACACAAACCCCAAGATATTTAAAGGAGTCAACCCACTTTAATGGGCTATCTGGAGAGGATGTCAATTTGGCTGCTTGATCTATTGGAAATAGAGTAGATTTTGGCCAGTTTACCCGGAGGCCCGTTACCATGGAGAAAGTGTTGAGGAGTGACAGAGCACCCTGAAGTGATGGACCCGCGTCCCCCAAAAATAAAACCATGTCGTCAGCATACAGGGCTACCCTCTCCTCCAGCATGCCTATCCTAAGCCCCTTAATATGAGGCGATGTACGGAGAGCCTCTGCAACTGGCTCTATAGCTAGAGCAAATAGAGCCGGAGAAAGAGGGCAGCCCTGTCTAGTTCCCCGAAACAGTTGAAATGGGGTTGAGAGTCTGGAGCCCAAACGAATCGATGAGATGGGACACCTATAGATCACCTGCAGCCATGATATAAACCGTAGTGGAAAACCCATTCGACGTAGAGTCTCCCACAAAAAGGGCCACTCTACAGTGTTGAATGCCTTTTCTATATCTAGTAGGGCAATAGCTCTGGTACCGGAGTTGTTGTGTTGGGCATGAATATTGGTAAAGAGTCTCCTAAGATTAACGTCGGTTGACCTTTTAGGCATAAATCCTGTTTGATCAGAGTCAATAACCGAAGGTAATAATGGATATAGACGGGTAGCCAGCAGTTTGGTTAAGATTTTCAGGTCATTATTCAATAGGGCTATTGGCCTATATGAGGCACATAGCTCTGGGTCCTTAAGGTCCTTATGGATCAAAGTAAGGTAGGCCTGGTGCATTGAAAGGGGCAGATCACCCTTGGATAGGCAGAGGGTGTATAATTGGGCCAGGATGGGTGCCAAAAATGCTGCATGTGCCCTATAAAATTCTATAGGAAGGCCATCCGGCCCTGGCGCCTTACCCAAAGGGAAGGACCGTATAATTTTTAAAACCTCTAAGGCCGAAATAGGGCATACCAAAGATTCTCGTTCCTCATTCGACAGCCAGCCAAGTGCTAGTGGATCTAAAAGGTTTTGCAACATCTCTGGCTGGAAGTCGGGGGGAAGAGCAGAGGTATAAAGAGTTTGGTAAAAGGCTTTAAACATTTGTAAGATTTCTACCTGAGAGGTCACCTTATCCCCAGTTGAAGACCGCAGGCCCGAAACCACTGTGGATGGATATTCATGCTGTGCCAACATGGCCAGGAAACGACCATTCTTGTCCCCCTGTTCAAATAGTCGCTGTCTACCTTTATGCATATCCAATCTTGTAACTTCCGTTAAATGTAAATTTAGTGAACTGCGGGCGGCATTTAATGCGTCAAAATGAGCTGCTGTAGGATCTGTACTATAGATTACTGTTTGATCCTCTACCATCTGTTGTAACCTGTAAGTTTCCCGGCCCTGCTGTTTCTTGACACTAGCGATAATAGAGATATATTGCCCTCTTGTATAGGCCTTAAAGGTGTCCCAGACCGTCTGTGGGGTCGAGGAGCCTTCATTAAGTTCCCAAAACTCAACTAGTCTGGGTGGGATAGTATCAGCCACCTCAGGGTGGGAAATCCACTGTGCCCCCAGCCTCCACAGGGCCGCATCTCGGCGTGCAGACGAGCGAAGCTCGATTACCAGTGGGCTATGATCGGACAACCCACTGGGTAGGTATTTAGCCCCTATTACATCCGTCAACAGGATTGAATTAGAGAAGGCTAAGTCAATCCGTGAGGCAGTCCTATGTGAGGCCGAAAAGCATGAGTATGCCCTAATAGCCGGGTGTTTCCATCTCCATATCTCCTGTAGCCCCATTGCCTGTGCCCATATAGATAGTTCAGAGCTATAGTTTTTTGATGGGACTGGTCTGTCCAAATCTGGGGAGATAGTAGAGTTGAAATCCCCCATCACCAGCAATTTCGCTGGATAAAAAGGAGCTGCTTTTTCCAAAACCTTATATAATAAATCATGTGTAAAAGGTGGAGGAATATAAACATTTATGATTATATATCGCTGAGACCAGTGTGAAAACACCACCATTGCAAACTTGCCCTGGGGGTCCGTGCACACGTCCTCAATAACACAGGGGAATTTCTTGTGTATTAGGATTGAGACCCCTCTAGCATAAGAGGAGTAAGTCGCATGGATGGCCCTCTGAATCCAGGGTTTTTTTAGAGTTAAAACCTTGCTGCCTGTGAGGTGGGTTTCCTGTAGGAGAATAAAATGTGGAGAGTGGGTTTTTAGATATCTTATCAACAGTGCCCGTTTAAATTTAGAATTAAGACCTCTCACATTCCATGAAAGGACCGAAAAGGTTTCAGCTAAGGAAGTGGCCATATAGGTTTAAGAAGCCATGGCCAAGTAAAATGACTAGGGGAACACCATTTGGGGTAACTCACAAGCAGCAAGATTTTTACAATATACCATGTACCAGCAATGTTAATTTTTAAGGCAATTTTTGAAACAAGCTTATACAAACCATGACAAAGACCAACATAAAACAACAAAAAAAAATATATACCCAAGCACGAAGTGCTTATCCGACTAAGTCCCATCTCCTCTCAAAAAACAAAAAAAGGAGGAGGAGAGTTGGGATTAGTTTTCTCCCAAAAAAAAAAAAAAAAAGAACACACACGCAAGCTGCAACTGTATTGCAACTATATTGCAGATATACCCCTGAAAGGGGATATCATACTACTACTACTATTTGTTCAGGCACCCTATAGCCGAACAAATATATAAAAAGGAAAAAAAAAAAAAGGAAAAACCTATCCAATACCTATCCAAAAAAAAAAAAAAAAAAAAAAGGGATGGGGAGAAAAGGGCAGGAGGGGAGGGAGAGAAAAAAAAAAAAAAAAAGGGGACGGGATGGGGAGAAAAGGGCAGGAGGGGGAGGGAGAAAAAAAAAGGGATGGGGAGAAAAGGGCAGGAGGGGGAGGGAGAAAAAAAAAAAAAAAAAAAAAAAGAAGAAGAAGAGAAAAAAGGGGACAAAAAAAGGGAGCAACAGAAGTAATTGAGGTGGGGTTGGGTTCTAATTATCTAACTCTTGGCTCTTAGTGTAAGAGATATAGTCCAAGTCCAAGTCCAAGTCCAAAGGGCTGAGCAATCCAACTCCAAATAAAGTACATTTATCTAAGCATTCATTAGGAGACCACAGAATAGCAAGAAAATTTTAGACACTATAGGGGTGCACTATAATGGACTATAGTGGTAAGGATGTTACAAAAAAAAAAAACAAAAAAAAACACATGCGTCACCCACGGCCATCTAACCAGGATATAGCGGCCTCCGGATTGGTAAAAAAGAATGCTCGGTCCCCGTCTGCAACTCGAAGCTTGCTGGGATATAATAAGCTAAATTTAAGACCTTTATCCCTTAGGCGTCTTCTGACCTCTGTAAAGGCCCGGCGTCGCTGCTGGACTTCAGGGGAGTAATCAGGAAACAACATGATTTTTGCATTATTAAACCGCAGTTCTCGTTTATCTCTAGCTGCAGCTAATATCTTATCTCTGTCTCTGAAATTCAAAAGTCTCAATAAAAGAGGCCTGGGGGGATTACCAGGGGCTGGAGGGGTTGGTGGAATCCTATGCGCCCTCTCTACCACGAATGTAGGGGGCATAGCAGGTAAGTCCAACAATGATATAAGAAAGGATTCCACAAACTCAGCTGGTTTATTACCTTCTGTTTTTTCCGGTAGGCCTATGATCCTTAGATTGTTTCTCCTCATGCGATTTTCTGTGTCTATCGACTTATCTTGTAGGGCTTTTACCTGCAGCTGCAAAGCGCGAAGGTTCCTGGAGTCTGCGCTGGTAACGTCCTCCAGTTGTGAGATCCGACTCTCAGCCTCTACGAAGCGGGATCTAAATTTGTCCATATCATGCCGAATTAAGCTGATATCTGAAGCCAAATGGTCTATTTTAACCATCACCTTTTCATTTCCAGCTTTAATTGCTGCCAGCAGCTCAGCATGGGAGGCCGCGTGAGAGGCTACAGGTGGAGACGGATCAGGGAGCGTCTGCGTGCTAACTGACATGTTTGGTATGGGAAGCCTCGGAGGTAATATCGCAGCGGCGGCAGCAGGCGCAGCAACAGCAGCAGGCTTAGCAGAGCCAAGAGCAGCAGCAGCAGAGGCGGCAGAGGTGGCGGTGGAGACCGCAGGCACTGTGGAGGACCGGAGCCTTCCCGGAGATATAGTGGGACCTCGCGGTGCACCGAAAGCCTTTTTCTTTCCCAGGGTGCCTGTATACGAACGGATCTGGTGAGAATCGGCACTGAGAGTCGCTGGAAGTCAGAGAGTCCGCCCGGCCAGTGCCAGAGAAATTTTCAGGATGAATGGTTGGAGCGGAGCACACGTCCTCTCACTCACTCACTCTCTCTCACATCCCAGAAGTGTGGAAGGGCGTCGACAGGAAAACCATGAATTCTGAGCTCTACCAGAAAATCCTAAAGGAGAATGTCTTTCTTGCTGGGTAGCATTGCTAAGGTCCTGAAATAACTCAGTACCACTTCGTTCTTTCATATGTGACTTCAAAAACCTTTTCAATTCAGCAACAGTAAGATCATCTTTGTCAGTCAACATATCTTTAAAATAACCAGGTTTGATTATTCTCAACACTGTGCGTATAATTTCAGATTCAGGGAATTTTTCTGTTAGACCCTTGTCAATCTGTCTGCACCCGCTACTGTAATTCATGTCCGAACCATGATCTGAAATTACACCACCATGCATTTTGAATTCTCTACGTGGTAATAAAGCAACAACATCAGTTAATCTCACCCCCACTGATACCTGTTCAGTCCTTGCAGTCCCACTACTTATTTTTTTTGCAGCAGTTGCAATGTCCACAATTGGTGTACTTTCCTTGTTGAGTTTTAGTTCATCGATCTTGTCTTTGATGATGAGTAGGTAAGACATACCTTGATCTTCTAACTTCGCCAGCTGATCACTTCTCACGTAGTCTTCAATAAATTCAACAAGTTCCATTTCGTTGGCACCAGTCACTGATGGAACGTCCACGTCTCTTTCATATTCCAGCGTAATAGCGAGGCTATGCAGCTGTTCTTTACTAAGCAGATGAATTTGTTTCCGGATATCCTACATCAGCGCACGACGAGGAGATGCCATATCTGTTGCACTCTGAAGACTTGCACTCCCAAGGCAGACAACACTCACGACTCTCCTTGTAGCTCTGCAGTAGGCTCACGCTTGTCTTGCTCTTCCCTCTCACTGGTAACACAACGAATCACGGACGAGCCCCCAAAATGTAACAGGTCTCAAAATATAAATTACGAGAGCCGATGATTTTAGACGTGATGAGGTAATGTGATCATCTTGGCGGGTACTGCAAAGAAAGACGCGAACAGGAGGATATGACCAATCACTTTTATGACTGACGTGGTTTTGCTTTCAGTCACATGGTGAGTGGTCTTGTATAGACTCTGTTTGTGTGCCTTCTCTGCCATCTACTGGTTGTAAATAGAATTGCAGAATAGGAATTCCATTTTCTTTGCTTAGAAAAAAATAAAAAATGAATGTGGACGATGGGGTGTCTGTTTTGTCTCTTATGTGACCATATATACCCCAGTCCGTCACACTAGCATTTTGAGGATGGTCTGACAAGAGCGTATTTAGACCATAGAAAATGCCCTTTGCAGGCAGGGACCACGGCCCTCTTTGGTGTAGCAAAAATGAGATCGTTGGTGCTAGCTGTCCTTCTCCTGTGGCTCCTGCTCCCAGTACCACCTCTTCAGGCACTGCCAGCCCGCCTGGCTGCAGCTGCCCCTTTCACTAGCCCTCCTGGCCACTTCTCCACAGTCCTCCCAGACTTAATCTGCATCAGGGACATGCAGTGAGGTCAGTGGCTGGTGAGGCACTGTGTTACGTACCTAAAGGGTGAGCCCAAATTGCAGAGGATGGCCTCTCCTACGCCTCCGACTCGAGGGCCCCTGGTAGGGGTGACAGGGGTGCAGGAGTGCGGAGTGGTATGAGTGCCTGGCAGGATCAACAGCAGAAGGATCAGATGGCCGGCACAGCTGACAGGATGGATCAGTAGACAGGAACTGCAGACTGGACAACTCAGCAGACAGGACAGCAGCCTGGATGGATCAGCAGACAGGTGAAAAGCCTGGATGGCTCAGCAGACAGGTCGAGCAGACTGGATGGATCAGCAGACAGATGAACAGCCTGGATGGCTCAGCAGACAGGCCCAGCAGACTGGATGAATCAGCAAACAGGTGAGCAACCGGGATGGCTCAGCAGACAGGCCCAGCAGACTGGATGAATCTGCAAACAGGTGAGCAGCCGGGATGGCTCAGCAGACAGGCTCAGCAGACTGGATGGAAGTCCAGGAACGTCAGACAGGCCGGGTCGGAAAGCAGGCTGGCAGTAGAGGTACAAAAGGAGCAGGCAAAACAAGCCAAGGATCAGGTACAGGCAGATAACAGGAATAGTGTCAAAGCAAGCCGGGTCAAAACAGGAGCAGATATCAGGTTTTCAGGGAACACATACACAGAGCTGCAGAGCAAACAGCACTGATGCAAGTGCCAGACAGGTTTAAATAACCTGCATAGACGCCCGGAATCGTGCACTGATGGGTCTAATCTGCCTGTTACTGGCAGGATCTTCATGACACACTGGCTAGTATCAGAGCTAGATACACACAGGTTACATACCCCACAAACGTTAGAGCAAGAGCAATGATTCTAGCCCTAGACCTCCTCTGTAACTCTAAACTGGTAACCTGTAACCTGGAGATTTTTAAGCACCGAAGTTCGGCGCCATTCCACGAGTGTGCTCAATTTTAAAGCGTGACATGTTAGATATCGATTTACTTGCCGTAACATCATCTTTCATAGTATGCAAAAAAATTGGGCTAACTAGTGTTTTTTTTTTTATATTCGTGAAACAGTTTAAAAAAAATGCGTTTGAAAAATTGCTGTGCAAATACCGTGTAACATACAAAGTTGCAACGATCACCATTTTATTCCCTAGGGTGTCTGCTAAAAAAATGTTTGGGGGTTCTGAGTAATTTTCTAGCATGTGGGAGAGAAGTGTCAGAATTGGCCTGGGTAGCAAGTGGTTAATTACCATAAGTAAGTACTATACAAATGTAGCAGTACCCCCTGTAGGGGCTGCTGAGTGATGTGGCCCACCCGTCACCCTGCCCAGCCTGACATTCACTTCCAGACACTCCAAGACAATGAACAAGCCCATCAGCTTTATTTTTGTATTTTTATTGAGGGATTAGAACTTGGATGGGGTTAAGGAATTCATGGGATGCCCAGGACAGAAAGATTTTTGCATGCAGACCCTGCCAGCTCTCCCAGCTGCAGTGGCCCAACTTCACTGCCAGTAACATCACAGTCTCCCCCGCTGGCTCTACATCCATCTCAGACTGCACACTCCCAGTCCGCTCCGGCTTGCCTCTCCCAGCTCTCCCGACTAGGCCTGTCATCGACACCTGATGAATCCCTGGAGACCTGACGGGCAGTATTCCCCGCTGTCCTCTCCTGCTCCTGTTCAGGACACCCCTGGGGTTTTTGTCGGGTTCCTGGTTAGCGATGACCCTAGAGTAGGGGGCTTCCTCAAAGGCCCCGACAGCCTAATGCTCCATTTCCAGTTCTTCCACTGCAACAACTCCTTCCTAGCTGGGCTGACTCTAGGTATTTAAGGAGGCCTTCCCCCCTGCCAATACAGGTTAGGGATTGGTCAGGGCTCCTTAGAACACCCCAGACAGCTCCACCTCTCTTCCCTTCCTTCCTTCTAGAATCCTCTAGAAGCAAAAGGTAGGTAACCGAAAGATGATGCTATCTGTGAATCACCAGCCTACTCTGAACCGCTCCCAGCCCACACAGGGCTAGCTTCTGTGTACTCTACACTAGGTAGAGGGTGTTACACGAATAATTATTATATATTATTTTGAAAGTGATTTACTATATTTTCAAAAACTGTACTCAAGCAGGTGGCTTAACGGACAAATTACTGAAGTTTGAAGTTATAACTTCAAACCAGTAATTTCACAGTAGATAGATAAATAATAAATTATTATGTTAGAACATATACAGTGGGGATGGAAAGTATTCAGACCCCCTTACATTTTTCACTCTTTGTTATATTGCAGCCATTTGCTAAAATCATTTAAGTTCATTTTTTTTCCTCATTAATATACTCACAGCAAAGGGTCTGAAAACCCTGTCTTTGATGACGCCCTGGAGGAGGGGCGAAATGCGTCGACGCAATACCCGGCTCACGTTTTAACCAGTGACGCTTCTTCCTGTTTTCCGTGGAACGCACGCTTACAGCGGCGATCGCGAAAGTTTTTTCTGAAATGCCTGGTTGCATCCCTGAATCTTGTGAGTAGCGCTGTGATGCGCAAGTGATATCTTTCTCCACAGTACTTCACCAAATTATTTCTCCTTGTCTTTAGGGTTGGAATTGATGGTCCACACCTCCCAGCTTTTATCCCACCTACCACGATTTAGAGCCATCCTTCCTGCCTTCTGAACTGCAGCATATCAGAGCCATCTAACCGCAGTACTTTAGGTGACTGATTGTCAGCATAGGCTGAAGAGATGCTATTATCCAGTGGGGTTGCTACCAAGAATTTTGCACAGTAGTTCAGCTTATGGCACTTATCCGTGATCAATCACTGTCACTTTATTAGCAATTGCATATATCCTTTGTCAGCATATATTTTTATACATCAATTTTATATGTTTAGCATGTATTTTATAAGTGTTATGTATTTATGATCACAGGATTACCGCACAGTTGACTTTTCACTTAGTATTACTATCACGGCTGTGGTACTTGCTTTTTTGCCAGCGCTGTATGTATTTGTTTCTCATCCAGCCTATATCTGAGTCACTCACCTGACCCAAAAAAACACACAGGCTTGGCTGCCAGTCAAGCCTAAAAATTTACCTACACTAACACAAACATCCTACTCAAGCACTCTAGCCACGCTAGGGGGTGCTACACCTGCTTTTCCTAAAGAGTCTAGTACAGCTTCAATTCATGAAAGGTGCGTCTTACAGTCAGAGCTGTGAATGACTATATCATCCAAATAGGCTGCGACATATTGTCAATGAAGTTTCAATATCTTGTTTATCATTCTCTAGAATGAAGCAGGGGCCCCATGTAAGCCAAAAGACAACCTTTTTTACTAGAATGGCCCCTTTAGTGTGTAGATTGCTGTCTTTTCCTTATCACTTTCAGTAAAAGTACCTGCCAGTAGCCTTTTCTCAGACATTGTAAGATATCTGGCAGTACTCAACTTATCAATAAGTTTGTCAAGCATAGGGTAAACATTAAATTTGGACAAACTATTTAATTTTCTAAAGGCCTTGCAAATTTGATTGGACCCTGCTGAACCGGTCTAATTTTGATCTGTCTATGGCCAGCTTTATTGAGCGATTATGCTCTTACTATTAACTTCCATCTAGCTTCAAAATTAACACTCTCAGACTTGACCAGTCGCTGTGGGTTATTTTCCTCTATATATCCCAACTCTAGCAATTTCTTTATTTCATCTGTGATTGCTTCCTGAAGAACTTTGGATATTCTATATGGCTTCATATTTACCCAGCCATCAGGAGCAGTTAGTCTGGGTATCTCAAAGAAAATGCCCCTATTCCTTATAAGGAACTCTTCTGCTTCATTTTCATGGGAGCTGATAACGTTTCTGCTATTTTTATTTCTGGTATCAAGGCGCCTGTATCATTTTGAGGAGTTGGCATGACAACCGGTTTCCCTGTCCTTTCCCTGACCCATGGTTTCATGAAATTAATGTGATAACTGTCATCTGGTTTCTTTTTACTAGTTTATGGACTTTATGATTTCCTTCTACATTCTCTAAGATCTCAAAGGTACCTTGCCATTTGGCCAGAAATTTACTTTCAACTGGGTAAAATTACAAACTTTTGGCACCTCTGTTATAAACCCTTCTCTGGGATTCCTGAGCGTGCTCTATGTTACCGAATAAGTGACATGATAGCTAAAATTCTGTCTTGCATCAAGAAAATATACTCAATAATGATTTTAAAAAGTGTGGTCTGTCCCTCCCATGTTTCTCAACAATTACTAGCATGCCCCTGGGATGCCTACTATAAAGTAACTCAAGAAGTGTGTAGCGATCCCCTCGCAGGACCTGCTGGTAATTTGGGGTCCTCTGCTCTCTCTAGCCCTAGACGAGGCCTCACTCTCACTGACACCACCAGGATACCTTGACTGGGAACTCACAGCTGACATACAAAGATGGCACACACTGCTCTTTAAAAGGATAAGCAGACTGTGTTATAGACTGTAGTAGTAGATTAATTATAAGAAAACAGATTTGTACATCAAAATCAATGTACATGAACACAACAAAACAAATACAATGCACCCACCAGAGGTAACTCTGGATCCAGACCCAGCTTGTACTGCAGTACTAAGAACATAAACAGTAGCTTTCTGAATGAGAGGTTATGCCTCAAGTGACCAAAAAGGATTATAAGAGCTGTAACTCGCTAAGTCACTTGAGGGCTGTCAGACAAACGGGCTAGGCTTAGGCCTGGGAGTTTAATTTAAAACAAGCAACGAAATTCTGCTCTCAGAAATGTAGTAACGCAAGCAGTATTTGGGGTAAGCTTCTACTGGCAATTTTGGCACGCAGTGATCGAAGGAGAACTGCCTATAGATGGCATCGAAATTCGATTGGACCCTGCTGAACCGGTCTAATTTTGATCCGTCTATGGCCAGCTTTATTGAGCGATTATGCTCTTACTATTAAATTGCATATGGCCTTGATATAGCTCAAGCATCTAAAGACTATGTTAGAATGTTATTTATTTATTGATTTTAGTTCTCCCCTCCATACAGTAATCTGACACAAACTGGTGTTTAAGTTTAACAACCTGAACCTAGGTCCCTCACATCTGCTCAAAGATTAAGATTTCCTTACTAACAGTACACAAACTGTGAGCATAGGAAATCGACTCTCCGCCACTTTGACTTTGAACACATGTGTACCACAGAGCTGTGTGCTCTGTCCCGCACATGATTGCATACCCATTCATGCCTTTAATACAGGGGTGTCTAAACTTTTTTCAAAGAGGGCCAGATTTGATGAAGTGAACATGCGTGAGGGCCGACCATTTTGCCTGACATTCTTTGAACCATTAGAAATTAAATGCAATTTAACTAATATACTGCCCAACAAGAATTCACTTGCCTTTGTGGCTGTGTGTGTTGAAGAGTCCAAGAATGAGCCTGGGCGTGTTATTTGGATATACCGTATTTATCAGCATATAACACCCACTTTCACTTTAAGAGGGAAGTTTCAGGAAAAAACTTAAATTCTAAATGAAGAACTCTGAAGCAAAATCTGTGACCATCTGCAGCCTCACCATTGCCATGAATGCAGCCTCACCAATGCCATAAATGCAGCCTCACCAATGCCATAAATGCAGCCTCACCATTGACATGAATGCAGCCTCTGAATGCAGCCTTACCATTGCCATGAATGCAGAATCACCATTGCCATGAATGCAGCCTCACCATTGCCATGAATGCAGCCTCACCATTGCTATGAATGCAGCCTCTGAATGCAGACTCACCATTGCCATGAATGCAGCCTCACCATTGCTATGAATGCAGCCTCTGAATGCAGCCTCACCATTGCCATGAATGCAGCCTCACCATTGCCATGAATGCAGCCTCTGAATGCAGCCTCACCATTGCCATAAATGCAGCCTCACCATTGCCATGAATGCAGCCCCACCATTGCCACGAATGCAGCCTCACCATTGACATGAGTGCAGCCTCTGAATGCAGCCTCACCATTGCCATGAATGCAGCCTCCGAATGCAGCCTCACCATTGCCATGAATGCAGCCTGATCGATGCCCATCTGCAGCCTCGGAGGGGACAGGGAGGTGGGAGGGACGAGCGCCAACAGATTACATACAGGAGAATCTCCTGTTTACTCGGCTGCCTCTTTTAATACAAAGTCTCGCCTCCTATGATAGACAGAACAGTCATCCAATGCCAGCCCAGGTGACGGGACTTCCTATTACAGAGGCCGCCGAGTAAACAGGAGATTCTCCCGTATGTAATCTGACTTCACTTGTCCCCCCCTCCCTGTCCCCTTTGAGGCAGCCAGAACTATAAATACGGTATATATCATTTGTGGCCCTCCGAATGAATACCCGAGCACCGCATGGTGCTCAGGGATTAGTTGGGGGCCACAAAAGATATATATATCCAAATTACCAGTGGGGCTGCATTAAACTGGAACTGTAATGTAAACTATCCCTTGTAATAGGAATAAGCATGACAGGTCCTCTTTACAGTGAGATATGGGGTCAATAGGACCCCACATCTCACCTCTAGGCTGGGAAGCCTGAAATAAAAAAAAAGATCTGGGCTTCCCAGCCTGGGCGGCGCCATTTTTTATAATGCAGAGGTCGGGCGTGACGTCATAACATTGCGCCCGGTCCCCGAAGGATCATAAAGACTACGGGGACCATGTTCTCCACTGGAAATCTCTATCGTCAGCATCCGGTGCCAGCGATTCCCTTCTCCAACTCACGCATGGCAGGGGTGAGTTGGTAGAAGCATCGGAGAGCGGCGCGGGGGGGGGGGGGGAGTCCCCTCTCACAAATTACAAAGGCAGTTCCCCATTCTGCCTCTGTAATAGGAGATTGCGGGTCGCACCTATGCGAGCCGCCGTACAGCTACGGCGATTTGCGCAGGCGAGCCGACCTGCCGCCGTATAACTGTGGTGGCTGGTCGGCAATCGGTTAAAGGAGCTTCAGGAATATCTGGCAAGTACTGGCTGTGTGGTACATGTGACAACAATCTCCCGTATTCTATGGGGTAGAGTGGCAAAACGGAAGCCCTTTCTTACAAAGAAAAACATCCAAGCCAGGCTAAATTTTGCAAAAACAAATCTGAAGTCTCCCAAAAGCATGTGGGAAAATGTGTCATTGTCTGATGAAACCAAGGTTGAACTTTTTGGCCATATTTCCAAAAGATATGTTTGGCGCAAAAACAAGACTACACATCACCTTCTAGATTGTAAGCTCTAACGAGCAGGGCCCTCTGATTCCTCCTGTATTGAATTGTATTGTAACTGTACTGTTTGCCCCATGTTGTAAAGCACTGCGCAAACTGTTGGTGCTATCTAAATCCTGTATAATAATAATTACCAAAAGAACACCATACCCACAGTGAATCATGGTGGTGGCAGCATCATGCTTTGGGGCTGTCTTTCTTCAGCTGGAACAGGGGCCTTAGTCAAGTTAGAGGGAATTATGAACAGTTCCAAATACCAGTCAATATTGGCACAACACCTTCAGGCTTCTGCTAGAAAGCTGAACATGAAGAGCAACTTCATTTTTCAGCATGACAACGACCCAAAGCATACATCCAAATCAACAAAGCAATGGCTTCACCAGAAGAAGATTAAAGTTTTGAAATAACCCAGGCAGAGCCCAGCCCTGAATCGGATTGAAAATCTGTGGGTTGATCTGAAGAGGGCTGTGCACAGGAGATGCCCTCGCAATTTGACAGATTTGGAGTGTTTTTGCAAAGAAGAGTGGGCAAATATTGCCAAGTCAAGATGTGCCATGCTGATATATTCATACCCAAAAAGACTGAGTTCCGTAATAAAACTAAAAGGTGCTTCAGCCAAGTATTAGTTTAAGGGTGTGCACACTTATGCAACCATATTATTTTATTTTTTTTTATTTTTACTTCCCTCCACCTAAAACATTTCAGTTTGTTGTTCAACTGAGTTGTACAGTTTATAGGTCGCATTAAAGGTGGAAAAAGTTCTGAAATGATTTATCTTTGTCTCATTGTTTTACATCACAGAAACCCGACATTTTAACAGGGGTGTCTAAACTTTTTATATCCACGGTGTATATATATATATATATATATATATATATATATATATATATATATATATATACACATATTTCTCAAGAGGAAGCCCGGAAGAACAGTATTCATATAAGGTTGTTAATTTCCAACTCCTCATTCAACCCAGTGGGTGACATGGAGTTCAGAGTAAAAATCCAGAAGGTTTCCTGCAAGCATAATCTGGAAAACCTTTTAACTTCTTTTACCTTCTGGAATGGTCATATGTATAGCTTCTATACTTAAAAGCTCCAGCCCCTGTGTGCTACCTCCATGTACCTATGAGAAATGCCGCAGGACACTGTGTCTATCGCATTCTTTTTCAACAAAACACCGGTGTTCTCCGAATCTCTCCCACATAGTACATACAGTTCTGCCCACATAGAGGAGCCCACAGGGGCACCTTACCACATAGACCACAAACTGGGTATTGCAGCTTATAAACTGTTTGTTTCTCAAACTCCCGGACATCTTATTTGGTAATTAATTTGCCATGTATCATGAACCGGCGGGCCTTACATCTACAGGACATACACCTGTAGGATCCTGTCAAGTTAAGAAACGTGGGCATATCTTTGACCCTATCTTGCTTGCTTTGGATACGACTTGGGTCAATGATGCTCTTAACACTGTTGGCCTTTCTTTTTTTATAACAATCAGGAGTGCTTTATTGGAGGAAAATATACAGTACAACATAACAGAATTACATATGTCTTGTGAAGTGGATACAGTATAATTACATTAACTTAGATACTTCACATGATGTTACCTCAGTGTCTACACAAGAGTATAAACAGTTGTTTAATCAAGAGAAAGTACAGTAGTATAACATAAGATTCAGGAATTAGGTCCCATAAGAGGAGAGGGGGAGGAGGATAGAGGGGGGTAATGGGGGGGAGTGGGGGTGAGGGAGGAGGAAGAGAGGGGGGAGGAAGGACCATATTCAGCTACATCCAGTTAATTAAAAGGAGGTCCATGGCAACCATACTTTATCAAATTTCCAAAGGCAACCACAACTAATATACATCAACTTATAAAGAGGTAAGGCAGCATTGATTTTGTTTTCCCAAGAGGATACAGCAGGAGGGGCAGCGGAAGTCCATTTATGTAAGATTTCTTTTTTGGCATAAAATAGAAGATAGGAAGTCAACAGCTTACTATGATGTGATCTTTGTTCATCTTCATGAATACCTAGCACTGTTGGCCTTTCTAAAGATCAACTGAGGCTTATCAGGAAGCACCCTATGAATAGCAGGGTGTTGTTAAAGAATTGGCCAATGTTTTTGAATAACCCTTTTTATGGCCCAGTGCTGATCATTAAATTAGGTAATGAACAATGTGTTTGTCTGTCTATCCACTTGTGTGTCCTGTTTGTTTTTGGTATAGAAGCTATACCTATGACCATTCCAGAAGGTGAAAGGTTTTCCAGATTATGCTTACGGAAACCTTCTGGATTTTTACTCTAAACTCCATGTCACCGGGGGGTTTGAAATTAACACCCTTAGATGAATACTGTTCTTCCGGAAAAGGTGAAAAAGGTGCTCTGGTCAGATGAGACCAAAATTTAACTTTTTGGCTTAAAATCAAAACGCTATGCGTGGCGTAAAACTAACACTGCACGTCACCCTAAACACACCATCCCCATCGTAAAACATGGTGGTGGCAGCATCATGTTGCAAGGATTCTTTTCTTCAACTGGGACAAGGAAGCTGGTCAGAGTTTATGGGAAGATGAACAGAGCCAAATACAGAGCAATCTTAGAAACCTGTTAGAATCTGCAAAAGACTTGAGACTTGGCGGAGGTTCCCTTTCCAGAAGGACAACAACCCTAAACACACAGCCAGAGCTACAATGGAATGTTTTTTTATGAAAGCACATCCATGTGTTAGAATGGCCCAGTCACAGTCCAGACCTAAATCCAATTGAGAATCTGTGGCAAGACTTGAAAATTGCTGTTCACAGACGCTCTCCATACAATCTAACAGAGCTTGAGCGATTTTGCAAAGAAGAATGGGCAAATGTCACTCTCTAGATGTGCAAAGCTGGGAGAGGAATACCCAAAAAGACTTGCAGCTGTAATTGCAGCGAAAGGTTGTTCTACAAAGTATTAACTCAGGGGCGCTGAATACAAATGCACGCCACACTTTTCACATATTTATTTGTAAAACATTTTGAAAACCATTTATCATTTTCCTTCCACTTCACAATTATGTGCCACTTTGTGTTGGTCTACCACATTAAATCCCAATTAAATACATTTACGTTTTTGGTTGTAACATGACAAAATGTGGAAAATTTCAAGGTGTATGAATACTTTTTCAAGGCACTGTATATATATATATATATATATATATATATATATATATATATATATATATATATATATATATATATCAGAGGTAAATAGAAAACACCGCGCTAACCAGTAAAATGAATGAAAGCTGCTGCATACAGTTTGACAAAAACAACAAAATAGGCATATGGAAAAATGCAGCGCATGTACAAATGAATATAGGTCTTTAAAATGGTGAAACAGTCAAGAAATAACTAATTGACCACAGGTGCCTTGAAACACAAACGTCCATAGATGGATGTAAATGTCCAACCGCACAGGAGGTATAAGTACTCCAAGGGGTGGTGATGGTCTGATGGTTGTCAGAAAACACCTGGCATCATACAGCGACTTCCCAACCGAGAAACCGGGTCCCAATGGGTCATTCAGAGAAAGTGCAAAAAAGCCTCTTACCAGATCCTGTGGATTCCCATGTCAGCGACAGGGAATCGCATGCGCAGTTTGTCACAAATGACGTGGAATGGGAGCTCAGGAATCGCCAATCTCTTGGATTGTGGTCTGTATGGATCTCGGCCGGCAACCGGATGGGTCCTCACAACGAACCGTCCTCACACCGAACCGTCCCAGCATGCATCAGAAGTTTCACAAACGGTCCCCCGAAAGGAGCAGTTGGAGGGACTGGATCTCATGCGGTAAATGTGGAAACAAAAAGAATGTGCCTCCACATGGTGCAGATAAAAAAGGGTGTTTTTATTGACAAAAACAACCATACACAAATAAAAGCGTGATCACGGTGGATAAAAACAAATGGGCAACACGGACGTGACATCATTTCCTACACAGACTGGTCATGTGGGCGTTCAGGGATAGAGGCCGACTCATACATAGCGGCCTATTGGTCAGCTTTATTTAACACCTTTTGTCTTCTTATTGAGGATTGGCTCCTCTGGCTGACAGGGCGGTACATTCTGCCGGACTGTCAGCAGAGGAGTGCTGTTTTCATTTAATCTTTAAATGCTTTATTTTTGTTAGAGAGATCATAGAGTGATATATTTTTCTGCTTGTAGACCTTTATACAGTCTCCTGAGCTTCACCTTAATGTCATTCATTTATTTATATAGAAATTGTGTATGATCTTTATGTCTAGACATTCAAGCAAGTCATGTGATTGTATTCACCCAATCCAATCTCCTGGTTTTTCAGCCCTTGTGATTGGTCCTTCTCTAAATAATTTTATTATATATATTTGGCAACTTGGAGTGAGTGGTCTATGCCCCTGTTGAAGACCCGTCGGTCGAGACGCGTCGGGTACATACACCACTCTCTTTGTTGCCCATTTGTTTTTATCCACCGTGATCACGCTTTTATTTGTGTATGGTCGTTTTTGTCAATAAAAACACCCTTTTTTATCTGCACCATGTGGAGGCACATTCTTTTTGTTTCCACATTTACCGCATGAGATCCAGTCCCTCCAACTGCTCCTTTCGGGGGACCGTTTGTGAAACTTCTGATGCATGCTGGGACGGTTCGGTGTGAGGACGGTTCGTTGTGAGGACCCATCCGGTTGCCGGCCGAGATCCATACAGACCACAATCCAAGAGATTGGCGATTCCTGAGCTCCCATTCCACGTCATTTGTGACAAACTGCGCATGCGATTCCCTGTCGCTGACATGGGAATCCACAGGATCTGGTAAGAGGCTTTTTTGCACTTTCTCTGAATGACCCATTGGGACCCGGTTTCTCGGTTGGGAAGTCGCTGTATGATGCCAGGTGTTTTCTGACAACCATCAGACCATCACCACCCCTTGGAGTACTTATACCTCCTGTGCGGTTGGACATTTACATCCATCTATGGACGTTTGTGTTTCAAGGCACCTGTGGTCAATTAGTTATTTCTTGACTGTTTCACCATTTTAAAGACCTATATTCATTTGTACATGCGCTGCATTTTTCCATATGCCTATACATATATATATATGTGTATGTATGTATATGTGTATACTGTATATGTATACTAATCCTTTATATATATATACATATATGTTCTCTGAATTCTTTTGTCATCCATTTTGCCTCCATCTGAGGAGGGAAGATGGTTTTACCGAGAGAGAGATAGAGATATGCAAGTAATTCATTATCACAAGAGGTTGTTCCTAATCATAAATTCTTTTTCCCCTTTCTCCCTCCTCCTGTTATACTTATGTTTATGTTTCTTTTTTTATGTAATCTTTATTTAAGGTTTTCAACATTTAGTATACACAGATCACAAAAGACACATAATAAGAACAAAAGAAAGCAAACGGGCCAAGTAGGTAACGGTTTCACGGTGCACATCATAGTTACTGAATAAGGGGATATTGAGGCAATTAGAGCAGCATAACCGTACTGCAACTGATGAACATTGTCAACAATATATCGCCCTAGATAACCCATCACTTCTCAAAGCCAATGGTGATTTGAGACCTTTAACGTGAACTAAAGACTAGGGAGATAAGAAAAAGGGGGGACAAGATAGCACTCCCTGATATAACCAGTCTGAAATGTGTATATGAATATAAATTCCAAGGGTGGATCAGTCTAAAACAATCATTAACATCTAGGGATCAGGAGCTACAGTAATCCCAATCCTGTCTGGTATGGGGGTTGCAATAGGCGGAGCCACCTGAGAGCCTGGAGTGGCCTTACAAGTGTAATTTATCCAAGTGGTCCATATACCATAGAACTTATCATGGCGATCCTTACACATCGCTATCCATTCCTCAGCAGCCATGATATTTTTCACTAGGTGAATCCAGTCGGCCTGAGCATGAATTTGAGGTCTATTCCAGTACACCGGAATAAACCGTCTAGCTGCATTGAGCAGATGAGGCAATACTGACTAGTGATAATGGCTGAGAGGAATGGCGGGGACATGCAGCAGTAGCTCCAACGGGAAGTCGGGAATCTCAATGTCCAGAATAGCCCTGATTTGGGATCGTATGTCTTGCCAATAGGGTTGTATCTTAGGGCATTCCCACAAAATGTGCAGGAACGTGCCCCTAAGGCCGCATTCCCTCCAACAAGCATCTGACACAGTTGAATAAATTCTAGTAAGCTTAGAGGGAACACTATACCACCTGATAAGTTATTTTAAAACTACTTTCCTGCATTTTCGTGTCCACAGAGCTTGTGTGGGTGAGGTGGTAGAGGTCATCTAACTGTGTCTCATTAAAGACATGCTGCAGGTCTCTCTCCCACTCCCTTATGTAGATAGGCTTTCCCCTGTTCTTCAGCGACTGCAGCATCTCATACAGCACAGAGATAGCATGTGGAATCACGGAGGTAGACATACAGAGCCTCTCAAAGGGGAAAGCAGTGGTAGGGGAGCAAATATTTTGGGGTTGGCTGCGAACAAAATGTTGGAGGTGTCTATAGCGCCAGTCATCCATAGGAAAGGAGCCATATTGTGTTCTCAGAGTAGCAAGGGGCAACAATCCCTGGTCCTGTATAAATCTGCCGCATCTCATCTCCCCATCAGCCGCCCAAGACTGAAAAAGGAGGGATGTTCCCCCAGAGTGAACCAGGGGAAGCCCCCCCAAGGGAGCAAGAGGGGAAATCGGAGGGACAAGCTGTCCCCGCTTATTTAATGCATCCCAGAGTATCAGGGCATGGGTGGCTGTGGGAGAGGTGAACTCAGACAGTCCTTGGCACTCCCAGCAAGACAGGGGCATCAGATAGGTTATGACCTGCTAAGAACTTTTCAAGCGGGACCCATAATTTAGTGGCCACATTAACGTACCAATCTAAGATCCGTCTAGGGCTATCGCTTCATAGTATTTGCGAATAACCAGTACACCCCTACCTCCCCCTCGTTTAGGGCGCTGCAATGTGTGAAGGGCTAAACGTAGACTTTTCCCATTCCAGATCTATTTCAGGAACAAACTGTTAAGGGTTGAGAAGAAAGACAGAGGCAATGAAATGGGCACCATTTTCAAATAAAAAAAGAATACAGGGCAGCACATTCATCTTTAGGACACTGACTCGGCCCATCCAAGAAAAGTTGATGCGGTCCCAGCTTTGTAAAGCTGCTTGAATGGTGGAAAGCAGCGGGGCATAATTACAAGCGTAACAATGGAACAATGGGCTGGGGGATAGACACTCAAATACTTTAAAGAGGTCTGGCACCAGGTAAAGGAGAATGAGGCTTACAGCTGTGTACACAGTCCCAAGGGCACACTCAAAGGCAGTATCTCTTAAGTTTATTTTTCAACATATCTCCATATGAAATACAGATGTGCAATTTAAGAGAATATGTGTATATATGTATACATAATATTGCACCAAAATAATATTTTTATTTTTATATTTTTTATATATATATATATATAGCCCGGTTTTGTTAGAATGGAGTATTAGTGAAAATAAGTGTCTACAGAGGTCAGTTTAGTGATCTAAGCATCATTTAATGGGAGTAGTATGCTCTCTGTCTCATGGTCGATCCCTTAATTAGCATAATTAAGCATATTCAAATTATTAACTTTTTTAACATATTAGTGTTCGCTGGGAGCAGATACATATTTATAAATTGTTTAATTGTCTTTATTACCACCTGTCAAGGAATTTATTATGATGTTTTATCTATTAAGTTGCTATAGTCCCACCGTTGTACCCAATGCTTATAAGTACTTTTTGCCTTCCCTACCCCTGTGTCCCTTTAAGATCTAAGACAGAGAATACGTCACTGTAAGTGCGTCTTTCTTCCCCTATAAATTGGCGAGTTACCAGCGAGTTAATGGGCGTGACCTGAGGAAGGAAGCCATGCCTTTGAAATGTGTTGTCATGACAACTGTGTGATGTCCTCACTCTTTTCCCCCTTATTATCCTGCTCGTGTGGGTTTGTGTGTCCTTGAAGAGCACCGCTGGATGGACTGGGCGCATGCGCATTGGGATCTGCACGTCAAATGTGGTAGTGGATAGCCTCAGATGTGCTGCCAGGATCCGGGCAGCTAGGTTAAACGTCCACGGCTTCCCCTGTCGGGATCTTGAGGCTAGCCCAGGATTACGAAGGGACGTACGGGTATGCCCGTTTGTGCACCCGTGCCATTCTTCCGATGTACATGCGTGCGGGGGTCGGGAAGTGGCTAAACCATGCTCAATTGGTACTAAGGTACCCAAAATGTGCTAATAAAATATCCCCCACACCATTACACCACCACCACCAGCCTGAACCATTGATACAAGGCAGGGTACTTTCATGTTGTTTAAGGCTATGGGTGAGGTCATCTCCCAGACATCTGCAGCCGTTGTCGGTGATCTGTCCTCTATACAGAAGCCACCGATGGAAACATCATGTGACTGGACGGTAGTGGCTTCAAAATATAGAACTTTGATTGTAGGATTATTACAATGATCTTATGCACTTTCTGATGATAGCGCAACACAATATTAGTTTTTTTTATGGTTTATATATAACATATGTGCAGGGCTGGCCCTGCCATGGGACCCAGTGGGTCCAATGTCCCAGGTGGCACTTTAACAGGGGTGGCAAATTGACACTCAAATTTTTTTTCAGTTTTGTGTGCAGGGACTCCTCTACCAGCACACATACATCAGGGGCGCCGGAGGTGCCCCCTCCTCATTGGTCGGCTGTGTGGGTTAGGGGCAGCCTGTGGATGAAAGGGGAATTTCAGGCGTGAGAAGCTCCGTGTCTCCCCCCATTCAGGCAGGCAGATGGTGCATCCCAGCAGTGAGCTGGGCTGTCCCTGGAGCTCGCGGCTGCCCACTCAGCCTCTTTACAGCCTGCTCATTCAGCTCACGGAATGGCCGGGAGCAGAGACTAGAAGTCAGCTGACTCGTGACGCCTGAAGTGGGAGGGGCTGGAGGAGACCCCATCTCCTGATCATGGCATAGGTGTCACTGCTGCTGCAGACACCACGGAACCAGACACACAGTACCACTACCTGTGATCCTATCCTCCCTGCACTGCTACTGACTCCCCCAGCACTGCCACTGACCCCCCCAGTACTGCCACTGACCCCCCCAGCACTGCCACTGACCCCCCAGCACTGCCACTAATCCCTATCCCTCTCATTGAAACCCATCCCTTCCCAGCACTGCCACTGATCCCCATTCCTCCCAACCACTGACAGTGATCCCCATGCCTCCCTGCCACTGATTCCTATCCCTCCCTACCACTGCCACTGATCCCCATCCCTCCCTACCACTGACACTGATCCCCATCCCTTCCCACCACTGCCACTGATCCCCATTCCTCCCTACCACTGACACTGATCCCCATCCCTCCCCAGTACTGCCACTGATCCCCATCCCTCCCAACCACTGCCACTGATCCCCATCCCTTCCCAGCACTTCCGCTGATCCCCATCCCTCCCTACCACTGCCAATGATCCCCATCCCTCCCTACCACTGATTCCCATCTCTCCCTAACGCTGCCACTGATCCCCATCCTTTCCTAGCATTGCCACTGATCCCCATCCCTCCCTGCCAAAAAAATGTGTATAAAGAAATATACATGTAAAAAATATAAAATACAAAAGAGCCACCCAAACCAAATGAGTGGATGTCAGTGCATAAAAAACTACTAGACACGCCTTGGTGCATGGATCTACACCCTGTAGTGCATTGATATCCCAGTTATAGGATAAAATAATATTATAATATCTTTTAGATAAGCATGAAATAACAAATGAAAAAATAATTCAAATAATATCAGTACATTAAAGGGGTTATAAACACTCAGGGTTTTTCACCTTAATGCATTCTATGCATTAAGGTAAAAAAAAAACCTCCTGTGATGCATCATGCAGCTGTCCCCCAGAGCCCCCCTTTTACTTACCTGAACCCGGTCTTTCCAGCGACAGGGATGAGCACACCAGCTCCGGCTGGTGTCTCGGGTCCTGATTAGATAGATTGATAGCAGCACAGTCATTGGCTCCCGCTGCTATCAATCCAATGACGCAGGAGCTGGGGGTCAGGGCCGAGTCCTGCTGTCTGTGTCAATAGACGCAGCAGCAGGACATGGGAGCACGCCCATACGAGTGCCCCGAGGGAGAGTGTCTCTCCAACAGGGCACTCGAGAAGAGGAGGAGCTAGGAGCGCCGCTGTGGGACCCCAGAAGAGGAGGAATAGGGCCACTCTGCAAAACCAACTGCACGGAGGAGGTAAATATGACATGTTTTTTTATTTTAAATATCCTTTAAAGCATTCCAAAAGCCATTCTGTGTGAAAATATACCAAGTAACTGTCTCAATGTAGATACAAAGTTTGCATTTAGCCAAACACAGTTCACAGAAACTTCAAAGGATACGTTTACCTTTAGGATATACGTTTAGGGTGGAACATGTAACATGTTCCCACTGCTGCAGCTGCCCGCTGCCCTCTCTCCCTGTGAGAGCAGTATGGGGAGAAGTTCCCTGTGTTAAGGATGTGGGAATCAGGTCCCTGCCCATAACACTAACTCCTGAAAAAGGACTGGCCAATCTGACACAGCCATGTCGCTTGCGTAATAATGCCACTCTCAGCTGCACCGACACAAAGATATTTCACAATCTAGGGGCCAACAGCCTGAGTGCGATTGTCACTGCGCTACATTAGTTAACAATTAACGATTTAGCTGCCACCACCACCTTGGACCGAGTAAGAGAAACTGGTAATTTTAGCAATACCAATTATGACTTTAGAATAATCATCTGTAACACACACTGTCACCACAGACAGGTGTGTTCATAGGATTTATCCCATACAGGGACAGATTATTTTTTAGCTTGGAATAAGAGCTTATGGACAAGGTTAACACCTTTCAAAACAAGGTTTTAATAATGAAAAGGTGAAATTCGTGCAAATACCATATTTACAGAAAAAAAAAGGTACTTCAAAGAAATAAAGATCTAACACAGCATTAGAGAAAAAAAACAGAGTTGAGAAGGACGTATACTTGTAGGGTCCTGGGTGTTATCAGAGTTCAGTCGATGAGCCAGGTATTACTGATTCTCAAACTTGACAGATGTTCCTGATTTGATGGTAGATTAGAACTGCTAAACTGTCCTGGCATTCCTTTTTTATTTGGGATCAAAGGGGTGTTGACAGAGGTCCTCTGACCAATTAAGGGTCTGAGGGGTGGTTGCTGGGAGGTTACCATATTCATGACCATGTCCCAGGAACACTTTGTGATACATATTCATATCTCTGAAAATCTACTGTTTACAGACTGCTAACGTCCATATTATAGTCGAGCGTGAAATTCGCTTCAAAACAAATATAAGTATGGTAGGTTTCCAATGTCTATTTTACCTAGTAGGAATAAGGGGTGCCAGTGATTCCACATATGGTCTAACATAGGGATGTTTGGACTTGAAAGGTTACAAATTATCAGAGGAAAGTAAATATGTCCATATTATGGCTATGCTATTATTATTTCAGGAGTTATGAAATATACTGGAATGATGGATTCTACCGAGAGACAGATATGACAGACAGATATGTGTATTGTACAGATTCCAGCTACGGTATTTACGACCCAAGTCTGTTGACTTTTCTAGTCACTTAAGCGCTAAGTCAGACACTTTTACGGGCCCTGAGAAGGGTACTGGTAAATTGATAAGAGGTGTCTGGCATGAAGAGGCTGTGGATTGTACGAGCTGAAGGAGAAGGTGGGGTGTGGAGGGAGGGGGGAGGTGCAGCTGCGTCTTCTTTTAACAAGATGGCATTGAGGACTTGTGGCCTGAACAAAATGGCTGCTACACACACAGCTATGTTTTAGCCCAGTACGCATAACGATTACACCCTATACTAGCTGTCACTTTTTGAAAGCAGTGCCACGCGGCCGCATCATACATGCACACAGATCTGTAAATGAATGAACTACAAGTACTGACATGCATTGCGGATGTCAGCTTGTAGTTCTCCTTGAAATACTATGGCAATGTTGAGCGCTGTAGTAGTTCATTGAGTCTTCCTGTCAGTGTGAAACTACTTACCCGTAAGATGTATGGGCAGGCAGCTTACACTCTAATGCCCCGTACACATGATCGGACATTCCGACAACAAAATCCATGGATTTTTTCCGATGGATGTTGGCTCAAACTTGTCTTGCATACACACGGTCGCACAAAGTTGTCCGAAAATCCGATCGTTCTGAACGCGGTGACGTAAAACACGTACGTTGGGACTATAAACAGGGCAATAGCCAATTGCTTTCGTCTCTTAATTTATTCTGAGCACGCGTGGCACTTTGTCCGTCGGATTTGTCTACACACAATCGGAATTTAAAGGATCGGATTTTGTTGTCTAAAAATTTTATAGCATATTCTCAAACTTTGTGTGTCGGAAAATCCGATGGAAAAAGTCAGATGGAGCCCACACACGGTTGGATTTTGCGACAACACGCTCCGATCGCACATTTTCCGTCGGAAAATCCGACCGTGTGTACGGGGCAATAGTCTGCTGGAGTTCTGCATGGCACCAGTGATCTGCTGATCAATGTATTCCAGACTCCAAAAAAAATTAAATGCACATTTATTTAATTTTTTTAAGTGAACTTATCCTTTAATCCCTTATTTATAAGATTCAATCCATCTTCATATGTTTGTATGCAAAGCTGTGACTTGATCCGAACAGTGCAGCTCTTCACCAACTTAAGGATTTCCACTCACCAACTTATGTTGCCCAAAATACTGTATGTTAATTTGGACTCAAACAGCATGAAATCCCAAATGGATGGATGAGCTAGACCAAGCTTTGCAGGATATCTTCCTCCAAGCCTCAGAATCACACAGGGTGTGTACCTTCTGATTTTCTTCTACGTGTCTCACCAATTCAGCGCTTCTTCCCTCAAAAAACAGATAAATGCCACAATAGAGTGATACTGTAAAAAGCCTTCTAAATTTTATTAAACGATTGCACTCACATGAAAAACAATACTCCAGCATGAAGCAGCACTATAAAAATTTCTCTATCTCTCCCCAGCAGATGTCAGTGTGTCAAATCGAATAGTCGCCGCTCTCAAATCACGATTGCTGCTGGCCCACCCACGTAGCAAAACCAAACTAGGGACAGGCGAACGGTTTGGCCCGAGCATATGTTCGGGCCGAACTTTTGTTATTCGGTCAGCCGAACAAACAATTTGTTCGCCCCCCCAAACTGACCACAATGCATTGCAGCGCTGAACAGTGCATTGCAAGCCCTGATTGGCTGAAGCAGTGAAAGCTTCAGCCAATCAGGGCACAGAGCACTGTCAGAGTCATGATTGGACGCTGTCATCATGACTTTATCCAATCATGGCTCATTCCCACCCCACATAATAAAAGTATTCTTTCCATGGCAGCCATTTTCAGTGTGGTTTCGGCGTGGAGAGAGATAGAACAGGGCTCTGTTCAGTGCAATTAACTAGTTAGTGTGCTGTACTATGCTATTTTGCTTCAATTGTCAGTGTAGAATATTAGTTTAGTGTAAGTCTAGGGATAGTGTGAGTGTAGTGAGGAGGACCATGATTCAGCTTTGCATAGTGTGCAGCTAGAGTAGGGACAGCTCAGATAGTTTAACTGTAGTGTAGTGAGACCATGTCTTTCGTAAATACATTAGTGTAGAGTAGGGACAGCTCATATAGTTTCAGTGTAGTGTAGTGAGACTGTGTCAGTAATCTTTACATTGGTGTATAGCTAGAGTAAGGACAGTTCAGATAGCGTCAGTGTAGTGACGGTTGAACATCGTCTATTTGATTGTGTTACTGCCAGTTTAACACCATTTACTTCTGTGTGCGTTACTGCCAGTTTAATGCCATATAGTTCTGTGTGCGTTACTGCCAGTTTAACACCATTTACTTCTGTGTACATTACTGCCAGTTTAACGCCACATCGTTTTGTGTGCATTACTGCCAGTTTAACGCCATATAGTTCTGTGTGAGTTACTGCCAGTTTAACGCCATTTACTTCTGTGTACGTTACTGCCAGTTTAACGCCATATCGTTTTGTGTGCATTACTGTCAGTTTAATGCCATATAGTTTTGTGCGTTACTGCCAGTTTAGCGCCATATAGTTTTGCGTGCGTTACTGCCAGTTTAACGCCATATAGTTTTGCGTGCGTTACTGCCAGTTTAACGCCATGTAGTTTTGCGTGCCTTACTGGCAGTTTACCTCCATATAGTTCTGTTTGCGTTACTGCCAGTAGCAACTGCCAGTTTATGAGAGTCAGCTGTGAGTGTTGAGACTTCCGCGTATGGTATGCTGGTAGTTCGGTGAGATAACAGCCACTAGAGGGCTCTGGTTCAGGGTCCCCCCCCTTGTTTCTTCCATCTGTCCCGGAGCAAGCTCTCACTATTCACAGAACGGTCCTTCTCTGAATGGTTATCCCGGACAGCAGTACCGCTACGGTTGCCTGAACCAGAGCCCTCTAGTGGCCGTTATCTCACGGAACCACCAGCATACCATACCTGGAAGTCTCAACACTCACAGCTGACTCTCATAGTCGGAAGCAAGACGTGCACTTGGATGCAAGTTTGTCCCATGGTCACAACACACTGTACCCGGATGTCTTAGCATGCACAGCTGACCCTCACTGTCGGAAGCAAAGCGTGCACTTGGATGCGAGTCTGTCCCATGGGTACACATGCTGGACGTACGGAGGGAACCGATCGGTTATAACGCTAAGCTGCAGGAGGGGTATGAATATCTCATGGACTATAACTTGCTCCCTGTTGCATTTTCACACATCTTACCCCTCACGCTTAGACCCCCTGGCTCAACTATGCTGCCTAGCGTGGATGCACTGCAGTAGTGCTCATTTGTGTATCCCGGGAGCCAGATATTAACATGGGACTCTACACTTTCCATTTCTGACATCCTGGGGACCTGAGAGACTATACCTACATTTAAATACAAGTGTACGGAACACAGGTGAACGCTGGGGTAATGGTCTCTGCACTTCAACTATTATTTACAACAAGTTTTACTGCTTATATTTTCTATCTGAACTGATCATTATGTCCATATGCACCTGTTGAAGTTCTGGCCAGGGCATACCTACACCATTGCTTCAGTAAAAGCTTCAGTTAGTATACATCAACTTGGTGTATACTGCTGGATACGGCTACACACTGAAAACCATACTGGCAGATCTATCGGGCACTTCTGTTCCGACTTTATAACTGCATTTATAGGACTTGGACTGTGCTTGAGTCCTCTGGATAACCAGTAACTTGACTTAGCACGTTTCATGATACAAAGTGAGGATATATGTGTATGCAAGCCCAGGCACGGGCACATTCACCATAAGGAATTATCCAATAATATCCCTCCACCTATCTGTGCAACCTCCAGTGGACATCATCACATGTAGCCCAGTCTTGACTCAATCATATCCATTAGCATCTCCTGCTCAGGGACTTGGAGGGTGGGTTGACCCTACAGTGTCTATTTTTAAATCAATGTTGGTTACTTTTATATTTATATTTTCTATAGTCACTTGACATTGTGGAGGAACGGGCCCCACCTGTGTGGATTAGTTCCACATACGTGTAATCCTTTATCCTTGTTTTTACGCAATTTTTTCAATAAAGTTTGTTGTATAATTTTGATCTCACTACGTGGCAGCTTCTCCCTTTGTTGGCTTTCTTGGACCCACACTAGGTCCCCCTTTTCCTTTTTAGTCCCAATACTTTTTTTTACTTGGGAGGGAGCCCGTCTCATTGACGAACCATATAGATCTAACCCAATGTTACACTCTACATGAGCTGACTCGTATGAGGGGTGGTTTTTAGCACTATTTTTGTTCTCAAACTCAAATAACCTGAGGGCCACAGGACAAATTTTCACATCCAATGGAGGCCACATGCAAACTGTCCTTTCCCCCAGCATTGGTGTCAGCGGACGCACTGTTAACCCCCAGCATTGGTGTCAGCGGACGCAATATTAACCCCAGCACTGGTGTCAGCGGATGCTCTATTAACCCCCAGCATTGGTGTCAGCGGACGCACTATTAACCCCTAGCACTGGTGTCAGCAGACGCAGTATTAACCCCCAGCACTGGTGTCAGCGGACACAATATTAACCTCCAACATTGGTGTCAGCGAACGCACTATTACCCCCAGCATTGGTGTCAGCGGACGCACTATTAACACCCAGCATTACCTCCTACACTCTAAATACCCCCCCACAGTCGACTTCACACAAATACCCCCCCACACTCCACTTCACAAATATCCCCCCTTACACTTCACAAATACCACCCCACCCCCCACACACACTCCACAAATATCCCCTCTTCACAAATTTCAACCCCAGTCACGCAACTAAGGACTTTGCTCAGCCTCAGTGTGATGGCTTACTTACCTCTCCTCTTGGCAGTCAGCTGGTGGCCTGATCTTCTGCCTCTCCTCCTGTCAGGTCCTGGCTTCATCACAGGCCTAGCAGCAGGGCACTCTGAGAATGCCATAATTTTCTGCCCTGAGGTGGCAGCAGGACCCTGGATCCGGGGCCGGTGTTCTGTCGAGAAGTCTCCACTTCCAAAAAAGTGCCCGGGGCGAACTGCTCATGCGCCGTATGTAATAGCACAACAGCTGATTTTACGATCAGCTGTTGTGTTGGCGAGACGGCGCCTGTGCACAATAGCGGACTGAAGACATTTTTCAGTCAGATTGTGCCTCGAGCTGCCGAGGAGTGTTCATGTAGGTGAGGGGCAGAATTTAACATGAAGGGCGTAGATGTGTTCAATGATGGCCAGTGCTGCAAAGATGGGTGCGGAATTTTTAACGATGCCCAAACAAATCTGCTAAACAAATCTTTATCTGCTATGCTTCCTGGAGGCCCTTTTTAGCTAGCTTGATGTTTAAAATTCTGGCCCCATCTTTGCAGCAGTGGCCATCAATGAAAACATCCACCCCTTTCATGTTAGATCAGCACCGGCCATCAATGAAAACATCCACCCCCTTCATGGTAAACTCTGCCCCTCACCTACATGAACGTGCCTCGGCACAATCTGATGGAAAAATGTCTTCAGTCGGCTATTGTGCGCAGGTGCCATCTTGCCGACACAACAGCTTATCATAAAATCAGCTGTTGTGGTATTACGTACGACGCATGCGCAGTTTGTCCCAGGCACTATTTGATAGAACTAGGTGGGCGGGGTGATGGGTGGATCCTCCCTCTGATCTGCTCTCCTGTGTTGTGCGCGCTGGGCTGCAGCAGCATGCGGGGGAGAGGAGACGGAGAGAGAAAGCTCCCAGCCGCTGTCACCCGCCGTTGATCGGCCCTGCCTGCGGGCCATTTGTAACCGTTCTGCGGGCCGTAAATGGCACTTTGAGACCCCCTGGTTTAGAGGGTGTCAAGCCTGTGTGGCGGGCAACCAGGTGAGGAGAACAAAGACCAGTGTGTCTTGCCTACAGTCAAGCATGGTGGTGGGAGTATCATGGTCTGGGGCTGCATGATTGCTTCAGGCACTGGGGAACTACAGTTTATTGAGGAAACCATGAATGCCAACATGAACTGCGACATAAGTAGAAGTAGAGCATGATCCCCTCCCTTCGGAGACTGGGTCGCAAAGCAGTATTCCAACATGATAACAACCCTAAACACACCTCCAAGATGACCACTGCCTTGCTGAAAAAGCTGGAGGTAAAGGTGATGGACTGGCCAAGCATGTCTCCAGACCTAAACCCTATTGAGCATCTGTGGGGCATCGTCAAATGGAAGGTGTAAGAGCGCAAGATCTCTAACATCCGCCAGCTCCGTGATGTCATCATGGAGGAGTGGAAGAGGACTCCAGTGACAACCTGTGAAGCTCTTATGAGCTCTATGCCCAAGAGGGTTAAGGCAGTGCTGGAAAATAATGGTGTCCACACAAAATAATGACACTTTGGGCCCAATTTGGACATTTTCACTTAGGGGTGTACTCACTTTTGTTGCCAGCGGTTTAGACATTAATAGCTGTGTGTTGAGTTATTTTGAGGGGACAGGAAATTTACACTGTTATACAAGCTGTGCACTCACTATAGACACATATATATGTAGAGGTACCCCCGTAGGGGCTGCTGAGTGTTGTGGCCCACCTGTCACCCTACCCAGCCTGGCGTTCACCTCTCAGACACTCCAAGACAAAAAACAGTCCATGTGCTTGCTGGGACAAACTATATACACACTGGTATATACACTCAATTTCTCCTCCTGCACATTGCTTCCTCTCTAATGTTCACTCTTCTCTCCTCCTGCACATCACTTCCTCTCTAATCTCCAGGCACAGCTAGCACAAAGTGGTTAGGCCTGACACTGGCTCAGCCGGGCCTTAGCAATTGCCTTTTGCAGGCAGGGACCGTGGGCCCCTTTAGTGTAGCAATAGAAAGTTCCTGGTGATAGCTGCCCTAACTTCGGTTACTAAGCCCAGTAACCCATCTTCAGGCCCTGCCAGCCCTCCTGGCTGCAGCTGCCCTTCTCCAATGCCCATGACATCACAGTCCACACCGCTGGTTCTGCACCCATCCCAGACTGCATACTCCCAGTCTTCTCAGGCGTGCCTCCCCAGTCCTCCGGACTCAGCATGTCACTCACCAGTCCTCCCCTGGCTGCAACCAGTTGTTCCTTTCCCTGTAAACTTAAAATTACTAAAATTTGTGAATATCTACAAAAATTCAGAACACATCAATCAGTTGTGAACAAAGAGAAAAAACTTAAGACCCACTTGGAATCTTTCAATAAAGAAATCCTCATCAAAAAAAGACAAAAATTCCAAAGAGACAAAAAAGCATTTGAAGCCTGAAAGGCATACAAATGGAATCAAAATAGAAATATAATGAGAAATACCAACACAACATCTAACTCCCGCCCTACTAAATCCTCATCCCACAACCCCCCTCCCACCTCTTCTAAACTGAAACCCACACTTGGCACTAAACGACAATTTCAAGGCGATAAAACACAAGAACACAAATCTAAAAAACAAATCTCAGAAAGGACACCGACATCCCTACACACTAGCTCTGCACCTTCTGATAAATCCTCTAACCTGCCCACATTCCACCATGCACCACAGCAACACATACCCTCCACAAATCAGGACACCACAAACGCACAAGAGTTAGGCCGTAATGACTCATCTTTTTTAGATCAAGTACTGGCGGGTGTCAAACCACCTCTACCCAATCTCAACACCTATACACAAATGACACTGTAGAGGATCACCCAGAGACACTGACACACATGGATTCTGACCTCAGCATTATCAATTTATCCTCACACTCTTTATCGATAGATGAAATATCAGTTTTAAAGAAAGGCCTTAATTTCTGTCCTAACTATAATTTAGATAAATTCGAGCTTTATAAAGATCTCCAGCTATTCGTCAGTAAAGTAATTATAAAAAAACTCTATCAAAAACAGGATACCACAACAAATTACACTCCCCAAGAGAACCAAGCTCTGGACCAACTGATCGCTCTTCTAGAGGAAAGCGATACAACTGACCTAATTGACCAAATAGACCTTCCTCGAATTTTAGAATCAATAGAAAAATTGGATGTGGATGATCGGACCCATCCAACAATGTCAAAACTAAAGAAAAAAATCTGACCTATGTCCGCCACCCAGCACGTGTCCAAATGCAGCAGCTTTTTTGAAACTCGTAAACAATGATCTAGATAACCTTAAAATACAAATGAAAGGACCCTCTAACCTAAGTCCAGAAGAATCAGATGCATTAACCTCCCTAGCTAATAATGACAAAATCACCATAAAACCATCAGACAAGGGAGGAAACATAGTTGTCTTAAACAATGACCACTATATCAATATTTGTAAAAAAACAATGTGGACTGGTACCTCCGCATGGCGGCCTCCATTGTTGAAAAATGCAATAAAGAATTTTACATGTTAGTAGACTCAGCATTTTTGAACAACACAATCAACAAATCCACCTGAACGTTCATAAGAAACAATTTCCCTAGGTTTCCGACATTTTATACACTTCCAAAAGTACACAAGAGCCTGACAGATCCACCAGGCAGGCCAATTATTTCAGGCATTGGCTCAATCAGCGACAATGCAAGCAAAGTAGTCGACAAATACTTAAGACCATTTGTAGTTTCACTAACATCATATGTAAGGGATACAAGCCACCTCCTACAAATCATGGATCATTTGCATGTACCAGACCAAGCTCTTCTATTCACAATTGACCTAGAAACGCTCTACAGCTAGATTCCACATGAACGTGGACTAGCAGAAATCAAACATATACTTCAACAGAACCCACAGTTAGATCCAACATACAATGAATTCATCGTTGCACTGCTCGAGTACATCCTCACCCACAATGTTTTCACCTTCAATGGCTCCCACTACCTCCAGGTGCAGGGGGTTGCGATGGGGACATGCTGTGCCCCATTGTATGCCAACCTGTACCTGGGGGAGTGGGAGAAAACCTTCCTCTCTGATGATGGCCTTACTCAATATACCAACCACATTGTGGGTTGGTATCGCTACATAGACAACATTTTGGTCATCTGGGATGGCCCTTTGGATGTGCTCGAGCAGTGCTTATTAAGAATGAATAAAAATGATTTCAATTTGACATTTACAATGTCTTCCGATAAAAATCGGATAACATTCCTGGACATAGAAATTTACAAAGAGGAACAAGGTAAATTGTCTAGCAAGTTATTTAGAAAAAACACTGCAGGAAACACCATACTGTACGCTACAAGTTTTTACCCTCAACCCCTTATTGATTCTATACCGTATTCACAATGCCTTCTAATTAAACGGAATTGTACAGACAACGACACATTCTTAAAAGAAGCAGCTAACCTACGAGATAGACTGCTAGCACAAGGATATACACGCACATCTTTGAAAAAATCTTTCAAAAAAGTAATGAATAAACCTAGAAATACGCTCTTCCAGACTCCTAGACATAAAGACACCAATTCACTCCGCATTATAACAACATATAACCAACAACACAAATCAAATCAGAAGAATAGTTGAAAAATATTGGCATCTGCTGACCCTCGACCCATCTCTAGGCCATCTAGTGCCAAATAAACCCCAGTTCACATTTAGGAGAGCTACATCTATTGGTGACAAAATAGTGAACAGCGAATTCTAAAATGAGTCAACAAAGGTACACTGCAAATACAAAGGAACATTTGCATGTGGCTCTTGTCGCTATTGTGCATATATGCTTACACAAAAGAACCCCATTCTCCCGAATGGAAGAAAATTCTATCCGAGACATTTCGCTAACTGCAGAACCACTGGAGTAGTCTATCTGCTCCAGTGCAACTGCGGTTGCTTTTATATAGGGAAAACAAAACTAGAATTTTGGAAAAGAGCTTACAGACACATTGTGTTCATGCAAACATCCGATCCTGACCTCCCCCTGGGTCGCCATGTCTCCCTAGTACATGGGGGCAAATTCCCCAGAATTAAGTTTTTCAAGTTTCTGGATCGGGTGCACCCGAGCCCCAGGGGGGGCGACTGGAACAAAACCTTGCTCCAGAGAGAACTCAAATGGATTTATTTATTAAAGGCCACTTCAATGAGGCTACATGTTTTAAACCATTCCTCGAAGGTTTTAACTCCGGTGGAATGGAGAAATAAAATACTGACTTAATGTATTATAAGATCCCCTATATCTAGCAGTAATGTAAAAGAAGCAATAAGTGGTCTTTATTTGCATTTATCTCCTACTTGTAATCACATTGAAACATCATGCAACAATATATATCTGTCATTTATGCTGTAAACTCTTGAGATGTCTGATCTAATACACATGTGACCTCTGTAATATTAAGCTGCTCCAAACTTACTAGGGACAGATTAAACCCCTATATAATATTTATGACCATTGTTGGTGTAAGATTTTTATTACACTCGACAAAAAATCATGTTTCATTCATCCCCCTTTGGGGCTCGAGTGCACCCGACCTGGGGTTGTTACTTCTCTTCACTCCCCCATCCCAGATAATTATTCTTTAATATATATCTGAGTGACCTTAAACTTATAAAGGTCAAACGTGGGGACATATGTGTATTTATTCAGGCAAATTGACAGTAATGCTGTGGCAACATTTCCAGCTTGCCAAATTCTCCATGAATGTCTATCAAATTGTGTTGCTATAGTTAACAAACATAAACACTGAATTATTTGTTCTTTATTGATATCCACTATACAAAATGTTAATTAAGAACTGTTACTTGCTCTGTACCTATTCAAATCACTAAGTTTATATTTGTCAAACATCAATATTAGTATGGCTTTCGATATGACTTGATGTAACTAACAGATGTAATTGCAGCTGCCAAATGTAGAATACCATAGATTACGCCGACAAACAATACTGTAATACATCTGTAACAAGCTTCTGTGATGTATGTTATCTCACAGTCCCTGAGAAAATATCTAATGAACCAGTTCTTTGCCCAGTTTAAACCAACCAAACATATGTGAGTATATAATGACCTTTAATCATGTGCTATGTCAACATCCCCGCTGTTCGTTGCTTACTCTACAATATACAACTTATATCGTTAACATCGCTGTTTATTTAATGCTGTAGTTTTCACTTGTAAACATTTGTAAAGCAGTAACACACCCCCCTCATGTTCGCCTCCCCCTGGCCCGTCTCGGGTGCGCCTGACTTTAGCGGTTACCTGGCATGGAAAGCCTCCCAGAGCTCCCATCTGGGCGGCGTCACAGGAGGTTATTAGGGCGACACAACATCCACGCCCACAACCTCCATATTGCCACTCCTGTGGACATGCGCAGTCCGCCGATGAGGCATTCCGTGCCGGTGGGATGGGTGTGCGTGACGCCGCCCCAACGTAGCTGCGCTCGCGCATGCGCGGTAGGGGCGGCGCCGCGCATCCCCGTCTCAGGGAGCAACACTGAGGCTCTCCAGCTGATGAGTTCCACCATTCAGCTGGGCGCGGTAATTTCACCAGCTGATTGGAACTCATCCTATATACAGGCCAGTTCCACTCATTCCCAGCTCAGGCAACGTACCTGCCGGATGCTGGGATGTGTGGCTGGCTAACTACAAATATCTCCTAACTTAAGGTACTAATCTATCTCCCTATTTTTTTTGAAACCTTGGACCCATTTATCCTTTAAATCCATTATTACTTGTGTAAGTTATGTTTTTGTTTCCTGTCATACCTTTGTTGCCTTTTAAGTCCAAACAATGCCTATGTCTGCAGGTGTGATATAGCCACATCTTATGCCGCGTACACACGGTCGGACTTTTCGTCTACAAAAGTCCGACAGCCTGTCCGACAGACTTTCGACGGACTTGCGGCGGACTTTCGACGGACTTGCGGCGGACTTTCTAACGAACAGACTTGCCTACACACGATCACACAAAAGTCTGTCGAATTCTTACGTGATGACGTACACCGGACTAAAATAAGGAAGTTCATAGCCAGTAGCCAATAGCTGCCCTAGCGTGGGTTTTTGTCCGTCGGACTAGCATACAGACGAGCGGATTTTTCGACCGTACTCGAGTCCGTCGGAAAGATTTGAAGCATGTTTCAAATCTAAAGTACGTCGGATTTGAGGCAAAAAAAGTCAGTTGAAAGTCCGGAGAAGCCCACACACGATCGGATTACCAGCCAGCTTTAGTCCGTCAGCGTCCGTTGGACTTTTGTAGACGAAAAGTCCGACCGTGTGTACGCGGCTTTACTAGTATAATATCAGAGTCATCCTGACAGGATGCTCAGGACTCTCCATTTATACTCCTTACTATTTACAGAATATTATACGTTCTTGTTTTTTAAGTTCAACACATGACAGTATTATATCGGCACCTCCATGATGTTAAAATGATTTATATTAATTAACATCATGGGAGTTTGCATTATCTGATATACATGACTTCTAAAGAACTTTTTTATGGATACCCATTTATAATGAGATAATAAAATTGTCCACCATAGTCTCATCATCTTACTCATTCTTATTAATATTATCAACACCTAATAGGAGTTTTATTTTTACAAATGATTTCTATTTCATCTATAGGATTGTTTCCTCTTTGCTCCAGTATACCGCTTTGGCCGGCACGCATCCGGGAGGGGCGGGGTAGGTGAAATGTTATAAACCCCTTTGTGGGGAACCACTGTACAATGATAGAGTACCCAGAGAACAGCATCTCGGATATGTAAATTATATCCAACTGTCATTCTACTCCAAAGCATTTCTTGCCTCTCCTTATGGTTTTTATTATTTGCTCCAAAGAAAGCAACGTTAACACAACAGGTAGGTGATCAATGGATCATTTAACCTACACATGGATACTTGCGTAGAGATTTATATGTTAACTTATCTATTACGTTTTTCAATTTAGATGAATTCCTCTTTCCAATTAAGCCCCTGAAGAAGGACTGAAATATAATGTACCCCGAAACGCGTTGGGCTTGAAAAGAGTCCCATCTTATAAGTGTCACCACCCAGTAGAACACAACCAAAAAATTCTTCTGAACTGTGTTTACTAACAATATGTTTTCGTTATTTACAATGTTTATAATGTTTTTAATTCATGAGAATCTTTAAATAAAAATACTGTTTTACTCTTTATATGAGTTTGTACTCTTCCACTTTATACAATTGCTGTGCAAGTGCCGGGAAAATCCACTTAGGGGAACCCCTTTTTTTCTTTAATTTCCCTGTAAACTTGGCCAACAATGCTCTCTCCTGCTGTCCTCTCTTGCTCCTTCTGTGCCTCCTGTCCAGAACACCTTCACGATTTATTGAAAGGGTTCCGTCCGCACCCGAGCCCAGGCCCAAGGTCACCCCCCCAGACTGGGGGGCTCCCTCAAAGGCCCTGACAGCCTGGCATTCCATTCCATCTCCAAGCTCTGAACAACTTCAACTCCTCCCCAGCTGGGCTGACCCTAGGTATTTAAGAAGGCCTGCCCCCTGCCAATCCAAGTTGCGGATTGGTCAGGGCTCCTCAGAATAACCCAGGCAGCTCCACCTCTCCTCTCCTCCTCTCTCTCCAGAACCTTCTGGAAAGAAGAGGGAGGTCCAGATGATGCCTGTGAGTCACCAGCTGCTACCCTGTGCCACTCCCAGCCTAGAAGAAATCAAAACAAACAGGCCTGGGTTAATATACCTAACCTACAAAAAATCATACTCTAGCACCTATCTACCTAGAGGGTGCTTCATATATATATTACACAGGCAGGCAGACACTTATAAATGTAAACAAACATTTAATAATGTATTAAAATGTGGACGTGTCAGTTGGGCAGTGGGTAGTGGGCAGTGTCAGTAGTTGTTTATTTTTTATTATTTTTTTACAGTATTTTTTATTTACAATTCTTTTAGGAGCCCCTCTGGGGGCTTTGGTGAAATATCAGGGGTCTAAACAGACACCTGATGTCTCACTTTTGCGACAGAGAAAGGGGCTAAGGACAGAGATTCCCCAGTCCCTTTCTCTGCAGCATCAGCTGCACTGGACAGTGAATGAATGGGAAATGCTCTGTACTGAGCTGCTTCCTGTTCATTCACAAACTGAAGCCTAGTAAACACAGTTTACTAGGCTTCAGTTATGAATGAACATAATGAGTGATCTGTACCAATCACTCACTGTGCTAAGTCAGAAAAGGAAGCAACCAGTAAATGACATAGGCCCAGGCAGCAGGGGGAATCTATACCACATTGGGGTGATTAGAGTGTGCCCTGGCACACCTGGCACAATCCCTGCACACGCCTATGATTTTTTTTATGCACCTTTTGTTGGTTTTATAATTTAGCGCTTTAAGAATAAGGGATAGCCTTATATACAGTATCTCACAAAAGTGAGTACACCCCTCACATTTTTGTAAATATTTTATTATGTCTTTTCATGTGACAACACTGAAGAAATGACACTTTGCTACAATGTAAAGTAGTGAGTGTACAGCTTGTATATAAACACAAAGAAGATTGCGCAAACTGATGCAACACAATCTGTGATAAAAGTGCAATTATTATTATAAAAAAAATTAATTAACCTCTGATGTGAAAAAAATCATCAAATAAAAGTGAGTAAATTAATCTTTGATAGATAAATTAAGGTGATAAAGGATAAACATCTTAAATAAAATTAAAAAAATATCCATACAAATATTTATGTTATTGTGTCAAAATGGAGGAGAGTGTTCCTGATTGCCGCCTCTGAAATTTCAACTACCGGGCGTGGAGAGAAGTCTCTACTCAAAGACCAGCTGTTCAGTTCTGTTCCAGTTTGTTCAGGCTCGCATGATCTCTGTGGTGGGGATCCATCAAATCTGGTAAGCAGCCCCCTTTTCCTATTTCTGCACTGTCTTAGAAGATCCATAGAAGATTTACTGAAGACTTAAAGATGAATCACACCTCCGGTTTATGATACCATCATTTTCCATATGAACTATAATTTTTTCATTTTTTATATTCACATTACTATTTGGTTTTAATTTGAGTAGTGCACTGAACTTTTTTCTTTAAATCTGGGGGGTGAAAATACACTCAAATAGAGCCAGATGGCCTCTTACCGAATCTGATGGACCCCAGATTATAAAGGTCAAACTCGCCTTAAAACAGCAACATACTGTAATAATTTTTTACCTGATCCGCTCCAGGAATTGAGTCAACGGCTCTCTCTCATCGGGAACACCAAGATGAAACGATTACTTCGTACACTCTGCCAACTGCAGCAATCAGCTGTGATACTTCCACCTGGTCTGCTCAGAGGGGATGGCGGCTCTCTCCCGTAATGGATGACAGGATGGATCTGATAACCTTTCCTTTTACTCCCTTCACAGACTCCTCCAGTGAATGTTTAAAATGATTTAAATCTCCGTTCCCAGTCGATGCTTGTTACAGGGAAACACGTTGGTTGGAGAGAATCCGGTAACGTCACCACGCACCAGCTGATAGCCTGATAGCTCGGAGCTGTGTGCTGTCTATATTTCTGTGTTGTGCATGAGAAAATGCTTTGAAATAAATTCTAAGATTTACTGCACCATGAAGTTCTTCTTCTTCTTTCTTTTAAATCATTTTACATGTCCACTGGAGGAGTCTGTAAAGGGAGTAAAAGGAAAGGTTATCAGATCCATCCTGTCACCCATTACGGGAGAGAGCCGCCATCCCCTCTGAGCAGAACAAGTGGAAGTAACACAGCTAATTGCTGTAGTTGCCAGAGTGTACGGAGTAATCGTTTCATCTTGGTGTTCCTGATGAGAGAGCCGTTGACTCAATTCCTGGAGTGGATCAGGTAAAAAATCATTACAGTGTGTTGCTGTTACAAGGCGAGTTTGACCCTTATAATCTGGGGTCCATCAGATTCAGTAAGAGGCCATCTGGCTCTATTTGAGTGTATGTTCACCCCCCAGATTTGAAACACATGATCAACCTTGCAGAGTGTGAGGGGCGGCATCAAAAGCTTTTTTGCCTTTTGCACTTCGATATTTTGTTGCACTTTGGACATTTTTTGACACAATAATATAAATATTTGTGTGGATATTTTTTAAATTTTATTTGGGATGTTTATCCTTTATCGCCTTAATTTATCTATCAAAGATTAATTTACTCACTTTTATTTAATGATTTTTTTCACTTTAGAGATTAATTTTTTTAGTAATGTGTTGCACTTTTTTCACATATTGTGTTGCATCAGTTTGCACAATCTTCTTTGTGTTTATATATTTTGTCTGAATTAAGTATTTAATTTTGTCAGAAGATAGCAGCATTCACCCAATAATTTTTGTCTTAATTGTTTATCACGTTTTTCAAAGTGTCAATGTTTTGTGTAGCCACCATTATTTTCCAGCACTGCCTTAACCCTCCTAGGCATGGAGTTCACCAGAGCTTCACAGGTTGTCACTGGAGTCCTCTTCCACTCCTCCATGATGACATCATGGAGCTGGCGGATGTTAGAGATCTTGCGCTCTTTCACCTTCCATTTGACGATGCCCCATAGATGCCCAATAGGGTTTAGGTCTGGAGACATGCTTGGCCAGTCCATCACCCTTACCCTCAGCTTCTTTAGCAAGGTAGTGGTCATCTTGGAGGTGTGTTTGGGGTAGTTATCATGTTGGAATACTGCCCTCTGGACCAGTCTCCAAAGGGAGGGGATCATGCTTTGCTTCAGTATGTCACAGTACATGTTGGCATTCATGGTTCCCTCAATGAACTGTAGCTCCCCAGTGCCGGCAGCACTCATGCAGCCCCGGACCATGACAATCCCACCACTATGCTTGACTGTAGGCAAGACACACTTGTCTTTGTACTCCTCACCTGGTTGCTGCCACACACGCTTGACACCATCTGAATCAAATAAGTTTATCTTGGTCTCATCAGACCACTGGAAATGGTTCCACTAATCCATGCCCTTAGTATGCTTATGTTCAGCAAACTGTTTGTGGGCTTTCTTGTGTATCAACTTTAGAAAAGGCTTCTAAACTGACATGCTGACCCCCCCCTTCAACCTCTGCAGCAATGCTGGCAGCATTTATACGTCTATTTCCCAAAGACAACCTTTGGATATGATGCTGAGCACGTGCACTCAACTTCTTTGGTCAACTATGATGAGGGCTGTTCTGAGTGGAGCCTGTTTTGTTAAACTGCAGTATGGTCTTGGCCACCGTGCTGCAATTTGGTTTCAGGGTCTTGGCAATCTTCTTATAGCCTAGGTGTCTTTATGTAGAGCAGGAGTCTCAAACTGGTGGCCCTCCAGCTGTTGCGAAACTACAAGTCCCATCGTGCCTCTGACTGTGGGAGTCATGCTTGTAACTGTCAGCCTTGCAATGCCTCATGGGACTTGTAGTTTCGCAACAGCTGGAGGGCCACCAGTTTGAGACCCCTGATGTAGAGCAACAATTCTTTTTTTCAGATCCTCAGAGAGTTCTTTGCCATGAGGTGCCACATTAAACTTCCAGTGGCCAGTATGAGGGAGTGAGAGCGGTAACACCAAATTTAACACACCTGCTCTCCATTCACACCTGAGACCTTGTGACTCTAATGAGTCACATGACACTGGGGAGGGAAAATGGCAAATTGGGCCCAAATTGGACATTTTCACTTAGGGGTGTGCTCACTTTTGTTGTCAGCGATTTAGACATTAATGACTCTGTGTTGAGGTATTTTGAGGAGACAGCAAATTTAGACTGTTGTATAAGCTGTATACTCACTACTTTACATTGTAGCAAAGTGTAATTTCTTCAGTGTTGTCACATTAAAAGATATAATAAAATATTTACAAAAATGTGAGGGGTGTACTGACTGACGAGATACTGTATATCATTTTTTGAGGGGTTGTTATTGTGGCAGCTTTCACGCTATATATAATGTTTGACTTTGGGTTTTCTCACTATTTAGCGAGTGGGGGTTTGTATAGACTTGTATTAACTTTGTATAAGCTTTATTTACAACCTGTGTGTTTTAGGGCTAATCTTTGACCCTTCCACCAGGGTTTGAAAAAATGGGAAACAATGTATGTGGATTTTGTTATGAAAATCTAGTTAGCATTTCTTAGTGATGCATTAGCACAGGCACATGCAGCATTTCCCATCTTTTTGCTAAGGCAGAGGAAGCTTTGTATTCATTGAAAGAATAAAATGCTTGCTGTAAATGGCTGAGCAGCGCTCTGCCTGACTCAATCTTTTTGCAGGAGGGGGACGGGAAGGTCTCATCTTGTCTTGCTGCTGGAATACAGCACGGTTTATACTGAGCTCCCAGCGACAACGACTATTAATGAAGTAAATAGTTTGGACCAGCTTAGTCCAAAAACCTATTTATACTTAAATGTTACCTTCACCTTTTAAAAAAAATAAACAAATGACATTTCATTGCAGGTAAAAAAATGCACATGTATTATTTTTTTCTAAGGAGCCTGCAGAGCATTAAAAATGGTTGGAACATGTAACATGTTCCAAAAGTGAACTTATACTTTAAATGTAACCTGGGGATCAGCTTTAACCTCCCTGGCGGCATGATTATTTCAGATTTTTGTGTCTCAAAGCGGTACTATTTACTAATTATTTTGCATAGAAATTTGGCGTTTTATATTGTAGGCCTGTAATTCTTAGCAATAACACACTTAGATCTGTCCACCAAGAGTCTAGTAGATATCCCGGGTATGATTAAGTTTGAAACACAAAATCATAAATTATAATATAATAAAAAAATATAAATTATTTAAAAAAATAATAATATAATAATAATAAAATTAATTTCCCCACAATTCACTATCGCTCAATTCTGCAAGTGTTCTAATTTACTATCTCTGTTTTCTAGCTGGTCTAAAGCCACTTTTGACCTAAAGGGACACTTTTTGGTTGCTATGGACAATCTCAAGTTTCCAGGCAGAAAAAACAGTATATATAAAATAAAACTGCATGCAGGGCATGGGCCAAAGTATTGGGGACAAAAGGAATGTGAAATAATTTCATACAGTACTGTAATCTGTAAAAATTACAGTACTGTATGTGTTATGATATTTAAATTTTTTGGAATTTGCCGCCAGGCTCCGCCCCGTGCGTCGCGACGCTCGCAGGGAACGGAGCCTGGCACAGAGAGGCTTCGGAGGAGGACAGAGCCCGCAGACACCACGGGGGGACATCGCAGGATCCTGGGGACAAGGTAAGTAACCTGCACCAGGATCCTGAGATGTAATCCCGAGTGTGGCTCGGGGTTACCACTAATGGTGCTAAAATGTAACCCCGAGCCACACTCGGGAATACCGTCCGGGAGGCTACCCTCTAAATGATTGCAATTAGTTATTGCAAAAACAAGAAACAAAAAAACAACATTATAGAGGGAAAAGTAGAAGCAAAACAAGCATGTGGGTTTAACCAATATATATTTTTTCAATCCAATATTTATTATTGAATTTTTTCCATTATACAACTAAAAACACATGGAACATTCCCATCCCATATCCCCACCCAACATCAATACATTAACAACAAAACAAAACACAAAAAAACTTCCATGTTTGTGCTCACCAAACTATATTTCAACCAGACCCCATTTACCCAGACCCCTCCAACACGTTATTTTACCTAGATAGTGCATATATGCATGTTTAGTTATTTCCCTCCTTCTACCTCATTATTAACTTTCCATATTATTATTATTATACTCAGCTGGCTGCTCAATCAAAATGGAGGCTAACCACCATTGCCAAACTTTCACAAATTTTTTTGAACACCTCCTATGTTTATATGTCAGTTCCTCTTGTCTTAAATTAAGATTAATTGCTTTGATCCATTGATCTATCATTGGCAAATAGTGTAATATCCATTTCTGTAATATAAGTTTTCCAGCCATATATATAATTCTCAACTACATCACATGCATTTCAACTGGGAGGGTATCTTCTGGTATAATCCCTAGCAATGCAATTTTTGGGTCAAGCTGTATTTGTGTAGAGCACAGGGAATTTAAAGTATCAAATACACACTTACTACACTTTTGCTTTCCTCCAAGAGTACAATTTGCTCTAAATCTCTACACCACCGTCCAAATCTGCCCTCCTGGTAAGTTAGTTCTAGCTATCATTTGTGTGGAAGAATATATGTTTCCTATGAGTCCCTGTTTAACACGCCTTACGGTTACTGCCAAAGCTAAACTTGATGAAGGATTATATTTTAGTAAAAAGGTCCTTGCTTGACTCTGCAAAGCATGCCGTAACTGTAAATATTGAAAAAATAATTTATTGGATAAATGATATTTCGCTGCAAATTTATCAAATGATTGCATAACATCATTATCATAAAGTTGGCTAATGCCGCGTACACACGAGCGGACTTTACGGCGGACTTTGCCCGGCGGACTGGATTTCGTCGGACAATTCGATGTGTGTGGGCTCCAGCGGACTTTGTTTTCTCAAAAGTTGGACGGAATTAGATTTGAAACTTGTTTTAAATTAATCCGTTGAAATCCGCCGTCTGTATGCTAGTTCGACGGACAAAAAGCCACGCTAGGGCAGCTATTGGCTACTGGCTATGAACTTCCTTGTTTTAGTCCGGTCGTACGTCATCACGTACGAATTCGACGGACTTTGGTGGATTGTGTGTAGGCAAGTCCGTTCGTTCACAAAGTCCGTCGGAAAGTACGTCGAAAAGTCCGCCGGGCAAAGTCCGCCGTAAAGTCCGCTCGTGTGTACGCGGCATAAGGAGCAAGATACCAGACTTTTTCCATAGATCTAAATTTACAAGCTTTGCTACTTCAGGCAATTGTAGATTATTTCATATAGGCATATATTGAGTGCATGCCTCATACTGAGTATCTGGTTGAACAGTAGTCTAAATCCTATGTATCAGATTAACCACTTCAATACAGGGCACTTATACACCTTCCTGCCCACACCAATTTTCAGCTTTCAGCGCTGTCACAGTTTGAATAACAATTGCGCGGTCATCTAACACTGTACCCAAACTGGATTTTTATTGTTTTTGTTCCCACAAATAGAGCTTTCTTTTGGTGGTATTTGATCACCTCTGCGTTTTTTATTTTTTGCTAAACAAATAAAAAAAGAGCGAAAATTTTGAAAAAAATAAAAGTTTTTCTTTTGTTTCTGTTAAAATTTTTTGTAAATAAGTAAGTTTTCTCTTTCACTGATGGGCACTGATAAGGCGGCACTGACAGGCACTGATAAGGTGGCACAGATAAGGTGGTACCAATGAGCGGGCACTGATGGGCACTGACGATGGGTACTGATATGTGGCACTGATGGGCACTGGTAGGTGGCACTGATGAGTGGCACTGATATGCAGCACTGATGGGCATTGATAGGCGGCATTGATGGGCACTCATGGGTGGCACTGGGGGGCACTGATAGGCGACACTGATGGGCACTGAAAGGCTGCAAAGATGGCTTCTTATGGGTGGCACTGATGGGCACTGATGGGCATTGATAGGCGGCACTGCTGGGCACTGATAGGCGGCACTGCTGGGCACTGCTGGGCACTGATGGGCACTGATATGTGGCATGGATGGGCACTGATACGCAGCACTGATAGGCATCCCTGGTGGCACTGGCAGTGGTAGGCATTGTGAGTGGGCACTGATTGGCAGCTGCCTGGGCATTGATTGGCAGCTGCCTGGGCACAGATTAGTATTTCCCTGGGGGTCTAGGGGGCATACCTGTTGGTCCAGTGTGGATGTCTTCCCTGGTGGTCCTGGGCGGCTTCCCTGGTGGTCTTGGGTGGTATCTGAGGGGGGGCTGTGTAAACAATTGTAAACAATCAGCACAGACCCCCCTGTCAGGAGAGCAGCCGATCGGCTCTCCTCTACTCGCGTCTGTCAGACGCGAGTGAGGAAAAGCCGATCACTGGCTCTTCCTATTTACATTGTGATCAGCCGTGATTGGACACAGCTGATCACGTGGTAAAGAGTCTCCGTCAGAGACTCTTGACCTAGATCAGTGTTGCGCGGTGTCAGACTGACACACCGCAACAACGATCGCCGCGATGCATGCCCCCGAGGGGCGCGCATCGGCTTAATATCCTGAGGACGTCATATGACGCCCAGTCAGGATATTGAAACCACTTTGCCGCCATCATTCTGCTATATGGCGGGCGGCAAGTGGTTAAATGTAAGATATCTACATTTATTATAAAAATGGTAAGCTTCTATTAACTGCACTAGTGGATCTATTGGAAGTTGAGAAAATATAATTTGTTGTATGGGATCCTCACAATCTATGTTATTATTACATTACATCTGTATAGTTGCTGGAATTGGTATGCCAGATAATACAACCTGGCATTAGGAACAGCCAGGCCTCCTTTATCCTCCAAATAAGATCTCTAAACAGGGTATCTATTTGTTTAAGAAATTTCCGTAGTAGCCATATGGGGCAATTACCGTATTTATCGGCGTATAAGACTCACCGGCGTATAACACGCACCCCAATTTAGGAGGGAATTTTAAGGAAAAAAAAACTTTTAGGAGGGAAGTTGAAGGGAAAAAAACTTACATTTAAATGCCCATCATTGCAGCCTTCTCAGTGCAGCCATGTCAGTGCAGCCTTCCCCAGTGCAGCCTTGTTAGTGCAGCCATGTCAGTGCAGCCATGTCAGTGCAGCCTTCCCCAGTGCAGCCTTGTTAGTGCAGCCTTGTTAGTGCAGCCTTGTCAGTACAGCCATGTCAGTGCAGCCATGTCAGTGCAGCCTTCCCCAGTACAGCCTTCCCCAGTGCAGCCTTCCCCAGTGCAGCCTTTCCCAGTGCAGCCTTTCCCAGTGCAGCCTTTTCCAGTGCAGCCTTCCCCAGTACAGCCTTTCCCAGTGCAGCCTTCGATCCCCTGTCCTGAGCTTTAAAATCGCCGACCGCGATTTGAAAATGGCGCCGTCGGCGCCGAAATACACCGAGCCGGTCCTCGGCTCTTTCCGGCGGCTCTCGTTCACTTTCGGCTCCACTCGTAGTCCCGAGCGGAGCTATCCGAACCTAGCCGAGTACTACGAGTGGAGCCAAAAGTAAACGAGAGCCGCCGGAAAGAGCCGAGGACCGGCTCGGTGTATTTCGGCGCCGGCGGCACCATTTTCAAATCGCGGTCGGCGATTTTAAAATTGTGACAGCTCGGGATCGTAGGGGATCGGCGTATAACACGCACCTGCGACTTTCCCCTGATTTTAAGGGGAAAAAAGTGCGTGTTATACGCCGATAAATACGGTATGTAGCAAATATAGCAGTTGTGGCATCCATATCATCTTTATTAAATTAGCTCTACCTATTATTGTTAAAGGCAACTTACTCCAGATTTTCCCCACTTGCCCAAACTGCTTAAATAGTGGGGACAGATTCCTCTCCACATATATACTCACTTGTGCTTTAACTTGTACCCCTAGATATTTAAATGTAGAGACTTAAGCAATTTGTCCCAATTTATTGTGAAGCCTGAAAATGAATCATATGTATTAATTAGGGACATCACTGCCTTCAAAGAATATCTCCCAAAAATAAAATTGTATCGTCAGCATATAGAGCAATCTTATTCTCTCCCAAAGATCTATGAAACCCAATAATATTCCATGATTGGCGGACAGAAGCATCAATGGGTTCAAGGGCCAAAGCAAACAGCAAAGGTGAGAATGGGGATCCCTGTCTTGTTCCTCGTTGCAGTGCAAAAGGTGCCGATATATGTCCTTTTACCTGTACTTGTGCGACTTGGGCAGCATAAAGAAGTTGTATCCATCTTATAAACTGGTGTCCAAAACTATATTTTTCTAGACAATGCCACAAAATATCCCATTCTATACTATCAAAAGCTTTAGCCGCATCAAGTGACAATATAGCTCTATTCCCCAAATTTTCAGACTGAACCTGCAAATTAAGAAATACACATCTTATATCCGGTTTTAACAAAACTATAATAATTGCTTCATTCATGGAAGATGGGAGGCATACACTCTCCAATGCTGTATTAAAGACCTCCAACAATTCAGGCAACAAATCATCTCCATAAACCTTATGGACCTCCCCTGGAAACCCATCTCCTCCTAGGGGTTTATTATTAGGCAAACTACCAGAGGCAGTTTGTAGTTCCTCTAATGTCAAGGGCTGATCCAACATCTCCCTATCAACCACTGATAATTTCACTAACGTAATGGAATTTAGAAAATGTTGCAGATCAACCTCCTTATAGGATACTTTACTACTATACAGATTTTTATAAAAGTCAAAAAACACTGATGAAATCTCCAAGGTAGTTCGAGCAGTTTCAGTTGAAGAAGTTTGAAGTTCTACTATTTGTGTCATTGGTTTCTGAGATTTTACTATTGCTGACAAAAGATGGCCTGTGTTTTTCCACATCTTCAAAATAAGTGTTTTTGTATCCACCTCTGCTGTGTTTCTGTAGTAGGGTTTGCTATATATTGAAGTTCAGCCTTTAAAACATCTTCCGTCACTAAACATTTCCAAGCCCTATTTTTTTTTTTTTTTTAATCCTTTGGGAAATAAACAAGCCTCTCATATTTGGTTTTAACAAGTCCCAATAGATCTGTGAAGATACATTTATTTTCTGTTTTGAAGGAAAAATGTCAAACCAATAAGGGTTAACTTTCCATAAAATGCGTGTCTGGGTTGAATTTAGACCTAACTTACGAACTAATGGGGAATGATCAGACAATCCTCTAGTTGCATAAGTAACTTCAGATATCACAGGTAGCATCATAGATGTAACTAATGCCAAGTCTATTCTAGATAAATTCCCATGGGTGCTAGAAAACACTCTATCATTAGAATGTAACGTTCTCCAGACATCTATTAGACCATTCTCCTGGATATAACCAGCAAAGGGAGTACATACAGAAGTTACTGGAGCTGTAGCCAAACCATATCTATCTAAGGAGGGATCAAGGTAATTATTGAAATCTTCTAGTATTAAAGTGATTGTAAACCTTCATTTTTTTTTTTTTTTTAATAACAAACATATCATACTTACCTCCACTGTGCAGTTCGTTTTGCACAGTGTGGCCCTGAACCTCGTCTTCTGGGGTCCCCCGGCAGCGCTCGCGGCTCCTCCTCTTATCGGTAAACTCCTTGGGAGAAGCGCTCTCCCTGGGGGTTACCTTGCGTGCGCGCTCCCAAGTCCAGCATTTGCGTGCATAGACACAGAATGCTGGACTCGGCCCCTCCCAGCACCCTCGTCATTGGATTTGATTGACCGCAGCGGAAGCCAATGGCTGCGCTGCTATCAATCTATACAATCGAGAGCTGAGAACTGGGGGCAGAGAAGGTGCGCGTGTCTATGGCGAGGGAACGAACGGGCACAGGTCAGTAAAATGGGGGGGGCTGGGGGGTCGGTCAGTGTCATAGGATGCATTAAGGTGAAAAAACACAAGGGTTTACAACCCCTTTAACCAAGGGACATCAGTTTTATCAGAAGTAGAATTCAACAATTCTTTAAGTGCCCTCTGGGGAATAGGAATATGGGGGCATTTTATATATATATATATATATATATATATATATATATATATAGATATATATATCTATATATATATATACATATATATATATATATATATATATATATATATCTAGATAGATAGATAGATAGATAGATAGATAGATAGATAGATAGATAGATAGATAGATAGATAGATAGATATACACAATGGGGAAAACAAGTATTTGATACACTGCCGATTTTGTAGGCATGCAGAGGTGTGTCATGTTTATCATAGTGTCAGGGTACCACCGGCGCCAGACCTGGGCGTTTGCATGCGCCAATGCGCCGGCGCGCCCCTGTACGAACCTTACAGCAAGTTCCTGTTGTTTCCAGGCATCAGCGCGGCGCTCGGGCGCATGCGGGTACGCGGCGCTTGTGCGCGCACGTGTGCACGTGCGCACATACGGGCGCGTGCATGTTCGCGTTAGCGCCGGTTTGGCTCCAAAGTGCACATAAAAGTTCCCCTGTGCCTCTGGCACATTGCTGCTTCGCCTCAACTCTGTGATTCCTGTAAATCTGCACCTGATTGATCGTTACCTATCTGACCCGGCTTGTCTGACCATCCGCCCCGCTCCCATCCGCCTGCCTGACTACTCTACTGTTGCTGCCTAATACCGTTGCCGACCTCTGCCTGCCTACCGACTCTGACTCTGCCTGCTGTTATTGCCTGTCTCATCTCCCTGCTGACCCGGACCGTCTGACCCTGCTTGTGCCTGCTGTTGTTCTTGCTGTTGCACCTTCAGCTTCAGCTCCAGTGATCTCTGCATCTCCAGTGTTCCAGCTTGCTGCCTCCAGTCTCCACCTGATCTGCAGTCCAGCCATCCCTGTGGGATCTCTCATCACTCCAGCATCAGAGACTCTGTTCAAGAGGCACTCCTACCCCACTGTGCTCAGGAGACCACTGTCCCCACTCCAGTGGCTCCTGAACCAGCGTTGTATGAGAGGTCTTCTCCTACAAGTCAGGCTCTACTACCAGGTACCTAACAGTATGAAGCAGCCATGACTGAGCCTGCAGGAGATACCTCTCCAATGAAGGAGATATGCACGCACCTGGCGGCCCTCATTCAAGCAGTGCAATCCCTTCAGGATAACTACAACAGACTGGAAGGACAAGTTCAGAATCTTGCAGGGTCTAACCCTTCAGCCTCCTCTTCAGCTGCAGCTCCAACACAGACTGTTCCAGCTCCTTCAGTTGTGATGCTTCCGCCTGAACCACGGGTCCATATTCCTGAAATATTCCCTGGAGACCGGGCTAAGTTTCGGGCCTTCCGCAATGCCTGCCAGCTCTTCTTTGCCCTACAGCCTCGGACCTTTTCACTGGAAGTCACCAGGGTGGGATTTATAATCTCCCTCCTACAAGGGGAACCACAGACCTGGGCCCATTGTTTACTTGAAGGGGACTCTGCTCTAACCCAATCCTTATCTGCTTTCTTTGAAGCCGTGGCACAATTATATGAGGACCCTCAACAGACAGCCACAGCCGAATCAGCTATGTTCGCGCTCCAACAAGGCCGCAGACCCGCTGAGGACTATATTACTGACTTCAGGCGTTGGAGCGCGGACACACAGTGGAATGACGCGGGTCTGCGCCACCAGTTCCGCATAGGCCTGTCCGAAGGTCTAAAAGATGAACTTGCTCGAGTGGGTATTCCAAGTACCCTTGAGGCCTTGATCTCCTTAACCATACAGATTGATCGTCGCCTCTGAGAACGTCGATCTGAACGATCAGTTCAACAGAACCGCCCGACCTGGATGACAGCACGAGCTCCAGTTCCTGCAGTTCCTACCCTCACCCAGTCTGAATCCTGCCAATGTCACACCTGACACCTCTGAACCAATGCAGTTAGGTCTGATGCGACCTGCTCTGTCATCCGAAGAACGTGCCCGACGTCGGCAACTTAACCTGTGTCTTTATTGTGGAGGAACCGGGCACTATGTCCATAATTGCCCAGTTAAAATAAGTAAGTGTCCATCTCCTGTACATACCAGTCTCTCTGCTTTATCTATGAATTCTACCCACCTTGCCATTCCTCTCTCGTTACAGCTCCAAGAAAAGATACTCCCAGTCAACGCCATTATTGACTCCGGAGCATGCAGCTGCTTTATTGATTTAACTTTTGCCAACCAACACAACATCCCTTTACGGACTAAAGCCCATGGACTCTCTGTCTTCCTAGCCGATGGCTCCCGCATCAGATCCGGACAGGTGACGCAGGGGACCCTACCATTATCCACTACGATTCACTCTCAACACAAGGAACTGCTGATCCTTGATGCCATCACCTCTCCTATGTTTCCCATTATCCTAGGCATTCCCTGGCTGCAGGCCCACAATCCGCACATCCATTGGGCTTCTGGAGAAGTAAAATTCCTGTCATCTTACTGCCAAGAACACTGTCCTCAGCCACTTTGCTTTGTCTGGACTCCGACCAGAAAAATTGTCAGGTCATTCCTAAACAATATCATGATTACATTGATGTTTTTAGTAAAAAGGGGGCAGATTCTCTTCCACCTCATCGTCCCTACGATTGCCCCATCGAGTTGCTGCCAGGATCCGAAATTCCCTTCCGACGCATCTTTCCCCTATCTGAGAAGGAGCAAGAAGTTTTAAAAACATATATAGATGAAAACCTGGCCAAAGGATTCATTCACCACTCTACCTCTACAAGTCTCTCCGCCCATGTATAGACTACCGAGAACTAAATAAAATCACGGTCAAAAATCGGTATCCCCTACCCTTGATACCCGAACTATTCCAGAAATTAAGGACTGCCGTCATTTTTACTAAGCTTGATCCAAGAGGGGCCTATAATCTGATCAGCATTCGGGCTGGGCATGAGTGGAAAACAGCCTTTCGGACCCGATTCGGGCATTATGAATATTTAGTTATGCCTTTTGGACTCTGCAATGCCCCTGCGACCTTCCAACACCTAATTAACGATGTTCTTAGAGACTTCCTAGATGTGTTTGTGATCGCATATCTGGATGATATCTTGATCTTTTCAGAATCCCTGAATCTTCATCAAGAACATGTTTGCCAGGTGTTGGGTCGTCTCCGCTTACACAGACTTTATGCAAAAGCGGAGAAATGTGAGTTTGAACAACAGAGCATTCAATTCTTGGGCTTGATAATCTCCTCAACTGGCATCAAGATGGACCCGCAGAAGGTTTCCGCTGTGCTGGACTGGCCGGTACCCCTGGACAAAAAGGGGGTTCAACGATTTATCGGGTTCGCAAACTTTTACAGGAAGTTTATCAGGGGTTTTTCTGCAATAATCACACCTATCACGCAGTTGACCAAACAGAATACCCGTATTTCCTGGAATCACCTAGCCCAAGATGCTTTCGAGAACCTCAAGAAGCTATTCACCTCAGCACCTATCCTCAGTCATCCTGAACCATCCTTGCCATTCATTTTAGAAGTGGACGCTTCTGAGATGGCGGTCGGTGCGATACTTTCGCAATGAAAAGGCAGTAAAAATGCTATGCATCCTGTGGGGTTCTTCTCCCGAAAACTCTCCCCTGCGGAGAAGAACTATGATGTTGGTGATCGGGAGCTTCTCGCCATCAAGACTGCATTAGAGGAGTGGAGGTACCTGTTGGAGGGGGCTGTGCATCCAGTACTAATTTACACTGACCATAAAAATCTGGAGTATTTGCGATCTGCTAAAAGACTGAAACCTCGACAAGCCCGCTGGGCCCTGTTCTTCTCACGCTTTTCCTTCCACATTACTTATCGGCCAGGCTCAAGAAATGTCAAACCAGACGCATTATCACGAATGCATGATAACCCAAAGGACTTATCTGCTCCTGACACCATCTTACCTGCAAACAATTTCCTACTCATACAAACAGATCTTCTCTCTCAGATTAAGGAAGCATCCTCTGAATCAGCCAGGCCTACAGGGATTACCTTGAGTAACAAAGACGGATTGTTCTGGAGAGGGAGCCAAATTTTTGTCCCTGAGGAGGTTCGGGTCAAGGTCTTGACGCTCCTTCAGGATCACCCACTGACAGGTCACTTTGGGGTTCGTAAGACCCTGGAATTGGTGCAGCGTACTTTTTGGTGGCCCAATTTAAAGGACTTTTGCGAGAAGTATGTCAGCTCCTGCCCTATCTGTACCCAGAATAAGACATACAGGTATCGAGCTTGGGGCCTGTTAAAACCCTTACCGGTACCCGATAGACCCTGGAAGATGATCTCCATGGACTATATTGTAGAACTTCCATGTTCCGAGGGGTGTTCTGCTATCTTTGTGGTAGTAGACCATTTTACCAGGATGGCCCATTTCCTTCCATTAAGAGGAACTCCGTCGGCTATTGAAACGGCTCATATATTCATCAAAGAAATCATCAGACTTCACGGAATCCCTGTAAACATAACCTCTGATAGAGGGGTACAATTCACCTCACGTTTTTGGAGAGCCCTGTGTGAGACATTAAAGATCAAACTGGCCTTGTCCTCGGCCTATCACCCCCAGACCAATGGACAGACGGAGAGGACCAATCAGACCCTCGAGCAGTACATCAGATGTTTTACTTCCTTCTCACAGGATGACTGGGTATCCCTGCTGCCCTTGGCAGAATTTGCCTACAACAATGCCAAACATTCAGCCACCGGTCAATCCCCCTTTTTCGCTAATTATGGCTTTCATCTAACCTTTTTACCCGATTTCCTTCCAGAGTCTCCAGTCCCGGCAGTACAGAGTAAGGTAGATTTCATCAGTCAGAACAACCAGATGTTGCAGGAAGCAGTATCCAAGGCTCAGGCGGACAGCAAGAGAATCTTCGATCGGAAGAGAAGAGGGGAATTGAAGTTACAGCTTGGTGACCAGGTATGGCTTTCTACAAGTAATATCAAACTAGCATGTCCTTCTAAGAAGTTGGCACCTAGATTTATGGGACCTTTTCCGGTTAAAAGAAAAATCAATGAAGTTTCTTACGAACTGACTTTGCCTGACTCTCTTAAGATACACCCAGTGTTCCATGTGTCATTGCTTAAACCTGCTGTACCTGATCCCTTCCCTGGTAGAGGAACTAGACCTCCTGAACCTGTTGTGATTGATGGCAGCGAGGAATTTGAGGTTGAGGCTATCCTTTATTGCAGGAAAAGACAAGGGCAGATCCAATTCCTAATCAAACGGAAGGGCTACGGCCCAGAAAGTAATTCATGGGAACCAGATAGTAATGTGCATGCTAGGCATTTAGTTTGCGCCTATTTTTCTACCCACCCTGAGAAAAAAAGGCTTTTGGGCACCTGGAGGTTGCCCCTTGGGGGGGGCAATGTCAGGGTACCACCGGTGCCAGACCTGGGCGTTTGCATGCGCCTATGCGGCGGCGCGCCCCTGTACGAACCTTGCAGCAAGTTCCTGTTGTTTCCAAGGCATCAGCGCGGCGCTCGGGTGCGCGCGGGTACGTGGCGCTTGTGCGCATGCACGCGTGTGCACGTGCGCGCATACGGGTGCGCGTTCGCGTTAGCGCCGGTTTGGCGCCAAAGTGCACATAAAAGTTCCCCTGTGCCTCTGGCACATTGCTGCTTCGTCTCAGCTCTGTGATTCCTGTAAATCTGCACCTGATTGATCGTTACCTATCTGACCCGACTTGTCTGACCATCCGCCCCACTCCCATCCGACCCGGCCTGCCTGACTACTCTACTGCTGCTGCCTAATACCGTTGCCGACCTCTGCCTGCCTACTGACTCTGCCTCTGCCTGCTGTTATTGCCTGCCTCATCTCCCTGCTGACCCGGACCGTCTGACCCTGCTTGTGCCTGCTGTTGTTCTTGCTGTTGCACCTTCAGCTTCAGCTCCAGTGATCTCTGCATCTCCAGTGTTCTAGCTTGCTGCCTCCAGTCTCCACCTGATCTGCAGTCCAGCCATCCCTGTGGGATCTCTCATCACTCCAGCATCAGAGACTCTGTTCAAGAGGCACTCCTACCCCACTGTGCTCAGGAGACCACTGTCCCCACTCCAGTGGCTCCTGAACCAGCGTTGTATGAGAGGTCTTCTCCTACAAGTCAGGCTCTACTACCAGGTACCTAACACATAGGTACTCTTCAACTGTGAGATGGAATCTAAAACAAAAATCCACAAAATCACATTGTATGATTTTTAAGTAATTAATTTGCATCTTATTGCATGACATAAGTATTTGATTAATCAGAAAAGCAGAACTTAATATTTGGTACAGAAACCTTTGTTTGCAATACAGAGATCATACATTTCCTGTATTTCTTGACCAGGTTTGCACAACTGCAGCAGGGATTTTGGCCCACTCTTCCATACAGACCTTCTCCAGATCCTTCAGGTTTCAGGGCTGTCGCTAGGCAATACAGACTTTCAGCTCCCTCCAACGATTTTCTATTGGGTTCAGGTCTGGTCTGGCTAGGTCACTCCAGGACCTTGAGATGCTTCTTACGGAGTCACTCCTTAGTTGCCCTGGCTGTGTGTTCCGGGTCGTTGTCATGCTTCAATGCTCTTACTGAGGGAAGAAGGTTGTTGGCCAAGATCTCGCGATACATGGCCCCATCCATCATCCCCTCAATACAGTGCAGTTGTCCTGTTTCCTTTGCAGAAAAGCAGCCCCAAAGAATGATGTTTCCACCTCCATTCTTCCGGTTGGGATGGTGTTCTTGGAGTTGTACTCATCCTTCTTCTTCCTCCAAACACAGCGAGTGGAGTTTAGACCAAAAAGCTCTATTTTTGTCTCATCAGACCACATGACCTTCTCCCATTCCTCCTCTGGATCATCCAGATGGTCATTGGCAAACTTCAGATGGGCCTGGACATGCGCTGGCTTGAGCAGGGGGACCTTACGTGCGCTGCAGGATTTTAATCCATGACGGCATAGTGTGTTACTAATGGTTTTCTTTGAGACTGTTGTCTCAGCTCTCTTCAGGTAATTGACCAGGTCCTGCGTGTAGTTCTGGGCTGATCCCTCACCTTCCTCATGACCATTGATGCCCCACGAGGTGAGATCTTGCATGGAGCCCCAGCCCGAGGAAGATTGACAGTCATCTTGAACTTCTTCCATTTTCCAATAATTGCGCCAACAGTTGTTGCCTTCTTACCAAGCTGCTTGCCTATTGTCCTGTAGCCCATCCCATCCTTGTGCAGGTCTACAAATTTATCCCTGATGTCCTTACACAGCTCTCTGGTCTTGGCCATTGTGGAGAGGTTGGAGTGTGTTTGATTGAGTGTGTGGACAGGTGTCTTTTATACAGGTAATGATTTAAAACAGGTGCAGTTAATACAGGTAAAGAGTGGAGAACAGGAGAGCTTCTTAACCACTTGCCGACTGCCTCACGCAGATATACTGCGGCAGAAGGGCTCATACAGGCAAAAGCACGTACCTGTACGTTCCCCTTTAAGAGGCGGCTAGCGGGTGGCACGCGCGTGCCAAGCTCCGTGAGTCGGGTCGTGGGTCCCGCGGACTCGATCGCCATGGGGATGCCCACGATTGCCTCACGGGGAGGAAGAACGGGGGGATGCTAATGTAAACAAACATCTCCCCGTTCTGCCTAGTGACAGTGTCACTGGATCTCTGCTCCCTGTCATCGGAGCAGAGATCAGTCACATGTCACACATAGTCATGCCCCTCACAGTTAGAAACACGCCCCTAGGACACACTTAACCCCTACACTGCCACCTAGTGGTTAACCCCTTCATTGCCAGTGTCATTTACACAGGAATCAGTGCATTTGTATAGCACTGATTGCTGTATAAAAGACAATGGTCCCAAAAATGTGTAAAAAATGTCCGATGTGTCCGCCATAATGTTGCAGTCACAATAAAAATCGCTAGGATGACATGACCACGCCCCCTTATGACCTCACAGTCCCAGCATGCCCCGGGACTGTGATGTCATAGGGGGCGGGGTCACCGCCTATATAAGTCTGTTGCGGATCGCACAGAGAGCATTCCGGCTGGAGAGAGCGTTGTGTCAGCATCTCTGGAAGAGAAGAGGGAAGAAGACGATCCAGAAGTCCGGGCCACCGCTGGCAAAAGAGCGGCAGAAGATAGCGGTGGAGCCGGCAGAAGATGCGGACACCCGGAGAAGACGCGGGAGAGACCCCTGAAGTCGGAAGAGGACCCCCGCAGTCAGAAGAAGACCCCCGAAGTCGGAAAGGACCCCCGAAGTCAGAAGAAGACCCCGGAGCTGCCTAATAAATTACTTTAAAAACCTGTGTACTGTGTTTTTTATTGACACTTTTTTCCCTAGGTGAATGGGTAGGTGTACGATGTACCCCATACTCATTCAGATAGGGTGGGGGGCCGGGATCTGGGGGCCCCCTTATTAAAGGGGGCTCCTGGATTCCGATAAGCGCCCCGCCCGTAGACCCCGACAACCAACGCCCAGGGTTGTCAGGAAGAGGCCCTTGTCCTTATCAACATGGGGACAAGGTGCTTTGGGGTGGGGGGCCCGCAGGACACCCCCCTCCCCCCAAAGCACCCACCTCCCATGTTGAGGGCATGCGGCCTGGTACGGCTCAGGAGGGGGGGGCGCGCGTTCATCCCCACCCCCTTTCCTGACCGGCCAGGCTGCGTGCTCGGATAAGGGTCTGGTATGGATTTTGACGGGACCCCTACGCCCTTTTTTCAGCGTAGGGGGTTCCCCTTAATATCCATACCAGACCTAAGGGCCTGGTATGCCCCTGGAAGGGAACCCATGCCGGTTTTTTATTTAAAATTTGGCGTGGGGTTCCCCCTCAAGATTCGTACCAAACACAGTGCCTGGCATTGGCGGGGATCCAAGTCGGATCACCGCACCAGTGTCAACCCGGCTCGCAAGGTGTCAATCTCGCCAATAAAAGTGGCGAGATTGACACACTATCAGACAACAATACAGAAGTTGACCAAAGGGTGGTGGTAAAGAGCTGAAAACCCACGTGATATGGTGAAAGTTGGCTGGAAAAGTCCTGTCGTCTGTATGCAAGACAAACCTTTGTACAAAAATCCAAGGGAAAGTTTGTACAAAGTAGTATCGTGTGTATGGGGCTTATCAAATACTTTTTCTCCTCACAGTAGGTATTAGCTAGCACATATGATTTTCTATACATTATGCAAAATAAAAAAATATAGTGACCTTTAGTGTCCGTTTGTACCTGCCTGCAGGAGAAATCTATTTCATTTGCTATCAATATAGATACACCTAGAATAGGTAGTGTACGTAGAATGATATTGCCTACTATATTCTGCACGCTTTAAACAATTTAATTTATGTGCATTTAAATGAGTCTCCTGCAGGCAAATAATAGACGGAGAAAATTGTTTTTAATGTAGTAAACATAGCTTGTCTCTTTACTGGGTCACTAAGCCCCCTAATATTCCAAGATACTAATACTTGCATTAAAGTCGACATATTGCTGCAGTATCACATTTTTTAATCCCAGCCCTATGGTGAATAATTCCTATTTGTAAGGAGATAATTTCTGTATTCATTTTAACTATCTGGTGAGCGCATATGATAAAACTATATGAAAAATAAAATAACAACAACCACCAACAACAGCAAAAATAAATAAATAAATAATAAAAAAGAAAAAGGAAATAAAAAAAAGTCCCCATATAGACCCCTGAAAAGCTGCCATCCCCCTCAATGGCCACCTCCCAGAGGGTCTTATATAAAAAAAAATGAAATGAAATTTTGCAAAACCATTTAACAAAAAAAAAAACTCGCAAGAACTTAGATATACCTAAATGTATTCCTACCAATATTTTTTTAGTAATCATTAATGATGGCACACATACATGAGGGTGTGACCTCTGACTACATACTTTGTGCTAAAAGCTATCCTGTTTCATCTACAAAATTTGGAAGGTACAGTCAATACCAAAGAAAAGTGACCACAAAGTCCATACAAATGGTTCTAAATACCACCTCAGCATTTATCAGTTAATTTAAATGCATGTTAATTAATAAATACATAAAACAAATTGAATAGGGTCATGTACTCACGATACAAGCATGATTGGCAAGGTCTTATTAGTACAGAAAATTTAATTTACTTATAAATGAATTCAACAATCAGCTAAAAATAATTGCAGAATATATATACATGGGCACCCTTCTCAACATGTCGATGCCCAAAGCAGGAAAAACAGGGCTCTGTTTTTGTATGATCATTTGTCTATATGTATATAAAATAGAGAATAAAAAAAGCAGCACTAATGTCAATTCAGATAAATAATAACAAGTTTAACAACCACACATAAAGTGCAAGTGCATTTATGGTGAAAATTCAAACATACAGCAAAATAAATGAGTGTAGCGCAGCAGTACGAACCTTCGCTGTTCGGTAGTTCAACCGTTTGTTTGGCCCCCCGAACTGACCACAATGCATTGCGGCTCTGAACAGTGCATTGCAAGCCCTGATTGGCTGAAGCAGTGAAAGCTTCAGTCAGTCAGAGCACAGAGCACTGTCAGAGTCATGATTGGACACTGTCATCATGACTTTATCCAATCATGGCTCATTCCCGCCTCACAGTATAAAAGTATTCTTTCAATGGCAGCCATTTTCAGTGTGATTTTGGTGTGGAGAGAGATAGAACAGGGCTCTGTTCATTGCTATTAGTTAGTGTTCTATACTGTGCTATTTTGTTTCATTTGTCAGTGTAGAATATTAGTTTAGTGTCAGTCTAAGGATAGTGTGAGTGTGGTGAGGAGGACCATCATTCAGCTTTGCATAGTGTGCAGCTAGAGTAGGGACAGCTTAGATAGTTTCACTGTAGTGTAGTGAGACTGTGTCATTCTTACACACATTAGTGTAGAGTAGGGACTCCTCATATAGTTTCAGTGTAGTGTAGTGAGACCTTGTGAGTAATCTTTACATTAGTGTATAGCTAGAGTAGGGACAGTTCAGATAGGGTCAGTGTAGTGATGGTTTAACACTTATAATCTATATCTTTCAATTCCCAATGATCTTCTAGTAGATGTACAATGGTATCAGTAGCCATAACCATAGGTTATTATAAGTGTTATTAAAATTGCACAACGGATTAACCCTGAAGAAGGAGTTCCAGTTACTCCGAAACTCGTAAGTTCTAGTTCCAGGATCCGGAGTTTAATGCATTGCGGAGCCAGCACGGACAACCATCCATCCATAGTCAGCTATCATCACTCGGCAAGAATTGGAACATCCTTCCCCACCATCACTCAGCACTATCTACAAGGCTTTGTTTTAAGCCCCTGAAGGTAAGGGCAATGTGAGCATGGGTATGTGCAGATCCAACATGGTCATCTTACTCTTATTTTTGCTTAACAAAACATCTACGGACTTTTTTAATTAAGAGCATCTAAGACATTTTATATACACTGAAGATTCATTTTATTTTGTTAATTTTTGCCTATATCTATCAGTAGTAGGGTACTGAGTTTTTTATGTCAATGTATATTTTTCCCCACTACCACGATTAATTATTTTTTATTCATTTTTGGATCCACTTTTTGAATGCACTACTTTTATTTCACTGGTATAAACTATACATTATTGTTTTAACAAGGTCACGTATAGGAATTTTTATTTATTGGCACTTTGATTTACTTTTGGTGTTTTGTGCGAAATCACTGCCAGTTTTATGCCATTTACTTCTGTGTGCGTTACTGCCAGTTTAACGCCATATAGTTTTGCGTGCATTACTGCCAGTTTAACGCAATATAGTTCTGTATGCGTTACTGCCAGTTTAACGCCATATAGTTCTGTGTGCTTTACTGCCTGTTTAACACCATCAACTTCCATGTGCGTTACTGCCAGTTTAACGCCATATCGTCTTGTGTGCGTTACTGCCAGCTTAACGCCATATTGTTTTGCGTGCGTTACTGCCAGTTTCCAGCTATATAGTTCTGTGTCCGTTACTGCCAGTTTAACGCCATATAATTCTGTGTGCATTACTGCCAGTTTAACGCCATTTACTTCTGTGTGTGTTACTGCCAGTTTAATGCCATATCGTTTTGTGTGCGTTACTGTCAGTTTAACTCCATATAGTTTTGCGTGTGTTACTGCCAGTTTAACGCCATATAGTTCTGTGTGTGTTACTGCCAGCTTAATGCCATATTGTTTTGTGTGCTTTACTGTCAGTTTAACTCCATATTGTTTTGTGTGCGTTACTTCCAATTTAACGCCATATAGTTCTTTGTGCGTCACTGTACGTTTGTTGCATTACATTGCAGTATATTATAGTGTATTAGTGGAGTGTGTCTGTGTAGTACTCAAATTAAAGTGCAGCAAACACCTCTTTACATTGATTAAAGTGCATCTATGTACAGATTTCAACTTCTTCTTTACATTTTCTTATAAACACCACCCCCTCCCTCTCTATAATGTCTGGGAGGACAACAAGGAGAGGCAGATGTTCCCTTGGCACTGTAAGGGGGCCGGAAACAAACGTGTCCACAGGCAAAGGTGGACTTGGTGGTCAGTCCTCAGGCAGGGCATCATTTCCTCTGTTTAGTGAGTTTGCCCGTGCTATCCAGCCACAGCTTGCAGAGGAGGTGGTGGACTGGCTTACTAAACCTTCCTCATCCTCCTCATCCTCTGTCATGCAAGCAGAGACAAGTGTGCAGTCCCCTGCAGTTGCCAGACTGGATAAACCTGCCTCCTTGTCCACATCTATGCCTGCCATAGCCCCAACATCAGCCATTGAAGAGTCAGCTGAGTTATTTGTCCACAGCATCAGCCACTTGCTCCTTGATGATGCCCAGCCATTACTGGATTCAGATGTTGGTTCTGAGGTTGAGGATGACAGGAAAACGAACCTAGAGAGAAGGAGGAACACTGGCAGACAAACTGACATTCATGTTGCCCAAGCCGCAGCTTATTGCCAAGTTGTTTCCAGTGGTAATGGTGAAGATGAAAGAGATGGAGATGATGATGATGATGATGATGATGATGAGGTCACTGATGTGACTTGGGTCCAGATAGAGCAGAGGAGGAAACTGAAGGTTAGGCGGCACAACCCCAAGGAGGCCGACATCAAGAAAGAGTATAGAGCAGCCACCCTATTACATCACATTCTGCAGCTGTTATCTCCTGGCCCACTACCCAAAGCTCAGCTGTCTGTGCCTTTTTCAGCACATCTGCAACAGATTGCACTGTTGCTATCTGCAAACTGTGTCTCAGGCACATCAAACGTCACATCAAAAACACCAACCATATGCATATCATTGCAATTTTTTTTTGTCTTCATCAAAAGCACCTCTATAGGATTACAGTGGGAAGGCACCCCCCTGCACACCCAAAGAGTAATTTTTCTGCACCTGTTTGACAGGTGCATATCATTGCAATTTTTTACAGCAAGGACAATTCTTGATTTCATCAAGAGTATCTCTATAGGGTTACAGTGGGAAGGTGCCACCAACACCCAAAAACCAATTTTTACACACCCGTTACTTCTATACAAAGTCAAAGTGACACCAGAATGTATCCAAAAAATATCTAATCTTGTTCCCAGTGCACTAAATTGTGGCCTGATCATACACACTGGCTCTCCAGCTGTTGCTGAGGAAAATAAAGGCAGCTTGCAGGGAAAATGTAATTTTTTTGGCTTTATAAATGCAATTATTGCTGTAGCAGATTCTAGACATGGTACAGGCCCTATATTGGAAGGAATTTTTGGTAGCAATTTTTCATTTAATAATGAAGTTTTTCACAAACTTTTTTTTTTTTATTGATACATGTCCCCCAGGGCAGGAACTGGACCCCTATAACCATTGTATGCCCAATTAATTGCATATAAGCCTTCAAAATGGGCACCTCAGATTTTTGACGTTCATTGACTTTAATGGGGTCTGTTATTCGGGTCCGAAATTTCGGGGGTCCATTCAGCCCATCCCTAGTGCCAAAATTATAATTAAAATGATATCTCTACAAAGTATAAAATAGTAGACATGTGCACCACCGAAAAATGTGTTTAGTTGCGTTTTCGTTCCATTCGTCTTTTTTTTTGTTTATCAGATCATTCGTTATGATCGGCATTCTTTTTTTTGGATCATTCGTAACTTCGGATGCATTTGTATTCATTACGTTCCATTTGTTTAGATGCAGCATTCGTTACTTAGGAATAATTTGGAACTTCGGATGTATTTATATTCGTTACGTTCACTAACAGTTACTTTAGCCAAATTTGAAAGGAAATTCTAATAAAAATGTAAATCTAATCTATCCCAAATTAGCTGCTATGGTGCAGAGACCTGAATAGAAGAATTACTGACTTTAGCTATTTTACCTATAATTTAATAGTTTATAATAATAAATAATAATAAAAACTATAATAATAGCTAATAATCGAATTATAATAAAAAAAAATTATCCAAATGTAATCTATTCCTTAAACTTGAAGGTTGACTCGTTTTTTGTTCCTTCGGATTTTTGTAATTTTGTATTTTCGTTCTTTGTGACAATTTGTTTTCGTGTGCATTTGTCAAAGGAGTCTTTCGTTCATTCGGAAGCATCCGCATATGCCGAATTACGTCCGAAAACTAATTTGTAACTAAACAAATTGCACATGTCTATAAAATAGACAGTAATGTGGACCAATTAAATATTACTTATAAAACAATTGAGATCAAAGTCAATATTCAGACCTCTAGGGGATAATACATTTGCTCGAAAATCCAGAAGAAATCTCGTTGGCTTAATTTTCTAACAAAATTGCCTCCTCTTCAGTGTTTTTGTAATCTCTCAACTCCCTCAAATTTTAGACTGCTCGGGTCCCTATCGTGGCCCTCTCTAAAGTGTTTGGAAATGCTGTGTTCAATTTTTCCTTTTCTATATTATTAATGTGTTCCCTGATTTTCACTTGCATGCATTTAGATGTATGTCCCACATACTAGTATGAACAAGGACACTCTAATGCCGCGTACACACGAGTGGACTTTTCGAGGGACTGGGTCCGGCGGACCGGACTCTGTCGGACAATTCGACCGTGTGTGGGCTCCAGCGGACTTTTTTTCCCCAAAAGTCCGACGGACCTAGAAATAAAACATGTTTCGAATCTTTCCGACGGACTCGAGTCCGGTTGAAAAATCCGCTCGTCTGTATGCTAGTCCGATGGACTAAAACCGACACTAGGGCAGCTATTGGCTACTGGCTATGAACTTCCTTATTTTAGTCCGGTCGTACGTCATCACGTACGAATCTGTCGGACTTTGGTTGATCATGTGTAGACAAGTTCGTTCATTCGAAAGTCCGTCGGAAAGTCCGTTGAAAAGTCCCCCGGACCTAGTCTATTGAAAAGTCCGCCCGTGTGTACGCGGCATAACACGTATACAACCCCAATAGTCGTGCACATAATGAAATTCTTAATAGGATACACATTACCTGTTGCTGTTGCCCTAAATTCCTTTTTTTTTTCATTAACTCTTGAAGTTTTATATGAAATACATTTTTACACTGATAAAAATCTGTCAAAAAGGGGAGTGAGCACCTCTTAATTGTGGGACTATCAATAACCCCTGGGGTCAATCTATCCCTCAAACTAAGGGCTTTATACCAACCTAGGCACAGGTGGTAGAATTTTAATTAAGACCCTATCTTTTAATAATCTACAGTACTCCAATATCCTTTGATGATATTCTCTACCTTTTTACACTGCACATTATATTCCAAAACTATTCTAATTTCATCTCTTTGGCTATTTATAAGTAGATTCTTATCTGCAATTAATGTATTCCTATCCACCTTTCGAAACGGGACAGCCATCAGAAGGTGACGGAAGGGGGGGGACATCCCCTCCCACTGCTTGTTAAAGCAATCCAGCATCTTGTTAGCCGCTCAGATGGCTTTGCAAGAGAGCTGACTGTTCGCTGTAAACCCTGCTGCTTGCCCCCAGATGGGTTAAATGTGAAAAAAAACTTCTAGCTCAGCGCCTGGAACTGCATGTCCCAGATGTCGGGCAATAGGAATTGAACATTGCTGAGCCCATTGTTTTCAATGTGCCTGTACTCACGTAAACATGTGCAGGGAAAAGATGAGTAAAAAAAATAATACAAACATCTGAGCTGCCGGTCAGTGTTGTATGCGCATACACACATATATGCGGAAATGCACTTATCTTAGTGCTGGTTTTTAGGAAAATCGATAAGCCAAACACACAAGCATAATATGATATTTCTGAAGAGGTTCTGTAGACCAATGGTGAGCCATATTGCATTAAAATTTACAAAACTTACAGTGGCTGCAGGTTTAAAGGGAAAGGTAACTTTTTATAATATTAAATTTCAATATAACTTGTGTAGCAATTGCTACATGAAAGTTGAGTTATCGTTTAAAGAGTAACTCTCTCCGGGAGGGGACGTTCAGGTACGCCCATTTGCCCACCGCTGCCATTGTGCCAACGTATATCGGCGTGCAGTGGTTGGCAAGTGATTAAAGTGCATTATGTCCTGTGGAAGAAAGCAGTTTCTCTGTCACAATCACATATATTATATTTTAAAAATGTAGATGAGTCAGTTCCAGAAATAACCAACATCCAAATCTGTAGTTCCAATATACCCACACCCCGCACAATCAGGTAATTCTAATGATGGCCATACATACTTTGATACATTATTCATTTATTTTCCAGTTGATGTCCACCCATAGGAATAATTGATCTCTAGTCGATAACCCATTTGATCAATGTGCCTTACACAGGAAGGTGGATTTTGATAAAAAATGAAGATATGATAGTAACTTACATAACTGCATGGGTTATTTTTGGAGACTAAAGATTTTGTTTAGTGGCACTATAATTTATTCAATACAAGAATGTTTTTAACCCCAATGGTATTTTTAAGGCAGAGGAAGAATTTATAAACATATGTAGCAAAGTAAAAATACCAATCTTTATTACAAACAATGTAAAAAACGACCAGGGGTCCATGTAACAAAATATGTGCAAGACCAACTATGTACAATAATAATTTTTCAAATTACTCTGCTACGCTCAATACTGGAGCACCAAATCAGACTTAAGGATTATATGCCTGGTCAGAGAGGGTGTTTGCAGGTTACATTCCGACATGTTACAGAAATGCTATTTTGCTTCTTCAGGGCAAGTGAAAAGTTTGATAATCTATTATACAATTACAATTATACAATTGCATCAATATTAGTGTAAACAACATACACAATATGATAGTAATACAGGTGCTCATGATACAGGCCGATATTAACATAATACTTACATTGTACAATCACAGATTAAACAAAGTGGCAGATCTCAACTGGATGTACCCCTACAACCTTCAATAGCCGCAGTGGGAAGGGGGGGCAATAGCACCCCACTGTACATCAGGCACGAACAAGGACCGGACAGGGAAATATGCACGTGTGCCAAAATGTCTATAGTAGGTATGATGATAAGCCCAAGCAGTAAAAACACAGTACACAGGGAGAAACAGAGAAAAAAAACAAACAAACTCTAGAGCAAAGGGGGAAGAAAAGGATAAGAGAGAAGAAAGGGAAAAAAGGGGAAGCTAAACAACATGACAAGGTAAGAAAAAGCAAGCTGAAAAAGGGACATAGTATGAATGTTTTGATAGGGATTCTGTGAGTACCCTGACACTGCTACTCTGGGGAGAACTCCCATTTTGGAGCTAGATTATAAGAGATGGATTGCAGTCAAAAAGAGTTGTGGTTTTCATGTGTTTTTGTGCACTTTGATTTTACATTTTGACATGTTATTAATTTTTTAGGACAATTCAGTTTGATACTGCAAAAAAGAAGAAGCTCACAAACTATACTATTTAACTGTTGTGCTTTAACTTTATTTTGTTTACCAGTAAACTTTTCTGTAGCTTTTTGATCTGCTGTGGCTGCTATCTTCTGGCTATCAATTCGGGCTTATTACCCTTTAATAAAAATCAGGTATTTCAGCCAAAACTGTAAAAAGCCCTTTTTTTCCAAGCTGAAATAAATCAGATTGGAGTGCTTTTTCTTTATTTAAGCCAAGTTAAACATAAAAGTTAAAAAATCAATTACGCATCCAAAATATGTAATTCCAGAACATGGTGATGCTGATGCTATCCTTAAAAATTGTAGTAATCTGTAATACCACATACAATCAAAAAGGGATCTTCCAAGCATCTAATTTAAAGGATTTGTGTTTTTCCATACTGACCCAGAAGTCCCATTAAAAAGGACCCTCTCCTAACTATCTAGTATTTAAAACATTTACTTTGTTACATGTCCCCCATGGCATACCCAGCTCCCCATACCCTTTTTGGCAATAGCTTTCCTATAAGCTTATTTATCTTGAAAATGGCCAGAATTTAGTATCAATACTCACCTTATATAGATTACAGTTGGGTTCGAATTCAGGTTTAGACAATTTCAAGCATAATTTGAATTCTTTTAAGTTCATTTTTTCACTCAAGAACAAAGCTGGCTCAATCAATTTCTCCATGTAACTGAGATCCTCTACACCCTTCATTACTTTAGTTCCCCCTAGTACGTAAGGACCAAAGATAGCTTGTAATTTTGATAAAAGGCTTCCTTTAAGTGCCATATATCAACAAGGTGCTTTTATCTACTTATCTAGCAGGACGAAAATAATTTTAATTGAAATAAGGTCTTGGATGAAAGAAGGCCACCTTCATTCTGTGTCACTCGGGGCAGTTTGCTTCCAAAGATAATATTGCTCTTTATGTCCCTTCCCCCCTGCACAGTCCAGTCTTGGAGGCAGGTGACTTCAATGGACTGAAAGCTGCTGCCCCAGAAAATGAAAAATTAGAGGACAGAGGAACCCAGGGGGATGGATAATGAATTATCTTGCAGCTTAATCTTAATGCAGTCTGATAGTCTTAATAGCTTCAGATTTTTTAGCAAAAACTAATTGATCATTTATTTTAGTTTAATTAGTTTGAGGAAAATGCTACAGCACTGAGACAGGTGCTTAATCGCCTCTATTAATCTCATGATTCCAAAGACATGATTGAAACTCTGAGATGATTAAAAGGTGTTATTTCTTTTTTAACGCATGCCTGAGAGCGAATGATGTATAAACCCTGACACTTAAATCTTAGGACAACCAGGTGACATTGAGATCCAAAATATTAAAAATAGACCAGACTACTGTAAAGAGATAGAACAATGTCATATTTTCAAATGATACCACTGCAAAGTGATGTACATGCTCCATAAAATCATATGCATATCAAAGAGGACCTGTTATCAGGTTCCAAGCTTTGTTTTCAAGAGCAGCTTGATTTGTCCTGCTTCTGGGATACTAAACGCTAAATTCACCCAAAACTAGTATACCTGCTATAGGTGGACTGGGGAGTTAAATTACACACTGCCTGTTCAACTGGCAGATGGGCATCTTAGCAATACAAGGATATGGGATATGGTAGAGACATACAGTAAATACTTACACACTCACAAACCCACACCGACACAAGTTGAACTGGATGTCTTTATTCAACCTTAACAACTATGTAACTATGATAGTAAAGGAAAGTAATAACCTTTAATTAGTTATATGCCTGGACATAATGTATAGTGGGCGGTTCCATTGTTACCATTGTAAACAATACAATTAGTTTCATGCAATTGGATTTATTTAATGTGTTTGTTAAGGCATTATTATAAGTCTATACCAGCCCCTCTATTAGAGGCTGGCATAGCACAATGTGTAAGTTGTATTTAAAAACGAGTGCTGTAAATACTGAATATCAGCTGTCTTCAGGCCGGTAACTCCAATCGTGGCCACTTTCCAGCTCTGGTAGATGTCTTCTCCAGGAGGGGCCGTGATCTCCCTCTGACGTCAGAGGGAGATCATGTGGCCGCTCGTCTCTTCCACAGAAGCCACCCATCAGAGCTGGAAAGCGGCAAGTCACGTGAAGACAGCTGATATTCAGTATTCACAGCGCTCGTTTTTAAATACAACTCACACATTGTGCTATGCCAGTCTCTAATAGAGAGGCTGGCGGTGACAAATGTTATATTTTAATATTAAAATAATAGCGGCGGGGGGGCAGGGCCGGTCAGGAGACAGACAGAGAGGGCGCTGACACGGAGGAAGGAGGGGGGGAGAGAGGAGAGCAGGCAGCCTATCACAGAGGGAGGCACTTAGACCACGGTGATCAGGGCGGAGCTGCCTTGGTTATCATGGCCTGTTTAGAGAGAGCATACAGGAAGTGGTAGGTTTAGGGGGTTTTTTTCTACACTTTAGAGGGGGGCAGATTACATAGCACAAGCGCTGTGCTGTGTAATCTGCTTTAAGGGACCAGAATCTACATTTTTTTTTGGGTTAACAAATGCTTTAAGGTCTCTTGCGCACTGTGCATTTAGCCCCAGTGCATGAGACCCTGGCATTTAGGTGCGGGTGGAAGGCACAGGTGCACCATCCAGCCCTGCTGCCAGAAGCTTGTAAAACTCTATGAGAGGCTCATAGCTGCTGCAGCTGTACAGGGCTGGATTCTGCACCAAGCAGTACTAACGTTTAGGGTACCAATTTTAAGACAAATGCCTGAAATACAGACCTCTTGCATTCCTGGCATTCGTCTCTGGGCACATACTGCTCTAAACATTAGCACTGTATGGTGCACTGTCCAGCCACAGCAGCTGTCAGCATCTCACAGGCTTCCAGCAGTGGGCTGAAGGTGCTTTCCTGTACTTTCCAACCACACCTAAACACCAGAGTTTGCATCGGGGCTACACTCCCAGTATGCATGAGGTCTAACTGTGTAAAGAACAAATCTCTAAGGAATGTCAGCACCCACAGCAACCAATCAGAACATACTGTGAACTAATAAGGCCCCAGTAAAAAGCAAGTGCAAAGGAAATATTTAAATGTAATTTGAATCTGCTATTTATGGTTCTTCATAGATTATTCTTAAAATAGATGGGGTATATACTGTATATATTATAACTCTGTGTGAAGGAAATTCAGCATGTAAGACATACAAATACATACAAAGGTTACCTTTTCTGATGTGTTGCTAGTTGACTGCCTGTCATGCAGATCCTTTGGCTTCATACTTCCTGAGTCACTTACCCACAACAAAGTATGTGCATAAGCAAGTTCTTGTGGGGTGCCATTGAATGTATTCCTGTTGTTGTATTAATTGCACTGTGTAGCTATGCATATAGTTCAGGATGCCTGGAATAGGAAGGGGTTAACTGTGTCCAGACTCTTTTTCCAGGCTTTATGAGTTCTGCCCCCCGCTGTGAGTATTGATGAGTGAGTACACGAAGATACCCTCACATTCAGGGCAAATGACCCCACCCACATGTGGATCGGGTACTCTAACTTTTCTTTCGGCAAGCTTTTTCCAGTGACTAATTTTCAGAAACTTATAAAAGCAACTATGTGCTGTGAATGATTCATAGAAAAAAACTGAGCCTATGATGTAGCTCAAATGACTGCAGAAAACCTTGAATGTGTCTTTAAAGCCTAAGTTTATATAAAATGTTTTTAATAAAAAAAAAAATCAGCACGAGAGACATACTTACATTTAAAAAGAAGTGTCCCTTGTGCTAGCGACTGCTGTCCTAGTTGAAATCTTCTGCCTTCTTCCTCACCCATACCCCTGCAGAATTAATCTTCCAGTGCCATATACAACCATTGGACCTGTCATAGGCACTTGTCAAGAGTGCCAACTATGTCCTTGCTTTTACCTGCGTTCTCTATTCATAGAAGCTGTACAATAGCTTCCATCAATGAAAAGCGCTAGTGAATGCAAGATAGGTGGATGAATGAGGCTTGCCCCCTCCATTCATAGAGCAGAGTGGCACAGGTGGGCAAAAGGGCGTACCCGTGCGTCCCCCCATGTAAGCCGCCTAGTGGGCGCGTGCCCGCGGGTCCTGCAGACTCAATGTCCGCCGGTGGCCCACGATTGCGGCAAGGAGAGGCAGAACAGGGAACTGCCTATGTAAACAAGGCATTTCCCTATTCTGCCTAGTGACATGACAGAGATTTACTGCTCCCTGTCATCGGAAGCAGTGATCTCTGTCATGTCCTAGGTAGCCCATCCCCCCTACAGTTAGAACACACTGAGGGAACATAGTTAACCCTTTGTTCGCCCCCTAGTGTTTAACCTCTTTCCCTGACAGTGACATTTATACAGTAATCAGTGGCTATTTTTAGCTCTGATTGCTGTATAAATGTCAATGGTCCCAAAATATTGTCAAAAGTGTCCGATCTGTCTGCCGCAATGTCTCAGTCCCAATAAAAATCGCAGATCCCCACCATTAGTAGTAAAAAACAAAAATTAAAATTCCATAAATCTATCCCCTATTTTGTAGACGCTATAACTTTTGCGCAAACCAATCAATATACTCTTATTGCGATTTTATTTTACCAAAAATATGTAGTAGATATATAGTATATCGGCCTAAACTGAGGAAGAAATTTTTTTTTTATATAGTTTTGGGGGATATTTATTATAGCAAAAAGAAAAAAATATTGCTTTTTTTTCCAAAATTGTCTTTTTCTGTTTATAGTGCAAAAAATAAAAATTGCAGAGGTAATCTAATACCATCAAAAGAAAGCTCTATTTGTGGGAAAAAAGGACGTCAATTTTGTTTGGGTACAGCGGCGCATGACCGCGCAATTGTCAGTTAAAGCTATGCAGTGCTGTATCGCAAAAAATGCCCTGGTCCTTAAGGAGGTAAAAATCTTCTGGGGCTGAGGTGATTAAAATGCATTTTGCCCTCCATAGACTAGTGACTATATTTAAAGCATATATCCATTTAGATTTTTTTAAAATTGTTTAGACACTTTAAACTGGCAATAAAGCACAAAACTATATGGTGTTAAACTGGCAGTAATGCACGCAAAGCTATATGCCGTTAAACTGGCAGTAATGCACACAGAAACACATGGCGTTAAACTGGCAGTAATGCACGCAAAACGATATGGTGGTAAACTGGCAGTAACGCACACAGAACTATATGGTGTTATACTGGCAGTAACGCATGCAAAACTATTTGACATTAAACTGGCAGTAACGAACACAAAACAATATGTCGTTAAACTGGCAGTAACGCGCACAGAACTATATGGTGTTAAACTGTCAGTAACGCACACAAAACGATATAGCGTTAAACTGGCAGTAACGCACAGTCTACAGCTGGTGGTGTGCTGCTGGCAGATGTGCTGCTAGGACCTGGGACACCCTGTGCTATAACATCATCCTTGTCAATGGAGGCTGCTGAAAGGTAATGACTCGGTATCGCAGGGGCAGACTGAAGTAGGTAAGGAGGAGGAGGGACAGATTTGTGCCTCTTTTGTGTGGCTTTTAGGTGATCTTGCCAACGGGCTGACTGGTTGGACATTAAATGCCTTGTTAAGCATGTGGTACCCAAATGGTTGGTGTTTTTTGCCACGTTTGATGTGCCTGAGACACAGTTTGCAGATAGCAACAGTGCTATCTGCTGCAGATGTGCTGAAAAAGGCCCAGACAGCTGAGCTTTGGGGAGTGGGCCGGGAGATAACAGCTGCAGAACGTGATGCAATAGGGTGGCTGCTCTCTACTCTTTCTTGATATCGGCCTCCTTGGAGTTGTGCCGCCTCACTTTCAGTTTCCTCCTCTGCTCTATCTGGCACCCAAGTCCCATCAGTGACCTCATCATCATCATCTCCATCTCCTCCATTTTCATCATTACCACTGGAGACAACTTGGCCATACGCTGCGGCTTGGGAAACATGAATGCCAATGTTCCTCCCTTTCTCTAGGCTCAGGTTCCTGTCATCCTCAACCTCAGAACCAACATCTGAATCCAGTAATGGCTGGGCATAATCAAGGAGCAAGTGGCTGATGCTGTAGTCAAATAACTCCTCAATGGCTGATGTTGGGGCTATGGCAGGTAGATGTGGACAAGGAGGCAGGTTTATCCACTTTGGGAACTGCAGAGGCCTGCACACTTGTCTCTACTTGCGTGACAGAGGATGAGGAGGATGAGGAAGGTTTAGTAAGCCAGTCCACCACCTCCTCTGCATGCTGTGCCTGGATAGCATGGGCAAACTCATTAAATAGAGGACATGATGCCCTGCCTGAGGACTGACCACCACGTCTACCTTTGCCTGTGGACACATTTGTTGCTGGCCCCCTTTAGTGCCAAGGGAACGTCTGCCTCTCCTTGTTGTCCTCCCAGACATTATTGGGAGGGAGGGTGCGGTGCTTATAAGCATATGTAAAGAAGAAGTCACACTACACACACACACTACACGGATACACTATAATATACTGCAATATAATGTGCCAAACGTACAGTGATGCACTGAACTAAATGGCGTTAAACTGGCAGTAACGCACACAAAACTATATGGCGTTAAACTGGCAGTAATGCACACAGAACTATATGGCGTTAAACTGGCAGTAATGCACGTGAAACTATATGCCGTTAAACTGGCAGTAACGCACACAGAACTATATGGCGTTAAACTGACAGTAATGCACGCAAAACTATATGCCGTTAAACTGGCAGTAACGCACACAGAACTATATGGCATTATACTGGCAGTAACGCACGCAAAACTATATGGCGTTAAACTGTCAGTAACGCACACAAAACGATATGGTCAGGCCCGGATTTACTACCTTTGCCGCCCCAAGGCCGGGCCCTTCAATGCCGCCCCCCCCACACACACACCAAAGAAAGATCCCCCAGAGATAATACGGTCAAAGACTGCAGACATGATACAAGAGATGGTCAGAGACTGCAATTATAGTACAGGAGATGGTCAGAGATTGCAGACATGATACAGGAGACGGTCAGAGACTGCAGTTCCTATGGACATTAGTAGATAATGGCCGATCGGCCCTCTCACCTGACCCAGCGATACAGCAATGGTTCCCCTGATCAGGAGTCAGCTCACTCTGAATTGCCCATGGCGACTCCGTTGGGTAGCACCCAGATCTGTATTCCTGCAATGACTCCATTCCTTTGTCCGCCAGGGATGGCGCCAGGCTGTGTGGCTTTCCCTCTGGTGGCGCAGGGCAGCGGGGTTCTCTCTCTAATGGTGTTCCCTCAGCACTGCCCTCTCCCTCTGGAGCCCTGGGTGTACTTTCCTGGGTGTAGACCCCCCCAGGACAAACCCCCCTCCATTAGTACAGACCCCTACCAGGACAAACCCCCCTCCCTTAGTACAAACCCCCCTCCCTTCATTAGTACAGACCCCCCCCCAGAACAAACCCCCCTCCCTTCATTAGAACAGACCCCCCCAGGACAAACCCCCCTCCATTAGTACAGACCCCCCAGGACAAACGCCCCTCTATTAGTATAAACCCCCCAGGACAACCCCCCTCCATTAGTACAAACCCCCCAGGTCAACCCCCCCTCCATTAGTACAACCCCCCCCAGGACAACCCCCTCCATTAGTACAAACCCCCCAGGTCAACCACCCCTCCATTAGTACAACCCCCCCAGGACCACCCCCCTCCATTAGTACAACTCCCCAGGACAACCCCCCCTCCATTAGTACAGACCCCCACCAAGACAAACCCCCCCTCCCTTCATTAGTACAGACCCCCCCAGGACAACCCCCTCTCCATTAGTACAAACCCCCCCAGGTCAACCCCCACCCCCCCCTCCATTAGCACAGACCCCCCCCAGGACAACCCCCACCCCCTCCATTAGCACAGACCCCCCCAGGACAAACCACCCCCCCCCTTCATTAGTACAGACCCCCCAGGACAACCCCCCCTCCATTAGTACAGACCCCCAGGACAAACCCCCAGGACAAACCCCCCCTTCATTAGTACAGACATCCCAGGACAAACCCCCCCTTTATTAATACAGACCCCCCCAGGACAACCCCGCCTCCATAAGTGTACAACAGAACAGATGGAGACAGGCTTGGGCGGGAGAGAGAGACATAGGAGAACACCCCCCTGCTCCGATCTCCGGTGGCTGCTCTCCTTCTCTGGCAGGAGGAGGGAGGGGGGACAGGCTTGAGCCTCAAAAAAAACAGCAGTGGCGGCGGTGACCTGCGGAGGGAGCTGCCTCAGTCTGGACACAGAGAGAAGGAGGGAGAGGAGCACTCTAGCGCTTCAGCCCCCCCACCTCTCTGGTGCCCGGGTGCACTGCATGCTGCTATGTTAGTGTGGGGGGCGGCCGAGAAGTCATTGCAGGAGCGGCGCCGCCCCTGTACCACTGCCGCCCCGAGGCCTGGCCTCGGTGGCCTTGTGGGAAATCCGGCCCTGGATATGGTGTTAAACTGGCAGTAACGCACACTTTTATACTATGGGGCAGGAATGAGCCATGATTGGATAAAGTCATGATGACAGTGTCCAATCATGACTCTGACAGTGCTCTGTGCCCTGATTGGCTGAAGCTTTCACTGCTTCAGCCAATCAGGGCTTGCAATGCGCGGTTCAGCGCCGCAATGCATTGTGGTCGGTTCGGGGGGCCGAACAAATGGTAGAACGACCTGTTTGCCGAACGACCGAACAACGAAAGTTCAGCCCAAACTTATGCGCGGGCCGAACTGTTCGCCCATCCCTAGTTTTTATTTCCCATTCCAGCCTGTAGTTCAGATCCTCCTGAAAGAGAGATGGGGCAATCGGTATAAAACAAGAGGAAACATTTTGATTTCACTGTGGTGTGTGGGGTACTGCATATTAAAGAAAGTTTCACCACCTGTGTGTGTATATATACACAAACATATATACAGTAGAATATATCCATATATACACACAAATATATACAGTAGAATATATATATATATATATATATATATATATATATATATATATATATATACATATACAGGTGTAGCGCTGGTAGATTTACAATCTACCGCAGATTAGGTAAATTTAGTAAATTGTGTGTTAGGAAGGTTAAAAGTTCGCCTCTGTTCCAGCTTGGCAGACGTTGTGTGTGCTTCCGTGCTGACCGGTGGGTGTCGCTGTTACCATTAGTCAGTGTTGGAAGGGCAACGTGTCGAAGTGTATAGATGCTCCTCTGTCTCGGAGACAAGCTCGGTGGAGGTGGTCCTCCGAGTTGCATTCTGGGAAGGGGGTATTTATGGGACAGACGCCATGTTCTAAGGTCGTTTTGCAGCCACCTGCTGGCCCTCCTGGCCGACAGGTATGCACTAAGGAGCTACCTCGTGGTCCTCCAATCGGGATGCCCACAATGCTACGGCGCAGGGGTGGGTCCAGAGGCTTGTCTGGGGCCTACCACCGCGGCCGAGGAATGGTCCTGAGCTGTTTGTCCTGTGTGACGAAGCTGGACATCCAAGGAGATTCCAGGGAAGGACCCGTCTTGGAGAGATCACGCAGCGTGCTGGTCTATACAGGGGCCTGGTGACTCGGTTGCAGGACGTATCCAAAAGAAGTAATTATACAGCAAAGTGTCGCCGGTTCGGCTTAAAGGTTCAGGCACTGTGACTGACTGACTGTTCACTGCAGAAGATCTTATACATCCTGTGGCAGAGGATCGTGCAGATTTACCCCCCCAAATAAGTCTGTGGCAGAGACTTTAGATTCGTGCTGCGTACTGGCTGCTAGACCAGTGAGAGAGGCCTATCCAGACGAGCAAAGAGTGAGTCCCATGAGGGGAACGCATTCTACATAATTATCTGAATTCTACCGGGACATTTTTCGCTAAGATCTTGTAAGAAGATATTTGAGTTTCTCCTGAAGGTTTCCTTTTCCGTCTCTTTCCTGCTACTTCCTAAAGTTTGACTATTCAATAAAGCATCGAAAACGTACTCCAGCGTTGGTGCATGTGTTGTCCAGCAGTAAACTCAACGGAACCCCTAGACTCTGTGTCGGTGAAAGAGAGGGAAGCAAAGTGAAGGTAACAGACCCGCTTAAACCAGCAGCTACACCGTGAGTTAGTGCTACACAGGTATATACAGTATACAGTATATGCAGATATAAAATGTGTCTAGATTGTTGAAAAAGTTCTATAATGTGTACAAAGGTTTCCTGTATTGTAAAACTAATGCAGACTCGCAACATGCTTCTGAAGAAACAAGTCAATAAAGTCATATGGTTTTTCATTCAAGCTTTTTATTTCTGAGACTATGGATCTAAAAGGCAGCTTAGATGAGTTTTTGTGGATTTCTGACAGCATATAAAATGCCTGGATGATTGGATGGTCTGTAATTAGAAAGGGCATTTCTTTGGATGTTATTATCATTTGATAAAGGAGAGTTCTTATTTCCTACAGGGAGTCTGCTATACCTAATGAAACCTATAATTTACTTGTGAGGGATGTCATTTTTTTTTGGTTTAAATTGGTTTTGTAGTATGTGTATGTTTGTAGTTGTTCAATAAATATCTGTTATACTTTTGAGACTTGATTTGGCTATTTACTCTTTTTTTTTTATTTTTTTATTTATTTATTAAAATGATTAGTATTATAGGTTACAAAGAATAGAAAACCTAACATAACAAGAGAACATATTCTTGCTTAAGTAATACAATCCAAGCATATCACTCATAAACACTTCTACATCATTAAAGCACTGTTTGGCATGTGAAGTAGTATTGAGAAGAAGTCCTAATATCTTAACCTCAGGGGTATGCGGAGGAACTTTTCAGTTAAACATACAGACTGTGTCTTGAGCTAATAGGGTAGTAATAATTTGGGCCCAACAGCAGGGGATGTTCCACGAGAAGATTTAATAGTACTCTACTATAATGGGGGGTACTCTCCTATGGGTTTAAAATGGGTTTTTAAAGGAGCACCCAGCTTCAATTCATATTCTCTGCTGGGGTCACAGCTAAGCAGGAGTTTGTAGAAATTATGAGTACTTAAGCACCCTAATCTGACATAGCTATAGGGACTTCAGCCATGGGGACCATATTTTATTAAATTTACCTGGACTGCTGCTGTAAGCTATTTTATACCCATGCAAAACAGACTTATTCATGATTTACACTGCTCCATGGTTGTAGACTTTTAACCACTTGCCGACCGCCTTACGACGATATACGCCGGCAGAATGGCATGGGTAGGCAGAGTAACGTACCATTACGTTACTCCCCTCCAGCAGGCAGGGGGCGCGATCGCTCCCCCCGGTGCCCGAGGAAGTGGACATCATTCCAGGAGCGATCTGTCCTGAGGGGGAGGCCACTGATTCATGGCCTCTCCTTTATGGTCGCTCCTGACGAATGAAAAGCTTCCTCTGCTTCTGAAACTGTAAACAGTAAGCAGAGGAAGTGATGTCATCTCTCCTCGTGAAGCCTTTTCGTTCCGGCGCCCGAGGACAGAAGACATCAGAGTGAGTTACACCAACATCACACTAACACCAGTACACATAGACAAACAAATCACCCCCCGATCCCCTCCCTGCACCCCCTGTCACCCCCAGTCACAGTGACACCAATAGCAGTTTTCATTTTTTTTACTGATCACTGCATTGGTGTAATTTTGTGACTGTTATAAGTGTTAGGGCTGTTAGTGGTAGGCCCCTTTAGGTCTAGGGTACCCCCCTAACCCATCCAATAAAAGTTTAACCCCTTGATTGCGCCCCAGTTAACCCTTTCACCCCCTGTCGCCAGTGTCACTAAGCAATCTTTTTGTGATCGCCGCATTAGTGTTGCATGTGACGCTAGTTAGCCTGTTAGTTATTTAGGTTCACCGTCAGGTTTTAATAGAGTTAGGTACCCCCATATACTACCTAATAAAGGTTTTTACCCCCTGATTGCCCCCTAGTTAACCCTTTCACCCCCTGTCACCAGTGATCACCGTATAAGTGTTACGGTGACGCTGGTTAGTTAGTTTGTTTTTTTATAGCGTCAGGGCACCCAACGTTTATTACCCAATAAAGGTTTAACCCTCTGATCGCCCGACTGGTTATATCAGTTAGGTTTTAGGGTCAGTTAGGGTCTGCGTCGCCACAAGCAGCGTCAGATTAGTGCCAGTAGCACTAACACCCTCGCACACAGCATACACTTCCATTAGTGGTATAGTGCCTTAGTGCCTGAACGGATCAATATCTGATCTGATCATATCCATACTAGCGTCCCCAGCAGTTTAGGGTTACCAAAAATGCAGTGTTAGCGGGATCATCCCAGATACCTGCTAGCACCTGCGTTTTGCCCCTCCGCTCAGCCCAGCCCTGCCCACTCAAGTGCAGTATCGATCTATCACTGTCACTTACAAAACACTATACACATAACTGCAGCATTCGCAGAGTCAGGCCTGATCCCTGCGATCGCTAACAGTTTTTTTGGTAGTGTTTGATACAGTTGCTGACAGCCTAGGAGCTTTTTTTCCTGTGAGTCTCACCAGTGTACCAGTAAATTTAGAGCCCAAAATGGCAAATCAAAGGTACACTAGTGAAGAGGCCTACACGTTTCTGAGCATGACAGATAGTGAAGAGGAAGTAATTCATCTGTCAGATTTAGGCTCAAAATACGATCCTGTAGACCACAGCGGCTCCATGACAGATAGCTCTGACGACGGAGTTGTGGTCCTTGCCAAGGTCAGATGTACCAGACCCCGATCTTCTTCTGCTGTTTTTGAGGTGCAAGAACCACAGGGCTCTCGTATGGAGCAGAGAAGTATTAGTGCCGCTCATCCTACTGGTGAACTGGCAAGCACTAGTGGCCTAGTACTCCCTGGTCGTACATCCAGCACTGCAGTATCATGTGGTGAGTCCCAGTGCAGTGCAGTGCAGTTCAAGCTGGCTAGGTGGCAAGCACAAGTAGTGTCCCGCTGCCACCAAGAAGACAAAGGCAGGCCCGTCGTGCCCATAGTGTCCTCCCTGCAGAATTTGCCAATCCTAATTGGGAGCCCACCACTTCTGTAACACCCGTACTTCCCCCATTCACTGGCCATTCACTGGCCAACCCGGAATTCAGGTGGAAACAGTTGATTTTACGTCACTTGATTTTTATTCGCTGTTTCTCACAGAATATCTCTATAGATCTATTGTGCACCAAAGAAATTTGTATGCTGGTCAATTCATCGTCGCTAATCCCCAGTTGTCCTTCCTTGCCAGAGATTGGAGACCAATTACCTTTTCCGAATTTAAGACCTTTCTGGGCCTATCCCTCCTCATGGGTGTAACTAAAAAGAGTGAGTTGTGGTCATATTGGTCCACTGACCCAATTCACCATACGCCCGTGTTCTCTGCTTCCATGGCCAGGGCACGATATGAGCAGATCTTGTGGTTCATGCACTTCAACGACAATGAACTCTGTCGTCCTCATGGAGACCCTGGATAGGATCGGCTCTACAAAATTCGGCCCCCCGTAAACCACTTCAACCAACGTTTTACAGCCTTGTTTACTCCCGATCAAGTTGTCTGCGTTGATGAGTCCCTGATTCAATTTTCTGGCCCCTTGTCTTTCAAACAGTATCTTCTCAGCAAGCGTGCCAGATACGGGGTCAAGATGTATAAGTTCTGTGACAGGGCCACAGGCTACACATATAGTTTTAAGGTTTACGAGGGAAGAGATAGTCACGTAGAGCCGCCAAACTGCCGAGATTACATAGGGAGCGCTGGCAAGATTGTGTGGGACTTGGTGTCACCCTTATTCGGAAAGGGGTACCATTTGTATGTGGACAATTAATTAAATGAGCGTGACACTTTTTAGTCACTTGTTTGATCATCAGTTTGGCGCATGTGGCACCGTGTGATCTAATCACTGGGGCTTACCCCAGAGGCTTGTAGATTCCCATCTTAGGCTGGGGGAGAGAGCCTGCCTAAAGTGTAATAAGTTGCTCGCTGTGAAGTGGAGGGATAACAAGAATGTTTTCATTCTGTCCTCCCTTCACGCAGACACGACGGTCCAAATTCCTACGGCGACTGGTGTTGTGGAGAAACCCCTCTGTGTCCACGAATATAACCAAAATATGGGAGGGGTGGACCTCAGCAACCAGTTGTTGGCACCGTACCTAGTTGCCGGTAAGGCCAGATGCTGGTACAAAAAAGTGTCTTTTTATCCTTCCTCAAATTCCAGGAAGACATCGTCAGAGCCCTTCTGTTTCCAGACGGTGCTTCACCTCACCTTCCCAATCCAAATGCAGTAAGCGGGCTGCATGAGGCTTTTTCCATTTGTCCTCCCTAGTACCCCTACCCAATGAGCCCCTCCAAGAAGATGTTGTGTCTGTAGCAAGCGCGGATATAGGCGTGACACCTGCTATTATTGTCCCTCCTGTTCTGACAATCCTGGTCTTTGCATTGGTGAATGTTTTGAACGCTACCATACACTAGTGGAGTTCTAACATAGGGTACAGCACTGCACAGACTAGGACACACTTTCACAGGGTCTCCCAAGATGCCATCACATTTTGAGAAACCGTTACAGTTACAAAAAAAACAAAAAGAACAAAAAACAAGAAAATATCTAAAATAAAAAAAACAAAAATAGTTGTCGTTTTATTGTTCTCTCTCTCTATTCTCCCTATTGTTCTGCTCTTTTGAAGGGAGGTATTATAATGGTGGGCATAACTGCCAAACAATCTCTTTTTTCCGTTCAGCCCACAAGCTGCATGAAAAAAAGATTGCAATATATGCCCAACAAGGATCAGCAACGTACTGTTATGTTGCTGGATTTTGAGTGGTTATAACAGAATGATGCCTGCGGGTTTAGGTATTATTCTGGCATCATTCTTTTCAGTCGGCTTCCATGGTTTTCTCTGGCTCTCCTGTCCCAACAGGAAACCTGAGAATGCAGCCGGTGGTTCCACCAGCTACCCATGGAGCTGATCAGAGACCAGATTGGCTACAATCATCTCTATGGCCTAAGAAACCGGAAGCTACGAGCATTTCATGACTTAGATTTCGCCGGATATAAACAGCGCCATTGGGAAATTGGGAAAGCATTTTATGACACCGATCTTGGTGTGGTCAGATGCTTATGTGGCAGAGGAGAGATCTAGGGTCTAATAGACCCCAATTTTTTCAAAAAAGAGTACCTGTCACTACCCATTGCTATCATGGGGGATATTTACATTCCCTGAGATAACAATAAAAATGATAAAAAAAAAAATAAAAGGAACAGTTTAAAAATAAAATAAAAAAGCAAAATAAATAATTAAAAGAAAGAAAAAAAAACCCTGTCCCCCCTGCTCTCGCGCAAAGAGGAACGCAAGTGTCGGTCTGGCGTTGTATGTAAACAGCAATTGCACCATGCATGTGAGGTATCACCGCGAAGGTCAGATGGAGGGCAGTAATTTTAGCAGTAGATCTCCTCTTCAAATCTAAAGTGGTAACCTGTAAAGGCTTTTAAAGGCTTTTAAAAATGTATATAGTTTGTCGCCGCTGAACGTTTTTGCGTAATTTTAAAGCATGTTGTGTTTGGTATCCATGTACTCGGCCTAAGATCATATTTTTTATTCCATCAAACATTTGGGCAATATAGTGTGTTTTAGTGCATTAAAATTAAAAAAAGTATGTTTTTTCCCAAAAAAATGCGTTTGAAAAATCGCTGTGCAAATACTGTCTGAAAAAAAAATGCAACACCCACCATTTTAATCTGTAGGGGCCTTTGTTTTAAAAAATATATATAATGTTTGGGGGTTCAAAGTAAATTTCTTGCAAAAAAAAAAAAAATTCATGTAAACAAAAAGTGTCAGAAAGGGCTTTGTCTTCAAGTGGTTAGAAGAGTGGGTGATGTGTGACATAAGCTTCTAAATGTTGTGCATAAAATGCCAGGACAGTTCAAAACCCCCCAAATGACCCCATTTTGGAAAGTAGACACCGCAAGCTATTTGCTGAGAGGCATGTCAAGTCCATGGAATATTTAATATTTTGACTCAAGTTGCGGGAAAATGACATTTTCTTTTTTTTGCACAAAGTTGTCACTAAATGATATATTGCTCAAACTCAAAATATGTGATGTTACACCCCAAAATACATTCTGCTGCTTCTCCTGAGTACGGGGATACCACATGTGTGAAACTTTTTGGGAGCCTAGCCACGTACAGGACCCCAAAAACCAATCTCCGCCTTCAGGCTTTCTAAGGGTGTAAATTTTTGCTTTCACTCCTCACTGCCTATCACATTTTCGGAGGCCATAGAATGCCCAGATGGCACAAACCCCCCCTAAATGACCCTATTTTGGAAAGTAGACACCCCAAGCTATTTTCTGAGAAGCATGGTGAGTATTTTGCAGATCTCAATTTTTGTCACAACATTTTGAAAATTGAAAAAAGAAAAAAAAAAACATTTTTCTTTTCTTTCTTCATTTTCAAAAACAAATGAGAGCTGCAAAATACTCACCATGCCTCTCAGCAAATAGCTTGGGTTGTCTACTTTCCAAAATGGGGTCATTTGGGCAGGTTTTTTGCTATCTTGGCATTTTATGGCCTTTGAAACTGTAACAGGTAGTGAGGAGTGAAATCAAAAATTTACGCCCTTAGAAATCCTGAAGGCGGTGATTGGTTTTCGGGGCTAGGCTCCCAAAAAGTCCCACATATGTGGTATCCCTGTACTCAGGAGAAGCAGTAGAATGTATTTTGAGGTGTAATTCCACATATGCCTATGGCATGTTTGAGCAAGATATTATTTAGTGACAACTGTGTGCAAAAAGAAAAAAAAATTGTAATTTTCCCGCAACTTGTGGCAAAACATAAAATATTCCATGGACTCAACATGCCTCTCAGCAAATAGCTTGGGGTGTCTACTTTCCAAAATGGGGTCATCTGAGGGGGGGTTTGTGCTATCTTGGCATTTTATGGCCTTCGAAACTGTGATAGGTAGTGAGGAGTGAAATCAAAAATATACGCCCTTAGAAATCCTGAAGGCGGTGCTTGGTTTTCGGGGACCCGTACGCAGCTAGGCTCCCAAAAAGTCTCACACATGTGGTAACCCTGTACTCAGGAGGATCAGCAGAATGTATTTGGTGTGTAATTCCACATATAACCATGGCATGTGTGAGCAATATATCATTTAGTGACAACTTTTTGTAAAAAATTTTTTTTTTGCCATTATTCAATCACTTGGGACAAAAAAATGAAATATTCAATGGGCTCAACATGCCTCTCAGCAATTTTCTTGGGGTGTCTACTTTCCAAAATGGGGTCATTTGGGGGCGGTTTGTACTACCCTGCCATTATAGCACCTCAAGAAATGAGATAGGCAGTCATAAACTAAAAGCTGCGTAAATTCCAGAAAATGTACCCTAGTTTTTTAGACACTATAACCAGGCCCGGACTGGCCATAGGGCAGACCGGGCATTTGCCCGGTGGGCTGGGACCTCCAGCTCCATAGCCTATTGATGATCAGGCCGCACAGCGGGAGGTAAGCGGCGCCCGCGGCCTGGACAGGGTTAACACAGACCACGGCCGCCGCTCACCCACCGCTATGCGGCCGTGCCTGTGTCAGCTCTGGTCTCCGCAATAGCTACAATAGCGGCTGATTGGCTGAGCGGCTGAGCTGTATGTCTCTCTCACACACAGCTCAGCCAACGCTGACAGTTCCACTGCTCCTCCTCTTCCCGCCCCTCTACTCTATCTGCTCCGCCCATACCCCCTGTGTCTGCCCCGCCCACACCCCCTGCGTCTGCCCCGCCCACACCCCCTGCGTCTGCCCCGCCCACACATCCCTGGGGTGAAGGAAGGAAGATTTAAAAGCTGCAGGCAGCCCGCTTCGGAGCCTCATCCTGGGGTGAGTAAGCTCACCCTCTCTTCAGCCTTCCAATGTGTATATAAAACGAATTTAGGGGTGTTCTGTGGACTCTGATACAAGAGGGGGACTTTGGTGAGCAGAGACCCCCTTAAGTCAGTGTTCCCCTTTACATTCCACAGAGCTCCCCCTTACAGTAAGTGGGGGCTCAGTGTGGACCCTGATGTAAGGGGGCTCAGTGCGGACTCTGATGTAAAGGGGCTCAGTGTGGACTCTGATGTAAAGGGGCTCAGTGTGGACTCTGATGTAAAGGGGCTCAGTGCGGACTCTGATGTAAAGGGGCTCAGTGTGGACTCTGATGTAAGGGACCTCTGTGCGGACTCTGATGTAAAGGGGCTCAGTGCGGACTCTGATGTAAGGGGGCTCAGTGCGGAATCTGATGTAAGACATCTCTGTGCGGACTCTGATGTAAAGGGGCTCAGTGTGGACTCTGATGTAAGACATCTCTGTGCGGACTCTGATGTAAGGGACCTCAGTGCGGACTCTGATGTAAAGGGGCTCAGTGTGGACTCTGATGTAAGGGACCTCTGTGCGGACTCTGATGTAAGGGGGCTCAGTGCGGACTCTGATGTAAGGGACCTCTGTGCGGACTCTGATGTAAGGGACCTCTGTGCGGACTCTGATGTAAGGGACCTCTGTGCGGACTCTGATGTAAGGGGGCTGAGTGCTGAATCTGATGTAAGACATCTCTGTGCGGACTCTGATGTAAAGGGGTCAGTGCGGACTCTGATGTAAGACACCTCTGTGCGGACTCTGATGTAAAGGGGCTCAGTGCGGACTCTGATGTAAGACACCTCTGTGTGGACTCTGATGTAAGGGGGCTCAGTGTGGACTCTGATGTAAGGGGGCTCAGTGCGGAATCTGATGTAAGACATCTCTGTGCGGACTCTGATGTAAGGGGGCTCAGTGCGGACTCTGATGTAAGGGACCTCTGTGCGGACTCTGATGTAAGGGACCTCTGTGCGGACTCTGATGTAAGGGACCTCTGTGCGGACTCTGATGTAAGGGGGCTGAGTGCTGAATCTGATGTAAGACATCTCTGTGCGGACTCTGATGTAAAGGGGTCAGTGCGGACTCTGATGTAAGACACCTCTGTGCGGACTCTGATGTAAAGGGGCTCAGTGCGGACTCTGATGTAAGACACCTCTGTGTGGACTCTGATGTAAGGGGGCTCAGTGTGGACTCTGATGTAAGGGGGCTCAGTGCGGAATCTGATGTAAGACATCTCTGTGCGGACTCTGATGTAAGGGGGCTCAGTGCGGACTCTGATGTAAGACACCTCTGTGCGGACTCTGATGTAAGGGGGCTCAGTGCGGAATCTGATGTAAGGGGGCTCAGTGCGGACTCTGATGTAAGGGGGCTCAGTGCGGACTCTGATGTAAGGGGGCTCAGTGCGGAATCTCATGTAAGGGGGCTCAGTGCGGACTCTGATGTAAGGGGGCTCAGTGCGGACTCTGATGTAAGGGGGCTCAGTGTGGACTCTGATGTAAAGGGGCTCAGTGCGGACTCTGATGTAAGGGGGCTCAGTGTGGACTCTGATGTAAGGGGGCTCAGTGCGGAATCTGATGTAAGGGGGCTCAGTGCGGACTCTGATGTAAGGGGGCTCAGTGTGGACTCTGATGTAAGGGGGCTCAGTGCGGAATCTGATGTAAGACATCTCTGTGCGGACTCTGATGTAAGGGGGCTCAGTGCGGACTCTGATGTAAGGGGGCTGAGTGCGGAATCTGATGTAAGACACCTCTGTGCGGACTCTGATGTAAAGGGGCTCAGTGCGGACTCTGATGTAAAGGGGCTCAGTGTGGACTCTGATGTAAGGGGGCTCAGTGCGGACTCTGATGTAAAGGGGCTCAGTGTGGACTCTGATGTAAAGGGGCTCAGTGTGGACTCTGATGTAAAGGGGCTCAGTGTGGACTCTGATGTAAAGGGGCTCAGTGCGGACTCTGATGTAAAGGGGCTCAGTGCGGACTCTGATGTAAAGGGGCTCAGTGCGGACTCTGATGTAAAGGGGCTCAGTGCAGACTCTGATGTAAAGGGGCTCAGTGTGGACTCTGATGTAAGGGGGCTCAGTGTGGAATCTGATGTAAGGGGGCTCAGTGCGGACTCTGATGTAAGGGGGCTCAGTGCGGACTCTGATGTAAGGGGGCTCAGTGCGGACTCTGATGTAAGGGGGCTCAGTGCGGACTCTGATGTAAGGGGGCTCAGTGCGGACTCTGATGTAAAGGGGGGTCTGTGTGGACTCTGATGTAAGGGACCTCTGTATGTACTCTGATGCAGGGGGGTCTGTGCAGACTCTGATGTAAGGGGGGTAATCATTACAGTGCAGTCCCCTTTATATTTATATCAGTGTTCCTGCACATTACAGCGTGGAGGACCGATACACTCCCCCCCCCGGTCCATTGAAAAATTGGCTGCTCAGTCTAAAATGCCCGGGCCTATTTTTTGTCCCAGTCCGGGCCTGACTATAACTTTTGCGCAAACCAATAAATATACGCTTATTGACATTTTTTTACCAAAGACATGTGGCTGAATACATTTTGGCCTAAATGTATGACTAAAATTGAGTTTATTGGATTTTTCTTATAACAAAAAGTAGAAAATATATATTTTTTTCAAAATTTTCAGTCTTTTTCCATTTATATCACAAAAAATTAAAATTGCAGAGGCAATCAAATACCATAAAAAGAAAGAAAAGTAAGCTCTATTTGTGGGGAAAAAAGGACGCGCATTTTGTTTGGGTACAACATTGCATGACCGCGCAATTACCAGTTAAAGTGGCGCAGTGCCAAATTGTAAAAAGTCCTCTGGTCTTTAGGCAGCCAAATGGTCCGGGGCTGAAGTGGTTAAAGTAGCACAATGGCCTTTCTAGCAGAGAATAGGAAGATGCCAAATAATGTCCTTGTTGATTTCTGCAGAGCAAGGGGTTCCACTAAACCCATGAGACAAACTCTCAGATCCTAAGGGATTGAGATGGCAGTTAATGTGATATATTGTAATACTTGTGTCTAGTAGCCACAAATGTTTTTAAGTGCTCAGAAAATATGGATGAAATCTGCTGGTGCATACTGACAGCAGAAGAAGAAGTGGTCAAAAAAGATAAGTTTGGTGTATAATTTTAAATTGTACAAGACAATCTGTGACTGAGAATAAATGTTGGAGCAGATAGTCCCAGACACCTTGTCAGACATCACTGTCCAAAGCTATGATATCTTGAGAACAGTTCTCCTGACACTTAATCATGGCTGAGATTGTGGGAATTTGCAAGGCCTTATAAATATTCAAGTGTACCTGCGGCAGGGTCTGGACCTGTAAAAGGAATTCCATGTTGGTGATAATCATCTCAATCTTAATCTTTGTTAGATCAAGCTGTGAAATGAATGCATGATGTATAACAGTTAGGAAATTAATATTGAGACTGTAGCTCCATGAAGGGAATAAGCTAACCATTGATAAATAGTTCTCCCAATACCTCCCAATAACCAAATCCCTATATTTTTGAATATGTTCAGGTGTTTTTTCTGATGGAAAATGTACGATCAGAGCTTGTTGTCGGAAATTCCGACCGTGTGTGGGCTCCATCGGACTTTTTCCATCGGATTTTCCGACACACAAAGTTTGAGAGCAGGCTATAAAATTTTCCAACAACAAAATCCGATCGCATCAATTCCGACCGTGTGTGGACAATTCCGACGCACAAAGTGCCACGCATGCTCAGAATAAATTCTGAGACAGAACTGCTCGGTCTGGTAAAATTAGCGTTCGGAATAGATATAGCACTTTCATCACGCTGCAATGTTTTAAAATGTTTAATGAAGCGCACTCTGTTCTTCTTTATAATGCTAGAAGAATGAAGTTGTTTTGCTGCTCAATATTCACACAGACTTCTCACAAACTTCTTTCTTTATTATTTCTCTTGATTTCATCAATATAATATATTTATTTGTCACATCTACCAAAAAAATATTATTTTTTGGATGTTTTTATATTAAGTATGTTGTTTTTGGATTTTTTTAAAGCCTGATCTTGTGTTTTCTTTTTCTTTTTTTTTTTTTTTTTTACTCCAGAATAGTTTTGTGTGTGTTTTCGTGTATCAAGTTACCACAACACCATTATTAACTTGTATTATTGAATCTCAAGGAGGTTGTTTGCTGTCTCTTGTTAATTTGACATAGTATTTTTGAAATGTCCCTGCCTCCTCACAAACAAACTGTCCCTTTTGAAGGAAAACACACATAGGCAAGTATAATAAAACAAACCAAAAATGTATTAAGGGCTCCTAACCCAAGAAAGAGGGAGGCAATGCTGGAGAAACAGCAGAAATTGACGAAGCCTTTGGCCCCCAGGGCACACATCAATTATTTCTAGGCAAAATTGGTGGCCTGAGGAGTCCATATATAAGGGAGTACAATCTGGTTCAGAAGTCCAAGAGATCATGAACAGCAGCAGATGACATGTATGTCCCCAGGCTGTGGTCATACAAGAGCCTGCATCCTTTGTCAGACCAAACTGAACCCAGGCCATCACTCTCTGGTCTTCCTTCCACGCTTCCTTCCATGCTGTGTCTGTGGTGGTGGAGTTGTGACAGGAGGAGGAGGAGGATGATGCAACTCACTCAGGTGGGTATTGGGTGTGATTTCTCCCCTCAACCCCTTATTTAAGGTTTCATAAATGAGTTCCTCACACATGAGGCATTGGCCCTCCTGCATGTCCTGCAGTTTGGTGGCAGCCATGGAGGCAAAGGCCTCTTCACGAGTTGGGGTGGCTCTCAGGGACGCAGAAGCCTCCTGAATCAGCCTGAGTGCTGAATCATGCACGTTACTCCCCTTCCTGGGTCTTTTGTTTGGAAGGCGGTGGGGAGGGACCTGCGATTCTGTCAGGCTCCTACTGGGCCCGGCCTTCTCCTGACTGCCACTTAGCCCCACCTCCTCCTGGCTGCCACTAACCCCCCGCCTCCTCCTGTGTGCAACATTCCACAGCCTCCTCCTGTGTGCCACATTCCACAGCCTCCTCCTGGCTGAGGTTTTCCTGTGTATGAAAAAGGGACATAGTTTTAGTTTTTTCTTCATCAATCACACACAATTTTCATCTCATGACTGTTGCAAATTGAATGTTAACAAATATAACAGACTATCATTCTGAGCCCAGCATTTTTCATTCTTGTCCCAATTATTTTTGCCCACTACTGTCTATTGATATGTAAAACACTTTATTAAATCAGCAATTAGTGATCAATAATAACATCTAGTAAACATAATTTATTTATTGACCAGAAATCTGTAGAACAATGCTATACCTGGCTCAAGCGGGGCTCCTCCACTTCTTCCTGGCTGGAAGTCCAAGGTTGGACATCGGAAGCCTCAGCTGGGATGGAAGATAGGGTGGAAGGAAGGGTTGAGAGGGATTCCCTGACTTCAGTCTGGTCTGACAGAAATCGCAGTCTCTCATAGTACCACAGCCTGGGGACATAAACGTCTGCTACAGCTCCGGATCTCTGGGAATCCTGGACCTTCTTGCGCTCCCTAAGATAAGTGCTTCTCAGGCTACCAATTTTGGCTTTTAAATAGGGGATGGTTGCCCTGGGGACCACCGGCTTCATCAACTCCAGCAGTTTCTCCAGCGCTGCCTGCCTCTTTTGTTTATGATTATGCGGGTGTTTCACCTGCCACAGACAGGGCAGCTCCCTGTATTTTTAGCAAACAGAAAACAAAAACTCCTGCGCACAGGTGGATCACCATATGGAGATGCGTCAACACAGGCCTTGCTGCCCTCAAGGATGGGGAATTATAAAAGTTAATACACTAGGCTGGTGCGCCCCTGTTTTTCTTTTGTCTCAGCTCCCTGTATTTGTCTATGAACAGGGGGAGGAAGTTGTGGTCATGGAAGCCATCCATTTTATCTGCAATACACAAGACAAACCCTAATGTCAGGCTAAAGTTTCCTAATCTTGTCCCAATATAGGCCTCAATCTCTAAGCAGTATAGGCCCAAAGTTTAAATGTTACCTTCGTTATCATGATCGGTGCTTCTTATACTCCTTCCTCCGCTCACAGATCGTATGTACGACGCTTGCGTGTTACGCTTTATATACACTGCGCATGCGTGAAACTCCGCCCGCCCCTGACGTTCTTTCTAGTCTATTCTCCGCCCCTTCTCATTCGGCGCAGTGGGGGAAGAGCACATGGCAGAGACACAACAGGTGCATGCTAATTACAGCAACAACGAGGAGGAGGAAAGCCCAGAGCCAGAAACGTCACAATCCCTGAGGAGACCATTTAAGGCATTAAATATGTCCTTTGTAGAGATGGTGGAGATGGTCGACATACTGAAGAGGACCGACTATGACAGGAAGTATGGACCTTACCCCAACCCCAATGTCAGAAAGGCCAAGATCATGACTAAAGTTGTGAAGAGTCTGCACAGAAATTTTGGGGTACGACGATCCAAGGATCAACTCAGGAAGCGGTGGTCGGACCTCAAATTGAGGGAGCACAATCAGTATAGAAGGATCAGGAGAGTGCTGCAAAAAAGTAAGTAGTTGTCCTGTGTTCCTATTCTTTATTACAATCGTGCTGCTCCATGTGCTTTTCTTTACTGTTGTACAGTTTAAAATGGCAACTTTCATGTTCATGGACACATTATTCATTCGTAGGAAACATTGTTCGTTCGGCCAATAAAACACCATGTTTTGTCCAGATGCAGTTCAATACATTTTTTCTGGCCTACTTCTCTTAAAATAATTTTGGTGTCTAGATGGGTTTGTAACTAGAATGAACTGCAAACTAAATTCTGTGTAAGGAGAGGACACTCAGCAGCTGTTTACACATCTGGACGCTGGAGCACTAGTGTGGGACACCAGAACACCCTTTTTATTAGGGGGCCCCACACAGGTGCTCCAGTATATACTATAGGGGTGTCTCCATCTGTGAAGCTGTGGAGCTTGTACAAAACAGGTAAGTATTCAAGCTTGACAAAGGACAAAAATATTTCTTCATCTTGGAACGTTGCCAAAACAGACAATTGTACCCCACTTCCAAGCAATGCTTCATATTCCTATTTCTGCCATCAAATATCTGTGTGCTAAGTATACCTATTTTTTTTACATAGGGGAGAAAAGACTCGGAGGACACCACTCATCAAGGGAGACAACAGACCCCCCACCTCAGAAAGAAGGGGAAATCCCACAAACACAACAGGAGGAGGGAGATGTTATAGAAATTGTCACCACAACAGGTGAGTGTCTGCGAGCACAGCCTCAGGTAAGAGATGGATGCCGGCATATTTATAATACATGGTGTGTTTTTTTTTTATATGATTTTAGGTGATCGTGATGTTGTGGATGAAGTTCATTTCACCAGTGAAAGTGCCCAGATCCTGGTCGGGGAGATCATGGGGTGTGATAGGGACTTGGAAAACATCAAGCAAAACATCAATTATGTTCAAGACAAAATGAAGAACATCATTGATGTTTTAGGGAGAATTTAAAACCCCTCGAAATCCCGAATTATTTCAGTTTTTTTGTCCGGAAAATTTTTTGAACATTTTTTGACATATTCTCGAAAAGCCAAATTTTGTAGATGCACACAGTGTGTCAACATGTGCTATCTGCCATCACGGGAGATCAATGTATGCGTTTTGGGGGTGCAACCCCTTCCTCAATAATAAAGTAGCTGATAGGAAGGGGTTGCACTCACAAAACACGTCCCTTGATCCCCCATGATGGCAGCTAGCACATGTTAATTATAAGATGAAACAATCAGTGCCACAAGTAAAAAATATTGTGATGTTTAAATAAGATAACCTAATAATAAATGTGCACAGCTGCTAAACATTCCAAGTGGTACACCACACTAATTTCAAAATGGATAGTAAATAAATAAATGTAGCGCTATGTGTAAAATTATAACTATAAAGTGCAAATCTCTAAAATAAATAAATCCTACATATAAATGAATAGTCCATAAAATGGAAAAATTAAGAAATAAAACATGAAAAACTTCTTGTGATCAGTGTATCCACACAATTCCACCACAGTGATTGTTCGTCCTCAAAAGGAGTGCACACCACCACCAGTAAAAATGCGCGCTCACGTCCCAGATGAGTCAAAACTCATATGCGGATCTCCCCACGAGCTCTTTGCTCTCACTTCCTCTTCCCAATCAATGGTGGGTAATCCAGATGGCTCTTTTCTTAATGGTAACTCAGCTCATTAATATCCAAAGAAGCGGATCATCTCCCAGCTTGGCTCAAGATTCCATGAGTTCAGGACATGTAAATAATAAGTATAGAGACCATAGTGTTCTCTGTATACAAATTTATTCAAAGCCCCCAAACAGACAAGTTGCACTTACAAGATAAAATTTTTTTTAAAATCACATAAAAACCTCCAGAGTAGCACCACCGTGTCCACATACACAGTGCCTGGCTGAAGGTGACTATCAGCTCCTCGCTTCTATATATATTGTACTTCCCACAATGGGGTACTCACATAATCCTGGTGCATAAGTGCACCGCTCTATAATCAGCCTCCGAAATAGCAATAAAAAAGCAGGTATGGCGTATGGTATGGTATGCGTCTCCTCTAGGGGGAGGGGCCAGGACGGAGTGAACAGCACGGAGTCTTTGCGGCCCCAAGAATTCTATGAGCATGGTGGATAACACCTGTTATAGACACTGCTTGTACGTACTTATTTGATGTTGTTTTATGGGACTTTTCACCAATCACTTTATTATTATTTACCAGGACTGTCTATTATGGTTATTATGGAGCACTAAGCACTATTGCATCTGTTTATGCACTTTTAATATTTTGCAATATAGATCATATACTTTTTATGCACTTTGCACTTTAATTTTCTGATTTATATGAATGCACTTATATATAAGGTTTGATTTTTTATAACTGGCTACTTTGTTTGTTACATGTATTCCCAGGAGTTCAGGTGTTTCATTTTTGTCACCCACTGAAGGAGCGGGGCCATATTTTTTTCTGCAATTAGGACAGAGTCAGTTGGATGAATTTACAACTTTCCCCAGTTTATTTTAAGGCCAGAGAAAATGGAAAACTCCTCCAATATGGAGAGAGCTGACCTCAGGGATGGACCTGAATCCTGGAGGTAAAGGAGCATATCGTCTGTGTATAATGCAATTTTCTCTTCCACTTTATCCATGTAGAGACCCCTCACCTTGGGACTTTCACAGTTCTGCAAAGATCTGTTATTCCATTCACATGTGCTGCTGGCTTCTGGCTTTACTTATGGGCTGCACCTGCACCATAGTAGATTTATATTCCTTTCTCTTCTATCACTTCTTGGCCCACCTCCCAGTTAGCTTCCCTATATAAGACATGATCAGTGCAACCCGTGTTGCCTGAGCAACTTCCCAGTTTCTGTGAGCTCCTGGTTTGCCTTGCATTACTTGTATTCTGTGTCTGTCTTCCCGTGTACAGACCCTGACTTTGACTACTGTTTTTGCTTGCCTGCAGCCTGCCCTGATCTTGGTTTGTTTCCCGGATCCTCGTCTGCTTCCTGCCATCTGTACTCTGCATACGTGAGTGGTCTCTGTATAATCAGCTGGGCATACCTAGTTCCAGCTTGCTACACGTCCATCCCCGCCATCAGGGGCCCTGGTAAAGAAGCAGGCTGGGGCTTAGACTCTGCGCCCTGGGGAACCCCAAGTTGCCGTTCTACAAGGGCTCACTACCACAGAAAACTGACAGGGACTGGATCAAAGCACTACTGTTATGGGCTCCATCATTAAGGAAAAAATTAGTAGGTGACAGGGGGTACCCCTGTCTTGTACCTCTTCTCACTCTAATTGATCTGAAACCATATGTCCTTTTTTAATGGCAGCCTGAGGGCTCTGCTATAGAAGCCCAATCCACTTCATGAATGATGGGCCAAAGCCCATTCTCTGTAGGGCAGAGAGCATGTAGTCCCATGAGAGGCCAAAGCCCATTCTCTGTTGGACCAGGTGCATGTACCCTAATTAAACCAAATCAAATGCGTTTTCAGTTTCAAGCATCACTACTTCCTTACTTCTAGCAGCTGAATGTGTAGAAGCTGAATATTAATAAACAGTCATTTAACATTAATGTCCTTGGATTTCTGGGGATAAAGCCTTCTCGGTCAGTATTCACCAAACTTCCAAATACTTTAGACAGACCGGAAGCTAAAATTTTACACAGATACATACATAGGTATGTAGATTGCAGAAGAGCTCCTTGTCCATGATACAGCATATATACAGGTCACAGAGAGTTGGGGCGAGTTCCTCACTGTATAATTCATATTATTCAGGTGGAAGACCATTATAACCAGGTGTTTTTCCTTTTTATAAATAACTGTATGGATGCTTTGACTTCATCTAATGAAAAACATCTGAAAGAAGCGAGGGAAGCTGCTCCATTCTATCCGGGAAATTAGAATGATCATACGTTGTAATAGGAAGCACTCAAAGACGGTCTGTAAAATATCTTTAGGAATGGATCGTTCCGACACTCTCTGCCCATGGCCTTTATACACAGGATGTCAGCTCATATAGAGCAGTCAGCTGCCAAAGTGGCTAAGAGCTTATGGGGATGCCCATAGATTGAATTACTTTGCCATCATATTTATAAATTAGAACTTTGTTTGAACCTTGAAGAAATGATGCACATGCATAGCATCTACAGACTCTTCCCTGCATCATCATGCAGATTATTGCTCCTCCTCTGCGTAACTCCTGCAGACTACTGCTCCCGGGAATCCTTCTCTCATGCACAAACTTTTGTAGCACATTATGTTTCTTGACAAATCCTCTTTTATATGCAAAAGAACCCACTCTGAACAGTCTCTAAAGCCGTGTACACACGAGCGGAATGTCCGACAGAAAAAGTCCGACAGAAGCTTTTCATTGTCTATTCCGATCGTGTGTAGGCCTCATCAGACTTTTTTTTTAAAAATTCTGACGGACCTAGAAATGGAACATGTTCTAAAGATTTCCGACGGAACCAATTCCTATCGGGAAAAAGGATCATCTGTATGCTGTTCCGACGGACCAAAAACAACGCATGCTGTGAAGCAAGTACAAGACGGAAGCTATTGGCTACTGGCTATTGAACTTCTTTTTCTAGTCCCGTTGTAAGTGTTGTACGTCACTGCGTTTTGGACATTCGGACTTTGGTCGGACTTTGGGTTGACCCTGTGTAGGCAAAATTGCTTAAATGGAATTCTGTCAGAGTTACCTTCGGAGTTTATTCCAACGGCAAAACCGGTCTTGTGTATGCGGCATAATGCTGACTCTGAATATTGCTGCTACTAGGCCAGAGATCTGCAGTACTTCTCCCTGGAGGCCTAGTAGTTTGGTAGCATGTGCTAAACGGTGGACTACTTACTGTTTCCAGCTAGTCCAGCCTGCAAATCCTGCACCCCCGGGCCGCATTGATTTGACACTATTTCCCACAGTCTCTCCTCTGTTCCAGGACTCCTCATCAATGACCGTGTAAAGATGAGGACTTCATCCATGACCGTGTAAGGATGAAGTTCCCTCCCAGACTTCCTGGCATGTCTCCACATCCAGCTCTCCACTGTGGTACACTCACCGACCTTTCTCTGGCCCGAGTCCATGATGGAGAACTTAACTGGACTGTACGTTCCGACAGCTTCTCCTGCCCCTCTGCTCCAGGAATTCCTTATCAATGACCATGTAATGACGAGGACTTCACCCATGGCTGTGTAAGGGTGAAGTTCCCTCACAGTTCTCCCAGGCCTCGTCCCACGATCGGCGCACCCCCCCCCCCCAGATGGGGGTGCCCTCCTGCTTATGTCTAGTACTCCATTCTCCACTTCTCCCGGGCGACAACTCCTCCCAGTGGCCTGTTACCTCAGCTTATATGGGAGGCCTGCCCCCTGCCAATTCCAGTTGGGCATTGATCAGGGCTCCTCCCATGAGATGCCTTCCACTCCAGTTCTAGGCCCTGTTCCTCTTCCAGAACATTCTTTCCTGGAAGCAGGGGAGGCACCCAAGCCCTGAAGCACAGGTGGTCACACCCACTGCTACACTAACCACTCCCTGCCCCCAGGTCAAAACAAACAGGCCTAGCCTGAAGCATAGGCCTCACTAAATGTACCTGTACTGATTCCTTACCAAAAAATCCTCACTCTAGCACTTACCTGTAGTAGAAGGTGCTACCCTATATATATATATATATACTCTGCATCCAGTGTAGCCTATATCTACAGTGCATTCTGTGGTGTACTGTTTCTAATACACTTCAGGCGGTGTATTAATATATATATATACAGTCTTATATATATATATATATATATATATATATATATATATACCACACTAACTATGTAACTATGTAAGGATCAGTACACAGGAAAGAAAAACAGATTTAGAAAATTGCCACTACTATTTATAAATGTGACTACATTACTGCCTTAGGCTGGGTTCACACCATCTTCCCATGCGGCTCACAGCAGGGGTCCAGTGCGTCCCCGTTCACCGTTTTTAGGTTCGATTTCAGCCCGAATTTTTATCTGACCTGAAACAGAGAAAAAGACGCACAGGACTCCTGTGCAAATACGCACCAGAGCCGCAGTAGATATATGTGAACTGGCTCCATAGAGAGCCGGTCAAAATCTCCCGTTATTGTGAATTGGATGCGGAGAACCCGCATCCAATTTGCAATAGTGTGAACCCAGCCTTAAAGTGATTTTAAAGTCTCTTCTTTTTCTGTTTAAAAATAACAAACATGCCATACTTACCTGCTCTGTGCAGTGGTTTTGCACAGAGCAGCCCTGATCCTACTCTTCTCGGGTCCCTCACTGGAAGTCCTGGCCCCTCCCTCCTGCCGAGTGCCCCCACAGCAAGCAGCTTGTTATGGGGTCACCCGTGCTGAGTCGCTGCTCTGTGTGTCCATTCAGACACAGAGCCACGGCTCGGCCCTACCCCTCACTCTCTTCATTGGCTCACTGACTTTAATTGACAGCAGCAGGAACCAATGGCGCCCGCTGCTGCGTCTCAGCCAATCAGAGTCCTGGACAGCCAAAGCTATCGTGCAACAGAAGGTTTTTTTATCTTAATGCATAGAATGCATTAAGATAAAAAAAACTTTTGCCTTTAGAGGGACTTTAAGGCTGGGTTCACACTAGAGATCGCAGCAGCTCACAGCAGGAGTCCGGTGCGTCTCCATTCACCATTTTAGTTCCGATTTCAGCCCGAATTTTGGGCTGAATTCGGACCTGAAAGCGACGAAAAGGCGCACAGGACTCCTGTGCAATTCGCATCAGAGGCGCTGTGGCGATGTGTGAATCGGCTCCATAGAGAGCCGCTCACAATCTCCGGCTATGCGAATTGGATGCGGTGAAATCCGCATCCAATTTACAATGGTGTAAACCCAGCTTAAAGCTTCACATTTAGCATAAATTGTAGAATTTAAAGGTAGACTTGAAGAAATACTTACCTCTTACCCTTTTCCAGTGATCTTGAGAAACCTTGCCTTGTGCCGCACAGCTTCACTTCGGAAAGTGTCCCTGCTGGTTCCTGTTTATCGTGTGCAAGCACGTTGCAGCCCCATGCATTCTATCATCAGGGTAGCCTCCAGTTGTCCTGCAGAGTACAGCTTTTCGTATAGGAATGAATGGGGTTGCATCTTCAGACAGGGCCACACAGCAAAGATTGGAAGAAGGTAAGGTAGTCCGCACTCAGGTGGCTGGAAGCGTGCCTTAAAGTGGTTATAAACCCTAGAAAAAAACAACAACAAAAAAAACCAACCTGCAAGACAAAGGCATATTGAGCTAGTATGCATCGCTTGAAATACTGTAATGCCGCGTAAACATGAGCAAACTTTTTGACCGTGTTTGGGCTTCATCGGACCTGCAGCAGACTTTTTCGATCGAAAATCTGACGGACTTTAGATTTGGACCATGTTTCAAATATTTATGTCGGAACTCCGCCGGACCCAGTTCCTATCGAAAAGTCCGCTCGTCTGTATGCAAGTCCGACGCACGAAAACCGACGCTAGGGCAGCTATGGACACTGGCTATCAACTTCCTTATTTTAGTCCGGTCATACGTCATCACATACAAATCTGTTGGACTTTGGTGTGATCGTGTGTAGGCAAGTCCGTTCGTTGGGAAAGTCCGTTGGAAGTCCGCCGAAAGTCCGTCGGACCAGTCCAGTCGAAAAGTTCGCTTGTGTGTAAGCGGCATAACGAAACGTCCCACACTCCGCTTCAGTGTTTTCATCATATACCGCTTCCTCCCAGTCTGAATATAGATATCAGATATTCCAACCACTGACAACCAAAAACTAGGCAGTACTCATTTGGTTGCTCAACATGAACTGGTTTATTTGAGATCCCACACAAATATATACATCAAGATGACAATGCAAACTGTAACCAGAAACCTAATTAACATAATCATTTTAATCAGCGAATTAACTAATCATTTAACCAGACTAGGTGACTCAGAGATATGACCTTTCAGGGCAGCCTTGTCATCTCCAAGCTCACTAACTATACAATACACATTATAATAAATATCAACACAGAACTCCTTCACACAATAGCAGAGTTAATTAGCACAAACAATGGGTGAAAGACTCTTAGAGCCCACACTAGACCTATTTACAATAAACACATTATAGCAGACAATAGACAGACAGGTGGCTGGAGTTGATGACTAGGGATGGGCAAGCGGTTCGGCCCGAGCATAAGTTCGGCCGAACTTTCGTTGTTCGGGCATTTGGCAAACAGCCAAACAAACAGGTCATTCGACTGTTTGTACGCCCCCCCCGAACTAACCACAATGCATTGCCCCACAGTATAAAAGTATTCTTTCAATGGCAGCCATTTTCAGTGTGATTTTGCTGTGGAGAGAGATAGAATGGGGCAGTGGCGTCACTAGAGTTGGTGTCACCCGGTGCGGTAAAACATGGCGTCACCCCCCCCAGCATGACAGGCAGTATTGCACTCAGCAGGCTACCGCATTACGTGCCTCTCACGCCACCCCCAAACTCCACCCCCCCAGCCTGCCGCAGTGCTAATTGATAGTGTCACCCAGGGTATTCTTCTCAGAGAAAAGGTGCAGGAACTCAACCACGCTCCACACCTTTCCCCAAGTAGGGGGGTGGGTGGTTGAGCGTGCCACAGCAGCTGGGTGTGGGAGGGTCCTTAAGGGTCATTAAATACTATGAGGGTGCTACATACAGAGTCAGAGCTCAGGTGGGAGCAGGATACAGAGTTCAGGTGGGTGCAGGGTGCAGAGTTCAGGTGGGTGGAGAGTGCAGAGTTCAGGTGGGTGCAGGGTGCAGAGTTCAGGTGGGTGCAGACTTCAGGTGGGTACAGGGTACAGAGTTCAGGAGGGTGCAGAGTTCAGGTGGGTGCAGGGTGCAGAGTTCAGGTGGGTGCAGAGTTCAGGTGGGTGCAGAGTTCAGGTGGATGCAGAGTTCAGGTGGGTGCAGAGTGCAGGTGGGTGCAGGGTGCAGAGTTCAGGTGGGTGCAGAGTTCAGGTGGGTGCAGGGTGCAGAGTTCAGGTGGGTGCAGGGTGCAGAGTTCAGGTGGGGGCAGAGTGCAGATGGGTGCAGAGTGCAGGTGGGTGCAGATGGGTGCAGAGTGCAGGTGGGTGCAGGGTGCAGAGTGCAGGTGGGTGCAGGGTGCAGGTGGGTGCAGAGTTCAGGTGGGTGCAGAGTGCAGAGTTCTGGTGGGTGCAGAGTGCAGGTGGGTGCAGGTAGGTACAGGGTGCAGGTAGGCACAGAATGCAGGTAGGTACAGGGTGCAGGTAGGTACATGGAGCAGGTAGGTACAGGGTGCAGGTAGGTACAGGGTACAAAGTGCAGTTAGGTACAGGGTTCAGGTAGGTACATGATGTAGGTAGGTACAAGGTGCAGGTAGGTACAGGGTGCAGAGTTCTACCACTGAATCACCTTCCTGGACAGAACTGTCTTCCCCCTCCCAGCACAGACACCCATCCGCCTTCCTGTACAATTAGCACATATTAAACAATCCCTTGTGAACACAGACCTCAGATACAGCACGGCTCAATCCATTGAGAGAGATGCCCCTCCTCCCAGGCTCCTCTCATGACCTGTAAGACACATCAGAGCCGGGGAGGAGCCGCCTAGCAAAAGCTTCCCCTCCCCAGCTCTAGTGTGACAGGCAGCGGCGAGCGATGCTGCGGGAGTGTGGACGGGTGGCGAGAATCCGGCCGCACAAGAGCGCTGTGTCACTTCTAAATACAGAAGCCTGGCTTTTGTGTTTAGAAGTGACAGTACTGAGCGGAAAGCACAGGGCAGTGATGGAGATGGCAGAACTCTCTTCCGCCATGTTCCAGCTGAAAAAAGCCCTGGTGTCACCCCTTTGGCGGGTGTCACCTGGGTGCGCACCGCACCCTCCGCCCCTTCATAGTGACGCCACTGGAATGGGGCTCTGTTCAGTGCTATTAGTTAGTGTGCTATTTTGCTTTAATTGTCAGTGTAGAATATTAGTTTGGTTTCAGTCTAGGGATAGTGTATAGTGTATATTGAGGAGGACCATCATTCAGCTTTGCATAGTGTGCAGCTAGAGTAGGGACAGCTCAGATAGTTTCACTGTAGTGTAGTGAGACCGTGTCATTCATACATACATTAGTGTATAGTAGGGACAGCTCATATGGTTTAACGCCATTTACTTCTATGTGCGTTACTGCCAGTTTAACACCATATAGTTTTGCGTGCGCTACTGTCAGTTTAATGCCATATAGTTCTGTGTGCGTTACTGCCAGTTTAACACCATATCGTTTTGTGTGCATTACTGCCAGTTTAAGGCCATATAGTTCTGTTTGTTACTGCCAGTTTAACGCCATATCGTTTTGTGTGCATTACTGCCAGTTTAACGCCATATAGTTTTGCGTGTGTTACTGCCAGTTTATTGCCATATAGTTCTCTGTGCATTACTGCCAGTTTAACGCCATATAGTCCTGTGTGTGTTACTGCCAGTTTAACACCATATAGTTTTGCATGTGTTACTGCCAGTTTAACTCCATTTACTTCTGTGTGCGTTACTGCCAGTTTAACGCCATATCGTTTTGTGTGCATTATTGCCAGTTTAATGCCATATAGTTCTGTGTGTGTTACTGCCAGTTTAACGTCATATCGTTTTGTGTGCGTCACTGGCAGTTTAACGCCATATCGTTTTGTGTGCGTTACTGCCAGTTTAATGCCATATAGTTTTGCGTGCGTTACTGCCAGTTTGACGTCATATAGTTCTGTGAGCGTTACTGCCAGTTTTACACCATATTGTTCTGTGTGCATTACTGCCAGTTTAACACCATACAATTTTGTGTGTGTTACTGCCAGTTTAACACCATGTATATTTGTGCGTTACTGTCAGTTTAACGACATTTACTTCTGTGTGCGTTACTGCCAGTTTAACGCCATATGGTTTTGTGTGCCTTACTGCCAGTTTAACGCTATATAGTTCCGTGTATGTTACTGCCAGTTTAACGCTATATAGTTTTGTGTGCATTACTGCCAGTTTAACGCCATAAAGTTCTGTGTGTCACTGCATGTTTGGCGCATTATATTGAAGTATATTATAGTGTATCTGTGGAGTGTGTCTGTGTAGTGTAAGCACTCAAATTAAAGTGCACCAAACACCTCTTTACATTGATTAAAGTGCATCTACGTACAGATTTCAACTTCTTCTTTACAGAAAAAAAGAAAGGTATAAGGGGTAATTGGCGCTCCCTAAACTGATATGAGTGGACCCTAAATTGAGTCAGATTAACACCTGTGTGTGTTGCGTTGCAAACCACCCAAAATTAATAAAGTAAATTAATTAAGAATGTACGTGTAATAAACAAAGTGCCATATAAAGGTGACTATACGTATAACCGTATATGGGTGAATATATGAATCCCTAAAAAACAATCAATATATAACACTAGCCATAATGACTATATGAGTATAAATATGAGTATACCTGTAATTAGCAAAGTGCCATATAAAAGTGATTGTACGTGTATACGTATATGAGTGAATATATATAAATTCCTGGTATTGCAATCTGTATATAACATTGGCCATGATAAACCAATACATGGGGAAAAAAACAAGATATTCCCCTGCTGACACCAAGAACTCAACAACCAGAAATTGACCGCGATATGTCAAAAAACCTTAAAAGCTGAAAAGATAATAATAAATGCATACAAATCACAAAAAAATTTGTCCAAGTGATAAGTGTCCAACTCAGTGAAAGACATCAATGTGAAAATCCAAACAGATAGATGTTGTAGATTTGCAATATGAAAAAGAGAGAAGTAAAAAATATAATATATAAAAAATATAAAAAATAAATAAAGTGAAGCTCCAGAATGGCAAAAAGTTCATGCACAAATGTGACTCTTGTGCTTCATCAGAATCCAGTAACTTCTGTGATCCCCTTAAGGGTCCCCACTCACCAGCTCCTGGTACCCCTGCAGGGGTGACAGGCATGTATCAGTAAAGGTGGATGGCCTCCTGTATCCGCTCAAAGCATCCGCATAGGTCCTCTATATACCACAGCCTCCAGCACCGTATCCAGGAGAAGTTACACCAGCTCCTTGTGATCACATCCTGTTATAAAAATGCAACCAGGAATAGGAAAACGGACATTGCGCTATACAGGAAAGAGTTTGGCCTGGGTGGGCCCAAATAGGGGCCGTAGGGTCGTGTACAGGACCAGTTGAGTCTAAAGGGAAGCAAGGGCTGCCAGATAGGAAGTTTATCTTGTGCAGGGGGATACACCAAAGTGGCAGCCCATTCGTCATCCATAAGACAGCACGGGCAGTGTGGGGAGAAGGAGCCATTTGTCACCATTTGAGGAGGCCACAAGGATGGTGAGCAGTGCATGCATCAGTGACACACTCCTTGTTGTGTTCCTGCTGGAGCAGACTCTTCGTGGCATTATGGGCAGGGCACTGGAGGCAGAGCAGCAGGAGGAAGAGGAGGACTTCCTTTCCTCTCAAGGTCCACTTTACCTAGACACCATCATTCCTATGTCACAGAACACACAGGAGGAGAGAGGGGAGGAGGATGAGGCGGAGGATTCTGGCACTTTCATAGGCTTCGAAGAAGAGGAAGACATGCGTTAATCTTTAAGCAATGGCTTTCCAACCCCAGGACCCTTGGGAGTAGTACGTGGCTGGGAGGAGGAAGTTCCAGATGCTGTCATCCTGAGTGACTCAGAGGAGTCTGTTTCTCAAGCCTCAGGAAATTTGAGGCGCATGGGCAACCTCATGCTTCAAAGCCTGCGAAAGGACCCAAGAATACGTGGCATAAAGGAGAAGGATGATTACTGGTTGGCAACCCTCCTTGACCAGAGTTAAGATCACTGATCACTGAGGACTTAAGCACAGAAGATAAAATCTCTGGAGGACACATTAAAGGGGATTTTATTGAATGTTTTTCCTGACTCCAGTAGGTTACAATGTCGTGGAAAGGGTTGTTTTGAGTCTTCTGTTGGTCAAGAGAGGAGCGTTGGAAAAGGCGTCCGGAGAAGGCATTTCGGAATTTCTTTAGTCCTCACCGCCCGGGGCTGTCAACTTCCACTTCCCATCGGCAGCGTCTGCATCACATAGTGGACGATTACCTCAGGGCCAAAACAGAGATGGAGACCTTTCCAGCTGACGATCCACTGACTTACTGGGTCATGAGAATAGACCACTGGCCAGAACTTGCCCAGTATGCTAGTGAGTTGTTGGGCTGCCCTGCTTTCAGAACAGGCATTCAGTGCTGCAGGAGGTTTCATTACTGATCATAGAACGCGTCTGTCCACAGACTCCGTGGACTGTTTGACTTTTATAAAAATGAATCAGTCCTGGATTACCAGCTATGAAGCCCCTGATGTCGATGTCACTGATTAAGTCTTTTTGGGATCTGGAATCTCTTCAGGACTTCGAGGCTGCCTAGATTTGAGGGTGTTCAATCATTTCATCTGGAAGAATGTTTTTGGTATAGGTTTCATGGGCACAATTAACACCCAAAGACCAATATTTCAGCACCTATTTGACAGGTGTATATCATTGCAATTTTTTACAGCGAGGCCAATTCTTGCTTTCATCAAGAGTACCTCTATAGGCTTACGGTGGGAAGGCGCCACCGACACCCAAAGACCAGTTTTTTTGCACCTGTTTGACAGGTGCATATCATTACAATTTTTTACAGCAAGGCCAATTCTTGCTTTCATCAAGATTACCTCTATAGGGTTACGGTGGGAAGGCTCCAACGACACCCAAAAGACAAATTTTTACGCACCCGTTACTTCTATCGAAAGTCAAAGTGACACCAAAATGTATCCAAAAAATCTCTAATCTTGTTCCCAGTGCACTACATTGTGGCCTCATCATACACATTGGCTCCCCAGCTGTTGCTGAGAAAAATAAATGCAGCTTGCAGGGAAAATGTCATTTTTTTTTGGCTTTATAAATTCAATTATTGCTGCAGAAGATTCTAGACATGATACAGATCTGCCACTTTACAGGTAGACTAAGGGGACTCCCTGGCACTATATTGGAAGGAATTTTTCATTTTTATGCTTTCACTTTAAAAATAAAAAAATCACTGCTCATTTAAAAATGACTTTTTTTACAAACTTTTTTTAAATTGATACATATCCCCAGGGCAAGACCCCTATTACCATTGTATGACCAATTACTTGCATATAAGCCTTTAAAATGGGCACTTTTGACTTTAATGGGGTTAGTTATTCAGGTCCGAACATTCGCGGTGTTCAAAAGTTCTGGTGCTAACCGAGCAGGGATCTGTTCGGCCCATCCCTATTGATGAACATCAGCATCTGCTATGAGTCCCCACAGTATGAAGCATTCACTATTTCTAATATGTATGTATTTCTAATATGTCATATACAGGGTTCCCAGAGTCTGTGTGTCTTGGGGGGACATGGACTTGAATCCAAAGTAACATTACTTCAAGGGTCCCCAGGCATACACCTCACAAAGAGTATTGTTCCCTTAAAATCCAGGTCCCACAATCAGTAGGCAAGAGGCTAGCATTCAGTCCCCCCCCAAAAGCCTGTCCCGGGTGAGCCTATCACACTTACCTTAGAACAAAGCTGTTGCTGCAGTCCCCGTACACCAATGTGACGGGCGACATGTCTCCAGAATGTTACTTCCGGGTTTGCAGGCTCCGACGCCGTGATTGGCCGCATGCCCAAATATAATAGATGCGCATCTTAATGAGACACAATGTACAGGGATAGGGACAATTGTAGACACGCAACCACACTCACTCAGGTTGAACCGGATGGACTGGTGTCTTTATTCAACCTTACTAACTATGTAACTATGCGCACGGGAGCCGCAAGTAACAGCACAGCAGCTAAAGAACTGGCACGTACCAGCCATTTCCTCAGTGCGCATGTACCGATGACATCAGCACATGGGTATACAGAGATATCTCCTAAACTGTGCAAGTTTAGGAGAAATTCACGGTACCTACAGGTAAGCCTGATTATAGGCTTACCTGTAGGCAAATATGGTTGTAAAGGGTTTACAACCACTTTAAAGGACAACTTGCATCAAAGATACTGTTATCCTTTAAATCTTTCTACTAAATCAATTTTTCTAACGCAGTGCAGCTTCTAAAAATAACAGCACAATGTATCCAGTAACCTTTTCTATATGCAAGATCAAACAGTGGCAACCATTTTGAATCACAGGTCTAAGCCTCTGGCTCCACATTGCTTTAGTTACCTCGAAGATTTCTGAATAACTCATTAAAGCCTTTTGTTGACTGATATTTTCGAGCAGGAAACTGATAGGAACTGTCAGAAGGTGACGAGGGAGAATAAAAACGCTCACAGATCATTATCAGAACAGTTATGAAGTGATTTGTCAGGGAATAACCTTTATGGAACAGAACAGCCTATGCCCTAGGGAACCTCGACACTGAGCATATTAAAAATGTCATGATTCAATCTAGAAAATAACAGGCGGAATATATTAGAAGATGGGGACACAGCTCTCTGCGATTAGCAGAAAATTAAAAAGACATATTCTTTGTATGCATGACTATTCAATTATTAAGTGGTGGCACCTCATTGTAGAATGCAGCGAAACTACCATTTAAATGATAATAAAAAAAATAAAAAATGAGAAATCCAACTTAGAGTGTTGTTTTTAAACTCTACAGACTGCTGTGCCCGTAAATGAAAATTGTATTTAATTAGAGCCTAACGTGCTTTAAGGCATTAACCTAAAAGCAAACATTTATTTTTGTGCCTACCAATTATTGGATGTGATTGGATGTGATGGTTGCATTAGTTTCCTTTTTTGGGCTCTCTTTTTTCTATTTTTATCTGGTGATTCAGCCAGCAAGTCTGTTTTTTCAAAAGCAGAGCTCTCTAGCAGAATGTATCCGTTTTCATGGATGAGGCAAACCACTTAAAGTGATATTAAAGTCTTTTTGTTTTTGTTTAAATATAATAAACATGTTATACATACCTACTCTGTGTAATGGTTTTGCACAGAGCAGCCCAGATCCTCCTCTTCTCGAGTCCCTCCTGGCCCCTCGCTCCTGCCTGGTGCCCCCAAAACAAGCAGATTGCTATGGGGGTATCTAAGCTAAGCCGCTGCTCTGTGTCGGCCTGCCCCCTCTCTCTCCTCATTGGTTTGATTGACAGCAGCGGCAGCCAATGACGCCCGCTGCTGTGTCTCAGCCAATTAGGAGGGAGAGTCCCGGACAGTTGATGCTCTCATTTAACATTGCTGGATCAAGAACGAGCTCAGGTAAGTATTAGAGGGGCTGGGGGGGGGGGGTTGCTGCACACATTTAAATCTGCTAATACATATAACACTATGGTCTGACCGTGGAACACACCAGCGGGACCAGAATGTAGTGATGTCAAAGCTCCTATCACCTTCTGACGCATTTCTCCATACAAGGCATCATCTGCGAATGGAGGATCCTTTCTCTCTACTGCTATATTTTATCCAATTTTTTGTAGGTGCGATGTGGTATTTTAAATAAAAAAAAAAAACAATGTGGACATACTGGACGATGAGCTTTCCTCTGTCTTGCATGTAACAAACACATTGCATCCTTGACCACAAGGGAGACCTGACCCGTGGCTCGCACCGACTGTGTGTGGAGGCTGAGACGCCAGACGCTGTGGAGATTATCCAGGAGTGTAGCTGCTTCTATGACATCTCTTGATCTTATGCTTTGTATGATCTCCTATAATATAGAGATCATATCGTTCTGGTAAAAGGCCCATATTTTTCTTTTTGAGCACTGGTGGAACACAGTTAAAGACTCACAAATGTATCAGTTTAGATACTTGGAGTATATTTTTATTCGTCTGTTTTGAAGACACATTTGGACTTTGTATATCCCACATTTTGTATCTCACAGATATATTTTCATGGACAGTTTTGTTTACAATTGAAATTGTAATGTTACACTTTTATTTGGATATAGTTTTATCACAAGTTTAATTCATTGTATCTAATTTGGATGCAACACATGTTGGTTAGGAGATTTTTGGGGGATTAATTTCCTTAATTCAAAGACAGCGCAACTTTTTTCACAAATTGGTATTTTTTTTTCTGTATTCAAGAATTTGAAGGTGCAGCAGGTTGTGTTTGCTCTAGCGCAAGGTTTATTTTATATATACTTTAGATACCAACAATAATTCCACAACCAGATCCTGCTGAATCCTGCAATGATTGGCACTATTATCTATTGACTATTAGGGATCAAGAAAGGCTGGATAATATCTAGGTACATTAATAAAGCCTCTTACCTGTACATAAAATTCCACAGCAGATAAAACACAGACTGAAACACAAAGAGAGAGAGAGGCGCCTCTGGGTGTAGATTTTACACAGACTTTTACACCATTGCTGTAGAGCAGGGGTCTCAAACTGGCGGCCCTCCAGCTGTTGCGAAACTACAAGTCCCATCATGCCTCTGCCTATGAGAGTCATGCTTGTAACTGTCATTCTTGCAATGCCTCATGGAACTTGTAGTTTTACAACAGCTGGAGGGCCACCAGTTTGAGACCCCTGCTGTAGAGGGACTGGAGTGTCCTCTCACCTGCTACTTCCTATAGCTGGACTTCGCAGACACCTCAGAAAAAGATAGAGCAGGGTGCCCCTTCTACAGCAAGAAAGCAGCTGTATCGCAGGGACCGGTGAGAGGGCTCATAGCCCAACATATGTACTGTTAACAGGCCATTAACTGGTTCTGGACCAGCCGCCGCAGTTATACTGTGGCAGGTTGGTCCGGCTGCGCGAAGCGTCATAGCTATACATCTCGCGAGGCTGCTTAGATGATCGGATTCGATCCAGAACCGATCAATCCCCAGGCCTATGGTATCTGGCCTGGACCTGGTGATCGCTCCTGGCAAAGAGATCCTTCCCCTGCATGTGTAAGTGTAAACACAGCAGGGAGAGTGATGTCCTCTTTCCTCGTGGGGTCTTTTCGATTCTAGTGAGAGGAGAGGAGACATCTAACAGTGAGTTGCACCAACAATACACTGACACCAGTCCACGTAGGTACACTTGCCACCCCCCGATAACCCCCAGTTAACCCCTTCACCCCCCGTCACTGTGTCACCCAGTGCACCCAGTGCAGTGTTCATATTTTTTTTGATCACTGTACTGGTGTCATTAGTGACAAAAATCAGTGTTAGGGTAATTAGTATTTGGCCCAGATAGGTCTAGGGACCCCCCTAACCCCCCCAATAAACGTTTAACCCCTTGATCACCCCCTATCACCAGTGATCACTGTGTAAGTGTCACGAGTGACGCTGGTTAGCTAGTTTAATTTTTATAGTGTCAGGGCATCCGCCTTATTTTACCTAAATAAATGTTTAACCCCCTGATCACCCGGCAGGTGATATCAGTTAGGTTTTAGTGTCAGATAGGGTCTACATCGCCCCAGGCAGTGTCAGATTATTGCCAGTAGCACTAACACCCACGCATGCACCATACACCTCCCTTAGTAGTATAGTGTCTGAAAAGATCGATAGCTGATCTGATCAGATCTATACTAGCGTCCCCAGCAATTTAGGGTTCCCAAAAACGAAGTGTTAGAGGGATCAGCCCAGATACCTGCTTTAACCCCTTCACCTAGCCCAGCCCAGCCCACCCAAGTGCAGGATCACTGTCATTTACAAAAACACAAAACACATAACTCAAAAATAAAATGTAAACAAAGTATGTGGCGCTACCTAACCTAAGTGAAATATCCTGTGAAAAAAACAATGATCCTAATATATATATAAATAAAAAATATTTGATCAATATATAAAATACAATTCACAATACATAGATACAATCATGAAAGTGCAATTGATCAATAATAAAGTGCAATAGTGAATGGATCCAAATGATCAATCTGGATAAGTGCAATGCAGAATAACAAAGTGGACCCTTTGAGAAAATCATGCGAGTAGTAAGGCAACGTGTCAGTGAGGAGCCAGGTGTCGCCGCTTCCGGGTCCTATCGCTTTTTTACTCGTTCTCTAAATGTGAGTTACTACTTGTGTTGTGGAAAATAAATTTGAAAAATTACTACACAATGGAGCCACCTTTTTCTTTCACCATCGATCCTGACTGCACCTGCTGAGTTTGGGAGATCGTAGCCTCTTGCTGGATATCGGGTGTCCCTGTATGTCCCAGTGTGACGAATACCGGAGGTTGATCGGCTGTGGATAACTGCACCGACTGCTGGTTCTTGCTCAATTCGGCCCCTTGGGGGCCACTGCTAGAGGTGAGAGGCTGGGGGAAACGGGTGGCGCTCTCCGGATTGTAGTTGGATGGAACAAACATCATAAACATTTTCGCCACATCGATCGTATATTGCACTTGCACTTTTTCTCTATATATTTTTGTTTTGAACTGCTATTAGAAGATCTGACCCCGCTTGTACTGGGAGTCACATCATACGGTTCATTGGATCACATTTATCACCTGTTTATTTTCCTTGCTGTTTTTTAGACATTTATTTCAATTTACACGCTTAGGTGTGTCACATATCACCTTATTGGGTTTATCATTGCACCTTTCAAGATTTTTCTATCCAGTAGGATTATTGATCTATGCACATTGTTCGATCGTTTTGATACACTTGTCATTTGCACTTTGTTATTCTACATTGCACTTTCATGATTGTATCTATGTATTGTGAATTGTATTTTATATATCGATCAAATATTTTTTATTTTTATTTTTATATATATTAGGATCATTGTTTTTTTCACAGGATGTTTCACTTAGGTTAGGTAGTGCCACATACTTTGTTTATATTTTATTTTTGAGTTATGTGAGATCACTTATCTATGTCGGAGGCTCCTTTCCGGTTTTACGTGTATTGTGGTTTTGCGCATCAGTACCCCCTTATTTTATTTTTACAAAACACATAACTGTTATGCCCCGTACACACGGTCGGATTTTCAGACGGAAAATGTGTGATAGGATCTTGTTGTCAGAAATTCTGACCGTGTGTAGGCTCCATCCCACATTTTCCATTGGATTTTCCGACACACAAAGTTTGAGAGAAAATTTTCCGACAACAAAATCCGTTGTCGGAATTTCCGATCGTGTGTACACAAATCCGACGCACAAAGTGCCATGCATGCTCAGAATAAATAAAGAGATGAAAGCTATTGGCTACTGCCCCGTTTATAGTCCCGACATACGTGTTTTACGTCACCGCGTTCAGATTGATCGGATTTTCTGACAACTTTGTGTGACAGTGTGTATGCAAGACAAGTTTGAGCCAACATCCGTCGGAAAAAATCCTAGGATTTTGTTGTCGGGATGTCCGATCAATGTCCGACCGTGTGTACGGGGCATTAGCGTTCACAGAGTCAGGCCTGATCCCTGCGAACGCTAACAGTTTTTTACAACGTTTGAAGCAGTCGCTGACAGTCAGGAGCTTTTTTTCCTGTGAGTCTCACTAGTGTAACAGTAAATTTAGAGACCAAAATGTCAAATCAAAGGTACACAAGTGAAGAGGCCTACATGTTTCTGAGCATGACAGATAGTGAAGAGGAAGTCACTCATCTGTCAGATTCAGGCTCAGAATACGAACCTGTAGATAGCAGTGGCACCCTGACAGATAGCTCTGACAATGGAGTTGTGGTCCCTGCCAAGGTCAGGTGTACCTGACCCCGTTCTTGTGCTGTCTCTGAGGTGCAAGAACTGCATGGCTCTCGTATGCAGAAGAGAGCCAGTACTAGTGCCGCTCATCCTTCTGGTTGACTGGCAAGCACCAGCGGCCTATTACATCCTGGTCGTACATCCAGCACTGCAGTAACACTTGGTGACGTGGCGAGTCCCATAAGTGCAGTTCAAGCTGGCGAGGTGGCTAGCACGAGTAGTGTCCCACCAAGAAGAAGACAAACACAGGCATGTTGAGCCCATAGTGTCCTTCCTGCTGCATTTGCCAATCCTAATTGGGAGCCCACCACTTCTGCAGCACCCTTACTTCCCCAATTCACTGGCCAACCCAGAATTCAGGTGGAAACAATTGATTTTACATCACTTTATTTTTATTTGCTGTTTTTCACGGAAGATCTCTATAGATCTATTGTGGACCAAAGCAATTTGTATGCTGGTCAATTCATTGCCGCTAATCCCCAGTTGACCCTTGCCAGAGATTGGAGACCTATTATGGTCTCCGAATTTAAGACTTTCCTGGGCCTATCCCTCCACATGGGCATAACTAAAAAGAGTGAGTTGCGATCATATTGGTCCACTGACCCAATTCATCATATGCCCGTGTTCTCTGCCTCCATGACCAGGACACGATACAAGCAGATCTTGCGGTTCATGCACTTCAATGATAATGAACTCTGTCGTCCACGGGGTGACCCTGGATTTGATTGGCTGTACAAAATGCGGCCCCTCGTAAACCACTTCAACCAACAGTTTGTAGCCTTGTTCACTCCCGATCAAGTTGTCCGCATTGATGAGTCCCTGATTACGTTTTCTGGCCGCTTGTCTATCAAACAGTATCTATCCAGCAAGCGTGACACATATGGGGTCAAGATGTATATGCTCTGTGACAGGGCAACAGGCTATACTATAGCTTTATGGTTTACGAGGGAAAAGATGGTCATGTAGAGCCGGAGAACTGCCCAGACTACATTGGGAGCGCTGGTAAGATTGTGTGGGACTTGGTGTCACCCTTATTCGGAAAGGGGTACCACTTGTATGTGGACAATTATTACACGAGCCTGCCATCGCCGGGGCTTCCCACAATGGCTTGTAGAATCCCGACTTAGACAGGGGGTGAGAGCCTGCTTGAAGTGTAATAATTTGTTAGCAGTGAAGTGGAGGGATTCACAGAATGTTTTTGTTCTGTCCTCCCTTCACGCAGACACGACGGTCTAAATTCCTGCGGCGACTGGTGTAGTGGAGAAACCCCTCTGTGTCTAAGAATATAACCTCAATATGGGAGGGCTGGACCTAAACGACCAGTTGTTGGCGTTGTACCTAATTGCCCGTAAGGCCAGACGCTGGTACAAAAAAGTGTCTGTATATTTATTTCAGTTGGCTCTGCTGAATGCTTTTGTGCTATAAAAAGCTTCAGGACGGACTGGATCCTTCCTTAAATTCCAGAAAGAGATCGTCACAGCCCTTCTGTTTCCAGAAGGTGCTATGGCCCACCTTCCCAGCGCAAATGCAGTGAGCCGGCTGCATGAGAGGCATTTTCCGTATGTCTTCCCTGGTACCCCTACCCAAAGAACACCCCAAGAAAGATGTCGTGTCTGCAGAAAATGCGGATTTAGGCGTGACACTCGCTTTTATTGTCCCACCTGTCCTGACCAACCTGGTCTCTGCATCAGTGACTGTTTTTAACGCTACCACACACTAGTTGAGTATTAGCGTAGGGTACAGCACTACACAGTCCTAGGCACACTTACACAGGGTCTCGAAAGATGTGATGGCAATTACATTTTGAGAGACCCTAATCTGCAACGTTCAATTTACAGTTTTTTTTACAGTTTTTATAAAAGTGAGAAAAGTGAAAAAAAAAAAAACACACAAAAACACAAAAAAATATAAAATAAAAAAGCCAAAAATAGTTGTGGTTTTATTTTTCTTCTCTCTCTCTCTATTGTTCTCTCTCTGTTGAGCTCTCTACTGTCCGCTCTACTGTTCGCTCACTATTGTTCTATATCTATTGTTTTCTCTCTGTTTTATTTTTACTATGTTTTATTGTATTTGTTTTGCAGGTATGGTATGTTATACTGTAATGCTTGTTTTATTGTTAACCATCATTTGCTTAACAGGTACACCATTCAGTTGCGGAACGGTTTATTTATCTTGACAGCAACAGTGTTTGCTCCCACGGTACGTAAATCAGTGACTCCAGCGCTGTAGGAGGTGATTTCACCACCACAATAAAAAAAAAAAATGGTGCATGTATTCCCATCATTAGAAGTGGGTGGATGAAGGGCATACCCACCGATCAATCTCTTTCTTTCTTTCCCACAGGCTGCATGAAAAAAAGAACATTACAATGTATGCACAAGGACCAGCGACGTATTGGTATGTTGCTGGACTTTGAGTGGTTATACCACAATGATGCCTGCAGGTTTAGGTATCATCTTAGTATCATTCTTTTCAGCCAGCAGTCGGCTTTCATGTAAAAGCAATCCTAGTGGCTAATTAGCCTCTAGACTGTTTTTACAAGCAGTGGGAGGGAATGCCCCCCCCCCCACCATCTTCCATGGTTTTCTCGGGCTCTACTGTCCCAACAGGGAACCTGAGAATGCAGCCGGCGGTTCCGCCAGCTGACCATGGAGCTGATCAGAGACCAGAATGGCTCCAATCATCTCTATGGCCTAAGAAACCAGAAGCTACGAGCATTTCATGACTTAGGTTTCGCTGGATATAAACAGCATTGAGAAATTGGCAAAGCATTTTATCACACCGATCTTGGTGTGGTCAGATGCTTTGAGAGCAGAGGAGAGATCTAGGGTCTAATAGACCCCAATTTTTTCAAAAAAGAGTACCTGTCACTAACTATTGTTATCATAGGGGATATTTCCATTCCCTGAGATAACAATAAAAATGATTAAAAAAAATAAAAAATGAAAGGAACAGTTTAGAAACAAAATAAAAAAGCAAAAAAAAATTATAAAAAAGCACCAGTGCTTACGCGCAAAGGCGAACGCAAGCGTCGGTCTGTTGTCATATGTAAACAGTAATTGCACCATGCATGTGAGGTATCACTGCGAAGGTCAGATTTAGGGCAGTAATTTTAGCAATAGACCTCCTTGGTAAATCTAAAGTGGTAACCTGTAAAGGTTTTTAAAAACGTATGTAGTTTGTGCGCAATTTTAAAGCATGTTGTGTTTGGCATCCATGTACTTGGCATAAGATCATCTTTTTTCTATCAAACATTTGGGCAATATAGTGAGTTTTAATTCATTAAAATAAAATAAGTGTGTTTTTCCTCAAAAATTGCGTTTGAAAAATACTGTGTTAAAAAAATTGCAACACTCACCATTTTAATCTGTAGGGCCTTTACTTAAAAAAAATTTATAATGTTTGGGGGTTCAAGGTAATTTTCTTGCAAAAAAAAAAATGTTTTCATGTAAACAAAAAGTGTCAGAAAGGGCTTTGACTTCAAGTGTTTAGAAGAGTGGGTGATGTGCGACATAAGCTTCTAAATGTTGTGCATAAAATGCCAGGACAGTTCAAACCCCCCCCCAAATAACCCCTTTTTGGAAAGTAGACACCCCAAGCTACTTGCTGATAGGCATGTTGAGTCCATGGAATATTTTATATTTTGCCACAAGTTGCGGGAAAATTATTATTATTTTTTTTTTTTACAGAAAGTTGTCACTAAATGATATATTGCTCAAACATGCCATGGGCATATGTGAAATTGCACACAAAAATAAATTCTGTTGCTTCTCCTGAGTACGGGGATACAACATGTGTGAGACTTGTTGGGAGCCTAACCGCATACAGGACCCCGAAAACCAATCACCGCCTTCAGGCTTTCTAAGAACGTAAATTTTTGATTTCACTCCTCAGTGCCTATCACAGTATCGGAGGCCATGAAATGCCCAGATAGCACTAACCTCCCCCCATGATCCCATTTTGGAAAGTAGACACCCCAAGCTATTTGCTGAGAGCCATGTTGAGTAATTTGCAGATCTCGCTTTTTGTCACAAAGTTTTGAAGATTGAAAAAAGAGAAAAAAAAATGTTTCTTTTCTTCCTTCATTTTCAAAAACAAATGAGAGCTGCAAAATACTCACCATGCCTCTTAGCAAATACCTTGGGGTGTCTACTTTCCAAAATAGGGTAATTTGGGGGGAGGGGGGGTTTGTGCTATCTGGACATTTCAGGACCTCCGTAACTGTGATAGGTAGTGAGGAGTAAAATCACTCTTTTACACCCTTAGAAAGCCTGAAGGCGGTGATTGGTTTTCAGGGTCATGGACACAGCTAGGCTCCCAAAAAGTCTCACACACGTGGTATCCCCATACTCAAGAGAAGCAGCAGAATGTATTTTGGGGTGTAATTCCACATATAACCATGGCATGTTTGAGCAATATATCATTTAGTGACAACTTTGTGCAAAAAAAAATTTAATTTTCCTGCAACTTGTGGCAAAATATAAAATATTCCATGGACTCAACATGCCTCTCAGCAAATAGCTTGGGTGTCTACTTTCCAAAATGGGGTCATTTGGGGGGGTTATTCTATCTGGGCATTTCATGGCCCCGAAACTGTGATAGGCAGTGAGGAGTGAAATAAAAAATTTACGCCCTTAGAAAGCCTGAAGGCGGTGATTGGTTTTCGGGGTCCTGTACATGGCTAGGCTTCCAAAAATGTACGCCCTTAGAAAGCCTGACGGCGGTGATTGGTTTTCGGGGTCCTGTACATGGCTAGGCTCCCAAAAAGTCTCATACATGTGGTATCCCCATACTTAGGAGAAGCAGCAGAATGTATTTTGGGGTGTAATTCCACATATAGCCATGGCATATGTGAGCAATCTATCACTTATTGACAACTTTGTGTAATTTTTTTTGTAATTTTTCTTGTTCAATATTTTTATTGAAATTTGTATAAAAGAATACAAATTATAACAAGCATTATAGCATGGGATACATATATGAGCAATATAATCATATCTATATATTCATAACTCTAATTAATCTTACTAGAGAGAAGAAGGTTGAGCATCGTAGAGACAATATAGGATAATGATAGATGTGAGGATCTAAAATAAGGTCAAAATTTATGTGAAAAATGTGAAAAGCATGCCTCCAGACCACCTGTCCACCCCACATGGGCTCAAACTGTGGATGGGTGGGGGCATGGTTAACCAAAGTTGGAAACGTTATTACATACAATATTTATATTATGTGATATATAATATAAAGGTGTAACACTCTCCTTAATGATTATTAGCAAAGTGTAACCAATTTAAAAAGAAAAGTTGTAAAAATCTTATCCTCAGAACAAGAGCATATCTCATTGCTGATGAGGAATAAATCAGTAAGTGCAATATTAAGGTATCCCAAGATTGTCTTTTGTATTGTGAACAAGAAGAGGAAAACAAGTAAAGTAAATAGTAAATAGAGAATAGAGTATAAAAACCATATGGGTAATACAGTATTAGTGTTGAATACCAAATAAGCAATATATTAAATTACCCTTCATATAAAAAATGTCATAGGAAAACAAGGCGTAAGACAAAAAAAGAAGAAAAGAAGAGGAAAAAGAGAAAAAGAAGAAGAGAAAAAGGAGAAATCTGTTGAGGTGATGACCTGGCTCATGACATGAACAAGTAATACAACAACGATAACACAAGGGTTCTAATAGGGGAACAACAATGACTGGTCAAAATCAGAAGAAAAGAAGTGTTTAACCCATGGTTGCCAAATCATACGGTATTTGTTAATATTATTATCTTCGATAGCTGTCATTGTAGCAAAAATTAGAGCTTTGTTCATTCAATGTTTGGCTTCCGCCACAATCAGAGTATTGGTCTTCCATGCCTTGGCTATGGTTTGTTTGGCCGCAGTATTAATTTGAATAAGTAGCTTGAATTGTGTCTGGGTAAGTGAAGCTGGTTTAAGGCAATAGAGATATCTAAAGCTTTAGAAGCCATTGCAAATATATTTTTCCAGAATTCTTGAGCCACCGGGAATTGCCACCATATGTGAAAGTGGGTACCTGGTGAAGGGCAACCTCTAAAGCAATTATTGAGACAAGATGGAGTAAATTTTGCTATTCTAGCTGGTACTAGGTACCACCGTGCTAGAACTTCGAAGTTGCTATGGATTTCCAAGGCATAACAGTTAAGAGATAATGATTTGGTAGTTAACCAAATATTAGACCAGTCATTAATCTCAAACATTCGTCCCATATCCTGTGCCCATTTAACAGTAGAAGATGGAAGTACCTCATTAGGAGTAGTAATCAGTAGTAATCAGTATCTGATATACACATGAAATCAACCCTCTAACATGTGGGTCACGTATACAAATGCGTTAGAATTGAGACATTTGATTAAGTGGTGTACTCGACCTAAGGAGAGGCATGTAGAAATTCTTGATTTGTAAATATCGGAATATCTCATTGCTTGGGTGGGAGTGATGTGTAAAACGCCTACTAGTAGGATTAGTTTTACGCCACGTATCTACCAAACCGTGTTTAGTAAGTAGATGTTGAAGGTTTAACTTATCAGAACTGGCGATAGGGGCTGGGGGAGATTTATCTAAAAAAGGAAAAACCTTTGCATTTGAATCTCCACATCGGACTACAGTTCCAAATTTGTGTGTTTCCACCACTTGGAAAAGATGGGATAAGAAAGATTCTGTTTTTTTATTCGGAGCATAGTATGAAACAATTGTAATAGCTATATTCGATATATAACCAGTGAGAAGTATATATCTACCCTCTGGATCATTCAGTTGTGTAAGAAGGGTAAATGGCATAGAGCGGTGAAACACTATAAGAGTCCCGCATTGTTTAAGTGTGGTAGAGGCAGTATAAATTTGTGGATATGAGGTAGAAAGAAATTTAGGGGAAGCTTTGTCAGTGAAGTGGGTTTCCTGCAAACAATTTAAGTGTGCCTTCTTGGCTGAAAAGGATTGCATTGCTTTCGTTCGTTTGTGTGGAATATTAAACCCTTGTACATTCAGGGAAAGAATGTTTATGGGAGCCATAACAAGTCAAAATTGATTATCTCAAAATAAGAAATATGGTTTAAGACTAGAGCCTTGGTCACCACCCCAAGAGAGAAAAGAGGAAAAGAAAGGAGAGAATAAGGATAAACAATGTTCAGTCAAATAACCCTAATATGAAGATATTTTGATGTTAAACAGTAAAAAAGCACTAGGGTGTGGGAGCATCTCCTAGGAGTAATCAAAAGCTTCCTAGAGGCTCCAAAGCCATCTTTAGAATCTCGCATAATAATAGCAATGGTCTGAAGGTGGCAAAGTGGGCAGCAAGAAGTTCCAAAAAGGACAAACTTCGCCGGAGAACTACAGGAACTATACAGTAAGCATCTATAAACTTCAATAACAGATGCGATTTTGAATAAAAAAACTAACAAAGTCCTAGCCAACTGGGAAATTACCTCTTTAGTATTGGTAGCAGAAGAAAAATAAATAAATAAATACATATAAAGAAAAATAGGTAGTGGGTAAAACACTATTAATTAAAGATAGCTTGTTTTGAGGAGATAATAGTCAAAAAAATGGACTATTGTTTTCCATCTAGTAAAAATGTAGAAAACATTTTTTTTTTAAAAAGGGAATATTTTAGGAAAAGAGCAACTGAATTATAATCTTTATTATAATTCAGGCTAACAAAGAAAATTCACAAAAAAAACCATCAAAGTAATCATTAAAAAAAAAGTATAAACAGGAAGACTATGAATCTGAAATTATGGTATCGTAGGAAGTAATATACTTTAGTCAGTGTATTATCCTGGATACCTGAAAGAAATAAACCGAAAAACATATGAAAATCAGTCCATCGAGTCTTCGTTAGTAGGAGTCGAATTTTCAAAGCGACCACGCTTATGCAAATTCTGATGTGAAGAGGTAGATGTGTTCGGGTCTGCTGCTGTATTTTGCTGAGGGGATCTGGAAGCTGATCTTCTATGAGACTGTTCTTTAGATGAGGCTTGGTCTGCTAGGCCCATTTCAATCAAGGCTGACTGTAAGTCCCCTGAAGAGCGACATACATATCTGGTTTCCAAATTTGTAAATCTGAGAGAGAAAGAGAACCCCCAATGATAGGTGATTTGATGATGTTGAAGTATTTGTAGTTGGGGTTTAAGAGCACGTCTTTTAGCCACTGTATTAGGAGATAAGTCTGCAAAGAGCTGATATACTTGACCCTGGAATATGAGGGAGTCTTTTCCTCTAGCTGCTGCAAGCAATTGCTCTTTTGTGCGATAGTAATGCAGCTTAGCGATTATGTCCCTAGAAGGGCCATTTGGTTTGCGTGGAGCTAATGCTCTGTGCACTCTGTCAATCTCTAATCTCTCCACAGGGATACCAGGTTGTAATTCCTGAAATAATGCAGTGATAGTAGCTTGCACATCAAGGACAGTCTAAGGTATACCCCTAATCCTCAGTTTAGCCCAACAGTCCCTATTCTCTTGGTCCTCTAAACGGGACTGTAATATAACATTCTCTTCTTTGAGATTCCTAAATTTAGAGATATAGTGCTGTGTTTGACTTTCAATATCATCTACACATATTTCTAATTCAGCTGTTCTCAGACCCAGCTCTCTTATTTCGCTTGTCAGCTTATCAGTCATTTTTTAAATATGACAGATTGAAGCTCTGTTTGTGAACCTCCAGAATCAGAGTCAGACTCCCCAGTGTCATCCAAAGTATTTAGGCTGATTTTCAAAGGTTTAACCTTTTGTGAGGTACTAGTCTGTGAGGAGACTGTGAGGAGACTGCCGCAGCCATCTTGTGAGACGGGTATTTACTAATGCCGGTTTTAAATTTTGCTTTTGTGAGCTTCAAAACCATATTTAGTGATACCTGAGGCTTTGAGGATTGTGTGGCTAGTGTTATTACAGACTATTAGAGCCTCTGGGACCTGTAGTCCTCCGGCGCGAACATCACTGGAGCAGAGCTCTAAGCTGGCATTACCTTCCTCTCAGTCTTCCGCGCATGAGCCCCCCTTTTTTTGTCATTATCCAATCACTCGTGACAAAAAATAAAATATTCAATGAGCTCAACATGCCTCTCAGCAATATCTTTGAGGTGTTTACTTTCCAAAATGGGGTCATTTGGGAGGGGTTTGTGCTGCCCTGCCATTTTAGCACCTCAAGAAATGAGATAGGCAGTCATAAACTAAAAGCTGCGTAAATTCCAGAAAATGTACCATAGTTTGTAGATGCTAAAACTTTTGCGCAAACCAATAAATATACACTTATTGACATTTCTTTTACCAAAGACATGTGGCTGAATACATTTTGGCCTAAATGTATGACTAAAATTGAGTTTATTGGATTTTTCTTCTAACAAAAAGTAGAAAATATAATTTTCTTTCAAAACTTTCGGTCTTTTTCCGTTTATATCGCAAAAAATAAAAATTGCAAAGGCAATCAAATACCATCAAAAGAAAGCTCTATTTGTGGGAAAAAAAGGACACAAATTTTGTTTGGGTACAACATTGCATGACCACGCAATTACCAGTTAAATCAGCGCAGTGCCAAATTGTAAAAAGTGCTCTGGTCATTGAGCAGCCTAATCTTCCGGGGCTGAAGTGGTTAAACACATCACATCCCCATCACATCTGTGTCTTACTTATGCTGCACCTATACCTTCCTCTTGGGAACTTTACCTGTGCCATTTGTGCTGTACCACTACTACTCTACACTGCTTGCTGGTTTTTTAGGACTGCCAACAAGTGCTCTGACGCTTCTTAAACGCTTCAGTGAAAGCTGGCAGAAGAATAATCTAAAGGACTCAAATTAAATTACCCAACACGCCTCTTTGTTCCTTCTCTGGAAATACCCAATATTTCCCACGAACATTGTATACCAGTCAGTCTAGGCCTAGCATCATCTGGCATTGTAGTCACTGTATTTGGTAGCGTAAGATCTCTAGGGAAGGGGGAGCAGTTCTGGCTGAGTATGAGTTCAGTCCTGAACATCTTCCGTTCGGGGGTGTTCGCCAGACATCCAAATTTTCTTTGCGTTTGGCGGTATGTTCGCCCACTGAGTGCACAGTGAATAGATTGTTAAGGAGCAGGCCTGGAAGCCGGCCATCGCATCCTTAACAATGGATGAGTCATCAGCTGTCAGCGGGATTCCCCACTGAGAGCTGAATGAAAAAAAAAAGTCACTGACGAATTTGCCGGCAATAGAAAAATGTGAAAAAATATATGCGTAGGGTTCCTGGTATGGATTTAAGGGTAACCCCTTGTCATTTCTTTAAAACAAAAATGGCATGGGGTCCCCCCAAAATCCATACTAGACCCTTATCTGAGAATGCAGCCTGGCAGGCCAGGAAAGGGGGGGATGAGTGAGCACCCCCCTACTGAACCATACCAGGCCACATGCCAGGCCACATGCCCTGAACCCACTCCAAAGCACCTTGCCCCCATGTAGATGGGGACAAGGGCCTCCTCCCCACAACCCTGTGCGGTGGTTGTGGGGGGGTCTGTGGGCAGGAGGCGTATCGGAATCTGGAAGCCCCCTTTACCAAGGGGCCCCCAGATCCCACCCCCCCATGTGAATGAGTATGGGGTAAAACTCATTCACCAAAAAAAAGTGTCAAAAAGAAATAAAAACACACAGACAGTTTTTGACAATTCCTTTATTAAAAAATAAAAAACTATGTCCTCCGGTGTAGATCCATCAGTAACCACAATGCCTGCCGCACCACCGGATCCGAAAAAATGAAAAAGGCTCCGCCCACGAGGAAGGCTAACTTCCGACAGTCTGACAGTTCTTAAATAGGTAAGGGGCGGGGCCACCTGGCGATGACACTTGGTCACACAGCGCCCCCATGTGACATCGTTGACCCAGCATGCACCGGTCGGTGTTACAAGGGGTCGGTGCCACCAGGTGATGTCGCTAGGTGGCCCCGCCCCTTACATATTAAAGAAATGTCAGACGGCGGAGCAGGCAGTTGGCGGTTAGCCTTCGTCGCGGGCAGAGGTTTTTTTTCGAACTTTTGCCATGTTAGGGAGTTCTGGGGAGAAGTGAAACAGAGGGGCGTTCGGCCCATCTCTAAAGTTTTCTTACTGCTCATTGCTGCAAATAAGGTGCCCTTGCTACTGTTTATGCTTATATGGAAACAAGATGTCATTTCATGCTTAGTCTTTACCACTCCTTATTACTTATACTGAGGGTGTTATTACTTTTGCTAGTTCAAATTAGACGAGTTCTTGCTGGAAAAAAATATTTTAAGCAACAGACAGCATGGATTTATGAAAGACAGAAGTTGTCAAACAAACCTGATTTCTTTTTATGAAGAGGTAAGTAAAACCTTGGACAGTGGGGTGGTGGTGGACCTGGTATACTTGGATTTTGCAAAAGCATTTGCCACAGTTCCGCACACACCGCTCATGTGTAAGGTAAAGTCTACAGGCTTGGAAATATCAGTTTGTAAATGGATAGAAAACTGGCTAAAAGACAGAATTCAGAGAGTTCTTATTTTTTAATATCTTTATAAATGATATTGGGCCTGGGATTAAAAGTAACATTTCTGTCTTTGCAGATGACACTAAGCTATGCAGTGGAATAACGTCCTTACAGGATGTCCCAATTTACAAACCGACCTCAATGCACTGTTGAATTGGGCGACCATGTGGCAGATGAGGTTTAATGTTGATAAATGTACAGTAATGCACTTGGGGGCTAAGAACTGGGGGAATCAATGGTGGAGAAGGATATGGGGGTTTGGGTAGATCATAAGCTCAATAATAGCATGCAATGCCAAGCTGAGGTTTCCAAAGCGAGAAAAGTCCTTTCTTGTATTAAGAGAGGTATGGACTCCAGAGAGAGAGAGAGATCATTTTGCCCCTGTACAAATCATTAGTAAGACCTCATCTGGAATATGCAGTTAAGTTTTGGGCACCAGTTCTCAAAAAGGATATCGGGTAACTGGAGAAAGTGCAGAGAAGGGCAACCAAACTGATAAGAGGCATGGAGGAGCTCAGCTATAAGGAAAGATTAGAGAAACTGAATTTATTCACTCGTTCCCACACTTGGGCAATACTTTTTAAATGCATTTTTGCATAGACAACAACCCCTATGGACTTTATGTTAAAAGTTCTCCACAAAATATTCTGCAGTTTTTTTGTCACGATCTATAAATATACAGTGGGGACGGAAAGTATTCAGACCCCCTTAAATTTTTCACTCTTTGTTATATTGCAGCCATTTGCTAAAATCATTTAAGTTCATTTTTTTCCTCATTAATGTATACACAGCTCTCCATATTGCCAGAAAAACACAGAATTGTTGACATTTTTGCAGATTTATTAAAAAAGAAAAACTGAAATATCACAAGTATTCAGACCCTTTTTGGGAAAGAGTCTTTTTGGGAAAGATGCAACAAGTTTTTCACACCTGGATTTGGGAATCCTCTGCCATTTCTCCTTGCAGATCCTCTCCAGTTCTGTCAGGTTGGATGGCAAACGTTGGTGGACAGCCATTTTTAGGACTCTCCAGAGATGCTCAACTGGGTTTAAGTTAGGGCTCTGGCTGGGCCATTCAAGAACAGTCACGGAGTTGTTGTGAAGCCACTCCTTCATTATTTTAGCTGTGTGCTTACGGTCATTGTCTTGTTGGAAGGTAAACCTTCGGCCCAGCCTGATTTTATCATGTCTTTTAACACTCAACAATCTTGTGAGTGCTTTTAACCCTTTGTGCACTTTATTAAATTTTACATACTGCACTTAGAGGTGCCTTTCTTTTCCTTTTTTATATCTTCAGAGTTGCTTCTCCTCTAACCAAAGTGCTGCCAGAAGTGTCACCTCATCACTATCATCCCTTTGACCAGCTACCCACCTCGACCAGAGCCCCCTTATCTCCTCTCTGTTTTAACAACTTTCCTGGAAGTTGTGGCTGAAATTTTAGTTGGTCTACCTGACCGTGGTTTGGTTTCAACAGAACCCCTCATTTCCACTTCTTGATTAGAGTTTGAACACTGCTGATTAGCATTCTTCTCCCTTTTCTCACTTCTTGTTAGAGGCACTGAGCTCAATGGACAGCAATCAGTGAAAGTACCATTAGCCTCAGCTGTCCAATAAAAATGCTGCAGTGCAGGCACGCATCTCACTGCAGTGTCATAGAAGGGGCATGTGTCTAAAAGACAAATGCTCCCTTCCAGCCCAGCCCTCTTAACTACAAGGAAATACATGGGTTTATGGGTATAAGATTTACCCACAATCCCATGTTTTTCTCACACAGTTAAGAGGGAGAATGAGAATCTTCTGCTGCTGAAAAGGTACTGTTATAATCAAGCTAAATCATATATTATTATGCTATATGTTATAACATAATAATTTATTATTTATCTATTTACTGTGAAATTAATGGTCTGAAGTTATAACTTCAAACTGCAGTAATTTGTTCGTTAAGCCTCCTGCTTGAGTACAGTTTTTGAAAATATAGTAAATTACCTTAAAAACAATATATAATTATTTCACCGTTTGTTGGCTTTGCTGACCCCTTATATTAGCAGGCAGGATACCTGCATGAGGCAAGCCATCACTCCAGAGCAGAGGCTAGTCGCCACCCTACGGTACTTGGCGATGGGAAGAAGCCTGCAGGACCTCAAGTTCTCGACAGGCATCCCCCCCAGGCTCTGGGTATCATTATCCCAGAGACCTGTTCTGCCATCATACAGGTCCTGCAGAAGGAGTATATTAAGGTAAGATTTTTATCCTTTAATATCACATTTTATTGTATTTAATGTTTGATAATATATTGTATTTCTTTCCTCATTCCCTAATTACCATGACTGTAATATGCTGTGAATGTCCCCTTTGTTCTCATGCATGCTGGATTTTTATGTAATTATTTTTTTGCTCCTTCATACATATTTTCCTTCACTTACCTCCCCAGCATGTTCTCCAGGCCCTATATTCACCTCATGTAGTCACTTAACAATGTATTTTAGCAGCTCCATATTAGTGCTTTACCCCAAACACCCAAATGTGATTGGTGTTTAAAATTCATGCAGAGTTCCAGAGTCTTTTTTTGGGGGGTCCCCAAATAATTTGGAACCCTCCCTCCCCCCCAACTGCTCAGTCAGCTGATACCAATTCTCTACCTATCCTCAATCATCTATCTACTACCAAACCCATACACACTATACCCATCTCTTTTGTGGTCAGATTTATGGATGAATTCCCCAAAGCATGTAGTGCAAGGGCCTGCCTGTATACTTTCAAATGGTACTGTTTCAAGTTTTTGTATACTATTATTATCTTGATAGGTAATAGCAGAATGTCCAAATGTGCTAAAATGTGTACAGTGTGTATTTATATCTTTGTATTATGACACTTCTTACCTGTCCAGTGGGCTGTCAATAGTGTAACTAAGGAGGGGCTGTTCAAAGTAATATCCATTATTTACGCATTCATCTCTCAATGAAGTGGAGAGGGTTACCTGTCCCAGAGTTCCCCCCCCTATAATGTTAGAAATGGCCCAGGAGAGGGGGGGAGGGGGAATCTGATAGTTGGACCTTATACTTTGTTTTTAAAAAATTTCCTCTACAATGTTTGTGTCTAATCTGCTTTCCCTGTTTATGTGCACAAAGACTAATTTTTTTTTTGGTTTTGATTCCACAGTTTCCTTCCACGCCACAGGACTGTGGCCTCCCACTTTGCCCAGCGGTGGGACTTTCCTAACTGTGGAGGGGCAATTGATGGGAAACACGTCCACATCATCCCACCACCCAACTCGGGGTCATATTATTATAATTATAAGGGGTTCAATAGTATTGTGATGTTGGCGGTGGTGTCGGCTATTTATGAATTTCTGTATATGGACGTGGGGAAGAATGGCCGGATGTCCGATGGTGGAGTCATCGCCCATACCGAGTTCTACAGGCGTCTCCAGAATGGCAGCTTGGACTTGCCACCTCCAGAAGACAATGTGGAAGGACTCCCATTCGTCTTTGTTGCGGATAAAGCGTTTGCGCTGGGGGACCATCTTATATGGCCATTTCCGATGAGGACCCTCATCCCAGACCAGAGGGTTTTTATGACCAGAGCCATAAGAGTGGTGGAGAACACGTTTGGAATCATGGCCAGCTGGTTCCGCCTATTTCTTACACCCATACATATGGCGTGCTGTGTTCTACACAACTTTTTACGGCAACATTATGCCAACTATGCTGGCTCAGTTGGGCCTGAGGCCGGAATTCAACATGAATCAACCCTATGACGCTTGAAAGTGGCCGTCCTGGCTTGCCCCCCCTGAGTGCCCGTGATGTCCGGCTAAGATACCTTGAATTCTTTGCGGGTAGGGGGGCTATAAATATGCCAGACAATGTGTAAAACTTTAAAAAAAAAAAAAAAAAAAAAGAACTCAAATCTTTGGTGACATTTATTGCTTGTGTTTTTTTTAGCTGACCCTGACAGAAATGTGGTGAGTCGTGAAAATGGCGTGATTGTATAACCTTACAAAGCACTGTTGGCTGTTATTTACTAAAGGCAAAGACACTTTGCACTACAAGTGCACTTGAAACTGCACTGAAACTGCACTTGTAGTGCAAAGTGTATTTTCCCTTAGGAAATAACCCCCATTGTCACAGAAAATACCAATTAGAGCACCACAAACATTTGGGAGCGTTGAGACAATAATCCACACAATCTTGATTAACAATCTTTTTAATAACAACACAATCACATGTGCATTTCCAAAAGGTTTTTAAAACAAACCAACATGTTTGTTGTTTAACAATTTTTGGGGTCACATTAGAAAAAGTAGAAATGTCCATTTAAGATAAAACAGGCATGTGTAAAACCCACAAGAAAGATACAAATTTAGAACTTACAAAGTTCACATTTGGTAGAACTTGAAGGAAATATCAGACATGAATATTTACAAACTGTGTTTGATATTGCGTTCAGATGGGGTGAAGTCACCACTAGAAAACCCAAATTTGGAAGAAGCACACAAATTTCCAAATGTCAACATGTGCTAGCTGCCATCACGGGGGATCAAGGGACGTGTTTTGGGGGTGCAACCCCTTCCTCACAGCTACTTTATTATTGAGGAAGGGGTTGCACCCCCAAAACGCATCCATTGATCTCCCGTGATGGCAGATAGCACATGTTGACACACTGTGTGCCTCTTCCAAATTTGGCTTTGCTACAAATTTACATAAAAAATACAAAACATTTTGGCACAACAAAAACCCAAGGGATTTTGCGGGGTTTTAAACTCTCCCTAAAACATCAATGATGTTCTTAATTTTTTGCTGAACATCATTGATGGCTTTCACAATGTTTTCCAAGTCCCTATTACACCCCATGATCTCCCCGATCAGGATCTGGGCACTTTCCGAGGTGAAAGGGTGTGGATCCACAACATCACGATCCCCTAAAAAGATTGAAACAAAAAAACACCATGTGTTATAAATATGGCGGCATCCATCTCTTACCTGAGCAGACACTCACCTGTTGTGGTGCCACCTTCAACCATGTCTTCCTCCTCCTGCTCTGCTGGTCTTAGGTGGATTTCCCCTTCTTCCAGAGGTGGGGGGTCTGTGGTCTCCTCGGATGAGGGGTGTCCTCCGAGTCTTTTATCCCCTATGTACAAGAAAAATAGGTATACTTAGCACACAGATATTTGATGGCAGAAATAGGAATGTGAAACATTGCTTGGAAGTGGTGTACAATTGTCTGTTTTGGCAGAGTTCAAAGATGTTGCATTTGTCTTGTCCTTTGTCAAGCTTGAATACTTTACCTGTCTTGTACAAGCTTCACAGATGGAGACCCCCCTATAGTATACACTGGATCACCTGTGTGGGACCCCCTAATAAAAAGAGTGTTCTTGTGTCCCACACTAGTGCTCCAGCGTACAGATGTGAAAACTGCTGCTGAGTGTCCTCTCCTTACACAGAATCTAGTTAGCATTTCATTCTAGTAACAAACCCATCTACACAACCAAATTAGTTTCAGACAAGTAGGCCCTAAAAAAGGGGTGAAATGCATATGGCCAAAACAATGGTGTTTTCTAGGCCGAACGAACAATGTTTGATACGAACGAATAATGTGCCCATGAACATGAAAGTTGACATTTTAAACTGGATAACAGTTAAGAAAAGCACATGGAGCAGTACGAACGTAATAAACATAAAGAATCGGAACACAGCACAACTACTTACTTTTTTGCAGCACTCTCCGGATCTTTCTGTACTGCTCATGCTCCCTTAATTTGAGGTCTGACCACCGTTTCCTGAGCTGATCTTTCGATCGTCGTACCCCGAAATTCCGGTGCAGACTCTTGACCACTTTCGCCATGATCTTGGCCTTTCTGACATTGGGGTTGGGGTAAGGTCCATACTTCCCGTCATAGTCGGCCCTCTTCATTATGTCGACCATCTCCAACATCTCCCCAAAGGACATATTTAATGCCTTATATCGTCTCTTTCTGGATCGGGACGTTTCAGGCTCCGCGCTTTCCTCCTCCTCGTTGGTGTAATTATCAGACACCTGCTCTGACTCCGCCATGTGCTCTTCCCCCACTGCGACGAATGAGAAGGGGCGGGGAATAGACTAGAAAGAACATCAGGGGCGGGCGGAGTTTCACGCATGCGCAGTGTCTATAAAGCGTAACACGCGTGCGTAGTACGTACGATCTGTGAGCGGAGGAAGGAGTAACGGAGGCACCGATCGTGATAGCGAAGGTAAGATTCAACATTGGGCCTATAATGCTTATAGATTGAGGCCTGTATTTGCACACGTTTAGTAGACTTTAGGCTGACATTAGGGTTTGTCTTGTGTTGTGTCTTGCAGTGAAAATGGATCTATTTAAAGATGAGGAATTTATGCCCATATTCATTGATATGTTCAGGGAGCTGCCTTGTCTATGGCAGATAAACCACCCAGAATATAGAAACCAAACAAAGAGGAAGGCAGCGCTGGATAATTTGTTGGAATTTGTGAAGCAGGTGATTCCCACGGCAGACATCATCTATTTGAAGGTTCTAATTGGTGGCCTGAGGAGCACTTATCGAAGGGAACACAAGAAGGTCTAGGATTCCCAGAGATCAAGAGCTGCAGATGACATTTATGTCCCCAGGCTGTGGTACTATGACAGGCTGCATTTTCTGGCAGGTCAGTCTGAACCAAGGCCAGCACTCTCCAGTCTTCCTTCCACGCTTCCTTCCCCCCCAGCTGAGGCTTCTGACGCCCAACCTGGACCTTCCAGGCAGCAACATGTGGAGGAGCCCAGATTGAGCCAGGTATAGCATTCTTCTAAATATTTCTGGTTGTCCAATCAATGATGTTAACTAGATGTTAGTTTGGAGTACTAATTTATGATTGTGATTGATGAAGCAAAAACTAAAACCATGTCCCTTTTGGCCGGGCCAAGCAGGATGCCTGATATCCAGGTCCCTCCCCTACACCTACAAAGACAAAGTGCCAGGAAGAGGAGTAACCTGGAGGAGGCTTCCATAGGCCTCTTTTGGAAGGCTACAGAGGCCCTGAGAACCCCCCACACTGTGGAGGAGGACTTTGCTGGCATAACTGCCTGAAAAATGATGCAGATGGAGGAGGGCCAACGACTCCTGTGTAAGTACCTAATTTTGGAAGCTCTCAATAAGGGGTTGAGGGGCGAAATAACATGTGCTACCCACATTTGTGACCTCACACATAGTCCTCCTTCTCCTCCTCCTCCTCCAGGTCCTACTCCTCCTCCTCCTCCAGGTCCTAGTCCTCCTCCTGCCACATCTCCAACACCAGAGCCACAGCATGGAAGGAAGCGTCTAAGGAAGACCAGAGAGTGATGGCCTGGGTTCAGTCTGGTCTGGCAAAATATGCAGCCTCTTGTAGTACCACAGCCTGGGGACACAGATGTCATCTGCTGCTTTCCGGATCTCTGGGACTTCTGGACCAGACTGCACTCCCTTAGATAAGGACTCCTCAGGCCACCAATTTTGATGTTAAATAATTGATGTGTGCACTGGGGGTCCAAGGCTTCGCCAATTTCTGCTGTTTCTCTAGCGTTGCCCCCCTCTTTGTTTGGTTCTGAGCCCTTAATAAAGGTTTTTTGGTTTCAATTATACTCGCCTATGTGTGTTTTCCTTCAAAAAGGACAGTTTGTGAGGAGGCAGGTACATTTAAAAAATACAATGTGAAATTAAGAAGAGACACCAACACCAAACAATCTCCTTGAGATTCAATAATACAAGATATCAATGGTGTTGTGGTAACTTGACACACAAAACACACACAAAAATATTATGGAGTAAAACACAAAAAAAAAACAAAAAAACATTAGCCTTGGAAAAAATACAAACACAAAAAAAAATAAAAATTGCCTTGACCAAAAAAAAAAAAAGAAATATTTAGAAACCAACAAAACAAAATGTGGTCAGATGTGACAAATCTAAATATATTGAGGAAATCAGAATAAATAATAAAGAAAGAAGTTTGTGAGAAGTCTGTGTGAATATGAGCAGCAAAACTACTTCATTCTTCTCACATTATAAGAAGAAGAGAGTGCGCTGTATTAAACTATTTCAAACATTGCAGCCTGACGAAAGTGCTGTATCCATTCCAAAAGCTAATTTTACCAGACCGAGCTGTTCCGTCTCAGAATTTCTTCTGAGCATGCGTGGCACTTTGTGCGTCGGAACTGGCCACACACGGTCAGAATTGACACGATCGGATTTTGTTGTCGGAAAATTTTATAGCCTGCTCTCAAACTTTGTGTGTCGGAAAATCCAATGGAAAAAGTCCGATGGAGCTCACACACGGTCGGAATGTCCGACAATACGCTCCGATCGGAAATTTTCCATCGGAAAATCCGACCGTGTGTACGGGGCATTAGTCTGCAATTGTGACCGCAAAGACTATCCTGCATTAGAGTGTTCTGAAAGCGAGGCTTTAAACACTCGTGGAGCACAGTGTGAAAAGAATGGCGTCAATGGTGGTGCGGAGGATGGTCTATGTGGACAGCTGTACCCCGGATGCCTGCATACTTAGATGTGCCTGTTTTTAATTATTAACCACGTGAGTTGCTAAATATTGTACCTTCATTAAATGTAACCATATTGCTACACTTAGAGGCACCACTCTTCTCAGTTGTGACATGACGCTACTTGTATAGCAAGACATTGCTTGTTTATCAAGTCAAAATTTCTTTAAAAAAAAATTTGCTTGTCTTACAAAACACTCACAGACCAAGTTACTCTCAATCTACAGTTTTACTGTACAACTAGAGATACTTGCCTTTACTAATTTTTTTCCTACCACTTTAATATCTGCTGCCCATCTATACATATCCTGGTGTTTTTGGGTATGGAGCATATGATATGCCACTTGCCTCTTCACTTAGGAGCCATGAACAGGCAAGGTTTCAATATATAGTACTACTATAAAAACTGACATTTTGGAATGATTAAAAGCTGTATCTATGTTTCTACCATTATAATAATAACCCTATCTGATTCTTCTAGTCTGTATTCAGTAAGTTTATTTTGAGTGAGCTCATGCCAAAATACAGCATCAAGAGCTCTAGAGAAGAGAACAAACTGAAGCTTGGTGGTGTGGGAAGCCATCTGGTTTTGCTTGCTTTGTATTTCAAATATTATTACTGGGTCACAATAAAAGAAAAGCAGAGGAGCACACATATTGCAATTTTTAATCTTTTTTCATAGCACAATTTATAATAATTTAATTTTGAGTGGTTCTTCTTTCGGGTGAAAGAGTCCTTGGCAAGAGATGTATTTACTACACTGAGCCACACTTCACATTCACACTCATAACATGCTATCAATGTATGCTATGTAAATGAGTCACTCTAGGAAATCCCATTATCATGCTTTTATATTCTTTTTTAGGGGTGGTAAGAATGTTTGCATGTTAAGAAAGCCTTTATGTAAAGACATACTGTGCGCTATTGTATATAAACAAAGTTGAGCCATGCATGTTAGAATGTCTAGAAATATTTCTATGCCACTGGCTTTGACTTGCGTTTTGGATCTCTGACAATAATTTAGAAAATAACTGCTATATTTGATGAAAGCATAAATAATTCATTAAAACTAGTAATTTTTCCATCCATGGGCTGAGCAGCTCACACAACAATGGAATACAAAAAAGTTTTTCAGGACACTTGCCAGCTAACCCGCAAAAAACTAAGTCTAATCTATTTGATCAATTTGCATTTCAAACAGTAAAGTATGGTCCCTAAAGCTCACCAGACACTGGGTAATTTTTGGCTGGTTCCTGATGTACCAGCCACAATTCATTCAGTAGGTAGTCCTGCTGGCACAGCTTAATATAACAAAAAATAATGGTTCAAATAACTGAAGTAGCCTGCAGGCAGATGCAGTCTGCCCTCCATGTAGTAGGTTGTTCTGTGCCACTGTACAGATGGAGCAGAGGAATTAGAGGAACATCGCTCATCTGCAAACTCTGTAGGGGTCTCAGGGAGTACAGTTGTCTGTGAGACACCTACAGAGTCTGCAGAGAAAGAGGGAAAGCACCGGTCGGTGAGGTCACAAGGTGCGGGGACCACCAGGTGACTTTACTAGGTGGCCCCACCCCTTACCTATTTAAGAACTGACAAACGGAGGAGCAGGCATTCGGTGGTCAGCCTTGCTCTGGCTCATGTCTTTTGACACTTTTTTTGGTGAATGAGTAGGGGTACAATGTAACCCATATTCATTCACATGGGGGGCTTGGGATCTGGGGCCCCCTTGTTAAAGGGTGCTTCCAGATTCTGATAAGCCCCCTGCTTGCAGACTCCCACCCCCTGGCCAGGTTTGTGGGGAAGAGAACCTTCTCCCCATTAACATGCTCTAAATCACCCCCCATGTTGAGGTCATGTTGCTTTGTATGGTTCAGAAGGGGAGGCACTTGCTTGCGTCCTTCTTTTCTGGCCTGCCAGGCTGCATGCTAGTGACTGCGCTATTTTAAAGAAAAAGTGCCAGCAGTAGCCCTTTCTGAGACAGCTCTTACAGGGTCTCAGTTCTGGCCATTCCTAGTAACCCTTGAGAGAAAGACTGTTCAGAGATGCCTAGCCTAGTCAAGAGTGTCCTCTGGGTATTATTCAGTGTGCCAGGGGATCAGTTAATACTAGCAGCTTCTACCAGGGTAGCGCTATGTGAGATTGAACAGAGGGAAAGGTTTCTGTTCCAGGAGGGACAGTATAGCCACCGCTGATTCTCTTTCTTCAATCCAGTCTCGGGAGCACCTGTTGCAGTCTTTTATTAAGATGCCATCCTTGGTAAAGTAGGCCGTGCCTGAAACAGTGTCTTATTATCGAGTCTGTGGGAAATGCCACTGCATTACTTAGTCATGGAGGGGAGGAGAAGAGGAGGAGTTTTCTCAGCTAAGCACAATCTCCTACACCGCATGCTTGAGCTAAGGATTCCAGGAAGAATCCAGAAAGTGAATGCTACATGAATCAATTGTCCTTACTCAAGATCTCAAGATGGCCATAGCCAGAAATGCTAGGGGATTTTTTTTCAAAGTGATTTCCCAACAAAATAAAGCATAGAGACATCGATGGATGGGGGAGTTTGTTTTGAATATTAAAAATGAATTAAATAGTGTATTTGGTTTGTGGTGCTCAGCTGCAGTGAAGATCTGCTTTAGGTAAGATGATCTGCAACACAAGGTTTTTTATAAAGTGGATTTTAAAGATGGAACAGTATGCCTGTAATTTCGGAATAAATGCCATTAGCAAAAGCAAGGATTTCCAGAAAGAGAAAAGAAAAGATTGATAAACAGACTAATTAGTTCTGTGCAGTGTCCTACAGTAGATGGTGGTCAAGAAGTGTAGCCAATGGACAAGGCTCTTGGTTCACTGACCAATCCATATATTTAGCTTCATTTATTGCAATGAACAATAAATTATGAGAGACACTAGATAGATAAGAACTGAGTCATTTAGTTACAGAAAAGGACGCCAGCACTTAGAAAGTATGGAGGCTTATTACTGCCCCCCCCCCCCCCCCCTCCACGGAAAGCTGGTTCCATGGCTGTTGTTTTAACAAATCTGGGAAATTCAATAATGCTTGAACAACACTTTTCTGGTGGTAGTTCCCTTTAAAACTCTTAGCAGGCAAGCATTTGTGCCAGTTTTGATACAAGTACCAACTCAGGAGACACATTTGGGAAGTTCTTATTACTGTCACTTTAAGGAGCTTTTGTTAAGGCGGAGGCAGATACTTAATTATTACCAGTGCTCAGAGTGCAGAATGTTTTTGCTGGGAAGCTGTCATGAATGTGACCCCACACAAGGCGCTATCCCTAGCCCCATTCAGCTGTTAGTTAGGAGATTCCCCAGCTGAAAGCTAAATGTAAATGAAGGGGCCAATGATATTGATGATGCCATTACCCAAATTTGGTAATGCCAATATTTGAGATGAGTTCCCCATCAGGTCTGCATTACTTTTGATTGTCTACTGTATGTTACAGGAGCAGTGGCAAGGAAGGAGCACACTGAAGAAGGGGAGTGTCCGTTATGGACACTTTGAACTTCAGTGCTGGTCTCTGACAGAGTCATTTACCTGATGACTTGTGACTTCTCAGACGCTAGCCTAAAAAAAAAACTGTAGATCAGGAACTTTTCTGCATACTTGTCCTCTTTCTGTCAGGCATCTTCAATTCAGGAAATTTCCTTTCACTTCCTGTCCAATAGCCACAACAGGAAGTGAGAGGGAATCCCTCCAAAGTAAGGGGAATCCCTGACAGTCACTAGGACTAGTGTCTCCATTGGAACATTTCTCCTGCATTACTGTTCTGGTGATCACTTAACAGTCACTTGGGTAAGCAAAGGGGATGAATCTTCTTAATCGGGACACAGACAGCAAAAAAAAATTCTAAGAGATGTTCTAATCTCTCCTCACTATATCTAAAACTAAAACGAAAACATGCTATACTGTATATCACAAGTGTCCAAATATTCAACTCAAAAAAGTCCCAAAATGTCTTCTTCTGTGAATATCAATAATTAATATATTGTCATGTTGTCCTCCACCATAAAAGTGCCAGATTCTGCGTGAAGTGATGATTAATAGGTCACCACCAGAAACACATCTTCCACCTTCCAATCAAACCACTTACCTGGAGATATTGACCCACTGCAATGTGAGGTCTATCTGCGCCTTGCCCTTTAACCACTTCATTACCCGCCCATAGTGATATGACGTCAGCAGATGGGATCTCCCATCCTGAGCTGATGTCACATGATGTCCTGGGCTTACCGTCCGTCTAGGAGGTACGCGTGCACCCGCTGCGTTGCTCGGGAGACGGTGCGCGTGCCTGGCGGCCGCGATGTCCGCCGGGCACCCACGATTGCCAATGAACACAGCAGGACCTTTCATCTGTGTGTGTAAACACAAATCCACGTCCTGTCAGGTGAGAGGAGACCGATGGTGTGTTCCCAGTACAGAGGAACACTAATCGGTCTCCTCCCCTTGTGAGTCCCCACCCCCATAGTTAGAATCACTCCCTAGGAAACATAATTAACCCCTTGATCGACCCCCTTCCCTGCCAGTCAGATTTACACAGTAATCAGTGCATTTTTTATAGCACTGATTGCTGTAAAAAATGTGAATGGTCCCAAAAATGTGTCAAAAGTGTCCGATATGTCCATCGCAATGTCACAGTCACAAAAAAAATCGCAGATCGCCGCCAGTACTAGTAAAAAATAAATAAATAAAAATGGCATAAATCTATCCCGTATTTTGTAGACACTATAACTTTTGTGCAAACCAATCAATATACATTTATTGCGATTTTTTTAACCAAAAATATGTAGAAGAATACATATCGGCCTAAACTGAGGAAAAAATTATTTTTTTCTTTTTTAAAAATTGGGATATTTATTATAGCAAAAAGTAACAAATATTGTGTTTTTTTCAAAATTGTTGCTCTTCTTTTGTTTATAGCACAAAAAATAAAAATCGCAGAGGTGATCAAATACCACCAAAAGAAAGCTCTATTTGTGGTGAAAAAACACATAAAATTTCATTTGGGTATTGTGTTGCATGGCCACGCCATTTTCATTCAAATTGCGACAGCGCTGAAAACTAAAAATTGATCTGGGAAGCAAGGGGGTGAAAATGCCCTGTATTGAAGCGGTTAATTAGGGCCAATTCTCATTATCACCCAGACATGATCTCCTGTCACAAGCACCATAAGCTTTCCTCCAGATATCACCAGTCAGCTCAAGGAAACAAAAACAGCCCTCAGTGCACAATATATTATCATACCAAATTTATTAAACAGCAGGGTTTAAATCACACTCACAGCATAAGTGCACTTCACCTAGTGCACATAGAAACAATTGCCTTTTTAATAGAGGAGTTTCCCCCTTAAGAATAAGCTTTGGCTTTAGATACCATACGAAGATGGCCGACTTCTGGTTCCGCCTAATGTAATTATGTCATCAGGCCATGCCCTGAGATGTTTCGTCATCCAATCATGACTTTTTAAAAAATTTTGTCTGGACTTCCCTTGCTTTCAGATCACTCGGAAACCTTCTGAGGGCAGCACAACACAATATTTAACCACTTCCCACCCGCCATATAGCAATATGACGTGCACAAAGGGATTAAGTTATCCTGACTGGACATCATATGATGTGAAGCAGGATAACCCACGATTGCGCGCCCGTGGGGGCACGCAGCGCGGCGATTGTTGGTGTGGTGTGTGAGTCTTACACACCGCATCTCCGATCTGGGTAAAGAGCCTCTGTCGGAGGCTAATCACAGCTGATCACGGTGTAAACAGGAAAAGCCATGTATCAGCTTTTCCTCTATTGCGTCTGACAGACGTGAGTAGAGGAGAGCCGATTGGCTGCTCTCCTGGCAGGGGGGTCTGCACTGATTGATTATCAGCGCAGCCCCCCCGAGGATGCCTACCCAGGGCTACCAGAGATGCCACCCAGGACCACCAGGTATGCCCACTCATGACACTAGGGTTGCCAATCAGTGCCCAGTAGAGGTGCCAATAATCAGTGCCCAGCAATAATGCCTGACAGTGCCTCCTCGTCAGTGCTGCCTATCAGAGCCATCTATCAGTGCTCATAAGTGCCACCCATCAGTGTCCATCAGTGCCACCTATCAGTGCCGCATATCAGTACTAATCAGTACTGCCTATCAGTGCCCATCAGTGCCACCTATCTGTGTCCAGTACCACCTATCAGTGCCCATCAGTGCTGCCTATCAGTGCCCATCAGTGCCGCCTATCAGTGCCCATCAGTACCGCCTATCAATGCCCATCAGTGCTGCATATCAGTGCCACCTATGAGTGCCCATCAGTGCCGCCTATCAATACCCATCAGTGCTGCATATTACTGTCTCATCATCAGTGCCCATCAGTGCCGCCTATCAATGCCCATCAGTGATGCCTATCAGTGCCCATCAGTGCCACCTATGAGTGACCATCAGTACCGCCTATCAATGCCCATCAGTGCTGCATATCAGTGCCACATATGAGAGCCCATCAGTGTCGCCTATCAGTGCCCATCAGTGCTGCATATTAGTGTCTCATCATCAGTGCCCATCAGTGCCATCTCATCAGTGCCACCTCACCAGTGCCCATCAGTGTCGCCTTATCAGTGCCCGTCAGTGCAGCTTCATCAGCGCCCATCAATGAAGGAGAAAAATTACTTATTTACAAAATTTTATAACAAAAACAAAGAAACAGCAAAATTACATTTCTAAAGGAAAAAAATGTCATTTAAAACTGCCCCCGGCTGTAATGTATTGTCAGATCCCAGAAATATAGATAAAAATACCAAAAATCCCCCCCCAAAAATTTTGTGGATGTCCCCCCCAAATCCATACCAGGCCCTTCAAGTCTGGTACGGATATTAAGGGTAACCCCGCACCAATTTAAAAAAAAGTGGCATGGGAGTCCCCCAGGAACAGCAGTATATATATTATACAGCTTGCCCTATATACTCTGCAGAAAAATTGGGCCTTAGGTGTTGGTGGTGCCACAACACTGTAACCCCTCACAGTTACTCTTGTTGGGGGCAGGATCGGGTCCTGCTGTGAAATATTATATCAAAAATTGTAATTACATGCCCCTGTTAAACAAGGGCAGACAAATTGGACTTTGAGTGGTGGTGCCACAACACTGTAAGCCCTCACAGATACTCTTGTTGGGCACAGGAATGGGCCCTGCTGTGAAACATTACATCAAAAATTGTAATTACATGCCCCGTTAAACAGGGGGGATAAAAATTGGGGCTTGGGTGGTGGTTCCACAACACTGTAAACCCTCACAGATACTCTTGTTGGGTGCAGAAACGGGCCCTGCTATGAAATATTACATAAAAAATTGTAATTACATGCCCCTGTTAAACAGGGGCAGAAAAATTGGGCCTTGGGTGGTGGTGCCACAACACTGTAACCCCTCACAGATACTCTTGTTGGGCGCAGGAACGGGCCCTGCTGTGAAATATTACATCAAAAATTTGTAATTACATGCCCCTGTTAAACAGGGGCAGAAAAGTTGGGCCTTCAGTGGTAGTGGTGCCACAACACTGTAACCCCTCATAGATACTCTTGTTGGGCGCAGGAATGGGCCCTGCTGTGAAATATTACATCAAAAATTTGTAATTACATGCCCCCGTTAAACAGGGGCAGAAAAATTGGGCCTTGGGTGGTGGTGGTGCCCTAAACCAAAAATATTGTTGGAAGCTAGCATCATCAAGATTGAGGAGGAATAGGATCGTCAGCATAGGCAATCTTCAAGGTTGCCCAGATCCAAATTCAATCAGTTACATTAGCATCAGGTGCTTGATAGCTGCTGATCCAAGACTGATTCATTTTTATGAATGTGAGCCTATTAACGGAGTCTGTGGACAGGCGCACTCTTTGATCCAAGCACTGAATGTGCATTCAGAAAGCATGCTGGATGCAGGACAGGCCAGTAGCTCAATTGCATATTGAGCAAGTTCTGGCCAGTTGTCCATCCTCAAGACCCAGTAACTCAGTGGATGCTCTGTTGGAAAGGTCTCCGAGTCTGCTCTTGCCCCTAGATATTCCTGCACCATATAATGCAGATGCTGGGGATGGTTGCATGAACCAATCAGACCTTGGCGCTGAGGACTGAAAAATTGTTTAAAGGCATCGGTCAGCCAGCCACTTTCTCCACTGCTCTTCCTCTGAACGAAACCTCAGCAACACGTTGTCCAGCACCAGGAAATGGTAACCTCCCAGGGTCTGTAAATGCATTACACAAACCTTTCTTCAAGGCCTGCTGAAGATGTTTCATCCTCTACTCCCTCTGCAAGGCAGGATGAGTTCTGCAACTTTACCCTTGTAACGTGGATCAAGAAGGGTTGCCAGCCAGTAATGATCCCTCTCCTTGATACCACGATTCCTAGGGTCCTTTTGCAGACTTTGCAGAATCAGGGAGGCAATGCAGCGTAAGTTTGCAGAGGTATTTGATTCTGAGTCCTGTGGGTCACCAAGGATCACATTATCCGTAACTACCTCCTCCCAGCCACATAAAACTCCTTGGGTTTCTTGGGACTGAAAACCATTCCTTGAAGACTGCTGCTGAGTGTTATTCTCTACATCCATGCTGACACAACCCTCCTCCTCCTCTTCTTCCTGTGTGTTTGGCGGGCCCGCAGGAATGCTATCTGGATAAAGGGGACCTTAGGAGGAAAGGAAGTCCTCCTCTTCCTCCTGCTGTTCTGCCTTAAGTTCCCTGTCCATGATTCCATGAAGCGTGTGCTCCAGCAGGAAGACAGGGACAGTGTCACTGATGCATGCATTGTCACTGCTCTCCATCTTTGTGGCCTCCTCGAATGGTGACAGGACAGTGCATGCATCCTTGATCAGTAGCCACTGGCGTGGTGAAAAGAAGCCAAGCTCCCCTGACCCTGTCCTGGTGCCATACTCACACAGGTACTCATTGATGGCCCTCTCCTGTGTGTGCAGCTGCTGCAGCATTGCCAACATTGAGTTTCACCTGGTGGGCATGTCACAAAATAGGTGATTGGTGGGGAGGTTGCATTCCCTTTGAATGTCAGCCAGCCAAGCACTGGCATTGTATGACTGGCAGAAATTACTACAGACTTTTCTGGCCTGCCTCAGAAGATCTTGTAAGCCTGGATACCTTCTCAAGAACCGCTGCACTGCCAAATTCAGGACGTGTGCCAAACATTGAATGTGGGTAAAGTGTCCCTGTCGGAGGGCGGAGAGAAGTTTTGTGCCATTGTCACATACAACCATTCCTGGTGGGGCATCAACAACCTCTGCGCCTGCCCCGGCAAAGCTGACAGAATCTCTGTCCCAGTGTGGCTCTTAGGCAGACCAATTCAAGCACGGCATGGCATCTTTTAGCCTGACTGCTTGCGTAGCCCCTTGAAGGCTTACGGAGCAACGCTGGTTCAGAGGACAAATCTGCAGAAGAAGCCATAGAGGAAGAAGAAGTTCAGGGGGTGGAGGGGAGAGCTGTGGCAGAATCACCACTAGCATTTTGGAGGCGTGGTGGCGGAACAAGCTCCAACAACACTGAACCCTGTCCTGCATCCTTCTCAGCTGTCAGCAGAGTTACCCAGTGTGCCGTGAAGGAAAGGTAACATCCCTGCCCATGCCTGCTGGACCATGAGTCAGCGATAATATGAATCTTACTGCTGACCACGCTATCCAATGAGGCCAAAACATTACCTTCCACATGCCGGTAGAGAGCCGGAATGGTCTTCCGTGAAAAGAAAAGGCGTTTTGAAACCTGCCACTGAGGTACAGCGCATTCCACAAATTCAGGAAAAGGGGCAGAGTCTACCAGCTGAAAAGGCAGCAGTTTCAATTTGGCCAAGCTAGCATTTAGATGCTGAGCATGTGGATGGTTGGGACCAAATTTCTTTTTACGGTTCAGCAACTGGGGTAGGGAAATTTGCCTGCTAAAATTAATTGGTGGTGTACTGCTAGCAGACTGGCTGCAAGTAATTGGGACACCTATTGCTATCCCTTCATTCCTCTCAGTGCAGGTTTTTGAGATAACTGAAGGTATAGTAGGGTTGGAGATCCCAGATGAGGAGCAAAGAGAAGTTTGCCTTTTTCTTTGATGTGGGTCTTTCAAGTGCTGTTGCCAACGGACTGCATGGCAGGTCGAGCATGTGGTGTCCAAGCAGCTGTTCTCGCCACGCTTGATCCGCTTCAGACATAGGTTGCAAACAGCAACAGTGCGATCTGCTGCACACATTTTGAAAAAGGCCCACACCAAGGAACTTTTAAAAGTCAGTGCGGAGTCAGCAGCGCCCTGCACCTGCGGAGCTCTGCGGTGTGATGCAATAGGGTGGCTGCCCTTAAGCTGCCCCCTAGAGGACATCCAGCCTCATTGGAGTTGTGCCTTCTCCTCCTCCTCTCTTTTCTCAGGCACCCAAGTACAGTCAGTGACCTCATCATCCCCTCCCTCCTCGTCACTGGAGCAAACTTGGCAGTATGCTGCAGCTGGGGGAACATGACTACCAGTTACTTGTTCTTCTGTGGTACCCCCTCTCTCTAGGCTCTCTTTACTCCCTTCCTCAACATGAGGACCAACATCGGAGCCTTCAAATCGCTGCGCAACCTCCAGAAGCATGTACCCGACACTGTGGTTGAATAATTCTGGGGACTCCTCCGTACATGGTGGTTAGACTATGGAAGCCGGTAGAATAGGCATCTTTGGCAGCTGCGTTTGAAGGCAAACTACTCTGAGCCTGGGTGACAGAGGATGAGGTGGATGAGGACGGCTTCGTTATCCACTCCAACAACTTCTGCATGTTGTGGCTCAATAACACGGCCAGCAGCAGCAAAAAAGCACCATGTCAACGACCACCACTGTTGACTGTAGACACTATCATGTACCTTAGGAGTGAGCCTGACGTGCAGAGGGAGACCTCTTGTACAACCCTGGCTTGGAGACCACTGGAGTTCAGACAGTGGTTGTAGGAGCACAGTGAGGTAAGAGAGCCTGCAGGGTTCTCTTAGCTGGAAGTGGTGAAGCCAGATGAGAAGCCGGAACAGCTGGTGCAGGAGTGCTGCAGATGCAGGGCAGCAGATGCAGGAGAGATGCAGGACAGCAGGTACAGGTATGCTGCAGATGCAGGGCAGCGGATGCAGGTCAGCAGGTGCAGGAATGCTGCGGATGCAGGGCAGTAGGCTGGAGCAGGGTCAGACAAGCCAGGTCATACACATGAAAGCAGTCAGCATGAAAAGCAGGCAGAGAGTAGTTAGAGTCCAGGCTGGGTTTGGCAACAGGTAATCAGGCCGGCAGACAGGAGGAAGCAGGGTCAAACAAGCCAAAGGTCAGGACTAGAGATAACAGCATGGTCAGGAAGCCGGGTCAGTACTGGAACAGGATACAGGCACAGAACCAGGATTTCAGGAGATAGCTGCAGATCAAACAGTAAAGACCCAGCGCCCCTGAGGCATCTTTATAAGCCCCTAAGCCAAAGTTAGTCTAACGCGTGGGCATGCGCACATCAATGCACATGATTCGCATACGCGCATTGGCACACGTCTCCTAATGCAAGCAACAGGTCCCTGACATTGCCCGCTCCTTATGGGCAACCTCTGGGTGCCCAGAAGAACTTTCTTTTGAGGGTGGCTGCGAAAGAAGGCCTGGATTAACTCTTGGGCATGGACGTTATGCTCAGGTTCCCAGGAGTTCTTTTCTGGACCATACCCCCTCCACTTGATCAGATATTGCAGCTGGTTTCCTCTTCTACAATCCAAGACGGCCTCTACCTCAAACTCCTCAATCCCATTGACCATTACTGGTTCAGATGGCCCCAATCCCCTGTTTGGGAAGGAATCTGCAAGTTTTAGTACTGACACGTGAAATACTGGGTGGATTTTCAGTAAATCAGGTAGGTAGTTCATATGAAACTTCATTTAATTTCCTTTAGACCGGGAAGGGACCAATGAATTTGGGTGCCATTTTGCACCAGAACTTGTGAATAGGCCAAAAATTTGTACAAACATGCGACCACCGTTAAAGTCTATGAGACACAAACATGAAAAATCTAAAGTGCTAATTTTAAATGCTTATATGCAAGTTATTGCCATAGAAAGTGTTTGGGGACCCGGGCCCTGCACCAGGGGACATGTATCAATGCAAAAAAAAGTTTTAAAAAGTCAGTTTTTTCGGGAGCAGTGATTTTAATAATGCTTAAAGTGAAACAATAAAAAATATTAATATTTATACCAGACCTGAAGGACCTGGTATGGATTTTGGGGGGACCCCCACACAATTTTTAAAAAAATTTGGGTGCGGGGTTCCCCTTAATATCCATACCAGACCCAAAAGGCCAGGTAATGGACTGGGGGGAACTCATGCTGTTTTGTTTCAATGATTTTCATCTATATTGCTGGGATCCGACAGTACATTACAGCCGTGAGCAGTTTTAAATGACATTTTTTCCTTTACAAATGTCATTTTGCTACTCTCATTCATAAAACTATGCAGCCTTACATAGTCTGGGGCATGGACTCAGCTCCCTGAGCCATGATTGGCCAAAGGCACCCTGCCTTTGGCCAATCATAGCTCTGACAGCAGAGCGCACTGTGATTGGCCAAAGCATGCAGGTCAGGTGCATGCTTTGGACAATCAGCAGCCGTCAATGCACTGTGATCTCACAGTACATTGACGATGTTGCCGTTCATTACATCAAGTGCGTTCGACTCGAACTGCAGGCTCATCCCTAACAGAGCTATTGCTCAAGCGTTTGGTTCATCCTCTCAGTTTGCCCATTAGTCGGAGGGTGATAGGCAGAGGACATAGAAGGTTCGATCTTTAGGACCTTGCACAATGCTTTCAGAAGCGAGAGGGGAACTGCACCTCTCTATCCAAAACAATGTTTTGGATAGAGGGGTACATTCTCCTTTATAAAGACCTGGGCAGTTTCCGTGGCAGAGGGCGTATGCTTCAGTGGCACAAAGCCATCTTAGACAGATGGTCAACCACTACAAAAATAGCCGAGCAACCTTCTGATGGGGGAAGTTCCACTGTAAAATCCATGGCAATCATTCTCCAGGGTCTGACAGGAACTGGTAGGGGTCTGAGCAGACCCCAGGCCTTGCTTCTAGCAGTCTTAGTTCAGGAATAGGTGGCACATGAATTCACATATTCCCTGCAGTTCTTTTCAAGAGCCACCAAAACGTATGCTGTATTAATTCCAGGGATTTATATATCCCGAAATGGCCAGCCATGGGATGGTCATGGCACAGACCTAACACTGTTACCCGGATATCTTCTGGCTCATAGATCTTATTGTCCTTCCATAGTAGCCCATCCTCGGGTAACAGGGTAATTCCAGGAGGACCTGCTAAAGCTTGCTTCAAGCCAGACATAAGGTTTGTTTGCAAGAGTAGGAAGTTACCTTCTGATAAGATGGTATCTGGAGCTGACATTTCCTTTGGATCATCAAACATGTGAGAAAGGGCATCTGGTTTGACGTTCTTTGAGACCAGGCGGTAGGTAATGTGAACTGAGAATCTGGAAAAAAAACAATGCCCACCGTGTCTGGCGTGGTCTCAGACGTTTGACAGCTGTCAGGTACTCCAGATTCTTATGGTCTGTGTAAATGAGTATGGGATGTGCCACTCCTTCCAACAGATACCTCCATTCCTCAAGTGCAGCTTTGATGGCCAGGAGCTCTCGGTCCCCCACATTGTAACTCTTCTCGGCTGAAGAGATCTTGCGGGAGAAGAAGGCTATTGGGTGCATCAAGTCCTTGAGACCCTGGTGTTTTGGGAAATAACTGCCCCTACCGCTGTCTCTGAAGCGTCTACCTCGAGTAGGTTAGGCAAAACAGGATCAGGATGACTAAGGATAGGAGCAGACATGAAAAGTCCCTTTAAAGTTGCAAAGGCAGCCTGTGCCTCAGAAGTCCAGTGAAACCGAATATTCTGTCTTGTTAGCCGAGTAGACAGATAGATAGACAATTACAAAAATATCCAAACAGTCTCTGAAAATGTCATTGACTAAATGTTGGAAGGTGGCACGGGCATTGCATAGGCCAAAGGGCATTACCAGATATTCATAATGGGCAAACCTGGTAAGGAAAGCTGTATTTGATTCATCTCCTGCGTGAATGCGGACCAGATCTAGCTTGGTAAATACAGAAGAAGTCCTTAGTCTTTGAAAGAGCTCAGGCACTAGGGGCAGTGGATACCGGTTTTTGACAGTGATTTTTATTTAATTCTTGGTAGTCCACACAGGGCAGAAGTGAGTGGTCCTTTTTTTCCACAAAAAGAAGTGGAAGGTCGGATGAATCCCCTCTTGAGGTTTTCATCCACATATTCCTTTAGCACCTCTAGTTCTCGTTCAGATAAAGGAAAGATTTGTCCAAAGGGGATCTCAGCCCCTGGGAGTAGTTCGATTGGACAATCATATGAACGGTGGGGAGGAAGAGTTTCAGCCCCCTGCTTACTGAAGACATCCAAAAATCCATGGGATGGTTCTGGCACAGTTGAATGTATCTCTGAATCAGATTTCAGACACAACAGAGGACCAGAATTGCTGGGACGTGAAGGCAGGCAATGATGCTGGCAATAAGATGACTGGAACTTAATGTCTCTGGAGCCCCAATCAATCTGTGGATTGTGGGCCTGTAACCAGGGTAGACCCAAGATCACTGGAAACAGAGGGGACACAATTGCTTTCAAGCTTAACAGTTCTTTATGGTCTGTGGAGGTAGTTACAGGTAGAGGAGGGGTTTTCTGGGTCACTAATCCGGATTTGATACGAGACCCACCTGCCAAAATGATAGAAAGTCCTTACGTCTTGGGCTGGCGTGGGATGTGTTGTTGAGTTGCAAAGTTCAAATCAATGAAACAACTACATGCCCCAGAGTCAATTATTGCGGTAACCAGTATTGTTCTTTCTGGAAGCTGGAAAGAGATGGGTAAAGCCAGATGAGTGGTGTTGGCAGAAAAAGATGGGTAGTTGGAAGGAGAAATAGACAGACACCTACGCAGCTTTGCTGGACAAGAGCAAACGTAATGGCTGGCTTCCCCTCAATACAGGCATTAGTTATTCTGTCACTGGCATAGTCATTCTTCAGCTGACAGAGAAGGTCTCATCAATCCTCGTTGCGTTGGTTCGGAGGTATCAGGTATCTGGTTAACAGGTACGGGTTTAGCTGGAACAGGACTGGTGGCAGCAGGGTATGCAGGAGCTGGCACTCAAGGTAACATCCAAGCTGGACGGGGCTGCTGGGTAGCTATCACGGGTACTCACCGAGGCCGAGATGCTGGGAGTGGCTTCCCTCGCGACTAAGCGCACTATACCCCTGGTGGTGGTACAGAGGGTATAGGGCACAGAGAGGCACGGGTCGCCTGCAGGCAGGAAGCTCTTGAGAGGAGGACTTCTGTCACGTAGAGATGAGAGCAATGGTGGCTCTGCCCCTGGAACTGGAGAAGAAGACCCGGCTGGGGTTCTAACCCGCAAACACAACGGGAGCTGGGAGAAGTGCAGGAGATCAGGCACGGAGAACCCAGTAGTGGAGAGTCTATGGTGCAGATCGATAACAAATACTGGAGACTGGTAGATGAGGAAGTCCTTGAAACAGGCCGAGGGTCAAACACAGCAGATGGTAAGCAGAGAAATCCTGAAGGCAAGCCAGAGGTAGAGGATTGGAGATGTCAGCAGAGGAGTCCGTTTAAACAAGCCGGGGTCATACACGAGAAGGCAGGAGAATCCGGAGACAGGCAGAGGGTCAAACACTGGAAGCAGATGGTGGGGAAGTCCTTTAAACAAGCCGAGGTCAAAACGCTGGAGAGAGACAAGGTAGGTCAGGCAAATCCGGGTCAAACAGGTAAACACAAGAAGCAGGAATCAGGAACGGAACACTGGAAGCTGAAAGACAAACCAGCAATTAAACAGAGCACAAGTCAGTCCTTATATAGGCCAGAAAGGGGGCGTAACGCTGACGAACGAACGTTCGTACGCCATTACGCCGTCACGCCGTGTAGTGAACCCGTGTGTGCGCCGCTACTTTGCTAACGCGCATGCGCCGAAGCGCGGCTCCGCCGCGCAAACGCACAGGAACCTTCCGATGTTGACAGGCTCTTTTCTTATTGCTTCTCTGACAGTAGCTCTTTCTGTTCTGCGCTCCCAGAGTCGTTGGTGTATCTGGATAGACAAGGTTAAAATTGGGGGTTTAAGGGACTTTGAGTAAACCTGTGGCCTGGTAAGGCCAACTGTTCCATCCCTTGGGACTTTAAATGAAAATGTGGCCAGGTAGGGTCACATATTTCCATCCCTGTCATCTATCAAGAAAAAGGGGGGCAAGAGCAAGGGGGTGGGACTTTATATGAAGCGTGTGGTGGCAAAAGAATGAAGGGTGGACAATATGGAATCTTGTTGTTGAAAGAAAAGTTTATATTGAGGTCGATTGCCGCTAAGTGCAATCAATTAAAACAGGTAAAAAAAGTTACAATGGTACAATGGTAATCCAGAATGCATAACATCATACAAGCAGTATCACATATAAGATTCTTCCATAGTGCTACCATTGGGCAACACAATGTGGCCAATATCACATGAATAATATCGCATAAATAGCAAACAAAATTCAATCATAGTGCACCCAAATGTAGTTGAATGAAACAGTAAACCACGGTAGTAATTGCAGGGTCTATGACCTCTGTGATCCAAGAGGAGGGGAATACAGTTAAACTTGGTATGCAGGTAATATGTGTTGTAATCATGGCGTATGGCAGCTCTACGCGTTTCGTGGCTAGAGGGCCACTCATCAGGAGCAAGCACAAGATGTATCTGTGGGTGAGAAGGATTGACCAGTTGGTAGGATGTATGTACAATGAAGAGATAATGGGGTGACAACCCCCTAACCCAGGGTTAAGAACTTACTGAGGTTCGCATGTTGGCTGCGTGATGCCAGGCACCATAAGCCGTCCGAAGGAGTGCTCCCAACCGGGAGCTGCGGCAGACATCTCGCCCGAACTCCCCCAACAGGCGCAAACCAGAGCAGGCCATGGAACACAGGGCCACCTAAGTGTAAGTGAAAGGGGAAAAAAGATTACGGTGGGACTGTGTGCATGGGGCGTGTGAGTGATGGATAAATGGACTGACTAAGGTGAGGAAAACTGGAAGAACAGTGAGGAGCGAGGAGATTGACATAAGGTGAATGGAACAAGAATGGGAAGTGAGGTGACCTGCCCATGGGATTGTGGCAGTGCAGTGAAATACAAGGGAAGGATGGACAGTGACTATTACCTGTGATGTGGAACGAGTGAGGACAAAGAGGAAGGTGGGAATCCTGGTCTGCCGTGGTTGTGAGAAGAAGCCCTGAGTACCAAAGCCCGCCCGGGAGCCGCCTATAAAGGGGTCGTAGCGATGACGTCACCGACCTCACGCCAGCGCAGCTTCGGACGGCTTATGGTGCCTGGCATCACGCAGCCAACATGTGAACCTCAGTAAGTTCTTAACCCTGGGTTAGGGGGTTGTCACCTCATTATCTCTTCATTGTACATACATCGTACCAACTGGTCAATCCTTCTCACCCACAGATACATCTTGTGCTTGCTCCTGATGAGTGGCCCTCTAGCCACGAAACGCGTAGAGCGGCCATACGCCATGATTACAACACATATTACCTGCATACCAAGTTTAACTGTATTCCCCTCCTCTTGGATCACAGAGGTCATAGACCCTGCAATTACTACCGTGGTTTACTGTTTCATTCAACTACATTTGGGTGCACTATGATTGAATTTTGTTTGCTATTTATGCGATATTATTCATGTGATATTGGCCACATTGTGTTGCCCAATGGTAGCACTATGGAAGAATCTTATATGTGATACTGCTTGTATGATGTTATGCATTCTGGATTACCATTGTACCATTGTAACTTTTTGTACCTGTTTTAATTGATTGCACTTAGCGGCAATCGACCTCAATATAAACTTTTCAACAACAAGATTCCATATTATCCACCCTTCATTCTTTTGCCACCACACGCTTCATATAAAGTCCCACCCCCTTGCTCTTGCCCCCCTTTTTCTGGATAGACAAGGTGACTAGAGTCTCTAGTGTATTTGGAACACCAACCCGGGCTAGCTCGTCCTTTAAACCCTCGGATAGACCAAGGCGGAACTGGTGCCGCAGGGCTGCATCCTTCCACTGAGTATCCATGCTCCAGTGTCTGAAGTCAGTCACATAGTCTTCCACCACTCTGCGGCCTTGCTGGAGCACGTGGAGGGTGGCCTCTGCGGTGAAAGTCCTTTGGGGGTCGTCGTATAGTTGGGCCATCATATTGAAGAAAGATGACAAAGAGTCCAGAACTACATGGAGTTCTTCAAGCAGATGATGGGCCCAAGTCTGAGTTCATCCTGCAGCAGAGAGATGATGAACCCTACTTTGGTGACCTCTAATGAAAAAGTCTGAGGTTGTAATGAGAAGTATAGTTCACATACGTTGCGAAACGCCCAAAATTTGCTTTGATCCCCGGAGAACCTCTCTGGAATGGGGACCCTTGGTTCGGGATGCAGCATCATCACAGTGAGGCCCGGAATGGAGAGACAAAAAGAAAAAGTAATGAAGGGCCGGGCATGACGAGGTGGAGAGGAGAGGCAACGGGGAGTTAACAAAGGGAAGGTCTAAAAGGGGAGGAGGCAGGAGGAAATGAACTGGAGGGGAGGAGCAATATATAGAAGGAAGGCGGGTACTTCCGGTAGCAGTGTGGGAGAAAGCAGAAAAGGAGAAGTTTTGGTATATGCTTCTCCTACAATGGTTGATATTAACTATCTTGGCGCGCTCGCAGGTGGCGGTGGCGACGAGGGGGCCCGAATGGCTGCAATCCTAGGTGGCTGCTCTCATCCAGGATCAGGCGGAGGGGTCGGAGGTGAGGAGAGGAGATGCTTCCAGCCACGGATGTGCAGTCAGAAGGGTAAATCTCAGACTCAGAAGAAGAGGACAGTTGAGAGCTTGTACAATCAGGAGACACAGGAGCAGCGGCTGTGGGGAACATGCCCGGTCAGCCCGGTAAGGCTACTACAATATCTCCAGTTGAGGTGAATGTGGCATTGTGCAGGTTGCTAGGTGTGGGGGCCTATTGGTATAGGCGGGGTTACGACGGATGCCGCTGCGGTTGTGGACTCAGACAAGGGATGCCTCCACAGGTAGTACCGTGGGTTGGGGGGCAATCAGAGAAGGTAGGGAATGGGGAGACCACCACGGCCCGGGTAGAGCCCCCTACCACGCCAGTGGGAGGAGTGGCGGTAGGTACGGCTGTCGGGGTAAAAAGATGGGGAACCGGCAGCTGCGGCCAGGGCAGATATAATTAGGATAGCTGATGCGGCAAAATGTGAAGTTTATGTTTGTTACGAGGGGCCATTGGGAGCTCACTTGAAGCAAGAGGTTAGGGACAAGATCGGCAAGGGTGAGTACGTGGAAATCTTCTCATCTTGCCCCTTAAAAAGTTACATTTGGATAGGGTCAAACTGGATGATTCCAAAAAAAGGGGACGAGGAGAAGAGGAGGTATCTTTTGATCCCTAGGACATTCGTGAATTGGCTGCAGGCGTTCGCTGTCATGGCCAGTGTAATAGGTCAGAAGAACCCAGAACATTGCTCCGTGTTGTTCTGCTATATGGACTCCATAGGTGAGGCTCATAGAATGTATGGGGGGACCGCTTGGCTGCGGTATGACGAGCAACTTAGGCAGCGTAGGGCAGTTCGCTCGGCTCTCCGGTGGGATCATAAGGATATCAGCCTCTGGATGCACTAGATGTCTTTGGCCCGGGCCCCGAATCAGTTTCTTCGGGAGGGGGGGGGCGGAGGAACACCTGCCTCTGGACTATTGGTTGGAAAGAAATGGGGGGTATGCTGGCAATTCAACGAGGGCTCCTGTAAGTTTGGGGGTTTGTTTAAGCACGAGTGCTCCAGGTGTGGGGGGAATCACCCCTTGTCCCGTTGCTTCAAAAAAGGGAAGCATGCCGGGGACTTTGCTCACAAGAGGGATGCTTCCAGTGAAGGGGGAAAGGATGTGTCCTTTCATAATTAAGTACCCAGATAGGGAGGCAGCCAGGCTGTTAACTGAGGGTTTTTCTGAAGGTTTTAATATACCGTGCTCCCTTGAGGTAGTCCCGCCTATGGCGAAGAATTTGTGGTCCGCACTGCAGAATCCGGGGCGGGTTTTGGAAAAATTGCCGAAGGAGGTGGCATTGGGGCGTATGGGGGCCATTTTCAGCTAAACCACTGCAGGATTTTGATTTGGTAGTGTCACCACTGGGGGTGGTGCCTAAGAAGGAACCAAATAAGTTTCGCCCTATACATCACCTTTCGTTTCCAAAAGGGGGGCCTGTTAATGATTCCATAGACCCCGAGGCTGGTACGGTGTCGTATACGTAGGACATTGAATCGGCAGTTCGCTTGCTCCCAGTATACCTGGACAGTTTTTGGCTGTTGGGGTGGCGTTGGCAGGAGGAGTTTTATGCAGATCAATGTTTGCCCATGGGTTGGTTCATTTCCTGCGCTATGTTTGAATTGATCAGTTCGTTCTTAGAATGGGTGGTACAGGACGTGTCAGGCCTGGATTCCGTGATCCATTATCTGGACGATTTCCTGGTCGTGGGGCCTCCTTCCTCCAATGTATGTGCGATTCTCCTGTCTACGTTGCAACACATTGCGGGTAAGTTTGGTGTTGTGTAGCTGTGGATAAAACTGAAGGCATAATGACCGAACTTAGCTTTTTGGGCATCGAGATCGACACAAGAGCCATGGAGTGTAGGTTGCCGGGGGACAAAGTGCAAGCGCTCAAGGGGGAGATTAGGGAGATGATGGGGCAGCGGAAGGTGCAGCTCCGGAGGCTACAGTCTTTGTTAGGTAAGTTTAATTTTGCATGTCATATTATTCCGATGGGTAGGGTTTTTTGCCGACGGCTGTCGGCAGCTACAGCAGGGGTGCAGGCCACGACCCATTTCATTAGACTTACCACGGAACATAAGGAGTCATTCTGACTTGGAGTTTTTTACGGACACTGCTGGGTCCACGGGATATGGGGCCTTCTTCCAAGGGCAATGGAGTGCAGAGACTTGGCCTGAGTCTTGGGTGGAGGTGGGGTTTACTCGTAACCTGGTACTGTTGGAATTGTTTACGGTGGTCCTGCTCTGGAGTTGTGGGGTACGGCCTGTCAGAACTTGAAGATTAGGTTGAACTGTGACAACATGGGTTTTTCAAGTCATCAATCGGATCTCCGCGTCGTCTCAGCTGAAGATACGATTGCTGCGCCACTTAGTGTTGCGTTGCTTACAGTTAAACGTTTTTCTTTATGCTGTACATATCCCGGGCATTGACAACACTCTAGCTGATTCCTTGTCTCAGTTTCAGCGGGACAGGTTCAGGGAGCTGGTGCCAGTTGTGGAGAAGGAAGGGATTCCTTGTCCGGGTTGGCTTTGGGAGTTTGTCTTGGAGTCGCCGTGGGATGGATCAGGAGGTCGTTAAGTGGGTTGACTTGGGCGGCCTACACCAAGGTAGGGAAGGAGTGGTTAGCTTTTGTACGGCTGGCGGGAGCTGAGCTGGGGTGTCCAAGATGAGGTTACTAGTGTATTTCATTTCCAGGCAGATGGAGGGGGGGTCAGTGTCTGCCATTGAGTGGAAGCTGGTGGTTTTGGCCTTTTTGTTTAAGCTTCAGGGCCTGACGGATTTCACAAAAGATTTCTGGGTGAGACAAGCGATAAAAGGGTATTGTAAGAATCACTCTCAGAAGGATGCTAGGAGGCCGGTTTCTTTTTCAGTCTTGCAGGTCATTTGCGAGAAATTGGGTAGTGTGTGCTCTTCAGGTTATGAGGTAATTTTGTTTAGCACAGTGTTTTCTATCGCGTTTTTTTGGAGCATTTCGAGTGGGGGAATTGGGGAGCTCGGCGAGGTGGATAGAAGGGGGTCTGATGATGCAGGATGTGGGTGTGAGGGACGACAGGGTTGTGTTAAAGTTCTGCAAGTCCAAAACGGATCAGAGGGGGAGAAGGGTGAATGTGCAGCTGTTTACACTACCTGGTTCCCCGGTTTGCCCAGTGAGGGTGGTAAGGGAATTTTTAGGGGTTCGTCCTGTAAGGGGTGGGCCGTTCTTGTTGCATGAGGATGGTTCCTTTTTATCCAGGTTTCAGTTTATTGCAGTTTTTCGAAAATGCCTTTGAGCAGTGGGGCTGGACTGCACGCAATTCGCCTCACATCGGGGCAGCAACAGAGGCTGCCAGGTGTGGGTTGGATGAGGCGGTGGTAAAAAGGATTGGGAGGTGGGAATCAAGGAGGTTCCGTTCTTATGTGCATCCTCAATTGTTAGTGGACGGGTTTAAACAAGGGGGCTAAGGGTTAAGGGGTGTGTTTTTACTTGTCAGCTTTATACTTTGTGGGAGGTTTGATGTGGTTGTATTTATGCTACCTCTCGTTGTTATGTCATTTCAGATGGAGGTCACATACGCCTCGTCTGGATCCTAGGGAATTCTTATATATTTTGGGGGGCCAGGAGAGTGGACGTTAGGCCAGACGGCAGGCAACTGGGGATCTCGCAAAGGGAAGGGTGTATTCGGTGGTTAGAAATCCCTGGTATGGGATGGAGCAGGGTGGTGCCGGAAGTGCAACGGTACGGCACAAATCAAAGTAAACTGGGTGGTACGAAGATTTGTTTCCTGTAATGGGGGACTGGTAATAAGGCACATGGAGTTGGAGATTAATGTGGGTATGTACCAGCGTGGAGACGGAGTGCACGTTTTAGCTGTTGGCATTGATTTGTGAGTGCTGAGTCTTCAAGACGGGATTCAGCAAGCCCTGCAGGTGTGGAGGGGCCCTTAAGGTTAAGGGGTCATGCTTGCAGGCTGTGGCGGTGTCTTCGGTCTTTGATGGTGGCAAAATAACAGATGAAACTGGTGGGGGGCTTATTGGTGGTATTTGCCCCTCTGGTGTATTCCAGTGGAACAGTATGCTGGAATACGGTAATAGTTGCACTGCAGGAAGGGGGTTGTCTCCGAGCTGTTGATACGGCTGGAGGCCTGGTATGGTGAAATAAGGTCCCACAGTGTAGTGATGGAAAGTGTTACGTTTGGGGTGCCCTCAAAGACCAACAGACTGAGAGTTAAAATTGTCCTTACAAAATGTATATATGTTAATTGGAAAGTTATTTAATTAACATTTAACAAAATTTATTTTGGATTTCATATTTGTTTAATAAAAAAGCTGCTATGGCCAGTTATACTCCAAACTCCTGTGTGGTCTATTATTGGTAATAAAAGAGGGTAAGAAAAAGGGGAGGTGTAAAAGGGGGTTTGGAAGGTTATGGGGTGGTATGAAAGAGTTGGGGACATCTGGAATACACTGGCCAAGTGGGTGCGGTAGTAGTTGCAGCTGGTGCCCCACCAGTGGAAGGGGTTATGACCGAAGAAGGGTTTGCAGCGGTGTTCAGGGTTGGCAGTTGTTCTTCCAATTGGACAAAACCATCCTGAAGAGACTTCACAGCCTGAGTGAGGGCAGCAAGGTGCTGGCAGATGTCATCCATAGGCGAGGTCCCTCTTGCAGGCTCAGTAATGACTGTTTGATACTGTCACGTACCTTAGGAGTGAGCCTGACATGCAGAGGGAAACCTCTCGTACAACCCCGGCTCGGAGACCACGGGAGTTGAGACAGTGGTTGTAGGAGTACGGTGAGGTAAGAATGCCTGCAGGGTTCTCTTAGCTGGAAGTGGTGGTGCCAGATGAGAAGCCGGAACAGCTGGTGCAGGAGTGCTGCAGATGCAGGGCAACGGACACAGGACATCAGGTGCAGGTATTCTGCGGATGCAGGGCAGCGGATGCAGGTCAGCAGGTGCAGGTTTGCTGCGGATGCAGGGCAGCAGATGCAGGATAGCAGGCTTGAGTAGGGTCAGACAAGCCAGGTCATACACAGGAGAGCAGTCAGCATAAAAAGCAGGCAGAAAGTAGTCAGAGTCCAGGCTGAGTTTGGCAACAGGTAATCAGGCCGGCAGACAGGAGGAAGCAGGGTCAAACAAGCCAAAGGTCAGGACTGGAGATAGCAGCGTGGTCAGGAACAGCTGGTGCAGGAGTGCTGCAGATGCAGGGCAACGGATGCAGGGTCAAACAAGCCAAAGGTCAGGACTGGAGATAGCAGCGTGATCAGGAAGCCGGGTCAGTACTGGAACAGGATACAGGCACAGAACCAGGATTTCAGGAGACAGCTGCAGATCAAACAGCAAATACCCAGAGCCCCTAAGGCATCTTTATAGGCCACTAGGCACCAAATTGCATCTAACGCGCGCGCATGCGCACATCCATGCGCAATGTCCATGATTCGCGCATGCACATTGGCACACGTCTCCTAATGCAAGTAGCGCGTCCCTGACAGACACGGAGGCTGCTTGCCCTCATTTAGTGGCCTGTGAGCGTCTGCCTCTCCTTGGTGGCCTTCCGGACATGATGTATTTTTTGTTTTGCAACACCACACTACACTATATCATATACTGTGTACACTGCCTGAAGTGTATTAGAAAGTACACCACCAAATTCACTGTATATATGGGCTATACTGAATGCAGAGTATATATATATATATATATATATATATAAATATTAGACTGTATATATAAGTATATATTAATACACTGTCTGAAGTGTATTAGAAACTGTACACACTGTATTAGATACTGTATACATCGCCTGCACTGTATTAGAATATTAGAAACTGTACAATGGCTGCACTATATTTTATAGTGTGTACACCACCAGAAGTGTAGTAGAAACTGTATACTTTCACTTAAACACAGAAGCCTGGCTGAAAGTAACAGCTCACCTTCTTCAACAACCTCTCTGTTCTGCACTAGAGTCGGTACAAGTGAAAGGCTGACTGCAACATGTTCGAGGAGGGAGGAGGGGGTTGAGCTGCCCATAATCCTTATCTCCTTCCTGCTCCAGGAGTCCAGGAGCTGAAAATACCCAGTGCACTGAAAGGAGAAGGAAGCTGTGGCTGCACTGGATAGAAGACATCTACAGAAAGGTGCTACTTTTACAAAAGTGTGTGGTGTGTGTGTGTTATGTATGTGTGTGTATGTGTGTGTGTGTGTGGTATGTGTGTGTGGTATATGTGTGTGGTATGTGTGGTATGTATGTGTGGTATCATATGTGTGTGTTATGTGTGTGGTATGTGTGTGTGGTGTGGTGTATGTGTGTGTGTGTTATGTATGTATGTATGTATGTGTTGGATGCTGGTCACTGGGGCCATATAGCATTCTCCCAATTGGTTGTGTCCCCATGAGAGGGTTGTGCCTATTGCCCCCCAGTGGTCAGTGGACTTGGGCTTCTTTCCCGCTAGACTCCATTGAAATGACCATTTCATTGTTTATATTGCTTTTGTTTTATTTATTGGATATTATGTTATATTTATTTGATTTTTTTTACATGTTCATTAGATCTGCAAGCTCCTGAAGAAGCGAAATTGTACACGTAACATGTAGAGCGAATTTTCTCTGTGACCTCATATTGTGACTCAACTACTCCACGCACTTTACTCCTTTTGGATGCTGCTACCTGTTATTTTTAATTACACCAAATTGGATTACAATATAATATTTGACGGTGTTATTTATATATATATATACACTGTTTGCTCTGACTGAATATCGCATAAACACTGAATATATAGTCTATATATATTAGACTGACTGTATATATACAGTATATCAAATACACTGTCACTAACTGAATAACCTGCCTACTTAATCTAACTCAAGCTATCTCTGTGTCCACGCCAACAACACTACACACGGCCTCTGTGTAAGCAGCCTTATATAGTGTGGGGCGTCGACTTAGTCCTCCTGAGCCATGATTGGCCAAAGACACCCTGCCTTTGGCCAATTATGGCTCTCTCATCAGAGAGCGCTGTGATTGGCCAAAGCATGCAGGTCAGGTGCATGCTTTGGCCAATCATCATACAGCAATGCATTGCAATCTCGCAGTGCATTATCGGCCGTTACGCGGTGCTCGAATTTCCCACGAACGCCCCATAATGTTCGCTGTTCTGCGAACGGGCGAACACCAGATGTTCGAGTCGAACTTATGTTCGACCTGAACATCGAGCTCATCCCTATTTGTAACATCTCATTTGCTGTTTAATTTGAATTTCTAAGGATTGCATATCCCATGGTACCTTGCTGCCTTCAAACAGTGATTTCTGTATTGAATTTTAACCCTCACAGTGGTCCTTTAGCAAAGCACAGCCCTCTGGCTCGATAAATGTCTGGTTGCTAGGAGCAACAGCTGTGCAGGTTGCTGTGGGCAATATCCCAGATGAGCCCTCAAATGTAGTGCACCCCCTAAGGAGTCGCAAGTAGAATGGGATCCCCCACCCTGCACAGCGAGGCACACCGTATTTCTACAGGCACTTAGAGTCAGAGAACAGTCCGTGACTTTTTTTTCTCTATTGAGGGATATAACTTGGATAGGGATGGGAGATTATGGGATGCCCATTTCACCTCAAACAAAGATCGGGGACAACTCTTCCTATATACTGTTTCTATATACAGCTTCTATTCTTCCTCTAGCACACACTTGCTTACAGAACACAGCTATGTCACCCTGTAGTAATTTTGTAGCATAGGCCCATTACAGGCAGGGACTCACAGCTCACACTTTCCCAGCACTTCCTCCCTGTGGTCACTGAGCCCAGCAACAGCTCTTCAGGCACTGCCAACCTGCCTGGGTGCAGCTGCCCTTTTTACTAGCCCTCCACGCTAACATCTCCCCACAGTCCCCCAGACTGACACTTACAAGCCCACCTGGTTGACTCTCAGGAGATCTCCCAGACATGCTGACCTGCTCCCTCTGCCCTCTCTCCTTGCTCCCGTGCCTCCAGGAAGGGTTTCCGCTGTGTGATGTAGGGGGAATCTTCTAGCACCTGAGCCCCAGGCCCGAGGTCACCACCCCAGACTAGGGGGCACCCTCAAGGGCAACCGACAGCCTCCTCAGCACTCCATCTCCATCTTCCGCTGGACTGCCCCTGCTGGCATGGCTCATGTCTATTTATGATGTGGCCTGCCCCCTTCCAGCCCCTTTTTGCTGGGGATTGGCCGAGGATAACATAAATTTGTATGGCAGCCCCTCTTCACTGCCACCCTTCAGCTCTAGAAGTTTCTACCAACTTCCAGACCAGGAGGAAGTGTCAGAAAGAGCTACCAGATGAGTCATCCAGCCCCTGAGTCACGAAACCCTGACCCAGATTCACAACCCAGGCCTGGCCCTAGCACACATCTAGCACACTAACTAGAGGGTGCTACAGTAGGGATGAGAAAATCTGCTCAGGTTTGATTAGCCCAGGGTCCATGTTAATGGCTAATAGGTAAGCTAGCATAAAAAAAGCATAGGAAGGTGGGTATTGTTATGGAGGACGTGTAACAATGGTAAATTAAAACAAATACAGGAGAAAGAAGGTATTTTTCTATGTGCCTTTGAGGGGGACCCAAAATAAAAACACAAATCTTTTAAAGTCTACTTTAGTCTGGAAAGAAAAATCATAGCAATTTAAAAAAAAATAATATAATATATACAATTGTTACATATGCCTTTCATTTTCAAACTACTGCACTGAAATTTTCTGTAAAATTCAATGCAATATGGCAACTTGACAGCATTCTGTACACAGCTGGTGCTCTGCACTAAGATACAAGTCAAGTTTTAGGCATCCTCTGCAACAGAGATGTCATTTATGGTGAGATGCTCCCCAAGGGTAACTCACTTAAAGGAATGCAGATACTGCATTTTTTTCTCATCAGAACAATGAAAGTGCACCAGCTAATTAAAATGAATTAGTCACTCCCATTAAGAATCAGTATCCAAAGATACAAAGTGGAACAAAAGGTTTATCTTCAGTGTGAAGCAGGTAGGAATCCGAACAAAGTTTGTTAAAATCCATGCAATGTATGAGGGGCATTCAAGTCAAACCAGGACTTAATTTTATAGGTATAAAAAGGGATGCTAGCGTGGTGGTATTACATGTGGTAGTAATTAGCAAGTGTGTCCTATTACTGATGGGCAGTGCACATGTCCAGAGACCATTAATCAAGATGGCAAACAACAGTGTTAGTGTTTGCTTCCTGTGAATAAAGGTGTAAAACCCATGTATATCCACAGAAGACTTCAAGCACAGTATGGTGAGGAGACTCTCAGCTAGGCATGTGTGGTTTGTTTCGTTCTGAATTAAAATTCGGGCAAATTTTCATTATTCGGAAATTCGGATCTATTCTATTCCTTTATTTTCTATTCTATTTTATTATTTTTGGAAATTGGAAAACTATTTGAATTCAAAAACTATTTGCATTCGAAAACTATTCAAAATTGATTTGAAAACTATTCAAAATTGATTCGAAAACTAATAAACAAAACGAATCCCGAAAACAAATTAAACAAATTTAACTAAACAAATGTATGTAAATAACAAATCGAAATTAAATACATTTTTTCGTTCTGCACATGTCTACTCTCAGCTGCAATAAGACACTTGAATGGTGTAAATATTTCAAAGATCACCGTACGTCCATTAGTGAATATCCTGGCCGTGGTGGTTCCGGTGGTTCCACAGCAGTCATTCCTGTGAACATTCAGCGCGTTGGAATGCCTAATCCTGAATAACACATAACCTGTTGTGAAATTGCACATCATTCACCAACATTTGCATCTTCTAAAATTTAGCGCACGCTCAGTACCAAGGCAGCTTTCCGCTTTTGACCAACACAGAATAGTTGAAGTCTGCACTATATTGAAGGAGCATTTTGACAGAGAAGGCCAGAATTTTCTGGATTGCATCATCACTAGAGATGAGCCGAACACTCCCCGTTCGGTTCGCAGCAGAACATGCGAACAGGCAAAAAATTTGTTTGAACACGTGAACACCGTGAAAGTCTATGGGACACGAACGTGAAAAATCAGAAGTGCTAATTTTAAGAGTTAATATGCAAGTTATTTTCGTAAAAAGTGTTTGGGGACCTGCGTCCTGCCCCAGGGGACATGTATCAATGCAAAAAAAAGTTTCAAAAACGTTAGTTTTTTCGGGAGCAGTGATTTTAATAATGCTTAAAGTGAAACAATAAAAGTGAAATATTCCTTTAAATTTCGTACCTGGGGGTGTCTATAGTATGCCTGTAAAGTGGTGCCCTTTTCCCGTGTTTAGAACAGTCCCTGCACAAAATCACATTTCTAAAGGAAAAAAAGTCATTTAAAACTACTCACGGCTATAATGAATTGTCTATAGGAGAAGTCAAAAGTGCTCATTTCAAAGGCTTATATGGATGGTATTGTCATAAAAGTGTTTGGGGACCTGGGTCGTGCCCCAGGGGACATGTATCAATGCAAAAAAAAGTTTTAAAAACGTCTGTTTTTTCTAGAGCAGTGATTTTAATAATGCTTAAAGTGAAACAATAAAAGTGAAGTATTCCTTTAAATTTCGTACCTGGGGGGTGTCTATAGTATGCCTGTAAAGTCGCTCATTTTTCCCGTGTTTAGAACAGTCCCTGCACAAAATGACATTTGAAAGGCAAAAAAAGTAATTTAAAACTACTCGCGGCTATAATGAATTGTCAGGTCTTGGCAATACAGATAAAATCATTGAAAAAAACGTCATGGGGCTCTTAGACACTTTCGCCTCGTTTTCGGGCCTTTCAGTTAATCCGGCTTAATGTCTATTAACCTTCGGCCCCCGGTAGTAGAAGCCTTGCAGTCGGCATTTTCATTTCAGTGGTTATCCTCTTTACCCTATTTAGGTATTAATCTTACCCCAAAATATTCGGGATTATATCAGGCTAATTTTCCTCCGCTTTTCCGAAAGCTGGAGGCTATGCTGGCCTCTTGGTCCATACTCCCGATTTCGTGGTTCGGCAGAATAGCGTCGGTACGCATGACATACCTCCCTAAATTGCTCTATTATTTTAGAGTTTTGCCAGTTTAAGTGCCTCCCCATATTATTCGAATACACCAACGTAAAATTATGCAATTTATATGGGGCCACAAGAGGCCCAGGATCAAGAAACAAGTGCTTTATGCGCGCAGAGTCAATGGTGGCCTTTCAGTTCCTAACTTGCAAGCATACTATATAGCAGCGGGCATCGCCCCATTATCTCACCTTCATGCAAAGCAACAAATGCCACTATGGGCCACCATTGATTTGGTCAACGCACACCCAACACCTCTAGCTTCTCTGCCTTGGCTTCCTAAAGCACATCGCCCCCCTACCATAGGTCCCTGTTTGGCTCATTCCCTCAAATTATGGGATGGGGTTAAATACTCAGCAGGCCTAATTTCTCCTCATCTCCCGTTACTCCGTCTCCTCCACTGTCCTTTATTTCAACCAGGTTGTAATAATCCGCTGCAATTTAAGTGGTGGTCTGATAATGGCTTCATAGATATCCATTCGTTTTTCACCCCAACCAAGATCATCTCTTTCCCCCTTAGGGAGCATTACAGTTACTTGCAAATTAGACATTTTCTCAGACAACTTACAACATCCCATTCTGCCCCCTTTGTCATGACACCATTTGAAAGCCTTTGTAGATCACGCCCCAATCCTCGGGTTTGATTTCTCTAATATATACCGCTATAATTAACTCTAAGACAACACCATTGAGACCCTACCAACTCCAATGGGAGGCTGAGTTCGGGAAACAATTAGACCCGGAGGACTGGCATAGTATGACTACTGCGCTATCTAAATGTTCCAAGAATGTCCTCTTTTTAGAGAATGCGTATAAAGTCTTCTATAGATGGTATTATACTCCGGCTAGATTAGCAAGTTTCATCCCATCTTACTCCCCCCTATGTTTTCGCGGGTGCTCACAGGAGGGCAGGATGGCGCATATTTGGTGGACCTGTCCCAGGGTCTGCAGACTATGGGTTAGAGTATATGCACTATTACATAATCTTTTTAATACTAACATAAAGCTGGATCCTTTTGAAGCCCTTTTATGGAAACCAATTGCGGAACTTCTTCGTCCTGAACGTCAGTTAGCAGCACAGATTTTCACTGCAACTAAACTCACCATAGTTTTGAAGCAGTTAAAAATACCGTGAATGATATCATGGTAAATGAGAAACTTACGGCCATATTGCTGGACAATCACGATAAGTTCCTCAGGATATGGCAACCCTGGGTGACTTACAATCGCCCATCAAGATTTGATCTTGTAATAATAAGCCTTTGTTCCCCCCACCCCAGGGTCCTTCCTTCCTTTCTCTTCTTTCTACCCCCTTCCTATTCTACTTTCAATTTCTCTCTCCTTCTCTTTATTCAGGACCTCGGGCTTAATTCTACAATGATCAGAAAATTAATATAACAAACAAATTATTACATTCAGGGGTATTTTATCCTCTCTGAGGTTATTCAATTTAATCTTAATTTATTACTGGTTCTTTATATTTTTCTTTATTTTATATTTTTATTTTTATTCTACTTTTTTTAATATATATTTCTTCATGTAAAGTTATGTATTGCAACAATATTGTGCATTGTATTTTTTAGTTATTCATGCATGTTTGCAATCATATTACTACGTACTGATATCATACCGCTACGCCAGAATACGCGGGATGTAGTTATGCCTTGGTATGCCGTCTGGACTCGGCATTGAATCGCCTGTGTCCAGGCTTAAATCTTTGATCAATAGCTCCACCCGCCGGATGTCGGCAGCCTTATATCAGTTAATTCATGATGTATCCATCACTGTTTTGCACTTTTCTGTTGATATATATTTTCAATAAAATCTTTGTACAAGAAAAAAACGGCATGGGGTCCCCCCAAAAATCCGTACCAGGCCCTTTGGATCTGGTATAAATATCAAGGGGGGCCCCAAACCAAAATTTTTTAAAAAAATTGCGTGGGGGTCCCCCCAAATTTCATATCAGGCCCTTCAGGTCTGGTATGGATATTAAGGGGAAACCTGCGACAATTTAAAAAAAAATAAATGGCGTGGGGGTCCCCTCAAAAATCCATACCAGACCCTTATCCGAGCACGCAACTTGGCAGGCCGCAGGAAAAGAGGGGGGGGCGAGAGAGCGCCCCCCTCCTGAACCGTACCAGGCCACATGCCCTCAACATGGGGGGCCCCCAAAGCACCTTTTCCACATGTTGATGGGGACAAGAGCCTCATCCCCACAACCCTTGCCCAGTGGTTGTGGGGGTCTGCGGGCAGGGGGCTTATCGAAATCTGGAAGCCCCCTTTAACAAGGGGACCCCCAGTTCCCGCCCCCTTGTTTGAAATGGTAACAGGTACATTGTACCCCTACCATTTCACAAAAAAAGTGTCAGAATGTTAAAAAACCACATGTTGGGACAAGTCCTTTATTAAAAAATAAAAAAATAAAAATATCCCACAAAGTCCATTCATCTTCTTCTCTTACTCCGCCGAACCAAAAAAAAAACCTGCACGCCGCCACCGATCCGCTTTCATGGGAGGCACCCACTATTAATGACCGTCCTCCAGGTGACAGTTCTTTTATAACTGAGGGCGGGGCCACACAGTGACGTACCTGGGTGACCCCGCCCCCCTCTGACACACAGGGACTTCCCAATGGCTTCCCCGTGGCATCAGAAGGGAGCGGGGCCTCCCGTTTACGTAAACAGGTGGCCCGCCCCCCTCTGACGCCACAGGGAAGCCATTGGGAAGTCCCCGTGCATCAGAGGGGGCGGGGTCACCCGGGTACGTCACAGCGTGGCCCCGCCCTCAGTTATAAAAGAACTGTCACCTGAGAGGACGGTCATTACGGCGGATGCCTCCCATGGAGACGGATCGGGGGCGGCGTGCTTTTTTTTTGGTCCGGTGGAGCAAGAGAAGAAGATGAATGGACTTCGTGGGACATTTTTATTTTTACGTAAATGGGTGGCCCCGCCCCCTCTGATGCCACGGGGAAGCCATTGGGAAGTCCCCGTGCGTCATAGGGGGGGTCACCTGGGTATGTAAATGGGTGGCCCCGCCCCCTTCTGAAGCCATGGAAAAGCCATTGTGAAGTCCCCGTGCATCAGAGTTGGGCGGGGTCACCTGGGTTCGTCACTGTGTGACCCCGCCCTCAAGTATAAAAGAACTGTCACCTGAGAGGACGGTCATTACGGCGGGTGCCTCCCATTGACTGGGATTGGTGGCAGCATTTTTTTTCGGTCCGGTGGAGCGTTTTGAGCGCTTGAAACTTTTTTTAATTGAGATTCCGCAGATGATACAGCAGCGTAAAATTGGCCAAGCGGCAGTACAATTTTTATGAACAAGACTAGGTCCAAAGGAACTAGAGACACAGGGCATGGGCGGTATCACCTGTGAAATTAAGATACAGCAATTGAACATTGGCCAGGGTCTGGGCAGTTTTGATCACAGATAATAGGACTAACCAGTGTATGTCCAACTTTTAATTTTTTTATTATGTGGGTTGGGGGGAAGGATTGTAGTAAATGCATGCAGCATGCTGTGAACAAAGTGCAGCTCCAAAAACAGATGGTAAGCAACAAATGAATGCTACACTTTGAGCACCCCAGACTAAAAAAAAGACCCTATCAACACAAAACATAAAAATAAAAACCCAAAAACACCACGCGACCTAAATGACCCTCATATCTCCCTAAATTATTGTTGTAAAGCAAGGGAAAGTACATCCCTGTTCTTGTGAAGGAACTACTAGCTGATGAGACATTATTTTGGACGAGGTTATGAAAAAATAAAGGTGAGAAGACCCTGACAATTGCCCTTCCATTTGCTTTGGCTGTTTGTTTTAGGAAAAGAAAGAGTGTGCTATGCTTGGAAAATTAAAATGTTCACTTTAGGGATAAAAAAAGGATTTATAGACTATACAGTGGGTACAGAAAGTATTCAGACCCCCTTAAATTTTTCACTCTTTGTTATATTGCAGCCATTTGATAAAATCATTTAAGTTCATTTTTTTTCCTCATTAATGTACACACAGCACCCCATATTGACAGAAAAACACAGAATTGTTGACATTTTTGCAGATTTATTAAAAAAGAAAAACTGAAATATCACATGGTCCTAAGTATTCAGACCCTTTGCTCAGTATTTAGTAGAACCACCGTTTTGATCTAATACGGCCATAAGTCTTTTTGGGAAAGATGCAACAAGTTTTTCACACCTGGATTTGGGGATCCTCTGCCATTCCTCCTTGCAGATCCTCTCCAGTTCTGTCAGGTTGGATGGTAAACATTGGTGGACAGCCATTTTTAGGTCTCTCCAGAGATGCTCAATTGGGTTTAAGTCAGAGCTCTGGCTGGGCCAGTCAAGAACAGTCAAGGAGTTGTTGTGAAGCCACTCCTTTGTTATTTTAGCTGTGTGCTTAGGGTCATTGTCTTGTTGGAAGGTAAACCTTCAGCCCAGTCTGAGGTCCTGAGCACTTCGGAGAAGGTTTTCGTCCAGGATATCTCTGTACTTGGCCGCTTTCATCTATCCCTTGATTGCAACCAGTCGTCCTGTCCCTGCAGCTGAAAAACACCCCCACAGCATGATGCTGCCACCACCATGCTTCACTGTTGGAACTGTATTGGACAGGTGATGAGCAGTGCCTGGTGTTCTCCACACATACCGCTTAGAATTAAGGCCAAAAAGTTCTATCTTGGTCTCATTAGACCAGGCAATCTTATTTCTAACCATCTTCGAGTCCTTCAGGTGTTTTTTTAGCAAACTCCATGCAGGCTTTCATGTGTCTTGTACTGAGGAGAGGCGTCCGTCAGGCCACTCTGCCATAAAGCCCCGACTGGTGGAGGGCTGCAGTGATGGTTGACTTTCTACAACTTTCTCCCATCTTCCAACTGCATCTCCGGAGCTCAGCCACAGTGATCTTTAGGTTCTTCTTTTTCTATCTCACCAAGGCTCTTCTCCCCCGATAGCTCAGTTTGCCCGGACGGCCAGCTCTAGGAAGCGTTCTGGTCATCCCAAACGTCTTCCATTTAAGGATTATGGAGGCCACTGTGCTCTTAGGAACCTTAAGTGCAGCAGAAATGTTTTTGTAACCTTGGCCAGATATGTGCCTTGCCACAATTCTGTCTCTGAGCTCTTCAGGCAGTTCCTTTGACCTCATGATTCTCAGTTGCTCTGACATGCACTGTGAGCTGTAAGGTCTTATATAGACAGGTGTGTGGCTTTCCTAATCAAGTCCAATCAGTATAATCAAACACAGCTGGACTTAAATGAGAGTGTAGAACCATCTCAAGGATGATCAGAATAAATGGACAGCACCTGAGTTAAATATATGAGGGTCACAGCAAAGGGTCTGAATACTTAGGACCATGTGATATTTCAGTTTTTCTTTTCTAATAAATCTGCAAAAATGTCAACAATTCTGTGTTTTTCTGTCAATATGGGGTGCTGTGTGTACATTAATGGGGAAAAAAATGAACTTAAATGATTTTAGCAAATGGCTGCAATATAACAAAGAGTGAAACATTTAAGGGGGTCTGAAAACTTTCCGTCCCCACTGTATATGGCAATCCTAGCAGGTATACAATTTAAAACAATACCTTTTTTTAAAATCATGCAATAAGTCTTACGGAAGTCTTTCTTTTTTTAAATTCTCAATACTTAAATGTCTGTTTGTCATAGAAAAAATGAAGGTAACATTTTAAATATCAGGTGTACCATTTTAAAAGACTGTATGGGTAATTACCATTATTACTGCTAATGCTGATATGAACTAATCATCATTTTGTTCACTAAATAACTGTTGTGTCAAAGGAAGATTATCCTTAATGTCTTTGTATAGCAACGTAAATGGATGTAATTGAAGGGCTAATAGTTCTTTTAGTGGCCTAGAAAAGCATCTATGTCGTAACATCTAATACACATGTTCTAAACTCTTTTTGTTTTAACCATCCATTAATGCTTATAGTAAAGCATCTATGATCTGTTCCTGCATGCTTGCAATTATTTTGCTGAAAAAAGAGCAAAGAGTATGTTTTCAAGACATTATATAAATTGCTTACAAACTTTTAAAAGCCTATGCATGTAGTGATTTATCTGTTTTTGCTATTGCTTTAGCCTTTAGTTAAGAAATTAAGTTACATCACAAGTTAATAAAATAATGTTTGCATACCTCACAATTTTTAAACTTGACAAAGAGGGATACAACAAGCCCAGAACGTGGCACTCTACCTGTGGTGGCGAAGACTTGGCATGGTACTAAAAAGTGAACATGACCATATGGGTGTGGATCACAGATTTACATGCCGCAGCTTTTATATGAATCCCACTGAAGCCAGTGCATGCTGTAGATTTGTAATTTTGAATACTGATTTAAAGTGGAACTCCAGGAAAAAAAATGTTTTTTTACTTTGTTGTGTACTGATATGTTACCTGTAAAGCTGATTATTCTAGGTTGAGATGGCTGCTGTATAAGGTAATACAACCTTGTTTTATTCATGCTGGATTTTACTGTCAGTGATCTTCTGGTGTTCTGTGACCAGTATTGCCATTAGCAACATGGTTTAGATTTACGATACCCAATAATCACTTAAAAATGATTATTGCACAACATTGACATGACAATATGACCGGTGCTGCCATTAGAAGAAGAACACAGTTTGGTACTAAAATAAGCAATTTTCACCTAAAAAAAACAATTATAACAATATTATTAAGCAATAAAAAAAACCAATCAGCAGGGAGGGGGAGGAGCTGCTGCCCAAGATGGCCGCTTAGCAAACCAGACGGGCAGACACGCTGACATGCTGCTGAGACCGGAGACGCTATGAGCTGGCGGACTGCGGGGAGCTGACACATAGCTGCAGTCTGTCCCATTAAATACGGACATCATATTTAAACAAAAGAGGGAGGATTGCGGATCAAAGCCCTACCTGTGGAGTGCCGAGTGGGGGACCGGAGACCGGACTGCGGGAAGGCGCATAGCCATACGGGTGACTGACGGGTCCGCACACGCAGACGGCGGATCCCGCGGTGACGGCCCGCTGGCGGGAGCGCGCAGCGCGGGAAGGTTCCAGGTCTCAAGCCGGCAGGGATCCAGGAGGAGTAGGAGATCTCAACACCTTGCCAAGTAAGATAAGGAGAATAATACCAGACAAGATTACCAATACGGGGAACTGGTAAGATGAATAAATGAGCCAGAATCGGAGCTGTGTGGATATATTATACATGATACCTATAGCTAATACATAGGAAGTTTGTGGTAACCCTCATAACTCGAAAGACTGACAATTCTGGTTGGATACTCTGCCTCTAATTATATGTTAGCTGATTATATGGACTTGTCTGTGTGGCTCGTGAGAGTTGTGTTCAAACTAATGGCCAAAGGAAGATAAGCAATACATATAATTAAATGACACTATAAATCGTAAGCTGACCTGGAGGAGAAGCAACGAGAAAGTGATACGAGAAGGACAAGTTATCCAAGATAGTGGCTCCCTTATAATATATATTAAAGAGCAGAAAAGGGTTTTTCAACCCTTGGACCACATATAAGTCCTGATAGTGTAGGTGGTTGGAAGGTGTAACGCAAAGGGAGGGGGTGTGTAAAAATCAGTAAAAGATACATAGCTATGGCGCCTAAAAAGGGAAATAAAACACCGCAATCCCAGAAGAATAAGAAAGATAAGGAAGAAAATAAAAGTAAAAACCCCACTGGGTCACAAACTACACAAACGGCAGATATCAAGGAGATATTTCAACAATTACAGCTACAATCTCCCCGCGTAACACAAGCCTTACAAACGCCACAGGATATCTCAGACATAGCAGAAATCTCAGGGGGATCCAGATCTTCAGGGGAAATTCAACCCCAGCACCCCAGAAGTAGCTCACTAATAGATACCACAGGCTCGGGTAGTGATCCAAAAGAAGTGGAAAAAGAGAATTGGGACATGAGAAAATATATCCAATCCCTGCCAACTAGGGAAGATATGGACCAATATGTGTTTAGACTGGAGAATTTATATAAAAAGGAGGTGTTAGAGCTTAAGGTGTCTATTAAAAACACACAAGAAAAAACAGCCGCGTTAGACACCAAACTTTCGAATATCGAGCTGGAATCAACGAATTTAAAAGCAAATATACATAAACAAGAAAGGCAAATTCATCACCTAATTAACAGCATCGACGAGCAAGAAAATAGAAGCAGGAGATCTAATATTAGAATAAGAGGATTAAAAGAGGAAGTGGGGGCTAAAGAACTAATAAATACCCTACAAAAGATCTTCCAAGAGTTAATTCCGGGGATAGAAGCAAAGTAACTGATAATCGATCGGGCCCATAGAACAGCAGGAATAAGAAGATTGGATCCTAACAAGACACGGGATGTCATTTGCAAGATGCATTATGCGCATATAAAAGGCAGGATTATGCATGCTGCACGTTTAAAGAATGTTATTCTATTTGAAGGGGCCCCAATACAATTCTTTCAGGATCTGTCCAAATTTACTTTAGACCGTAGAAGGGCGTTAAAACCCCTACTGGAACAACTAAAGAAGAGTAATCTCCAGTATAGATGGAAATTCCCATTCCAACTACAAGCACAGAAAGAAGGACATATTGCTGTATTTAGAGATCTAGAGGACTTGCCGCAGTTTGTGTCAACCCTCAGTTTGCCAGAAATAGAATTACCGGACTGGCCTATCCCATATATAAAAATGTATAGATAAATCCGGGGGGAGGGTTATTTTTCCCTTCTTTTTTTTTCTCTCCTTTTTTGGTTGAGGAGGGTGGTAGGGGGAGGTTGAGTTCCTAATATTATTTGTTGGGGGGAGCAAATTTTTTGTTTTTTTTAGCTGTTGTTGTTTTTCTTGTTTTTTTTTGTTTTTTTTTGTTTTTTATTTTTCGTATATATACAGGAGTACAAGAGATGAAGGGAAAGGGGAAAAAGGGGAAGCAAAGGTGGTTTTTTTTTTTTTTTTTTTATTGTTAATGCATTTGCTTAACCACTGTTTCAAAGATATGGGTATGGGGGAGGGTGGGGGGTTTGGGTGCGGGGTTTTTTTTTTTTTTTTTTTTTTTTCTTCTACGAATATATATGAGCACAAACACTTTCACTACATTTGTTTTGTGGGGGGGGGGGGGGGTAGGGGTGGGGTATAATTTTTTTTTTTTTTTATATAGTCTATGCACTGGTTTAATCACTGTGTATCATAGATGATGGGTAGGGGTGAAGGTAGGGGGTTTGGGGGTGGGGGGGGGGTTCTCTTTTTTTTTTTTTTTTACACTTTGCACACTGTTAGTTGTACACTTAATGTTGTATGCATATGATAGGGGGAGGCGTGGGGTGACCCCCACCCCCCCCCCCTTTTCCCTTTTTTTTTTTTTCTTTAGTCAATGCACTGGCTTAATCACTGTGTATCAAAGATGATGGGTAGGTGTAAAGGTAGGGGGTTTGGGGGTGGGGGGGGTTTAAAAAATTTTTTTTTTTTTTTTTTTTTTTTTTTATTATACGAACATACATGAGCACAAAGATCTTCACCATATTTGTTCTGGCCACTTGTGGTATATATTGAATATTTTATTATTAGTTTATGCATCTGCTTTACCACTGTATTAAAGATGACGGATATGGGTGAGGGTTGGGGGTTTGGGTGACGGGGGGGTTAGGGTGGGGTCTTTTTTTTTTTTTGTTTGTTTTTTTGTTTTTTGTTTTTTTTTTGTTTTTTTTTATATCAATACAAGAAGATATGTCAGATTTTGGAGTTTAGGGTTCTCACAGATGATGGTTTTAATATCTAATATTTGCATATTTAATAGTAGCACCGATGACGAGGGTATCTTTGTTGTGATAACATTATGCATAATGGTAGTTTGTGCACTGGATGATGTACGCATAGGAGAGGGGGTGAGTAGGGGTATCCCCCTTCCCCTTTTTTTTTTTTTTTTTTTTCTCTCTCCCCCTCTTTTATTAGATATGGCCTATTTAGGCCATTAAGATAGTATGTATATTCTTAAACATGATATAGAGTGACATAGATATGATATCGGTGAAGTTTATTATCCTCTATGAAAGTTTGTTCTCTCCCGTAACCATCGGAATCAACCAGACAGGGGGAAATCTAAGGAATTAAAAAGATTGATATTACACAGAAAACTCAGCGTGTAGCCACCGGCTGGTGGGCGGTAATTCGTGGGTACGCTCCATTCCCCCTAGTATAGGGAACTTACGTTAAAGTAAGATAGACTGTTTATAAGTCAATTAGGTACGAATCGGTGTGTGTGTGGTGGGTGGGGGTGGGTAGGATAGTTCTTGGGGGGGTTAATTTTTGAAATTTTTTTTTTTTTTCTTTCCCCTTGTGGGTCCAGTTCCCGTAAGCCTTGATTAGTAATGAATATATGTTCCTATAATATCAGGGGTCTCAACTCGACATCAAAAAGATCACAGGTGCTATATTCTCTTCACAAACAAAAGGTAGGGATTATCTTCTTTCAGGAGACGCATTTCCGGTCGGATCATATTCCTAACCTACGAAATAAATATTACACCACTTGGTTCCATGATTCCTATGGGTATTCTAAATCGAGAGGGGTATCTATCGCAATCCATAGAACAATTCCAATTCAAGTGCTAGAGGAATGGCGCAATAGGGATGGTAGAGCAATATTACTTAAGCTTAATATATATGGCCAAAAATACACCTTGATAAACATATACCTACCTAATCAAAACCAGATCAAAGTAGGCATACAACTGATTAATCAACTGTTGGATAAAGCAGAAGGTATAATAATAGTCGGGGGTGATTTCAACTTCGTCATGGATGGAGGGATTGACACCACAGCACCAACGATAGTGCAGTGTAGTAAAGATAAGAGGAAATGTAAGGATTTATTGGCTAAACGTCAATTGGTGGATATCTGGCGGTTACTGCACCCAACTGAGAAGAACTTTACATTTTACTCTAAGGTGCATGGATCATATCACCGTATAGACTTTTTCTTAATAAATCAGAGAGGGATAAATGCCATCCTCGCGGCAGAAATAGGCAACTCAATATGGTCCGATCACGCACCCGTGTTTCTAAAAGTAGGCTTACATATGGGGGAGAACAGTAGGGGCAACTGGCGTCTTAACGATAACTTACTTTATGACGAGATGTGTGTAGTAGAAATAAGAAAAGCAATAACGGACTTTGCTGCTGATCATATTGGAGATATTACATCACTGCCTACACAATGGGAAGCATTGAAATGTGTGCTACGAGGCTTATTTATAAAACATGGGTCTAGATTGAAAAAACAGAAAAGCTGTAGAATTACTCAATTATTTAAAGAAATAGAGACGGCAGAAACACAACATAAACAAAGCCTAACGAGGGAAACATTATTGATAGTAACAGAATTAAAGGCAGAATTGCAAATACTATTGAATGAAAAGACGCTGTATGTTAGAGATAAAAATCGAGCCCTATTTTATCAGCAGGGCAACAAGCCAGGTAAACTACTGGCAAGGGCCCTAAAAAACAGAAGCTCTACACTACCCATTGCTAAAATAAAGTCAGCTGATGGAGACATGAGATATGATCCAAAAGGGATTCTAAAAGAATTTCAAATATTTTTTACAGAGCTGTATAATATTCCTAATGGGAAGATGTATGGCAACCCTGAGATGGCCCAGCAAAAAATACAACAGTACATTAAGGAAACCGCAATCCCGACGTTAACATCCTCAGAGTCAAGTCAGCTTGAGTGTGATTTCTCTATGGAAGAAATACAAAGAGTAATTGACTCATTAGTACCTGGGAAAAGCCCAGGACCGGACGGATTCACCCCTAGGTTCTATAAGACATTCAAAACGGAACTTATGCCTATAATGAAACAGACGTTCAACGCAGTTTCCACGGCAGTACCTTTTGGTTCTCAGAGTATGCAGGCTTATATTACCCTCGTACCAAAAATGGATAAAGACCATACCCTATGTGGGAATTATAGGCCGATATCTCTGACAAACCTTGATCTCAGAATATACTCCAAAATCATCGCCAATAGACTTACCCCTATAATACCTCGTTATATCCATCTGGACCAGGTGGGATTCGTTAAAGGGAGGGAAGCCAGGGACAATACCCTGAAAACGCTTACTCTAATGGAATATGTACAGAGAAGCTCCATCCCATCCTGCTTGTTAGCAATAGACGCTGAAAAAGCTTTTGACAGGGTGGGATGGAGCTTTCTCAAAGAGACCCTTATACAGTGGGGGCTGGGAACTGTAATGATAGACAAGATAATGACCTTATATCAACATCCAACGGCCAAGATCCGGGCGAATAGTAACCTGTCCGGAGAAATAACAATAGCTAATGGAACCAGACAAGGCTGCCCACTGTCCCCAATACTATATATATTAATTATGGAACACTTATTAAATGCTATTAGGGCGAATAAAGATATACAAGGTATAAGAGTGGGGGATACAGAATACAAGCTGTCTGTCTATGCAGACGACATCTTGATGTATGTCACAAACCCGTTGATAACACTACCAAACCTGATAAGGGAATTTAATCGTTTTGGCATCTTGAGTAATTTTAAAGTCAACTATAATAAATCTGAGGCAATGAATATCAATATGTCTAGAAGTATGGTGGAATTGCTCGAGAAGGACTTCCCCTTTAGATGGCAGGAAAAGGCTATTAAATACCTGGGCACTTATATCCCTACGGATTTAAAGAAATTAGAAGAGTATAACTATGCCCCCATGTTGCAAAAAATAACAAAAACTCTCCAGCAATATAACAGGGGTACCTTCTCATGGTTAGGTAGGGTAAACGTCATAAAAATGGACATACTCCCAAAAATACTGTACATATTACAAACGATCCCCGTGTTTCCTGCATTGGGTTTTTTGAAACAGGTCTCTAAGAGTATTGGACAATTTGTATGGGCAGGTAAAACCCCCAGAATTAGTAGAAAAGTGCTAAATAAGACCAAAGCAAATGGGGGCCTATCCCTCCCTGACATAGCAGTATATCTTAAGGCGGTAATGGTCACTAGGCTAGTTGACTGGTTCCATAATAGGAACAAAAAACAGTGGGTGGGACTGGAGGAAGAGATTGCAGGGTTGAAGCTGAAATCTCTGCCATGGATCAAAAGGACATATAGCTCACCGTATGGCTATACACCCTTCTTAGTGACCTCAACAATGAAAGCGTGGGACATCCTGATTAAAATGGGGCGGGTCTCCACCTTTAGAGGACCCATGACCCCTCTCTTCGACAACCCAGAATTCCCGCTTTCACTCGGGGTAAAATCATTCCTTAAATGGTACAGTCATGAGGATACAAGGGTAATAGAAACACTGGTGGGAAATAAGGTTCTTCCTCTAGAGTCCATGGGGGAGGAACATAGTAAAGATTGGTTACAATATGGCTTATTCCAAAAGTATGTTATATCCCTGTTTAAAGAAGCAGAAATAACCAGACCTCTAACAGCGCTAGAAGAAATCTTTATTCAAGCTGAAAGACCCTCGCACGTGCTATCGAAAGTATATAAAATCTTAATTGAGAACGGCCAGGAGTTGGAGTTACCATATATTAAGAAGTGGGAAGAGGAGCTGGGGATGGAGATCCCCAGGAAGGAATGGGAAAAAGCCTTAGCAGTCACACACAAACTCTCTGTTTCAACTAAACATCAAGAAAGAAACTATAAGATTTTAGCTAGATGGTATAAGTGCCCCGTAGACCTCTACAGGATAAGCCCTACGAATAAAGAAATATGTTGGAGGTGTCAGGAAAGACGTGGTACAATGTCCCATATTTGGTACTATTGCTCTAAAATCCTTCCATTTTGGCAGAAAATTTTCGAAATTTTTAGGGCCATGACAGCGAGGGAAATATATCCAGATATACAAATGGCAGTATTATCCATGATCCCCGGGTCATTGAAAAGTATAAAGAAAGGCCCATTAAAATATTTCCTAACGGCCGCCCGTACGCGTATAGCCAGAAAATGGAAATGTATAGATGCACCCTCTATGGTAGAGTGGGAGTGTGAGATGACGGAGATGCGGACCCTGGAAGAAAGAAAGGTGAGAGAGGAAGGATCCAATAAACAGATTAAACGGACAACGGATATTTGGAAGGGGTGGGTAACATATAGCGCCTCGGCAGAACTACTATGTGATCCGCAGGAGGTTAGGTGCCCTTAGGGATATTGGAATATATGCCTCTCCTTTTTCCCTTTTTTTTTTTTTTTTGTGGGTTAGGTATGAATGACATAGTATGATTAAATGGATGGGATCGACTGTTAGGATGTATGATGTTCGAGCATAGGTGATCAGTGATGGATTAGAGCATAGTAAATAATCATTACCTATGGTGTATATATGTTCTTAGTATGATTGTTTCTATTATTGTAGGTGTTGTAATGTTAAAAATGAAAACTGTTTGAATAAATAAAGATATTGAAAAAAAAAAAAAAAGCAATAAAAAAAGAATATAATACCAAAACAAACTAGAAAAAAGAGAACATGTGATATATATAGCTGTTCCTATTCAAATTCACCCATTTGTTCTGACTAAATTCCTAAAATAAGCTTCTAGACCAATGGTGATCGATGTATGATGATTTATCAGGGGCCTGCCTATATTATGAGAAATATATAGTGCTACAGAAGACTGTCATACTACAGGGGATGCTCAAACATGTCAGACATACTACAGAAGATGTATGTGGTGAGGGGGGCTGGATCTAAATTGACAATTGGCTATATTGCATATAAAATGTCATACTCAAAAATAATTATTAAAAACACATCAATGTGCCATACAAAAATACTGAATATATATATAAACCTGAATACAAATGCATATTTCAAAGAGATAACAACCATGCAGTCCCTGCATGTGTTAAAAAATAATGTCCTTGTGAAAAATGTTTTTTTTTAAAATCTCAATGGAAAAAAGTCCATGTGCAATTACAAAAAAAAAAAAAAAGAAATCAAAATAAGTGAATCTTCCGCTGTGTAGATGAACAACCTTCACCAGCTGTGTTGTACACCCAAAGTGCTCTCTAAGGGGATGTCCACTTACCAGAAGTTGTTGACCTTTTTAATTAAAAAAAGGTCAAATAAGCCTTTAACAAGAAATGGCTTGCTGCCATGGTATGGATAAGCCGTGTGGGTAACCTTTTCCTCTCCCCCAGTAGGATGTCAGGAAATATGTAGAAGGATACAAGAAGGGCTAAAATAGTGTAATCCCATTTATTGATAAAACGATTAAAAACAAAAGCCAAATGGCTGCTTACATTTGGAAGTGCCCTCACCCAGCACTGAGGCTCTACCGCTCGTATAAGACTAAGCTCCGCTCTGCGCATGGTAGCTGGCGTGCGCTTCACCACCAGCCGCTGACAACCACAGGGACCGGAATTGTGGATCGAAATTGCGTAACCAGGCATGCCTCGACGTACGTTTCGATTCCCGTCTTCAGGAGGATTGCTACAGAAGATAATCAGTGATCATGGACATTTCACATATAGGGTTAGAGACTGAAGGAATGCTTCAGAAGATCAGTCGAAATTGGGGACATGCTACATGAGACAGGGCCACATGCTGGCCATCAGGAGTCTAGAGACTTTAGTATTTTAGTATTTAATTTTTTTTTTTCTTTATAACTGTTGACTAAAATATAAACTATGATGTGTGGTCCCATTGTAGAAATTTTGCTTTTAGGTTTGATTGGACTGCAAATTCCAACATAGAAATAATAAGTGCTAGATCTCTAAATGTGTCATGATATTCTTAAATCAACATATAAATACAAAAAAATAAAAATCACTTTGCAGTATCCAACCAGTGAAGTCCAGATATGGTATTTCAAATTGTAATGCCAAGTGAATAGTTATGACAATGGGGCCCCTCCAAAAGCAGTAAAGCCACATCCACATAAGCCCTTGCTAGGAAATTGAATAGGGACTCTGCTTCAGTGTATCTCTACCATCCACTCCAGAATACGCTTACCAGATAGGTTTGACTGCCAAGTTGTATGTCAACATACACCTGTGTCACAGAAAAGCATATCACGCCACAGGAGGATGGAATCTATGCTCTCCGTTACCCCTCATTCCAAGGTCACAATCATGACCATAATGGCAAAAAGAGAACAAGGAGACCACATAGCATGAATCCGTAGAAAACAATGATTTATTAAAATAAATTAATTAAATAATACTCACAAACAAAGTCTTCATATGCGCATATGTATACATAGTTACAGCCTGGGACAGACGTAAACTGCTTTCGGGAATCAGGTGTGCGATGACATCCCATATATCGGCTCCGCCCATGGAGTTTTAAGTATATCATGACACATTTCGATATCTAGCGCTGCACTTATTATTTTTATTTATTTACAACTTGTATCGGTTGAAGTGTTAGCTGCTTATGTTTACCACATAGCGCAATTTAAATATCGCATGCTTTTTTATTTTAATTTAGCTTTGAGTGTTTATTAGCATCTGACCTCAGCATCCTTATCATAGCACACCCATCAATAGCAGCACCTGAATCTGGAGCCTATGATCCATATTAATCAGGCATATCACTATACCAATGTCACGGTTACATGGGAAACTATCAGTCATTTTTTCCACACTTTCCCATCTTTTGAGAGGCTAAATATCTTTGTCTTTTTTTTGGGATATTTATTATAGCAAAAAGTAAAAAATATTGTTTTTTTTTTCAAAATGGTTGCTCTTTTTTTGTTTATAGTGCAAAAAATAAAAACGGCAGAAGTGATCAAATACCACCAAAAGAAAGCTCTATTTGTGGGAAAAAAGGGCATCAATTTTGTTTGGGTACAATGTTGCATGACCGCGCAATTGTCAGTTAAAGCGACGCAGTGCCGCATCACAAAAAATGGGCTGGTCATTAAGGGGGCAAATCTTTCCGTTCCTTAAGTGGTTAATTGGTCATGGAACCTCATAACCAATTTATTTATTAAATGTAGATAAAAATTATTTCCCAAATTCTCACATCTCAGCTGAACATGTTCTTGGAATGTTTATTCCACAAGAGCTGAGTGGGTTTCATCCCTCACAGATACGTCCTAAAGTCATTTATTTGACCTCTCTGAGGTGCCCAAAAAAATCTACCAGTAATGCTGTCGTCTTTAGATATCCATATGGTGTCTGATTCATTTTCCTGGAACAATAAGCTTTATATCTTACTTAAGTGGGGATTCCAGGAAAACTTTTTGTCCCTTTTTGGAGGCTCTTTATCACAACCCTTAAGCTAATGTTCGCTATCCTAACCACTTTCCCCAACCATTCCCAATTCCCCTATACTATTTATTCTAGTAATAGAACCCCTTTTACACCTCATTAGACTGAACCCAAACAATGTAGGGACCAAGGCATATAAATGTAGCTTATTTGCTGAAAATGTATCCTTAACCCTGACACATCTGCACGTCTCCTTAATAGATATGCTCTTTCTTTCTTTTGCCCAGGTACTCAGATTAACAATCACTGAGATAAGGAAAAATCCATTGCTTATCAAAGGTAAAATTTATTGAACAGAGTTGAAGGTATTGCACTCATATGTTCCCAACTAGAATATCCTATACAGAGTGACTGCATACCTCCCAACTTTTTGAGACGGGAATGAGGGACACCTATCAGCAAAAGTATGCAGGCATAGGAGACACCCCTTGCCACGCCCCCTTAAAGGTGAATTATACAAAAAACCAAGATTGGTTAAACCCACAAGGGCTTTTTTTACCACTACTATTCCTTTATATTGGCTTTTGGAATTTACAAATGCAGCAAATTAGAAATCAGATGAAAGGTTTAGTGCTGGAAAACACTTTTTTGATAGATAAAAAGTGCATTTTATATATAACTATACAGATCAGATCAAAATGAGGGACAAATGAGGAGGAATGAGGGACATTGCTCCAAATCAGGGACAGTCCCTCGAAATCAGGGACAGTTGGGAGCTGTGTGACCGTACAACAGAAATAGTCCCTGAATTAATCCAGTACCATGACCAATGGTGAAGCACTGGGTCAGACAGCAGGGTACCCGAAAGACAGGCATGGGGAGGTGGTAAGTAGCCAGCACACTGAGAGGTGTAGGGAGTTTGCTCCCTTACCAAGCTAGATAGAGAGTGAGGACCACTGTAAGGAATGCCTACTTCCTGTTAGGATGATTGCTAGCTTTGTCAAGCCTAAAACATTAGTATTATTAGTGAAAATAAGGAAATATCAGTGCCTCTTTTTGGTGGTCCTCAACAGCAGTCCTGAAATTTGGAAGGTGTGCCCAAAAAAACCAAGCAAATGAATGAAGACTAGACTCCAGTATAGCCTGCAGGCTCCCTGCAGCTGATCTTTTCCCTGTTATTGACTTACTGTTTTCTGTTCTGCATGTCTGCATGGGGTGGGGGTAGGCTTACTGGTAGAAGAGCAGGCTTTGCATCCTCATGTCATAGATGGTTTACTATTTACTGATGAAAGAATGTTCAAGCAGCAGAAGGAGAAGTTAAGAAAGCACAAATAAAATAAGAGAATATGAAAACACTGCGCTCTAATAGCAAAAATAAAATATATGTGAGCCAGCAGCTGCATACATTGTGACAAACAATAACTGGTAAATGGGAAAAAAATGCAGCGCTAAGAAGTAATAGGAAGTTAGGGTGTAGTGAAACAATTAAATAAGAGATGCTGTACTGAACAGTAAAGCATATGTGCAAAAACCATAAGTGAAATGAAATGAACAAACACAGTATAAAGTGTCCACATATGGTAAATGGATGATTCCAAACTCAAATTATTAAGAGGAACTGGTATGGACCAAAAAATGATGTGAAACTAGAAAATAAAGTCAATGATGCACGGTGTGGATCTGCGACTAAGTCAACAACGGGGTACAGAACTTCCGTAGCTATAAACCAACATCTCGATATGGGGCATCAGAATGAAAACATCAGGAAGTAAGATAAGATGGGTACTCTTACCAGATGACGTGGACTCCACTGTCATATGACATGGAGTCAATGGTGCATGGAGCCAAACCTAGGCTGGAAAACGATATCCGGAACGGTGGAACCTCTGTCTCACTTCTCGACTTCTCTGGTGGGGTGAAGAAACATCAGGAAGGGCTGGATATCAGCCAATAGACCTCAAGGATGTGTTCCAAGGAGAAGCCGGGGACAGATTTGATCCAGACCCCGTGATGGAAGTAGGGCTACTGGAAGGCAGTTTCTTGCATCGGGATAATATGCAAATAAAAAATAAAAAGCTTCTGCATAGTGCAGGTAAACCAGGGATTTTTATTTCTAAAAATACCATACAAAAAATGGATAAAAGTGATCACAATTAAAATAAAATCTAAGCAGCGTAAGGAAGGGGAGATCGTCCGACGCGTTTCGACCAAGGGGGTCTTCAACAGGGGCATGAGCTTCTCCCTTCACGCTGCTCCTATATATAAATATCTAATCCAATAAGATAACCCCTATAGCCAATCACAGTGGAGCTACAAAGCTACAACCAGTTCCTGATTACTTGACCTTTGTAGCTCCACTGTGATTGGCTATAGGGGTTATCTTATTGGATAGTAAAGCTCCTTCTACTACACTAAAGACATCAGTGAGCAGCCCTTTAGTGACATCAAATCTCAATCTTTAGAGTAGAAGTTAGAGGCAGCAGTGCTTTAGCTAATCTCACATCTCACAGCAGATGTATTGTACAAACACAAGGCTGTAGGTACAGGAGTGCCTTGGCACAGTCACATATGAGAAAGTGTACTGCTAATTTTTCATATGAATTCATGATCCATAAATTGTTTGTTATGCATTGTTTGCACAGAATGGTCGTATATTGTTTATGTTGATGCAATGTGTATTTATGATATATATGTTTTTAAATGTTGTACAAATAAAATTTAGATGAATCTTTTTAAATCTACTGTATATTGTAGTAGTTGATACTCAATTTGTCACCTAAAAATCCCCCTTTATTTCCCACAATCTCACTATTTAGGGATATGTGGGGATCCCCCCTTTCAATATACTTCATTTACAGTTTTTGATGATAGGCTCCCCTCCCACCCAACCCATAGTATTTTATATATATATATATATATATATATATATATATATATATATATATATATATATATATATATATATATATATATATATATGTATATATCAGAACTTCAATGCAAAAAATAGATTCCTACATCTACACAAGTGAGGTGAATGCAGGAATTCACCCCCCCCCCCCCCACCACCACCAGGAAATAGTATTCTGACAGTGGGGACTCTCCACTGTCAGAATACACTTGTAGCGGTCATATATTTGGTATGTAATGTAATATATGTTATATCTTAGCATCTGGCGCCATCTAGCGGCCAAAATATGAAAGGACTACATCTTTATCTTTTATTGTTCAGAAGATTTGACATTTGTTTGTTTACATTGGGACATTAACTTGACCTACCCACAATGCCTATTAACTCCCATGAACCTCAGGGAAGAGAACTGCATTGTGGGAAGATTATAAAAGGGCTGGGAGCCGCCATCTTAGGTCTCTTGGACATGCATGGCCAGCCTGGGAGGATCTGTGTGAGGTCTCCAGCACAGCGCGGCCTACCTCCATGGAGCAGCGATCTGAGCAACAGTACTGTGACACACCAGAGAGCTGGACTGACAGCTGGGCAAGACTGGGAAGGAGCCAGAGGAGCCTGTCAGAGTCACCTGGGAGTTCTGGAGCCTCTTATTGTGTGGAGCGGAGCATCGCAGCAGTGCCGGCCGGCCGGAGACAGAACCCTATACATCAGAACGGAGTCTTCTGACAACACTGTCCTGGTTGCGTGAGAGGGCTGTTGCCCAAAAGCTTCTTGATGTACTTTTATACATCCGTCTACACAAGACAGAGTTGCTGGGACCCATAGTTCCACAAGCAAAAGTTAAGAGACTTTAGTACTGAGTCCCTGGCATCAAAGTTAGTTATAGTGCTGCTGCACCAGAACCTTACTTTCAAATTTTCAGTCTACTTTGATCAGGAGTCATTAACCCTTTGGATTACAAGTCTACTTTGTTTTTGCTAGCAAAAGAAAAGAAGGACTGTTTAGTAAAACACAAGGCCTTGTGTCCCTTTACTATATTTGGGTAGTGTGATACTAAATTAGGGAGCTCTCTAATTGTTGTACTACACTTTATCAAGTTAGTCTTTGATTTATTATAGTAATAAAGAGCGCAGGAAATAGGATAGTGCTTATAGTGAGATAAATTCACTCTGACGGTTATCCTATTTACTTTGCTACACCACTCATATATTATTTCAGACATTTTATACCTGTATTGTATATTTGTAATATAAAGTTCAGTTGACTGTCAGACTATGTTGGTCTGACAGTACAACCATTGTAGTTTAAACCTTCTAAAACAATTACAGTAAATAAGGTTATTATTCAAGTATAACTGTGTTAGTGTTGTTTTCCTCTTCATCACCAGTCAAGAGGAGGGTAATGTAACTACAGACAGTATATTATATTGAGTATTGTGAACTTGCCTTTATGATTTCGTTTTGACTGCACACTATTACACCACAGCTGTGTCAGGGGGACTGAGATAATCTAAAGGGGAAATAAAGCAGAGTACAGGCCCAAATAAATTCCAGCAGCTCCTTCGGGGGTTAGTGCTACACACTGTTCAGCGATGTAGTCGATTGGCTGTAGCCGTTGATCCAAAAAGGTTTTCCAGCAGGTCCATTCAACAGAAGCTGATTTAATGACTGACTTCTGTTGAATAGGGTGGGCTACACACAATCGAAATTTAGATGGTCCCTGCTGAACTGGCCGAATTTCGATCAATGTGTAACCAGCTTTAGAAAACAATACTTATTAGTCCCCCTGTAAGTCTATGAAAGAACTTGCAAAACACTGACTGTTAATTGGCCTGTAGTTAACCACCACCACCATCTATAATGGAAAATTAAAGGGAAAGAAGTGTCATATGAATGTGCTGGTTAACAGCTTTGATGCAATATAGTAAAACACTAGACTTGCCATAACAAGACAGAAGAAGTTTCCTCAACAACATTGTAATCTGTAGGAAGCACTTTTAAAACTCAGCATGGGCACTGGATGTAACGTTTTAATATTTCCAGATTTTACATAGTCAATGGCAAAACACATCTTTTAATTTCAGATCATCTATAGAATAGTAAAAAGGAATAGACAAGTAATTGTGCAAGATTCTCTATGCATTGTGCTATGCAGCAAATGACAGTTACCGCAATTAAAATGGTATTGTAGGGTAGCATGAGAACAAAGGATAAAATGAAACATTTTACTATAATATTCTCAGTGATTATGTATAACTTGAAGCTTTTGGAACTAGGAATGTGGCAGCTCTAATTTTCATATATTTTCTAAATTTAAACATTTCCAGTCTTAAAATCTCCACTTACATTATGCAAGAGAATCTTGGATGAAAAGGATAATTGTATGTCTTTAAAGTAAACCTCTGGCTATATTAAAACTATACCACGACTACTAGAACATGGCGTTAAAATCATATCTATAGGAGGTGGTCATTAGCTGCAGATCAGACTATTCAAGATTCTCTGGACTATCTTTAGAAAATCTAAGGGGATGTTAGAACAGTTGAAGGAGCCTAATTTACTCAGTAATGCTGCGTACACACAAGCGGAATTTCCGTCAGAAAATTCTTGGATGCTTTTTCTGACGGAATTCCGCTCAAGCTTGGCTTGCATACACACGGTAACACAAAAGTTCTCTGAACTTTCGACTGTCAAGAACGCAGTGACGTACAACACTACGACGAGCCAAGAAAATGAAGTTCAATGCTTCCGAGCATGCTTCGAATTGTTTCCGAGCATGCGTAGGAATTTTGCGCGTCGGAATTGGTACAGTATAGGCGATCAGAATTTCAGATCGGAACTTTTTCCGACCGAAAAATTGAGAACCTGCTCTCAATCTTTTGCTGGCTGGAATTCCGCCAGCAAAAGTCCAATAGAGCATACACACGGTCGCATTTTCAGACCAAAAGCTTTCATCGGACTTTTGCTGGCGGAATTTCCGCTCATGTGTATGGAGCATAAGGTAGATAGTTATAGTTAAGATTTAGCACTTGAATTTTAAGGTACACTCCTGTCAAAATAAAGTCTGTTAATGTACTTTCAGTCTTTGGCACAGTTGAAATGTTTGCTGAATAGCTTTGGAAGTTTATGAATTTACTTGTTTCCTGAAATTGCCTTTTGAAAGAAAATTGTAGTTAAAGGAGTATGGAAGCTGCAATTGTTAGTTGTCTGTCTCTGGCTATAATACTTTCTGGTACCCTGACCTTGAACAAGTGTGCAGATCAGGAAAGTCAAAGTAAAGTCAAAACTCCTAAGCTACATAGTTGTTCAAAGTCAGTGACTCCGAATGTACTGAAGACATTGGATTTGCTTGACTTACAAAAAAACTGTTCTTTTCAAAATAGATAAAGGGGTATTAAACCAAACCAAAAATGTAATATATTACAGCTTACCAATCATTAGATGTGGTGGCTGCATCAATTTTCTTTTCTTTAGCTTTTTTCCCTCTGTTCCCACCTGGTGATAGGGCCAGAAACACACCTCTGGTATTAGTGAGATGCAGCTCTGGATGAATTAGAACAGGAGGCACAGCAGACAGCAACATATTCAGTCTGGGTGGAGGGTAGTGTTAAATGTATTAAGATTTAAATACATTAAAAAATTGAAGCCACTCCAGCTCACAATTTATAATCAGTTACAGCAAAGTTTTTTTTTCTTTTTGGGATATTACTTGAACAAATAAAAGCTGATCATTTTAATTACCCCTGTCAGTGCTAAATGTTTTTTTCATCCATATAAACTGATACATTTTGCTGAAAGCCTTAAAAAAGGAAACAAATACAGTCATCACATCTAAGAATTGGTACGCTACAATATAATAAATGTTTGAATTTGGGTTTAGTACCACTTTACGTGTTCAGTTCCTTTTTCATTTAAAGCTAAACTCCAAACAAAAAGTTAAATACAAAGATGGAATCCATATACTGTATGTGTAAACTGAACTGTGGCACCTTTAACTTACCCTGCTGGACATTTCTCCCCTTGCAGCTTGTCACTCATGCTTCCTGATTGTTGTGCTAGATGGAAAAAAATGCAGGAGCTGTGGTGACCATTTTGTTGAAGACTGAGTGGTGGCAGACATATTAGAGGAGACCATGGACAACGCTAAACTGAAAGGTACCCTCAACACAGAGAGCAGACATTTCTGAAGGAAGAAGGATGGTGATTGGCTACAGGTGCAGCTGGATAAAAAACCCACCTACCTGTTCAGGGGAAGAGAGGAGTCAACCCACATTGTGGAGTGAGTGGTTGTGAGGAGAGCATGTAGAGATAGGGATGCTGCTGTGCTGTGGTCCCGAGCTGTCAGAAACCTACTCTGCACAGAGAACTGGGGAGAGACACTGGATAGGGACTGTGAGGCTGACCTGTGCTGTTCAGGAGAGGGGTGCTGCCCAGATACTGCCTTCACTGCTGTGCTCTGTGTCGTGCTGCCAAAGTGCCCTAGAATGTGCTGTTGTGAACCAGGAACCTGGGCAGAGGACTACTGAGAAACTGTTACTGTAGGTGTGGTCTGTGAGTATTGAGCGGAGACATGTGCTGCAACAGGGACACCCTTCCAGTTTGTTACTACAGGGAATGAAGATGCTGCAATAATCAGTGGGGACCACCAGGACTGAGTTGTGCTAACGTGGGACCACTAGACTCAGCGTACCCACTAAACTTGGATTACTCAAGCCTGCTACCCCAGAGAGGATCCAGAGACTGCCATTCCAAATCCGTGGTTTTTGACCAGGAGGTATTAGGAAAGAGCTTTGACCAGCTGTGTTGTGGAGAGGACCCATGCCCCAGTGAGAAAGAATGCCATTGCACCAGCCACCACAGGCTTGAGAATGGAGCCCCTCATACATCTTGCTGGGTCATTGGAGGGTGCACCTGAAACAATAGAACTTGTGAGAGGCCTTGTGACATTTGGTGTTCCTGTTTTATTTGACCTCAGGATTACAAATACTCCTTTCTGAGGAGAGATCACTTCCACCAAGGACTTTGGGCCCCAACGCTGGCCTACAGTATTTAAGACACCACTGGCCAGTGAAATAGGGAGGAAATGTACCCTTGTTAGGACACATAGGGGTTTATTTACTAAAATTGGAGAGTGCAAAATCTGGTGCAGCTGTGAATGGTAGCCAATCAGCTTCAACTACAACTGTTAGGGTCCTCTTTAGCTCAGGAGCATTGAGGCCTGAATGTTAAAGTGGTTGTAAACCCTTAAAATCCACTTCTTACCTGCACGGTTTAGGAGATATCCCCTATATCAACATATATCGACGTCATCGGCACATGTGCACCGAAGCTAGTGTGCCGTTACCGGCGGCTCCCGTGCGCATGCGCGGGAGTGATGTCATCGCAGCTCCAGCCAATCACAGCACCGGAGCCCGCAATACCCGGAAGTAACTCAGGGAGCAATATTGCCGGCCGGAGCTGTGTACTGGGACCACTACGGGGGCTTCGATCTAAGGTGAGTATTTCCTAATGAGCTTGTGGGTTTACAACCACTTTAAACCAGACCCATTGGGTAGTTGTGATCATACGGTTTAATTGTGGCACTTTTTAACATGGAGATATTTTTATGGTTATTGATGTCTTTGCTGTTTTTTGTTATCTTGCTGTGCTGGGTGCTTTTGCTCAATTAAAGCAGATTTCCACCCAAAAGTGGAAGCTCCACTTATCAACCTCCTCTTCCCTCCAGTGCCACATTTGACACCTTTCGGGGGGAAGGGTACCTGTTTTTGACAGGTACACGTCCCCACTTCTGAGAGATCTCACCACGGCAATATTAATCGGAAGTTCAGACCCCTCCTTTTTCCCCCGCTGCTGGGCCATTCAGAAAGTGCAGCGTGCTTGGTGCATGCGCAGTAGGGAACCGGCTGTGAAGCCGAAAGGCTTCACTGCCAGGTTCCCCTACTAGGAATGGCGGTGGCAGCACCTGAGAGCTATTGGAAACATCGGCTGGGATGCCGACATCGCTGGATTCCAGGACAGGTAAGTGTCCTAATATTAAAAGTCAGCAGCTACAGTATGTGTAGCTGCTGACTTTTAATTTTGTGCAAAGGGGCGGAACTCCTTTTTAAAACAACCCCTTTGCAGCCACAAGGTGTGTCAGAGAGTGAGAAACTGCTTAGTGGGTCATCATTGTTACACAGCACAGCGTACCAGACGGTAGGGGAGTAAACCTGATTTTTTTCTGCTTTAGTTCAGTACCACAGGTCTCCGTAGCACCCTGTGCTAAACTCAAGTATAAACATTTATTATAAAGCAATTTACCAGTCATTTTAGAGTGGTGCTGCATTTGTTTTCTTTTTTTTAAACTAAGTACATGTTTTGCAAATACAGAAAAATACCTGTTGAAAGTGTCAAGAATCCAGTGTCCTTGTAACTTTCTGTGCACTAGACTGAAATATCAAGCCACGTTATCAGCCTTCCCAGTTCTTTTCTGTGGACCATGAAACACCTCCCTCCTACTTTATGGAGATGAGGACAGAGGAAAGTGTTCATGGTCCAAATCAGGAAAGCAGCCTGGGGTGACAACACTGATCCATCATAGATAAAGTACAGTGAGCGTGGTCACCCTAGGACAGAAAATGTGTTATTGGCAGAATCAGCAGAACATAAAGGAAAAAAGTCTGAAAATGTAAAATGAATGATGCCACACAACTATGAACTGGTAAACTGCATTATATTAAAACAAAGCTCCAAAGACCAAATACCATTAAACCAACACCACTTTCCTTCCTCTCAGGTGCATCCAATAAATAATTTTAAATAGTTCTCAAAATACATTTTATTCATCAATAAAATAAAAGAATGCCTAACTTACCTAACTTCATTATTGTGGTCACTCACAACGATACCACAAGTCAAATAACATAAGTAAAAAGAAAGGGGAGGGATGTTTACGGTGCAATTTATTCAAATATAGAAAAAAAGGCTATATGTTTTATCTCCTTTGTTTAAAAAGAACAATTTATTTATTTACATTAAAAACAGACACATATACCAGTGAATTATAACAATACAGTTAAAACAGCATGGTCAGAAAATGGGGAATGACATGTAGGATACACGCTGCAAATTCATAGATAGTAGTTATTGCATACTAGCCCGACATGTTTCGCATTAGTTGCTTTATCAAGGGGTATGCAATTAGGTAGCGAGTCATCCAATACTTTTAATGATTCTACAAAAAAGAAAAAGGGTTTTACATATAAGACAATGTTTTACAATAATAATACAATATAGCATAAGTTGAGAATGTGTTGTCACTCTGAAGCATCCGTAGAGGCTTACCCCCAAAACCAAAGGATTGACCCTAGGTGGACTTGCCAGAACCAGCATGAGCAGACACAGCCGAGCGGGACAGCAAAGAGGGCTTGGAATGCAACCACAGGGAGCAGTAAGGAGAAGCTGTTGTACAGATAAAAGATATTGAGTATTGGAAGATAAATATCATTGTACAAAGGATAAATTGGATTTAGAGAGGGCATAAAGTTTAAATGGATGTCACTTACATCAAAAAATTATTAGTTGCATCTGCAACCCGAGAGGTATAGTTAAACACCAGAGATGGCAATAGCCAGAGATGGATGGATGGGGTATGCGTTTGAAACTGGGAAATAAAAAATAATAAATACAATTTGCACAAGAAGATAATTAAAATTCAGAATTATCTTCTTGTGCAAATTGTATTTATTATTTTTTATTTCCCAGTTTCAAACGCATACCCCATCCATCCATCTCTGGCTATTGCCATCTCTGGTGTTTAACTATACCTCTCGGGTTGCAGATGCAACTAATAATTTTTTGATGTAAGTGACATCCATTTAAACTTTATGCCCTCTATAAATCCAATTTATCCTTTGTACAATGATATTTATCTTCCAATACTCAATATCTTTTATCTGTACAACAGCTTCTCCTTACTGCTCCCTGTGGTTGCATTCCAAGCCCTCTTTGCTGTCCCGCTCGGCTGTGTCTGCTCATGCTGGTTCTGGCAAGTCCACCTAGGGTCAATCCTTTGGTTTTGGGGGTAAGCCTCTACGGATGCTTCAGAGTGACAACACATTCTCAACTTATGCTATATTGTATTATTATTGTAAAACATTGTCTTATATGTAAAACCCTTTTTCTTTTTTGTAGAATCATTAAAAGTATTGGATGACTCGCTACCTAATTGCATACCCCTTGATAAAGCAACTAATGCGAAACATGTCGGGCTAGTATGCAATAACTACTATCTATGAATTTGCAGCGTGTATCCTACATGTCATTCCCCATTTTCTGACCATGCTGTTTTAACTGTATTGTTATAATTCACTGGTATATGTGTCTGTTTTTAATGTAAATAAATAAATTGTTCTTTTTAAACAAAGGAGATAAAACATATAGCCTTTTTTTCTATATTTGAATAAATTGCACCGTAAACATCCCTCCCCTTTCTTTTTACTTATTCAATTTTTGCCTGGGATGTGGTGCCTATTTTGAGGGTGCTTCCCCTCTCGGAACCAATACCTGCATAACCTAAAGTCAAATAACATCTTGAGCCTCTAGCTCTCGGCTCAGATCACTGTCTGCATGCTAATAAAACCATTAGTGGGAATTGCTTGACTGGCTAAGTTATGAGGCGGGCTAACTAATAGAATAAGTACCAGTGCAGCCTATCCATTAACCACTTTAAGACCAGCCTCGTTTTGGATTTTAGGTGTTTACATGTTTAAAACAGGTTTTTCTGCTAGAAAATTACTTAGAACCCCCAAACATTATATATGGTTTTTCTTCTAACACCCTAGAGAATACAATGGCGGTCATTGCAATACTTTTTTTTGCACCGTATTTGCGCAGCGGTCTTATAAGCGCACTTTTTTTGGAAAAAATTCACTTTTTTGAATAAAAAAATAAAACAACAGTAAAGTTATCCCAATTTTTTTTTATATTGTGAAATATAATGTTATGCCGAGTAAATTGATACCCAACATGTCATGCTTGAAAATTGCGCCCGCTCGTGTAATGGCGTCAAACTTTTACCCTCAAAAATCTCCATAGGCGACGTTTAAAAAATTCTACAGGTTGCATATTTTGCGCTACAGAGGAGGTCTAGGGCTAGAATTATTGCTCTCGCTCTACCGGTCGCGGCGATACCTCACATGTGTGGTTTGACCACCGTTTTCATATGCAGGCGCTACTCGCGTATGCGTTCGCTTCTGCGCGCGAGCTCGTCGGGACAGGGGGGTTTTAAAAAAATTTTTTTTTTATTTTTATTATTTATTTTACAATATTTTATTTATTTTTACACTTTAAAAAAAAATAAAAAAATTGTGTCACTTTTATTTCTATTACAAGGAATGTAAACATCCCTTGTAATAGAAAAAAGCATGGCAGGACCTCTTAAATGACACTTGAAAAAATATGCCTTTAAGAGGCGTGGACGGAAGTGACGTTTTGACGTCGCTTCCGCCCAGCAGTGTCATGGAGACGAGTGAGCGCCATCTTGGGCTCACTTGTCTTCAGACACACCACGGGAGTGGACGCGATCGCCTCCGCCGCTACCGACGGCTCCGGTAAGCGGCGGAGGGCACCGGATCGCGGCGGGAGGGGGGGGGCCCCTCTCCCGCCACCGATAAAAGTGATCTCGCGGCGAATCCGCCGCAGGGACCACTTTTATCTGAAAGCCGGCCGCCGCACGAAAACGGGGATACCGGGGTTATGGCAGCTAGCTGCTGCCATAACAACGATATCCCCGTTCAAACTTAGGACGTACATCGTCGTGCGGCGGTCGGGAAGTGGTTAAGGGCGCACGGACACCGTCCTCTCTATCCACGTCTCCCCCCCATATGGTTAATGGATAGATTTATACATATCATAAAGGGCACCCCCTATTCAGGCATCCGGCCCCTTTCAGGATGCCGGGCGCCTGAATTACAGTGGCGGGGGTGTTTTTTTAAGTACCTGATTAGAGCCATAGGCTCTAATAGGCTTCAAAATAGGGTGGACTCAGAGCACAGAGCATTGCGCTCGGAGCCCACCCAGGTGTGTTTGAAAAGCAAATGAATATTCACTTTTCTAACACTATATCGCCTCTCCGCCAATCAGGAAACGTGGGTCTGTTACCCATTTCCCGATTGGCTGAAAGGTTAGGCGATCCTAAACGCTGGCAGATGCCCGCCACAGCCTGTTTTCCTGCCCGATGTGCCCGGCGATCCCCGATATGCCCGATCCCGCCACCAATGGGGTAAGTGTCGCTGGACCAGTAGACAGCGGGGGGTTGAGGTGCCCAGGGGGGGGTTGTCTGCCGCCCCCCCAAACAAAAAACCACCAGCCGCCTCTGACAAGTACACCATGAGTATCGTTCACTATTGCTGCTGGGATTGTCCTTATGTCACCCCTATAACCTGGAGAACTACAAAGAGGTGTGCAAACAACAAGGTGAAGATTTATGAAAAGTCTGTGTGACTCTACCTGTTGTATAGCTAGATATGCAGTTAGAGGCATTGGTGAGGGGAGGATTTTGCTAGTGAAGTGAACAGTAGAACAAAGCCACTGACCATCTACTATCTCAGAAAAGTCAAACAGATTTAAACTGGAGTAGTGTTTCATATTTTCTTCTTGATATTAGAGGTGCTTGAACAGTAAAAGGAGAAGCAGCAGACTAATGTTACTCTCTGTTACTCTGATTTCTCCTCATATCAGTGTGCTCATTGATTGGCTCTTTGTGCTGCTTCTCCCTCTCTCAATGCAAAAACCACAATAATACCAGTCAGCGCAGATCCCACAAACACTTATGAATTGGGAAGCAGTCTGTGTTGACAGTTCTCATAATCTAGGTGTTATAGCTCCCCTTTGTATCCACTGGGTGGTGGACTGGAATCTGTAGCAAATTAAAAGTTAGGAGAGCGCACAGCAGTGGAAGACTTGGTTTTCACATCTACAGATGCAGATTAGCCTACTCTCATGACCTGCCCCATGAAGAAATGCCTGAAGGCATGGGAAAAGAGCAGGGATAGAAGGTCACAAGTCCTGGCTGCAGCGTCCCGCTGAACAGCTCAGATAAACGCACATGCACCCGGACCAGCCTGATCCCGGCCGCGATAAGGAGTGAAACACAAGCGGGCCGTCTCCTAGGGAAGAGTTGCTGTGAAAACATGTTTCGGAGGAGCAGCCTCTTTCCTCAGGTCACTGTGAGGCCGCATCTCTGAAATATGTTGTCATATCAACTCTCTCTCTCTCTCAGTCTCCCTCTCTCCCTGAGCTCTGCCATATAGTGACAGCAAGAGGCTGATACTTAGTGTAAGAACCAACTAAATGTACACCAACTAAATGTACAGTAGATATAAAAAGTCTACACAACCCTGTTAAAATGTCAGGTTTCTGTGATGTAAAAAAAATCAGACAAGGATAAATCATTTCAGAACTTTTTCCAGCTTTAATGTGACCTATAAACTGTACAAGTCAATTGAAAAACAAACTGAAATCTTTTAGGGGGAAGAAAAACTAAAAAACTAAAATAATATGGTTGCATAAGTGTGCACACCCTCTTATAACTGGGGATGTAACTGTTCTCCTGATTAACCCCAAATAAAGTTCAGCTGTTCTAGTAGGTCTTTCCTGACATTTTCTTAGTCGCATCTTACAGCAAAAGCCATGGTCCACAGAGAGCTTCCAAACCATCAGAAGATCTCATTGTTAAAAGGTATCAGTATCAAGAAAAGGTTACAAAAGAATTTCCAAGGCATTAGATATACCATGAAACACAGTGAAGACAGTCCTCATCAAGTGGAGAAAATATAGCACAACAGTGACAATACCAAGAACTGGACGTCCCTCCAAAATTGTTGAAAAGACGAGAAGGAGGGAGACTGGCAAGAGGCCTACACCAACATTAAATAAGCTGCAGGAAAATCTGGCAAGTACTGGCTGTGTGGTACATGTGACAATAATCTCCGTAATTTTTCATGTCTGGGCTATGGGGTAGAGTGGTATGAAAAAAAACATCCAAGCCCGGCTACATTTTGCAAAAATACATCTGAAGTCCCAAAAGCATGTAGGAAAAAATGTGTTATGATCTGATGAAACCAAAGTTGAACTTTTTGGCCATATTTCCAAAAAACAATGCAGCACATCACCAAAAGAACACCATACCCACTGTGAAGCATGGTGGTGGCAGCATCATGCTTTGGGGTCGTTTTTCTTCAGCTGGAACAGGGGCCTTAATCAAGGTAGAGGGAATTATGAACAGTTCTAAATACCTGTCAATATTGGCACAAAACCTTCAGGATTCTGCTAGAAAGCTGAACATGGAGAGCAACTTAATCTTTTAGCATGACAACGACCCAATGCATACATCCAAATCAACAAAGGAATGGCTTCACCAGAAGAAAATTAAAGTTTTGGAATGGCCCAGTCAGAGCCCAGACCTGAATCTGAAGAGGGCTGTGCACAGGAGATGCCCTCGCAATCTGACAGATTTGGAGTGTTTTTGCAAAGAAAAGGGGGCAAATATTGCCAAGTCAAGATGGGGCATGCTGATAGACTCATACTTAAAAAGACTAAGTGCTGTAATAAAATCAAAAGGAACTTCGTTAAAGTATTAGTTTAAGGGTGTGCACACTTATGCAACCATATTATTTTATTTTTTTATTTTTACTTCCCGCCACCTTAAAGATTTCAGTTTGTTGTTCAACTGAGTTGTACACTTTATAGGTCACATTAAAGGTGGAAAAAGTTCTGAAAATATTTATCTTTGTCTCAATTTTTACATCACAGAAACATGGCATTTTAACAGGGGTGTGTAGACTTTTTGTATTCACTGTAGGTACTTACACTGCTTGCATTTAAAAAAAATACATTTAATAAATTTTTAAAGTGTAAGGCTTCTAGGCAAAGTATTTTGTTTTGTTCTGAACAGAGTGGGGAAGGGTTGTACCCTCTGTCTGGGAGATTTACCACTCTATTTGACTGTACTTGTCTTGATAACCATTGTCACAGAAACACAAAGTGAGGGGAAATGAAACATTTTAGATTTGTCCTCAGAACAAGAGATGAGGGTAAATCTTCCAATGGGGACACTTGTTCTAGAGACAACTATCTAAAAGGGGGTTTCCCCACACTTTGAGAGATTTCTTCTAATTTACCATTGCATTTCTAGAACAGGAAGTAAATCGAAATTTCTCCAAGAGCCCAATGGTACACAAAGCAAAAACCAAACTGGCAGGGCTCTCAGTCCCTCCCTACTATATCCAAAGAAATATTTTTGGACTATACAAACACTTTAATGAATACAGAGCTCCATTATTGTGTGTCTTTTTTTATCTGTCTGAAGCTTAGCCTTAGGTTTTTCTTTCAAACTTTCTTTTAAAGAAGAATGCTTTCAGAGTTTGAGATAGTGCCGATTGATTGATTGATTCAGTAATTAAATGTACTGGTAAGCCTGAAGCACATGCAATTCTGACAGACATAATATGAAATCTTAATGGAATAGGTTATTAAAATAGTACATGACCTGGGGAAGATAAAGGGCATTAGCATAAAGATTATATAGCTGGAGCTTACACTATTTCCCCATCCAATTTATATTTTCAGTGGTAAATGCAAAACCCTTCTTTTCAAGGGTTGGCATGACTGCAAATTAAAGAAAACCTGTTCTTGGAAATATGCAGGCTTTCATTACTGACCTCTCCTTCAGAAAATTCTGTTTACCTGGCTTTCCAAATGCCTTGATAATTTCTGAACCACTAAATAGGGACATGTATGCAGATGAAAAAATCTGACTGCAATGCATGCTTGTTTCAGGTTAGTGACTCAAAAGACATTGCTGCCCAAAATTACCAGGGCAACTAGCTATTTTAACAGAAGGTTAGTCATTTTTCTCTCACTGAAGATAAATCCAAACAAACACAATGCTCACAAATATATTTGCAATACAAGAAAAAAACTCAAAGCATGTGTGAAGATTTTGCAGGCCACAGTGCTCACAGGGTACTCATATCCCCTGCACCAGATGTGAATGAATGATGTGTTATTTGCAAATTACATAGATTTTCCACCAAAGAAGCTATTATGCAAGTTATGAGAACCATACAACTTGTGCACTTTGATGGCGCAAAACACCTGCTTTTCCTGGATTTATTCAGGAGAACACTCAAGATGCATAGAGCTTTATACCCTCTACTGGAGATGCTCCACCAAGAGGGGATCACATAACACTGGGGATTCCCAATCCATCTGATTATGACCAAAGATGGGAAAACTTTAAATCTTAAGGACAAAACCAATCTTCTCAGTTTCTTCAACCAACTGTAGATCGAAATCCTGGACTGGAGGACTTTGAAAGTTTCCTTATGTTATGCTGCTCAAAACCTTGACAGTCATCTGATCTACACAGGACAGGAGTCTGAAGGAGCCCCAATGGGAGCCCTAAGAGTTTACATGTCTCCTTTGCATTGACTGCTATCAAGAACTGAATTTACTGGTCCCTGCAGGTGACACCCTAAGCCACCTTGGAAAATAAACTTCCAGTTAGACATATCTCTTTTCCACAGGGCAATTACTTACATTACAACCACCTGGAATCTTCAGGGCCCTGGTGCAAGAAACCATGAAGGCCCCCCTGTCCCCCACCCGGGGCCCTTACCACTGATCCCGGGGGCCCTATACTCCCATTGTGGAACCCTTTATTAAAGTCCAGCAGCAGGCTACCTTCATGCCATCTTGGGGTCCCCGAGCCAGAACGCCAGAGCAAGTGCGACCTTTGTGACCCTTGTAGTTCCGCCACTGGTGTCAGTAGTTTTTTATTTGTATTTTTAAATTATTTTTACCATTATTTTATTTTGTCAGATTTTTTTTTTTTACATATTATTTGGTGAAATATCAGGGGTCTAAACCCCTGATGTTTCACTTTTGAGACAGAGAAAGGGACTGAGGACAGACTCATCAGTCCCTTTCTCTGCAGAGCTTCCCGTTCATTCATAAACTAAGGCATAGTAAGCAACACAGTTTACTATGCCCCAGCTATGAATTAATAAAAACAAAAAACGATCACTGACTTTTTTCATTAAGACAAGAAAAGGGCCGGCAAATTACATATCTTCCAGCCCCTTTCCCACTCTTCGCAGCCAGCGGAAGGTGGGAGGGGGAAACCTTGCAGCGCTGCGGGGTGGCAGGGAATCACACAGCAGCCCAGGGCAGCAGGACAGGGATAGGGAGGCAGCAGGAGTGGCATGTAGAGGAACTGATGCCCTCCATTTCCCTCCAGCAGCTGCTGAATGTCTGCAGGAGGGAGAAGAGGAAAAGTGGGCATTCAGAAGCTACATGGAGGGATCAGTTTCCCTATATGCTGCCTCCCCCACTGCCCTCCTATCCAGGGGGCACACAGGCCCCCCTGGAGCATAGGACCGGGCCTGTGACCCCTGTACGTAAACCCCTGCCCCTTGGAGAACTCTTCCTCTATGTCAAAGGTATTGAATTACAATTCAGGTAGGTCTGGTCAGTAAAAGTTTCTTCCAGCAGCGGCCACAATTCAAAATTTGTGGTATGACTCAGTTCCTAGTATATATATATTAGCAGTATTGAATTTTGCCACTTTGTCAGGAATCAGTAGCAGGAATGGACAAATCTGCACAGCTGCACTAGGAAACTGAGACCAGACTATATACAGTCAGGTCCATAAATATTGGGACATCGTCACAATTCTAATCTTTTTGGCTCTATACACCACCACAATGGATTTGAAATGAAACAAGATGTGCTTTAACTGCAGACTTTCAGCCTTAATTTGAGGGTATTTACATCCAAATCAGGTGAACGGTGTAGGAATTACAACTGTTTGTATATGTGCCTCCCACTTTTTAAGGGACCAAAAGTAATGGGACAACTGGCTGTTTAGCTGTTCAATGGCCAGGTGTGTGTTATTCCCTCATTATCCCATTTACAAGGAGCAGATAAAAGGCCCAGAGTTCATTTCACGTGTACTATTTGCATTTGGGATCTGTTGCTGTCAGCTCTCAATATGAGATCCAAAGAGCTGTCGCTATCATTGAAGCAAGCCATCATTAGGCTGAAAAAACAAAACAAACCCATCAGAGAGATAGCAAAAACATTAGGTGTACCCAAATCAACTGTTTGGAACATCCTTAAAAAGAAAGAACGCACCAGTGAGCTCGGAAAACAACTGTGGTGGATGACCAGGTGAATTCTTTCCCTGGTGACGAAAACACCCTTCACAACAGTTGGCCAGATCAAGAACACTCTCCAGGAGGTAGGTGTATGTGTGTCAAAGTCAACAATCAAGAGAAGACTTCACCAGAGTGAATACAGAGGGTTCACCACAAGATGTAAACCATTGGTGAGCCTCAAAAACAGGAAGGCCAGATTAGAGTTTGCCAAACAACATCTAAAAAAGCCTTCACAGTTCTGGAACAACATCCTATGGACAGATGAGACCAGGATCAACTTGTACCAGAGTGATGGGAAGAGAAGAGTATGGAGAAGGAAAGGAACTGCTCATGATCCAAAGCATACCACCTCATCAGTGAAGCATGGTGGTGGTAGTGTCATGGTGTGGGCATGTATGGCTGCCAATGGAACTGGTTCTCTTGTATTTATTGATGGTGTGACTGCTGACAAAAGCAGAAGGATTAATTCTGAAGTGGTTCGGGCAATATTATCTGCTCATATTCAGCAAAATGCTTCGGAACTCATTGGATGGCACTTCACAGTGCAGATGGACAATGACCCGAAGCATACTGCGAAAGCAACCAAAGAGTTTTTTAAGAAAAAGAAGTGGAATGTTATGCAATGGCCAAGTCAATCACCTGACCTGAATCCGATTGAGCATGCATTTCACTTGCTGAAGACAAAACTGAAGGGAAAATGCCCCAAGAACAAGCAGGAACTGAAGACAGTTGCAGTAGAGGCCTGGCAGAGCATCACCAGGGATGAAACCCAGCTTCTGGTGATGTCTATGCGTTTCAGACTTCAGGCTGTAATTGACTGCAAAGGATTTGCAACCAAGTATTAAAAAGTGAAGGTTTGATAGATGATTGTTAATCTGTCCCATTACTTTTGGTCCCTTAAAAAGTGGAAGGCACATATGCAAACTGTTGTAGTTCCTACACCGTTCACCTAATTTGGATGTAAATACTCTCAAATTAAAGCTGAAAGTCTGCAGTTAAAGCACATCTTGTTTGTTTAATTTGTTTAAAATCCATTGTGGTGGTGTATAGAGTCAAAAAGATTAGAATTGTGTTGATGTCCCAATATTCATGGACCTGACTGTATATATTTATATATATATATATATATATATATATATATATATATATACAGCTCATCCAGTGAGGAAGCCACATGACCCTGTGGTGTAATGCGTAGGGGTGGCGTAACGTGTAGGGAACGCAGGAGAACGAGGATTTGTGGTAATTGTACCCTGGAGAATTGCATTGGTGATTTTGGCAACAGCATTGCTAATGAGCATATGTGTTTACAGTTTGGTGCACCGGGAGCATCAGAAGCATATAAGTTGTTTAACTGGAGGTATTTTTTAACAATAAAGTGTTATGTTTTTTAAGGACAAAGCACTATTAGTGTTTTTTATATCTATATCTATATGGCTGAGTGAATGAACGAGTAGCAGGAGAAGGAAACATCTGTTCTGTTGATATCTGGAAAGATTATTCCAAGTCCCCTGTGGAAGGTCAAAAGTGCAATTAGACTATATCAGTGATAGCGAACCTTGGCACCCCAGCTGTTTTGGAACTACATTTTCCATGATGCTCATGCACTCTGCAGTGTAGGTGAGCATCATGGGAAATGTAGTTCCAAAACATCTGGGGTGCCAAAGTTCACCATCTCTGGACTGTATCACTGTATGTGGTCCGTTATACCAGGTGAGAGCACACCTGGGGAAACTAATTGGAATGTAACAAGAAGATTACATAGCACTGAGGATTATGTATGTTGTCACTATTGATAGTGACACTAATTTAACTGTATACATTGGCACCGAAAGACACTATTGGTGTTCATATGTGTTTAACACACAGTTTGAATTTGTATTTATATTGTTTTAAACATTACAGTTGATGATCGTATAGCACACTGTGGAGCGTGGCACCAATTCGATTTTATATATGTTCTGTTCACATTTGTGAGAGTGTGGAAGGTGTGAGCTATTTACAAATTCACAGTATAGACACATAGCAGCGTGCAGGAATTAAAACATAATTTTTGTGTAATTAAAAATGTAACTATATTTTGAATGCGTTGAATATAAATGTAGCCAACAGCGGACTACAGTTATCTGGCACTGCAGACTTACCCTCTCCCGTCTTTGACTGTCCTTGTGTTCCTCCAGTGCTGGGCTTGAAATTACTTGCATAATCTTCCTGAGCCCAGCAGAGAGCAGTGAAGAGACTGTAGTCTCCTGAACAGACATCCTGATTCTGCAGAACTACATAGTTGCCAACATTGTAAAAAATATTTTAGGGACACTTTTTTGGTTGTAGGTGGAGTCTGATTATAATTTGGAGGTGGGGCATGCGTTTGTTGGTGTGACATAGGAAAAAAAGAAAAATGCGTCAAAACATGGGCGTGGTTTGCGTGAAATAGTTTGCCTGGCTTATATGAGCGTGGTTCAAATGGGGGTGTGGTTAGAGTCTGAGATGAATGAGAGATGGAGAAAGAAAGGGGAAAAGAGGGAGGGAGGGAGGGAGGGAGAGAGAAAGAAGGAAAGAAGGAGGGAAGGAAAGAGGGATGGAGGGACAGCAGGCCCAGATCCTACACCACAAAAGAAATGTGTATTCCAGAGTTTAACAAATCGGCAGATAAAGATACTCCAAACACCCGGTGTTAGCGCTTCAATCTCCCCAGCACCATGGTTGTTGTGGTGTCAGGATGATTGAAGTGCATTATTACTATTATTACATTGTAATATAAAATTAAATCATTCAACTCACCATAATCCTGAATCAGTGGGACCCCTGAGCATCACCTGCCACGTCGTCTGCCTACATCAGGTGCCCCCAACAGAGTCCATCCTTACATCAGGTGCGCCCAGAAGCAGAGGCCCTCCTTACAGATCTGTGTCCCTGGCAGCAGAGCCCCTCCTTACACCAGGTGTCCCCAGCAGAGTCCCTCCTTACACCAGGTGTCCCCAGCAGAGTCCCTTCTTATACCAGGTGTCCCCAGCAGAGTCCCTCCTTACACCAGGTGTCCCAGCAGTGTCCCTCCTTACATCAGGTGTCCCCAGCAGAGTCCCTCCTTACACCAGGTGTCCCCAACAGAATTCCTCCTTACACCAGGTGTCCCCAGCAAAGTTCCTCCTTACACCAGGTGTCCCCAGCAGAGTCCCTCCTTACATCAGGTGTCCCAGCAGAGTCCCTCCTTACACCAGGTGTCCCAGCAGAGTCCCTCCTTACATCAGGTGTCCCCAGCAGAGTCCTTCCTTACACCAGGTGTCCCAGCAGAGTCCCTCCTTACACCAAGTGTCCCTAGCAGAGTCCCTCCTTACACCAGGTGTCCCCAGCAGAGTCCCTCCTTACATCAGGTGTCCCCAGCAGAGTCCCTTCTTACACCAGCTGTCCCCAGTAGAATCCTTCCTTACACCAGCTGTCCCCAGCAGAGTCCCTCCTTACATAAGTGTCCCCAGCAGAGTCCCTCCTTACATCAGGTGTCCCAGCAGAGTCCCTCCTTACACCAGGTGTCCCAGCAGAGTCCCTCCTTACATCAGGTGTCCCCAGCAGAGTCCCTTCTTACACCAGCTGTCCCCAGTAGAGTCCTTCCTTACACCAGCTGTCCCCAGTAGAGTCCCTCCTTACACCAGGTGTCCCCAGCAGAGTCCCTCCTTACATCAGTGTCCCCAGCAGAGTCCCTCCTTACATCAGCTGTCCCCAGTAGAGTCCCTCCTTACACCAGGTGTCCCCAGCAGTGTCCCTCCTTACACCAGGTGTCCCCTGCAGAGTCCCTCCTTACACCAGGTGTCCTCAGTAGAGTCCCTCCTTACACCAGGTGTCCCCAGTAGATCGCCTCCTTACACTAGGTGTCCCCAGTTACCAGTGTTGTCATTAGGGTTGATGTCACCTAGTGCATAAAAACATGGTGTCACCCCCCCACACCAACTATAGTCCTCCCTCAGTACAGAACCCCCTCCCGCAGTACAGACCCTCCTCACTAAGTGCAGACCCCTCTCCCACAGTACAGACCCCCCTCCAACAGTATAGATCCCCCTCACTAAGTACAGACCCCCCTCCCATACTGCAGATCTCCCTCAGTGCAGACCCCCTCCCTCAGAACAGACCCCCCTGGGCAAACCATCCCCCCTCCATCTGTACCACCCCCCATCAGAACAGACCCACAGGATAACCCACCCCTCATATGTACAGATCCCCCAGGACATCCCACCCCCCAATATGTACAGACCTCCCCCAGGACAAACCACCCTTCATATATACAGACCCCCCAGGACAACCCACCCCCCATATGTACAGACCCCCCATCACAAACCATCCCCGTATGTACAGACCCTCCAGGACAACCCACACACCCATATGTACAGACCCCCCTGGACAAACCACCCCCCTATATGTACAGACCCCCCCTGGACAAACCACCCCCCATATGTACAGACCCCCCCCAGGACAACCCACCCCCTCCATTCATGCACTGGGGGGCAAGTGGAGGATTCAACGTACAGCTGCACAGAGAGTTGCTTCCTCAGGCTTTCACTCTCCGGGCGGCATGCTTGTGACAGGAGGCAGCCACAGTGAGTGTGAGTGTGAGTGTGAGAGTCTCACTCAGCACGGTACCAGGAACCAGGGCTCTCCATCACAGGAGACCAGCTCTTGGATGCCGAAGGGGAAGAACCAAGAGGCAGAGCCCGGGTGGCAATGAAAGCGGCTGCCAATAGAAATGGAGCTCCATTTCTATTGGCAGCCGCATTCATTGCCACGCAGGCTCCGCCTCTTGTTTCTTCATCATGAGCTGGACATCAGTAAAATGACCGCGACGGAGACAGCATTACCTAGTGCCGGCAGCAGACCTCTAGCGGCAGCAGCGGCAATGGCGGGGAAAAAAAACCCGGGAAAACGCAGATTTCCCGGCACATTTCCCAGGAAACGGTATGAATCCCGGGAATGTCCCAGGAAATTCGGGACAGTTGGCAAGTATGGAACTATATAAAACTGAAGGAATACAGGTCCAAAAAAATGTCGCCCAAACCTGTGTTACCATCTCTGCGCTAAAATTATCAAGGCCCTATCAGAGCTGCCACTTAAATAGAGAAGTATAAAAAAACTGAATTCACCAGACAATAGTAGGGATGAATAGTGGCGCTAACCCCCAAATGGTGGGGATACACCAGACACTCCTATATACACCAATGAATTGCAGTGACTATAGAAGTGTACTGGATAAACATATAATACACCTATAGTGAATTAATAAAGCATGGGTGAGGTGACATTCCCTATTGCCCAAAATTTGAATATATTACATAATGAAATGAAATTATTTTAATAATAAAATAATAATATATAAAATGAATTACATAACACAGCATGACAGTAGTGTAGAATGGAAATAACAATATGATGTTAAATTGATATCAACAGGAAAAATATCTTGATTGTGGAAAAATATAAAATCCAATCAAATATAAATACAAGCATGTGAATAAAATTCAAAATCCACTCAAAAATAGATGCAAGCTTGTGAAAAAAAAAATATATATAATGACAGTCCAAATGGATCGTGAAAAAAAAGAAAATGAAAAAAATCCAAAAAGTGAAGGTGACTCCAAACAAATCAGCTGTGCTTCAAAACATCCACCACACCTCCGTGACGTGATTCCACTCCCTTCTGAAGTTCAAACTCACCAGCTAATAAGGCCTCCCACTCTCGTGTTTGGCCTGACAAGACGTTTAACCCACTCTCATGGGGGTCAGCATGCGATCATAAGCATCCGCTGCTCAAAGGACCGGACACCTTCATTACGTTGGTGATGTGACATATAAGTAAGAAAAGCTCCAATAGTGTATTACCGTTTTAAAAAATTTATTCACACAATAAAAAACGACTCCAATACACTCACATTTGAAATAAAAAGGCAAATCACTTCACAGCATATGGAACCCTTCACGGCAAAGCATGCGATGATAAACTGGAAACACAACAGACGGCCACGGCGGACCCAGGGAGTGTGTGTGCTAGCGTTCGTCTCACCCGTCCGCAGCCCTCGTTCCTCCACTGATCCTACGCTCCGTCACCCTTCACTCCTTCCTTTAACACTCGTGTAGAATTGCCGTGTAGCCACGCCCCGACATGTTTCGTCATAGGGACTTAATCATAAGAACCCCATGATTAAGTCCCTATGACAAAACATGTCGGGGCGTGGCTACACGGCAATTCTACACGAGTGTTAAAGGAAGGAGTGAAGGGTGACGGAGCGTAGGATCAGTGGAGGAACTGAAATTTTGGGTAATTGGGAATGTCACCTCACCCATGCTTTATTAATTAACTATAGGTGTATTATATGTTTATCCAGTACACTTCTGTAGTCACTGCAATTCATTGGTGTATATAGGAGTGTCTGGTGTATCCCCACCATTTGGAGGTTAGCGCCACTATTCATCCCTACTATTGTCTGGTGAATTCAGTTTTTATAATTATGGAACTATCCCTGGACTACACATCCCAGCATGCCATCTGCTCCAAAAAAAGAACTCTGGGAGAGGCTTTAAAAAGGGTCAGCAGACTAGGCCCAAGTCTCTTGCTTCCCTGGGTCCATCAAGTACACACCCCTCCGCTGCTGTGCGAGAGGGCTGCGGCCTACCACGTGGCGACATGGCGATCCCAGCACCGACTCAGGCAGGTCCAACGCCGTTTGCTACACAAGGAGACATCACTGCAGTGTCGCTGTAACCCACTAGATCAGACAAGTCACGGTCACAGCAGACGTTCTGGCATCTCCGCTCGTTCTGCAAAATGATGCATCGACTTGAATCGCTCTTCAGGAGGTTCATGTGTTGTTCTTCAGTTTGGTGAGAGGGCATCTGCCCACCAATGCAATCTTTGTTTTATCCTATCTCACAGAACACTGTATACAGACACCTTACACCTGGAATTACTCTAAGGATTACAACTAGCCAGGCACAGCTGTTTTTCTTTGACCAGATACCACAGTGCCAAATTAAGGATTCTTGTTCTATGAGCTCCAACTTGCCGGTAAAGATCATTGCAAGGCCTTGAATCCTGGACATTGTTATACTATTGCCATTTAAAGGGGCACACCCCTAAGACCTAGAATACCCAGTCTCTCATTAGGATTAAATGTATAATAGGTCACCCTGGGGTTCGCCTTTTTGCAGTGATAGTATATACAGCAGCTAGTGGTGTTCTTTAGATATTCATTCATTTATTGTCTGTTCCTATGTGCATTGCTATTTTATACCTGTGATTTCAAGCTGTTTACTTTATTATCTCAGGGGACCTTTTCAACTGAGTTTTGGCTGTTTACCCAGGACTAAATTGACCAATACCCTGTTACTTGACTCTCCATTTCAGTAAAATCAGAGAGCTTATCAATCTGCATTGTGTCTGTGTGTTATTTAAAGGTATATACAATATGTCTGAACCTAGAATGTCAGGAGGGCTGGAAAGTTCACAGGGTCAAAGTGGCGCAGATGAACATCCAATTCTAAGCAACCCCCAAGGGGGCAGTGCTACATATATTAAATTAATTACTGTATATATGCAGTATACCAGCCCTCAAATTTTCCACTCACCTACTTGCATTTTGCAAGTAGAAAATTAGGGCTGGCAAGCGTGGGTTGCCTTGGAGGAGGGGGGGCAAGCACTGCCCGCAGGCGGTGTTGAACAGGAGCTGTTCTCCCAGCCAGGGGAAGAGAGGAGAGGAAGAGTTGAGCTGGCTGATCATCAGAGAGCGGGGATTGCCTGCTGTAACAGCTACGCAGCTCACGTCACACAGTCCCACCTCCTCGCCCTGCACCGCTCACATCACACAGTCCCGCCTCCTCGCCCTGCGCCGCCCACATCACACAGTCCTGCCTCATTGCCCAGCACATTTGATAGACAGAATACTGGTCCAATATCAGAAGGCCCTGAGGCTGGACTGTGTGACGTAAGTGGCGCAGGGCGGGGAGGCGAGACTGTGTGACGTGAGTGGCACAGGATGAGAAGGTAGGACTGTGTGATGTGAGTGGCACCGGGAACCCAGCAATTCAAATGAAAGCTATTACAGTGGGCAATCCCCGCTCTGATATGATCGGCCAGCTCGAATCTTCCTCTGCACAGATGAGCCTGTACTGACAAGCACAGGTAAGATTGTATTGACAGACACAGGTGAGACTGTACTGACGGGCACAGATCTGACTGTATTGATGGGCACAGGTGAGACTGTACTGTCAGGCACAGGTGAGACTGTACTGATAGGCACAGGTGAGGCTGTAGTGATGGGCACAGGTGAGCCTGTATTGAAGGGCACAGGTGAGGCTATATTGATGGGCACAGGTGAGACTGTACTGACGGGCACAGGTGAGACTGTACTAATGGGCACAGGTGAGGCTATATTGATGGGCACATGTGAGACTGTACTGACAGGCACAGATGAGACTTTTTTTTATGGGCACAGGTGAGGCTATATTGACGGGCACTGGTCAAGCTGTATTGATGGGCACTGGTCACGCTGTATTGACAGGCACTGGTCACGCTGTGCTGATGAGACCTGGTAAGGTTGTTGTTATTTTTGTAACTTAATTTTGTAACTTAATTCTGCATAAAACATTTAAGTGTAATTTCAAGAGATAATTTATGAGGGCGTGTTTAGGGGCGGGGCATGGTTGGGGGCAACTGGTGGCGGGTAGCTCAGGACTTTTTAGCCCTGCAGTATACAGTATATATTCTCTTGAAATAAAGTATTTAAGAATCAATAACATTTCTGATTCTGTCACATTACAGGACAAGATCTAATAATGGATGGTCCTGCAAAGAAATGTTTTTGAAATTTATAGCCTTGAATCACCTGAATTTGTCTCTCTGTCTTTTTGTGCACATTTAAAAGCAAAACATGAACATTTTTGTGGAGATTTTGAACTTACCTGGTTTGCTATGTCTCAACCCCTTCACTCACAATCGTAAAAATAAAATTTGCTGTACGTGTTTAGTAAAAAGTCAGATCTGAGCATTTTCTGCTCAATCTCAAATCAATTCCTTCATTTTGCTGAAACTCAATTACCCCATTCCTATCAGCTGGAGACACAATTGTGCCAGGCAGGAGATTTGGTTTATAGCAGTGATTTCATCCCACAGGAATCAGAGAACATTCAGAAAAGACTAGGAGCATTCACACTCATCTAGCATCAATAAAGAGGCATTCCCGCTTGGACATGAAAACTGCAGGAGACCACAGGATTCTCTGATGTCCACGATGCATCTATTATTTAAATAACATTCTCTGTTATCCACCCAGACATACAATTACTGCTATGTGTCATTCTGTGGGCAGAGGGTGATTATTCTAACCTGAAGCATGTCACTTTCATCAGCTGTGAGCAATCAACTCTCTCCGTAAAAGCTGGTTAACAATATAAATCACATAGTAAAACACAGTAGACTTCTATAGAATTCATTACAATAATGTAATCACGAGACATCCGTGGGGTTGATTTTTGAAAACTAGAGCAAAGCTATCAGAAATAAAAACTGGGCTGTGCAATCGATCAGATCCCTAGTTTAATTTTTGCCAGTGCAAGGAACATCAAATCTGATTTGTTGCTATAGGCAACACCTTCTTTCTGGAAAGAACAACAGCATGGTTGCATATAAACTGACTATATGCATTATACCTATCTATGCAGCAGCTGGTGCTGTAGTATTATAGTGTATAGTTCATGTATTCTATGATATAATATGATGTATTGTATATCTATGTTCAGTGTACTTGTTTGTGTTCTCTTCCTGTTCCATGATAATGATATCCTCCATAAAAGTAAAGCCGTTTGCTGTATCCAAGAAGCTTCCAGCGCATAATTTCAATACTCTGCACAACAGGTTATGGGCCCAGAGCACTCAGCACACCCAGCATACCCAGCAGGCACCCTGCAGCACCCAGGCACTGGAAAGAGAACTCTGAGTACTGTATACAAGTTACTGAAAGATGACAAGTGGTTCAGATGTGAAGTTTGCATTAGCAAAGCTGAACAATGCCAATTACCAGCTGTGGAAGTTCAAACTACAAATGCTTCTTAGCAAGGATGACTTGTGGGAAGTGCTGAATAGGAATGAGCCCGATATTCGAGTCAAACGTAAGTTTGACTCGAACATCAGGTGTTTGTCTGTTCGCCGAATTTGGAACATTATGGAGCGTTCGCTGGAAATTCGTGCGCCTGCGGAACGCCCCATAATGCACTGCAAGACCGTCAATGCACTGCGAGATTGATTTGGCCAATTACAGCGCGCTCTGCTGTGAGAGCCATGATTAGCCAAAGGTAGGGTGCCTTTGGCCAATCATGGCTCAGTCCACACCCCACACTATGTAAGGCTGCTTACATAACGACCGTACATAGTGTTATGAATGAGAGCAGCAAAATGACATTTCTGAAGAAAAAAATGTCATTTAGAAATTGCTTGCGGCTGTAATGTAGTCCATTACCCTTTGGGTCTGGTAAGAATATTAACGTGAACTCTGCGCCAAAATAAAAAAAAATTCTGTGGGGATCCACCCCAAAATCCATACTAGGCCCTTCAGGTCTGGTATAGATTTTAATGAGAACCCCAAGCCAAAATAAAAAAAAAAAATGGCGTGGGGGATCCCCCAAAATCCATACTGGACCCTTATCCAAGAGAACAGGCCCCCCTCCTGAACTGTACCAGGCCACATGCCCTCAACATGTTGAGGGTGTTTTGGGGTCCCGGTGACGTAAATTGATGACCCCCTCTGACTTTACGTGACATCACATGATGTCAGAAGGGGCAGGGTCACCCATTTACATCACTGGGTGGCCCCGCCCTCGGATATATAAGAGCTTTCACTGCAAAAAGGCTGCAGTCGCGGGACGCCTCCCATCGAGGCAGAGTTTTTCCGTTTTTTTTTCAGGTCGTCGGTGCTGGGATCTAAGATGAATTTATTTATTTTTTAATATATGAATTGTCAAAAACTGGCTCCTGTCATTTTTACTTTTTTGACACTTTTTTTAGTGAATGGGTAGGGGTACCCCTACCCATTAACATGGGTGGGGAGGGATCTGGGGGTCCCCTTGTTAAAGGGGGCTTCAGATACCCTAAAACACGCTCCCCATGTTGAGGGCATCTAGGCTGATACAGTTCAGCCAGGTTGCGGCCTGCAACCTGCCAGGTTGCGTGCTCGGATAAGGGTCTGGTATGTATTTTGGGTGGGACCCGCATGCCATTTTTTTTATTCTGGCACGGGGTTCCTCTTAAAATCCATACCAGACCTGAAGGTCCTGGTATGGATTTTGGGGGGACCCCCACACAATTTTTAAAAACATTTTGGTGTGGGGTTCCCATTAATATTCATACCAGACTCAAAGGGCCTGGTAATGGACTGGAGGGGACTCATGCCGATTTTTTCAATGATTTTTACCTATATTGCCGGGATCCGACAATACATTACAGCCATGAGCAGTTTAACGTGATTTTTTTTCCTTTAGAAATGTCATTTTCATACACATGATATGGCGCTGTCTGAAACTTGCTAGATATTGGGCAGAGGTTGCACAGACTGTATCCGCTGTAGCACAGACGCCCATTCCATGTACACCTTTGAAATGTCTCCTGGGTTTGGTTGATGCTGAAATGTATCCAAAAGGCGTATATATAATGGTAACTAGATTACTATACTTGGCTAGAAAACTTATTGCACGTTATTGGCTTGCAAATAACATGCCTACGAAGGCTCAGTGGATTGCATATGTCAACTCCCTCCTCGTTAGAGAGCAGTTGGCATATAGACACAGGAAGGCTCCAAAAAAATTCGACCTTATATGGCAAAACTGGCTGGATGACCCCAACCCAATTAATAATGGATAGCCTGCTAAGGTTATAAGAACTTTAACGCTGCAAATAGGCACCCCTCTAGCGCCTGAGGCCTCTCCTGTAATGCATATGCTGTGCAGAAGGTAACTCATATGGTAATAAGGCCCGTAGACAAGCCTGGAGAAGTGAACCGATACCCTATAACATTAAATATTATTGTATTTTATTTTATTTTCTGTCAGATTATTTTTGTTATTACTTAGAAGGGTAAACTTTCTCTCCTCTTTTTCTCTTTATTTCTTTTATTTTCTTAGATTTGGTTGTGTTAACTTTATGTTCTACAAAAAACGAAGGTATACGTACCTAATCCTAGGTAACTGAGTTATATATATGCATATGTCTGATGTAATGTATATGTACAGAATGGGGAAATGTGTATGCCCCCTTTACTGTAAAACTGTTACCCAGTGATTCTTGTCAATAAAAAAAGTTTTGATGCAAAAAAAAAAAAAAAATGTAATTTTGCTGTGGTACTGTTCTTAACATGGGAAAGATGCGCTACTTTACAGGCAGACTAAGGAGACCCCCCAGGCATGATATTTAAAGGAATATTTCATTTTGATTGTTTAACTTTAAGCATGATTAAAATCACTGCTCCTGAAAAAACGTCTGTTTTTAGTACTTTTTTGCATCAATACATGTCCCCTGGGGCAGGACCCATGTCCCTATACACTTTTTATGGCAATAACATGCATTTAAGCCTTTGAAATTAGCACTTTTGATTTTTCACGTTCATGTCCCATAGACTTTAACGGTGTTCACATGTTGGCACAAATTTTTTGCCTGTTCGCAAGTTCTGGTGCGAACCGAACCGGGGGGGGGGGGTGTTCGGCTCATCCCTAGCGCTGAATACAGACAGACCCACAGACAGAGAGACAGAGGACTGGGACAGGAAGGATAGACAGGCAAAAGCGACTATAAGCTTACTAGTGGAAGATGAAAGCTTATCCACATAAAAACAGAGAAAATGGCCAAAGGTATGTGAACTTCATTACAGAAACTGCATGAGTGTTCAAGTATAAACTATTTTTACTAAGAAAGCTGTAAAAGATGAGACTAGAAGAAGGCCAGCATATGTGTGACCACGTAAAAGCTATGCTAGAGATCATAGATGTCACTGAAAGGAATCCGCTGCACGCGCGTTCATGGCGACACGGTGCACACATGTTTGCGGCCCCACTGAACAGCGCACACACATGCGCACTAGTACACGCATAATGTGACCTCCTTGCTGTCTATAAAAGCTGCCTCCTCTATCAAACAAATCGCTTGTTTGTCTTCAGTTTCCTGTATACTCGTTCCTGTTTTCTGTTTACTGATTACCTTTTGTGACCCGGATTGATGCAGACCTGCCCTGATCTTCTCCTGGACCTGACCTCTGGCTTGCTTTAGGGACTCTGCTTGTTTTTCTGGTGCTAGACCCTCAGCCTGTGACCCGGATTACCTTCAGTCTCCTGTGCCTTGACCCTCAGCCTGTGACCCGGATTGCCTTCAGTCTCTTGTACCTAGACCCTCAGCTGGTTCTTGAACTACCTCCGTTCCACAGTATCTTGGCTCCCAGCCTGCTCACGGACTCTCTCCTGGTGTTTGACCCCCTGCCTGCTTAGGACTCTGATTTCCTTCAGCCTCTGTTTGGGCACACACTTACCTGCTCCTGCATGGCTGCTAAGCCCTATGCTGACCTTCATGCAAGCCCTGCCCAGCCTGCTGGTAGCTTGTGCCCCTTTGTGCCATTCACGCTCTGTACCATCTTCAGGATGTGGAGTGCGCTTAGTCGCAAGAGTGAACTGCATCTGCATCTCAGCCTTGGTACCCTTTCTGACAATAGAGCAGCTATGCGCCATCGGAGAGGACATCAAAGATATCCATAATGTCACCCTGCTCCTCTGCAGTCTTCCAGAGACATATGCTACTTATATTAACGCTCTAGAAACCAGACCCGAGCAAGAGCTGACACTGGAATATCTCAAAGGCAAATTAATTGATGAATATGACAGAAGAAAAGAAAATACACACCGTGATGACAAAACTCTTAAGATGTACAAAGGCATAAAGCACAACAAAGAAAGCAGAGCCTGTTTTCGCTGTAAAAGGACAGGTCACTTAAAAAAGGACTATTCTATCTGGAAAGCCGAGCAGCTAAAGCTATGGCTATCCACAAAAGAAAGAGTCAAAGCAATCGCAAAGGAAACTGAAGACATGGAGTGGCACCTTTAACAGGTTCCTGACTGGCTCACGCAGATATACTGCGGCAGAAGGGTTTCCCTGGGCGAAATCCCGTACGGGATCCTGTGCTGTCAGGGAAGAGAAAACATATTGTTTGTTCCTACTAAGTAGGAAAAACAATATGTCTCCTCTCCTAGTCACTCCCATCCCCACACAGTTAGAATACACTGAGGGAACACAAAGTTAACCCCTTGAACGCCCCTTAGTGTTAACCCCTTCCCAGCCAGTGACATTCATGGAGTAATCAGTGCATTTTTATAGCACTGATCACTGTATAATTGTCAATGGTCCCAAAAAAGTGTCAAAAGTGTCCGATCTGTCCGTCACAATGTTGCTGTACTGCTAAAAATCGCAGATCACTGCCATTACTAGTAAAAAAAAAGGCCATAAAAATGCCATAAAAATAGTTTGTAGATGCTGTAACTTTTGCGCAAACCATTTAATATACACTTATTGCGATTTTATTTACCAAAAATATGTAGAAGAATATATATTGGACTGATGAACAAATTCGTTTTTTAAAAAATTTTGGGCGATATTTATTATAGCAAAAAGTAAAAAATATTGCTTTTTTTTTTAAAAGTGTCGCTCTTTTTTTGTTTATAGCGCAAAAAATAAAAACCACAGAGGTGACCAAATACCACCAAATGAAAGCTCTATTTGTGGGGGAAAAAAGAACACAAATCTTGTTTGGGAATAGCATTGCATGACCGCGCAATAGTCAGTTAAAGCGACGCAGTGCCAAATTGTGAAAAAGTGCTCTAGTCAGGAAGGGGGTAAAATCTTCCAGGGCTGAAGTGGTTAAAGTGACACAGAGTGGCAAGCCACTCTGCTGGTGCATAGACTCAGGTGTGACAAGCCACATGACTAGCGATGAGACCTTCTTCACAAACATTGATTTACAGTGCAAAAGACAAAGTCTTCCTAGCTAATGGGAAAATCATCACCTCAGAAGGTAAAGGCCAGGGCTGCCTGTACTGCATTACACCACAAGGCAAGCAGAGTATCCTTGTAAAGAAAGTGCTGTATGTTCCAGAACTAGAAGGCAGCCTTCTATCAGTGAAAAGTCTTGCAAACAAGGGTCTCACAGTTAAGTTCCGGGGTGATGAATGCACAATTCGCAATAATAAGTAATTCAGATAATTATAAAGGGAGGCTTATCAGAAGATTTGACAATAGCGCCCTGCAAAGTGCTCATAAATTGCAAATGCTGTATTGAAGCAAAAGCCACGAATGCTCCCCTTCCATAGGCATCTCAAAGAAAAACTACCCACCCACTGCAGCTCATACACAGTAACGTAGTAGGTCCAATGAAAAGTCCAACGTCAGGCGGGAAGAGATATCTACTGACTTTCACTGATGATTTTAACTTTCATTGATAATTGTCCATCGCGGCCCCCCTATCCATGCATCCAGCCCCTTTCAGGACACAGGCGCATGGATTCCAATGGGGGGGGGCTGTTTTTTTGAAGCACCGATTAGAGCCAGAGGCTCTAATAGACTTCAATATAAGGTGGGCTCCGGTCGCAAAGAGTGCGCTCCAATCCCACCCGAGTTTGTTACAACAGCGAATGAGTAATCGACCAAAGCGAACCTGTGCAAAATTAAGTTCCCCACCAGATCCTGCTGAACTGCTTGAAGTCAGAAGATCCACTTGGACTAACATCCTGGAAAGACATAGAAAAACTGCTAAAATGTGAAGCCAATAAATGGAGAAAAGTAGCAGAAGAAGAATTAAAGTCAATTTAAAAAATAAAACCTGGACACTCACAGAGCTCCCTCCTAACCGCAAAATTATAAGAAGTAAGTTGACTTTCAAAGTAAAGTGAGACACAGAAGCGAATATCCACAAATACAAAGCCAGACTAGTTGCCAAGGGTTACTCCCAGAAATTTGGTGAAGATTACGAGAAAACATTCGCTCCCGTCCTAAAACACTTCACCATCAGAGCGCTTCTTAGCGCTGCAGCCGGGAAGGGCATGCAAGTCAAACACCTAGACTTTAAAACTGGTTTCCTATATGGAGACATTAAAGAAGTCCTGTACATGGAGCAACCACCAGGGTTTGAGCCAGGAGACAACCTTGTGTGTAAACTTAAGAAAAGCATCTACGGTCTTAAGACATCTGCAAGATGTGGAATGAGAAAGTGAACAAAGTACTTACCAGAGAGGTATTCTCAAGAAGTAAAGCAGACCCCTGTCTCTACTCCAAGAATTAAGAAGACAGATGGATATACCATATATACTCAGGTATAAGCCGAGTTTTTCAGCCCATTTTTGTTGGCTGAAAAAACCTAGCTCGGCTTATACTTGAGTGAGTGAAAAAATGTCAGAAATGGAGGAGAAAAAGGGGTGGGCCGTGTTGCTGGGTGACACTCGTGAATGGCCCGGCGCCCCTGTGAGTTTCCCCTCCCTCCTATGCTGTGTCAGATTGCCGCGCAGCCAGCCACATAATGATGTCCCACCTCCTTTTGTGACAGACGGCACAGTGATCCAATGCTAGGAATCACTGTGCCGTGTGTCATAGGAGGCGGGACATCGCTACCATGGCTGCACGGTGATCGGACACAGTGGGACATTGATCCCACATACGGTGAGTGAACTTCTGGTAAACCAGTTGTGTTCCACTCCAAGAACTGCTAGCTCTGGTCCCAATACACACATTATCAACAGGATCTTAAGGAGTATTATGGCCACTCAACAGCAGAAAGTGTGGTTCTAAAAGTAGAGATAAGAGATGGGAGGGGCCTTTCTAGAGATACAGTGTAATATAGGTAAGCTAGCTAATAGGGAGCTAACCCATCAAATGATCAATTACACAGAAGGGTACCAATAAGGAGTGTAATCAGGCCTAGGATGCTGTGTTAGAGTTTCCCCTCCCTCCCATGCTGTGTCAGATCGCCGCGCAGCCAGCCGAATAACGATGTCCCGCCTCCTCTTGTGACAGACGGCACAGTGATCCAATGCTAGGAATCATTGTGCCGTGTGTCATAGGAGGCGGGATATCGTTACGTTGCACAGCGATCTGACAATTACGGCGATCTGACTTAAGCTTTTACTTAAAGCGGTGTTTAACCCAAAAACAAAAAATTGTTATAGTACAGCTTACCAATCCTTAGATGTGGTGGCTAAATTTGTTTTCTTTCTTTAGTTTTTTTCCCCCCTTTTTTCACCAAGTGATCCTGTTATTTTTACTTTCTTTCAAAGTGGTATTTAGATGGTTGAGACAAACTGTTTGACATTTACAATGGCTACCGTATATATAATGGGCACTGGCAGGCTATATACCAGTATAATGGACACTGGAAGGCTGTATATAATGGGCATTGGCAGGCTGTATATAATGGACACCGGCAGACTGTATATAATGGGCACTGGCAGGCTGTATATAATGGACACAGGCAGGCTGCATTTCATGGGCACTGGTAGAATGTATATTATGAGTCCTAACACAGGCTGCTCTATGCAAACAGTCATGTCATCATATTCTGTAATATCATCAGCCTGTATTAGGCCTCAAACTATACAAGTCTTTTTTTTATCCAGTTAGAAATCGATTCCCAATACTTCTACTGGTAATCCTGGACCAAAAGAGAAATGCAGGTCATACGAAGCTGGTTTCGAACTGAAGGTTGTGTCAAGAGCAGAAGAAAGCAATAACAGTATTGCAAGTAGGGAATTTTGTGTTGATGAAAAACAAGTGAGGGAGTGGTGGAAAATGAAAGCTGACTTGGAAAAGATTCTAAAGGCAAAAAAAGGTTGACGTGGTTTAACAACTTCATATGGGGCTCTAGAGACTGAATTGCATAAATGGGTTATGGAGTGTCGTCAAAATGTTTACTGCGTAACACACATGGGAATTCGCTTACATGCCTTTCAAATGGATAAAAATGACAAATTAAAAGCACCAGGCATTGAAAATTTTGTTGTGTCAGCAGGATGGTGTACCTGCTTCATAAATAGGTTTGCCCTATGTATGCGGCAAAGAACAAAGATTTCACAGAAGTTGCCAAAAGACCTTGATGAAAAAGTGATGTCATTCCATTCATTCTTCATAAAACAAAGAAGGAACCATAACTATGACCTGGGAGATATTGGCAATATGGATGAAACACCTATGACCTTTGATCTTCCAAGCAACAGAACCGTGGCAAGTTTGGGAGACAAAACTATTTTTCTCAGAACCACAGGAAATGAAAAAAAAAATTTCACAGTCGTTCTGTCATGTTTGCCAAATGGAACTAAGCTGCGGCCTGTCATTATTTTTAAAAGAAAAACCTTGCCTAAAAAGGTCAAATTCCCACCACGAATTACAGTAAGCGCACATATTAAAGGCTGGATGGATGAAGACGGATCAAAAAAATGGCTGGAAGAAATTTGGAATGGACGACCAGGAGCAGCCTTAAAGAAAAACCATCATTGCTAGTTTGGGATATGTTCAGAGCCCACACATCTGATGACATAAAAAATTGATGAAGTCTTCTCAAGTTACTTTGGCCGTTATTCCAGGTGGGCTTACATCTGTATTGCAGCCCCTATATGTGTGTTTAAATAAACCTTTCAAAGACCGTGTGCGAAAGATGTGGCATAAATGGATGTCATCTGGTCAATCCCGACTGACAAAAGGGCTTGATGAAGCCCGACATAGAATTGATAGCAAAGTGGGTTTGTGATGCATGGGAAGAGATTCCGGAGGACATGGTGCAACGTGCCTTCAAGAAATGTGGCATTAGTAATGCTATGGATGGCAGTGAAGATAGTGCTTTGTTTGAGAAAGACAGCAGTGATGGTGATGACTGCGAACTCAGTGATAATGACAATGTCTATGCTGATAAACTCACACAAGCTAATGCTGAAGCTCTGTTTGGACATACAGATGATAAGGAGGAATCCAGTTTTGAAGGATTTTAACTTTTGTGTTTTAGCTTGGTTCCGATTGAGCTAAGGTTTTTGTACTTTTAAAGTTATTGTTGATAACATATTGTTTTCATTGAACCTCTTTTCCACTTAAAGAGCAAGTTTACTGTTTTTCTTTGAAATAAATATTCAAAAACATTATTGGTATCTATTTTTATTTTTGAAATTTACCGGTAGCTACGTTTTTCCAGTTTTTTGGGAATTAGGTGCCTCGGCTTATATTCGGGTCAGACTATACTCGAGTATATACGGTACATCCTTATCTATGTTGATGACATTAAAACCTGTTTTGAACAAGAAGGGGATTATAATCAGATAATTCACAAGCTTAAAGATAAATTTGAAATCATAGAGCTTGGGAACATTAACTACTACCTGGGAATCCAAATAGAGAGAGATGAAGATTTCTGAAGTTATCTTCTCAACCAATCTCAGAAAATTTCAGAAATCTTGGAACAATTCCATATGCAAGATGCAAAGGAAGTGAAAACGCCTATAGAACCAGGCTATCAAACGTTGAACGGAAGCAGAGTACATTGCAGCAGCACACACGTTAAGAAGTGATATGGATTTGTCAACTTTTTGTGGACATTGGAATAGACATATCAAAACAAATTCCGATTTTTGAAGACAACCAAGGATGTATAAAGCTTACGCAATCAGAAAGGGTCAATCCTAGGACCATCAATGTCAAGTATCACCTATTGAGGGATATTTAAGAGCAAGGTCTTATTGAATTCAATACTAACCGTCAGAGGAGATGACTGGCGATGCACTCACCAAGCCTTTGTTGAAGGAACGTCATAGTTATATCCAGAAGAAACTAATTGTAATTTGACAAAGCACATGCTGTTGAGAAGGGGTGTTGGAAAGAACAACAGCATGGTTGCATATAAACTGACCATATACTATATGCATTATACCTATCTATGCAGCATGTGGCGCTTTAGTATTATAGTGTATAGGTCATGTATTTCTATGATATAATAGGATGTACAGTGGAGACGGAAAGCATTCAGACCCCCTAAATTTTTCACTCTTTGTTATATTGCAGCCATTTGCCAAAATCATTAAAGTTAATTTTTTTCCTCATTAATGTACACACAGCACCCCATATTGACAGAAAAACAGAATTGTTGACATTTGTGCAGATTTATTAGAAAAGAAAAACTGAAATATCACATGGTCCTAAGTATTCAGACCCTTCGGACCACAACGTAGTTAATAAAACTGTGTTGAATACTACACGATGGGGATACTCCTTTTTATTGCATGCCTCCACCCTAACGCATCCTGCTAGGCAGGTTAATTTGGTTGGCCGCAGGCTGGTTGGTAAGTTGAGCTTGGAAATTCTTTGGTTTTATTTTACATGCGTTTGCCCTTCCAGTGCTCCTTGCTATGAAGACCAGTTATAGGTGGGGGCAGTGACCTTTTTTTGTATTGTTGACATATTGGTCAGGCAATGCACTGACACCTTTGCTGCCATTGTGCAATGTGCTGGGTGATCAGTGTGCTCCTATGCCTTTAAGGAGGGTTGGGCTCCCTCCAGTCATCTGCCCTTCATCTATCCATTAGAATATATGTTCTTCCACTGTGGAAACTCTTCAAAGTTAGAGTTAGGGTCTGCAGGATACAGGGTGCCTTGCCGTGGCCTGCAGCTTATGCATGTATTTGCAAATGTGTGCAACTAAACCCCTGTTTTTAACGCATACTGTTAGGCAGGTTAATTTGGTTGGTCGTAGGCTGGTTGGTAAGTTGAGCTTGGAAATTCTTTGGTTTTATTTTAGATGCGTTTGCCCTTCCAGTGCTCCTTGCTGTGAAGACCAGTTATAGGTGGGGGCAGTGACCTTTTTTTTGTATTGTTGACATATTGGTCAGGCAACGCACTGACACCGTTGCTGCCATTGTGCATTGTGCAATGTCCGGCATCTTCCTCCGGCTCCGTCTTCTCTGCTTTGTCCTCCGATCCACCTCAATGGGAGTCTCCCGCTGTGTGACGCTTCTGTTTAGGTGACAGCTCTTATATAACGGAGGGCGGGCCACCCGGTGACTTTTCCCGTGTTGTCAGAGGGGGGCGGAGGAAGATGCCGGATGAGAAGACCGGAGGAAGAAGCGGAGGAAGATAAAGGAAGAAGCGGGGAAGAACAAGATGGAGGAGAAAGAAGAACACCGAAGGAAGACCAGAAGAAGATGGAAGAAGAAGCGGGGAAAGAAGAAGGCATTAATAAAGGAATTGTCAAAAACCGTCTATTGTCTTTTTTTAACATTTTTTACACTTTTTTTGTGAAATGGTAGGGGTACATTTGTACCCCATTACCAATTCACATGGGGGGACCAGGATCTGGGGGGGCCGGGGGGCTTCCAGATTCTGATAATCCCCCCGCCCGCAGACCCCCACAACCACCATGCAAGGGTTGTGGGGATGAGGCCCTTCTCCCCATCAACATGGGGACAAGGTGCTTTGGGGGGGCTACCAATGTTGAGGTTGAGGTTAGGCTCTGAAGAAAAAGGTGCTACCTTCAAAACGCGTCAGACAGCAGCGGTCTGCACGTCTTGTCCATAGGTCTGGAGACTGCCATTGGTGGATCTACCATCACTATTATCAGACCATTATGCGTGATTTTCATCTACCCTTGTGAGTAGTAACTTTTACGTTTTCTTGTTTAATAAACTATTTTAAAGATAATGCACAAGGCCGGTGCGCCCTCTCTTTTCTGTTTTTTGTACCAATGTTGAGGGCATGTGGCCTGGTACGGTTCAGGAGGGGGGGCACTCTCTCGCCCCCCCTCTTTTCCTGCGGCCTGCCAGGCTGTGTGCTCGGATAAGGGTCTGGCATTGATTTTTAGGGGGATCCCACAGCATTTTTTTTTAAATTTTGGCGCAGGGTTCCCCTTAAAATCCATACCAGACCTGAAGGGTCTGGTATGGATTATGAGGGGGACCCCCACGCCATTTTTAAAAAAATCTTGGCACAGAGTTCCCCTTAATATCCATACCAGACCTGAAGGGCCTGGTATGGAATTTGGGGGGACCCCCACACATTTTTTGTTCTTAATTTTGGTTCTAGGTTCCCCTGTGGGGGAATCCCATGCAGTTTTTATCAATGAACTTTTATGTGTATTGCCGGACCGACAATTCATTATGGCCACAAGTAATTTTAAATGACTTTTTTTCCTTTAGAAATGTCATTTTGCTGTCAGACTGTTCAAAACACGGGAAACATGCGCCACTTTACAGGCATACTATAGACACCCCCTAGGTACGAAATTTAAAGGAATATTACACTTTTATTGTTTCACTTTAAGCATTATTAAAATCACTGCTCCCGAAAAAAACCTTTTTTTTAAAATTAGTACTTTTGATTTCTCATGTTCGTGTCCCATAGACTTTAACGGTGTTCGCGTGTTTAAACAAATTGTTTGCCTGTTCGCATGTTCTGGTGCGAACCAAACGGGGGGGGGGGGGGGTGTTCGGCCCATCCCTAGTTACAGGATACATGCATCATGATGTGTAAAACCTCAGCTCTCAGCATGCTTGCATCTGCTCGCCTGACATGTTTCATCCAACCGGATTTCATCAGAGGCATGACAAATCTGTGTAATCTTGTGTAAAATATCTGGTGTTCCTGCCAGTGGTCAGTTCTCTAGCTGTGCTGGGAACTCCACCTGCTCTCCTCCAATGATCAGACTTGCAGACTTGCCCTGACACCCCCCCCCCCCCACACAGCCATTCACATAATAAGTTCAGTGTACTTCTGTTTCTCCTCCCCCAGCTCTTATGCAGCTGAGAACAGAGAGAATGTGATCACTTATAAAAAAAGGAAAAAAGGTATTTATATATTTTTTTTATATCTACTGTATACAGAAATGTGTTAAATTAAATGGGTTGTTTTACAAGGTGAGGGTTTACAATAATTTTAACTGTAAAATAGCTCATGGGCCAATGCACAGCGGATCAAGTAAAAAAGTCAGGATACTTTAACCGTATGCTTTTTTTTTGGTAAGTGAATCAAATAATTAAAGCAAGAGGGTCCACATGGCAGGCAGGCAAACAGCATCTAGCAAACTCCTAAAATATCACTAATCCTCACAATTTCTCTTAAAGTGGTTGTTAAGCCACTCTGACAAATTTATATCATCATCTGCTCTGTGTCCTAATGCTGTTTCCACCTGTATGTGTGGTTTAGAGAAAAATGCTGATTATACCTCATTTCAGAGCGCACATGACTGGCTGGCTCTCTCCCCGCCTGACAGCTGCAGTGGGCGGGGCCGAGATTCCCGCGCTGACGTCAGACGGGACGAGGAGTGGAGAGAAGGAGAGAGCCGGCCAGTCACGTAAGCGCCAATAGGTGCTTTGAAATGAGGTATAATCAGCATTTTTTTTTTTAAATCACACACACAGGGGGACACAGCATTAGGACACATTTAGCAAACTCCTAAAATAACACTAATCCTCACAACTTCTCTTAAAGTGGTTGTTAAGCCACTCTGACTAATTTATATCATCATCCGCTCTGTGTCCTAATGCTGTTTCCACCTGTATGTGTGGTTTAGAGAAAAATGCTGATTATACCTCATTTCAGAGCGCCGATCAGTGCTCACATGACTGGCTGGCTCTCTCCTCTCCCTGCCTGACAGCTGCAGTGGGGGGGGGCCGAGATTCCCGCGCTGACGTCAGGCGGGACGAGGAGTGGAGAGGAGGAGAGAGCCGGCCAGTCACGTGAGCGCCGATAGGCGCTCTGAAATGAGGTATAATCAGCATTTTTTTTTAGAAATCACACACACAGGGGGACACAGCATAAGGACACAAAGTGGATGGTATTAAAATGTAAATGTTTCAGCAGCAGGAGAGGCAGAGCCGGGCACTGTCACGAGCTGACAGGTAGGGAGGGGAGGGGGAAGCAGACAGGAAAGCTGTGGATGATGGAGGCACGTAAACTGACCACGGTGTCAGGGCTTAGCAGCTATAATGAACCGTGATCAGTTTACAGAGGGCAGGGTAGAAACTGTCAGGATCAGCCAGGTATTTCAGGTGTTACAGGTGGCCAAATTACACAGCACAAGCACTGTGCTGTATAACATGCTTTAAAGGGACAGGATCATTTTTTTTTTTAGGTTAACAAACACTTAAACTGAAGAATATCTGCTATGATTATATTTTGCTTTTATATAATGGGAAAAAGTTTCTGGAGTACTACATTAATTTATTATTTCTTTATCTATTATCCACTATCCCTACCATTAAGGTATTTAGTCAAGACTGGGCAGTCCTTATTTCCTTATCTTAGTGAGAACATGTCACCTTGGGCAGCTGACATCAGTTTAACAATGATAGTAAGGTTTTTTGCAAGATACTAAAATCCCTCTAAATAGTTTTTTCTGCTTTATCACAAACTGTACTGTTTCTTTGTTGATGTAGCAGCCTGATGTTTAGGCAGGGTTGCTAGTACATTTACCTGCCAGGTATATCTGCCTTGCCCAATTTATAGGAGATCAATTAATTTCACCCTAATTTTGGAATTGCTGCACTTCTTTCTTCTGTCACCAGATGGCCGGGTATCTGGTGGCATTAGATAAGACAAGGGCATTGCAAGGACTTGGCCTGCTGGGAGAACCTATTTATTTGGGTGAGGTCAGGTGATCGGGGGTTCTGTGCCACCTGGATGGCTGTCTGGGTGGACATGTTTTGTGCTGCCACAGGCTGCTAGGCTAGAGCCTGAGGCCTATCCCAGGGACATCTGGCTGCTAGGCTGTCTAAGGGCCTATCCGAAAGGAAGAGAGCAGCATAGGGTTGGGACTGCGGCTTGCAGTACAACCAGAAGTGACGGTTCTGCTGGCCGGAGAACCTGTCGTGGTCGGAGTTACCCTTAAAGAAGAAGGGAAACTGCTGGGAAATATTGTTCTACCCCACCTGAAACCACTTTGATGGACTCCAAGACATAGTTTTGTAGGCAGGGGGAGGATGTAGCTCCCTGATGTTTAGGCAGGGTTGCTAGTACCTTTACCTGCCAGGTATATTTGCCTTGGCCAAATGATAGGGGATCAATTGATTCCACCCTAATTCTGAAATAGCCGTACTTCTCTCTTTTGTCACAATATGGCTGGGTATCTGGTGGCATTAAATAAGAGAAGGGCATTGCAAGGACAGATTATGAATAGATGGGGTATCTCAGCCAATGGGCAGGGATCTTCTTGGGTCCCTTGTCCTGCTGGGAGAATCTATTAATTTGGGTGAGGTCAGGTGATCGGGGGTTCTGAGCCACCTGGACGGCTGTCTGGGTGGACATGTTTTGTGCTGCCCTGCACTGCTAGGCTAGAGTCTGAGGCCTATCCCGGGGATATCTGGCTGTTAGACTGTCTGAGAGCCTATCGAGAAGCAAGAGAGCAGTGTAGGATTGGGACTGCGGCTTACAGTACAACCAGAAGTGACGGTTCTGCCGGCCGGAGAACCTGTCGTTGTCAGGTCCCACACTTACCAGACAGGTGAGTCCGCTTGGGCAGAGGGTAGGCTCCCTTACGTATCCGATTCGGGGCCCCTGGTAGAGTAAACAGGAAGCCCACGAATGCGGAGTGGTATGAGGGCCTGATGTGGAGTCCTGGAGCAGGATGGTTTGGACTGGCAACTGGTAGAGCTTCAGGTAGGCTGGAACTGATGCTGAGCAGGAGTTAGACAGCGTGGTCACACACAGGCAGAGGTCGGCAGCAGGCTGGCAGCAACGGTACAAGAGGAGCAGGCAGTAACAAGGTCAAACAAGCCGGGGTCGGGTTCAGGCAGCAATCAAGGGAGGTCCAAAGGCAAGCCGGGTCACAACAGGTCAAACTTCGGGAACACAGGAACACAGAGAGGATCACAGGAACAAGACACAGAGCTGTTGATCAGGCAGCACCGAACAGGGGCAGAGGCAGGCCTAAATAGGCTGATTGGCGCCAAAACGCCGCGCACGTGCGTACGCCGATTCGCCAAAGCGCCGCGCGCCCCCGCACACGCCCGAGCGCGCCCCCGACGCCAGCGTGCACACCAACGCCACCGGGCACGCCCGCGGTAACGCCCATAGGCAAACATGCACTAGCGCGAACGCACTTCAGCGCGGACGCGCGCTAGCGCGAACGCGCGTACGCACATCCGCCCGGACGCCACCCCGCATGCCACGGCTGGTCAGACTGGGCACGCCAGCGCCCCCTGGGACACGCGCCCCAGCACGCACGGAGACACGAGCACCAACGCGCCCCGGCGCGCACCGGCGCCCAACCAGGTAACCTCTCTGACAGTCGTGGTCAGAGTTACCCTTAAAGAAGAAGGGAAAATACTGGGAAATATTGTTCTACCCCACCTGAAGCCACTTTGATGGACTGTGAAACGTCAAGGACATTTGGGGTGTTCAGCTAGTTAGGTGAAATGTGCTGTGGCAAAGGGGCAAGTTCTCACCTTACTTTTGAATGATGGACTGATCAATGTACCAGGACTGTTCTTATGCTGGTCACCAGGTGGCGTGAGCGCTGCCGACTTGAGTGAGCCTTTATGCATGCTATAAATAATTGATAAAATATGCTAAGGAAAGTCTGTAGACTTGTGGAAGGGGGTGGCATCTTCGGTCGAGGATGGGGCCCACTTTTATTTATATGCATGTAGTTTGGACATATCGTAGGGTGTATTTACACTGCTATGCTGTTCTCAGCTGAGGACAATTAATAACTTCTTAAAGTTCACTTATGTACATATTACACTGTATTATCATAGCAATAGGATGCATTTGCATTGCTTTTTATTTCTCTTTCAGGTGTTCCTGCACCATTGCATCTTCTTTGGACAAGGAGAGACAGTGACCAGACATGGATAATAATGCTAAAATATTCATACCCTTTATTACTGTATATATTAGATAGTTAGGATATAAGGCTAATGTTGATATGTCTCCCTTAACCAGTTGGGTGTTACACCACATGTTAAACTGTATATATAATGCCTGTTATTTATCTACCCTATGTGAACTACCATTCGCTCATGTATGTGTTACGCTTGTTTATTTCCTGTAATATGCTATGTGCATTACTTGTTGTTAATATTCCTTTCCTGTTTCCCCACCCATCCCAGTTTTTGACAGGACATTCACTCTCAGGCTTGAGAGCTCAAATTATTTTGCAAACTCCGAGACATAGTTTTGTAGGCAGGGGGAGGATGTAGCTCCCTGATCTTTAGGCAGGATTGCTAGTACATTTACATGCCAGGCATATTTGCCTTGGCCAATTGATAGGGGATCAATTGATTCCACCCTAATTCTGGAATAGCCGAACTTCTCTCTTTTGTCACAATATGGCTGGGTATCTGGTGGCATTAGATAAAAGAAGGGCATTGCAAGGACAGATTATGAATAGATGGGGTATCTCAGCCAATGGGCAGGGATCTTCTTGGGTCCCTTTGCCTGCTGTGAGAATCTATTTATTTGGGTGAGGTCAGGTAATCGGGGGTTCTGTGCCACCTGGACGTCTTTCTGGGTGGTCATGTTTTGTGCTGCCCTGGGCTGTTAGGCTAGAGCCTGAGGCCTATTCCGGGGATATCTGGCTGTTAGGCTGTCTGAGGGCCTAGCCAGAAGCAAGAGAGCAGCGTAGGATTGGGACTGCGACTTGCAGTACAGCCAGAAGTGACAGTTCTGCCGGCCGGAGAACCTGTCGTGGTCGGAGTTACCCTTAAAGAAGAAGGGAAAATACTGGGAAATATTGTTCTACCCCACCTGAAACCACTTTTATGGACTGTGAAACGTCAAGGACATTTGGGGTGTTTAGATATTTAGGTAGAATGAGCTGTGGCAAAGGGGCAAGTTCTCACCATACTTTTAAATGATGGACTCATCAATGTACCAGGACTGCTCTTATTCTGGTCACCAGGTGGCGTGAGCGGTGCCGACTTGAGTGAGCCTTTATGCATGTTATAAATAATTGATAAAATATGCTAAGGAAAGTCTGTAGACTTGTAAGAGGGGGTGGCATCTTCGGTCGAGGATGGGACCCACTTTCATTTATATGCATGTAGTTTGGACATATTGTAGAGTGTATTTACACTGCTATGCTGTTCTCAGCTGAGGACAATTAATAACTTCTTAAAGTTCACTTATGTACATATTACACTGTATTATCATAGCAATAGGATGCATTTGCATTGCTGTTTATTTCTCTTTCAGGTGTTCCTGCACCATTGCATCTTCTTTGGACAAGGAGAGACAGTGACCAGACATGGATAATAATGCTAAAATATTCATACCCTTTATTACTGTATATATTAGATAGTTAGGATATAAGGCTAATGCTGATATGTATCCCTTAACCAGTTGGATGTTACACCACACGTTAAACTGTATATATAATGCCATGTGCATTACTTGTTGTTAATATTCCTTTCCTGTTTCCCCACCCATCCCAGTTTTTGCCAGGACATTCGCTCTCAGGCTTGAGAGCTCAAATTATTTTGCAAATTCTGGGACACTTTGATGGACTCCGAGACATAGTTTTGCAGGCACGAGAAGGATGTAGCTCCCTGATGCTTAGGCAGGGTTGCTAGTACATTTACCTGCCAGGTATATTTGCCTTGGCCAATTGATAGGGGATCTATTGATTCCACCCTAATTCTGGAATAGCTGCACTTCTGTCTTTTGTCACAAGATGGCTGGGTATCTGGTGGCATTAGATAAGAGAAGGGCATTGCAAGGACAGATTTGGAATAGATGGAGTATCTCAGCCAATGGGAGAACCTATTTATTTGGGTGAGGTCAGGTGATCGGGGTTCTGTGCCACCTGGATGGCTGTCTGGGTGGACGTGTGTGGTAAAGCCCCGGGCTGCAAGGCCAGAGCCTGAGGCCTATCCCGGGGACATCTGGCTGCTAGGCTGTCTGAGGGCCTATCGAGAAGCAAGAGAGCAGCGTAGGGTTGGGACTGCGGCTTGCAGTCCAACAAGAAGTGACGGTTCTCCCAGTTTGGACAGGGAGACCTGGGAAGAGTGCTTTGAGGATACTTCCAAGTTGATAATTTCCTCCAGGGATAAGTTGCTGCAAACAAAGTTCCTGCACAGAATTTATTACATGCCTCAAAGATTGCATAGGATATAACCACAGCATTCACAGAATTGTCCACTGTGTCAATCCCCTGATAGCACATATATTCACATGTTCTGGACTTGCCCCAATTGGTGCATTACTGGACAGCAATTGTGGAGTGCGTTAATATCCGCTTACAGTTGTCAATTCCGATGTTGGCTGAACTGGCCTTATTAGGCATTCAGGATGATGATCAGAGACCTTGGTACACCAAGTTATTGGTCTCTTTAGCGTCAGCTCCTGTGATCTGTTGTTTGCTGTGGCTTGTACTTTTTGGACTATTACCTCCTTTTTTTAATTAAGGCATTTGATTTTGAGTGCGGTTGTTCAGAATCTTCCCTTCATCCAATTACCTATGCTTAGCCAGCACCTGCTGTTCCTACACTGAGGAGAGCTACATTTTCAGACACCCTTCCTACAGCGGCATCTCTCTTCCCCATTGGTCTCTTTCCTGTTGTTCTATGCTAAAAAGGAGATATTGGTTAAATGGGTCTCTTCCTCTCCCCCCTCGATAGAGTCCTGGGAATCATCCATAAATGGTGTGTTACCTATGTATAAGCTAACATACACTAATTGAGGGTGTCCTTAGAAATAAGACTGAATCTGGCAACCATGGACTGAACAAACTCTATTCTTATAATGGGTTGTAGTTAGTCTTTGTCTCTCCTGGTCTAGTATGGTATGATATGATGGAAGTAGGCCTCCCCCCCTCCCCCCCTTCCCTATGCCCTGGAGAAACGTAGACACCTTACATTATGAGCCATAGTTTTCAGCCACATAATTATGCACCTGTAATATGAGTATGCTTTTTACTCTTTGCCATTGATGTGTGAATATTTATTGATGATTTCGCCATGTGTAATGTGCAATACCATGTTTTCTCAATAAAGACCAGCCTTGTTTGTAAAAAAAAAAAAAAGAAGTGACGGTTCTGCCGGCCAGAGAACCTGTCAGGGTCGAAGGTAGAGGGAAAGCTGTCACCACTAAGGGACCATTCACCAGAGCAGTATTCTCACCAACTGGGGATGGTGAAGAACTGGGAAACTTCAGCAGGTGTCAAGCCAGGGACCCAGCCAGCGGAGGTGATGCTTGCAGAGCAGCCTTGTGTGTCAAGCTAGGGACCGAGCAGGCCAGTGGGGTGACTCTTGAGAAGTATCTTGGATGCCAAGCTAGGGACCCAGCAGGGATGCGGGGGTGACGCTTGAGGAAGATACTGAGAGAGAAGGTTGGAAGAGCTCACGAGATCCAGTGGCAGTGGATCAGCAGGTCTAGTGAGAGAGACGGGGAGCTCAGTTGTATGAAGATCTACAATAGGAGATAGTAGAGGAAGTAAAAGAGTTCATTGTAACCCTTGTTAGAAACTGTTCAAGATTGTTGCCATAGAAGACAGTGTGTCTACACATGCAGATGTGGTGTCCGGCTGGGTGCCTTTCCCCGCATGGCTGTCTGCCTATAGAAGTCTCAGAGTCTGCCAATTAACATTGCAACTACTAAAGGGTGGACTGGCCCTAAATCCTCTTCTCCCACAGTTCTGTTTAAGAAACAATAAATCTCTTTGCATTCAAGAAGTGTCTGGAGCCCATGAATCTACCTTGCATCACACCCACCATACCTTGTAACCCATTCTACATAGAAGGATGTCAGCTGTCCCTAACTCTGGAGGTTCAGTTTAGACCAAAGGAGACCCAGGACTTGGCTACATAAGGAATGTTTAAATCTCACAATATGTCCTATAAATGCATTGCTACAGTAGATGGCATGGTTGTGCACACTGGTTACTAAGGCTAAATCTCCAGAGGGGATGGATGCAGAGGATATAGATCACTGCACTCTGTCAGACCTGATGTGTGGAGGGCACCACATTGCAGCAGTCCATGGAGACTTAGTTTTAGAAACAAGCTGAGCTGTTCTAAGGAAAGTAAAAAGAGGTAAGAAAATGTGGTCATAGATTTGTATGCAGCTTTTCAACAATGTGAACAAAAGTAGGAACATATGTATGGTTTATTTTTAGCAAGTACATATTTCCATTCATAATTGAAAAGTGTGTTATGTATTAAAGCAATTGTAAAGGCTGATTATTTTTAAATTAAAATAATAAACATGTTATGCATACCTTACAAGGGTATTGCACAGAGCAAACTTCTGGGGTCCCCCTCTGGAGCTCCTCCTCTTCTTATATCCATCTATGGTTCTTATGTATTGTGACGGGAGTCACTCTGGGTGGGTGTCTTGTGGAACCCAGCTTACTTTGGAGAGCTCTGGAATCTCCTTGTCCAGCTCTCCTGGCCCCTCTTATGTGTAAATTACCCTGTGTCTGTACTAATTAGACTCACTGTACAGCCACACTGGAATGTTGTGTGTATATATATATATATATATATATATATATATATATATATAGTACATTGTCTCATACTATGGTGTGCTCTGTGTTGGGTCGTTTGGGGTGTGGCTGTATTCCATTGTTCTATTGTGTCTGTCTGCCTTGGGTATTATGGGGTGTGTATGTAGATTAGCTGTGAGAGGGGAGGGTGGTGAATTCCTCTAACAGCTCTCCCTGCTGATTGGACAGTCTACCCTGCCCTGAATGCAAGGGGGGGGAGGGGGTTGTCCCGAGTGTTACCTCTGTGTACCTGTGTTTCAATAAACAGTTAATGGTCAGCAACCAAAATGAGTATTGTCTAATTATTGGTTGTCAATGGTTTGGAATATCTGATATCTATATTCAGACTGTATATGACGAAAGCACTCAAGCGGAGTGTGGGATGCTTCGTTACATTGGTGGCAAGCAGTGGGACACTTCCTGCAGTCTGGGACATCCAAACCTACACACCTGGAACCAAGATCAGGATAGCAGACTTTGGTCACCCCAACTGAGATATGGATCTGGCATCAGAGTTTCCGGGGCTGCTGCGGATCGTCCTTTCAGCATACTCCAGGACTGTGTCTGTGGATGAATACCTGGAACTCAGGCAGCAGATTCGGGTAGGACTGGAGCCCTCCAGGTCACTGGTATGCAACAGGGCAAGTGCTTTTCCAACCCCAGAGCAACGAGCCAGTGACCACCGGGAGTTACGGAAGCCATTCCTGGGAGAGCGGCCCCAGGACCAATGGGTGTTGGACAGGCTGGTCCAGCAGGAGATACAGCTGGACAATCGATCTGGGGCTCTGCAATGGCATGCAAAGCAAGGATATTTAGGGGAGACAACAGTATGCTCTCTGGAGGGATATGACTTTGGTGGCCCTGGATTGCTGTGGGAGAGCCTTAGAGATGGTTTTGTGTTTAGCGATGAAGGAGAACCTACCCTTGGGAACCTGCGAGATTATAAAGAGGCTATGCTAGGTCTTGCAGGGGTCTCAGAGCTTAAATTGGACCTGGAATATTTGCTAAGGATGGAACAGCATCTGGAAAGGGCATACAGGAAACTGCTGGAAACACGTTTAGCAGCATGTCTGAGAATCAGCAGTGTAAACTCCGGAGATTGCCATCCCCAAAGCTGAAGTGCTGACAACAGGGCAGAGCTCTGCTAACCTCTGCCCAGCACTGATAACATCTTCTGGGTTCTACGGACAGGAAATGGTGAACCTCTATCTCCAGACACCAGTACCAGAGACTGGGGATTTAATAGACTTCTCTGCTGAGGAAGGACAACCTGGTGAGCCTCCAGCAGAAGAGCTGGCATCAGGGCCAAACATCACTGAGCTCTGCCTAGCACCATCAGCAGCATCTGTGGAGTTACCAGAAACTTCTTCAGCTGAAGCACTGACAACTGGACAGAGGGTCCAAGACCTCTGCCCTACACTTGTGGCAGTTCCAGAGGCCCAGAGTGAGAAGGTGGTGGTCTTTCCTCCCCAGCAAAGGTCTATGCACCTGGGAGACAGTACCAGAGACATGTCATTCCAGCAGCCAGATGAGGGTAAGGGAGGTGAAGCAGCCGGCTTCCCTTCCCAGCAGCAGATGGCACCCCAGAATGATGCCAGCAACCCAGCAGAGGGCCTGGCAACAGGGCCGAGTGCTGCTGGCCTCCGCCCTCAACTAACAAAAGATGTGGTCTCCATCTGTATACCCTAGGGATTCTGGGCAGTCGGCCCAGATCCCTAACAGCATGATGTAGTGAGCCCAGTTACCCTGTCTTTTCTTCAGTGGCTGAAAGGACTCCAGGGAGAAGGGCCAGTCCACGCTTCTCCCTAGCGGTGGGTATGTTCTCTGAGAGAGGCAGAGATTGGCTGGGTGAGTAATTCTATGTTTGGGACAATTTATTTGGGGTACTGTGTGGATACTGCCATTGGGGGGACTGGAACTACTGACTAACTTCGAAGTCAACCCGTCTGGGGTCTCCTCCTGTGTTAGTCCCCTGCCGAAAGGGGAGATGTGTGACGGGAGTCACTTTGTGGTGATGGTGGCTTTTGGAACCCAGCTTACCTTGGAGAGCTCTGGAATCTCCTTGTCCAGCCCTCCTAGCCCCTCCTATGAGTAAATCACCCTATGTCTATTAGGGGCACTGGGTGACTGAGAACCCCATTCTGATCTGTACTAATCGGACTCACTGTACAGCCACACTGGAATGTTGTGTATATATATATATAGATATAATTCTCCCTCTTTCTGTTATCTTAGTTACTATACTATTTGGCATTTATATTTCATTACAGACATATCTATATAGCATTTGCTCCTGATGAGTGGAAGTTATCCACCAAACGTGCATAGAGCTTTCCATTGTTATATTGTCACAGCTTCTATGTGTCTACTATGAGACTACCTTGCAGAATTTTGAATCAATTTTACAATATCATGTGTGCAATCAATCATGTCTATGTGCAAGTTTGGGTTATATTTAAAATAATTTTTAATATATACCATGTACTATGTAGAAACATGATATATATGAGTGTGTATGTATATATATATATATATATATATATATATATATATATATATATATATATATATATATATATATATATGTATTTATTTTATGGTATGTATTGTATATATGTATTTATTGTCCCACATGCATCCATGTGCACCATTAAATAATACATACTAATTTATTAATTTGGTTCTGGTGGTGTGCCTCATACAAAGTCCCAACATTCCCCCATTCCCCTTCCCCCCTCTCTCTTCATTATGATTCAGGGATGGAGACACACAAACTCTACAGCAGTCATTATCACATATAAAATCCCAACATTTTTATTTAATAAAAACCTCCTCTTCTTAGAGTGCACCAAAAGCCTGTGTGCAGTTGGGCTGCATGTGTCCATAGACACACACAGCATGCCCTGGCCCCGCCCCTGCTGCCTTCTTACAGGATTTGATTGACAGCAGCAGGAGCCAATGGCTCCCACTGTTGACTTTGTGTCCTTTAAATATAGAAAGCAAGAGCAGAGCTGCTTCAGATGGGCACAAAGGGAAAAAAGTCTTTACCAAGTAACTATAGACCTGTTAGTTTAACTTCTATAGTCGGGAAGATACTGGATAGTTTAATAAAAGACCACATAGAAGAGTTCTTGCTGGAAAAAAATATTTTAAGCAACAGACAGCATGGGTTCATGAAAGACAGAAGTTGTCAAACAAATCTGATTTCTTTTTATGAAGAGGTAAGTAAAACCTTGGACAGAGGGGTGGCTGTGGACGTGGATGTGGTATACTTGGATTTTGCAAAAGTGTTTGACACAGTTCCCCACACACGGCTAAAGTGTAAGGTAAAGTCTACAGGCTTGGAAATATCACTTTGTAAATGGATAGAAAACTGGCTAAAAGACAGAATTCAGAGTAGTGATTAATGATTCTTACTCTGAATGGTCTAAGGTTATCAGTAGTATACCCCAAGGTTCAGTGTTGGGACCCTTACTTTTTAACATCTTTATAAATGATATAGGGTCTGGAATTAAAAGTACCATTTCATTCTTTGCAGATGACACCAAACTATGCACAGTGGGCGGCACAGTGGTGTAGTGGTTAGCACTCTAACCTAGCAGTAAAAAGGGTCACTGGTTCGAATCCCAACCATGACACTACCTGCCTGGAGTTTGCATGTTCTCCCTGTGCCTGCGTGGGTTTCCTCCGGGTACTCCGGTTTCCTCCCACACTTCAAAGACATGCTGGTAGGTTAATTGGTTTCTGTCCAAAAATTGGCCCCAGTATATGAATGTGAGTTGGGGACCTTGGATTGTGGGCTCCCTGAGGGTAGGGACCGATGTGAGTGTGTGATGTATGTGTAGAGTGCTGTGTAAATTGACAAAGCTATATGGGTACCTTAAAAATAAAAAAAAATAATAATAGATGAGCATCTTAATGAGACACAATGTACAGGGATAGGGACAATTGTAGACACACACGCACTCACACTCACTCAGGTTGAACTGGATGGACTGGTGTCTTTATTCAACCTTACTAACTATGTAACTATGTAACTATATGCAGTGGAATACCATCCTTTCAGGATGTCTCCAATTTACAGTCTAATTGGGCGACTATGTGGCAGATGAGGTTAAATGTTGATTAATGTAAAGTTATGCACTTGGGGGCTAAGAATATGCATGCATCATACATACTAGGGGAGTACAACTGGGGGAATCTGTAGTGGAGAAGGATCTGGGAGTTTTGGTAGATCATAAGCTCAATAATAACATGCAATGCCAAGCTGCTCAATAATAACATGCAATGGCAAGCTGCAGTTTCCAAAGCGAGCAAAGTCCTTTCTTGTATAAAGAGAGGTATGGACTGCAGAGAGAGAGGCATCATTTTGCCCCTGTACAAATCATTAGTAAGACCTTATCTGGAATATACAGTCCAGTTTTGGGCACCAGTTCTCAAAAAGGATATCGGAGAACTGGAGAAAGTGCAGAGAAGGGCAAACAAAATGATAAGAGGGACAACACAGAGGACAAGGGGGCACTCTTTACGCCTAGAGGAAAAGAGATTTCATCCCCAAATACGGAAAGGTTACTTCACAGTAAGAGCTGTGAAAATGTGGAATAGACTCCCTCCAGAGGTGGTTCTGGCCTGCTCAGTATATTGCGTTAAGAAAGGCCTGGATTCTTTTCTAAATGCATACAATATAACTGGGTACTAACATTTATAGGTAAAGTTGATCCAGGGAAAATCCGATTGCCTCTTGGGGGTCAGGAAGGAATTTTTACCCCTGCTGTAGCAAATTGGATCATGCTTTGCTGGGGTTTTTCGCCTTCCTCTGGATCAACTGTGGGTATAGGATTGGGTATATGGGATTGTTTGATATTATTTTTTATTTATTTATTTATTTTTATGGTTGAACTAGATGGACTTGTGTCTTTTTTCAACCTGACTAACTATGTAACTATGTAGCCTAACTCATAGACATGCATTGTGGAAAAGATCAGCAAAGCATAATTTTTGTGTTGCACTACAAAGTAGGAAATAGAGCCATCATGTGTCATGAGCAAATATGGCTTCCTTCACGTACTGTACATTTGTAATTACAAGTTATAAATGGAACACATTTTTTGCAAATAGTCCCTATATACTGTAGTTTACAATGTTATTATTACTTATTTCAAGTTGATAGCTTTAATGCTTATATTTACAACATTTGCTTAATATTTCTTTTTATTGCAGTTGAGCCTTAAGCAAAGGATTGCCCTCTGCATTGATATGTGAAATCCACTCTCTGGAGAATCTTCTTTGTGTATGAAGCAGTCATCATTCTTATGTCCTTTATTAGTGTCCTGTTAATAATTAGTTTGTTTTAGATGTTTCAGAGCACCTGTTGTTATTCTCTTCTTTTAATAGATGAGCCAATCTAGAAGTCACACAAGATATGATTAGAGCATTTGGTGAAAACCGAATAAAATCAATAAGAACGGTGTTACAAAGCAAGAACACACGACTGCCCTATGTGTTCATTGATTGCTTTCTGCCTCGTCTCCATGAATTAAAGGGAATAATTTGCAGTATGAATCAGTGACCTCTGGGGGTTGTGCAATAAAAGATTTTTAGATTTTGCTTCTAGTCACAGTCACACCAGGGACTTTCCATCAAGAAGATTTGTGAAACGGTATTTCTACATGACAAATCATGGAAGTGATAATAGTTATGTGGTATAGTGGGGAGAAAATTTTTTAGAATCTTGAAAGAGGCATGATGGGTTGTAAGATGGCGGCTGGCTGTCTACAATTTCAAAGGATAAGAACCCTGCAAGATCTCAGTTCTGCGTAGCTCTTAACTGTATCACATATTAATAAACCACGCACTTTCTATTACCACAAAAACAAAACCATATGAAAACTTGTAAAAATGTTATATATATAAAAAAAAAAGGTGGGACTAACGTGACACACCGCTTCCGTCATACTGTAATGCAGGTGGAACGCAGACCGGCGTTCCTGGGTTTGTTTGAATGCTGTGAGTACATCTAAACATTGTAAGTGTAATTGAATTTACTGCACTATGAGAAGCTTTTCTTCTATCCCCCCCGGAATACGGCTCTGCTCAAGAGTTTTCAAAGGCATAGAAGCTCTGCTATTGATGGCGTATCCAGGCATGCCAAATGCAAGCGGATCGACAGTTATTATATTTGACTACTTGTAATGGGGGTCAAGTAGATCTGGTGAGTGAGTTGTGTGCTTGTATAATGGTGAAGAGGACACACCGAAGGCCCGGCTGGTGTGGACATTATGTTTGGTGTTGGTTGACACAAATCTATTTATTTGAAAGGAACACTGTGAATTTTCATCACTTCTTCACTGGATTTTCTTAATTTTATATCATTTTATTTTACATTTTTCTATAAGATTTTTGCAAGTTTTCATACAGTTTTGTTTTGGTGACAATAGTGACAGCGCGGTTTATTAATATGTAATATAACATTTTGATGTATAATATTTGGGATTATGAAAGCAGTACATAAGATGCTTGCTTTGCTCCTATAAATTAAAGTGATATTTTTTTTTAAGTAGCAAACATGTCATACTTACCTGCTCCATCCAATGGTTTTGCTCAGAACAGCCCCAATCCTCTTCTTCTCGGGTCCCCTGCCAGCGCTCTAGGCTCCTCCCTCCTGCCTAGTGTCCCCGTAGCAAACAGATTGCTAAAGGGACACCCAAGCAGGCTCACTTTCGAGCCGCTGCTCCATGTGTCCATTCACACACGGAGTGTGGGTCGGCCCCCCAGCTCTCTCCTCATTGGGCTGTGATTGACAGTAGCGGGAGTCAATGGCTCTCATTGCTGTCTCAGCCAATGAATAGGGAGGGACCCAAGAGAGCCGAGGCTCTCCTGCACATCGCTGGATTGAGATGGGGCTCAGGTAAGTTTTAAATCTTGCATCCGTCCTTGCCTTCTTTTACATGTTGGAAACTCCAAAAGAAAGCTCCTCTTACATGTCCTATTGCATTATCAATAATATTACATAGTTAAAAAAATTAATCAGTGATGGTGGGAACCCTTTATAATGGATGTAGTTTTTGTGCAGTTCCAGGAATTCGAGCACGGAAATCCCGCCAAGAGAGTCCTTGAGAAAAAACATGTAAGAAATTGTCTAATGGTTTTTATGTTTGTATTCCAACATCTACCAATAACAGAAATCTCATCAAGAACCGACTCTTTAATTCTAGAACTAAAACACACATACATATTTATATACAATGGCAAGAAGAAGTATGCAAACCCCTTAACTGGTTTTCTGCAGTAATTTGCTATAAAATGTGATTTGATCCTCATCTAAGTCACAACAATAGACAAACACAATTTACTTAAACTGATAGAATACAAACAATTCAAATGTTTTGTGTCTTTATTGAACACACCTATTAAACATTCTCAGTGCTTCAGTAAGTAATAGGTGAACCCATAGGCCCCTTTCACACGAGGCGGACTCCGTTTCGGAGCCTGCCTCGGTCCGCCGGCTCAGCGGGAGATCAGTCCGTTGATCTCCGCTGAGCCGGTGGATGACAGGTCCCTCTCTGCTCACTGAGCGGGGAGGGGCTTGTGAGGCGCCGCTGTCGCCTATGGAGGGATCGGATGAAAACGGACAGCATGTCCGTTTTCATCAGATCTCACCCGATCCGATCCGCCAGCGACGGACCTGGACGTAGAGCTATCCGTCTGCTTTTAGTGGATCGGACGGGGTCGAATGTCAGCGGACATGTCTCCGCTGACATCCAACCCTCCATAGGCTAACATGAAGCGCCCGTTCAGGTCCGCCGTCAAAACTGACAGGCGGACCTGAATGGTCCGATCGTGTGAAAGGGGCCTTAGACTGAATACTTCAACAAAAGCTAATTGGAGTCAATAGTTTTCACCTCTGGAGGCCAATTAATGAAATGAGTTTGGAGGTGTGGATTAGTGCTATTTTGATTGATATAAGGCACTCAAACATTTGCGATTGCTGTTCATAAAATGCATCTGATGTGACCAATGCATCACAAAAAGGAGCTCTCTGAAGACATATAATCAAAAGTAGTTGATCTGCATAAGGCTGGAAAGGGATACAAAGCAATCTCAAAGTGTGTAGCTATCTATCAGTCGACAGTTAGATAAATTGTCTATAAATGGTGGCAGTTTAGTGCTGTGGCTACATTTTCTAGAACTGGGTGCCCAGGCAGGATAACTCCCAAGGCACAATGCAGAATACTCAGTGGGGGAAAGAACCCATGTGTAACAGCTAAAGGCTTGAAGACATTACTGAAAGTGGCAAACATCCCTGCTCATGAGTCTACCATAAATACAATTTTAACCACTTGCCTACCAGGCACGAACACCCCCTTCCTGCACAAGCCCTTTTTCAGCTTTCAGTGCTGTTGCATTTTAAATGACAATTGCGTGGTCATGCAACGCTGTACCCAAATAAAATTTTTATCATTTTTTCCCCATAAATAGAGCTTTCTTTTGGTGGTATTTGATCACCTCTGCGGTTTTTACTTCTTGCACTATAAACAAAAGAATAGTGACAAGTTTGAAAAAAACACAATATTTTTCCTTTTTGCTATAATAAATATTAAATTTTTTTTTTTAAACTAACTTTTTCCTCAGTTTAGGCTGATACGTATTCTTCTACATATTTTTGGTAAAAAAAAATCGCAACAAGCATTTATTGATCGGTTTGCGCAAAAGTTATAGCGTCTACAAAATAGGGGATAGATTTATAGCATTTTTATTATTTTTTTTTTACTAGTAATGGCGGCGATTTGCGATTTTTATCATGACTGCGATATTGTGGCGGACATATCGGACACTCTTGACACATTTTTGGGACCATTCACATTTATACAGCGATCCGTGCTATGAAAAAGCATTGATTACTGTGTAAATGTGACTGGAAGGAACGGGGTTAACACTAGGGGGTGATCGAGGGGTTATATGTGTTTCCTGGGAGTGATTGTAACTGTGGGGGTGAGGGAACTCACAAGGGGAGGAGGCCGATCGGTGTCCCTATGTACAAGGGACACACCATCGGTCTCCTCTCCTCTGACAGGATGTGGATCTGTGTGTTTGCACACACAGATCCACGGTTCTGCTCAGTTACTGGGCAATTATGGGTGCCCCGCGGACATCGCGGCCGCTGGGTACGCGCATCGGGTCCCCAGCAATGCAGCGGGTGCACACCCCCTAGTGGCCTGAGAAGGAAATCACGTCATATGACGGCGGCCCAGAACAAGAGCTGCTTCGTCCCGCCGTCATATGACAGTGGGCGGGCGGGAAGTGGTTAAACAGATAGGGTGTCCATGGCAGAGCATCACTGAGAAAGCCACTGCTCTCCAAAATAAAAAAACATTGCTACTCACCTGAAGTTTGCCAAAGGACTACTTGAGAATTAAAAGTCCCCCCACTCAATGTTAGTGGTAAAATAGGGGCGGGGGCCGGAGACCCAGATCCACTGTCTGGCTTCGAACTTCGTGATCCAGTCCTCCTGGTGTTTGAGAGGTAAGATAATTTAACTTATTCTTAATACTCTCTAAGAGTCTTTTCTTCTCTTTCTGTTTGATTAATGTGTTCTAATTGCCGACACTGGTATTGATTGTATAATATCTTAATAATCCAGTGTGTGAAGACAGAGACACTTGGGAGCGTTGTCTAAGGTAAAAAATAGCGTTACCCGCTGTCCAGGACAGATAAAAAAAAGATTTGAGGTATACCGAACGTCAGAGGGTGAATGCCTGACGTCATCGTCGGAGGTGGATTGCCCGACGATGTAAGCGCTTAAGTGATCTAGAAAGATCACAAGACTAACTTTCTTCTGTGTGTTTAGTTTCTCCTTTCTCATGGTTACCCTTTCTGTTGATGCTTTAACCTTATTGAAAAGAAAAAACAAAAAAACAACAGTACTGCAGAGACAAGTTAATTCTTTTTTTTGATTCTCCCTATATAGTGTGGGGAGTGATGATATTTTTACACTTCTTGTATTTCTATTGTTACCGTGGGCTGAGGGTCACTATACCAGTGTTTTATAGGTAAATGAGAGACCCGTCTGGCGCTGACAATGGGGAATAGTCTCTGTAAAAGAATGTTCTGTGCCTGCTTATGAGGCTGCTGTGTTCCTAATGTGCCAAGTGGGAGACTGGAACTCCTTTTTAGGGACACAGGGCTTTATAGGGAAGTTTGGATTCAATAGTAAACTAACTGTAAAAGTGTCAGGATTTCATGGATAAATTTAAATTGTTAGGACCCAAAGATCAAAAAGGTATGAGTTGATAATAGGAGTTTAAATAACCAGCAAAAATCTTTCTTCACATCTCATGTTCTGTGTGTCTGTAAAATTTGTGTTGTAGCCTGTTTGTCTATCAGTGACAGATTGGGAGCTGGCAGAGAAGCAGGAAACTTTGCAAAAGCTTAAAGAGATACTTGGTTTAATTGTCTTATGGCTTTGCTCTGTAAGGCAGCCAACACCTTGCTAGCCAATGTATTAAGCAGATAAATACGGTATGTAAAAGACCAGGTGACATTGCACTATATGGCCCATGGGGATTGGACCGGAGCCGGCGTCTTGGATTACTGCACTGTCTCAGGTACCACTGGACAACATTGTCTGGGAGACTGTGCTACATCTGGGCCGTCTGCTTGGGGACAACCCTCAGTCGGACTCATAGGAACCAAACAGTTGGAGCTGCAACTTCAGGTAAAGGTAATCCAATAGCCCTATCACTGATGGGTCTAGCAAAAGAGAATTAGACCAGACGCAAGTGTGATCTAAATGTTTAACAAATATTTGAGAAGCAGAAAAAAATAGCTAAGTATGGCTGAGTAAAAAAAATAAATAAATAAGTGCGAGAAATCATCACAGGGAGATTAAAGCCTTCAGTTTTTCTCCCCCTCCCCTCGTGTGAATCTCCTGTATTACAGGAGGGAATGAATTGCTCCTCTGTTTCAAATTCCTGTGTGAGAGATTGTGTCTGTAAAAAAAGTTAACTCTTGACCAGCTATGACAATACAGAAGGATTATATTGTAAATATTAAAACTGAGCATAAAAAAAAAAAAAAAAAAAAGAAAAAGAGGAAAGGTACACTGATAACACCAGGGTGCTTTATTATTTTAGCATGCCATGGTGTTAAAGGAAGCACGTGGCAGAAATTGTTGATGGTTTTGAGGAGGTAGATGGGAGACATGAAGGTGGATTACATTGTGGAGTGAACAGAATGTTGTGGAGTTGTCAAGTGGTTTGATGAATGTGAGAAAAGGAAATGCTGAGAATGTTTTGATTACTTTAAATATGTCCAATCCAGAGACAGTATGTGGCTGAGTGCTAATTTTACTGCCATAAGGAAATAAGGATTTGAATGGGCTTTGCTAAGAGAAGCGTGCAGTAGTTTTGAAGTCCAGAGAGAGGAGAGAAGGGAATATACAGACTTGATGCTTTTTCTCAGAAACAAGAAAATGCAGATTGCCTGACAGACATAGCATAAGAGAGAGGGAGATGATAATGGATGACTAGTAGGGCAGCATTAACCCTTTGAGCACACAAAGGTTAATTTTTGCATCTGTGAAAATATTAGGATTTTCGGTGGGAAAGAAAGTCCGAATAATAATCTTAAAGTAAATATTTCTTGGATATGTTACTTTTAGAACTCACAGATTTTCAACTGTAAAGTGTTAAAGCTGAGTTCCACACAAAAATGGAACGTCCGCTTTTCGGAACCCTCCCCCCCTCCGGTGTCACATTTGGCATCTAAGACAGGTATTTGCACCCACTTCCGGCATAGACTCCCATGGGAGTCTACGCCTCTTCCCGTCCCCACCACGCTGTCTCCTGGGAACACACAGCTCCCAGGAGAGAGCGGGGACCACTTGGGACGCGCAGCGCGACTCGCGCATGCGCAGTAGGGAACCGGGAAGTGAAGCCGCAACGCTTCACTTCCAGATTCCCTCACCTAGGATGGCGGCGGCAGCTGCCGAGAACCGAGCGGGTTCTCGGCGTCGCCTGCCGACATCGCTGGACCCTGGGACAGGTAAGTGGCCATGTACTAAAAGTCAGCAGCTGCAGTATTTGTAGCTGCTGGCTTTTAATATTTTTTTTTTTGGCGGTGTGGGTGGACCCCCACTTTAATGATGCAATGCTGTTTATATTCGGGTACATTTATAAAGTTAAAAGGCTAAGTTCTGAATCAGAATATGTGTTTGGGTTAAATAAAAAAAAATGTTTTGGGACCCTTTGGATTTCACTTGGGACCAGAGAATAAGGGGAACAATACAAAAGGGGATTCATGTTGTATTTAATTCTGCTAAAATATCGGGGTCTGAGAAAAATATTTTTTTATATATTGAATATATATGTCAAATAATGTAAATGTCGCTAGGAAACATTTTATGTCTGCATACTTGGTGGACTTATGGACTTATATTGAATAAATGAAAGAATATTGTTTTTAACAACTCCAAAGTAAGGAAGGCTTTCTTTGGTAGTTTGATCTGTGATCCTGCGCTCATTCATGTTAGATAAAGAGTATCTATTTTCCCCAGCCCCAATTCAAGTGCAGATATGACACCCCCCCCCCCCTCCTTCTACACAACTGAAGAATGAGGCGAGTTCCTTTTTATGGGGTGGGTGTCTAGTGGTTGCATTAATGGGTACAAAATTGAACCTTTAGAGGTATTTTAGAGTTGAGAACATTAAATTGAGGTATGAAATAATGTAGACTACACAGTCCTTAGAGACAAAGAAACAATATTGCAAAACAAAAGGTTGCACAAGTATAAAAAACATTTACATGTCACCTGATTGAAAACCGGTATTGCCAAAATCCTTATTTAGGTATGCAGCAGTATTGACACATGAAGTAACACATGTGTCAAACAGGGGGGTGACTGAGATGTTTAATAAGGTATTTACAGCCTTTGGCTTCACTAACTACTAAAAAAACGTTTTCCTCTCAATGGATTATATGTGCAAGATGCAATGCTTAGGGAGGCATAAGACCACGGAAAGGGAAGTTCCCCACACCGCAATATCCATTCCAACACATTTGCATGGATTTTATTGAATTGGACAAATGTGAAAGGAAGAAACATTGTTTGCTAATCATAGACACCTTGACCAAATGGGTGGAGAATTCCTGACAGGAAGTGCAGATGCACAGACAGTGATAATGGACCCCATTTTGTAAATAAAAGGGAATACAACATTTGACAGAAGTGATGGAAATTCAAGTGAAATACCATTGTGCCTATCATTCCCAATCAGCTGGATTGGTGGAAAGACATAATGGCATTCTAAAAAGCAAACTGAGGAAAGCTATGGAAGAAACAGGTAAAAATTGGATGTACTGCCTACTAGTAGCTGTGACCAATATGCATATCACACCCACAAAAGAAGGTTTAAGCCCATTTGAGATGATACATGGAAGGCCATATAAGATACCCTTACAACCAAATGAAACACCTACTGAGAAGTCTGAGCACACACTAGCAGAATACATGTCTAGGCTGTTAAGACAAAGACGTACTAATGATTTATGTTCTGCTTCCTGATGACGCATATAGTGATGCGAAACGCGTAGAGGCTGCTGGGAGTTTTTGTACCCACGTGACCGGGAACGATCGTGGTTGGTGAGGATGCGTACGGGTACGAGGGGAGGAACGCAAGCAGTACACGGAGGTCGCACAGCACACATTAGGTGAACTGGGCTGCAGCTCTTACCCATCCCTAACTGCTGGAAAAGCTCTGTGCCGGCTCGAGGGCACATACAAATGTGAGTGTACAGTCTGTATTTGTTTTACACAATAAAAAGTTTTAAACGTTATTGTGCGATGATCGTTTTCATCCATATTTTATATGAGGAACACTAAGGTCCAATTATAACCATTGAAGAAGTTCCCTTTGAGTGGAGTGGTTATCCCTATGAATGAACCAAAGGTGCAATTTTAAAGAAATATTTGGTGAGTGGCCAAGCTCACAGGTGGTGGTGGAGCACTAAGTCACTTTATACTGAACTAACACAAGAGCACGCCAATCACGGCAATTGACAGAAGATTTGCAAGCATATACTTGGGGACTCTGTCACATATGTGATATATGTCATTGTTTTTTATATAGTTTGTTATAGGTTATTGGTCTAATGTGATGATCTTATATAGGTGTAGGTTGTATATAAAATAAGTTTACACTTTATAGATAGGGTACACGAATATTTAGATGGGAGCAGCGCATCCACACACACGGCACAATTCAATATACGTCTCTGTGTTACACCACTGTAAGACCACATTCAAAACCAAAACAAATGATGAAATTATTGCAAACCAGGGGCGGACTGATAACTCATGGGGCCCCCGGGCAATAGGAGATTATGGGGCCCCAGGCAATCAGAGATTATGGGGCCACACAGTATACACACACACAGTATACAATCACACAGTATACACATACATGTACACACAGTATACACAGACAGATGTAAAAAAAACACAGATTTATACATACTGTCCCTGGTTTTACTGAGGCTGGAAACCCTGATGGGGCCCCCTAGTGGCCCAGGGCCCTCGGGCAGTGCCCGAGTGGCTCAATGGTCAGTCCGCCCCTGTTGCAAACACTAAATTATTAGTAGATAAGTCCATACAAAGTGACGTGCTTAAAAAAAAAAAAAAAGTGTCCAGTGCTTCATCAAAATGTGGTGCTGATTATCCTTTCAAGTGACAGTGGTGCCAGGTAATATTATCCGTGTTGATAATGTGATTGCACTCACCAGATGACATTACCCCCCAGGGGTGTTATGCCTTCACAGTGTGAGCTACTGTGCAGCCCTCTGGAGTTCTGCTGGGCAATCTGAGAACCGTTTTGCTGGCTTTTCCACCGAGATGTCACATAGGGGAAAGAGTAATGCCCATATGGTGATATTGTTTAAAAAGGCTTTATTTAATAAAAAGTTTAGGAGATATACTCGCATGATAAAACAAGAGTCGGCGCTGTGTAAACAACAATCGCCGCTCAGACCGGAAGTGACGCCATACTAAAATAGAAGTTCTGAGCAAAACTATAAGATTTACTAACCTAACAGTAGAAGATGCCATAGCTTTGGAGACAGGATACCATGGAAAAAATGAGTGGTTAGAATGGTTGAGGTACACGGTTAAAACTTAAAAAAAAAAAAGGAAAACTGTTTAGTTTGTGCCAGAGCAAGACTACATTTAGCAACTATTCCTTTTCCTCTAGATCACAATACAGATCCAGGAGGTTTAAAATGTATGTTGCGATTGTATAATAAGAGCTATAAACCTAAAACAAATTCTACCTGTCACATGTTGAGTTTGTTGTTTCCCCTAGTACAGAGACCTCAGATACCTCCAGCGGTTACTGCTTACGCAGGCAACTTTATTTGTTTTGCACTCCCAGGGAACCGTAGCGGGGTGGATCTTGGGTCGCTACCCGATGACTATTGTAGGGAGAGGATTAACATGGGCAATGGTGACTGGGTTGAACATGACATTCAGAGAGCTGATGTCTGGTGGATGTGTGGGGATAAGAAACTGTGAGCTAGGATACTGGCCAATGCCCGAGGGGATTACGCTATGGTCCAGCTGGCTATGCCCCTGAGGATCCTGTCAGAACACCCGTGAACTAAGAGTCGCCAACAGTATTGAAGGGACACCTCTCCCATAGGGTCATTTGACTCTCGGATCTACATAGATGAGATTGGGGTTCCTCGCGGAGTGCTGGATGAGTTTAGGGCCAGGAATCAGGTGACAGCTGGGTTTGAGCCTCTTCTCTGGTGGGTGACTATAGATAAAAATGTTGACTGGATTAACTATGTACACTATAACCAACAATGATTTGTAAACTATACTAGGGACGCTGTGAAGGGCATAACAGAACAGTTGGCCACCACATCTCTAATGGCATGGCAGAACCGAATGGCCTTAGATATGGTCCTAGTTGAAAGAGGAGGGGTATGCAAAATGTTTGGTAGCATGTGTTGCACCTTTATCTCTAATAATACAGCTCCTGGAGGGACCGTGACCAGAGCCTTGGAAGGACTGACTGCTCTATCGAATGAATTAGCGGAAAACTCAGGTATTATTGATCCATTAACAAACTGGCTTGAAGGATGGTTCGGTAAGTGGACTGGACTTATCACATCATGTTTGATCTCAATTGCTGTGGCTTTGGCCATTTTGGTCACTTGCGGATGCTGCTGCATTCCCTGTATTCGAGGACTTTCACAAAAACTGATTTAAACCGCAGTCTCAAGTATCAAGCCCTTCCTACCTCTGAGGAGACCTATGTGGACATTGAAGCTCAACTTAATGACATACAGACCGAAAGTGTATAACACTGGGACTATCATCGAAATGTGTTGAGATAAAATAGTCACACAAGAGGAGGGAATGTTAGAAAAGTTTTAAATGTTTATTGTGTGACTATTAGAAAAACAATAACCCTGAGACTTTTCTTAAGATGACTTCTGAGCACATTGTTGTATTAACTTGCTGTATCGTTTGCTTTAACTAACCCCATAGTAAGTTGTAGGATGATTAGGCTTAACCATATATGGTAGAACAAGAATGTACAGGAAACACTAATTAGCGCAATAAAGTACCATTTTGTACCAGGCACGTTATCTGTGTTTCCTCAGCCAATAGAAGCGTTATAGCTATATTTATATTATTGTAGGTATTAGGAGGGGGGATGTACATCTCTTTGTATGATTCTTACTGCATCTTTTGGCGTGTAAGCATCATCCATTTGTGTGACACATCTGAAATAAATTGTCTGCTTTTCAATACATCTGGAGTTCGACTGATCACAAGAGGAGAGTAATCCTAACACTGTCCACCACTGAAGGTTAGTAGAAGTTGGGTAATGAAGCAGAACAATGACCTTAAGCATCAAAGTAAATCCACCACAGGCTGACTTTAGAAAAAGAAAGTGCGCCTTTTGCAGTGGCCCAGTCAGAGCCCAGACCTTAACCCATAGAGAGGGTCAATCTCCTTGCAGGTGTACAGGCAGACAAGGAGACTGCAGCACAGCCAAAACCAGGAGGCTGGAATGAGACCAGCATCTGTGATGAAGCAGAAGCGTTCCTGACAGAATCTTATTAAAATATTTATTCTACGTTTACTAGAATAAAAACGAATGGATCAGAAACAATTCAGATCATTAGCTATGTAGAAACATTATTTTGGATCCTTCAAACATTGACAAAAGGCCAAAACTATTGCATCAAGTCATCCAAAGGAAATTAATGAATAAAAATTACTTCATTGTTTTCATTATAATTCATTTTGGATTCATTAAAATTCATTGCGATTGTGATTCAGAGATTCCAATACATCCAAATCTCTGAATAATGAAAATTTTGTACGAAGTTCCATTTGTAACTAAACAAATTGCGCATAACTGTTTGTCTATTGTTGTGACCAGATCCCATTTCATGAGAAATTAATGCAGAAAACCAGTTAATTCCAGTGGGTTCACAAACTTTTTCTTGTCTATATAATTTGGTAAAGCTTAAACAATTAATCGGTAAAACAATATTCCAAGTATAGCTCAAGTATACTCCTAATCAATTAAATTCATGCCAAACTGCTAGAACCAAGATTAATTACATTCATCTAGATAGTTAATATGATAGAAGTGTGCTAAAGAGTGTGAGTTGTATTCAAGAATGTCACCTGAGAAGTAAGGGGAATATCAACACATAGAAAAGGGTCAAATTCCTTATTTTCCAATGGTATCAGTTCACACTACAGTATCCTGTCATATGTGCTGAAAAAAAGTACTGCACAAAAGATTTTTTATTTCGTTCAGCGCAACAGGTTGCAACACAAACTGCAGCATGTAACACTGCAGTGGTGAATAGGACTGTATGGAAATGTCACCTGTGGAAAAAGTGCATTGGCACTGTCTGCCAGCGCACACCAGCACCCATGCGGTCAGCAAAGCTGGCTACTGTGAATGAGCCCTGAATGATGCTTATCTCTGCTGTAGGGGAAACACTACAGGCATACCCCACTTTACGTACCCTCACTTTACGTACACTCGGGAGTGCGGACACATTGGCATCTGTAGGAAATCTTGGTCAGCTTTAAATGGCACTGCTCCCAGTTTTTAACATTGGTGTCTATGAGAAATCTTGGTCAGCTTGACATGGCACTGCTCCCTGTTCTTAACATTTACCATTGGCATCTATGGGAATGGTAGATTATCTAGGCAAGCTGGCCGACCCCAATATCAGATATGTTGTATTCCTGGGTCCCCTCTCGGTGCTCCCCAAGTTTGGTGTCCCTGTCACTTATGGTTCGGGAGCAGTGCCATGTCAAATTGACCAAGATTTTCCACAGACGCCAATATTAAATGCAGTGGCGGCTTGTAATGCAGGGCACACGGGCGCCGCCCCCCCCATCCATGCATCCGGCCCCCTAATCTCCATGCGGGGCGCCGGACACATGGACTCCAATGGGGTTTGTTTCTTTTATGAAGCACGTGATTAGAGCCAGAGGCTCTAATGGGCTTCAAAAAAGGGTGGACTTGGGGCGCAGGGCACTGAGGAGACACAGGAGAATCCGCTGCCCGTTGCTCGGGTGCCATAGATGAGGTAAGTGCGGGGCCAACTGACCGACCCACGGGAGGGTGGGGTGCGGGTGGCCCAACCAACCAGGGGGAGGCTGTGGGTGCAATATTTGCCACCCCCCAAAAAAAAACACCAGCTACCACTGGTTAAATGTTAAAAACTGGGAGCAGTGCCATGTTAAGCTGACCAAGATTTCTCATAGAGCTAGTGTATTTACATGCATTGAGAAGTGAAAAAAGGTATTGCTTCGCTTTAAGTACATTTTCGTTTTACATACATGCTCTGGCCCCATTGTGTACTTAAAAGTGGGGTATGTCTTTATTATAGTGTAGGGAGATCCTGGCTGCACGAGTGTTTTGCACTATTTTAAGCACTTTATTAACCAAAATTAAAAGGAATTCCCTTGAGAACGGCCTATTGTTTGAAATTCATTGGGGGGGGGGGGGAGCTTGTGCTGATCTCATTACACCAGCTGGAGCTAGCAGTGGTGGTGGTTGTGTTTACATGATATTTATCTTTGTATCTTTGTACCTATGTAAGTAGACGCACAAACACTTATTACTAGGGATGAGCCAAACACCCCCCGGATCGGGGCAAAAAAACGTGCGAACATGCAAACACTGTTAAAGCCTATGGAATTTTTAAAGGCTTATATGCAAGTTATTGCCATAAAAAGTGTATGGGGACCCGGGTACTGCCCCAGGGGACATGTATCCATGCAAAAAAAAGGTTTAAAAACAACTGTTTTTTCAGGAGCAGTGATTTTAAGAATGCTTAAAGTGAAATAATACAAATGAAATATTAATTTAAATATCGTGCCTGGGGGGTCCCCTTAGTTTACCTGTAAAGTAGCGTATCTGTCTGATGTGTTTTACTGTCCCACAGCAAAATTACATTACTAAAAGAAAAAATGTCATTTAAATTTGCTCACAACTGTAATGTATTGCCGGGTCCTGGCAATATAGATAAAAATCAAGGGAAAAACTGCATGGGTTCCCTCCCCAGCCCATACCAGGCCCTTTGGGGACAAGGGCCTCATACCCACAACCCTTGCCTGGTGGTTGTGGGGGTCTGCGGGTGGGAGGCTTATCAGAATCTGGAAACCCCCTTTAACAAGGGGGCCCCCAGATCCCGGCCCCCCTATATGAATGGGTATGGGGTACATTGTACCCCTACCCATTCTCCAAAAAAAGTGTCAAAAGATAAAAAACACAAAAGACAGTTTTTGTCAATTACTTTATTAAAAAAAAAAGTGTCCCGCGATATCCATCCATCTTCAATCACGGCACAGACGGACCCGATAAATAAAAGAAAAAAAGCTCCGCCTCGATGGGAGGCGTCCTGCCGACTGCTGTCTTTTCGCAGTGCCAGCTGTTATAAAGGCAAGGGCAGGACCACCTGCTGACGTAACCAGATGACCCGCCCCCCCTCTGATGGCACATGACGTCAGAATGAGCGGGGTCAGTCAATTACGTCCTCGGGTGGCCCCGCCCTTGCCTATATAACAGCTGGACAGCAGTCTGCGGGACGCCTCCCATAGAGGCGGAGCCTTTTTTTATTATATTTTTCGTGTCCGTCAGCACTGTGATGGAAGATGGATGGACATTTTTTTTTTAATAAAGAAATTGTCAAAAACTGTGTTGCTAAAGGGGGCTTCCAGATTCTGATAAGTCCCCCGCCCACAGACCCCCACAACCACCAGGCAAGGATTGTGGGGATGAGGCCTTTGTCCCCATCAACATGGGGACAAGGTGCTTTGAGGGGACTCCAAAGCACCCTCCCCATGTTGAGGGCATGTGGCCTTGTATGGTTTTGGAGGGAGGGGCGCTCCCTCACCCCTCCCTTCATCTTCTCCTCCAGGCTGCATGCTCGGATAAGGGTCTGGCATGGAATTTGGGGGAACCGAACGCCAATTTTCCCAAAAGGACTGGTGTGGATTTTGGGGGGACCCCATGCTGTTTTTTTTTTATTTTGGCGTGAAGTTCCCCTTAATATCCATACCAAACCCAAAGGGCCTGATATGGACTGGGTAGGGCACGCCATTTTTTTCACTTGATTCTTATCTGTATTGCCAGGACCCGGCAATACATTACAGCCGCGGGCAAGTTTAAATTACATTCTTTCCTTTGCTCGGCTACGTCACCAGCTGGCCATGCCCTTGCCTATATAACAGCAGTCACAGTGAAAAGACAGCAGTCGGCGGGACGCCTCCCATCTTCGGTGGAGCTTTTTTTTCCCTATTTTTTGTGCCCGTCGGCACCGTGATTGAAGATGAATGGACATCACGGGACACTTTTGTTTTTTTTAATAAAGGAATTGTTAAAAACTGTGTATTGTGGTTTTTACTTTTTGACGCTTTTTTTTGGTAAATGGGTAGGGATACAATGTACCCGATACCCATTCACATAGGGGGGCTGGGATCTGGGGTCCCCCTTGTTAAAGGGGGTTTCCAGATTCTAATAAGCCCCCCGCCCACAGACCCTCACAACCACCGGGCAAGGGTTGTGGGGATGAGGTCCTTGTCCCCATCAACATTGGGACAAGGTGCTTTGGATGGGACCCCAAAGCACCCTCCCCATTTAGAGGGCAAGCGGCCTGATATGGTTCAGGAGGAGTTGTGCTCGTTCGCCCCAACCATACTGCTTGCTCGAATAAGGGCCTGGTATGGATTTTGGGGGGGACCCCCACGCCATTTTTTTATTTTGGTGTGGGATTCCCCTTAACCACCTCAATACACTGTGTTATATAAACTACACTGCCTGCACTGACTGAATATAGAGTCTATACTGAATATCTAGTCTAAACTAAATATATATATATATATATATATATATATATATATATATATATATATATATATATATATATATATATATTAAATACACTGCCTGCATGCCAATAACTAACCTGCCTGCCTAATCTAGCTCAATCTATCTCCGTCCACACACTATACACAGCCTTATATAGTGTGGGGTGTGGACTTCCCTGCCTTTGGCCAATTATGGCTCTCGCAGCAAAGCGCACTGTGATTGGCCAAAGCATGCAGGTCAGGTGCATGCTTTGGCCAATCATCAGACGTCAATGCACTGCGATATTGCAGTGCATTATGGGGCAGTCTGCGGCGCTCGAATTTCCTGCGAACGCCCCATATGTTCGGTTCGTTTGCGAGCAAACGAACACCTGATGTTCGATTCAAACTTACGTTCCACTCGAACTGCAGGCTCATTCCTACTTATTACAAAAAATCTGCTGTTTGCGCTATGGAATGCTTGTTTATCTCTTACATGGCTTAATGTACAAGGCGGAGCGGAGGTGCAAACAGTCAACCCCTGCTGATGTACTCTGGAATTCCTGAAAGTGCCATTGAACAACCTGTTGCTGTGATATCCTATATGGTTTCAAGGCTGTGGATGAATGTTTACTGTTAACATGCTGTTATAATACCATTCATAATTTGGGGGTCTTATCACTTGGTAAGAGGCTGCAATTGGTGGTGATGTTGAATTCACAAGGCTGCTCACAAGTGGAAACATATGACAAGATGTGCAATGATGGTGGAATCCTCCTACACACAACTACTTGTTTCATTTGGAAATTTGCATATACGTGGTGGACTTCCATCATAATCTTTGTTTATTGATTTATAAATTTGTATTTTTTATTTTTTGTGTGACTTTGGAATAGTGGTGTCACCTTCTGAATTTTATTTTTCAATTGTATTTGGATTTATGATGTACACATATCACATTTATTTTTGACAATATTATGATCCTTTGTATTGGGATACATATAACTAAGGACATTTAATTTAGTAACACGGTGTAACATTTATAATCCTTTTAATTTTGTTTCAGCACTGGTATTATGTGTTTGTGGGTGCAGCTGTGGGAGTTTTTGATTTTTGTTTGATGCTGAACAACAAGCACAGTTTTCTACCATTTACAGTACTTTATTAATCAAGATCACAAAAGGATTGATGTATACATTCACTATAGTGAAATATGGTTGAGACATGACTCAGAATGTGACACCATATCCAAATATAAGCGAAAAAGAAAAATCAAGGATGAACTTGGACTTAAAATAGGTAGCCACCAGTAGACCCAAAATGAAGGAAAGAGCACTCAATTGAATAAAAAGTTCAAATTTATTTTAACATCATAGTAAAAACATATTAAAATCAGAAATAAAGTACATAGCAGGTGATTCCATTAATATATGGTACTGTCCCACCTAGGTAAAAACCTATGTGGACACTTTAGAAAACCTGTAGATATGCCCATAGATATGGTGGACTCTATGACTGGCATATGCAGAAGGTCTTACATATCAGGGTCCCTCAGGAGATCAATGCACAGAGGGATCACTACGTGTTTCGCTTATAGATTCCTCAGGGGATCCTACTGGTACTAAGAAATACAATATACATTGCAATATGTCAATACATATATCTATACAGTGGGGACGGAAAGTATTCAGACCCCCTTAAATTTTTCACTCTTTGTTATATTACAGCCATTTGCTAAAATCCTTTAAATTCATTTTTTTCCTCATTAATGTACACACAGCACCGCATATTGACAAAAAACACAGAATTGTTGACATTTATGCAGATTTATTAAAAAAGAAAAACTGAAATATCACATGGTCCTGTCACGTACCTGGTAAGTAGAGCCCGGAATGCAGGGAACGGCCTCTTGTATACCTCCGACTCGGGAACCCCTGGTAGAGATGACAGGAGCTCGAGAGTGCGAAGGGGCACAAGTGCCTGACTGGAAGGCTGGAGCAGAGAGCTGAATCAGGTAGTCAGCTGGGAGAAGTCCTGTAGTCCAGCAGCAGGGTTGTAGACAGCAGAGAGGTGTCTTGTAGTCCAGCAGCAGGATTGGACAGCAGGGAGGTGTCTTGTAGTCCAGCAGCAGGATGTAGACAGCAGGGAGGTGCCTTGTAGTCCAGCAGCAGGATGTAGACAGCAGGGAGGTGTCTTGTAGTCCAGCAGCAGGATGTAGACAGCAGGGAGGTGTCTTGTAGTCCAGCAGCAGGATGTAGACAGCAGGGTACAGGCAAGCCGGGTCAAACACAGGCGGGCAGATCAGGTACAGAAGGTAAATCCATGAGAGTAGTCAAAGTCCAAAGCCGAGATCAGGGCGGGCAGCTAACAAAGTAATCAGGAACAATCTAACAGGTATCAGGCAGCAAATGCAGAGTACAAGGTAACAGGGCAGTAGGGGTCTTCAGGAACGCTGTAGACCGGACAAGGCAGCAATGGAGCAATTCCCTTTAAATAGCCTATCTTGGCGCCAAGTGTTGTCACAGGGGGCGCGTGCGCGCCCCCGCACGCGCACCCGCACGCGCCCGTGCACGCTATTGGCGCTATTGCGTGCGCGCGAGCGCCGGATGGCGCTTCTGTGCACAGGCACTCTTGAACTTCAGTTTTCTGCAATGTTTGCAAGAAGGCTTTTCCTGACAGGTCCTAAGTATTCAGACCCTTTGCTGTGACACTCATATATTTAACTCAGGTGCTGTCCATTTCTTTTGATCATCCTTGAGATGGTTCTACACCTTCATTTTAGTCCAGCTGTGTTTGATTATACTGATTGGACTTGATTAGGAAAGCCACACACCTGTCTATATGAGACCTTACAGCTCACAGTGCATGTCAGAGCAAATGAGAGTCATGAGGCCAAAGGAACTGCCTGAAGAGCTCAGAGACAGAATTGTGGCAAGGCACAGATCTGGCCAAGGTTACAAAAAATATTCTGCTGCACTTAAGGTTCCTAAGAGCACAGTGGCCTCCATAATACTTAAATGGAAGACGTTTGGGACGACCAGAACCCTTCCTAGAGCTGGCCGTCTGGCCAAACTGAGCTATTGGGGTAGAAGAGCCTTGGTGAGAGAGGTAAAGAAGAACCCAAAGATCACTATAGCTGAGCTCCAGAGATGCAGTCGGGAGATGGGAGAAAGTTGTAGAAAGTCAACCATCACTGCAGCCCTCCACCAGTCGGGGCTTTATGGCAGAGTGGCCCGACGGAAGCCTCTCCTCAGTGCAAGACACATGAAAGCCCGCATGGAGTTTGCTAAAAAACACCTGAAGGACTCCAAGATGGTGAGAAATAAGATTCTCTGATTTGATGAGACCAAGATAGAAGTTTTTGGCCTTAATTCTAAGCGGTATGTGTGAAGAAAACCAGGCACTGCTCATTACATGTCCAATACAGTCCCAACAGTGAAGCATGGTGGTGGCAGCATCATGCTGTGGGGGTGTTTTTCAGCTGCAGGGACAAGACGACTGGTTGCAATTGAGGGAAAGATGAATGCGGCCAAGTACAAGGATATCCTGGACGAAAACCTTCTCTAGAGTGCTCAGGACCTCAGACTGGGCCGAAGGTTTACATTCCAACAAGACAATGACCCTAAGCACACAGCTAAAATCCAGACTGCTATTAGATAAGTGGCACGCTAAATTACATTCTTGGATCAGTAGGTGTAATTTAATAAAGATGCGCATTCTGCCAAAATTTTTATACTTATTTCAGGCCCTACCGATAGAGATACCGCTTTCTAATTTTAAGCAGGTGCAGGCATTGTTTACAAGGTTTGTCTGGGCGCATAAGAAACCACGTCTTTCACGCACCTTATTAACCTTACCAAAACAATATGGTGGCTTGGCGTTGCCAGATGTCAGGAGATATTATCAAGCAGTTCAACTTGGTAGAGTAATTGATTGGCAACGCCATAGTGACCTGAAGTTGTGGGTGCAAGTAGAACAGTGCCAATCCCCAATACCTTTGAGGAGGGCGCTGTGGTGCTGGGATTTTGTGCTGCCAGATCTAAAATCTCATGCCTTGATAGGGAATACTTTGAAACAATGCCTACACGCTTTTACATACGCGGAACAAACGACAACGACATCTCCATTGACCCTTATAATTGGGAACCCAAAATTTATACCAGGCCTTTCAACCACGCAATTTTTGACTCTAAGGGAGACTGAGCGAACTATTGCATCACAGTTTGTGACGGATGATAGATGGCCTAAAATGGAGGAGCTGACTGACCCCAGGGGCCCCTACCAACTTGCGTTCTGGAATGTAGCTCAATTATATTACTTTCTTCAGGCTATACCAGACCCGCAGGCATATACTAGACACTTGACTAAATTTGAGGAGCATTGCTCGGGAACAGAACCATTGTCTCACGTCCTCTCAGAGATGTAAAAGTTACTTAACTCCCCTAGGGAGAAACCAGAACCGGCCTGTGTGTTAAAATGGAGTACAGATTTGCATCACACATTTACTGATTAACAAATTCAAACTATGATTGAGCTTTCCTATAAATCTTCAATCTGTACCAAAATAGAGGAAACCAATTATAAGACATTTACAAGATGGTATATGACACCTAGTCGACTTCATGCTATTTTTCCAGATACGTCAGAGGATTGCTGGCGATGTGGTACAGATAAAGGGACGATTCTGAATATATTTTGGACGTGCCCTAAGTTGACTTCTTACTGGGCAATGGTTCAAACGATTGCCCAGAAATTTACTAATTTTCAAATCCCGAATGACCCGGCTTTTTTTTATTACATATACCACTATACCAACGAAAACATATAAAAAATCTGTCCTATGTCATTTACTAAATGCAGCTAAATCCTGTATACCTTTGATGTGGAAGCAGCAGAATCCACCGAAAACAGCATTATGGCTGAGGAAGGTGGAAGACATTAGAAAGATGGAGGACCTGATATTGACAGCAACTGATAGACAGGAGATATATAAAAAGATATGGACCTCTTGGAATTTGTTTATTAATTCATAAGAGGGTAGCTCCCTCTTAGAGCTGTGAAACGCGGATATGAGTCTGAGTTAAGAGATATGATGGATGTGCGATCAAAGAGACATCAGATGCGATACTGAGCACCATTTTCGGAATCCTTTCCCTATTTATTTATTTTTTCCCTTCCCTCTTCTCTAAAACTTCCCCTCCCTTTTCCCTCTCCCCCCTACACTTTCCCCTCTCCCACCTTTTTTTTTATGTTATGTTATATCTCCTCTTGTCCTCTATTTAGATTTGTTTTTTAAGTTAAAGTATACAGAATGAAGCAGAGGTGCTTTGTCACATAAGGTGATAAGAAGCAGGAACTTAGATTACTGTAGCAGTGAGATAAGGGGATACTTAGATTTTTGAGTTTTTGTATGTATAAATTTAATATATGTTAAGTTTCTTTTGTAATATATGCTTATTATTTTAGGAGACTATGATCTCCCACTCTGTAAACACTGTTATAGTATGTATATGCAATTCATTCCTGAAAAAAACTTAATAAAATCATATTTAAAAAAAAAATACACTGCAAAGCTTGCATCCATTCACTCCATGCACGCCCTTTTAAGTGCGTCATCGGTGACGCAAATCGCGGAGGAATCAACCCCCAGGATGACGTGAAAAGCGGAAATACTCTGCTGGAATGCATCACGTCATGCGCCTGCGTTCCATACAGAGGAAATGTCTCACAGATAATGCGAGAGACGGAGGAGGAGCCCCCTGACAGATGCACCAACAGCAAATGGATCCTCTAGCTTCTAGACACTATCATGTCAGCGCTAGGTACATACATGCACAAAAAATACATTTACTATAGCCAGGGCAGGACTTAGGGTGGTGGGGGCCCCTGGGCTTGAGTCACTTTCGGCCCTACCTTCTATACATTACTTTAAACCTTTAGTTTTCTTTTAAGTGCGCCACTCTGATACCGTTTGTCCGCCATTACATCACTGTCTAATACAGACAGGTTTTATCAACGGCAGTAAACGAGGCACTACGTAACTGCCAATAACCAATCAGCAAACCTCAAGATAAGAGTTTAAGGAATTTTAAGAAAAAAAAACTAATTAGGGAAAAAAATGTATATTTAAATGCTCATCAATGCAGCCTTGCACAGCGTCCATCTGCATGCTTGTCCAGTGTCATTTGCAGCCTTGTCAGTGTCATTTGCAGCCTTGCCCAGTGGCATTGCAGTCTTGTCCTGTGTCATTTACAGCCTTATCAGTGTCATTTGCAGCCTTGCAGCCTTGTCAGTGTAATTTTCAGCCTTGCAGCCTCCATCTGCAGTCTTATCAGTGTCCATCTGCAGCCTTGTCCGTGTCATTTGCAGCCTTGCCCAGGCTGCAGTTAAACTGCATGCAGTGAATTGTCAGTATCACCGCAGTTTTAATATGGTGCCGCCGAGATACACAGAGCCAGTTCTGTGTATCTCGGCTCCTGTCGGCTTTTCTCGGCTCCTCTCGGCTCCTCTCGCAGTCCCGCCCAGTCCCAACCTATGATGGACATAACACAGGTCCAATGGCGGGACTGGGCATGACTGCGAGCGGAGCCGAGCGCCGCCGATATACATACATAGCCAAGTGTACTCGGCAAGCTCCGCTCACAGTCACGCCCAGTCACCTGTGTTATGTGTGACTGTGAGCGAAACTAGCTGAGTATAGCCGAGTACACTCGGCTGGGGCCCGCGGGCCCCCTATTGGCCGGGGCCCATGGGCTTGAGCCTAGTCAAGCCCAATGGTAAGTCTGGCCCTGACTATAGCGATGCCGCTTAGATAATATACAGATGACTTAAGGATATATATATATATATGTATGGAAAAATGCAATTTGTAAAGCAATGCCACATAAATAATATATATATATACACATGGCTTAAGGATACACACCTCTCAACTGAGGGATCACATGAGTCATACGGTGTGATTAAACCATAATCAAAATGTAAAAACATTTATTAAATAATATATAAAAAAAACTATACTCTTAAAATACTAAGCGCCCCTAGTGGATATTTAGTAAACTATCACCCATCTATCAGAAAACATAAAACATTTTTATATATATATATATATATATATATATATATATATATATATATGTCATTGCTATTGGTACCACTACCTATTGCCACCCTTTAGCTGAGGGTGTACAATCAACTATATAATAATAAAGGGAAATTGGGACTTTAAATGAAGCATTTGGATAGTGGAGGTAAATCACACCACGTTTGAATTTCACCATGGAATGTTTAATGATATACAAACAATAAAAGTATGGATTTCATGTACATATAAAAAGCGTACACATGGCATTGGCATAGTAAAAAGGTACAGTTATAACAGCACATGATTCTATTGGTATAGCATAATACTGTAGGCGACAACATGCCAGATACCGATAATTGTACCCATACGGTAAACATACATCCACTGAGTAGCAACAGATAATATGGTTTAATACATAAGATGGTGGTTCAGTAAGTATGGTTGAGTGTAAGATGTATCTGGGGCATCACAGTAAAGCTCAACGCGTTTCGTGGATAGATGTATTTCCACTCATCAGGAGCTGATGCGTCCAAATATTCCTATGCAATATGTATAGAAGTAAAATAAACCATACTGATAATGTAGAGAGAGTAACAAGGTGAATGAACATCTAGTGTATATAAATATTGAACCAGACACACTCACCACCTCATATATTAACGTGAAAAAGTTCATCATTATAGTCCATATGTGAATACGGCCTTCACAATCATTAGCTATAAGGCCAGTGATAATACCGTCACCAGAAGAGGCAAAAAATAGTCTGTGCTGTCCTGTGCCCCAAAATAACATAAACAAAATATTATGGTGATGGTTATTAATCGTTCATCAATCAAATGTAAAAAAGACTTCCAGAGATCCAGCAAAACTGAACGAAGTCCACCTCGGTGTCCTATATAAGAATGTGTGAAATTCCCACAACCAGTAAAGTTGGAGGCTTACCGGAGGGTTTGAACCCGAAACAGCATATACTGTAAGGGTCAAACCGGCTTGTATTGCCCACCAGCAATGAGGGGGATCTTGGCAACCAGGAGGAATAAAGGTCCCAAATGCTTTCATGGAAATATCCTCTCCACACGGTTGGTCACATATCCCAGATTGTAGCCCATATAGAATAAAAGAAGGGCCACATAGTGTAATTCCATAAACAAAATGAATTTATTATAAAAAGAAATGCACTTACATTTAAGAAGTTAAAAAGCGCTTGTGTATAAAAAAGAAGGCGGCAGTGGAGTTCTCCCGACGCGTTTCGTCTACCAAGACTTGTTCCCATTGGGGGGGTATTTTCGCGCCGGCTGCTGAGTAATTACTCAGTTCAGGTGCGGCCCCCCCTTCGGCTTGCACCCATGTGGCGTTGGCAGCATACATATATAAACCACTCCTGGAGCAAGCTGTGTCCACGGCTAGTCTCCTCCTGGGGTTAATGCACACCAGTCTCTTGGAATACTGGTGGTGCTCAGGTGCGACTGTCGGGTGAGATTTTTTCTATTGGTGACCCTGTTTTCTCAGTTTTTTATTTATTTTCTAGTCAAACAATGTCCTTTTTACTCCATATTATTTCATTTTCACTTAATCCCTTCAACTTTATATTCATGCAATAACAGTTATGATATAGACCCAACACTACCTTTTTGCACTATTTAGATTAATATTATCACCTTCTATGGAACTTACTGGGTTCATTATGAATTAATATCCTAAGCACTACTACTACAAATTATACATATACTCAATATTTTGTTCCCAGGTATGTTTGTTTCAACAACTATACTTCAGCTCCGTTTGATGAGATCTTCGCCATTTTTTTGCACTTCCCTTCTCTGCCCGATTGTCGCATCCATCTATATGCCACCTCAGCTTCCGTGGAGAGCTTATGTTTTTTAGCCAACCCTGCACCCACCGCCATGCACTACACTCGCTGTCTGAGGTGGTGAGTGTGTCTGGTTCAATATTTATATACACTAGATGTTCATTCATTTTGTTACTCTCTCTACATTATCAGTATGGTTTATTTTACTTCTATACATATTCCATAGGAATATTTTGGATGCATCAGCTCCTCATGAGTGGAAATACAACTATCCACGAAACGCGCCAAGCTTTACTGTGATGCCCCAGATACATCTTACATGCAACCATACTTACTGAACCACCATCTTATGTATTCAACCATATTATCTGTTCCTACTCAGTGGATGTATGTTTACCATATGGGTACAATTATCTGTATCTGGCATGTTGTCGCCTACAGTATTATGCTATACCACTAGAATCATGTGCTGTTATAACTGTACCTTTTTACTATGCCATGTGTACACTTTTTATATGTACATGACATCCATACTTTTATTGTTTGTATATCATTAAACATTCCATGGTGAAATTCAAAGGTGGTGTGATTTACCTCCACTATCCAAATGCTTCATTTAAAGTCCCAATTTCCCTTTATCATTACCCATATACCGGGATGGAGGCATTTTGCTGTGCTTCATCTAAAGTCCCAACTCCCCCTCTTTTTCAATCAACTATATAAGGATTAGGGATGAGCTGAACACCCTCCCCCGGTTTGGTTCGCGACAGAACATGCGAACAGGCAAAAATTTTGTGCAAACACCATTAAAGTCTATGGGACTCGAACATGAAAAATCTAAAGTGCTAATATTTTTTTTTTTTAACATAAAGTTTTTTATTTAATAAAAGCAAATACAAAATAAAAAAATACTAAAAAACAAAAACATACAGATGATACATTTTGCAGTGGTTACAGTACAAGGAGTACAGAGTTTTAGCAGCAGATGTTACAAAACAAATCCCACAACACATATATATCTATGAAAATACCACAAATAGGTCAGTAGGAACAGTGATGGGGGGGGGGGGGGTACACATGAATTGAGAATTCTGTGGCTACGTCCCCTCTATAACCTCCCCGTCTCTCCCCTAATATTATACTAGTAACTTCAGCTTCGTGTGAAATATAGCTATATACTATATATGCCCAGGGGGGCTCCCTTGATTCATAATTGACCCATCATGGGGATCAGTGGTATGTAAATAAATAGCATCAGTCAGAGTCGATATGCCCATTGTGCAGAAAGGGGAGTCCCGCGCCCACGTGTGGACTCATTCCAACTCTAGATGTTCCGCACCTATCCAGGGATCCCAGATTTTCCCAAATTTTTTTGGGCAGTTGCGACTTAAATACGTTAGTTTATGTATCGGCAATGCTTTATTAATGAGATTTTTCCAAAAGCCTATTGATGGGGAGGCGGGTCCTTTCCAATGTAGCAGGAGCGCCTTTCTAGCATAGAAGGCTGCGTAGAATATAAAGAGTTTTTTAGCTCGGGATGTATCTAGCGTGTCAACTATTCCAAGCAGTAAGGGTATTGGATCACAGGGGACTTTTAATTTGCCAATTCGATTTAACGTATTAACTACGCCTCTCCAGAACGCCTGTGTATATCGGCAAGACCATACCATGTGGAAGAAGGAACCCTCCTCCGCCGCACACTTAGGACACATCGGGTTATTAGTGGGGTATATTTTGGCTAGACGTTGAGGGGAGAAGTAGGCTCTGTGCAAAAATTTTAGCTGGGTGAATCTGTCCCTGGCAGAGATCACTAAGGGCAAGTATTGCTGGATACCCTCCTCCCAGTCGTCATCAGCAAGCGAAGGTATATCCCTCTGCCACACCAAAAGCAGTTGTGAGACTTTAGATGTGTCTAGGCCCGCCAGGGCCGCGTATAGGTTGGATAGGATCTTTCCTTCACCCTCGTCGCCCAACAGTCGCTCAAGCCCAGTAGTCATGAGTGTCGGGGGAGTGGGAAATTGGGAGTGGTAGGCATGTCGGAGCTGTAGGTATCTGAAGAACATGTTATTGGGTAGTCTCTTTTGTTGTTTTAAGGCATCAAAGGGAAGTAGGCCATCTCTTGACACTATGTCCGCCACGGTGGTTATTCCGTAGCGGGCCCATAGCACAGGGTCCGGGATAGTCTGGAAATGCGACAACCGCGGGTTCCCCCACAGGGGAGTGCGGGGGGACCAGCTGTCTGCCCCCCTGATCTTGCCCCTAACCGTCTCCCAAACTTTCAAAGTGGTTTTCATTGAGGTGGTAATACCAGAGTTAGATCTGGGTCCTCTGTGTATTAGGTTTCTCAATTCTGAGTATGAGCCCAGCAAAGCCGCCTCCAGCGTGGAAGCAGGGTTCGCTGGTTCCTCAGACATCCACCATCGGAGGGTAACCAACACCGCCGCCCAATAGTACTTTTGGAAGCACGGTAAGGCAAGTCCCCCCAACGTCAAAGGGAGTTGTAACGTGGATTTAGAGATTCTAGGTATGCTACCGTTCCATATAAATGCAGTAATCACGGTGTCAATTTTTTTGAAAAAGGTATTCGGTATGTGTACCGGTGTCTGTCTGAAGACATAAAGAAACTTTGGCAGTATGGACATTTTTATCAAGTTCACTCTGCCTACTGGGGTTAGGGGCAGTGTTTTCCAAGTGATGCATTTTTGGGTCAGAGTAGACAGTATAGGAGATAGGTTGAGGGGAATGAACTGCGCAAAATCTCTGTGTATTTCTATTCCCAGATACCTAAATTGGGAGACTATTCTGAGGGGAGTATTAACAGGTATCGAGTCTTTCCCCGGGCGCAATGCAAAGATTACCGATTTGGTCCAGTTAATACAAACGCCAGAGAACCCACCAAAAGTGTTAATAAGTGACAGGGCAGCCCCCAGGGAATCGCTGGTATTCCTAAGGTACAGCAGGGTGTCATCCGCGTATAGGGATATCTTTTCGAGTACCGTACCAATCCTAATTCCGGTAACTGAAGGGGAGGATCGGAGAAGGATTGCCATTGGTTCTATGGCCAGGGCGAACAAAGCAGGGGAGAGTGGGCAGCCCTGCCTGGTACCCCTGTGCAGGTAGAAGGGTGGCGAGATCGTCGTTCCCGTACGAACCCTAGCCCGTGGAGAGGTATAAAGGGTCTGTATCCAGGATATAAATTTGGGACCGAGGCCGAACCGACGCAGGACCTCCCATAGATAACACCACTCTACTGAGTCGAATGCTTTCTCAGCATCCAGGGAGGCCACTGCGTCAGATTCTGTCAGATATTCCTCGGCACCCATAACTGTGTATAGTCTACGAAGGTTAATGTCTGTCCCCTTACCTGGCATAAAGCCAGTTTGATCTTCATGAACCAAATTATGTATGACTCCTTTAAGTCTTCTAGCTAGGATCTTAGCAAGTATCTTAACGTCTGCATTAATTAAGGATATGGGGCGGTATGAGGTGCAAAGCTCAGGGTCCTTACCCGGTTTAGGTATGACCACTATAATCGCCTCCGTCATGGACGGCGGTAGTGTAGATTCCTCCAGGGTCCCCGTAATCATCTCGTGCACTTTGGGTATCATTAGCTCCCCGTGTTGTTGATAGAATTCAGGAGGGAGGCCATCCGAGCCCGGAGTCTTCCCAACCTGAAGTTCGCCTATGGCCTGTTTCACCTCCTCTAAGGAGATGGGAGCATCTAGACAGTCTCTGGTCTCTTCGTCAAGGGTAGGGAAGGTGAGCTGGCTAAGGAAGGAGTCCAACTCCTCCGCAGAGTAGCCCGCCTTAGAGGAATATAGAGACTTATAGTACGTGGCAAAACAGGTGTTGATAGCAACTGGGTCTGTCACCGAGTTCCCATCGTCAGTTTTAATACGGGCTATGGTGAAAGCAGGCTGTTGTTCCCTCGCCAACCATGCCAGCAGATGACCTGTCTTTTCGCCCTGTTCAAATATACGTTGTGTCTGTGTCAGCTGTTGTTTTTTAGCTCCCGCTACTCGGAGGAGCATCACCTCATGGTGTGCCGCCTGCAGATCAGACAGGGTGAGTGGGTTCTGTGTCTGTATGTATCGGGATTCGAGGTCTTGTGCCCTATTCTCAGCTTCCTCAATGGAGACCCTGGCGTCACGTCTGGCAATGGAAATTGCGGTCTGGTAGCTTCCCCGAGTATGTGCCTTAAAGGCGTCCCACCTAATAGGCATCACCGAGGAGCCAGCATTAAATGTCCAGAAATCTGCTATAGATGTGTCTATGCTTGTCGCAACACTTTCCTCTGAGATCCAGTAACGGGACAACCTCCATAATCTCTCTGATGGGGGGGTCTGTGTTTGCAGAGTAAGAAGCATAGGGGAGTGATCCGATATGCCCCTAGGGAGCATTTCCGTTTCTATTACACGAGAGAGCAGCCCCCCAGTGATGTAAATCAAGTCTATCCTGGATAGTGTACGGTATGAGGCAGATTGACAGGTAAATGCTCTGTCTCTTGGATATTTCCACCTCCACACATCTACCAATCCATACAGGGTAGCCCACCTACTGAGGGAGGAGTCAGAACCCATCCCTGAATTCAATCTATCCACGGACGGGTTCGGAACCATATTGAAATCTCCGGCTATAACCAGGTTATCCGTGGAATATGAAGCAAGCACAGGGGTCAAGAATTTAAGGAGAGCCATAGTGGCCGGAGGGGGCACATAGACACCCACAATTAGCATCTCAACAGTATCTATTACAGCATGTATTAAAACAAATCTGCCCTCCGGGTCAGTCCTGACAGCAAGTAGGGTAAAGGACAAGGATCTGTGTATTAATACACTAACTCCCCTAGCGTAGCCTGAATATGACGAATGGTAGGAGTGTCCTATCCACGGTTTTTTAAGACCAAGGACTCTTCTACCCACCAGGTGGGTCTCCTGGAGTATGCATATGTGTGGGTTATATTTTTTTAAATATGTCATAACCAGGGTTCTCTTTATTTTGTCATTTAGACCCCTAACATTCCATGATATAATTCTCAGAGGTGCCATAGCATTAGAGATAGTAATGTTTGGGGATGGGAGTGCTGGCAGGACCGACCCAGAGTGGGACATACCCCCGCCAGTAGACAGTAATTCATTCGCAACATCTTGATCAGCAGGCCCGAAGTAAACCACGGGCCAAAAAGGATAAACCCAAGTAGACCACTGCTTATATTCGTATCAATCTGAGTAAACCAAGAACAAAAAGGGAAATAAAGGAAAAAACTAACAAAAAAGGGGAACAACCGTAACCCAGAAACCCAACCCCCCCCTCCCCGCACATCCGTTGGGGAACTCGGAGTGCTTGTATCCCAAACTGGTCCCATTATACTGTAGGAGAGTCTCCTATGAGAGCAATGGAGAGGCAGGCGACCTTTCCTCGCACAGGTGTTACAACTTTTCTCAAGATTGGAGATCTCCGCTCCCACGCCTACAGCAACAGGGGAGTACAAAAGAAATCAACTCATTCAAAACATTATAGCGACATATTTGTAAGACAGAATCAGGCTTAAAAATAAAAAAACACCTAATAGAAATTAGGGGCACATTCTTCGTTGTTTGACCAGTTTACCAGCCATATATATAGGTAGTGAGTCTATCCCCCTAGTAATGTCACTGGTATGCAAATCACCAAAAGGAAGGGAACTGTTACAAAACCATCCATTAACATTTAAGCCTTTCCCCCCCCTCCCAAGGACAAAACCCGTGAGACAAAGATAAGCTAAGTCGAGGGGGGGAAAGGAAACATCTAGTGTAAACTAGAAGCACAGGCTTGAGTATTTACTAAGGGTAGCCTTTGCAGATAACAGGAGAATAGTTCACTTCTTTGTGGCAGTGTTCAGGACATACAATTCCCTCAGAGAGAGCACACTCTTGCAAGGTATATAACAATGTTAGAGCTTTGCTAGTGCATTATTTGCAGAATAAAGTTGGGCTTGAAAATAAAAAAACACCTAGTCTGAGCTAGGGGCACATACTTCACTATTGTAGTTATATTTATAGTTATATCCCCCCTTCTAACATCCGCAGGTATAAGGAGAACATTTTAGCCCCCCAGTATTCCCACCGGCATGCATATCCCCCAAGGGGAGGAGCCTCTATCAACCAATATATCAGCATTAAAATTTATCAGACGTATAGTTTGTGAGGCAAAGTTGAGCTGGAAAATAAAAAATCACCTAGTAGAAACCAGGGGCATATACTTCATTAATGAGCCAGTGCAGACCTCATGTATGTAGGGAGAACAGTCTATTCCCCCAGCAGTGGCACGAACATGTAAATCCCTGAGAGCTGCATTGTAGTACTCCAGCAGATTCCGGTCCCGCTCAAGCATTATTCCCTCCCATCATTTATCAAGTGTATGAGTTGACCGCAAGGCAACCTTGCAGAGATAAAGCAGTAGGTTAATGGCATCAGCCCTGCATAGTATTGTCTTGTCCCAGCCGTTCAAGTATCGATTGGGAAGAAAAAATTGTATAGCCAAAAGCACAGTGTCTCCTCACTCCATTACCCCAGGAAAGAGTTTTCCCTCGCATGGCTGCGTCAGGCAGGGTCAAGTATCTCGTCGCGGTATCTTCGTCCGGGTGTTGTATCTGGAGGTGTAATGTAAGTCACAGTCCTTCCATCATATTAACGGATTTGGGTAGTCATCATCCGTTTTTCTGGAGGAGGAAGGTCAGACAGCAGGCAAAAAAAAAAACTGTGATCGTAACAATTCTTGGCGCTCTAATGTGAAGAAGCCAGGGGAGACAGAGGGCAGCTGGGGAGGGAGAGCAGGAAACATCAGTCTACACTGGAACAACGGTGAAGCTTATACATTACCGGGCACGGGGAAGGCCGTCCAGCCACTGAGAGGCATCCTCTGGGGAGGTGAAGTAGCGAGTAGATTCACCGTCAATTACCCGGAGGCGAGCAGGAAAGAGCATGCTATACTTAAGCCCTTTTGTGCGAAGCTGTGCCTTAACGTGATCAAAAGTCCTTCTGAGCCGTTGTGTGTCAATAGAATAGTCCGGGAACAGCATTAGCTTCGTGTTGTCAAAGCGCAGTTCAGGAACTTTACGGGCCTCTCGTAGTGCCAGGTCCCGGTCTCGGAAATTCAAGAGTCTAAATATAAACGTGCGCGGAGGAGATCCCGGGGGGCCTCGTACGGGAGGCATTCGGTGGGCTCTCTCAATCACGAAGTGCGGGGAGAACTGGGCCTGTGGAAGCAGGGTACGGAGCAGATGTTCCGTGAAGGCCGCGGGATCTTGGCCCTCAGCTCCCTCTGGTAATCCCACGAGCCGTAGGTTGTTCCGTCGGCTTCTGTTCTCGCCATCTTCCGCCCTAGACTCCAGTGTCTTCACCCTGACCTGCAGTGTGTGAATAGAGGCCCTCTGGTCCCGAATGGAATCCTCCGTCTCACCAATCCTATGTTCAGCCTCTCCCATTCGTCCTCTCATCTTCTCCATGTCCCTCCGTAACAGCCCAAATTCTGTTTGTAGGTTGTCGATTTTTGCTGTGAGGGTCGTCTGGCATCCATTTATCGCCTGCATTAGGGCCTGAAAGCGGTCTTCCTCTGCCGTTGCTGAATCCGCCATGTTGGCTTGAGATGCCACGTGCGCGCAGTCTATGGCGGGCCGCAGTTGTTGTTGTTGCTGCTGGGCTAGTTTAGGGGCTTGTTTAGCCTTCCTACCCGGGCCCGATTTGCTTCTTCTCATGCCCCAGCTACCTCCCGTATCTGTTAGTCAAGTGGAGGATTAATTTTCGGATAGTTTAGGCGATTGGGAGCGGAGCTCCTCTCACACACGTCCTTTCAGGCCGCCAGCTCAGCCACGCCCCCAAGTGCTAATATTAAAGGCTAATATGCAAGTTATTGTCATAAAAAGTGTTTGGGGACCCGGGTCCTGCCCAGGGGACATGTATCAATGCAAAAAAAAGTTTTAAAACTAACGTTTTTTCGGGAGCAGTGATTTTAATAATGCTTAAAGTGAAACAATAAAAGTGAAATATTCCTTTAAATATTGTGCCTGGGCGGGTGACTATAGTATGCCTGTAAAGTGGCACATTTTTCCCATGTCTAGAACAGTCCCTGCAGCAAAATGACATTTCTAAAGGAATAAAAGTCATTTAAAACTGCTTGCGGCTGTAATGTAATGTTGCCCCCCCCAGGCCATTACCAGGCCCTTTGGGTCTGGTATGGATATTAAGGGGAACCCCGAACCTAACACCCAAATTAAAAAAAAGGGCCCCCAGGGCCTATATGCTCTGAACAGCAGCAGTATACAGGCGGTCTCCGGGTTACAAACAAGATAGGGACTGTAGGTTTGTTCTTAAGTTGAATCTGTTTGTAATTTGAAACAGGTACATTTTGTAAGTGTAGTTACAGCCAAAAAATCTATTTTTAAGCTTTTTGGATAACATAGGGAAGGGTTATCATCACCCCTGTAACATTTGTTTTGCTGTCTGTGCCACTGTTCAGAAGATTTCACCTCACTTTCTGTCCCAATGACAATTGGATTTAGAAAATTTTGGGTTATTAGGGAAACAAGGATTGGTGATAAAACATCAGTGGAGACACCTTTTTCCCATATTAACTCTTACAGGAGAGAATTTCCCTTCCTAGGAGTAGATTTTCTCTCACTTTCTGTTGTCTCCCTCTGTTTGTAAGTAGGAGTCGTTTGTAAATCGGATGTTTAAAAATAGGGGACCACCTGTATATACTGTACGGCCTGCCCTATACACTCTGTGGAAAATTGGGCCTTAGGTGTTGGTGGTACCAGAACACTGTAAGCCCTCACAATTACTCTTGGCAGGCGCTGGAATGGGCCCTGCTATGAAATATTATATCAAGAATTTTAATTACGCGCCCCTGTTAAACAGGGGCATAAAAATTGGGCCTTAGGCGGTGGTGGTGGTGGTGACACAACACTGTAAAGCCTCACAGATACTTTTGCTAAGCGCAGTACAAGTCCCTGCTGTGAAATATTAGATCAAAAATTGTAATTACACACCCCCGTTAAACAGGGGCAAAAAAATTGGGCCTTAGGCGGTGTTGGTGGTGGTGGCGGTGGTGGTGGCACAACACTGTAAAGCCTCACAGATACTTTTTTGTTGAGCGCAGGAACAGGCCCTGCTGTGAAATATTAGATCAATAATTGTAATTACGCTCCCCTGTTAAACAGGAGCATAAAAATTGGGCCTTAGGCGGTGGTGGTGGTGGTGGCACAACACTGTAAAGCCTCACAGATACTTTTGTTGAGCGCAGGAACAGGCCCTGCTGTGAAATGTTAGATCAAAAATTGTAATTACGCACCCCCTGTTAAACAGGGGCATAAAAATTGGGCCTTAGGCAGCGGTGGTGGTGGTGGCATAACACTGTAAAGCCTCACAGATACTTTTGTTGAGCACAGGAATGGGCCCTGCTGTGAAATATTAGATCAAAAATTGTAATTACGTGCCCCTGTTAAACAGGGGCATAAAGACTGGGCCTTAGGCGGTGGTGGCACAACACTGTAAAGGCTTACGGATACTTTTGTTGAGCGCAGGATCAGGCCCTGCTGTGAAATATTAGATCAAAAATTGTAATTACGCGCCCCTGTTAAATAGGGGCATAAAAATTGGGCCTTAGGCGGTGGTGGTAGTGGTAACTCAACACTGTAAAGCCTCACAGATACTTTTGTTGAGCGCAGGAACAGGCCCTGCTGTGAAATATTAGATCAAAAATTGTAATTACGCGCCCCTGATAAACAGGAGCATAAAAATTGGGCCTTAGGCAGTGGTGGTGGTGGCACAACACTGTAAAGCCTCACAGATACTTTTGTTTAGTGCAGGAACAGGCCCTACTGTGAAATATTAGATCAAAAATTGTAATTACGCACCCCTGTTAAACAGGGGCAGAAAAATTGGGCCTTAGGCAGTGGTGGTGGTGCCCTGAACCGAAAGCTATCATCATGAAGATTGAGGAGGAATAGGATAGTTACTCAGCATAATAGGATAGTCACTAGGGATGAGCTTCGCGTGCGAGTCGAACCCATGTTCGACTCGAACATTAGCTGTTCGGTCGTTTGCGAATTGCGAACAATATGGGCCGTTCGCGCCAAATTCGCGTGGCGCGTCACGGCCCATAATTCACTGCAGCATCGCAGTGAATTGCTGGCTGATGATTGGCCAAGCATGCTTGGCCAATCACAGCGCCGTCGGTAGAGAGAGCCAGGGTGGCTTTGGCCAATTATGGCTCAGGGGGTTTAGAACACGCCCCACACTATATAAGGCCGTCTGCACGGCGGCCCTGTGTAGTGTGTTCCGGCATGCTTAGATAGAGAGAGAGAGACAGTGTCATTTCATTTGAGTTAGCTAGATTAGGCAGGACAGTCATTGAGTTAGCTGCACTTATAGTGTATTGTGTATATATATGCATCCCAGGTGTTACACTGTATTCAGTTTAGCTAGATCCGTTCCTGTTATCTTCCTACTGACAGGCAGGCTTGTCTTGTTACAGTATTTACAGCTACCTGAAGCAAATTTCTGGTGTTCTTTTGATACTATTAGTACCACAGTCAGGCAGCTAGACTATTTACAGTTAGTGTAGTGCGTCCTCCTCACAGTGTTCAATTAAAGCTACAAGTTAGTTTAGTGTGATCTCTGCACAGTGTTCAGCTAAAACTACAAGTTAGTGTAGTGCACAGTGTTCAGCTAAAGCTACAAGTTAGTGTAGTGCGTCCTGCCCACAGCGTTCAGCTAAAACTACAAGTTAGTGTAGTGAGACCTCTGCACAGTGTTCAGCTAAAGCTACAAGTTAGGGTAGTGTGTCCTCCTCACAGTGTTCAGCTAAAGCTGCAAGTTAGTTTAGTGTGACCTCTGCGCAGTGTTCAGCTAAAGCTACAAGTTAGTGTAGTGCGTCCTCCTCACAGTGTTCAGCTAAAACTACAAGTTAGTGTAGTAAGACCTCTGCACAGTGTTCAGCTAAAGCTACAAGTTAGTGTAGTGCATCCTGCTCACAGTGTTCAGCTAAAACTACAAGTTTGTGTAGTGAGACCTCTGCACAGTGTTCAGCTAAAGCTACAAGTTATTGTAGTGCGTCCTGCTCACAGTTTTCAGCTAAAACTACAAGTTAGTGTAGTGAGACCTCTGCACAGTGTTCAGCTAAAGCTACAAGTTAGTGTAGTGCGTCCTGCTCACAGTGTTCAGCTAAAACTACAAGTTAGTGTAGTGCGACCGCTGCACAGTGTTCAGCTAAAACTACAAGTTAGTGTAGTGAGACCTCTGCACAGTGTTCAGCTAAAGCTACAAGTTAGTGTAGTGCGTCCTCCTCACAGTGTTCAGCTAAAACTACAAGTTAGTGTAGTGAGACCTCTGCACAGTGTTCAGCTAAAGCTACAAGTTAGTGAAGTGCGTCCTGCTCACAGTGTTCAGCTAAAACTACAAGTTAGTGTAGTGAGACCTCTGCACAGTGTTCAGCTAAAGCTACAAGTCAGTGTAGTGCGTCCTCCTCACAGTGTTCAGCTAAAACGACAAGTTAGTGTAGTGAGACCTCTGCACAGTGTTCAGCTAAAGCTACAAGTTAGTGTAGTGCGTCCTGCTCACAGTGTTCAGCTAAAGCTACAAGTTAGTGTAGTGAGACCTCTGCACAGTGTTCAGCTAAAGCTACAAGTTAGTGTAGTGCGTCCTGCTCACAGTTTTCAGCTAAAACTACAAGTTAGTGTAGTGAGACCTCTGCACAGTGTTCAGCTAAAGCTACAAGTTAGTGTAGTGCGACCTGCCCACAGTGTTCAGCTAAAACTACAAGTTAGTGTAGTGCGACCTCTGCACAGTGTTCAGCTAAAACTACAAGTTAGTGTAGTGAGACCTCTGCACAGTGTTCAGCTAAAGCTACAAGTTAGTGTAGTGCGTCCTGCTCACAGTGTTCAGCTAAAGCTACAAGTTCGTGTAGTGAGACCTCTGCACAGTGTTCAGCTAAAGCTACAAGTTAGTGTAGTGCGTCCTCCTCACACTGTTCAGCTAAAACTACAAGTTAGTGTAGTGAGACCTCTGCACAGTGTTCAGCTAAAGCTACAAGTTAGTGTAGTGAGACCTCTGCACAGTGTTCAGCTAAACCTACAAGTTAGTGTAGTGAGACCTCTGCACAGTGTTCAGCTAAAGCTACAAGTTAGTGTAGTGCGTCCTGCTCACAGTGTTCAGCTAAAACTACAAGTTAGTGTAGTGCGTCCTGCTCACAGTGTTCAGCTAAAACTACAAGTTAGTGTAGTGAGACCTCTGCACAGTGTTCAGCTAAAGCTACAAGTTAGTGAAGTGGGTCCTGCTCACAGTTTTCAGCTAAAACTACAAGTTAGTGTAGTGAGACCTCTGCACAGTGTTCAGCTAAAGCTACAAGTTAGTGTAGTGCGTCCTCCTCACAGTGTTCAGCTAAAACGACAAGTTAGTGTAGTGAGACCTCTGCACAGTGTTCAGCTAAAGCTACAAGTTAGTGTAGTGCGTCCTCCTCACAGTGTTCAGCTAAAAATACAAGTTAGTGTAGTGAGACCTCTGCACAGTGTTCAGCTAAAGCTATAAGTTAATGTAGTGCGTCCTGCTCACAGTGTTCAGCTAAAACTACAAGTTAGTGTAGTGAGACCTCTGCACAGTGTTCAGCTAAAGCTACAAGTTAGTGTAGTGAGACCTCTGCACAGTGTTCAGCTAAAGCCACAAGTTACTGTAGTGCGTCCTGCTCACAGTGCTCTGCTAAAACTACAAGTTAGTGTAGTGCGACCTCTGCACAGTGTTCAGCTAAAACTACAAGTTAGTGTAGTGAGACCTCTGCACAGTGTTCAGCTAAAGCTACAAGTTAGTGTAGTGAGACCTCTGCACAGTGTTCAGCTAAAGCTACAATTTAGTGTAGTGCGTCCTCCTCACAGTGTTCAGCTAAACCTACAAGTTATTGTTTTGCAAGCTCTGCACAGTGTTCACCTAAAGCTACCTGTAGAAGGTTGGTGGTGTTTTCCTGATCCTATCACTACCGCAGGCAGCTAAATAAGCTACAAGTTATTTTTTGGTGAGCTCTGCACAGTGTTCACCTAAAGCTACCTGTAGAAGGTTGGTGGTGTTTTCCTGATCCTATCACTACCGCAGGCAGCTAAATAAGCTACAAGTTCGTTTTTTGCGAGCTCTGCACAGTGTTCAGCTAAAGCTACCTGTAGAAGGTTGGTGGTGTTCTCATACTACAGGCAGGCAGTTGATTTTGCTAGCTGCAGTATCAGTACATGTGTATATATATATATATATATATATATATATATATATATATATATCCCAGCTTAGTGCAGCTACATGCCATTAGTATGTCTGGAAGGCCAACAAGGAGAGGCAGACAGTCACAAGCCAATAAAAGAGGGCAAGCAGGCTCTGTGTCTAGAGGCAACAGTGATGGTCGTGGAGACGGTGCATCCTCATCAGCACGTGGCCGTGAGACACGCTTGGCCTTTTTTTCAGCAGCTGGCCGTGTTGAGCCGCAACATGCGGAAGACTTGGTCGAGTGGATGACCAAGCCGTCCTCATCCTCCTCATCCTCTCTCACCCATGCTCAGGGTACTTTGTCTGGCAAAGCAGCGGCCTCTTCCCTCGGCTCAATGTCATCAGTGACTCCTTCCCTAGCCCCACCATGTCCTCCTGAGGAGTCCCTCGAACTGTTTGACCACAGTGTTGGGTACATGCTCCAGGAGGATGCCCAGCGTTTGGAAGGCTCTGATGATGATACTGAGCTAGATGAAGGCAGTAACGTGTGCACGGACAGAGGGAGCGCCCAAGAAGGACAGCAATCTGGCAGTCATGCTCCCCCTGCTGCAGCAGACTGCCAGGTTTGCTCCAGTGATGAGGAGGGAGGGGAGGAGGAGGCGGCACATCACCAACTAGGCAGGATGCCCACTAGGGGCCAGCCTAAGGGCAGCACACTGACTGCATCACACCCCAAAGCTCCGCATGTACAGGGCGCTGCAGTCTCTGCGCGTTATTCAAAAAGTTCTTTGGTGTGGGCCTTTTTTGAGACGAGTGCATCAGATCGCACAGCTGCTATTTGCAACATATGTCTCAAGCGTATCTCGCGTGGCCAAAACATCTCCCGCTTGGGCACCAAATGCTTGACCAGACATATGTTGACCTGCCATGCAGTTCGTTGGCAAGCGTATCTGAAAGACCCACACCAAAGAACAAAGAGGACCTCTCCTTGCTCCTCATCAGCTGAGATCTCCAACCCCACTATACCTTCAGTCCTCTCTGAGACCTGCACTGAGAGGAATGAAGGTGTAGAATTAGGTGTGTCACAGCCAAGTACTTGTGGGCAATCTGCTTTCGGTACACCAATGTCAGATTGTACCAGGCAAATTTCCCTGCCCCAGCTGCTGCACCGCCGAAAGAAGTTCGCTCCCAGCCATCCACATGCCCAGCGGTTGGTTGGCAACCCTCCTTGATCCACATTACAAGGGTAAGGTTGCGGACCTTATCTTGCCATCGCAGAGGGAGCAGAGGATGAAACATCTTCGGGAGGCCTTGCAGAAAGGTCTGCGCAACGCGCTCCCAGAGACTGGGAGGTTACAAACTCCTGTTTCTGGACAATGTGTTGTTTAGGCTTCGGTCAGTCAAAGAAGGAGCGGTGGAGAAGGTGGCCATCTGACCGATGCGTTCAGACAATTTTTTGGTCAGCAGCCCCAAGGTATGATCGGTTCCAGCAACCATCGCCAGCGTCTGTTTTACATGGTGCAGGAATACCTAGGGGCAAGATCTGACTTGGACACCTTTCTCACCGAAAATCCTCTGGGTTACTGGGTCTTGAGGATGGATCACTGGCCAGAGCTTGCACAGTATGCAATTGAGGCTACTGGCCTGTCCTGCATCCAGCGTTTATTCGGAACGCACATTCAGTGCTGCCGGAGGCTTTGTAACCGATCACAGGGTGCGTCTGTCCACCGACTCGGTCGATCGACTGACCTTCATAAAAATGAATCAGTCTTGGATCACCACCAGCTACCAAGCACCTGATGCTGATGTAACCGAATAATTTTTTTTGAAATCTCAGATCCCTTCAAAGATTGCCTATGCTGATGCTGAGTGGCCCAATTTTTCAGCCCCTGTTTAACAGGGGCGTGTAATTACAATTTTTGAAGCAATACTTTGCAGCAGGGCTCGTTTCTGCTATCCAACTAGAGTATCTGTGAGGGGTTGCAGTGTTGTGGCACCAGCACCAGTGCCTAAGACCCAATTTTTCAGCCCCTGTTTAACAGGGGCGTGTAATTACAATTTTTGATGCAATACTTTGCAGCAGGGCTCCTTCCTGCGTTCCAACTAGAGTATCTGTGAGGGGTTGCAGTGTTGTGGCACCAGCACCAGTGCCTAAGGCCCAATTTTTCAGCCCCTGTTTAACAGGGGCATGTAATTACAATTTTTGATGCAATACTTTGCAGCAGGGCTCCTTTCTGCGTTCCAACTAGAGTATCTGTGAGGGGTTGCAGTGTTGTGGCACAAGCACCAGTGCCAAAGCCCAATTTTTCAGCCCCTGTTCAACAGGGGCTTGTAATTACAATTCTTGATCTAATATTTCACAGCAGGGCCCGTTTCTGAGCCCACCAAGAGCGAGTGAGGACTTACAGTGTTGTGGCACTAGCACCACCACCACCAAAGGCCCAATTTTTCTGCCCCTGTTCAACAGGGGCATGTAATTACAATTCTTGATCTAATATTTCACAGCAGGGCCCTGTGAGGGCTTACAGTGTTGTGGCCACAACAACACCTAAGGCCCAAATTTCTGCTGAGTATATAGGGCAGGCCCCCTACTTTCAAACATCCAACTTACAAACAACTCCTATTTGCAAACGGAAAGAGACAACAGGAAGTGAGATAAAATCTACCCCTAGGAAGAGAAATTCTCTCCTGTAAGAGTTAATATGGGAAAAACGTTTCTCCTTTCCATTGATGCTTTATCACCAATCCTTGTTTCAAAAAAAAAACCCAGATTTTCAAAAAACATTTGTCATTGGGACAAAAAATGAGGTGAAATCTTCTGAAGAGGAGCACAGACAGCAAAACAAATGTCACAGGTGTGATAACCCTTCCCTATGTTTTCCAAAAAGCTTAAAATAGATTTTTTTGGCTGGAGCTAAATACGTTAAAAATGTACTAGTTCAAAATTACAAACAGATTCTACTTAACAACAAACCTACAGTCCCTGTCTTGTTTGCACCGCCTGTATACTGCTGTTCAGAGTATATTGGGCCTGGTGGCCCCACGCCTTTTCTTTTTTTTAATTTAGGTACGGGGTTCCCCTTAATATCCATAGAAGACCCAAAGGACCTTGTATGGATATTATGGATATATGGAAATTCCTTTAAATTTCGTACCTGGGGGGTGTCTATAGTATGCCTGTAAAGTAGCGCATGTTTCCCGTGTTTATAACAGTCCGAGAGCAAAATGACACATATAAATACACATAACAGTAATTGAAAGTCATTGAAAAATTTTTAAAAAATACGTGGGGGTCCCCCAAAATTTTAGCAAAAAAATTAGCACTTTTGATTTTTCATGTTCGTATCCCATAGACTTTAATAGTGTTCGCATGTTCGAACAAATTTTTGCCTGTTCGCATGTTCTGGATGCGAACTGAACAGGGGGTTGTTCGTCCCATCCCTAGTAGAGAGCCAGAATGGCCTTCCGAGAAAATAAATTGCGTTTGGGAACCTGCCACTGAGGTAACGCACATTCCACAAGTTCACAAAAGGGGGCAGAGTCTACCAGCTGAAAAGGCAGCAGTTGCAGTGCTACCAATTTGGCCAAGCTAGCATTCAGACACTGACCATGTGGATGGCTGGGACCGAATTTCTTTTGACGGTTTAGCAACTGGGGTAGGGAAATTTGCCTGCTAAAATCGGATGTTGGTGTACCGCTAGCAGATTGGCCGCAAGTACTTATAGGGACACCTATTTCTATACATTCATTCCTCTCAGTGCAGGTTTCTGAGAGGACTGGAGGTATAGTGGGGTTGGAGATCCCAGCTGATGAGGAACAAAGAGAGGTCTGCCTTGTTCTTTGATGTGGGTCTTTTAAGTGCTGTTGCCAACGCCCTTAAGCTGCCCCCCGGAGGGCATCCTGCCTCGTTGGAGATGTGCCTCCTCCTCCTCCTCCCCTCTTCTATCAGGCACCCAAGTAGCATCAGTGACCTCATCATCCCCTCCCTCCTCATTACTGGAGCAAACTTGGCAGTGTGCTGCAGCTCGGGGAACATGACTGCCAGTTTCTTCTTGGGCACCCCCTCTCTCTAAGCTCATGTTACTCTCTTCCTCAACCTGGGTACCATCATCGGAGCCTTCAAATTGCTGCGCATCTTCCTGCAGCATGTACCCAACACTGTGGTCGAATAGCTCGGGGGACTCTTCCGTGCATGATGTTGGGGCTAGGGAAGGAGTGACTGTTGACATGGAGCCGATGGAAAAGGCCACTTTGGTAGCTGCATTGGCAGGCAAAGTACTCTGAGCCTGGATGACAGAGGATGAGGAGGGCTTCGTTATCCATTTCACCAACTCTTCTGCATGTTGTGGCTCAATAACATGGCCAGCTGCAGAAAAAAAGGACAAGCGTGTCCCACGGCCACACGCTGAGGATGCACCGTGTCCATGACCAGAACTGTCGACTGTAGACACAGAGCCTGCTTGCCCTCCTTTAGTGGCCTGTGAGCGTCTGTCTCTCCTTGGTGGCCTTCCGGACACGCTGTAAATTTTGTTTAGCAAAAACACACTAGACTGTATTGTGCAGTCTACGTGTACACCACGTAGAAGTAGTAGCAACTGCACTAGGGGTGCACGGCACTGTGTACACCAACAGAAGTTTAACAACAACTATAGGTGCACTGTATGTATTGTGTACTGTGTACACCACCAGAATAGTAGTAGCAACTGCACTATGGGTGCACGGTACTGTGTACACCAACAGAAGTGTAATAACAACTATGGGTGAACTGTATGTATTGTGTACTGTGTACACCACCAGAAAAGTAATATCAGTAGCAACTTCACTACGGGTGCACAGTACTGTGTACACCAACAGAAGTGTAATAACAACTATGGGTGTACTGTATGTATTGTGTAATGGGTACACCACCAGAAAAATAGTAGCAACTGCACTAGGGGTGCACGGTACTGTGTACACTAACAGAAGTGTAATAACAACTATGGGTGTACTGTATTGTGTACACCACCAGAGAAGAAGTAGCAACTGCACTAGGGGTACACGGTACTGTGTACACCAACAGAAGTGTAATAACAACTATGGGTGTACTGTATTGGGTTCACCACCAGAAAAGTAGTAGCAACTGCACTATGGGTGCACAGTACTGTGTACACCAACAGAAGTGTAATAACAACTATTGGCTTACTGTGTACACCACCAGAAAAGTAGAAGCAACTGCACTATGGGTGAACAGTATTGTGTACACCATCAGAAGTCTAATAACAACTATGGGTGCACTGTATGTATTGTGTACTGTGTACACCACCAGAAAAGTAGTAGCAACTGCAATAGGGGTGCACGGTACTGTGTACCGTGCTCCAACAGAAGTGTAATAACAACTACGGGTGTACTGTATTGTGTACACCACCAAAGAAGAAGTAGCAACTGCACTAGGGGTACACGGTACTGTGTACACCAACAGAAGTGTAATAACAACTATGGGTGTACTGTATTGTGTTCACCACCAGAAAAGTAGTAGCAACTGCACTATGGGTGCACGGTACTGTGTACACCAACAGAAGTGTAATAACAACTATTGGCTTACTGTGTACACCTTTAGAAAAGTAGTAGCAACTGCACTATGGGTGCACAGTACTATGTACTGTGTACACCGCCTGAAGTATATTAGAAACAGTACACCAGGAACGGACTGCAGTCAGATATAGCTAAACCGGATACAGTGGGTATATATATATGAGACTGTCTGTATATATATATATTAAATACACTGCAGTAAACTGAATAACCTGCCTGCCTGCTCAATCTAAATGACACTCTCTCTCCATCCATGCCAACAACACACTACACAGGGCCGACGTGCAGGCAGCCTTATATAGTGTGGGGAGTGGACTTAGTCCCCTGAGCCATGATTGGCAAAAGGCACCCTGCCTTTGGCCAATTAAGGCTCTCTTAGCTGAGGGCGCTGGGATTGACCAAAGCATTCAGGTCATGGTGCATGCTTTGGCCAATCATCATACAGCAATGCACTGTGCTCCCGCAGTGCATTATGGGCCATTACGTGGCTCTCGAATTTGGAGCGAACGGCCCATAATGTTCGGTTTTCAACGAACGGGCAAATAGCAAATGTTCGAGTCGAACTCATGTTCGACCCAAACAGAAAGCTCATCCCTAATAAGGATAATAAATATTCCTCAACTGTTAATAATGAAGCTATTCACGTCCCAATCTACATTTAATCTGAATGGCCTATAGCATTTTAAATGATAAATCCAGCAGATTTCCATACGCGAGATCTCTCTCTTAGCGACACTCCCACGCCAATTTGGGGTAAACCTATCAATAGCTGTGAATGTAGTAACTGCTGCATTTTTGTTGTGACATTATAAGTAATGAAGGGAAATGACGTGTGTTTAGGAAACCTCTTTTTGATGTTAACCACATGTTCTTTTATTCTAACGTTCAAAGCCCTAACCGTGCGGCCCACATATTGTAGACAGCATGGACAGGTTAACATGTAAACCTCGTTTTGAGACGTGTAAGTAATGAATATATTAATATCATACTCTTTCAATGTAATGTTAGATTTAAATGGGCAAATTTTTCTACCTTTGTTTCTATTAAGAAAGCAGACAGCATTTGCAACATGGATAGAAACCTTTTGTTTTCTGAAAAAAAGAAAGTATATTGGGAGTGTCTAGAATGTTAGGTGCTACTCTAAGTTTAAGGGGAGGAAATCCTCTAAATACTACTTGTGGACAGTCTGGAAGGACAGGGCCCAACTCTCTATAATTTTTTAAACTGCCCAATGTTTTAAAAAAAAAAAATTAACGTCATAATATTGGTGAGAATATGTGGTGACCATAGAGAAATTATGATCATTTTCGCATACTTTATCTCTGCCTTTCAGCATCACAGCTCTATCCATGTTAGCCACCTCACCAATAACTTTATCCAAATCACCGGGAAGGTAGCCCTTAGCAATGAATTTATTTTTTAAGGAAGAAGCTTGTTCAAAAAATCCTTTTTCATAGTACCGTTTCACCTCAAGCGAATTAATTGACTTTTAGGTACTGATTCTAGCCATGTGGGGTGATGGCACCCCAAACATATACACCTGGCAAATAAATGACATATGTATAAATGTCTATTAAATATGCATTGGATCGGGGTAAGGGATACAGCCACTATTGCTAAATAAGCATATATCAGGTAATGGATAGGTATATATTTGTTTTTTATATCTTCCTTGTGTATATAGAAGGACATAACTATGTACCTACCATGTATAAAATGTGTCCAAAAATATGTCCAAAAAAAGCAGGACCTGGAGAGAAGTCTGATGTTTATGTAAGATATTGTACTGCCATCCTTTTTAAGTAAAAAGTCTTCAAAAATCATGTGTTCGCTGTGGGTATAAGTATAGGGTGTATATATTAGTACCCCCCCCCATGCACATTAGGAGATGAGAAAGGATGTTTGATTCTAAAAAAATCTTCTTACATTTAATCCCCATAGAGGCTAAATTTGAAATGAAAAAGGGGAAGAGTATTGAGGCTCACCTTTCATGTAATGTAGACTCCTGGTGCTTGTGCCGATTCTGGCTGTAACCAAACCCCCCGACTTAGGAAAAAAACTAGACATCCATTCGGATCATCCCTCTGCCTCTCCTATATATATTTGGCCTGAGGAAATGGCTGCCAAATCAAAACCTCCTCACCATGCTCGCCGCGCTGCCTGCTAGGCGGTGAAAGTGTGGGTGCGTATCTTACTGGGCATGCGCAGCTTGAAAAATGGCCCTGCTTGTCCAGAGATGGTGGGACGGGCTAAGAAAATTCGTCCCTCCTCTCACGCTCAGTTCGGATCAGCTGATCCCGAGAGTGGGGCACGTAAGCGTGCAAGCATCTCATTACGCCAATTGCGTGGTGAGATGTGGGGAACGTGCATAGCTACGCCCCACCAAAGATCACAGCATAGGGTGGCGTGTGAAATCACACCGTCACCCTGTCTCCATAGATTCAGATCATGTGTGTCAGGCACAGCTCGAGAATAGATCAAAGTAGACAAAGTAAGAAAGAGAAAAAGACAAAGAATAAAAGGGGGAGAAGAGGGTAAGAAAGACAAAAAAAAAAACAAAAAGTAAAAAAAGGAAAAAATTGCCGTGGGACAGATATATGTCTCATGACTGTGTAAGCACTCATAGGAGATTGCCGTGGTCCACTAACCCTAAGAGCCCTTTCACACTGGGGCGGGGGGCGGCGGCGGCGGTAAAACGCCGCTATTATTAGCGGCGTTTTACCGTCAGTATTCGGCGGTATTAACTGAAATGAAAATGAAAATAAAATTAAATAAACAAATGAAAATAAATATAAATATCAATTAAAAAAAAGGAAAGGGGAGGAGAAAAAGCAATAGGGAAGTGGGTGTATGAAGGGTCATTTTGGTAGTTTGTGTTGTCATTATGATTTAAAAAGAGTAAACACAGTTGATTAATGATAAATGGCTTCAGCCAAACACTAACCATAAGTGAAAGAAATGTTTTTGTGCTATTATTCATATTCTCTGAAAAATGGCCAAGAAATCATAAATTCTGCCAGGGTGTGTAAACTTATGAGCACAACTGTATTTACAGTTTTACAAACTATGCAGTTGTGAAGAAATGACACAAAGATAAGTGTGTGAACGCAATAAATATACAGTTGGGACGGAAAGTATTCAGACCCCCTTAAATGTTTCACTCTTTGTTATATTGCAGCCATTTGCTAAAACCATTTAAGTAAATTTTTTTTCCTCATTAATGTACACACAGCACCCCATATTGACAGAAAAACACAGAATTGTTGACATTTTTGCAGGTTTATTAAAAAAGAAAAACTGAAATGTCACATGGTCCTAAATATTCAGACCCTTTGCTGTGACACTCATATATTTAACTCAGGTGCTGTCCATTTCTTCTGATCACCCTTGAGATGGTTCTACACCTTCATTTGAATCCAGCTGTGTTTGATTATACTGATTGGACTTGATTAGGAAAGCCACACACCTGTCTATATAAGACCTAACAGCTCGCAGTGCATGTCAATACAAATGAGAATCATGAGGTCGAAGGAACTGCCTGAAGAGCTCAGAGACAGAATTGTGGCAAGGCACAGATCTGGCCAAGGTTACAAAAAAATTTCTGCTGCACTTAAGGTTCCTAAGAGCACAGTGGCCTCCATAATCCTTAAATGGAAGATGTTTGGGACGACCAGAACCCTTCCCAGAGTTGGCCGTCCGGCCAAACTGAGCTATCGGGGGAGAAGAGCCTTGGTGAGAGAGGTAAAGAAGAACCCAAAGATCACTGTGGCTGAGCTCCAGAGATGCAGCCGGGAGATGGGAGAAAGTTGTAGAAAGTGAACCATCACTGCAGCCCTCCACCAGTCGGGGCTTTATGGCAGAGTGGCCCAACAGAAGCCTCTCCTCAGTGCAAGAAACATGAAAGCCTGCATGGAGTTTGCTAAAAAAACACCTGAAGGACTTCAAGATGGTGAGAAATAAGATTCTCTGGTCTGATGAGACCAAGATAGAACTTTTTGGCCTTAATTCTAAGCGGTATGTGTGGAGAAAACATAGTCACTGCTCATCACCTGTCCAATACAGTCCCAACAGTGAAGCATGGTGGTGGCAGCATCATGCTGTGGGGGTGTTTTTCAGCTGCAGGGACAGGACGAGGTAAAGATGAATGCGGCCAAGTACAGGGATATCTTGGACGAAAACCTTCTCCAGAGTGCTCAGGACCTCAGACTGGGTCGAAGGTTTACCTTCCAACAAGACAATGACCCTAAGCACACAGCTAAAATAACGAAGGAGTGGCTTACAACAACTCTGTGACTGTTCTTGAATGGCCCAGCCAGAGCCCTGACCTAAACCTAATTGAGCATCTCTGGAGAGACCTAAAAATGGCTGTCCACCAACGTTTATCATCCAACCTGACAGAACTGGAGGGGATCTGCAAGGAGGAATGGCAGAGGATCCCCAAATCCAGGTGTGAAAAACTTGTTGCATCTTTCCCAAAAAGACTCATGGCTGTATTAGATCAAAAGGGTGCTTCTACTAAATTCTGAGCAAAGGGTCTGAATACTTAGGACCATGTGATATTTCAGTTTTTCTTTTTTAATAAATCTGCAAAAATGTCAACAATTCTGTGTTTTTCTGTCAATATGGGGGGCTGTGTGTACATTAATAAGAAAAAAAAATGAACTTAAATGACTTTAGCAAATGGCTGCAATATAACAAAGAGTAAAAAATTTAAGGGGGTCTGAATACTTTCCGTCCCCACTGTATACAGACATGATATACGATGAGAAATTGGGGAAATTAGACCAATTGAGTGAGTGGATAGTCAAACTAACGAATCATGTATGTCGGTAAGTTGAAGGACAGCTATTCCGACATACTTAGTTTGTTTCTTTCAAAGAAAAGGTTTGTAGCTAACGCATTGGTTTAAGCCTGGGGACCTGGTGGCCTGTAGGGTCACTATCCACTTGGTCTCCAACCTTAAGAGATGGGGATCAATGTTTCCTCCTCTATCAGAAGTGGAGACATGCTCTAATGCAAAGAATCCCATAACCGAGGGATCAAAGTTATGGTATAACCCTACATACCTACTAATGGCTGATTCAATTTTTACATTTTTTAGCAGGTAGACGAATGCACTTCCAAAAAGGCCTCTGGGTTTTGCCGACATAAAATGCCTTGCTTTTGCAGGTAATAAAATATACCACCACAGTATATACAGTATTGGGGGGATCCAGGTAGAACCATTTGGCAAAGTTACATATCTATTCGGTCTTATCCACTCACAGAACTCACATTTTATGCAACGGAAAGTCACTCTATTTGCCAGCCTAAACTGTGAAGATGTGGAACTTTATGGAAGATGGCTCCTAATTAGATGGTCTCTAAGTGATTTAGCCCTTTTGTAGGTGATGGTTGTTTTTTTACTGACTTATTTGGCCACAATGGCAACATCAGTAAGAAGATGCCAATGTTGTGCCACTATGGCACGTGAATGTTGTTTGGAAAATCTCGTGATTAATCTCGTTTGTGATGATTGACTATCTTGTCTTTTTGAGTGGATCAATGAATGTCTACTTTTTTGTTTTGCCCTTTTGAAGGCCTTCTTCAGGCGGGTCTTGGTGTGGCCCTGTATGAGAAGCCTTTCTTGTAGTTCTTTAGCTCGCAGGAGGAAATCTTCCTCCTTGGTGCAATTTCTTCTAAGCCTAAGATATTGCCCATAAGGATTATTATGCACCAGCGGTTTGGGATGGGCACTGCTGGCATGTAGAATAATATTTGCTAAGGTTTGCGATATAAATCAGAAAATAAATTGCCACCTTCATCCACCTTGATCTGTACATCCAAGATTATCACTACTGATTGGCTGCATTCCATCGTAAATTTCAAGTTGAACTCATTCTGGCTGATCAGATTCATAAAGGTATCAAGTTCTGATCTGGTGCCATCCCAGATCATAAAAGCATAGTCAATGTATCTGTGCCACGATATTACATGGCACAGATCCATCGACGTGCTGTCATCAAAAAAGAATTGGTGTCCCCATCCCCCCAGGTACAGGTTGGCATACCATTGGGCACAACATGTCCCCATCGCCACCCCCTGCACCTGGAGGAAGTGGGAACCCCGAAACACAAAAAAATTATGAGACAGTATGTATTCCAGAAATCTGAGAACAAATGAATTGTAGGGCCATAAGGTCTTTTGGTCTTTAAAAATTCCCCAATCACTTGTAGACACCTAGTGTGCGGTATTGAGCTATATAAAGCTTTTATATCAATGGTGATAAGTAGGGATGGGCTATCTGTTCAAGTCGAACATGAGCTTGACTCGAACATTGGCTGTTCAATCATTCGTCGAACAGCAAACAATTTGGGGTGTTTGTGGCAAATTCGAAAAGCCACGGAACATCCTTTAAAATTCTGGGAGACATCTAAAGTGCTAATTTTAAAGGTTAATATGCAAGTTATGGTCCTGCCCCAGGGGACATGTATCAATGCAAAATAAAAAGTTTTAAAAACGGCCGTTTTTTCGGGAGCAGTGATTTTAATATTGCTTAAAGTGAAACAATAAAAGTGAAATATTCCTTTAAATTTCGTACCTGGGGGGTGTCTATAGTATGCCTGTAAAGTAGCACATGTTTCCCATGTTTATAACAGTCCGAGAGCAAAATGACATTTCTAAAGGAAAAAAAGGTCATTTAAAAGTACTAGCGCTAGTGGTGGCTATTAATGAATATCAGTCCCGACAATACACATAAAAGTCATTGAAAGTCATTGAAAAAAAAAAAATGCGCGGGGGTCCCCCAAAATTTCATTACCAGGCCTTTCAGGTAGATATTAAGGGGAACTCTGCGCCAAAATGTAAAAAAAAAATGGCGTGGGGTTCCCCCAAAAATCCACACCAGACCCTTATCCGAGCACGCAGCCTGGCAGGCCACAGGAAAAGAGGGGGGGACGAGAGAGCGCCCCCCCAAACCCTACCAGGCCACATGCCCTGAACATGGGGAGGATGTCCCCACATTGTTGGGGACAAGGGCCTCATCCCCACAACCCTTGCCCAGTGGTTGTGGGGGGTCTGTGGTCGGGGGGCTTATCGGAATTTGGACGCCCCCTTTAACAAAGGGGACACTCAGATCCAGCCCCCTCCCCCATGTGAATTGGTAATAGGTACACTGTACCCCTACCATTTCACAAAAAGAAAGTTTCAAAATGTTAAAAAATCACAGGAGACGGCTTGGGACAAGTCCTTTATTAAAAATAAAAAAATAAAAAAGATATTCCAACGATGTAATCCAATAAATCCATACTCCTACTCCAGTGATGTAATCCAATTCTCAATCTCCAGCGATGAATGACCTCCAGCAATTCCAGCGAGAAACACACACAGGATCCTGCCTCCACTGGAGGCACCCAGCCAATGATGCGGCGCTAGCTTGACAGCTGTTATGTAGCTGAGGGCTGCGTCACGTGACCCCGTCCCCCTCTGACAAGGGGAAATGCCAGGGTTTCTCAGTGACGTGTAGATTAGAGTTACTTTCTAGTTTCTTCAAGGCATTCTGTAAAGAGGGCTGTAGATTTTGGGATCCAAGTTGAGAAGCATTAATGCGGATAATATCATAACTGATCTTCTGTACAAATGCCCAAATGCTACTGTTAGTCTGTAAAATAGGAAAAAACTGTGATTTGTTTTTATAGGTCAGTGGAGTGTCCTTCTCATCTGAGGAGTCATCATCTGTATCTGATTCCTCATCTACCTGACCCTCCTCATAAAGGAGCATCAGATCTCTCAAAGCCCTGAAATCTTTTATAGTAAAATCCTTCCATATTTTACTGTCGACCTAGGAATCCAAGGGTGCTCCATAGTCCTTATCATGCATAACATGTAGTAGAAGGTTTCTGGCAAAGAGATTTACATCCTTGGTTGCTTTAAATTTGTTAATGTTCTGGTCTGGACAAAAACTAACCCGAGCTCCCAGACCCGAGGTCACTGCCCCGCCCCCCAAAACTAGGGAGCTGACCTCAAAAGTTTCTGACAGCCTCCTAACATTCCATCTCCATCTTCCACCCGAACTCCATTTCCCCAGCTGGGCTGACCCTGAGTATTTGAGAGGGCCTGCCTCCTGCCAACCCATCTGTTGGGGATTGTTCAGGGCCTTCATGAATACTCCAGGCAGCTCCTTTCTCACCTTCCCTCCCATTCTTCGAGAATCTTCTCCAAGTTTCTAGAAGTAGGGGGAGGTATCAGAGGTGCTGCCTTTGAGCCATCCAACACTCCCTAAATCTATGTTGTTGGGGGGCTTTGTTGAGACATCGGGGGTCTAAACAGACGTTCCACCTTTGAGACAGAGAAAGGAGATTGAGGACATAGCCTTCTCTGCAGCCTCAGCTGCACAAAATGAATGGCCAAGAATAGCTCTGTACAGAGATTCCCTTTCAATCACAAACTAAAACATAGTAAAGTTTACTATGCCACAGTTATGAATGGACAGAGTCAGTGATTGGTACAGATCACCGATTCTCCGTTCAGAAAAAGAAGGGGCTGGTAAATGACACATTTACCGGCCCCTTCCTGCTCTCCATTCTGACGGATCGACCGCAGCAGCTGGCAATTAAGAGGGGGAACCCGGCATAGCCGGGTCTGGGAAAAAGCACAGCGGGCAGGAGAAGGAAGCTGGATAGGAGGAATGACGGGGCAGCCAGGGGCGGATCCAGGGGGGGGGCAACAGGGCAATTGCCCCCTCCGAGAAATTCATGATTGGCAGGACAGTCAGTCAGTGAATGAGTGAGCGGGCGGGAGCCGGAGGACGAGTGTGCGGGTTATCGAGCGGGCGGGCCAGTCAGCAGGGGTCGGTAGGTGAGAGAGAGCCTGAGCGGCAGGTCGGCAGATGAGTGAGGGGGGGTTGACAGGTGAGTCTGCCTGCGGGTGTTCAGGAGCAGCAGGACAGACATCCAGAGAGGGGGCGGTCCGGTCCGCAGGTGAGCGGAGAAACTGGCCAGTCCAGAGATGTTGCTTGTGACATCATCTGGAATGGACGGGAAGAGAGGAGGAGGAGGGGCCGCCGGGGGGAGCAGCAGCAGCGTGACATGAGAGAGAACTTACTATAGAGGCTGCCTGCGCTACTCTGCATATGCATATGAAGAAAACAATGAAGAAAACAAGTAAACGCTGCCCTTATTGTACCCTATGATCCCTGATGTGCCCTGAACTTATCCCATTAGCCCTGATTGTACCCCATGTGCCCTGAATGTGCCCTGATGTACCCTGATGTACCCTGATGTATCCAATGTGCCCTGAATGTGCCCTGATGTACCCCATGTGCCCTGAATGTGCCCTGATGTACCCCATGTGCCTGATGTGCCCTGAATCCTGAATGTGCCCTGATGTGCCTTGAATTTATCCCATGTGCCCTGATTGTACCCCATGTGCCCTGAATGTGCCCTGAATGTACCCCATGTGCCCTGAATGTGCCCTGATGTGCCTGTTGTGCCCTGAATGTGCCCCGATGTGCCCTGAGTTTATACCATGTGCCCTGATTGTACCCCATGTGCCCTGAATGTACCCTGATGTACCCCATGTGCCTGATGTGCCCTGAATGTACCCTGATGTACCCCATGTGCCTGATGTGCCCTGAATGTGCCCTGATGTACCCCATGTGCCTGATGTGCCCTGAATGTGCCGTGATGTACCCCATGTGCCCTGAATGTGCCCTGATGTACCCCATGTGCCCTGATGTACCCCATGTGCCTGATGTACCCTGAATGTGCCCCATGTGCAAGTGATAATCAACAACATGTGGCAGGTGACGTGGCAAGTGACAATCAGCATCTGGCGGCAGGCAAGTGACAATCCGCAGCTTGTAGCAGGGACGTGGCAAGGCAAGTGATAAGCTGCATCTGAAGGCAGGTCGGCGTAAAAAGTGACACACTCGGGGCTCCCACTGACTCTGCATTATGGTGAGTTGAACCATTTCATTTTATGTTAAATGTAATAATAGAAATAATGCGCTTCAATCATCCTGACACCATAACAACCATGGTGCCGTGATGATGAAAGCGCCAACACCAGCCATTACCCTGATAAATTGCCCACAAAAAAACATATTTTCTGGCAGTGCCCCTCCCGAGACTAGACTCTGGATCCGCCCCTGGGGGCAGCTGCATATAGACTAATAGATCTCTCCATTTTCCTCCTGCAGCCGCTGAATGCGCGCTTCTCCTCTTCTCCCTCCCGCAGGCATTTAGTGGGTGCAGGAGGAAAATTAGGAAATCGATTCCTTGATATGCAGCCACCATCACCATAATCTATGGGTGTGAGAGTGTTTTTGTTTAACCTGAACATAATGCAAGGTCTGCTTTAATCACCTCATTTAAAAAACATTACTTTAATACAAAGAAAAACTAGCACAGTGTTAACTTTTCCTAAGCTCATTGCATGGCAGATTGTATTTGCAGTATGACAAGTGCACTTTAACTTCTTGATTTGCATTGTTGCTTTATATTTTTGTTCTTAGCAGCTTACTTCTCTCTTGTGTGATAAAGTATTTCTTTGTAGTCTGATCATGTTCTCTGTAAGTTGTTTTTTTTCTGTGTCCTCTTTGACATACGGGAACCCATTAACAGATACCTACAGCATAAACAAAACAGCAGGGTCAGTGATTATAATGGGGCATTGCAACAATATAAAATGTCAGTTTGCATAAAGAGATAATAATGAGAAATACATGCTACAGCTTCTATTTGCATTACTAAATTTCTCTTTAAATCAGCATTTCATTTGCCCTTATTCAAAGAAAGAAAAGGCTGGGACAATGCAGAAGAAGCAGAAGCCGCTTTAAAGGGTGCAACTGCTTCTCCTGCCTGAAGGGGACATGTCTGCTTCGGGATTTACATTGACATACTATAGAAGGAATATTTGGAAAATTGATGACTGCAATGCTAACCCTGTCCACCAGGTGGCACTTCAGAGAATTGCAAAACTTAATTGTAGCTGTAATGGATCATATGCAACAATGCAGTCGAAAGATACCATGTGTTGTATTTTTTTATTCTTTTACTTTTTTTTTTAAGAAATAGTTTTTAACATATTGCCTTGTGTATCAGTACAGCTTGGACCTTAGTAGGAGAATATCCCCCGAAAGCTTATTCCGAAAAAGTAACCATTAGTGCAAATAAAAAAGTAGTATGGACAGTTCTCAACTAAAAAAAAATGACAAAGAATGTTTACAGTAAAAAGAAGCCTGTTTAGAGAGGAATGCATAGCCTGCTTTTGCTGACTACCCCTTATGGAAAAGGACTGCCTGGCTGTCTTGTCATGCTGATCAGTAACCTCACTACTTTGAGTGCCTCTGACTGGCTACAGGGAGGCACATCAGAGGATTTTGACTTTGCTTAGTAAATGAGCAGAAGCTCTGCTGACTTCCAACAACCAATCATATGCAAGCAAAAATTCAGTTTTTTAAATTTTCTTTGCACGTGATCAGGTATTCTTTGCAAAGTGAAACTTTACCTCATTTACTAATCTCTGGAGTAACTGCACTTGCAGAGTGCAACTGCACTTTGCAAAGTGCACAGCCTATTTGCCTTTAGTAACTCAACCCCTTAGGCTGCATTCATGCCTCTGTACTTTAGTGTGATGCAAAAACATCCTGCTTCCTGTATCTTTGCTGGGGTTTCCAGAAAACGTTCCTTCATAGGAATAAAATAAATATTATTCGGAATGCGCATGTGTGGGAGGTCTGAGATGGCTGCCTGAGCCTGGAGCTCCTCACCTTACCAGACCAGCAGCGCCCGCAGCACCCTCCAGCACCACCCAGGACCGCACACAGTGAGGGGATCGTTCCCCCAAACCGTCGTTGAACATCCCCGAATGCACAACCCGGCCCTCAGGCAAGACCTGGGGCCGCATTTCGAAGACTCCACCCGGGCCTGGTGTACCAAGATGGCCGCCGCAGCCACACAGCCTCATGCTCCCAGCTCGGAAAGAGCTTCAGAACAAAGGAAAGTGATCGAACCTGCCACTCTAAATTACACCCCAGTAACTCATGGGAACAGCCAGCAGGCCCTGACACCCTCTCCTACATCCACGGAATCCCTAATCAGCTGTTCCTTTGGTGACCATGCTTTCTTCCCTATAGGGCCTGCTGCATCTAACTACACTGACTTTCCACCCCAGGCATCCCAGCCCAAGATCATAACTTTAATGCAGCTGATCTATACCACTAATTATCAGCCCTCCTGGAAAGGGGATTGGTCACTACAGCTTCAAAAATCACAAGGGGGCATAAAATCAGACCTCCAAAATTTATTCTCAAGGATGGAAGCAATTGAAAACAAACTGGATCAGACCGCAGCGGTATCTAACCAGAACTCTGACTTTATCCAAACCCTCCATGAACAACTGGACACCGCCCTATCATGCATGGACGACTTACAAAACAGATCCAGAAGGTACAATTTCAGGATCAGGGGCCTACTAGAGACAATCACAGATGTCATGGCGGCAACCCAAGACCTAATAAAAACCCTGATACCGAATGCCCCGCAACACCGTCTGGAGCTAGACAGAGCCCATAGAGCCCTGGGACCCCCCTGGAAGAATGGCTCCTCCAGAGACATCATAGCCAATCTCCACTTCTACGCAGTTAAGGAAATGGTTATGAAGCAATCCCGTGCCATGACCCAGGTGACATGCCAAGGCCACCCGATGAAGACTTTCGCTGATCTATCACCTTCCACCATCCAGCGCGGACAGAACCTGAAACCACTATTATCTGCTCTACCCCAGAAGGACATCAAATACAAATGGACTTTCCCTTTTGCTGTGAAGTTCTATAAAGGCCACAATCAGGCCTTCTCTAGCTTCCCAACAGGAGAAAAACTCCTATTGAGCCTTAAAATAATCTCTCAAGAAACCTCGTCAACCTCCACTTCAAGATCCACCAAAAGACCACCAGCCGCAAGTTCATTGACCCCCCTCTGGAACAAGGTGAAGACACGAAGATCTACGAACAATGCCCCCCCTGGATAGCCCAATCCCTTAAGGTTCCGGATCCTTTCATCTATCTAACCTAACATTGGAATACTCACCATTTGCGTTTGGTTGAACCCATTGACAGGAGTGGTCTCTTCTTTGTTCCTCCTAAGTTTCTAACTCAGTTTTATATATATATATATATATATATATATATATATATATATATATATTTATATGTTCATCTTTTGCTCCCTGAAGCTGAAATCTCCGCGGTCCCCTCGCCACTACTTAGGAGAAAGGACCACACTACGGAACTGGCTGAAGGTGTTCGCACTGTAGACTTATCTGTTCAACTTACTGGCTTACCCGGCCCACCCCCCCTTTATACCAAGGTGGAGGGGGTGGTTCCTGGGGTCAATTTATACCCCATCACTGTTATTTTTCTGATTGGTTGATGTTTTTGACACAGTTACTGTGACACAGCTATATTGCTATATTGATAGAGGGCGCCCTGGTCTGGGGTGGCTCCCATGTGCCTCCTCCTACCCCTTAGATTCCTACTGGTCTCTGGGGATAGGATATCCAAGCCTATTTAGTTTGTTTGTTTTTTTTTTCCTTGTAAGATGGTTCCCAGGGATCTTTTATCCCCCCTGGTACCAGATTCCTATCTAGGGAACCCCCAATCCCCCCCTCTTACTGTCTTTCTTCCTCTCTCTATCATCCTCTTTCCTATCATGCATCTCCTAATTATTTTGTCTCCTGCAGAAAATCACCTCACCTGGCCTGTAAAGTATGCTAGATTTCGAATACTCCAACAGAGAATTCCCTTCACACGCCTCTACTGGAAAAGACCCCTTGAGGTAAGTGACGGTAGAATCATCTGCTCTCCCCACTTCTGGTTTCATGGCTATTTCCACACAGAACTCTCTAAGGGTAGCCACTCCTAATGTTCAGGGCATAAACTCACCTCTCAAAGGCAGGAATGTTTTTTATAACTATAAGTCTCTGATCCTAGACGTAGTTATGCTTCAAGAAACTAATTTTCCGGCTCGGTACAGTTCCAAGTTTCTATACTTCCAATTCCATAATTTCTAACTAGCTAATGCGGAAAACAAAACCAAGGGGGTAGCCATCATAGTTTCAAAATCATGCACATTTAACTGGCTCTCAGACACTAGAGACCCGGAGGGCAGGTTCATTTTAGTTAAGGGAACGATCGTGGGTCACCAATACTCCCTGATATGCTACTATACTCCCAACAAAGGACAAGCTGCATTCTTCAAACATCTCCTTGACACCCTTAACCCCCTTTTGGAAGGCACAGTTATCCTAGGGGGTAACTCTAATGTATCCTTTGATCAGGGAATTGTCAGAAACCATGAACCAGACCGAGACAGAAGTACAGTAAAAATACCCTTGTTTATTAATAAAAATACAAAGGTAAATAGAGTAAGCATAGTCAAAGCATAGCCAGAGTCCAGTAACCGGATTGGGTAGTCAGCCAAGCCAGAGTTCAGTAACCAGATCGGGTAATCAGCCAAGCCAGAAGTCAGGGATCCAAATAGAGGAACAGCAAGCAGGATAAAGAGCTAGAAGGGATGTCAGCAAAGCCAGTCTTTAAACAGGAACGCAGGAGATGGTTTCTTGTGATGTGACTAAGGCAAAGGCAGGAATGAAGTGAGCTGGAGATTTTTAAGTAGGCGGGACTGACGAGCAGATCCACAAGAGCTGGTTAACTGTGGAGAGAGATGAGAACTGGCAATTAGCCGACAGCTGAGCTGCCAGCTCAGAGAAGGAAGGGCTGAGCCAGCCCTGACAGGAATAGATAAATCTAAGCCCCTTGGAACCCAACTGACCCACCCGACCAAAGTAAGCCCCAAAATAGCTAAACTAATACATACCCAGGGCTTGGCAGATGTTTGGAGAGAACTGAACCCCCAACACAAGACTTCACGCACTACTCCAATCCACACAATTCATATGCCATTGACCATATTCTGGTTCCCACACACATTATCCCACTTGTCTTAAACTCCCATGTTAGAGACACGGTCTTGTCTGACCACTCATTAGTAATAATGACTATTCGCCTACTATCTCCAAAGTCCGGACAGAGGCACTGGAGACTGAACAAGTCCATCCTCTCTGATCCAATCAGAGTTGCCATGATCGATAAATCATTACAGGAATACTTTAACTTCAACAATATTGATGGAAACTCTGCGGAGACCTTGTGGGCAGCCCACAAGGCCTTCATCAGGGGAAGATATCATTCGGATGGCCACTCAAATTAAGCAAGAAAGAGCGGCTGACATCGAGAGGTTAGAAAAAGCCTACGAACGCTATGGGCCCAACACAAAAAGAACCATTCAGCAACTACAATAGACCAACTTGACAAAGCCCAGCTGGAACTCAACTTGGCACTCACAGGAAAAGCAGAATACATTTGCTGGAACAAAAACAAATTTTATACCCAGAAAGACAAGATAGATACCATGCTGGCATCCAAATTGTCACTCCAAATACAGCTCCATGTAAAGCCAAAGATAAGAATTCCTGAGCAAGGTCCTACAGCCAACCCCTCTAAAATTTCAGAGGCATTCCATGATTTCCACGCCAATCTGTATAGCCTCATGTCTTGAATAATAACAATTCCAATAATAGGTTCCTGGATAATCTCCCCATCCCCTCCTTATCCCCCGAACACAAAGATATTCTTGAAGCAACCTTCACCGAGGAGGAGGTGTTAGGAGTCATCAGGGACCTCTAAAGGGCTTTAGCCATTGGACCAGATGGTCTTTCGATCCCCTACTACAAAGCGTTCGCTAACACCTTGGCTCCCCTTTTAGTAAAATTCTTTAATGCCAAGACCCGGGTTGACCCAATGGACACAAAACTCAATACAGCATATATTGCTGTAATACCCAAGCCGGACAAAAATACAGAGGAAGTCAGCAACTATCATCTAATATCCCTTATAAATAATGACCTAAAAATTTGACCAACATTTTAGCCAACCGCTTAGCCTCCTTTATGAATACTTACATTCACAAAGACCAAGTTGGTTTCATCCCAGACAGACAGGGCCCCAACCAAATTAGAAGAGCAATTGATATAGTATCCATACTCCAGACTAATTGGGAAGGGGACCTAAACAATCAGGCATGCTACTCTCCCTAGACCTACAAAAAGCCTTTGACTCGGTTTCCTGGCCCTATATTTTTGCCCTTCTGGAGCGCTGGGGCTTCAGCAGGCAATTCATGGGCTTAATTCAGGCTCTCTATTCTCAACCAAAAGCACACATTCGCCTTCTGGGATACTACTCCAAATCAATACATATAGCAAAAGGCACCAGACAAGGATGTCCACTCTGACTGCTCATTTTTGCCTTAGCAATTGAAACCCTAGCCATCTCAATTCACCAAAACCCTAACATAAAAGGAGTATCATGTGGCCCCCAAACACACAAATGTGGTCTCTTCGTGGATGATATTCTCCTATTCCTCATCTCCCCTATAACCTCACTTCCTAATTTATGCCAAACATTAAAAGAGTTCTCTAAGATATCAGCCTCCAGGTTAACTATTCCAAGTCCCAAGGACTGAATGTATACTTACAGCCAGACACAGTTACACTACTGCAGAAATCCTTCAAATTCGAATGGAGTGAGTCTTCCATTAGATATCTTGGAATCAACTTGACAGCTAAGACAGAAATCCTCTAGGGGCCCTCCGATAATGGCCCCTACCTTATCCCACTCTTTCACCTTATGGGAATGGTGGCTGGACAGGGGACTGTACCGAATTGGACATTTCTACACCTCCACGAGTCCTCTCTCCCTCAATCACTGCATCAGTAAGTTGGACCTACCTGCTTCTGAACGCTTCAGATTCAGACAAATTTCACAATTCTTACACTCACTCTGGATAGATAAACCACCATGGCAGTCCATAGTTTGACATAAACCAGAGGACCAGAGTAGCTCACAGGTAGTTGGTTGTCGGTTCTTGAGGCTCCACTAACTGTTTCTTCATAATGTTTGTTTTCTGCCAACTCTTTGTCAACCTTGGAATGGGACTCTGATCCCGCATTTGCTTAATGTGAGATGTGTAATTTCATTCTTTATTTTGTGTTTCTCTTGTCTTTTTCTTGTATATGACTTTTATTTTTCAAAATAAAACTTTAAAAAAAAAGTATTATCCTTACCTCCGCTCCAGTGATGCAGTGTTGGCAAGCTTTCTCACACGTATTAATACCTTCTCACATGCTTTCTCTGGGTTCAGGTCCATCTTAATTGTCCAGGCTGGAATGATGTAGCTCTTGCACATACCAGCACCAGCACAGCTCAGTGTACAGTGTAAAAAGTTTGTGAGGAAGAAGGTTAAAAATCTTAAAGCGTAAATTCACTTTTGTTGAGAAAAAAAAACATTCCCCTCTGGGTGATCTATGTACATTACAAGGGTTTTACCAAACTTTGTTGCAGATTCCTACCTTTTGTTATTCTGAAGGAATCCCTGTGTGTTTTTCTGTATCCATGTGGGAAAGTGAGTCTAATGGAAGTGGTCATAATTATCAATCAGCTGTGCACTTTCATGGCTCTAATGAGGAAAGCTGCTGGACCTGCATCCCTTTAGCTGTGATTTCCTATTGGAAATATCTCACCAAAACGGAAAATTGTATACTCACCTTTCCGTAATTTTCCTTTCCTGTCGCATCTTCAGGGCAGCATACACGTTGGGTTGTGACTCCGCCTCCACAACCTGATAGGACCACATAGCTATAAATTAGAGAGTAGACACCTGCCCCAGTATTCTCTGTAAATATATACACATGTCACCTCAGAGGGTGGGTGATTGTATGCTGCCATGAAGATGCGACAGGAAAGGAAAATTAAGGAAAGGTGAGTATACAATTTTCCGTTTTCCTGTCGCATCATGGCAGCATACACGTTGGGGAGTAACTCGCCAAACTGGGTGGGAATGCAAAATAAAAATTTATTGACAAGAAACAGAAGAATTGGCCTGTATAATGGCCCTCCCAAATTCAACTGCTGCTAAGCGTGCAGCGTCTATTCTATAATGAGAAATGAAGGTGTTCCTCGAAGACCAAGTGGCCGCTCTACAAATGGTTTCCGCTGAAACTTTACAGTAAGCTGCCCATGAAGTAGCCATTGCCCTGGTGGAATGCGCTCTTAGATCTGCCGGAATCTGCAAGGTGCTTAAGGAGTAGGCCTTCTTGATAGCTTTCACGAGCCATGAGGCGATGGTACGGGCAGAAGCCGCCTGGCCCTTCCTGAACCCATGTGGGATGGCTAAAAGGTTCTCGCATTTTCTGAATGGCTTGGTTACCGAAAGGTAATGCAGAATGTTGCCCTTGACATCCAGGGGATGAGGGACGCCCTGATCCGTGATCAAAGCCGGGAGGTCAATCTCCTGGTTAAAGTGGAAGGAAGAGGAGACTTTTGGGATAAACCTGTCTGAAGGCTTCAGGGTTAGTCTGTCTGGGTAAACCATCAGATACGGTTCTTTGATCAGCAAGGCTTGCATTTCTGAGACCCTCTTCGCTGATGTGATGGCAATTAGGAATGATACCTTTAGAGTCAGGTCCCAGAGGGAGGTATCCTCAAGTGGGGAGAATGGTTCTCCGGATAAAACCTCTAGGACAGTTGATAGGTCCCATGTTGGAAATGAAGGTTTCCTGGGCGGTCTTAGCTTCAGGCAGGCTCTTTGAAATTGCACCACCAGAGGGTTAAGTGCCCATGACCCACCGAGAATCGCAGGAATTTCTGGAATGCCCCGTGAATTGGAATGTGCAGGTAGGCATCCTGGAGATCTATGGAGAGCATCCAGTCTCCCAGATTTATGGCCTGGAGGATAGACTGCAAGCTCTCCATCCTGAATGACTCCACTCTGATGGACTTGTTGAGGTTCTTTAGGTCTAGAACCGGACGAAAGTCCCCTGACTTCTTCTTGACGAGAAATAATGGAGAATAGAATCCCCTGCCTCGTTGTGCTGGTGGAACCTCTATTGTTGCTTGTTTTTGGAGAAGATCTTGGATGTAGTTCAGTAGCGACAACCTTTTTTTCCGAGATGGAGGAATACGGGTTGGATAGAACTGATCCCCTGGGGGCCGGTTTTTGAAGGACCACCTGTGGCCGAAGGTGACAGTGGCCAGGGTCCAGGTATCCCTTATGGTTTCCGCCCAGACCAGCTTGAAACTGGAGAGTCTTGCTCCCACTACCGCTGGTCGGACGGGCGCACCTTCAAAAGGGCTTCTGGTCACTGGAAGCAGGCGCCTTAGGCTTCTGAAACTTCATAAAGGTGGTTTGAGGATTCTTCCAGCTCCTTCGATACTCCTTGCCTGGTCTGTATGCTCTGGCGTCCCTATATCTCTCTGGGAGGTTCCGCTTAAAGGGAGGAGGTCTCTGTTGCTTGGGCCTCCTGTCTGAGGGGATGAGCCCGGACTTTCCGCCGGTTACTTTGGAGATGGCTGTGTCTAATTTTGTTCCGAAGAGGTGCTCACCATCGAACGGAATACGACACCAGTTAGATTTGGAAGCTGGATCCGCCGTCCAGGGCTTCAGCCACAATGCTCTTCTGGCTGTTACTGAGGCCAGCATAGATTTAGACGCAGACCTGATGGTGTCGACCGAAGCTTCAGCCACAAAGTCGCCCGCCAAGCTTAGCTCTTGCAACGCCTTTACTATTCTTTCTTGGTCTGCACCCTCTGATACAAGCTTTTCCGCGCTTGTGGACCAGCTCGAGATGGCTCTTCCTACTGCAGCAAGTGCTATTGCAGGCCTGCAGGCGCCTCCAGCCGACAGGTAAGCCCGCTTGAGATCCGTGTCGATCTTTCTGTCGAGGACATCTCTAAACGTTACCGCGTCTTCTAACGGGAGGGTAACATGCCTGGCTAGGCGCATCAGGGATGCGTCCATTACCAGATGGGACACCAGAGGGTTCACCTTAGGCTCCTTGAGTGGGTATAGCTTCAGGAGTCTGTTATTCAGACTAGACTTCTTTTCTGGCCTCTGCCATTCTTCTTTGATTAGGTCCTCTAGTTCGTCAATGAACAGGAAAGATTCTGGATCCTTTCTGAGCTGAGGAAAATACTTCCTTTGTTTCGGTTGGGCTTCTTGGGGTTCCTCCCATCCTATTGCCTCCTTAACCGATTTAACAAATGGCTCTATCAGACTGAAGTCGAATCTGGCCGATACCTCCAGACCCTCATTATCAGACAGGGAGTCTTGCTCCTTTGATGTGCTAGCCCGGGCTGGAGAGGTAGTAGTGGAGAAATCCACATCTGATATCGAGACCTGGGGGGCTAGGGCCCCAGCTGAATCTCCGACCTCCAAGACTCTCTCTCTTGTGGCCTCTTCCAGGCATTTTTGACAGACCAGTTTCTCCGGAAGAGCCGCTGCGCCGCAAACCCAGCATGCGTTCCCGGCAGGACGGGAGTGGCGTGCGGGGGAACGATGTCTGCGTGAGGGCGATCTTCTATGGTGGGATCGGCCGTGTCTAGAGCGCGACCTGGAGCGGCTTCTTCTGCGGCTTCCTCTCGAGCGGCTTCTTCTATGATAGGAACGGCTCCTTCTGTGTCTGGAGCGACTTCTCCTGCGTGAGGACTCTCTTTGTCTTGAAGCAAACGTTCTTGAAGACCTGGTAGGGCTGACCAATTTAGGCAGCGTTAGTAGTGCTCTCTTTTTCAATCTTCAATACTTACACTTGTCTTCCCCCCCCTTACCTAATAGGCTGACGGTGATCTGCTGGGGCAGCGGTCTCCATGGAGAAAAAACAGACTGGAAACCTGCAGGGAGAAAAAGATAAACAGCGCTATGCAGAGGGAGCAGGAATCCTGACTTAAAGGCAGAGTAGAGGAAGGCCACCTACCTTTGTAGAGTGCTTTTGAAGTCCAAAACGATCTGTCATGCACAGACAACCAGCAGCAGCAAATACAGCTACTGCTGGGCTTTTAAATCCGCCGCCAACTGCGTCGGACGCTTGCGTATGCGCAGTAGCGCCGCGGGACACCCGGCGCCATCTTGGAAGCTGGAAAGCGGCCCAAAGGTGCCCAAACGACGCACCGCGCATGCGCGAGGACGCCGAGAACGCTCGGCGCTCCTGACAGCAGATTTGGAGAACCACAGAGCCCAGCAGATGGGCAGAGGTACTGGTAGGAGAGGGGGAAAGAGGGGGGGGGGAGACCGCTGCACACAACTAAGCCTGTTTAAGGCTTATTTCATGAGGCCACATTGAAGCTTCCCTGGCCATTCCTCCAGCAAGCCTGTTTAAGGCTTTTGTGGGCTGCTGCACTTGAAGCCTGTTTAAGGCTTATATTGTGGTCAGACAGCTGAGTGAGATGAGAGAATGCCCCTGAGATCACCAGAGTGGGGCTCCTTCCATTTAGCTCGTTTAGAGGCTGTACAAGAAGGACTTCCACCCAGGAGAGGCTAGAACCTGGCTGGGGCGAAGCGGTAAGGGGGTGCTGATCCGTGCGTCCTGACAGGTGAGGAAAAATAAGAGAATACTGGGGCAGGTGTCTACTCTCTAATTTATAGCTATGTGGTCCTATCAGGTTGTGGAGGCGGAGTCACAACCCAATGTGTATGCTGCCATGATGCGACAGGAAAATGACATTTTTGTTGCAGAAGATGCCTGAAATCTGACTTGTATCTTAGTGCAGACTTCTGGGAAAATTGCTGAGCCAATCACACAAGCAGGAAATTATGTTTCTGGGGGGCATTCTGTATGCATTCTGTGTACAGAACACCTCCAGGTAGCCATATTGCATTGCGTTTTCAGAAAATTGCAAAGCTGCAGATTAAAAAGGAAAGGTAATTTTTAATAACATTCAATTACAATATGACTTGTGTCGCAATTGTATACGCTATATTGTTTTCCTTTATTTGCTACTTTTTTCCCCCCATGAAAGTGGAATTACCCCTTAACCACTTGCTTACTGGACACTTAAACCCCCTTCCTGCCCAGGCCAATTTTCACCTTTCAGTGCTTTCACACTTTGATAGACAATTGCGCGGTCATGCAACACTGTACACAAATGAAATTATTATCATTCTTTTCACACAAATAGAGCTTTCTTTTGGTGGTATTAAATCACTGCTGGGTTTTTTATTTTTTGCAAGAAAAAAAAAAAAAGACCGAAAATTTTGAAAAAAACAAAAAACAAAATCATAGTTTGTTATAAAAATTTGAAAACAGGTAATTGTTCTCCTTCACTGATGTGCACTGGTAGGTGGCACTGGTGGGCACTGATGGGCCAGCACTGGTGGGCACTAATAGGTGGCACTAATGGGCACTGAGAGGTGGCACTGATGGGTGGCACTGATGGGCACTGATAGGCGGTACTAAAGGGCACTGAAAGGTGGCACTTAAGGGCACTGATAGGTGGCACTGAAAGGCACTGGTAGGTGGCACTGATAGGCAACACTGATAGATGGCACTGATGATGAGGCACACATTGGCAGCACTGATGGGCACTGATAGGTGGCACTGGTGGGCACTGGCAGGTGGCACTGGTGGGCACTGCACAGCAGTCGTGGCTCTCCATGATCGGGATTAGGGATGAGCTTCGAGCTTGAGTCGAACTCATGTTTGACTTGAATATGGGCTGTTTGCCAGTTCGCTGAACAGCGAACAATTTGGGGTGTTCGTGGCAAATTTGAATGCCGCGGAACACCCTTTAAAAATCTATGGGAGAAATCAAAAGTGCTAATTTTAAAGGCTTATATGCATGGTATTGTCATAAAAAGTGTTTGGGGACCTGGGTCCTGCCCCAGAGGACATGGATCAATGCAAAAAAATGTTTTTTGGGAGCAGTGATTTTAATAATGCTTAAAGTAAAACAATAAAAGTGTAATATCCCTTTACATTTTGTACCTGAGGGGTGTCTATAGTATGCCTGTAAAGGGGCGCATGTTTCCCGTGTTTAGAACAGTCTGACAGCAAAATGACATTTCAAATGAAAAAAAGTCATTTAAAACTCGCGGCTATTAATGCATTGCCGGTCCGACAATACACATAGAAGTTCATTAATAAAAACGGCATGGGAATTCACCACAGGGGAACCCCGAACCAAAATGTAAAAAAAAAAATTAAGTGGGGGGTCCCCCTAAATTCCATACCAGGCCCTTCAGGTCTGGTATGGATATTAAGGGGAACCCCGCGCCAGCATTTTTTTAAAAATGGCATGTGGTACCCCCAAAAATCCATACCAGACCCTTATCCGAGCACGTAACCTGGCAGGCTGCAGGAAAAGAGGGGGGATTAGAGAGCGCCCCCCCCTGAATCGTACCAGGCCACATGCCCTCAACATTGGGAGGGTGCTTTGGGGGTAGCCCCTCAAAACACCTTATCCCCATGTTGATGGGGACAAGGGCCTCATCCCCACAACCCTTGCCCGGTGGTTGTGGGGGTCTGCGGGCGGGGGCTTATCAGAATCTGGAAGCCCCCTTTAACAAGGGGACCCCCAGATCCCGGCCCTCCCCCCTGTGTGAAATGGTAAGGGGGTACAAAAGTACCCCTACCATTTCACAAAAAAAATGTCAAAAATGTTCAAAATGACAAGAGACAGTTTTTGATAATTCCTTTATTTAAATGCTTCTTCTTTCTTCTATCTTCTATCTTCTTTCTTCTGTCTTCTATCTTCCTTTGGTTTCTTCCTGTATCTTCTTCTTCTTCTGGTTCTTGTTCTTGTTGTTCTTCTTGTTCTTCTGGTTCTTCATCCGGTCTTCTCGTCTGGCATCTTCCTCAGCGGCGCCTTCTTCACTTCATCTTCTTTCCTCGGGCCGCTCCGCATCCACAATTGAACGGGAGGCTCCCGCTGTGTGACGCTTCTCCTCTTCTGACGGTTCTTAAATAACGGAGGGTGAGTGACCCCGCCCCCCTCTGACGTCACGGGGAATGCCACAGGGAAGTCCCTGTGCGAATGGGAGACGGACATGGACGCCCTCCCGGCAATTAAAGGGGTTGTAAACCCTCGTGTTTATTCAGGTGAAAAAACTTCTAACAATGACTAGACCCCCAGCCCCCTGAGCCCATTCGCTCCCACGACAGAGACGCGCTCTACCTCTCTGCCTGTTGTCTCGGCTCTTGATTGGATAGATTGATAGCAGCGCAGCCATTGGCTCCCGCTGCTGTCAATCAAATCCAATGACGCGGGCGCTGGGGGGTGGGGCCAAGACCGACATTCTGTGTTAATGGGCGCAAATGCTGGACTCAGGAGTGCACCCGCATGGTTAACCCCAAGTAGAGAGCTTCTCCTAGGGGGTTTCCGGATGCAGGGAGGAGCCACCAGCGTCAATGTGGGACCCCAGAAGAGGACGATCGGGACCACTCTGTGCAAAACGAACTGCACAGTGGAGGTAAGTATGACATGTTTGTTTTTTGTTTGTTTTTTAACCACTTCCCGCCCGGCCTATAGCAGTGATCAATCACAGCTGATCATCGCGTGAACCTGGAAGTAAAGGGCATTGTGGCCGATAAAGGGCATTCCTCGGTTCACGCTGACAGGGAGAGCTGATCGGTGGCTCTCCTTGTCGGGGGGGTCTGTGCTGATAATGAGCACATTGATTATCAGTACAGCCCCCTCAAATGTACCACCCACCACAGTGCCAATCACTGCCCACCACAGTGCCAATCAATGCCCAGCAGTAACACCTGTCAGTACTTATCAGTCTAATCATCAGTGCTGCCCATCAGTGCCACCTGTGAGTACCACCTATCAGTGCCCATCAGTGCCGTCTATCAATTGTCATTCAAAGTGTGACAGCGATGAAAGCTGAAAATTGTCCTGGGCAAGAAGGGGCGTAAGTGCCTGGTATTGAAGTGGTTAAACAAGGGTTTAGTAACCCTTTAAGGCCTGCGCTGTAGCTGTCTTTCAGCTATAGTGCGGATGGGAGGTGGTTAAAGCAGAATTCCAGTTTATACCTAACTAGACTTACAAATGCTCCTTTCCACCCTCCTAACATCTATGTTAACTAACCTGTGTAAAAAAAGATTATTATATTTACCTTTTTTATTTTGGAAACAGCATTTTTGAGTGGTATGGCTGTCTGCCCACTTACTGTATATTGGCCAATGAGAGTCCTGTTTTTAGAGAGGAACTTTTACTCCACTGCGAATGCAGACTCTGGTATTTCATCATAAGCTTTCCCATGAGCCGGACGGCTCATTACATCTCTCTTTTAGAGGTTTTTGAGGTTTACAGGTGCAGCATTACCACTAGGGAGTAATAACAACTATGATCGTCAAATCTGACACATTAGCATTCAAGGTCCTGCAGAAGTGGCGTTGTCCACGAATTGCGTAGAACCAGTCAAAGCCGCTATCAGGGGCGGACTGATAACTCACGGGGCCCCCGGGCAATAGGAGATTATGGGGCCCCCGGGCAATAGGAGATTTTGGGACCCCCAGGCAATCAGAGATTATGGGGCCACACAGTATACACACACACAGTATACAATCACACAGTATACACATACATGTACACACAGTATACATAGACAGATGTAAAAAAACACAGATTTATACATACTGTCCCTGGTTTTACTGAGGCTGGCAACCCTGATGGGGCCCCCTAGTGGCCCGGGGCCCTCGGGCAGTGCCCGAGTGGCTCAATGGTCAGTCCGCCCCTGGCCGCTATGCATTCTAGACGCTTAATCTTTGCTGTGTTGTTTTTACTTATACACATATTGCGCTTATTTATGCAAAAATTTTATGGATTATGTACATATAGTAATAGAAAGTTATGTTTTTAATATCATTTTGGTAAATTTGAGATATTTAGTTTCCGGTGGATATCAATTGTGTGTAAGCCTTTTTTAAATTAGTTGATTATATGGGACGATGCCCTGGGCTGTCACTTTTGGAGGTTATGTTCCAGTTCCCCACCTTCTTTAAAAGTACGAATGGTTTCTTACCTATTTTCAGCTCAGGCTAGTTTGGTCATGTGATCCCCCGTGTCAGCCAGTGACAGTTGCAGAGGAAAGGAGAGAGCTCTTGACAATGACTGGTAAAGCCTGGAGCGCTGATGTCATCCATAGGCTTCTATGGCCCGTCTGTTGTCGGTGCTCCCTCTTCTCCTCTGCAACCACTGCTGGCTGAGAAGGGAGAGCTGGATTATGTGATTAATCCTGAGCAACCTGAAAATAGGTAAGTATATCATCTTTTTTATACAAGTTATTTTTTTATAGCTAGTTAGGTGTAAGCTAGGAGTCCGCTTGAATTGCATAAAAGAACGTAGTGTGCCTCGTCTGCAATAAAAAGGAAACCTTCTTGTTTACAAATTGTCAAATTTTGCTTACAATTCTGCATTACTGGTGAGGTATATAAAAATGGTGGCTGGTGGTAATTTTTTTGAGAGGGCAGCAAACAGTGCGCTCGCCTCTGGCTCTAATCAGGTGCTTAAAAAAAAAAAAACCACAGCCGCTGGAATTCATGCTGCCGGCGTCCTGAAAGGGGCCAGACGCATGAATAGGGGGAGGCGGCGGTGATGGAAAGGGGAGACGGCGCCCGTGAGCCCCTGGTATATAATGTGTTAAAATGAGTATAGAAATGCCAAAGCAAATGTAGGACACACAGGTTCACATTAATATAGCCCTATTTAATATGGCAGCCCAAAGACAGTATCTGTGGGCATCCATTCATTTATTCATAAATGTTGTACGTACTGTAGGTACCATAAAGATGAATGTGCAGCATATGTCAAAATGACTTCTTTAGTTTTGGCCAGAGCACTGAATGGATAAAACCTCTGTCAGGTTTTTATTACACGCTAGTAGATTCACCCTTTCTGTTTGTCCTTATGACTATTGTCACTGGGACAAAACAATAATGGAACTTATTATTTTTATTATACAGGATTTATATAGTGCCAACAGTTTGCGCAGCACTTTTCAACATGAGAGCAGACAGTACAGTTACAATACAATTCAATAGAGGAGGAATCGGAGGGCCCTGCTCGTTAGAGCTCACAATCTAGAAGGGAGGGTCAAGTGAAACAAAAGGTATTAACTGTTGGGAATGAGCTGATGGAGAAAATGAAAATACAGTTGTTAGGTGTGGGTAGGATAGGCTTCTATGAAGAGGGTTTTCAGGAATTGTCTAAAAGCTAATAGAGTAGGAGATAATCGGACAGATTGGGGTAAGGAGTTCCATAGGACTGGAAAAGTCCTGGAGACGAGTATGGGAGGTATTCCAATAGGGATAGCTGTTCTGGTGACAGCAACTTAGGAGCGGATTTCTCCTCACTTCCTACTATTGTTTTAGGACCAGACATAAAGTGAAATCTCTTAAGAATAAAAAGAAACAAAAAAAAATGTAAGTGGCTGCAGTTAATTGCAGTGATCAATGCATGGAAAACAAAACCACCCACGTGGGTAATGTCTGTTTTAAGCCCAAAGTCAGGCGACCCAACAGCAAGGCTTTCGACAAGCTAATCTAACTTTTTTTTTTTTTAGAAAAGCGTGATCTTACATATAATTTTAGGGATCACAAAAAATCTGGGGGTGTGTATCTGCATGCAGCCTGCTCTAAGACTAAACTCCAAAATGTCAGATAAATTCAATGCAGAGGGTCTGGCTTGATTCCTACAAGAACTGATTACAGCTATTTTATCGGCAAAGGTTCACAGCACACAATGCATTCATTCAGCTGTTTAAGGCTCACTTCGGACACCAGTGGAATAACGTTTATGTAGTTATGAGACACAATCTTTGGAACAAACTTGCCAGAAAAATAATATAGGTATCAATAGGTGAAAGGATTGTGTTATGTACAAATTAAGAAATATCTGAATAGAACTCTATCTATCTATCTATCTATCTATCTATCTATCTATCTATCTATCTATCTATCTATCTATCTATCTATCTATCTATCTATCTATCTATCTATCTATTTTTTTTTGTTATTTATTGTTTAAGTGTACAGTATCTCTTGCAGTCAAAGCTTTTTTTTAGGTTTAGAAACTATTTTGCCTATTATTACTATTAAATAATAACCTTACTTATGGGAGAATGGATAGTACACTGTAAAAAATATTGTGCTGGGTCTACTCAAAAAAATCGAGGCAACTATTTACATCAGCTTTTTAAGTGCTGTCAACTAAACTTATTTTTGTCTGACTCATTAGTAGGGATGAGCCGAACACCCCCCGGTTCGGTTCGCACCAGAACCCGCGAACGGACCGCAAGTTCGCACGAACGTTAGAACCCCATTGACGTCTATGGGACTCGAACGTTCGAAATCAAAAGTGCTCATTTTAAAGGCTAATTTGCATGGTATTGTCCTAAAAAGGGTTTGGGGACCCGGGTCCTACCCCAGGGGACATGTATCAATGCAAAAAAAACTTTTAAAAACGGCCGTTTTTTCGGGAGCAGTGATTTTAATGATGCTTAAAGTAAAAAAAAAAAAGTGAAATATTCCTTTAAATATCGTACCTGGGGGGTGTCTATAGTATGCCTGTAAAGTGACGCGTGTTTCCCATGTTTAGAACAGTCCCTGCACCAAATGTCATTTTTAAAGGAAAAAATCTCATTTAAAACTGCTTGCGGGTTTAATGTCATGTCGGGTCATGGCAATATGGATGAAAATCAGTGAGACAAACGGCATGGGTACCCCCCAGTCCATTACCAGGCCCTTTGGGTCTTGTATGGATATTAAGGGGAACCCCGCACCCAAATTAAAATAAGGAAAGGTCCCTATATACTCTGAACAGCAGTATACAGGCGGTGCAAACAAGACAGGGACTGTAGGTTTGTTGTTAAGTAGAATCTGTTTGTAATTTTGAACATTTTTAATGTGTTTAGCTCCAGCCAAAAAATCTTTTCTAAGCTTTTTGGAAAACATAGGGAAGGGTTATCACCCCTGTGACATTTGTTTTGCGTCTTTCCTCCTCTTCAGAAGATTTCACCTCACTTTTTTGTCCCAATGAAAAATGTTTTTTGAAAATTTGGGTTTTTTTGTGGAACAAGGATTGGAAAGCATCAGTGGAAAGGAAAAATTGTTTTCCCATATTAACTCTTACAGGAGAGAATTTCCCTTCCTTAGGGGTAGATTTCATCTCACTTCCTGTTGTCTCCTTCCGTTTGCAAGTAGGAGTCGTTTGTAAGTTAGATGTTTGAAAGTAGGGTCCTGCCCTATATACTCAGCAGAAATTTGGGCCTTAGGTGTTGCTGTGGCCAAAACACTGTAAGCCCTCACAGGGCCCTGCTGTGAAATATTAGATCAAGAATTGTAATTACATGCCCCTGTTGAACAGGAGCTGAAAAATTAGGCCTTAGGCACTGGTGCTGGTGCCACAACACTGCAACCCCTCACAGACACTCTAGTTGAAACGCAGGAACAAGCCCAGCTGCAAAGTATTGCATCAAAAATTGTAATTACACGCCCCTGTTAGACAGGGGCTGAAAAATTGGGTCTTAGGCACTGGTGCTGGTGCCACAACACTGCAACCCCTCACAGACACTCTAGTTGAAACGCAGGAACAAGCCCTGCTGCAAAGTATTGCATCAAAAATTGTAATTACACGCCCCTGTTAGACAGGGGCTGAAAAATTGGGTCTTAGGCACTGGTGCTGGTGCCACAACACTGCAACCCCTCACAGACACTCTAGTTGGAATGCAGGAACAAGCCCTGCTGCAAAGTATTGCATCAAAAATTGTAATTACACGCCCCTGTTAGACAGGGGCAGAAAAATTGGGTCTTAGGCACTGGTGCTGGTGCCACAACACTGCAACCCCTCACAGACACTCTAGTTGGAATGCAGGAACGAGCCCTGCTGCAAAGTATTACATCAAAAATTGTAATTACACGCCCCTGTTAAACAGGGGCTGAAAAATTGTGCCTTAGGCACTGGTGGTGGCGCCCAGAACCAAAAATGTTCTTACAAGCTATCAGCGTGATGATTGAGGAGGAAGAGGATAATTACTCAGGGATAGTCACTCAGCATCAGCATAGGCAGTCTTTGAAGGGATCTGAGATTTCAAAAAAAATTATTCGGTTACATCTGCATCAGGTGCTTGGTAGCTGGTGGTGATCCAAGACTGATTCATTTTTATGAAGGTCAGCCGATCGACCGAGTCGGTGGACAGACGCACCCTGTGATCGGTTACCACGCCTCCAGCAGCACTGAATGTGCGTTCCGAAAGAACGCTGGATGCAGGACAGGCCAGTAGCTCAATTGCATACTGTGCAAGCTCTGGCCAGTGATCCATCCTCAAGACCCAGTAACCCAGAGGATTTTCGGTGGGAAAGGTGTCCAAGTCTGATCTTGCCCCTAGGTATTCCTGCACCATGTAAAACAGACGCTGGCGATGGTTGCTGGAACCGATCATACCTTGGGGCTGCGGACCAAAAAATTGTCTGAACGCATCGGTCAGACGGCCACCTTCTCCACCGCTCCTTCTTTGACTGACCGAAGCCTCAGCAACACGTTGTCCAGAAACAGGAGTTTGTAACCTCCCAGTCTCTGGGAACGCGTTGCACAGACCTTTCTGCAAGGCCTCCCGAAGATGTTTCATCCTCTGCTCCCTCTGCGATGGCAAGATAAGGTCCGCAACCTTACCCTTGTAACGTGGATCAAGGAGGGTTGCCAGCCAGTATTGGTCCTTCTCCTTGATACCACGAATACGAGGATCCTTACGCAGGCTTTGCAGGATCAGGGAGGCCATGCAGCGTAGGTTTGCTGAGGCATTCGGTCCGGAGTCCTCTGGGTCACTAAGGACAACAACGTCCGCAGCCACCTCCTCCCAGCCACGTACAAGTCCATGTGTTCCTTGGGACTGATCCCTTAAAGACTGCTGATGCTGAGTGCCAGGCTCCACCTCCATACTGACACAATCTTCCTCCTCCTCCTCCTCCTCCTCCTCGTCCTCTTCCTGTGTGATCGGCGGGCACGCAGGAACACTGTCTGGATAAAGGGGGCCTTGAGAGCTAAGGAAGTCCTCCTCTTCCTGCCTCTGTTCTGCCTCAAGTGCCCTGTCCATTATCCCACGCAGCGTGTGCTCCAACAGGTGGACAAGGGGGACAGTGTCACTGATGCATGCACTGTCAGTGCTCACCATCCTCGTGGCCTCCTCGAATGGTGACAGGACAGTGCATGCATCCCTGATCATGGCCCACTGGCGTGGGGAAAAAAAACCAAGGTCCCCTGACCCTGTCCTGGTGCCATAGTCGCACAGGTACTCATTGATGGCCCTCTGCTGCGTGTGCAGCCGCTGCAGCATGGCCAACGTCGAGTTCCACCTGGTGGGCATGTCACAGATTAGGCGGTTCTTGGGCAGGTTAAACTCCTTTTGGAGGTCCGTCAGCCGAGCACTGGCATTATATGACCGGCGGAAATGCACACAGACTTTCCTGGCCTGCCTCAGGACATCCTGTAAGCCCGGGTACCTGCCCAAGAACCGCTGCACCACCAAGTTAAGGACGTGAGCCAAACAGGGCACATGGGTCAGTTGTCCCTGTCGGAGGGCAGAGAGGAGGTTGGTGCCATTGTCGCAAACCACCATTCCTGCCTTAAGTTGGCGTGGCGTCAACCACCTCTGAACCTGCCCCTGCAGAGCTGACAGAACCTCTGCCCCAGTGTGGCTCCTGTCCCCCAAGCACACCAGCTCAAGCACCGCATGGCATCTTTTGGCCTGCGTACTTGCGTAGCCCCTTGAACGCCTACGGAGCACCGCTGGTTCCGAGGAAGAGGCCATGGAGGAAGAAGAAGAGGAGGGGGTGGAGGAGAGAGGTGTGTCACAATCAGCATTTTGGAGGCGTGGTGGCGGAACAACCTCCAACACTACTGCACCTTGTCCTGCATCCTTCCCAGCTGCCAGCAGAGTCACCCAATGCGCCGTGAAACTTAAGTAACGTCCCTGTCCATGCCTGCTGGACCATGAGTCAGCGGTAATATGCACCTTACCGCTGACCGCCCTGTCCAGCGAGGCATGGACATTGCCTTCCACATGCCGGTAGAGAGCCGGAATCGCCTTCCGTGAGAAAAAGTGGCGTTTGGGTACCTGCCACTGAGGAACCGCACATTCCACAAACTCACGGAAGGGGGCAGAGTCTACCAACTGAAAAGGCAGCAGTTGAAGTGCTAGCAATTTTGCCAAGCTAGCATTCAACCGCTGGGCATGTGGATGGCTGGGAGCAAACTTCTTTCGGCGGTGCAGCAGCTGGGGCAGGGAAATTTGCCTGGTACAATCTGACGTCGGTGTACCAAAAGCAGATTGCCCATAAGTACTTGGCTGTGACACACCTAATTCTACACCTTCATTCCTCTCACTGCAGGTCGCAGAGAGGACTGAAGGTCTAGTGGGGTTGGAAATCTCAGCTGATGAGGAGCAAGGAGAGATCGTCTTTGTTCTTTGGTGTGGGTCTTTTAGATACGCTTGCCAACGAACTGCATGGCAGGTCAACATATGTCTGGTCAAGCATGTGGTACCCAAGCGGGAGATGTTTTGGCCACGCGAGATACGCTTGAGACATATATTGCAAATAGCAGCGGTGCGATCTGATGCACTCGTCTCAAAAAAGGCCCACACCAAAGAACTTTTTGAATAACGCGCAGAGACTGCAGCGCCCTGCACATGTGGAGCTTTGGGGTGTGATGCAGTCAATGTGCTGCCCTTAGGCTGGCCCCTGGAGGGCATCCTGCCTAGTTGGTGATGTGCCACCTCCTCCTCCTCCTCCTCCTCCTCCTCCTCCTCCTCCTCTCTCCTATCAGGCACCCACGTTGAGTCAGTGACCTCATCATCCCCTCCCTCCTCATCACTGGAGCAAACCTGGCAGTATGCTGCAGCAGGGGGAGCATGACTGCCAGATTGCTGTCCTTCTTGGGCACCCCCTCTGTCCGTGCTCATGTTACTGCCTTCATTGAGCTCAGTATCATCATCAGAGCCTTCCAAACGCTGGGCATCCTCCTGGAGCATGTACCCAACACTGTGGTCAAACAGTTCGAGGGAATCCTCAGGAGGACATGGTGGGGCTAGGGAAGGAGTCACTGATGACATTGAGCTGAGGGAAGAGGCCGCTGCTTTGCCAGACAAAGCACCCTGGGCATGGGTGAGAGAGGATGAGGAGGATGAGGACGGCTTGGTCATCCACTCGACCAAGTCTTCCGCATGTTGCGGCTCAACACGGCCAGCTGCCGAAAAAAAGGCCAAGCGTGTCCCATGGCCACGTGCTGATGAGGATGCACCGTCTCCACGACCAGCACTAGACACAGAGCCTGCTTGCCCTCTCTTATTGGCTTGTGACTGTCTGCCTCTCCTTCTTGGCCTTCCAGACATACTAATGGCCTGTAGCTGCACTAAGCTGGGATAGAACACCTGTAATTTTCTTCAGGTAGCTTTATATACTGTAACCAGACAAGCCTGCCTGTCAGTAGGAAGATAACAGGAACGGATCTAGCTGAACACTGTGAGCAGGACGTACTGCACTAAATGTATATAGCAGGAACGGATCTAGCTGAACACTGTGAGCAGCACGCACTGCACTGAATGTAAATAGCAGGAACGGATCTAGCTGAACACTGTGAGCAGGACGCACTGTACTGAATGTAAATAGCAGGAACGGATCTAGCTGAACACTGTGAGCAGGACACACTGCACTGAATGTAAATAACAGGAACGGATCTAGCTGAACACTGTGAGCAGGACACACTGTACTAAATGTAAATAGTCTAGCTGCCTGACCGTGGTACTAATAGGATCAAAAAGAACACCTGTAATTTTCTTCAGGTAGCTTTATATACTGTAACCAGACAAGCCTGCCTGTCAGTAGGAAGATAACAGGAACGGATCTAGCTGAACACTGTGAGCAGGACGTACTGCACTAAATGTATATAGCAGGAACGGATCTAGCTGAACACTGTGAGCAGCACGCACTGTACTGAATGTAAATAGCAGGAACGGATCTAGCTGAACACTGTGAGCAGGACACACTGCACTGAATGTAAATAACAGGAACGGATCTAGCTGAACACTGTGAGCAGGACACACTGTACTAAATGTAAATAGTCTAGCTGCCTGACCGTGGTACTAATAGGATCAAAAAGAACACCTGTAATTTTCTTCAGGTAGCTTTATATACTGTAACCAGACAAGCCTGCCTGTCAGTAGGAAGATAACAGGAACGGATCTAGCTGAACACTGTGAGCAGGACGCACTGCACTGAATGTAAATAGCAGGAACGGATCTAGCTGAACACTGTGAGCAGCACGCACTGCACTGAATGTAAATAGCAGGAACGGATCTAGCTGAACACTGTGAGCAGGACGCACTGCACTGAATGTAAATAGCAGGAACGGATCTAGCTGAACACTGTGAGCAGGACGCACTGCACTGAATGTAAATAGCAGGAACGGATCTAGCTGAACACTGTGAGCAGCACGCACTGCACTGAATGTAAATAGCAGGAACGGATCTAGCTGAACACTGTGAGCAGCACGCACTGCACTGAATGTAAATAGCAGGAACGGATCTAGCTGAACACTGTGAGCAGGAAGCACTGTACTGAATGTAAATAGCAGGAACGGATCTAGCTGAACACTGTGAGCAGGACACACTGCACTGAATGTAAATAGTCTAGATAGAAGATAACAGGAACGGATCTAGCTAAACTGAATACAGTGTATATATATATATGCAACACCTGGGATGCATATATATACACAATACACTGTAAGTGCAGCTAACTGACTGACTGTTCTGCCTAATCTATCTAACTCAAATCAAACACTGTCTCTCTGTCTATCTCTTTCAACGCCGGAACACACACTACACAGGGCCGCCGTGCAGGCGGCCTTATATAGTGTGGGGCGTGTACTAAATCCCCTGAGCCATAATTGGCCAAAGCCTCCTTGGCTTTGGCCAATTACGGCTCTCTGTTCAGGCGGCGCTGTGATTGGCCAAGCATGCGGGTCATAGTGCATGCTTGGCCAATCATCAGCCAGCAATGCACTGCGATGCCGCAGTGAATTATGGGCCGTGACGCGCCACACGAATTTGGCGCGAACGGCCCATATCGTTCGCAATTCGACGGACGGTCGAACAGCCGATGTTCGAGTCGAACATGGGTTCGACTCGAACACGAAGCTCATCCCTACTCATTAGACTTTTCATGCTTTCAACTTTGTTGTTTTAAGAAAAACCAACTCATTTTTTTCACTTTATAGACCATAGTGTTTTAAGTTAGAAATACATACCTTAACTTGTCTGGAACTATAGTTTTAATTAAAGCCAACTACATTTTTCCAGTTTATAGACCATAAGTTCTAGCAAGTAAAGCCAACTCAATTTTTCCACTCTTTAGACCATAGGTTTAAGTAAAACCTACAAAATTTTTTCAGCTTATAGAACATAGGTTGAAGTTAGGAATACATACATTAACCTTTTTATTACAGGTACTTATATAGCATCGTCATTTTACTCAGATCTTTACATATACATTGTATATTCACATCAGTCCCTGCCCCCAAGGAGCTTACAATCTAAGGTCCCTAACTCACATACACACACTAGGGCCAATTTAGACAGGAGCCGATTAACCTACCAGCATGTCTATGGAGTGTGTGAGGAAACTGGATTACCCAGAGGAAACCCACGCAGGCACAAGGAGACATGCAAACTGTAAGTGCTAACAACTACACCACTACTTGTCTGGAACCATAGTTTTAAGTGATATTATCTTTTTTTTATTTTTGTAACTTACTCAATTTTTTTAAGTTGGTAAAAATTATTTTCCAAATGTATTTGATATATGTTTGAAGGTTTTTATATAATAATAATACAATAATATGGTTTTTCAAAAAAGTAATAAAAAAAAAGGTCTCATAAAACAGGCTTTCAAAACAAATTATCATTCATTATTTATAAAGTGTTACAAATGTAATATTATTAAAACAGCATCAAATGTAAATGTAAACATCTTCTTTTTTTTTAAAGAAAAAAATGCTTCTTTGTCAGCTAACAAAGCAAACTGAAACACACACATGTAACATACAATATATCTGTAAATAATTTTTTTTAAAGCCTTTTAGGAAAGTAATTTACACTTTAAAGTGTGAACTTTTGAAGATAGATTCCCCACATCTAGCTCTAAAAAGATTTTCTGAAAAACTTCAAAGGTATATTTTAGGTTTTTAGGGTAGCTCAGGTTAAAAGCATAATGAGTCCCATAATCATTCTTTCTGATATAAAATGAGAGTGCTATGTGAAAAAATACACTATGGCAATATGCTTGTTTTTGCTGCACAAATGCAGCACAAACCTATGGTATATTTGGTTTTAAAATGTAATAACACAGTGCAATGTGGGTAGGGCTTGAGGTCACATAATCTAAAATTGCAATAACTACAAAACCGAATGGCAGAAACATACATTTTTGTGGCACAGAACAGTTTTTTATTTTAACAGCCGGCGGTCCCTCACCCTGCCGAATGCAGTAAGCGCAAACTCTGCGTGCACACAAGTGAGTTGTCTCAATAGGTGTATACAACGGACGTATGTCCATTCATTATAAATATATTAATCGGCAAATAAAATAAACATTTTTGATGGTATGTTAAGCAACATTTAAAGCATGTGAACGATAATTTGATCAATGTTCATTCTATACCTTTCAATGCCATTGCATGGCTTTGTAGTAACTTGGGAAAATTCTTGTCACTGGTGGCACTCTTTTTTCCTGATGGGCCTCAAATGTATGAGAACTGCCTTGTGCAGGTTTTCAAAGTTCCAAAAGACGTCAAACTCTTTAAAATATATAGCATCAAAACTCGTGGTTGCACGTTTGGCAAACATCTGCTTCCCACAATTTCAGTCAAATAAAAAGATAATTTTTTGAAGTAAATGTAACTCAATTAGAATATGGAAATGCACATACCTTAAAAGTTTTGTCTGGATTAATCAATATTATACATTATTTTTGTAAATGAAAAAGTGTGTTTTAAGAACTAATGAAAATTAAGTAAGGTACTTAAAATATCAAAGTAAAATAATTAACATGTATTTATTTGTTGAAAATGATAACATTTTTATGTTAAAATTGCAAGCCAACAGAATCATTTTTCTAAGTGTAGATTGCATTCCACTGGAAGTTTATGTAGTGCCCAGCTGGTTGAAGTAGCTATGTGTATAGCCAGCTTTAAGGATTACATCTTTTCCAAGAAGTCAGATAGATATGTAGTTAGCAATATTGTAGTAGATAGGGGCATAGATCGAAATCATAGGACCCATATCAGATTTTTAATGGGGTCCCACATAGCAGACAAAAGGAGCTCTGATGTACAACCACAGGCTTTGAGCTATAGAAGTACATACATACATACAAATGTATACTGTTGGTTTTAAGGTATTTGAATAACAGCTTAAACAAATGGATGATGATTGGAATGAAGATGCAATATAGCTAATATGTGACCTGAAAACCTCTTTAATATATTTTGTAGAATGAAAAACAAACATGCAAAAAAGAAGATGTTACACTTGCTTGCAACCTAAATGTTACATTTGTAATGCTCCCCTTAAACTGGTAGTCAACAGGAGGAAGAATACTCCTTAACATTGGTGGGCAGAGGGAGAAGGAATGCCCCCTTGAATTGGTGGTTAGCAGGAGGAAGAATGCCCCGTTGGGTTGGTGTTTAGAGGGATAAAGTATCCCCTCTTACATCGGTTATCAGTGGAAGGAAGAATGCGCTCCTACATTAGTATTCAGTGGCAGGCAAAATGCTGCTTTATGTTGGTGGTCATACGGAGAAAGAATGCCCCCCTTATATTTGTGGACGAAGGAAGGAAAAATACCCCCTTACGTTGGTGGTCAACAGGAGGAAGAAAGCCCCGTTTACATTGGTGAAAAATGGAAGGAAGAATGTCCCCTAACATCCGAGGTCAAAGGAAGAAAGAATTCCCCCTTACATTGGTGGTCAGTGGGAGGTAGAATGCTACCTTACATTAGTGTATTGATAGTGAGCAGGAGGAAGGATGTTCCCTTACAGTGGGGTCAGAGAGCAATATAAAGAGACCGATATGAAAATTGTATTATGAAATAGCTATTATAGCACCCAAATCTTGCACAACACTGGTAAGAGTACAAAATATTTATATTTTAAAAATAAAATAGAGATGGGAAAAAAACCACTGCTCATCCCCTATCAGTTATGGAATACAAGGTTCTACTAGACCCATGCATTTTTTATATCACTGCTTACCCCTACACAATCCAGTTCTCAGTGTCCCAAACGTAGGTCACAGAAATATATGTCTGAATATGCACACGTGTGTCTCAGTAATGCCTTCTAACTGTACTTCCTTAGAAAGGCTTGAAAATTAGGAAATGTCCTCTAAACCTGCTGTCTTCTTCCCATGGTCTCACACTTTGATGCAATCTACACCTCTTTTCTAAATAAGTGCATTCAGGAGACTGTTTGACACTGCTAATTTGTGAACTTTGAAGCAGGCCCCATCTGCAGATGGGACAGCCATTATACCTATCTTCTCTGGGTATGGCGAGTGAGCTGCTATTGAATGGCTCCCATCTGTACTAATATGTGCAGGTCAATTGGAAAATGTGAGTTGTCACATGGTTTTTAACCCTTTTATTGCATCGTTTTGTAGTTCTAGTTGTGTACCCTCCATTTATTGGAACTTCTGAATCAAATATTTTTTTCCATCTGGTGAAACCCTCCTATTCTACACACATCTTGCCACAAATTTCCACTATTGTATTGTATGTCTTTGAGGACATGGCTTATGTAGTACTGTGTGGTTTCTACCTTCTTCTTCTATGCACACATTACATGCTGTAAGAAAACAAATGTATATTTTATCTTTCATACCTCTTTTTACATTTTGTTTAAGTCTCTAGCGGTCCTGTATGGGTTGAAATGTGATAACTGTCTATTTAAAAAAAAAAAAAGTACTTGACTTGGACAGTGCTTGAAGTCCTTGATTTTTTTGTGATGTGATGGGGCCCTGCTTTACTTTTTGCACAGACACAGAAAATTTTGGGAAAGAAATGGCCAAACTAAATTAAATAGCTAGTTTTTCTTAGTTTGATGCTGTTAGAGCTTTAAAGAACTCAATTTTAAATTGTTGGAAACTGAAGTCGACTTTCATGTACACATTTTATTCTCAAAGGTGTTCATATAGTCTTTAACCACTTCAGCCCCGGAAAGATTTACCCCCTTAATGACCAGGCCATTTTTTTGCGATACGGCACTGTGTTATTTTAACTGACAATTGTGTGGTTGTGCGACACTGTGCCCAAATAAAATTGATATCCTTTTTTTTCCTACAAATAGAGCTTTCTTTTGTTGGTATTTGATCACCTCTGCGGTTTTTATTTTTTGTGCTATAAACAAAAAACATTTGAAAAGAAACCCAACAGATTAGATCAACCTCCATGCATGGGTGCAAGCGTGCCCACAGTATCTAGCGCATGAAACAATGTACACGTACGTTGTTCCACGCAATAGAGCCACCCTGCCGCAGTATATATGTGGTGGGTGGTCTTTAAGGGGTTAAATAGGAACACTTTGCATATGTTTTTCAACACCTTGTACCACACCCAACCTCAACTGATAGGCCATAAGATGTATTGAAACAAATTTACGTTCAGCAGTCGTACCAGGCTGACTTGAAGTGGTTGTAAACCTCAGACATGAAATATGAAAAAGGGACATCCTTCTACACTCTGTACTTGTCTTTCTCCAAAGCTTTCAGTGTCATTTCTCTCTGCTACCTGGTTCCTCTGTTATCAGCACGACTCAGTTCTGGCAGCTTTTCCTAACACTAATGCCCTGTACACGTGGTCGGATTTTCAGACGGAAAAAGTTTGATTGGATTGTGTTGTCGGAAATTCCGATCATGTGTGGGCTTCATCGGACTTTTTCAGTTGGAATTTCTGACACACAAAGTTTGAGAGCAGGATATAAAATTTTCTGACAACAAAATCCGATCGGTTAAATTCTGATCGTGTGTACACAAATCCGACGCACAAAGTGCCACGCATGCTCAGAATAAATTAAGAGACAAAAACTATTGGCTACTGCCCCGTTTAAAGTCCCGACATACGTGTTTTACGTCACCGCGTTCAGAACGATTGGATTTTCAGACAAGTTTGTGCGACCGTGTGTATGCAAGACAAGTTTCAGCCAACATCTGTCGAAAAAAATCCATGGATTTTGTTGTGGGAATGTCCGATCAACGTCTGATCGTGTGTATAGGGCATAAAAGTTAAAAATGGTGACTGGGAGGGAGCTGCAGCACTCAGCCTGTGACTATTATCCACAGCTGTGCTTGTTCTCTCTACTGTGTGAAGGGGTTGTGTCCCTTCCCTCCAATCAGAGCTCAAAGTTGTTGGCTGCATGAAGATTTTAAATCTCCACCCACTGCTCCTAGAACTAAAGAAAAATTATTTCTTCTATGTGCTTTCAGAAATATCTACAGATGAAATGGCTGCAGATACACAGCTACAACTTATGTAGGAGGCTTTGTTTCATCTCTGTGTATCACCTAATGCTAGTCACTTCACTGAGTAAACGTGAGGGTTTACAACCACTTTAAATATTGCATGCAGCATTTAGGTTGCACTACCCCTTTGAAAGTGAGGGCAAAGTGGAGTTTGCAAAACTTTGCTCTTCTGCCAATCTCTTCTACTTCAGAGCTGACTGTCCGTTGGTCTCCTGTCCCGATGCGATAGCTGCAGGGGGAGGTGATGGGAAACCCCCACTGATGTCAGCCGAGACGAGGAGAGGAGAGGAGCTTTGAAGTAAGCTATTCTACAGCATATTTTTATAAATGACATCCCCTGCAGAGCTTAGTGTGTTATATCAGAGGGAACTTGAAAAAGAGAAAACTGTTTTTTTAGAGCAGGAGGGGAGCTGATACTAAAAGCGGAGAAGGGGGAGGGGAAGAGGACAGAGGGAGACACAGACACAGGAGAGCAGGCTGTGGATGACAGAGACACGTACTCTGACTCTGCAGCCCTGATACATGGGAGTCAGCACAGAGAGGGGAGGGTAGAAACTTTCAGGATCAGTCAGGTTTTTATAGGTGTTACAGGGGGCCAAATGACACAGCACAAGCACTGTGCTGTATAACATGCTTTAAGGCAACAGGATTTTTTTTTGGTTAACAAACACTTTAAGGTTTCTTGGCTGTCGATTGGCAACTCAAAGTTTCAGCTCCATCCATAAATTTTCTGAAGGATTAAGGTCTGCAGACTGGCTAGGCCACTCCATGACCTTAATGTGCTTCTAACGGAGACACTCCTTTGTTGCCTTGGCGGTATGTTTTGGGTCATTGTCATGCTGAAAGACCCAACCACGACCCATCTTCAGTGTTTTGTTGAGGGAAGAAGGTTCTCATCCAAGATTTTACAACACATGGCCCTATCCATTGGCCCCTCAATGCGGCAAAGTCGGTCTTCACCTTTAGCAGAGAAACAGCCCCAAAGCATCATGTTTCCAACTCTGTGCTTGACTGTAGGAATGATGTTCTTAGGGTCATAGTCAGCCTTTTTCCTCCTCCAAACACGGCGAGTCCCCCTCCTTAAAAAGGCACATGTACAGTCATGCCAATGAACATCTAAATGATTCAGAGAAGGATTGGGAGAACGTGCTGTGGTCAGATGAGACCAAAATTGAGCTCTTTGGCATTACCTCGACTAGCTGTGTTTGGAGGAAGAAAAATCCTGACTGTGACCCCAAGAACACTATCCTTACAGTCAAGCACGGAGGTGGAAACATGATGCTTTGGGGTAGATGGGGGAATTCTTCCCACTGTGTCTTTTTTTCTGACAATGGGTAGACTTCCCCGGCATCAGAATACACTGATTAGTGCTGCAGTCTATACCCTGCAGTTCTGATTGAGTGGCTAAAATCTGACAGGGAGGTTGAACAGAATTTGATTGGTAGATCAACTCTTGTTCAACCAGAGTGGCCATACATTGAAATTCGGACGGTCCCTGCTGAACCAGCCGAATTATGATCCATGTATGGCTAGCTTTAAACTACCTAGTTAAAAAGTTAGGTTGAAAAAAGTCAAAAAGTCCATTAAGTTCAACCACTATAAAAAAAAAAAAAGAAGAATAAATAAATAAATTGAAAGTCTCCATATACAGAACTGTATACCCCCAATTAATCTAAACTAGTACTTTATATATGTAGCAAAATGTGTTATTTTAAATTATCTCTGAAAAAGTCTGATTTTATTTTCTACGGTATACTTCTGTTTTGCAAATTAAATCATTCTTTAAAGACACTACCACCAAAATCAAGTCTTGCTGAATGAAGAAAAAAATAATTACCGTATATTAGAATTGATGTCTTACGAGATAGCAAAGTTATTGCTTATAAATGAAATATGAAAATGGCTCTGAAGCCTAACTGGTTATAATGCTTTAAAGCTGAATACCCTAAAGTAAATCTATGCTCCAGCCTTCAGGGCAAAGCAATAGGTATGTGCTTAGGTGTAAGTATTGAAACCAAGGTCACTGACCCAAATTTGGGTTTCCTTGGAAAAACCTGATAAAGCCCTCAAGGTGCAGAAAGTCAGGGTTAATGCTGAATATGCAAAGTACAGCAAGCTGACTAAAAGGATTTCCCACAGTCCAGAAAACAAAGGGTTAGGAACGTTAGCCCATGGCTTAATAAGGCAGAGCTAAATGAGATATTTGGGAGTTGTAAGCACTTAAGTAAAGTGAATAACGAAATGTCTGAAACTGCTGAGAAAGATGAAGGTGTCGGTGTAGAGAACCAGAGGAGCTTTGCAAATGTATCTGTCCCAGGCATTCAAAGCTTGGCTGGCACATACAGGGTTATGCTACTGGAAGACTCTATTAAATGTGTATAGCTGGAAGTGAATACAGGACAAAGTCACTGTCTTGGAGTTGCTACCATATCTCAATAGATGTCAAGCCTGGTAAATGCCCTGATCGTAATATGCCTAGTATGACCCCAATCAAAGTAGTCAGACATGGCTTATGGAAATATACTGTCACATTTCTGTATGAGGAGCCCGAGATGAGGAGGGTGGGCTCTTGCACAATTCCCATCCGAGCATCTCTAAAGTTGGGACAGGGACTGCAAGGACAATTCAAGGACACACGCTGTAGTCAGGTAAGCAGAGCACAGTGGTGAGGGCACCCAAAATACACTGAGTTAAGTACAGATCAAAGCCAGGTCAGAAGCCCAGCTCTATAACAGTTGAGCAGGAAGGCACCAAATTGTGAGCAGGATCTAGGTCAGGGATGAGCAGAGGTTGGCAACTCAGATAGCATCCTTGCATGTTTAGTTAGGCTCCCATGCCCAAAAACATGTGCAAATTCATGTGCATGAGCCTCATTGCTAGCAAGACCTTTCACATGATGTTCCTTACACATATTCATAGGAAACGCTTTGAAATTTCCCATACGAATTTGTGATGACAGGCAAGTATAGACTGTATCTCAGGTTGCATACTGGGGAGCTCCCCTTAAAATAGCACTTGGGTAGCTGTGCAAGCCAAGATTTCTTCAAATTTGAGAAGAATGGGAAAAAATGGCCAGGATGAGAGGCAGTAGAGATCCTTTAGTGGGTGGGCTTATGTTGGTCGGGGTAGGACAAGGAAATGTCAGGAGATCTCAGGGTTTGAAATACACAGGCCACAAAAAAGTTCTGAGAGTGGGGCCACTGACCATTGGTTGGGGTATTTGTGTGTTCCAACCCCCAGGCAGGGCCAGATAAAGAACATCATGGGCCTGGTGCTAAGGATTTTGGTGGGGCTTTTTAGAAAAAATAAATAAAAATGCATACATTTTTTGTTTTTGTTTTAACAAATTAAATTAAATAGCGAGAGGGAGGATGAGAGAGAGAGAAAGGGGATGAGAGAGGGGTGAGGGGTAAGGTTAGAGTAGCTGACATCCCCTATGTTCCTCTATACATCACAATAGTAATCACAAAATGAAATGAGTACTAATAATGGACAGAAAAAATATGAGGACTGAGAAAATTTCCTTTAGTTGAACTAACAAACGTGTGCCCATTCTAGAGCTGGTAACATTGAGGATATTCAATATAATTTTAAAGAAATGTTTTTGTGGGTAAGAGGCACAGGGAAGGAGTATGGATGGTATAATAGTGGGCACTATGTACAGGAGAGGAGTGTGGATGGTATGGCAGTGGGCACTATGTACAGGAGAGGAGTGTGGAGGGTATGCCAGTGGGCAGTATGTACAGGAGAAGAGTGTGGAGGGTATGATGGGGCAGCATGCACAGGAGAGGAGTGTGGATGGTATGATGGGGCAGTATGCACACAAGAGGAGTGTGGAGGGCATGACAGCTTGTACTATGTACAGTAGAGGAGTTTATGAAAGTGGGCAGTATGTACAGCAGAGCAGTGTGGAGGGTATGATACTGAGCAGTGTGTACAGGAGACGAGCGTGAAGGGTAAGACAGTGGGCAGTATGTAAAGCAGGAACGTGCGGTGAGGTCAGTGGCTGGCGAGGCACTGGCTAGTATCAGAACCAGATACACACAGATCACATATGCCGCGAACGTTAGCACTAGACCTCCTCTGTAACTCTAAACATGTAACCTGTAAAAAATTTGAAAGCGTCGCTTATGGAGAATTTTAAGTACTGAAGTTTGGCAACACTACGCAAGTGTGCGCAATTGTAAAGCGTGACATGCTAGGTATCTATTTACTCAACGTAACATCATCTTTCATAGTATACAAAATAATCGAGCTAACTTTAGTGGGTTTTTTTTATTTTTTTTATTTATGAAACAGTTTTTTTCCGAAAAAAACACGTTTGAAAAATTGCTGGGCAAATTCTGTGTATTATAAAAAGTTGCAATGACCACCATTTTGTTCCCTGAGGTGTCTGCTAAAACAATATATATAATGTTTGGGGGTTCTGAGTAATTTTCTTGCAAAAAATTATGATTTTTACATGTAGGAGAGAAGTGTCAGAATTGGCCTGGATGGCAAGGGGTTAATTACCATAAGTAAGTAATATACAAATAATTATTATATATTGTTTTTAAGGTGATTTACTATATTTTGGACCCTGGACCCTATTCCCTCTCAAACACTACGGTCGCCCTCTGACTCCATCCTACACTCTCTAACCCACATCTTCAATCTCTCCCTCACCTCTGGCATTTTCCCCAATGCTCTAAAACATGCACTGGTCACCCCCATACTTAAAAAGCCATCCTGGGACCCTACCAATCTTAACAACCTACGCCCTATCTCCTTGCTCCCCTTTTCCTCTAAACTCCATGAACGCCTGGTTTACAACCAACTGAGTGACCCCATCATTAGGAATAACCTTCTTGATCCCCTTCAATCTGAATTTCGCCATCAACACTCCACAGAAACTGCTCTTTTAAAACTCACAAATTACCTACTAACTGCAAAAACCAACAGACACTATTCTGTACTCCTACTTCTGGACCTTTCAGCTCCCTTTGACACAGTTGATCATCCCCTCCTCCTCAAAAAACTTTACTCCCTTGGTCTCCGTGACTGTGCTCTTCGATGGCTCTCATCCTATCTATCCCAACGCACCTTCAGTGTCACTTACAATTCTAATTCCTCCACTCCTCTTTCCTTCTCTGTCGTGGTCCCCCAAGGCTCTGTTCTTGGACCTCTTTTATTTTCAATCTACACCTCTTCCCTGGGTCAGCTGATAGCATCTCACAGCTTTTAATATAATTTCTATGATGACGACACACAAATCTTTTTCTCCACCCCTCAACTCACTCCATCAGTCTCCTTACGCATCACTAACAGACATATCTGTATGGATGTCACACCACTTCCTCAAACTCAACTTGTCCAAAACCGAGCTTATAATATTTCCTCTCCCACGTGCCTCTTCCCCTGACTTCTCTGTCAAGAACAATGGCACAACCATCCACCCATCCCCACATGTCAGCGTGCTAGGTGTTATCCTGGACTCTGAACTCTCCTTTCGGCCCCACATCCAATCCCTTTCCAAAGCTTGCCGCCTCAACCTCCGCAACATCTCCAAACTACGTCCCTTTCTAACCAATGAAACCACAGAGCTCCTGATTCACTCCCTGGTTATCTCTCGCCTTGACTACTGCAACTACCTCCCTATTGGCTTACCTTTAAATAGACTATCCCCCCTTCAGTCCATCATGAATGCTGCTGCCAGACTCATCCACCTCACAAACCGCACAGTGTCTGCTACCCCTCACTGCCAATCCCTCCATTGGCTGCCACTTGCCCAACAAATTAAATTCAAAATACTAACAATAAGTTACAAAGCCTTCCACAACTCTGCCCCCAGCTACATCACTAACCTAGTCTCAAAATACCAACCTAATGGCCCTCTTCGTTCCTCCCAAGACCTCCTGCTCTCTAGCTCCCTCATCACCTCCTTCCATATCCGCCTCTAGGACTTCTTCCGAGCCTCGCCCAACCTCTGGAATTCACTACCCCAATCTGTCAGACTGTCTCCAAATTTATCCACTTTTAGGCGATCCCTGAAAACTTTCCTCTTCATAGAAGCCTATCCTGCCTCCATCTAACAACTGCACTATTTTCTCCATTAGCTCATCCCCCACAGCTATTACCCTTTTGTATAACTTGACCCTCCCTCCTAGATTATAAGCTCTAATGAGCAGTTCCCTCTGATTCCCCCCTCTATTGAATTGTATGGAATTGTAATTGTACTGTCTGCCCTAATGTTGTAAAGAGCTGCGTAAACTGTCGGCGCTATATAAATCCTGTATAATAAATAATAATAATATTTTCAAAAACTGTACTCAAGCAGGTGGCTTAATGGACAAATTACTGAAGTTTAAAGTTATAACTTCAAACCAGTACAGGCATTCCCCAAGTTATGAACACCCAAGTTACGAACGACTCCTACTTACAAACGGCCTCAATGCCGGCCGCTTGAGCTCCATGCTGGTCCTGGATACCTCCGAGTAGCTATCTTGCAGCGCCGGACACATCTCACAATGCAGTACTACATGCACTGCATGGCCAGATGAGCCCCAGATAACATAACTGCATGCCCAGAAGTTCCCGGAACATCCCACATCCATGCACAGGCGGAAGTTACACTTACAAGTGCAGTGTTCCGTCTTACACACAAATTCCACTTTCGAACAAACCTACAGTCCTTATTGTGTTCGTAACTCGAAGACTGCCTGTAATTTTACAGTAAATAAATAATAAATTATTGTGTTATAACATATAGCATAATAATATATGATTTAGCTTGATTAAAACAGTACCTTTTCAGTAGCAAAAGATTCCCATTCTCTCTCTTAACTGTGTGAGGAAAACATGGGATTATGGGTAAACCTTATACTCATAAACCCATGTTTTTTCCTTCAAATTAAGAGGGCTGAGCTGGAAGGGAGCATGTGTCTTATAGACACATGCCCCCTTCTATGACACTGCAGTGAGATGCGTGCCTCCACTGCAGCATTTTTATTGAACAGCTGGGGCTAATGGTACATAGTTACATAGTTACATAGTTACATAGTTGGTAAGGTTGAATAAAGACACCAGTCCATCCAGTTCAACCTGAGTGAGTGTGAGTGCGTGTGTGTCTACAATTGTCCCTATTCCTGTACATTGTGTCTCATTAAGATGCTCATCTATTATTATTTTTTTTTTTTTTTTTTTTTTTTAAGGTACCCATATAGCTTTGTCAATTTACACAGCACTCCACACATACATCACACACTCACATTGGTCCCTACCCTCAAGGAGCCCACAATTCAAGGTCCCTAACTCACATTCATATACTGGGGCCAATTTTTGGACAGAAGCCAATTAACCTACCAGCATGTCTTTGGAGTGTGGGAGGAAACCGGAGTACCCGGAGGAAACCCACGCAGGCACAGGGAGAACATGCAAACTCCAGGCAGGTAGTGTCATGGTTGGGATTCGAACCAGTGACCCTTTTTACTGCTAGGTTAGAGTGCTAACCACTACACCACTGTGCCACCCACTGTACCTTACAGCTCCAAGCTGTCCATTGAGCTCAGTGCCTCTGACAAGAAGCGAGAGGCACTGTGAGCTCATCCTCTCAGTCTGCTGCAAACAGAGTGTGCCAGCTTGTACTTAAACTGGCCGCTCTGTATGTAGCTTCTGACAGGCTGCACAAGAAGCCCCGTATCTCCAGAACCATAGATGATAGGAGCCCCCTTTGACCAGTGGTGGGGTAGGTCTTCGGCTACCTACTTCCCAAACTTGGGGTCTCTACAACCCTAGAAACTCAATCATTTTTATTTATTGATTTATTTATTTTGGCTGCAGCTCCAATAGCCCCTATGTTAATCCGGCCCTGCCACCAGGTCAATACAGATGGTCTGCCACTGTTTTAAAAGGCAGTTAACCACTGATTCAGCAGTGAAAGGGTACCTATTCAGGTGTAGGACTCATGGGAGTCAGGTGGGGGGTGGACCTACAAAATACAAACAGACTAGCCAGCCAGTGCTCCATTCTCACCAGGGAGCAGCAAGTGTGTACAGACACACTAGGTGTGTATGTTTGTGTTTGGGTCTGTTGGCCTCAAAGACTGATGTCCTGATCAGGCCCTCACCTAAAAGAGATGACGTTTGGGTCTGTGTGGAGATAGATCAACGTTCTTAGTGGATCAAAATTAGCCAGGTGGCTAAATATTTTCTGTTGTGTCGATGTGACTCTGATATTCCTGATAGCGAGTTGCATGAGACAGACAGATCTTTAAATCCCAAATAGTATAATATAATATAAAATAATATAATATATAAATAGTGTTATTCTATAAATGGTAAAATGTATATTTTACAATATTTACCCTAAGGAACTATAGAACAAAGCTGTGTAAATTATATTATGAAAAAGGGGACAATCCACTGTCTCAATAGCCCTTATGTGGCTTTTCTACAAATCTAGGCTTGGAATGAGTGACTCACTAATTTGTAAAACTGAGGGAGCAGCATGTGACCCTGACAATCAGTTTCACTTGACCCGTAACATTTACTTTGCTTCCTAACTCCATATTACCACCATGGTGCAGAGATTTTGCCTCACCTAAGATTGTTTTATATTTTCTCTTGTTTGGTGCTTTTTATCATAAAGAGGAGCTCCAGGCTCCTTCAGAAAAAAAATAAATAAAAGTCAGCAGCTACAAATACTGTAGCTGCTGACTTTTAATATTAGGGCACTTACTTGTACAGGCATCCAGCGGTGTTCTAATCGAAGCCGATTATTCAATTGGCTATCGGGTGCTGGCGCCGTCATCTTGACTAAGGAAAACCGTCAGGGAAGTGTGCTGCATTTTGTACATGGGCCACAGTCTTCTGGGACCTGTAAAGTGTCCCAGAATGCTGTGGGGCAAGAAGGGGGGCTTTTTTTCCGATGCAGTTCATTTAAAACCAGGTACCTGCTCCCCCCTCCCCCCAAAAAGGTGATAAATGTGACAGCGGAGGGGGGAATGAGGAGGCAGACAAGCAGTGCTTCCCCCTTTAGGTGGAGCTTAGCTTTAACCTTTTAAGCTCCCTGGCGATAATCCCGAGTGTGGCTCGGGGTTGGTTTTCACTACCATTAGTGGTAACCCCGAGCCACACTCGGGATTGCTTTGGAGAATTCTGGTACAGGTAACTTATCTTGTCCCCAGGATCCCACAATGTCCCCCCACTGTGTCCTCCGCTGGATCCTCCGGCCGATGCTCTGTGTTCCGGGCTCTGTTCCCTGCGAGCGTCGCAACGCATGGGGCGGAGCCCAGTGGCAAATTCAAAAAAGTACAAAAAACATAACACATACAGTACACTGTAATCTGTAAGATTACATTACTGTATCAAATCATTTCACCTCCCTTTTGCCCCTAGTGCTTTGTCCAGTGCCCTGCCTGCACTTTTATATATACTGTTCTTTCTGCCTGGAAACTTGAGAATGTCCATGGCATCCAATAAGTGTCCCTTTATGTCAAAAGCAGTTTTAGACCAGCTAGAAAACAGCGATAGTAAAGTCACTTGCAGAACATTTGCAGAATTGAGCGATAATGATTCGTGGTGAAATTAATTTTATTATTACTATATTATTTTTTTTATAATTATTTATAGTTATTTATATATTATAATTTATGATTTTGTGTTTCAAACTTTATCATACCCGGGATGTCTACTAGACTCTTGTTTGGACAGATTTAAGTGAGTTATTTCTAAGAATTACAGGCCTACAATATAAAACGCCAAATTTCTATGCAAAACAATGTACAGCTTTGAGATTAAAAAATCTGACATAATCATACCACCAGCGAGTCTACACTCAAATGTTTCACATCATTCTTTATTTCCTATACTATTTCCCTGTCCTCTCCCTTTCTTGAAAAGATACAGTTTGGTGTAAGACTCATCCCTTCTTACTAGATGTTGCAACCAGTTTTTCACCTTGAATTCACCAACAATTTCTAGTTCCATTGTACAAGTACATTGTCCTGAGTTCCTCATTAGTCTTTTCTTGTAACTCCCCATTTTTCAGCTTGGGGCCATACATTCTCTGTAAAAATCTATTTCCCAAATACCTACCCAGTTTTCTTCCATTTTTCTTAGGACTGGAAACCGCAGCATTCCCTAAATAGCAATTTTGATGTTCCAAATTTAGATTTGATTGTAACATAACACAATGTAGCAGACATTTGCTTTATATATTCTGAATTCTATTTCTGCCTGTATATCTTTACGTTTTATTGAAATAGTGCCCAGATACTTGACAGACTAAATTTTATGGAAGCTTCTGAACTTAGGTCCATCAAGTCATGGACCAGTGCTTAAGGCGGAAGGTTAGAGGAAGGACCATCAAGCGATGCCCCCCTCCTGGACGTGATTTCACAATAGGCGGAGTCTCGTGGTGACATCACCGGATGGCCACAGCCCATGGCTACATAAGTACCGGCAGAGTGCGGAGCTTGCACAATGACGGGAGACAGCATCAGAGGAGGACTGGGTCGGCTGCGGAGAAGACAGCACTGGAGGAAGAAGACCATTGAAAGAGGACCAGAGGAAGATTTTTAATTAAGCACTTGTGAAAACTGTCTCTTGTTTTTACTACACTGCCTTTTTTGGGGTGAATGGGTAGGGGTACAATGTACCCCATACTAATTCACATATGGGGGGTGGGATCTGGGGGCCCCCTTGTTAAAGGGGGCTTCCAGATTCCTATAAGCCCCCTGTCCGCAGACCCCCACAACCACTGCCCAGGGTTGTCGGGAAGAGGCCCTTGTCCCCATCAACATAGGGACAATGTACTTTGGGGTGGGGAATGCAGAGACCCCTGTCCTAAAGCCTCCGCGCCCCCCATGTTGAGGGCGGTGGCCTGGTATGGTCCAGGAGGGGGGGCACTCGCTCATTCCCCCCTTTCCTGACTTACTGGGCTGCATGCTCAGATAAGTGTCTGGTATGGATTTTGGGGGGGACCCAATGCCTTTATTTTTTTTTTGGCGTGGAGTTTCCCCTTACAATCCATATCAGACCGAAAGGTCAGGTATGGTCTTGGGGGGGGGAACCCCACACCATTTTTTTTCCATTTTGGCTTGGGGTTCCCTTTCAAGATCCATACCAGTCTCAAAGGGCCTGGTATTAATTTTGGGGGAACCCCGTGCCGTTTTTCTTTTAATTTTGGCATGGGATTCCCCTTCAAGATCCTCAGAGCACAAGTCACACCACAAGTCGGATCATGATGATCCAACTTGGATGCGACTTCTATTCAAATTAATGGGCTGAAAGTCAGATCAGCTAAGATGGCTCTCGTAAGAAACCATTGATTTAGACATGTCAAGAAAAACACTTGACGTGGCTAAACGATGTATCCTAACATTTACATGCATTTACAAGCAGTTACAAGCATTTGGCATTTGAAACGCTGGTAAACTATCATCCTGAACGCCATTTATCTGCTTTCTAAAAAACGACAAGACGTAAACTCAAATGCCTCTAAAGTACTATAAACGACTGAGTATACATGTACACATAAGATAACATAGAAGAGAGTTCAGGGGCTGCTGAAAAAAAATGCCCAACTGCTCCTAAATGTGAGTTTAGCAGCTGCAGTGTACATGAAGCCTTATGCCGCGTACAGACGATCGGAATTTCCGACAACAAATGTTCAATGTGAGCTTGTTGTCAGAAATTCCGACCGTGTGTAGGCTCCATCGGACATTTTCTGTCGGAATTTCCGACAACAAAAATTTGAGAGCTGGATGTCAAATTTTCCGATAACAAAATCCGTTGTCGGAAATTCCGATCCTGTGTACACAATTCCGACGCACAAAATTCCACGCATGCTCGGAATCAAGCAGAAGAGCCGCACTGGCTATTGAACTTCCTTTTTCTAGTCTCGTCCTACGTGTTGTACGCCACAGCGTTCTTGACGTTCCAAATTTCCGACAACATTTGTGTGACCGTGTGTATGCAAGACAAGTTTGAGCCAACATCCGTAGGAAAAAAAATTCACGGTTTTGTTGTCAGAATGTCCGATCATCTGTACGCAGCATTTCTGTTAAAGGTGAACTGTTTTTTGAGCTGTACCTAAAACTAAAATGTTTTTGGGAAAGTAGAGAACAATTAGCAACCCTGACAGGTTTTTATTGAGGTTTATGTCTCACTGGGACATATGTTTATCCTGGTGACCATTTTAATGGAGAAAAGTAATTTCAGTATGGATACTTGCTGGATACTTGCTGCAGTGACAACTCTCTAAGTTCGGTTTTCCTTAAATTTGGATAGCTTTTTCTCTAACTTTTTGTTGTGTCAGTCAATTAGAAAATGAAGGGAAATCTCCCCAACAGGTCACAGATGGCAAAAACAAATCTGTCAGGGGTTTAATCCTTTCCTATGCTGTTCAAACTTATCTTATGCATTAACTATACTTTAAATATTATCCTTGAGGTGTAAGCCTCACTTACTCATACCATAGTAAAAATGTGGTTGAATCTCTTTATATGGCAATCTCCTAACCTAATGCCCCGTACACACGGTCGGATTTTCTGACGGGAAAATGTTCGATGGGAGCTTGTTGTCAGAAATTCCGACCATGTGTAGGCTCCATCGGACATTTTCCATCGGAATTTCCGTCACACAAAATTTGAGATCTGGATCTCAAATTTTCCGACAACAAAATCCGTTGTCGTAAATTCTGATCGTGTGTACACAATCCCGACGCACAAAGTTCCACACATGCTCGGAATCAAGCAGAAGAGCCGCACTGGCTATTGAACTTAATTTTCTCGGCTCGTCATACGTGTTGTACGTCACCGCGTTCTTGACGTTCGAAATTTCCGACAAGATTTGTGTGACTGTGTGTATGCAAGACAAGTTTGAGCCAACATGCGTCGGAAAAAATCCATGGATTTTGTTGTCGGAATGTTCGATCGTGTGTACGCGGCATAACTGTTTTTTTTTATAATTTGATTTCCTTTAGTTCTTTCCAGTTATTATACATTATACACTGTAGTTTTTCTTGCACTCATGTCTTGCTAGGTGATTTTTAAGTAGCATTCTTTCTCTCCTGAATGTTCTTGGCAGTTGACTTCTTTGTAATGTTTTCTTCAACCAAACCTGTCACAGATATACACTTTTGGGTCTTTAGAGTTCAAGAGAAAGTATTGTATTGTTCTTGTGTAGAAGAGGAGTCTTACACAGAAATGGGTACAAGAATTGCATGCTCAGTCACTGTGCTTAACAGTAGTACAAAGAGGGCAGTGCTGTAGGAAGCATATGTGATTTACCCCTATTTACCCCTCTCCTTTATTTTGTCTCTAGCATTTAAAATCCCAAAAGACGTAGTCTATAGACAAGCACTACTAGTGGGTACTGTTCTTACATTCCCATACAGTTAAATAAACATAGGCACATGTAATCAGAGGAGCCCGATTTCATATTGCTAAAAAGTGTACTTGGTTTGAACATTTTATTAAAAAGGAGTTAAATTTCTTTACCATTTCTTTACCAGTTACATCACCTGATAATGTTTTGTTGAGGTCCTTTAACATTTTTACATTCTTGCATTGATTGAACAGCTCCTACAAGGTACAATTCAGGCAAATGTAATAATGTAGCTTTGAAATTCATACAGGCAAAACATAATACTTGCTCAGGGCTTCAGATTTTCTTTCTTTTTTTTCCAGATATAGCTTTATAGTGCCAACCTACTCCACTCTCTCTCTCTGGTATACTGTTAATCTGGAATACACTTTTGCTTACCAATTTGTAATGAACAGGAGATGTTCCAAAAAGAGGTCCACTGCAGATCCCAGTTAATTTTCCCCATTACACCTACCACCCACCCATCCCCAATATATGGAAATCTGTGTTATACGGCCACTGTTGGTTACTTTGATCTCTGTGGATTGCAGATAACTCAGTTCCAAGTAAACTTTACGACTAGCAAGGTTGCAGTATTTCTTGAATAGCATTAGTGGGTCAAGTGTACTTGTTGGTTCGATTTGCAGTAAAATTGTTAGAGCATATTGTGCAGGTCAAAGCTGCTTTGCCCCCCTTTTCTGGAATTATATACTCATCTTTTCTTTGCATATTTGTGTCTTTCAGATGCTGGGGGCCAAAAGAAAATATCCAAAATAATTTTCTGGTATGTTAAAGCATGTAACTCACTTACAGTGCCTTGAAAAAGTATTCATACCCCTTGAAATTTTCCACATTTTGTCATGTTACAACCAAAAAACATAAATGTATTTTATTGGGATTTTGTCTAATAGACCAACACAAAGGGGCACATAATTGTGAAGTAAAAGGAAAAAAATAAATGGTTTTCAAAATATTTTACAAGTAAATATCTAAAAAGAGTGGCGTGCATTTGTATTCAGCCCCTTTTACTCTGATACCCCTAACTAAACTCTAGTGGAACCAATTGCCTTCAGAAGTCACCTAATAGAGTCCACCTGTGTGTAATTTAATCTCAGTATAAATACAGCTGTTCTGTGGAGACCCCAGAGGTTTGTTGGAGAACCTAAGAGAACAAACAGCATCATGAAGTTAAACGAACACACCAAGACAGGTCTGGGATAAAGTTGGGGAGACATTGAAGGCTGGGTTAGGTTATAAAAATATATCCCAAGCTTTGAAAATCTCACAGAGCACTGTTCAATCCATCATCCGAAAATGGAAAGAGTATTGTACAACTGCAAACCTACCAAGATATGGCCGTCCACCTAAACTGACAGGATGGGCAAGGAGAGCATTCATCAGAGAAGCAGCCAAGAGGCCCATGGTAACTCTGAAGGAGCTGCAGAGATCCACAGCTCAGGTGGGAGAATCTGTACAAAGGACAACTAATAGTCGTGCACTCCACAAATCTGGCCTTTATGGAAGAGTGGCAAGAAGAAAGACATTGTTGAAAGAAAGCACAAAGTCCCATTTGCAGTTTGCGAGAAGCCATGTAGGGACACAGCAAACATGTGGAAGAAGGTGCTCTGGTCAGATAAGACCAAAATTTAACTTTTTGGCCTAAAAGCAAAATGCTACGTGTGGCAGAAAACGAACGCTTCACATCACCCTGAAGACACCATCCCCACCGTGAAACATGGTGGTGGCAGCATCAGGTTGTGGGGATGCTTTCCTTCAGCAGAGACACAGAAGCTGATCAGAGTTGATGGGAAAATGGATGGAGCCAAATACAGGGCAATCTTAGAAAAAACCTGTTAGAGTCTGTAAAAGGCTTGAGACTGGGGCGGAGGTTCACCTTCCTGCAGGACAATGACCCTAAACATACAGCCAGAGCTACAATGGAATGGTTTCGATCAAAGCATATTCATGTGTTAGAATGGCCCAGTCAAAGTCCAGACCTAAATCCAATTAAGAATCTGTGGTAAGACTTGAAAGTTGTTGTTCACAGATGCTCTCCATCCAATCTGACAGAGCTTGAGCTATTTTTCAAAGAAGAACGGGCAAAAATGTAACTCTCTAGATGTGCAAAGGTGGTAGAGACATCCCCAAAAAGACTTGCAGCAGTAATTGTAGCGAAAGGTGGTTCGGGGGGCTGAATACAAATGAACGCCACACTTTTCACATATTTATTTGAAAAAAAATGTAAAAAACATTTATCATTTTCTTTCCACTTCACTATTATGTGCCACTTTGTGTTGGTCTATCACATAAAATCCCAATAAAATACATTTACAATTTTGGTTGTAACATGACAAGATGTGGATTATTTTAAGGGGTAAGAATACTTTTTCAAGGCATTGTATCTGACAGTTATGGTGCTTTCTTGATTGGCCTAGTGTTATCATATGGAGGTGCGGAGACACTTTTAGGTTTCATGTACAATAGCAGCAACTAAACTTGAGTTTATGAGCTTTTGGCGTTTTTTGCCAAAGCTCCTAAACTCAACTCAATAAAAGCCTATGTGTCAATGTACACATAGGCTTTAGCAGAGTTTAGGAGCTGCTGCAGTTAAGTGATGTTCAACCTTCCTCAACCTCCCTCTCCTGAACACAGAAGAATTGCATTCAGGATAGGAACGTTTTGACCGCAGGCCGCGGCAAGACGCAAAACGTGATTTTGCAGTGTTGTTTGAGTTTTCCCGCGGCCACAATAAATTACGGTGTAGATGAAGCCTTAAGTCACGTGTAATCTACAAAACGTAGCAGATGAGCAAAAAGAAGGTAACAAAATGCTGCTGGATAAGGGGAACATTAAAGTGAACCTGATGATTTTGTCTTACATGGGCAAAGCACAGTTTTAGATTAAAATAAACCTGTCCTCAGACTATGTACATTAAATTATTTACATATTCTGAAAACAGAAACAGTGAAAACATTCTTAAAGAAGTAAATGACCTAACTGACCTCTGTAGCTATATGCATTTTGAACAAATCTTTAGGGTCCATGCAGAGGCGGCTCTAGACTTTGTGAGGCCTTAGGCAAAACTTAGACATAAGGTCTCACTCACGCCCATAATGAGAAAAATAATTCAAACAATAAAAATAACTATGTCCCCCACAGCGCTGCCACCTTCCCACCTCTTCTCTCCCGCTGACTGCTGTGGGAGATCTTCAGGAAAAGGGGCTGGTAAATATGTCATTTACCAGCCCCTTCCTTCTCTAAATGAACACAGTGAGTGTGTGACTGTGTTTAATCTGTTTCGGTTTATGAATGGTTGTTCATTCATCAGTTTCCTCAGTCCCTTTCTCTGTCAAAAAAGTGAGACTTCAGGGGTCTGATTAGACCCCTGATATCTAACCAAAGAAGCCAAATAACTCTCACTAAAAAACATAATTTTATTTAAAAAGATAAAAATAAAAGTAAAATAATAATAAAACCATTGAAAAAAAAAAAATCAGACTAAAATTTCTAATCAGACTAAAAAGCAATGCCCAATAATATGTAGCATAATTGAGCCATGGTCACTATATGCCACAGGTCACCATCTCCCTAGTAGGGGCCCCAGTGCATTACTTTGCCCATGATGCTATTATGATGGCACTGTACAATGGTGTGTAGGAGAGGAAAGTGGAAGGTATGACAGTGGCTAGTATGTACATTAGAGTGGTGTGGAGTGTATGGTGATGGGTAGTATGTACATTAGAGGGGTGCAGAGTGTATGGTGGTGGGTAACATGTACATGAGAGGGGTGTGGAGTGTATGTGGGGGGTAGTATGTATATGAGAGGGGTGTGGAGTATATGGTGGGCGGTAGTATGTAAATGAGAGGGGTGTGGAGTGTATGGTGGGGAGTAGTATGTATATGAGAGGGGTGTGGAGTGCATGTGGGGGGTAGATTGTACATGAGAGGGGTGTGGAGTGTATGTGGGGGGTAGTATGTACATGAGAGGGGTGCAGAGTGGATGGTGGGGGGTAGCATGTACATGAGAGGGGTGCAGAGTGTATGTGGGGGGTAACATGTACATGAGAGGGGTGCGGAGTGTATGTGGGGTGTAGTATGTATATGAGAGGGGTGCGGAGTATATGGTGGGTGGTAGTATGTATATGAGAGGGGTGTGGAGTGTATGGTGGGGGGTAGTATGTATATGAGAGGGGTGTGGAGTGCATGTGGGGGGGTAGCTTGTACATGAGAGGGGTGTGGAGTGTATGTGGGGGGTAGCATGTACATGAGAGGGGTGCAGAGTGGATGGTGGGGGGTAGCATGTACATGAGAGGGGTGCAGAGTGTATGTGGGGGGTAACATGTACATGAGAGGAGTGCAGAGTGTATGTGGGGGGTAGTCTGTATATGAAAGGGGTGCGGAGTGTATGTGGGGTGTAGTATGTACATGAGAGGGGTGCGGAGTGTATGTGGGGGTAGCATGTACATGAGAGGTGTACAGAGTGTATGTGGGGGGTAGTATGTACATGAGAGGGGTGCGGAGTGTATGTGGGGGGTAGTATGTACATGAGAGGGGTGCGGAGTGTATGTGGGAGGTAGTATGTACATGAGAGGAGTGCACATGGTAGAAAAGTTGTATATGGTGTAAATGAGACATGATTTATTGCTACATCACCGCAGAGGCCACTTTGCAGTGGCATGCATAGAGCAACTGAAGTTAGCAGCACAGCACCAGAACTGGCCACCCAGCCTGCTGCAGGCAGTGCTCTCACTGCCCCTTCCCCCATCTCAAGTCACTGTACACAAGTCCCTGCACAAAGCTGCCAGCTCACCTCCCTCCATATGACAGAACAAACTCGTCTCCTGCATGTGCGTGCATTGCATCCCTCCTGGTACCAGCAGCGGCGGCAGCTCCGGCCCCACCTCTATAATCTGTCTGCAGGCGGCGCTGCCTGGAGGACACAGAGGAGACGCTGGAGAAAGCGAGAGTGGCAGAGGGAAGAAGCTCAGGTCGACGTGGCGCTGATCATATAGCAGCGCTGCGGCTGCACACTAGGAGAGACCCTCGCTCATCCATCCGGCTCGCTCAGTGGGGACACTGACAGGGTCACAGGGGGACATTCCTTCCCACTCCTACACACACTTCAGGCAAATTAGGCGGCTGCTAGGCCCCTGTGAGTGCGAGGCCTAAGGCGACCGCTAAATTTGCCTAATTAAAAAATCGCCTCTGGGTCCATGCACACTGAGCCTAAAAAAATTCTGCTTTTACAGGAGTTTTGCGTTTTGCCTGTAGAAGTAGCTCAATGTTATCCTATGTGTTCATGTACATTAGGACATCTAAAGGCATGTTTTATTTTTAAGCTTTATGTTTAAGCTCAGAGTTTAGAGGCAGAAAAGAAAAACGCTTTTGGTTTGCATTCTTAAGAGGAGATTTCTCGCAGAAAAAAACACTAAATGCTTCTAAACACCTGTACAAAAACGCTCTATATGAGCATTTTTTTTCTGTCAAAAGAACTGGTGTTTTTTAAGTGGAGTTTCACCCCCCCAGCAAAAAAATGTTAAGTCAGCAGCTACACATACTGTAGCTGTTGACTTTTAATATTAGGACACTTCCCTCTCCTGGAATCCAGCGATGTCGGGACCCCAGTCGATGTTCCCATTGACTCTCGGGTGCAGCTGCCGACATTCGTAGTATGGGAAACCAGCATGAAGCCTTGCTGCTTCACAGCCAGTTCCCTACTGCACATGTGCGAAGTACACTGTGATTTCTAAATGGCCTGGCAACGGGGGTAGGAGGAGGGGGGCCGAACTTCCGAGTAATCGCGCAGCAGCGCAATCTCCCGAAAGTGCAGACAGGTACCTGTCAAAAACAGGTACTGGCTCCCCGCTCCATCCTCCCCCCCAAAGGCGCCAAATGTGGCAGTGGAGGGGGAGAGGAGTCAGATAAGCGGAGCTTATACTTTTGAGTGGAACAACACTTTAAGCCCAGTGTGGATGAACCCTCAGAGTCTACAACAGAGGCACTAAAATTACAGTTCTTTTGGGAACAGAATCTTGGCAGCCTGCCCAGTTTCTAAACCTTTAACCCTTTGTTGGGGCAGGCAGTGTTTAAATCTAGTTTACAACTGACAATGAAGATCTGCCTGCACAGTACAGAGTTAATTGTGGCAAACAAAGCTGCCCAGCCCCCCTCAGAAACAAAGAGAATTAGTAGGATTTTACAGTGCTGGAATTTCCAGAACAGAACATCTAAAAAAGATAGGCAAGTTATGCTATGTGAATGAGAAACATGTAACTCTTTGTTTACAAGTAAAAATCTGTATTTTTTGCTGAAAATTACTTAGATCTCCCAAACATTAAATATATTTTTTAGCAGAGGCCCTAGAGAATAAAACGGCAGTCGTTGCAATTTTTTATGTCACATGTTTTTTGCACAGCAGTTTTTCAAACGCAAATTTTTGGGGAAAAAAATACACTTTAATAAATAAAAAATTAAAAAAAACACAAGATATAACCCAATGTTTTTTGTTGCGTAAATAGATACCTAGCATGTCATGCTTTAAAATTGCGCACGCTCATGGAATGGTGCCAAACTGTGGTACTTAGAAATCTCTATAGGAGACGATTTAAACATTTTTACAGGTTACCAGTTTAGAGTTACAGAAGAGGTCTAGTTCTAGAATTATTGCTCTCGCTCTGATGTTTGCGGCAACACCTTACATATGTGGTGCGAACACCATTTACATAGGTAGGCTTGACCTATGTATGAGTTCACCACTGCACGCAAGAATGGGGTGACGGTGGCACTTTAAAAATTTGGGTTTTTCTACTATTTATTTATTTTATTTTATTTTTATTATTTTTACACTGTCCCTTTAAAAAAAGTGTTTGCTCACTTTTATTGCTATTGAAAAAAATGTAAACATCCCTTGCGATAACAATACAGCGTGACAGGTCCTCTTTATGGATAGATCTGGGATCTATAAGACCCCAAATCTCTCCTCTATCTTTAACAGAAAAAGATAAAAAGAAAAAAAGAAAAGCTTTGCTTTAAAAAAAATGGCCTTGTTTTCATTGGGCCGGAAACGGAAGTGACATCATGACATCGCTCCGCTCATCCTAAGGCCATAGGGCCATAGAGATGCATGGAGGTCATCTTTCCTTCACTCATCTCTGTGACCAGCGCTCGCCAGGACCGAATTGGTTCCCGGAGCTATTGATCATCCAAGGGGACCCCTCGCCCCTGCTAAAAGTGATCCAGCCGTGAATCCACTGCTCGGATTACTTTTATTAGAAAGACAGGTGCCTGAGAGAAAACTGAATACCGGGGTTATGGCATCCAGCCACAGCCATAACTCCAGTATTAAATGTCAAATTCATTATGTATTTTTCCGGTTAGGAAGTCGGTAAGTGGTTAAATATCTTTTACTACTTGTTAATAATGTGTAAATAGTTGTGCATAGTCTGGGCGCAGGTTCACTTTAAGATGTTTATGTTTGCCCGGAGTAGCAGCCGTACCAATATGGTATCATTCTCGGTCATGTAAAATATTTTAACTAAAAGTACAATTAACATACATTTAGAAAATGCTTTGTAAAACAATTTGTACATATTAAACATGTTTTATATTATTGGAAAATATATTCTTAAATATTGAGTTGAGTTAGATTGTTCTTTACTTCTCATTCTCTTATATCATGTTGACTCAAGTCTCAACGCAGAGTATGAAAACAGCCAATAGGAATGAATTTCTTTAATTTACTTGGGTAATTTGTTGTCATAAGTAATTTCTCTTTCAAAATAATATTTTCAGCACTTTGCTAAGGTGTATGTCTGGAAAAAATAAAAACTAAAAAATGTACATATGCATGTATAGAAAATGTCTGTTGACCGTCAGTATGTCCAGAAAGCTTTGAACTTTCTGTTTTAAGCCCCAAGGTCTCCCCTGTTGGACTACAGAACACCCACCCCTCATCTTACAGAGATGAGGAGTGGATAAGAAGTTCTATAGTCCAGCAAGGGAGGCTTTAGGGCTGATTACACTGTTGGGATTTCAGTGTAGAAGAGGCAGCAATCTACAACAGAATTCTTGGGGGCGCACCGGATTTCTGACAGAATCAAGTATTTTTCTGTGCTTGGGTAATGCAGATATATTGCAGAGATGCATTTTTCATTCGCTCATATATACACCTTAAAAGGAAAGCTCAGCTTGTTTGCTTCCCTCCCCCCTCTCTGCAACATTTGGCACTTTTCGGGGGGGGGGAGAGGGAAGCGGATACTTGTTGACAGGTACCCGCTCCCACTTCCAGGTGACTTCACCACAGCTCAATCACCCAGAAGTTCGTCCCCCCTCCTCCTGCCCCCCGCTGCTGGTCAAGTCACAAAGTGCCCGCACAGTAGGGAACTGTCTTACCTGTCCAGGGATCCCGCGATGTTGGCACCCCAGCCAATTTTTCGATTGGCTCTTGGGTGCTGCCGCCTCCATCTCTTGTAAGGGAAACCGACAGTGAAGCCTTGTGTGAAGCCACAAGGCTTCACTGTGCTCTTCCCTTACAATAGATGGCAACAGCGGCAGCACCCAAGAGCCGATTGAAAAATCGGCTGGGGTGCCAACATCGCGGGATCCCTGGACAGGTAAGTGACCTAATATTAAAAGTCAGCAGCTACAGTATTTGTAGTTGCTGACTTTTAATTTTCTGGTGGTGGTGGTGGTGGGGGGAGGGCTGGAGCTCCTCTTTAAATAATTGATGTCACGCATTAAGAGTACAATTGTATCTTTTTACCTATTGGTCCTGAAGGAAGCCTGAAAATCATTTCCACTGTCGGTAGCAAGATGTAAAAGAGAGAAATTGTCCAAACTGTTTCAAGCCAATGCCTATACAATTACTAGTGTAAACTTCACAAGCTGGTCACATTTAACAACATAGTAAGGAGGAAACATTGTCTTTCAATGAAATATTTTACACATTTTTTGAGATTTTTCTTAGAAATACTTATTGTATGTCTCTGGGTTATGTCAGATACTGACTATTTTAATTGCTCAACAATAACTTACTGCAAGTAGTCCATACGAAATTCCAACAATATTAAGACAATATTAACGTTTTTACAGATAACATAAAACAGTGAGTAAAACAGTGTTCCAGTCTATAAACAGTGACATATGAGTTTTCCATTGTTATAAGAAAAATGAAAACATCTTCAGTAGGGGAGTAGCGTCCAATGGTTTTGGTTCCCATCATTAGTGAAATCCATTCAAAGACCCCTGAAGCATTTGACACCAACAAGGTATCTGACTTTAAATTCCTACCAGCTATGAGTGCTCCGAGAGTGCTGTAGTTGGTTCTGCTAGTTAGGTTGGTTGGAAGTTGGTTGGAGCAGATAGCTGCTGGACATTACAACCTGTTTCCATTTTTTCCAAAAATGAAAATCTCCTGTAAAACACTGAATGATAATACTGAAATCCTGTATTTTCTGATTTGTCCTCAAGTTCATTTATAGCTGCACATTGTAAACGTTTCCTTTTTACAAACACCACAGTTTAACTTAACATGAAATATCTTTTTAAATGTCTTTTTGAAATTCTCATTACACAAGGGATAGATAAGAGGGTTCAGTGTTGAATTGATGTAACCTAGCCAAATAGTAAACATGTGAAAATTGTGGTTAAAGCAGTCTTGGCAAAATGCTATGACCATAAAAAGAACAAAGTATGGGATCCAACACAACATAAATGCTGCCATAATGAAACCCAATTGCTTAGCCGCTTTTCTCTCCCTATTCATATGAAGTCCTTGGATGTTCTGTTTGGAATGGGTGCGGAACCTCTGCCAAGTATGTTTCAGATAGCTAAGGTTCCCAGAGACTTGGGGTTCAGATCCCTCAACATTTTCTGTGTTGTTGTCTTCCACGTGACTTGTCTCTAAGATACAAGAACCTGCTTCTGCAAATGTATGGTCTTCGTCTGTCACATCCAGGTTATCCAGACACTGGTCTTTCAGTTTTTTTCTGTTGACTGTGACGTAGTTTCGGCACTCTTCTGGGTGGGCCTGTAGTATAGCAAGAGGAAAACAGTGCAACTTAACAACCTTATTATCACATGGTTCATATCCCTGTTGACCTTCATATTCTTCTATTTGGAAATGTTCTTGAGTGTTTTTTTGTTGTGTAAAAACATTCGAAACTGTGGTGTAATGACTGTGAAAGTTTGTCTCAGGAACCATAAGATTTCCATTAGGACATTGCCGCCTCACAGATTCTTTAGATTTTTTGAGCACCTGCACATTTCTAACAAATTTACTGCCATAAAACAGTTGGAAGGAACCATTAATAAGCTGTCGATGTTTGTAGTGTTCCCTTACAGCCTTGTAAATTTTGGCATAAAACCACAACATTAGCAAAGATGGAATGTAAAAATTTAATATGGCTGTAAGAACTTTAAACCAGGTCACTTTGTGGAACTCAGTTTCGCACATATGTTCTGGTACTGATCGAACTCCACCATTTGCAAACACATGCCAGCCCAAAATTGGTATAACCCAAGTCAGGGACAAAAGCCATGCTCCTGATATCATTGCAGAGGCTCTGGTCTTTGTACGATACTTTAAGTATTGCAGCGGCTGCTGGATTGAACGATAACGATCAATACAGAGAATAAAAAGGCTAAAGATGGAGGCTGTACTAGCAACGTAGTCCATAGACAACCAAAAGAGGCATGCTGGTCTTCCAAGTATCCAATCATGATTTAGGAGATACACAATGTTAAGGGGCATAACGGCCACACCTACAATAAGATCTGCAATAGATAAGCTGACAATGTACAGGTTTCCAACCGTATGAAGTTTGCGCTCGGTTTTTACAGCATACAACACTAAAATGTTCATGATGACTGTAAAAAATGATATGGTCCCTAGAACCAGGCCTAAGCTTGCAGAGTGGATTTCTGTGACATTCTTTGTTATACTCAAGTTGTTATTCAGCATCATTCCCAAGCGTGTTAAGCTGGAGACACAATGGCTTCCGTCTCTTAATGTGGTGCGTCAGAGATGGAAGATGAGCTGTTCTGAATTCTTCTCATGATCTGCAAAACAAATGAAAAGTCAATGAAGCATTGTTTTGTCCAGTGCCTCAGCACAAGCGCTAAATGAAAGCAGGATGAACATTTGTTTTAACAAGATACTGATTACAATATCTTGCCCAGAACAGTTGATATAATGAAATTGTAATGTTCCATGTAAGGGATCAAAACTGAGAGTTAATGATGTAAATGTAAAGCTTTGCATACACAGGGAAATCTGAATTGTTTCCAAATGATCAAGTCCTCATAGGATCACTTATTTCACCTCACTTGCTTACCTGAAGTAGTACATGACAACTATGATTTGCCTTTGCTCTATGAATAGAAAATAACAGTAATACAGAACTTCAGGCAAAACAGCTAAATACATAAGAAATACATACGGTATATGGGAGTTGCTTTATCAAGGGGTTTGTATTTATGTCATTCCAGTTCTGAGATTTATTAACTCAGTCACACTTCATAGCTCTGTCTGCAGAGAAAGTGACCTTTTTTTTTTTTTTCCAATTTAGTAACACCCTATGGTCTTGTACCTCCAACAGCTGCGAGGAAAGAAGCAATACATTGATTAGCTTATTTTTGTCACTCTGCTCTCTCCTCCTATCATGCTCTTTGCATTGCAGTACAACTGGTTGGCTTCTTATGCTGCTTTTCCCTAGTTGAGTTCTGTTGTACAGAGGATTGAAAAGGGCTGGTACCAAGTCAAATCCAAGCACTTACTGTTCTTGCATTTAAAAAATAAATTTAATGAAACATTAATGAATAAAGAGCTGCATTCATTTGCCTTTAATTTCTGCATTAAGTTAATTTTTAAAGAGGAAGTAAACCATGATGGGTTTTGCTTCCTCTTTTGCTCCCTGCAAAGCCTGCAAATTAAAAGCATAATGGGCTAGTATGCATCGCATACTAGCCCATTATGTGACACTTACCTGCAAACGAAACAGCACGGAGGTCCGTTTCTTCACAGCGCATGCACCTATTCCATTATCGCAATACTACAAGTGAAATATCTCCTAAACGGTGCACGTTTAGGAGATATTTCCAGTACCTATACTGTAGCAATAAGGTCATCAGTTTGAATCTCAACCATGGCACTACCTGCATGGAGTTTGCATGTTCTCCCTCTGCCTGTGTGGGTTTCCTCCAGGTATTCCAGTTTCCTCCCACACTTCAAAGACATGCTAGTAGGTTAGTTGAGTCATATCCAAATTGGCCCTAATATGTGTATGTGTATGTATGAATGTCAGTTAGGGACCTTAGATTGTAAGCTCCTTGAGGAAAGGGACTGATGTGAATATATAATATATAATATATATGTACAGCACTGTGTAAATTGATGGCATGAGCGATGGCGTATAAGTACCTGAAATAATAATAATAGTTTTTCACAGTGTAGGCTCACTTTGAAGAACAGGTACACTCATATTTTTTATAATATTTTTTGGGCCCCAAGCAGCAGTGTGTAATTGATCTTATAATGCAGTCGATTCTGTTATTTTCACTTGTTGATCCTGCCCTAGCGTGACAGTGCTCACTCATGAAAGGAAGTGAAATAGAATTTGGCGCTGTTCTAACAGCTGATCTAAATGTTATGTGACAGGTGATAATAAATTATTACTCAATTAAGCGTGTGTAAATATCCCTAAACATACGAACGAAATGATATTAAAAAATATTTGTATAAAAATAAACACATGTGCATATGTAATAATTAATAAATATACCAAATGTGATGAACTATGATACCAAAACCAATATAACGCTGCAACCCAATTGGTCAATAATAGTCCAAAAATAAATATATATAGTGTGGTTCAATGATCCAAAAATAAATAATTAAAGTCAATAAAGTGTTCTTGTGCCAGTGAAGAAACAACGCTTGATCTAGTTCACTTTACAATAGGTGATCACAGCATGCGTGTCTTATTCGTGCTCCTATTGTGGCTGCACTCACCAGAAATTTCTCCCCCTCCTGGGGTCTGAAATAGTCACAGTATATCCCACCAACCATTGTTGGTGGTGGTGTTTTTTCAGTCCAGATGTTTTCTGCATATTAACACGTTTTAATATGAAGTCACACATATATTGAGGACTATTATCCTAATATTTTGCATGATACATTCTTTGAGGACTTTTATTATCTTTTTGATATATTTTTTTATGTCCCCCCCTGTACATTTTGGATGTGCTGATTTGAGGAACAGAATGGTCTTCATACTACATAACACATGGTTATTTGATTTTTGTCATATTAGCGCTACACTTATTCTGTTATTTGGTTTATGCCACTGTGTAGCACTCTAGAGACTGTCCCGTCCTCAGTGGTTTAAAAGTTCTCCCATCATGTACCAAATGCCATAAAAGAGAGAGGGATCCCAATAGTTTAATACTGTATCAAACTATTTACTGCATAAAATATACAATTATGCAATAAATAGTTTGATACAGTATTTTACATGTATCTCACAAAAGTGACTACACCCCTCACATTTTTGTAAATATTTTATTATATCTTTTCATGTGACAACACTGAAGAAATTACACTTTGCTACAATATAAAGTAGTGAGTGTACAGCTTGTATAACAGTGTAAATTCCTTGTCCTCTTAAAAAACTCAACACACAGCCATTAAAGTGGTTGTAAACTCTCCCCCACAAATTTGTCCCATGTAAATCAGCATAAAAAACCCTAATGAACACTGCTTGTAGATATCGCCTTACTTGCTTAGCATTGTTGTAATCCTTTTTGTTCTTTAGAATGACATCACTGAGCATGCCCATATCTCCCCTGATTTATGGCACACTCTGTGTGCTTGTCTGTCTATTATCAGGACTTCCTACGGCACAACCTTGAAATCCCACGAGACTGCATAATCACTCAGAGCTTCCTACTACACCCCATGTGACCAGGTGACATCACATCTAGTGTAAACCTGGGCATGGACAGCATTACTGCAGTCTTATCAGCTGAAGCTGATAAGACTGACATTGGCAAACACTAGATAATTGGCACAAGTAAATACTATGAAATAAAACAAGTCAGCTATGAGCAGGGAAGCAGGGTTGCCATAGAAACGTTGGATTGAGAGGGAGGCTTGGTTAACAATACAGGAAGTACTCAATGTAAGGGCGGAAATACACTCTACTGTGGACTCAGAAAACAATACTTAAGATGGCGCTGCCTTACCCCTGGAAACAAGTTTTTTAAAGTTCCTTTAAACAGTAAGTAATTTGCGTTTTGGGCTGGATTACAGTGGCTAAAGTTTGATAATTACTTATTATAATGGACTAAATGAAAAGAAGCATCAGAGTGAGAGAGTTTACGTCTTCTTTAATGTCTAAACCTCTGGCAACAAAAATGAGTACACCCTTAAGTGAAAATGCCCAAACATGGGCCCAAAGTGTCAATAGTTTTGTGTGGCCACCAATTTGTTTCCAGCACTGCCTTAACCCTCTTGGGCATGGAGTTCAGCAGAGCTTTACAGGTTGCCACTGGAGTCCTCTTCCACTCCTTCATGACTACATCACAGAGCTGGTGGATGATGAGACCTTGCGCTCCTCCACCTTCCATTTGAGGATGCCCCACAGATGCTCAATAGAGCTTAGGTCTGGAGACATGCTTGGCCAATCTATCACCTTTTTACCTCAGCTTCTTTAACAAGGCAGTGGGATCACATTTTTGTAAATATTTTATTACATCTTTTCATTGACAACACTGAAGAAATGACACTTCGCTACAATGTAAAGTAGTGAGTGTACAGCTTGTAAACAGCAGTGTAAATTCCCTGTCCCTTCAAAATAACTCAACGAATAGCCATTTATGTCTAAACCGCTGGCAACAAAAGTGAGTACACCCCTAAGTGAAAATGTCCAAAATGGGCCCAAAGTGTAATTTCTTCAGTGTTTTCACATGAAAAGATATAATAAAATATTTACAGAAATGCGAGGGGTGGACTCACTTTTGTAAGATACTGTATGTATGTAGTGTTTTCTTATCTCTTTCCAAAGCCCTAATTCTCATGTCTTTCTGCTGCTCCATTCTTCTGTTATCAGCATGATAACTTCTAAAAAGTTTTCCGACAACCAAGATAAAACCAGCCTGAAATTTGTGTCAGCGTGGGTGCTATAAATAGATTAGGAGAGAGCTTGTCTATTCACAGCACAGCTCTGCACATTCCTTCCTTCCTCGGGCCTATGTGGAGTGGGGGTGTGCCTTTCAATCAGCTGTCACACAGTGTATGGTAAGAATCCACTCCCAGTGCTGATCAGCAAGAGAAAATTTCTAACATGATGTGTATTTTCCAAGGAATATAGCAAGCTGAAGACATCAAACATACTGCATGTGCTTAGGTCAAATTTAATGAATCAGGTTTACATCCACTTTAAGGCATTACTTAAAAGAGAAGCACGCCCAAAGTTTTTTTGGCCATACTTCTCTTGTGGGCCACAGGAGTGCACACTCTCTTCTGACGTCACAGAGCCACTCCAGACTCTGGAAGGATCCAACAGCAATATTGGGAGCCCCCCAGATGCCTCATTGGCAGCTGGTTAAGCCTCTCAGCACACATCTAAGAGCCTGAGCCAGCTGCTCCCACCACCTTCCTTGCCATGTTCCGATGACCACTGGAGGTCATAACAGCAGAGCAGAGAGCAGTGACTGACAGTAATGCTCTCTGCTCAGAGTGGACAGGGACTGGGAATTGAGTGATCGTCAGTAGTGATTGTTCACTTATCAGGATTAGGGCTTGTTTACTTAGGTTTTCGACTTTAACACACATTAAAACGCCTACCACTTCAACATGCTTAAATATGTGTTTTTGAAGCTTCTGTGATGCTTTTTTTAAGCTTTAATGAAGATTGGCAAATGCCCTGTCTGTGTTGGTTTTCTATTTTTTCAAAAGGAAAAGTGATAACACTCAATTAAAGCTCTTGTACAGCGGCAGGTGAGATTAAGGAGCGCTCTGATAGGCTTGTATCTGGTCTTTGGAAAAGCACTGAAGCAAGATGAAATCAACAGAGGTTATAATTTTTGAAGTGCAGAAGAGCGAAGCGAAGGAAAGCAAACACAACACTGTGACCAGGACTGGAAGGAAACCATTTCATTTCGTGACAGGTGCTTTGATTGGTGTTCAGAGTGCTTTAAAAAAGTGTGCTAATTGCCATATTTTGAAGCAAGCGTAAAAGAGCCCTTAGAGTCACAACAATGTTGCACCATGGAGGTGAGTATGTATGTTTTTTTTTTTTTATAACCCTATACATCTCCTTTATCAAATAACAAAAAATTATAGCCAAATATGTGGATCCAATCTTTTCAAATCCAGCATGAATTAAACAACACTATAAATAAAGATGATCCTGTTGAAAAAGTCCTTTACGGACGAAATGCTATTAGGGTGTGGTTCAATCTATGTGAGTGTGCAGGCTGTCAAGTTGGGAGAGACAGACAACACAGAGAATAAAGACCAGAGGCTCATGAAAGTGACAGCTATAGCTGGTGTCTTCCTGAGAAAGTTCCCCCGGCGGATAAGGACCCCCCTGTACTGCGCAGGCTCAGCGCTTGCGCAGTACGAATGACTAGGAGCCCCCAAAAATAGCCGAAGCTGAGAAACTTCAATCAGCTGTACACGGCGCCTGCACCCTAGGTCCAGGTTCAAGCCCCACCATCCAAGCGGACCCAGAGGGGGAATAAAAAAGTGCAGAGCAAAGCGAGGCTGTGCCCAAAGCGTGGCGAGCGAAGCGAGGCTGTGCCCGAAGCATGGCGAGCGAAGTGACCCCGCGAGGGGCCCTCTTACAGGCGCCGTGTACAGCTGATTTGTATTCTTTTCGGTTTTGGCTATTTCCGCCGGCTCCTACTGCGCAAGCGCTGCGCCTGCGCAGTAGAGGGGGGTCCTTATCCGCAGAGGGGAACTTTCTCGGCAGAACACCGGCAGCTGTCCGCATTGTGAACACATGGTCCTGACGGCTCAGAGACAAGCTGAGAAATAGCCTGTGCTTATAAGTAGCATTTTTAAAAGATTGATTAAATAAATATGGTGGTTTTACGGAATTTCATGATTGTGCTGCTATTTCTTTTTTCCTTGGCGTTCATAACATCTATTCTGGACGAGAATTACCTGCTGGAAGAAATAATTTGAACTGCCCCTACTGTGGAGTAAAATAAATGATTGTTGCCTATATGTTTTCAGAAAGGCAATTCAATTTGGTGAGTCTGTGACCCAATGGGAGCGGGATGCATTGCATGGAGTGTTCACAATCTTGAATGAAACTTGAAAACATCGCACTCAGAGCACTTTTTTTTTTTTAAGTGGACTTTATTTTATGATTGAACTTAATGTTTTCATTTAATGTTTCTGCACAATCATTTGCACTACGCACTTTCGCACATTGTGAATTTGAAGAGTCTGTGAATTTATTTTTGAAGCTTTAATAATATTCTTTACTTATAGTATGGGTTAATACATAGTGCTGCATGGTGGATTTTAAAAGATTGGATCCACATATTTGGATATAGGATCATGGATATACTGTATATTGCAGCAGCAAGTGTTTTCACTATTTTTACAATTTTTTTTTTTTTTTTTTTTATAATAAGAATTTTTTTTCTTAGCTTGGAGTTGGGGATGGAATTAATTTTTGTTTAAAATATATTGCAGCTTAACAGTTAGTAGACTTACTTACATGTGGAGATTTTCATTTTCAGGCTAAGAACATTTTTAGCAAGTACACAAAGTACTTCTTGCCAGAAATGCAGTATCCTTGTATATTCCTATGGGATGAAAAAAAAGCAAAGGAAGTCCACTAATCTGTGGGGGGAATTGGACTGACTGGAAGTACAGAGAGATCGCTGTTCCTAATCACTAGGAACAGACGATCACACTGTACTCCCCTGACAGAAGGGGGATCTGCTTTGTTTACATTGCAGATCCCCGTTCCGCCTCTCTGTGGAGCGATCGCGGGTGACAGGCGGACATCGTGGCTGCTAGGCACGTGCTTTGGCACCATGCCACGGGCTGTATATATCACACGAAGCGCCGTACCAGTATGGTGATTTGCGCAATAGAGCCGCCTTGCCACAGTATAACTGCTGCGACTGGTTAAGACCCGCCTTGTCTTCTGTAAATCGCTGTGTTCTCCCGGCAGGGATGTCTCCCCATGCCCCCCAGCCTGGTGAACATGATAGCTCCACATTCAGTGCTGATGGGGGAATCAAGCAACTTTGGCATGCTTAAGGGTCCTTTTACACCAGGTGCAGTGGGACTGTGTTTTGTTGCACAGCCACACAGCCCCACAGCAACCCCAAGACAAGGAAAAATGGCGTCCTGCGCTGCAGTGGTGTGCAGGCAGTGTGCACTGGGTCTGGCAGGCGCCAGTCTGTCCGAATGTCAGGCCAGTCACCGGCCACCAGTTGGTATTATCATATGGGACGCCAGACCGATTTGTCTCCTGGACCCTGCCCCCCAGCCCAGTACACCCCATAAACTGGCGCTACATTAAAAGTGTAGCACAAGTCAGCGGGGACTCTTTTCATGTGAGAGCCGGTAGCAGGCTGTTTTTTTCGTGCACGGGCGGCTTTTTTGCCACCTCCCTGCAAAGTGCTGCCCTAGGCCTGGGCCTTGTTGGGCCTATGGCAAGATACAGCGTTGGTATAGGGTTGTGTATGTGGGGGGGTTTCTATTTATTTTTTTTTATTGGTAAAAAAAAAGTGAAAAAAATATGAAAAAAAAAAAAAACTTGTACAGCCACCACATCTAAGGACTAGCAAGCTACAATATATAATTTTTTTTGTTTTTGGGATTAGACATGGTATGCTTTCAGGAAAATATACAAACTCTTTTCATGCAGAATCAAGGTGGAAATAACTTTCCTTTTAAGCAATCAATAAATATTTCAATAGCACCAAACATAATTTTGTTCTCTACATTTCTCTGGTGTAAAAATAACCTAATGGTTTACATTTGATCTTTATAGCACTTATAAATAGCGACGTCTTGGTTCCTGCCAAATTAAACTGTCCTGATTGATTTGTAAGCTCTGATAAACATTATACTTTATTTAGTAAATTATGGAGAAGGATGTAAGCTTGTGGTTTGCCTTTCATATGAAGTATTTTGATACTGTGATCATTGAGGAATTTATGACAGATTAAAAAGCTCTTCATTACACTTATCAAGGTTTAAATAAGAGCGTTTAGGCAAAAAATTAATATCAGATTTAAAATATGAATTGCATAGTTGTTGGGTGTAATACAGAATGCTTAATGCTTACAAACAAACTGGAGCCAGAACTGTGTAATGGTGGCCATACATGGTTAACAAAGATCCCAATCTTTCTCTTCCAATAGGAAAAATCCCTCTATAGTTGACTATAGCCAATGGCACTGGGTTGGAGGAGACAGCTTGATAGGTAGAGATAGGTAGAGAACAGCCTCGGCCACAGCTCTTCTTGATAGGCCTGCCCCTGACATGTTTCACTTTACCCCCAAGGTTTAGTTATGACTATTGGGACGAGCTGTGGCTGAGGCTGTTCTCCACCTTTCAAGCACTCAGAGCTGTCCAGTGTGCGGCCTTCACTCATCATTAGCTACACTGCTTCTTGGATTAGCACAACAGCCCATAAATAGTGAGATAAGAGAGCCATAGGCGTGTGCGCAGGGGGGTGTGCCAGGTGTGCTTGGCTACACTATAATAACTCTGTGTAGTGCCAATGCCTCCTACTGCCCAGGCCCCCCCCATGTTGCGCCCCCCCCACCACAGTGCTGTTGGCTTCCCTCCTCTCCCCTCCCTGCTGCGGGAGATGTTTCAGGATGGAGAGCGAGGGAAGGAAACAATCATTATGTCATTTACAGACGCCTTCCTTTTCTAAATGAACACACTGAATACTCTCACTCACTGTTTTTACTATGTGTCAGTTTGTGAATGAACAGGAAGCCGCTCAGCACAGAGCACTTCCCATTCATTCACTGTGCAGTGCAGCTGAGGCTGCAGAGAAAGACATGTGCATTTAAAGTTTGGGGTGCACACCCTAATGCAATAGGCTGCACACACCTATGAACAGAGCCATAACTTTGGTGCTTGGAGCGGTGCTCCACCAAACATACACAGGTTCGCAATAATTTTTATCTTATTTTGTTAGTCTCTTCTGGTGACCCACCTCTGTAATCTGTGGTTACATTCAGCAAATGCACCATAGTGTGTGCAGGTGATGCTGAAAGAGGGTCAGGAGAATCACTATATACATTTCAAGAAACATGAAACATCTGTCCTTTCTCATGTTTGTTAATTGGTCTGTAAAGTTGAAACACAACTGAACTTTCAATTTTAATCAGCTGAATATAGTCTAGGTCCATCAAAACAAAAGGTGGGCAAAGTCTAGTTCATTTTCCTTGGAAAGCAGTCACAGCTTGTGTAGAAAAGCCTCTTCCCTGCCAGCATGCTGCAGAGAAAGACCCTCTACTTTGAGTTAGCGCTACTTTCTCCTCTCCTCCTCTGCATACCATGAAGAGGAACTCTTCTGAAGTCCAACACAAAGCAACACAGACAGAGAACACAGGTAGTTACAAATTCATGTGATCTATAGCATTATCAACGGGTATTTGTTTGCAATTATTAAACAGATATAGGAAAATGCTTTCAATGCTGCGATCCATGTAGCAGATTTTAGTTGAAATTACATGTCCAGAAAAAAACCCCCCAAAAAACACTAACATTTTAGAGACACGGATGTCCTAACTTCAAAATATGCCTATAAGTTTCAGATGATTTGTCCATCAGCATATGCATACAGCTTAATGGAGATATTGCAATAAAAAACAAGGACTTTGTCAGTAATGCAGTGGACATGGTCAGTAGGACAGTGATCGGTTGGGCAGTGGATGGTGTCAGAAGTTTTTTATATTTTTATTTTATTTTTTTTAATATGCTTTACCATTTTATTTTCTTATTTTATTTTTTTTTACAATTTTATTTTTATTATTTTAATTTTTTTTAGGAGCCCCATTAGGGGGCTTTGGTGACATATCAGGGGTCTAAACAGACCTCTGATATTTCACTTTTGAGACAGAAAAAGGAGATTGAGGACACAGTCCTCAATTTCCATCTCTGCAGCCTCAGCTTCACAGAATGAATAAACAGGAATAGCTCTGTACAGAGCTTCCCATTCATTCACAAACAGAAGCAGAGTAGACACAGTTTACTATGCTTCAGTTATAAATGGACACGGGAGCAATTGGTACTGATTACTCACTGTGTCCATTCAGAAAAGGAAGGGGCCTGTAAATTACTGGCCCCTTCGCCCGCTCTCCATTCTGAAAGTATCCCCTGCAGCAGCCAGAGTGAGAGGGGAGGGGGGAAACCACCAGCACTGCTGGGGGTATGAGTGGCGCACACAGGGGCCCGGGGGTGGCAGAAAACAGGCAACCTGGATACAAGGGGCAGTGGGGGTGGCATATAGAGAACCTATCACCTTCATTTTCTCTACTGCAGCTTGTGAAGGCTTTCAGCAGCTGCAGGAGGAAAATTGTGGGCATTGATTCCTCTATATGCTGCCCCCACCACCCCTCCTAACCAGGTCAGGTGCCGAAACAAAGATTACAGGGGAGCTGCGCGGCCCCCCTGAAGCATGGAGCCGGGTTGCAATTGTGACCCTTGTGACCATTATAATCATGCCTCTGTGGTGCATCCTCTTCGAAAGTTATAGGCTAATAGAGAAAATCCTCTTTCACAGATGAACTCAATCTATCTTTTAAATTTCCATTCCAGTTCTCATTTGGTCTAGGTGGAGATGAATACGGTGAAATAATTACCTTATTCCTTGCTCCTCAGACAGCTAGAGCTCTTCTCTGTTCTCCAATAGTCCTGGAATGTGGGTAGGGCCTCAGCATCCTCCTATGCAATGCAGTACTGCCAGTCCTTCATTGTATGTGATGACACTGGAAAGCTGCGACTGGTTGAGAGGTGTCACAGACTTTGGGCTGCAGGAGAACCATGGCCTGGAGAACTCTGTGTTATAATGTGTTTTTAAGTTATCCAGAGCTGGTCACTAATTGCTTGTGGCTTCTTATGCAAGTTAGTCCTATGGGGGGGGGGGGGGGGCGGAATGTCTAAGGAGGTCATTGTTATGATAATAGGACTAGCCCTACTGTGTAAGGTGACCTTTGCCTGAGATAATGGGAGTAGCCCTTATCTGAAGGTTTGCTGAATAAATTCAGTGTGTTTCTAAAAATAAAAATAAAGCAGTTCATTTTCTGGTGTACTCCAAGACTGGTGTTGGCTGGTCCTTGGGGTTTCTATAGCCAGATCCATTGGTCTCGTGTTCCAGGACTTGGAAAGTAGCTTCTTGGCGGAAATACCCAAAAGAGTGTTCAGACTTCGTCACATTTTGTTGGCAGCAGTGGGATGCTTTCTTGTGCCTGGAACATCCAAATCACCAACGGGACCTTGTCGGATGGATCTTTTCTACTCCAGCCTTAAGCGAAGCACACTCAAGGATCTGCTGGAATCAAGGGGACAGAACACCAGCAACAAGTCAAAGGCAACTCTAATTGCCAAGTTGATGGAGAGTGACCAGGCCAGCAACCAAAGCAGAGGGCCAGCTATGGAGGGGTCCAGGATGGCCGAGCTCCAGTGAGAGATCCAGTGGCGGCTGTCGTTATACAGCACCACTCCCCCCCAAGAGGTGATCACCCAGATAATTGCAGACATGACACATTTGAAAATGCTTGAGGTTCAGAAGGAGATCGGGGGTATTGCAGCTGCAGAACGGGGTAGCTGCAAGAAACTTCCCTACGCAGCTTTCCGACCCTTCCAGGATGGGGTGGAGGAAATCAACCGGTACCTTCATGTTTTCAAGACCCAGTGCAATCTCTAGGAAATTGATGAAGCTGACTGGGTCACCATCCTCATCAGCAAGCTGTCTGGTCAAGCACTGGATGCTTTTGAAGCTATATCTGGGGAAGACAAAAAAGACTACGAGCGAGTCATGGAGCGACTGCTGGCAAGATACGCAATCACCCCTGAAGCTCATAGGTCCAAATTTTGCAGCCTACAATGGAAAGAGGACCAGCCCTATACGGAATGGGCTCATCAGATGTTCCGATCAGTAGATGCATGGTCCTCCGGCTGTCAGGCAATTACCTTCGATGCTGCCCAACTGATCTTACTGGATCAGTTTTACAACCAATCCCCTAGTGAAGTTCGGCAGTGGGTCCAAGACCAAAAGCCCTTGACGTTAGACAAAGCAGCGGAACTAGCCGACCAGTATATGGATACCCAGAGATCTCACCAACCAGAGCCTCGCGGCATCTCCAGACCATCGCCAGCACCTGCCCATATCCAACCATCCACCCAGCAGTCAGTCGCCACCCCTGCAATGGCCCGACCGGCTATACCCATCAAGAAGGCCGGTGCCTCACTGTTATGGGTGTAATCAAATGGGACACCAATGAGCTAACTGTCCTTGAAATGTCAACGTCACTTCATGAAACCGTGCTGCCCCTGGCCCAGCCCGAGCAACTTCTCATTACCTGGAAGCCGCCCTACCATCTACTTCAACTGGCTGTGGTGAAGAGGAATTTGGGCTACTCCATGAGGTAAACCCGATACAAGCTGCTGCCAATGGCAATCACAGGCATCACTGAGAGGCTGTATGGGTGAATGGGTGACCCCCCCAAGGACTCAGGGACAGTGGAGCTACTATTACTTTAGTGCAACCCAGGATGGTTACAATGACTGTGAGGTCCATAGCTGTGCAAGTGGCTGGAGGCAAAGTTTTACGCATCCCTACTGCCCAAGTGCATATGGATTGGTGCTCGGGATACAGAGACATGGAAGTTGCAGTTATGAGAGATATACCCGCAGATGTTCTACTTGGAAATGATTTGGGACATCTTTCTTCATCTTTTCATGTGGATTTATTCCCAGAAGCCTTCCCCGACACCCTGCAGCAAGACAGGTGAGCAGAGAAGGCACTTGATGATGGGACTCAGGTGAGGCCTAACTTCCCTAACCCCAACCAGACTGTACCACCTGTTACCTGGGCTACCTCGACTGACTTTACCCAGAAACTACTATCTGACCTGACGTTAGCTAGTTACCGGGAGAAGGCAGGGATGGACCCCGGGGGATTAGAAAGGGAACAGATAGAGTGGGATCGGGAATTACTTTATCGGCTGACTGAAGGCAAGAGATCTCATCCAGTGCCCAAGTGACAGCTGGTCGTGCCGCAGAAATATTGGCGCGACCTGCTTAGCATTGGACATGACATTCACCTAGCCTTTCACTTTGGAGTGACCAAAACTGTTCACCATTTGACTCAGCTATTCTTCTGGCCAGGAATGACTAGGTATATTAGACAGTATTGCCGTACCTGTGATACTTGTAAGCATGTGGGAAAGAAGGGCGACTGATCTAAAGCTCCTTTGTACCCCCTACCAATCATAGCTGAGCCCTTTAGCCGGATAGCTGTAGACCTGGTAGGACCATTACCCCGACCCAGTCCCTCTGGGAAGAGATATATCTTGAGGGTGGTGGATTATGCTACTCATTACCCGGAGGCAGTTCCTCTGACAAACATCCATGCAGAGACAGTAGTGGAGGCCCTGCTCTGAATCTTTGCCAGGGTGGGTTTCCCTCAGGAGATCATCTCAGATTAAGGGACTCAGTTTACTGCGGACCAAACCCAGCAGTTGTGGAAGCTCTGTGGAATTAAGCCTATACACAACTCTCCCTACCACCCCCAGACTAATGGACTATGTGAGCGGTTCAATGGAACGCTAAAGCAATTGCTGCGGACATTCGCAACTTCTCATCAGGATTGGGAGAAATTTCTGCCACACCTCCTGTTCGCTTACAGGGAAGTGCCGCAGGAATCTACGGGCGTCTCCCTATTTTAGTTATTGTATGGGAGACGGGTGAGGGGGACACTAGATCTACTTAGAGCTTATTGGGAAGGAGGTGTAGGGGCTGAACAGACCTCTGTGGTAAGGTACAAACTAGCACTCAGGGACTGGCTGAAGGAACTCATGGACACCGTACGAGAGAATCTTCAGGCCGCACAGGGGCGGTAGAAGCGGTGGTATGATTATACCGCCCGCAATCACACCTTGGCTGTAGGGCAGAAAGTTCTTGCCTTCAAGCCTACCAAAGGACATGCTCGATTTAGGAGTCATCGAGCCCTCCAACAGCCCCTGGGCATCCCCAGTAATCTTAGTGCCAAAGCGGCATGGTACTACCCGCTTCTGCATAGATTACCGCCGACTAATCAACTGCACAACGACTGACGCCTACCCCATTACCTGGGTCGATGAACTGAATGAATGAGTGACTTGTATAGCGCTACCTATGCAAACTGAATCGCCTCAGGGCGCTTTTTGCCCCCGGTGTTCATCTACACATACACATACAACATACACATATTTGGCCAATTTTTTCGACAGGATCTAATTAACCTACCAGCATGTCTTTGGACTGTTAGACCACATCGCCTGAGGTAATTTTCTAACTACTCTTGACCTATGCAAAGGGTACTGGCAGATTCCTCTGGACCCGGAATCTGTTTCGAAGTCAGCATTCATCACCCCCTTTGGCTTGTACCAGTCTAAGGTCATGCCATTTGGAATGAAAAATGCTCCGGCGACGTTCCAGAGGATGGTAGATGAACTCATCGATGGCCTTCAGGATTATGCCTGTGCATACCTGGATGACATTGTGATCAACAGCAATACCTGGGAGGAACATCTACTCCACCTGGGTACTGTGTTAGACTGCATCAGGACTGCGGGACTAACATTAAAGCCAGAGAAGTGTAGCATAGGGATGTCCGAGGTTCAGTACCTCGGGCATCGGGTAGGCCATGGGCAACAGCGTCCTGAACCAGCTAAAGTTGAGGCTGTTGCCAACTGGCCCACCCCCCAGATGAAAACCCAGGTCTTGGCATTCCTAGGCACTATACTAGGTTTGTTCCTGACCATAGAACGATATCTAAACCCCTGACTGACTTGACCAGAAAGAATCTTCCCCACCAGGTCCTGTGGTCCCCAGAGTGTGAAAATGCTTTCCAGTGCCTGAAAAATGCTTTGCTTTCTGCCCCAGTTTTGGCTGCTCCTGACCCAAACAAACATTTTTGTATACATACAGATGCTTCTACATTCAGGTTGGGAGCAGTGCTAAGCCAAGTGGGAGCCGACGGCAGTGAGCACCCTGTTGCCTACATCAGTCGCAAGCTACTACCATAGCAGCCATAGAAAAGGAATGTTTGGCGCTGTGTGGGCCTTGAAAAAACTTCAGTCGTATCTCTATGGACGATCCTTCACAGTGCTCACGGACCACAACCCTTTGATCTGGTTAAATCGAGTATCTAGGGACAACGGATGCTTATTGAGATGGAGTCTTGCCCTGCAGCTCTACAACTTTACTGTGCAGTAAAGGCCCGGCCAAAAAAACGGCAATGCAGGTGGACTTTCCCGGCAAACTGAATTTTGACTGTACTATAGCTCCAGGACATTCCCAAGCTGACCCGTATTGGATCTAGCCGGGACTGCCGGCCTATGGAATGGGGGGGGGGGGGTATTGTCACAGACTTTGGGCTGCAGGAGAACCATAACCTGGGGAACTCTGTGTTATAATGTGTTCTTAAGTTATCGAGAGCTGGTCACTAATTGCTTGTGGCTTCTTATGCAAGTTAATCCTATGGGGGGAGCTGGACTGTCTAAGGAGGTCATTGTGATGATAATAGGACTATCTCTACTGTGTAAGGTGACCTTTGTCTGAGATAATAGGAGTAGCCTTTATTTGATGGTTTGCTGTATTTTTTTTCATATATATATATATATATATATATATATATATATATATATATATATATATATATATATATACATATATATATATATATATACATATATATATATATATATATATATATATATATATATATATATATATAATTAAAAATTAAAATATCTGATGGTTATTTTGTATCAAATTCAGTGTGTTTCTAAAATTAAAGCAGTTCATTTTCTGTGTACTCCAAGACTGGTGTTGCCTGGTCCTTGGGGTTTCTATAGCCAGATCCATTGGTCTCGTGTTCCAGGACTTGGGAAGCAGCTTCTTGGCGGAAATACCCAAAAGGGTGTCCGGACTTCGTCACAAGTGGTGAAGAGGAACAGATTCAGGTAACCCATCGTACAGCGGGAAGGAAGCCTGCAGGAGTGAGGAATAAGGTAAGCATTTTACCTTTTTTATCAACCCCCCCAAGCAAAATGAACATTTAATCGTTGCAATGTGATGGGACTTCAGCTTTAAATGATGAATAGAGCAAAACCTCTGAAACTGTTGGTAATCCAAAAAATATAGATGGATGAAGGTCATGTAAACATTTGTGTGAATTGCACAGCAAATGCTTAATAAATAGACCTCTTTGTGTACATTAAAACAACTATATTGCTCACAGTCCTGAATGCAGGTGCACAGAGCAAGAAGGGTATGGTTTTCATTGCTCCTGCATAGTACACATTGCCCAGACAAATGTAGAACCTCAACACATTGCCCATGACCAAGGGGTAGTTACAGGTGGACCCTACTTTGTGAGTGGTTGTTTTTTGATATGCACTTAGTCTATGTCTGGCTCAGCTTCCAGGTTTTATTGCGAAAGCTTAACTGAACAAGCTGAAGTTAGAGGCTGATTGACTATCATGCTCAGCTGCACCGGATTCTGTTTTAGTAAATCTCCCCCATTGTGTCATTTGTATTCAAGTTGATACAGTGGGGTTGATTTACTAAAACGGGAACACTCAGAATCTGGTGCAGCTGTACATGGTAGCCAATCAGCTTCTAACTTCAGCTTGTTCAATCAAGCTTTGACAAAAAAACCTGGAAGCTGATTGATTTTCATGCAGAGCTGCACCAGATTTTGCACTCTCCTGTTTTAGTTAATCAGCCCCACTATATCATCTTCTAACCTTTGATGAAGAGGGTGGTTTATAGCCCACGAACGTTTGTTGTCTTTTATAGTTGAATTTTGAACCAATTAAATCTTCTTGGACTTGTCACTCTATGGTCTGGTGCACATTTGTGCGTATTTATCTTGAGAAAGGTGACCTTGTGTCTTTTAAACATTGTTGGTTTCTTTTTGCTGGATGTGTAATTCCAAGTAAGATCAACTTTATGGATTTGTTGGAGCGCTGACCATTCTTCTACACAGTAATAACAACCTGACAGGGGGTATATAACCCTACCATACTCTTTCCAAAACTAAAATAAACGTTTTTCTGGAATTAGGCTTTAAATTATTGAGCCATATATTGGTGACATTTGGCCAGAATTCTTCAAGAGGAAATCATGGACTCAAGAATACTCAACTAAGCTAATTGCATTGAGATGTTTAGTAATTACCGGTAATTGTTTTTATAGATGTTTTAGCTTTGATTTTGGGAAACATGCTGAGTTCAAACTCAAAGAATCAAAGAACATTTTGTCTTTAGATAGACTTTAACTTACAGTGTTTGTTAACCTAAAAAAAAAAAAAATGGATTCTTTTCCCCTAAAGCATGTTATACAGCACAGTGCTTGTGCTGTGTAATTTGGCCCCCTGTATCACCTGAAATACCTGGCTGATTCTGCCTGGCTATGCCCTTCCCTCTGTAAACTGACCACGATATATCGTGGCTGCTGAGCCCTGACACCATGGTCAGTTTACTTGCCTCCATCATCCGCAGCTCTCCTGTCTCTCCTGTCCACCTCTCCCCCTCCCTCCCTGCCTGTCTGCTCCTGTGGCAGGGCCTGCCCCCTCCACTCCTGCTGCTGAAATAACTTTTCATATCATATATAATCCTCATTGTCTCCTAACGATAGGTGCTCCCGTGTCTGTGTGTTATAAAACAAAATGCAGCATATACCTCATATTAGAGCACCTCTCCCGACTGACGTCAGCTGGGGAATCTCGGCTCCTCCCACTGCATCTGTCAGAGAGAGACGGCCGGTCACGTGAGTGCCGATTGGAGCTCTAAAAAGAGATATATATTGCATTTTTTTTTAAAACAGACACAGGAGCACCTATTGTTAGGAGACAAGGAAGATTTTATAAAGTTCCTATAGTGGGTTAACAACCACTTTAACATAGAACTCCCAACTATCTATCTTCCTATTAAAATATGAGAGCGAAAATATGGCAGTGAGCTTGAGTGGTGGATATTTACTGAGATACTGGAGAGAAAAAGTTATTTTAAAGGTGCAGAATATTTAAATAATATTCCTTGTATTCCTTCAAATAAAAATATTCCTTGAATAATAATATTCCTTGCCTCAAAAAAGGCAAAAAAGGTTAATTCACTGTCATTGTTGCCCCCAGACTCAAGATAGTGATTGATAGTGAAATATATATACTTTAGACGTCTGAAATCGCATCTGGGACCTTTTCCTTTAACCTTCAGGAAACATCTGAATCTTAATGTAGAATAAAGGATAGCATTAGCGCATGAGAACTACAAAAGTCAATCCTAAAAAGTCATACTAATAATTCCCCACAGGACCCAACTTCCAAGAAAAATGAAATTCCCACAATCCAGTGCAAGGGTCAGTTCCCGCCGTTGGTTTATACTTCAGTGAAATGTAACTAGACAGGGTCAATGAAACCTTTCTGGAAACCACTTTTGAGGATTTTGAGGCGAAAATTTACCATGTTTACTAATGGACAAATATTGAAAATAAACTCAGTATAAAAAGCTTATCCATAATGAGGGAAACATGGTGATATCAATAAACCATTGTGGTTGGTTACACTCAGGGGCGTAACTAAGAGTCATTGGGCTCCATAGAAAAACACATCAGAGATCTTAACATAAAGTATTCCTAAATCAAGTCAAAGCAACAGGAGAGCTGTAAATACAGCCTGACTACTTGGGACCAGTAATTGGATAAAAGGTAAAGTTACAGTAGTAAAATTAATAATAATATATAAAATGTCAAAATTATTAATGCTCTTGTAGACACTTACTCTAAAGCCCTAATGCAAACTTGGTTCTAAAATCAGAAGGTTTTATTTTATCTTAATGGATTCTATGCATTTAGATAAAAAAAAAACCCTGTGTGCAGCAGCCCCCCTTAGCCCCCCCTAATACTTACCTGCACCCCATCTCGATCCAGTGATGTTGCAGGAGTGTCTCGGGTGTCCGAGACTTTCCCTCCTCATTGGCTGAGACATCAGCAGGGCACCATTGGCTCCCGCTGCTGTCAATCAATTTCAGTGATCCAATGAGGAGAGAGAGGGGGCGGGGCCGAGCCACGGCTCCATGTCTGAATTGACACACAGAGCAGCAACTCGGGTGCCCCTATAGCAAGCTGCTTGCTGTGGCAGCACTCAGCAGGAGGGAGGAACCAGGAGCACCAGCAGGGGACATGAGAAGAGGATCTGAGCTGCTCTGTGCAAAGCCATTGCACAGAGCAGGTAAGTATGACAAGTTTGTTATTTTTAACCACTTGCCAACTGCCGCACACCGATATACGTCGGCAAAATGGCATGGGTGCGCAAATGCGTGCCCCCCGTGCCTGCAGTGATTGGATCCGTTACAAAACCGATCAGTCTTTAGGTCCAGGCCAATGATTTCTAGCAACTTAAATGCCTCCCCTGCCTGTGTAATGTAAACACAGGCAGGGGAAGTGATGTCATCTCCCCTTCTGGGATTCTTTTCGGTTCCAGAGAGAGGAGAGCGGACGTCTAACAGTGAGTTGCACCAACTCTACACTAACACAGTACACGTAGGCACACTTTTTACCCCCCGATCGCCCCGCCCCCCAGTTAACCCCTTCACTCCCTGTCACTGTGTCACCAAGTGCAGTTTTCAGATTGATCACTGTACTGGTGTCATTTGTGACTATAATCAATGTTAGGGCAGTTAGTAGTAGGCCCAGGTGGCTTTAGGGTAGCTCCATAAACTTCACTAATTAAGGTTTAACCCCTGATCACCCCCAGTTAACCCTTTCACCCCCTGTCACCAGTGTCACTAGTAGATCTTTTTTCTGATCGTCGCATTAGTGTCACGGGTGATGCTAGTTAGCCAGTTAGTTGGTTAGTTTCCCCGTCAGGTTTTTATAGCATCAGGGTACCCCCATATACTGCCTAATAAAAGTTTTAACCCACTGATTGCCCCCTAGTTAACCCTTTCACCCCCTGTCATCAGTGATCACTGTATTTGTGTTACATATGATGCTGGTTAGTTTTTTATACTGTCAGGGTTTAACCCCCTGATCGCCCAGCGGGTGACATCAGTTAGGTTTTAGCATCAGTTAGGGTCTGCGTCAGTCCCAGGCAACGTCAGATTAGTGCCAGTAGCACTAACACCCATGCACACACCATACACCTCACTTAGTAGTATAGTGTCTGAACAGATCAATATATTAATATACTAGCATCCCCAGTAGTTTAGGGCTCCCAAAAACGCGGTGTTAGCGGGATCAGCCCAGATACCTGCTAGCACCTGCGTTTCGCACCTCCGCCCAGCCCACCCAAATGCAGTATCAATCGATCACTGTCACTTACAAAACACAAAACGCATAACTGCAGCGTTCCCAGAGTCATGCCTGATCCCTGAGAATGCTAACAGTTTTTTTTGGTAGCAATTGAAGAGGGCTCTGACAATCAGGTGCTCTTTTTGCCTGTGAGTCGTACTAGTTATACCAGTAAATTTAGAGGCCAAAATGTCTAATCGGAGATACACCAGTGAAGAGGCCTACACGTTTCTGAGCATGACAGATGAGACTAGTGGTCCCTGCTAATGTCAGGCATACCCGACCCTGTTCTTTTTCTGTTGTTGATGTGCAAGAACCGCAGGGCTCTCGTGTGGAGCAGAGACCCAGTATCAGTGCCACTCATCCTTCTAAAGAACTGGCAAGCACCAGCGGCCTAGTACATCCTGGTCCTATATCCAGCACTGGAGTAACACCTGGTGACGTGGCGAGTCACATAAGTGCAGTTCAAGCTGGTGCGATGGCTAGCACAAGTAGTGCCCTGCAGCCACCAAGAAGACAAAGATAGGCCCGTCGAGCCCATAGTGCCCTTCCTGCTGCATTTGCTAATTCTAATTGGGAGCCCACCACTTCTGCAGCACCCGTACTTCCCCCATTTACTGGCCAACCCGGAATTCAGGTGGAAACAGTTGATTTTACGTCACTTGATTTTTATTCACTGTTTTTCACAGAAGATCTCTATAGATCTATTGTGGACGAAAGCAATTTGTATGCTGATCAATTTATCGCCGCTAATCCCCAGTTGACCCTTGCCAGAGAATGGAAACCTATTACAGTTTCCAAATTTAAGACTGTTCTGGGCCTATCCCTCCTCATGGGCATAACTAAAAAAAGTGAGTTGCGGTCATATTGGTCCACTGACCCAATTCATTATAAGCCCGTGTTCTCTGCTTCCATGGCCAGGGCTAGATACGAGCAGATCTTGTGGTTCATGCACTTCAACGACAATGAACTCTGTCATCCTCGGTGACCCTGAATACGATTGTCTCCACAAAATTCGGCCCCTCGTAAACCACTTCAACCAACAGTTTGCAGCCTTGTTTACTTCTGATCAAGTTGTCTGCGTTGGTGAGTCCCTGATAAAGTTTTCTGGCCACTTGTCTTTCAAACAGTATCTTCCCAGCAAGCGTGCCAGATATGGGGTCAAGACGTATAAGCTCTGTGACAGGGCAACAGGCTATACATATAGTTTTATGGTTTACGAGGGAAATGATAGTCACGTGGAGCCCAAGAACTGCCAAGACTACTTAGGACGCGCTGGCAAGATTGTTTGGGACTTGGTGTCACCCTTTTTCGAAAAGGGGTACCACTTGTATGTGGACAATTATTACACAAGCGTGCCACTTTTAAGTCACTTGTTTGATCATGAAATTGGAGCATTTGGCACTGTAGAGTCCTGACTTAGACTGGGGGAGAGAGCCTGCTTGAGAAGTAATAATTTGCTCGCAGTGAAGTGGAGGTATAATCGGAATGTTTTTGTTCTGTCCTCACTTCATGCAGATTCGACTGTCCAAATTCAAGCGGCGACTGGTGTTGTGGAGAAACCCCTCTGTGTCCACAGATACAACCTTAATATGGGAAGGGTGGACCTCAATGACCAGTTGATGGAGCTGTACTTTATTGCCCGTAAGGCCAAAAGCTGGTGAAAAAAAGGGTCTGTATACCTATTTCAATTAGCTCTGCTGAATGCTTATGTGCTATACAAAGCATCAGGACGAACTAGGTCCTTCCTTAAATTCCAGGAAGAGATCGTCACAGCCCTTCTGTTTCCAGGCGGTGCTGTGCCCCACCTTCCTAACGCAAATGCAGTGCATGAGAGCCATTTTCCGTAAAGTCTTCCCTGTTACCCTTACCCAACGATCACCCCAAAGAAAATGTTGTGTCTGTAGGAAATGCGGATATAGGTGTGACACCTGCTATTACTGTCCCTCCTGTCCTGGCCAACCTGGTCTTTGTATCAGTGAATGTTTTAAACACTACCACACACTAGTGGAGTATTAGCATAGGGTACAGCAAGGCACAGTCACATGGCACACTTTCAAAGGGTCTCCAAAGATGTCATTGCATTTTAGGAGACCCGAATCTGGAACCGTTACAGCTACAGTTCCAAATAAAAGTGTAAAAAAAAAATGTATATATATATATATATATATATATATATATATATATATATATATATATATAAATAATAAAGTCAAAAATAGTTGTCGTTTTATTGTTCTTCTCTCTCTCTCTATTCTCTCGCTATTGTTTTCTCTCTATTTTTCTGCTCTTTTTTACTGTATTTTATGCTTAACTGCAATGTTTTATTGTTACTATGTTTTATCATGATTGCTTTTCAGGTATGTAATTCTTTTATACTTTACTGTTTACTGTGTTTTATTGTTAACCATTATTTTCTTTTCAGGTATGCCATTCAGCAGCAGCCCTTATTTATTAATCTTGACAGCAACAGCGTTTGCTCTCACGATACGTAAATCAGCAACTCCAGTGCTGTAGGAGATGATTTCACCACCAGAGTTAAAGAAAAAAACGGTGCATGTATGCCCATCATTAGAAGTGGGTGGATGCAGGGTGCTGTTATAATAGTCTCTTTTTTCGTTCAGCCCACAGGCTGCAGGAAAAAAAGAACATTACAAGGATCAGCGACGTACCAATATAGAGTAGTTATGAATGATTATAGCAGAATGATGCCTGCAGGTTTAGGTATCATCTTGGTATCTGTCTTTCCTGTCGCATCATGGCAGCATACACGTTGGGTTGTGACTCCGCCTCCACAACCTGATAGGACCACATAGCTATAAATTATAGAGTAGACACCTGTCCCAGTATTCTCTTATTTTTCCTCACCTGTCAGGACCACACAGATCACCACCCCCTTACCGCTTCGCCCCAGCCAGGTTGGAAGTCCTTCTTGTACAGCCTCTAAACGAGCTAAATGGAAGGAGCCCCACTCTGGTGATCTCAGGGGCACTCTCTCATTTCACTGAACTGTCTGCCACGACATAAGCCTTAAACAGGCTTCAGGTGCAGCAGCCCACAAAAGCCTTAAACAGGCTTGCTGGAGGATTGGCCAGGGAAGCTTTAGTATGGCCTCATGAAATAAGCCTTAAACAGGCTTAGTTGTGTGCAGCGGTCTCCATCCCCCCTCTTCCCCCCTCTCCTGCTGGGCTCTGTGGTTCCACAGCTGCTGTCTGTGAGCGCCGAGCGTTCTCGGCGTCCTTGCGCATGCGCAGTACGGCACTCTGGGCGCCTCTATGCCGTTTGCCAGCCTCCAAGATGGCGCCGAGTGTCCCGCGGCGCTACTGCGCATGCGCGAGCGTCCGACGCCGATGGCGGCGAATTTAAAAAACCAGCACTAGCTGTATGTGCTGCTGCTGGTTCCTGCATGTGTCAGATCGCTTCTCATTGCCAAGGAAAGAGGGAAAAAGCTCTACAAAGGTGGGTGACCGACCTTCTCCTATTCAGTTTCTGTGTCAGGATCCCTGCTTTCTCTCTCTCTCTCTCTGCATTGCTGCTTGTTTTTCTCCCTGCAGGTTCCCAGTCCGCTTCCTCACCATGGAGACCGCTGCCCCAGCAGATCACCGCCAGCCTATTAGGTAAGGGGGGGAAAACAAGGGTAAGTAGTGAAGATTGAAAAAGAGAGCACTTCTAATGCTGCCTAAATTGGTCAGCCCTACCAGGTCCTCAAGAACCTCTGCGTCAAGACAAAGAGAGTCCTCACGCAGGAGAAGCCGCTCCAGACATAGACGGAGCCGCTCCTACCATAGAAGAAGCCGCTCGAGGGGAAGCCGCAGAAGAAGCCGCTCCAGGTCGCATTCCCGACATGGTCGATCCCGCCATAGAAGGTCGTCCTCACACAGACACCGTTCCCCTGCACGCCACTCCCGTCCTGCCGGGAACGCATGCTGGATCTGCGGTGCAGCGGCTCTTCCTGATAAACTGGCTTGTCAAAAATGCCTGGAAGAGGCCACAAGAGAGAGAGCCTCGAACTGGAAGACTTAATCAAAGAGGAATGGCAGAGACCAGAGAAAAAGTCTAGTCTGAATAACAGACTCCTGAAGCTATACCCACTCAAGGAGCCTAAAGTGAATCCTCTGGTGTCCCCTCCGGTAGTGGATGCATCCTTGATGCGCCTTGCCAGGCATGTTACCCTCCCGTTAGAAGACGCGGTAACGTTTAGAGACGTCCTCGACAGAAAGATCGACACGGATCTTAAGCGAGCTTACCTGTCAGCTGGAGGCGCCTGTGGGCCTGCGATAGCACTCGCTGCTGTAGGAAGGGCCATCTCGAGCTGGTCCACAAGCACAGAGAAGCTGGTATCAGAAGGTGCAGACCAAGAGAAAATAGTGAAGGCATTACAAGAGCTAAGCTTGGCTGGTGACTTCGTAGCTGAAGCCTCGGTCGACACCATCAGGTCTGCATCAAAGACTATGCTGGCCTCAGTGACGGCCAGAAGAGCTTTGTGGCTGAAGCCCTGGACGGCGGATACAGCATCCAAGTCTAACTGGTGCCGTATTCCGTTCGACGGTGAGCACCTCTTCAGAACAAAATTAGACACGGCCATCTCCAAGGTAACTGGTGGCAAGTCGGGGCTCATCCCCTCGGATAGGAGGCCTAAACAGAGACCTCCTCCCTTAAAGCGGAATCTCCCAGAGAGGTATAGGGACGTGAAAGCGTACAGACCAGGGAAGGAGTACCGAAGGAAATGGAAGAACCCTCAAACCTCCTTCATGAAGTTTCAGAAGCCTAAGACTCCCGCTTCCAGTGACCAGAAGCCCTTTTGAAGGTGCGCCCGTCCGGCCAGTGGTAGTGGGAACAAGACTCTCCAGTTTCAAGCTGGTCTGGGCAGAGACCATACAAGATACCTGGACCCTGGCCACTATCAGTTTCTGCCACAGATGGTCCTTCAAGAACTGGCCCCCAAGGGATCAATTCTGCCCAACCCGTATTCCTCCATCTGGGGAAAAAAGGTTGTCCCTTCTAAACGACGTCCAAGAACTTCTCCAAAAATGAGCGATAATAGAGGTTCCGCCAGCACAAAGAGGCAGGGGATTCTATTCTCCACTATTCCTTGTCAAGAAGAAGTCAGGGGCCTTTTGACCGGTTCTAGACCTAAAGAACCTCAACAAGTCCATCAGAGTGGAGTCTTTCAGGATGGAAAGCTTGCAGTCTATCCTCCAGGCCATAAATCTAGGAAACTGGATGCTCTCCATGGATCTCCAGGATGCCTACCTGCACATACCAATCCACGTGGCATTACAAAAATTCCTGCGATTCTCGGTGGGTCAGGGGCACTTCCAATTTCGAAGCCTCCCTTTCGGAATCTCAACAGCCCCCAGAACGTTTATGAAGATTCTGCTTCCAGCGATAGCCTTTTTGAGGGAGAAAGGTCTAAGGGTCCACCATTACCTGGACGACATTCTCCTTCTCTCAAACAGCCAGGAATCACTCGTGCAACATCGCGAGGTCCTAGTTTCCACCCTAATGAGTCTGGGTTGGATAATCAACTGGCAGCAGAGCAACATTCAGCCTACCCAAAGGATGGTCTTCCTGGGAGCTGAATTAGACACCCAAGCCAACACGGTGGAACTGCCAAGGGAGAAGTTGTCCCTACTAGTTCAGAAGGTGAAGAATGTCATTCCGGCATCATGTCTACCAGCCAGAACATACCTCAGCCTCCTGAGTTCCCTATCAGCGACCATTCCGATGGTCAGATGGGCACAATGGAATTCCAGACCCCTGCAAACCTGCTTCTTGTGCCAACGGGACGGATGGTCCATGTCCCAGTTAATTCACATCTCAGAGGAAGCCAGGTTATCTCTACGGTGGTGGACTCACCCCGACAACCTCAGCAGATGCAAGCAGATAGTCATTCTCCACCAGAAGGTGGTAACTTTGGACGCCAGTCTGGAGGGATGGGGGGCACATTATCTACATTATGCAGCTCAGGGCTGCTGGCACTTCAAAACCAAGGATGTAGTATTAAACGTTCTAGAGATGAAGGCAGCTTTCCAAGCCCTCTTAGCATTCAGTTCACTCCTGAGAGGGAAACAGGTCCTCATTCGAATGGGCAACCGAGTGGCTGTAGCCTACATCAACAGGCAGGGGGGTACCAAGAGCATCTCCATGATGCGGGAGGTCGGTCCGATAATGCGTTGGGCCCAACTGAACTTGTGGAATCTGAGGGCGGCCTACATTCCGGGTGTTCAAAATCTCCTGGCGGATTCTCTCAGCAGAACATTTGTTTCCAACAACGAGTGGTGTCTAAGCCCACAAGCATTTGCCCTTATATGCCAGACATGGGGTCATCCAGACATAGACCTTGCAGCGACGCCGGAGAACAAGAAATGTCGGAGGTTTCTATCAAGGAACCCCTTCCCCTCGGCGGAAGGAACAGATTGTCTCCAACACCCCTGGAACTTTCGCCTAGGCTACATTTTCCCACCAACGCCACTGATAGCCAGGTTCCTTCTGAAGCTCAAACACTCAGTGGCTCTAGTACTAGCAGTGATTCCCTTCTGGCCACAGAGGCCTTGGTTCACCACCCTGCTGCAGCTAAGCACAACGGATCCACGTCCGCTCCCGGTGACAACGGATCTGCTAACCCAAGGTCAGCTCCTCCATCCGAACCCAGAGAAATTACACCTAACGGCCTGGAGGCTGAAAGGTCTAGGCTCCTAGTCCAGGGCTGCTCTCAGCGGGTAGTCGATACACTGCTCCAAGCTAGGAAACTCTCCACAAACAACACCTACGGGAGAATCTGGGGAAAGTTCTCTTCCTTCGCCCAGGAACAAGGTTGGGACCCTTCTTCCCCATCAGCAGTACAGGTGCTCGAATTCCTCCAGTCAGGTCTGGACAAAGGCCTTAGGTCCAACACCTTAAAGGTTCAGGTGTCTGCCATCTCTGCTTTGACAGGGGTTAAGTGGGCCCTTAACCCTCTGGTGGTCCAATTTCAGAAAGCCTGCCTGAAGCTGAGGCCCCCTAGAAAGCCTTCGTTTCCAACATGGGACTTATCGACTGTCCTAGAGACCCTATCCGGAGAACCATTCTTCCCACTCGAAGACGTCACCCTCTGGGACCTGACTCTGAAGGTATCGTTTCTAATTGCCATCACATCAGCAAAGAGGGTCTCAGAAATGCAAGCTCTACTGATCAAGGAACCATATCTGATGATTTACCCAGACAGGCTAACCCTGAAGCCTTCAGACAGATTCATCCCAAAGGTCTCCTCCTCGTTCCACTTTAACCAGGAGATTGACCTCCCGGCCTTGGTCACAGATCAGGGCGCTCCCCATCCTTTGGATGTCAAGGGCAACATTCTGCAATACCTCTCTGTAACCAAATCTTTCAGAAAATGTGAAAACCTTCTAGTCATACCACATGGGTTCAGGAAGGGCCAGGCAGCTTCTGCCCATACCATCGCTTTATGGCTCGTGAAAGCTATCAAGAAAGCCTACTCTTTAAGCACCTCGCAAATTCCGGAAGGTTTAAGGGCGCATTCCACCAGGGCAATGGCGACTTCATGGGCAGCTTACTGCAGAGTCTCAGCGGAAACCATTTGTAGAGCGGCCACTTGGTCTTCCAGAAACACCTTCGTTTCCCATTATAAAATAGACCCTGCACGCTTAGCAGAAGTTGAATTCGGGAGGGCCATTATACAGGCCAATTCTTTCTTGTCAATAAATTTATTTTGCATTTCCCACCCAGTTTGGCGAGTTACTCCCCAACGTGTATGCTGCCATGATGCGACAGGAAAACGGAAAATTGTATACTCACCTTTCCGTAATTTTCCTTTCCTGTCGCATCTTCATGGCAGCATACAATCACCCACCCTTCTGAGGTGACATGTGTATATATTTACAGAGAATACTGGGACAGGTGTCTACTCTCTAATTTATAGCTATGTGGTCCTATCAGGTTGTGGAGGCAGAGTCACAACCCAACGTGTATGCTGCCATGAAGATGCGACAGGAAAGGAAAATTACGGAAAGGTGAGTATACAATTTTCCGTTTTTCAGCCGACGGTCGGCTTTCATGTAAAAGCAATCCTAGCGGCTAATTAGCCGCTAGACTGCTTTTACAAGCAGTGGGAGGGGGAGCATCCCCCCCACAGTCTTCCATGGTTTTATCGGGCTCTCCTGACCATAGAGCTGATCGAGACTAGTATGGCTCCAATCATCTCTATGGCTTAAGAAACTGGAAGCTACGAGCATTTGATGACTTCGGTTTTGCTGGATATAAACAGCACCATTGGGAAATTGGGAAAGCATCTTATCACATCGATCTTTGTGTGGTCAGATGCTTTGAGGGCAGAGAAGAGATCTAGAGTCTAAAAGACCCAATATTTTCAAAAAAGAGTACCTGTCACTACCTATTGCTATCATAGGGGATATGTACACTCCCTATGATAACAATAAAAAATAAAAAATAAATAATTAAATATATTAATGAATAAATAAAGCACCCCTGTCCCCCTGTGCTCGTGTGCAAAGGCGAAGGCAAGCATCAGTCTTTTGTCATATGTAAACAGCAATTGCACCATGCATGTGAGGTATCACCACAAATGTCAGATGGAGGGCAATAATTCTAGCAGTAGACCTCCTCTCTAAATCTAAAAAATACCAGGACAGTTCACCCCCCCCCCCCTCCAAATGACCCCATTTTGGAAAGTAGACACCCCAAGCTATTGGCTGATAAGCATGTTGAGATGTTGAAATGACAAACTTTTTTTTTTTCTGCACAAAGTTGTCCCTAAATGATATATTGCTCATGCATGACATGGGTATATGTGGTATTACACCCCAAAATACATTCTGTTGCTTCTCCTGAGTACGGAGCTACAACATATGTGAGACTTTTTGGGAGCCTAGCCGCGTACAGGACCCCGAAAACCAACTACCTTTAACAGTTTCAGAGGCCCTGAAAATGTAGATAGCACAAAACCCCTCCAAATTACCCCTTTTTGGAAAGTAGACACCCCAAGAGAGGCATGGTGAGTATTTTGCAGCTCTTATTTGTTTTTGAAAATGAAGAAAGAAAAGGAATTTTTTTTTTCTTTTTTCAATTTTCAAAACCTTGTGACAAAAAGTGAGATATGCAAAATACACAACATGCCTCTCAGCAAATAGCTTGGGTTGTCTGCTTTCCAAAATGGGGTAATTTGGGGGGGGGGGGGGGAGGGTTGTGCTATCTTGACATATCATGATTTCCAAAACTGTGATAGGTAGTGAGAAGGAAAAACACAATGTTACGCCCTTACAAAGCCTGAAGGCGGTGATTGTTTTTTGGGGTCCTGTACACAGCTAGGCTCCCAAAAAGTCTCACATGTGGTATCCCCGTACTCAGGAGAAGCAGCAGAATGTATTTTGGGGTGTAATTTCACATAAAACCATGGCATGTTTTAGCAATATATCATTTCAGTGACAACTTTGTGTAAATTTATTTTTATTTTTTTCATTTTCCAATCATTTGTGACAAAAAAATTAGATATTCAATGTACTCAACATGCCTCTCAGTAATTTCCTTGGGGTGTCTACTTAGGGTCATTTAGGGGAGTTTGTACTGCCCTGCTATTAGAGCACCTCAAGAAATGAAATAGGCAGTCATAAACTAAAAGCTGTGTAAATTCCAGAAAATGTACCCTAGTTTGTAGAAGCTATAACTTTTGCGCAAACCAATAAATATACGCATATTTTTTTTTTTACCCGGGACATGTGGCTGAATGCATTTTGGCCTATATGTATGACTAGAATTGAGTTTATTGTATTTTTTTTAATAACAAAAAGTGGAAAATATAATTTGTTTTCAAAAGTTTCGGTCTTTTTTCTTTTAAAATAAAAAATATAAAAATAAAAACCGCAGAGGTGGTCAAATACCACCAAAAGAAAGCTCTATTTGTGGGAAAAAAAGCATGCAAATTTTGTTTGAGTACAGCATTGCATGACCACACAGTTACCATTTAAAGCAGCACAGTGCCAAATTGCTAAAATCTTATCTAACAATTTTTGTTCGTATTTCGCACCATTAGTGGGCTGCAGCAACAGGCGATTTTCGTGCGGCAATCAAATTTGAGGAATCTGACATGTTGGAAATTTTTTGAGAAACAAACTATTTTCTAATCAATGATGGGAGAATCGTACGAGAAATGTAATCAAAAAAGAAATGCGCATGTGCAAGAAAAGAAAATTCCCGGAAAGAAAAGAAGATTCCCAGCCATGAAAATTCTTTTCTGTAGCAACATGATTTGAAATTGAAGGCTTGCTTAGCCGAATTTTGAAATCAATGGTGGCACCATAGGATTACAAAACGCACAAATTTTCTGATTTTCAAAAGAAAATTCTTTTGAAATTTGACTATATATGGCCAGTCTAATGCCGCGTACACACGGGCGAACTTTTCGAACAGACTAGTCTGACAGACTTTCCAGCGGACTTTCGACGGACTTTTGATGGACTTCCGACGAACTTTCTAACGAACGGACTTGCCTACACACGATCACGCCAAAGTCCTACGGATTCGTACGTGATGACGTACACCGGACTAAAATAAGGAAGTTGATAGCCAGTAGCCAATAGCTGCCCTAGCATTGGTTTTTGTCCGTCGGACTAGCATACAGATGAGCGGATTTCTGGGTCTGGCGGAATTACGACATAAAGATTTGAAGCTTGTTCCAAGTCTAAAGTCCATCAGATTTGCGACTGGAAAAGTCCGCTGAAGATCCGGTGAAGCCCACACACAATCGGATTGTCCGCCGGATTTGGTCCGTCGGCGTCCGTCAGACCAGTCCGGTCGAAAAGTCCGACTGTGTACGCCCCATTACTCTCTATCCCTGTAAAGAAAAGATGAGTATACATACCTTTATGGAAGCCGATCTGACCTGCTCGATCTCGATCTCGATCTCCAGCACAGCAACGGAAGCTTTGCAGAAAACACGGACGACAACGGCTGTGAAATCAATGGGAAGTGACAATGAATGGGAAGTGACAATGAATGGGAAGTGACATCCTCCGTCTCCTCTGCACCCGCCTACACAGGGAAGCCGGGGCTGACAGCTCATCATGGGATCCGGTCCGAGTGGGTCAGATCGGCTTCCAAGAAGGTATGTATACTCATCTTTTCTTTACAGGGATGGAGAGGTTAGTGTTAGATCCCTGGTGTCTAAAGATGCAGGGATTTTAGATTTTGCATGGACTTCCATTTTAAGAGAACTAATCAAATCCTTCTAACTACAAAGAGGAGTATCTGTGACTAGCAAGGTTTCTAAGATCTGATATCAACCTTTCTATTTTGAAAACATAACCATTTAGTTTTCCTTAAATCGGTATTAATCCCAGAACCAAAAATGTAATACATTGCAGCATACCAATCCTAATGCCCCATACACACGATCAGAAATTCTGCCAGCAAAAGTCGTATGTGAGCTTTTGGTCAGAAATTCTGACCGTGTGTATGCTCCATTGGACTTTTGCTGGCAGAATTCCAGCCAGCAAAAGATTGAGAGCAGGTTCTCTATTTTTCGGTCGGAAAAAGTTCCTATCCGAAAATGCGATCGCCTGTATACAATTCGGATGCGCAAAAAAATTCCGCATGCTCGGAAACAATTGGACGCATGCTCGGAAGCATTGAACTTAATTTTCTCGGCTTGTCGTAGTGTTGTACGTCACCGCGTTCTTGACGATCGAAAGTTCAGAGAACTTTTGTTTGACCGTGTGTATGCAAGGCAAGCTTGAGCGGAATTCCGTCGGAAAAACCATCCAAGTTTTTTCTGATGGAATTTCTTATTGTGTGTATGGGTCATTAGATGTGGAGGCTGCATTAGTTTTCTTTTTTTAGGCTTTCCCCCCCTGAGTTTCACCTAGAGATCCGGTTAGACACATACCACCCGTATTAGGGTGCCTTAAATCTGGATGGAGGAGCAACAGAGACATGTTTGAACAACAGCATTGTCAGTCTGAGGGGGAGGGGAGTGTTAGATGTACTCGCAAATACACTAACAAATTGAAGTTGAACTCCAGCTAACATATGCAGTTACAGTAAACATTTTTTGTTTGTTTGTTTTGTTTCTGGATATAGGTTTTACATGCATGTATAAAAGCTGATCATTGCAAGAACCCCTGTCAATGGTACAGGGTCTGCCTCAATCTTCTAACTGTTGCATCTGCAGGACAGAGTGTTTTGTTGAAAAACAACAGACTTACTGGGTAGATCACTAGGTAAAAATAAAGGAAAGAAAGCCTAAAAAAGAAAACAAATGCAGCCATCATATATAACAAACGGTAAATTTTAGCCTAATAAATGTTTACTTTTGCGTTTAATACGGCTATAACAACCTCTCTAATAGGACCCTCTCAGGCCCCATAGCAGCCGCATGTGCTGCGATGGCTATTGTTACAGCACTTGTTATACTGTAGCCTTCATTTTTGATTCCCAGGTTTCATTGTAAAGAATAATTCTGCACAACAATAAAGGAATTGTGGCATGTTTCAGCACATTGAATTATTATTTACTTAGGTGGTCCAAAGAAGTGGCAATAAAGCAAAGACCCCCTGCTTTCCTTTCAGCCAAAGCCAATCAGAATGCATTGAAGCAGAAAATAACTCTGGCTTTCATTCCATTCTCAACTGAGAAGTCAAGGTGCAGTGCTATGACTGCTTGGAATTAGGATAAGGATTAAAATTGAATGAATTGACCAAATGGATACTTACTTATTATATACTATATATAGATGGCTTTATACCATATAATCCCCTTAATAAATATATTTAGGATAGATTTTTCTTCCTTTTTTCTATTGAGGTTTAAACCTGGTACATGGCTTTAAGTACATCTACTTTGATTTTACAAATAAAACATTGACACTAATATTAACTCTTTCCCATTCTGCCCAAAACTAAAATGCTATTTATGTCTGGAATTAGGGTATAAGTGACAAAATGCTCAAAACCAGTGTAGTGATAGATTAAAACGCCTTTCTACTTGAACTGTGGTACTTACAATAGATTTGCCCTGAGATTCGTAATATTTCCCTAAAACTGGGCTAAATGGCAAAAGCTTCCAAAACTGAAATACAGTTTCCAAGTATGTGACCAACAGTAGACAACTACTGTTACTGAACTAAAGTCATTTCATGGCTATGAGTAGCTTTACCACGCTGTCCAGGAAACTGGCCCACAAGTGCCTAATTCTATTACAGTAAAACCTTAGACTGCGAACATAATTAGTTGCGGAAACATGCTTGTAATCCAAAACACTCAAATATGAAAGCAAATTTCCCCATAAGAAGTAATGGAAACTCAGATGATTCGTTCCACAACCATTTATTCATAAGTCCTTCAGAGTATAGGAGAGAAGAGTGGTGCCTCTAAGTGTAGCAATATGGTTACATTTAATGAAGGTACAACATTTAGCAACTCACATGGTTGATAATTAGACATGTGCAATTCGTTTCGTTCCGAATTTATTTTTTAACAAATTTCGACAAATTTGTTAATTCAGAAATATCCGAATTAACAAAAACCCCTTTAACGAATTTTTCCAAATATTTGTAAATTCGAATATTTGAAAATTTGTAAATTTGTACGTTCATAAATTTGTACATTTGCACATTCATAAATTCGTGCATTCATAAATTCGTACATTCGTACATTAGTAAATTCGTAAATGAGTAAATTCGGAAATTCGGAAATTTGTAAATTCGGAAATCTGAAATAATAATTAACTAATAATAACTTAACTATTACTAACTATTAAACTATAGGTATTGTAATTTCCTTTCAAATTTGGCTGTTAGTGAACGTAACAAATACAAATTTATCCGAAGTTACGAATTATCCAAAATAACGAATGCCATATCCAAACCAATGGAACGTAATGAATTCATAATAATAAATAACAATAATAATGCTAAAAACTTTATATTATTATTTATTATTAATTTGTTCCATTCCATTTGTTTAGATGCGGCATTTGTTATTTCGGATAATTCACAACTTCGGATATATTCATATTCGTTACGTTCACTAACAGACAAATTTGAAAGGAAATTACAATACCTATAATTTAATAGTTAGTTACTATATCAGATTTTCTCATTTTCAGGTTTTCGGATTTTCAAATTTCAAATTTCCAAATTTACGAATTTTCGAATTTACGAATGTACGATCGTACAAATGTACGAATGTACGAATTTACAAATTTATGAATTTACGAATGTACGAATGTGCGAATGTGAGAATGTACGAATTTACAAATGTACGAATATACGAATTTACTAATTGCGATCATAACAAATGACCCGAAAAACAAAAAAAACAAAAACGAATGAAACGAAAACAAACAAATTTTTGGCAGTGCACATGTCTATTGATAATTAAAAGAGGCACATCTAAGTATGCAGGCATCCGAGGTAAAGCTCTCCGGACATAGACCATCCTTCACAACGCCGTCTCTCACCGCTGTCAGATTGCAATCGTGGCCAGGAAGACTACCCTGCAGTAAAGCGATCTGAAAGCGAGGCTTGAAGCGCTCGTGGAGCGCAGCGTGGGAGGGGTGACATCAATAGCGGGACAGAGGACGGTCTATGTGGACAGCTTTACCCCGGATGCCTGCATACTTAATCTGTTTTAATTATCAACCATGTGAGTTGCTAAATGTTGTACCTTCATTAAATGTAACCATATTGCTATGCTTAGAGGAGCCTCTATTCTCTTTTATACTCAGTTGTGACGTGACACTACTTGTATATCAAGACATCGCTTGTTTGTCAAGTCAAAATTTATTAAAAAATGTTGCTGGTCTTGCAAAACACTCTCAAACCAAGTTATTCTCAATCAGTGGCAGCCCATTCATACGGGGCGCAGGGGCACAGGGTGCCGGACGCATGGATTCCAATGGGGTTTTTTTTGTTTTTGAAGTACATGATTAGAGCCTGAGGCTCTAATTGGCTTCAAAAAAGGGTGAGCCCACCCACTTGTGTGACAATAGCGAATTAATTTTCACTATTGTCTTCCTGATTCTCCTCCCGGCCAATCAGGAAGCAGCTCCTGAGATCCGATTGGCCAGGGAGCCCTAGGACTCCCAATCATGTCTCAGGACACACACTTCCTGGTCAGCCCAGAGGAGAACAAAGAGGAGAATGGCCCGGCTCTTCATTCCCCCTGCCTCCTATGTTAAGGTTAGTCTTTGCAGCCACCTTCTTGCCTGTCTAACGCCCAGGGGGGGTCATTGGTGTGCTTGCGATGTTCGCCACCTTCCCATCGACTGTTAATCTAACCCAAGGGGGTTCCTTATAGTGATCACCACCTTCCCATCCCTCTGGGGGGGGGGGGGCAGGGGGTGGATGCCATTAGTTTGCCGCCCCCCCCCCCCCCAAATATTTAGCAAGAGGCTGCCACTGCTCTCAACCCAAGATTTTACTGTACTTATTTACAAAATGTTACTGCATACTTTTCTTTCATTTGTAAAAGTGGTTTAGCGCAATCTTAAAAGAATGTTTTTTCTCATAATTACTCAATTACAAACTTGCTGCCCTTTTTGACTACAGAGAAACCAGAATCAAATATTTACTTAAATAAGTGTCACATTATTTATCTAGGCACAATAAACGGACTGGGTCTTCATCTTATTATAGCATCAGCTTACTGTGTATCTTGAAGTTATCATCTGGTGTGATCAGTTTAGTGACTGTGTGAGCATTTTACATAGTGAGGAGTGTGATAAAAATGGAACATCAAATAGTCTGGAGAATGATTAGCACAGAACTCAGATAATGAGCAGGTCTGTGCACTCCTGGGAATTAACTGTAGAAATGGGAAGTGCTGTTTAGTGTCTAAATAGAATTTAGCTAAACTTACGTAAGCAAATACATGTGTGGATGATGCAGACTGCTACAGATTACTCACTATGTATTATTCCTTAAAGAGCTAGTATGTATAGGTTATGGAAAATGTGTTAAAGAGACCCTGTCATTAGACCATTTATTTTAAACACAATCTTCCTATAAGGTTACATATGCATTTAACATATTTTATATGTTATTTACCTGTTAATGCTTGCCTCATGTAGTCATCTATAAGGACTGAGACTGCTAATAGGCACTGTCATCTTGGATGTGATGTCAGCAGCTTCACAAAACTTGGAGCTGTCACTCAGTTGATGCTCTGTAGTATTCTCATTCAATCCCCCCACCCTCTAAATAAAAGTTGAGGAGGTAGATGAGGAGAAGGGCCAGCACAGGCAGGAACTAGTTACTTCTGGACAGGGCTTTTTTTCTCGGAGAATAGGTGCAGGAACTCCCCCCATCTGAGTCACCCCTCATCTCTGCCCCTACCCACCTCAGACCACCGTCCCTTGATTCCACCCCCTACCCACCTACCAGTACTGCCCCTTTTACAGAACCAAGTATCATTTTGTGGTGCTAAATCATATGTATGGAACATGTTAATGATAAAAAGAAAAGCAGTAAAATAGATCCCCTGCAGCCAGCAACAATAGAATCCCAGCAATAGATCCCCACACAACAATAGACTCCCCCAACAACAATGGACTCCACCCCAACAACAATAGATTCCCTGCAGCAACAGTGAACCACCCACAACAAAATATCAAACCCAGTAACAAAATATCCACCCAAGCAACCTTAGACCCCCCCAGCAGCAACAACAGATCTCCCAGCATCAATAGATCCTCCAGCAGCCAGTAAAAATAGACCTCTCCCTCAACAGTAGATCCCTTCCAGCAACATAAGACCCCCCCAGCAACAATAGATTCCCCATCAGTGACAATAGACCCTTGCACAAATTCAGATCCCCACCAGTGACAATAGATCCCCCAGCAGCCAACATCAATAGACCCTCTAGCATACCCCACACTCCATGCTATTACATACATTCAGTGCTGGAGGTGCCAGAACTGTGTTCCCCTGCATTCCTGCTGAAAAAAAGCCCTTCTTCTGGAAAAGGAGAGGGCTATGACATGTGTAGCACTACCCCCATAGGTGCTGCTGGTACAGTATAGGATGGGTTCTCCTACCAGAAACAAGATGTGCTCAAATCTCCTTTAGCACCTGACAGATTATATACATGTACAAGTTACTGGAAATTGAGCACAGGTATATTTTGTTACTGTTGCATTGCAGGTCAGCGACTAGACCAGAACCTAGTAGCTTTCCCCCACTTTGTGTCTGTTTGTCCCATGTTGCCATTGTGTCCACAGTTGCATTTGCATCTGCAGAGCAGTGTAGGACTGGCCATAGAGGGAATACTTTGACGCAGTAGGCCAGCTTAAAGATCAAGTTCACTTTTTTTTCTTTTGCAAAAATAAAAAGCTTTTCAATTATTCTACACACACTTACCTCATTGTCTTCATAGCTGTTTATCAACCCTGCTTGATTACTTCTGCCTAACTTCCTGGACAGACTTTAGGTCATGACACAAGAAGTTGACCAGCTGAGGGTGGATGATGCAGGGTGTGTGCTAATGAGATCAGTTGGTCAACTCTTCCTGTGTCATGACCTAAAGTCTGTCCAGGAAGTAAGGCAGAAATAATCGAGCAGTGTTTTTAAACAGCTATGAAGACAGTGAGGTAAGTGTGTGTAGAATAAATGGAAAGCTGTTTTATTTTTGCAAAATAAGTACATTAATGCTGTATTGGTACATAGGGGAGCTGGAATTTAGAAAAAAAAGTTAACAAAGATAAACTTAGCCTTTAAACATGTATTGCAATATGTGTGAACTAAAAATCCTTGTTTTTCATTGCAGTTTACTAGAAAGGGTATAAAGCAGTATGCAGAGGGTTCATTCAGAATTTCTAGGGTTCCCCTATCATTCCCAAACAGGTGTAAGAAAAAAGAAGGTTATTATTTTGACTGCTGATGCAGATACTGCAGGCCCCTTTACCAGATACAATTGAAGAATTCCAGAAAGCCGCACTCCAAAGAAAATGTCTTTATTGAATAAAATCAGTCCATACAGCATACAGAGACAATGGAATCAAAACAGATGACATGTTTCACACCCCTTAGTGGTGCTTAGCCATAGCTCCTTTACCAGAGCCCTCTGAAGTTTCACAGTAACTTTACAGGTAATAGATTCCATAATGCCTGATCAACATGCTCTCTCAGATTTCAAGAGTGCTTGAATTTTGGCCATTGAGCTTGTTAGTGCCCAGTTTTCCCACAAATTAATACCTCGAAGGGCAGTGCTGAAGTGTGGAGAGTATTGCCCTGTGCACAGGGTCGGATTTTCCAACGGAAAATGTGTGATAGGACCTTGTTGTCGGAAATTCTGACCGTGTGCGTGCTCCATCACACATTTTCCATTGGATTTTCCGACACACAAAGTTTGAGAGCTTGCTATAAATTTTTCCGACAACAAAATCCGTTGTTGGAAATTCCGATCGTGTGTACACAAATCCGACGCACAAAGTGCCACGCATGCTCAGAATAAATTAAGAGACGAAAGCTATTGGCTAGTGCCCCCTTTATAGTCCCGACGTACATGTTTTAGGTCACCACGTTTAGAACAATCAGATTTTCCGACAACTTTGTGTGAGAGAAAATCTGCAACACACAGACACAGACAGAAATACAAATCTTACAAGGGTTCTAGCTTTCCCATACTCTACTAAAAAACAAACAAACATATTTTATTTCTGTCTGTATTGCTATTGGAGAGTTCCCTTTACTTCCTGTCTGGTAAAATGCTAATAGGACAGGAAGTGAGGGCAAATATCTCTAAAATAGCCCCAGACAGCAATAACCTGTTCCCACTCTATCCAAACCTAAAAAAACTTAAGCTGGACATGTACCAAAAAAAAAAGAAAAAGAAACAAGAATTATATAAACACTTCACTGTCAAATGATTGTAGGGAGATGTGCTGCATTTATCATTTGCAATTATCACATGCATTCTTCTTTAAATGAAAAAGCCTATAAACTGACATTTTCCCAGCATTTTTCAGAGGGAAATCCTGGTCTAAGTGACATTAGTGGTATTTACTAGACATCCAATGTTACATTCAGCAGAGCTATTTACATTGAAATCCTACTTTCTTATTTATTTATACATTCAAAGATGAGTGAGCAATGTCAAATTACCTTAGCCAGTAATTCAGCAAAGTGGAGACCATTGCGTGCGCCATCAGTCGAATATTCAGTTCAATCCAAAGGACCTCTTACCAGGTTATTACCGGCAGGTTTTGCAGTAAGCTGCCCCACAGAGGGACCCTTAGTTAAAAGAGAGGATTCCCAAACTTTCCTCCGTCACCTCCAGTTTCTGCTTTACGTGCTGCAGTGGATTATGGGGTAAGAGTCACTGTCTATGTGACATAACTAAAATGTAAATTGAAAGGCCACACCACTGCTAAAAGGGACAAACCAGCTGCTGACATGACCTGTGGTTGTAATCACACTGGAATACCATTAAAGGTCCAGTTCACTTCTACTCCACTTACATTATTTTCAATCCCAAGCTCTGATGAATGGGGCATTTTTTGGCCCCCCAAATGTGCTGGGTACTCTTTGGTTTTGTCCCCCTGACTTTTGAATGAATGAATGACTGAATGAATGAATGATTTGTATAGCGCTGCAAATGCAAACCGAATCGCCTCAAGGCGCACTTTTACTGGGATATTGTCCTGTCTGGACCTTTCAACAGTGGTGTGGTGCTACAATTTCCATTTTTGTTACATTTACTACAAGTCAAGCAGTAGAGATCCTTTGGTAATGTAGAAGCCGCCTGACCGGGAACCAGATTCCTCAACATTAACACTTTAAAGAGGAAGTAAACCCCGATGAGTTTTACTTCCCTTTTTCCCCCTGCTTTCCCCTGCATAGTGAAAGCATAATGGGCTAGTATGCATCGCACACTAGCCCTTTATGTGGCACTTACCTGCAAACGAAGCCTGTGCTATCCCCACTGGTGGCCGCATCCATCTTCACCCCACTTCCTTCCTGGGCCGCAGACTCCGGCTCTGTGACTGGTCGGAGCCGCGTGACGTCACTCCCACGCTTGCACAGAGATTCGTTTCTTCACAGCACATGTGCCGAAGACATCATCGGGGCACTACAAGGTAAATATCTCCTAAACGGCGCATGTTTAGGAGATATTTCCACTACCTATAGGTGAGCCTTATTTTAGGCTTACCTATAGGTAAAAGTGACAACTGGGGGTTTATAATCACTTTAAGATAGCAATGCCAATAAGATAACCTTACAGTTCAGAACTATTTTTCCAATACAATAGGTAGTACTGCACTTACAGAATTAGAGGTCTTTCTTTTGAGAAAGTAGAAAAGCTTATTGTTTTTTCAACTGCAAAAAGGGTAAATTATAGACAGAACAACTTATAACAAACTTGCATGCAAAGACATGTATACTACACAGACACACAAACACACTCTTCTGGCAATACCAGAAAAAGGTCTGACTAAAGGTAAGGTATGAAATTTAGTAAAAGATGACTTGAACCTTGCCATAGCAACCAAAATCATCAGTTTGCTTTCAGTATATTACCTGCATTCTAAAAATGACAGATCAAAATATTGCTGATTGCTGTTGCAATCCTAGACACCTTATTTTATCTGGAAAAGATCTGCATATATGGAAGGAGCGCCAGACCAAAATAGAAGAGTCCAAATTTATTGATGTTGTGTTAAAAGACAGCCAAAGCATTTTGGGGGTCAATGGAACTCCCCCTTCATCAGGGCTTAAGTTAAAAATGAGAACCTTGATGCAGCGTACACACGGGCGGACTTTTCGACCGGACTGGTCCGACGGTCTATCCAACGGACTTTCGGCGGACTTCCGACGGACTTTCCCAACGAACGAACTTGCCTACACACGATCACACCAAAGTCCAACGGATTCGTAAGTGATGGCGTACGCCTGGACTGAAATAAGGAAGTTCATAGCCAGTAGCCAATAGCTGCCCTAGCGTCGTTTTTTGTCCGTCGGACTAGCATACAGACGAGCGGACTTTTCGACCGGACTCGAGTCCGTCGGAAAGATTTGAAACATATTTCAAATCTAAAGTCCGTGAGATTTTTGACAGAAAAAGTCTGCTGCAGGTCCGATGGAGCCCACACACGGTCAGATTGTTCGCCGGATTCGGTCCGTCGGACCAGTCCGGTCGAAAAGTCCGCCTGTGTGTACTCGGCATTAGTGGACTCAAAGTAAGGCTTTCTTGTTTGAATCTGTGCAGGGAAGCTGACTGCTGGATTAGGATTCTTGGCCAGCAGTATCTGCATCAGCAGTCAAAATAATAACCTTCTTTTATCCAGCTTTTACACACTGGCCCAATTGTCTAATGTCTCACAATATTGTACAATAATGTATACTACATGTACTGTACATCAGCTGAGTAATATAGTGACATATTCTTTTGTTTTAACTCACTTGACATAACAAATGTATTTTGGTGTATTTGATATTGCAGGGTATTTGCATGTCTAAATCACTATCATATACATAACAGATTATTTGGCCAGATTGACAATAATGTAATGCTGACACATTCTGAAACATGTAATAAATAATGAGTGCTAAGCAAAACTAGCAGTAATATCCTAATTTATCACAGTCAATGACTGTAAAACCACAATAAACATATTACAAACTGTTTAATACACTATCAGAAAATATTTACAGTAAATGTCACTAGCCTAGCACAATTTTTCTGCCATCCTCAGAGACCACCAACAATGCCGGTTTTCCACATTTCCAAGTGGACGCTCAGGTGTCGTCAGAATAATGCACTTTAATACTTTGCTGATGTAGATTTAATTGTCACCTGCATGGGAGAGCAGGATAGTTCTCAGTATGCTATAAGTTTCTTTGCAATATGTCAGCCCTGTATAAATACTGGAAATAAATGAAATAAATGGTATAAATAATATCTCTCTGATACATTAGCCAAACCCAGCACTGGTAAAATTTGGCATAGAGCTTTTGGCATTGGAAACAATATGTTTTGCCTTGAATGTAAATATACTGTAGATGTGGCGGTTTGAGCACTGGGAGTTAGGGGTAGAATTTTTTTTCAGCCTCGGAAGATTTGGCTGCTTAATGACCAGAGCACTTTTTACAATTTGGCATTGCGCTGCTTTAACTTGTAATTGCACGGTCATGCAATGTTGTACACAAACAAAATTTGCGTCATTTTTATTCCCACAAATAGAGCTTTCTTTTGATGGTATTTGTTTGCCATTGCGATTTTTATTTTTTGCGGAAAAAGACTAAAAATTTTGAACAAAAATCATATTTTCTGCTTTTTGTTATAAAAAAATCCAATAAACTCAATTTTAGTCATACATTTAGGCCAAAATGTATTCAGCCACATATCTTTGGTAAAAAAAAATGTCAATAAGCGTGTATTTATTGATTTGCGCAAAAGTTATAGCGTCTACAAACTAGGGTACATTTTCTGGAAGTTACACAGTTTTTCGTTTATGATTGCCTATCTCATTTCTTTAGGTGCTAAAATGGCAGGGCAGTACAAACCCCACAAATGACCCCATTTTGGAAAGTAGACACCCCAAGGAAATTGCTGAGAGGCATGTTGAGCTCATTGAATATTTTATTTTTTTGTCTAGTGACTGAAAAATGACAAAAAAATTACACAAAGTTGTCACTAAATTATATATTGCTCACACATGCCATGGTTATACGTGGAATTACAAAAATACATTCTGCTGCTTGTTCTTAGTACGGGGATACCACATGTGTGGGAATTTTTGGGAGCCTAGCCACGTACAGACCCCCGAAAACCAAGCACCAACCTTCAGGATTTTTAAGGGCGTACATTTTTGATTTCACTCCTCACTACCTATCACAGTTTCGAAGGCCATAAAATGCCAAGATAGCACAACCCCCCCCCCCCAAATGACCCCATTTTGGAAAGTAGACACCCCAACCTATTTGCTGAGAGGCATGATGAGTCCATGAAATATTTTATATTTTGCCACAAGTTGCAGGAAAATGACAAACTTTCTTTTTTTCTGCACAAAGTTGTCACTAAATGATATATTGCTCAAACATGCCATGGGCATATGTGAAATTACACCCCAAAATACATTATTCTGCTTATCCTGAGTACGGGGATACCACATGTGTGAGACTTTTTGGGAGCCTAGCTGTGTACAGGACCCCGAAAAACAATCACCACCTTCAGGCTTTCTAAGGGCGTAAAATGGTGATTTCACTTCCTCTCAACCTATGACAGTTTCGGGGATAGGGTGCTTTTTTTTATTATTTATTTTACTTTTTTATTTTTAAACTGTTCCTTTAATTTTTTTTTTTTTTATCATTTTATTGTTATCTCAGGGAATGTAAATATCCCCTATGACAACAATAGGTAGTGACAGGCAGGTACACTTTTTTGAAAAAAAAAATGGGGTCTATTAGACCCTAGATCTCTCCTCTGCCCTCAAAGCATCTGACCACACCAAGATCGGTGTGATAAAATGCTTTCCCAATTTCCCAAAGGCGCTGTTTATTTCTGGCGAAACCTAAGTCATGAAATGCTCTTAGCTTCCAGTTTCTTAGGCCATAGAGAGTATTGGAGGCATTCTGGTCTCCAATCAGCTCTATAGTCAGCTGGCGGAACCACCGGCTGCATTCTCGGGTTCTCTGTTGGGACAGGAGAGCCCGAGAAAACCATCGAAGTAGGTAGGAGGAGGGATGATCCCTCCCACTGCTTGTAAAAGCAGTCTAGAGGCTAATTAGCTGGCTAATTAGCTGTCTGAAAAGCATGATAGCAAGATGATACCTAAACCTGCAGGCATCATTCTGGTATAACCACTCAAAGTCCAGCAACGTACCAGTATGTTGCTGGTTGGGCATATAGTGTAATGATCTTTTTTTCATGCAGCCTGTGGGCTGAAGGAAAAAAAGAGATTCATCAGTGGGTATGCCCACCATTAGAATACCGCCTTTCATCCACCCACTTCTAATGATGGGCATACATGCACCATTTTTTTTAACTGTGGTGGTGAAATCACCTCCTACAGCGCTGGAGTCGCTGATTTTTGTATCATGAGAGCAAACGCTGTTGCTGTCAAGATAAATAAATCAGTGCTGCAGCTGAATGGCGTACCTGAAAAGCAAACAATGGTAATGGTAAAACATTAACTCAATAAAACAACTTGATTCTGTGCCTAAAAAATATATGCCGAAGCATATGTGAAGGGGCATAAATGGTCTTTTTTTTAACTGTGGTGGTGAACTCACCTCCTATAGCGCTGGAGTCACGGCTTTACGTATTGTGGGAGCAAACGCTGTAGCTGTCAGAATAAATAAACCCGTGCTGCTGCTCAATGGCGTACCTGCTAAGCAAATGATGGTTAATAATAAAACAAAGTAATATTACAGTATAACAGTAAGACATACCATACCTGCAAAGCAAATACAATAAAACATAGTAAAAATAAAACATTACAGTTCTAAAATACAGTAACAATAGAGAGAGAACTATAGATATAGAACAATAGAGAGCGAACAATAGAGCGGACAATGGAGAGCAAACATACATAAGAGAGAGAACAATAGAGAGAGAAGAAAAATAAAACCACAACTATTCTTGGCTTTTTTATTTTTTATTTTTTTGTGTTTTTTTGCACTTTTATATAAACTGTAAAAGTTCCCTATTAGGGTCTCTCAAAATGTTATGGCCATCTCATCTTTCGACCCTGTGTAAATGTGCCCTAGGACTGTGCAATGTTGTATTCTAATACTCCACTAGTGTGTGGTAGCGTTCAAAACATTCACCAATGCAAAGATCAGGTTGATCAGGACAGGAGGGACAATAAAAGTGGGTGTCACGCCTATATCCGCGTTTTCTGCAGACACAACATCTTCTTTAAGGATTTCTTTGGGTAGGGGTACCAAGGAGGACATATGGAAAATGCCTCTCATGCAGCCAGCTCACTGCATTTGGATTGGGAAGTTGGGTCACAGCACTGTCTGGAAACAGAAGGGCTGTGATGATCTCTTCCTGGAATTTAAGGAAGGATCCAGTTCATCCTGAAGCTTTGTATAGCATATAAGCATTTAGCAGAGCCAATTGGAATAAATATACAGACACTTTTTTACACCGCCGTCTGGCCTTATGGGCAATTAGGAATGGCGCCAACAACTGGTCGTTAAATTCCACCCCTCCCATGTTAAGGTTGTATTCGTGGACACAGAGGGGTTTCTCCACAACACCAGTCGGCGTTTGAATTTGGACCATCGTGTCTGCGTGAAGGGAGGACAGAATGAAATATTCTTATTATCACTCCACTTCATAGCAAGCAAATTTTTACATCTCAAGCAGGCTCTCTCCCCCAGCCTTATGCCCCGTACACACGGTCGGATTTTCTGATGGAAAATGTCCGATCGGAGCGTGTTGTCGGAAATTCCGACCGTGTGTGGGCTCCATCGGACATTTTCCATTGGATTTTCCGACACACAAAGTTGGAGAGCAGGAGATAAAATTTTCCGACAACAAAATCCGTTGTCGGAAATTCCGATCGTGTGTACACAAACCCGACGGACAAAGTGCCACGCATGCTCAGAATAAATAAAGAGATGAAAGCTATTGGCCACTGCCCCGTTTATAGTCCCGACGTACATGTTTTACGTCACCGCGTTTAAAACGATCGGATTTTCCGACAACTTTGTGCGACCGTGTGTAGACAAAACAAGTTTGAGCCAACATCCGTCTGAAAAAATCCTAGGATTTTGTTGTCGGAATGTCCGAACAAAGTCCGACCGTGTGTACGCCCTATAAGACTGGAATCTACAATCCGCTGGGGTAAGCCCCGGCGATTAGATTGCACAGTGCCACATGCGCCAATTTCATGATCAAACAAGGGACTTAAAAGTGGCATGCTTGTGTAATAATTGTCCACATACAAGTGGTACCCCTTTCCGAATAAGGGTGACGCCAAGTCCCACACAATCTTACCAGCGCTCCCTATGTAGTCTGGGCAGGTCTCTGGCTCTACGTAACTATCTCTTCCCTCGTAAACCCATAAAACTATATGTATAGCCAGGGGCGGACTGACAACTCATGGGGCCCCCGGGCAATAGGAGATTATGGGGCCCCCCAGGCAATCAGAGATTATGGGGCCACACAGTATACACACACACAGTATACAATCACACAGTATACACATACATGTACACACAGTATACACAGACATGCTTCTATTGGCTGAGAAGGTACTGGAGAGGTGGGGCAGCTATAATCTCGGGATTTTTAGACCAAAAGGATGTCGGTAAGGGACATTTCAGAGACAGATGTAAAAAAAACACAGATTTTTACATACTGTCCCTGGTTTTACTGAGGCTGGCAACCCTTATGGGGCCCCCTAGTGGCCCGGGGCCCTTGGGCAGTGCCCGAGTGGTTGAATGGTCAGTCCGCCCCTGTGTATAGCCCGTTGCCCTGTCACAGAGCTTATACATCTTGACCCCATATCTGGCAGGCTTGCTGGGAAGATACTGTTTGAATGACAAGCAGCCAGAAAACATAATCAGGGACTCATCAACGCAGACAATTTGATCGGGAGTAAACAAGACTGCAAACTGCTGGTTGAAGTGGTTTACGAGGGGCCGAATTTTGTAGAGCCGATTGTATTCAGGCTGACAGAGTTCATTGTCACGATCTGCTCGTATCATGTCCTGATCATGGAGGCAGAGAACATGGGCATATGGTGAATTGGGTCAGTGGACCAATATGACCGCAACTCACGTTTTTTAGTTATGCCCATGAGGAGGGATAGGCCCAGGATAGTCTTAAATTCGTGGACCGTAATAGGTCTCCAATCTCTGGCAAAGGTTAACTGGGGATTAGCGGCGATGAATTGACCAGCATACAAATTGCTTTGGTCCACAATAGATCTATAGAGATCTTCCGTGAAAAACAGCAAATAAAAATCAAGTGACGTAAAATCAACTGTTTCCACCTTAATTCCGGGTTGGCCAGTGAATGGGGGAAGTATGGGTGCTGCAGAAGTGGTGGGCTCCCAATTCGAATGGGCAAATGCAACTGGAAGGGCACTATGGGCTCGACGGGCCTGTCTTTGTCTTCTTGGTGGCTTCAGAGCACTAGTTGTGCTGGCCACCTCAACAGCTTCAGCTGCACTTATGGGACTCGCCATGTCACCAAGTGTTACTGCAGTGCTGGATATACGACCAGGATGTACTAGGCTTGCCACACTATATACTAGTAACTGTGAGGCATTGGCTTAGCATTATCAACAGAAAGTGCTGTTACTGGCAAGATTTCTGGGTAAGAAACTTTGCAAAAGATTCACAAAAAATATCTGCTAAATAAAACGGTATACAGTGAGGCATGATGCCAAACATACTGAAAAATAGATCTGGGATTTACATATACTTTAAGTGTCAGGTGAGAGTTAAGTTTTAGGGTTTAAAGGAGTGAAAGGTTGGGGTCAGCTTAAAGGCTAGATTTAGACCAGCATTCAGGCCATGTGGGGAACACTTGTTTGCAGCAGTGAAAAAACCTGCAACACACACTACCAGCAAACTAAAACCAATATACTGAATTACTAAGTGGGCAGGAAATAAATTCTATGCTCACAGTGACCGCTGACACTGTGCAACTTTTTTCATTGTCAAACAAAATGCAGTAGGGTGGGAATAGAGAGACCTACTTTTTATGTGGCTTTAAAGGTGACATGGGAAAACAATGTTCCTTTCAATTACATGCTTGGGAGATGCCTTCAAGCTGTATTTGATGTTATGGAACAGTATGATTTTTACAGACAACATCAGCAACACCGTATTCTTGCACCACCTACTTTGCATGTATATTTATTTTTTGCAGTGTTACATTATTTCTTGGCCTAAATACAGCAGAATTTGATTCATTTCAGAAGAAGAAAAAGGTTATTTTTAAGTAGTTTTGGCTATGACACCTGATTTTTTTTATCCAATGGTTATAGGCCCAAATTGAATGGTGGAAGTAGCAGCCACAACAGATCTAAAAGTTGTGTGCTCTTAAGTGATTAAAGTGATTGTAAGGTCTCATTTTTGTTTCTTAAAAATAACAAACATGGTATACTTTGCGGAAATGGAAATGGTTTTGCACAGAGCATCCTGAATCTTCCTCTTCTCTGGTCCCTCTTCCGTTCTCTTGACTCTTCCCTCCTGTTGAGCGCCCCCACAGCAAGTAGCTTGCTATTGGGCACCCAAGCCGAGCTGCAGCTCCATGTGTACATTCAGACACACAATCGCAGTTCAGACCCGCCCCCTCTCTCCTGATTGTCTAACTGACTTTGATTGACAGCAGCGGGAGCCAATGGCACTGCTGCTGTGTCTCAGCCAATCAGAAGGGAGAGTCCCAGATGGCCGAGGCACTTGTGTAAATCTCTGGATATAGAGGGGGTTCAGGTAAGTATTAGGGGGGCTGAGGGGGGCTGCTGCATACAGAAGTTTTTTTATCTTAATGCATAGAATGCATTAAGATTAAAAACCTTCTGCCTTTACAACCACTTTAAGCTAAAGCCCTCAACTTCATACCAATTAGCCAGTGGCAAAACAGTTTCATAGTATAACTTATAATCTTCTTTTTCACAGTATCACTGTCACACTGTATTGTCCTAAAAGTTTAATAACATGTCAACAAAGAGTGCACACAAAAAACCTTCAAAACCACAGCCTCACATTGCAAAATATGTCAGTTTTAATCCTGAAATATAAATTAGAGGGTATTATTTAAGAGACAAAAGCTACAGTGGATGGCGAGTCCATAAGCAGCTTGATGAGGCTGTAGCTTAACAGGTAAAGATGAGGCAGTTTTTATAATGAAATAAAAATGTGTGTTTTTTTTCCCAAAACAACAGCCAGAAATTTTGGACAGTTAATGCACACTTTAGGCAAATTAGGAGGGAGAGACAAGGCAGGTTTTACTAAAAAAAAGAAATTATAGTGTATTATTTAATAAATAATAGCCATAAATATTGTACAGCCAATGCACTGTATGTAAGCAGCTTCATCAGGCCTCATTTTAAGAGGGAGAAATGAGGCAGGTTTTTATAAAAAAATAAAATAAAAAATGAATAAAAGAAAAACAGTTAGCGTGTATTTTATTTTACAGAAAATAGCCAGATTGAGGCTGATGTACAATTACACTAGAGAGCAGACCAGCAACCAAGAATAGTAATAGCAACTGGAGCTAGGCAGTGGCATTGGCCACTAGGAGACACATATAGCCTGTGAGGAGTCTTAGAAGAAGCAGGAAACCTGTTGATACAATAGGGCAAGCCCAGTGTTCCCACATGTACAGCAAAGGTGATAGCCCTTAGAAGGATCAAGGTGCAAATTCAAAGAAACCGTCTTGTTTTTACCATAGCTCTTGAAGGTGGAGATGAGTTTTGCTTAAGTTTCTGGCTCTTAGACTCACCCAAGCAGGCTGCTCCTGAGAACGAAGTGCACATATGCAAAGAAAGACTACTGCAGTGCTGAGACACTGGGATCACAAATCTGTAAGTAACACAGTCCATATTGGCAAGAGTGTACAGGAACACAAAAGTGCACAGAGGAGCAAAACAGATTAGGAGTGCACAGGTACTGCTAAAAAGAGGCTGGCTGGAACACACAGGGAATCACATTGGTGTAGAGGAGCAGGTAGTTGACTGGAGTACACAGGAAGTCACTGTGGTAAAGAAAGAACTGGATGCTGGCAGGCGTGCGCAGAGTCACTAGAGCAGGATACAGACTGGAGAGCAAAAGGATCACAGGAGCAAGCTGATGGTCACAGACACAAGGTACAGACCGGAGTGCACAGGGATTATGAGAATTGGATGCAGGCTGAAGTACACAAGGGTCACTGGTGGGACAAATGGCACTGGGTAACGTTTTGTGTCACAGAGGCAATGCAAGGGGGCACTGGGGATCACTGGGGAGATCGCTAGTGAAAGCTGCTAGCATGTGGATATCTTGCTCAAGAAACAAGCAACCCCCATGCTAGCCCTTTAGGATGGTACCCCCTCTGTGATTGGCTGTGGTGGCAGAGGAAGCAGAAGGCTGACAATCACACACAATAGGAAAGACCCAGCGCTGGAGTGTAGCCCATCAAACTGTAGCAAAAGCACAATACGGCACTTTATATAGAACCACATAACAGCAACTATCTCTCCTTGCAAAATATAGCACAATACAGCATTGTGTCTAGCACTATACTGTATATATCACTGTACAGCAGCAACTATAACTGTAGCACTTTATAGCACTGTATAGCACAGCTATCTCTTCCTAATCACACACTGTCAGCTCTCCCTTTCTTCTCCAAGCACACACACTGAAAAAAACCCACAAGGAACCCTGGCCTTTATAGGGAGGGAGCTGGCACATAAGAAAACCCCCTTTATTGGCCAGTCTAAGCCACCTGGTATAAATTTGGAGACCAGGCATTATTAGTAGTTTGTTGCTGTGGCGGCAAATGGCTGTGTTAGTTTGCTGGGTCCGTGAGCGGGTTAGATTCACTGTGAACCCAACCTGGACTTGAACCTGAAGTTCATCCCTAGTTAGGAATATTCCATATAGAAAACAGTGCTCATTGCAAAGTAGCATTTGCTGAATATAAACACACATCTTTAAATGTAAGTTAAATGAAGTTTCTTCATCCAATCTGATATACTCTTATTAACTTTTTTAAACTTTCTGTTGCATTTCGCAATACTGCCAATGCATGAGACAAAAATGCGCTTCCATTACTAAATCCAATAGGGAAATATTGGTAACTGTTCTTATTCTGTAACTTTTCATAAATATTATTCAGCGAACCTGAACAGAATGATTAATGCTCATCTATCTTAAAATTCCACCTCTGTTAAATCTATGCAAACTTATTTGATAGGAAAATGTCTCTTGTCAGTGCTGATCTGAGCCCTAGAATGGCACACAGACACAGACAATGGATAATTTAAGCACACTATGTGACATCAATGATCTCAAGATGTCATTGAAGACACAATGTACAAGTAATCTAATTCTATCTGGGACAAACAACTGCACAGTTTTTGTGCTTACAAAATCTTCTTGCAGAAGATGTTACAAATCTCTCAGATCATATATGTCCTATGCAAATCATATAGCTCCCAGACAGCCATCAGCACAATAACTGCTTGTCATCAAAAGGATATGTACAGAATTCAAGTTTGCTCTGTCAGCTAGAGCTGTACAGGTCGTCAGCCATTTCAATAATTAATTCACTATGGGATGAGTAAAAGAATAAACAGGGGAGTACTGGATGAAAACTGGCATGGCTCCTAAGCATTATTAGTACATGAATGTATTATTTACAGTAATGTTTATATAGAAAATGCATTATTGCTTGTATTGGGGTGCCCAAAGGTGCCCCTAGTCTTTTACAATCCTAGCAATCCTAGCAAAACCCCTGGTAAAAGGAGATCCCCTCCAAGGTGAGGACAGTTGACACCAGAACAGGTTTACCCATTAGAAGATTTTTACTGTGACTGTAGTGGCCTGTTTTGGCTCTTAGCACCCCTTCTCTACTGCACTCTTCTATTCTATATTTAAAGCAGAGCTGGGATTTTAGCACACAAATAAAGCAGCTGTATCCCAATAACCTCTGAGTGTTTCAAGCACATGAAAACCTCAATGTAGAACACTAATCTTTGTCACTCTCCCAATATAATAAAGCAAAGTGTCCTTGCATCAAAGACATTTCTGTGCGTTTTCCACTGTGCCACAAAGTGCAAAAATACTGTGGAATCTTCTATATGTGCTGTTGTGATCCTCCACAAACACACCAGAGAACTCATCGACTTGATATGACCACCATAGGGCACACCCTAATCACCCTGTTCTGAGAAGATCCCCCTGCTGCTTGGCTGCTTGGAATCTCTGTCCTCAGTCCCATTCTCTGTCTCAAAAGTGAGACATCAGGGGTCTGTTTAGACCCCTAATATTTCACCAAAGCCCTCCAATAGGGCTCCTAAAAAACTGTAAAAATAAAAATAAAAAACTATTGTAAAAAAATTAGGTTAAAAAACTAAAAATAAATGGTAATTAATAATAACAAAATAAAGATAAACAACTATTCCAATCTCTGCCTTACTGACACTGTCTATTGCCCTGTTGCTATATATATATACACGCATGCTTTTTTAAACTTTGGAGTGCACACCCTGATTCAATAGACTGCGCACACCTATAATGACAACCATTACAGGTAAGTCATACAGCACTTGAGATTCCACCATTCGACCAGGGACAGCTACCCTTCCTCTCATCGATATTAGAATACATTCACAGGTATGCCATAAGGAAAACAGGGAACATCCTCTATAGTGTAAAGCCTTAACTTTATTAAAATCATTAAAAACCTCCTAGGTAATTTTTACTCACATATTAAAGTATGTCTTGCACCAAGGATAAGTCACTTTTTAAAACCACTTATTTGACATCAGATGCACCCCGGTACTTGCTTCATATGTTATTGTGAGTAGTCCCTTCCTCCCTCCTCCTGTATGTACAATGGCATCACTTTTGAGTGTACTGTGCAAGATTACGTCACTACTGTGTGTCTTTAAAGTGCCAGGATGACAAAACGCATCGGAGTAGAGCAGGTGATGTCATCCCGCATTGTACTTCTAGAAGTGACGCCATTGTATGAAGTGGGCACCCTGATGTATCTAATGTCAAATAAGTGGTTTTAAAAAGTGACCTTTTCCTTGGTGTAAGGCATACACTTTAATATATGAGTAAGAATTACCTAGGAGGTTTTTAATTATTTTAATAAAGTTAATAGGTTTTATATTATAGCGGATTGTCCTTGTCTTTCCTATGGCATACTTGTGAATGTGTTCTAATATTAATGAGAGGAAGGGTGGCTGCCCCTGGTCGCATGCGGATGGTGGAATCTCTTGTGCAAACAAGAGCTGTATGACTTACCTGTAGTGGGTGTTCATATCAAGACGTGAGTTCTCTGGTGTGTTAGGATCACAACAGCACATATAGAAGATTATTGATTGCACAGTATTTTTGCACTTTGTGGCACTGTGGAAAACATTTTGAACACACGGAAACATCTTTGATGCGGGGACATTTTATCATTAGTGAAAACTGACACTAATTTTGGACTTCATAAGTTTATTTTGTTTACATTTGGTTTATTATATTGTAAAAATGACCCAGATTAGTGCTGTATATTGATGTTTTGTTATACAGTCTCCAAATTTCTTAACCAGGTGCTCTTGTTGATTCACTCTTGTTTCCCACATTAAGTTCAGTAAATAGTATATTTGTTGCAGCAAGTTTCTTGTGCCACGGCTTTCATCACTCATATTGAAAGGATAGTTCTGAGCAGTGTACTCTATGGCTTTTGTGTTATAGTTCATCTTAGTACACAAGCAATTTGGCAGCAGTGCAGCCGGCTACATATTACCATCCATCACTGTCTATAACACCCATCTGCTATAAAACTTGCTCAGACCCTTCCAAATCCAAACAAGTCTGTTCAGCTAACAGTACAAATAAGACTCGTGCTGTTTTACGACAAAAAATAACTTTAATGTTGATTTCACACAGTGCCCATTGCAAAGAAAAACTATGGATGAAAGTTAAGAAATTGGAAAAGTTAGAACTAAAACTGCACTAAGAACACATCAGTACTAAAGGTGAGTAGGAACCTCAAGTCTAAAATAATAAAAACAATCATTGATGGTAGGACTCATCTAATATCATCAAGAAAAAGGTCCATCCATTAATAACTCATCAATGTGCAGTCCTTGCTGCCTCCTTCAGATTCTTAGACAATATCGCTGGGACACAAACAAAGAAAGAGGGCGCATCAACGTAGTTTATTACTGAAAAAATAATTTATTTGTAAAATAAATACTCCAAAATACTCACAAAAGGAAGCAACTTGAGGCAAAAAGAATCAATCCAGAACAAATGCTTGAGTGATGCCCATCCACAGGGGGCACCGCTGGAGCATATCCACAGAACTCAAACACTGTCAGCAGGACAAACGGAGCCTGTCTAAAGAATTATTTTTCTGACCATTATTTGTCAGGTTCCATGTACTGGGCTATAAAAAATTCTCTATTTCTTTATGCTTCCTTTAACCAGTAGATATTATAGCTTTTTTGATGACATGCTCATTACAATTTATGTAAAGCTCACAAAGATTGATCAGTGAGAGATTGAGATTGATGGTGAGACAAAAGCAAAAAATAAAAAATGATTCTGATATATCCCCAGTTCCTGTTGGATTACCATTTTCTTATTATGACTAAGTTAATTGGTTTTACTAAGTGAACTAGTTTAAATAATAGAAAATTAAAGGTTTATATGGTGTCCTCAGTTATGTTAGATGATATCTGAGTTCCATGGAAACTAAGCTGACGTTATGTTTGAGATTTTTCCCTTGAATGACTCCGGTACAAATTGGTATGTGAATTTGTATATATTTTTTTAAATATACTGTATATCGTCTAACATGACTTTAGTGAAGAAAAGGATATATGAACCTTTCACTGACATAGAAGAATGTATCATCCATTAGTACACTGGCTAATGGATTTGCATGACCTGGATCGCATTAACAGACAATGAATTTCTGGTGTCTGATTTCCTACTGCCCAAAATCAGCATTTGGAATTTATTGGTGTCTGGATATGCATCATAACCAAGGCTCATATCTATTCCTTTTTTTTATGGTGTACTGTATGCAGAGGATTGCTTATATCAGACTGTCATGATCTGGGGTCAGGCTTAGAGTTGATACACGTTTGTGGTTTTTAGCAGGCTGGGTTTTGTACACATGCAGACAGTAGTAGTATGGGAGCAAGCAGAAGCATAATCAAAGATTCAGCCAAATTTGGTAGCCAAAGGTATCAGGCTTGAGTGAAGAATCATAAATCATGAGTGGTAATTGAATTGTCAGCCAAGGGTCGGTAAGAACAAAGTGTAGTGGTGGCAACAAAGAGCAAGATACTGGCAAAAGCACAATAATCTGGCAAACAGGCAGTGCATAGACATGGCTTAAAGTATAACCATAGGCAAATCCTTTTTTACTTTTTGATAGAGTCGCGAGGGATTAGAACACATGTCAGGTTTGTATTGCTGTATTTGCCCCCCTTAGGGAGAGTCACCCTCTCTAAGTGGCGTAACAAGAACCTTCAGGACCCTGGTGAAAGAAACCATGAAGGTCCCCCCTGACTCTCGACCGACGCCCCCTATGGTGGCAGAATGCCAGGGCCGATTGTGAATGCAACGTTTGCAACCCTGGTAGTTCCGCCACTGCTGCTATTTCTCCTGTTTACCATTATCATTGAATGTACAACAAAAAAAATCTCACATTTTGGGTTTTTTCCAGAACAATAAAAGAGGTGAAATCTGCCAATAGGGATATTAGTTCTGGTGACACTAGTGACAAACAAAGATTACCTTTCACTTCCGGTTTTGGCTTTGGGACAGGAAGTAAAAGGAAATATCCCTAATGAGATAGCAAAAAAGCCTGACATGGTTTGTAATCCTCCCCTACTCCATCCAAAATGAAAAAAAAGTTTTGCCTTTGGTTCTATTTAAATAGGATGTTCAGAGGATAAGCAAGTAGTCCAGAGTTTATCAAGAAATCAGAAATCTAGGAGGATTGACCCATATACTGAACACAGAGCTATCCAGCACTTCAGGTGGATCAGTAGGAAGAGCCACTGCAAGACATAGCAGATGCCCTGGGTTTGTATCTGTATCCTGACACAGACAAGCATGAATGTCTATGTGCTCAATAACCCCCCTGGGTGCCATACTTGTGTCAAAGATACCTTATTTACATTGTACTCTGTCCTGTGAATCTCTTACTTTCTATGCTCTACAGTATGTCACTTACTCTGTATGCAGTCCAGTAGGGAGGCCAAATTGCAATCTTGCCTAGGGCCCTGTATGTTCATAATCCAGGTCTGGGTGACACTTAATACAGGTAAATATGCAGCATGGCTGGCTGTGATGATAAAGAGGTCTAACAAACCCCAAACTAAATGGGGAGAATGAGGAACCCAGTGTCACCCTCATTTTTTCAAAATTCACAAGTCAGCAACAAAACGATCAAACTTAGAACTTATGTGTGAGCACAGGCAGTCATAAGACACCTCATATAACCTCCACCAGAATACAAGCAGAGCATTATAAATCTCACTAAACCAACTCAAGCTAGGACAAGGGGTCATAAAGCTTCCAGCATTACCATAAACAATACATAGACTTTAGAACACCTCTTAATAAGAAATTAACTGAATGTACCTGGGGTCAGTTCCCAGCAGACGGATTGAACTGAACATTAATCTGAATCCCATTGATGTCCATAAAGGTTCTTTTTTTCTTAAAATAACAAACATGTCATACTTACATTCTTTGTGCAATGGTTTTGCACAGAGCAGCCCCAATCCTCTTCTTCTTAGGTCCTGTGCCAGCACTCCTGGCTCCTCCCCTTTGACCAGTGCCCCCAATAGCAAGCCAATTTCTCTGGGGGCACTGGTGTGTACTCGCTTTCCAAGTCCCATTCTATGTGTCCATAAGAGACATAGAGCTGCGGCTCTTCCCCATCCCCGCTCTCTCCTCATTAGCTCATTGGCTGTAATTGACAGCTGTGATTGGCTGTAATTGACAAGGCTTCGGTGCACATCACTGGATTGAGATGGGACTTGGGTGAATATTAGGAGGGGCTGTGGAGGGGAGGAGCACGCAGAGGGTTTTTTTACCTTCATGCATAAAATGCATGAAGGTAAAAACCTTCTGCCTTTACAACCAACTTAAATGGCCGAAACATTACATTTTTTTGCCAGCACATTATGCCATTGTGCATTCTATTGTGATTTTTTTAACACCGATTGCTCAAGCTCAGAACAAGGGGGAGGTTTTTGTGTTAGTTGTATCTGATGCTCTTAACCATTACTGCTTCAAAAATTCCTCATAGTGAGATGAACTTTTGTACCAGACACATTGAACAATAAAATGATGAAGGAATGCCGAGTCATAATGAAGCTCAGTGACCCTGTCAGATTGGACTTTACATTCCTTTCAAAACCAAAGACCAGATAAGCTTTAGGTACTTTTCACTTTTATTCTCATTTTTTATGTTTTTGTTGCTGTTGTCTGTTTTGTGACAATTTCTAAAAATATTTTTTCTACTGAAACAATGTTTTTAAATTAGCATCTCTAAATGCTCTAACCAGAAAATAGAATTCTTGCCTCTTTAAAGAAAGCTACCTTATTTTAAACTCTGTATACTCCTGTCTGGGTGGGGCAAGGAGAGTCAGAGACATTTCTTGAAATTCAGGTTTGCTACAGCAGATGCTGTGAATGGCGTGTTTCCATTAAAATACAGAGTGGAAGCTACTGTTTATGTGTGTAAAGGGATATCGGCAAAGTTAATCAACACCAAATCTGCTTAGATTTTTGTCCTGCAAGCTAAAAAACAACTACAGAGTTTGAGGCTGAGAGTGTAATTGTCAAATTTACTGGCCCCTATGTAATGGCAATAAAGTTAAAGTGTAATTAAGGGCAAAACTTTTTTAATTTTTTATAGAGTGAGGGAGGGTTTTAACCCCTGCCCAGTGTGTTTTTTTTTCTCCTCTTCGCTTCCTGTCTCATATCCAAAACAGGGAGTGAGAGGAAATCCCTCCAAAGTAAGGGAATCCCAGGGTGTCAACCCAAAATTTTTATTTTACTTTAATTTTCAGTAATAATGGTAAACAGTACAAAAAGAGAAGGTGAATCTCCCTAATGGGGCCACAGAAGACAATAGCAGCTTACAGGGGTTCTAATCCCTCTCCACTCCATCCAAAAGTTAAAAAAAAGTTTTCTTTTTAGTTAAACATTAAGTAAAACAAAATAGTGTAAAGAAATGGTAAAATCTAATAAAATATTTTCCCTTTGGGTCCCCCCCACTTCTTCTTTTTCCTTCTTTTTTCCTCTCCTCCCTTTACACTTTTTCCCGTCCTTTTGCTTACCATTCTTACTACTTCTCTACAAAATAGGGTTGTTTGTGGTTTGAATACCCTGAGCTCAGACTGTGTGTTAGAGGAGTTAAACTGCTTCCCCTTTGAGATTGTTCCTAAGAACTATCTTAGATATTTCTATGTGTTGGTTGTTCTCATAGGATTTAAAGATCCTATTAGTGTTGTATCATTTTGATCTGTAACCATTTTGTACCAACTATGATTTGGTTTTGTATAGTTTTTTTGTTTTTCTGCTTTATACCAAATGAAATGCATCTGTTAAAAAAACTGCAGCCAGCAGCACAAGGGACACATTATGTTTACTGTACTGTCCTTTGTGCCGATTCTTTTTTTTTAAGCTTTGACTGATCCTTTAAGTGAACCTATTCATTTTAAAATGCCATAATCTGATATAAAAATTCAATAAAAAATAAAAATGTTTTACATTTTTAAAAATAAAAATAATCCTCATCCCCACCCCCTCTCGTGAATGCAAGCATGTGTCAGGTGTGTATGTAGATGGGAATGGCAATTGTTCCACCCATGTTTGCTTTCTCCACAAGCCTCGGTATAAGAGCAATAATTCAAGTTTTCTCATTTATTGGTTGAAATTGATGAACTGATGTCTTTTTTTTCACCCAGAGTAACTGTGTGTAAATTTATACTGTGTAAATACACAGATCAGCCATGACATTATGATCACTGACAGGTAAAGGGAATATGTCGTTACAATAGTAAAAGCAGAAAAAATGGGCATCATAGTTTATTATGTATGGGGCTGTAAAGCCCACACTGACCCATGTCCACAGCCAAAAGCTTCTACAATGGTCACATGAACTTCAGAACTGGACTACGGAGCAATGGAAGAAGGCGGCATGGTCTGATGAATCATGTTTTCTTTGACATCATGTAGATGGCGTGTGCATCACTTACCTGGGGCAGAGATGCCACCAGGATGTGGTATAAGAAGGCAAGTTGGCAGAGGCAGTGTGATGCTTTGGGAAATGTTCTGCTGGGAAACCTTGGGCCCTGCCATTTGTGTGGATGTTACTTTGGTATCCATGCCGCAATGGGTTGTTTTAGCAAAAAGGGGCCATACTCAAGATTAGGTTTGTGGTCATAATTTTTTGGCTAATCGGTGTATATTGTGGCGGGGCTGGATCTGGGACTGCTGTCATTAAACTTCCAACTAGAAATTTTTTGGTGTTTTTTTTAATTTTTTTTCAGTGATGGCCTCAGAGCGATTTGATATGGATTTAAGTGGATATTGTTATATATTTTAAACTGAAAGACAGGAGCAGTGCAGATGCTGTCCACAGCTACCAATCAGATATTGTTTTTTATTTTCTAACCTTTTTAGCCAAAGGTTTTCAGCATTGCTTTAATTACAATAACCCCTGACGGTCTTACAAAGCAGAATGTGAGCCTTTGAGATAAGCAACTGGTGACAACTTCTGATTCAGACCAGCTTTACACTATAAATTTGTCTCTAATTAGCTAATTAACATGTTTCAGCTGACAATGTGGGTAAACAACTTAAAATTCAAAACATGCTGAAATGGTTACTTGTGATTAGACACAGTTCATTAATTCTGTGCATTCATTTGTTCACAGAACATCACAACAAAGTTGAAAATGTCGCACAGGTAATTTTATCGCTAATGCAAAACAAAACATTCCCTGTAAACAATAAAGTGATCCAGTCATTACCTCAACAATATTAAACTGAAAGTTACCTGTAAAGGAGCAGATATTCCCCTTTCTGGTGGGCTGTGTGTTGAAACATTGCTCTCATGTCAAGCTCCAGTCACCTCTAATATGTGACACCCACACCCCCCCACCCTACCCCCACTGCCTGCTTTTGGTCCTCCTGCCTTCATGTTATGATTAAGCGATATGGTTATTGAAACATGTCAACCTTGCTGCTACAGTCTTGTTGTATCATGGCCTAGTGATGTTATGTGTGGATTTGTACGATTAAAGCATTTATACTTTTGAAGATTGGAGTGTGGTCACCTCTTTTGTACATGCTTTGACATTTTTTAAGTTCACGGACTGGACCAGCACCAGATCTACAGTACAGCTATTGTATCACCTGGGGCGGTGTTGAAGCCTCTTTTTGTCCTCCTCCCTTCTCCTGCATTGTTCTAGGACACAAAATAAAATATCAAGACCACTAGAAAGGTAAATATTAATTTTCTTCTTTGGCAGACATTTTTCAGTTTTAGTCTGTTGAGTTAACAACAGGGTTCTTTAAAATGATGACACAAAACAATCTCCTGCGCTTGGGTGCCCAATCAACTAAGTAAGTGGTGCAGCCAACCCCCTTAGCAAAGTCAATGGAATGTCATAGATCTTGCTGCCCTCCTCAGAATAATGGGTATCCTTAGAACTGAAACATACAAAAACAACAGGAGGGCGCACCGACCTTGTACATTACCAGATAGAATTTATTCATAAAATAAAACAAGAAATATACCCACAAACAAGCTTTAAAACAAGGCTTATCAATACTCCAGCAATTGCGAGTAGTATCTCTAGATGCCTAAAATCTGGACCAGATATTGAAGGGACCAGATGCATCGCAAGCAGCTTACGCGTTACGAGGGCAAACCCTCTTCCTCAGAGCCATAGCGATGGTAGTTTGACCTTCTCTAGCCTTCCCATAATATACCCCCAATCACACGTATGGGTAAACGCCCACCAGAGCCTGCCACACCTACATGAGTGAGCTCCGCCCACTATGTCCATTCATGGAATGATGCATACAATAAGCTGCTGTCACCATCCAATAATTAACCACTTTCACTGCATGGAGTCATCTGCCATGCTACCACCTCCCCCACAGAGCACAACACCACATCATTGCATGGCCTGCACAAAACCTTCCTCTCACACGACAAGCCATCTTTTGTGTCCCCAGAATTTTGTTACCATTTATTTAATAGCAAACAGACAGCGCTCACCACACTCAACCTGTTCTAGGCAGTGCATCCTCTTTTTTTATCTTAATGCTGACTGTATCTTGAGGGAGACTGTGTGACATTTGGAGGAGACAGAAGGAGTTTAAGAAGGAGGGGAGAGCCGAAGTAGGTTGACTTCTAATCCAGCAGCCATGTACTGGAATGTGAATCGAATAGTACAATATTGTCACTCTTCCATGTGGGACGCACACCCAGCCGCAACCAGGAAGTGCGGGTGGATTTGCATTCCACCCGTCACTTCTGGTCACAGGCACCGTCAGTTCCGCCTTCCGGGAGGCCCGAAAGATCCCGAATTGTATTGTGTCCTACAGGATGGTTCTAGGAGGGGCGGACTTGGGCAATCTAGCTCTCGAGATCCTTTCCCCTCCAGCGGTGGACCACTGAAAGTGCATGCATGCTAGCAAGCCTGCCAGCGGCTCCCATATTATTAACCAAAGGCCATGGGCAGAAATCATCATGTATCCTAAAGTTGAAAAGTTCCCCATCCTGCCTGTCTTGACAGTTAACATTCCTGTTTGGATCTCTACCTTTATTTTTAAACTTCTTTTTGAGTTAATTTTTTTTCTAGTATTTACTTTTATTAACGGAAGGCTAGAGGAGGTCAAACTACCATTGCTATGAACTCGAGGAAGAGGGTTCGCCCTCGTAACGCATAAGCTGCTTGCGATGCCAATTGGTTCCTTCAATATCTGGTTCAGGTTGTAGGCGTCTAGAGATACTACTCGCAATTGCTGGAGTATTAATAAGCCTTGTTATAAAGCTCATTTGTGAGTATACTTCTTGTTTTATTTTATGAATAAATTCTATCTTTGGTAATGCACAAGGTCGGTGCACCCTCCTGTTCATTTTGTAGTCTTTAAAATAATTCCAGTCAAAAATGAAAAACATATTTACAGGAGTTGTAATGACTATTTTCTACCAATTTTTCTTTTTCTGTGCAGCCTGACTTGAGGTATATGGTGGCTAACTACAGTGCAACTACAGTGCAATTTTTGTAAAGCTCATGGATTTCTACTTAGAAGTGTATTGTAGCTTAGCCAGTTCAGGTAAGGCTGCATCATGCCAAATGGGGCTATAGACCATATGTCTTGTGACTTGCTACAATTGCCTAACTTTGACCCAGATTTTGTGTAGCAATCTGTAAGTGGGAAATAGATTGTTGGGCTTACAAAAAGAATATGATTCAAGGCCTTCTGGTAGGGAACATCACTTGCAATGTGGAATCACTAGTTAGGACAGTAGCGGAGTCTACTCCTGTAAGACCATTGGACATATGTTACAATTGTCCCGCTAGATAATATAGCCATGGATTCAGCAAAGCAAGGCCCCCCTGTCTTTAGGGTTCTGTAATTGTTCAAGCTTTATTCTTGGCGAGCGGTTCCCCCATAGCAATATTGTGTTGACAAAAAGGAATACCTTAAGTGGGACCACTACCGGTGAGTTGTGGAGAAAGTACAACAATTGGGGCATAAATATAATTTTTATACAATTTGTTCTACCCACCAGGGAGAGACAGAATTTAGACCATACCTTAACCTTGTCTCTAAAACGGGTAATCAAAGAGGCAATATTCAAATGGCAGTGGTCCAATAGATTGGGGTAATCTGAATGCCCAGGGACTTGAAAGGGGTCATAATCTGAACTGGGCAGAAAGTAGGTAATGTTGAGTCCCTAATCCAGTAATGACATTTTTAAATGCAAACTTTTCTTTTCATTACATACCTTTTTTTAGACGCTGTGAGGTCATCATCTGTGATTCTCTCTGCAATGCAGTCAGATCATGGCTGATGAGAGGGGCTAACAGGGTGCAAGGATTATGCAAATATATAAATATATGAGTGCCACTATGGGAGTCTCACAGTGTTCAGTGAAATCAGAATAAGTTATTCTAGTACAGAGGAGGAAACTGTTTAACTGTGTAAGGCAGCTGGACACCATTCACATACTACTATGCTACAGACCACCGGGACCAAAGACACACTTCCTCACACCTTTTATCGAATTCATCTCTACATACACCTTGAAAACCAAAAATCTCCTGGTACTTGGGGACTTTAATATCTGGGCAAACTCCTCCCAGGACCTCATCGCTACCGCTTGCATCAACCAACTGGAAGCACTAGGTCTGCAGCAACTGATAAATGCTCCCACGCATGTTTCAGGCCATACCCTCGACCTCATCTACAATCAAAACATTGACATTAACACACTTGATAACATGCCACTGCCATGGACTGACCACCACATTATCAAATTAAAAAAAAACATCATTTACCAAAAACTAACACACTCAACAATAATACACTGGGCAAGATCACAGAAGAAACTATACTCACAACTCTTCAAAACGACACTATCCAATAACATAGCGGTGTTAACCCCAAACCACTCAACTGAAGACACACTCAACTCCCTTAACACAGCATTATTACAGACAGCAGACATAGTCGCAACAATACGCAGAGCACCCACCTGCAAAAACAATTTGGGCTGGTTCAATGACCCTCTTACATCACTGAAACAAGAACGCAGAAGAGCTGAATGAGCCTGGAGAAGGAACTCAACAATGGAAAACCACACAAATTAAAAATCACTCACCACAAAATATCACAAAGCCATCTTCATAGCAAAAAAAGAACATTTCTCCAAAACCATCTCAAAAGCGATAAACCGCCCTCGTGCACTCTTCAAACTAGTCGCCCAGACTATGAACCCCCGCTCGGCCAAAGTGGCCTCTAGCAAACGAAACACAAGAATTCTGCAATGAGTTATCAGATTTTTTCATTGACAAAATTGCAAGCATTCGGGAAATAATTCAGCAGAACATAGCCAGTAACCCCACTCGGCCAGAAAAAGAAGAAAAAAAACACACAAATATTCTACAACAACCAAGATTTACTCTGGTCCCAATCACCATGGACACCACCAAAACCATCATCAGAAACCTTCGAGACAGCACATTGCTAAATGACATTATTCCCACAAAACTTCTGAAAAAATGTACCGACATCTTGGCACCCATCATAACATACCTCATAAACCAGTAATTTAAAGAAGGAATCGCCCTGACCTCCCTCAAGCAAGGCACAATCAAACCCCTCCTAAAGAAGCCTAACCTCGATCCCAATGACCCAAATAACCGCAGACCTGTCACAAGCCTCAACACATCTCCAAAATTATCGAGAAATCAGTAGTACAACAGCTACAACTCCATCTGGACACCCATAAACTCTTGAACCCACTACAATCTGTCTTCCGCCCTGGCCTCGGGGCAGAAACTGCTCTCCTCAAAATCTGGGATGACACCCTCGAAGCAGCAGATGAAGGAGAATCGTGTCTCCTGGTGCTGCTGGACCTTAGTGCAGCTTTCGACATAGTAGACAACAAAACCCTGCTCACTCGTCTCACAGAAGTAGCTGGAGTTGCAGACTCAGACTTACCCTGGTTCGCATCCTTCCTAGAGAACCAATCGTAGAAAGTGAAACTAGGAGCTTTCACTTTGGAAGCACGTAAAATTACATGCAGAGTCCCTCAAGGATCACCCCTGTCGCCCGTGCTCTTTAACATCTATCTTCGCCCACTCCTCAAAATCATCAGCAACCAGGACCTGCTTTATCACTCCTACGCTGATGACATCCAACTCTACCTACGCATCACCAACAAAAAAGACCAATACCAGGCACTGGAAAACTGTCTCTCATTGGTTGACAATTGGATGACGGAGAGCTCCCTTAACCTCAAGGGATCCAAATCCTCTTCCTCCATGCAAACCGAAACAAAAACACTGGAACGATGTCCACACCACTCACCATCCTCGGACAACCATCACCCCCAGCACTAAAGCCAAAAGCCTCGGAGTCATCTTTGACTCAGACATGACAATGGATGCACAAATAGAATCAGTAGTCAGCGGATCCCACTATCTTTTTCGCCTATTGCGTAGACTCACCCCCTTCATCCCAGAAGGAGATACAGTAGCAGTAGTTGGAACAATCATCAATTCCCGACTCGACTACGCAAATTCCCTCTATCTAGGACTTCCCAAATACCAAATTTCATGTCTACAAATCGTCCAGAACACAGCAGCCAGACTGGTAACTGGAAAAAAACTCTGGGAATCAATCACCCCGTCCCTGAGGACCCTCCATTGGCTAGCCGTGAAGGACCGGGTTACATTTTAAGACCCTCTGCCTAACTCACAAATGTACACAAGGAAAAGCCCTGCAATACCTCTGCGACAAAATAAAGCACTACACCCCAGGTCGCCCCCTCCGGTCAACCAACCAGAACCTCCTCCACATCCCCAAGACCCGTTATAAATTAAAAGGCGAACGAAGGTTCGCAGTCCATCTCCGTTGGCTATGGAACGCTCTACCCGCGGAAGAAAACCATCTGGCCTTCAGGAAGAAGCTCAAGACCCATCTCTTCTGAAGACTCAGATTTACACTGGCAGCAAAAGCGCCTTGAGGCGATTTAGTTTGCATATGTAGCGCCATATAAGTTATTAATTCAATCATTAATTCATTCATGGAGTTCAACTTTAATTTAAACTTGTGCTTTTTTTGGACTAGGTAAACTAACACATACTCATTCGCTATTGCAACACACCTGGGTGGGCTCTAGGCGCATCCTCTGCGACCCGAGCCCACGCATTTTTGAAGCCTATTAGTGCCTATGGCTCTAATCAGGTGCTTAAAAAAAACCCCAGCCGCTGTAATTCATGTGCCCGGTGCCCCCAAAAGGGGCTGGACACATGAATAGGGGGCAGCCGCCGCAGCCGTGGATAGATTCATGCTATGCATGAATCTATCCACTGCATATAGGGGGTGGAGAGGAGAGAGGGGGCAGCGCTTGGGCGCCCCTAATAGATGGGCCGCCACTGGTCAGTATTTTCATGTGAGCTAGGTAGGACCCCGACTCCTTCTCCTGTGAAAGTACTCAGGTGCTGAGTACTGCAATGGGAGGAAGGGGTTGTCAATACCTGAAAGAACTGCAGTTTTTCTCAGTTGTGCAGTTTCAGATGTTTACAATGCAGACCACCTCCTGTACATGAGTGTGATCGCAATGCTTTTCACACATCCACTCCTTAATGCAAAACAAGGAAGAACCATGCTTTGCTGCCCTCACAGGGCTGGAGACGCCCTGATAACAAGCACACCAGCCTTTCACATTATCCAAACAGATCATTTATTAATAAACCAAAATTAATATACTCATAAACCACTGTGAAAAACAATGATCATCAAAGAAATCATCAGTCGAGAGTATAGCTCGATCCACTGCACATGCCCTTTTGTTTGGGACGATGCCACCTGGATCTTTGCTCCCTTACGCGTTTCAAGGGGTGTCATAGTTTATCAACTTCAGCTCTTGCAGTTGTTTATTTCATAGTTATCATTCTAGAGTTATTTTCAAATTGAGCTATACTGTCATTGATGATTTCTTTGATGGGCTTTGTTTTTCACAGTGGTTTTGTGAATATATTCAGTTAGGGTGTCATAAACAGTGGGCTTATGGTGCCTCCTGTACAGTTTATGTGATAGTTTACCTAGCATGAGAAGAGCACAGAAATACTTTAAGATTACTTTTTCTATTTACTTAAAGCCCATCTTCAGTTTTTAAATAATTGCAGCTGGTGAAGCTCTGCTTCAAGATGGAAAAAACGTCTTGCTTATCCGTAACATCCTATTCAAATTATCTGTTTTCCACTATAAAGAAATCAGTCACTTTATATTAAATATCTGTTTGTAATTCCCTAGTTGCTTATGAATAATGTAGCTCCTCGAGTGACCCTTGAATATACAGTAATAACAGCCAGCAGACAATCCAATGAGATGTTGCTTATCTAATTTCATTACTTATGAAACTTATAGTCTTGTGTTTGTTACTGCGTGTTAATATCTGAGATAAATATGAGTCTGTAAGTTCATAGCGAGTCACAGAACGTGTTCAGCAGTATCTGCATTTGTTTTTGGAACTCAACTGTCACTTTGCAGGGCAGACAGCTAATTTATCCATAATTATTTATGCTTCACTCTGGCTGTCATTGTAATTATATTAGCATTTGCGCTTTGCAGAGGTTGAACTACGAAAAAAACTAAATTGTTCACCTATGTGATTACTGAAGTTTGTGAATCCACACATTCTAGTGCAATGTACCTCAAACTTGTTTAATACAAACTTGCCGACCAGGCTGTTTCTGGCACTTTTTGTTTATAAATTTAAATCAATATTTTGTGCTAGAAAACTACTTATAACCCCCAAATATTATACTTTTTTTTAGCTGGGAAAAAAATAGCGATCGTTGCAATTTTTATGACACACACTAATTGCAAACGCAGTTTCTTGGGAAAAAATACACTTTCAGAAATTAAAAAAAAATAACGCAAAAGTTACCCCAATTTTTTTGTGTAATGTGAAATATGATGTTACGCCGAGTAAATAGATAACTAACATGTCACGCTTTAAAATTGCACATGCTTGGGGAATGGCGACAAACTAACTATAGTACTTAAAAATTCCCATAGGCGACGCTGTAAAGGTCTTTACAGATTACCTGTTTAGAGTTACAGAGGAGGTCTAGCACGAGAATTATTGCTCTCGCTCTAACGTTCGTAGTGACATCTCACATGTATTGTTAGAATACCATTTACATATGCGTGCGCGACTTATGGATGCGTTCGCTTCTTATTTATTTTAGTTTTTATTTTGTTTACTTTTTAAATAATGTAAACATCCCCTGTAATAGAAATAAGGATGAGAGGTCTCCTTTATGGAGAGATCTGGGGTCAAAAAGACTCCAAATCTCTTCTTTACCTTTAAAAGCAAAACAAACTTTTTTTTCTTCCAGGCTGCACCGGAAGGCCATAGAATCACAGTGTCAACTCTTTGATCGGCTATGGGAGTAGCCGGCTGTACTGTCGATCGTTTCTCGGGCAAACCGGTGGAAACATTAAGCCCAAGAAACACCAGTGAGCGGAGGGGGGTCAACCCCTCCCGCCACTTTGGAAACTGGCCCAGCAGTTTATGAGCTGCTTGGACTGGTTTCATGAGAAAGCTGGCTGCCTCCTGAAAAAAAACAGTACCGGGGTTATGGCTGATATCTTCAGCAATAATCCTGGTAAACCACTTGCAGACCGCAACATATATATATATATATATATATATATATATATATATATATATATATATATATAGATAGATATTGTGGTCTGCAAGTGGTTAAAGTTAAATTTCAGGCTAAGAGCTAAGCACAAAAAACGCCAATAAGACTCATACTCAAATTATTCTTCAGGGATTTTGGTCTGAACAGCTAGGCTCCTGTGTACCTCAAAACCATCACATCAGTAGAAAAGTTGGAGATCATAGATGATCCTTGATAGTCCTTAAAGTGTTACTAAACCCACAACAGTAAAACCAGTCTGTATATGCAGTAAAGCATGCTGGTTATACTCACTGTGGTACTGTGCATTGTGTATAAAGGCTGATGATCCTGTCTCTCTGATCCTCCTCTTCTTCCACTTTCTCCAAAAACTAACCTGATGTTTACAGAGCCAGGGGACGGGCTGCACATGCTCAGTTTGGTGTGTATTGCTAGAGAGTTTTTTTTTCTTGGAGAGTGCATGTGATCAGCACAGGGCCAATCAGCACTGTCCAGACATGTCCAGACAGAGAATCAGGGGAGAATGAAAACCCCTCCCACAAGCTTTACTAGAAACTGATACAAGTCACAAGACTGTTATATACTGCTGATGAGAAAAGGAAACCCGGAACAAAGAAATAAAAAGAATAAGCAAAGGGCGGGCATGACTGGGTTAATAGGGGAACTTAGAGTGAGGGATTTTATGAAAGAATAGTGGTAATTGGTGGGCTGGGGTAATTGGGGTGGAGCAGAGTTAATTGAGCTAGGGGAGAGGTCCTTCCCCAGCTCAGTTGGTCAGGAGGAACGAGCCTAGCTGGTAGCATGGCCGCTGTGGAAGACCTATTTGCGAGGCTAAAGGCCGAGGCGGTGTCCAGGGGACCTGGATGGCTGGAGAGTAGACTGGCTGTGGCGCTGGGTGAGAGTGCCCCAGCGGCCACCTCCACGGTTGGTGAGTCTGCGAGAGGCAGGCGGTCCAGGCCACCGGCTCGCTTCTCACCAGACCCCCTTCTACCCCTCCCTACCAGGGTGCATGGTCGGAGCCGTGCGGGTCGGCCGGGTTCTGGGCCGCCCGCAAAGCGCGCGGCGGCGCATCAAGGGGAGCTCACTGCTCTTCGGATCCCTCTCCCCCCCTATCTCCCAGAGTACAGAGACAGCAGGGCAGGGTGGGTCGGCTGGTTTAAGACCCGCCCACGAAGCGCGTGGTGGCGCAAGAGTTTGGGGGGGATTGGTCAGCAGAGGAAGTCAGGCTGTGGAGCATCAGGGAGCAGCGCCTGCAGTCCTAGGGCGCATACTGGGCCCGGAGAGAAGAGAACTGCGAGCCAGGCCCCGGGCTTTGAAACAGCATGGGCGGGGCTTCACCGGAGGAAGAACACAGCAAAGGCAGCCGGACACCCCAATTCAGGGGCTGGTGGCCCCACAGTGAGGGATGGGCAAAAGCTAGCAATGCGACCCACAAATCGGTGGGTGGATCCGGAGCGTGAAGGAGGAGTTGGGAGCACCGCGGATCCCCGGCATCCAGTGAGGGAGCTGCTGGAGGGCCATTGGCAAGCGAGGAGGAGAGGGGAGAAGATCGGTCAGAGGGTGAGCTGTCGCAGTGGGACGACGATGGGCAGCAAGGGCGTCTGGCGGCAGTGGAGACGGTACTTTCGGCTTGTGGGACCCCTTCCAAGCATCCTGGTAAGTCCATATGTATTACGTGTGATGGGTACTGATGTGGGGGAGGCGGGCTAGCTTAGCAGTGGGGGTCAGGGCACGGCGGAGCGGTCGGATGCGACCATGCCTTCCAATCCGGCTGCGCTGGTTGCAGACCGTGCCGCGGCGGAATCGGGGTTACAAGAATTTTAAGCGGGTTTGAGGGACTTAGTGAAAAAGTTTGAGACAGGGCCAAGCGGGATTCAGTCTCCTGGGCAGCATGGGTGGATCCTTAGGTCGGAGGGGGGGCACAGACCGGGTTGGCAACGGGCACGGGGATTCCCCCCGGCCTAGTACAGAGCTAGCGGCGCCCGTGATGGAGATCGCTGGGGTGGCAGTTCAGGAGTTGGTTGCTAAGCCAGGGGGGGTAACTGGGGATGGGGCGAAAAAACAAGACTGAGATTGGCGGATGCAGCTAAATGCAAAGTTTATGTGTGTTTTCACACACCTTCTGTCTTCGGAGCACACCTGAAGCCTGAAGTGAGGGAAAAAATTTGGAATTTTGCGCTCCTACCTCTGGAAAAGTTTAATTTGGATATGGTTAAGCCAGAGGATCACAAGAAGGAGGATGAGGAAAAAAGGAGGTATGGGCTCATACCCAGGACTTTCACGAATTGGCTGCAGGCCTTTGCGATAATGGCGAGTGCGATTGGGGAAAAGAACCCAGAAAACTGCTCGGCATTGTTTTGCTATGGGAGTGGGAGAGGCTTACAGAGTCTACGGGGGCACAGCATGGCTGTGGTATGATGAGCAATTTAGGCAGCGGAGGACTATACGCCCATCCTTAAGGTGGGATCATAAGGACATCAGCCTATGGATGCGCCTTATGACTTTGGCTAGGCCGACGGGTCAGTTTTTTCAGGGGGGGGGGCGGTGGATCAGCCAACTCCGGACAATCGGCCACAAGAAAAAAAGAAGTTTGCTGGCAATTTAATGAAGACTCCTGCCGATTTGGGGGGTCGTGCAAATACAAGCATGGATGTTCAGGTTGCAGAAGTGGACACCCTGTGTCCAGGTGTTTTAAGCAGGGAAAAGGCCGTACCGGCGAGTCTGTTAGTAAAGGGGACAACGCCGGTGAAAGTGGGAAGGATGCAGCCTTTCTTAAATAGGTACCCTGACAGCGTGGTTGATAGGCCGGGGGTTTTTTGGAGGGTTTTAGAAACCCTTCTCGCCTGGTCGTCACTCCTCCTCTGTCATGCAATTTGAGGTCAGCTTTACTACATGCGGATGTGGTGGTTGAAAAACTGCAGAAGGAAGTTTTGTTAGGCCGCATGAGTGGTCCTTTTGATTTTTTGCCAATACTGGATTTGGTTGTGTCACCACGGGGGGTTGTGCCAAAAAAAGAGCCTAACAAATTTAGGCTGATACATCACTTGCCTTACCCAAAAGGGGGTTCGGTGAATGATGCCATCTACCCGGAGGTGTGTGCAGTATCATACACGTCCTTTGATGCAGGATTACATTCCATCAGTTACTATTTGGACGATTTCCTCTGCATGGGCCCACCTGCGTCGGAAGTCTGTGCGGTCTTGTTGGCCACGCTGGAACATATTGCAGAGAAGTTTGGCATCCCTCTGGCCCCGGAAAAGACGGAGAGTCCACAGACGGTGTTGAGTTTCTTGGGCATTGTTTTAGACACTGAGGTCATAGAGTGTAGGCTGCCAGAGGATAAGCTGACGGCGTTGCAGGCGGAGATTCGGGGAATCATGGGACTGCCCAAAGTTCAGTTGCGTACTTTACAATAATTGCTAGGTAAGTTGAACTTTGCATGTCGCATCCTGCCCATGGGAAGGGTATTTTGCAGGCGGCTGTCTGCAAGTACGGCGGGGGTTGAGTCCCCCAGGCATTATGTGCATTTGCTGAAGGCTCATAGGGAGGACCTGAAGGTATAGCACACGTTCCTGGCTAATTTCAACGGCAGGGCACTGTGGATGTCAGGACCAGTTAGCAATTTCGATCTGGAGCTGTACATGGATGCGGCAGGTTCTGCAGGTTTTAGAGCCTTTTTCCAAGGTAAGTGGAGTGCAGGGCCTTGACCACAGTCGTGGAAGGATGCAGGGCTGGTGAAGAACATGTTATTGTGGGAATTGTTCCCCGTGGTATTAGCGGTAGAGTTATGGGGTGAATCATTCAGGAATTTAAAAGTTAGGTTTCACAAGGACAATTTGGGGGTGGTACAGGTGAATAACAAGGTGTCAGTGGCGTCACCGCCGGTGATAAGGTTGCTCAGACACCTTGTATTGCGATGTCTGCAGCTGAACGTGTTTATCTATGCTGTTCACCTCCCCGGAGTGGAAAATGTCATTGCTGATGTGCTATCTCGCTTTCAGTGGGACAGATTCCAGGAACTGGTGCCAGGGGCGGAGCGAGAAGGGGTCCCTTGTCCCGAGTGGCTGTGGAGGATTGCCTTGGAGGATTAGCAGGCTGGATAAAACAGTCGGTGAGCGGCACGACGTGGTCTGCATACAACAGGGTATGGCAGGAATGGGTATCTCTGCTGCGACATGGGGCGGAAGGACATGAGGACCAAGATCTCAGGTTGATAGTTTTGTATTTTGTTTCAAGGAATCTGGAGGATGGGGTGTCGGTGTCTGGGTTGGAAAAGAAGTTGGCAGGTTTGGCATTTTGGTTAAAGTTTCAAGGTTTCCCTGATCTAACTAAAGATTTTTGGGTTAGGCAGGCACTGAAGGGTTACCGGCGTGCTAAGCCGGGGAGGGACGCTAGGCACCCGGTTTCGTTTGAGATGTTGGGAAGGATAGTGACGCGGTTAGACACTACATGTTCCTCAAAATATGAGGTGGTGTTGTTCAAGGCGGCATTCGCCTTGGCGTTTTTTGGGGCGTTTAGGATTAGTGAATTAGTCTCTCTAAAAAGGAAAAAGGGGGGTTGGGTGTGATGGATGTCAGATGTGGGGAAGACAGGTTGTCCATATTGGTTAGAAAATCTAAAACGGATCAGCGGGGCAAGGGAAAGATGGTGCAGGTTTTTTCTCTGCCAGGTTCTCCCTTGTGCCCAGTAACCTTGGTGCGAGGGTTTCTAGCTATACGCCGGGGGGGCCCTTTTGGTACATCAGGATGGGTTGTTTATATCTCGTTTTCAAATTTTTTTGCAATTTTCAAAAAATGTTTGGGGGCATTGGGTTTGGGGGATCAAAAGTTTTCATCCCATTAATTTCGGATAGGGCGGTTACGGAAGCGGTTCGCTGGGGATTGAATGAGGCAGCGGTAAAAAGGATTGGGAGATGGGAATTTCGACGGTTTAGGTTTTATGTTCGCCCTCAGTTATTGAATGTTTAAAAATAAAAAAAATAAAAAGTAAAGGGCAGTTTTGAGGTAGTACATTGACTGATTATTATGTGCTGGGTGTCTAATGATTTGTTGGGGGTTTGTTTTTTCTTTTCTTGCAGGACGAACACAATGCCTGGTCTGGATAGTGGGCCACTCTTATGTTTGTTGGGGGGCAAGGAGAGGAGATGTAAGAAGGGATGGGAGACAGCTGGGTTTTTCCAGACAGGAAGCTTGTCTCAGGTGGTTTGGGGTGCCGGATATGCTTTGGGGAAGGACGGTGTTGGAGGTGCGCAAATTTGCACGTCTGGACAGGCCTCCTGATGTGTTGGTGTTACATGTAAGTGGCAATGATCTAGGGCTACGGTCAATGTTAGATTTGGTGCGAGACATCAAATTTGATTTTTGGCAACTTAGGATGTCCTTTCCACATATGCTTATTGTATGGTCGGACATCGTGGCAAGAACCACTTGGAGACTGGCTAGGTCGGTGGATAAGATTAACCGGGCCCGGAAGAAGGTTAACAAGGAAGTTAGTGGTTTTGTGGTTAGAAATGGGGGGTTGGCCATACGGCACATGGAATTGGGGGTGGATACATGGCGTTAGTTGAGGAGAGATGGAGTACACCTGAACGATGTGGGGATTGAACTGTGGGCTTTGGGTTTGCAGGATGGGATCCAGCGAGCATTGAGGGTTTGGCAGGGCACACAAGGGTAAGGTTTTCCCCTGGTGTGTGCTGTGGCGTGGTGTTGGTCTTTGCGGGTGAAGGATTAAACCCCAGATATGGAAGAGATCGGGACCCATCGGTAGTATGAGGCCCAATGGTGGGATTTCAGCTAACAGGGGTTAAGCTTGAATTGGTTATTGGGTGCACTGTGGGGTATTGGTTGGTTGTCTCCGAGCTAGCATGTCAGCTGGAGGCCTATTTTTAGATATAGTACTGCAGTGCTGGAGTGGATCGAGTGTAAGATTGGTGGGTTTTTCCCTGCAAAGACCAACGGGAGTAGTTAACTGATATGTCAGGTGTTGTTATACAGTTATGTTTAAGTTGATGTTAAATTAGTATATAGGTTATTATTAATAAAGATAATTGGCTGCTACGGCCAATATTTTACTCCAGATGGTTGTGGTCTCAATTATTGAGGTAAAAGGAAGGGGTATGTAGCAGGGGTGTGATGGTGTGAGTTTAAGGGGGTAAACAAGTGACATCTGTTATACAGTATTCAAGGAAGCCCGGAGCAAAGAAATAAAAAGAATAAGCAAAGGGCGGGCATGACTGGGTTAATAGGGGAACTTAGAATGAGGGATTTTATGAAAGAATAGTGGTGATTGGTGGGCTGGGGTAATTGGGGTGGAGCAGAGTTAATTGAGCTAGGGTAGAGGTCCCTCCCCAGCTCAGTTGGTCAGGAGGAACAAGCTTCCCACCCTCCCTCCCTAATATGGGGGTAAGTATGGTGTTTATATGGATTCATTTCTTTTTATAGTTTACAGGGTGTGGATGTCGTGGCAGTGGCGTGGTGTTGGTCTTTGCGGGTGAAGGATTAAACCCCAGATATGGAAGAGATCGGGATCCATCGGTAGTATGAGGCCCGTTGGTGGGATTTCAGCAAACAGGGATTTAGCTTGAATTGGTTTTTGGGTGCACTGCGGGCTATTGGTTGGTTGTCTCCGAGCTAGCATGTCAGCTGGAGGCCTATTTTTAGTTATAGTACCGCAGTGCCGGAGTGGATCGAGTGTAAGATTGGTGGGTTTTTTCCTTACAAAGACAAACGGGAGTAGTTAACTGATATGTCAGGTGTTGTTATACAGTTATATTTAAGTTGATGTTAAATTAGTATATTGGTTATTATTAATAAAGATAATTGGCTGCTACGGCCAATATTTTACTCCAGATGGTTGTGGTCTCAATTATTGAGGTAAAAGGAAGGGGTATGTAGCAGGGGTGTGATGGTGTGAGTTTAAGGGGGTAAACAAGTGACATCTGTTATACAGTATTCAAGGAAGCCCGGAGCAAAGAAATAAAAAGAATAAGCAAAGGGCGGGCATGACTGGGTTAATAGGGGAACTTAGAATGAGGGATTTTATGAAAGAATAGTGGTGATTGGTGGGCTGGGGTAATTGGGGTGGAGCAGAGTTAATTGAGCTAGGGTAGAGGTCCCTCCCCAGCTCAGTTGGTCAGGAGGAACAAGCTTCCCACCCTCCCTCCCTAATATGGGGGTAAGTATGGTGTTTATATGGATTCATTTCTTTTTATAGTTTACAGGGTGTGGATGTCGTGGCAGTGGCGTGGTGTTGGTCTTTGCGGGTGAAGGATTAAACCCCAGATATGGAAGAGATCGGGATCCATCGGTAGTATGAGGCCCGTTGGTGGGATTTCAGCAAACAGGGATTTAGCTTGAATTGGTTTTTGGGTGCACTGCGGGCTATTGGTTGGTTGTCTCCGAGCTAGCATGTCAGCTGGAGGCCTATTTTTAGTTATAGTACCGCAGTGCCGGAGTGGATCGAGTGTAAGATTGGTGGGTTTTTTCCTTACAAAGACAAACGGGAGTAGTTAACTGATATGTCAGGTGTTGTTATACAGTTATATTTAAGTTGATGTTAAATTAGTATATTGGTTATTATTAATAAAGATAATTGGCTGCTACGGCCAATATTTTACTCCAGATGGTTGTGGTCTCAATTATTGGGGTAAAAGGAAGGGGTATGTAGCAGGGGTGTGATGGTGTGAGTTTAAGGGGGTAAACAAGTGACATCTGTTATATAGTAGTTAAGGTATTTATCAGTTTATATTTACTAAAATTGTATGTCCTTGTTCTGTGTACTGTGGGAGACCAGATATAGTGAATGCAAGTTCTGGGTTTATTAACAATTTAACTATGGATATAGTCCTTCCATAAGGATGTTCAATACCGCTGATGATTCTAACAGTAAATGACTATCAAGGATCCTACATGTTCTCCAGCATTTCTACTGAAACAGAAAAATACACATAGCAAAGATGGCAATCTGGCTTCTGTACTTATAAAAAAGCAATGCACAGCAAGGAGATTTCCCCACTCCCTAGCCTGTAGTTGGGCATTGAATAGGCAACAGCATATCTATAAGAAAAAGTATAAAAAATAATAAGCAACAGCATATCTATGAACTAATGTTCCTGCTTACTCTGCTCTCTCCTGTCAGTATGTTCCTTTCCAGCACATGTATATGCAGCATAGCCTAATTGGCTCCTAGCACTGCCCCTCCCTCTTTCAGCATGAATGCTGCTCTGTGGGGAATTACAAGAGGCCAATATCAAATCAAGTTTAGGTACTTATAGTATCTACATTTTGAAATATAGGTAATGGTTTTTTAATGAATACGTTATTCATTAATGGAATTTGGATCTAAATTCAGCCCTAGGTCTAAACTCAGCACTGGACATAAAGCAAAGGGAGCAGAATCCACCTATCCAATGCTTTTCTTTTTATTCAGGCCTCTGTGCCACCCTAAATTGCAAGACAGTACATCAAGTTGACGATTCAAGATAAGGCCATTAGAAAGTGCAATTTATCACATAATTTAGCATTTCACATGTTGATAATCAAAAAGACAGCCATATAATATTGTTAAAAAAAATTATACACAGGGCGATGTATCACCCATAGCCTGTATAAAATATACCTTAAAATTTGAAAGTCGTTCTTCTGAAAGGGGTAGCTGATTGGCAAGTATGGCTCTTAGCCAATGCATAGTCAATACTACATACAGTGCCTTGAAAAAGTATTCATACCCATTGAAATTTTCCACATTTTGTCATGTTACAATCAAAAACGTAAATGTATTTTATTGGGATTTTATGTGATAGACCAACATAAAGTGGCACATGATTGTGAAGTGGAAGGAAAATGATAAATGGTTTTCAACATTTTGTACAAATAAATATCTGAAAAGTGTGGCGTGCATTTATATTCAGCCCTCTTTACTCTGATGCCCTAAAATCTAGTAGAACCAATTGCCTTCAGAAGTAACCTAATTATTAAATAGAGCCCACCTGTGTGCAATTTAATCTCAGTATAAATACAGCTATTCTGCAAAACACTGTAAAGTGTTTATTATTATCAGTTTACAAAATGCAAAGTGAGCGAAAATCGAAATCAAGTCAATGGGGGTTATTTACGAAAGGCAAATCCACTTTGCACTACAAGTCCACTGCAAGTGCACTTGGAAGTGCAGTCGCTGTAAATCTGAGGGTTGGATCTGAAATGAGGGGAAGCTCTGCTGATTTTATCATCCAATCATGTGCAAGCTAAAATGCTGTTTTTTTATCTTCCTTGCATGTCCCCTTCGGATTTACAGCGACTGCACTTCCAAGTGCACTTGCAGTGCACTTGTAGTGCAAAGTGGATTTGCCTTTCGTAAATAACCCCCAATGTTTGGTGTGACTACGCTTTGGCTTCAAACCAGCATCAATTCTTACACTTTGTACACTTGCAAAAAGTCAGGGATTTTTTGGGATTAGTATCAAGTGTATGTTTAACCACCTCAATACTGGGCACTTTCACAATCTTCCTACCCATGCCAATTTTTAGCTTTCAGCGCTCACACTTTGAAAGAGAATTACTCAGTCATGCAACACTGTACCCAAATGAAATTTTTATCATTTTTTCCACACAAATAGAGCTTTCTTTTGGTGGTATTTAATAACCACTGGGGTTTTGATTTTTTGTGCTTCAAATGCAAAAAAACGTAAGTTTAAAAAAAATGCGTTTTCTTAAAAATAAAATTTTAAAAATAAGTAATTTTTCTTCAAAAATTTTGACCAAAATGTGTACTGCTACATTTCTTTCTAATAAAATAACCCAAATCAGTGTATATTATTTGGTCTGTGTGAAAGTTATAGAGTCTACAAGCTATGATACCAATCATTGAAAATTGCAAAATGACACCTGATGTACTGATTTCCTGAGGCCCTGACATGTCAAGACAGTACAAATATTCCCCAAATGACCCCTTTTTGGAAAGTAGACAGTTCAAGGTATTTAGTAAAGTCATGGCGAGTTTTTGAAGTTGTAATTTTTTCCCACAATCCTTTGGAAAATTAAGAAATTCATTTTTTTTTTCACAAAAATGTCATATTAACAAGGTATTTCTCATACACAGCATAGGCATACTTGGAACTACACCCCAAAACACATTCTGCTACTCCTCCTGAGTATGGCATATACCACATGGGTGAGATTTTTGCACAGCCTAGCAACATAGAGAAGCGCAACATTCAGGGCCAGATTAAGAGCATCATGGGCCTGGTGCTGAGAATTTCGGTGGGCCTTTTTATGGAAACAAAATGAAAATGCAAACAACTTTTCGCTAAAATGAATTAAATTTACTCTCACCAGTAATACCAGCCGTGCAGCCTCTGAGCAGCAGCAATACCACCTGCTATGCGGTGTCTCACCAGCAGCAAGATAGGGAGACCACATTTCCAAACTGTCATTTAGGGACAACCCCCTCTTCCCAAAAAAAGATGAGGGTGGGGGATGTAGTCTCGGAGTTGGCAGGGAAATCGGCAGTGGAGGTGATTTGTCAGGCAAATGGCTGGTGTTAGTACTTAAAATCAATCATCCTGATACCATGCTTGATATGGTGTCAGGATGATCAAATTCCATTATTTCAGTTACTACATTGTAATATATAGTGAAATAGTTCAACTCACCATCATGCAGAATCAGTGGGAACCTGAGCTTGTCACTTGCCACCAGATGCAGCTTGTCACTTGCCACCCATAGCCTGCCACCAGATGTAGAGTATCACTTTCCACAGTTGCCTGCCGCTAGATGCAGCATGTCACTTGCCACCAGCAGCCTGCCACCAGATACAGTGTGCCACTTGCAACCAGATACAGTGTGCCACTTGCTACCCACAGCCTGCCACAGATACAGTGTGCCACTTGCTACACACAGCCTGCCACAGATACAGTGTGCCACTTGCTACCCACAGCCTGCCACAGATACAGTGTGCTACTTGCCACTAGCAGCCTGCCACCAGATACAGCATGCCACCTGCCACCAGCAGCCTGCCACCAGATACAATGTGCCACTTGCCACCAGATACAGTGTGCCACTTGCCACTAGCAGCCAGCCACCAGATACAGTGTGCCACTTGCCACTAGCAGCCAGCCATCAGATACAGTGGGCCACTTGACACCAGCAGCATGCCACCAGATACAGTGGGCCACTTGCCACCAGCAGCCTTTCACCAGATACAGTGCGCCACTTGCCAACCACAGCCTGCCACCAGATACAGTGTGCCACTTGCTACCGACAGCCTGTCACCAGATACATTGTGCCACTTGCCACCAGCAGCCTGCCACCAGATACAGTGTGTCACTTGCCACCAGCAGCCTGTCACCAGATACATTGTGCCACTTGCCACCAGATACAGTGTGCCGCCTGCCACCAGATACAGTGTTTCACATGCCACCACCAGCCTGTCACCATATACATTGTGCCACTTGCCACCAGATACAGTGTGCCACTTGCCACCAGCAGCCTGCCACCAGATACAATGTGTCACTTGCCACCAGCACCCTGCCACCAGATACAGTGTGCCACTTGCCACCAGCAGCCTGCCACCAGATACAGTGTCACTTGCCACCAGCAGCCTTCCACCAGATACAGTGTGCCACTTGCCACCAGCAGCCTGCCACCAGATAGTGTGCCACTTGCCACCAGCAGCCTGCCACCAGATACAGTGTGCCACTTTCCACTAGCAGCCTGCCACCAGATACAGTGTGCCACTTGTCACCTGCAGCCTGCCACCAGATACAGTGTGCCACTTGCCACCAGCAGCCTTTCATCAGATACAGTGTGCCACTTGCTACCAGCAGCCTGCCACCAGATAGTGTGCCACTTGCCACCATATACAGTGTGCCACTTGCCACCAGCAGCCTTTCACCAGATACAGTGTGCCACTTGCTACCAGCAGCCTGCCACCAGATACAGTGTGCCACTTGCCACCAGATACAGTGTGCCACTTGCTACCAGCACCCTGCCACCAGATACAGTGTGCCACTTGTCACCAGCAGCCTTCCATCAGATACAGTGTGCCACTTGCCATCCACAGCCTGCCACCAGATACAGTGTGCCACTTGCCACCAGCAGCCTGCCACCAGATAGTGTGCCACTTGCCACCAGCAGCCTGCCACCAGATACAGTGTGCCACTTGCCACCAGCAGCCTGCCACTAGATACAGTGTGCCACTTGTCACCTGCAGCCTGCCACCAGATACAGTGTGCCACCAGCAGCCTTTCACCAGATACAGTGTGCCACTTGCCACTGACAGCCTGTCACCAGATACAGCATGTTACTTGCCACCAGCAGCCTGCCACTAGCAGCGTGCCACCACATACAGTGTGCAACTTGCCATCAGATGCAATGTGCCACTTGCCACCAGCAGCCTGACCCCAGATACAGCGTGTCACTTGCCACCAGCAGCCTGCCACTCCCTCCAGGACTCTTCCAGGATGGAAAGAAGGGACAGGGCCTGCATAGTCAACCAAATTCCTGGAGCCCCCACCCCTCCTCATCTGGGATGGTATGGTTGTGTGTAAATTGAATGCCAGCAGTATTGATCAGACCAAGTTCTATAGAGGGTTGTGTGTACAGCCTTTGGGCTCACACTGGTGTGCTGCAGTTTGGGCGCACTGCTTGTGTATCTGCAGTTTTAGCTGCAGACCTATTGTTTTATATCAGGTTGCATATTTTTGCCGCATTTTCTGACAGTGCGCCAAAGATAAAATGCAGCACGCAGGAATTTTGGTGCGCTTTCAGAAAAAACATGCAACCTAATAGAAATCAATAGGACTATGGGTAAAACGCAGGAAAACTGCGGATACAGCAGCAATGGCCAAAACACAGCAAAGCAGTGTGAACCCACCTAAAAGCACAAGGAGCCAAGTCTACATATTGACTGCAGTTATAACAGCCATTGCTGAAGATAAAAGTAAAAGAGGGGGAGAGAAGGGAGATAAGAGTCCAGTCACTGAGCTCACACTTGGATGGGAAGCTTATCACTCAGATATGTGTTCAGTTCACCTTCTATCTGCCGGCTGCTCGGGTTCACAATTTCCCAACCCACACGGCTCCTTCACTGCACACAGAGAGAGAAGAGAGAGGGGAGGGGGAAGGCAGAGCCATTTGTGTAGGGGGGGAACTGTGCACTGTGACACTAATAACCACAGTAAGCCAACACAGATGCAGCCAGACACCCCTACATTTACACACAGCTTCTCCTGTCCCATAGAAGTTTATGGACAGGAGAAAATCGGCCTTTTACTGCTGTCTGGGAGGGCCGATTTTAAGGCAGGGGCCTGGAGCTGCAGCTCCATCAGCCCCTATGTTAATCCGGCCCTGGCAACATCCAAAGAGTACTTCAGGCATTATCCACATTAAGACCAGACATTATTCCAACACTTTTTGTTTACAAGTAAAAATCTGCATTTTTGCTAAAAAATTACTTAGAACCCCCAAATATTATATATTTTTGCAGCAGAGGCACCATGAGTAGGGGTCTCAAACTGGCAGCCCTCCAGCTGTTGCGAAACTACAAGTCCCACGAGGCATTGACAGGCTGACCATTACAAGCATGACTGCCATAGGCAGAGGCATGATGGGACTTGTAGTTTCGCAACAGCTGGAGGGCCGCCCTAGAGAATAAAATGGTGGGTTTTAAACACAATTTTACACACTAATGCATTAATACATTTTAATGAATTTCAATGCACACAGAGACAATATAATACCCAAATGTTTGGTAAACTATAAAATATGATGTTGCGCCGGGTAAATAGATACCAAACATATCACTCTTTAAAATTGTGCACGCTTGTGAAATGGTGCCAAACTTCGGTATTTAAACATTTCCATAGGCGCATTTTTAAAAAGCCTTCATTGGTTACCAGTTTAGTGATACACAGGAGGTCTGGTGCTAGAATTGTTGCTCTCACTCTGATGTTTGTGGCGGTACCTCACATGTGTGGTGTGCTCGCTGTTTACATATGCATATAGGACCAAAATGTGTGTTTGCCTTTGCACGGGGGCACTTAAAATGTTTTATTTTTTTATTGGTGGGACACTGGTACACTGACAGATGTTTTTGTGCACTTGTACACTCAGACAGATGTTGCTGTCACAATTGAAGACTAATGCACTATTGCAGATGTTTTGTGCACTGGTACAGATGTTCATGGGGACACTGTGACAGATGTTTTGTGCACTGGTACAGATGTGATAGGGTACTGACAGGTGTTTTGTGCACTGGAACAGATGTGATGGGGTACTGTGACAGTTGTTTTGTGTGCTGGTACAGATGTGATTGGACACTGTTTACCTATGAGTACAGGACCCTGTGCGCTTGCCTTTGCATCGGAGAACGGGGACGCTTTAAATGTTTTATTTATTTATTGGTGGGACACTGGTACATTGACGAATGTTTTTGTGCACTTGTACACTATGACAGATGTTGATCGTCCGCCGGCAGACACTGACAGATGTTGATGTCACAATGGAACACTATTGCACTATTGCACATGTTTTGTGCACTGGTACAGATCTTCATGGGGTCACTGTGACAGATGTTTTGTGCACTGGTACAGATGTGATGGGACACTGACAGATGTTTTGTGCACTGGTAAAGATGTTTTATGGGGACACTGACAGGGACAGTGGTGCTTGTTGTACTGTGTGTGGGGATCTGTGCCAGCTGTAAAATCATCCTTACACACAGAGCTCCTACAGACCTTGCAGATTCCCCCGCTTACCTCCCCCCCTCCCTGCACTAAGCTCTCACTGAGCTCAGCAGGGAAGAGCTGTCACAGAGACATGTGTCTCTGTTTACACTGTGAAGGTTGTGATTGGACACCGCCGTCACAAGATGGAGTGGGCCAAGCACAGCACCCATATCCCGATCCCGTCTTGTCTGTGTCCTGTGAATACATCCATCACAGGATCACAGGATCGCGGCTGCAAGCGTGCTCCCATTCTGAGGGATGTACGGGTACGTCCATTCATAATGACAAAGCTCCCACCTGGATGTTTATGTATATTGGGCGGGTGGGAAGTAGTTAACCAACTATACCAAGCAGGTGCTAATGATCATCAATTTCATATGTTGGTTCAAACGCAGTCATCAACCAGTTGACATCCTTCCGGAACGAATTGCGCTGTGGGCACGATCTGTCACCAGCTGTAACCACTGGAATTGTAAAAAAATTTTATTTTTTTTATTTCTTAATTTTTCAAAAAATTATGACAAAAAAATACTACAGCTTCAAAAAACTCGCCATTCCTCTTACTAAATACCTTGGACTGTCTACTTTCCCAAAATCGGTCATTTGGGGGATATCTGTACTGTTCTGACATTTTTGGGCCTCTAGAAGTTAGATAGGCCGTCAGTACATCAGGACTGATCGATTTTCAGATATATACCACAGTTTGAGAACCCTATAAAACGTTCCTACAGACTGAATAATATACACTGATTTTGGTTATTTTCACCAAAGAAATGTAGCGGAATACATTTTGGCCTAAATTTATGAAGAATTATTATTTAATTCATTAATATAATTATTTATTTGTAAATTTTTTTAACAGAAACTAAGAAAAACACATTTTGCTTTTTTCTATTTTTCGGTCTTCTTTCGATTTTTTAGCAAAAAGTAAATAACCCAGTGGTGATTAAATACCACCAAAAGAAATCTCTAGTAGTGTGAACAAAATGATAAAAATATAGTTTGGGTACAGTGTTGCATTCCTGTGCAATTGTCATTCAAATTGCAACAGCACCGAAAGCTGAAAATTGGCCTAAGCAGGAAGGGGGTAAAAGTGCCCGGTATTGAAGTGGTTAAATAAAACGGTCATTGAAAACAACCAGTGCTAAAAAGACAGCCATTATTAGTTCAATTAGTGCAAACCACCATATCAGTGTATTTCATCCACCAAATGCGCATCACAGCACTCACTTTGGACAATGCACCTGTCAGGGCTGGGCTCAACCCTTCCTTCTCAAAGCTGGCCACTCAGCTGTCGGCTAAATGCCAGCTCCTTTCTCTCCACAGTAACTCACCTGTTGATGATATCCTGCTCGTCAGTCCTGCCTATTTAAGCCGTCCAGTCCAGATGATCTCTGCCTTTGCCTTGGCCGTTTTGGCTTGTCTGACTATCCGTTCCTGAACTCTGGCTATATTTTGACTACGTTTACTCTGTTTACCTTTTTATTATTATTATTATTATTATTAAACAAGTGTGATTTAACTGTACTTCTGTCTCAGTCTGATTCATGGTTTCTGACAGCACCTTACCGGACCATCAGTCTCATAGGCATATAAGGGCTTAGGGTACATCATGCATCGTTGTTTATCCAGTATTCTCTAGCACTCTCCTTAGTAGCCAACCATTGCAGCAGTCATGAACCATGAAAGATTAAAAAAGAATGACCTTAATGCAGCAGAATTAACCACTATATTGAATCAATAAATGTGATTTTATTCACATCAGTCAGTATTCCTAATTGCCGCCACACCAGTCATATGGTGACACTGTACTGCCCTGGTAACAGTAACAGAGAAAAAATATGAAAAAAAAAAAACAAATTTTATGAAATTTATTAATTTTCCAAAAAATTGTGACAAAAATGTACAACTTCAAAAAACTCACCATGCCTTTTACTTGGGGGGTGTTTGTATTGTCCTGGAATTTTGGGGCCTCAAGAAATGAGATAGGCAGTCAGTACATGATTGATCAGTTTTCAAATATATATACTGTACCATAATTTGTAGACTCTTTTTTTCAACATTTTCAGTACTTTTTCACCTACAGTATCTTACAAACCCCTCACATTTTTGTAAATATTTTATTATATATTTTCATGTGACAACACTGAAGAAATGACACTTTGCTACAATGTAAAGTAGTGAGTGTACAGCTTATATAACAGTGTACATTTGCTCTCCCCTCAAAATAACTCAACACACAGCCATTAATGTGTAAACCGCTGGCAGCAAAAGTGAGTACACCCCTAAATGAAAATGTCCAAATTGTCAATATTTTGTGTGGCCATCATTATTTTCCAGCACTGCCTTAAAACTCTTGGGCATGGAGTTCACCAGAGCTTCACAGGTTGCCACTGGAGTCCTTTTCCACTCCTCAATGACAACATCATAGAGCTGGTGGATGTTAGAGACCTTGCGCTCCTCCACCTTCCATTTGAGGATGCCCCACAGATGCTCAATAGGGTTTAAGTCTAAAGACATTCTTGGTCGGTCCTTCACATTTACCCTCAGCTTCTTTAATAAAGCAGTGGTCATCTTGGAGGTGTGTTTGGGGTCGTTATCATGTTGGAATACTGCCCTGTGGCTCAGTCTCCGAGGGGAGGGGATCATGCTCTGCTTAAGTATGTCACAGTACATGTTGGTATTCATGGTTCCTTCAATAAACTGTAGCTCCCCAGTGCCAGCAGAACTCATGCAGCCCCAGACCATGACACTCCCACCACCATGCTTGACTGTAGGCAAGACACACTTGTCTTAGTACTCCTCACCTGGTTGCCGCCACACACGCTTGACACCATCTGAACCAAATAAGTTTATCTTGGACTCATCAGACCACAGGACATGGTTCTAGTAATCCATGTCCTTAGTCTGCTTGCCTTCAGCAAACTGTTTGTGGGCTTTCTTGTGCATCATCTTTAGAAGAGGTTTCCTTCTGGAACAACAGCCATGCAGACCAATTTTAAGCAATGTGCGGTGTATAGTCTGAGCACTGACAGGCTGAACCCTCACCCCTTCAATCTCTGCAGCAATGCTGGCAGCACTCCTACGTCTATTTCCCAAAGACAACCTCTGGATATGATGCTGAGCATGTGCACTCAAGTTCTTTGGTCGACCATGGCAAGGCCTGTTCTGAGTTGAACCTGTCCTGTTAAACCCCTGTATGGTCTTGGCCACTGTGCTGCAGCTCAGTTTCAGGGTCTTGGCAATCTTCTTATAGCCTAGGCCATCTTTATGTGGAGCAGCAATTCTTTTTTTAGACAACACCAAATTTAACACACCTGCTCCCCATTCACACCTGAGACCTTTTAACACTAATGAGTTACATGGCACCGGGGAGGGAAAATGGCTAATTGGGCCCAATTTGGACATTTTCACTTAGGGGTGTACTCACTTTTGTTGTCAGCGGTTTAGACATTAATGGCTGTGTGTTGAGTTATTTTGAGGGGACAGCAAATGTACACTGTTATACAAGCTGTATACTCACTACTTTACATTGTAGCAAAGTATCATTTCTTCAGTGTTGTCACATGAAAAGATATAATAAAATATTAACAAAAATGTGTGGGGTGTACTCACTTTTGTGAGATACTGTATATAGCAAAAAATAAAAAACCCAGTGGTGATTAAATGCCACCAAAAAAAAGCTCTCTAAACTCCATTGTCCCTACCTTTTGTTCAGGAAAACACATAGAATGTTTCTATTAATTGTTTGTAATTGTCCTTTTTTGAACCTTTCCAACAAAAAATATGGCAAAAGAAAAGAAAGGTACAACCATTTGGACTTTTTTTTTAACTTGTTTTTTAGAGTATTGCTTTGCAGCACTGGGCACCTAGAATCACTATCCTGTATATGTACGTATGGATTGAAACAAAGTGGATACGATCAAAAAAAATAAAAAAAAAAATGCTCTAGCTGTCTCAAAAAAAAAAGAAAAAAGATAAAAATGTCATTTGGGTACAGTGTTGCATGACTGGGCAATTGTCAGTTAAAGTAGCACAGAGCTCAATAGCAAAAAATTGTCTGTCGTTAAGGGGGTAATATCTTCCGGAGGTCAGTTGGTCAATAACGATGCTAAATATCAAGATAACTTATGTAAAAATGATATAGAATTTAAAAAAGTGTTAAAGATTATTCTACAATTATTTGATGATTAGAGTGTGCATGATTTTTTAATTAAATTATCTGTCCAAAAATGATACCAAATGTATCTGACAGATTTTTACTAAAGCAGAAAAAGTGCTAATACCTATTTAAAGGTAGAATAATATATTTGGATTGTAATTTAGATTGAAAATTCAATAGTCATGGTAGCTAAGTAGCGCATATATAGGAGGCTGGTGATGTAAATATACATCTTTACAAATCATATTTGTAGTTACCTTTAAACAAGCTGTGGTGTTTTTTTCCTGCTGCTCGGAGAAGTGCTCTGTACTTCAGCACTGTTGTTACCTTGGAAATATTTTAGGCCAGATCAGATTCATCTTTAATGCAATTTTTTCAAGTTTGATTGGAATGTTCAGAACATGTTTAAAGCCTTGCTTATACCCTTCGTAGTTCAAAGGTGCAATAGCTATAGATAATAGAGAGGCACTAATAAATCTGATGCTAACCGCATTTCCTGAACACTGAAATGTGGATCATTATTTCTTTTTGCTCTTATGAATGTAATGAATATTTTGAAAAGCCTCATAATTAGTTTGCAAGTGATGGAGATTTGTGCTGAGGACAGTCATTATGGCAAAGTCTTTTGGTCATTAGAAACACAAGGATCTCATTTAATATATTTGAAGATTCAAAGATTAACAACAACAGAAGGTTGAAAAAAAGCATAAGAACATCCTTGTTAAGAAGCTTTTTGACCAATAAGGGTTTAGTGTGATTTTCTATGTATTTTATGGATTAAATTGAGAGTGCATATCAATGTATGCCAGATTTCAAAACATAACAATTCATTATCCAGATTTATTCATCCTCTAAATCAGGGGAAGACAACCAGGGGCCCTCCAGCTTTTGCAGAACTATAAGTCCCATCATGGCTCTGGGAGTGATTCTAACTGTAGTTCCACAACAGCTGGAGGGCCTGGAGGTTGCCTACCCCTGCTCTAAATCATCAATTGTAAATAGGCAGGCTTATTGAGTATGCAAGGATCAGTAACGATTAGTGAATTGCAATAGTCCTTATCAGCCATTTAGCAATTTGGACTTAAAGTGAACTGTTGTAATACAGAATTGTATTTTATGCAACAACAACATTAAAGAGGAGGGCCAGTCAAAAAAAAAAAAGTCAGCAGCTACAAATACTGCAGCTGCTGACTTTTAATTGGACACTTACCTGTCCCAGGGTCCAGCGATGCGGGGGATCGAAGCCCCGCTCGTCTCCCCCTCTGTTCAGCGGCGCTGGCATTGCAACTGTGGGCGCCGGGCTGTGGCTTCACAGCCTGGCACCCACTGCGCATGCGTGAGCGGCGCCACGCACCGTGATTGGCCGCTCAGTCACCTGGGACCTGTAATGGGTCCCAGATGATTGACAGGAGGGAGGGAGCAGAGCTGAGCCCTTCCTGTGCCGAGGGGGAAGTGATGTCACCAGCCCAGGCACTGGAAGAGGCAGACTACGAGGGACCCCCTAGCAACAGGCATTTAGAGGTGAGTAAAAAAATAAAATATCCAAATTTTTTTTGTATTTTTTTTTTTCATGTAGTTTTTTTTTTTTGGGTGGAACCCCACTTTAATAGCAGTATTCAGTAGAGATATTTTCTTCAACCAGTAGATGGCAGTGTTAATAAGTTTAATAGCTGCATCTATGGTTAAACCCTATGACTTTTCTCTGTATAATAAAGTTCCTGTTTCCTGTCTGCAGTTAAAGTGTTACTAAACCCACAACAGTAAAATCATTCTGCATATGCAGTAAAGCAAGCTTGTTATACTTACTGTGAATCCTAAGGGGTTAATCCTCTGCATTGTATAAAAAGGCTGTTTGATACTGTATGCAAAGATTCTCCTTTTATTCCACTGACTCCAAAACATGTCCAGATAAGACAGGGTTTGTGGAGTCAGGCTGCACATGCTCAGTTTGGTGTGCATTCGTAGAGAGTTTTTCATCAGCACAGGGCCAATCATCACTGTCCAGACAGAGGGTCAGGGGTCCTTCATCCTGATAGGACAGTCAGTGTCGTATAAAATATCCTCCTACAAGCTTTAACCAGGCACTGAAAGAAGTCATAAGACTGTTATATACTGCTGATGAGAAAGGGTATTTAGCAGTTTATATTTACTAAAATGACTGCATTTCCATGTTCTGTGTACTGTAGGAGACCAGATATAGTGAATGCAGGGTCCTAGGTTTAGTAACACTTTAAGCAGCAAAGCTCATATGTCTGTAGGGCTATATACAGAATTTCTAACAGGTTATGGACCCAGGCACAGCTAAGATAAAAGCTGTCATAGCCAAAAACAGCAGCTAAGTGCAAGATACAGCACGAGAAAAAAGACTGCAAAAGAATTAAAGAAAATGGCCAAAACACATTTGCAAATCTGACAAACCAGAACTACCAGTCTTGGAAATTCAAGATGAAAATTCTGCTAATAAGAGAAGGTATGTGAAAATGTAGAAATTAAGTCAGACCAGAACACCCTTCAGATGAGTGGATAGAGAAAGACCAAAAGGCTCAGAGCACAATCTATCTTACCATAGAAGATGATCAAATCATAAATACAGTATATGTTAGTGTGAAACTGCTAAAGAAATGTGGGAAGGATTATAAAAGGTGCATGGAAGGGCTAATCTCAGCAATGAACTGTATTTGATTAGAAAGCTATACCAAACCAAACTGATGAAAAACCAGGATATGCAGGATTACATAAGGTACACCTTGGACATGGTTGAACACCTGAGAGGTATAGGAGAAGAAAGAAAAGATTTTCATGTCACAGCACTTGATGCGCGCCCAGATGAACTGACATTGGAATATGTTAAAGGCAAGCTTGTAGATGAATATAAGTATAAAACAGAAAGCATTAACAGTGACGGTGCTTCTGTCACACAGTCTGCTTTAAAGATGAAAAATAGGAATAAAAACAGTAACATGGAACAGGAAACACGTGAATGTTTTATGTTCAAAAATCAAGGTTATTTAAAAGCAGACTACGGAATCTGGAAAGCTAGAATGCAAAAACAAACTGAACTACAAAAGGCCAAAAGGAAGAAACTGATCTTTCTTCAGATAATGAATATGTTTTTTAATCCAAAAGGTGCACCTCATCTTCACAGCCATGGTGTGTTGATTCAGGAGCTACGAGTCACATAACAAATGACAGAAATTTATTTATTCACCTTGACCAGACTAAAACAGAAAAAATCACCACAGCTAATGGGCAAATAATGCAATCAGAAGGAGTAGGAGATGGTTTATTTACTGACCTATTTCCCAGAGTGTCATCAGAAAGATACCTGTGAAAAATGTCTTCTAATCCCTGCTCTTAAAACGCATCTTTTGTCAGTGAAGAAGCTGACAAAACAAGGCAATGTAGTGACCCTACAAGATGACAGTTGTGCCATCACAAAAGGGGATATCTTACTTGCAAAGGCTAAAATTACAGATGAACTGTATCAGTTGTACTGCAATGAGGTGGTTAATACTGCCAAGGAGGAAAAACATTCAAACTTCATTCATACATGCCACAGGTGACTTGGGCACAGAAGTCCTGACATAATAAAGAAATTAACTGAGAATGACTATGTAAGTGGAATAAAAATTAGTCCATGTTATCAAGCAATTAAATGCACCAGCTGTATTAAAGTAAAACTTACAAGAAAAGATTTCCAAAGCAGAGTAACAGCAGAGCTAAGAAACCTCTGGACTTAAATCATTCAGATCTTTGCAGTAAAATGGAAAAATTTACTCTAGGACAGCAGAGGTATTTTTCTCACTTTCATAGATGATTACTCCAGGTATACTACACTATATAGGTATTTTTCTCACTTTCATAGATGATTACTCCAGGTATACTACACTATATCTGTTACACAACAAAAGAGAAGTACCAGAAAAACTTGAACAGCATTGTGCTCAAGTAAGCAACAAATTCCGCAAAATGTTGAGTGTATTGCGCACAGATAATGGAACTGAATGTACAGGTGATAACACACAGGCAATTCTCAATAAGTATGGCATAATATTTCAAATTACTACACCATACAACTCAACAAAACGGGATTGCAGAAAGAATGAACTGTACTCTATGTGAGAGTGGAAGAACGATGCTGTTTGATACAGATATGCCAACCACATACTGGTGGGAAGCAATTATGCATTCCATCTCTACAATTGACTACCAGGGAAATCAACTGAGTGTAATGTCCTTATCCCTCCACTGGAGGCTCCGACATCTCTCCTGTAATGTCTTTATCCCTCCACTGGAGGCTCCAACATTTCTCCTGTAATGTCTTTATTCCTCCACTGGAGGCTCCGACATTTCTCCTGCAATATTCTTATCTTTCCACTGGGAGCTCTGATATCTCCACAAACTCCGTTGCAGATTGATGACGTCACAACGACATCACCCGGCTCCTCCTCTTGTCCCTATTTAAACAGCCAACGCCATTTGCTTGACGTTTGTGCTAAGAACCTGATGCCAGGTAAAGATCTCCAACAGAAGACTGCCTTCATCTCTCTCTATTGGGCCAGTCAGAGCCGCGACTATCATCTCTCTTTTGGGCAGGTCAGAGCCCCGACTATCATCTCTCTTTTGGGCCGGACAGAGCCCCGACTACCATCTCTCTTTTGGGCTGGTCAGAGCCCCGACTATCATCTTACTTTTGAGCCGGATAGAGCCCCGTCTTCCACCTCACTTTTGGGCCAGACAGAGCCCCTCCAACTTCCACTTGTTGGGCCGGACAGAGCCCCTTCCTCTCTAGTAGTCAGAGACTCTCCTCTGCCCTACCCACAGTCTACTTATTTTGCCCAAAGAAAAGCTTACCTGTTCCTTTCCACATAGGAGACCAGCACATCTCTCAAGAAGCCACTGGGTGACCCCATCTCCAGGAATCTACCCACTGCAAGTATCTTTACGTTTCCTATAAACTTTATTCCTGTGTAGTGCTACTAAGCTTAAGTTGCCTCTGAAGCTCCCTGTCGTGGCTGTGTATTACCACTCTAAATAAAACCAATTGTATTTCCAACCTTATCTGAGTCTTCCTACCTGATAGCTGTTAAGGTTAAAGTTAACTGTTAAGAATATAGTATTCATAGACTTCCGAAGCTGTGATCCACACACCCCAACATAGTTCACTGCCTGAAGCATTACACTGAGAAAACTCCATATGAACTATGGAATGGAAAAGCCCCAAATTTGAACCATCTAAACTTTTTTGGAAGCAAAGTCTATGTGCACACCCATACAAAATAGGATGTTTGCACAAAGGAAGACATACTTGTGGGGTACAGTGAATCTCACGGGGATACAGAATTCTACACCAAGACACAAACAAGGTAACCATCAGCAGAATTGTAATTGTCGATGAAACTTCAGTGTGTTTAAAATTTCATGAACTAACACAAAGATGTCAAACTAAGAGAAATTCCACATGAGTGTCACATGAAGATAAGCAACAAAGTGACACAGAAATAGAAATTAACACAGACAATTCAAATACTGTAAAAGAAGAAACCAGGCAACAAGAGGCTTCATTTAGGAAATACAAAAGAAGCAATAAAGGCATCCCAGCCAAACGTCTGTCCTATGTTTGTCATGGAGCATTCAAACCAGAGCCAGATCCATGGGATGAGATGCAAAGACTTCCAACCTATGTGAAACAAAAGTGGATCAGAGCTGATGATGAAGATTGCAGATGTTTTGACAAAACCAAAACAGATTTATAGAACTGAGAACTACAATGGGACTAATATAAGGAGTAGTTGTTGGGTGGGGGTGTTGGAATACAGAATTGTATTTTATGCAACAACTACATCAATATCAGTATTCAGTAGAGATATTTTCTTCAACCAGTAGAGGGCAGTGTTTATAAGTTTTTAGCTGCATCTATGGTTAAACGCTATGTCTTTTTTCTGTATAATAGTTCCTGTTTCCTGTCTGCAGTTATACAGGGCTATATACAGAATTTCTATACTACCCAAACCTTCACCTATACCACTCTATACTATCCAAACATTCACCTATATTGCTCTATACTATCCAAACCTTCACCTGTACTGCTATATACTATCCAAACCTTTACCTATACTGCCCTATACTATTCAAACTTCACCTATACTGCCCTATACTATCCAAACCTTCCGCTGATGCTCCTGCTGACCTGTTCGACTTGACAACACAGTACATGTTTACACACTAAGCTGCAAGGGGACAGGGAAAGTGCAGGGGCCCCCCATGCAGCTGGGGCCCCTTGGCAGTGCCCATTAAGCCCTGCCCTGCTGCTGGGGGGCTGCTTTTGATCTGCTTTCTCTTGCTTGGTGTTTTTGTGGATGATGACTGTCCTATTCTTTTCTGTTGCAGCAGTGTTCAGCGGTTGGTCAGACACTGAGAAAAGAAAGGTCAAGTCAGCTTTCCCTGCATTGTAATATGGGTTTGTCCTATCCCTGCATGGTTTAAAACTACACAGATAAACAAAAGTTTGAAGCAATTGTAATGCATATCAAAGGTAGTTCTGATTTGACCAGTTTTCACTCCTGCATGTCTCTGTCAATCACCACAAATTCACCTGTAGCACTAACTCGCTGCGGAGCTGCTGGTTTAAGCGGGTCTGTTACCTTCACCTTGCTTCCCTCTGTTTCACCGGCACCGGGTCTAGGGGTTCCGTTGAGTTTACTGCTAGACGACACATGCACCAACACTGGAGTATGTTTTCAATGCTTTATTAAACAGTCAAACTTTAGGAAGTAGCAAGCCTCTGTACCCACCCCTGCGCCGTAGCATCGTGGGCCTCTCGATCGGAGGACCACGAGGTAGCTCCTTAACGCATACCTGTCGGCCAGGAGGGCCAGCAGGTGGCTGTAAAATGACCTTAGAACATGGCGTCTGTCCCATAAATACCCCCTTCCCAGAATGCAACTCGGAGGACCACCTCCACCGAGCTTGTCTCAGAGACAGAGGAGCTTCTATACACTTCGACACGTTGCCCTTCCAACACTGACTAATGGTAACAGCAACACCCACCGGTCAGCACGGAAGCACACACAACGTCAGCCAAGCTGGAACAGAGGGGAACTTTTAACCTTCCTAGCACACAATTTACTAAATTTACCTAATCTGCGGTAGATTGTAAATCTACCAGCGCTACACACCCTATTCTTGTTCTAAGCAAGTAAGACACCATACCTAAAGTGGTTCTAAAACCTAAACATTTTTTACCTTATTGCATTTTCTGCATCAAGGTAAAGAATGTTTAGGTAACAGTATGCCCCCTCACTCCCCCTTATACTCGCTCCAGCCCTCACTTGATACACTGCTGTGTCCATCTGGAGCGACTCTCACGAGCTTTGCTGAGACAGCAAGAGCCATTGGCTGCTGTGGCTCTCAGTCAAATCCTGTGATGAGAGAGCAGGGGGCGGTGCCGAGTCATACTGTCTTTATCTATGGACGCTGGTAGGATGGCTCACGATCGAGCCCGTAGGTGTTCCACCATAGGAAATGGAAGAAAAGGAGCCAGGAGCGTCAACAGGGGACCCAAGAATAGGAGATTTGAGGCCTCTCTGTACAATTCCATTGCACAGAGCAGGTAAGTATAAACCTTTTTTTTATTAAAAAAAAAATAGAGTTTACAATAACTTTAAGTGGAATAAAGCAGCTGTAGTGAACTTATTATAAACAACATACTATATCCACATTTTACACAACCATAAAACAGTCAAAACCAGATTGTGTTGCAAGTACTGGAAGGCACTATAAGAACAAAACATAATAACTGTAGCTGTGAAATCAACTACACATGCGAGAAAGTAGTGCTGAGTCGAACATCCCCCCGGTTCGGTTCGCACCAAAACTCCCAAATGTGGAAAAAGTCTAAATTAAAGTCTATGGGACCCGAACTCAAAAAATTAAAAGTCCCCATTTTGAAGGCTTATATGCAAGCTACTGGCCATAAAAATGGTATGGGGGCCAGGTACTGCCTTGGGGGCCATGAATCAAAGCAAAAAAATATTTTAAAAAATTTAATTTTTAAAGGAGCAGTGATTTTAATGATTCTTAAAGTGAAACAATAAAAATTTTAAATTCCTTTAAATATAGTGCCTGGGGGGTCCCCTTAGTCTGCCTGTAAACTGGCGTATGTTTACCCTGTATAGAAACTGCTGCAGCAAAACTGACATTTTAAATACATTTTTGTGGTTGCAAGCCATTGCCGACAATACCAATTTTTTTTTTTTAAACAGCATAGGCCCCCCCCCTCCAATCCATACCAGCCCCTTTGGGTCTGGTGTGGATTTTATGGGGAACCCTAACCAAAATTAACAAAAGAAATGGTGTGGGGTACCCCCCAAAATCCATACCAGACCCTTATCCGAGCATGCAGCCTGGCAGGCCTCCTGAACCATACTAGGCCTCAATATGGGCATACTGGGTCGGTGACATCCTATGGGGGTGGTGTTGCCAGGTGATGTCACCAGGTGGCCCCGCCCCTTACCTATCTAAGAACTGTCAGATGGCTGTTAACCTTAGTCACAGGCAGAGCTTTTTTTTTCTTTTTTTGGGACCGGTGGTGCAACGTGTGTTGTGATTGACGATGGAACTACATCAGGCACATTGTTTTTTATTTTTAATAATAGAAATGTCAAAAATTGTGTGTGTTTTCATTTCTTTTTGACACTTTTTTTGGTGAATGAGTAGGGTACAATGAACCAATATGTATTCACATGAGGGGGGCCGGGATCTGGGGCCCCCTTGTTAAAGGGGGCTTCCAGCTTTCAATGAGCCCCCTGCCCGCAGGCCTGGTATGAATTGGGAGGGACCCCCACGCCGTTTAAAAAAAAAAAAATTTATTACTGACAATGTTTTTTTACATACAGACCCAAAACCATTATAGTTTCCCTTTAAACTCTGTATTGGCTTTTTCCTTTCATGTTCTAACATCCCCCATCAATGTAGGAGTGGGAGACAAGGATTGTTTGCTGAATGGAAAAGTGAAATATGTTTAATATATAGGAACTTATGGAGAACATCTTCAGAACTGCTAAATGCAAGTTTCTTTTCTTGTCTATTTACCTAAGATCATTAGCTGTTTTATTTGTGCAGCAGAGAAAAATCAGGTTTAGAGGACTGTATTTAACCTTTTGTACAATTCTGAGCAGGATGCAATTATGTTTGCTTCATATTTTGTAATCTGGAAAACAAATGGGATATAATTTGCATTTTATAGACTGTGTGAAAATATAACAAAGAAATATTAGATGAATTACAACATATTTTATCTGAAAAATTTTCATTGTCCTTGTCACTTACTGTATTTCCAGTGGAATATAACTAACTGTAAAGATATTGTCCAAGCAACACTGCTTAAGGTGTAACATTTGAAGGGGATCTGTGGTATACCCTGTAATCGTTTCTCTTTAGCTTAAGTACACATCCCCGTACATCTATAGTCTACCTATTGGACACTTCTAAAAGGGCAGGAAGAACAGGATAGCTGACCTGTGATGGCCCGTTGTACTCCCAGTAGGCCCTACTCCACAAAATTGAGTATTTCCTGTGAAGGGATCAATTTCTGCCAGGAAGCACGATTTAGCTGCTTTTGTTTTGATATTGTATACAGCTTGCTATGGGGGCACACGCAGGAGAGGGGGAGCTGAGAACTCCAGCCGGGGACCCCAGAAGAGGAAATAAGTATAACATTTTTATTATTTTATTGTAAGAATATGAAGGTTTACAATCACTTTATTGTTTTACTGTGGATCGTTCACAACTACGGATGCAAGGCTTTTCACTGGGCAATGCCCGCTTAGATGCTGTTCCTGGATCTCACAATGGCTACATGAAAATACTATCATTATACAAATACATGGGGATGTTGCTCCTAGAACAAAAAAAGGGCCATGCACAAAAGTTGCCCTTTCTTACTTGAAGACCAGCTTCTTGATCACCTTTTTAAAGGATTTATTAGCGGCCATAAACTTACCTTTGTAACACTTTATGGCCTGAATGCACAGCAACACTCTTTTATAGATCAGACTCCCACCATCTACAAGAATTCATGGAAGGTCTCCTGGACCCTCTCTCCTCTTAGAGGAGATCTTAACATAGGCCCTGATCCAGCTTTGGACATGTCTATAGGCAAATCCCCACTCTCGTTTGCAGCATCAGCACACTTTCATAGGACAATTCAAAGCTTGTAGATACCAGACTGCTGGAGATCAATACACACCCTAAATCCCTAAATTAGGACTACAGTTATTATTCTAAGGTCCACAAACCTATTCCAGAACAGATATTTTATATGTTAAGCAGTTTGACTGACTTTCTGGAATAAAGCAAATTATGATATCAGGCTATTAACCAATGGCAATACAAATTTCTCTGTTAAATGAGGTCCACAAAAACTGATCTTGAGGTTGAGAGACAATGTTTTAGACTCAGTTAGTGCCCCAGTAGAAACCACTTTAAAATACTTGAAGAATACTCGAAGAAGGATCCTCCTACTCTACAGTACAGAAAAGGAAGACTTGATTTAGGTAAGAAATTGGGACATTTTATTTTGTTCATAAAAAAAACATAAATGGAGGATAATTGAAAGGGTGGTGGTGTGTAGACATATGCAGGATGAAAAAATTCGTTTCGTTTAGTTTCGTTTCGATCCGTTATTTAACTAAATTCGTTTAGTTAAATTCGTTGCATTCATTACATTCGTTTTCGGAATTTGTTTCGTTTCGAATTCGAAAAAATTCGACCGCATTCGAAAAAATTCGACTGTATTCGAAAAAAAACTATTAAATTCGAAAAAATTCCAACACATTCGAAAAAAGCTGTCAAATTCGAAAAAATTCTACCACATTCGAAAAAACTATCAAATTCGAAAAAATTCTACCACATTCGAAAAAAACCTATCAAATTTGAAAAAATTCTAACACATTCGAAAAAAACTGTCAAATTCGAAAAAATTCTACCACATTCGAAAAAAACTATCAAATTCAAAAAAAATTTTACTACATTCGAAAAAAATATCAAATTCGAAAAAATTCTACCACATTCGAAAAAAAACTGTCAAATTCGAAAAATTTCTACCACATTCGAAAAAAACTATAAAATTCGAAAAAATTCTACCGCATTCGGAAAAAACAATAACTGAATTTGAAAAAGTAAACTATATATAACCATTTTGCGAAATTTGAAATTCGTATAGAATGAAATCGAATTCCAATAGAAAAGATTAGGATAGAATAGAAAGTATAAAAGAATAGCATAGAAAAACAATAGAACAGAATAGAAAAAAATATAATACATTGTATTCTAATCTTTTCTATTTGAATTTGAATTCATTCTGTACCAAATTCCAATTTTGGAAGATGGTTAAATATATATATTATATATTTTTTCTATTCTGTTCCATTGTTTTTCTATGCTATTCTTTTCTATTCTATTCTAAACTTTTCTATTCGAATTTGAATTAATTCTATGCGAAATTCGAATTTCGGAAGATGGCTTCTAAAATTAGAATTTCATATAGAATGAATTCGAATTTGAATAGAAAAGATTAGAATAGAAAATAATAGAAATAGAATAGACTAGAAAAACAATAGAAGAGAAGAGAATAAAATATAATATATATATAATATTTTTTTCTATTCTGTTTCATTGTTTTTCTATGCTATTCTTTTTTAATCTATTCTAAACTTTTCTATTCGAATTTGAATTCACTGTATATGAAATTCGAATTTCGGAAGATGGCTTCTGAAATTCGAATTTCGTATAGAATGAATTTGAATTTGAATAGAAAAGAATAGACTAGAAAAACAATAGAACAGAACAGAATAAAATATAATATATATATATATTATATCTTATTCTATTCTGTTCTATTGTTTTTCTAGTCTCCTCTTTCTACTCTATTTTAATGTATATGTATATATATATATATATATATATATATATATATATATATAAATAAAAAAATTGGAATTTGGTACAGAATGAATTTGAATAGAAAAGATTAGAATAGAATATTTTATATTTTTTTCTACTCTGTTCTGTTGTTTTTCTATGCTATTCTTTTATATTATTCAAATTTCGTATAGAATGATTTCGCATTCAAATAGAAAAGATTAGAATAAAATAGAAAAGAATAGAAAAGAATAGAAAAACAATAGACCAGCATAGAACAAAACTAAAATAAAATAAAATAAATAAATAAATATAAATATATATATATATATATATATATATACCGTATTTATCGGTGTATAACAAGCACTTTTTTCCCCTTAAAATCAGGGGAAAATCACGGGTGCGTGTTATTGCGATCCTGAGCTCGGCTCTTCTCGGCCACTTTCGGCTTCACTCGAGCGCCGCCCGAACCTAGTCGAGTATACTCGGCTAGGTTCGGATAGCTCCGCTCACAGTCACGCCCATCCCAGACGGGACTACGAGTGGAGCCGAAAGTGAACGAGAGCCGCCGAGAAGAGCCGAGGACCGGCTCTGTGTATTTTGGCTCCGGCGGCACCATTTTCAAATCGCAGTCGGCGATTTTGAAGCTCAGATCAAAGGGGATCACAGGATTTTGTGAGCTTCAAGGCTGCACTGGGGCAAGGCTGCACTGGGATAAGGCTGCAATGGACACTGGGGAAGGCTGCACTGACAAGGCTGCACTGACATGGCTGCACTGGGCCAAGGCTGCACTGAGAAGGCTGCAATGATGGGCATTTAAATGTAAGTTTTTTCCCTTAAACTTCCCTCCTAAAAGTTTTTTTTTCCTTAAAATTCCCTCCTAAACTTGGGGTGCGTGTTATACGCCGATAAATACGGTAATTTTTTTTGTTTTATTCTCTTCTATTGTTTTTTTATGCTTTTCTTTTCTATTATTTTATATTCTATAATAGTCTTTTCAATTCAAATTCATTCTATACGAAATTCGAATTTCGGTACATGGCTTCTGAAGTTTGAATTTCGTATAGAATGAATTCGAATTTGAATAGAAAAGATAGAAAACAGGATAGAAGAAAATATACTATATATATTATATTTTCTTCTATTCTGTTCTATTGTTTTTCTAGTCTATTCTTTTCTATTCTTTCCTATTCTATTCTAATCTTATATATATTTATAAAATGAATTCGAATTTGAATAGGAAAGATTAGAATAGAGTAGAAGAGAAAAGACTAGAAAAACAATAGAACAGAATAGAATAAATTATATATATTATATTTTGTTCTGTTCTGTTCTATTGTTTGTCTAGTCTATTATTTTCTATTCTAATCTTTTCTATTCAAATTCGAATTCATTCTATACGAAATTCCACTTTCAGAAGCCATCTTCCGAAATTCGAATTTCGTATAGAATGAATTTAAATTCGAATAGAAAAGTTTAGAATAGAATAGAAAAGAATAGCATAGAAAAACAATGAAACAGAATAGAAAATTATATATATATAAAACATCTTCCAAAATTCGAATTTCATATAGACCGAAATCAAATTTAAATATAAAAGATTAGAATAGAATAGAAAATAATAGAAAAGAATAGACTAGAAAAACAATAGAACAGAATAGAAGAAAATATAATATATATATTATATTTTCTTCTATTCTGTTCTATTGTTTTTCTAATCTATTCTTTTCTATTATTTTCTGTTCTAATCTTTTCTATTCAAATTCGAATTCATTCTATACGAAATTCAAACTTCAGAAGCCATGTACCGAAATTCGAATTTCGTATAGAATGGATTTGAATTTGAATTGAAAAGACTATTATAAAATATAAAATAATAGAAAAGAAAAGCATAAAAAAACAATAGAAGAGAATAATAAAAAAAAAAATTATATATATATATATATATATATATATATATATATATATATATATATATATATAATATAAATATATATATATATATATATTTATATTATATTGCTTTATTATTTTATATTCCATCTTATTGTTTTTTTTAGAAAAACGTTTTCTATTTTTTTCGAATTCGATTATGTTTTCTAATTCGATTCGAATATGTTTTCGAATTCGATTCGAATATGTTTTCGAATTCGATTCGAATATGTTTTCGAATTCGATTCGAATATGTTTTCGAATATGTTTTCGAATTCGATTCGAATATGTTTTCGAATTCGATTCGAATATGTTTTAGAATTCGTTCGTTTTTCTTCGGATTCGTTTAAATTCTTTACTTTTGTAATTCGGAAATTCGGATGCATTCCGATTCGGAACGAAACGAAATGCACATGCCTAGTGGTGTGAGTAAAGTTTAAAGAGGATGTACTCCTAGGTATAATTTGTAATTACAGATACATATGGAGCAGCTGTGATTGTTATTTACACGGGCTCCACTTTGTACTTTGCTACACAGTGGTTGTGATTTACAGCCCCTTTCTCACAATGCAAGTTGGCCAACTTACATCCCCTGAGTAGCTGATATCTGATCGAAGCAGTTATTAGGAGAGTGACAGAATTAATGTACTGAGCCACTCAGAACTCCCTCTAATGGTTTATATTCAAGACTCTATATTTTACACAATAAGAAAAATTGTGTGTGTGCAAGCTTATAAACCTGTGAAAACCATAATACAAATGCTTTAAAGTTAATCTACACTTTGAGGGAAACAATAGGTTCACTTTGATGCAGAACTCTACAGGTAATTATCCTTACCTACTGCTCTGTTCACCTTCTAGGTGCAGTAAAAGTAAAGCCATTTGTAAGCCACAAGTAGCTAAAGTTATAGTTTACACAGGACTGTAGAGACTGCTATTGCAGTTCTGATTGTCCCAGTGCTGTAACAAAGGTGAGTTGCATAATTCTCTAAAACTTAAAGTATTGGGTATTTTCTTTGGCTCTCCACAATGAATAGAGAGGCAAAGGAGAGAAGGAAAGGTAAGTACATAATGCTGAGGGGGGCAGGAATTAAAGTAATCCTGCTGCTTTGCCCTCAACGCTGCAATAACTCAAAATATGCATTAATTAAAAATATACTATGGGGTCTATGTATAAAAAAAATTCATGTGGATGTCTTAAGCATTCCCACAGGCATAACAAATTATCTCCTATATTTAAAACCTCCATCTAGTTACCATAATGCAGTATTTTTTTTTTGATTGAGGTATTCCAGAAAAATACTGCATTACAGTTACAGGATGGAATTCATTCAAAATAATCACATTACAAACAAAACGGTGATCTATCGTGTCCGTACCAATGATCAAAGTGGAGCTCCACCCAAAAGGGGAAGCTCCGCTTGTTCGCACCCCCCCCCCCTCCACTGCCACATTTGGCACTTTTTTTTTGGGGGGGGGGGGAGTGGATACCTGTCAAAACCAGGTACCCGCTCCCACTTCTGGGTATGATCGCCACACAATGATTGCAGCAATCTGTGAAAGCTCCGGCCCCTCCCCCCACTGCCTTCTGGGAGACACACAGGTCCCCGAAGACAGCAGGATCATTCAGAAAACGCAACGTGACTCGTGCATGTGCGGTAGGAAACAGGCTGTGAAGCCGCAAGGCATCACTTCCTGTTTCCCTTATTGAAAATGCCTGCACCCAAAGCCGATTGACGAATTGGCTAGGGTGCCGACATCGCGGGATACCTGGGCAGGTAAGTGTCCTTATAATAAAAGTCATCAGCTACAGTATTTGTAGCTGCTGACGTTTATTTTATTTTTTTACAGGCTGGAACTCCACTTTTATGCCCTGTACACACAGTCGGATATTGATCGGACATTCCAACAACAAAATCCATGGATTTTTTCCGACGGATGTTGGCTCAAACTTATTTTGCATACACACTGTCGCACAAAGTTGACGGAAAATCCGATCGTTCTGAACGCGGTGACGTAAAACACGTACGTCGGGACTATAAACGGGGCAGTAGCCAATAGCTTTCGTCTCTTAATTTATTCTGAGCATGCGTGGCACTTTGTGCGTCGGATTTGTTTACGGATTTTGTTTTATAGCCTGCTCTCAAACTCTGTGTGTCGGAAAATCCGATGGAAAATGTGTGATGGAGCCCACACACGGTCGGAATTTCCGACATCAAGGTCCTATCACACATTTTCGAAAATCCGACAGTGTGTACGGGGCATAATACTTTCTCTGTTTTACATATCTTCAGACATACGGCTTAACAGTCAGTTGAGATACATACTGTATATTCATCAAGAGATACTAATCTGATCTGAGAGCTCCTTGGCCTGTCCAGGCAATTCATTTTCATAAAGACTGACTGGAAATGTAGTAAATTAATACATTTAGGCAACTTAATTGTTTAGTTTCTATTCCATCTGTGAGATGTACAACAAAGTAAATGTGAACTTTGTGAACTTGTTTTATTTTAAATAGTAATTAAAGGTTAGCTGCTGCTAAGTGGCGGCTGGTGCTCAAAATTTTTGGGGGGGCGCAAACAAACTGAAAAATTATGAAAAAAACCCATCAATTGCAGCCTCACTGTGCCCATCAAACACAGCCACTGCACCCATCAAACGCAGCCACTGTGCCATCAAACGCAGCCACTGTGCCCATCAAATGCAGCCACTGTGCCCATCAAATGCAGCCACTGTGCCTATTAATTGCAGTCACTGTGCCATCAAACACAGCCATTGTGCCCATCAAACACAGCCACTGTGTTCAAATGCTGCCACTGTGCCTATCAAATGCTGCCACTGTGCCCCATAAAAATTCTGACTCTGTGCCCGATCAAATGCTGCCACTGTGCCCATCAAATGCTGCCACTGTGCCCCATCAAATGCTGCCCCTGTGCCCATCAAATAATGCCACTGTGCCCATCAAATACTGCTACTGTGTCCCATCAAATGCTGCCACTGTGCCCATTTAATAGTGCCACTGTGCCCCATCAAATGCTGCCACTGTGCCCATCAAATAGTGCCACTGTGACCCATCTAATCCTGCCACTGTGCCCATCAAAAAGTGCCACTGTGCCCCATCAAATGCTGCCACTGTGGCCCGCTCACCATCTGCCCAGCACTTACCCTATCTCGGTTGCGGGTCAGTTTCAATTCAATTATTTCTAGCCTACTCCTATTAGTCTGAATGATCCAGAGGTTTGTAAACTTACTTTGTGAAAATCTCTACACATTTACTTGACTTCTGTGACATGTAATCTGTGAGTAGGCACTGCTGTGTCATACAATTCACAGAGCCTGCCTTTGGAACTACAGAGGTGCTGAGAGGAGGAGTTTCAATAGGCTGAGTCAATGCAAGAATCACTGCTTGCAGGCAACAAGGTGCCATGGGATATGTAGTCCTTAGAAACAGAAAGTAACCAGCAGACCAGAAGCAGTAAAGCATGCAGGGAATCCAGGAAGTTGTGGAAAGAGGCGGCCAGCAGACAGGCAGAACTCGCCACGTGAAAGGAAAATTTTCAAGTAAGTTTATATTGGCTTGTCAAAAAAAATATGTTGTTTGTATTATTATTACAATGCTGATATAAAATGAAAGTGTATGCTGTGACTATAGATTTCCTTTATTATTCACTCAAATTTTTTGCTTGAAAATTCTTAAATCATCCTCCTGTTTTTAAATGCCTCATGCACAAGGGCTTATGAATATAGGCAGCATTTTTTTGTCAGAAAAAAGTACAATATGTATTCACAGTTATGCACGTATGACATTGAGCATACTGTAAATGCATTCTTTTGGCCAGAATAGTAGTTTATTCTGGCCATTGGAATACATGTACACACATAAACGTTTAGACACATTTACAAATGTTTTTCTGCTAATAAACCCTCAGAATGCACCTGTGATTTTATTTTTTCTGCTTGTAATTGCTCCACTTCATATATGCCTGTTTGCATGTTTGGTGTGCACAGCCACATAGGCTAACATAGAGATGCATTTATAGGCATCCAAAAAAAAACAAAAAAAAACACAGAATGCCTGTATAGGCAGATAGGGAGTTTTTAGGCTTCTTGCACACTGTAGCTTGAAAAAGCTCACTACAACTTTTTTTTTACTGAGCTAAAATACACCCCATTAATTGTAATGTGCCTATGCACATAGGCACGTAAACAAGAGCCGTGCATTCTTCAGTAAAAAAAAATAGAAAAATCTGCTTTTTTGGTCAGTAATTTACGCCTCATGCGTGCTAACAATCTCAAATGCACGCAAATTTCCATTTACATATTGTGCAGAACGAGAACGCGGTTACACGTTTTCGTGCATTTGCACGAACGTGGGTATGTGAAAATGAGTGCAAATACATAAAAAAAAAAGTTTGAAAAAGTAAATGCTCAGACAATGCTCAGGAGTATAATGTGCAAAGAGGCCTAAAAGTGATACTAAAGTCTCATTTTTTTTTTAACAACAACAAACATATTATACTTACCTGCAGAAATGGAGCCGCAGTTCCCCCCCCTTCTCATTTGCTAACTAACTTTGATTGACAGCAGCGTGAGCTGTGTCTCAGCCAATCAGGAGGGAGAGTCCCGAACGGCCGAGGCACTTGGGCACATTGCTGGATGGAGATGGGGCTCAGGTAAGTATTAGGGGGGCTGGGGACGCTGCTGCACACAGAAGGTTTTTTTTTTATCTTAAAGCATAGAGTGCATTAAGATAAAAAACCTTCTGCCTTTACAAACACTTTAAGCTCCATGTGCATGAAGCCTAATACTTTCACATTTGTACTGAGCCTGAACAAGTATGCAAATAGAGAATTAAAAGTCTTTATGCATATACTTGTTCTGGGGCAGTGACTCAATGTACTATATGAAGAGAGGGTCAAAAAAGCAAGACAGCAAGCATTTCCTGAGGGAGAGTACCATAGTACCATGATCGGTGTCTGCTCTATGTAGGCCATCCCTATAACTGTCAACCTTTTAAAAATAGAAATGGAACAATATTCATATTCAACAAGTTCTGTCACTTTTTCACAACTCTCTTGTTCACAAAAGTTTTTCTCTTATGCCTTTTTTGGATAAAATCTAGTGATAGCATGACACAGCATACATATGGGTTCAGTTATAGATATATAGAACAGATTTGAAGGATCATTCCCTTGCTAATTTTATTTGTGAATGTGGGGGAATTATGTGAGTACTTTAGCAATAGTACAGTACAAAGATGCAGCAACTAAATAGATGACTAGAGTTGCGGTTGTCTACAATATGTGGTTCTGTCAACTGAAATATTTATTAATTCCATTTTTGTTTTCTGTGGATTTTTTCCAAAATCTTTCTTTGGTTATCCCAGATTGTCAGCAAGGGGCCTTTCTTTCATGGAAGTGCCTTTGAGCAAGCTTAACACTGTAGTGACAGCAACAATATATACAACTTGTCACTGCCAGAGAACATTAAACAGGAAGGGAATGTGACATATTGTATAAATCTATGGAGTGTTACATGCACAAAGTTGTTTTGCCTCCACTGATGCATCTCTATGTTATGATGAATGGCGTGTGTTTATACATGTGTGGGTACGTTCACATCTTCCCATGCAATGCATTCAGTTCTGTTCAGTATAGATGTGGTGACAGATCTAAGATGGAAAAAAGATGGAAAAAATGCCATGGCCAAGCCAGGGTCAGACAATGTTTTCAGTGTCTTATGTAAATTCACATATGCCTTATCTAAACAGCAGGCATCACTGAATGGCAGACCGCAGTTTGAATCCAGACCAAGTCACTGTCCCTTCCAGACTGCTGCGGCCATGTCATTTAGGAGATGGTTCTTCCCCCCAGAATTTGAATGTAGAGAATGTCCTGTGACAGACCACCTGGCACCCCACATAGGTGTCTCTGTGAAGATACAGCAGCCTCCACTCTGGAACTAGGAACCAGGTATTATAGCTGAGAATTGCAACCAAGAACTAGATGACACTAGCTTAGGTGCAAACTGGAACTGACTTAATTGTAAACTCATACAAAATAAAGTGCCTTGAAGAGTATTCATACCCCTTGAAAGTTTCCACATTTTGTCATGTTACAGCCAAAAACGTAAACGGATTGTGACGTGAAAAGAAAATGATAAATGGTTTTCAAAAATGTTTTACTCTGATACCCCTATCTAAAATCTAGTGGAACCAATTGCCTTCAGAAGTCACCCAATTAGTAAATAGAGTACACCTGTGTGTATTTAATCTCAGTATAAATACAGCTGTTCTGTGAGGCCCTCAGAGGTATGTTAGAGAACCTTAGTGAACAAACAGCATCATGAAGGCCACAGGAACACACCAGACAGGTCAGGGATAGGGTTAAGGAGAAGTTTAAAGCTGAGTTAGGTTATAAAAAAATATTCCAAGCTTTGAACATCTGATGGAGCACTGTTTAATCCATCATTCAAAAATGGAAAGAGTATGGTACAACTGCAAACCTACCAAGACATGGCCGTCCACCTAAAATGATAGGCCAGGCAAGGAGAGAATTAATCAGAGAAGCAGCCAAGAGACCCGTGGTAACTCTGGAGAAGATGCAGACATCCACAGCTCAGGTGGGAGAATCTATACACAGGACAACTATTAGTCATGCACTCCACAAATCTGGACTTTATGGAAGAGTGGCAAGAAGAAAGCCATAAGAAGTCCCATTTGCAGTTTGCGAGAAGCCATGTGGGGGACACAGCAAACATATGGAAGAAGGTACTCTGGTCAGATAAGACCAAAATTTAACATTTTGGCCTAAAAGCAAAATGCTATGTGTGGCAGAAAACTAACACTGCATATCCCCCTGAACACACCATCCCCACCGTGAAACATGGTGGTGGCAGCATCATGTTGTAGGGATGCTTTTCTTTAGCAGGGACATGGAAGCTGGTCAGAGTTGACGGTTAGATGGATGGAGCCAAATACTGTGCAATCTTCAGACCTCATGACCTCAGGCTGCACGTGAGCCTGAGGCCAGTCGGGGGGTGGTCCCTGGTTTGTAGCTCTGTCCTGCAGCAGGTGAATAACAGAAATTCACAGTCGGGAGTGATCGGTGCGACTGTGGGGGCAGTTAAAAGCACTGATCTCCCTGTATGGCTTTCAATGAAGCAGCTGAAAGCCGTGGGAGGGAGAGGAGGAGAAGTGGCTATCAGCTGTTTCATTGAAAGCCATACAGGGAATACAAGTATCTGAAGTTCTTAAATGTATTAAGAAGTTAAAGGTGGGCAAAAGGCCGGGCCTGGATGGCTTTACGGAACTTTATTATAGGAAATTTGCGGACGTCCTAGCTCCTTATCTGACGGCTATGTACAACTCCGCTAAGGATGGCCAGGCCTTTACTTCGAACCTTTTGACCGCTAACATGATCATGATCATTCATCCAGGGCCAACTTTAGGTGCATTTCACTGATTAATATAGATGTGAAAATATTGACCTAGATCTTGGCCATTCGTTTAAATTCCTTTCTACCCCGCTTGATCAAAAAAGATCAAGTTGGTTTCATTCCATGACGACAGGCAGGAGACGCGATCAGACGAATTGTACAGCTCCAACATATAGCTCACAGCCTCTCTTTGGCGATGATGCTTTTGTCTTTTGTCTCTCGACATGAATAAGGCCTTTGACACCTTATCACGGCCTTATCTTACAACCGTTCTCCACCAATATGGTTTGGATGTTTCATTTTTGGGAAGGATAATGGCAATGTACGATTCACCTCAGGCTAAAATTAAGTGTTACGGGTTTAAATGATCTCTTTTCCCTATCAGGAGGGGGGACCGTCATGCTGCCCACTCTCTCCGCTTTTATTTAGCCTGGCGCTGGAACCCTTGGAGGAGGTTCGTTCTCACGCAGATATAACAGGTATTGAGGTCGCCGGTTCCTTTCATAAGATATCATTTTTTGCTGATGAGATCTTGATGACCTTGACATCCCCCAGAATTTCCCTACCTAATTTACTATCACTTCTGGATACTTTTGCGCCCCTCTCTGGACTTCATGTTAACCCCACTAAATCTAAAGCTATGTCAATTAATATTTCTCCAATGGATTTAGCAGCTTAAAAAATGCTTTTCCATTTCAGTGGCTGTCCTCTTTGCCTTATTTGGGGAATCAGCTTACTCCAAAATACAATGGATTGTAACAGGCCAACTTTCATCCTTTGTTCAGAAAGCTATCAGCTATGTTGTCTTCCTGGACTCATCTCCTGGTTTGGTAGGATAGTGGCTATTTACATGTCTTACATTCTGAAACTGTTTTTATTTTTTCCAAGTACTGCCAGTCCCAATACTTTCACATATTATGCGCATACATCAGTGCAAACTTTTGAAGTTTATTTAGGGATCCACTCAACCTAGAATTAGTAAGCAGGTTCAGTATGGCTGTAGGATTAGCGGTGGCTTCTCCATCAACAACTTACAAGCGTACTATACAGAAGCAAGTATAACCTCATTATCTTACCTCCACGAGACGTACCAAATGCCGTTATGGGCCACTACTGATTTAGTGGATTCATCTCCTATACCTATCTCTTCTCTGCCCTGGCTCCCCTACTCATAGTCCTGCCACTGTAGGACCATGCTTAACTCACTCCCTTCGCCTTTGGGATTCAGCCAAATGTTCTGTGGGCTTGATCTCTCCATATCTCCCTTTACTACTCCTTCTTCATTGCCCATTATTCCCACTGGATTGCAACAATCCAAAACAATTTTCCTGGTGGGCTGACAACGGATTTGTCGATGTTCAATCCTGGTTTACCCCTACTAGGATATTGACATTTGATGCCTTACGTTCTTCTCATGATACTCCCCTGCGAGAACACTATAGTTATCTGCAACTTAGGCACTTCCTTTAGCAGCTTATAAAATCCCGACCTACCCCATACATCTTAACCCCCTTTGAGAGACTTTCTAGAGCCTGACCTCACTGCCCAGGCTTGATATCATTGATCTATTCATCGGTAATCTCCTCTAAAAAAACACCATTTTAAGGTCTTATCATTATCAGTGGGAGAGAGAATTGGGGAAACAGCTGGATCCGGAGGACTGGAAGATCATGACTATAACATTTTCTAAGTGTTCAAAAAATGTTCTCATACTCGAGAATGCTTACAAAATACTTTACAGATGGTATTATACGCCAGCCAGGCCGGCCCATTTTATTACAACCTATTCCCCTCTCTGCTTCCGGGGATGTTCCTAGGAGGTCACTGTGGCACACATTTGGTGGCCTTGTCCAAAGGTATGCAGATTATGGGTCAGAGTCTACACTCTTCTGTACAACTTATTTCATATCAATCTTAAAAGGAACCCCTACGAAGCTCTCCTTTGCAAACCGTTTGCGGAATTGCTTCATCTAGGGCATCAACTGGCTCTGCATCTTTTTACTGCAACTAAGTCATCTATAGCAAGGGCATGGAAAACTCCTGTATTTAGTCTTGAAGCGGTTAAAAACCGCATCAATGATATTATAGTAAATGAAAAGTGGGTTGCATACAATCAAACTTCCAGATTCGATACCGCGCTCCTCTCGATTTAATAAATTCCTGACGCACGCCTTGTGGACTCTCCCTCTTCTCTTTTCCCCCCCTGCCCTTTTTTTTCTCTTACCTTTTTCTCTCTCTAGTTTAATTTTCCATGCTTACCTTTTAAATGTATCAGGCCTCCAGGCATTGCCCTGGTTGAGTTGGTTATGGTGGTAATACCATTGCATTTTTGTATTGTATTTTCCTCTATATGCAAATTTATTGAACATAATTATACACTCCGGATTATGACGATTGACTTATTGCTGTTACGTTATGCCTTCCTTGGAACTTGTAGGACTTTAGTATCCTTTTTTATTTTTTATGTTCTGCTTTGCATGCAATGTAACCATCTAACTGTTGAACTTATCTGTTGGATTGAATATTAATAAAACCCTTTGTAAAAGAAACATAAAGGGAGATGAGTGCTCATAACTGCCCCCACCGCCGCAGCGATCACCCCCGACTGTCCATTGGATTTCCCTTCATTTCTGGGCCCCCTGTGTACACTTCAGGGCTCGATCTAAGGGGGTGTTGGGGTGGGCTGAACCCCTCCCCAGATCTCTGATGCCTCATCTGTGTGTTTTTTTTGGTACTCTCACACAGTGCCCAATGCCCTTAAGCTCAGCCCCTCCCCCCATCGTTTGCATCAGAAGAGAGGCTAGATCTGCTCTGCATTCCCCTGTGCCCACCCACAATCCAGTTTGTGCAACTTCTGTAAAGGGGATGTCTGTGTGGAAGGGTAAATTGTATACAGAGCAGCCAGCAACTCTGCAATGCTTCTGACTGAGCCAGTGAGCCAGGAACTATCAATATGAGTTATTCCTTCCTCCATCTATTCCCTCCTTCCTTTCTCCCTTCCCTCCTCCCTCCCTACCCCATTCCTCCTGTCCTTCCTTCCTTCCTTCCTTCCTTCCTTCCTTCCTTCCTTCCTTCCTTCCTTCCTTCCTTCCTTCCTTCCTTCCTTCCTTCCTTCCTTCCTTCCTTCCTTCCCTCCCTCCCTCCCTTCCTTCCTTCCTTCCTTCCTTCCTTCCTTCCTTCCTTCCTTCCTTCCTTCCTTCCTTCCTTCCTTCCTTCCTTCCTTCCTTCCTTCCTTCCCTCCTTCCCTCCTTCCTTCTCCCCTTCCTTCCTCCCTCCCATCCCGCCTTCATTCTTTCCATCCTTCCCCCCTTCCCTCCCTCCCTTCTTCCCTTCCTCCCTCCCTTCCTTCTTGCCTTCCTTTGTTTCTTTTTTGCATCCATTCCCTCCTTCCTTCTTCCCTCCCCTTCCTTCTTTCCTATCTCTCTCCCTCTCTCCCTTTCCTTCCTTCCTTCCTCCCTCCCTTCCTTCCTCTGTCTATAACCTTCTTCCTCTCTTACTTTTTCTGCTTCCTTCTTTTCTCCCTCCCTCTCTCCCTCCCATCCTTTCTTCCTTCTTTTCTCTCTCCCTTTCCTTCCTTTTTTCCTTCCATGCTTCTTCCCTCCCTTTATTCCCCAGTTCCTTTCTTCCTACCTCCCTCCCTTCATTTCTTCTTTCATTTCTCTCTCCCTTTCTTCCTTCCTCCCTCTCCTTCCTTCTTTTAAATCTCTCTCCCTGCCCTCCTCCTCGTCCCTATTTTGTCCTGATAAGGAGACGTGATATAAGGGGTACAGGTTCTGTTTATTCATCCCAATCTAATGACAGCCCAATATATACTGGTGTTCCCTGTTCACTCCCTACTGACATTTTCCTCTGCCCCCACAAAATCAAAACAATTGTAAAAGAAATGATACAAAAATAATTTGTAAAAATAAAATAAAAAAATACAATTGTGAAAAAAATTCTGACATCCACTCCATTTCTCTACTGACACCGTCCACTGCCCTACTGACACAATCCACTGGCCCCCCAAAAGCATTTTTAAAAAATGGTAAAGATAATAAAAAAATAAATTGTAAAAAATACAAATGAAGATCTACTGACACTGTCCACTGCCCTATTGACACCATCCTGCACATACTACCCACTGCCATACGCTCCGCACTCCTCTCTTGCATATACTACCCACCGCCATACACTCCGCACTTCTCTCCCGCACATACTACCCACTGCCATACACTCTGCACTCCTCTCCTGCATACTAATGAGACACTAGGTGGTCCTAGCAACCAATCATTAGCATTGTTAATATGAAAAATTAACTCCAGCAGTTCCCGCCCTCTGTTCAGCACTGGCCTGTCTTCCCCTCTGCGTGAGTAAGGTAGGATGGGGCAGAGCTGTGAAACATGCAGGGATCCAGAGCTGTGGGGGTGGCTGTGTAACATGGGGGTCCAAAGCTGGGGGGTGGCTGTGTAACATGCAGGGGGTCCAAAGCTGGGGGGGTGGCTGTGTAACATGTAGGGGATCCAAAGCTGGGGGGAAGGGGATGGCTGTGTAACATGTAGGGGGTTCAAAGCTGGAGGGGGGCTGTGTAAAATGCAGGGGGTCCAAAGCTGGGGGGTGGCTTTGTAACAAGCAGGGAGTCCAAAGCTGGTTGTGTAATGTGCAGGGGTCCAGAGCTCCGGGTGGGGGGTGGGCTGTGTAATGTAAAGGGGTCCAGAGATGCAGGGGGTTGTGTGATGTGCAGGGGTTCAGAGGTGCAGGGTGCTGTGTGATATAAAGGGCTCCAGAGGTGCAGGATGCTGTGTGATGTAAAGGGGTCTAGAGATTCAGGGGGTTGTGTAATGTAAAGGGGTCCAGATGTGCAGGGGGTTGTGTAATGTAAAGGGGTCCAGAGGTGCAGGGGTTGTGTAATGTAAAGGGGTCCAGAGGTGCAGGGGGTCGTGTAATGTAAAGGGGTCCAGAGGTGCAGGGTGCTGTGTAATGTTAAGGGGTCCAGAGGTGCAGGGTGCGGTGTAATGTAAAGGGGTCCAGAGGTGCAGGGGGTTGTGAAATGTAAAGGGGTCCAGAGGTGCAGGGTGCTGTATGATGTAAAACGGTCCAGAGGTGCAGGGTGCTGTGTGTGGTAAAGGGGTCCAGAGGTGCAAGGTGCTGTGTGATGTAAAGGGGTCCAGAGGTGCAGGGTGCTGTGTGATGTAAAGGGGTCCAGAGGTGCAGGGGGTTGCGTAATGTAAAGGGGTCCAGAGGTGTGGGGGTTGTGGGATGTAAAGGGGTCCAGAGGTGCAGGGTGCTGTGTGATGTAAAACGGTCCAGAGGTGCAGGGTGCTGTGTGATGTAAAGGGGTCCAGAGGTGCAACGTGTTGTGTGATGTAAAGGGGTCCAGAGGTGCAAGGTGCTGTGTGATGTAAAGGGGTCCAGAGGTGCAGGGGGTTGTGTAATGTAAAGGGGTCCAGGGGTGTGGGGGTTGTGTAATGTAAAGGGGTCCTGAGGTGCAGAGGGTTGTGTAATGTTAAGGGGTCAAGAGGTGCAAAGGGTTGCGTAAAGTAAAGGGGTCCAGAGGTGCAGGGGGTTATGTACTGTAAAGGGGTCCAGAGGTGCAGGGTGCTGTGTAATGTGCAGGGGTCCAGAGCTGCTGGGGGATTGTGTATAGTAAAGGGGTCCAGTTGTGGAGAGGGGGTACAAAATAGTGACAAAGAGATATTGAGGGATGCAGAGGTATGCAGGGGGCACAGTGGGGTGCCAGATATAGGATCCACCCCAGGTGCCAAATGCTCTAGGTACGCCCCTGCTTTACTGTTTACTGTGTTTTATTGTTAACCATTATTTTCTTTTCAGGTACGCCATTCAGCTGCAGCACTGATTTATTTATCTTGACAGCAACAGCGTTTGCTCTCACGATACGTAAATCAGCGACTCCAGCACTTTAGGAGTTGATTACACCACCACAGTTAAAAAAAAGAGCATATATGCCGAAGCATGGGGGCAGAGGTGGAGGGGTGATTTGCCCCTAACATTAGGGGCGGTTCCCCCCATGCTTCTGCATATGTTTTTTACTCTTTTTTGGCACAGATTGTTGTTGTTTTTTTGAGTTAATGTTTTATTGTTACCATTGTTTGCTTTTCAGGTACACCATTCAGCTGCAGCACTGATTTATTTATCTTGACAGCATTTTCTCTCATGAAACGTAAATCAGCGACCCCAGTGCTGTAGGAGGTGATTTCACCACCACAGGTAAAATAAAATAAAAAAAGTGCATGTATGCCCATCATTAGAAGTGGGTAGATGCAGGGCAGTATTCTAATGGTGACCATACCCTCCGAACATTACAATGTATGTCCAACAAGGACCTATGTTGCTGGAATTTGAGTGGTTATACCAGAATGATGCCTGCAGGTTTAGGTATCATCTTGGTATCGTTCTTTTCAGCCAGCAGTCAGCTTTCATGTAAAAGTAATCCTAGCGGCTATACTGCTTTTACAAGCAGTGGGAGGGAACGCCCTCCCCCCGCAGTCTTCCATGGTTTTCTCAGGCTCTCCTGTCCCATCGGGGAAGCTGAGAATACAGCAGGTGGTTCCACCAGCTGACCATAGAGCTGATCGAAGACCAGAATGGCTCCAATCATCCCTATGGCCTAAGAAAATGGAAGCTACGAGCATTTCATGACTTAGTTTTCGCCGGATATAAACAGCGCTATTGGGAAATTGGGAAAGCATCTTATCGCACCGGTCTTGGTGTGGTCAGATGCTTTGAGGGTAGAGGAGAGATCTAAAGTCTATTATTACCCCATTTTTTTTAAAGAGTACCTGTCACTACCTATTGCTATTATAGGGGATATTTAAATTCCCTGTAATAAAAAAAAATAAAATAAAAAAGCAAAATAAATAATAAAAAAATTAATTGAAAAAAGCACCCCTCCCCCCATGCTCATGCGCAAAGGCGAACGCAAGCGTTGGTCTCGTGTCATTTGTAAAAAGCAATTGTACCATGCATGTGAGGTATCACAGCGAACGTCAGATCGAGGGCAGTAATTTTAGCAGTAGACATCCTCTGTAAATCTAAAGTGGTAAACTGTAAAGGCTTTTAAAGGCTTTTAAGACTGTATGTAGTTTGTCGCCACTGCACGGTTGTGCACAATTTTAAAACATGTTGTGTTTGGTATCTATGTACTTGGCATAAGATCATCTTTTATATTTTACCAAACATTTGGGCAATATAGTGTATTTTAGTGCATTACAATTCAAAAATTGTTTTTTTTTCCCCAAAAAATTACATTTGAAAAACTGCTGCACAAATACTTTGTGAAAAAACAAAATTGCAACACCCACCATTTTAATCTGTAGGGCCTTTGCTTAAAAAAAAATGTATAATGTTTGGGCGTTCAAAATAATTTTCTAGCAAAAAAATAAATATTTTTCATTTAAACAAAAAGTGTCAGAAAGGGCTTTGTCTTCAAGTGGTTAGAAGAGTGGGTGATGTGTGGCATAAGCTTCTAATCTTGTGCATAAAATACCAGAACAGTTCAAAAAATGACCCCATTTTGGAAAGTAGACACCCCAAGCTATTTGCTGAGAGGCATGTTGAGTCCATGGAATATTTTATATTTTGCCATATATTCTAGTTGTCACTAAATGATATATTGCTCACACATGACATGGGTACATGGGTATATGAGGAATTGCACACTTTTTGGGACTTTTTGGGAGCCTATCAACGTACAGGACCCCAAAAACCAATCACCGCCTTCAGGATTTCTAAGGGCGTAAAATGGTGATTTATTTTCTCACTACCTATCCCAGTTTCAGAGGCCCGGAAATGTCAAGATAGCACAACCCCCCCCCCCCCAAAGACCCCATTTTGGAAAGTAGACACCCCAAGGTATTTGCTAAGAGGCATTGTGAGTGTTTTGCAGCTTCCATTTGTTTTTGAAAAAAAATAAAGAAAAGGAATTATTATTATTATTTTTTTTTAATTTTCAAACTTTGTGATAAAAAGCGAGATCTGCAAAATACTCCACATGCCTCTCAGCAAATAGCTTGGGGTGTCTACTTTCCAAAATAGGGTCATTTGGGGTTTTTTTGTGCTATCTTGACATTTCAGGGCCTCCGAAACTGTGATAGGCAGTGAGGAGTGAAATCACCATTTTACGCCCTTAGAAAAACTGAAGGCGGTGCTTGGTTTTCGGGGTCCTGTACCCGGCTAGACTGCCAAAAAGTCCCACACATGTGGTATCCCGATACTCAGGAGAATGTATTTTGGGTTGTAATTTCACATATGCCCATGGCATGTTTGAGCAATATATAATTTAGTGACAACTTTGTGAACAAAAACAAAACATTTTGTCATTTTTCAATCACTTGTGACAAAAAAATAAAATATTCAATGGGCACAACATGCCTCTCAGCAAATTCCTTGGGGTGTCTACTTTCCAAAATGGGGTCAATTGGGTGGGGGGGGGGGGTTGTACTGCCCTGCCATAATAGCACCTCAAGAATTTAGTCAGTCATAAACTAAAAGCTGCGTAAATTTCAGAAAATGTACCCTAGTTTGTAGACGATATAACTTTTTCACAAACCAATACATATACGCTTATTGAATTTTTTTACCGGAGACATGTGGCTAAATGCATTTTGGCCTAAATGTATGACTAAAATTGAGTTTATTATATTTTTTTATAACAAAAAGTAGAAAATATAATTAAAAAAAAAAATTTTCAGTCTTTTTTCGTTATTATAGCAAAAAATATAAACTACAAAGGTAATCAAATACCACCAAAAGAACACTCTATTTGTGGGAAAAAAGGATGCAAATTTTGTTTGGGTACAGTATTGTATGACTGCGCAATTACCAGTTAAAGCGACGCAGTGCCAAATTGTAAAAAGTGCTCTGGTCAGGAAGGGGGTAAAATCTTCCGGGGCTGAAGTGGTTAAAACACATGCACCAGAAAGTTTCACCTGCAGTTAAGGTTGGTTAAAGTGGATGTAAACTCTCTCCTATACCCAGTGAAGTGAACAGCCTCAGATGATACACAGGGATGAAACAAACTTGTATATCTGCTGCCTTCAGCTTTCTAGATTCTAGAAAGTGCACATCGTGTTAGAAATATTTCTTCCTGTTTCAGCAGTGGGAGGGGAGTCTGGGCATACACTATGTGTGAGCTGATTGGAGGAAAGGCACACACCCCCTTCACATAGGCAGAGGAAAGAAGAAACTTGCAGAGCTGTGCTGTGAATAGACAAGCTCTCTGCTTATCTGTCTCTAAGTTACCTCCCTGACACAAATTTCCAGCTGCTTTTATCTCCTGTGTGGGAGAACTTGTCAGAAGTTATCATGATGATAACAGAGGAACAAAGCAACAGAAAGACATGTGATTTATGGCTTTGGAGAGAAACAAGTAAACACTACAGATATATGCGCCCAGGTCAGATTTCATGAATGGGGTTTACATCCACTTTAAATGAAAGATTCACTGCTTTAAGTTTAGTGATCAATGTATGCATTATGATAGATGAGTTTGTCGTTGATGTTAGCCCATTATTGATCTTGGTAAGTCTCTAATGCTGACTACCTGTCCAGATGTATTGTAATTTGAATTGATGCCGGTTTTCTTTCTAGTTTTGACACCATTCTTGTTGTTTTTGGGTATGTGTTGAACATTTCGGTTGACATATTGTAGTCCAGTTTATAATACCAGGAGGCATCCTAGTACATGTGAACATCATTTGTTCAATGGGAAAGGTAACTCCTGTGAGCTGAGGATGACTAGGGTGGCTATAAAATATGTACAGAGCAACTTAGTATTCAAAGCCACAAAGGAATATATTAAGACATACGTGTGTTGACAGAAATGAGTGGGATTTAAATTAAAATCTCATTTCCTGAGCTTCTGTGCTTTCTGGAACATGGACGAATATTTAACTAGTGCACCTAAAAGTATATATAAATCCAATCACTTAAATCTCTTATATCCCTTCACATGTTAATGTGATTTCGAAATAATGATCAATATTTCTAAATGTATTGGTTTCTGGTGATCCTGCTATGAAGGTCCTTGCTCAAAGCTCTGTCCCTGTCTCCTAGCTGTTCTACTGAAGTGTCACCCTGTCACAGAGGCTTCTGATGGAGACTACAAGTGTCCGTTTCAGCACACATCTACTTTAAGGCTTTGAAAATTTAAAAGCAAAGCAAATAAAAAAATAAAGAAAATCAATTTTGCCCAACAAAGACTTTCCTTAGTCTTAGTTGTCTTGTCTCTGATTGCTTGCACCATTTTGACGACTGGCTTTTTACTTTTTAATTTGATCCATGGCATTTCCCTATGGTGGTCATACACACTTTGAAGATGTGATCATTTTGTTTGAATTCCACATCAGTTGGATAATAAAATCAAACAGTCTTCAATCAATCGAATAGCCAAAACTTTCCTTCTGATTCATTTAGGCTCAGTTACAATTGGATTAGCTAAATCTAAGTTGACTGGCCAAGACAGAAAATTACTGTTCTTTTTGCATAAAACTACAGCACTGAGATACTTTGTTTATGAATACGATCGTATTTCGATCAATCAAATTATGACATTACATGATGTAAACAGGGATTCAATCAATAACCTGAGTAAGTTATGATTATATCTTTTTTAACAGAGAATTTTTATTATAAAGAAAGCACAAACAGTACAATCAGTAGAAGAGAGTATTGCACAGCAAAATATCAAACAGGTAAATATACAAATACATATAGATGTTGACCTCGAAAAAACACGTAAACAGCAATATCCCACAATATATGAGATTAATAGGAAAAAACGGGTCCATAGATACACAGGTCCAAATTAGAATCCCCAAAACTGGCACACTTATGCCATGTACACATGGGCAGACTTTTCGGCATCAAAGGTCCGACGGTCTTTCCGATGGACTTTCGACAGACTTTTGACGGACTTCCGACGGACTTACGAACGAACGAACTAGCCTACACATGATCACACCAAAGTCCGACGAATTCGTACATGATGGCGTACGACCGGACTAAAATAAGGAAGTTGTTAGCCAGTAGCTGCCCTAGCGTCAGTTTTCGTCCGTCGGACTAGCATACAGACGAGCGGATTTTTCGACCGGGCTCGAGTCCGTTGGAAAGATTTGAAACATGATCCAAATCTAAAGGCTGTCTGATTTTCGACAGAAAAAGTCTGCTTCAGGTCCGATGAAGCCCACACACGGTCGGATTGTCCGACGGATTCGTTCCGTCGGACCAGTCTGGTCGAAAAGTTTGCCCGTGTGTACACGGCATTATGTTCATACTAAATAATTGACAAAGAGTAGATCTAGATAGAGGGAGGGGGGAGGGGGGGTCAGAAGGAGAAGGGAGCAACTGGAGCGTAGGAAGGGGACAAAGGTGGAGGGGGGGAGCAGGGGAAAAAGAGCATTACCCTGGGTAAACACAAATACAGTGATAAACAGCCAATAGGAAACTCAACCTTCTGCATCAATCCAGTTGGACCATATTTTATCATACTTCTTGGGACAGTTTCTGCTCTTATATGTTATTTTATATAATGGCAATTATATGACATATGACAAATAGGAGGATCGATCGGCTGACTTCTATTGCAACAGGATTTCTCATGATTGTATCTTAACTATTAGTCAAAATACACTTCCCTGTGTGTGGCATAATAAATGAATTGGCTGTCAACTATAAATCGATTATTCCTATTGGAAAAGATCAATTGGAGTAGAAATCAATCATTTATCGAAGTGTGTATGACTATCCATTTTTCTTCAGATTATAATTACATCTTTAGTTCCCCTAACTCCTGCAGTGGGAATGCCCAAGCTTTTTTTATTTCTCATTACAATCCTGTGGCCATTGTTAGTTTTTGTGAAGAGGACAGGAAGTCTTTTGTAGGCATCTTTGTTGATGACTTATTAGGGGCAAAACAACAGAGAATGGACATTGTTTTCCAGCCAGTCTGATTGTTATTCCCCAGAGATAAGCCCCAGACAGAGTTGCCTGCAGGTAGCAAATTGAAAAATGTCAGGATTCAGAATTGATTATATATGTAAACAAAGCATAAATCAAACAGATTGAGCTTTGAATCACATTCTGGGTACCCAGAAGTTGCCTCATCAGAACCAGTAAACTCGTTGAATGATTATGTTTTCTTTAAGACCATGAAGATGGTATGTATCTATCTGGGATGTATAATATAATTTTGGCCTAGGCCAGAAACCAGGAATCAACTGAAAAAAAAATAAAAAATAAGTTTAAAACCACAAGGGGTTGATTTACTAAAGGCAAATAGACTGTGAACTTTGCAAGCACAATTGCACTCATTTTCACCAGAGCTTAGTGAATGTGGTGAAGCTTCACTTTATAAAAAATACCCAATCAAGTGCAAGGATAATTAAAAAACAAAACTAAGAAAACCACAGTATTTTTGCTTGCACATGATTGTGATAATGATATTGCAAATTTATTATAAACTGTCTCTCTTTAGGTAAAATAAGATTAGATTTCTGGCAGACTCTTTGATGTTTGTCCATAGCAACACTATTACCATTTGCTATTCCTAAACATTCGGCATATCTGAGCAAGCACAACTGACACCGATTCACTTGGTGTCCGGACTTTTTGTCTTATTTGTTATATGTTGTCCCTGTCCCACATGATAGTGTATGTTTTTGGTTAGTCCAGTATGACTTGTCATTACATGATTTGGGCAAGTCTAGTATTTGTCACCTCTATCTACCTCCATGTTTTATATCTAATCAATAAATTATTGCATTTACATTATCTAGTAAGTGTTTACTGTCATTCCATAAGCCCCAATTCTTTTCTGTATCCCTCTGTTTGGGATGTTTTGTGTTTATTGATCAGCCATTGGCGTGGGGGAAAAAAGCGGAGGCGGCCTGAGCCTGTCGTCGTGCTGTATTCGCACAGGTACTCGCTGAATTTCCGCCAACCGAGCACTGGCTATGTCTGAAATGGCTACAGACTCTTCTGGCCAGCTTTAGCCCATCTTGCAACCCTGGGTACGCATTTAGGAAATGCACCACCAAATTGAGGACATGTGCCAGGCATGGCACATGTGTCAACTTTACCTGTCTAAGGACGGACAGGAGGTTTGAGCCATTATCGCACACCACCATTCCTGGCTCCAGCTGGCGTGGTGTGAACCAACCCTGGGCCTGTCCCTGCAGAGCTGCAAGCATCTCTGCTCCGGTTTGGTTCCTGTCCTCTAAACACACCATCTGAAGCACTGCATGGCAGCTTTTAGCCTGACTCATGGAACAGCCCTTTGAACACTTAGGGAGTAACTGATGTTCATAGGACAATTTTGACAATTTTACAGAGGAGGGCATGAAAGTGGCGGAGGAGGAAGAGGAGGAGGGAGTAGAGCTCACAGGTCTGGCATCATCACCATCAGCTGTATGGAGACGTGGGAGCACAACAAGCTGCAGCCCCGAGCCCTGTCCTGCATCCTTTCGAGTTGCAAGCAGCATTAACCAGTGTGCTGTGAACGAAATATATCGTCCCTGTCCAAGCTTGCTGGACCACGTGTCAGCAGTAAGGTGGATTTTACGGCTGACTGCCTTGCCCACCGATGCCAGAACATTCCCTTCCACGTGATGGTAGAGAGATGAAACGGCCTTAAGTGAAAAGTAGTAGTGACTGGGAACCTACCATTGTGGTATAGCACATGTGCAAATTCACAGAAGGTTGGCAGAATCCACCAGGCTGAAAGGCAGAAGTTGGAGAGCCAACAGCTTTGCATTTAGACGCTGGGCATGTGGGTGGCAGGGACTGTATTTTTTTTCCGCTGCAGCAGATGGGGCAGAGAAATTTGCCAGCTACAGTCTACAGCTGGTGGTGTGCTGCTGGCAGATGTGCTGCTAGGACCTGGGACACCCTGTGCTATACCATCATCCCTGTCAGTGGAGGCTGCTGAGAAGTGATGACTCAGTATAGCAGGGGGAAGACTGAAGTGGGTAAGGAGGAGGAGAAGGAGGAACAGATTTGTGCCCCTTTTGTGTTGCTTTTAGGTGCTCTTGCCAATGGGCTGAGTGGTTGGATGTTAAATGCCTTGTTAAGCATGTGGTACCCAAATGGCTGTTTTTTTTGCCACGTTTGATGTGCCTGAGACACAGTTTGCAGATAGCAACAGTGCGATCTGCTGCAGATGTGCTCAAAAAGGCCCAGACAGCTGAGCTTTGGGGAGTGGGCCGGGAGATAACAGCTGCAGAATGTGATGGAATAGGGTGGCTGCTCTCTACTCATTCTTGATGTCGGCCTCCTTGGGGCTGTGCTGCATCACCTTCAGTTTCCTCCTCTGCTCTATCTTGTACCCAAGTCGCATCAGTGACCTCATCATCATCTCCATCTCCTCCATCATCATCATTACCACTGGAGACATCTTGGTAATACGCTGCGGCTGGGGGAGCATGAATGCCAATTTGTCTACCAGTGTTTTCCCCTCTCTCTAGGCTCATGTTCCTGTCATCCTCAACCTTAGAAACAACATCTGAATCCAGTAATGGCTGGGCATCATCAAGGAGCAAGTGGCTGACACTGTGGTCAAATAATTCAGCTGACTCCTCCATGGCTAATGCTGGGGCTATGGCAGGAATAGATGTGGACAAGGAGGCAGGTTTATCCACTCTGGCAACTGCAGGGGACTGCAAACTTGTCTCTGCTTGCATAAAAGAGGAAGATGAGGAAGGTTTAGTAAGCCAGTCCACCACCTCCACTGCATGCTGTGGCTGGATAGCATGGGCACTTATCTGAAGAAATGATGCCCTGCCGGAGGACTGACCACCACGACCACCTTTGCCTGTGGACACATTTGTTGCTGGTCCCCTTACAGTGCCAAGGGAACGTCTGCCTCTCCTTGTTGCCCTCCCAGACATTATTGGGAGGGAGGGGGCAGTGCTTATAAGCAAAGTAAAGAAGAAGTGGAAATCTGTATGTAGATGCACTTTAATCAATGCAAAGTGGTGTTTGGTGCACTTTAATTTGAGTACTCACACTACACAGACACACTCCATGGCTACACTATAATATACTGCAATATAATGTACCAAACGCACAGTAACGCACAAAACTATATGGCGTTAAACTGGCAGTAACGCACACAAAACTATATAGCGTTAAACTGACAGTAACGCACACAGAACTATATAGTGTTAAACTGGCAGTAACGCACAAAACTATATGGTGTTAAACTGGCAGTAACACACACAAACCTATATGGCGTTAAACTGGCAGTAACGCACACAGAACTATATGGCGTTAAACTGTCAGTAACGCACAAAAAACTATATGACGTTAAACTGGCAGTAACGCACAAAACTACATGGCATTAAACTGGCAGTAATGCACAAAACTATATGGCGTTAAACTGGCAGTAACGCACACAAAACTATATGGCGTTCAACTGGCAGTAACACACACAGAAGTAAAAGGCGTTAAACTTGCAGTACCGCATAAAACTATATGATATTAAACTTGCAGTAATGCACAAAACTATATGGCGTTAAACTGGCAGTAACGCACACAAAACTATATGGCATTAAACTGGCAGTAACGCACAAAAAAGTATATGGCATTAAACTGGCAGTAACGCACACAGAAGTAAATGGCGTTAAACTTGCAGTAATGCACAAAACTATATGGCATTAAACTGGCGGTAATGCACAAAAAACTATATGGCGTTAAACTGGCAGTAACGCACACAGAACTATATGGTGTTAAACTGGCAGTAACGCACACAGAACTATATGGCGTTAAACTTACAGTAACACACAAAACTATATGGCATTAAGCTGGCAGTAACGCACACAAAACTATATGGTGTTAAACTGGCAGTAACGCACACAGAACTATATGGCGTTAAACTGGCAGTAATGCACAAAACTATATGACATTAAACTGGCAGTAACGCACACAAAACTATATGGCGTTAAACTGGCAGTAACGCACACAGAACTATATGGCGTTAAACTGGCAGTAACACACAAAAAGCTATATGGTGTTAAACTGGCAGTAACACACACAGAACTATATGGCATTAAACTTGCAGTAACACACAAAACTATATGGCGTTAAACTGGCAGTAAGGCACAAAAAAATGATATGGGGTTAAACTGGCAGTAACGCACACAGAACTATATGAGGTAAAAACTGGTAGTAGTGCACACAAAACTTTATGGCGTTAAACTGGCAGTAACACACACAGAACTTTATAGCGTTAAACTGGCAGTAACGCACACAGAAGTAAAAGGTGTTAAACTTGCAGTAACGCACAAAACTATATGGCGTTAAAGTGGCAATAACGCACAAAACTATATGGCGTTAAACTGGCAGTAACGCACACAGAACTATATGGCGTTAAACTAGCAGTAACGCACAAAAAAACTATATGGCGTTAAACTGGCAGTAACAAACACAGAAGTAAATGGCGTTAAACTTGCAGTAACACACAAAATTATATGGCATTAAACTGGCGGTAACGCTCAAAAAACTATATGGCGTTAAACTGGCAGTAATGCACACAGAACTATATGGCGTTAAACTGGCAGTAACGCACACAGAACTATATGGCTTTAAACTGGCAGTAACACACACAGAAGTAAATGACATTAAACTTCTAGTAACGCACACAGAAGTAAATGGCGTTAAAATGGCAGTAACACAATCAAATAGACAGTGATCAACCATCACTACTCTGACACTATCTGAACTGTCCCTACTCTAGCTATACACTAATTTTAAGATTACTGACACGGTCTCACTACACTGCACTAAAACTATCTGAGCTGTCCCTACTCTACACTAATGTATGTATGAATGACACAGTCTCACTACACTACAGTGAAACTATCTGAGCTGTCCCTACTCTAGCTGCACACTATGCAAAGCTGAGTGATGGTCCTCCTCACTACACTCACACTATCCCTAGACTGACACTAAACTAATATTCTACACTGCCAAATGAAGCAAAATAGCACAGTATAGCCAGGGCTAGGGATGAGCCGAACACCCCCCTGTTCGGTTCGCACCAGAACATGCGAACAGGAAAAAAATTCGTTCGAACACGCGAACGCCGTTAAAGTCTATGGGACACGAACATGAATAATCAAAAGTGCTAATTTTAAAGGCTAATATGCAAGTTATTGTCATAAAAAGTGTTTGGGGACCCGGGTCCTGCCCCAGGGGACATGGATCAATGCAAAAAAAAGTTTTAAAAATGGACGTTTTTTCAGGAGCAGTGATTTTATTAATGCTTAAAGTCAAACAATAAAAGTGTAATATCCCTTTAAATTTCGTACCTGGGGGGTGTCTATAGTATGCCTGTAAAGGGGCGCATGTTTCCTGTGTTTAGAACAGTCTGACAGCAAAATGACATTTGGAAGGAAAAAACTCATTTAAAACTACCGCGGCTATTGCATTGCCGACAATACACATAGAAGTTCATTGATAAAAACGGCATGGGAATTCCCCACAGGGGAACCCCGAACCAAAATAAAAAAAAAAAATGATGTGGGGGTCCTCCTAAATTCCATACAAGGCCCTTCAGGTCTGGTATGGATATTAAGGGGAACCCCAGCCAAAATTGAAAAAAAAATTGACGTGGGGTTCCCCCTAAATTCCATACCAGACCCTTCAGGTTTGGTATGGATTTTAAGGGGAACCCCGCGCCAAAAAAAAAAAAAAAAAACGGCGTGGGGTCCCCCTAAAAATCCATACCAGACCCTTATCCGAGCACGCAACCTGGCAGGCCGCAGGAAAAGAGGGGGGGACGAGAGTGCGGCCCCCCCCCCCTCCTGAACCGTACCAGGCCACATGCCCTCAACATTGGGAGGGTGCTTTGGGGTAGCCCCCCAAAACACCTTGTCCCCATGTTGATGAGGACAAGGGCCTCATCCTCACAACCCTGGCCGGTGGTTGTGAGGGTCTGCGGGCGGGGGGCTTATCGGAATCTGGAAGCCCCCTTTAACAAGGGGACGCCCAGATCCCGGCCCCCCCCCTGTGTGAAATGGTAAAGGGGTACTTACCCCTACCATTTCACTAAAAAACTGTCAAAAATGTTAAAAATGACAAGAGACAGTTTTTGACAATTCCTTTATTTAAATGCTTCTTCTTTCTTCTTTCTTCCTTCATCTTCTTCTGGTTCTTCTGGCTCTTCTGGTTCTTCCTCCGGCGTTCTCGTCCAGCATCTTCTCCGCGGCGTCTTCTATCTTCTTCTCCTCGGGCCGCTCTGCACCCATGGCATGAGGGGAGGCTCCCGCTCTTCTCTTCATCTTCTTCTCTTCTTCATCTTCTTCTTCATCTTCTTCTTCTTCTTCTTCTTCCTTCTTCTCTTCTTCCTGTCTTCTCCGGGCCGCTCCGCAGCCATGCTGGCATGGTGGGAGGCTCCCGCTGTGTGACGGCGTCTCTTCGTCTGACGGTTCTTAAATAACGGGGGGCGGGGCCATCCGGTGACCCCGCCCCCCTCTGACGCACGGTGACTTGAGGGACTTCCCTGTGACGTCACGGGGAATGCCACAGGGAAGTCCCGTCATGTCACCGTGCGTCAGAGGGGGGCGGGGCCACCGGGTGGCCCCGCCCCCCGTTATTTAAGAACCGTCAGACGAAGAGACGCCGTCACACAGCGGGAGCCTCCCTCCATGCCACAGCATGGCTGCGGAGCGGCCCGCAGAAGACAGGAAGAAGAGAAGAAGAGAAGAAGAGAAGAAGGAAGAAGAAGAAGAAGATGAAGAAGAAGATGAAGAAGAGAAGAAGATGAAGAGAAGAGCGGGAGCCTCCCCTCATGCCATGGGTGCGGAGCGGCCCGAGGAGAAGAAGATAGAAGACGCCGCGGAGAAGATGCTGGACGAGAACGCCGGAGGAAGAACCAGAAGAGCCAGAAGAACCAGAAGAAGATGAAGGAAGAAAGAAGAAAGAAGAAGCATTTAAATAAAGGAATTGTCAAAAACTGTCTCTTGTCATTTTTAACATTTTTGACAGTTTTTTAGTGAAATGGTAGGGGTAAGTACCCCCTTACCATTTCACACAGGGGGGGGGCCGGGATCTGGGGGTCCCCTTGTTAAAGGGGGCTTCCAGATTCCGATAAGCCCCCCGCCCGCAGACCCTCACAACCACCGGCCAGGGTTGTGAGGATGAGGCCCTTGTCCTCATCAACATGGGGACAAGGTGTTTTGGGGGGCTACCCCAAAGCACCCTCCCAATGTTGAGGGCATGTGGCCTGGTACGGTTCAGGAGGGGGGGGGGGCCGCACTCTCGTCCCCCCCTCTTTTCCTGCGGCCTGCCAGGTTGCGTGCTCGGATAAGGGTCTGGTATGGATTTTTAGGGGGACCCCACGCCGTTTTTTTTTTTTTTTTTTGGCGCGGGGTTCCCCTTAAAATCCATACCAGACCTGAAGGGTCTGGTATGGAATTTAGGGGGAACCCCACGTCAATTTTTTTTTTCAATTTTGGCTGGGGTTCCCCTTAATATCCATACCAGACCTGAAGGGCCTTGTATGGAATTTAGGGGGACCCCCACATCATTTTTTTTTTTTTATTTTGGTTCGGGGTTCCCCTGTGGGGAATTCCCATGCCGTTTTTATCAATGAACTTCTATGTGTATTGTCGGCAATGCAATAGCCGCGGCTAGTTTTAAATGAGTTTTTTCCTTCCAAATGTCATTTTGCTGTCAGACTGTTCTAAACACAGGAAACATGCGCCCCTTTACAGGCATACTATAGACACCCCCCAGGTACGAAATTTAAAGGGATATTACACTTTTATTGTTTGACTTTAAGCATTAATAAAATCACTGCTCCTGAAAAAACGTCCGTTTTTAAAACTTTTTTTTGCATTGATGCATGTCCCCTGGGGCAGGACCCGGGTCCCCAAACACTTTTTATGACAATAACTTGCATATAAGCCTTTAAAATTAGCACTTTTGATTTCTCCCATAGACTTTTAAAGGGTGTTCCGCGGCATTCGAATTTGCCACGAACACCCCAAATTGTTCGCTGTTCGGCGAACTTGCGAACAGCCAATGTTCGAGTAGAACATGAGTTCGACTCGAACTCGAAGCTCATCCCTAGCCAGGGCCACCATCAGGGGGGTACAGGCAATACTGTTGTAAGGGGCCCGAGCATCCCTAGGGGCCCGGCTGGCCGGGCCTGCTCTTTGCCTCCCTCCAGCAGCACATGAAATTAAACTGTCATCTGCAGGTAGACACTGGCCTGCACGGTGCCCGCAAAAGAGAAGGAGAATGAAGCATACAAGCCTGAGCCTCCGCCTCTTTTCAGTAGCACACACAGGTGATCGAGGTCAGCACTCGCTCCGCTTCCTTCCCTGCTAAGGCGGAATATGCTGGCTGCTGCTAGGCTAGATTGCAATCTGATTGGCCCGCGATTCGGGCGGGGGGTGTGGTCAGTTCACCAGCAGTAAAAGCGGACCCAGCCAGGCGCATGCAGATATGAGAGAGCTGAATGGAGGGTAAGTCACAGAGGGTTAGGGTGCGCTCCTGCCTGTGCCCCCCCACCCCCGTGCCGTAGATTTGGACTCGCTTATTCCTTGGATGGGACACAGTCATCTGAGGCTGAAAAGGTAGCATGATGGAGTTGCATTGATGAGGATGATGAATCTGGGTGGGGATAAGAGTTACATTGTGGAGAGCCTCTTCACTATGTAACTCTCATCCCACCCAGAATCATCATCCTCATCCATTTTCACAATGCAGCTCCATCATCCTCATCCCCACTCATGATCATCCATCTCTCTAGTATGCCCATCCACGCCCAGCATCATTTATCCCTCTAGTAACCCCATCCACTCCCAGCATCATCTATCCCTCTAGTATGCCCATCCACACCCAGAATCTTCCATCCTTCTCCACAATATATGCCCATTCATGTCCAGCATCATCCATCCCTCTTCACAATGTATGCCCATCCACGTCCAGCATCATCCATCCCTGGATGGATGATGCTGGGCATACATGGTGGAGAGGGATGGATGATGCTGGGCGTGGGTGGGCATACATTGTGGAAAGGGATGGATGATGCTGGACGTGGGTGGGCATACATTGTGGAGAGGGATGGATGAAGCTGGATGTGGATGGGCATACATTGTAGAGAGGGATGGAAGATGCTGGACGTGGATGGGCATAGATTGTGAGGAGGGATGGATGATGCTGGGCGTGGATGGGCATACATTGTGGAGAAGGATGGATGATGCTGGGCGTGAGTGGGGATACATTGTGGAGAGGGATGGATAATTCTGGGAGTGGGTGGGCATACATTGTGGAAAGGGATGGATGATGATGGACGTGGGCAGGCATACATTGTGGAGAGGGATGGATGAAGCTGAACGTGGATGGGCATACATTGTGGAGAGGGATGGATAATGCTGGACATGGATGGGCATACATTGTGGAGAGGGATGAATGATGATGAGCGTGTATGGGCATACATTGTGGAGAGGGATGGATGATGCTGGGTGTAAGTGGGGATATATTGTGGAGAGGGATGGATGATGCTGGGCGTGGATGGGCATACAGTGTGGAGAGGGATGGATGATGCTGAGTGTGGATGGGCATACATTGTGGAGAGGGATGGATGATGCTGGGTGTGGATGGATAATGCTGGGCGTGAGTGGAGATACATTGTGGAGAGGGATGGATGATGCTGGGCATGAGTGGGGATACATTGTGCAGAGGGGTGGATGATGCTGGGCGTGAGTGGGGATACATTGTGGTGAGGGATGGATGATGCTGGGCGTGAGTGGGGATACATTGTGGAGAGGGATGGATGATGCTGGGCGTGAGTGGAGATACATTGTGGAGAGGGATGGATGATGCTGGGCGTGAGTGGGGATGCATTGCAGAGAGGGATGGATGATGCTGGGCGTGGATGGGCTTACATTAAGTTGTAAGAGTGTTAAAATAAATGTGGGTACACCGAAGGACTCAGAGAGTGGATTTGGTGGGGCGGACAGTGGGCGGGCCCTGGGGAATGTTGGTGGTCAGGCCCCTAAAGCTGTGTAAAGGCCCCAAAATTTCTGATGGCTGCCATGAGTATAGCACACTAACGCACTAATAGCACAGAACAGAGCCCTGTTCTATCTCTCTCCACGCCGAAATCACATTGAAAATGGCTGCCATTGAAAGAATACTTTTATACTGTGGGGCAGGAATGAGCCATGATTGGATAAAGTCATGATGACAGTGTCCAACCATGACTTTGACAGTGCTCTGTGCCCTGACAGCCTAAAGCTTTCACTGCTTCAGCCAATCAGGACTTGCAATGCACTGTTCAGCGCTGCAATGCATTGTGGTCGGTTCGGGGGGGGCGAACAAGCGGTTGAAGCACCTGCTTGTTCAGATGTTCGCCAAATGCCTGAGTAACGAAAGTTCGGCCCAAACGTATGCTTGGCCCAAACCGTTCGTCCATCCCTACCCTGAAGCCTTCTTCACAAATGCAGTGGAAATGTTTTTTTTAATGGGATTAAATTAATTTTCATTCCAAATAGGGACTTTGCAATTGATTGCAATTCATCTGATCACTGTTCATAACATTCTGGAATATATGCAAATTGCCATCATAAAAACTGAGGCAGCAGACTTTGTGAAAATTAATATTTGTGTCATTCTTAAAACTTTTGGCCATGGCTGTTGCCCCATAGTGGTATATCTGCAGTGTGAGGTCATCTAATGTGCTACTGCCTCAGACTGCTAGTCACATGAGATTTGGACTGATATTTAGTGTTGTTGGTATTGTTCTCCTTGCTGGAGAGAAAGCTGTACCTGAGGATTGACAGGACAAGGATTTTCTTGTTTCTGCCTAATTAATTCTGTGGATCTGTACTTTCTAAATCTTTTCTCTTAGTTATTGAATTTTTCTCCTCTAGTCATCATGGGAGCAGCTCTAACATTGGAAAGCAAAACCCAGCTTCTATTAAGGTGGCTGCCTCCACACGCAAACACATTGTGAAAAGACATGGTAACACAGTTATGAGAAAAGGTTCAGCTGCAGAGAGCCCACAGACAATATGGGTAACTAGTCCTTTGCCCTTATATAGGCCCTGTTTATGGATAAAATCTCTCTATTAAATAAGGCCTTTTATTTAAAAAACAAAAACAAAAAACACTGCAGGTGATGTTTTCAGTCACTGACAAAATTAGAACATTAAGTACGATCATTCCCCCCCCAGCTGTGGCAATGGTGTGAAGCTGAAAATATGCGCAGCGTAAAATTCTGGGCATTTTCCAGTGCCGCGTACAGTCTGTCATACAAATAAATGGTTATTTGAGGCCATATTCCTGTAAACACTGATACACAGAAGCATCAGTGTTTACCAACACATGCACGTACAACGTATTCCCCAAAGTTTTGCTTTGGGGAAATACATCATATGCGCATGTGCAGAGGTTTACAAGAGTATGGCTGTGTACAGCCATTCACTTGTATGGCAGGCATTATAAAGCAAAAAAGGAAAAGAAAGATGCCTCTAAGTGCAGTAGGCAAAATTTAATAAAGTGCACAAAGGGTTAAAAGCACTTACAAGATTGTTGAGTGTTAAAAAACATGATAAAATCAGGAGTCCTCAACTGTGGCATGTGTCCATCTTTAGCATGGTGGTTGAGAGCAGTGTAGAGCCGTCCAGCAGCTGTAAAACGTTCTCATGCGTATTGGAAAGAGGAGGCAGCAGGGAAGCCGCCCCCTTCTCTACACTGACACCATCAGCCTTGTGTGTCCCGCAGTGAATACAGGCTTCCCTGCTGCCTCCTCTTTCCAACATGCATGAGAACGTTTTACAGCTGCTGGACGGCTCTACAATGCTCTCTACCACCATGCTGAGGATGGACACATGCCACAGATGAGGACTCCTGATTTTATCATGTTTTTTAACACTCAACAATCTTGTAAGTGCTTTTAACCCTTTGTGCACTTTATTAACACTTAGAGGCGCCTTTCTTTTCCTTTTTTGCTTCTCCTCTAACCAAAGTGCCACCTCATCACTATGATCCCTCTGACCAGCTACCCACTTCCACCAGAGCACCCTTATCTCCTCTTTATAAAGCAACTGCAGCTCCCCAGATGGAAATTTTTTGGCGGGCATATTTTCTGCCTCTCAGGGTCCTTGAGGCCTTAATTATCAGATCAAAATGCATGTGTTTTTCAAGTTCCTCTAATATATGTAAGTACTTTTTGGCCACGCTCATACCTAAGCCTATTGGAATCACAGGTAGAATTCTGCCCATGTTTCTAAAAAGCAATATAATCGTGGCACAACGTGCCTGTGGGCGGGGCCATTGGCCACGTGGGGGTAACTTTTGCAGAAAATGTGCTAATCAATGCCTGTGACCAGGTGGGGACTGCAGTGATGTGAGAATCAAACATTAAGGTAGTTTCTCAACTTAGAGATGAGCCATGTCACTGTTTGCAGTAAGCTGTCCCTTGCCACTACACACTTAGCGTGATGTATGTTGCAATTAGAAGGGACACTGCTGAGCCTGTGCCCAATCCACCAGTCCACCATAATGTAACTCTGCCATCTCACTTTTAGTGACAGAATAGGGTCCCACCATTCCGCCTCATGTGTGCACATGGTAACTCCTTCCTTCCCATACCATGTGACCAGATTTTTGGGTCTACATAATGTAGGTTCAGTCCAGATTCCTACAGTAGATCAACTGCTGGGGAGGGAGCCAGAACACTGACCCCCTCTTTGCAGGACAAACCCTCACCTGTTCCAAGTATCATGCTTTGTGACTGGCTGCAATGTACCTTGTACTTGTCCAATTGCTTTCTTTCTTGTCTTGCCGAGTTAGCTTTTGTAAAAGTGTTGCTTCATACTCCACATGTGCTTTACTGACCCAAGTCCTTCTGATACACCATATCTACCATGCACCTCTTCAATTACTTCAGACCGGACTTAGAAAGTCTTAAGACTTTATTGTAAGCTTCTCATGGCAAAGCCCTCAGTATAATATGTTTAGTGCGATACACCTCATCTCTGACTGTCTAAGCTAACGCTGCCCAGGCATGCCTCAACACAGGTGAAAGTCCAGTATTGGCATCTTCCATTACTTGGCAGTCCGCTAATCTTCTGGTGCCTTTTTTGATTGACTACAGAGTCCAGCAGCCCTACTTTAGTGTCCCATGTTGAAAGCAGCAAGTGCAAGAGCAGGTTCTGGGACCCGGCCTTCTGCCTATTTATATATGACAGGGTGGACAGGCATGGCCCAAAAAAACAGGGAAAGGAGCCTAGAGCTGTTAACCCCTTCCCCGCCTGGGCAGACTAACATACTAGCTATGACAAGACCTATACCTGTAGACCACCTGTTTCTATACTTTTGGGAGGCATTCATTCCTAAAGGCACCCAAAACACACAAAAAAGGCCATTTTGTTGCATGACAAAACACGCAAAAAAAATAGCAAAATCGCACTGTCCAAAAACTGTCGAAAAAAGGATACAGGAGTTACTTTGGCACTCCGATATGTACAAAAAATTGTGCAAGAAATGTGACACTTCCATGTTGCTAGGATATGGATGGGGCCTTAGAGCAGGGCTCAAAATTTCAAGTCCTGAACTACTAGCCAGGCCTTAAGAGTTACTAGCCACCAGTTGCCCCACTTAACCCCTACCTTGCCCTGTCCCTAATTCCGCCCCTAAACACACCCCCATAAATTATCTCTAATATATATATATTATGAAATGACACTGTTAATATTTATTTTTGTAACTTAATTCTGCATAAAACATTTAACAACAACTTTATCAGTGCCCATCAGTGCAGCCTCATCAGTGCCCATCAATGCAGCCTATCAGTGCCCATAAGTGCAGCCTATCAGTGCCCATCAGTGCAGCCTATTAGTGCCCATCAGTGCAGCATATCAGTGCCAATCAGTACAGCATCATCAGTGCAGCTTATCAGTGCCACCTCATCAGTGGCCATCAATGCAGCCTTACCAGTGCCTATCAATGCAGCCTCATCAGTGCCCATCAATGCAGCCTCATCAGTGCCCATCAATGCAGTCTCATCAGTGCCCATCAATGCAGCCTCACCAGTGGCCATCAATGTAGCCTCATCAGTGCCCATCAATGCTGCCTCACCAGTGCCCATCAAACTTCATTTGACTGCGGCCGCTGGGCAATAAATATCCAAGCTGTGTCACAGAGGGAGATCCCCGCTCTGTGTGATCCGGCTGGCCTCCCTCTTCCTCTCCTCTCTCTTCCCCAGGTTCCTGGCTGATTGCTGGGAGAACAGTTCCCATTCAACCCCCCCTGCTGGCGGCGCTCGTTCCCCCCTTCTTCCGAGGCAGCCCCACATCGCCCTCAAGTTTTTTCTACTCACCAAATGCGAACAGGCAAGTGGAAATTTTGAGGGATACCTTAGAGTATAACACCAGAGGTTTATTTTAGTCTCACAAAACTTTAAGAATGGGAAACCAGCTTAATCGGATACAAATCTTGTTACTATGTGGAGTGTGAATGAAAAATATTTTATTGACATCATGTAAACAAACGTATCTGACAACTATGAGTGCTCATTGTTACTTGTCTTTTTCCATGTACTTTGAGGTGGATGAAAGAATTACTGATGTATTTCACTCCAGCTAATGGAAGATAATATGTTCTATATATATATGTTTTTTCCCTTTATCCGCTCGCAGTTATTTAAGAATTCCCCCCTCCACCATTTACATGCAGCAGGGCTTTTCATCTTTATAATTTTAAAAAAGGAAATATGCCAGATTTGTATTACATTTTTTTAACCTAAATTTTGTTTCAGACCGCATTTAAGAAGCCATTAAAGAAGCTGAAGATGCACATGGTTTTGTTCCTAATTTAAGAATGAGTCTACTTATAATCCATAAAGGAATAATAATGGTGCCCTTCACCACTTCAGTACATTTGTTGATATTTTCTTTATTGTTGTCAGGGCGAAAACTCCACTAATAAACTAGGACTGCTGGGCTGCTGACCCAGTGTGGTTATCAAGAATCCTAACTTTTTTTAGGAGATTGTACACCATTTGATTATGCTGCTTTTAAACATTGTTTTGGAACTATACGTTTTGAAAATGAAATTTAAAATATTTGATGACTTCTCTCAACTTGACTGTGCCTTATGTCATATTTTCCTTTTCTTTTATGAAAATAAAAATATATGGTGGAATTTAGGTTGCCAAAGCATAGCAGGTATCGCATTGGATGGTTTCAAGGCAGGTATTATGTTGGAGGACAGCAAAAACATGTGATATTCTTTTAGTGCAGCTTTTATGTAAGTGTAATACTTTCTGAGCCAACTGGAAAAAAAAGGGGGAAAGGGGGCAGTAGGATTTTTCCTGGTAGCGTCAAAAGCATTACAGCCAAGTAAAATCGAAATTCTTTATCTTATATTTATAGAAAATATACAGAAAAAGGCTTAAAACCAAAGAAGGAAAATAACCCAATACAATGGCTAACTGTAAGTTTGATGCTATACCCATAATAACCCATAATAGTGATTATAGCAATAGATGCGGTGTACAGTTAGCCAGTACTCAACATGTTTCATGGTTGACCCGCTTCTTCAGGAGTTGAAATGGGAAAGGAATCAATCCTATAGCAAAAAGATAGTGATTCAAATCATACAATCTAAATAGACAACTAGTAATATTTCTGAGTACATTTTAAGTGGCTATGAAAGTCATCAAGGCACTCACCCCAAACTTCAGATACACATATGTTGGAAGAAGACCATGAAGATGCACTAGTTGAATTCCTTAGGGTGAGTGCGGGAGCAGGTAAAGGGGGGCCACTAGAGGCTCTATAAAATAGGTTGATATTAAACAGTGGCACTGACAGCAAACTAGTAATAGCAGCATTTCTATCCAAACCTTAAAGCATTTGTTACCCTAACAAAAAAAATTGATCCTGTTCCACTAACCACTTAAGGACCAGTTGCCGCAGTTCTACTGCGGCAGGTTGGCACCCCTGTGCAAATCGCCGTCATGGTATATCGGCCACTTTAAGACCACTAGGGGGCGCGCCCGCTGAGTGACGCCAGAGCCAATGCACGTGGCCAGTGGGCGTGATGCCTGCCGGCCACCCGTAGTCGCCCTTGACAGAGACAGAACGGAGATCTGTCAATGTAAATAGACTCCGTTCTGTCAGGGGAGTAAAGACAGATCTGCTGTCCCTAGTGATTAGGAACATCGATTGGTCTCCTCCTCCAGGCAGTCCCACCCCCCCACAGTTAGAAACACTCCCTAGGTAACACATTTAACCCCTTGATCACCCTCTAGTGTTAACCCTTTACCTGCCAGCTATACAGTATCAGTGGCTATTTTTAGCTCTGTTTGCTGTATATATGTCAATGGTTCCAAAAAAGTGTCAAAAGTGTCCTATCTGTCCACTGCAGTCCCGCTAAAAATTGTTGATCGCCACCATTACAAGTAAAAAAAACTATTAATAATAAAAATGCCATAAATATATCCCCTATTTTGTAGACGTGATAACTTTTGCACAAACCAATCAATATACACTTATTGCGATTTTTTTTACCAAAAATATGTAGAAGAATACATATTGGCCTAAACTGCTGAAAAAACTTGTTTAAAAAAAAAATTGGATATGTATTATAGCAAAAAGTAAAAAATATTGTTTTTTTTTCAACATTGTCCGTCTTTTTTTATACCGCAAACAATAAAAACCGCAGAGGTGATCAAATACCCCTGAAAGAAAGCTCAATTTGTGGGAAAAAAATTAATTATATTTGGGTAGAGCGTTACACGTCCGCGCAATTGTCAGTTAAAGCAACGCAGTGCAGTATTGCAAAAAATGGACTGGTCATTAAGGGGGCAAATCCTTCCGGTCTTTAAGTGGTTAAAGCATGTTATACAGCACAGTGCTTACGCTGTGTAATTTGGCCCCTTGTATCACCTAATATACCTGGCTGATCCTGCTTGGCTATGCCCTCCCCCCTGTAAACTGACCACGATTTATCATGGCTGCTAAACCCTGACACCGTGTTCGGTTTATGTGCCTCTGTCATCTGCAGCCCTGCTCTCCCGTGTCGGTGTCCTCCTCCTCCCTCCCCTCCCTGCCTGTCAGCTCGGGCCGCTCCATGATCCACCCCTCCTGGTGCAATAATATCTATACTAAGATCATGCCACCCCCTCTGTTATATAATGCTATGTGTCCCTGTGTATGTGTTATATTAAAAAAATGCAGATTATACCTTATCTTAGAGCGTCTCTTTGCGCTCATGTGACTCCTCGGCTCTCTCACCTCTCTCCTCCCCTCCTCTCGGCTTGATGTCAGTGGCAGTGCTCGGCCCCACCCACTATAGCTGTCAGCCGAGCAGAGGAGAGAGCTGAGGAGTGACGTGAGCGCCAAGAGCCACTCTGATATACAGTATAATCTGTATTTTTTTAAATATAATACAGGCACAGGGACATAGCATTATATAACATAGGGGATGGCCTGATCATAGTATAGTGGGTTAACAACCACTTTAAGGTATGAAAAGGACAGTAAGTCCATACATACCAACTTATAGTAACTATGAGCATACACATGAAATCCCATGGATTGGAGTAACCACACACACACAAGAGCACTAAAACATTTTCATAAGTGTAATACTTGTTACATAAAGGCCAACCTGGAAAACTGAAAAGCTAGAATTAAATGCAGAATGTGAATTGTTTCTACTAATAGTCTTTTTGTCATTGCTATTGTCATCATCATCACCATTATATGCATTTAATTTGTCAATCAATCATGTTGGTGGCAGGAATAAATCCACAAAGTAATTTGGATTTACTTATGACATTGGTGACTATGTTTTCCATCAACAAAATACTCAAATACAATCAACATAAGTACCAGCAGACAGAACGGCAGAAATAACATTGTGCCCTGCTACAACCTACACTATCATTCATTCTTTGTTAAGACCTTTAGTAATGTTCATTAGGGATAATATCATACGTCTCTCAAAAAACACTTCTGCCTGGCCAGCTCATTGAAATCATTAATTCCACATCAGTGAGAGCAGAGTAAGGTTGTTCCAGGAACAGCTGAACACAAAGAGAGTACAAATGTCCCTTCCTCTACACCAGCGGGATGTTTTACCTTAGTAACAGAAATTAAATGCATACATACTGAGATACAGTAACAGATTTCAGAATAATAAAGTGCAGAACTAAACAGATGTGGAATGATTTTTAGGTTGTTTAAAACAGGGTGAAGGTTGGGTAAGACTTAAAGTGGACCTTGCATCAAAATGCAAGAATTGCTTCTTCATTAGACCTTCAAACCCTATAAAAATGCTGCATATATTAAAAACACCCATGGGAAATAAAATAAAAAAATATACTTTACACCCAGGCTTCGCCACACAGTGACTAGTAGGGATGAGCCCAACACCCCCCGGTTCGGTTCGCACCAGAACAGGCGAACAGACAAAAAATTACTGCGAACATGCGAACTCCATTAAAGTCTATGGGACACGAATTTGAAAAATTAAAAGTGTTAATTTTAAAGGCTTATATGCAAGTCATTGCCATAAAAAAGTGTTTGGGGACCCGGGTCGCCCCAGGGAATATGTATCAATGCAAAAAAAACTTTTTAAAGTTGCCATGATTTTAAGAATGCTTAAAATGAAACAATAAAAATGAAATATTCCTTTAAATATCAGGCCTGGGGGGTCCCTTTAGTCTGTCTGTAAAGTAGCACATTTTCCCCAGTGCCACAGCAAAATGAGGTTTCTAAAGGAAAAAATGTCATTTAAAATTGCTCGCAGCTGTAATGTATTGCCAGATGCCAGGTATGGATATTAAGGGGAATTCCATGCCAAAATTTAAAAAAAATGGCGTGGGGGTCCCCCCCAAAATCCAAAATCCATACCAGGCCCTTCAGGACTAGTATGGATTTTAAGAGGAACCCCAGACCAAATTTTTCTTTTTTTTTCTAGTGACCACCAGCACCGTAATGGAAGATGGATTTACATCACGGGACACTTTTTAAAAATAAAAAAATTAATAAAGGACTTGTCAAAAACTGCTGTGGTTTTTACTTTTTTACACTTTCTTGGTGAATGGGTAGGCCATACCCATTCACATAGGGGGGCCGGGATCTGGGGGCCCCCTTGTTAAAGGGGGCTTCCAGATTCAGATAAGCCCCCCACCCGTAGACCCCCCCAACCACCGGGCAAGGGTTGTGGAGATGAGACCACTGTATCCATCAACATGGGGGCAAGGTGATTTGCGGGGGACCCCAAAGCATCCTCCCCATGTTGAGGGCATGTGGCCTGGTACGGTTCAGGAGGGGGGCGCTCTCTTGCTTCCCCCCTTTTCCTGCAGCCTGCCAGGTTGCATGCTTGGATAAGGGTCTGGTATTGACTTTGGGGGGTCCCCACACCATTTTCTAAAAAAATATGGCACAAAGTTCCCCTTAAAATCCATACTAGACCTGAAGGGCCTGGTATGGATTTTGGTGTGGAGCCCACGCTGTTTTATTAAAAAATTTTGGCACAGGGTTCCCCTTAAAATCCATACCAGACCTGAAGAGCCTGGTATGGATTGGGGGGGGGGGGGGGGGCACACCATTTTTTTTAAATTTTGGCACAGGACTCCCCTTAACCACTACAATACACTGTGCTATATAAACTACACTGCCTGCATTGACTTAATATAGAGTATACACTGAATATCTAGTCTACACTAAATGCAGAATATATATATATATATATATATATATATATATATATATATATATATATATATATATATATATATATATATATATATATATATATATATATATATATATCATGGCAAAGAACTCTCTGAGGATCTGAAAAAAAGAATTGTTGCTCTACATAAAGATGGCCTAGGCTATAAGAAGATTGCCAAGACCCTGAAACTGAGCTGCAGCACAGTGGCCAAGACCATACAACGGTTTAACAGGACAGGTTGCACTCAGAACATGCCTCACCATGGACGACCAAAGATGTTGAGTGCACGTGCTCAGCGTCATATCCAGAGGTTGTCTTTGGGGAATAGACATATAAGTGCTTCCAGCATTGCTGCAGAGGTTGAAGGGGTGGGGAGTCAGCCTGTTAGTGTTCAGACCATACAAAGCACACAGCATCAAATTGGTCTGCATGGCTGTCATGCCAGAAGGAAGCCTCTTCTAAAGATGATGCACAAGAAAGCCCGCAAACAGTTTGCTGAAGACAAGCAGACTTAGGACATTAATTACTGGAACCATGTCTAATGAGACCATGATAAACTTATTTGGTTCAGATGGTGTCAAGCGTGTGTGTCAGCAACCAGGTGAGGAGTACAAAGACAAGTGTGTCTTGCCTACAGTCAAGCATGGTGGTAGGAGTGTCATGGTCTGGGGCTGCATGAGTGCTGCCGGCACTGAAGAGTTACAGTTCATTGCGGGAACCATTAATGCCAACATGTACTTTGACATACTGAAGCCGAGCATGATCCCCTCCCTTCGGTGACTGGGCCGCAGGGCAGTATTCCAACATGATAATGACCCCAAACACACCTCCAAGACGACCATTGCCTTGCTAAAGAAGCTGAGGCTATAGGAGATGGACTGACCAAGCATGTCTCCAGAACTAAACCCAATTTAGCATCTGTGGGGCATCCTCAAACGGAAGGTGGAGGAGCACAAAGTCTCTAACATCCACCAGCTCCGTGATGTCGTCATGGAGGAGTGGAAGAGGACTCCAGTGGCAACCTGGGATGCTCTGGTGAACTCCATGCCGGAGAGGGTTAAGGCGGTGCTTGAAAATAATTGTGGCCACACAAAATATTGACACTTTGGGCCCAATTTGGACAGTTTCACATAGGGGTATATTCACTTTTATTGCCAGCGGTTTAGACATTATTGGCTGTGTGTTGAGTTATTCTGAGGGGACAACAAATTTACACTGTTACAAGCTGTACACTCACTACTCAGTCCCCCCGAGCCATGATTGGCCAAAGGCACCCTGCCTTTGGCTAATTATGGCTCTCTACTGCGCGCGCTGTGATTGACCAAAGCTTGCAGGTAAGGTGCATGCTTTGGTCAATCATCATACAGAAATGTACTGCAATCTCGCAGTACATTATGGGGTGTTCCGTGGGCGCTCAAATTTCCCACGAACGCCTCATAATATTTACTGTTTGGCGAACACCCGATGTTTGCATTCATCCCTAGTGATTAGGCAGCAGGAACTTCAGGGGCATACTGGTGAGATGCAGGGAAAGTTGAGAACCCCAAATCTTGTGAGAAGATGCTAATACACAGCACTGGAGTATCTTCTCATAAGATTTGGGGGCCTCCTCAAACTTAGAGTGATATTACAGTCTTGTTTTTTTTTGTTAAAAATAACAAACATGTTATACTTATCTGCCCTGTGCAGGGGTTTTGCACAGGGCAGCCCAGATCCTCCTCTTCTCTAGTCCCTCTTCTGCATTCCTGGCCCCTCCCTCCTGTTGAGCTGCTTGTTATGGGGGCACCCGAGCTGAGCCACAGCTCCCTGTGTCCATTTAGACACAGGGAGGCCCCGCCCCCTCTCTCACCTCATTGGCTCACTGACTTTGATTGACAGTAACGGGAGCCAATGGCTCTTTGCTACTGTCTCAGCTAATGAGGAGAGAGAGTCCCTGACATGCTGAGTCTCTCGTGCAACATCGCTGGAGAGAGATGGGGCTCAGGTAAGTATTAGGGGGGCTGCTGCACACAGAGGGCTTTTTATCTTAATGCCTTTACAACCACTTAAATTTAAGAATAGAGCCATATCACACCAGCTTTGTATGAGAGATATGTAGCAGCTACAAATGTTTGGTTATTTTCTCTGGTCGGGCAAGAGACGAAGTGACAGTGAGTGGACTTCTAGAGATTCTGCCACTGGTGAGTGGTAACCAGAATTGCTAGTGATTTAGGCCCCTTCCACAGGGGGCGATCGCTGGCAGCAGATCCGCCCGCTCAGCAGGGGATCTCTACGCTGATTCCTGCTGAGCAAGCGGATGACAGGTCTGTTGTTCTCTATGGGGTGGTCGGATGGAAATGGACCGCCTGTCTGTTTCCATCAGACTGTCATCCGACCTGATTGATGGATGGGGAACAGATCTCCATCCGTCTGTTTTTAGTGGACCCGATCGGATGCCGGCGGGTGTCAGTGGACACATGTCCGCTGACATTGGCCGCTCCATAGAAAAGAATGGAGGTTCCAATCAGGTTACATATTTACATAGTTAGTCTGGTTGAAAAAAAGAAACAAGTCCATCTAGTTTGATCAATAAAAAGGGAGAAAACCTATATACACAATCCCATACCCACAGTTGATCCATAGGAAAGCAAAAAAATCTGGGGATTAAGTCTTTTTTCCTTCAGACGTAGAGTGCCCCCTTATCCTCTGTGATGACCTTAAAGTAAATAACTCAACACCAAGTTCACTATATGGACCACTTATGTATTAATACATGTTGATCATATCCCCCTTAATCTCCTCTTCTCAAGAGAGAATAAATTCAGTTCCTCTAATCTATCCTCATAGCTGAGCTCCTCCATGTCTCTTAGTTTGGTTGCTCTTCTCTGCACTTTCTCTAGTTCCCCAATATCCTTTTTGTAAACTGGTGCCCAAAACTGAACTGCATATTCCAGATAAGGTCTTACTAATGATTTGTACAGGGGTAAAATGATATCTCTCTCTCTGGAGTACATACTTCCCTTAATACAAGACAGGATTTTGCTCGCTTTGGAAACCACAGCTTGGCATTGCATGCTATTATTGAGCTTATGATCTATCACACACAGAGATCCTTCTCCACCACTGATTCCTCCAGTTGTACTCCCTCTAGTATGTATGATGCATGTATATTCTCAGCCCCCAAGTGCATAACTTTACATTTATCAACATTAAACCTCATTTGCCACATAGTTTCCCAATTAAACAGTGCATTGAGGTCAACTTGTAAATTGGAGACATCCTGTAAGGATGTTATTCCACTGCATAGCTTGGTGTCGTCTGCAAAGACTGAAATTGTACTTTTGATTCCAGACCCTATATCATTTATGAATGTATTAAAAAGTAAGGATCCCAACACTGAACCTTGGGGTACACCACTGATGACCTTAGACCATTTAGAGTATGAATCGTTAACCACTACTCTCTGAATATGGTCTTTTAGCCAGTTTTCTATCCATTTACAAATGGATTTTTCCTGGCCTGTAGACTTTACCTTACACAATAGCCATGTGTGAGAAACTGTGTCAAATGCTTTTGCAAAATCCAAGTATACTCCTGCTTGTCTAAGGTTTTACTTAGCTTCTCATAAAAAGAAATCAGATTTCTCTTACAACTTCTGTCTTTCAGACCCCTTCCACATGAGTGGTCCGATCGGTCCGCCTGTCCGTTTTTTAGGCAGTCCCGATCAGACCTTCCATTCTGCTCTATGGCGAGGTGGATGTAAACCGACTTGTGTCCTATATACACCCACGTACCTCCAATTTAATCAGATAAAAAAATATGGAAGGGGATTTTTCCCCTCCGTCTGGCTGGATTGGATCAGAGGGCAGTCAGGTGTAAATGGATAGCCAGTCCGTTTACATCCGACTGCCCACAGAGTAGAGCAGCTGTGTTTGTGTCCACTCTGCATAAGCAGAGAAGACACGGATCTGTCATCTGCCTGCTTCGCTCAGCTCAGCAGGGGATCATTGGACAGATCCTGTGCTGAAAAAAATGGATCCGGCCCGTGTGAATAGGGCAAAATTGTATTTTTAAAACCATGTTGTAACATTACATGTGGTTTAATGTTACACTTTGAATTTTCACCAACAAGCTTGCTCTGGTAATGTGTACTAATTTAACATGTGATAATACAGAACGACATGCTTTTTTTGTGAAAAGGTGCCATGATTTATGCAGAGCTGTGATGTATGAGTGCCCCAAGTGGGAGTTACTATTCATTCAGAAAAACCCTAGGGAACTACAATCTTCCAAAAACCTTCCCCAAACACTACAGCCTGCAATCACTGCCTCATTATAATTATATAAAAAGAGTTAGCATCTAGATCTATCTTAAATAATATCTACAGAATGTTTGCACAGTGGCATATTTTAACTTCTATCTACATAATACCACACTTCCATATTCATGTTCTCTAATTGGTCTACTTATGAGCAGCATAACCTACCTCTGTACACAAACATCAGTTAGCTCTCCTTCCAGCCCTGCAGCTTGACAACTGTGAGCTCTAGAGCTGGAAGATACATTGCAGGATGCAGTGGGATAGCAACTCCACACCCAAATATTGTAACTGCACACCCTGTGGCTATTTTACTGTCACCAAAAGTGTGTCAGGAAGGGGGTACAAGAACCAAACGGCTTCTTTCTACTGCTGAACTTTTTTGCTATAAAGGCAGGATGCTGTTTCAAGGATTGTTGAACGATTTAAGCATTTTTGAACGGTCATGCCACTAGGGCTGGTTATATCAAAGAGTAATACATATGAACAAAAAGAAAAGACTTATTGATTGTGGTGGCATGATGCAGCCTATCAGATAACCTCCATGGATTCTCTAGATAAAAAACACGCTTGCTTTCACCCCCTTTCCTCCAGCACTCTGTATATTAATGTGCATTGTATTGGGCATAAGTTAATAACCTTCTTACCTTTGAGAACCATCAGGTGACAATTTGCATGGCTGGTGGCAATAAATACTGCCTGTCACTAACACTTTTGGTCCCCAATGACTGAACTAATAAGAGTGGTTTCCAATCATGTAATAACTATATCAGTTGTGACATAGTGGTCACATGCAGACTGGAGCCTTCTTTGACAACTGCAGCCTGAAGGTGACAGTGTTCACCTCTTTAATATTGCAATTTTAGATACAATTACTGTATTTAAAAATATCTTTTTACACATTTTCTTATCCTTTTATTATTATTATAGATTATTAGAGACCACCAATAGTCATGTGGGCTGATATTATACCTTGGTTAGATCCTTGTAGGCACAGGCCACCCAGAAGAACAACACGCAGACTCCAAAAAATCTTACGTACAGCCAGTATGTAGCACATGAACCCTCTGGATGGGTCACAAGACTTTCTGAAGTGTTTGAGCATTTACATTGCTTTTCTAAATACTCTTGGGCACATGAAATTCCTCCCTGATTTTCCATTCAGATTCCAGCTTTGCTTCTCTTGGCAGACTCTCTGGCAGGCGGTGCAAGCTTGCAGGCCCTGAGCTTCGGCCTAGCTTTTTCTCAAAGTACAGGTGTCCTTCACAGGCAGCAAGCCGGAGAAATCAGAGAAAAAAGTACACGTGTCCTCCCCAGGCAGAGCCTAAGAGGCAGGAGAGCTATTGGCACTCACCACTGTCAGTAAACCTTCTAGTGGTTGGCCAGGGAGATAGAAATATTCATAACTCAGGCTATTAAATATTTCCACACCATGGCCAGAAACATCAAGCAGCAGGCAGAAGTAAACAATAATCTTAATCTAGGAGAAAACGTGTAGAAAGCAGAACTAACAATTTTAGGCTAAGGCTGACTACACATCAGCAGCACTAAATTAAGAATATGAACACTAGTGCTACTGGCGAGGTTCCTACGCTAGTTATTAAGCTGCCATATACTGTACAGCTAAAGCCTTGTAGTTGTACTGTTGTCTCTCCCAGCTGATTGGTAGGAGAGGAGAGTAATGAATGTGTCAGGAATATACAACTCATTAAATGAAGATGCTGCCAGTGCCTATAGGGGTCTGGTCAGATGCTACCACTTACCTCAGAGTTGAACGGTACCAATTGGCAGGGCTGTATTTAATACAAGGAACTTGTGGGTCAGTGCCTCGGGCAACAGAGTTAAATGGAACAGCATCAAGACTCAAACATCAAATGATGCAGCATAGTTCCTGCCCCTCGGGGACCTGTAGGGTGAATCTAACCATTATGTACTTTCTCTATCACTATTACATTGTACATGTATATGGCTAAAATTCTTCTCTTGGATGCAAGGTAAAGGGCATTACAGTTGGAGGGTTAACTATAGGGGTAGTTAAGAAAAGTTAAGGGTCTAAGCACAGAAGGTAATGTAGTAGGCTTGTAGAGGGAGTTATAATGGAAGAAATATGGTAAATCTGGAATAGTGGATTTGGCACTGTTCCTCAAGAGATCAGACTCATATCTTGCATCAGGGCCAAGTTGTGTCACACTGAAGCTACACAACTGCTTAGTAGTGCACTTTGTGAATTATCCCTCCCACTGAGATCTGCTCGCATCAGTTTTAAAGTGAAGCTATGATAGTAATATGGTAGATGGCATGTGCAAGCTCAAGAGCTGTCATCCTGATCTTGGCTTCATTACCCAGTTATTCCATGACCTAAAATAATATTGCAGTCACTGAAATCTTAAAAGTTAAAACCCTGGTCCTATATGATTGTTTTAGCATATTAGTTAGCGATCCAAGATTGTCTTGGAGTCTGCATCTTTAACAATGCGCAAAGAATAACTTTAAAGGGTACTCTGTGACTACAATTTTCTCTGAAAGTGTGCTTGTTTTGTGAACATTGATATCTGTACTAATTCTGCATTCCATATTGAGGATTGTTATCTCTGCTAACTAATTGCCATTTTATGGTTATGGTACTGTATCTGGAAACAAAAGATGAGACTGAAAATAACCAAGAAAGAATGGACCAATGCCATATGTTTGTTTAGAGCTGGAAGATGTAATTGATTGCAGTGAGGATTGTGAAATATCATCCTTGGGGAGAAGCAGAGAAACATGAATATTCTTATTATGTGGTCATTGCAAATGCTTTGTAATATTAGATCTGATTTCAGGAATGTGCCTGCATTCTGCTCTGCAAAATACTGAAACATTAACTTAAAAAGCTGCAAACCTGATCAGTAAAGACAAAAACATTGAAATATCAATTTTTATGTACATGATCCCAGTTATGTTTTTCCAGCCAATAATTAATTCAATGTTGCATAATTGCTGGACAGTGTCATTTCAACTGCACGTGAAAACATTAATGAAACAAGTGATTAATAAAACCCACACTGATCAGCCCAGAGCAAGCCAAATGAACGTAACCAAATTTGCTAATATTGCCTAAATTCAATCAAATCTAAATTCTATCACCTCTATTACTTTTATTATGTGGCAGATAATTTAATATACACAGTATACACATTGGTTTTGTATTAAGTTCTTATATATATTAGCAAAATTGTGCTCATTTATTGAACAGGCATAACAAAAACATACAACTGAAAAAAGTGATGTGTAAAAATAGCAATATATAATACAATTTTAATTTTTCAGTAGCATATGTATCATCATATTTTTTTTAAAACCTTACTCCTTACTTTTTTATGAGACCTTGCTAGGTTGTTTGTTAAAAAAGTAATAAAGAATCGCACTGCACCATGGTGATCTTTGCTCTCTTTCATGTTGTGCATGTAGCTCTGCTGGGTTTATAAGATAAATATATCAGTAACTAAAGATTTATATTTTAAGCTGAAGTTGTTTTTGGGGGGTATAACACCAAACACATTAGGTATTTGTAATAGTGTGTATCCCATTACCTGTTGGCAGCGGCAGAAAGGGGTGGGCAGGAGGGGCAGCTGCCCCGGGTGCAGAGAAGCAAGGGGGCATAGAATAGAAAGAGGGTGGTACACTCATCATGGATTATTGCCCTAGGGGCTGTAATAACCCTATCCCTGTATTGCTTGTTGGTGGCTGCTTCTGGTAAAAAATAATTTTTGCAGTATCTGCTTCATAGCCGCATGCTGTACTGGGTAGTGTGTATGTAGACAGGTACTGGTTAAAGCTGCCCTGGTTGAGAAGGTTGGGGTCAATCGTGTTTCCCGGGTCTTTCTCTGTGGTTTTTCTTCAGTCCAACCCCCCGATCCTATGTGCCATAAAAGAGACGGAGGCCCAGACCCCAGGGAGGTTTTCTTACTGAGAGGAGAGACTAGGCCTTGCTAACTTGTCACGAACCCACTCACCGCCGTTGCTGGGGTCTTGATCCCTAGTGCCATGTCAAGGTCAGAGTTCCCACTACCAAGAGAGATTGTTGGGACTTGCAGTCCTCCCTGAAGAAACCAAGCATGGACCAAAATTGGACTATTTTCTATGCAGGCACAAGCTTGAAGTTAGGGACTAGAGATGTTAGGGAAAAGGCTGCACTTTATTCCAGATTGCTGTCTGTGTATGTCATCATGTTTATTTATTCAAGTATAATGTTTAAAACTTTGCCTCTGCCTGGTCTGAAGTTACTAATGTGGAGTAATGGATTCAGGTCTCAAAGCGCCGCAGGGTATGAAGATAACAGTACAAGAGTTTATACAGTGTGAAGATAGAGTGGTTACCAAGGGTAACAAAGGTTTCTGTAGTGGCTTGCCGTAAGCAGGGGCGGACTGACCATTGAGCCACTCGGGCACTGCCCGAGGGCCCTGGGCCACTAGGGGGCCCCATCAGGGTTGCCAGCCTCAGTAAAACCAGGGACAGTATGTATAAATCTGTGTTTTTTTTTACATCTGTCTGTGTATACCGTGTGTACATGTATGTGTATACTGTGTGATTGTATACTATGTGTGTGTGTGTATACTGTATGGCCCCATAATCTCTGATTGCCTGGGGGCCCCATAATCTCCTATTGCCCGGGGGCCCCATGAGTTATCAGTCCGCCCCTGGTCGTAAGCCTGTTCATGTGACAGGTGAGATAGCCTTTTGCAGCAAGGAAGATGTTGTTGGCACTCCTGCAGCGATCCGTCTCCCATACCAACAAGAGCGGATCTGTACCACCGGGGCCCTCAGCCTGTACACAGGTACTGAAGAGGAAGAGTTAGGTGAAGTGTATGCATGGAGTCTATGTTAGGTGCACAGCGGGACCCTATACCATTAATAGGAGTGAGGAAGAGGTGATACGCTGGACAGGTGGAGAGGGCACCTCCTAAATGCACATGTAACCGTGGTGGTATTTAGCGCATCAAGAGAGTTTACTCAAGTCAGTCATCTGTTCCAGCAAACCCTCTGTGTAATACAGCGACCCTATCTAAAGTGCCTAGCGTAGCCCAGAAGAACCCACCCTGGGCAAGGCCTTTTATGTGACCCTTACTTGGCGCCCAATGAGGAGGGGAACATGGAGGAAGTGTCACCCGTCTACTATCCCCTACCCTTCCAACGGGCTGGTTGTATATGAATTGATCTCTTGATGGACTTCTGAGTAACCAGCCTGTAGGAAAATTTTTGCTCGATCAGTGCCGCCGGCTCAAATGCGTGGATGGGGTAATCGATCAATTTTTTTTGTTCAACCAGCTGGTTGAACGAAAGAAAATGAATCATATACTGTAAGTAAGCATGCTTCCTCTAAGAAAAACAAATAAAAAATGCAGCGCTTAGGGAATACGAAAACCCCCCAGGATCACCTCAGAGGTGCGTATTCAAGTGATGAATGATAAGTGATAAAAATCGTAATAAAATATGTAAACATACAATGAGTGACAAATGCATGAATGATGACGAATAAACTCATATATACATGACACAAACAAATGCTAAAATTGCATGTAGACATAAGGCACAAGCTAATCAAGATGTCAATGAGTCTATATTGAACAAAAGCACATCCCTGAACTCCTCTATATAGTGGTGTATAGTCTATTAGAGAGGGCAGTAGAAGATGTTTCTTCTAATGATGACAAATGTGGACACACACGCCAGAGGGCGGTGGGTCAATCGAGCATAGGACAATCGTTTCCACAGGATCTCCAACTGGGACCTTTGCAGTAGGATGGTATATGTCTGCGTCCGCATCGAAGGGGATCAATGGTAGATGTTTCTCAGCAGAGATTCCAGCTGGTGATTTCCTCTGATGACTCTTTGAGCAATATGAAAACTGGTGTTCCATAGAAATCCCCAGATGTGGTGGCTGCATTAGTTTTTCTTTTTCAGACTAAGCACTAAGTACAGGGATACCTAAAAACACCTGTTGGTCCTGCCAGGAATCCAGTATCCTTGTTCCTTCCTGTGAGCTGTGTCTCAACCATGGGAGATAAACTCCTCTATGTGGGGGTACTTCAGTTTTCCCACATCCACATCCTGTGGAAACGATTGTCCTATGCTCGATTGACCCACTGCCGTCCGGCCTGTGTGTCCACACTTTGGGGTATGTGTATCCATTCCCTCTGTTGTCTTAGATGTACACCTGTGATCGCTGCATGAGGAAGCCGTTTCTCTCACATTTGTCATCATTAGAAGAAACATCTTCTACTGCCCTCTCTAATAGACTATACACCACTATATAGAGGAGTTCAAGGATGTGCTTTTGTCCAATATAGACTCATTGCCATCTTGATTAGCTTGTGCCTTATGTCCACATGCAATTTTAGCATTTGTTTGTGTCATGCATACAGGTGATACTCGAAAAATTAGAATATCATGCAAAAGTTCATTTATTTCACTAATGCAACTTAAAAGGTAAAACTAATATATGAGATAGACTCATTACATGCAAAGCAAGATAGTTCAAGCCGTGATTTGTCATAATTGTGATGATTATGGCTTACAGCTCATGAAAATCCCAAATCCACAATCTCAGAAAATTAGAATATTGTGAAAAGGTGCAATATTCTAGGCTCAAAGTGTCCCACTCTAATCAGCTAATTAAGCCATAACACCTGCAAAGGGTTCCTGAGCCATTAAACAGTCTCTCAGTCTGGTTCAGTAGGAATCACAATCATGGGAAAGACTGCTGACCTGACAGTTGTGCAGAAAACCATCATTGACACCCTCCATAAGGAGGGAAAGCCTCAAAAGGTAATTGCAAAAGAAGTTGGATGTTCCCAAAGTGCTGTATCAAAGCACATAATAGAAAGTTATGTGGAAGGGAAAAGTGTGGAAGAAAAAGGTGCACAAGCAGCAGGACTGACCGCAGCCTGGAGAGGATTGACAGGAAAAGGCCATTCAAAAGTGTTGGGGACTTTCACAAGGAGTGGACTGAGGCTGGAGTCAGTGCAACAAGAGCCACCACACACACAGACGGATCCTGGACATGGACTTCAAATGTCGTATTCCTCTTTTCAAGCCACTCCTGAACAACAAACAAAGTCAGAAGCATCTTACCTGGGCTAAAGAAAAACAGACCTGGTCTGTTGCTCAGTGGTCCAAAGTCCTGTTTTCTGATGAGAGCAAATTTTGCATCTCATTTGGAAACCAAGGACCCAGAGTATGGAGGAAGACTGGAGAGGCACACACTGCAAGATGCTTGAAGTCCTGTGTGGAGTTTCCACAGTCTGTGTTGATTTGGGGAGCCATGTCATCTGCTGGTGTTGGTCCACTGTGCTTCATTAAGTCCAGGGTCAACGCAGCCGTCTACCAGGAGGTTTTGGAGCACTTCATGCTTCCTTCCACAAATGAGCTCTATGGGGATGCTGACTTCATTTTCCATCAGGAGTTGGCACCTGCCCACACTGCCAAAAGCACCAAAACCTGGTTCAATGACCATGGGATTACTGTGCTTGATTGGCCAGCAAACTCGCCTGACCTGAACCCCATAGAGAATCTATGGGGCATTGCCAATAGAAAGATGAGAGACATGAGACCGAACAATGCAGAAGAGCTGAAGGCCGCTATTAAAGCATCCTGGTCTTCCATAACACCACAGGCTGATAGCTTCCATGCCACGCCGCATTGAGGCAGTAATTGCTGCAAAAGGGGCCCAAACCAAGTACTGAGTACATATGCATGCTTATACTTTTCAGAGGTCCCATATTGTTCTATGTACAATCCTTGATTTATTGATTGCATGTAATAGTCAAATTTTCTGAGATTGTGGATTTGGGGTTTTCATGAGCTGTAAGCCATAATCATCACAATTATGACAAATCACGGCTTGAACTATCTTGCTTTGCATATAATGAGTCTATCTCATATATTAGTTTCACCTTTTAAGTTGCATTAGAGAAATAAATGAACTTTTGCACGATTTTCTAATTTTTCGAGTATCACCTGTATATGAGTTTATTCATCATCATTCATGCACTTGTCACTTTCATTGTATGTTTACATATTTTATTACGTTTTTTATCACTTATCATTCACTCGAATACTCACCCCTAAGGTGATCCTGGGAGGTTTTCAGATTCCCTAAGCGCTGCATTTTTTATTTGTTTTTCTGTACACACAATTTGTCATGTTGTTGATGCTAGCTGCTTTTTTGTGTTTCACCAGTAGCGCAACTTTTTTCACATATTTTTTGTTATGCTTCCTCTAAGCAACAGAATTCTGATTGACTGAGATACTACAGGAGACAGAGAACAATAGAAGCTAATTAAAGCTGTGTTAAACTCAAAATAAAAAAATGTAATATATTGCAGTTTACCAATCATTACTGTAGATGTGGTCGCTGCATCGCTTTTCTATTCTTTGGCCTTTTTCCATCTGTTTTCACCTGGTGATCTGGCCAGTAGCACACCTCCTGTATTAGTGAGACAAAACTCTAGAGGAATGAGCACAGGAGACACAGCAGACAGCAGCGTTGTCAGTCTGAGGGGTAGGGGAGTGATAAAAGTATTAGCTGATTTAATTACACTAACAAATTGAAGCCAAACCCCTGCTCACACATTATAATCAGTTACAGCAAACAGTTTTTTTCCCCTTTTGGATAAAGGTTTTGTATGAATACATCAGCTGATCATTTTAACCACTCCTGCAAGTGTTAGGTGGTTTGTCTCATCCATGTAAACTGATACATTCTGCTGGGGAGTGTAAGCTTGTGAAAAACAATAGACTTGCTGGCTGGATGACCAGATGAAAATAGAACAAAAAAAAAAAAAAACATAAGAAAGAAATGCAGCCATCATATCTAAGAATTGGTAAGCTGCAATATAACAAATGTTTGCTCTTGGGTTTAGCACTGCTTTCATTTATACCAGTTGTACAGAAAATAAATAGAATTATTTTAACTGCGTAACAACCGGCCACCACATATATACTGCAGGAGGGCAGCTGCTCTTTACAAAATCACGTACATGTACGTGATTCGCTCTCTGGTGTAGGGAGCACACCCGCGCATCCCCGCCACCTAGGCTGTGCTGCGATTGGCTGCAGCACCAAACAATCTGTGGGTTCAGGAAGTAATAAACAGCACATTGCTTAGTAAAAACAGCACACAGTGTACACAGTAATACATGTTAGAAACACATTTAACACTTTGATCGCCCCTGATGTTAACCCTTCCCCAGTCAGTGTCATTAGTATAGTACAGACACAGTGCAAATTTTTAGCACTGATCACTGTATTAGTGTCACTGGTTCAAAAATATGCAGCAGAATACATATTGGCCTAAACTGATGAAGAAATTAGATTTATTACATTTTTTTATTGGATGTGTTTTATAGCCGAAAGCAAAAAAATATATTTTTCAAAATTGTCAGTCTTTGTTGGGAGTAGTAGGCAACAAGCAAGAATTGGCAGTTCAATGTCTAACCAATCCTTCCAACTAAGATAACCAGTATATTCACTTGCTTGTTGGTTGTAAACAGTATTGTGTCCTCTATAAAAGCCGCATAAATAGTGAACCAATAGTGGCGCTGAAAATATTTAAGTGAAAAAAATGAAATGAATCAATACATAAACATGTGTGACGAATCCCATATGTACGTGGAGTGACACTTCTGAGTGTTCCCCACACCCTCAAAAAGGTGATCAGTGATAACCTTATTAATTAAATAAAAAATGTGAAATAAAAAAAAAACACTCAATCAGCTGATCAAAAAAAACTAAAAATGACAGACATCCAGTGATAATGAATCAATCTGCGATAATGATCTGCAAATGTCACCCTGTGATAGGTGAAAAAGAAGAAAAAGTCTTTAAGAAAGTGAAAACAAAATCTTTAACGTGAATAATTCCTGTGCACATAAAAAGTCCTAAAAACAAGTCGATAAACAATCCAATGATGTACATCCAGTAGGTTTTCTTTTAATGCTTCCACCACACCTCCGTGCAAGTGATTCCACTCCCCGTAGGAGACACACTCACCAGCTACATACGCCTCCCACTCTTGTGTTTGGCTAAATCACTTTTAAACCACACCAAAGGGGTTTATGATGATTCCAATCTCCAGCCGTGAATTTCCAGAATTACTGCTTCCTCCAGGCTTCTAGGACATTGCACAGGGCTGAGCTTTCCCAGCTGCTTCAATCTCATTCGTCTTTTGGCGGATGCAGCCAACCCTTGTCAACCCTTGGAAAAAAAGTGGGTCCTCTGACTTTCCTGAAACTCCAACCGGACTCACCCCAAGGAAAACCTAATCAGCTTGTGCTATGACGGGGGGGGGGGGGTCCTTCTGTATTCTGTATTTTTTATATTCTGGCGGATGTGTTCTACTTGAAGCTGGTACTTTCTTCTGTTGGATGAACATGGTGCTCTACCTGTTCATTTTATATGATGCCTTTGGCTTTTAAATTCAATGTATTGTCCGTTTCTGTAATCCTTCTGGTTACTTCAATAAAAAACATTGAAAGTAGAATGCCTGTAGGGTTTTTATTGTTACATGATCTGCCCCCATTAGGGAGATTCTCCCTTCTATTTATCCTGTTTACCATTAACATTGAGTAAAGTAAAAGAAAATCCCAAATTTTGGGTTGTCCCCAGAAAAGTAATAGAGGGGAAATCTTCCAATGGGGACACTAGTTTTGGTCACCTGGGAGTCCCCAAGGGGTATGAAGTGAAGGGAAATCTCCCCAATGGGACTCAGACTATCCACAATGAAAATAAAAGTTTTGCCAATAGCTTTACTGCAATGATATATTAATGATTACAGAGCAGAACTAATTTGTGTTTTTATATCTGCATAGAGTTCGGTTTTATGTGTGGATGAGAGTGTAGGTCAGTATAAAAGCAAGCCATCATCCACCTTTTGAATTTATTATTTATTATTTACTCCTCTCTAGTGCTTACTATTTGAATGCCTTATGTATTTGAATGTCTTATACATTTGAATGCCTTTTGTTAACCTATCTGTGTCTGCTGAGATGCTCCAAAAAGTTATTTTAATTACAAATCACAGCAAGCTCTAACTTATCTAACCTATCTTAAACCACTCAGCTCATCTTATTACAGGGATGTGAAATCAATAACAGATCATTGTAAGCAGGTCTAAGTACACACAGCAATGAAAGCATTAGAAGTTTAAATTGCTTAAATGCCTGTAAAGCAGAAAGAACCTTTCAATATCTGCCAATGCATTCCACGAGCATTGGATACTTTATCATGCAAATCTTCACTTTTATTTCTTAAAACGTATTCCCACATATGTAACCAAATTGGGATAAGGCCTGCTTTATGTTACATGTTCTCATTCACATTTACAGTTTTAAAAAATTATAAAAAATGCTGCTTATTATTGTAAATGTTCCTATCTGATAACTCCAGCACTGGAAAAAGTCCTACTTACTTATCTTTGTTTCTGAGGGGGCTGGGGAACTGTGTTTGTCATAATTAGCCCTGTCTGTACTGCACTGGCAGATTTCTTTATCAGTTGTACGCTAGATTTGAACACTATGGGGGAGATTTACTAAACCTGGAGCACTCAGAATCTGGTGAGGCTGGGCATGGTAGCCAATCAACTTCTAACTTCAGATTGTTCAATTAAGCTTTGACAAAAAAAACCAGAACCTGAATGGTTTGTGTGCAGAGCTGCACCAGATTTTGCACCCCCCCCCCCTCCAAAAAGAAAGACAGTAAGACCAAGTTTTTTTTTTTTTTCTTGATAAAATATTTTTACTCAGAACAAAAGTTTCAAATAAATTAGGTTTGAGAACCACAGAGAAAAGTGCACATTTGTGCAAAATCCTCATCCTTATCCCTCTCCAGATTCATCCTCATCCCTCTCCACAATGTAACTCCATCATCCTCATCCCTCCCTGGATTCTTGTTACACATATATTCTCATCACCTTCTCCTTCATGATCTATCTTCATCTTTTTCTCCATCATTTACCTCATTCCTCTAGCAGCCTCTATCCATAAACCAAAATCACTTGTCATCCTCATCCTTATGACAGAAGAGACTCTCCTAATGTCAGGGTGTATGACCTGTAGTGTAATGCGGTATGATGTACTGATTAGTACAGTCATTAGTACAGTCAGTCAGAGTCCAGAGGCTACACAGCACACTCACTACCTCCTTAGTGTTTCTCGCTGAGTGTCTTCACTTCCGAGGCAAGCCAAACCCCATTCCCGAGTGTTGGCCAATTAAAATGAGAGCCTAGCAGCAGGCTCCGCCTCCGGATGTTCCGAATAGGAGTGATCAGCTGCTGGGGGACAAGGTAGGAGGAGGAATCACTATCCCTTGCTTGTTCCTCTCTCACTGCGGACGGCGGCTGCAGTCTATTCTTTTTGGGCAGTTGGTCCATCCTGGCATCCTAACAGCTGCCAAAGCTGCATAATGCTGCTGGCACCGGCCCTCGACAATGGTTAAAAAGAAAAAACTCATACAGAAGTGTGTCCCTCTAGGAAGGGCACCTGTAGGCACATGCCTACAGTGCCTATTTGGAAATCCGGCCCTGCTGGTGATATGGCCAATAAGTCTGGTATTTTTTAACTTACGTTAACAGATCAAGCTGTGTAGACAAATTAGCAGTTACAGTGCTGAGACAAGCGGCTGCAGCTGGGGGGACTCCTCAATCCGCCTAGTTTGTGTGGACAAATGGAATCAGAACACTGGCCAAATGCAAAAAAAAAAACCTAACCGTTTATGGGCAATTTTGGCATTTGAATTCTTGCATTGTATGTTAATGAGAGGATAAGTTGTGTAGGGATCTGCTGCCCTCTACTGTTTGTACTTGTAAATAGTTGCGTTGCTTGTCACAGAATTAATTATGTATAGCACTTCCTGTCTCTGGGTTTTTATGTTGAAAAACTCAGAAGGAAGAAGTGAAGAGAGGGAGTGAGCCTGAGAACATGGCAGAGCTTCTTCTAAATGCAGGACAGAAACAGGGATTATTAGGCAAGTGTCTCTATGTTTAATGGTTTACTACTACTCTAACTAAGCTTAAAACAGATCCCCCCCATTCTCCTAACTCCTATTTTAGCTACTCTATAGAAAGAAGATGCTTATACTTACCTATTCACAGGGCGCTCTGATCCAGTCAAATGATCTTCCCACTGGCTGGCTTCAGGGGAGAGGAAGGACATGCCAACAACAGATGCCCCACAGTAAGCCTATGGGTGACGTCACAGCCCAGGTGTTCCAGCCGTTGTTGCTCTCTCCTCTCCTCTGAAGCCATCCGCTGGGGAGATAACATGACTGGACCAGAGTGCCTTTCTTCAGAGTAATTTAAATAGGAGCTGAATAGGAGTTAGAAGGGGGTTGGATCAAGTTCAAGGTTAGTTAGAGCTAGCCTGGAATTTTACTTTAATTCTGTCCCTTCTGGTTTGGGATTCTATAGCTAGTTTTAGCTTAGGGCTCAATAACCAGCATAGGCTAGGGCCAGGTTAGGCATGCAATGGCCACTTAGGTAGTTAGAGGTCTGGTTGTGTGGCAGATTAGGCTCTACCAGGGACAAACGCTGTCCATAGATGGATAGTTTTTTAAAGAAAATCCCTAGGAAAAGTGTCATGAAAATTTGTATGAATACTCTCAGAACAGAATGTTTTTCTAAAGAATTTGCTTTTAACATTTGCTTTTGTAATGAATGAACTTTACTGAACAAAACCACATATGCTGTTAGAAATTCATTCATTGGAGAAAAAAATCTTTGTCCTACTCCTTCAAATTTTCTTGTCACTGCAGTAGAAATTGACCGACAACGAATGATCAGAAAAAAGAACAAACTTTTTTAGAACAATCTTTTCCTAAGAATTTTCATTCAAAATGGCCAGCTTTGAATGCAGAGTAGATAGACTGACTCCAAGTTTCAGTGACACACCACAGTTTCTGCTGGTGAGAAGCTTTGTTCAAGGCTGGCTGGACAAAAGTAGGAGGCTCCCCCAACATCACGGATCCTGTCTTCAGGTCTCCGAAGCCAAGAAGGATACTGCATCATGATCATCTTTTGGGGGCCCTGCAAATGAACTTCTGCAACATTGATCTGGGTGTATCTTTATTGATAACTATATATATATATATATATATATATATATATATATATATACACTGTATGTATCCAGGTATATGTGCACAACTCCACCAGAACTCTTGTTAAGCTCTTTGCTGATAATGCCTGTTTTAACCTTGAATGTATGCACTATTATTAATATTTTTGTATCACTGGATGTTACTAAATTGCAGAACCTTATTTGTCCACAAAATGGTGTTGCCAATTAGTCTTGCCTAACTGTGAATGGAAGACAGGTTGCTGGGGCAATCTGGGAGATGGAGTCTTGAAGAAGGATTCTAACTATAGCCATTCATAGGCCGCATATTCAAGGCCCATAAGCACCTGGGAGCAGGAGGGACCATATAAAAGTAAAAGCCCAGGAAGGAGCCGGGCAGCAGGGGAAGTGTGACAACTGAGTAGGATAGAGAGAGAGCTGTACTGTGTCAAGCTGCGCTGTGCCAGAGAGAGAGAGAGTGAGAGAGAGAGAGAGAGAGAGTGGGTTATTGTGCTGGATGCTAGAACCAGGAGGCTGATCCAAGCGGAGACATCAGCTTCCAAAGTCGCTGTCCCCATGGCATTTGCTGCCGTATGCTGTACTGATGCAAAAGGGGGCCCCCCACCCTGCAGACCACTTTCTGCCATTGGAGGACTGCCTACGGAGGAATGACCCGCATTACAGTTACAACCACCTGTTAACCCTCTCTTTAGTGTAGACTTAAAGAGCCATTTCTCTCCATTAAGCAATGCTGCCTCAAGGAATCTAGACATCTACTGAGCACAAATTTACACTAAACTGCTGTTGAACCCCACACTCCCGGTCATTTTCATCATTTTTCACACTAACAGATTTAAAGGGCTCCAATATAGCCAGCAGAAGTAACCCATAAAGACTTGTCTGAGTCATTCTATTCCTGAGTGCAGAACTGGGTTGCTTTTACTAAGTTTACATTTGAAGACCTAAACCTAGCCCCTTTGTCTGAGAGCCCTCAAGTCCCTGTGCAACAGACAATTCCATTCTGCTGGCTATTGCATTCTATAATAACGCCCTTAGTAACATACATTTTCTTCCTGTTTCTTCCAGAACAGTCATATATACACTGATCAGCCATACCATTATGACCACCCACCATCACCTGTCAAGGCATGGACTCCACTAGACCTCTGAAGGTATGCTGTGGTATCTGGCAGCAAGTCATCAGTAGCAGATCCTTTAAGTCCTGTAAGTTGCGAGGTGGGGTCTTAAACTTCTTTTTCCAGCACAACCCACGGATGCTCAATTTAAATGAGGTCTGAAGAATTTGGAGGCCAATCCACCGCAAACAATTCTTAAATTTATCAGACCAGGCCACCTTTTATTGTTCCTCTGTGGTCCAGTTCTGATGCTCACATGCCCATTGTAGGCACTTTTGGCTGTGGATAAGTGTCAGCATAGGCACCCTGACTGGTCTGTGGCTATGCAGCCCCATACACAACAAACTGTGATGCCCTGTTTGTTCTGACACCTTTCTCTCAAAACCAACGTTAACTCTTTCAGCAGTTAAAGCACAGAGAAATACTGGCCACTAGTCCAGCCTAGATTGTACGCAAGGCATCATAAGTGTGTGGCTACATTTAACCACCCACTTTATATTTTCTCTAAATAAGGCCAATAAATCATTACAACACAAAAATGTATGAAAAGGAAATGCGAAATAACTATAGTATATAACACCCTAAAATATCCAGAAATGTTTTAAACTGAATTGTTCTTTTACTGAAGTGATCTAAAGATCCTGACCCAGTAATGTGCATATTATGCTATTTCAGAATACCAATTTTCTATGAATAGTCCTTTCATATGGGGATATATGAGAAAATGAATAGTCTATGGCACTCAATTTCACCCAGAATGGCGAATGCTCCACAATATATAAAATATAAGGGTTACAAATTCCAGTCTTGAAATATACACCCCTTGCATATTTACAATGCCCTCAGTACCATAATGAGGTCAAATTGAAATAAATTTCTACTTTCACTGCCTTCAACTTGTTGCGATTTTCGAAACACAGGCAATGGTTATGAATATTTATCAGAACAAAGTGCGTTCTTTACTTACGAAACAAATGCAGAGGGTTTTGTTAGAATAAGAAAGGTATGCGCTGATGTGTTTGAAGCTTTTTTGGCACAGAAATGCTGTTATCTTTTCCTTTTATTAATTGGAGACCTCTTCTAGCTTCTTAATAGCTTTTATTGAAATATTCTTTTGTGCTACCTAGGGACATTAATAGGCGCAGATGACAAACTGTTTAATTCATTTGACAGAACTACACAAGCCTTTCCTTCATGAATGGATGCATTGTATGTGTGCTGTCTATTTTCCATTAACTGCATTTTAAATAGGGCCCTTTTCCCTATTGAGAATTTCTGTATTTATTTATTTACCTTGTTAATTAATTTATTCTTGAACCATTCTACAACTGCAATTAATAATTCAGCCCTCTCGATACGGATGTTTTAGTTATTGATTGGTGCTGTTTTTTTGTGTCAAAATATCCAATTAAGAGATTGCTGCATTTTATTTATTTTAAAGAGTACTAGGAATAGCGTTGAACAGAATTTATACAGATGTGCATACAAATTCACCGGTGTAGAGTGAGTAAGTGCCCATTGGTGCAGTAGTGTACTAGTGTGTCGCACCAGTGGTGGCAGTGGTGGCAGTGGTACTTGCTCTTTGGTGCAGTTGTGGAGAGTGAATAAATGCTCTTTGGGGTACTGCCAAAGAATAAAGAAGATTGTGTTGATGCAGTAGCTGCAAATGATTAAAGCAGAGCTTCACCCTCAAAACAAACTTCCCTCCACTCCACTACAGAAATAGTGTTTATTTTATCCTTATTTTTCATGTAAAGTGTTCAGGACCTGCGAATGATGTGCCTAGACGAATGATGTGCATTGTGTTCCCTGTGTCTCCTTGGATATGCACGTAATATTTCCCAGGAGACATTTCTATTCATTCACATAGAAGGTGGGGGGGAGGCCTGCAGGCTGAGTCTGGAAGAGCCTGCAGTCTCCCAGTAATGTCACAAAGAATGTAGCGGCATGGTACCCAATCTGTGGTAGAAAAAAAGGACAACGCTGGAGTCTCTGGGTGAGTAAATATCTGAAATTTGCAAAATCCACAACCCAGTGAGCAGTGATTTAAAAAAACAAAAAGAGAGGTGGGGGGGGGGGGGGGTAAAGTTCGCCATTAAGTGTGTGGTAGGTCCACTGGTGCACATTGATGGAAATTGCCAAAGTGTGTGTTGGTGCAGTGGAGATGAGTACAGAAATGAGTGTTGGTGCAGTGGATGTGAGTACAAAAGTATGTGTTGGTGCAGTGGATGTGAGTACAAAAGTGTGTGTTGTTGCAGTGGAGGTGAGTACAAAAGTGTGTGTTGTTGCAGTGGAGGTGAGTACAAAAGTGTGTTTTGGTGGACTGGTGGTGAGCATGGTAGTACAAGTCAGTGCATTTTCAGGGTCACGCACATAGGTGAAGTGGTTGCAAGCAGGGACGTGACAGCATGCCGGGTCATGCATGTTGGTACATAGTTTGCAGCTGGAGCCACTGATACATCATGCGCTGCCTGCCTGTCATTAATATCATCCCTGCATATGATTGGGCATTCTTTGAAAAGTCATTTTTCCACACATTGACTAAGCTGAGGGAAAATTCTGTTACAAAGGGAGCAACATATTTTTCTTTTAGTAAATCAACCCCAATGTCTGTACAAACATGTGCTGTCTGCTCTCATAGGAACAGAAAATATTGAGAGTATGTCTGCTCTGTGCACTTGTGGCTTTTGGCTGCTATGGGTTAGTGAAGAATCACCAATATGCTGTGCTTTCTGCAGGCACCTAGGAGGTGAGAAGGAGGGTGGATATAGCTGTCCTTCTTAGTTCCTGGGTTCCTCTTTTTTTATTGACTATGGGGTAAAGATGCCATCAGTGAGAATGACGCCTTTATATATAAGGGCAGCGTGTGGGTGGAGCTGGGAACTCAGGCTTAGAGATTGTGTTGCCCAAGTCTGCAAACGATTTAAAAAGCTGATGATGCAAACTGCTGCCTTTGCTTTATTGAAGAATCTCATTTAATTAAAGTGACCCTGTCAGAAAAGTAGAATTTCCCAAAAATCTTCTCTTGCCAAGAAGGGGAGCAAATGCTCATCTCTCCTTCTACATGAGCTGCTGAACGCCACCCTGTTGAAGAAATATCACCCTCCGAAATAGACTAGGAAACCAACAATTCCAGTACTGTTGATCTATTGGTCCCCAGCTGCGCACAGTGATTCCTCCTGCCGACCACTGAATCACTAGAAGACATAGGGGGTTATTTACGAAAGGCAAATCCACTTTGCACTGAAAGTACACTTATGGCGCGTACACACGACCGGACTTTCTGGGAAACTAGGTCCAACAGTCCTCCCGACGGACTTCCGGCGGACTTTGTGAATGGATGGACTTGCCTACACACGACCAGACTTTCCGGCAGACTAGGTCCGCCGGTCTTCCCGACGGACTTTCGGCGGAGTTACGGCGGACTTTCCACATGAACGGACTTGCCCACACATAGCCAAGTCTGTTCATTTTGAACGTGACTCGGGTACGACGGGACTAGAAAAGGAAGTCAATCTTGCCGCTTTTATCGGCGAGATCGGCACCTTGCGAGCCCCGTCGCAGAGCATACTAGGCCCTTGTACCAAGCCCCCTGCCCGCAGAACCCGACAACCAACGGCCAGGGTTGTCGGGAAGAGGCCCTTGTCCTTATCAACATGGGGACAAGGGGCTTTGGGGAGGGGGGGGCCGCAGGGCCCCCCTCCCCCAAAGCGCCCACCCCCCATGTTGAGGGCATGCGGCCTGGTACGGTTGAGAAAGGGGGGGCGCTCGCTCGTCCCCACCCCCTTTCCTGACTGGCCGGGCTGCGTGCTCGGATCGGGGTCTGGTATGGACTTTGGGGGGACCCCACGCCGTTTTTTCGGCGTAGGGGGGTTCCCCTTAAAATCCATACCAGACCTAAGGGCCTGGTATGCCCCGTGCTCGGCGCAATAGAAAAATTTGTTTTTCCTATTGCAGCGAGCGCGAGATGCAGTAGTCAAAATAAAAGGGGAGTGGGGATAGGACCCAAGGTGTCCTTACCTTCAGTTAAGGAAAAGGAACAAACTGCGGTTTAACCTGATATAACTTTATTAGAACAATTAGTAGAAAAACATTTTAATCATTGAAAGGAAAGCATAAACAATAGGAGATTGCATAAGGTAAAAACTGACAACGTTGTCACTTAAAAACGCATGCCCATGAGCTCAGCCATATCCCAGTCATCCACACGTGTCAATCATCTCAAGTCATTAAGTGTGACTTAATATATAATGCTTACATATGTTTAGGCGAGGTGAGTTCCGGGAAACCTTGGTAGCACAAGTCGGTACCCGTATTGTGCTTAACCATGGACCTCCAGACTTCCTATATGCCTATAGAGTTTCTGCATTAAGTCTTTACAATGTTAAAGAAAGCATTGGTTATCTCAGACAAATAAATGCAATTCTGGCTAGAAAGTATTCCTGATAGTTAGTGAACAGGACAGGTTTGATTTCTGGATGTAGCACTGTCAATCATAGAGATAATACATATAAAAAAAAAAAAAAATGCAGCACGCTGTGATGCAAGCATGCGACTTGAGTCAAGGAGAAACAATAGATCCACAACAAGCCTGTTAGTCATTCAGCACCATGTTTCCATGAAGCAATTAAAGATAGCACCGCATTTAGATTGGATAGGAAAATATAGTCGGCTGAGTCAAAATACAGAGCCTCCAAAAAAAAATATTTTTTTTTAAATGTTCAGGCTGTGATTGCTTGCTAGATATACCAGTTGAAAAGAGACTCACTGTTTAGATGATATTAGATTGGTCCTCAATAGCAGCGACAAGGTGGTGAATCCAGAGTCCTTTGCAGGGGTCCACAGGTGTACAGGATGCAAATCTCTGTATTCGTAGTCCTGGTGACACGCACAGGATGTTATCCACTCAAAACCAGCATGGGGCCGCCTGGCCATTTACTTCCAGTTTTCAGTTGTTTGTGGATTTCCAGTTTGCGGAGATAGGATGAGGGCTAAGGAGTGATGAAAAGCCCAAGTTGGCTATCAGCAGAGGGCATGTGTAGGCACACACACCAGTTATATCAGGTTAAACCGCAGTTTGTTCCTTTTCCTTCACTGAAGGTAAGGACACCTTGGGTCCTATCCCCACGCCCCTTTTATTTTGACTACTTCTCCTGTTCTGACAAGGAACACCACCCTATTAGGTGAGCCGGTAACCTGTTACCTGAATTGACCAACGATACTGGTCATCAGGACCCCGCCCATTGCGTTTTTTTACTGCGAGATGCAGTACCCTGCCCTTGGGTCGTATCTGGTCCATCGGACCAGCATACAGACGAACGGGCTTTCCGTCAGGAACTGAGTCCGGCGGAGTAACGACGGAAAGATTTAAAACATGTTTCATTTCTAGGTCCGTCGGACTTTTGGGAAAAAAAGTCCGCGGGAGCCTACACACGATCGGATTGTCCGGTGGACTCTGGTCCGCCGGACCAAGTCTGCTGTAAAGTCCGCTCGGCATTAGAATTGCAGTCGCTATAAATCTAAGGGGTAGATCTGAAATGAGTGGAAGCTCTGCTGATTTTATCATCCAATCATGTGCCAGCTAAAAGGCTGTTTTTTATTTTCCTTGCATGTCCCCCTCAGATCTAAAGCGACTGCACTTCCAAGTGCACTTTCAGTGCACTTTCAAGTGCACTTGCAGTGCAAAGTGCATTTTCCTTTAGTAAATAATCCTCATAGTAGTGACCTGGAGGTAGATGCCACAGCTAAATAGGTTTACTCCTGCAAAATACTTCCATTTGTCACACGTTGCATGAGTAAGAGCATGCTATGTAGATTTAATTTTCAGTTTCATCACTTGTAAAATTGGTAAACTGGCAGCATACATTGAAAGCAAGCACTTACAGGTGCTTGGGCTTCACAGTTGGCTGTTCAAGCACAAAGCACTGTATTCTGTGAGGTTCAAGTTTGAGCCAACATCCGTCTGAAAAAATCCTAGGATTTTGTTGTCGGAATGTCCGATCAATGTCCGACCGTGTGTATGGGGCATTAGCTTTGACACCAATTTACAATTAACCAGACTGATGTTACTGACAACTTGTAGCAAAATCAAATAATCCAATTAATCTAATAGTGCTGGAGATAGTCAGCAATATTGTGTCCCCAGGGAAGCTAATGCCACGCAACAGGAAAGGTCATCTCTACTGAATTCAGTTCGCTTTGGAACTAATTTATTGCTGCATTGGGCGGAGCAATAGTTTTTATATTAACATGCACCCCTTACTTATAATACTTTTTTGCAATTTGTAGTAATGCAATTTGTGATCATTTGAGACACTAAAGAGGATTTTAACCAAAAGTCAGAATATCACATTCTAGTCACAGTGCTCTTAGCTGGAATCTGAACATCTTCAAGGACGTCTAGTAGTTGGCTCACAATTAACAGGCTCTAGTACTGTGTTTGGATGCTGTGAAAATAATAGAAGGAACATAAAATTATGTTTGCACAATGAATCCATTAATCAGGGCATTGAGCAGATGACAAGAATGCACATACCAGAGCAAATGAACTAACTTTAATTTTAACTTCTAACATCATTGCTTGAGTGGAGAATACATTCGAAGCTTGCATATATTTGCATGCATTTCATACAGAAGGATTTTCTTCAGAAATTACTGTTATTGAAGAGCAGAGGCTTATAAAGTGTATCTTCAGGCAAAACCTTTTTTGTTTTAGTTTTTAATAGAGTGGGAAAGCAGTGGTGGCTGGTGGCAAACAAAACCCCACTAGGTCCGCACTCACCCCATCCACGTTCGCGGCTTCCTCGGCTTCTGCTCCCGGCTAATTCGGTCTTAAGATCCGCCTCCTGTCCTGATTGGCAGGAAGGAGAAGCCGAAAGACAATAGCAAATATTGATTCGCTAATGTCACAAGTCAAAAATGAAAAAAAACTCATAGAAACCTATGAGTTTGGCACCCCACATGGAAATTAGGGGGGCAGCGCCCCTAATGGACCAGCCGCTTCTGTTGGAGAGAATTAGACTCTCTTTAAAATTTTTATTGCCGTCTGTGTCCCCATTGGGAAGATTCAACCATTTATTTGTACTACTGACTATTATCACTAAGAAAGAAAGTGAGGGGAAACCTAAAATGTTGTCGCTAGAACAAAAGGTGGGAGGAAATATTACTATGGGGACACTTGTATTAGGGACAGCTGTTTAAGAGGAAAATTACTTTTACTTTGGGTGATTTCCTCAAACTTCCTGTTTCATCTCTGGAACAGGAAGTGAAGGGAAATCTCCCTAATGGTACACAGGCTGCAATAAAATAAACTGGTAGAGTTTTAAAGAATGAAGTTTATTAAACTTTGTAGGCAGGTGCAGTCAACTTTCTTCACTGTAGGTGGTGCTCTTCCACAGCATCACTGCAGTTTGAGAGGAACTCAGAAGGAACATGGTTCTTCTATGGTTTCCTGGGTCATTGGGTAAGCTATCCATTGGTGTGCACAGCCTATTGCATTAGGGTGTGCACCCAAGAGCACAAACACACGTGTGTACACCAGCAGAGCAGTGGGCAGTGTCAGTAGAGCAGAGATTGGTGTCAGTAGGGCAGTGGAACGGTGTCAGAAGTTTTTATTTTTATTATTTTTTTTACAATATTTTTTTTTAATATTATTATTTGTTGTTTTTAGGAGTTGGGGGGGGGGCTTTGGTGAAATATCAAGGGTCTAAAGAGAGAAAGGGACTGAGGACAGAGCTTCTCATGGTGTACTATGCTACAATTAAGAATGAACACAGAAGGGATCGGTATAGATCACTCACTGTGTTCATTCATTCGTCCATCCTGAAACATCCCCTGCAGCAGCCAGTGGGAGAGGAGAGAAGGAGGAGCTGGCAGCATTGCAGGAGAGAGACAGGGGACGCCAGGAAGCAGGGGGAATTGACACTGCACAGGGTGATTAGGGTGTGCCCAGGCACACCCAGCACACCCTGTGCGCATGCCTATGAAGCTATCCCTTTGGTTGCTGCCGCCCCATGTGACTCTTGAGGCCATCTTTGGTCAGGCCGAGCCTTTAAAAGGGCCCTGGCTTCCAGGTTTGGCGTGCGTTTTGCAAGTTGGTAGAGTAGGTTTAGGTATCCCCCCTCCTGGTAGGGACAGAACTATCAGTAGGGAAAGGTTCCTGAGAAGAAGGGAAAGAGTAGGGCTCACAAATTCTCTGTACATCTGCCTGCTTGGGCACAAGATGGTCAGGCCACATTCTACTCCACTCTAAAGGTACTGTCATTTTGACTGAATCCTGCTCTCTCCACACATTGTTGGAACTGTGAGTGTTCCCGGCAGGACTGCCTTCCCAGTGGATTATTTGTGAACTGTGTCTGCATTATTTCAATACAAGTGCTTTCATTGCACTGGTACTGAGTGTATTATTGCCTCTGCACCACGCTGCACCCCACCTACAACTTTTCCACTGAATACACTTGGAAAGCACACATACAATGAAAAGTTACAGGCAATAACAGGTACATTTGGACTTCATATGATGACATCATAAGCGTTATGAACAATTGTCTAATGCCAAAGCAAAGCTACCGTCAAATAACCTGTAATAAAGAAATTGTTTTTCGAAAAGTGGTGTTTCAGGTAAACCAATGTATTCCCAAGTGACAAAACAGCCCAAAAGAGAAAAAAAGCTGTGCTGCAAGCATTATAAAGAGCAAAGAAGAAAACAAAATAGCCACTAGTGGGAAGCCAGGAAAGACAGAAAGTAAGGTCAGTTCTGGCAATTCCTGAGTAGGCCCCGTCTGTAATGTTAAAGCACAATTGGAAAAAAGCCTTCCACGATTGCTTGATCTGGGGACACGACCACTATATGTGGAGCATGGTGCCCGTGTCTCCTCCACAGTGCCAACAGTGCTCAGAGTACGCTGACATCATCTTATGTAGACCAACAGGGCATCTATACCACCTGGACAGTAGTTTATCATTCCTCTCTTGTATGTGGGTAGAGAGACTCAATTTAAATATGAGATAGGATGACTTTTTTTTTTGCTGATGATTACTGCAAAGTAAATTTTGTGGGTGGAACTCCGCTTTAATGATAAAAAATCATACATGTGATTGTATAGTGTCCATAAAAAAAGTCCAGAAAATGCAATTACAGTGGTAATTGGATAAATCTTCTAAAGAGCAACTCCAGTGATAACTAAACAAATCCTCTAGAGATGATGTTTTCCAGTGCAATAACAAGTAAACACAGAGTGACTCCAGTGCTCTCCCGCCACCAATATGTACTCACCAGGATGCTATTGGGAAACAGCATATAGGTATCCTTCCTAGGGGAATCCATAGCAGTCATTTACTCAATCCTCTAAGGAATACGGCACTCAATCAGGGGAAATCCTAATTGGAGAGATGCACCAGCATACACCTGACCAACAATAGGGTTTTAAAGTCCCCCCCGCTTTAGGGATCCAGAAAAAGAGTCACAGCTGTCCAGCAGGGTCTCAGCAGATACACAACCCACAGCCCTCTCACAGCTGCATACTGTTCAACTCCACAGGTTAGCAAGTTTGCTGAAAACAGAGCTAGTCAACAGGTGTCAAATCCCTAAGTAGAGGCCCCAGATTAGAGAGATGTGTATACAAGTGCTTAAGATGAAAATAATGGAGCCACTTACCTGGGAATGTAGATTCTGAAGGTGCCATATAGTTTAACGGTTGTAGACCCATAGCTACAAGTGCCTGTCAAATTGGGGAAGGTGCCAGAGTCATCCACCATAGGAAACATGGAGTATGAAGGCCTTGGGGGAATTTTGGATTGCCCATAATTGGTGAGCATGAGCCCGGTACCTTGGAGATACCCAGTCTGTATACCGCAGAATCCCACATCTTCAGTAGAGAATTTGTCAGAGTTAATAGCACTCACATTCATTTCCAGTTCAAATACTGTCAAGCGGAAATAGGAAAATGATTGTGTAAAGCTTAGTAGACATTGGCTGAATGTCAGGCAACATCGGTCGGTTCAATAAAAACCAGCCGACATTTGGCCTGCTTACACGGCTGGCTTTTGTCGGACGTGCATGCTGGAAAACCAGCGGCCAACCGGCTCCTGATCAGCCTCTAAATGGCTGAGATCGCTGACTGGAGTGTTCTGGCAGGGGGGGGGCCGTCCCCCTGTCAGAACACAATAGCTCAGCAGGGGAGATTGCTGTACTAACATTGGATTGTTAGTACAGCTGCTCCGACCAGAGCTGTCAGTTTTTTTGTTCAACCCGCTGGGTTAAACGACTACCTAGATATTACAAAGTATTAGCATGGTCAGAGTATTGTGAGGAGTGCCACTCGCTTATCACCTGTCTTAAAGCGGCTCTTCATCATTTTTTCAACTTACTATTTATTAAATCTTCTGTCCTTGTTGTTTTACCTTTGGATAGTAAAACATTTTTTTTCTGCCAGTAGATACCTCATACAGCCCACTTCCTCTTTCTTGTCTGGTCATTAACCTAGGCCAGGGCCTGCCCAAGACATTGTGCTGCCTGGGCCCAAGAATGAAATGCTGCCCCCCCCCCCCCCCCGGCAAAAAAAAAAAAAATCACGCCCACTAAATGGCCCCGACATTCATTATTTTATATAATGATAACTAAAATTAAATTTATCAGAAAATCAGATTAAAAATGCCATAAATGTATTCCCTATTTTGTAGACGGTATAACTTTTACGCAAACCAATCAATATACACTTGTTGCGATTTTTTTTAACCAAAAATATGTAACAGATTACATATTGGCCTAAACTGATGAGGACATTTTTTTATAGCCAATATCTATAGGAGGGTTTCCACCATGCCTGCTACGTTTCATTTTATACAGTATGTCTTATTTTTAGTCTGATGTGTATTATATGTGAAGTTGAGTATCAGAGACCGGTATTGTGGTAATATTGAAGCCTATTGAGATTTCCATACATTAGAGGATTCCACCATTATTGTTAAGTTATTGTAAAAAATGTAATAAAAATGAGTGCAGCGGTTAATATTCCCGAAAGAGATTTCATCAAAAGTGAATATTGACATAATGAAATGGGGAAAAGAAACCGAAAAAAAGAAAACTAAAGTGGAGTACTTACTCCAAAAATATTTTTATATTTTTTTGTTCTAGTGTGATAATGATTAAAAATTGTGAATGTTGAATCACCAATTACTGAGAACAATCAAAGTAAGAATATAAAATAAATACATCAAAAGTATTCACATAAACAAGTGAAAAATAATATTTCTCAACCGTGGGAAAAAACACTCCATAGATTAATATCTCTAGATCGAAATAATAATGCTTATCTTATAGTCATAAGTGAAAACAAAAGAAATTAGAAAACTTTGGTGATGAAAGTTTAAATGAGTCCCACAAATCTTGCAAAAAGAAAATTAGCCAGTGAATGATGCAGCAAACAAATGGTGAAAAAGAATCCCTCATCCAGTGAGACGGAACACCCGAGGTGAGTATGTATTCTCCTTACCGACTGAAAAGACCAATACGTTGGTCTCACCGAGCTCAGGGAATTAGGTCTCCCAAAAACCTATAGGACATCCGAGACTACTGGATCTGTATCAATCGGTGTCACTCAAAACATAAAAGCAGAGAGGGCTCCCATAGTGTAGCATTTGAGTACATTTTATTGAGCTCAAAAGAATTGCACTTACTGATAGGTTGCTGAACGAGCGCGATCAAACACAAACATCACAATGGATCCGAACGGCGGCATCTCCCGAGGCTTCCTTCGCTCGCTGTCCGCTAACAAAACTTTGCCTGCAATCCCGGCCCCTCCGGCAACCAGAGACACCGCCAGTTATCAACTGTTCTAACGCAAACAGGAGCAGCCGGCCAACTTCCGGGTTCTCACTCCCTCAGATTTTTAAGTTATTGATCAGTAAGTTAGCGCTGCACTTTTTTTGTGGTTTGGGAAAACATAACAGTGCTTAGCGGCAGACCTTTTACTGACACTTTTTTTTATTTTACTTCCAGTAGTTTATTGTAAATAGTAGTGTGGTAATTACCTATTATCCACTTAAGGACCGCCTCACGCCGATGTACGTCGGCAAGGTGGCACGGGCAGGCAGAATCACGTACATATACGTGATCTGCCTCTCGTGGGCGGGGGGTCCAATGAGACCCCCCGGTGCCCGAGGCGGTCCGCTTCTGACCAGCGGCGATCAGAGATGAGGGGGAGACCATCCATTCGTGGCCCTCCATTCGCGATCGCCACCGGCCAATCAAATCATTCCTTTGCTGCTGTATGCTAAACAGCAGCAAAGGAAATGATGTCATCTCTCCTCGGCTCTGTATTTTCCGTTCCGGCGCCGAGGAGAGAAGACTTCAATGTGAGTGCACAACACACACACAGTAGAACATGCCAGGCACACAAAACACCCCCCTTTACCCCCCGATCACCCCCTAATCCACCCCCCCCCCCTGTCACACTGACACCAAGCATTTTTTTTTTTTTCTGATTACTGCATGGTGTCAGTTTGTGACAGTTACTGTGTTAGGGCAGTTACTGTTAGCCCCCTTTAGGTCTAGGATACCCCCCTAACCCCCCCTAATAATGTTTTAACCCCTTGATCACCCCCTCTCGCCAGTGTCACTAAGCGATCATTTTTCTGATCGCTGTATTAGTGTCACTGGTGACACTAGTTAGGGAGGTAAATATTTAGGTTCGCCGTCAGCGTTTTATAGCGACGGGTACTCCCATATACTACCTAATAAATGTTTTATCCCCTTGATTGCCCCCTAGTTAACCCTTTCACCACTGATCACCGTATAACTGTTACGGGTGACGCTGGTTAGTTTGTTTATTTTTTATAGTGTCAGGGCACCCGCCGTTTATTACCGAATAAAGGTTTAGCCCCCTGATCGCCCGGCGGTGATATGCGTTGCCCCAGGCAGCATCAGATTAGCGCCAGTACCGCTAACACCCACGCATGCAGCATACGCCTCCCTTAGTGGTATAGTATCTGTACGGATCAATATCTGATCCGATCAGATCTATACTAGCATCCCCAGCAGTTTAGGGTTCCCAAAAACGCAGTGTTAGCGGGATCAGCCCAGATACCTGCTAGCACCTGCGTTTTGCCCCTCAGCCCAGCCCAGCCCACCCAAGTGCAGTATCGATCGATCACTGTCACTTACAAAACAATAAACGCATAACTGCAGCGTTCGCAGAGTCAGGCCTGATCCCTGCGATCGCTAACAGTTTTTTTGGTAGCGTTTTGGTGAACTGGTAAGCACCAGTGGCCTAGTACACCCCGGTCATAGTCAAACCAGCGCTGCAGTAACACTTGGTGACGTGGCGAGTTCCATAAGTGCAGTTCAAGCTGGTGAGGTGGCAAGCACAAGTAGTGTCCCGCTGCCACCAAGAAGAAGACAAACACAGGCCCGTCGTGCCCATAGTGCCCTTCCTGCTGCATTCGCCAATCCTAATTGAGAACCCACAACTTTTGCAGCGCCCGTACTTCCCCCATCCCCAACCAAATGCAGTCGGCTGCATGAGAGGCATTTTCTTTATGTCCTCCCAAGTACCCCTACTCAACAAACCCCCCAAAAAAGATGTTGTGTCTGCAGCAAGCGCGGATATAGGCGCGACACCCGCTATTATTGTCCCTCCTGTCCTGACAATCCTGGTCTTTGCATTGGTGAATGTTTTGAACGCTACCATTCACTAGTTGAGTATTAGCGTAGGGTACAGCATTGCACAGACTAGGCACACTTTCACAGGGTCTCCCAAGATGCCATCGCATTTTGAGAGACCCGAACCTGGAACCGGTTACATTTATAAAAGTTAGTTACAAAAAAAAGTGTAAAAAAAAAATATATATATATATATATATATATATATATATATATATATATATATATATATATAAATTTTAAAAAATAGTTGTCGTTTTATTGTTCTCTCTCTCTCTATTCTCTCTATTGTTCTGCTCTTTTTTACTGTATTCTTTTCTGCAATGTTTTATTTTTATTATGTTTTATCATGTTTGCTTTTCAGGTATGCAATTTTTTATACTTTACCGTTTACTGTGTTTTATTGTTAACCTTTTTTTGTCTTCAGGTACGCCATTCACGACTGAGTGGTTATACCAGAATGATGCCTGCAGGTTTAGGTATCATCTTGGTATCATTCTTTTCAGCCAGCGGTCGGCTTTCATGTAAAAGCAATCCTAGCAGCTAATTAGCCTCTAGACTGCTTTTACAAGCAGTGGGAGGGAATGCCCCCCCCCCCACCATCTTCCGTGTTTTTCTCTGGCTCTCCTGTCTCAACAGGGAACCTGAGAATGCAGCCGGTGATTCAGCCAGCTGACCATAGAGCTGATCAGAGACCAGAGTGGCCAAACATCTCTATGGCCTAAGAAACCAGAAGCGCCATTGGGAAATTGGGAAAGCATTTTATCACACCGATCTTGGTGTGGTCAGATGCTTTGAGGGCAGAGGAGAGATATAGGGTCTAATAGACCCCAATTTTTTCAAAAAAGAGTACCTGTCACTACCTATTGCTATCATGGGGGATATTTACATTCCCTGAGATAACAATAAAAATGATTTAAAAAAAAAAAAATGAAAGGAACAGTTTAAAAATAAGATAAAAGAGCAAAAAAATAATAATAATAAAAAAAGCACCCTTGTCCCCCCCTGCTCTCGCGCAAAGGCGAACACAAGCATCAGTCTGGTGTCAAATGTAAACAGCAATTACACCATGCATGTGAGGTGTCACCGCGAACGTCAGATCGAGGGCAGTAATTTTAGCAGTAGACCTCCTCTGTAAATCTTAAGTGGTAACCTGGAAAGGCTTTTAAAAATGTATTTCGTTTGTCACCACTGCACGTTTGTGCGCAATTTTAAAGCATGTCCTGTTTGGTATCCATGTACTCGGCCTAAGATCATCTTTTTTATTTCATCAAACATTTGGGCAATATAGTGTGTTTTAGTGCATTAAAATGTAAAAAAGTGTGTTTTTTCCCCAAAAAATGCATTTAACAAAAATTGCTGCGCAAATACTGTGTGAAAAAAAAATGAAACACCCACCATTTTAATCTGTAGGGCATTTTCTTTAAAAAAATATATAATGTTTGGGGGTTCAAAGTAATTTTCTTGCAAAAAAAAATAATTTTTTCATGTAAACAAAAAGTGTCAGAAAGGGCTTTGTCTTCAAGTGGTTAGAAAAGTGGGTGATGTGTGACATAAGCTTCTAAATGTTGTGCATAAAATGCCAGGACAGTTCAACCCCCCCCCCCCAAATGACCCCATTTTGGAAAAGTAGACACCCCAAGCTATTTTCTGAGAGTCATGTCGAGTCCATGGAATATTTTATATTGTGACACAAGTTGCGGGAAAGAGACAATTTTTTTTTTTTGCACAAAGTTGTCACTAAATGATATATTGCTCAAACATGCCATGTGAATATGTGAAATTACACCCCAAAATACATTCTGTTGCTTCTCCTGAGTACGGGGATACCACGTGTGAGACTTTTTGGGAGCCTAGCGGCTAGGCTCCCAAAAAGTCCCACACATGTGGTATCCCCATACTCAGGAGAAGCAACAGAATGTATTTTGGGGTGCAATTCCACATATGCCCATGGCCTGTGTGAGCAATATATCATTTAGTGACAACTTTGTGCAAAAAAAAAAAAAAATTGTCACTTTCCCGCAACTTGTGTCAAAATATAAAAAATTCCATGGACTCAACATGCCTCTCCGCAAATAGTTTGGGGTGTCTACTTTCCAAAATGGGGTCATTTGGGGGGGGGGGGGGGTTGTGCCACCTGGGCATTTTATGGCCTTCAAAACTGTGATAGGTAGTCAGGAGTGAAATCAAAAATTTACGCCCTTAGAAATCCTGATTGGTTTTCGGGGCCCCGTACGCGGCTAGGCTCCCAAAAAGTCCCACACATGTGGTATCTCCATACTCAGGAGAAGCAGCTGAATGTATTTTGGGGTGCAATTCCACATAGGCCCATGGCCTGTGTGGGCAATATATCATTTAGTGACAACTTTTTGTAATTTTTTTTTTTTTTTTTGTCATTATTCAATCACTTGGGACAAAAAAAATAAATATTCAATGGGTTCAACATGCCTCTCAGCAATTTCCTTGGGGTGTCTACTTTCCAAAATTAGGTCATTTGGGGGGGTTTTGTACTGCCCTGCCATTTTAGCACCTCAAGAAATGACATAGGCAGTCATAAATTAAAAGCTGTGTAAATTCCAGAAAATGTACCCTAGTTTGTAGACGCTATAACTTTTGCGCAAACCAATAAATATAGGCTTATTGACTTTTTTTTACCAAAGACATTGGAAACACTGGCACTGACAGGTGGCACTGATTTGGCACTGACAGGTGGCACTTATTGGCACTGATTGACACTGGCAGGTGGCACTGATTGGCATTGATTGGCACTGACAGGTGGCACTGATTGGAAACCCTGACACTGACAGGTGGCACTGATTGGCACTGGCAGGTGACACTCACAGGTGGCACTGATTGGCACTGACAGGTGGCACTGATTGGCACTGGCAGGTGGCACAGATTGGCACTGACAGAGGAGAGGGAGTTTCACACTAAGGCCGATAATGATGCTTAGTAAAACTGTGTGTGACACTGTCATGTAATGTAACTTCATGCAGAGAGAGACCAGCTGACCAATTTTGATTCAGCGGTGGTGTCGGGGGTGGGCGGGACCCAGCAGCTATCAAACACCAGCCAATGGGATGGGATCTGGGCGGGCCGCTACATGTATGTGGCCCGCCCACTTTCTTAATCAGCCCAATCATTGGCCGGTGTTTGATAGCTGGTGGGTCCCGCCAACCCCCTACATCACCGCTGAATTTTGACAGCTGGTCTCTCTCTGATGTCGGGGGTGGGCGGGACCCAGCAGCTATCAAACACCGGCCAATGATTGGGCTGCTTAAGAAAGGGGGCAGGGCCACATAAGCGTAGCGGCCCTTTAAGATCCCATCCCATTTGCTGTTGTATAGCTGCTGGGTCCCGCCCACCCTGACATCATCGCTCAATTTTGACAGCTGGTCTCTCTCTGCATGAAGTTACATTACATGACAGTGTCACTCACTCAGCGGATCTTACAGGCAGAACAATCTGCTCAGTGTGAAACTGTCTCACAGGGAGCAGGGGCTGCACACTCATTGGATGCAGTCTTTCACAGCAGTCCCACAGGCCGCCCCTCTTAAAATGCCGCCTGGGACCATGGGCCCACTGGGTCCCATGGTAGAGCCAGCCCTGGCCTAGGCTAATGACATCATGCACAGCTCTCTCTCTCACTCTCATGAGAGTTTGCCAGCAAGGGAGAAGGAAAGAGTCATAGGAGGGCCAATGAGAGCTGCAGGGCTGCAGAGCTGGACGTGTGCCTCTGTGTTTGTGTAAATCCAGGAAGTGAACAGGCAGCAGCTTCAAATGGCTGCAGCCAGACTTAGTGGAGGGAGATTTCTGCAGCATGTTTGGCAAATACAGAATCACAGTATATATACAATAATATGCAAAGTGGCTGGAGGGAAGCTTCAGAATGGCAAATATGTTTCCATTACAAATTATGTGAGCAGACTGCAGTTCTTCTTTAAGCTAGCCACACATTGCTTGAATTTCAGAGGATTTCTGCTACATTTGGCAAAATTGGAGCTGCGGGGAAGGGGGGGGGGGGGGCTGTCAGCGCCACCTGGTTCAAGAAACTACTATTGAGAAATTGAAGGAGCTGATTGGAAAATAGCTGGCCCTGTGTGGGTATTCAGACAGCCACAGGTGCTGCAGCTACTTCAAAATGAATCTGGGTGCTTGGCTAGTTAGAGAGAGAGCAAGTTAGGATACTGTTCAGCAGCTGCTCTCTATGCTCTCACTGAACTTCATGCTGGATCTAGGAGCATTTTCTGCCTACTGTCAGCAGGGGAGCAGGCAAGCCAAAAGAGCTCCATAGACTTGTAAACTGGCTTCAAAGTACTGTGGGAATAGAAGTCCCAAATAGGAGCAATCCTATGGACTATTGAAGTGCAGTACCCAAAAGGAAATAGTGTGAGGGAGGAGGAAAGACTACATTTCCCAGGCTGCAGACCAAGGAACATCCCTTTTTGTCACATGGAGATCAGGGTGAGCACCTCTGCCTTACTAGGTGTAACCTGACACAAGACCACAACCTGAGCCAAAGATCAAGGCCTTGTGTGCTGGGGACCAGAGAGAGCGTGGATCAGAGTGCACAGAGGTTGAGGACTAAGCTTTGGGACCTTTGATGCAGAGAGACTGGAGCACTGTATACCCGTGGGCTGAAGACCAGAGATATCGCAGGCAGATCCAGAAAATATTTGAACAACTTGACAGTTGCTGCCATATTGCTGGGATTGGTGAGGGGGCAATACTGCCATTGAACTGTCATTGCTAATAGACTGAGTACCTAGACTGGACAATTGACTAGCAGCCCTTATTAGTGCATGCAGACTTTACTCAGACTGTACTTATGTGCACCACTGTAAGGACTGGGCCCCAATATTAGCCGGCTTAAGAACTGGAGCAAAAGGGAGGCGCATGGATGGAGCCTGACTGAGCAGACATACCAGCTTAGAACTCCAGTCCTGAAGGGACAATTCTGCTGCATTATACCATGTCCCGGCTCAGCTTCACGCGGTAGATATTGTTACTCAGTCTGCTAATAACCCCTGCCACTTAATGTAATGGTTCTTGGTAGTTCTTGCCTGAAAATTAAGCCAAAAAACATCAAAGAAGAGTTGCCTTAGGCTTCAGTCAGAAAGGCACTAGCTTCATCCCCCTCCCCCTGGTACCTCACGCTCAGTGAAATTCTCTCAGCTCTCTAAGGTATCTGTGGAAACACAAGGGGAATATGACTCAGATTCATCTATATAAAATTCACAAATTACATTTTTTACAGACCCTGCTCATTCTTCTGTTCTGAGGCAATTTGAAAAAATGCTTCACAAAGCCCTTAAACAGACCACAGATCATATTACAGACAGTCTGACTAGGGAAATCAGAGAACTGGGCCAACGCACTGCATATCTTGAACTGCAGGTTGATGAACTTGAAAATAACACCCAGGCTTATGCAGCTGAATTTGAAAACCTCAGAGAGGAAAACATAATCCTTCAATCTCTTTAGAAGATTACGAAAATAGGGCCCAGCATTCCAATATCCATATATGTGGAATACCTGAATCTGTCACTGATTTGCAAGCCATTATGCTATCCCTATTTCAAGAACTACAGCCTTCCATACCAGTCAAACGAATGGAGATGGACAGGGTTCATGGAGCCCTCACACCTCGCAAAGCTGATGGACCACCGCGCAATATTATTGCTGAATTTCACTATTTCTGTACCAAGAAACAACTTCTAGCTGCAGCTAAAGCAAAAGATTCACTGATTTGCCAGGGACATACCTATCAACTTTTTGCTGACCTATCTTAGCTCACCATCTCTAAGCATCGGGCTTTGAACCCACTTCTTCAAGTATTATAGCAACATCAAATCACCTATCAATGGGGCTTTCCATTTTCAATTTGCTTCACTTACCAAGGATCTAAATATGTCTGCCGTTCTGCTAAAGAACTCCAATCGTCTTTACAAAACATCCAGCTTCTAGAATGCCCTCTCAACCAAAGCAACGCATGAAATCAAATGGTTAACCGTTCCCTGCAAAAATTAGCTGGCGCTGAAGGAAGTAAAAGTCGCCAGGTGCAATCAAAATGTAGCCGTTTTTATCCTCCTACGCCTACTCCTGAGGACTCTATGGACTGACTTTTTTCTTTTTGTTTGACTCGATGTCAGGTATTCCTTTATCTTTAACTTCCAACTAACTAGATGTTTGGTAAACTTTTTTTTTGTCTTACCAGTTAAGAGCTCACTCGATGCAAACTTTTTTCTATTGTTTAACTTTTTACTTTTCTGCTTGTCTATTTTTTTTACTGACAGCAGCGAGTTGTTCGCTAAAATTCTTTACATAGCTGCGAGCTATTATTAGTTTTTTGAATGTGATGTTTTTTGCTACTTGTATACACCTTACCCCATCCCTTCCATCATTCTTCATATGCTTTCTCATGACACATTGATGGGTATGGAACTTTTTGGGACAATGGTATCATTTTTATTTATGTATTACTTTTTATTGTTGGCAGTGTTCCCTTTAGTGGTGTTTTTGCGCCACCAGTTTGCTACCCTTGGATCCTCATTATTATGTGGGCTTCTGACGGTAGCTCTTTGGCCTCTGGTGGACCGCTTGTCCCTCCCCCCAGTACGCTGTTCTGTTGAGCTATTAGCTCTCATTATTATTTTACAAATCTTAGTAATATCTGCTTGATGAGAGCCAATTCCTTTCCTTTTCTTCCAGACTTTTCTTTTTCCTACCCCCTATACTGAATTGTATGCGATACTACTGTCAGAACTTAATGTTTTTATTATGCAACTCCTTATATTACCAACATTTTGACCCTAAATGTTCAAGGTCTTAATATAAAACAAAAAGCAATCTGTTTATTTACTGCAGCTAAAATCCACATTCTTTGCCTACAGGAGACCCATTTTACTGAACAATCTACTCCTAAGTTTTTCAGCTCCTCTTATCCACAGGTATATACAGCCTCAGCAGCTACTAAACAACGAGGCGTTCTTATAGCTATTCACAATACAACCCCATTTGCACTTTCATCTGAAATTTAATATCCTGAAGGCCGCTACCTCATTCTTTTTGGGCACATTTCTGATGTTGCTGTAACTATTGTATCATATTATGCTCCTAATAAACATCCATTATCATTTCTTTCCCATCTTTTTCATGTAATTGATTCACACAAGTTAGGTACAGTGATATTGTGTGGAGACTCTAAACAAGTTCTTTTTTCCTTCTTGGATACATCTCCCCCTTCTCCCTCCTCCTGTTCCCCTAAGCTTTCATTTCAGCAACTTATCTCTAAGCATAACATGTTAGCCTCTTGGCCAGCTCGTAAACGCTTTACATATTACTCCCATCCACACAAATCATTTTCTAGGATTGATCGTAACTTCCTAAGTGTTGGCATGGCCCCAGAGATCCTATCATCAGTTATTATGTCCTTTACTTGGTCCGATCATAGTGCAGTTTGTACTACCATCTCCTCCCCTATCCCAAGATCCCACAATTTGTCTTGATGCATTAATGATTCCATTCTAACACACCCATCCCATTGTATAGATATTAAACATGCTTTCATTATTTCATTAACACTTCTGCTGATATTTCCCCTCTGACTCGTTGGGAAGCCCATAAACCTGTAATTCGAGGTACGCTTATTCAGCAAGCATCATTTTTCAAATTAGTAAATAACAAAACAATATTGTGCTTGTGAAAAAAAATTACAAAATAGCAGCACCAAAAATTGAGAGATATAACACAATAAATTGATATATGAAGATAAAAAGTTGCGCTTAATAATCAGAAAAAAACAAAAATAAAGTCCAAAAAGTGCTAATAAAGTTCAATTCAGCAGCACAAGCTGAGTGAAGACAAAGGATAATACGATGAATAAACATCAACTGAGGTGCTTTAGTTGACGAACGTGAAACAAATCTAAAGAAATCCTCCACCTTGTGAATCACCAAACGTTAAAGTCAGGATGTGCTCTTACCCCAAGACGTGGACCCTCAGTTATGGTAGGTCAAACAAGAATTTGGATATCCCAGCTATGTCCATGGAAAAAATAGTACAGATGGCGTATGATCAGTTCCTCCTGCATGGAGGAAAAATCATCCAGACAGTCCAGCGGTAACCCAAAAAAAGACAAGGGGCTCCAATATTGTAAAATACCTTCTTAAAGGTGTTTATTGGAAAACAGTGCACTAAGACATACAGCCAAATGCAGTGCATAGAAAATAAAAGTTGTAGCATAACTGTATCTATAAAGATTGCAATAACAGATATATGTGTCCTCACCCTCTGTGTCCTTCTAGGCGAGGACACACAGATCTGTTATCGCAATATTTACATTGGTACCATTATGCTACAGCTTTTATTTGTTATGTACTTTATTTGTTATATACTCATCCTGTTCATAAATCAATATAATATAGAACAGAGTCGCACTTAACGTACATATGCAACATGAAACATCAATAAATGAACAGTCCTCCTTAATGAAAAGGTGATGTAGAAAGCAGGGTGATAGGTAGACAGCAGTGCCAGGATCTTGAAAATAATAGTCCACTCGTAGACTTCAGACACAGTACAGTCCCCTGTGTAATGGACACCATGTGAGACTACCACCAATAATAAGAAATGCCTGCTTACCAGAAATACTGGACCTGTAAAAAAGCCAGTAACGCTTGTGGCTGATTAACCTGCCAGGGCCTCTCTCTCTCTAGCTGTTAGGAACATCCCACTCAGAAATAACAGAAGAGACTCCACATCATGTAAACCCAATGGTTTATTGTTTAAAAGTACCTCTCAAGCACGGAGGAATAGTAATAAAAAACACCGGCCAGTAAAAACATAAAACGAGTGCCCGCACTTCGGGGTCTCATAAGTCGCGATGACGTCAACACGTCATTGCGACTTTTCTCCCATAAATCAATATGTTTAGCTTTATTGCTATTTGAATATTGTACCACCATCCTTGTATGTACTCAATTTGTCAATCTGTCAATCTAGGGCAAAGGACTGTCTCTTTAGACAAGCTGCTCTGCTTGGACTTCACTCGCTGCCTAAAGTAAAAGGTACCATTGCAGTAGACAAGGGTCACAGCATAGTCATCTCTAGAATGCACTCGAGCAGCATAGTACACTGGTTGCAGGAAAGTTATTATAGTACCATTTATCATTGTCACTAATCTGTGCCATTGCCTAATGCAGATTTACAGACTACCAGGTATAGATTAGTCTATCTGTATAAATCCATATTCTAAACTACTACAACTTAGTAAATCTTTTGTCTACAGAATTGTGTTTGACTTATATTCTTTCTGTTCCTATACTGTATGTATATGGTTACAATATAAGGAACTTCTTTATTTCTAACCAGTCTGATGTTTGCTTCCTGATACTGAACTGTAGTGTGTGCAAAATATTTATACTTGTGCTAAAAAAGGAGTGCAAGATTCTCTTTACTTAAAGTGGATGTAAACCCGATTCATGAAATCTGAGCTGGGCACCTATATCTGCAGTGTTTTCTTAACTCTATTCAAAGCCCTATGTCCCATAGCTGTCTGATGCTCCGTTCTTCTGTTATCAGCCTGATAACTCCTGACAAGTTCTCCGTCACATATGATAAAAGGAGCCTCAGTTTTGTGTTGGAGAGGATGCTATAAATGGATTAACAGAGCCCTGAATAATTTAACGATCAGCTACGAGGAGAGGGGGTGTGTGCCTTTTCTCCAATCAGCTGTCTTGGCTGTATGCCCAGGCTTCAATGCAGTGCTAATCAGGAAGAGAAAATCTCCTAACACGATGTGCACTTTCTAAACAGTATATAAAAATGAAGGCAGCAGATATACATGTAAAACGTATGTAGGAAGATTGGTTTCATTCCTGCGTATCATTTGAAGCTGTTCACTTCACTGGGTATATGTGAGGGCTTACATCCACTTTAACCTGGTGTGTCAGAGGGGCTGAGGTTGTTCGCCATTGCTCCCAACTGTCCCTGATTTCGAGGGACTGTTCCTGATTTGGAGCAATGTCCCCCTGTTCCTCTTTCCTCCTCATTTGTCCCTCATTTTGGTCTGATCTAGGGCTGAAACAACTAATCGATTCATCGACAACTGATTACTATTTTCATAATCGATTAATCGGCCAGTAATATAATGGGGTTAAAAAAAATGAAAAAATTAGCCCTTTATAGTACAAAAAGAGCAAATAATCGCTACTGCAAATATTACTTTCACAGTTCTACACTAAAAAAAATTAACCCCTTACAGTAGTGATTATCTGCTTTTTTTTGTACTATAAAGGGCTAATTTTATTTTTTTTCACCCCATTATGTTACTAAACGTCTTAGACCTGGTTCACATCTATGTGTTTTTTGGTGCTTTTTGCAGAAACGCACTGCAGTTCATTCACATGGTTTCCTATGGGACACGTTCACGCAAAACGGTGCTTTTTTGGTTCAATATACTTCAATAGTGAAGCTGCAGAAAAGCATGTAATGCATTTTTGCAGCAATATGTGTTTTTTTATCTGCCCAACAACAAACTTGCCAAAAAAATGCAAAAACGCAAATCGCAGCAAAATCACGTGCACAAACATCAAGATGCACAGCAAAAATCACTGCAGAAACAGATGAAAACCAAACTGCATAGGTGTGTACTGAGCCTTATGCTGGCCACATGGATCAATTTACAGAAGAGAATATTCAGAGGAAAAATCTTTGTACATTTACTGAATGAAAGAACGAACGTTCTTAAAATTACATTTTTTTTTAAAGGAAGACATTGTTTTTGTTTTTAATAAAAAAATTTGATCACTGAGTCTGATGGTATTTACCAGATTCACCCTTTAATAGTATATACAGTATATATCCTCTAATAGTATATACAGTATATCTCCTCTATTAGTATATACAGTATATCTCTCCTCTAATAGTTTATACAGTATATCTCCTCTAATAGTATATACAGTATATCTCTTCTGTCTGTTATGCTCATGGATTCAATATTTTGCTCCCTAACCATATAGTTGGTTATTTATATTTACCACTGCATAGAGATATTTAAGAATAAATTACCTTTTTTTTTAAAACTGTACACATTAACTAAATTATATACCACACTTTTTTTTAAGGTTATTAACCGAATAATTGATTAACAATAATCGGCCAACTAATCGATTATGAAAATAATCGTTAGTTGCAGCCCTAGTCTGAACTATATAGTTGTAAATAAAATGCACTTATTATCTTTTGAAAAAATGTTTCCCAGTGCTAAACGTTTCATCCAATTTCTAAATTGTTGCATTTGTAAATTGTAAAAGCCAATATAATAGAATAGTAGTGGTAAAAAAAAACACTTGATGGATTTAATTAACTTCTTTTTTGGTTAATTCTCCTTTAAGGGGGGTGTGGAAGGAGGCGTGTCCTATGCCTACATACATTTGTTAGTAGGTGTCCTTCATTCCTATCTTAAAATGTTGGGAGGTATATTGTTCACCTAGTCAAGACAAACAACCCAAACTACCAAGCAGCTTCTTTGGGGGTAGTGCTACAAATACATATCCATCAGGTAAGATTCCCCCATCCACGCTGTTTAGAATTGAGTGATGGCTCAATTTACTCTGCGTAACATCATATTTCACATTACACAAACAAATTGGGCTAACTTTACTGTTTCATTTTTGTTTTTAATTCATGAAAGTGTCTTTTTTCCCAAAGTATAATTAGAAAAGTCCACGCTTAAGACAGTGTGAGAGCTGCTGCCTATTCCTAATTGGTACCCCAAAGGGTCCAATATGAAAATAAATAAATAAAATGATAATGGAATAAAGACGGCGCTGCCCTCAATGTAATTAGGTGATATAGGCTAATAAAGTAAGTAAACCCAAACTATATATTCATGATGCAATCTCACTGAATTTACAGAAATAACCTAAAAACGAAAGATCCAAAAAGGTCAAAAAACACAAGACAGATGCCGCAATCTCACTCCATACGACACTAATAGTACATTAAAAGAAAAAATAAATTAAAATCCTCCCAGTGAGTAAATAAATAAGTACATAGTGTAAGTGATAAAGTAAACTATGATTAAATATACAATATTGTGTTTCCTCAAAACTGAAAAGTTTTGGGACAAAATGGCACCAGGGTGATATAAATATTGTGCTGAAAAATGATTAATTGAATGTGTATATAATATTACTAAGGTCTCCATATATCATTACCATGTGTGTATAAGATAATTCCTAAAATTTCCAAAAGTATTGGGACACCGTGACACTTGTGAACCACAACAACTTAATTGTGAACCATAAAATCTTTAAAAAACTTTTTTGTGACACCCTGTTAGCACACTCCTGATGGGTTAATTGCAGTTTTAATAAAAGTGCATACAGCAACCATAAATCCAGTTATAAAAGTACATATACAGCAGACATTAGTTCCTAAAAGGTCCGTGCAGGGGGTCATCCATTAATAACCAGATGGAGAAGACAAAGTTCAACACTATAAATGCTGTAGATTTTATCCTTGGGGACACACTGCAGTGACTTCCGTGCCTTTCACTCAAGACAGTGACTTTCAGGTGCTCACCCCCCAATGATACCCCACTCACCAGAGATGAACACCCCTACAGGGGTACCAAGCGACAGAGTGGGTGTTCCGGGGCATGTGATATTCACTCCAAGTCTGCTTGCTATCCTCTGCAGCGTTCGATCCTCACCGATACTCCAGGGAACAGATGTGTTCTGATGTGATCAGGATACTACAACCGTTTGCCACCTTCAGCTCTCCAGTGTACCGGAGCAAAAGAAAAACAGGGGGGCCTCCTTGGTGAAGTACGTTGTGTCCAATTTATTGCACAAAAATGTTACAAAAAGAGTCCCATTTCAGATATCCACTTATTACAAGCCAAAAAACGAATTAAAAGTTTAAAACAAGCACCGCTGTGTGCAGGGTTGGAGCCGGCAGCGAACTGAAAAGCGTGCGTTCCACCGTGCGTTCCAGCCAGCACTTCCGGGTATGACGTGTGAGCGTGGCTCCGCCTTACGCGTTTCGTCATAGGACGAATAGGTTTTCACTTTTATATAACTGCAATTAACCCATCAGGAGTGTGCTAACAGGGTGTCACAAAAAAGTTTTTTAAAGATTTTATGGTTCACAATTAAGTTGTTGTGGTTCACAAGTGTCATGGTGTCCCAATACGTTTGGAAATTTTAGGAATTATCTTATACACACATGGTAATGATATATGGAGTCCTTAGTACTATTATATACACGTCTTTTTTCCCAAAGAATTGTGTTTGAAAGACCGCTGCGCAAATACCGCATGACGTAAAACAATCGCCATTTTATTCTCCAGGGTCTCTAAAAATATATATACAATGTTTGGGGGTTCTAACTAATTTTCTAGCAAAAAATACGGATTTTAACTTGCAAGCAACAAATGTCAGAAACAGGCGTAGGCATGAAAGGGCTAAAAAGTGTTATCTGGAGTTAAGCTTTAATTTGTTAGTGAAGCCTATTTGAATCTGGTAGTACCTCTAACACTATCCTTTCCCCAGACTGACAATGCTGCCCCCCTTTGCTCCTCTTTTCAGAGTTGAGTCACCTTAAGACAGGAAGTATGTGACTGGCTGGATCACCAAGTGAAAATAACAGAAAAAAAGCTGAAAAAAGGAAAACCAAATGCATCCATCACATTTAAGGATTGGTAAGTTGCAGTATATTTAATTTTTGTTTTTGTGTTTTATACCGCTTTAGCTTGTATGGCTAGCCTTAGAAGTAAGCAATTTCCAGATCTACATCATAGCAGAAGGTGGTTCCAGAAACTGCACACCCCACATATAGTCTTCATGTATCCCTAAATTTTACAAGGCCCCTGTGTAGCTGCAAAAATAGTATAGTCTTTTTGGGTCCCATTAATACAGCATAGGCTTTAAAATTTCCATTAACCAATAATTCAAAGTGTTTCTATTTAGCCTGTTACCATGAGGTCAAGCTACATCTATCAGCAAACATTAGTGGATCAATCAATGATTTTCAAAGAGTTTTCTTTATAGTGTACTTAAAGCATATATCACAAAAAAAAATAAAAAATCAGTACATCTTTGCAATAAATGCACATTTCCCCTGTGTTTTATTGATTTAGAGACCCCGCAAGGTCAGACAAATACCTGTTGATCTGCCCGAAATACACTCAACTCTTAAGCCCTGCCGTGGGCTGACAACACACAGCATTTTTGGGGATTGAGTAGTGTTAGCCCTGTAGAGAGCCTTTTACTAAACTACTCAACAACTACCACCCCCAGATCGCTATAACATAAAGTCTAATCATTCTGTAGTCCAAGATAAAAACTAGGAGGGCTCTTTGAGGTAACACAGGAGATGACACAGGATAGCTCTGAACTTCTGACAAGTTCAAAATGTTTTGCTTTTATCAAACAGATATAACTAAATCTTCTCAATAGTATATTCAAGTATACCTAAAGGCAAAACTTTTTTTTTTTTGGACATAATGCAGAGGGATTAAAAAAACTGCCAGGTTTATTTTTATTGCTATCTGGGAGAGGGAGATTGACCCTCTCTACAGTATTTGTCATGTTTGCTGTTATCATCGAAAGTGAAAGAAAATCCAAAACTTTGGGTTGTCCCCAAAATAGTAATAGAAGGTAACTCTTCCAATAGGGACATCTGTTCTGGTGATCGTGGTGACAGCCAGAAATGTCCTCACTCCTTTCACTTCCTGTTTGGGCTATGGGACAGAACATAAAGAGAATCCCCCCCCTCCAAAAAAAAAGACCTAAAGGGGTCTAAAACAGGTGTCTTCAAACGTTCTGAACAAAGGGCAGTTTTACTGTCCTTCTGAATTTAGGGGGCCAAAGTGGCCAGTGGAAGTAGAAAATGCCCCAGTATCAGTGGGATTAAAAAAATTACATAGTGTCAGTAGTCAATAGAAAGAGGAATGCTGCCCCATCATTGGTATTGGTGGGAGTAATAGTGCCTAATTCTTTATATCAGTGGGAGGAATTATGCTCCATTGCTGGTGTCAGTGGGATGATTGGAATAGTGTACCATCATTGGTGTCAGTGGAAGGAAAAATTTCCGATTGTTGGTGTCAGTGAGAGGAATGGTTCTCCGGTGTCAGTTGAAGGAATGGTGCCCCCTTGTTGGTGGCAGTAGGAGGAATAGGTTTGCCTTTAGTGCTACTTTAAACAGATTTTAAGCCAGGAAAAACATATGTTCATTAATAAAATTTACATAAAGCAAAAACTTTTTTTATTTTTTATTTTAAATAGCGCCGAGAGGTTTTTGGATAGGGGGGTGCCAGGTTTTTATTGCTATCTATGTCCCCACTAGGGATATACATTCTCTCTATTTTTTTGTAATTCTCTTAGTTTTCCAAGTGTTGCCTTTTACAGCCAAGCAGAGAAATGAACATACAGAGCATAATCAACATATAGCATTAAGAAAGAAAATCTCTCAACTAAAGTTGCAAGCCGTCCGGCCTAGCAAAACACAGTATAGACTGTCAAGTAGAACAAATCAAGTATGAGGATGGTCTACAATTATTCATACATGATCAACACAGAAAATAACATTCTCTCTATTTATCCTGGTGACCACTGTCCTCAAAATAGAGAGTAAAGAAAAAAAAAAGATAAAATAATTGATTGTTATCAGAATATAGAGAATAGATGATCACAAGTAATAGATGGAAAATTTCCCAACGGGGACACTTGTTTCGATAAAAGCTGTCTAAGAGAGGCTGCCCCTCACTTTGAAGAGACTTTCTATCATTTACTGTTGTGACCGCATGACAGAAATGAAGGGAAGACCCCCCCAATCAAAAGTTTTGGCTTGAGAGATTATTATTATTATTTTACAGGATTTATATAGCGCCAACAGTTTACGCAGCACTTTACAATAAAAAGGGGGACAGTACAATTACAATAGAGTTCAATACAGAAGGAATAAGGTGGCCCTGCTAGTGAAGCTTACAATCTAAAGGGAGGGGAGGTGGTACAAAAGGTAATGGCTGCAGGGGAAGATCTGATGGAGGTGACTCAAGTACAGCTCTTAGGTGGTGATGGGGTAGGCTTCCTTGAATGAGTGAGTCTTCAAGGATCGCCTAAAGGTGGACAGGGTAGGAGCCGACCAGACATACTGAGGCAGGGAGTTCCAGAGGATGGGAACTGTAAGCGAGCATTGAAGGAGGTAACAAGGGAGCTAGAGAGCAGGAGGTCCTGGGAGGAGCGGAGAGGACCATTTGGGCGATATCTGCAGATGAGATTGGTGATGTAGCTGGGGACGATGTCGTGGATGGCCTTGTATGTTCTGGTTAGTATTTTGAATTTTATATGGTGGGGGTAGGGGAAGCCAGTGGAGAAATTGGCAGAGAGTGTAGGAAGGTCTATTAGTCTGGCAGCAGCATTCATAATAGATTGAAGAGGGCATAGCCTGTGTAAAGGTAGGCCAGTGAGGAGGGAGTTGCAGTAGTCAGGTGGGAAATAACCAAGGAGTGAGTAAGTTGTTTTGTGGTGTCCTTAGTTAAGAAGGGGCGAATTCTGGAGGTTAAGGCGGCAAGATTTAGCCAGTGATTGGATGTGGGGGCTGAAGGAGAGGTCAGAGTTTAGGATTACACCCAGCACCCTGGCATGTGTGGCAGGAACCAATGGTTATGCCATTGATCTCAATAATAAAGTCATGGGATAGAGGATCGGGGAGGAGAAAATATTACAAGCTCAGATGCGTTAAGGTTGCCTGTGTTATGTTTATATAGATACAGCGAACCACAGGTCTGTTGTCCCCCAGGACAGCAGAAAGAATGTGAACAATTTACTTAGAATAAGCGCTATACTTCCACATGGGATGGGAGCATAGATAAAGAAAGTTTCACTAACATTTTTACTATCTTTGTATGTTTATAACCTTAATAATAAAACCAGTCAACTCTCCTCTCTAAGTACTTTTTTGTTGAAAGTAGTTTTAAAAAACAAAAGTATAGTGAAACATGGCTCCTGATGTTCCAGACATTCTTTTGAAAAAAAGTAAAAGTTGCCTGGCTATTAAACTGATCCTCTGGCTTCAATTTGTTCTGACCTGTAACAATCATGCAGATCAAGAGTACTTAAATCAGTATGATGTCACTGGCAGCATGCTTGTTATACCGCAATGGATCAGAATGTATTGCAGCATGACCTGAACAGACAAATAATTAAAAAAAAAAATTGGATCCAACTTGAACAAACCCAAATAAGGATAAATCTTTAAGAAGTCTTCTGGTCTTTAAAACACTCACCAAAGCAATAATAACATAAACCTGAAACAAATCTAGGCAATTCAAGCTAAGCATATGATGATAACTGGAATGCAAAACAATCAGAGGATACAAAACTGGATGCAGCTGAAGGTATATGCAAATTTAGACTTCTTCTGTGAAGTGTCTGCCTGGTCCCACCACACTGGCCTTTTTAGATTTTCTACTTACCATTTAATGTAACGAGTGACTTAACTGACCTAAAAGTAGGCCTGGGAGATGAGAGGGGGCAGCGCCAAGCCTGACTGCAGTCCCCTCTGCTATGACCCTTTTACCAGACCAATCTGGCTAGGAAAAGCTCTGACAATTTGCTAGTCGCAACATTTTCACACCACCCTAACCCCTTAAAGTGAACATGCGGCTAGGCTACAGACATACAAGTATTTAAATATTCTCAACAAGCAGTAAATGACCTTTTAATCAAGCCCTCACTGACCTTTGTGGGTGTAGGCACTGTGGGGCAATTCACTCTCAAATTTCACAACAAAAGTACTGAAGTTAATCTCCCAGCTCTGCTTGTCCTGCTTCCTGTTCCCCTTCCAGTGTGACCTGTCAACCTTCCAGCATTTTTATTGTAATACTGTACATTATTATTTTGTGCAACAACTACATTAGCCAGTAGATGGCAGTGTTTATTAGCTTGTAGCTGCTCTATGGTAAACTCTGTGTCTTTTCTCCTTATAATAAAGTTCATTTTTCATGTCTGCAGTTAGGCAGCAAAGCCCATGTGGACTGTGCAATGTTCTGTAGGGCTATATACAGAATTTCTAACAGGTCATGGGCTCAGACATAGCCCAGACACCCACCAAGAGAACTGCTGAGAACCCAGATACCCAGTCATAGCCAGCTAAAGCAGATATGTGCAAGACACAGCAGCAGAAAGAAGACAGCAACAGAATAACAGAAAATGAACAGTAACACGGCTACAACAAAGCTTTCATTTGCAAACCTAACAAATCTGAAGTACCAGTCTTGGACATTTGAGATGAAAATACTGCTAATAAGAGAAGGTACATGGAAATGTATAAATTAAGTCAGGCCAGAACACCCTTGATGAGTGGATTGTGAAAGACCAAAAAGCTCAGAGCACAATCTCTCTTAGCATAGAAGATAATCAGACCATAAATATATGTAAGTGTAAAACTGCTAAAGAAACATGGGCGCACTATTACTCAGCGGTTTACCAGTAAGCTATGAAATGCTCGTCACAGCACTTGATGCACATCCAGATGATGAACTGACATTGGAATATGTTAGAGGCAAGCTTGTGGATGAATATAAGCATAAAACAGAAAGCATTAATAGTAACAGTGCTTCTGTTGCAGAATATGCTTTAAAGATGAAAAAGAGAAAATAAAAATAGTAACATGCAACAAAAAAACATGTGAATGTTTTGTGTGCAAGAAACAAGTTCATTTAAAAGCAGACTGCAAAATCTGGGAAGCTAGAATGCAAAAACAAACTAAACTAAAAAAGGCCATAAATGTGAAGGAAGACTGATTTTTCTTCAGTTAATGAATATGTTTTTCAATCAAAAGGTTGCCTCTCATCTTTGCAGGCACGGTGTGTTGATTCAGGAGATACAAGTCACATGACAAATTACAGAAATGTCTTTATTCACCTTGACCAGAGTAAAACAGAAAATATCACCACAGCTCATGGGCAAATAATGGAATCAGAAAGAATAGGAAAAGAGTTCTGATATTTAAGATTTCAAAAGTGTGCCACATCCCATGAAGAACAAAGAAGAGGAGATCCCCTGGGGATGGGATTTTAAAGCCACTACCAAAAGACAATGAAAGTAAAAAAATATAATTTTAATTTATTATGAAAAAATACATGAAATATTGAACATGGTCATGAATACTGTGGAATCAAGAGATACCCAACGCGTTGCAGAGATGAGTGTTGTCTCCTTCATCAGGGGTTAACAGGATGTATATAATCTATAAAATTCAAATACAAATAATCAACAATAAGTTAGTACATCCATCTAATAATGAACGGTCATGGAAGGGCCATAAGTACTGGTAACTTACATCTTGTTCAATTGCATATACATGAGAAAATCCACATTCATTTTAAAAGAAAGACACTGTCACATGGAGTCTGCGATAGTCCTGCCCACATTATAGCTGCTTGCAGTAAACCTCTATAATAGAGGTATCTCCAGCCCAAAGCATAGAATGGTAATAAAAATATAAAAGGACTGTTCCCCAGATCGATAAGAAGGAGTTTTGTCCCTGATTGTAGCAGAGCTACGTGTACTGGGGCCTACAAAACGAGAATCCTGGGAAAAAATGCATAATGTAATCAAAAAATATAAATAAAGTGCAAAAAATAAAGAAGAATGAGCATGCAGCCATGATCACCAAAAGGCTATACTATGGTCAGATGTACCTAAAATGTGAGGTCACATCAAACACCGGCAGCCAGGCTCAGGAGGACAAAAAGATCAGGAGATGCTGTAGAGTGATCCAATGAGAAAAATCACTGTTGTAATTTGGACTATATACAGTCCCAAATTGGAAAAAAGAAAGAGAAAATATTGAGCGTCAATAACCGCCCCTAGGAGTGGGATATTTCAACTGCAATGGCAATAGAGAGGAGATCAGCAAGATCCCCATGTTACTCACTGTGAATGTATTCAATCTCTCGTCAGACGGTTAGTCGGTCACCAGTACTATAGAAGGGACGGACTGGACCTAAATAAGGAGGATGCAGAACTGCTGGGAGTGAAGATGGCTGAAAAGTTAGAGGGGTTTTTAAACTAGGCGATGGGGGGAGGGCCCAGAGGTAGAGATAGTCAGCCCGGAACATATTCCAGAGGTAGTATTGGGGGCATTAGTGATAGGTTGACTAAAACACATAAACCCAAATGAAAAAGTTAGAATCAATAATGACTACTCGGCCGGGTTTCAATTAGAGAGAGGTTCAGGGCAGGGGTGTCCTTTATCTCCCCTGATTTTTGCTTTAGCAATGGAGCCATTAGCTATTAAAGTAAGACAAAATAGGATAATGGAAGGGTTCCGGAGGAAAGATGGAGAAGAGCGGATCGCATTATATGCGGACGGTGTTCTCATATTTTTGGGTGATATGGAGCGATCCCTTAGGCAGGTGATGGACATCTTCTCGAATTTTGGAAGACTTTTGGGTTTGTCCATAAACTGGGAGAAATCAGTCTTATTACCAATAGATCCCATTAGAGAGAGCACCCCTTTAAGTAATATCCAAATGGAAATGGTAGAGATAACCAAATACTTGGGTATAAAAATAACGAAGGATCCAGATAATTATATAAATAATAACTTAGCTCCCTTGTTAACAAAATTTAAAAATAAGATTGAAATATGGAAGGGCTTACCACTATCAGTGGCTGGGAAATGCAACTTGATAAAAATGCTATGGCTCCCCAACTAATGTACGTGATGCATAATTCACCAATATGGATAAGTAGGAAATGGTTTAAAAAAATTGATACAATACTAAGAGATCTTCATATGGAAAGGTGGTCAGCCCAGGATAAGTCTACAAACCTTACAACTCTCAACACGAGAGGGGGGGTTTAGCAGTGCCGCACCCACGGAGCTACTTTTTAGCAGCCCAACTACAACAGTTAGAGAGGAGTACCCTCCTAGAGGGTAATAACAACGGGGGATTGCTGACTATTGGAGGGCCCCATAGGACAGTGGTGGAGGCACTGGAAGCGAACTCTTTTGTTCATAGAACCCCTACGGTTAAATTAATAATAACAGTTTGGAATTCTATCAAGGCCATGAAGGGAATGGGAGGTATGATTAAGTGCGCCCCCCTGTGGAATAATAAGAACTTACAGGAATTAAAATCAATAGGGAAAATAAAGGCATGGGAAATAAAAGGAATAGATAGCCTAGCTCAGTTATACAACCAGAATAACTTAAAAACATTCCTCTTATTGAAGGAGGAATATGATATTCCGGACCACTCATTCTATAATTTTTTACAAATTAAATATGCTCTAAACGTTCAGTTTGGGGGTCAGGGACCGACTTGGAATAATTCCCCCATACTCCAAAGATAAGGTAGCCCGGGTGGTTATAGTGGGTCTATAGCCGAAATTTACCCACATATATGTAGAAGTAGTATAGAGACCCCAGAAAAGCTTAAATGTAGAAGTAAATGGGAAGGGGACCTGGGAATAGTATCGGACGAACAGTGGGGAAAGATACTGGTGGGAGGACATCAGGTCTCGGTTTCACCGGCTCAGAAGGTTTCACATTTAATTTTACTACACAGGACATATTTTACCCCTAAAAGGTTGTTTGAATTTGGGTGGAGGGCGGATGCTAAATGCCCTAGATGTCAAAACACTGGGGATTTGATGCAAATGCTTTTGAAATGCCCAAAATGATTCTGTTATTGGTCTGAGTTATTGGAAATTCTAAATAAGGTCTTCACTTTAGAACTTAAAATGGATCAGAAATGATGTATTCTGGGAGTAGGGGAGAGTTTAGACAGAGTCAATTCCAAAATCAAAATAGTACGGAGATGTCTCTTCCAAGCAAGGAAGTTAATAGCACAGAGATGGCAGGCAGAGAACCCCCCCACGAAGGATGACTGGATTAAAACTGTATCTGAAACAATGTGGAAGGAAAAGGTAGTATACACAAGGAGAAGGAACTTGAGTGAGTTTAAAAAACTTTGGAGACCTTGGTTAGAAGAAATGGGATACCCAATGTAAGGAGATGATAAGGGAAGTGGCTTTACGGTATTAGAGTTAGCATGTGAGGGAGATATAAGGAATTTGGATAATATAGGGGGGGAGGGTATGGGTAAGGGGGGGGGGTTGGGGTTAAAGGGAAAATGGATAAGGGGTAAAAATGTTTTCCTTTTTTTTCTCTCTGTTATATATGTGCTTTTATATACGTGGTATATTTAAAAATTTGGTATGTTGCAAATTTGTATATTGTGAAGAATTGAATAAAGATTATTTAAATTTAAAAAAAATATATACAGTCCCAAATTGGAAAAAAGAAAGAAAAAATATTTAGCGTCAATAACCGCCCCTAGGAGTGGGGTATTTCAACTGCAATGGCAATAGAGTGGAGATCAGCAAGATCCCCATGTTACTCACTGTGAATGTATTTAATCTCTCGTCAGTCGGTTAGTCGGTCACCAGTACTATAGAAGGGACAGACTGGACCTAAATAAGGAGGATGCAGAACTGCCGGGGGTGAAGATGGCTGAAAAGTTATAGGGGTTTTTAAACTAGGCCATGGGGGGAGGGCCCAGAGGTAGAGATAGTCAGCCCGGAACATATTCCAGGGGGTAGTATTTGGGGCATTAGTGGTAGGTTGACTAAAACACATAAACCCAAGGTAAGTATAGTAACAAGTCCTAGTTGTAATCTCGGAACACCCAATAAGAGGATAGTATACAACCGGTCTAATCTCCGTAGCATGGTCATCAATGCCAGAAGCCTGGCAGACAAGATGGGTGAACTAGAGATACTGTTGTACGAGGTGGATTTGGATTTTGTGGGAATTTCAGCAAAGCCACGAATTTGAACCATCCAAAAATTTCTGGAAGCAAAGCCTATGTGCACATCCCAAAAGTAAAATGTACAAAATGGGATGCTTGCGCAAAGGAAGACATACTTGTGGGGTACAGTGAATCTGAAAAGGGATACAGAATTCTACACCAATACACAAACAAGGTAACCATCAGTAGAAGTGTATTGCCCCGTACACACGGTCGGATTTTGCGATGGAAAATGTGTGATAGGACCTTGTTGTCGGAAATTCCGACCGTGTGTAGGCTCCATCATACATTTTCCTTAGGATTTTCCGACACACAAAGTTGGAGAGCAGGATATAAAATTTTCCGACAAAACAATCCGTTGTTGGAAATTCCGATCGTGTGTACACAAATCCGACGGACAAAGTGCCACGCATGCTCAGAATAAATAAAGAGATGAAAGCTATTGGCCACTGCACCGTTTATAGTTCCGACATACGTGTTTTACGTCACCGCGTTTAGAAAGATCGGATTTTCCGACAACTTTGTGTGACCGTGTGTATGCAAGACAAGTTTGAGCCAACATCCATCGGAAAAAATCCTAGGATTTTGTTGTCGGAATGTCCGAACAAAGTCCGACCGCGTGTACGGGGCATAATTGTTGATGAAACTTTGTGTTCAAAATTTCATGAACGAACACTTCCTGCTTTTCTGGGGGGTTTTCGTCTTCCTCTGGATCAACTGTGGGTATAGGATTGAGTATATGGGGTTGGTTGATATTTTTTATTTTATTTTATTTATTTATTTATTTATTTATATTTATATTTATTTATATTTATTTTTTATGGTTGAACTAGATGGACTTCTGTCTTTTTTCAACCTGACTAACTATGTAACTATGTAACACAAACGCTTCAAACTGAGGGAAATTCCACATCAGTGTCACATGAAGATATGCAACAAAGACAGAGAAACAGAAATGAATGCAGACAATCCAAATGCTGTAAAAGAAGAAACCAGGCTACAAGAGGCTTCAATCAGGAAATCCACCAGAAGCAATAAAGGCAACCCAGATAAACGTCTGTCTTATGTTGTTCACGTAGCATTAAAACCTGAGTCAGATTCCTGTGATAAGATGCAAAGACTTCCAACTCAAAAGAAACTAGAGTGGATCACAGCATTTGACAAAACCGCTTACAAGAAACAGGTTTATAAAATTGATATACGAAATGGGACTAATATATGGAGAAGTTGTTGAGTGGGGGTGTTGGAATACATTGTTTATGTATTTTGTGCAACAACTACATTAGCCAGTAGATGGCTGCGTTTCTAAGCTTGAGCCCCCGTTCACACCTATGCGAATTCAATGCGGCTTACAACGCATCCAATTCGCAGGACATTTTAAACTAGGTTCATTTAAATGAGGCTGGTTCACATATGTGCGTTGCATTCGCACTGCGCATTGCACAAAAAACGTGTGCGTTTTCTGGTCATTGCGGTGCGAATTAGAAGCCCGTTATGTTCTATGGGGACGCATCCGATTCGCAGCTGTGTTGCGGTGTGAACATAAATGATCTCCCCTCCTCCTACACCTCCCCCTCTTCCAGTTCCTACCCTGTCTGTTTTGGTGTGCTGACCGGAGCAAGCATGGCAAAAAGAGGTAGAAACGTGGCATCAAAGGCGAAGGAATCGGTGGATTGTGAGGAGCTGATCAGACTTGTGAGGGAGAAACCGATGATTTATGACACACAGTGGAGCATGTGCTCATCCCAAGTTCAGGCTGCCAAATGTAAGTTTTTGATTCCCTTTCACTACCTGTAGATGCTGTCCTATTGGTTAGTTATGTTGTCCATTTGTATTTAAATATTGTTATATTTGCCCACAAATCCATACCAGGCCACATGCCCTCAACATTGTGCACATAACGGCGTCAGACAGCGACGGAGGAGTCCCCAAATTAATTACTAAGCTAAGATTCACTTAGGTTAGCAAAAGAATATACAACGCAAATGTGCACAATATTATTTTTATTTAAATAAAGCAAAATTAACTTACAAAACATTATTGCTACAGCACACTTTTCAATTTTTAAAGGCCCTGATAACATAATGCAAACAAATACACAATTTTTAGGATTATATAGAATTCATCTGCCAAGGCACCTCCCCAGCTGGCGACATAAAGAATTTTTGGAATTCACCACGAATATGTGTACCACTAGTGGTGCCCCTAGTAACATTCCACTGTGCCGCCTCCATGTTATGGCTCAGGGAATCCTCAAATAGATATCCGTCACGTTCACGCACATAGTTGTGCAGTGCACAGGCTGCTTTAACAGCACTGATAGCATGGTCAATACTCAGATTTATTGAAGTATGCATGAATCTCCACTTATTGCATAGTATCCCAAATGCAGATTCAACTACTCGTCGTGCCCTAGTGAGCCTATAATTGAACACTCTTTTTTCTATTGTCAGAGAGCGACTAGAAAAAGGCCTGAGCATGTGCTCTGCAAATGCAAACGCTTCATCTCCTACAAATACATGTGGGAGGGAAGGATCTCTTGTTCGGGCAGGGGAGAATAATTAGGCAAGTCTAGTGTATTCTCACGAAGCATGCAACCAAATGAGGAATGTGAAAAAAACACTAGAATCCGAGCTGTTGCCATAAGAACCCACATCAATATAAATAAATTTATAATTTGCGTCTGCCACTGCCATTAATACCAACAAAAAATATTTCTTATAATTAAAATATTGTCTCCCACTAGCTGGAGGCTTGAGGATGCGGATGTGCTTCCCATCAATGGCTCCCAGACAGTTGGGGAAGTTGCAACGCTGCCAGAATAGCTCCGCTACCTTCAACCATTCATGTTTGTTTGGCTTCTTCATAACCAGATCCTTCAGTTCTTCCCATATGACTAGGCAGGTTTGATTCACAATGCCACTAATAGTTGATTTCCCAACCTTAAATTCAAAGTGCAAACTTCCAAAAGAATTTCCTGTTGCTAGGTACCTAAAGGCAGAAACAATTATTTTCTTATTTTTTTCAGTGCATTACTTACAGACAAGGTGGCTCAGCATGCGTGATGCTTACCGCAAATATATACGCCATCTCAAAGAAGCAAGGAGTGGCTCAGGGGCAGAGCCTAGGGTACCCTATATGTTTGCCAAGGACTTAGATTTTCTGCAACCCATTGTGGAGATGAGGGAGTAAGTTTTCATCTATATCATCTATGTATCTGCAAACCTCTTAACTTTCATTTTGCCTAGTTAAGTTACACTCTTATTTTCAAAAAATAGATAAATAAATAAATTCAGCGCTAACTGATCATACGGACACCAGTAAATAAATGCAAGCAGACACTAAGGTTAATTCAGCAACACCTCAATGACATAAAAACAGAAAAACAGTGCTGGGCAGATATAAGAGTCCTTAAAAAATCATACATCAGATGTGAGGAATAAATCATAGAAGACAGGAACCACCAGTGGATAATCAGGGTAACAGGGTAACAGGAAACAAGTAATTGGTGACTGTAATCCCTCCACCGGACATGGATGGCCCCTCACCTTAATTATTCGACCTGAGACAGGTCACATAGCATGAACTGCATATACTGGGTGGATACATCCAGGTGGTGATGGTATAAACTCCACACTTCAACTTTCAGCAAGTAGAAACGAGTGATGCATATGTAATATAAAAAAACACAGCAACCATAGTGCTCTCCGTAGCAATTTTATTGAATATGAAAGATAAAAGATTGCACTTACAGGAACCGGCACTCAGCTCCGAGTGCCGGCTAGGAAGCTTGCGATCGTGTCAACCAATGATCGTTGACACGATCGCAAGCTTCCTAGCCGGCACTCGGAGCTAAGTGCCGGTTCCTGTAAGTGCAATCTTTTATCTTTCATATTCAATAAAATTGCTACGGAGAGCACTATGGTTGCTGTGTTTTTTTTTTTATATTACATATGCATCACTCGTTTCTACTTGCTGAAAGTTGAAGTGTGGAGTTTATACCATCACCACCTGGATGTATCCACCCAGTATATGCAGTTCATGCTATGTGACCTGTCTCAGGTCGAATAATTAAGGTGAGGGGCCATCCATGTCCGGTGGAGGGATTACAGTCACCAATTACTTGTTTCCTGTTACCCTGTTACCCTGATTATCCACTGGTGGTTCCTGTCTTCTATGATTTATTCCTCACATTTGATGTATGATTTTTTAAGGACTCTTATATCTGCGCAGCACTGTTTTTCTGTTTTTATACTCTTATTTTCAAAACAGAACAGAAGCTAGTTGGGAGGAACAAGATGTAATGGATGACCAACTGGAGGCACAACCGGAGGCCCAAGCCCAGATTTGTTTTTAAGAAGGCCCAGAGGATTTGTCACAAAGCCAAACATCCTCCAATCTGTGGGAAACATACCCAGATGGGCAATCTGCAGTGGCAGAGGCTATCCCTGGGCCCTCCTCTGCTCCTGCAGACATTGTTCTGCCAGCCAAAGTGCCACGGAGGCGATCACCTCTATCGCAACCTGACATAAGTGAGCGCCTACTTGAAATGTTGAAAAACATGTCTGATAAGGTGGATGCTTTTTTATGTCCGGATACTATACTGGCGCTCAGTTTTGTCCCTCTAATAAAGAAAGTCAAACCTGAGCGCTACTTTGAAATGCGAAGCACTATCGAACAAGTGCTGCACTCCTTCTCAGAGCCACGTGAGGAAACTTCATTTTAAGTGTCATATGTGCCACTACCAAGATCTCCCCTTAACTACCCCAGATATGTCCACTACCCAGAACAACAACACCACCCTTACCCCTATAATCCCCCATCCTATTCTTCTAGCTTTGAAAAGGCAACCTCCAGATATGAAGTTACACACAGTAACATTCCCTATCCCATCCCATCCCCAATTCCTTCAATCAGCCCCCCCCCCCCAAATCCTGGTACGTATGTGACAAGTCAACATGGCGAGGCTAGGTCTGATCCCAGCACTGCCAGTGATGACCAGGCTTCCGCCAGTCACTACTCCACTGAGGCCCCTTTTAAGAAAACATATCACAATCTGTGATTTATGAGGTCTGTTCAAGATTGAGGACCAAGAGGACACCTTTTTTCTTAAAATATGTTCAAGAGGCCTACTTGAGAGACATGTTTATTTTTTATTTTTGTTGAATGTTAATTTATGTTGGCTACATGTGCCAATTTTTTATTTTTTGAAAACTATACTTGAATAAATCATTATTACGCCAACTTTTGTCGGGTTATATATTTATAATGACACATGTTTGAAGACTTAAAAATTAAAATCTGGCATTCTCCTACATTCACATGACAAAGGACATCAATGCTGAAAAGTACCTTAATGTGATCAGTAATCTTTCAGCAGGCTGGATACTTGTTCTGTAGCACGTGTTATGACGCTCCAAGCGAGGGGAGATTATTCCAAGCAATTGGTCATAACTAATTTCAAAATTAGTCTTTTATTAGATTCATGTATGAAACAAATTTTGACATACACTTTTCTAAATAATAAGGTAAGTCTTTAAGAACATTATTATTTGTAAGAAGGCCTGCATCCTTAATCAAATCAAAATGTGTGTTAAAGAAGTGGCATCAAAAATAAGATATAACGTCATTTGCAGTTGTGTCATCATTTGGACATAGATTTAGCCACTGGCAGCTGAATTTAACAATAACAATTGTCTGGTCCCAAAATGGACAACAAAATGTCGTGGGATCCCCCCACACAAAGCACCTTGTCCCCATCAACTTGGGGACAAGGTGTTTTTTGGGGGGGCACAAAACGCACTACACATGTTAAGGGCATATGGCCTGGTTTGGTCCAGGAAGGGGGTGCTCAGTCACCCCCTTTTCATGGCCTTTTAGGCTGCATGCTCAGATAATGTTCTGGTATGGATTTGGGGGGGGGGGACACCACGCTTTTACAAATTATAAGACTGACATATATTCACACGCATAGGTTATACTTGATGGACTTGTGTCTTTTTAAAACCTCTCCTACAATGGAATTTTGTTAAAAAATTATAGTTTGCAAGAAAAATTACTCACCTAGTTATTGACATGCGCATGTAATGCTGTTACAGCAACAACTGTTGGCATTATCATGGGCAGAGCAGCACACATTTTGCTAACAAAAATAACACACACAATACAGACTCCTGGACAACCAGGAAGTGTCCAGAAAAAACTATCTTTTCATAAGCAGCCTCACAAATAGATTGGCCTGCTCAAAATTAGCATCTCTAATTAGACACTCATGGGTTACTTCTGAATTTGCAGCTGATCCGCAGCTAAAACGCAGGCGAACCGCTGAACAAATGATTTTTCTCTGCGCAGTGAAACTGGAGCTTTAATTCGCACCGCACATGTGTGAACCCGGGCTGAAACTGCAATTATGTTAAACAATTTTCTCTGTATAATAAAGTTCATCCTTTTTGCAGTTAAGCAGCAAAGCCCATGTGGACTGTGTACTGTCTGTTCTGCAAGGCTATATAGAGAATTTGGAGCCCTTTTAATTTGTAAAGTAAAAGAACAGGTGCTTCTCCCACTTTCTAGCTGCACACCCTACCAATCTATACATGTTCATTTTGGCTAGCACCAACCATCACAGTGATGGGTCAATAGTAATGTCAATGAGGCATAAGGAAATGAGGCCAAAGCCAGCAACCAGAGCTCTAGTCAGAACTTGCATACCAGATTTTGGGGATTCATATGCACTTTACAGGTAAAAAGATGCAACTGTCTAACATTAACCCCTAATCCTTAACTTTAACCTAAATCCTAACATTAAATTATCACCTGTAAACCGGCATTTACCTTGTTAGGCAACAGTGCTGAAAAGCTCTTTTTCTTGCCACACTTATCACACAAAGTTCTTACAAAGTGCCACCATCTGGATTAATATGAATTCAGATTTGGATTTTAAATTTGAAAGGTATGGAACAAATTGGCACATTGCCACATCATTTGAAAGAAAATGTTCAGAATGTACCTAAACTACCTCACATTATATTACTTACATTCAGAGCACCCCCTATCCCCATAAGTAAAATATAAGTTAGGTATACACCAGTAAGGCCTATTATCCCTAATTAAAGAAGTCCAGCCTGGGCTCGTTTGGCTGGACTTCTCTTAAGGGTCAGAGGAGTGCAACTCGTTTTGCACTCCTCTGACCCATTTTCAGTGTAGAGCGGTCTTTAGTCCGCTCTCCACTGACGTCACTGGAATCAGTCGAGGCAGTGCGTCATCCCGACTTAGGAAGTCTGGATCTGCCAGGTGAGCCACTGAGATGGCTGCTCCCCGCCCCTCCACACCTCAGCGCTCCAGTGAGCATGGAAGAGCAGAGCAGGAGAGATGCTGACTGACAGTCAGCAGCTCTCCATTTAGGCAGGTGACTCAGTGACCCAGTGGCTTGGTTCTCAGTGAAAAGGTGGAGGGGACAGATGTGGCATCGGTCCAATGCTGCATCCACCTAGGTAAGTATAAATCTAAAAAAAACAAAAAACCATACTTCTCTTTTAAAATAGTCCTACTGCTGGCCAAAATCTACATTGCTGAATTCTCTGTAGTATCTTAAATCTTGTAGTAAAACCTCAGGCTTTGCTTTTTTGTCTCCAGTAAATTTGGGCTTAGACTTGCTCATTAAAATTGTCTTGCTGTTGACCACTTTTACATTACTGTATCATCTGTTGTCTTTTTTTTCTTTATTAAAACCCCTGCCTGCACTCTTTGTCTCTAGTATTGTTTGCAGTATTATCTCTGATTAAAAAGGTTCAGCTACTTGCCAGTTTTACACTGCTATATCCTCTGCAGTATCTTATATCTTTTAGTAAAGCCCTATACTGTGCTGGTTGTTTGGGCCTAGCCTTACTATTTAAACTCATCCTGCTGCTTGCAAATTTTACACTGCTGTGTCATCCGTTGTCTCCCATTTTGAAAATGTCCTTCTGCTGGCCACTATTACACTGCTGTATCCTCTGCAGTTTCCTAATTCCTAACTAGAACCTGATATTAGTCTGATATAACGACAGGACAGTTTTGCATTGGCCAGAACAAGGAAAGTTACCGACAACTACTGGACAATTTCTGACATGTGCACTGTAAAAAACTTTTTTTTAAACTGAATGGCATCAGATTGGGATGCTGCTGATTGGGATGCTGCTCTTGTATGTAAGCTGAGCTAATTCCAAAAGAAAAAATAAATTCCACAGTCAAATATGCCCTGCCCTTGGTCGCTGTCAATCAGACTGTCAATAAAAATCACACTGTTCCATAAAACCATGTACAGCTTTAATGCGGCCCTCAAATTTGCATTAAAAGACCCCCTACTTGTTGTAATGTTTTTTTTTTTTGCACTGAAAGTAAAAATGCTCTACTTAGAGACTATGGGGATCATTTACTATATCGCTAATAAATGATCCTGCGGTCCCGGAAAATAGCGCCTAATTAAGGCCAATTAGGACTTCAACTCTCAGAAACTGGGTGTTGATGCAGATGGAAACTCGCACTATTGCCGGCGAACATGCCTGTCAAATCGGCATATGTGGGAATAGTGGAAGTCAATGGGGCTCGAACCTGCAAAATCCAAAGTTCTCGCTGAAGGCTTGTATGCCTTTTTTCATAAAAAGTGTATGGGGACCCGGATCCTGCCCCAGGGGACATGTATCAATGCAAACATTTTTCTTTTAAACTGCCTTTTTTTAAGGAGCAGTGATTTTATTAATGCTCAAAGTGAAACAATAAAAATGAAAAATTCTCTTAAATATCGTGCCTGGGGGTCCCCTTAGTCTGCCTATAAAGTAGCGTATGATTCCTGTGTTTATTACTGTACCGTAGCAAAACGAAATTTCAAAATGACATTAAAAATAGCGTGGGTGCCCCCCCCAGTCCGTACCAGGCCCTTCAAGTCTGGTACGGATATAAAGGGGAACTCCATGCCAAAATAAAATAAAATAAATAAAATGGCGTGGGGGTCCCCCCCAAAATCCATACCAGACCCTTATCCAAGTAAGCAGCCATGGCAGGCCAGGAAAGGGGGGGTGAGCAAGCGCCCCCCCTCCTGAACCATACCAGGCTGCTTGCCCTCAACATGGGGAGGGTGCTTTGCGGTCCCTCCAATCCTGCGATGGGGCAGATGACGTCATTCCGAGACCTTGACCCTTGTTACTTCACCGCCAGGGGCATGATGGGTCAGTGATGTCACAAGGGGGCAGGGTCTCCTGCTGACATCATCCAGTGGCCATGCCCCATAGTTATATATGACCTATGTGCTATGGAAGCAGACAGATCGGCTGGCCGCAGCGTCGGAGGAGGGTCGTTATTTTCATGTTCAGCGGGTCCATGGCGGGAGCAAGACCGTAGGATGAATTGGGGGAAGAAGAAGCCAGAGGAAGATGGAGAAGACCGGAGAAAGAAGCGGAGGAAGAAGAAGACGACTGAAGGAAGACCGGAGGAAGATGGAGGAAGAAGCGGGGGAAAGAAGAAGGCATTTTTAATAAAGAAATTGTCAAAAACCAACTATTGTCTTTTGTCACATTTCACTACTTTTTTTGGTGAATGGGTAGAGGTACAATGTACACGATACCCATTCACATGGGGGGGCGGGATCCTGCACCAATTTTTTTCTTTAAAAATGGTGTGGGGGTCCCTCCAAAATCCAAAGCAGACCCTTATCCGAGCACCCAACCTGGCAGGCCGCAGGAAAAGGGGGGGCGAGAGAGCGTCCCCCTCCTGAACCGTACTAGGCCACATGCCCCCAACATGGGGAGGGTGCTTTGGGGTTCCCCCCAAAACACCTTGTCCCAATGTTGATGGGAACAAGGGCCTCATCCCCACATCCCTTGCCTGATGGTTTTGGGGTTCTGGGGGAGGTGGGCTTATCGGAAATTTGGAAGCCCCCTTTAACAAGGGGGCCCCCAGATTCCGGCCCCCCATGTGAATAGGTATCAAGTACATTGTACCCCTACCCATATATTTGCATAGTACTTACTGATTTACATCAGCAGAACAAATGCAGGAAGTGATGTGTGCACATGGGCCGGAAGCAAATGTGTGGTGATGCCAAATAAACAAATCAATGAACCCCACCCCCACCAACTTTAACTGCCACTTCCACCCCCACATTGAGTAAGCACAAGTACATATCCTACACTTACCCAGCAAATGAGCAGCACCTCCTCTTTGCAAAAAGGGATAAGAAATGGTGTCCCTGGGATTTCAGTAGGTGAATTATAAAGACAAAGGCCCAGTTTAAGCCCTGGTTCACATTGACAGCGGGAATTAAATCGTGCGAGTTCCTGCATGTCAGTCCCGACTGCACAGATGTCAATTAAAAAAAAAAAATCAATAAAAAAAAAATAATAAAAAAAAAAATCGCACCCCGAAGTTGCCAAAAGTAGTACAGAAACTAATTTTGGAAATTGCAGTGCTGCACCGATTGGAACTGTACAATTGCTGCCGATTTGGCATGTCAAATCCCATGCCAAATCGCACCAATGTGAACCAGGGCTGACACATACAACACTGCCTATCCGCCAGCTGAATTCATTACCTGTAATTCTCCACAGCTGTTATATACAAAGACTCCACCTTTATCATTTACTTGCAGGTGTGCTGAAGAGATTCGTTTTTTTGGTGCACGATATCTTATAATTTCTATGGGTATAAGTAGGTTATTGCACTTCCCCAAAACCACCACCCCCAAAACTAACTAACCTCCCTGGCGGTATGATTATGTCAGATTTTTGCGTCTCAAAGCGGTATAATTATTTGGCATACAAATTTGGCATTTTATATTGTAGGCCTGTAATTCTTAGCAATATCACACTTAAATCTGTCCAAACATGATTCTAGTAGACATCCCGAGTATGATAAAGTTTGAAACACAAAATCATAAATTATAATATAATAAATAAATATAAATAATTCTAAAAAATAATAATATAATAATAATAAAATGAATTTCCCCACGATTCACTATCGCTCAATTCTGCAAGTGTTCTAATTTACTATCGCTGTTTTCTAGCTGGTCTAAAACCACTTTTGACGTAAAGGGACACTTTTTGGTTGCTATGGACAATATTCAGTTTCGAGGCAGAAAGAACAGTATATATCATATAAAACTGCATGCAGGGCATTGGACAAAGCAATGGGGACAAAAGGGATGTGAAATAATTTGATACAGTAATGTAATCTGTAAGATTACACTGTACTCTATGTATTATGATTTTTAATTTTTTTGAATTTGCCCTTGGGCTCCGCCCCCGTGCATCACGACGTTTGCAGGGAACAGAGCCCGGCACACAGAGGCTTCGGGCGGAGGACAGAGCCCGCAGACACAACGGGGGACATCGCAGGATCCTGGGGACATGGTAAGTATACCACACCAGGATCCTGCAATGCAATCCCGAGTGTGGCTCAGGGTTACCACTAATGGTACTGAAATTTAACCCCGAGCCACACTCGGGAAAACCGCCAGGGAGGTTATAAAGAAGAAAGAAAAGAAAAAAACAACATGCTCAATAATTTACTTTTATTTTGCCAGTAGAAACAAAATTATGTACATTCATTTACTAGCATAACATTTTTTTCTACAGGATATATGGTGCTACATTTATCAAACCAGTTAGCTATTGGGTTTTAAGGGCTCTGCTCATAGGAGCTTACAATCTGAAATTTTTCTAAACCTTAGAGTGGACACAGCTTTACTTTCAGTGTATAATCGGCGACACATTTTATAGTAGAACTACTCGCCCACCAATCCACATCACATTTTTATCTGCAAGATTATATAAATATACTTAACAGTCATTCTTACAAAGCATTCCAACATAATATTAAAAAAGGCATATATTCAAACTATAACGCCCACCATCACCCCACATTACACACACACATACATTGGGGAGAATGTTCTGCTGACAGCTGCATTTCTGTGTACATGATTAAGTAATGAGATCAAAGAGTAGAAGGTCAGCAGATGCTCCCAAACCATGAATGCATGGTCAGACAGGAACAATACACACACATTGACAGCATGGCCACATAAACACCACTTTTGATGGAAAAAACACAAGAATTTTACCAAACAAACAGCCCTAGCGGGGCGTTTGTCATTATGCACAATATCATTCCTTCTCCCCCACAAATCACAGCAAAAAACCTGGCCTCTTATCAGGCCAAATTAACCCCCCCCTAATTGCATTACTTTATATAAGATAGGTTGTATTGTTAGCACATTGACACACTCCCAAAAGAAGTACACGCCCACCAGTATCTTTCAATCTGTCTCTTCATGTATGTCTAAAGTGATTGCATCTGATAAGCAGGAACACATAATACTATTTGCAACTGTGTTAGCCCTTGGCTATGTGCATCAAATCTCCAACTACAGGCCAAAGATCGAAGTCCATTTGCATGCACATAAACAAAGCAACAGTTTTCTAAGCATATGTACATGTGCAGTGTAAACCCTACAATTTTAAATGTCCAAGTCCCTGGGCATGATTAGTGCTAACAAACATTAACATCTGACAGTCCCTGGCTGCAATGAGCTTCAAATCCAAAGTCTAAAACTAGCTTTCTTACATTAGAGACTATTTCAACAGGAGATAAATAAAATGCCAGCATGTCTTTGGATTGTGGTGAGAAACCCACACAGGGAGAACATATAAACTTCAACACAAACATTAGCATGTTGGGGAATTGAACCAGCAACCCCAGTGCTGCAAGATGGAATTGCTACCCACTTAGCCAGCAGGCAGCCTCACACATGTAGTTTGCATCTCTGTGGTGTGAACCAGCCCTAAGTCCATAGCCATGCTCAGTGTCACAAGCAATATACAATATATTGTCCTAAGTATTGGGATGCCTGCCTTTATACGCACATGAACTGTAATGGCATCCCAGTCTTAGTCCGTAGGATTCAAAATTGATTTGGCCCACCCTTTGCAGCTATAACAACTTCAACTCTTCTGGGAAGGCTGTCCACAAGGTTTAGGAGTGTGTCTATGGGAATGTTTGACCATTCTTACAGAAGTGCGTTTGTGAGGGCAGGCAATGATGTTGGACGAGAAGGCCTGGCTTACAGTCTCCACTCTTATTCATCCCCAAGGTGTTCTGTTGTGTTGAGGTCAGGACTATGTGCAGGCCAGTCAAGTTCCTTCACCCCAAACTCACTCATCCATGTCTTTATGGACCTTGCTTTGTGCACTGGTCCAAATCATTTGGGTGTGGGGGATTATGATGTGGGGTTGTTTTTCAGGGATGGAGCTTGGCCTCTTAGTTCCAGTGAAGGGAACTCTTAAGGCATCAGCATACCAAGAAATTTTGGACAAATTCATGCTCCCAAATTTGTGAGAATAGTTTGGGGATAGCCCATGACTGCACACTAGTGCACAAAGCAAGTTCCATAAAGACATGGATGAGGGAGTAACTTGACTCGCCTGCACAGAGTCCTGACCTCAACCTGATAGAACACCTTTAGAGCAGAGACTGAGAGCCAGACCATCTCATCCAACATCAGTGCCTACATGATAAACCTTGTGGACAGCCTTCCCAGCCTTCCCAGAAGCTGTTGTAGCTGCAAAGGGTGGGCCAAATCAAATTTTAACCCTACGGACTAAGACTGGGCTGCCATTAAAGTTTGTGTGTGTAAAGGCAGGTGTCCCAATACTTTTGGCTAGATGGTGTATCTGGCAAGAATTACAATGGTGGTGGAATCCTCTTACACATAAATACTACATTTAGACATAGTTTTAGGACCTGAGTCAGGAGTTATGATTAGCAACATAGGGAGGTGAGACAATTTCTCTACATGAGATGGCATGCTTGGGATTAGAACCCAGACCCTCAGGGATGCTAAGCAGAAGTTCTAATCTCTAAGCCATGGAGCTGCCACATGTGGAAACCTCCTACACATAAATACACTTGTACTGCATTTCTTTGGACATATACTGTAGGTGGTGGAATTACATTACTCAAGAGTTATTCTTGATTTATTCTGTGATATTTGATGGTTCTTGGTGGGTGAGTGTAGAATAATGATGTTACCCTATATTTTTTGGGAATTATATTTTGATTTCTGATGTTGGGATATCACATTTTTTTGGGCTCAAATTATGATTATTTGGAAATAATAAAAAACACACACAATTGTGACTCATTTTAAATTTGCATCAGCAATGGTATTGTTTGTGGTTTGTAAAGGCACCTGTGTGAGTTTGGGTAAAGAATTTTGTAAGATGGAGAGTAACAAGTGAAAGTGACAGAGAAAAATATATTTTACCAAAACATCAAAACATTCCACATTCTAGCATTCTTAATAACAAAATACATAAAGTAGAAGCAACATTGTTGCAAAGGAAAATTTATTTCAGAGAAAGATACATTTCATCACAACATTAAAAGTATTTATTTGGGGAAGCCACAATTGTACCATTAGAATCAAAGGCTGAAACTTGCATTGGACTATATAGCGCAGATTTTCACTCTCAAAAACGCATTTTAGCCCAGAGCTAATTTTCGTATTTACTATAGCGCCCTGTAAAAAAGCCATGGGAGTTAAAATGAGAGTAGTTTGCAGGTCTGAGCATGCTCAGTTGTGCTGGGACCTAGTTGTACAGAGATGGAAAATGCATCTCTTCTCAGACTTTTGAAGATATTTCAGTTTAGAAATAATTTTTTCACACAGTTTAAAAGCAGATTTTCTTTAAACAATATACTGCATATTTCAGTACCATTTAAGCAATTATATTATGCTCTAAACATTATTTCCATGTGCACTACTCCAGGTTTTAGCAAAGTAAGTGTTTGGACGCTTTTTGTTTTTAGGGAGCTATAGTAAATTTGATTTTGGGAGTATTTTTTCACCAGCACTATAGTGGATACTGTTTTAGTGCTAATTAGTGCAATTAGTGCTAATTAGTGATAATTAGCGCTGCCGCGCTATAGTAAATGACCCCCCATGTAATTGCTTTGTTTGCAGCAGGCTTGCAAATCTGTATTGCTGATAGATTGGTCCATACGTGAATGGCACACCAGACCAATAACACAGTGCTGGTTTCTTTTCTTAAACACCTCAGCCCCAGAAGGATTTACTCCCTTAATGACCAGGCCATTTTTTGCGATACCATACTGGGTCGCTTTAACTGAAAATTGCCTGGTTGTGCGACTTTGTACCCAAACAAAACTGATGTCCTTTTTTTCCCACAAATAGAGCTTTCTTTTGGTGGTATTTGATCACCTCTGCGGTTTTTATTTTTTGCGCTATAAACAAAAATAGACCGACAATTTTGAAAAAAAAAACTATATTTTTTACTTTTTGCTATAAAAAATATCCCAAAAAAATGTCATCTGTTAGGGCCAATATGTATTCTTCTACATATTTTTGGTAAAAAAAATTTGCAATAAGCGTATATTGATTGGTTTGTGCAAAAGTTATAGCATCTACAAAATAGGGGATAGATTTATGGCATTTTTATTATTTTTTTTCTTTTTACCAATAATGGCAGTGAAAGGGGCTGCGACATTGCTGCATACAGATCAGACACTTTTGACACTTTTTTGGGACCAGTAACATTTATACAGCGATCAGTGCTATAAAACAGCACTGATTACTGTAAAAATGACACGGGCAGGGAAGGGGTTAAAACCAGGGGCGATCAAAGGGTTAAGTGTGTCCTAGGGAGGTGCTTTTTAACTGTGGGGGGAGTGGACTGACTGGGAGTACAGAGAGATCGCTGTTCCTAATCACTAGGAACAGACAATCACACTGTACTCCCCTGACAGAACGGGGATCTGCTTTGTTTACATTCGCAGATCCCTATTCTGCCTCTCTGTGGAGCGATCGTTGAAACCGGCCACATGCATCGGCTCCGGTGCCGCGCGCACATGCCCACTGTATCTACTACACAAATTGCTATACCGATACAGTGATTCGCACAATAGAGCGCCCTGCCACAGTATATCTGTGGCGGGTGGTTGTTAGGTGGCTAAAGTGATTTTAAAGATATTTTTTACAACACACGTGAACAAACTTGTTTTACTTACCTGCTCCTTGCAGTGGCTTTGCACTGATCAGCCTTGATCCCCCTCCCCCTTCCAGAGTCCCCCGCTGGCGCTTCTGGCTATACACGTCTTCAAGCAGCTTATGGGGGGAGGGGGGGCACTTATTGGGGCTTGCTCTCGAGCCCTGCTTATGCATTCATAGACACCAGTAGCGGGGCTTCGCCCAGCCTCCTCGTCATCGGATTTATTTGACAGCAGCAGGAGACAATTAAACATCAAGGGCTGGCTGAAGATCTACCGAACTGCCACACAGCATTACAGGACTACTTTCACCTCCCTCCCGACTTCAAGAATTTGTTTATCGAAAGGCTTAGAGGTACAATTCACCAATAACTCTCTGAAAGATCAGGTTGAATTGCAATATATTTTTTTCCTTACTAAGAATTGTATTTGTTATTCATTGTTCTGCGCTTGTGTGTGCAGGAGCAGTAGAGAGGGGCCTGACATTTACAAGAGTCATTCCTTTGCTCTCCTTTGGCCTATTCACATAAGCATTGTATGAGCTTGTTTCAGCACTGAGTCAATAGTGTTCATTGTGAATTGTTTGATAATAGATTGTCATTTAGTTGTTGATAACATTCCCTTAGTAAACAACTTTTTAAGAGTGTACAGTTGAATGGACTCTTTACTTTGTTCCTCCCTTCTCATCAAGTAAAACCTGTTGATTTAATTATTTCTGGTGTACTTACTTTTTCCCTGCTGACATTTGGAAGAAAGGGGTAGCGCTACACAAGCAATGTAACCAAAGTCTGTATCAACTGAGAAAACTACATAGCAAAGTAAATATCAACATCATTTATTGGGTAAATATTCTTAGATCATTTAGTAAATCATCCCCAGAGTATCTGTCAGTTCCTGCCATTCTTAATGAGAACTCTGCTTATATACGACCAATTGACCATGGTAAACCACACTGCCAATTATCAATCACATCACCAAATGACTTTAAGCCAAAATTAATTGTATTCTTTTTGGCTGTTTTACTACCATCTGGCCATATACAGGGGTGACTTTCATTTGTCAGGACAGGAACAAAACTGACACAGATCTGCAATATCCTGAATTAGTCTATCTATTTCTATTGCCTTCAAATGGCAAGGCAATTAACCTCAAATTGAATAGACTGTTTTGATTGCCTTCCGCATTTTCTGCAGATAGATGCAAGATTAGGCAAAGGTCACGTGAAAGCAGTTTTTAGTTCTACAATTCTGTCAGAAGAGAATCTTCTTCAAAAATGCTGAAAGTTTTACAGGATCAGTGCCACCAGCTGCCACTTTATGATGAAGCAGTGGCTGTCAGGGAGCTGTTTATACTGAGAGCTTCTTTTTTTTTAAATTACAGGAAAATAATTAAATCAGTTTGATGCAGATTTCCAGTCATGCAGAGGTGAAGATTGACAACAGCTTCCTCTTTTACTATGCTGTCTTGTTGGATACAATAAAAGAGATACACAAGGATACAGAGATTCCAATGTAGACAACTGTTCTGGTGGCTGCCTAAAAGAGGATTTTCTCTCATTTTGGAGAGTTTCCTCATACTTCCTGTTGTGTCTCAGGGACAGAAAGGGATGGTAAATCTCCCCTATGGGACACAGCAATACAATATTGACAGGGGTTCTAATCGTTTCCTACTCTACTCAAATCCTAAAATCACAGTTTCTCTCTGTTTGGTATTAGTCCAGAGGTTCAGAAATTAGGGAAAAGGTCATTCTTTAGGACTTGTAGTAGAGAAGACATTTGTACACCGCTATAACTTGGTGGTTAAAGTGGACCTTCATTCAACAGTTAAAGTACTCTTCCACTCGAGTCCTACTCCACTACCTCCGCCCCTAACATATTTAAAGCTTTTTTTTTTATCAGGGATGTGCTACATTTTGGCACTCCTACTTCCTCAATTTTTGCCTAGGTGAGATGATGTCAGTCGTCCTAACCTCCTGCCTACCTGCAGCCTCCTGGGACATGTGACTGCAGGACCAGTTTTAATGTGCCGCACAATCTCACACATTAGCAATAGGGAGCCAGATTTTTCAGTAATTCACAGCCGGTTCTGTATTTCAAGATGGCAGCGCTGGGAATCCATAGCGGTGAGAAGAATAAGCTGTGGAATGGCAGAGCTGGACACCATGGACTGTTAAGTATCTGATTTTTAAAAGTTAACAGCTACAGTATTTGTAACTTCTTACTTTTTATAAAAAAATGGGTGAATCTCCTCTTTAGGTATTAGTTAAATTAACAACAACAAATGTATTTTGTTGGAAATAAAACCCAATACATTAATAGGAGCCTACACTGGTAGCTCTTAAACTTGAGTTTAGGAGCTTTTGGTATTTTTTTGCCAAAGCTCTTAAAGTCCACTCCATAAAAGTCTATGGGGGTTATTTACTAAAGGAAAATCCACTTTGCACTGCAAGTGCACTTGAAAGTGCACTGAAAGTGCACTTGGAAGTAAAGTCGCTGTAGATCCGAAGGGGACATGCAAGGGAAATAAAAAACAGCATTTTAGCTTGCACATGATTGGATGATAAAATCAGCAGAGCTTCCACTCATTTCAGATCTACCCCTTAGATTTAGAGCGACTGCACTTGAAAGTGCACTCATAGTACTTTAGTGCAATTGTCAGTGGGAAAAATTCCCTCTTCCAGATATCCAAAAAGATGACTAGAATCAGTAGGAACCTGTCTGAGATGCAGAAATTGCTCCTTGCTCAAGGAACCTCTAGCAACCTCTGGAGGAACCCTAGGTTTCTGGGAAATTATGACTGGGAAGCCTATCCTAGCCTAATCTGCCTTATCATGCCTTAATGCTGTCAGGCTCAAATACTACTTTTTTCCAACTAAATGAAAATTAGAGAGCAGAAAGAGCAGAGACCAAAACCTTTGCCAGCTAAAAAGAAATTGTGAAATATTTGCCACCATTAAATATAATTGATCATTAGTAGAAACGTAAGCAAAGTGGTGAAATGTTTCAAAAGGTTAGATTTCCTTTCATAGCAAAAGCTTATAATTTTGTAAATAGCCTCAAATAAAGTCATTAAACGGTTTAAGGAGATTACAAGGGTCTATATTGTGTGTTAGGTACTGAGAATTATTTCTTTTAAACATATCGTATGTTTAATTTTTAGAGTGGTCAAGCTTCATTCTATGATATTCCTGTTCATTAGGGATGAGCCAAACACCCCCGATTCGGTTCGCACCAGAACCTGCGAACGGACCGAAAATTCGCATGAACGTTAGAACCCCATTGACGTCTATGGGACTCGAACGTTCGAAATCAAAAGTGCTCATTTTAAAGGCTAATTTGAATGGTATTGTCCTAAAAAGGGTTTGGGGACCCGGGTCCTGTCCCAGGGGACATGTATCAATGCAAAAAAAACTTTTAAAAACGGACGTTTTTTCGGGAGCAGTGATTTTAATGATGCTTAAAGTAAAAAAAAAAAGTGAAATATTCCTTTAAATATCGTACCTGGGGGGTGTCTATAGTATACCTGTAAAGTGGCGCGTGTTTCACATGCTTAGAACAGTCCCTGCACAAAATGAAATTTTTAAAGGAATAAAAGTCATTTAAAACTGCTTGTGGCTTTAATGTAATGTCGGGTCCTGGCAATATGGATGAAAATCAGTGAGACAAATGGCATGGGTACCCCCCAGTCCATTACCAGGCCCTTTGGGTCTTGTATGGATATTAAGGGGAACCCCGCACCCAAATTAAAAAAGGAAAGAGCAGTATACAGGCTCTGTACTCTGAACAGCAGTATACAGGCGGTGCAAACAAGACAGGGACTGTTGGTTTGTTGTTAAGTAGAATCTGTTTGTAATTTTGAACTGGTACATTTTTAACGTGTTTAGCTTCAGCCAAAAAATCTATTTTAAGCTTTTTGGAAAACATAGGGAAGGGTTCTCACCCCTGTGACATTTGTTTTGCTGTCTGTGCTCCTCTTCAGAAGATTTCACCTCCCAATGACAAATGTTTTTTGAAAATTTGGGTTTTTTTGTGAAACAAGGATTGGTTATAAAGCATCAGTAGAAAGGAGAAAAGTTTTTCCCATATTAACTCTTACAGGAGAGAATTTCCCTTCCTAGGGGTAGATTTCATCTCACTTCCTGTTGTCTCCTTCCGTTTGCAAGTAGGAGTCGTTTGTAAGTTAGATGTTTGAAAGTAGGGGCCTGCCCTATATACTCAGCAGAAATTTGGGCCTTAGGTGTTGTTGTGGCCACAATACTGTAAGCCCTCACAGGGCCCTGCTGTCAAATATTAGATCAAGAATTGTAATTACATGCCCCTGTTGAACAGGGGCAGAAAAATTGGGCCTTTGGTGGTGGTGGTGGTGGTGCTGGTGCCACAACACTGTAAGTCCTCACTCACTCTTGGTGGGCGCAGAAACGGGCCCTGCTGTGAAATATTAGATCAAGAATTGTAATTACATGCCCCTGTTGAACAAGGGCTGAAAAATTGGGCCTTTGGTGGTGGTGGTGGTGGTGGTGGTGGTGCTGGTGCCACAACACTGTAAGTCCTCACTCGCTCTTGGTGGGTGCAGAAATGGGCCCTGCTGTGAAATATTAGATCAAGAATTGTAATTACATGCCCCTGTTGAACAAGGGCAGAAAAATTGGGCCTTTGGTGGTGGTGGTGGTGGTGCTGGTGCCACAACACTGTAAGTCCTCACTCGCTCTTGGTGGGTGCAGAAACGGGCCCTGTTGTGAAATATTAGATCAAGAATTGTAATTACATGCCCCTGTTGAACAAGGGCAGAAAAATTGGGCCTTTGGTGGTGGTGGTGGTGCTGGTGCCACAACACTGTAAGTCCTCACTCGCTCTTGGTGGGCGCAGAAACGGGCCCTGCTGTGAAATATTAGATCAAGAATTATAATTACATGCCCCTGTTGAACAAGGGTAGAAAAATTGGGCCTTTGGTGGTGGTGGTGGTGGTGGTGCTGGTGCCACAACACTGTAAGTCCTAACTCGCTCTTGGTGGGCGCAGAAATGGGCCCTGCTGTGAAATATTAGATCAAGAATTGTAATTACATGCCCCTGTTGAACAGGGGCTGAAAAATTAGGCCTTAGGCACTGGTGCTGGTGCCACAACACTGCAACCCCTCACAGATACTCTAGTTGGATCGCAGGAACGAGCCCTGCTGCAAAGTATTGTATCAAAAATTGTAATTACACGCCCCTGTTAAACAGGGGCTGAAAAATTGGGCCTTAAGCACTGGTGGTGGCGCCCAGAACCAAAAATGTTCTTACAAGCTATCAGCGTGATCATTGAGGAGGAAGAGGATAATTACTCAGGATAGTCACTCGGCATCAGCATAGGCAGTCTTTGAAGGGATCTGAGATTTCAAAAAAAATTATTCGGTTACATCAGCATCAGCTGCTTGGTAGCTGGTGGTGATCCAAGACTGATTCATTTTTATGAAGGTCAGTCGATCGACCGAGTCGGTGGACAGACGCACCCTGTGATCGGTTACAAAACCTCCAGCGGAACTTAATGTGCGTTCTGAAAGAACGCTGGATGCAGGACAGGCCAGTAGCTCAATTGCATACTGTGCAAGCTCTGGCCGGTGATCCATCCTCAAGACCCAGTAACCCAGAGGATTTTCGGTGGGAAAGGTGTCCAAGTCAGATCTTGCCCCCAGGTATTCCTGCACCATGTAAAACGATGGTTGCTGGAACCGATCATACCTTGGGGCTGCGGACCAAAAAATTGTCTGAACGCATCAGTCAGACGGCGACCTTCTCCACCTCTCCTTCTTTGACTGACCGAAGCCTCAGCAACACGTTGTCCAGAAACAGGAGTTTATAACCTCCCAGTCTCTGGGAACGCGTTGCACAGACCTTTCTGCAAGGCCTCCCGAAGATGTTTCATCCTCTGCTCCCTCTGCGATGGCAAGATAAGGTCCGCAACCTTACCCTTGTAACGTGGATCAAGGAGGGTTGCCAGCCAGTATTGGTCCTTTTCCTTGATACCACGAATACGAGGATCCTTACGCAGGCTTTGCAGGATCAGGGAGGCCATGCAGCGTAGGTTTGCTGAGGCATTCGGTCCGGAGTCCTCTGGGTCACTAAGGACGACATGGTCCGCAGCCACCTCCTCCCAGCCACGTACAAGTCCATGTGTTTCTTGGGACTGATCCCTTAAAGACTGCTGCTGATGCTGAGTGCCAGGCTTCACCTCCATACTGACACAATCTTCCTCCTCCTCCTCCTCGTCCTCTTCCTGTGTGATCGGCGGGCACGCAGGAACACTGTCTGGATAAAGGGGGCCTTGAGAGCTAAGGAAGTCCTCCTCTTCCTGCCTCTGTTCTACCTCAAGTGCCCTGACCATTATTCCACGCAGCGTGTGCTCCAACAGGTGGACAAGGGGGACAGTGTCACTGATGCATGCACTGTCACTGCTCACCATCCTCGTGGCCTCCTCAAATGGTGACAGGACAGTGCATGCATCCCTGATCATGGCCCACTGGCGTGGGGAAAAAAACCAAGCTCCCCTGACCCTGTCCTGGTGCCATAGTCACACAGGTACTCATTGATGGCCCTCTGCTGCGTGTGCAGCTGCTGCAGCATGGCCAACATTGAGTTCCACCTGGTGGGCATGTTGCATATTAGGCATTTCTTGGGCAGGTTAAACTCCTTTTGGAGGTCCGCCAGCCGAGCACTGGCATTATATGACCGGCACAAATGCACACAGACTTTCCTGGCCTGCCTCAGGACATCCTGTAAGCCTGGATACCTGCCCAAGAACCGCTGCACCACCAAGTTAAGGACGCGAGCCAAACAGGACACATGGGTCAGTTGTCCCTGTCAGAGGGCAGAGAGGAGGTTGGTGCCATTGTCGCAAACCACCATTCCTGCCTTAAGTTGGCGTGGCGTCAACCACCTCTGAACCTGCCCCTGCAGAGCTGACAGAACTTCTGCCCCAGTGTGGCTCCTGTCCCCCAAGCACACCAGCTCAAGCACCACATGGCATCTTTTGGCCTGCATACATGCATAGCCCCTTGAACGCCTACGGAGCACCGCTGGTTCCGAGGACAAAGCACAGGAAGAGGCCATGGAGGAAGAAGAAGAGGAGGGGGTGTAGGAGAGAGGTGTGTCACAATCATTAGTAGTGGCATTTTGGAGGCGTGATGGCGGAACAACCTCCAACACTACTGCACCTTGTCCTGCATCCTTCCCAGCTGCCAGCAGAGTCACCCAATGCACCGTGAAACTTAAGTAACGTCCCTGTCCATGCCTGCTGGACCATGAGTCAGCGGTAATATGCACCTTACCGCTGACCGCCCTGTCCAGCGAGGCATGGACATTGCCTTCCACATGCCGGTAGAGAGCCGGAATTGCCTTCTGTGAGAAAAAGTGGCATTTGGGTACCTGCCACTGAGGAACCGCACATTCCACAAACTCACGGAAGGGGGCAGAGTCTACCAACTGAAAAGGCAGCAGTTGAAGTGCTAGCAATTTTGCCAAGCTAGCATTCAACCTCTGGGCATGTGGATGGCTGGGAGCAAACTTCTTTTGGCGGTGCAGCAGCTGTGTCAGGGAAATTTGCCTGGTACAATCTGACGTCGGTGTACTGAAAGCAGATTGCCCACAAGTACTTGGCTGTGACACACCTAATTCTACACCTTCATTCCTCTCAGTGCAGGTCTCAGAGAGGACTGAAGGTATAGTGGGGTTGGAGATCTCAGCTGATGAGGAGCAAGGAGAGGTCCTCTTTGTTCTTTGGTGTGGGCCTTTTAGATATGCTTGCCAATGAACTGCATGGCAGGTCAACATATGTCTGGTCAAGCATGTGGTACCCAAGCGGGAGATGTTTTGGCCACGCGAGATACGCTTGAGACATATGTTGCAAATAGCAGCAGTGCGATCTGATGCACTCGTCTCAAAAAAGGCCCACACCAAAGAACTTTTTGAATAACGCGCAGAGACTGCAGCGCCCTGCACATGTGGAGCTTTGGGGTGTGATGCAGTCAGTGTGCTGCCCTTAGGCTGGCCCCTGGAGGGCATCCTGCCTCGTTGGTGATGTGCTGCCTCCTCCTCCTCTCTCCTATCAGGCACCCACGTTGAGTCAGTGACCTCATCATCCCCTCCCTCCTCATCACTGGAGCAAACCTGGCAGTATGCTGCAGCAGGGGGAGCATGACTGCCAGATTACTGTCCTTCTTGGGCACCCCCTCTGTCTGTGCTCACATTACTGCCTTCATCTAGCTCAGTATCATCATCAGAGCCTTCCAAACGCTGGGCATCCTCCTGGAGCATGTACCCAACACTGTGGTCAAACAGTTCGAGGGACTCCTCAGGAGGACATGGTGGGGCTAGGGAAGGAGTCACTGATGACATTGAGCCGAGGGAAGAGGCCGCTGCTTTGCCAGACAAAGTACCCTGAGCATGGGTGAGAGAGAATGAGGAGGATGAGGACGGCTTGGTCATCCACTCGACCAAGTTTCCGCATGTTGCGGCTCAACATGGCCAGCTGCCGAAAAAAAGGCCAAGCGTGTCCCACGGCCACGTGCTGATGAGGATGCACCGTCTCCACGACCAGCACTAGACACAAAGCCTGCTTGCCCTCTTTTATTGGCTTGTGACTGTCTGCCTCTCCTTGTTGGCCTTCCAGACATACTAATGGCCTGTAGCTGCACTAAGCTGGGATTACAATTATGCACTGATACTGCAGCTAGCAAAATCAACTGCCTGCCTGTAGTATGAGAACCCCACCAACCTTCTACAGGTAGCTTTAGGTGAACACTGTGCAGAGCTTGCAAAAAAATAACTTGCAGTTTATTTAGCTGCCTGCGGTAGTGATAGGATCAGGAAAACACCACCAACCTTCTACAGGTAGCTTTAGCTGAACACTGTGCAGAGCTCGCAAAAAATTAACTTGCAGCTTATTTAGCTGCCTGCGGTAGTGATAGGATCAGGAAAACACCACCAACCTTCTACAGGTAGCTTTAGCTGAACACTGTGCAGAGCTCGCAAAGAAATAACTTGTAGGTTTAGCTGAACACTGTGAGGAGGACACACCACACTAACTTGTAGTTTTAGCTGAAAACTGTGAGCAGGATGCACTACACTAACTTGTAGCTTTAGATGAACACTGTGCAGAGGTCTCACTACACTAACTTGTAGTTTTAGCTGAACACTGTGAGCAGGACGCACTACACTAACTTGTAGCTTTAGATGAACACTGTGCAGAGGTCTCACTACACTAACTTGTAGTTTTAGCTGAACACTGTGAGCAGGACGCACTACACTAACTTCTAGCTTTAGATGAACACTGTGCAGAGGTCTCACTACACTAACTTGTAGTTTTAGCTGAACACTGTGAGCAGGACGCACTACACTAACTTCTAGCTTTAGATGAATACTGTGCAGAGGTCTCACTACACTAACTTGTAGTTTTAGCTGAACACTGTGAGCAGGACGCACTACACTAACTTGTAGCTTTAGATGAACACTGTGCAGAGGTCTCACTACACTAACTTATAGTTTTAGCTGAACACTGTGAGCAGGACGCACTACACTAACTTGTAGCTTTAGATGAACACTGTGCAGAGGTCTCACTACACTAACTTGTAGTTTTAGCTGAACAGTGTGAGCAGGACGCACTACACTAACTTGTAGCTTTAGATGAACACGGTGCAGAGGTCTCACTGCACTAACTTGTAGTTTTAGCTGAACACTGTGAGCAGGACGCACTACACTAACTTGTAGCTTTAGATGAACACTGTGCAGAGGTCTCACTACACTAACTTTTAGCTTTAACTGAACACTGTGAGGACGCACTACACTAACTGTAAATAGTCTAGCTGCCTGACTGTGGTACTAATAGGATCAAAAGATCAACACCAGAAATTTGCTTCAGGTAGCTGTAAATACTGTAACAAGACAAGCCTGCCTGTCAGTAGGAAGATAACAGGAATGGATCTAGCTAAACTGAATACAGTGTATATATATATATATATATATATATATATATATATATATATATATATATATATATGCAACACCTGGGATGCATATATATACACAATACACTGTAAGTGCAGCTAACTCACTGACTGTCCTGCCTAATCTAGCTAACTCAAATGAAATGACACTGTCTCTCTCTCTCTCTATCTAAGCACGCCGGAACACACAACACAGGACCGCCGTGCAGGCGGCCTTATATAGTGTGGGGCGTGTTCTAAACCCCCTGAGCCATAATTGGCCAAAGCCACCCTGGCTTTGGCCAACTACAGCTCTCTCTACCGACGACGCTGTGATTGGCCAAACGTGCGGGTCATAGTGCGTGCTTGGCCGATCATCAACCAGCAATGCACTGCGATGCCGCAGTGAATTATGGGCCGTGACGCCCCACATGAATTTGGCGCGAACGGCCCATAACGTTCGGAATTCGACGAACGCTCGAACAGCCGATGTTCGAGTCGAACATGGGTTCGACTCGAACACGAAGCTCATCCCTACTGTTCATTATCATCTGACAATCTGCAGCTGCTGGAGAGCTGAATAAGGGGAAAGGAGGAACCTGAGTGAATGGGCCCCGTCATTCCTCCTGTATTGAATTGTACTGTACCTGCACTCTTTGCCTCAACGTTGTAAAGCAAACTGTTGCACAAACTATTGGAGCTACATAAACCCTGTATAATGATAATAATGGGTCCCATAGTTCCATTATAATTCCATTATAGTTCCATTATTAACTGAATACTTGATGTAAATCATTGGCCCATATATGCTCCATAGACTTTAGGGAAGCAAATAGTGACATTGATGACCATACAGCAGGATAATATTGCTACCTGAACCATAGCAAATACACTGGGGAAGTCATAAAGGGTGTCAAAGACACCCTTTAGGATTCCGACAGGGTGTAGCATCCAAAGTGTCAATGCTTGTACCTGACTCCTGTACCGGTCAGAAACAGGTATATGAATCTGTCAGTGCCCTCACAGACAAAGAGGAGAAACCAGGAAGCGCCACCTGAGTGTAGTATTTAAAGCTGCTTTAATGGCAAGGTAACAGAGACTCACTTGTGGATGACGTCACAGGTCACAGGAGTACATGCCACTACACGCTCGGAGCTACAGCTCCTTCTATTGGCCAATAGAAGGAGCTGTAGCTCCGAGCACGTAGCCTGCTAGTCTTCTCTCCCTCTCATTGGACGTTCCCCTGGATGTACTCCTGTGACGTCATCCATGAGTGTCCGACGCAGGTTCCGGCTCCCCCTGGTGACCACAGGACGTGCAGAGCGACTGGAATTAACACACAGCCACACACAGTGACCAGACCCGGATCCAGGGACCTCCAGACAGACTCCACACATTTGTATAGATGTGCCTTCTATGGTTTTACTTCTTGTAAGTGAGTCTCTGTTACCTTGCCATTAAAGCAGCTTTTAATACTACACTCAGGTGGCGCTTTCTGGTTTCTCCTCTTTGTCTTCCTCTATACAGAATCAGCTTTCTGAGGATAGCAGCCTCCAATGCCCTGCCATTATTATTATTTTTTAATTCTTCTAATACCATTATCTGGATACTTTTAACCCCCGAATCCCTGATCTCATCATGGACTATGATTGATGAACTGTGATTTTTCTTTCATATTCATATCCACCTGTATTTGCGCTGATAGTTACTGTTACCCAGTGCCCTTACTGAGGCTGGAGTGTCCATACTGGACAATCCTTCCTCAGTGCACTTCCTCTCTGCCACTAAGCTCATTACACTGACAAATGCATGATTGAGAAGGCTTGTACTAGGGTGGGCAAAGTCAGATGGGGAACTAAGAGACTGGATCCCCATCAGGTCCACCTTGCTGTTGACTTACAGCACACGGCAGTGGGCGGATTCAAAAGCCACTGTTGGACTGAACAGCGGCTATTGATCTGCACCCTGCCAAGCGATGTCAATTAACATTAAGGCAGACCTGATGGGGAACTAGTCTCCTAGGTTTTGCCCACCCAGTGACAAGTCATTTCCCAAATATGGCCATTGCCATCTTTGAGTAATGACATCATCACCATCCCCATTTATTACATTTTCCCTATACTCTTTGTGTACATTTAACTTTTGGCTAGGGAATCTCCTTGCTGATAACTGAATGGGGCACCACCTCAGGGCTGGTCTTAATTATTGGCAGTTTCCTAATCTTAGAACTGGTGATAATTCATTAAGAAGTTGCAGTGTGTTAAAGAGCACTCAAAGAGCACTCGTGTCTCCACCCCCTACCCATCTCTGACCAAAGTTTCTTGATTCCACCCCCCACCCACCTCTCAGTACCGCCCCTTTTAGAGAATACAGAGCCAAGTATTATTTTGTAGTACTAAGTAATTGGTATGGAATTTGTTAATAATAACAAGAAAAGTTGTAAAATAGATACCCTGCAGCCAGCAACAATAGACCCCTCAGCAACAATAGTTCTACCCCAGCAACAATGGACCCCTGCAAAAAAATACCACCCCAGCAACAACAGACCTTGAGCAGCAACAACAGACCTCCTGCCTCAACAGCAGATCCCTTCCAGTAACAACCCCCCAGAAACATAAGCCCCCATCCCAGATAACTGACAACAATAGACTACCATGCAAAAATAGACCCCCTCCAGCAACAATAGATCCCCAAACAGCCAGCATTAAAGTGATTGTAAAGTCTTGTTTTTTTTTAATAAAAATAACAAATATGTTATACTTACCTGCTCTGTTGCAGTGGATTTGTACAGAGCAGCCTAGATCCTCCTCTTCTCGGGTGCCTCTTCTGTGCTCCTTGCCCCTCCCTCCTGTTGAGTGCCCCACAGCAAGCAGCTTGCTATGGGGGCACCCGAGCCGAGTTGCAGCTCTGTGCGTCCATTCAGACATGTTGCTGCGGTTCAGCACTGCCCCCTCTCTCTCCTGATTGGCTAACTAACTTTGATTGACTGCAGCGAAGGTGGGGAGAGTCCCGGACGCCCAGGACACTAGTGGACATTGCTGGACAAAGATGGGGCTCAGGTAAGTATTAGGGGGGCTGAAGGGGGCTGCTGCACACAGAAGGCTCTTTATCTTAATGCATAGAATGCATTAAGGTAAAACACCTTCTGATTTTACAACCCCTTTAATAGACCCTCCAGCACACCCCAGCACCCCTTGCCATTACATACAGTACATTCAGTACTGCTTTCCCCTGAATCGCTGCTGAAAAAAAGCCCTGGTTACCACATATTGCTGTAATGCACTCGTTTTCATTTTACAGCAACAGAAGGTATATGAATGGACTCTTAAAGAAAATTAGCCACCAACAGGCCTTGATATCTATATTGCCACTCTTGAATTTTTATAATACTCGTGTCTAGCCTGTCACAGATTAATTCATTTATGATTATTTCATTCTTTCCCTATCAAAGCAAAAGCATAAGACAAAGTGCCACGATGTAAGGCTATCCCATCTCCTGAGTAAATTCAAGAGTGAACCTAAAGGGGTTGTAAAACCTCGTTTTTTTTTTTAAATAGCAAACATGTTATACTTACCTCCACTGTGCAGTTTGTTTTGCACAAACTGGCCCCGGTCCTCCTCTTCTGGGGTTCACCCGGGGGCGCTGGTAGCTCCTCCCTGCATCGAATGCCCAGATTGGAAAAGGCTCTCCTGAGGTGGACACCCATGCGGGTGCCCTCCCGAGTCCTGCTTCTGTGTCCATTCACACAGAATGCAGGACTCGGCACCGCCCCCCTGCGCCCACATCATTGGATTTGATTGACAGCAGCGGAAGCCAATGGCTGCATTTATTTCAATCTATCCAATCAAGGGCCAAGACAACTGGCAGAGAGGTACAGCGTGTCTTCGCCGTGGGAACGAATGGGCTCAGGTGAGTAAAACAGGGGGGCTGGTCAGTGTCAGAAGTTTTCTCACCTTAATGCATAGAATGCATTAAAGTGAAAAAACACGAGGGTTTACAGCCCCTTTAAAAAAATTACATAAAAAAATAAAGAATTTAAAAAAATGTATTTTATTTTGTAAATGGCATACCTATAGTTTTTAAAAGATTCAACAAAACAAGACATGATAAGCAGGAGAAATCACAGAATCAAATAAATACTTTGCATCTATAATAAAACCAGATTACTAAATAATCACTGGTCAATCTGAAAAAACAAATCTTTTAATATGTTACTTTTTTTCCTTTAAAATACATGGAAAATGTTATTGACAAATTAATCAGAGGTGGCTCAGAACTGAAATGTGAAAATGGCTCTTTATATATGTGTATCTTTCCTTCAGACTACCTTCTTGCGGCATATAACTGCTTTCTGTTCTAGAACTTACAGTTGATGATAAGGCTTTTGTGAGCCTACTTTCAGATTCTACCACTGCAGGAAACTCTGTCACTTCTGAAATTACAGGAATAACACCATTCATCTTCTCCCAGAGTAATTTAGTTGTTTGATGAATGTTAGAGAACTCTTGCACTACAACAAATGGGAGTGTGGCCAAGCAGCAAAGAATATATGTCACAAAACCTGGCTGGTGAGGTATCGATGTGAACGTTTTAGATTTGCCCTAAGCAGAAAGGGTTCATAAAATGACAGCGGAGAGAACAACACGTGCGGAGAAACTAACACCACCTGACCTTGTACAGTTCTGGATGTGAAAAGGATAAAACAATATCTGGAGTTAAGTTGCTGTCTACTTCAAACTGTTAGTTAATGAGATCCTCTCACCATACTATTCATTTCAAAATCTTCCCATCAGATGCTATGTGCAATTAGTTTATTTTATGCATGTTATTTACCTATAAAAATCTTCCTTGTGTAGACATCCAAAAGCCATAGACTGCTGCTGGGCACTATGAATAAAATCAAGTGGTGCTACGCTGCTATTATATATGGTTGCTTGTAAGTAAGCATATAGATATACTGTATATCTGCCACAGGTTTCTCCAATTGCTGGTTCTCCAACTCTTCCTGCTCACTAGGGACTCACTACATGTATTTCCCAGTGCTCCGGCGGTAATCATGGTAGGGTGCCTTTAAGGCTCTCTTATATTCATGCTTTGAGATTTACCTTACCTACAGCTCTGCTGTGTCTCAGGCAGGGAGATAAAATGTGAGGAATGATGAGCTCCCCTCCCTGCTACACTGCTCCACTCTAGACCGGCAGCTGGAGTTTGAACCATGCAGCTACAGGGGGAAAAAGGAAGGAGCATGGATAGTCATGGGAACACTATTTGGTGCTATCAGTAGCTTTCACTACTTTATTTGGTTTATGATTTGCAACACATACACCATATTTAGGCATACACCATCGTTAGAGCAGGAGTATACTCATGTAAATTACTGCGGCTGGGCACTGCCTTCTTGGATGTGACACTCTCTACTAGCCCTTTTTCAACCTTTTTTTAAAAAAAAAACATGGTGGAATCCTTAAAACAACTTTCTGGTCCCAGAGAACCCTGGCTAATACTTACTATATCTACAGCTCAGGGTACATTAGCATGATGGTCATTGGGAAGAATGCTCCTTACATTTGGGGTAATTGGGAAGAATCCCCCTTTAGAGATAGCTTACATGAGTATTGTTGTAGTGGTTACCTATATGAGAAGCAGAAATTGTTAATTGCTCAAAGAAACCCTAGCAACCTCTGGAGGAATCCCAGAGTTATATGAAACCCTGGTTTAGAAAAGCTGATCTATAGTATCCCCCATTACTCCAGCTCCCTGCAGCTACATAAAAGGTTAATTAGGGAGGTAAAGGAAGGTGTTGCGCCAACCAAGACACTCCCAGAAGAGGAGAGTTCCATGACATTTAAGATGGCTTTGCTAGGGAAATTTTCTAGCACATTCAAAAGCACATTGCAAGTGAATCAAAATAAGTTATGGAAAGGAGCAACACTGCAAGTAAACCTTTATATAACTTGATCTTTCTGTATTCTTGAGGAAAAGATGATCCGCACTCCGGTGATTGCTCTTAAAAAATGTTGTATTTATAAACAAGCCACAGTGACCAAACGCAAATGAGAACTGTTGACGCGTTTCAGCCTATAAGGCCTTAGTCATAACCCAGGTTATGGCTTATATGACTAGGTTATGACTAAGGCCTTATAGGCTGAAACGCGTCAACTGTTCTCATGTGCGTTTGGTCACTGTGGCTTGTTTATAAATACAAAATTTTTTAAGAGCAATCACCGGAGTGCGGATCATCTTTTCCTCATTTCTCTACTCAGCCAGCGACTGTGGATTGAGCACCCAGGAGCTCTGCTTTCTATGTGATGTATGGGTAGCAGCACTGACTGTTTTGTTTACTTTCTGTATTTTTACCTGCAGATTTTTTACATTGCTGACAGGGTCGCTTTAAAGCTGAACTCCAGACATCAGTCTTAAAGCACCAGAAAAAATATTTTAAAAATACAGACTACTAGGTGGACAGTGCATAAAAAGTTATAAAAAGTAATAAAAACAAAAGTTAACTCAGGGCACCCCTAGGGGCCCAGGTCACCAAACGTGTGTTGCTAGTGAGAGGTCCTCCTTTTAACCGCCCTCTTTCCAACTTGCTATCACCAGCTCCCGTCCTAACTAGGCTTACACATGTTACTCAGGATCCTGCCACTATTACTAGTCAAGCATTCTTTGAGATAGTAACCACTTGTTCAGCTGCCTGCAGCCCAAATGTTTCAAGTACCACTTCACATACTGCCAGTTGAATACACAGGTATCTTCTATTCCTCTATGAAAACCAACCCAAATAAAAAACCCAAATAAATTTTCTTTACTTTACCACTAGAACAGTAAAACTTCCAGATAATGGTAACATATAAAGGCACATTGTGAACACTTCAAGTTTGTTGTCATTGCCCACAAACCCATGCCTTATAAAACTGAAACTTGCTACCATCAGATCAAAGATTAGTATCAGTAACAGAGAAGTCTATAACAGGGGTAGCCATGGAGGAACCAAGAGCATGGTCCCACTACCTTACAACTACATTGTGCTTGTCTGGTCTGCACACACACCTTCCTAAACTCCAGCCCCCATATACAGTGCATCCGGAAAGTATTCAGTGCTTCACTTTTTCCACATTTTGTTATGTTACAGCCTTATTCCAAAATGGATTAAATTCATTATTTTCCTCAAAATTCTACAAAACAATACCCCATAATGGCAACAGGAAAGAAGTTTGTTTGAAATCTTTGAAAATTTGGCACATCTATTGGCTCACCTATTTTTGAGCAGTTTCTCCTATTCTTCTTTGCAGGACCTCTTAAGCTCCATCAGGTTGGATGGGGAGTGTCGGTGCACAGCCATTTTCAGATCTCTGCAGAGATGTTCAATCGGATTGTCTGGACTCTGGCTGGGCCACTCAAGGACATTCACAGCGTTGTCCCTGTTCTGCCCTCACAATGTGTCTGAAGTACAAGGCTTGGCAGATAGCTAACAACTTCCCAATAAGGACCGAGGCCGAAGGTTTAACAGCTGTAATCTTTACTGAGATATTTTTTGTAAAACTGCAAAACACAATTTATAAAGTACATATTAGCATTGAACATTACAATACAAAATGCAAGTACAGTCAGGCATGCTTCACTAGTGTAAGGCCCTAGCTAACATAAATGTGGCCTAGCTGAAAGGAACTCCCTAGCAGAAAAGTACTATCAAACACACACAAAATGCAATTGAATCAGTAGAGCACATACTACTTAATTAGATGCTGATGACAGCCTACTTACAGACTTATGCTTCCAAAGCCAGTTCTAGGAAATCCTGGAGCTCGAATGCCATGCTTCCTTCCCATGAGGTTTAAGCAAAATGTCTGCTAGACAGGAAGTGGGAGTGATATACTACAGTTTCCCGCCAGCAATGGATGCCAATTTAAAGCAGCAGTTTTATAAGTAAATATATACTGTATGATGACCAGAACACTCCCCACCTGGCATAATAAACATTATACCACTGTGTTTCTTTTTGAAGTAGTAAAACAACTTCTGAGATAGGTCTAAGGTATACCTTAGGGGTGCCTTGTCTCATGACTTTAACTTGGACCTTTTTAACCTTACTGTCGTTACTAGGTACAGTCTCAACATTGAGTCCAACTGGCCATTCATTTCTGTGGACCTCAGCATCTTATAGTAGAACGACATTTCTGACTTGCAGGTTAGGCTTGTCAACTTGCCATTTTTTGCCTGACTGGATCATCACCAGGTACTCTTGTTTCTATCTTTTCCAGAAGATGTCTGCAAGACTCTGAACTTGCTTCCATTGTTTGGTGTATAGGTCTTTGAGCCCAAAGTCTCCTGTGGGAAATGACACTGTTTCGAAATTCTGTGTCAAAAGCATTGCAGGTGTCAAGACTGATGGCATTTCTTGATCTGTTGACACTGGAACTAAGGGTCGAGCATTCATGATGGCCATGACTTCGGCCATAAGTGTGGTGAGAACTTCATGGTGAATACATCTGATGATGATGATTTTGGCTTGCGTAAGATGATTGCTATTACACTTGTTAGTGTTAGTAGCTCTGCAGAAGGATTCAACTAGGTGAATAAGCTTTCTTATTACTCGTATGAGTGACTTCAAGCTGGAGAATCTTTTAAACCTGTGTGCGTCAAGATTGCGTCTAGTAGTTATGGTATTGAACGCTGTAACTTGTATCCGTACCTCCTTGTCGTTGTCTGGTTCTATAAGTTCAAAGGTCTCTAACTGAATGGTCTCTTCAGGTTCTGATCAAGTCAGAAAAGATGGACCTGAGAACCAATTAGTGTGCTTAAGGACAGCCGCTGATACAGGTCTAGTCTCATGATCGGCTGGATTTTTATCTGTACTGATGTAGTGAAAATGTTCTGGGTGTGTGGGCTTTTTGATGCGTGTCACTCTGTTTGACACGTACATGTAGAATCTTCTCAAAGCATTGTGAATATATCCTAACACAATCTTGCTGTCTTTGTAAAACTTCACTGCATGGATCTCAATCTCTAGTTCAGCAATGATCAAGTCTGCCATTTCCACTGCTAAGACAGCAGCACAAAGCTCTAAGCGTGGAACAGTGTGAGCTGGATGTGGGACCAGTTTGGACTTTCCCATGATAAACCCAAAATAACTTTGTCCTTCAAAGTCCACTACTCTAAGGTAGGCTACAGCTGCTATAGCCATAGTGGATGCATCTGAGAATATGCACAATTCTCTTTGCTTCGTGGCAGACAAAGAAACAGGGACATATGACCTTTGGATGATGAGTTGTTTAAGCTCTATCAATGAGTCCCTCCACAACTTCCACTGCATTTCTTTCTCTTTAGGTAGAGGTGTGTCCCATTCACTTTGTTCATGTTCAATGGCAATTTCTCTCATAAGAGCCTTACCTTGCATGGTGATGGGGGCTACGAACCCCAGGGGGTCATAAAGGCTGTTGACTGTGGACAAGACACCTCTTCTCGTGAAAGGCTTCTCTTCTCTAGATACTCTAAATGTGAAGCTGTCAGTTTTCAGATCCCAACTGAGCCTTAAACTTCTTTGAAGGGGTAGTGGATCTGTTCCTAGATCTAGGTTCTTGAGGTCTTTTGCACGGTCCTCTGAGGGAAACGCTTCCATGACTTTGCTGCCGTTGGAATCTATCTTGTGCAACTTTATGTTAGATTCTGCTAACATCTCTCTTGTTCTTTTCAGAATGTTGATAGCCTTTTCCTTGCTGGAGAAAGAAGTGAGTCCATCAGCCACATAAAAATTTCTCATGACGAACTGTTGGACATCTGTGTCATGCTCTTCTTTACCTTCCTGAGCTGCTCATCTGAGGTTGTTTGATAGCTACAGCTGGAGAGGGGCTGTTTCCAAACACATGTACCTTTATCCTGTATTCTGTGGTTTCAGCTGTTGTTCTGATATGCCAATTCTATAGGCCTACCAGAACCAGTAGCACCATAAAAAGACCCAAATATTAATACTAATCCCATATCTTAATATAAAGCTGGCTTGTCTGGAGTCTAACAGCTTGTCCCTGCACCAGGCTCTTGGTCAATACTAATACCAGCACTATAGCAACTATACATCCCCCTAATAATAATAATCCATAAAATTATTATACAATCCTTGTGTCCATAATATAGTACACAAAAAATATTAATGGTCTCAGTTTATAGTGAATGTATCATCCAGCCTCTTGGTATCCCCTCCATGCAACAGAAAAAATGGACTCTCATCAGACTGCAAAACCCCAATGCAACAGTGGATCATAAGCATAGTGGAAATTCCAACAGATGTCACTTTTCTACTTTCATCTCCTTTCTAGATATTTATCCATGTCATGAATTCCTCCAATAGATGAGACCCTTGAAATTCATAGGGTCATATAAGGCATGATGCAGTAAGCCATGGCCACTAAGTCTGGTTCTTTAAGCCCACTGCTCAAACCTTGGTTGGTACCTTAAATAACTCAAAAGGGTGGTAATGAGAAGGCAAGGCTCATAGTATAGTAGAATAAAACAGCTGCTTTATTCAAATACATTTTCTGTCTACAAGAGTTAAAGATGCACAAGCCTTATCCACACATGTGGTGTAGATAAAAACAAAGATGGCCTCATACTCGAGAAGGTCTGGGAAGGCCCTCTCGCGCAGTCCGGGATTCCTTCATATCCCCGGGGGGCGCGGAGGGTCTTGATAGGTTATATACACACCTATAATACTTCAGCCTATTTTGGAGCTCGACACAGTTTGATCCCGTTGGGGGTGTCGAGCCTAATATTAACAATAGGTGTATCCCTATACATTCCGGGGGTTTATTATTTTGTAAACACTGAGTTGTGTATTGTTACCGTTAGTTCCTTTGATTATGGCTTTTCCAAGTTATATATTTTAGAGGAGGGCTGCGCCCTACCGACAACTTTGTGCCTTTAAGTGTAATGTACTGCTCTTCAATAAATTTTTTTGAAACTCAAAAAAAAAAAAAACAAAGATGGCCAATACCCGGTCCAGAGCCTGGCATCACTTTTTTGATGCGTTTCGTCAATATGACTTTGTCAAAAGGCTCCTATAGAAAGTTTGAGTTACATTTTTCCGAATTTTGAATATTAGACCATCAGTAGCAATGTTCTACCATGTTAGGCATCGATGAAAGTAGATGGCAAGAAATGGTATCACCCTAAATCCTAACTTTGAAGATTGGACTACACACTTTAGTCTCAGAGACCAGGCTGTGCCAATTGGGATGCCAACACATCCACTGGTATCAAGTAAGAAAAACACAGGAACTAGCCAACCAGCCATCTGTGAGGCACACATATTTGGCCTTCCTTCAACAACATATTGTTAGAATGTCTAGAGTATTTTAAATGTTTTTATGGCTGATTCATAACATTGACGTTAAAAATGTTTCTGAAAATAAGTTTAAATATAATCCAGGTTTTGTCACGTGGGGAGGAACACTGGAGTATGGGCATATACTTTAACAAGTAAAACAGATCCCCTACACACATTGCAGCAATGTGTATAGCTGTGTGGCCGGAGTTACAATTAAAAATCTTTATGATGCATTTTTCTTTTTATGGTAAAACGTATACTGTTGAATTCAAGAAAAACAAACTATACATTTTCTTCTCCATAAAATACTCCTTTCACTGCTAAGCCCAGATAACATTATGTATTCTGCCCTGTATGTTATATGGAAAATAGACAGTGAACGCATCAGATTTGCAATCATTGTTGGTTTGGGCAATCAGCATTTCATATGTCTTATATGCAGGAACAAATGATTCTGTTACAGGATTAAATGACATATACAGATAGGAGCATGTTGATATTTATTCTGAGATCTGATCGCTCATACAAAGCCAGTAGAGGCAGGAGCAGTGGGGAAGTACTGCAGAGAGGTTCACGGAGGAAGGATGATAGATGACAGTGTAGATTAGAATCTGGTCAAGAATGAGAAGGATCTGAAGGATAGAGAAATGGAAGGAGATGGAACTAGCAGTGGAGCGTAGACTTTAATTTTTCTTGTATGTATAAGCAAACAGCAAAGCGTGCTGAGTTTAAAATTAACTGCATGGAGTAAGCACACAGTCCAGCCCTTTGTATAGCCATATCATCGTTGATGTTCAATCATAGTAGAGGCTTAGGTATACCCTGCTCATGCTGTTGGCTGCCGTCATGTTTTTTAATATAGAACTTGACAAAGAGAATTGCATTTTACTGTATATTCCAAAAGTACAAGTGTATAATATAGAAATTGTACATAAGTATCCACTTCTAAATGGTATTAATGCACGCAACAGCCATAGCAAATAAATCTACTATTTCATATCATACTTGATCAAAAGCACAAAATAAGGCCTGCCATAGACGGAGTGAATTTCTTTCCTGCAACGGTTGCAGAAAGGAAATTCGCTCGATTTCCCCATCAACACAGTCAGTGTTGACAGGGGAATCCCTCCCATGGAACTATTGTGTCTTCCCAACAGGGATGCTAGAACAGCCACTAGCAATTGTTATAAAAAATGTGCAGCGCTATACTTAACCACTTGCCGACCACCCGCTGTCATTATACTGCTGCAGGTCGGCACATTCCCCCGAATCGCCGTAGCTGTACATCAGCCCTTTAAACAGCTCTAACAGGCGCGCATGCGCCCCGCTGCATGGCAGGGAACGCGATGCCTGCCGGCCACACGCGACCGCAGGCACGAGAGCCAGAATGGGGATGTGTGTGTGTGTGTAAACACACAAATCCCCATTCTGTCAGGAGAGGAAAGACAGATCGTCTGTTCCTAATAAGTAGGAACAGTTATCTGTCTCCTCCTCTAGTCAGTCCTATCCCCATACAGTTATAAACACACACAAGGGAAAACATTTACCCCTTGATCGCCCCTAGTGTTAACTCCTTCCCTACCAGTGACATTTGCACAGTAATCAGTGCATTTTTTTCACACTGATTGCTGTATAAATGTCAGTGATCCCAAAAATGTGTCAAAAGTGTCTGATATGTCCACCGCAATGTCGCAGTCCTGCTAAAATCGCAGATCGCCGCCATTACTAGTAAAAATAAATAATAAAAATGCCATAAATCCATTCCCAATTTTGTAGACGCTATAACTTTTGCGCAAACCAATCAATATACGCTTATTGCGATTTTTTTACCAAAAATATGTAGAAGAATATATATCGGCCTAAACTAATGAAAACATTTATTTTTTTTACATTTTTTTGGGGATATTTATTAAAGCAAAAAGTATAAAATATTTTTTTTTTCAAAATTTGTGGGAAAAAAGGGACATCAATTTTGTTTGAATAAAGGGGAAGTTGGGACTTTAAATGAAGCGCTTGGATAGTGGAGGTAAAATAGACCATATTTGAATTGCATTATGAAATGATTATTGATTGTAATAAATAACAGACAATAAAAAAGTATTCATTTCTTATACAGTAAAAAATTCATTACATATATGTAAAAGAAGTGTGCACATAGCATAAGCATGGTAAAGAATATACATGTATAACAGCACATGATCTGATTTTGAATGAAGGAAGTAATAAAGCATAATATTTCTAGCAACAACATGCCTGATACCGACAAGTGCACTCACATGGTAAATGTGCATTTACTGAGTAAGGAAACAATTGATGTAATTAGGAAAAACAGATGGTACAAATCAATATAATTCCATGTAAGATGTAGCTGGGGCATCAAAAACAAAGCTTGACACGTTTCGTGGGTGTTTCCCCACTCATCAGGAGCTGATGCGACCAAAATTCCTATGAAATATATATCGAAATATAATGAACCATACTGTCCATATAAAAGAGTAAAAAATATATAGATAAATGAACATTTGATATGTATAGATGATTTAACCAAACGCACTCGCCAACTCAGGCAACAAGTGGGGTGCGCGGTGGTGGGCGCAAGGTGGGCCAGGGACATAGCCTCTCCACGGGAGCCGAGGCAGCATAGGTATAGATGCAACATCGGGCAGGGAGAAAAGGAACAAAATGGGGCAGAGTGTGTCCACAAGCAAGAATGTGTTGTAGTGGGAACAAACATATCTGGGAACAAAATATTATATTCTATTAGGTGTATATATAGTTTGTAATGGTATTTTATAAATAGTAATAGTTGAATAATAAATAATGAGCCCAGTGAGTTTCAAAAGAGATGATGATATAAATAGATAAGTGTATGTGTAAAGGGATCTATACCTAAAAGTGGGAGACATGGGAATAGATGTAAAAGTAACCAAAATAGGGTAAGAGTGTGACAGCAACTAGTGCATAAGAAATTACAAATGAAAGAAGGTGAAAAGAAACTAATAAGTGTTAATGAAGCAAGATCACCAAAGAAATAGACACCTAGACCAAGAGAAAACAAAACAGGAGGAGAAAGTGGAGAGAGAAGACGACAAACCTACCCAAATGTGGCAATTCGAAGCACTACCAGCCAAACGCATAACGCAGGGCTGGTGTGCAATGACCCCAGAAAGAGACTGGCCGTGTTCACAGCTAGCTCCAAGTGGGGGGTATAAATATGCCGCCAACGCCATGTGGGTGACGCAAAGGAGGAGCTGCCGCACCTGGACTGAGTATGCACTCAGCAGTCGGCGCGAAAAGACTCCTCCATCGGGACACCGAGATAGAAACACCCACGAAACGTGTCGAGCTTTGTTTTTGATGCCCCAGCTACATCTTACATGGAATTATATTGATTTGTACCATCTGTTTTCCTAATTACATCAATTTTTTCCTTACTCAGTAAATGCACATTTTCCATGTGGGTGCACTTGTCGGTATCAGGCATGTTGTTGCTAGAAATATTATGCTTTATTACTTCCTTCATTCAACATCAGATCATGTGCTGTTATATGTGTATATTATTTACCATGCTTATGCTATGTGCACACTTCTTATACATATATGTAATTAATTTTTTACTGTATATGAAAGGAATACTTTTTTATTGTCTGTTATTTATTACAATCAATAAACATTTTATAATGCAATTCAAATATGGTCTATTTTACCTCCACTATCCAAGCGCTTCATTTAAAGTCCCAACTTCCTCTTTATTTTTACTTACTATAACCGGGATGGAGGCACTTAACTGTGCCTCATTTAAAGTTCCAAACCCCCTCATATTTTCATCAATTTTGTTTGGGTACAGTGTCGTACGACTGCGCAATTGTCCACATCCAATATGATATTCTCAATTAAAGTGCAAAGTTCATAAAGTGTGATAGCGCTGTGAAAATTCATTCAATGTGTAAAAAATGATAAACCCCCAAAAAAACTTTAAAGAGGTTGAGCCCAGAAACAGCCTATTAGATGAAGTAGAAAGGATATTTCCAACTATCCTATACTACACAATTCCTTATATGAATGGGAGCATCACCTGGCAGAAGAGTGTGAAAATAGCTTGAAAAGCCCTCTAGGAAAGATCCCTCTACCACATGCTGTAAAGTAGGGGGCTTACCAGATGATTCTGACCCCAATTAGGTGGTCAAAATAGGCTTAATGCACGTACTGGAACATCAATGGTATCCTTGTTAATATGGAAGGTACTCCCAGTTTCAGACACGTCCTCCATCTGACCTCCAACTTTGTTCACCAGGTTACATATCATGTGTATAGAACGGAAGACCGACCATAGCGTAATCAAGTATAAAACTATTTATTTGATTCTAAAAAGTTGTGCTTGCTACATGCTGACAGCAGCAAATGAGCATATACGATGCAGTGACACAAACAGCTCCAGTCGCCAGTACCCAAAATGGCTGTCATCGGCCGTGCATACGTGGTAAGTTTTGCATTATACATCCTAGCTCTGCCCTACAAATTTTGTCTTATAGCCGCTAGCAATATTTGCATGTGAAATCTGGCAGGCTGGTTGTACCCAAGATGATTTCAAGTCGATTAATCAATCACCTTGGGTACATTCAGGCTGCCCATACATTGTTCGAATCTTGGCTGGTTCTTGCTGAACTGGGCAAGATTCGAACCGTCTATGGCCAGTTTAAGGATGTGCCCAGATTAAAAGGGGTATCAAAGAGCTAATCTAACAATTTAGACCTCATTATGGTTAAATATGCATAAGCAACTGTACATATAATAAAATAAAGAATAAAAGTGCATGTATGTATATTTTGTGACATAGGAAAGGGTATAAATATCACAGTGTTTCCACCTATTAACTATATAATCCCAATTCAGATATCACAAAGTTGAAATTTTCAGCATTAGGGTTTAGAATCCCTGGATAAACACACATATAGATATAATATTTAATTGTAAAAAAGTGTGTGAGGGGAGGGAGTTGTAGTAATCTGCAACTTTAATTTCTAAATAATACACGGTGAAGTGGTGATCTTGCCATGAAAGTCCTTGTTCAGGCACTTCCTGGTATGGAGTAACCAACCGTTCCTGTTGTGTTCCTGCATTGTAACCTTGCCACACATGACCCTGGTGGAGACTACAAGCGACCATGCTACACAATCGTGGTCCACCGTGGTCACTAGTTAAGAGCAATGACATTCAATGACAGGAGATGGCTGAAAGAAGCCGCGGGAGATCAGCAGCACTGGGATACAGGAAAAGGTTTAAAAACGTATGTTATAAAACAAAAAAAGTAAGTGGTTTATGATATGTAGTGCTTTAGTAAACTAAATGTCATCCAGTAAATATAGACTAGGAAATCAATTGCTCATGTACATATTGACCAAGAAATCAATTGTTTAAGTACCTGTTGACCTCCTGTGTACCATCTGTCAGCAATTACATATTGTATATAGTCCAATTAACTGCAGTTAGTAACAAAGTCTGTGACTAGTCATGATAAGTAATAGATTCTTGCTCAGGCAAGAGCTCTAAGTTCTCAAATAGGGTACAAGAGCTCCAAGTTCTCAAATAGGGTTGCTATTTTTTTGGTTTACATAACTGATTTCCTGTTGAATAATCACATTGAGGGTTCTACAATCAGCATTTTCTCTTACAAACCTAAAATAATGGATCATATAATGACAATTGAATACGTTAAGGCATATTAAAAATGTTGAAGTGGAATTCTAAAAAATTTTTTTTTCGAAATATGCTTGAAAATTGATTCAATTGTATCAAAGGTAGAAACCTATGGTGTACCCTGTTGGGTAATAACTGTTAGGGCTCTTTTAGAGAGTCTTACCCTCATTTACTGTCATGGTAATAACAATTTCTACTGAAAAGTAAGGGAAATTTTGAAGCAGGCACACAAAATACCCCGCAATACAGAAATCAGGTATTTGGTGGGTATGCTAGCAATGTAAGCCCATCAAGCTTTACTGCATGACTCAGTGTTTTTCAGAGACTGTAGGGGTGATTGATTTCAGGGGCTGTATGTTGATGCTAACCCAAAGTCCAGTGAGTAAACAGGGGAAAGAAGACAGGAGAGCTGACCTAGGAAAGTAAGGAAATCTCTGACGCAACACCCTCTAGGTCAGTGTTTCTCAACCAGGGAACCACGAGCACAGGACCCAATTTGCCCTAGATCAATGTGATCATGAGTTGGTGTGGGCAAGGACACTCTAGATCCAGGACGCACAGTATCATTTGATGCTATTGTGCTGGCAGCTGGCTCACCCACACCATGGCAATGCATGATCTGGGGCAGATGGCTCGCATAACCATCCCAGCATTTAGGAGAAGATGGAAGTCTGCCTTCTATATACCTGCTACACCTTCTACCCTCTGCTGTACTGTTTGAGCCAAAAGATAGGGCTCTGATGTGAGCGAGGCACTGTACGAACGGGAGGGGAGGGGATCTGTGATGAAAGAGGCATGTGTGATTAGGGGGTTCTGTGATTGGGGAACTCCGTTGTGATGAGGAGACTTTGATGTGATGGGGGACTCATGTACAGTATAGGGAGGCCTATAATGTATAGGGGTGATTCTAACATGATAAAAGACTCATGTATAGAGGGGGCTTTGACTTATAGGGGGGCTCTGATGTGATGAGGAACCTCTGATGGGAAGGGGGACTCTGATGTGATATGGAGACCTCTGATGTGATATGTGGACCTCTGATGTGATGGTGGAACCTCCTATGTGATATGAGAACCTCTGATGTGATGGGGGGGGCTTCTGATGTGATATATTGGTAATGTCATCAAGGCGGTTGTGCGCATTGCCCTAGACTCAGGTTTCTAATTGATAAGTAGCATTTACATTTTTTACATTTTAGACTGGAGTGCATTGAGATTTTGCATACTTTTAAAGGGTGCCAAGACCGAAAAAAGTTGAGAAATGCTACTCTAGGTTATACAGCATGGCAGGCATTTGGGGATGAAAACGAATGCAGCCACCATGGTAAGCTGCTATATATCACATTTGATATATGTGATGTGATATGTGGACCTCTGATGTGATGGTGGAACCTCCTATGTGATATGAGAACCTCTGATGTGACGGGGGGGGCTTCTGATGTGATATTTTGGTAATGTCATCAATGCGGTTGTGCGCATTGCCCTAGACTCAGGTTTCTAATTGATAAGTAGCATTTACATTTTTTACATTTTAGACTGGAGTGCATTGAGATTTTGCATACTTTTAAAGGGTGCCAAGACCGAAAAAAGTTGAGAAATGCTACTCTAGGTTATACAGCATGGCAGGCATTTGGGGATGAAAACGAATGCAGCCACCATGGTAAGCTGCTATATATCACATTTTTGTTTTTGGGTTTAATTTCCCAATGTAACAGCAGAGTCGGGGATGTGCACACTTGTGGGATCTGCATGTTAGTTTGACAGCCAAACAAAATAATAATTGTTTACTGGACACTCAAGTGCAACTAATTTATAATGATTACAGCTTATAGCTTTAGGGAAAATTTTGTGTCACTGTCTTATTTAAGATATTGAGATAATTATTGTTAACATTTCCATGAACTATAATATATTCCATTTATTATTAAAGCCTAAAATTATTTCAATTCTAACTGATTGCTCTCAATCGATTTAGTAAATTGTGTGATGGTGTTCTATATTCTGCTCACGATCATTAGATGCATACCCTCAAGAATATTCCCAAACTGATATACCCTCTCTGATTACATTAACCTTTGAAACGGCAATGAATATTTTATATTTATTTCGTCAAATGTAATATTTTTCAAGTAGTTTGCAAAAATTAAGATTATTACTTTGAGTATCCGAGCATTACTTACTAAAGTTTTAAGAGTCATCCTGCATTCAACATGGATTTTTTTTTTTAAATTACAACATTACAGGATATTTGTATTAAGGAATGAGGTGGGCTGCTGTCACTGACATCCCCTTCTGCAAAATATTAGTTCCTTGGCTGTCATGCTAATCAAGTACTTCCTCAGTACTTCCTAAGTCAGACCTGGAGCAATTACATAGATTAGGTGCTCTGTCTTGACTTTGACGTTTATGTTCTCTCTGCTTGTTCTCAGTCAGTGTTTCAGAGAATGTTAAATCAAGAGACAGCCAGCCAAATAGTATTAGGAGATCGGCAATCACAGCCTTCATATTTCTCTCAATACAGATTCCTTTTGAAAAAGTTGAAAAGATAAGGACATAATTGAGCCCACTGTTGAACATCCTGGTTGTTTGATAACTCAACTTAGGATCTTGGCTCCTGATATCCATCTAAGTGTGCACCACTTTACAGGCATACCATAGACATCCCCCGGGCACGAAATTTAAAGGAATATTTCATTTTTATTGTTTCACTTTAAGCATTAATAAAATCACCGCTCCTGAAAAAACGGCAGTTTTTAAAAACATTTTTTGCATTGATGCACGTCCCCTGGGGCAGGACCCAGGTCCCCAAACACTTTTTATGGCAATAACTTGCATATAAGCCTTTAAAATGAGCACTTTTGATTATATTCATGTTCGTATCCCATAGACATTAACAGTGTTCATGTGTTATGCCGAATTTTTTGCCTGTTTGCAAGTTCTGCTGCGAACCGAACAGGAGGGTGTTCAACTTATCCCTATACACAGGTACAAATTAACTTTTTGCACAAGAGCACTTCTCTGCCTCTTTTTTTTCTGATGAACTTTACTGAATTACTTATGAATGTTTTTTAACACATTCTTATTTATTTTGTTTTGGTTATTTGTTGCTTGTTTTTGATATATATGAATGTTTTACTTGATTGATTAATTGTTATGAATTTATGTACTTTATATTGATAGCACAACATGTTTTTAAGTAATATTAATAAGATAGATAAGGATGTCTGACATTCCTAGGCCAAATATTTGTCCCAGGTTTGTGGTTCAAAGTATTAAACCTAGTGGGTCAGCATAACAACCAAGCAACAAGCCATTTCAGATGGAGGTCATCAATAGTAACATTCATATTTGCATTTATAACAAATGTAATTTATTTCATATAGGAACATTGAGAGGAACAGAGGTTCCCAGCTAAACTAGCTGCCTGGCTGTCTCTTGATTCAATACATTCAGATAATAGGATTTTTAAATACAGTTTACCTGTAAAATCATTTTCTTGGGAATTCATCACGGGACACAGAGACTTTGATAATTACTTAGTGGGTTAGATAGTCACCATCAGGTGATTGGACACTGGCAACCCTAATTACAAGGCGAGTTCCTCCCCTATATAACCCCTCCCATACGGAGAGTACCTCAGTTTTGTAGCAAAGCAATAAGTATCCCAACGTATAATCCTGAAGAGGGGTGGGAGCTCTGTGTCCCGTGATGTATTCCCAGGAAAAGGATTTTACAGGTAAGCTGTATTTAAAAATACTACTTTCTTGTTCATACATTACGGGACACAGAGACTTTGATAATTACTTAGTGGGATGTCCCATAGCAATGCCCAAATTCAGGGGAGGGAGACACAGATCAGAAAACATAGACCGCCAACAAACCAGAGGAACTATACTGCTGCCTGCAGCACACTGCGCCCGAAAGCGACATCCTCATGCCCTCTTACATCCACCTGATAGAATCTAGTGAATGTATGGACTGAAGACCAAGTTACAGCCTTGCAGATCTGAGCCATGAAGGCCTGGTGATGCACTGCTCATGAAGCACTAACTGCTCTAGTTGAGCGCGCTTTAACCTGAAAAGGAGGAATCTTCTTCTTTACACCATAAGCCTGAACAATAACCTGTCAAATCCATCTAGAAATAGTGGATTTTGACGCTGTCTGGCCCTTTTTGGGGCCTTCTGGCAGAATAAATAGACAGTCAGTCTTTCGTATCTGAGCAGTTGCCTGCAGATAGATACTGACTGCTCTTACAACATCTAAAGAGTCTAACAACTTCTCCTCCGCGGACTGCAGATCTGGAAAAAAGGACGGTAGAACCACATCTTGATTCAGATGGAATCCCGAAACCACTTTAGGCAAAAAAGGTGGGTGAGGACGCAACACCACCCTGTCTTTGTGAATAATCAAATATGGCTCTTTACAAGAAAGAGCTGCTAACTCCGATACCCTTCTAGCCGAGGATATGGCTACCAGAAAAAAAAATTGTCAAAAGATCTAAAGAAGCATTGTGCAATGGTTCAAAAGGTTGTCCCTGTAAAACAGACAAAACCAAATTCAAATCCCATGGGCACACAGAAGGCTTAACCGGCGGATTCAAGCGTAAAGCCCCCTGAACAAAAGCCCGGACAAGGGAATGAGAGGCAAGCGGTCATTGAAAGAATACTGACAAGGCCGAGATCTGGCCCTTGATAGTACTCAAGGCCAGCTTCATTTCTACGCCTAAATGAAGAAAGGCAAGAAACCTGCTAATGGCATACTTCCTAGGATGCCACCCCCTGGATTCATACCAGGAAACATATGCCTTCCAGATTCTGTAGTAGATGAGCCTGGAATCCGGCTTCCTAGCAATAACTAGAGTGAACAGGACTGGCCCCGAGAGGCCACGACCCTTCAGAATGTGGGTCTCAACTGCCAAACCGTCAAATTCAGACTTCGTAAAGCAGGATGGAATATTGGACCTTGTGAGAGTAGATCTGGGCGCAGTGGAAAAACCCAAGGTCTTCCTTCTGCCATCTTTATGATCTCCGCATACCAAGGTCACCTGGGCCAAGCTGGAGCCACCAGAATTACAGGCTTTCCTTCCCTTTTGACTTTCTGCAGGAATCGTGGGAGAAGCGGAACTGGAGGGAACGCATTGATCAGAGAGTACTGATCCCATGGAATCGTTAAGACATCTGACCCTTGTGCTAGCGGATCCTTTGTTCTTGACACAAAGTTGTCCAGTTTCTTGTTGAACCTGGAAGCCAACAGGTCTACGTCCGGGGTACCCCATCTTTGACATATGGCCTGAAAAATATTGGGGTGAAGAGACCATTATCCTGGGAACAGCTGCTGGGGACTCAGGAAATCTGCCATTTTTCTACCCCTAAAATGTAGACCGCAGATAGGCAAGGAACATGCCTCTTTGCCCACGAAAAAATGCGATTCACCTCTTTTTGGGCATCCAGACTCCTGGTGCCCCCTTGGTGATTGATATAGGCCACTGCCGTAGCATTGTCGGAATGTATCAGGACAGGACAACCCTGCAACCTGGAAGTCCAAATGCTGAGGACTAGACGAATTGCCCGAATCTCCAGAATGTTGATGGGCAAGAGCCTTTTCGGCTCTGGACCATCTTCACTGGGTGGAAGCTTCTTCCAGAACTGCTCCACAGCCTATTAGGATGGCATATGTGGTTACTACTTTCCAAGTAACTGGAGCAAAGGATTTTCCTTTTAGTAGATTCTAGGTTAGCAACCATCCAATTGAGGCACTGGCATAACAATGGTAATATGCACATTGCAAGATCCAAGGCTTGTACTCTTTTGCTCCAGGCAGAGAGGATGCAGCTCTGCAGAGGCCTTGAGTGAAACTGAGCATAAGGAACAGCCTCGAAAGAGGCCACCATTTTCCCTAACAGTCTCATACATAGTCAAATGGAGGGACTTCTCCTTGCTATGACTACCCAGGCCAAATCCTTTAAGGGTTTGGCTTTTGACCCGGGTAAAAACACTGTGATTTGGACTGTGTCTATGACTATGCCCAAATACTCCAGCCTTTTTAGTTGCTGTAAGGAAGACTTTTTTAGATTGAGGACCCAGCCTAGGTACTCTAAATACTCTACTGTGCTGAGCACACTGCGGTCTAAGCATGCTACGGACTGTTCTACAAGTAGCAAATCATCCAGATAAGCTGTCACTGTTATGCCCTGAGCCCTTAGTTTTGCCAAGGGCGGGGCTAGAATTTTTGTGAACACTCGAGGGGCTGTAGCAAGACCGAAAGGAAGGGCCACAAATTGGAAGTGGCACTGATCCACCGCAAACCTTAGAAATCTTTGGTGAGCAGTAAATATTGGCACATGTAAATATGCATCCTTGATGTCTATTGATGCCAAGAATTCTACCCCCTGAAGGGTGGAATCTACTGAGTGGATTGACTCCATGTGGAAAGAACGAATGTCTAAAAACTGATTCAGGTCTTTTAGATTTAGAATAGGTCTGACAACCCCGTTTGGAACTGTAAAGAGGGATAGTAAATGTTCTAAGGCCAGAAACAAGGGTCTTCTTTTTTCTGGATCTTTTCTGGGGACACTTGACGTTAGGAAGCGAGATGGTGGAAACTTCCGGAACTCCAGCTTGAAGCCCAGAGACACCTTGGAGGTCACCCATTTGTACTGAACCTCTTCCCGCCAGGCGCCTTAAAACTGCATTAGTCTTCCCCACACTCAGCCGAGCGGGGGTGCCCCTTCATAGGGAGGCTTTGGGGTTCTGTTTAACAGATCTTGGACCCCAAGACTTATTTTGCCCTTGGGCTTGGCCCTGGACTTTTCCCCTAGTATTGGACTGGGGAGGCCGTCGCCACTGCCTGGAGGTTGAAGCTCCAGGGGCTGGGGACAGAGAACGTCTAAATGAGGGATGTTTATTGTTCTTTTTAACCGGTAACAACGTGGTCTTACCCCCGGTAATCCTCTGGATATATTTGTTCAGATCATCCCCAAACAGGTGTTCCCCATAAAACGGGAACCCAGTCAAGTATTTTTTGCACGAAGCTTCAGCTGCCCAATGCTTAAGCCATAGGCCCCTGCACATGTCTACCAGCAGGAGGGAAAGACGGGATGCTTGCTGACCAGAATCCAAAATAGCATCAACTGTAAACCACAAGGCCTTAAGAAGGTCTGCATAAACCTCGCCCTCCTCAGCGGAGAGGAGGTTAAGCACCTGCTTCATTTGTTCCTTGAGGAACTGGCACATGCCGATTGCTGCGACCGTAGGCTGGACTACAGCACCAGCCATAGAAAAGGAGGCTTTAAATAAAGTTTCCAGCTTCTTATCAGTTGGATCTTTGAACCTTTGAACCCCTGAGCATTGTCCACAGGACAGGTCAGGCTTTTATTCACACAAGAACTAGCCGCATCTATTGCTGGCACCCCCCCATTTTTGGTGAACTTTTCCTCCAACGGATAAAGCACAGAAAACCTCTTAGGAGGAGAAAATAGTTTATCTGGGTGACCCCAGTCATCATACAACAATTTCTCCAGCAAGGGATGAATTGGGAAGGTATACGCAACCTGTGGGGATTTCCGAGATCCCAAGGAGGAAAGAGAGGATATGGCAGCCTCAGCAGAGGGCAATCTATATGTGGTACGCACCAACTCAGTATAATATTGCACCTGTACTTTGAAGGCCTGGGAGGCAGAAGAGAGCTTCTCCTCTTCCCCTGAATCGTCTGACTGTTCCTGATCCCCATCCCCAGATAGGGATATCTCATCATTATCAGAATGCTCAACCGATAGGGAACCCAGAGCAGAGGGAGGGGATCTACCCCTTTTTCTGCTACTCCTTAAGGAAGTTGTGATAAAAGTAGTAATCCTTCCTTCTAAACCATCCAATGCAGTCTTCATAGTGTCTTCCGTGACATATACAGGGACTGTAACATTGGGAGAGACTGCAAAGCCTGACAAGGGCACAGACTCATCCTGTGAGGCTGCCTCCAGTCTTTCAGGGGGGGATGGAATCCTGCAGGCATACCCAGAACCCCTAGAAGTAGGCAGTGATTTCTTAGTGCCTCTTTTACCTCCCCTTGAAGCCCTCTTACGAGGAGACAAATTCCTAAGCTGCAAAGCAGAGGTACTAGTACAAATGCAACCACTGTTGTGCCTAGCCTTACAATATAAACATTAGCTTACTCTGCACAACCTGATGCCAAGTAGGTGTCTTAGGTATGCCTGGATCCAAATCCACTTAGATGCTTACTGCCCACAGCTCTGTGTTCCACTGCTTACAGAAGCTCTGGCGTACTGGGCTATTAACATAGCCGCTTTGCGCTTGCACACTGGTGCGCCGCATACGCCACACGTGCATGCCACATGTGCACAACGGTGCAACCACGCTCCCTCCTTCCCCGCCCCCTCCTTCCCCCCCTTCTTCCCAGAACCCAGTCCTCAAAGAGAGACATTACAGGCAAAACCTTATTTCTTCTTTCACGAGGCCCGGGTACCATCCATCTTAGGCGTATTTATTGGCCCCAGATATGGATCCAGTTGTACAGCTCCTAGGCCCCCGCAGAGACCATTAAGCAGAGCTTTCTTCTTAGCACATCTTTAGCGTGACCAACCACCTTAGACACTGGCGAAAAAACTGAGGTACTCTCCGTATGGGAGGGGTTATATAGGGGAGGAACTCGCCTTGTAATTAGGGTTGCCAGTGTCCATTCACCTGATGGTGACTATCTAACCCACTAAGAAGTAATTATCAAATTCTCTGTGTCCCGTGATGTATGAACAAGAAACACTGTCTTGGAAAACGCATCCTGCCCAGGAGCCACCCCACTTCTTGCATCAAGACTAATGGCTCTTCAGAGGAGTACTGAGGCAGGGTGCTGTAATGTTTTATGGATGCTATGGGGCTGATGTACTAAAGGCAAATAAACTGTGCACTCTGCAAGTGCAGTTGTTCCAGAGCTTTGTAAATGAGGTAAACTTTCACTTTGAAAATAATACCCAATCATGTATAAGGAAAATTTAAAAAACAGCATTTTTGTTTGCACATGATTGGATGATGGAAGTCAGCAAGATCATCTGCACATTTACTAAGCCCTGAAGCAACTGCACTTGCAGAGAGCAACTTCAATTTGCAAAGTGATCAGTCTATTTGCCTTTAGTAAATCTACCCCTATGTGCAGCACCCGGCCAGTCTCTCACACCAGCCATGATCCGTCTGCATTGCATACAGAAACACAAAGAGCCAGTGATGATATCATATAAGATATGTAATGAAAAGAATAGGTATTATTTAAAAATGTCATTAGCAGGTTGATGGCTGGGGAGAGAAGGCAACCAGGGAAGGCAACATATAAGCAGAATAAACAACAGCTTTAACTGTACAGTTCTTAACCCCTCATCACACACTGGGGTGAATACCTAAGGCTAAGGGTCCATACCCAATTAATAATATCTTTATCTTATATTAGGTATAGTTAGTTACACTTTGCATATTATACTAAAGTTTACTATGTAAAACTTGCCTGTAAAGTAATAGTTTGGATTATATTTGCCATGGATCCTCAGGTAGTCATCTCAGTGTGCCATGAGGGGTTAGAAGTGAAATTTATTTTGGCATTCTAAGGGGAACATTTTTCTTTAATCACAAAAGTTATTCTACAGGATTTTATAGTGCCAATAATTCGCTCAGTGCTCTACAATATTAAGGGAGACACTTACAGTCACAGACACTTACAGTACACTTACATTCCAGTCCAATGCAGGAGGGTTCAGAGAGCCCTGCTCATGAGAGCTTACAATCTAAATGAGCTCTGTAGCAGTGTGTTCTGACACAAAAGATGAAAGCTGCTATAGGTGTACCAAAACACCAGCTGGAGGGGGGTTTGTGTCTGCTTCAGGGAGTACTGTTGAAACAATTCCAGATAAAGCCTTACATTTGCATACTTCTATTTATACATTCAAATTATCCATTGCTGTTTAGCTAGATCATATTTGGATTCTCAGAAGTGTGAGTGACGTCAACACTTCAACAATTTGCTTTCAAGTGACTGACAGACACAGAAGTGTACTGCTTGCTTGTCATCTGCAATATGTCAGTACATTTAACCTCAATTCAAAAAGAATATATGGTATGTATTATAATGTGCTAACTGCAGAGGTTCTCTTGAATTTTTCAATCTCGGACTGCCTTAGGACACAAGTGTGCCTAGGCAAATTATACAGTTCTTGCACACACATTTATATTTAGTGATGAGTGAATCAATTGACTGAAATGGGGATTTCCCTGGATTGGGATGTTTTCATTGTAAATCAGAACGCTACACACGGGAGAGGAGTGAGATATCTAAGGAGGTACCATTAGAGGAAAGTTGTGAAAGATCTGAGGAGCTGCATACAGAGGAGAAAAGCAAGAGATCTGAGGAACTGCAAACAGAGAAATGAGAGGTCCCAGGAGCTGCACAGAGAGAAAGGAAGTGTGAATTAATTGGTGGCACATGCTCCTTGTGGTGTAGACTGTTCTGGGACCCTTTTTATGCTCAATAAATGTGAGGCATAGGAGGCCGCAAGGGCAGGACCAAGTCAAAACTTTCTTCCCTAAAGTTGGCATTTGCACAGTAGAGTTCTAAAAGAAATCTCAGACAACAATAGAGCTTGAAACCAAAGCCACCCAAGCCACATAAATCAATGGGCAGTGGGGTGATAAGTTGAACTCCCTTAGAAAGATGTGGAATGAGAGTGGAGTGATAAAGCCAACCTTTGCTAAGAGAGTACATCATAACAGCCTATTACAGGTAAATGGGACTGATACTCCATTCACTGTACTTCTAAGAGTTCTAAGATGAAACTGAACCATTGTTCTGTAAATTGATAGAATTATTGACTCATCTATTTAATAAATACCCTTTTCAATACATGAGAGTATTCTGCCAGCTTTGTTAGCCGCAACTTGATACTTCCTTTTATTGCTAAGTTTGTGACCCCCAAATCTTTTTCTATCAACGGTTCTCCCAGAGAACCCCCCCCCCCCAAAGAGTATCCTGCATGCATATTTTTTTATTCCCCAAGTGCATACCTTGACTTTTTTCAACATTGAACACAGGAAGGGATGTTTGCGAAAAATGCTCCTTTTTGACCCGTCTCCAATAGGACACCTCCATGCTCCCTGCCTATATCGGTAACTGCAAATATCTGACCCGAGGATTCCAAACCTTCTCAAATTTAGTTTTTTTTTATCCTTCAGAATGCAAGCCATTTTTTCATGGAGCATAATCCAATTTATCTTATTTTAGGTGACAGCATAGTTTATCACCAGGGATTTCCACGCTCAGGCTACAGATATTTTAGCCGCCAGAAGGATCTAAAAAATTAGAGTACATGAATGTCTAGGTGTCTCGTCGAAAACATTGTTGAAAAGTGCTGTCTTAACACTTTTCAGTATATTGACTACAGTCGCAGAGAAAATGAGGTTAAATATTCAAATACAAAAATATTGTACTCACGGACAAGCCCACCACACATGGTACATAGTACCCTCTTGGCCACATCCCCTATAACAGAGAAGTGAGGCATCAGTGTAAATCTGTGCAATTTACACAGGGACTGGGTACCAACGGGAGAGAACTTTGTAGTTAGGCTCTGGCAGTGTAATGTTCATAATCCCCCTGTGTATCATAGCTGACCATCAAGCCCATGTCTCCTTATCTACCTCATGTCTCCTAGCTTGGTCTACCATGCACTATGGTATGGAAGTTTGCCCATAGGAGTAAAGAGAAAGGAGTACAGCACAGAAATACCACCCCTCATTCCTGACGTATGTGTACATCTATTCTCAAATAAAGTTCTAGTTTATATATTATCCGTCTTTAATTTAAGAGAATTTATGAAGTGAGCTATTTGACGATAGCGAAACAAATCCGAGTTTGGCATATCCGAATTTTGTCTTAGATACTCAGCTGATTTGATTCCTTCAGAACCTTTAAAGTGTCCTATCCTATATAGACCCTTATTATTCCACCAACAAAACTGCTGGGGGGCACCAACTTGGGGGAAAAAGGGAGTTTTTAAAAGGGGGGCAGCATACATAAGTGGAGACCAAAAAGGGTGAGTTTTGGAAACTGTGTCCCAGAGCTGGAGGAAATGCTATAACGTGGGGCTTAGGGTAGCTCTGTGATCCTTAAAGGGAAGCCATAACAAAAAAAGGTTAATAAGATGTGGGTCGTCCGCCTGAGCCTCAAGTGTAATCCAGCCAGGTCTGTAAGCCAAAGAAAATATCTGTGTCCGCTGGATTAAGTGGGATACTCTGTAATATCTTTAAAGATGAGGAACCCCTAGGCCCCTTTAGGTTTGGGGACATACAAGGCTGAGCGAGCAACCAGACATCTGTCAAAGATCAAAATAAATTTTAAAAATAGCGACTGAAGATCCTTCAGGTAAGAAGATGGTAAAGGTATCTGTAAAGACCGGTATAACAGTATTCTGGGGAGCGTTATTGATGCTACAGTAGAGCCTAATGCTACTCCTGAACTCATATCCACAATATCATGCAACTGGGCATATTAATTGGGATGAATCAGCTCAGGACTAGTATATTTAGAATGAAAGGAAACAGCAAAAAAATTGCCACTGAAGGCAGGGGATTTGAATAAGCAAACTCGTTTTCTTACCTTGGCACAAAGGTGAACTTGATGTTAGGGAATAAAAAATGTACATAATATGATTGCAAGAGGATGCTATCGCATACAAAGCGTACAAAGAAAGCTCAAATCCCATCCTATGGAAAGAACAACAAAGCTTCAGCTGTATAAAATTCTTATAAGACCAGTTGTCTTTTATTAAGCTGAATGCTGGACCTTTTCACAAGCAGATAAGAGGCTTGATGTATTTGAAAAGAAGGTGCTTAGGGGAATATGTGGACATGTACTTGGAAAGAGTGTTGAAATCCAGATATAATAATGAGCTTTATGAAATATGTTAAGAAGGTAGATTGTCAGCTGTAATACGCATTGCTTGTCTAAAACTGACTAACCAAAAGAGGATTCAGAAAGAAAAATAAAGGCACCCACACATAAATTACAGCAGATAAAGCAATTTGCTCTCCCCAGGACACCTGCATAAATCTGTAGACAACCCTTCGCGATTGAAGGTGAGGTTTGTTAGGTGATTCTGACGGATAATGTAACCAGGCTGTCCACCTCCCCACTCTTTTTTCATTCATTAAAATGAATGGAAGAATTCAAAGCAAGCATGGTGCTAAGCCTAGTCTTAAAGCATAGTGTGGTGCTTTATAAATGTCTTTAAAGGCCAGCTCGGTCCAAAACCTCTTGAAGTGGGGCCCTCCCTGCAGGGTTAAATGCTCCTTAGATCTAGGGGGAGCTGAGGAGACTGTATTACCTTACACCCCTATGTGGCAGGATCCTGCCTCTTCCATGCTCTGCTCCGTGCTTTGGATAATCTCTCAGCACAATGCAGGGCATTGTATGGGTGATTCTGGCCAGCTAATATACAAACATATTTAGGTGTCATACCAGTTGCATTAAAATGGATTTACTGTATTTATTGTGTGTGCGTGTTATATGCCGTTACTGCAGTTTGGGCTGCCTAGGAGGGAACGGGGAGGGACACGGGACGAGCGCCATCAGATTACATACAGTGAGAATCTCCTGTTTACTCAGCGGCCTCTGTAATAGGAAGTCCTGTCTCCTGGGCCGGCATTGGACCAGTGTTCTGTCTATCATAGAAGCCGGTCCAGGAGGCGGGACTTTGTATTAAAGAGGCCACCGAGTAAACAGGAGTTTCTCGCTGTATGTAATGTGACGGCGCTCGTCCCGCCCCCTCCCTGTCCCTTCTGAGGCAGCAGCAATCTGAGGTGAGGCTGCAGATGGGCATTGGTCAGGCTGCATTCATTACAATGGTGAGGCTGCATATGGGCATTGATCAGGCTGCAGATGGGCAATTGTGAGGCTGCAGATAGGCATTGATCAAGCTGCATTGATGGGCAATTGTGAGGCTGCAGATGGCATTGATCAGGCTGCAGATGGCATTGATCGGGCTGTAGATGGGCAATGGTGAGGCTGCATTGATGGACACTGACCCTTATTTTGCGTCAAAGTTCTTTATTTAAAATTTAAGTTTTTTTTCCTGAAACTTCCCTCCTAAAATGAAGGTGCTTTTTATATGCTGACAAATACGGTAATTACTTTCTGCTTTTTTAATATCATCTCCTATCCAGCCTGATGATTACACAATGAAACAGCTGGATATCAATGAGGTTGTTTCCGTACTCTCCCCTCCATGTAGCATATTTACGGTGTTAAGCTGGCAATACAGTTGTACATTTTATGAATGAACATTCATACGAGCATATGAAATATCTCAGTAAATTGGCTTGAAGAATGTCATCCAAAAGTACTTCAAAATGTAGTTTGCGTTTAACATTTGATTTTGTTGGGAAGAACTTTCCTAAATGAAAACTACATTCACTGTTAGAAATTTTTGTTCGTTCGGGAAAAAATTTCCATCCTGCGCCTTCAAGGTTTTATTGCCACTGTGGTCAAAAATGAATGCTGATTTGTACCAGCTAGGGATTAGAAAATCAAACAAATGTTCTTAAAATGAAAAATGTCAAACCAAATTCTACGAGTGATGGGCAGATTTTGACTGCCAGCATTGCACAAAGCAATAAATATCTGACCGACCGGAGTGCTGACTCTCCCTCTCCCAGTCTCAGTGCCTCCGTAAGGATGATTTTACACAGCCAATATATTGATTATAATTTAATTCATTAATGTTTTATCTTTAGTTCTGATTTAAAGGCTATACCAACACTCTACTGCCAGTTCTGCAAAGACTAATGCTATCTCTTGCCATAAGTGAAGGTAATATTTTAAAGCTGAACCCCCCACCAACTACAAGAGTTAACTGCTTTTTAAGTCTGGGGGTGCATAAATACAGAGTAATACCTCCTTAATTTCTCCTCTAGCAGGCGCCTTCAAGCTGTTCAACTGCCCCCGCCAAGGCCAGCAGTCACATTCCTGCATCTTCCACAAACAATGAGTTAATAGTCCTGCATTGTATGCGATGATTAGAGGGACTGTCAGGAGCTGGTTTTGCCCAGGTAAGATATAAAGAGATGAATAAATAGAGCAATATTCTCATAATTCCCCTTGCAGACCTAAAGCAGTATTGAAGTGATTGTAAAGTCTTGTTTTTTTTCCTATAAAAATAATAAACATGTTATACATACCTGCTCAGTTGCAGTGGATTTGCACAGAGCAGCCCAGATCCTCCTCATCTCTGGTGCCTCTCCAGTTCAGTCCCCCTACAGCAAGCACTGTGGGGGCACTAATATAAGAAGAACTATAATTATATATTTAAATAATCACTGGCACATATTTAATTTGTTTTACACATTAAGAGATATGTGATTAGCACATAAATGTATTGTATATGTTTATGTTTTATTAGTGTAGCAATCTTTTAAGTTGATATAACTTGCACATTTTTATTGGGAGTGTGTTTCTTGCTGCTTGGTTTATACAGCGAAATAGACACTTTAGTTGAAGACTTTATCTGATTGCATACATCCTTTAATGTAGGTACTGATCATATGTGCATATATTGGCGCACAGACGCTGCGTATTTCAGGCTGTCATTAAATTTGGCAAGCTACTGGCAGCCAGCTGTATGCTGTACATATGACCCCTGGGAAGAGAATTATACCAGAATGTATGCTGTACGGCCCACTTGTGTATTTACCATTAATTGTACATGTCCTCTTACATTTAATGGACACATTTATCCATATTTGCCAGGTGAGATGAGGTACCACTGCCCTTTACAATCAAAATGCAAAATCATCTTCATCTGTATTGCTGGGATCTCATTTTTTTTTTTTTTTGCTAGCCCACAGTGCGGTGCACAAAAAAAAAAAAAAAACCCATGTGAACCAAAAAAGTGCATATGAACTCACAAAAAGTGCATAGGGTGCATCAATGGTCCCCTCCCGAAGAGGAAGGACATCCCTGACCCCTCTAGGTGCAAGACCCCTGATGGAATCAAGGCACTCTGGTTCACCAAGCTAAAAGGCCTGGTACACCCCTCTCCTCATGATCAGCCAAAGCCAACCACCGAGTAACAGGTAAGGGGCTCTCCCGAGGAGAGACCCCCAGGCAGGTGAGAAAGGAACCTAAGGGCCACACATCCTTCTGCTTGACTTCAGGACAGGCCTGAAGACACGCATCCTACCATCCTTAGCAAGTGAAAAAAAGACAAATGTCGAGAAAATAAATAAAAAATGCCAGTGTATGTACAGTGGTGAAGCCTTGGGGCCTGGTAACAAAGTTTGCCTAGTACAAAAGACTACCCTGGTGTCAAGCCAAAAGGCAGAGCCTATGAGGTGATGTGCTGAAGGGGGCGCTTCACACCATAGGCTTTCCAAGCCCTGAGCCAGACAAGGTAGCACCGCTCAGATCAGGCACTGGACCCCCGGGTCCCTCCACACTAGAGAAGTACTACTGACCCCCACCTTACCCGAAGGCTGCTTAAAGCAATATGAAACCCATAAGCAAACCTTTATTATATTGCAGCTGACAAATTCTTAGATGTGATGGCTGAGTTTTCCTTTTTCATCTGGTCATCTGGTGATCCAGCCAACAAGTCTATTGTTTTTCAAAAGAACACGCTCTCCACCAAATGTATCAGTTTCAGAGATGAGAAAAGCGATTTAACACTAAAAAACAGTTAAGACAAGTAAAATTATCCAGCCATCACATCTAATAATTGTCAAGCTACAATATGACATTTTTGGTTTTGGGTTTAATATCAATTTAATTCAGATTCCTTCACTTGAGGAAGGTCCCTCAGGACCCCTATCATACCAGCAGGGATATTATACAGCCAGTAATGCCAGTCAAAAGAGTTCTTAACCTGTTCAGATCTGCGCTATAGCCGAATGACGGCTACAGCATGGATCTGCTTTGCCAGGAGGGCGTCTATTGACGTCCTCCCCTTTCAAAGCTGGCCATGCTGGCCACGCGCGCTGTGATCACCCAAGTCAATGAGACTCGGGTGATCACAGATCCGAGTAAGGGGCCGATCCCAGCCCCTTACCACGTGATCAGCTGTCAGCCAATGACCGCTGATCACGTGATGTAAACAGAGGATCGGTAATCGTTTTTTTTTCTTCTCACGCTGACAGCGTGAGAAGAAAAAAAGCTGATAGCGGGCTTCTGTTTGACGGGACATCGGTCCCGAAGAGGAAGAGGCAAAGCTGCCTCATATGTGCCCACATGTACCGCCTGCAAGTGCCACAAATCAGTGCCCACAGTGACCCCAATTAGTGCCCACAGTAGTAAGTGCCAGCAATCAGTGCCACCTATCAGTGCCCACAAGTGCCAGCTATCAATGCCACCTATTAGTGCCCATCAGTGCCCCCTATCAATGCGCTTCAGTGCTGCCCATCAGTGCCACCCATCAGTGCCCACCAATGCCACCTATCAGTGCCACCTCATCAGTGCCCGCCAGTGCTGCCTATTAGTGCCCATCAGTCCCACCTTATTAGTGCCCATTAGTGCAGCATATCGGTGCATCAGTGCAGCCTATCAGTGCCCATCAGTGTAGCAGTTTTTTTGTGGGAAAAAAATGATAAAAATTTCATTTGGGTACAATGTCGTATGACCGCGCAATTGTCGTTCAAAGAGTGACAGCGCTAAAAGCTTAAAATTGGTCTGGGCAGGAGGTGCCCAGTAAGCAAGTGGTTAAATGGGAAAGCAACAGATTCCCATGCCACTTATTGTTACTAGTAATTTTTGTTTCATTTCAAGAAGTGAGGGCAATCTCAGGCAGCTTTACATTCACAGGGAGAACTGAGGAGATCACACTTCAGAGTTCCTGGTGACATCATTTTAAATAGATAAGGTTGATTTACTAAAGACAAATAGGCTATATACTTTGCAAGAAATGTATACTTTGCAAGGGAATTTTTCCCAGAGCTTAATGAATGTAAAGAAATTTCACTTTGCAAAGTAAACCCAAACACATATAAGGAAAAAAAATTTAAAAAAACGATTTTTGCGTACACGTAATTTGAGGTTTAAAATCTGCTTCCCCTTATTTACTTAGCTCTGGGGAAAATTCCTTTCACGGTAAACAGTTTGTTTGTCGTTAGTAAATCAACCCCACTGATCCAGATTTAGTAAATGAGTAAAGCATGTTAACTCTCAAAATGAATTTTTATTTTACAACATGACTTTTTTTTTTTTCTCGTTAAATGAGGTGAACAAAGTGAAAATTTGCTTTGCAAATAATACCCACACCTGTACAAGGAAAATTCAAAAAGTACATGACTGGATGATTCACAAAGTTTAGCTAAAATACACTTTGCAAAGGAAAAATTCTCTTGGCTTAGTGAATGATGTGATATTGGTAATAAGTTAAACATTACCCTCTGGTATTTTGTTACACAGTTTCAGAACTATGGATAGCTCTAGCTGCCACATTCATTCTTACAATATTTGCATAAAGTGGAACTATACAGCTATACTCACCTCCACTCCCACAATGTGGTATCCAGGAGCTTCCTGCCAGCAGCTAACATCTTCTTCTGGGATCCGATCTGAAGCTGTTTTGATTGGCCAAGATGATGTCATTCATACACATGTGCACAATTCATTCATCTGGGCAGAAGCTGAAAGTGTATTCTGAGCTGCATGTGCGGACAGGCAGGTAAGAAACTTTAGTGTAGGAGAGACACAGGGGTTGATTTACTACTAGAGAGTGAAAAATCTGGTGCAGCTCTGCATAGAAACCAGTCAGCTTCCAGGATTTTTGCCAAAGCTTAATTGAATGAGCTGAAGTTAGAGCTACAGTGCACATCTGCAAATCTGGTGCACATCTGCACCAGATTTGGCACTCTCCAGTCTTAGTTAAAACGCCCATTTTAGGAGTAGTACTTTACAAATTAGCAGGACATTTGGCATCTATCACAGCTGCAATATAAATTATTGAAGATGTGTCACATATGATGAAAATCTTGGAGAATAAACAACTAAAAGATTTGTAGCACATGCGTCAGTTGGCAAATGTTTTACAAATAAGTAGACATGTGCATTCGTTTTTGTCCGAATGCATTTTCGTTCGAATTTCAGGTATTTTCGTTATCGTTTTAACAAACAATAACGAAAGTGCAGAATCCGAAAAACGAAAGATCCGACATAAACAAATGCTTTATTTTCGTTTTTGTTGCTACAACAGTTCGATATAGATAGGAGATTCGACATGATGATGGTAATAACAATCTGTGTTCATCAAACCTGTGGTCGAATGTGCCTAACCTTAACTCTATTAGTCCAAGATTATTCTACATAGAGAGAAAAGATTTTACGTAGGGGAGAAAGAATCGACGTAGGGGAGAAAAGATAAAAAAAAAAAAATGATGATGATGAATGTTATTGACTGATTGTAACCAAAGAGGAGGAGCTGCAAAATAGCTAGAACTAAGTACACAAGTACTTTGGCTTAAGGTGTCTGTTAAAAGTTCTAAGAAGATTCGACGGAGCAGGTAAACTATACGGCGTCGTACAGTTTAGCTGCTCTGTCGAATCTTCTTTGAACATTCGGCAGGCACCATAAGCCTTCAATGACAGATTCGACCTTAATTTGGATTTTCGGACGAATGCAATTTTTAACGAAAAACAAAATAAATAAAAACGAATTTCGGGAGTAACTAAATAAATTTCTTTTTCGGACGAAAACAAAATTCCGAAACAAAATATTTCAGTGTGCACATTGTCTACAACAATATTTTATTGAGTGTAAAAGAATAGTTTACAACATCAGCATGTGAACAATAGTACAGTAAATAAAACATTTACATCAATTACATTTTAGAACCTTATACAATAAGCTCATTTTGCAATTATGATGCTCTCTGATATATGTGCATCCTTGCAGACATTGTCCAGACACGATTTTAAGGGGCTAAGTGGAGACCTCAGTGAGAAATACCCCTATCCAGACCGTGCTGATCCTCTGGATGTTCCCCTGTTGGGGCCTTTGTTTGTTCTGCCTCCTCAGCTCCCGAGCTGGATGCACTACACTGCTGCCATCTTGATATTCAGCGTTTGGCGATTTATCTCAGACCTTCGGTAAGTATGAGGTCTCTGTTTCAGACCTCTCTTGCCAATCATTCCGCCTGCCCCCATTATCAACAACATACACTTATTGATCTTATTACTTACATTGCAGATACAACATTCATGCATCCGCCCCTGAAGAAGCGAGCAGGGTCTCGCGAAATGTATAGGGCTTTATTGATGCTTGTTTTATGCCAGTACATGCTGGGTATTATTGATGTCTGCATTATATTTACAAATTTCCCTGTCCACATGTATGTACATTTTATTTTCTTATTCTGTATGTTTATTTACTGACCCAGCAACTTTCAAGTTTTATTGTTGCTCATTGATGTATAACATTTGTAATAAATCTTTGTATGTTTACTTTCATCTGTGTTGTGTACGTTGGCTATTATGCCTGGTAACTCACAATCATTGTTGTTGCCGCTCCGTTACATAACATTTTGAAACAAATAAATTGATTTTGTCTCAGTGTTCGCTGTGGACATTGGCTAAACCTCTCTCACCTCATCTAAAGTCCCAGGGCTATTTTTCTTGTTTTTTTTGTGTGCACTATTAGAGATGGAGGTGTAAGAGGGGTCACACCAGACCTTAATCTCCTTTCTTTGATTGAACCCGGGTGGAAGACACCCATTCAGCCCACACACTGGTCTGTTGTTACCATTAGCCTTTGTCTATATTATACCTAGTGTATTATCACCCTTTGGCCAGTTATATTTGCATCTTGCTCCCAGGGGGCCTTGCTGGGCTGAGCTGTTCCCCTTTCGCTGTTTGTCTTTTATGGCGGTGGTTTCCGTCCAGCTCGGGGGCTGTGATGTGCATAGGGGAGCTCTGTTCCTGATCTCTTGCTGTCCTCCCCTGTCTGCTGATGGGGGTGGCCACCTGCACATCGGCGCCAAGGTTTTTACGCCCATACACTGACATCTCCCTGAGGTAACTGAGGTGTGGGCTGTGTGGGTCATCCTGGACGGTTGGGTGCTTGTTGCATCTGTGCACCCCCTTTGATGGTGGATATCTTTTGGACGCCTATGCGTCACCGCCCGTACATGATGCTAGGGGCGTGGCCTTTGGGCCCTTGTGGGTATATCTGGACGTTCAGCACGGCTGGGATTCTGATTCACAACTTGACGATTGGATAGAGCGGTCACATCTCTAAGAACAAACTGACAACCATTGGATATTTTTCACTCCATTGAGGTACAACTTTTTTACTTTCCTGACACCCATTGGGTTTGTTATATTGTTTTTATACACATGTAATTCTTATATCATTTCTATATTGCCCCGTAGTCTCTCTGCCCATACCAGCTTTATAACCATGTTGGTTTGCATTCATGCATTTACCATATTCCATATCTCAGATAGTCCTTCATACCAACATACTCTAATAAGCTTAATTCACTTATTTACATCTTTATGTATATATAAATTACATTTTAGAACCTTATACAATAAGCTCATTTTGCAATTAAGATGCTCTCTGATATATGTGAATCCTTGAAGACATTTTCCAGACACGATTTTAAGGGGCTAAGTGGAGACCGCAGTGAGAAATACCCCTATCCAGACCGTGCTGATCCTCCGGATGTTCCCCTGTTGTGGCCTTTGTTTGTTCCGCCTCCTCAGCTCCCGAGCTGGATGCACTACACTGCTGCCATCTTGATATCCAGCGTTTGGCGATTTATCTCAGACCTTCGGTAAGTATGAGGTCTCTGTTTCAGACCTCTCTTGCCAAACATTCCGCCTGCCCCCATTTATCAACAACATACACTTATTGATCTTATTACTTACACTGCAGATACAACATTCATGCATCCGCCCCTGAAAAAGCGAGCAGGGTCTCGCGAAATGCATAAGGCTTTATTGATGCTTGTTTTATGCCGGTACATGCTGGGTATTATTGATGTTTGCATTATGTTTACATACTTCCCTGTCCACATGTATGTACATTTTATTTTCTTATTCTGTACGTGTAGTTACTGACCCAGCAACTTCCAAGTTTTATTGTTGCTCATTGATGTATAACATTTGTAACAAATCTTTGTATATTTACTTTCATCTGTGTTATGTACATTGGCTATTATGCCTGGTAACTCACAATCATTGTTGTTACCGCTCCGTTACATAACATTTTGAAACAAATAAATTGATTTGGTGTTCGCTGTGGACATTGGCTAAACCTCTCTCACCTCATCTAAAGTCCCAGGGCTATTTTTCTTGTTTTTTTGTGCACTATTAGGGATGGAGGTGTCAGAGGGGTCACACCAGACCTTAATCTCCTTTCTTTAAACATTTACATCAACGTCAAAATGTTAGGGTATGACGTAATATCAGCAATAGGTCCTGTCGTTCAAAGCGAACCCGTAGTAATATTTATGGAACAAGTCCAAAGGTAATTCACTAAGCAAAAACAAAAGGGTTAGGTGCAGCCTCATTCCTGAAACAAAGGGAGGAACGGTATGTCTGGCTGTGTAGAGCATAGGTCAAGTAGGTATCATACCTCCGCTATAGGGAAGGTTCTGGAGCATAAGACTTAATGCCAACAAATGGTAAAGAAAAAGAAAGAGAAAATAAAAAAAAGAGAGAGAAACCTATGTGTTTCTACACACGCAATGGGGTTTATTTACTAAAGCTTGAGCAAAATCAGGCTCACTTCTGCACAGAAAACAAACACCATTAGGTTTTTTTGCCAAAGCTTAATTGTACAAGCCTTTATTGGTTTCTCTTTCTCCCCTCCCTATGCTGGGCTACTCTGCATTTTTTACAATGGCCATACTATATAATATAAGACTCCGTTTAGGATCGCTAGATATAATATCACATAGACATGTACACCACCGAAAAATTGGTTCATTTTTGTTTTATTTGTTTTTTTGTTTTTCATTTATTTTATTTTTCGGGTCATTCATTATGATCGCAATTCGTAGATTTGTAAATTTGAAAATTCGTAAATGCTAAAAAACGTAAATTCGAAAATTCGTAAATTCGAAATTTCAAAAATCCGAAAAAAAAATCTGATAATTCGAAAGACTAACTAACTAACTAACTAACTAACTAACTAACTAACTAATAATAACTAACTATTAAATTATAGGTATTGGGATTTCCTTTCAAATTTGGCTGTTAGTAAACGTAACGAATATGAATTTATCCAAAGTTACGAATTGTCCGAAATAGCGAATGCCGCATCTAAACAAATGGAATGGAACGAATTAGTAATAAATAATAATAATAAAAACTTTTTATTATTATTGTTATTTATTATTATCAATTTGTTACATTCCATCCATGTGATGCTTGACACCCGTGGGCAGTACCCCCACAGCTCCCGATGCAGACATTCGCAGACCACCCGCGGCGTGCAGGACCACTTGTTGATCCTTGAGGCGACTGTAAGTAAAATCAGGATACGCATGGATCTGCTCCTGAAGCAGTGGAGAGAAGTCCACGAAATTGTCGAGCCAGTTGATGCAAATTTATCATACAACCATGCGTTTCTATATTTTATTGTAGATATGTATATATGTATATATATATATATATATATATATGTTTGTATAGCATGTATTCTTGTTTGTTGATAGCTATAACACACATACGTTCAGTATGTTATGATCCAGTCGTAGCCTAGGGAAACAAATTTATCTGGGATGAATTTTTCAACTATGTAACTATTTTATCATTCGTTGATAAGTATTTTGAATAAATCTGCTCTCAACATTACCATCCTCTTTTTTATTTTATGTCATCATTCCACTTGTGTATATATATATATATATATATATATATATATATATATATATATATGTATATATATATATATGAATTATTATAGGTAATCAGATGTACTTATCCAATACCCACTGAAAGTCACACATCTCATTCAGAGGCCTTTCACATTAAGCCACGGGCCGTGCTAGCGGTGTATACACCGCTTCTCGACCACTCCAAAGATGCTGCTTGCATGACTTTTTCTAACGTCCTGCAAGTGCACTGCTCCAGTGTGAAAGCACTCAGGCTTTCACACTGGGGCTGCAGGGGAGGAGTTTTTCAGGCGCTTTACAAGCGCTATTTGTAGCCCTTTAGCGCATGAAAAACGCCTCAGTGTGAATAGGGTCTTAAAGTCCCAATTCCCCTTTGTTTCTAATTAACCACTTCAGCCCTGGACGGATTTGCCCCCTTATTGACCAGGCCATTTTTTGCGATACGGCACTGCGTCGCTTTAACTGACAATTGCCCGGTCGTGCGACCCTGTACCCAAACAAAATTTATGTCCTTTTTTTGCCACAAATAGAGCTTTCTTTTTGAAATTTTGAAAAAAAAAAAAATTGGGGACTTTTTGCTATAATAAATATCCTCAGTTTAGGCCTATATGTATTATTCTACATATTATTAGTAACAAATATTGCAATAAGCATATATTGATTGGTTTGCACAAAAGTTATAGCGTCTACAAAATAGGGGATAGATTTATGGCATTTTTATTATAATTTTTTTACTAGTAATGATGGTGATCAGAGATTTTTAGCACGATTGCGACATTGCGGCGGACAGATCGGACACTTTTGACACTTTTTTGGGACCAGAGCTAAAAATAGCCACTGATTACTGTATAAATGTCATTGGCAAGGAAGGGGTTAACACTATGGAGCGATCAAGGGGTTAAATGTGTGTCCTAGAGAGTGTTTATAACTGTGGAAGGATGGGACTGCCTGGGGGAGCAGACCGATTGTTGTTCATAATCAGTATGAACAGCAGATCTGTCTCCTCTGTCCTGACAGAACGGAGATCTGTCTGTTTACATTAACAGATCTCTGTTCTGTCTCTCTCAGAACGATCGCGGGTGTCCGGCGGACATCGCACCCCCTAGAGCTCTTAAAGTGGCCAACGTACAGCTACAGCGATTCACCCAGGGGAGCCAACCTGCCACAGTATAACTGCAGCGGCTGGTCCTTAACTGGTTAAATAGGGATGGAGGTACCAAGCCTTATGCCGCGTACACACGGTCGGATTTTCGGACGGGAAATGTTTGATAGGAGCTTGTTGTCTGAAATTCCGACCGTGTGTATGCTCCATCGGATATTTTCCGTCGGAATTTCCAACAAACAAAATTTGAGATCTGGATCTCAAATTTTCCAACAACAAAATTTGTTGTTGGAAATTCCGATCCTGTGTACACAATTCCGACGCACAAAATTCCACGCATGCTCGGAATCAAGCAGAAGAGCCACACTGGCTATTGAACTTCATTTTTCTGGGCTCGTACGTGTTGTACGTCACTGTGCTCTTTATGCTCGGAATTTCCGACAAGATTTGTGTGACCGTGTGTATGCAAGACAAGTTTGAGCCAACATACGTCGGAAAAAAAACATGGATTTTGTTGTCGGAAGGTGCAATTGTGTGTACGCAGCATTAGTGTAGGAGGTGCCTCATTTAAAGTCTCAACCTTTTCCCATTGCATTACTAATTGAACAAGCTGATTGATTACTATGCAGAAGTGAGCCTGATTTTGCACGCTCCAGCTTTAGTAAATGAACCCAAATATCATATGTTTTCATAGCTTCATAGGCAGAATCTGTGCATTTCTCAAAGGGCACAATGCATTTTCCAAGAACCTATATAATCATATAGCTACAAGAAAGTTATTATAGTGTATGTATATCCCCAAATTATTTTGTAGTATGTTTAGCATCATGTCTTACTGTAAACAGTTTTCTTAACAACAAAAATTCATCTGCCTACCTCTGTATAAATGTTATCAATCCCCTTTCTTTTTGCTGTGGTACTCACAACAAACATACTCACACACTTAGTAAATCCAGCGTTGTGTAGTGTTCTGCCACTCTGCTGCTGCCCACCTGCTCCTGCACCACCATCTTCCTATCCTACATCATTGAGAGCTGGCTGTTTCTACCTGATTCTTGCAGCTGGCCCCCTGATGATGTGCATGTGCTACAGCATGACACCAGAGGGCTGGCTGCAAAATCCAGGAAGAGGCAGCCATTTCCCAGATGACCGCCATTGCACGTGAACATATTTTTTGATTGCCCTGAAGCCTCCAGGAATGGGGGGTAAAAGAGGGGTAGCCTATTTACCCCCCCCCTTACCTCATGGAGCCGCAGTGTTGGCTAAATTATTAATTTAACAAGGTTTTAAATGGGGCTTATTCTAATAGGTGGGATTAGGTCACATCATAGGGAAGTTTCCATAAGGTTAAAGGGTTGACTGGGGATTGGCTAGTTAGGGTCAGGTGACCTTAGAACCTTCTAGAGCGTTTGTGGGGAGTCTTTTTAAGAGGCTCCTTGACAGGAATTTTTGCCAGTCGCCAGAGAGGAGTCGTCGCAAAGAGCTTCAGGCAAAAGGGCTATAATAATGCCAGCTCTAAGAGGCTACCTCTGGCGGCATGAAGAGTCTGGTGAGACAGCTACTGGAGCACGCTGAGACAGCAGGAGGAGAGGAATGGATCCGGCGGTGTCTCGCCATACCTGCGGGTCAAGATACTGAGGAAGCAGCCGGAGGGAGCAGCGAAGGGATGGAGGTGTCCGCTGAGTTGCAGAATCGTCCAGTCAGGATGGAAGAGTCTGAAAATCCAGCGGAAGTGGTTCCGGAGGTTGTGAGGCTGGAATTTGTCATCCAGCAAAAGGAAGAGGAAGGTCGGTGGGCCAGCAAGAGGCGGTGTCAGCAGTGGAGGAGCTACAGCACAGCCACACCTGCTGTTCCAGTCAGAGAGGGGCACACTTTGGCAGCGGGAAGACGGTGCTCGAGAGCGGAGGCCTCTGAGGGGAGAAGAGGGGGCAGAGCCAGATTGCCTCGTTACAAGCAGAGGATTGTTTCCATTGCAGCGAGGAGCATCGGGATTCTGGCCGGGGCTGCGGACATCTGAAGAAGCAGCAGCCCTGGGGGCAGAGATTAGAGCAGCAACAGCAGGGGAAGAGCAAGCCAGCCGTTCCATTCCTGTGCAGTGTGCGTCCCCTGGAACAAATCCTTTAGCACAAGAAAACATGACCTTAAATAATGGTGACTGTGTGACATTAGACAAGCTCTCTTCACTATCTTCATCTTTAGAACAATTACTTCAAGTTATTCATTCTCAATCTGAAATTAGGTCTGGGAGAGTAGTGGAGCGGCAGCAGGGGTCTGGCCAGTAGCTTTGTCTGATAAGAGATCTCTGTTTTAGAGTCCTGCTGTTGCTGTACAGTTCCCTCCCCCTATCCTTCTGATAAACAGTTGCAAGAGAGGGGTAGGGAATGTATGCCATGTGTCTTTTTCCCGCTTGGTTTTCACCTTTCATCTGTTTTAAAAGAAAAAATTGGAAGGATGATTATATAGATTTAGTTACAGTTCTTCCTCCGGCAAGGGATTTTTCTGAAATGTGACAAAAAAGAGGATAAATTGGATGAGGAAAAATGAAAACCAGTGTTAAAGTAATTTTATACCTGGTTACAAGCATTCTGCATATACGCAGGTGTAATTTGTGAGAAATGTCCAGAGAAGAGTTTAGCCCTATTCCAGCATATTGATATAATCCTTGAGGCATATAGGAGCTTTAGTGGTTTTTAGTGGCTAGCCTATGATGAAGCTTTTCGTCAGAAATTAGCAGTTCAACCTTCACTTCAGTGGGGTGCGAAAGACGTTAGTCTCTGGCTGAATTTATTTCTACCACAGAAATAACCTTTTGTCCGCCAAACCACCACGGTTCCTGGGAATGCATCAGGGAGTGCATACAAAAAAGGGATATGTTTTGCATTTAATGACAGTCACTGTAAATAGTTAAATGCATGTAACTATAGTCATGAGTGTGCCTTCTGTTCAGGCGCCCACCCTGTTTCTAAGTGTTTTCGGAAATTACAGTGAGGTCAAAAGGACCATTTTCAAAAAAGCGCATTCACTGGTGATTATCCAAAGAATGCTCCCTTGGTTTCAACTTTACCCAAACCAGCAGACAGCTTCAATGTTAACTGAAGGTTTTATTGTAAGTTTTGATTTACCATCCTTTGAAGGAGAAGGTTGTACTATAGTTAGGAATTTAAAAGCAGTTAGTGAATTTCTTCATCTGGTTAGGCAAAAACTGCTTAAAGAAGTGACAGCTGGTAGAAGGGAAGGTCCATTTGATTTTCCTCCGTTTGTGAACTTTCGAGTGTCTCCTTTGGGGGTAGTCCCCAAGAAAGGACTGAATGAGTTTCGTATCATTCACCATCTGTTTTTTTCATTTGGCAATTCAATAAATGATCAGATCCAAACGTATTCTCAGTGTCGTATTCATCATTTGAATCAGCTTTGCAAAAGCTGAAGGTATTAGGTAAGGAAGCTTTGTTGGCAAAGGCAGACATAAAGTCAGCTTTTAGGCTTCTCCAACTGAATCCCAAATGTTTCATCTTTCATTGAATAGGTAGTAAATGAGGTGGCTGATTCCCAATTTTCGATCCATTACTTGGATGTTTTTTTGTTTATGGGTTCAGGTGGGTCGGGTGAGTGTCTTCATATACTACATGCATTTTTTTCAGTCTGTAATTATTTTGGTATTCCTTTGGCGGAAGAGAAAACTGTTTTCCCAACTACCACAATAGAATTTTTAGGTATTACCTTGGACACAGTAGCAGGTGAGTTTTTTCTCCCTAACGATAAAATATATAAGTTCATGCAGTTCATTTTATCTTTCATAAGGAGGAAAAAAAGTAACTTTAAAAGAAATGCAGTCATTATTGGGCCAATTTGCTTTTGTGTCCAGGGTTCTTCCAATGGATAGGGTATTTTCTAGAAGGTTATACAGTAGTATTTCAGGTTTAAATAATCCAGCGGCGCAAATTAGTCATCAGATATTAAAGAGGAACTTTTGGTTTTGGTAAAGTTTCTAGAGCATTTTAATAGGAAAGCTCTGTGGCAGCAGAAATGTATTAGTGATAGTGATTTCTGCTTAGCCACAGATTCAGCAGGCTCAGTTGGGTTCGGATGTGGAGGAGACATTGGTGCGCGTCCACTTGGCCCAATCGGTGGATTGCAAATGGCTTCTGTAAAAATATAGTTCTCCTAGAACTATTCCCTGTGGTTGTTTCATTAGAATTATGGGGTCCTAAGTTTGCCAATAGGAGAATATTGATCAGTTCTGATAACAAAGATTTGTGTTTCGCTGTCAATTGTCTTTCCTCCAAGTCTTCACAGGTGGTTTCCTTTTTGCGGTATTTGGTTTTTTTTTGCTTGAAGTGGAACATCTGGTTAAAGGCTAAATACATCCCAGGTAAGGTTAACATAATAGCTGATGCTCTCTCTCGCCTGCAGATAGACCGATTTTTCTCCCTGATGCCGAAAGTGGACCTAGTCGGGGCTTCATGCTGCCCCATTTGTGGGATCTGATTTAATTTTGGTGAACATTCAGCATTCTTTGGCCATTTCAACTTGGAAGAATTATTCTTCTGCATGGTTGTTGTGGTTGTCTGTTTTATCTTCATTACAAACTGATATTTCTGGATATTCTGAAAATTTAGTGCTGTTATTTCTTCATTCAATAATGAAACTTTTTTTTTCATGGTCTCACATTAATAAAACGTTTTCTGGCATTTCCTTTTTTCTTCGCCTTCATAATCTTCCTGCCTGTCAAAGTTTCTTTTCAGTAAAAACAGGCTATGAAAGGTTATAGAAGGAGGAATCTAACTAAAGACACTTCATCCCCCCATTACACCGGAGTTATTATCTAGATGATGTAATATCACAAATTTAGTATGCTCATCCGAGTTTGAGGTAATTCTGTTTAATGCATTTTTTCTATAGCCTTTCAGGATTTCAGAATTATTATCTCCATCAGAGGCTGGGAGGTCAGGTATTTTGCTATATAATGTGTTATTGTTTGATGACAGTTCATGAATATATTTGAAATATAGTAAAACTGATTCTTTGGGTCTTGGTTCTTGGATTTCATTAAATGAGTGCCGGGACGAAAGTATCTGTCCTGTTAAAACATTTAAATCTTATATTAACATCAGGCCTGGGTTGTCTGAGTTGTTGTTCATTCATTTTGATGGTTCCACTCTAATGCCCCGTACACGCGGTCGGACGTTGTTCGGACATTCCAACAACAAAATCCTAGGATTTTTTCCGACGGATGTTGGCTCAAACTTGTCTTGCATACACACGGTCACACAAAGTTGTCGGAAAATCCGATCGTTCTAAACACGTGACGTAAAACACGTACGTCGGGACTATAAACGGGGCAGTGGCCAATAGCTTTCATCTCTTTATTTATTCTGAACATGCGTGGCACTTTGTCCATCGGATTTGTGTACACGCGATCGGAACGGATTTTGTTGTCGGAAAATTTTATATCCTGCTCTCAAACTTTGTGGATCGGAAAATCCGATGGAAAATGTGTGATGGAGCCTACACATGGTCGGAATTTCCGACAACAAGGTCCTATCACACATTTGTGTGTACGGGGCATAACAGTTTATCAATTTAAAAGTGTATTAAAGAGATGTTTGCCAGAGTTGAAATTGAGTAATTTACATATTACAATTCATTCATTTAGAGTCAGAACAGCAACAGGAGCTGAGCGGATAGGTCTAGAAGCTTAAAGTATAAAAAAGGTAGGAAGATGGAGTTCAGACTCTTATAAATTGTACATTCGCCCATATTAATTCATTACTCTGTTTCAGGTAATCGTCGTATGGTGTGGATATTGGGACATTCATTTATCTTCTGGGTGCAGAAGAGAGCAGCTGCTAGAGTTTACTCAGAGAATTTTGGTCTGGATCTAAACTTTTTTGTTATTAATTGGCATTGTCGAAGGGGCATGGTTTGGAGTGATTTTGTTTTTGAGTCAGGCAGACTTTATGCTATTTTTCCTTCTTCAGTAATCCTTATAATTCACCTGGGTGGGAATGATATTGGGAAAATGAAGACGTTTGAACTAATTTCCAACATAAAGGATATGTTTAGGTTCCTTAAGTTAGTTTCTCCAAATACAGTTTTGGTATTTTCAGAAATAATACCAAGGTTAAGATGGTTGGAATTGGTTACATTCAAGCCCCTAGAAAAAGTTCGTAAGAGAGTGAACAGATCTTTGGAGAAGTTTCTTGTTCCAGATTTAGGGATTTCTTTTTGTCATATTGACCTTGAAGGTGGAATTCAAGGTATGTATTGTTTCAATGGTATACACTTATCAGACGTAGGAATGGATATCTTTAATGTTAACCTGCAAACATGCATTGAGGAGGCCGCAGTATGGGGTGATGGTGACAGGAGGGCTGTTTTTTTGCAGCCCTCCTGTCATTTGGGATATGTGAGAATATGTTTAAAAAGAGATGATGGTCAGCCCAAGTCTTAGTGACTGGGTTGAGCTTTGGAGAATTCTGGATAGTTTTGGTTTATAAAATTATTTAAGTAAAATAAAGTTTATGGTGTTATAATTAATCCTGATTTAAACCAATAAACCAGGCCATGGCCTATTTTGTTCCAAATATATTATGTGTGGAGTGTTTTTCTTGATAAGTTATGCATGTTTGCAGGTTTTGGCCTGGTGTCTGCGGTCCCATGGGGGGTAAAAAGGAGTAGCCTATTTAGGCCCCCCTTACCTCATGGGGCCGCGGCGTTGGCTAAATTATTAATTTAACAAGGTTTTAAATGGGGCTTATTCTAATAGGTAGGATTAGGTCACATGATAGGGAAGTTTCCAGAAGGTTAAAGGGTTGACTTGGGATTGGCTAGTTAGGGTCAGGTGACTTTAGAACCTTCTAGAGGACTTGTGGGGGGTCTATTCAAGGGGCCCCTGACAGGAATTTTTGCCAGTCACCAGAGAGGAGTCGTTGCAAAGAGCTTCCCTCCCCAAACCCCCCCATCGCAGCCGGTTGATGTGGTGGGTCCCTTTTGTCAAGTAATCAAAGGGGATATGTGAGAATATGTTTAAAAAGAGATGATGGTCAGCCCGAGTCTTAGTGGTTGGGTTGAGCTTTGGTGAATTCTGAATGGTTTTGGTTTATAAAATTATTTAAGTAAATAAAGTTTATGGTGTTATATCCTGATTTAAACCAATAAACCAGGCCGCGGCCTATTTTGTTCCAAATATTAAGTGTGGAATGTTTTTCTTATGTGTTATGCATGTTTGCAGGTTTTGGCCTGGCATCTGCGGTCCCATGTGAGTATTCCAGAAGAATAGGGGCTATCCTATTCTTACCTAGGCAAGAAATGTGTAAGGACTAGTACAAATAGTAATATAGGTATTTACAAGAGAAAATGTGATAACTGCAATTTTTTTGGGGGGGAGTCTGTTGCAAATTTTTTAGATGAAGACCTTTCCAGTAACAGCACTTCCTGTTTCAGGCTGAACAGCTTACTCTCTGTTAGTAGCAGCTTTGCCAAAACAAAAGAGGGAGAAGAGGCGCTTCTGGGTGCAGATTTTGTACAGATTTTAATATAAAGTATAGAATTGTGAAATGGCAACTCACATTTTAGCAGTTAAAAACAGGCATTATATAGTCCCAAACAACAGGGATGTCATTAGTGGAGTCAGTCCCTTGTTATCTTGTGGACGTAGGCTGTGCTTTATTCTCATACAGCGCTAGATGGAACTCGGCTGGCCACGGTGGAATGTACATCAACACGAGGCTTGAAGCGCAAGCTGGTTTCTAGGCGAAGGGAGATGACTCACTGGGATGTGACGCATTTCCTGATCGTACAGGTCGTGGATGACATGACGGTCGCGCTCCTTCTTCAAAGCTGATTGACAGGGACATGGTCGAGTGGGATATAAGGGGAGGGGAGTGGCTAGTATATAGAATGCACCCTGATTAGATACACTACATCAGACCGAACCCACGGAATATGGAAGGGACAACAATATATTAGATAAATTACAGGATTATGACATAAATAAATACATAATAACGACATATTAAAAAACATATTAGGAAATGATCACAAGCTAAAAAAACTTAAATAAACTTTGGTACAGAAGGATTTTTGGCCATGCTCTATGAATTTGAAGGTCTTGCAGAGTTTTTTCCGACAGTGGTACATCCCTGTTATGGGTATCAGAGTGGGTACTGAAGAAAGGACTGAGGTAGTTTTAATTTTGCTGGGGGCGATTTTGTTTTTGAGATTAGGAGCCCTGCGGTATGTGACTCTCGGGGGTGGAGAAGAATAGTTTTTAGGTGAGGGTCTTGCTGAAGAATGTCCCAATGTTTGCACAATATTTTTTCCATTTTTTTATACTTGGAATGAAAAGTAGTGATGAACCTACTCGAACATTCTCTAGGAGGTTGGTTAGGTTTTCTATGGAGGTATAGTTGGTATGCTTCTTCCACCAGGCTCTCAGGGTATTGTTTCTCCAGAAATGTATTTTTCAGATTGGCACTGAGTTTGACATGGTCGGTGTCCCTCGTACAGTTTTGTCTTAGGTGGCAAAATTGACCCTTTGGAATGTTTTTGACCCATTTCGGGTAGTGGGAGCTCTTGAAATGCAGGTATGAGTTACCAGCTGTAGGTTTTGTATTGTTCTTCCCGTATATTTTCTGTGCATTATGTCCAAGCTCCAGGTCCAAAAAAGCTAATGCATTTGGGTTGCTTTCATGTGTAAATGACAGTCCATTTGTATTATTATTGTAAAATTTGACGAACGAAGTGATGAGGTCAGGAAAGCCATCCCAAATGATGATAAGATCGTCAATGTACCTTCCAAAAAATGCAATATTAGATGAGAATGGGTTGTTGTTATGAATGTATTGGTTTTCCCAAAAACCCATGGCCAAAATGGCATCGGAGGGGACAAAATGGGCGCCCATGGCAGTGCCCTGTTGTTGTAGGTAGAGCTCTCCGTTGAGGGTGAAATAATTGTGTGTTAAACAAAATTTGGTGGCCTCTACAATAAAGGTAGCTTGGCGAGTATTAATAAGAGGATCCGTGGCCAGGAATTGCTCTAGAGCCATTATGCCAATTGTGTGGGGGATCGAGGTATATAGGGAGCTGACGTCCAAAGATAACCAAACATATGTAGGCTCCCATGTATAAGGAGAAAGGAGTTCCAATAAGTGTGTTCCATCACGAATAAAGGACTATAGGTTGGTGAAATTGGTCTACATATAGGCTGAAGCCTGAGGTGACACTATCCATGGAAGCCATAATTGGTCTGCCGGGGGGATGTTGTGAGCTTTTATGGATTTTTGGCAGATGATAAAAGTAGGGTATGGAATAAAAGGATTGATGTAAAAATGAGCTCTCTACTTTGGTGATTATACCTTCTGATAGGGCGGTCGAAATTAGAATATCTGCTTCTTTTGCAAAGTCACTAGTGGGATCCTTCTTTAACTTTATATATGTGGCTTGGTCTGACAGAAGTTTGTGTGCCTCCTTAATATACAGTAGTCCACTTTGTTCTGAAGTACGATTCCTCCTCCTTTGTCAGCCGACTTTATTATCAAATCTTCAGCATGCATAAGTTTGTCGAGAGCTCTGGTTTCAAAGGGCGAAAGGTTGTGGGATTTAGAAGCCGACGTAGAATTGCATAACTTAACTAAATCAGCAAACACCACTCTATAAAAGCTTTTTAGGTATGGACCCTTAGAGTGTTTCGGAAAGAATACGGATTTGGGTTTAAGAGTGGAATGGATGATAGGAGGGGAGGTGACTGGATGTTGCGTGAACAGCCTAAACGTATCCTCTTCAGTAGAAAGTATGTCCAGATCGTCACAGTCGTAGATTTCCAAAATAGATTCAGACTCGTTCAATGGGGATTCAGGAAAGGAGCTAGTCGTGGTTTTGACAGGAATACTCTTTTTTTCGTTTTCACTTTTTATATGAAAGTGTCTCTTAAGCGTAAGGTTTCTTATATAGCTGCTAAGATCTTTAAACAGCAGAAATTGATTTGGTCTTTTGACAGGAGCAAAATTAAGGCCGCGACTGAGCAGGGAAATATCTGCAGAAGATAAATTGTGATTGGACAAGTTGAAGATTTTTACCATTTTAGAAGTTTCTGGGCGTTTTGATGGTTGTCTGGTTCGTCCTCCTCTACAACCTCTCCTGTGAGCTTTCTTTTTCGTGATACTATGGCTGGAGGAGAACTGGGCACTAAAAAAACAACTGGAGAGTTGGTGGAAGGTAAGGTACAACTGATGGAGATGTTGGGTCCTGAATCGCTGGGAGATGGATCATGGAGATCTGTACAGGATGTCAAAGGTTTGTTGGCTATGATGGTACCAGGGATGGTGATGGGCTGGTCGACGTTATTGCAGCTACTCAGTGAAGATGTAGCTGTGTTGGTGCTAGAGTGGTCTGAAAGGCCAGAGGTCATAGTTGGAGGGTTGTTGGGGCATCCAGAAGCAGAAGAGATGGAATCAAAACCTGGCGCCGAACTGGATCTGTTATAGAACTGATTGAGGGCGTTGATCAATTCTCCGTTCTTGTCACTGCTGTACTTACGCCTTTTTTTCTCAAGGTTGTTTTTCGAAGTGTGTAAAGGGGTGCGAAAGGAGTGGTGGACTTGGGGTGGAGGAAAATTCCTCTGATATCTGTCTGAAATTACGGATCCAAAAGGTCTGTGAGGTTTTAGGCTCATTAGGGGGGGAGGGGGGCCATCGTTCCCCAATGGTGAGAGGAATGAGTGGTAGCTGAAGGTGTAAACGGTTCAATTGCAGGGTGGGAAAGATGTTTTTTATGCCATGTATAAATTCTGTCGGAGTTGTAGTCATCTAGATGCCTTTTAAATTTGCCCATCTTCATTTTGGCAAGGTTGTCCTCGTCTTTCTTGGTATTCTTCTTATAAACCTCTAACCATGTTAGCGGAATGGGTGTGGAGTGACCATTGATGTCATTTACTAAAGTTTTAACCTGTTCCTGTAATTTATCAAATCTATTATTTCTGTGAGAAATTAATATTCCCATCCATTTTGCAGTGCAAAACTCAGAGAGATTAACCAAAAGGAGGTCCATCATTAAAATGGAAATGAAAAAACGTGATAAAAAAAAACAATTGAAAATATGTGTGGATGTATTGGTAAAAAAATTATTATTTAAAAATGAAGCAATCCACACATGTTCTCTACTCTTCACATGACTGCCAGGTATACCTCCACATACATACGATATGTGCTTCATATGTGTATGTATGTATGCAATTTCGATGGGTATACACTTACCAATATCCCAACATTAGTCTGCATGTAGGTATTTACTAATACGTGCATGCGCGTATTAACTTTATATCCCCCCTTTTTTTCACCATTCCTATCCCTTGCCTGCCCACATTACCACAATTCGAATTCTTCACTTTGTCCACACCACCTCCCTTTACTCCAATCTGGTACATCTATTTACCCATTTCCCTTTATTATTATTTAATAGTAGCAATTCCCCAACTTATTCTCATCTATTCCATTAATTTTCCCCATAATAATATACTATTATTAATATGCATCAGCACATATCTTTATGCCATTCACCTTGCACTATGTGCATAGCAGTGACCTGTTACAAAAAACCTCTCCCCTCCCTTTCATTTTCCCCTTCCTCCTACATATGTAAATATGTGCATAGTCACATATTTTTCTACTTGCTGCACATTTAAATCCAGTTGATTTAAGTTTTTTAGCCTGTGATTGTTTCCTAATATGTTTTGTAATATGTCGTTATTATGTTTTTATTCATGTCATAATTCTGTAATTTATCTAATACATCATTGCCCCATATTCCGTGGGTTCGTTCTGATGCAGTGTATCCAATCACGGTGCATTCTATATACTAGCCACTCCCCTCCCCTCCCCTTATATCCCACTCTACTATGTCCCTGTCAATCAGCTTTGAAGAAGGAGCGCGGCCGTCACTTCATCCACGGCCTGTTCGCTCAGGAAACGCGTCGCATCCCAGTGAGTCATCTCCCTTCGCCTGGATACCAGCTTGCGCTTCAAGCCTCGTGTTTATTGTACATTCCACTGTGGCTGGCCGAGTTCCATCTAGCGGTGTACAAGAATAAAGCACAGCCTACATCCACAGGATAACAAGGGACTGACTCCACTGATGACACCCCCGTTGTTTGGGACGATACAATGCCTGTTTTTAACTGCTAAAATGTAAGTTGCCATTTCACCATTCTATACTTTATATTAAAATCTGTACAAAATCTGCACCCAGAGGCACCTCTTCTCCCTTTTTTGTTTTCTCAGCGTACTGTTAACCCCTTGATTGCCCCTTATTTTAACCCTTTTTCTGCCAGTGTCATTAGTACAGTAACAGTGCATATTTTTTAGCACTGATCACTGTATCAGTTTCACTGGTTCCCAAAAAGTGTCAAAAGTGTCAGTTAGGTGTCCGATTTGTGCATCGCAATATCACAGTCCTGGTATAAGTTGCTGATTGCCGCCATTAGTAGTAAAATAAATAAATAAATAAAAACATACCAAAGTTTGTAGCTGCTATAACTTTTGCGCTTATTGGAATTTTGTTTACCAAATATATGTAGCAGAATACATATTGGCCTAAATTGATGAAGAAATTCAATTTTTTTTCTTAAATTTTTTTATTGGGAGTGTTTTATAGCAGAAAGTAAAAAATATTGTTTTGTTTTTTTTTCAAAATTGTCGGTCTTTTTTTGTTTCTATCGCAAAAAATAAAAACCGCAGAGGTTTTTGGCATTTCATTTAGGTCCACACCAGGAAGATTACTGTGACTGCGCTCCTGGATATTTGCCCTTTATGGGAAAGCCTGTTTGACCCTTTGTTGATTCAGGGGACCTGGTGTTGAGGTGAGCTGCTTAGAGTGTCTAAGGTAGGGGTTTTACATGTCTGACAAGGAGTTCATTGTTTACAAGGCACGTCGTTACTTTCTCTGGAATTCTGTGTGCTTTCCAATATGGATTTCTCCTTATGAACTTTAATTAGCACTACACTGCTGTTTCTCTGCCTCCTGCTGACACGTCCTCTTGCAGTCTCCACCCCCACCCCTCTAAGTTCCTTATGCAGAACAGAGGGATGTGTGATCGTTTATAAAGCAAGAAAACGCATTCATAATCTTTTTGTAAATATACACACAAATGTTTGCTTGCATTTCTATTTTAAACCGAATGGGTCATTTTACTAGGTAAGATTTTAATTATACTTTAAAATGTTTTGTTTAATTTGCCTGGTTTTATGCATATAAAATGCACAATGCATTTCTAAAAGTAACTATGCCTGTTTGCTAGGTCACAAAACAGCTGAGCAAAAAAGGGGCATTAAGGACGTAATAGTACCTAGTTCACCTATTTATTAACTATGTGCTGTGAAAGGTGTAATTAGGTGGAAATGAACAAATATACAAGACAAATAAACAAGTGTGAAAAACAAGTGGGAGAGTTTGCACTTGAAGTTGCAGCTAATGGCAGCTCATTTACGACAAACAAGATTCAAACTAAACAGCTTCCCAGAACATTATACATGCAGGCACGTTAGTAATCTTCTCCCAGGCTCGTATCTGATGAAATATGGAAGTCAATGGGAACATTCTGATGGGAACTATTTTTACTGAGAAGCTTAGATAAAATTTTGATATTGGGTTCTTGAAACAAGTACAAAACAAACCCGAGCTGATAGTAGATATCACACATATATCAATGCTCATCTCTTCAATCATTTTTCATCTGACACTAGATTATATGTGTATTGCGGCAGAGAGGCTACTTCTAATCAGCATAAGCCAAGTTGGGGGGTCTGGATGTCATATGCCATTTCCTTGAAAAAAGGTTCTATCATTCGACTGTGAAGAGAACATGTGACATCTCAGAAGGTGCTAGAATTACTAGAATAGGTGCTATATTTCCAAGGTGGTATGGAAACAATTTGGAATTTCCCAGGAATCGACTCCCAAAGGTTTCTCTCTAAAAAAAAAAATGGTTTGTTTTATTTAATAAATAAAAAAAATAAGGCAGCATTTTACATTCAGCTTTTTAATGGGTTTACTTTAATTGACAATCGTGCGTGTGACACTGTATCAAAATAAATTTTTTGTCCTTTTTTTCCTACAAATAGAGCTTTCTTTTGGTGTCATTTGATCACCTCTGCAGTTTTTATTTTTTGCGCTATAAACAAAAAAAGACCGACAATTTTGAAAAAAAAAAAAAACAATATTTTTTTCTTTTCTGCTATAAAGCATATGTATTCTGCTACATATTTTTGGTAAAAAAAATCCCAATAGGTGTATATTGATTGGTTTGTGCAAAAGTTATGGCGTCTACAAACGATGGGATATTTTTCTTTATTTATTTTACTAGTAATGGTGGCGATCAGCGACTTATAGTGGGACTGCAATATTGCAGTGGACAAATTGGACACCTAACTGACACTTTTGACACGTTTTGGGGACCAGTGACACTAATGCAGTGATCAGTGCTTAAAAAATATGCACTGTCACTGTACTAATGACACTGGTTGAAAAGGAGTTAAAATCAGGGGCGATAAAGAGGCAAAGATCTGTGTTCCTGTTGTGCAGAAACTCAGGATCAATAGAGGGAAGGGAAGAAAGTGTAGCACAATTTAATGAGTAAAATACAATGTAAAACAAATAAAAGTCACTGGCGGGAGAGGGGGGGAGAAAGGATGACAGGTTCCAATGGATGTATAGTCCGGTGGTGTACTGGGAGGCGCGTGAATGTCTGTGGTGGAGTGGAAAGGCTGGCCGTAAGGGGGAGCAGGATGAGACTGGAATCTGTGCAGGGAGACTGGCGTAGGGCTGCCCTATGCGGCCACGTGGTGTATCTGAAGCTCGGGCATCTGCTGGGGACGATGTGTCCAATAGGAGGAGTGTGAGAAGCGTGTGAGCCAATCAGAACGCATTTCGAAGGCTAGCCACACCTTCTTCATCAGCCTGGTTGTTTTAAAAATACCTCAGGGAATTTATAAAGCTGCTAATTAGTCTCATGGCATCCAGGTGAGTGAGATAATTTTCTTTGAGCACTCATCCGTGTAACAGTGCCAGAGGAGGTGGCTATTTGCAGATGGAGGACATGGTTATGATATTTGATAAAGAACTAATGTAGCAAACTGTAATAGTAAAGATGTAATAAATTATGATGAAGTGAAAGCATACCAAAAAAAGGAATAAATCTTAAATGAATCACTTTTACTTCGTCATAATTTATTACATATTTACTAAAACATCACTTACAGAACAATAAAACACTACAAATTATCATTTAAAATACTTGACTTGGCTGTGCTTTTACTCATAATTTTTTAAGTTGATGACAGAGTCTCTTTGGTTCAGAGTCCGCCCGCCATCTGAGTAAGCAATTACAAAGCAGGAGCACACTAGCAAGATTTTTTCTGTGCTTTCCTTCTTTGTTGACATGTTAACTGTGCTGCATTCAGAGGCGTAAAATCCGAAAGCTTCGCCTACTTTAAAGCTTAGGTTGCAAAAAAAAAGGCTACATGCACACGGCCATAAGCACGTTTTTTCTGGCACAAAAGTTTCTGCGTAATTGATCAATAAAATGCTTGCCTTTAGATATGCTTTCTTTGTAATGTGTAAAATTATAGTTCTATATTCTCATTTTTTTTCAATACCAGCACTGTTTGCATCTATACATGCATTTACATGTGTTTACATTCGCAAGAGATGCAGATTTTTTGGTTACAGATCTGAACACAGTGCACCTGTGCATGTCCCCATTGAGTATAATACACCTGCATTCAGATCTAGACAAAAACAAAAACCTGGTGCGCAAGGCATGGTAAACCCCTACTGGATCTATTATAGGCAGACCAAGTATGTAAGTAAAAAAAAATGTATATTTTATTCAAATACATATAAACATAGATAAAGATAAGAACAATAGTAACATCATATAAAAACAAAATACATGGTACCCAAATATCGCAACTGTATGTGAACCAACTGCCCTTGGAAAACAGGCATGCTAGTGGTAAAGCATACTGGCTAAGACACCTTACATGTTACAGACAAAATATAGTCCTTCTTCAGAGGTTTTTTTATGTGAAAAGATTACGAGATTTCTACAATGCAAATGCAAAAAATTTACAAAATTTGTATTGTATTAACAACTTACAAAATATTCAAAAAGTATAAATAGTAGATATGTACATACAGATCCCCATTGGGATAGGAGAATGCTTGATTGAGAGGTATACTTTGAAGTCTTAGAATTCTAGATATCTGTAATATATTACCTCATAGGTCTAGTTCACAGATTCCTGACTGGAATCCAGACAGGTAAGGCTTGAAATTGAAAGCCTCATTGAGGCCAGGTACCATAGTGGCTTTTAGATGGAAGATCCATCTGAGTTCACTTTGTAAAAGTAGTTTGTTAAAGTCTTCTCCTCTTGGGTTGGCATAAATGTGGTCCAGTGCCAGGAATCTCACCTTGGGAGTGGGATCACCATGAACTAGAGAACTATGTCTCCCAAGAGGTAGAGAAGGATCTTTTTTCTCTATAGTGACTTTTTGCTTATTTACACAGTTGAGGCCACAACAATCTTTGCACTCTCAGGAATGATAGGAAAAAGGGGTAAAAGGTTTCAATAACCCCTTTTTCCTCATGGGAGAGCGGCAGGATGGGGCAGTTTCAAGTCTCCCCCTTTGGGAGCCAGCTGAGGCTCCCAGGTGGACACCTGGTGCTCACATGGCCTGGGGGAGTAGTACATGTGACTCTCCCGGGCTTTTTGAGGTACTAGGGATGAAAGCTGGATAAATCCGGTCGGATCCAGTAAGAATAGGGCTATATAAACGGGGTTCCGTCCAGTCAGGGTCATTCGCCTCAGAAGACAGGAGCTGTGGTGTTCCCCTCCCCCCCTCCCAATTTTTTATTTTCTGTCGCGGCTGTAATTATGTGGTGGTGTCACCTTTGTAAAAAAAAAAAAAAAAAAGACTAATAAAATAAATTATATACAAAGGGGGACTAATCTGTTTCTGAAGTTATTGGTATTGATATATGATGTGGATAATGTTGGTTTCTGATAATTTTAATGCAGCCTGAGCCGTAGTGGCTAGGTTGTTTTGAGTTTATTTGAGTTGGTGTTATTATATTAAATATAACTTTGTCTTTAAACCAATAATAAAGCAGCCGCGGCCGTATTTATCCAACACTTGTCTGAGTTTATTATTATAAGATTATAGTAATTAGTTATTAAGGATTCCTGCCTGCTGTCCAATAAGTTTACTTTTTTGACTGCTGGCCCATCAGTAGCAGGAGCCTTGCATTTGTTGCCATGTATCCATAATCCTCTCTTTACACTTTGGGGTTGAATTTTGTCTGCTCCCAGCGTAAGCACTTACCATTATTCCCATCATCTCTTCCTTAGACATATGCGTGATTTTGTAAGTACAGCTACAGGTATATTATCTATATTATATATGATGAGATCTGTGTGTCCATATCTACTATTTCTACTTTTAGAATATTTTGTAAGTTGTTAATACAATACAAATTTTGTATATTTTGTTGCATTTGCTTTGTAGAAATCTCATACCCATTTGACATAAAAAAAAACCTCTGAAGAAGGACTGTAATTTGTCCGTAACATGTAAGGTGTTTACGCCAGTATGCATCACCACTAGCCCACCTGTTTTCCTAGGGTAGTTGGTTCACATACAGTTGCGATGTTTGGGTACCATGTATTTTGTTTTTATATGACATCACTATTGTTCTGATCTTTATCTATGTTTATATGTATTTGAATAAAATATACCTTTTTTTACTTACATACTTGGTCTGCCTATAATAGATCCAGTAGGGGTTTACTGTGCCTTGCGCACCAGGTTTTTGTTTTTGTCTGATATTTCGGATCGGACAGACCAAGCGGTTTGCTATACACACACCAATCCCTCCTCCTTTGTTTAATTTATAAATTCACGGTTTAGCGCCCACCAAATCCCCTTCTATTAAGGCATTGGTTTGTGTATATACTTTTTTATATATGTATTTTTCTTATACTTAACCATATAGATTGTCATGCCATAATCTCATCATATTGATTTATATTTGTGTTTGCTTTAAGTAATCCCTACGTAGCATTTAGGTCTAGGTTATTAATTCTGCACATTACACCTTGAGCAAAACTTTTCAAACATCTAACACAACACTAACATGGCTAACTATCTTGGAAAAGACTGGGACACTTTGATGTCAAAGTCTTTAAAAGAATTGACACCAACGAATCAGCAGAGTCAGAGATCTCCTTTGCCTTCTCTAACATTACCCACCTGGTGGAGAAAAAAGGCATCTCTTTTCTGGCACATTAAATCCTTTGAGGACTATAACAAAGAGGGTATGAACCCTTTCGGTCTCAGAGTTCAGATCTTTCCTTCGATAAGATTGGACCTGACTTTAAAACAGCATGGGAAGGGGTTTTGAAACAATGTTCCACGGATCTAATGATGTTACTAATACATAAAAAACAAATAAAATCTGCGCTTAGGCTAAAAAATGTAAAGCTAGTAACAGTGACCACGGCAGCCAGCACTAAAGGTTTTGATCATGGAACCACTAAAAACAAGTATATAAGAGTGCAGCGCCTATACGGAGAAATTGCAATATAAGCTCTGTGATGAATAGGACTCTATTCAGAAACAGTCAACAATGATGAATGACAGGTTGGTAAAGAAGTCCCAGCGCCAGAAATGTGTAAAGGGATTGAATGCACTTGTCACCGCCAGTGTGTAGAGGCAATCCTGCTTACCAGAGGAGGTTGACTCTCAAATCATAAAGAGTCAGGGAATGTGTATGTGATAAAAACGAGCATGCTCAACTGCATCGCTCCAACTCCTGTCAGTTATGGAAAACGCGATCTTAGCCCAGGAAGCACTTTCTCTAGGTAAGTGTATGTATATATGAATATACTGCGGCCTTTTTAACTCAAAAAATGTAAGGGCACCACAATAGTATAATATTGCGTAAAACCACTATTTTATTTTTAAAACAATATGGAACACTTACATTTCTATAAAAGGTAACAGGCAAAGAATCTCATAAAAGGTCCATAAATCGTAGCATGATTACATCGTCCGGTACTGCCTTACATGTTTCGCAATAATATTGCGTCGTCGGACAAAGGGGGCAACATCGTTATTCAAGATAATATGGACTATGTCCATATGTGTAAAAACATTCTGGACAATCTTGAATGGTACTGCCCTATACCCAGATCTTTAGCTTCATTAAAGAATTGTATATTCTAGTGGATGAGGGTTACTACTGTAATATTATTGACAAAAATACATGGGAATACGTCGGAACTAGCTATCAATGCAAAGCCACTTTTTATGCCCTTCCAAAAGTGCATAAGAATACAAATAAACTCCCAAGTAGACCTATCATCTCCCGCAGAGGCAGTTTAACTGAAAATCTCAGCAGATTTGTGGATAACCAACTTAGACCCTTGGTGGAGGAGTTACCCTCTCACACAAAAGATACTATTCATCTTTTACAAATTCTGGATGGCCTCCACGTCGCTGTCCACATTATCCTTGTGGCCATCGACGTTAAGGGCCCTCTTCAGCTCTATACCACATGATAAGGGCCTATGGGCAATTCGGCAGGTACTTCTCCGGCAGAGTCAGTTTGACCACACACAAGTCTAATTCATCTTGGCATCCCTTAAATTCATATTGAAGCATACTTTTTTCTCCTTTCTTGATTTCCACTACCTCCAGGTACAGGGGGTGGTCATGGGTATGTCATGTGCCCCCTCTTATGCCAACCAGTACCTGGGGGGAGTGGGTTACGGTCCCTACTTTCAGATTAGTTAGCGTCTATGTATATGAGCCATGCGCTGGCATGGTATCGTTACATAGATGATATTCTAATTTTGTGGGATGGACCAGTCACACCTCTTGACAAATTTCTTGAATATATCAACTACAACAACATGTTTAATCTTAAATTTACAATGTCCCACACCTTATCTGTTATAACCTTTTTGGACTTGACAATATAAAAACACACTGATGGTTATGTATATAGCGAATTATTTCGTAAACCAACAGCAGGCAACACTATTTTGGAAGCATCAAGCTTCCATCCTAAATCATTGTTGGCCTCCAGTCCTTATCGGCAGTACATCTGGGCAAGGCGTAACTGCTCGAGTGAGAGAGAGGGAGAGACACACAGACAGAGAGAGAGACAGGCAGAGAAAGAGACAGGCAGAGAAAGACACATGCAGAGAGAGAGACAGTCCAAGAGAGAGACAGGCAGAGAAATAAACAGGCAAAGAAAGAGACTGGCAGAGAGAGCGAGAGAGAGAGAGACAGGCAGAGAGAGAGAAATAGACAGGGAGAGAAAGAAACACAGGCAGAGAGAGACACAGGCAGAGAGAGGGAGAGGGAGGCAGAGAAAGAGACAGGCAGAGAAAGAGACAGGCAAAAAGGGAGAGAGAGAGACAGAGAGACAGGCAGAGAGAGAAGGAGACAGGCAGAAAGAGAGAGAGAGACACACAGGCAGAGAGAGAGAGACAGGCAGAGAGAAAGAGAAAGGGAGACAGGCACAGTGAGAGAGAGAGAGATAGGCACAGCGAGAGAGAGAGACAGGCAGAGAGGGAGAGAGACAGGCAGAGAGAGAAAGAGAGAGAAAGAGGCACAGAGAGAGAGAGAGACAGAGAGAGAGAGAGAGCAGAGAGAGAGACAGGCAGAGAGAAAGACAGGCACAGACAGAGAGAGAGATTGGCAGAGCAGGAGAGAGAGACTCCATAGTTAAAGCACACTGCTCTCTCTTCTCACAGAAGGGCTGAAATAGTTAATAATTTACATGTTTTTCCTGCACTGTGGACATTTGGGAGGGTCTCCCGAGGTTATCTTTAAAAAAGCTTCTAACCTCAACTGCTGAACTCAGTATGTAAAAGCTGTTAAATGGAGGTTTTTCACTGTGGTTTATCAGCTGTCAGTCTCCAGTGTTCAGAAGAGGTTTTCAACTGTGTACATGAGGCCTTATTATCCCATGGAAATTGATCAGGTCATCCAGTGGCCAGTGCAAAGATGCCAAACTGCTTCTTACTCCTGCTGGAGTATAAAATAATTCAGTTTTGGTGATGTCACTGTAAGAAAAAAAAATTTGTCCCTTCATCAGTGATGTCACTCAAAGGTAAAAATGCCCCTTTGTCTGTGAGAGGAAACAATGCAGCTATGTCAGTGGATCAGCTATGAACATTATTTGGAAATTTTCATATTGGAACACCTCAATATTTAGGATTCCTGGGGCACTCCAGAAGACATTTATGGTGTGGGAGCCAGCATTACAGTGTTGTAGCCCACTTTTCTACATGCTACATGCTACATGCTACCAGGGCCGCTGATAGGTAGCACCTGCCCTCCTGTATGGGGGCACAGGGTTCAACAGGGGGGCCCAAAGCAGCAGGAATAGGCACAAATACTGGAACCAATCCCCTTGTGGCCCTCCCTGTGTTTACAATGCCTCACTTTGTGTATGAACGCTTTCTGTTCATTCACTATGCAGCTGAGGCTGCAAAGAAAGAATCTCTTTCTCTGTCTCAAAAGTGAGACAGCCCCCACAGGGCTGGTATAAATGTAAAATAAAAACCTAAAACTGTAAAAAAATAAATAAATAAATTTAAAAAAAGCATAATTACAGTGCCTTGCAAAAGTATTCACCCCCTTGGCTTTTTACCTATGTTGTTACATTACAGCCTTTAGTTCAATGTTCTTTTAATCTGAATTATATGTGATGGATCATAACACAATAGTCTAAGTTGGTGAAGTAAAATTAGAAAAACATATACATTAAACTATTTTTCAGAAATCAAAATATGATAATTGGCATGTGCATATGTATTCACCCCCTTTGTTATGAAGCCCATAAAAAGCTCTGGTGCAACCAATTACTTTCAGAAGTCACATAATTAGTGAAATGATGTCCACCTGTGTGCAATCTAAGTGTCACATGATCTGTCATTACATATACACACCTTTTTGAAAGGCCCCAGAGGCTGCAACACCTAAGCAAGAGGCACCACTAACCAAACACTGCCATGAAGTCCAAGGAACTCTCCAAACAAGTAAGGGACAATGTTTTTGAGAAGTATAAGTCAGGGTTAGGTTATAAAAAAATATCCAAATCTTTGATGATCCCTAGGAGCACCATAAAATCTATCATAAGCAAATGGAAAGAACATGACACAACTGCAAACCTACCAAGAGATGGCTGCACACCAAAACTCATGGACCGGGCAAGGAAATCATTAATCAGAGAGGCAGCACAGAGACCTAATGTAACCCTGGAGGAGCTGCAGAGTTCCACAGCAGAGACTGGAGTATCTGTACATAGGATGACAATAAGCCATACGCTCAATAGAATTGAGCTTTATGGCAGAGTGGCCAGAAGGAAGCCATTACTTTCAGAAAAAAACAAAATGGCATGTTTTGAGTTTGCGAAAAGGCATGTGGGAGACTCCCAAAATGTATGGAGGAAGGTGCTCTTGTCTGATGAGACTAAAATTTAAACTTTTTGGCTATCAAAGAAAACGCTATGTCTGGCGCAAGCCGAACACATCACCCAAAGAACACCATCCCCACAGTGAAACATGGTGGTGGCAGCATCATGCTGTGGGGATGTTTTTCAGCAGTCTGGACTGGGAAACTAGTCAGAGTTCAGGGAAAGATGGATGGTGCTAAATACAGGGATATTCTTGAGCCAAACCTGTACCACTGTTTGTGATTTGAGGCTAGGACGGAGGTTCACCTTCCAGTAGAACAATGACCCCAAACACACTGCTAAAGCAACACTTAAAGTGGTTTAAGGGGAAACATGTAAATGTGTTGGAATGGCCTAGTCAAAGCCCAGACCTCAATGCAATAGAAAATCTGTGGTCAGACTTAAAGATTGCTGTTTACAAGCAGAAACCATCCAACTTAAAGGAGTTGGAGCCGTTTTGCAAGGAGGAATGGGCAAAAATCCCAGTGGTAGGATGTGGCAAGCTCAAAGAGACTTATCCAAAGCGACTTGTAGCTGTGATAGCTGCAAAAGGTGGCTCTACAAAGTATTGACTTTAGGGGGGTGAATAGTTATGCACATTGACTTTTTCTGTTATTTTGTCCTATTTGTTGTTTGTTTCACAAAAAAAAAAAAATCTTCAAAGTTGTGATCATGTTCTGTAAATTAAATGATGCAAATCCTCAAACAATCCATGTAAATTCCAGGTTGTGAGGCAACAAAACACGAAAAATGACAAGGGGGTGAATACTTTTGCAAGGCACAGTAACTACTTGCCAACCAGCCACCGCAATTACACTTTGGCAGGTTGGCACGGCTGCGTGAATCTCCGTCATGGTACGCAGCCAGCCATCCGCGATCGTGGGCACGAGAGCCAGAACCGAGTGTAAACCCACATTCCTGTTCTGACAGGGGAGGAGGAACAGATCGTCTGTTCCTACTAATTAGGAACAACGATCTGGCTCCTCCTCTAGTCAGTCCTATCCCCTCACAGTTAGAAACACACCTAGGGAACACATTTAACCCCTTGATCGCCCCCTAGTGTTAACCCCTTCCCTGCCAGTGACATTTACACAGTAATCAGTGGCTATTTATAGCACTGATTGCAGTATTAATGTCAGTGGTCCCAAATAAGTGTCAAAAGTGTCCGTTCTGTCCACCAAAAATCGCAGATTGCCGCCATTACTAGTAAAAAAGAAATAAATAATTAAAATGCCATAAATCTATCCCCTATTTTGTAGACGGTATAACTTTTTTGCAAGCCAATCAATATATGCTTATTGCGATTTTTTTTACCAGATATATGTAGAAGAATACATATTGCCTTAAACTGATGAAGAAATTTGTTTTTTACATTTAGGGATAATTATTATAGGAAAAAAGTAAAAATTATTGCTTTTTTTTTTTAAATTGTCAGTCTTTTTTTGTTTATAGCGCAAACAAACAAAAATGCAGAGGTGATAAAATACCACCAAAAAAAAAGCTCTATTTGTAGGAAAAAAAGGACATACATTTTGTTTGGGTACAACATCGCACAACCGCACAATTGATAGTTTAAGCAACGCAGTGCCATATCGCAAAAAATGGCCTGGTCAAAATCCTTCCGGGGCTGAAGTGGTTAAGGACTCATTCTCACAGGTATTCTGGTTGCATAACTGAGTGGTTTATTAATGCAGCTGGAGCCTCCTGTAAGACTTGGTTCCCTTTTCTGTCAACTAGGCAGTACGGGGCCCCATATTTTCTAACAGCAGCCCTGCATGCTGCTAAAATGTCCTACACAGCAATTAAATTATATACATTGTATGAATTTTTAACAACGCTAGACTGAAGTTGACCATACATGGGTCGAATTCTGAACAAATTTTCTTTCAAAAATCGTAACTAAGAATTTTTATTACATTTTCGCACAATTAGTGGGCTGCAGCAACAACCTATTTTTGTGCAGCCATTGAATTTGAGTGATCAGGCATGTTGGAAATTTTTGGAAAAATTAACGAATTTCTAATTAATGATGGGAGAATTGTGCGAGAAATATAATAAAAAAAGAAATGTGCATGAGCTATGACCTGGAAAGAACAAAGATTCCCAGCCATGAAAATTCTTTTCTGTAGCAACATGAGATGAAATTAAAGGCTTGGTTGGTCATATTCCGAAATCAATATTGGCACCATCGGATCACAAAACGTACAAAATTTGTGATTTTCAAAAGAAAATTTGTTCGAAATTGGACCCATGTATGGCCTGCATTACACTAGTTAGGCTCCATGCACACTGGTTGTTTAGCCATGGTGCATGAGGGTCTGGTGCTTAGGTGTGGGTGGAGGGTACAGGTGCACTGTCCACTCCTGCTGCCGGTAAAAAAAACTCTATGAGAGGCTGAAAGCTGCTGTAGCTGGACAAGGCTGGACGGTGCACCCAACAGTAATAACATTTGGGGCAGTATGCACCCAGGGATGAATGCTTGGATTGCAGACTTGATGCATTCCAAACATTTATCCCTGGGCGCACACTGCAGTTAGTACTGTTAGGTGCACAGTCAAGCCACAGCAGCTATCCATCTCTCATAGATTTTGACTGGCTGTCAGCAACAGGGCTGAATGAAAACCCTAAAAACCAGAACCCCATGCTTAGTGTGCATGGGGCCTTACAGTAATAACAGCCTGTGGGTAATCTGAGTTAATAAAAAGGAGACATCTTTGTCTGGCTAAGATAGAAATGAGAAATAAAGTAAAGAGTTATAGATGGCAGGGATGAAAAAAATGATAAGATACAGCGACTATGGTTACATAGTGACTATGGAAAATATTCAGAAGTGTTATATGGAGATAAGCTGATTGAGATAAGATCCATTTTCAAACATTAAATTCCACATGGACACAGTTCTATGGGTCATTTTAAGAGGGTAGGAAGCAGTTAAATAAGAACTGTTCTTTAAACACTATTTTCCATAATCTATCTCATATCCCATGAAATGTTTCCCCTACCTTTTTCCATTTAAAAGTTAATTTGTATCCAAGCAGGCACACCAAGGCATTGACAGAATCTGTTCTGAAAATGTATAACAGGCTTTATCAACAATTATCACTTCTATAAGTTGGCACTTGTTTACTTTTACATTATAGCCTATGCATTTCCTAAAATAAGTCATGTGAAGAATCTGTTTTAATGCCATTGGTGTTTGCTAATGTCATAGTAAAACCTGTTGTAAAAAGATGAAAAAGGAGAAAAACATTAAACATAACTAAAGGAAATTTTTTTTTAGTTTTAGTCAGAGTGGAGAGGGATTAGAATGCTTGTCCGGTTTTTATCACTGTCTGCACTTGTGTTATGGAGGTATACTCTCTCTATTTGTCATGTTTACTATTATCACCAAATCTAAAAGAAAACACTAATTTTTGGCTGTTACCAGAACAGGAATAGAGGGGAAATCTTCCAATAAGGACACTCGTTTTGGTGACCCTGGTGACAACCAGAGATTTCCTCTAACCTCCTGTTTTGGCTATGGGACAAGAAGTGAAGAAAAATGTCCCCAATGAGACACAGAAGGCAAATAAAAACTTATAAGAGGAGCTGGGAATCTTTAGACCTGCAAATGTAGTCAGGTTTAGGAAATTTTGGAACATACTTAATAGCTCCCGTGAGGCGACTTCCACAAGGCAAGGCTTCTCTGAATGGGCACACAACAATAGCTCAAAACAAAGTAATAAAGAGCTCCAGGCCAAGACCAGATAAAAGAGTCCAATATCATTTTAATTGTTTATAAAAAAAAATAAATATAAAAACAATGAACACATTTTGGGGGCAACACCACAAGATCCCCCCCTTCATCAGAGATGAACACACATTAAGGCCTGTTCACACTGGTGTGACATACACTCCGACCTTGGGAGCGCATGTCGCATGACGTGTATAAACCTTCGGGTCTGGTATTGATCTTGAGGGGAAACCACATGCCAAAGTAAAAAAAAAAAAACGCGCAGGGCCCCCCACAAAATCCATACAAGACCCTTATCTGAGCCTGCAGATGCAGGTCAGGTAAGGGAGGGGGGCAAGCCTTGTCCCTATGTTAGCTCAGGAGAAGAACTGGTAGAGGAATAAGAACTGGAGGAAGAACCAGCAGAAGAAGACATCAGAGCAGCGAGAAGAACTGGAGGAAGAACCAGAGGAAGAAGACATCAGCAGAGCGAGAAGAACAGGAGGATGAAGACATCACCAGAGAAAGAAGAAGTCGGAGGGAGAAAACACGTTGGAGCTACATTAATAGAGGACTTTGTTAAAAACCTGTGTACTGATTTTATTTATTTTTGACACTTTTTTGGGTGAATGAGTACAGGTATAATGTACCCCACACTCATTCACATAGGGTGGAGGGCCAGGATCTGGGGCTCTTTCGAATATCGATAAGCCCCCCACCCGCAGACCTCCCCAACCACTGCCCAGGGTTGTCAGGAGGAGGCCCTTGTCCTTGGACAAGGTGCTTTGGGGTGGGGGGTGCTCGCTTATCTCTCTGCCTTTACTGACTTGCAGGCATACATGCTTGGATAAGGGTCTGGTATGGATTTTGGGGGGCCCCACGCCTTTTTTTTTTTTGGCGTGGGGGAGCCCCTTTAACATCCATACCAAACTGAAGGGTCTGGTATGGTCTTGGGACGCTGTTTGTTATTAAAATTTTGGTGTGGGAGTTTCCCATCAAGACCCATACCAGACCCAAAGGGCCTGGTTTTGTCAGATCAAAGTCAGATCCCGTTCATTGAAGCCGCATGGAAGTTTGACATGAAGTCGTAGGGCATGTAGGTAAGGGTTAGAACTCCTGCCGGGATTTTATTTTTGTCTATGTACACTCAAGGTATATTTACCCACTCTATTTGTCCTGGAGACCATTGTCAGAGAGTCAAAAATGTATTTTTCATCAGAGCAAAAGGTGAGAGCCACCTTTCGCAGTTACAACTGTCCAATTGGGGATTTCCTTCACGTTGTAGATATTTCCCTCTTACTTTCTCTTTTATCTCTAGGACAGGAAGTAAAGGAGAATCCCCCTAAGAGGACACAGGCTGCAAAAAATAAACTGATAACTTCCCTACTCTACCCAAAACAAAATAAAAGTTTGGGCTATACATCAGTGTTCATTTTGGCATCAAATTTTGATTTAGTTTTAGTCATAGTCTTTTGACTAAAATGACATTTAATTTTAGTTGTATTTTAGTTGTATTTTGGTCATCTGCAATTGCTTAAGTTTTAGTCACATTTAGTCGACTAAAATCTCCAGTACATTTTAGTCTACTAAAATCATTTTAGACATCTAAAATCTAATGGGTTTAGTTCAATTGTAATGCATTATTTAAGCATTTGTCTACAATTTCCAAACTCATATACTCCTGAAGTAAAAAAATGTCTAATATCATGTTATTATTTATGGTATTAAGGTTTGAACGAGCTACCATCTGAGGAGGCCTGTAATGCTGCACAGTGCTCTGGGACGGGGGTCTGAGGGGCCTGTAAGGTGCAGTGCTCTTGATGCTGGTGGCCAGAGGAGGCCTGTAATGCACACAGTGCTCTGGACAGTGATCTGAGGGGAGGCCTGTAATGTACACACTCACAGTGCTCTTGGCAGTCTGAGGAGGCCTGTAATGCACAGTGCTCTAGACGGTCATGAGTCGGGACTCTTGACAGGCTTGCAATGCACAGTGATCTGGATAGTCGTCTGAGAGACCTGTAATGCGGCACAGTGATAAGCATGCTACGGTCGGTACTTGCAACTTTGCTTGCTGGAGGCGGAAGCACTCACGGACTCTACAAGTGGAACTTCAAGGAAACCATAAGTCCCTCCCTCACATTTCATTTTCGTTCATTGACTAAAATGTAATTTCCTCCTAGTTTTTGTCAGTTGACGAAAATGTGGGGTACTTTCTGTTTCGTCACTGGAAATATGCTGCTCACAAAAATGTTTTTGGTGACAAAATTAACACTGTTATACATACACTTTAGAAAGAGTTCTTCTCACTCTCTCTTGTATTTACAGCACAGAATGTGACAGGAAATCTCCCTAATGGGCAACTACTACTATTCTACTAAACTTCCCTACTCAATCTCAAAAATGTTTTGGTCTTAGATATATTTTATAGGGCATCTAACCAAAAAAAACAAAAATGCAGCTTACCAGTGTGGCCACCCTCTATTTCAGGGGTGTCTAATAAATGTACTTTTCCTGGGTAGTAGTTTGTCTGGGACAATTTGTAGTTTCTCATTTGGCTTCTCCCCCATGTTTTAGGATTGCTGCAGTACCCTACTGCCACCACTAAATGTCGTTGGCACTTATGGCAATAGCCATTATGTCCCCTCTGACTACCACTAGTAGTTTCCTTCAGTGGTGCATGCTGGGGGAGGCTATAAAAGCTTGGGGAGTGGCTTGGCGATGCTTTGGCCTGGGGAGGATGCGTGCAAAGTTCTTGTGTTGTGTAGGCTTGAGTTATATGAGATTCAAGCTCAGAATTCTTCAAGCTGCCCTGCCTGGTTGAGGAGGGTATGCCCTTCTAGGTGGAAGAGCACAATGGAAAGCTGCTGGAAGGGGGTTTAGTGCCTAACCACAGAGTATCCTGGCACTCCATTGCATTAATAAAGTCTGGAAGCTCTTGTTGTTATTGGAGACCTAACCATAACCCTAACTCGTTATACACAAATTATTGCCATAAAAAGTGTCCTGCCACAGGGGACACGTATCAATGAAAAAAAAAGTTAAAAAGTTTTAAAATATCGTGCCTTGGGGGTCTCCTTAGTCTGCCTGAAAATTAGTGCATCTTTCCCATGTTTTAACAGTACCACAGCAAAATTACATTTCTAAAGGAAAAAACTGCTTGCGGCTGTAATGTATTGTCGTAACCCAGCAAGATAGATAAAAATCATTGACAAAAACGGCATGGGTTCCCCCAGTCCCTTACCAGGCCCTTTGGGTCTGGTATGAATATTAATGGGGAACCCCACACCAAAATTTTAAAAATGGCGTGGGGGTCCCCCAGGCACTATATACTCTGAACATCAGTATATATGCTATACTGCCTGCTCTATATACTTTGCAAAAAAATTGGGTCTTAGGTGTTGGTGGTGCCAGAACACTGTAACTCCTCACAGTTAATCTTGTTGGGCACAGGAACGGGCCCTGCTGTGAAATATTATATCAAGAATTGTAATTACATGGCCCTGTTAAACAGAGTTAGAAAAATTGGGCCTTTGGTTTTGGTGACGCCAGAACACTGTAACCCCTCACAGTTATTCTTGTTGGGCGCAGGAACAAGCCCTGCTGTGGAATATTATATCAAAAATTGTAATTACATGCCCCTGTTTAACAATGTTAGAAAAATTGGGCCTTTGGTTTTGGTGGTGCCAGAGCACTGTAACCCCTCACAGTTACTCTTGCTGGGTGCAGGAATGGGCCCTGCGTTGAAATATTATATGAAAAATTGTAATTAAATGCCCCTGTTAAACAGCGGCAGAAAAATTGGGTCTTGGGTGGTGGTGCCCTAAACCAAAAATATTGTTGGAAGCTAGCATCATCAAGATTGAGGAGGAATAGGATAGTCAGCATAGGCAGTCTTTAAGGAATCCCAGCTCCATAGCAAATTCAATCAGTTACATCAGCATCAGGTGCTTGATAGCTGCTGATCCAAGACTGATTCATTTTTATGAATGTGAGCCTATCAATGGAGTCTGTGAACAGGTGCACTCTTTGATCCGTTACAAACCCTCCAGCAGCACTGAATGTGCATTCAGAAAGCATGCTGGATGCAGGACAGGCCAGTAGCTCAATTGCATATTGAGCAAGTTCTGGCCAGTGGTCCATCCTCAAGACCCAGTAACCCAGTGGATGCTCTGTTGGAAAGGTCTCCAAGTCTGCTCTTGCCCCTAGATACTCCTGCACCATATAATGCAGACACTGGCAATGGTTGCTTGAACTGATCAGACCTTGGCACTGAGGACTGAAAATTGTTTAAAGGGATCGGTCAGCCAGCCATCTTCTCCACCGCTCTTCCTCTGACTAAACGAAGCCTCAGCAATACGTTGTCCAGCACCAGGAAATGGTAACCTCCCAGGGTCTGGAAATGCGTTACACAAATCTTTCTTCAAGGCCTCCTGAAGATGTTTCATCCTCTGATCCCTCTGTGAAGGCAGGATGAGTTCTGCAACTTTACCCTTGTAACGTGGATCAAGAAATCAAGAAGGGTTACCAGCCAGTAATGATCCCTCTCCTTGATACCACGAATCCTAGTGTCCTTTTGCAGGCTTTGCAGAACCAGGGAGGCCATGCAGCATAAGTTTGCAGAGGCATTCAATTCTGAGTCCTCTGGGTCACTAAGGATCACATTATCCGTAACTATCTCCTCACAGCCACATACAACTCCTTGGGTTTCTGGGGACTAAAAACCATCCCTTGAAGAGTGAAGACTGCTGCTGAGTGTTATCCTCTACATCCATGCTGGCTCAATCCTCCTCCTTCTCTTCTTCCTGTGTGTTTGGCGGGCCCACAGGAATGCTATCTGGATAAAGTGGGCCTAGAGAGGAAAGGAAGTCCTCTTCTTCCTCCCGCTGTTCTGCCTTAAGTGCCCTGTCCATGATTCCACAAAGCGTGTGCTTCAGCAGGAAGACTAGAGGGACAGTGTCACTGATGCATGCATTGTCGCTGCTCACCATCCATGTAGCCTCCTCAAATGGCGACATGACAGTGCATGCATATTTGATCAGTAGCCACTGGTGTGGCGAAAAGAAGCCAAGCTCCCCATACCCTGTCCTGGTGCCATACTCGCACAGGTGCTCATTGATGGCTCTCTGCTGTGTGTGCAGCCGATGCAGCATTGCCAACGTTGAGTTCCACCTGGTGGGCATGTCACAAATGAGGCGGTTGGTGGGCAGGTTGCATTCCCTTTGAATGTCAGCCAGCTGAGCACTGGCATTGTATGATCGGCGGAAATGACCACAGACTTTCCTGGCCTGCCTCAGGAGATCCTGTAAGCCTGGGTACCTGCTCAAGAACCGCTGCACCACCAAATTCAGGATGTGTGCCAAACACAGCTGCCAGCAGAGTTACCCAGTGAAGGAAAGGTAACGTCCCTGCCCATTCCTGCTGGACCATGAGTCAGCGGAAATATGAACCTTACTGCTAACCACTCTGCCCAACAAGGCCAAAACATTGCCTTCTACATGCCAGTAGAGACCTGAAATGGCCTTCGGTGAAAAGAAATGGCATTTTGGAACCTGCCACTGAGGCACAGCATATTCCACAAATTCATGAAAAGAGGCAGAGTCTACCAGCTGAAAAGGCAGCAGTTGCAGTGCTAGCAATTTGGCCAAACTAACATTTAGAAGCTGAGAATGTGGATGGCTGGGACTGAATTTATTTTTAAAGTACAGCAACTGGGGTAGAGAAATTTGCCTGCTAAAATCAATTGGTGGTGTACTGCTAGTCTGCTAGCAGACACCTATTGCTAGCGGACACCTATTGCTATACCTTCTTTCCTCTCAGGGCAGGTTTTTGAGAGGACTGGAGGTATAGTAGGGTTGGAGATGCCAGATGAGGAGCAAGGAGAAATCTGCCTTTTTCTATGATATGGGTCTTTCAAGTGCTGTTGCCAACAGACTGCATGGCAGGTCGTCATATGTCTGGTCAAGCATGTGGTGCCTAAGTGGCTGCTGTTCTGGCCACACTTGATCCGCTTCAGACATAGCTTGTAAACAGCAATGGTGCGAACTGCTGCACACGTGTCAAAAAAGGCCCACACCAAGGAACTTTTAAAAGTAAGCAGGGAGTCAGTAGCGCCCTGCACCTGCGCAGCTCTGGGTGTGATTCAATAGGATGGCTGCCCTTAAGCTGCCCCCTAAAGGACATCCTGCCTTGTTGGAGTTGTGCCTCCTCCTCTCTTCTCTCAGGCACCCTTGGCAGTATGCTGCAGCTGGGGGAACATGACTGGCAGTTTCTTGTCCTTCTGTGGCATCCCCTCTCTCTAGGCTCACGTTACTCCCTTCCTCAACCTGTGAACCAACATCACAAATAGAGCTTTCTTTTGGTGGTATTTGATCACCTCTGTGGTTTTTATTTTTTGCACTATAAACAAAAAAATACTGACAATTTTGAAAAAAATTGTATATTTTTTCTTTCTGCTATAAAACACATCCAATAAAAAAATGTAACAAATCTAATTTCTTCATCAATTTAGGCCAAAATGTATTCTGCTACATATTTTTTGGTAAAGAAAACCCCAATAAGCGTATATTGATTGGCTTTAGTGTCTACAGACTATGGCATATATTTATGGAATTTTTATTTATTTTTTACTTGGTAATGGTGGTGATCAGCGACTTATAGTAGGACTGTGATATTGCAGCAGACAAATCAGACTCTTTTTTGGGAACCAGTGACACCAATACAGTGAATAGTGCTAAAAATATGTGCTGTCACTGTACTAATGGCACTGGCAGGGAAGGGGTTAACATCTAGGGCAATCAAGGGGTTAAATGTGTGGCCAAACATGTGTATTGTGGGTGTTGTTTTTACTAAGCAATGTGTTGTTTTTTACTTCCTAATTTGCAGAAAGAAAAAGAACAGCACATTGCTGCTGTCAGAAGAGAGCCCTGTGTCTGTTTACCTACACAGGGCTCTCTTCAGTAATGTCTGGAGCCAATCGTCGGGCTGCCAGCCTCTCATTGGTTGGTGCTGAAGCCAATCACAACACAGCCAAGGTGAGGGGGGCGCGCAAGCGCGCTCGAAACCCCGGCGCATGGATTGCGTACTAGGTACATGATCCGGCGCAGAGCGGCTACCCTGCTACAGTATAAAATAAACAATTGACACCAATTTTACTATATATCCGATTCACGCTTCTCTCCACCAGCGGTGCTCCGCAGTTGATCAATACAGGAGATGTATTACTGTCCAGATCACCAGGGGAATACAGAGACGAAAAAAAGCCTAAAAAAAGAAAACGAATGCAGCCGCTATATCTAATGGTTGGTAAGCTTCTATATATTACCTTCCCTGGATCCCATACCCCTGCATCAGCGGCATCTCTCTTGTTAAGTCAGCTTGCCCTAGGCTCCTCCTCAACTCCGACCTGTCAAGATTAGGAGGAGCCTAGTAGAAAAGAGATCACACACAGCCATCTGCCGAGCTGTAAACATTTGTGCTGGGGATGAAAGTGTGCTAGGAGAGGAGAAGGAGAAAAGGATTAGTGCTAGGTGGGGGGGGGGGGATATGTACTGGGGGGCTATATGTGCTAGGTAAGGGAATTAAAGGGGGGAGAGGATTCATGCAGGGGGGTGATTTGGAGGGTGTGCTAGGAAGAGTGATTTGAAAAATTGTGTTAGGAAAGGAAGTTTTGGGGGGATTTGTGTTAGGAAGAGGGATTTGAGGGGGGGGGTGAGTGCTATTAGGGATGATTGGAGGGGGAATTTGTGCTCAGAGGGGAGATTTAGGGAGGGAGAGAATTTGAGCTGGGAGGGGGATTGGGGGCAAAGATTTGTGCTGGAAGGGATTGTTGCAGGTGGAGGGAGGTCTAACACTGGGAGGAAGGGGAATTTTTGTTTGGGGAGAATCTTGGCATGCAGAAGGGAATATATGTTTAGAGGGTTAGAGTGCAGATTAGTGCTTGTTTTTCTTGGGGGGGGGGGGGGGGGATTTTTGCTGAAACATTCCTCATCCTCATCTTGATAGGAAGCAGGATGGAGTTTGGCATGTTCACCCTGCACACTGGGTGACCTTATCCTGACACTTCACAAAAGTGACATCTCTTCCTTTTTCAGATTAGCAGGAGATCTGTTCACAAATCCTCTGCTGATTGGAAAGGAGGACACTCATCAATTCCTTTAGCGTGTAAATCAGTTCTCATATATGTATTTATATTATATATTTAGGTACAGTTCAGCTTCAAATAAATACTGGAGTTCTCATAGGGCCCTTTGTCTTTGCTTTCAGTGGAACATATATTTTTTTAAGGGGAATTCCACTTTTGTTAAAAGTTTAATATAGCATACAAAAATCAATGTAATATATCAACCCATCGGTGTTCTGTACACAGTTGGCATACAGTTAGTAAATCATTTCCTGCTTGGGTGACTGGCTCATTGATTTTTCAGATGTCTGCACTAAGTTACAAGTAAAATTTTAGGCATCTTCTGCAATATTAACATTTTAGGCCTCCTCTGCAATATGAATAGGATACCTTTTGTAGTTAATTGTTTGTAAATAGGTGAAAACACTGCAACGTTTCTCTTTAGAACACTGAAAGTAAATCAGGTGGTTATAATGAACCAGACCCTCTCACCATGAATCAGTCTTAAAAGGACATGTTGAAACAGCAGTTTCTTCAGAACAGAAAAAAGGTGGGAGTATGTTACAAAGTTTTTTTTAAACTCCTTGCAATGTACATACTATAGATCACCCTAGGGGTGGAATGTTTTTTACTCAACAAAATACTTAATGCAGGATACAGTAAAAAAATATGTTTTTTTAGATCAATAAAATATATTGTCCATCACTGCACCTATGCATTACCATGTGAAAATACATGCAAAATTTAATATAATTGCCTTAAAGGGATGCAAGAATACCATTTATATTTCAAAACTGAAGTGAAGTTGGCATGCCAACTAAAATTATTCTAATGCACAAGGAATAGCTTTTGAAATATGAAAAAATATTTTTCCAGGTTTATAATAATTGGATACCAGCATGCCCCCTTCCTGTCCAGGCCTTTTTTCACTTTAAGATGTTATTTCTCACACAATGCATATACATACCTCAATTTACACCCCAAAACACATTCTTCTACTCCTTTTTGTTGCCTGGATGCATGCTCAAAATACAAGGAGCCCTTTCAGGCTTACAAGGGGCATACATTTTGTATCTGATTCCCTGCCTATCTGTCAGGGCTGGGTTCAGCACTTCTTTCTCTGAGCTGGCTGCTTAGCTGTCGGCTAATTGCCAGCTCCTATCTCTCCACAGTTACTCAGCTGTTGATGATAACCTGCTCGTCAGTGATGCCTACTTAAGCCGTCCAGTCCGGAGGAGCTCTGCCTTCGCCTTAGTCAACATCACAGAGACGCTCTCCTGCATTCCTGTTAACCACTTGCCGACCGCCGCATTTACATCGGCAGAATGGTACGGCTGGGCAAATGGGCGTACAGGTAGGTCCCTTTGAATTTGCCACCGTGTGGTCACGTACGCGCTGCCGGCGGCACGCACGACCCTCCCGTGACCTCCGTGAGTAGGATCGCGGGTCCCGCGGACTCGATGTTTGCGGGGATACCCGCGATCGTCTCACGGAGAGGAAGAACGGGGAGTAGCTAATGTAAACAAGCATCCCCCATTCTGCCTAGTGACACTGCCACTGATCATAGCTCCCTGTGATCGTGAGCTATGATCTGTGATGTGTCACACGTAGCCTAGCCCCCTAACAGTTAGAATCACTCCCTAGGACACACTTAACCCCTTCCTAGCCAGCTAGTGGTTAACCCCTTCACTGCCAGTGTCATTTTTACAAGAATTAGTGCAAGTTTATAGCACTGATTGCTGTAAAAATGACAATGGTCCCAAAAATGTGTCAAAATTGTCCGATGTGTCCACCATAATGTCACAGTCATGATAAAAATTGCAGATCGCCGCCATTACTGGTAAAAAAATAATTATTAATGAAAATGCCATAAAACTAACCCTTATTTTGTAGACGCTATAACTTTTGCATAAAACCAATCAATAAACGCTTATTGTGATTTTTTTACCAAAAATATGTAGAATACGTATCGGCCTAAACTGAAAAAAATTGTTTTTTTTAATATATTTTTTGGGGATATTTATTATAGCAAAAAGTAAAAAATAATGTTTTTTTTTTCAAAATTGCCACTCTATTTTTGTTTATAGCGAAAAAAATAAAAACTGCAGAGGTGATCAAATACCACCAAAAGAAAGCTCTACTTGTGGGAAAAAAAGGACATCAATTTTGTTTGGGAGCCACATCACACGACCGCACAATTGTCAGTTAAAGCGACGCAGTGCCGAATTGCAAAATGTGCTCTGGTCTTTGGCCAGCCAAATGGTTCGGAGCTTAAGTGGTTAAAAGACTTGCTTGGCTCACATCCCTTCTGACTCCAGATCCTGCTTGCTATTTTACTACGCTCATCTCCGGCTCCCTGACGTTTGGATTGTCTGACTATCCGTTCTGGGTTCCTGAACTCTGGCTATGTTTTGACTATGTTACTTTTATTATTAAACAAGTGTGATTTAACTGTACTTCTGTCTCGGTCTGATTTCATGGTTTCTGACACTATCATATTTCTTGAGGCCCTGACGTGCCAAAAAAAAAGAAACCCCTACAAACTGACAACATTTTTCAAAGTGGACCCTCCAGTATATTTAAGTAGAGGCATGGTAAGTCTTTTGAAGATAATAGTTTTTGCCACAGGTTTTAGAAAATGAGGAAAGAAAATATTGAAAATTTTTTTTTTTTTACATACATCTTTTAATTAATAATATAATAAGATAATATAATATTTCTCACACATTTAGAATTACATCCCAAATCACTCTTTGCTACTCCTCCTGAGTATGGGCATATCATGTAAAGTATGCAAGACTTTTTTTGCAGCTTAGACACATAGAGGGGTTCAAAATCCAAGCAGCACTCTTAAACTTTCAAGGGGTATCATTTCCTAAATACCTATCACAGGTTTTGAGGCCCTGGAGTGCCAGGACAGTTGAAACACCCACAAAATTACCACATTTGGAAAGCAGATACTCTAAGACAGCTTTTCTAAACCTTTTAGGCACAGAGTAACCCATAAAATAGCTTTTTTGGATTCAGGGAAAACCTGCTAAAAATTACTGTATCTACAGTTGGTCATTGGGAAGAATCTAACTTTTAGATTCTAAAAATAGCTAAAAAGATGATTGGTGTTAGTAGGAACTTATTTGAGAAGTAGGCATTGCTCATTGCTCAAGGAACCCCTAGCAACCTCAAAAGGAACTCCAGGATTCCACTGAACCCTGGTTGAGAAAGGCTGCCCTGAAGTGTTTTTAATAGGCATGCTGAGACTTTTGAAGATTTCATTTTTCTGCCACATATTTTTGGAAAATGCAGAAAAAAAAGAAACAATTTTTACTGAAAGTGGTCAGTAATAAGATATTCCTAACATACAGTATGGGCATACTTAGAAATGTACCCCTAAATACATTCTGCTATTCCTCCCAAGTATGGGGATACTACATATGTGAGAATTTTCTCAGCCTAGCCATACAGAGGGGCCCAAAAGCACCTTCAGACTTGCAGGGGTATAAATTACACATCTAATTTCCTCACTGCCTATTATATTTTTGGAGGCCTTGGAACACCAGGACAGTAGAAACTGTCCATAAATGACCACATTTTGCAGAGTAAACACACAAAGGCATGGTGAGTCCTTTGAAGACTTGTGTGGCACTGATCACGAACACTGTTGCTGGCTTACTCTGGTCTGGTGACACTGTGAATGGTGTGGAGGTGATCAGGAACACTGTTACTATCTGCACTAGTCTAGGGACACTGAGACTAGTGTGGTGGCGATCAGGAACATGGTTGCTGGCTTACACTGACCTGGTGGCACTGAAACTGGTGTGGAGGTGATCAGAAACACTGTTACTGGCTGCACTGGTCTGCTGAAACTGGGACTGATGTGGTGGCAATGAGGAACACTGTTGATGGATGTGTTAGTTTAGGTCACTAGTAAATAGAAATGTGAGCTATGGTTGGAGACTTCTTTCTTTGTTACTGTCAATGCCAGAAGTGAGGAATGAGGGGTTTGCTCTATGTACCTGTCAGGTTTGAGAGTTGTTGGAGCTCAGACCTAATAACAGCACACACACACTAGGATGAATGGACTGACGTGCCCTGAGTGCACAGGTAATTGAGTGGTATGGCTTCCAAGTACAGAAAACACTGGGGGATCAGCTATTTATATGTCAGCTAAATAATGCTGTCAGACCTGCACAAGAAATATTCAGTTGAAAACCTGGATCCTATGATCATTTCTTTATCTAATCTAAGGCTATACAAAAGGTACATAAGTTCAATGTGCATACACTATGGAAACATACAGTTTATCATTTTTGGCTGGAGGGACATTTTAACCATTTCCTACTCTATCCAAAATGAAAAAAATCAGTTTTGGCCTTAGATATAGTTTATGAATCACATAGATACTTGCAGATATTTTTGTGACCGCACTTCGGCAATACTGTTGGCTTTGATAAGGTTCAGAACTTCACATTCAAAGCGTGACTACTTAAAACTGCTTTGTTGGTGTGCAGTTATTAAATACATTGCAAGCCAAACATTTAAAAAATGTGTAAAGCGGCAATTAATCTCTGAAGCCATTGAATCAAAGTGAAGATTGATTCATGCAGGGTAATACAATACAGCCTTGAGCAGTCAAACAATGTTTCTGAGCTCACCAAGCCTTTCCTAATATGCTTGGGATGTCACATTACGGATCTGGCTCTAAAGAACAGTAAACAATGAAGCAAGTGAACAAGAGTTAGATTCCCTTTTTATCAGGATCAAAACACTGCACTCAGATACAGATGATGGTGTTATGTTTCCTAGTTTGATATCTTATAGTGTAATTATGTGCATTTTGGAGACCAGAAGTTAAAGATATTGAAGCTGGCCCAATAAGCAGTTAAACAGTTCAGTGAACTCTGGCATCGTTCAGAGAATTGGTGGGAATAGCTAAAATATTTTCTGCCATTTAGTGACCAGTGTGGGAGGAAAACAAACACATTTATTGTATCGTGACAGATCTGGCTGAGCTCTCTGTTTTCCTAGGCTTATTAAATCTTGTATTCTCCGGGGAGAAGACCTTTCAGAGCAATTGTATAGAGCGGCTCTATGTAATTCTATAGTCGGCAAAAAGCACTATTTTTACTTAGAATATGAAATCATCTTCAAATAATACAGTTTGCTACAGCCATCATTGGACAGAATGACCTTGGTGATATTGATGTTGCTACTAGAGTGAATACAACAAATATGTTATTAAAGTTTCACGTGCATGTTTATTAGAGTACTGCAGTGGTCAAATATGAGGGTCAGCACTCCTCCCTCATAACTAATGCTTAATCTAAAGCAGAACTCAATTAAAAAAAAAGCAAAACACACAGATGAAATACATATAAGCTAGCTGTTATACCTGTCCTGCCAAGGGATTTGTATTTCTGTCCATTCAGTTCTGAGATTTACGACTGATTTTTCTCTGCTGCAGTTTAGTAACTCTGAAAGATTTTGTCCCTCCCTGAGCCTGTGACTGGTCAGTGAAAGGAGAAGCAGCAGACTTATGAACGTATCTCTTTTTTTCATTCTTCTCTCTCCTTGTGCTGCTTCTTCCTCTATCTGAGCTCTGCTGTACGGGAACTGCAAGATTTTGATACTGAGTTAAATTCAGGTACTTACACTGGCCATTCAGAGGAAGCCTGTGTTTTTTATGAATGAATACAAGGCTTCCCCTTATTGGTCAAATTTAAGAGAGGTGGATGGATGACATCACGATTTCCACCTCAGCCAACCAGAAGAATTCTTGTATTTATTAATAAAAATACAAGGCTTCCTCTGAAAAGTTGAGAAGCAATCAGCCCAATTTAGTTTTGTTCCTGCCGCAGAGGAAAGGTCACCTGTTATGCTACCCATACACAGTTCTGCATACTCTATGTAGCTGATGCTAGTATAATATGATACAGTGCTGACAGTTGAGAATAACTTAGTTATAGAAATAGTTTGTTTGGGCCAACCTGCCCCAAACAAACTATTTAAAGTGAAAGGATGCTGATAAAGCCATTAGCTAACTATGGCAAAGGTGCATATTTGAGGTATGTGGCAGGAATGATGGGGAACTAGTCCACATGGCCTGTTGGGTTGGGGAAGCCTTATAGGGAACCCTCTGATTCTAAAGTAACAACCAAAAACCATGCTGTGAATACCTCCCAAACACACTCCCTGTACTTATATTTAGCCAGCGGCCAATAAAATACATAGCCCAGTGTGTATACAGTAAATACCATATAAATACACTATATTGACAAAAGTATTGGGACACCTGCCTTTACACGCACGTGAACTTTAACCAGTTGCCCACTGGGCACTTAAGGCCCCTTCCTACCCAGACCAATTTTCAGCTTTCAGTGTTTGCACAATTTCAATGACAATTACTCAGTTATGCAAAACTGCAACCATACATATTTTTTTACTTTTTTTCACACAAATAGAGCTTTCTTTTGATGGTATTTAATCACCACTGAGTTTGTTATTTTTTGTGCTATAAATGAAAAAAGACCGAAATTTTTTGAAAAAAATGAATTTTTCTTTGTTTCTGTTATAACATTTTGCAAATTAGTAATTTTTCTTTATAAATTGTGGCCAAAATGTATACTGCTACATATCTTTGGTAAAAATAAAACATATCAGTGTATATTATTTGGTCTTTGTGAAAGTTATAGCGTCCACAAGCTATGGTGCCAATCACTAAAAATTGATCACACTTGATGTACTGACGGCCTATCTCATTTCTTGAGGCCCTGAAATGTCAGGAAAGTAAAAATACTCCCCCAAATCACCCCTTCAGCATATGAATACTTGCAACTACACCCCAAAACACATTCTGCTACGCCTCCTGAGTATGGTGATACCACATGTGTGAGATTTTTACACTGCCTGGCCACATACAGAGGCCCAACATGCAGGGAGCGCCATCAGGTGTTCTTGGAGCATAAATTACACATATAATTTCTTGACTACCTCTTACACTTTTGAAGGCCCTGGAGAACCAGGACAATGGAAACACCCAAAAAATTACCTCATTTTGGAAAGTAAACACCCCAACCTATAATATATGAGGCATAATGAGTCTTTTGAACATGTCATTTTTTTCACAAGTTTTTGGAAAATGTGGAAAGAAAATGAAAATGCATTTTTTTTACACCAAGTTGTCAATTTATAAGATATTTCTAACACATAGCATGTGCATAGCAAAAATTACACCCCAAAATATATGATGATGCCACATGTGTGAGACTTTTCCAGAGCCTGGCCACATACTGAGGCCCAACATGCAGGGAGCACTGTCAGGTGTTCTAGGGACATACATTTCAAATCTAATTGACTACCTATTACACTTTAGTGCGGCACTATAGTGGCACTGATGGGCACTGTAGTGGCATGGATGTGGCACGGATGAGCACTTTTGTGGAATGGATGTGGCATGGATGAGCACTGATGTGGCATGGATGTGGCACGGATGAGAACTGATGTGGCAGGGATGTGGCATGGATGAGCACTGATGTGGCATGGATGTGGCACGGATGAGCACTGATGTGGCATGGATGTGGCACGGAGAACTGATGTGGCATGGATGTGGCATGGATGAGAACTGATGTGGCACGGATGTGGCATGGATGACCACAGATGTGGCATGGATGTGGCACGGATGATCACCGATGTGACACGGATAAGCACTGATGTGGCAGGGATGAGCCATAGATGGGGATGGATGAGCCATAGATGGGGATGGATAAGCCATGGATGGGGATGGATGAGCATAAATGAGGATGGATGAGCATGAATGAGGTTGGATGAGCCATGGATGGGCACAGATAATTGCTGTGGGAACTTCAGAACCAGCCAACAGTGCTGGTGCACTGGCTCCCTCCTCTCTTCGCACAATGTACCGATCGGTGCGAGGAGAGGGAGGAGCTAAACTGGACATGCTCCGGTTTGTTGACAAGTGATCGTTCTATCATTGGGCAGAACGATCACATGGTAAAGGGCCACTGTCATTGGCCCTTTACCCCGATCCGTGATCCGATCTGGAAGACCCGACGCTCACTGGCATTCAAGAGTGCGTGCCCTAGGGGGCGCGCGGGAGCCGATTCTGGGGGGACATCATTGTACACCCTCCCAGAGTTATTCAACCGCGCTGTAGCTGTCATTTGGCTATGGCCCGGTTGGTAAAAGGTTAATGGCATCGCAGTCTTAGTCCTTAGGGTTCAATATTGAGTTGGCCCACTCTTTGCATTTGACCATTCTTCCAGAAGCGCATTTGTAAAGTCAGGCACTGATGTTGGATGAGAAGGCTTATCTCGCAATCTCCACTCTAATTCATCCCAAAGATGTTCTATCTGGCTGAGGTCAGAACTCTGTGCAGGCCAGTCAAGTTCCTCCACCCCAACTCACTCATCTCACTCATCCATGTCTTTATGAACCTTGCTTTAGGGCCATCCCCAAACTGTTCCCACAAAGTTGGAGCTTGAAATTGTCCAAAATGTCTTGGTATGCTGACACCTTAGGAGATCCCTTAACTGGAACTTAGGGGCCAAGCCCAACTCCCTAAAAAAAGCCCACACCATAATCCCCCCTCTTCCAAATGATTTGGAGGGGTGGCCCAGTACTTTTGGCAATATTGGGACGAATTAGAGTGGAGACTGCGAGCCAGGCCTTCTTGTCCAACATCAGTGCCTGACCTCACAAATGCGCTTCTGGAAGAATGATCAAACATTCCCATAGACACACTCCTAAACCTTGTACCTTCCCAGAAGAGTTGAAGCTATTATAGCTGCAAAGGGTGGGCCAACTCAATATTGAACCCTATGGACTGCCGCGTACACACGGTCGGACTTTTCGTCTACAAAAGTCCGACAGCCTGTCCGACAGACTTTCGACGGACTTGCGGCGGACTTTCGACGGACTTGCGGCGGACTTTCTAACGAACAGACTTGCCTACACACGATCACACAAAAGTCCGTCGAATTCTTACGTGATGACGTACACCGGACTAAAATAAGGAAGTTGATAGCCAGTAGCCAATAGCTGCCCTAGCGTGGGTTTTTGTCCGTCGGACTAGCATACAGACGAGCGGATTTTTCGACCGTACTCGAGTCCGTCGGAAAGATTTAAAGCATGTTTCAAATCTAAAGTACGTCGGATTTGAGGCAAAAAAAGTCAGTTGAAAGTCCGGAGAAGCCCACACACGATCGGATTACCAGCCAGCTTTAGTCCGTCAGCGTCCGTTGGACTTTTGTAGACGAAAAGTCCGACCGTGTGTACGCGGCATAAGACTGGGGTGCCATTAAAGTTCATCTGCGTGTAAAAGCAGGTGTCCCAATATAGTATCTACAGTCGTACTCACAAAATTGTTGTGATCTAGTGTTCAAATTATTAAGTAAAAAGTCAGTAATTTAACACAAATAATAAATAATAATAATAATAAAACAAGTCCAAAGTGTGCAATCCTCCACTTCCCACCGATATTCCACCACATACTCAATGTTATCTTGTAGCACATTAAAGACTGGCCCCTTATCCACAAGCAGGTCATACAGCACTTTTCACGTGGGGGGCTGTTTAAACCAAGTATTTTGTATTTTGGCAGATCAATGTTAATCAAATGACAAACATATTGTACAGTAGGTGAAGTCAGATCCTTCCAATGTAGTAGAATAGCTTTCAGAATGTAAATGAGAAGTAAACAAAACAAGGAGCGACTATATGTGCGGGAGGACAAAGACTTTAAAGATTCCATGTTACTTCCGATGTTTTGAGTGCTAGAAAGTCCAGGTTGAGTTCCAATAAGGCATGAAAGTCAGACCAGAAAGTCGATATACTTGGACACATCCAAAACATATGTAGAAGGGTTGCAGACTCCTCTCCACATTTCTGGCAACAGACTGGAGTTGAGAGACTCATCTTGGAGAGTTCCGTGGGGTGAAATGAAGATGATGAATGAATTTGAACTGATTGAACCGATCAGCTGTGCTGATAATATCTTTGAAACATGTTTCAGTAACCTCTTCTCAGTCATCATTTGTGAAAGTAGGAATATAAGGAAGCTATTTCCTGTAAGAGGTTACAATCCTCTAGTTGTAAGTGCTTATAGAAGGTGTTGACCAACTTTTCATGATGAGAAACATACATAAATTGTTCCAGAGGGCTGGAGCTAATGTCAATGTGTGCAACACCAAATACGGCTTTGACAGCATTTTTCAGTAAAAGGTACTTGAAGAAGGATTTATTCTGGAGTTTAAACATACAGCGAAATACCATCCAGGAAAGGATTTGATATATTAATGTGATAAAACATTCACCGGATGTAAAAGGCCTATTAAATAACATGAGTCATAATATTCCTCCAGGGCTCCTCTGTATATACACAATGATCTTCCCGATCACCCCTTCAACATCTGTCTCCAAAGCATACAAATACAGGGTATCTGTGAGTCAATTATAATATCATACATGTCAGCGATGATGTCATGCATGTCAGCGATGATGTCATACATATCAACGATGATGTCGTACATATTAACAATGATGTCATGCATGTCAGCGATTATGTCATGCATGTCAGCAATGATGTCATGGATGTCAGCGATGATGTCATACATGTCCCCACCATAACGGGTCTGGAAACCACAAATTCAAGAATATATTACATTCACAACAAGCAGTAACCCATATCCATCCATCCATCTCATACATTCATCTTATCCAAACATCTTCTGTGTTTGTCTTTGGGTCCATCCATCTTATCCCTCCATCCATCCATCCATCCATCCATCCATCCATCCATCCATCTATCCATCTATCCATCTTATCCATCCTTACCTCCAACCATCCATTCATCTATCTTCTTTGTTTGTCTGTGTGTTCATCCATCCATCCACTACTTTTCATAATAATTCAAATTATCGTACTGTCTCTTTAAATCAATCACATATAGTACCAGTAGTAAGGCTTATTAGAGAATATAGACCCCCTGTTTCCAAGTGAGTCAAACAAGCTCCTCCACAGTCCCCAAATCCACTCTGTTATCACGTATTCAGACCAGGGATAGAAGGATCCAAAGCCAACAATCCTCTCTTGATTTCGGGGCAATCCCGCTCACCTTCAAAATAAAAGAACTTCCATAATGTAATATGTAAAAAAACAAAAGTGCTTTATTGTATAAATGTACGTACATGTTATTTAAAAATATGTTTCTCTAAAAAACACATAAAAACCATCACTTCAGAGTGTGCATGATGTCCTGAGGTCACATGAAAACGCACTGACTGGAGGTGACCGCATCATGCATGTTTACCTGGAAGTTATGGTTTTTATAGTTTTTTTTTAGGGAACAGCATTTTAAATATAAAAATTCATTTGACGCGTTTTCATCATGTGACTTCCTTAGGATGTTTTAAGGAAGTCATATGACGAAAATGTGCCAACCAGAAGTGACGTCATCATGCATATGCACCTTGAAGTTCCAGTTTTTATGTTGTTGTTTTTTAAGTAACAGAATTTAAATTATATGTACATTTATACAATAAAGTGCTTTTGTTTTTTTAACATACACTAGGGAAGTATATCATATCAGGAAGCCATTTTGATTTATTCAACTTTTTTTTTAAGTTTTCAGTAAGAAAATCACTCTTGACTGCACTAGAGAGGTATTTGTATTAACGCTAAATTGTAAAAAGGCTTGTAAGGCAATTATAAAAGTTGCATCATTTTTTAAATTAAGTTTTCTTAATAATAGTCACAAGAATTTAGACCAAAATGAAATAGAAAAGCTGGCAGCTCAGAATACAAGCTATTCCATTAAAGTGAATTAGCTTCACCTTGTTAGCAGTTGTGAAGGTGCTTTGAAGAAAGATATTGCAAAAAAAAAAAACAACACTGCCTATTTATAAATAAAGATCGATATACAAAGCGATGCCCCTCGCATCCTAATATGCACAGATTCAATAAACTGCAAAATCAGAGGTACAAACTTTACAACTAACACTAGACATGGTGCATTTTTCAGCAGAACAACTCACCGCACACTTTGCTTGTTCAAATAAATGGGCTGGCTTACCGTAATGCATGTTAATGTGCGGCATCATGCGCATTAACATGTGTGTGCTAGTGAGGCAGTACAATGTGAACCAGTCTAATGCCGCGTACACACGGTCGGACTTTCTATCCTACTTGGTCCGGCACACTTTCCGACGGACTTTGTCCGCTAGGTGCGCCGGACTTTAAAACGGACGGACTTGCCCACACACGCCCGGACTTTCCGGCGGGCTAAGTCCGCCCGTCTTTCCGACGGACTTTCGCCGGAGTTACGGCGGACTTTCAGAATGAACGGACTTGCCCACACACGGACAAGTCCGTTCATTTTGAACGTGACTCAGGTGCGACGGGACTAGAAAAGGATGTCAATCTTGCGCTTTTATCGGCGAGATTGACACCTTGCGAGCCCCGTCGCGGGTCATACCAGGCCCTTAGGTCTGGTATGGATTATAAAGGGAACCCCCTATGCCGAAAAAACGACGTGGGGTCCCCCCTAAAATCCATACCAGACCCCGATCCGAGCACGCAGCCTGGTCGGTCAGGAAAGGGGGTGGAGACAAGCGAGCGCCCCCCCCCCCCCCTGAACCGTACCAGGCCGCATGCCCTCAACATGGGGGGTGGGTGCTTTGGGGGAGGAGGGCGCCCTGCGGGGCCCCCCCACCCCAAAGCACATTGTCCCCATGGTAATGAGGACAAGGGCCTCTTCCCGACAACCCTGGCCGTTGGTTGTCGGGTCTTTATAATCCATACCAGACCTAAGGGCCTGGTATGCCCCGCGCTCGCCGCAATAGGAAAATTTGTTTTTCCTATTGCAGCGAGCGCAAGATGCAATACCCTGCCCTCGTGTCGTATCTGGTCCGTCGGACCAGCATACACACGAGCGGGCTTTCCGTCGGACCAGCACACACACGAGTGGACCTTCTGAGTCCGACGGAAAGATTTAAAACTTGTTTCAAATCTAGGTCCGGCGGGCTTTTGGGAAGAAGTCCGCCGGAAAAGCCCGCCCGCGCCTACACACGGGCGGATTGTCCGGCACACTCTGGTCCGCCGGACCAAGTATGCCGGAAAGTCCGACCGTGTGTACGCGGCATTAGGCTGCATTCACTCCTGAGCAACGTAACGCGCTGCTTTGTTTGCCGCGTTTTTTGCTATGTGTGTCACACAACAGTATAGGGCAGCCCATTCACTTGATTGGAAGTGCCATCTCCAAAAATGATTGGCCAAGGAGAAAGATTCCATCCCACATCACTCCCCTTTTAAACTGGGTAGCATGAAAGTAAACGTGGAAATATATCCACCATAGCGTGACACGACAGTTTTTTTCCAAGTGTGCTCCCACCAACAGGATAAAACAATACTGCCCAAACAGTAATGTTTATTTCTATTCTTTTCCTTTTTATTTTATAGCAAACAGCTAATTTCTGTATGCCATTTTCTTTTCTTTTTTTTGTCATTACTACTTCTATATATATTACAGAACACTGCCCGCCTAGAAATATAAAATCTAAAAAAAATTATAAGTGGCCTTCTGTGTACTAATCTAAGAATTCATAACTCTTAGAGATAGTTGAAGTAAATGATTAGTGCCTGTATGCTCAGTTGTAAATTTACTGTTAATCTGTTTGAGATTTCATTATGTTGCTGTACCCTAGTGGTCCCTATAATTGCAGTGGTTGGCTGACAGAATGGCCAGTCTGATTGCATATAGATTATTGTCATTGTATATAAGTCATAATACTGTATCTGCTATAGGCAGGGACAGATCGGATTCCAGCGCACAGCATAAATTGAAGAATCTCAGAAGCATGTGGGATTCACCTAGTTTATACAAAGATTGCACCAAAGTGCAGCAGATTGTAAGCAAGATTTGTTCTACTGTACCTGTGTGTATCCAACCAACTAGAATGGAGTCTCCCTCTAGTGGTGGCTGGCGGTATTGTAGGCTGTGATAACTCTCACAGCCCTGTTTTAATTTCTCAAAGTAAACTCTTTCCTCATGCCTCCTCCAAACAAGGATCTTGGCATGATCTTTTTGACTTAACACTTTGCAGCTATCCAAAGAAGAGAAAAAGAATGAATGAAAATCCTACTTAAAATAATTCCACTTGGAAAGCCTCATTAAAATGGTTCTAAAGGCTCAATGTTCTTTTTTTTACCTTAAATCATTCTATGCATTAAGGAGAGCCAACAAGGAGAGAGTAGGGGCGAGGCCTGAGCCACGCTCTGTGTGTGAATGGACAAACAGAGCGATGCTCAGGAGCGAGCCTGCTCGAGTGTCCCAAAAGCAGTAGGCTTGCAGGAGAGAGGAGCCAGGACCAACAGCAGGGGACAAAAAAGGAAGAGGATGGGGGCTACTATGTGCAAGTTTGTTATTTTACTTTAGAATCATTTTAAACGAAGCAGGCCAGTGTTTTCAAAATGAGCTATTTTTCTAGTAAGAAAACATACACTGATCAACAATAGCTTAGTAGGCTCTATTTTTGCCTCCAAAACAGCCCTGATCAGTCAAGGCAGGCATGGACGGCACTAGACTCCTGAAGATATGCTGTGGTATCTGGCACAAAGCCATTAGTATCAGGTCATTGAAGTCCTGTAAGATATGAGGCGGGGCCTCCATGTATTGGACTTGTTTTCCAGGACATCCCACAGATATTCAATTAGTTTGAGATTGGAGAATTTACTGTAGCATCCAAGTCAATGCCTCAAACTCATTGTTGTGTTCCCTAAACCATTGTTGAACCATTCTTGCAGGGTGCATTATCCCGCTGAAACAGGTCACCACTACCTAGGGAATATAATTTTCATAAAGGGGTGTACTTGGTCACCAACAATGTTTAGGTAGGTGGTACATATTAAAGAAACAACCACATGAATGGCAGGACCCAAGGTTTCCCAGCAGAACATTGCCAAAGCATCATACTGACTCCACCAACTTGCCTTCTTCCCATACTGCATACTGGTGCCATATCTTTCCCAGGTAAGCGCTGCACACACACCTGGCCATACACATGATGTATAAGAAAATGTGATTTATTGGACCATGCCACCTTCTTCCCTTGCTCTGTGGTCCAGTTCTGATGCTCATGTGCCCCTTCTAAGTGCTTTTGGTTGTGGACATGGGACAGCATGGGCACCCTGAATGCGATGTCCATTTTGTCTGCTTTTAACATATCAGCTTCATGGACAACATGTTTACTTGCTGCCCAAAAATATTTTGTGACTAATTAGGTTAATTGGTAACAGGTCAGTAACATGATTGGGTATAAAAAGAGCATCTTAGAGAGTCAGAGTGTCTCAGAAGTAAAGATGGGCAGAGGTTCACCAATCTGAAAAGCAGCATCAAAAAATTGTTGAACAATTTCAGAATAATGTTCCTCAACATAAAATTGCAAAGATATTAAATATATCATCATCTACAGTACATAGAATCATCAAAAGATCAAAAGATCCCGGGAATCTGGAGAAATCTCTGTGGGCCAAGGACAAGGTCAAAAGAATATTGGATGCCTGTAATCTTCGGGCCCTGAGATGGCGCTGCATTAAAAACAGGTATGATTCTGTGATGGACATCACTTCATGGGCCCAGGACTACTTCCAAAAATCCTTATCTGTGAACACACTTCACCACACCATTCACCAAGCTCTATTATTCAAAGAAGAAGCCATATCTAAACATATCTGAACATGATCCAGAAACACCACTGTCTTCTTTGGGTCAAGGCTCATATAAAATAGTCTGTTGCAAAGTGGAAAACTCTTCTGTGGTCAGAAGAATCAAAATTTGACATTCCTTTTGAAAACCATGGGCACCGGTTTCCCCGACTCCAGAGGCTTGTTGTCAAAGTTCAGTTCAAAATCCTGCATCTCTGATTGTATGGTATGGAATGCTGCGTTTGGAATGGAATGGACATTAGTACGTATGCAATGGACAGCTTGCACATCTGGAAAGACACCATCAATGCAGAAAGATATATTCCGGTTTTAGAGCAGCATATCCTCTCATCAAGAACACTTCTATTTCAGGGAAGGTCTTGCATATTTCAGCAGGACAATGTTAAACCACATACTGCATCTATGACAAAAGCATGGCTTTGTAGTGGAAGAGTCCGGGTGCTTAACTGGTCTGCCTGCAGTCCAGACTTTTCACCAAACAAAAACTATGTCAAAACTATGACAAAGAAGACAAAGAAGACCCAGGACTTTTGAGGACTTTTGAGCAGTTAGAATCCTATATCAAGCGTAGGGACCCCGTGCTACTCTGTAAAAGAGTGGTTTACGCCAGATGTTGGGAGAAGTAAGCACACTGTTTGCTCAGGTGTGTGCTGACTTTCTAATAGAGCCAAAGTTAGAGCTCCGGGCCCCACCCTCCTGAGGGAGGTCAGTGTGTCTGAGGGGAGCTGTGTGAGATGCTGTGCATCAAGGTCAGGTTGGGACAGAGGAAGGCCCAAGCTTGAGAGGAAGTCCAGAAGGGACAAGCGCAGCTAGGGAGCTGCAAGGAAAGATGCAGAGCTAAAGTACAGTCGCATAACTTTGGATGTTTGATGGTCAAGAAGACCAAAAGGTGTTTGATGGTCAGGAAGACCCTGCAGAAGTACTCGGAGTAGTAAAGGTGCCACAAGAGAGCCAGGAAGCTGAATGTTATGTCTTTGCAGTGTTGGGCTGAACCCTCTGCATGGGAAGAGCTATCTGTATGATCTTTGAATTTACTTTTTAAATAAAAGTGGGCTGCCATGTCCTTAAAATACAGTTTTGGACTGGCGCAACTCATTGAAACGCACCTACCGCTTAAGTTTAATGACCCCAATCTTACACAGGCAAGAATGGGACAACATTCCACTCACAAAACTCCAGCAACTGGAGTCTCCTCACTTCCCAGGCAGTTACAGAGTGTTGTTAAAGGGGATGCTACGCTGTGGTAAACATGGCCCTGTCCCAACTTTTTTGAGACGTGTTGCTGCCATCAATTTTAGAATGACCTTAGAAATGATCTTATGTTTTTTTCTTAAAATGGTACATTTGATATGATTCGAAATAGTTTAACCACTTAAGGACCGGAAGGATTTGCCCCCCTTAATGACCAGGCCATTTTTTGCGATACGGCACTGCGTCGCTCTAACAATTGTACGGTCGTGCAATACTGTACCCAAACAAATCGTCATTTTTTCTCACAAATAGAGCTTTTTTTGTGGTATTTGATCACCTCTGCAGTTTTTATTTTTTGCGTTATAAACAAACAAAGAGCGTCAATTTTGAAAAAAAAACTTTTTTTTTAACTCTTTGCTATAATACATATTGAAAAAAATGTACAAAAAACACATTTATTCATCAGTTTAGGCCAATATATATTTTTCTACATGTTTTTGGTAAAAAAAATTGCAATGGGCGTACATTGATTGGTTTGAGCAAAAGTTGTGTCTACATTCTATGGGATAGATTTAGGGACTTTTTTTATTGTTCTTACTAGTAATGGCGGCAAACTGCGATTTAAAGCGGGACTGTGACATTGCAGCGGACAAATATGACCCCAAATGACACTTTTTGGGACCAGTGACATTATTACATTGTTCAGTGCTATAAAAATGCACTGATCAATGTAAAAATGACACTGATAGGTAAGGTGTTAATACTAGGGGGGCGATCAAGGGCTTAAGTGTGTTCCCTAGGTGTGTTCTAACTGTAGGGGGGATGGACTTACTGGGACATAACAGAGATCACTGTTCCCAATCACTGGGAACAGTAGATCTCTGACATGTCCCCTGTCAGAACGGGGATCTGCTTATTTACAATGGTAGATCCCGGTTCTGCCTCTGTACTAGGCGATCGCGGGTCGCCGATGGACATTAAGTCTGCCCGACCCGCGGGCACGCTCCCGCAGTGTGCAGCGGGAGCGAGAGCGCACACGCCTGCAACTGCACCTGCACGAGCCGCTGTACAGGTACGGCCATTCATGCAGGAGAGCTGACCTGCTGCCATACAACGACCGTGGCTGGTCGGCAAGTGGTTAAAGGGTAACTCCACTTTTGTGCAGAACAAAAATAGCAAATTAAGAAAAAATAATATAGAACACGGGACAGTGAGTAAAACAACCACATGCAGATTGATCATATCGGCAGTATCACTGGGTTACCCAGATCACGTGGGACCCATTATCCTACCACTGGCTGGATCAAATGCAAAGCACATTCAAATATCACTATGCCCATACTGTTATAGGGTATTGCCCATATGCATGATTGATTAATCTTCTACCTTCAATACATGACACCACATGGAATTGGAGTGATTAGTGGGACTTTTCAATCCATGGTGGGGTTCTCCATAACATCGAATTAGCAGATTTCTGGACATATGATCTTTCTCAGTGCCATATACTTCTTTTATCAGGTTTTACAGGCATTCACTACTACCTACTTACACAGGACGAGTATCGTTTGATTTTTGATCCTGTTCCAAGGATAATTACTAGTAGGGTTATCATTCCATCTATTGACCGTCCCCCAAAATTGTGGCTCTAGGGTGTAATGCTATACTATCCAGGATACTGGATGGTCTCTGGAGTCCCTGCATTCCTGAGCTCTTTCACTTTGCACATGCAGTCACCAGGGCCTCCAATCCGTGGAGGCAGTGGTTTGCAGCCACATTGCCTCAGCTCCTCACGGAGATCTCTGTCAGCTGGTCCACAGGATTAAGAGTCCCAGGGGAAATATTGGGTGCGGGTTCTGGGGGGGGGGGGGGGTTACTAGATGATGAGCCAATGGTATAGGTCCTAGAGGGTAACTATGGGTAGGGGAGGGATGCTTTGGAGCGGAAATAGACACTGTGATTTTATTTTGTACATCTGTTTTACACCATTATTAAACAATAGGAGGTAGCCTTTGGGTGTGTATGTATTTTGTTTTATTTCTGCTTGACCCTATACTATCTAATCAGCTTCCAACCTCAGCTTGTTCAATTAAACTTTGACTATAAAACCTAGAAGCTGATAGGTTACTATGTATGGCTTCACCAGATTCTGTGTGCACCAGCTTTAGTAAAGCTCTGCTATTATGTGAAAAAGAGAACTAGAGCACATTTGAAAATAAATAGTAAATATATTTCTTCAACAATATTTAAATACCATTTATAGAAACCCATAATCAGGTGTAAAGTATTTTTATATCTAACATAGTTAAGGGGTATAAATCAAAAAATCTATTTTATTTTTTTTAAAAGCTAGGCTTCCTTAAAGAGTTAATAATGAAATCACTTCTGTGGCTCAACAGAAATGTATTATCTGTTTAAAAGGATTACTCTTGCTCAGGGAATATGAGGTTGGTAATGGACATAGGCTGATTACAATTGTCAGTAACAGAAAATAAATGAAGAATGACTCAGCTGAGCAATCCCGATGCTTTGTACAGATGTACCGAAACCACATGCTGGGTTCAAGCATTCTTAAACTGAGACACTTATACCAGTGGGTAGCAATAAGAAAGTGCCCCCCTTAAATCTGAGGTCCTATGTACATAGCAAAAGAAATTAATCAAGACGTAATGTGAGAAGTCATAATAACTGTAGTCTGTACAAACTAGTACAGGATTATACAGTTTAAAACAGTGTTTATAACTAAGTGCAGTGCATTTCGGTGTGAGAAGTAGCAGTAGTTTGAATCATTCCTCCCCGAGGGCCTCCATGTCCTGTGTCACTCCCTAAACAATTTTAGAGGATTTTCACTTAAAATGAGTTTTCTCAGCCAGCTGAACCCACAGGACTTGTCATATCACACAATGTTCATGTCAAGGGCTGCACATTTTATACTGGGTATTTCCATATCCCAGAATGGAAATTTAATGCCAAGACAGAACTTTATATTTAGTTTAGTAGTAGTGCATTCATGTTGGAATAACACCTCTCTGGATATCAATTGATAACTTATTTAGTAAGACTGAAAAAGTGGCTTTTATATCAGGTGACATGCAGTATCCCACAGCAGCCAACCAGAATTTAAGTTTACTGTAGTCAGATTAGTTTTTAAAAAAAACTCATATTCGGACAATATGTAGGCTGTAGTGTTGATTTGATGGCTTCAAGACAGTAATAGCATGGAGATCAAAAGTTCTAACTTTGCTATGACTTCACTTGCTGCATCCTTGTTCTATGAGAGTGACTTGTGAAACTGTTAGGAAACCATAGACAGATAGCTAACTGCCATTAAAAGTAGGCCAGCATTGGTAGCCCCCGTAGCTCTTGCTACACATTTCATTCAAGGGTCAGGAATTTCAGTTATAAATGGACACTAGTGAACTAAATCAGGCACTGGACCATCTTTTTCTTTTCTTGATTATTCCATTGTTGAGATCTCCCTGCTTGTGCTACCAATCATTCACAACCATCATAAAGTCACATTTTGCCTACTGTAGTAGAAAAAGCAAACATAATCAATAAAATGCAGGGACAATAAGTAGAACTTTTGCTGGTCATGGGAGCAGAAGCCTAGGGATTTGGGCCACAAGATCAATTTAAAGGTAAGAATGATTATTGTCAGGTGACCAAAGGCCTAAGCCAACTGGAGGAAGCCTGAAGCAGCATTTTCTCCAAGAAGGTATTTTAGCCCCTCTATTAAAGGGGTTGTAAACCTATGTGTTTTTTCACCTTAATGCATCCTATGCATTAAGGTGAAAATACACATGTCAGTGACCACCCCCCCAGCCCCCCCATTTTACTTACCTGAGCCCTCAAACAATCAAATCCAATGACGCGGGCGCCGAGGGGGCAGGGCCGAGTCCTGCATTCGGACTCTATGGACGCCGAATGCTGGACTCGGGAGCACGCCCGCATGGTAACCCCCCCGGGAGAGCGCTTCTCCCAGGGGGTTATCTGATGTGGGGAGGAGCCACGAGAGCCGCCGAGGGACCCCAGAAGAGCAGGTTCGGGGCCACTCAGTGCAAAACGAGCTGCACAGTGGAGGTACGTATGATATGTTTATTTATTTGTTTTTATTTTAAACTAACCCTTACATTCACTTTAAGCCGACCATCAACTGGGCTTATTTCATCCAGTTCTGCCTGAAATCCATATAGCGGGTGGCCTTGCTGGCCCCCTTCAAACCAACATCTTTCAACTGAAATTTCCAAGGAGCCAGGCGGACAATCGTTGGCCAGACAGCAGCTGAGTACACAAGCCACAATGGGAGATTTGTCTATCTGCACTATTTAGTGTGGATGGAGAAACCGGTTAGGTTTTTTTTTTTGTTTATTATTCAGCTGTAGGCTAAAAAAAAAAAAAAAAAAACGATCTGTGAGTGTACATCTTACTTTACTCTTTTTTTTCTTATTTCAGCAAGTGTTACCAGAATTCTATGTAAGACCATTACTGTATAGCTTTACATAAATATTTGAATGTAGATCCACTGGGCAATTCTTTCAACAGTTTTAAATATTCCGCATCTGCTTGAATTAAGATGGGTGACTTTTTTTTTCTTTTTTTCTTTTCTAACTATGATTGTCACATTTTTTTTTTAACTTTTGTCAATACTTTAATATTCCAGATGACACATACAGTACATCATAGTATACTGTTTCTCATACCGCTAGGAAACGATGTGGTATACAATACAAAGGAAACGCTGCAAGGAGTGAGGAATCAGAAGAGATATGCTTTGAGAAACAGTGAAACTCTGGCTTGTAAACCTCTTGTGGGCATTTCAACTGTTGGCTCAAAATAAGGCAGTTATTTATTCATTACAGAATCGTTACATGCCTTTTATATGGAACTGGTACAAGTGCCTGAATTTTTACCTATAGCCGCCTTTTGCAATTCCTCATACAGCAACACTCCGACTGGCAAAGGAAGGAGTAAACGTAGGAGCCAATTTGTCAGTACTGCATGCAAATGTAATGAAAAGAGCAGAATAAGCAGAGGGATAACCTATTGCTGTGCTGCTGCTCCTTCATTGCCTAATAAACAGGCTGGGTACCAAGCTGCACTGCTGTGGTGGAGGTTGTGCTGTCTGGCAGGGCTGCCTGGATCATAAGACAGGCTGCACAGTATTACAAATCACTTGACAGGTAAAGCAGCTCAAATATATGTAATTTTTAGATGTGCAAATAACTGCTTATCTGCTGTTTATCAGTAAAACAAAAATTAAACATAATATCAATAATCATTTTTAAACAAAGGAAACAAAAACGGCTGCTATTCGTTTCTTCTACTGCTATTGGTGGCTTATCATTTTGCAATTGCTAGTTGCCTGGCTGTCATGATAACCCCCTGGCTTCAACTGACCTTCCAGCTTCAATACTCTGAAATGAACTAATACAAATATATTTGTCTTGTCTTTTTTGATCTGCATACTTGTGCCAGGTGGCTAAAAAGCCAATAAAACTGCCAGACAGCTAGCATTTTAAAAATAAACAAAAATTATTGCGCTGGTAGAACAAACGAGCTGCTAGCAACAACACAATAGGATACATTTGTGAATATCAAGTATAAAATAAAAATGTACTGCGCTAACAGATTGGTAATATAATGAAACAAACAAAATGTGACAAAAAATGAGTCCCATTAGTGTCTCATAAGAAGGATTAAATGTGTAGATTCTTCTGATTGGAAACTCCCATAGTGTGCATCCAATAAAGGTGTACATGACAAATCAATAGGTAAAATATGCAGGTACACCTCCACCGAAAGACAAAAATTGCCTCTTTACCAGAAACAGTGGACTCTAATGCCGTGTACACATGACCAGACTTTTCGACCAGACTGGTCCGACGGAACGAATCCGTCGGACAATCCGACCGTGTATGGGCATCATCGGTCCTCCAGCTGACTTTTTCTGTCGAAAATCCGACAGACTTTAGATTTGGAACATGTTTCAAATCTTTCTGACGGACTCGAGTTTGGTCGAAAAATACGTTTGTCTGTATACTAGTCCGATGGACAAAAAAGGATGCAAGGGCAGCTATTGGCTACTGGCTATGAACTTCCTTATTCTAGTCCCTTCGTACATCATCACGTTCAAACCAACGGACTTTCCAACGGACTTTAGTCCGTTCATGTGTGGGCAAGTCCAGTCGTTTAAAAGTCCGTTGTAACTCCGTCGAAAGTCCGTAGGAAAGACCGTCGGACCTTTGATGCTGAAAAGTCCGCTCATGTGTACGGGGCATTAGTTATAAGTCGAAAATGATGTATATAGATCCAAAATGGAAATCTGGTGTTTCTTTCCTCTTATATTGTTAAAAGTATCATGGCTTATGGTAAAAAAAACTCCGTCATAAAGGATAAATGGAAAATATCCACGCAGTGTAAAACTGTATAACGTGTTCATTAAAACAAAGCAATGCTAATACCTCACAATGAAGAAGATAAAATTCAGCTTGTATGTAGAAGCATTGGTCCCATAAACCGATCCAACCACCTCGTGGTTTCAGAGTGCGTGGTGGCATCACAAGCGTGGACTCTGCCATACGAGTTTTATTCGAGTTGACATCATCGGAGGCATGGAGGTCTTGCTCGTCACTATTTTAGAAGCTGGTTATTATGATGAATCCGTCATATTTATTTAAAGTGGTTGTAAAGTAAACAAAAATTCTAAAATAACAAACATGTTATACTTACCTGCCATGTGCAATGATTTTGCACAAAGCAGCCCAAACCTCCTGTTTTGGAGTTCCCCACTGGCACTCTAGTCTCCTCGGTGTGCCACCATAGGAAGCCACTTTCTATGGGGGTTCACCTTCAGGCTTACTCCCGAGCGGAGCTGTGTGCATCTATAGCCACACACAGCACAGCTCAGCCCTTCCCCCTGCTCCCTCTTCACAGGATTTTACTGACAGCAGGAGCCACTGGCTCCAACTGCTGCCTCTCTGTCCTGTGAATGCATGGAGATAGGAGAGAACCACTAGAGATGGGCACAGCGCTGGATTAAGTGAGAACTCAGGTAAGTATAAGGGGGGGGTGAGTGAGCGATACAAATACTAGGATATTGTTTACTTTAATACAGGAAATGAATTAAGGAAAAAAATGCTCTGCCTTTAGAATCACTTTAAGGAAAATGTTTCTTAATCAGACATAGATAGTTGTAAAGTATGTTTTGTTTACTGTGCAGTATAGCTGACCCATGGTGCTCTGGGTATCCTTTGCTGAACCCAAAAGAAAGTCCCTCCCCCCGTGATTATTTTCTTGTTTCATCTAGGGGAACAGGAATAAGCAAAATACCTTATTCCTCGCTCCCATAGCAGTCAGCACTCTCCTGTGGTGTCCAGCACTACCAATATGTTGGCAGGTTCTCGACATCCTCTGGAACACTGGTCCTGCATTATGCATGATGACATTGGAAAGGCCATGACTGAATAAGCAACTAAGAGGAACGGCTTTGTACTAGTAATACAATGGGGAGGAAGCCTGTGGGGACGAGGAATAAGGCATAGATGATTGGTTTGTTTTCGATCAGCCAGAGAGCTGATCGAAAAAAAATAAGAATGGGTTCCCCCATCCACAAAAGAGAGGTTGCTGGAGGAATCCTCCCTGCTGTGGAATTGCATTCTGACGGCATGACCTCCTTTACTGTCAGAATGGCAGAGGGCTGATCGAAAAAAATAAGAATAGGTTCCCTCATCCACAAAAGTGAGGTTGATGGAGGAATCCTCCCTGCTGTGGAATTGCATTCTGACGGCGGGACCTCCTTCACTGTCAGAATACACTGATCAGTGTTGCAGCCACTGATCAAATTAAAGCTTCTCAACAGTTCCATAGTTCTATTGACATAAGTTGATCGATGTTCATAATTTGTCCGGTTCAGCAGGGATCTATCTATCTATAGCCAGCTTAACCTCTTCATGCCAACTGTATGCAAATATGCAACCCCTCTGGACTGGGAATGCATATTTGCGCATCTCCCTTAGTGCTGGGAGCATGCCGCATGGTGCACCAGTGTCTCAGTGGAAGCCCCAAGCCCTGTAATAACGTTCAGGACCTGGAACACCCAATTCCGGGTCACCTGATCGCTGTAAAAGCTTCTGATTGGCAGTGGTCAGTCACTGTGAAGCCCATCCCTGTATTTTCTTTCTCTGTGAATGGTGGAGAGAGATGCTTAGTATCTCTCTCTCTCCTTGCAGTGAAAAAAAAAGTGTGCATAAAAAAAAGGAAATAATAATATAAAAAAAAAATAATAAAATATACCGAGAGCAAGGTTTGATCTAGGTCAGTGCCAGGGTTAGTTTATGGGTCAAGGTTAGGGTCAATGGTCAAAGGTCAGGGTCAAATGAAATGTTAGGGTCAAAGTCAGGGTCAGTATTTTTTTTTTTTTTACAGGATTTTTTTTTTTTTAAATTAGTGTCAGTGTGTTTTAGGTAGGATAGAAAAATGCAAAATGCGCATTATTGTTTTTGGGCTGTACTACGGGAACAAACAACTAACTTACACATATGTGGTATAGCTGTGATCGTCAGGAGCAGGAGAATTGAATTTGTGTTTTTTTCCGGTGGTAGGTTATGGTAGTAGCAAGAAATAATCAGCTAAATTAAAAAAAAAAAAAAGTTTTTTACTATTTTGGACCAGTTTTCCTTTGATAATGAAAAAAAAATCAGGAGATTACCATTTACTACCAAATGAAAACCCAATTTGTCCTGAAAAAAACAAGGTATAATCCACCTGGATGCACAAAGTAGTTGTGATGATATGTACAGTTTTACTAACACAAGTCACAGTTGCAAAATTGTGCTTAGGCATTTAGATTTGTTTTACACTTGGGCGCGAAGGGGTTAAGGAAGGAGGTGAGTATTGCTGCATATTACCCCTAGACAAAATAAGCAATTGACCCTTGCAGTGCAGAGGAGAGGGGCGCCACCCTGATGCTCTTTCTAGCTGGCTGGAGTTTAGCTTTATATTTTTATTAATAAAACAACGATTATGTGTACATATTAGATATAAAAAAAACATCATATATGAAAAAAAAAAATTGACCTAAAACCTTATTAGTTAGTTGCAATTGCTGACTTTTTGAAGTTGTACACTGCACGACTGTAGCCCTCACCCTTTCTTCACCCCTTCCACGTGTCACCAACTGGAACCAGTAAGTATCCAGTTAGATCAGAACTCTGATAGTCCTAATTCAGCTTTCAGGATTTTCAGGATTTTAGACCAGAGCCTACCCTTTCCTCTCATGTTTCTACCCTGACAGGTTCTCTTTAAGTTTAGCCTTAATTGGGATGTTTCCTTTCAAAAAGATACCATTAGGGAGGAGCCCGCAGTCGAACGCAAGTCGGACTCGAACATCAGATGTTTGTTTGCTCGCAAACGAACCGACCATATGGGGCGTTCGTGGGAAATTTGAGCATCGTGGAACACCCCATAGTGCACTGCAAGATTGCAGTGCATTGACGTCTGATGATTGGCCAAAGCATGCACCAATCACAGTGCGCTCTGCTGCGAGTGCCATAATCATGGCTCAGGGGGACTAAGTCCACGGCCCACACTATATTAGGCTGCTTACATAGCGGCCATGTATAGTGTGTGGATGGAGATAGATTGAGCTAGATTGGGCGGGCAGGTTAGTTAGTGGCGTGCAGGCAGTGTATTTAATATATATATATATATATATATACATATATATATATATATATATATATATATATATATATACATTTAGTGTAGACTAGATATTCAGTGTAGACTCTATATTCAGTCAGGGCAGGCAGAGTATTATATATAATACAGTGTATTGAAGTGGTTAAGGGGAACCCCACGCCAAAATAAAAAAAATGGCGCGGGGTTTCCCCCCAAAATCCATACCAGACCCCTCGTCCACCCTTGCCCGGTGGACAAGTGAGCGCCCTCTCCCTCCTGAATCATACCAGGCAGCTTGCCCTCAACATGGGGAGGGTGCTTTGGGGTCCGTCACCGGGTGGCCCCACCCTTGCCTTTATAACTCCTGTCACCGCGAAAAGACAGCAGTCGGCGGGACGCCTCCCATTGAGGCGGAGCTCCTTTTTTTTTTTTCGGGTCCGTCGACGCTATGATTGAAGATGGATGGACATCACGAGACACTTTTTTTTTCTTTTTCAATAAAGGAATTGTCAAAAACGTTCTTTTATGTTTTTTACTTTTTGACACTTTTTTGGTGAATGGGTAGGGGTACAATGTACCCGATACCCATTCACATGGGGGGGCGGGATCTGGGGGTCCCCTTGTTAAATATTCAGCTAAAATGGCCTGGTATGGACTGGGGGGGGGCACACTGTTTTTTTCCCTTGATTTTTATCTATATTCCCAGAACCCGGCAATACATTACAGCCACAAGCAAGTTTAAATGACATTTTTTCCTTTAGAAATGTCATTTTGCTGCGGGACAGTAAAACACATTAGACAGATGCGCTACTTTACAGGCAGACTAAGGGGACCCCAGGCATGATACTTAAAGGAATATTTCATTTTTAATCGTTTCACTTTAAGCATTCTTAAAATCACTGCTCCTGAAAAAACTGTTGTTTCCCCGTACACTTGTTATGGCAATAACTTGCATATAAGCCTTTAAAATGAGCACTTTTGATTTTTCATATTCGTGTCCCATAGCCTTTAATGGTGTTCGCATGTTCGCACAAATGTTTTTGCCTGTTTGCATGTTCTGGTGGGAACCGAACTGGGGGGGTGGGGGGTGTTTTGCTCATCCCCATATACCATGCATCAGGTGAAAAGTGAATTATTTGCAGCACAGAGCAATATCAAAAAAATCTACAGCTGAAATTAGGTAGAAAACATGAGCTTCCTATTCTCACCCTCTCTATAAATTGTTTGTGACCCAAGTCCTTACTGAGTTTTTTTTATTCCTACTTTCAGATACTTTCAGGGTCATATGGTATAAATAAACAATGTACGTTGTCATTAATGCCTTCCATATGCTTAGAGACTTCCTTTGAAACATTATGAAAAAACACAAAAAAATCTCCACATATCTAAACACAAAGTCCTATATGAGAGTTTTTTTTTTGTTTTTAGGAAAAATCATGCAAAACAAAAGAATATTAACAATATAATATGTGTATTAAGCAAAATAAATGTTCATAGGGGAAACTGTGATTAACGATTAACACCTGAAGATTAGATTTTAAAGGTTCTGCTTTATTCCACCCTTAAAAGCTGAAACCCTTTGGCTTGTTATATGATAGCAAAAATCACTGATGTTCACACTATCCTTATAAAGCCCTATGTGCTTTAGTTGTGAATGTGATGTGCTGCTGTGCAGCAATCCAAGACAACCAATCAAAATTCAATGTTCGGTATTAAACTACAGTATACTGCTAAAATATGATATGTGATGGCTATGAAGGATATCACTACACTTCTATTTTTACAACATTCATTATAACACAAACAGGCTTATAATTCGGGGCAATTTGCATATGTAATAACAAACAGCAACCCATCAGAACTTATTTTTGACTCTTCTTATTATTCTATAATAATGAAATCACTGTTATGCAGCAACCCATGGCAACCAATCAAAATTCAATTGACTGCAGTAAACTGCTAAAAGCTGATATGAGATGGGTACGAATTATAGCATACCACTGTTCTTTTTATAACATTTATTATACCCAAAATAAGCTTAAACATCAGGGCAATGGGCACATACAGCAACCCACAGCAACCAATCAGAACTAATTATTCATTGTTCTGGCCATTTTATAATCATGAATGCAGAAATTGTGATTGGTTATTGTGGACTAGTGCTCTTTTGCCCTGACTTGTTAAAACAAAAAACAGTTAAATGATAAATGAAAGAACAAACTAAGAAATAAAATGATGTCAATTACCTGCTCATTCAACAAGTACAAAGTCTAAATCACTGACCTTTAATAAGTTGATTTGTCTAGGAGGGTTGCATGGGTTGTGCATCCAGTAAATGTTCTTCATGAGACGACACGTGATTATGAGAGCTGGAGATTTAAATAAAAAAACTGAAATCTACAATAGAAGTAATTTCTGTGGAACGTAAGACTTTTGAGATGCACGTGCTCCAATCCCTGTGTTATCATGTCTGGTCCATCTTCCTCCTCTCCAGTTCTTTGTGTGTCTGAGTGAATGATGAAGCCAGCTCTGAGCTTCAGTGTGTTCTCCCTCCCTCTTTGTAACAAAGCTCCTTCGTGACAACTATTGAAACCTCCGCTGGTAGAGCAACTATTCTTGCACACCGTATTGTGGAGGTAACTACGACAGTGCTGAAATACTATTTCATTAACTCCAGAGCAACCCTTTTCCACTCGCCCCTCCTGTATTACTATTTACATATCATTTACCATCTCAACTCCTTGTTTTCCCTTATTAGGCTTAATGAAGTGCCTTACAAAGGCTTCTCCTGAAAGCAGTCTTTGATCACAAGTCCCTGAATCTGGACATTGATAGGAAGTTGTTTTCATAAAAATGCACGCACCGATTGTCCCCATGCATATATTTTTTTTCCAGGCAGATGCGGCCAGAGACCTCTGGTTTATTTCAAGGAAAACAATTATATATGGCTGATAATATCCAAAAAGGCTAATCTCTATTTTACACCAAAACAATGTTATGTCTATTGCATTAGAGTTTTGTATACATAAACATGACAACCTATTTTGGATGCCCTTCCCATTAAAGGTGACCACAAGTGTGAAAGATCAGTCACTAGGAATGGCAGCTGCAAAAAAATCTCCTGTCCACGCTTAAATGAATTTATGACAGTACCCATCATCACTTTGCACTTTGAAATGGTGATGTTCTTTGGCAAAGCTCACATGGCGAACATCTTCCCTTTGGTTACAGAGATTTTCAAGTATGTCACAAAATCTCTACGTGTGATAGTAAGCACAGTCTTGCAAATAAAGCTCAAATCTGCTTCCTTGCTTGTAAATATATTGTAGTACACAGTCAACTGTGGAGTGCTGAGGTTACTTCAGAAGTTGCTGAGGGTTCCTTGAGAAGAGAGCAGTAACAGGTTGATCGTTAGTCAGGTTGGTCAGACTACACTGACCACCAGAGTAATGCCCCGTACACACGGTTGGATTTTCAGATGGAAAATGTCCGATCGGAGCGTGTTGTCGGAAATTCCGACCGTGTGTGGGCTCCATCAGACATTTTCCATCGGATTTTCCGACACACAAAGTTGGAGAGCAGGAGATAAAATTTTCCGACAACAAAATCCGTTGTCGGAAATTCCGATCGTGTGTACACAAATCCGACGGACAAAGTGCCACGCATGCTCAGAATAAATAAAGAGATGAAAGTTAGTGGCCACTGCCCCGTTTATAGTCCTGACGTACATGTTTTACGTCACCGCATTTAGAACAATCGGATTTTCCGACAACTTTGTGCGACCGTGTGTAGACAAAACAAGTTTGAGCCAACATCCGTCGGAAAAAATCCTAGGATTTTGTTGTCGGAATGTCCGAACAAAGTCCGACCGTGTGTACGCCCCATAAGAGGTCACTACAATTTTTTAAGTTTTTCTATTCAGATAATCACTGAAGATATAGAGCGGATGGAAGGGTTTAGGGCACTCATTCTTTATTATTTTATTCATAACTCTGTACAACCTACCGATTGTTAGGAGTGTGAGACATGCTCCTACTCCAGCCACTCCTTCTGCCTTTCTCCCTGCAGCAGCCACCCCTTTCCCGGCCTGAGTGTCAGTTCCTAGGCAATGTGCCCCACACTAACTGCAACGCCCCTCCATTTTCACTGGCCAGCAGAGGAAGGCATCCTCATTGCTAGGCAATAACTTGGCGCTGCCTGCTCCTTTTCCTTTCCCTCTATGGTGGTGTACTTAAGCATTACAAGCCCTGGGCAATGGGCTTCTGATAGCATGTAGCTATCAAGCTCTTGTTCCTTTTCCTTGTTCCACAGTACCTGCCTTGAACCTCTTCTGCATCATGAGGCCATCTGTTACAGTGCTTGAACTCTACCTCTCACAGTGTTGCTGGGGAAAGTCCTGGTCTTGTGAATACTGCATTTCACTTCATGTTCTGGGGGATCCAAGTATCGGTAAGTAAACTGGCCTTTGGGAAAAGTGGTTTCTTTAGGTGAAGCTGCTCATAAGCTCCGCTATTTTCACAGGACAGGATGGATACTGGTAAACTTTAAATGTATCAGGCAAATGTACAATGAGCTGTGTATTTTGATTTTTAGTGGGGGTTCCCTGAGACCTGAAAACTTTTTCAAGCTTTCAAGTTTCAAGTGTATCTTTAGCCAAAACTCTTTAGCAAAAGAAACCTTCCAATGACACAACAGAAAGAAAGAGGAATTAACCCCAAGGACAGTTGTCACTAGAACAGGTGACCAGTTTGGAAGATTCCTGCTTTATTCTTGAGGTGACAGCTGTGAAGTTTGGATTCCCCATCACGTTCTGTCTTTGTGACAATGGGCACTAGGACAAATAGAAAGGGTCACTCTCCCCAGTGGGAACACAGGCATCAATAAAGACCTGACAGAGGTTGTACACTTACTCACACTGTACAAAAATTTAAAAATGTAATAGCTGATGTTACACTTTATGCCATCCTGTAGATGAGCATGTACAGCCCACTAGACAGACCATCCAATCTATGCTGGTTCTACTTCTGCTTTAACTCAGAGTTCAGTGTAAACGGGACTGCATGTTCAGTGTAAACAGGAGTTCATGAAACGGGACTGCATGGTGCAGTGCAGCGATGTTCTGTTAAAATCTAACTAAATACCTGTAGGAGGAGCTACAGTCTATCCTGGAGTGTCATGCTGACAATCTGGTCTGGATCCACCCCCTTTCCTTTCCTCTGTTTGATTGATGCCAGGTCTAGACTGTCTGCTCGCTCCCAAGAATTCACAGAGTACAGCTGCTCTCCCCCTCCCTCCCCCTGTTCAGGCTGTTCCAATCTTCAGTACCCAGAAGCCAGCAGCAATACCAAGAGCTCCTCCTCCCCACATAGCACACACCTGTTATTGAAAGATCTTACAGACAGCCTGGAATATGCACTGTGTATATACAGTTAGGTCCAAATATATTTGGACTAAGGCACAATTTTAGTTTTTTTCAGGTGTTTACCAAAACATGTTCAAGCTATAGTTATATAATAGATATGGGCTGAAAGTGCACACTCTCAGGTTTAATTTGTGGGTATGTACATCCAAATCAGAGGAAGGGTTTAGGAATTACAGCTCTTAAGAATAGCCATCCACCCTTTTTGAAGGGACCAAAAGCAATTGAACAATTAAATCCAAAGCTGTTTCATGGCCAGGTGTGGGCTTCTCCTTTGTTATTTCTTCATCAATTAAGCAGGCAAAAGGTCTGGAGTTGATTCTAAGTGTGGTATTTGCATTTGGAATCTATTGCTGTGAGCCTACATCAAGGGTTCAAAGGAGCTGTCCATGCAAGTGAAACAAGCCATTGTAAGGCTTCAAAAAGAAGCAATTCGATCAGAGAGATAGCAGCAACATTGGCCATCATTGGCCAAATCAATAGTTTGGTACATTCTGAGGAAAGAAGAATGCACTGGGGGTCTCAGCAATATACAGTAAAAAGGCCTGGACATCCATGGAAGTCAACGGTGGTGGATGAACGCAGGATCCTCTCTATGGTAAAGAAAACCCCATTCACAACATCCAGACAAGTTAAGGACACTTTCCACGAGGTGGGCATATCATTGTCAAAGTCTACAATCAAGAGAAGACTTCACGAGAGCAACTACAGAGGGTTCACTACAAGGTGCAAACCATTAATAAGCTGAAGAATAGAAAAGCCAGATTAGACTTTGCCAAAACATCTAAAAAAGCCAGACCAGTTCTGGAAAAGCAATCTTTGGATGGATGAAACTAAGATTAAACTGTACCAGAATGACGGGAAGAGAAAAGTGTGGAGAAGGCTTGCAACAGCTCATGATCCAAAGCACACAATGTCATCTGTAAAACATGGTGGAGGCAGTGGGATGGCATGGGCATGCATGGCTTCCAGTGGCACTGGGTCATTGGTGTTTATTGTTGATGTGACAGAAGACAGAAGCAGCCAGATGAATTCTGCAGTGTTTAGAGATATACTGTCAGCCCAGATTCAGCCAAAAGCAGCAAAGTTGATAAACGGCGCTTCACAATACAGATGGACAATGATCCAAAACACACTGCAAAAGAAACCCAGGAGCTTTTGAAGAAAAAGAAGTGGAATATTGCAATGGCCGAGTCAATCACCTGATCTCAACCCAATTGATCATGCATTTCACTTGCTGAAGGCAAAAGACTCTGGTGTGGTCCAGCAACATCTGGGGTCTTGAGGGCAAGATGATCCAGATACCACACCCAGATATCTACTACACAATTTGTTGCTATCTGCTTCAGCTGACTCTATGCTGTTGAGAAAGTTCCGTTGAGTTTAGAGGCTACTGTGCTTGGAGCCTCTGGAAAGAGAAAAGAAGAATACAAGTTCTATTACAGTTGTCATGCCTGGAGCAGCTGTTGAGTAAAGACATTATCTGTTCAAGTTTTCTGTTTGTTGTTACTGGGGGAAATACCCAGGGCCGGATTTACCACAAGGCCACTGAGGCCAGGCCTCGGGGCGGCAGTGGTGTAGGGGCGGCGCCGCTCCTGCAGCGACTTCGCGGCCGCCCCCCCCTTTCGTGCTGGCTATTAATGTCTATTATGGGCACCAGTGCCCATAGAAAAGATGGCCGCGAGCCGACCACGAAACTGCGCATGCGCCGTTCCGAAGCCGGCCGGGCTCGGGAAAACTCGTAAGCGCTCGGCCGGGCGGCGCATGCGCAGTAGCGTGATTGCGCCGCTCGGCGCCATTTTTAAAAAATTTGAGAGTAGCTTGTAGTGTCAGCGGTGCGGCGGCGGTGGAGAGAGATGACATCTCTCATTGCCCGCACCGCTGTTCCGCCCTCCTCCTTCTGATGGCAGGCAGCATGACAAGGGACATCCCCATGTGGTGGCAAGTGACATCCCCATGTGGTGGCAAGTGACATCCCCATCTGGTGGCAAGGGACATCCCCATGTGGTGGCAGGCATGGTGGCAAGTGACATCCCCATCTGGTGGCAAGTGACATCCCCATGTGGTGGCAGGCAGCGTGGCAAGTGACATCCCCATCTGGTGGCAGGCATGGTGGCAAGTGACATCCCCATCTGGTGGCAGGCATGGTGGCAAGTGACATCCCCATCTGGTGGCAGGCATGGTGGCAAGTGACATCCCCATCTGGTGGCAAGTGACATCCCCATGTGGTGGCAGGCAGCGTGGCAAGTGACATCCCCATGTGGTGGCAGGCAGCGTGGCAAGTGACATCCCCATCTGGTGGCAGGCATGGTGGCAAGTGACATCCCCATCTGGTGGCAGGCATGGTGGCAAGTGACATCCCCATCTGGTGGCAGGCATGGTGGCAAGTGACATCCCCATGTGGTGGCAGGCAGCGTGGCAAGTGACATCCCCATCTGGTGGCAGGCATGGTGGCAAGTGACATCCCCATCTGGTGGCAGGCATGGTGGCAAGTGACATCCCCATCTGGTGGCAGGCAGCGTGGCAAGTGACATCCCCATGTGGTGGCAGGCAGCGTGGCAAGTGACATCCCCATCTGGTGGCAGGCATGGTGGCAAGTGACATCCCCATCTGGTGGCAGGCATGGTGGCAAGTGACATCCCCATCTGGTGGCAGGCATGGTGGCAAGTGACATCCCCATCTGGTGGCAGGCATGGTGGCAAGTGACATCCCCATCTGGTGGCAGGCATGGTGGCAAGTGACATCCCCATCTGGTGGCAGGCATGGTGGCAAGTGACATCCCCATGTGGTGGCAGGCAGCGTGGCAAGTGACATCCCCATCTGGTGGCAGGCATGGTGGCAAGTGACATCCCCATCTGGTGGCAGGCATGGTGGCAAGTGACATCCCCATCTGGTGGCAGGCAGCGTGGCAAGTGACATCCCCATGTGGTGGCAGGCAGCGTGGCAAGTGACATCCCCATCTGGTGGCAGGCATGGTGGCAAGTGACATCCCCATCTGGTGGCAGGCATGGTGGCAAGTGACATCCCCATCTGGTGGCAGGCATGGTGGCAAGTGACATCCCCATCTGGTGGCAGGCATGGTGGCAAGTGACATCCCCATCTGGTGGCAGGCATGGTGGCAAGTGACATCCCCATGTGGTGGCAGGCAGCGTGGCAAGTGACATCCCCATCTGGTGGCAGGCATGGTGGCAAGTGACATCCCCATCTGGTGGCAGGCATGGTGGCAAGTGACATCCCCATCTGGTGGCAGGCATGGTGGCAAGTGACAAGAGATGGTGGCAAGTGACACCCTCAGGGCTCCCAATGATTCTGCATTATGGTGAGTTGAACTATTTCAGTTTATATTACAATGTAATGATAGAAGTAATGTGTTTCAATCATCCTGACACCATAACAACCATGGTGCCAGGGATGATTGAAGCACTAACACCAGCCATTGCCTTGAAAATTTGCCTGCGAAAAATCCTTACCCCTCGCGCGCTTACCCTGAAGTATTTTTAGTCTGTACAATTAAAGCCAGTTATTTTCAGTGTTCTCGTGTGTGGAGATATGTTTTTAATTGATCTATTGTAGAAGTCATCGATAAAGGACGTGGTATGTGTGTGTGTGTGGGGGGGGGGGGGCGGCATTGAAGGACCCGGCCTTGGGGCGGCAAAGGGAGTAAATCCGGGCCTGGAAATACCCCTATTCCCAAATCCCCCTTTCTTTCTATCCTTGCAAATTGAATAAGGGGTATCTGGGGTCTGTCCTTTGTTCTGGAGAAAAGACTGCTAAGAGGATTTCTCCTGTCATCACCCAGGACTACAACCTGGAGGGGGTAACCCCCTTGCAACTTAAAGGGACACCTTGCGAAGATTTTCCACTTCACCCAAAACTATGCGTATGTCAGTATTTTGACACTAAATACTGGGGTTATGGCAGCAGCTAGCTGTCATAAATCCGGTATTTTCTGGAACACTGTGCTTTTCTCTATAAGATAAAAGTGGTCACCGTTAGATCACTTTTATTTGCGGCGAGAGAGGTGCCCCCACTTTTTGACCCTAGATCTCATATTTAAAAGGTCCTGTCATGTTTTTTTTCTATTACAAGGGATGTTTACATTCCTTGTAATAGGAAGAAAAGTGACTCAAAATCTTTTTTTTTAAAGAAAACTGTATCAAAATAAAAAATTAAAAGTAAAATAAATGAGAAAAAAAATGTAAAAAACTTAAATCGCCCCGTCCCGATGAGCTCGCGCGCAGAAGCGAGTGCATACGTAAGTAGCACCCGAATATGAAAACGGTGTTCAAACCACACATGTGAGGTATCGCCGTGATTGTTAGAGCGAGAGCAATAATTCTAGCCTGAGACCTCCTATGTAACTCAAAACACGTAACCTGTAGAAATTTTTAAACATTGCCTATGGAGATTTTTAATGGTAAAAGTTTGTCGCCATTACACGAGCGGGCGCAATTTTTAAGCGTGACATGTTGGGTATCAATTTACTCGGCGTAACATTATCTTTTACCATATAGAAAAAAATTTGGCTAACTTTACTGTTGTCTTATTTTTTAATTCAAAAAAGTGTATTTTTTCCAAAAAAGTGCGCTTGGAAGACCACTGCGCAAATACGGTGTGACAGAAAGTATTGCAATGACCGCGAAAAAAATGTATAATTATATAATATTTGGAGGTTCTAAGTAATTTTCTAGCAAAAAGAAAAAGATTTTAACTTGTAAACAATAAGTGTAAAAAAAAAGGCTCAGTCCGTAAGTGGTAATGACACTTTGCGAAGACCTTTGGCTAATCGACCACTGCTGTTACTAAGTCAAGTTTATGTGAGATGCTGCTGTGTCAGAGGGCAGTCAGAGGGCAGTAGCTTATTACTGTTCAAGTAAAGTGCTGGAGGAAATACTTTTTGCTGAAAACTTCTCCAGCTGTTCTAGGCTTCATCCTAAGGGGGTAACTCCCTGGTCCTAAACCCCTTTATTCGTCTTTATGTAGTGGAGAAGAAGGGTAGTTTGGCTCATGTCTGCAACATGTTATGCTAAAGTAAGTCCGGGTGAGTCATTGCTGTAGGCTCAGGCAATGGCTTGCCACAAGAAGGGGGATGTAGTTTGAGCGGTTGCTTTCGGGGCAGGTGATGGCTTATCTACAGTGACTCCTCCAAGTTTCTAAAGTTGGATGTGTTACTCCTGATGCTGTGGAGGTGGTGTCACTGCAGGTACCAATTGAGTGGACTCCACATTCTTTATGTGGGTTCATGGACTTTGGTTAGCACAGCCGGAACCCAGTTACTTAAAGGGACTTTTGCATTTTTTCTTTATTTGCTAAAGCCCAAAAATGGTTTGCTAAATGTCAAGATAGTCTAGATAGGATGTTTGCTTGTTTCTTTCAGGTGACGGCATGTCAACAATTGCCCTTGTGGGAAGGATCCAAAGAAGTGATTTCTTTGTGAATGTTAGTTGTAGTTGCATTTATGGTGGAAGGGTCGCCTCCGAGGAGAGGATGCTCCCACCGTTAGCTGTAACTAGGATATGTAATTTGTGTACATAATTGTTTTCTTCTCTTGCGTGACTGCAAGGAACTGCTACGCCTCGGCGAGGGCACTCCACTGTAATATATTTTATATTGCTTATACTGTCTACCGTTTGCTAGATAGCATAGTCAGTTAGGTTTGTGGTTATTAATTTTGCCCCACAAATCATTTTCATTTTTGGCAGAGGGTGCACAAACAAAGTGCACTTAATTGGGCTCTAGCTTAAGCTGTGTTTATATTTTACAGCAGAGGTATATTTTTTTCTCACAGTAACATATTTGTACATACTGCCCACATATGAGGTATGCCCCATGGCCCTGGTCATTTGTTATTTTCCTTTTCCCCCTTCCAAGTTTATGGGATACTTCGCTAGATTTTGTTAAAAAGTTTTGTAGGGGCAGCTGCCCAGGCCAGTGAGGACATGGCCTATTTTTGGTGGGGGCTGAGTGTATCACCTTTCTAGATAGGTGCTAGGATGAGTGTATTGTTTTTGGTTGCTCGGCTTAACAGAGCAACAGCAGGTAAATGTATGTGCTGTCTGCTTAACAGAGAGCTGTGATCATTTAGTGTAGGCTGCTCCGTGTGCTCTGGTGCTGTTTTGTGCTGTCTGAGTGTCCATATGCCTAGCAACTTAGGAAGATTCTGGGTTATAGGTGGAAATTAGGCAGATGAGTAGCATGAATATGGATACAGCCCTGGCCAATTAGAAGAGGAGGTGTGCCTAGGCATGCTGGGTGCTGGTATTAATATTTGAGGAGCACATGGGCTCTGGGCAGTGGTGGCTGGTGCCCAACATTTTTTCGGGGGTGCAAACAAACTCAAAAATTCTGAAAAATACTGAAAAAAAAACCAAAAATCAATTGCAGCCACTGTGCCCATCAAATGCAGCCACTGTGCCCATCAAATGCAGCCTCACTGTGCCCATCATATGCAGCCACTGTGCCCATCAAATGCAGCCTCACTGTGCCCATCAAATGCAACCACTGTGCCCATCAAATGCAACCACTGTGCCCATCAAATGCAACCACTGTGCCCATCAATTGCAGCCATTGCGCCCATCAATTGCAGCCTCACTGTGCCCATCATATGCAGCCACTGTGCCCATCATATGCAGCCTTACTCTGCAATGCCCATCCTATGCAGCCATTGTGCCCATCAAATGCAGCCTCACTGTGCAGTGCCCATCATATACAGCCACTGTGCCCATCAAATGCAGCCACTGTGCCCATCATATGCAGTCACCGTGCCCATCAAATGCAGCCTCACTGTGCAGTGCCCATCATATGCAGCCACTGTGCCCATCATATGCAACCACTGTGCCCATCATATGCAGCCACTGTGCCCCATGATATGCAGCCACTGTGCCCATGGTATGCAGCCACTGTGCCCATCATATGCAGCCACTGTGCCCATCATATGCTGCCACTGTGCCCATTATATGCAGCCATTGTGCCCCATGATATGCAGCCACTGTGCCCATGATATGCAGCCACTGTGCCTATCATATGCAGCCACTGTGCCCCATGATATGCAGCCACTGTGCCCCATGATATGCAGCCACTGTGCCCCATGATATGCTGCGACTGTGCCCATGATATGCAGGTGGAGTAGAGCTACATAAACATTCCCTTATTTGTTCAAATTTTTACAACAGCACTTGCAGCTTGCAACTTTCAATACTGCTGGCTCCTGCACTGTCAGTGCTGCTTCCCTGAACTTCTGGTCATAATAAAAAAGAGTTAACAGAGGGCAGTGCACATAGATGCACACAGTGTCGGGAGACACAGCTCTAGTCCCTGCATACAAGAGTGGCTGCATTAGAAAGGAGTCAACCTGAAACTTGAAACCTGGGGCAGCGGCCATGGCACCAGCTTAAATTGTAACATAGGCAAGGATTAAAAAATATACAAGCTACATTCTTGTTAGATTAATAAATTAGCTGTTAAAAGTGCTTAAAATGAGGGTTTAATATTTAAGTCTTGCCCTCTGCTTGTGCTAAGTCCTTCCCATTTTTTAACTTTCACAGACCAGAGTCTATACTACATCTTAGCACCAGTAAGCGCACCTTAACCACTTGCCTCCCATGCTCACGCTACCTCAAAGCTAAAGTCCACTGTTTGTTACAAGGACGGAATTTATTATAGCTTTTCCAGAAAGAATATGTAGTCCTTAAAGCAGAGTTCCGCTTCAAACACAAATATTGCAGCTGCTGACTTTTAATAAGCGGACACTTACCTGCCCAAGGTCCAGCGATGCGGGGGAATGAATCCCCGCTCGTCTCCCCCTCCTCTTTGCAGTTCCGGCATTGTCACTGTGACTGACCGGGCAATCATCTGGGACCTGTGACATGTCCCAGATGATTGCTGAGAGGGAGGGGGGAGAGGTGATCTCCCTTCCAGGGCCACGGTACGCTGGGAGGGAGTGGGAGCTGGAACCCTCTAAAAAGAGGGTATCCGCCCCCCCCAAAAAAATGGCATGCCAAATGTTGCATGTCAGAGGGTCACCTTCCCTTAAAGCGGAAGTTCCATTTTTTGGGTGGAACTCCGCTTTAAGTTGTACATAGTTTCTGTTTTTTGAGTATCCCACTCAATTCCCTCAACCCTAAGTTCTCCAAACAAAAACAACACCCCTAGACCGGTCATTGGAGAAACGTGTGAGTGAGTCTGTGTGCCTGGCTGCAGGGTGAAGCTTGGGGAGACCTGGACATTATTCTTGCAACTCCTACGTAAGTAGCGCTATATTAGGTTAGAACAACTTTCAATAAATTTTTGGTGTTAATAAATGTTTTCAAGTACTAGTTTTTGACTTAACCACTTGACGATAATGCTATAGCCAAATGACGGCTACAGCGCCGCCGGTTAGTTGTGGGAGGCCGTCATAGCTCTGGGGCACGCATCTGGAAATGTCCGGGATAAAGGGCCAATCACAGTGGCCCTTTACCACGTAATTGCTCTGTCCAATGATGGAACGATCACTTTGTCAACAAACCGGGATTGTGCCTGGATCAGATCATGCTGCTGCAGTGTTTCTCTCTCCTCTCCTCACACGCTGTATCGGTGTGAGGAGAGGAGAGAGAAACACTGCAGCAGCGTGAGTTGGCATTATCCTGAGTTCCTTACAGTGCCACTACAGTGCTAATCAGTGCCATCAGTGCCCTTACAGTGCCATCACAGTGCCATCAGTGCCTCTACAGTGCCATCAGTGCCACTATAGTGCCATCAGTGTCACTACAGTGCCCATCAGTGTCCCTACAGTGCCACTACAGTGCTCATCAGTGCCCTACGGTGCCACTACAGTGCTCATCAATGCCCTACGATGCCACTACAGTGCTCATCAATGCCCTGCGGTGCCACTACAGTGCTCATCAGTGCCCTGCAGTGTCCCAAAAGTGCTCATCAGTGCAACTACAGTGCACATCAGTACCATCAGTGCCCTACAGTACACATCAGTACGTGCTTATAAGTGCCATCAGTGCACATCAGTGCCATCAGTGAGTGCTCATCAGTGATATTAAAGTGATTATCAGTGCCACTATAGTTCTTATCAGTTCCACTACAGTGCCCTATTAGTGCTCATCAGTGCCCAATAGTGCACATCAGGGCCCATCAGTGAGTGCTCATCAGTTCCACCCTATCAGTGGATCCTCATCAGCGCCCATCAGTGCCGTAAAAATGTGTAAAATATGTGTAAAAAAATGTGTTTTCATTTTCTTTCCACATTTTCCAAAATCTTGTGGAAAAAATTACATGTTCAAAAGACTCATTATGCCTCGTACAACATACGTTGGGGTGTTAGCTTTCCAAAATTGGGTCATTTTGTGGGCGTTTCCATTGCTCTGGTGCTCCAGGGCCTTCAAAAGTGTAATAGGTAGTCAAGAAATTAGATGTGTAATTTATGTCCCTACAACACCTGGAGGTGCTACTTGCATGTTGGACCTCTCTATGTGGCTAGGTTGTGAAAAAGTCTCACACGTGTGGTATACGTCATATATGTCATACTCATGAGGAATAGCAGAAAGTGTTTTGGGGATGTAGTTGCAAGTATGCATATGCCATGTGAGAAATAACCTGTTAATATGCCAATTTTGTGTGGGGAAAAAAAATCTTAATTTTGCAAAAAGTTGTGGGAAAAAAAAGTACAACTTCAAAAAACTACTAAATACCTTGGTATGTCTACTTTCCGAAAAGGGGTCATTTAGTGGGTATTTGTACTGTCCTGACTTGTTAGTGTCTCAAGAAATGAGATGGGCCGTCAGTGTGATCAATTTTCAATGATTGGCACCATAGCTTGTAGACTCTATAACCGTCCTAAAGACCAAATAATATACACTGATTTTTTTTTTACAAAATTTTTGGTCTTTTTTCATTTATAGTGCAAAAAAAAGTGGTAATTAAATATCACCAAAAGAAAGTTCTATTTGTGTGAAAAAAAGGACAAAAAATCATATGGGTACAGTGTTGCATGACTGAGTAATTGAGAGCGCTGAAAGGTAAAAATTGGCCTGGTTAGGAAGGGGGTATAAGTGCCCAGTAGGCAAGTGGTTAAAGGGGAAGGGCGCTTAAAGCAATTTTGTCACTTGAAAATAAAATCCTAGAAAAGGTGCCTGCAAAAGAAGACTTTTACCTTTCTGGAAAGCAGAAAGTTCTCACTTTACTTTTTTCAAGAGCTATGGCCTCCACCAAATTTTTAAACAGCTGCCACTTCCAGGTGTATCAGATGACTGCATTCCTGCTATGTCTATTCAACAGCCCCTATGCCATAGTAGGTGTGTAAGGACAGGACACAATAGTGACATAGAGGATGGCTGGAGGAACTAAAGCAGATGACTGGTAGTTGTAGGCACTGATCTTGTGCTACATCATGATCTCTGAATGTGAGGCACAGCAAGAACCCTAGAATTGGTGTGTTAAGCAATATCTCTTTCGCATCACAAGCAGGTAAGAATAGGAGTTCCTAACAGACCACATTCCAATTAAATGGAGTGAATTGGACTGGGGCCCCAGACCTACACTGATCAGGGTGTTTCTGATCACAGCCTTTGATATGGGTAACTGCATATCATTGCTCCTTCCTTCCTCTAAAGAGTTAATACGGCTTTTGGATAGGGCGAATAATTACGTGCTCCGCCAAATGTTCCCTCAGAAAAGCTACAATAATTTTCCAAACACCATAGCAGGTATACTTACATATAATTTACCCTGTGATTATACAACACATACCCTGCAGTCTTATAACACATTATTTTCCTGTGGTTTTAAAGCATATGCAACAATACCAAACATAATTATACAATTATCCAAATAATGTATATACTTAGCATAATTATAGCGGATATCCTATAAATGCATGTAGTGACTATTTCTCAGCTGTATTTTATTGTAAAGGTATGATGTACTTTTATCATGTAGATTTATACACCATGTATAAATTCAACAAAAATGCATTTTTACATTATGTATTGTTAAAATAATTTTCTTCGATATAGTCTATACAATAGAATTGTTTTGAAACAGTAGCCAAGTAATCTCTGCAAAAAGTAAAGAGAATATATGGCGTCATTATCACTTTTGAATGGAGTCTTTTTTTTTTTAAGTAGATCTAAACCCTAACTAGATGACATTTTGTTTGCTAAACCACTATATATTGCAAATATAGCAGGGGCTTTTGGAGGGGACTGCAAGGTAGCCTCTTGCTTACTGACTATGGGCCCTGGATTTTGAGGGGGCTTACTTCTAGGGGGTGCCCGATTGAACCCTTGGAGTGGTCTTGCTTCTGATTTGGGTCCATGTCTCCTTGAAACACACAGACTCTGAGAACCTAGGACCTGTATACAGATTTGGGGCCTTTGTGCCTGATCAGCAATAAATGCTTCACCACCTCCTAAACTGTGAGACTCAGAGCAGATGTTAATATAATCAACTTAAAACAACCTGATGCTGGGGCCTTCTGTTATAATCTGTTTACTAAGGTATCTTTCTCCCATGGTAGTATTTCCCCATTGTGTCCCTCCTAGGTGTGAATCCCCCTTGTTAATTGAGTCACCTATTGTTTCTGTCTGTCTGCTAATCCTTACAAGATTGGGACAGCCATAGGTCTTCTTACTGGGAAACTGGTGCCGAACAGACTGGAGGTTGGCACTGAGTTACATAGGCTTGTCCAGCTGACTAGTTAGCTTATTGTTTAAATAGATTACTGTTAATGTTTATGTTGGCTGTTCCTTACCTATGTTAATTATCTTACTGTTTGCATAATGTGATCAAGCTCTTATATGATGTTGTGTGTTATATATATTCTATGTGAGTTTACAATAAAGTGAGTTCCAGTTTGAACCTAAGCTAATGTCATCCAGGTGCAATATTCAGCTATAATACCTGGTTCCTGGTTCCAGACTAGAGGATGCTGCATACTGATGGAAGCACCCAAAAGGGGAGCCAAGCAGTGCGTCACAGAAAACATATGGCATTTTTTCCCAGTAAAATACTGTTTTCACATTTTTTTCCTTCTTTTTGTATCTCAGTACTGCTGCTATCCTTAAAAATATAAAAAATGATACTCACCTAGATGGCTGCAGTACCGATCCCAGCTGCAGCTGTCTCCCGCCACCTTCAAGACCATGAACTGAGCAATCAACCAACACTGATTGCTCATCTCTCAGTCTTCAGACGAGTGTCAAGCACCAGTGAGGGTGTAAAACACATTAGCTAAAGCTGTCGCTTGTGCTTCTATATGCTCTATGGACTGTCTTTTATACCAATGAAGGTGTTTATATTGGATTGGCTACCTGGGATTTCTTCACTACGTCAATGACCGGTTCTTTGCTCTACCCCTACAGCACTCACTGGAGCACTGCACTCCTGTGATCCATAGGAGAAATATAGCCAAAAAGCTTTGGCTTTTCATTTAACCCTTTTTTGCAGCCACCTCATGTCTACAAGCATCATTGCTCTACACTAGCGTCCAAAAACTGACATCTGTAAACCATTCTTGCGCATTGGGGGTTCTTCACTAAAACTAGAGCGTGCAAAATCAAATGCAACTCTGCATGGAAACCAATCAGCATCCAGGTTTTATTGCCAAAGCTTAATTAAACAAGCTGAAATTTGAATCTGATTGGCTACCATACACAGCTGCACCAGATTCTGGGTGCACCAGTTTTAGTAAATCTACCCCTGTGTGTCAGCAAAGCCACTTGTAGTCTGCTCCTGGAACACATTGAACAAGGCAACAATGCTGAAGAACAATCAGGAGATTCAGGACTCAGGAGACAGTTGTCACTGTATAACAAGAAGTGCCTGAATGAAGACCTATCTGTTAGGATCTCTGGGTATCATTTTGATGAAAGCTGCAGATTTAAAAAGCTTCAAAACATCTTTTGAAGTTACATCCATATTTTTAAAGCTTTTTGAGATTTTGGTGAAGTTTTCAACATAAACCCATGCAAGGAGGTGATATTTTACATGTCTTAAATGTACAGGTTTTCACAGTTCGGTGAGTTGTGGTCCTGGGTTGACCTTGTACGTTTTTAGGCAAGAGCACATTGAAAGATGGAATGTGTGTAGATTTCTTAGGGAACAGACTTATATCAGAGGGTAGGCTATACATTTGATAAGAACAAACAAGGTCATGTCAAACCAGACAGAAAAAAAGATGGTACTGGACAGGAAGTAAAATGTCAGAGTTTCGGAATAAGACATGAAACACCCAAGAGAGGTGCTAAGGGTTAACTTGAAAGCCATCACAATGACGCCACTTTGGTGTGTTCTGTTCAATCATAGGATAATGCACCGAGTCTATTTAAATTGATGCCCGCTGAGTATTCTTCCGCTGTTGGGTCAAAAGCTTAGAGAATTTCAACAAAAGGAACAGCTGCTAACACATTTATCCTCGCGGTGGTGTGTGACTATCACTGGAGCTGTGTCCTAAGAAGAACTCCACTTTATGATACATACATTTAAGCTGACTACATGATATCACCCAAATGCTTTTACCAAAAAACAACCCTGTCTGTGGAAAAACTAATTTGATGGGATCCCCAAGGTTTTGAAAGTTAGAGCAAACGTGGGAGTATTAGAAAAGTCAAATGAATCAGCTAAAACTGAATTCTAAGCAGGTATAAAAGCCACAAATTAACGAAGCTCTGTATTTGGGTTTTTAGCACTTTTTTCCCCTCCCACTGACTAAAAACTGCCTCATAGAAGGGAATCCACTGCACACAAACGGGCAACCGAAAGAGGATGTCTTAACCAGCGGTAAACATTGTGGCTGTTCCAATGGAGGACCCAAAGTCAGGAGGGAGAGGGTAGGTCAGATCAGCACAATGGAAGGAGGGGAAAGGTAAGGAAACTTTTGGAAAATGCTTTTTGAAAATTTCCCTAATTAAAAGGAAAAAAAAGAAACAGGAGCTGGTGTAGGCAGTTGTTCCCCTGAGCATGTCTTGGGGTTTGATTTCCTAAAGGCTGTTTGCAAGGAAAGTTGCACTTTGCAAAGTCATTTTCCCCAAGCTTAGTCATTCAAAGAATATCCAGTCTCTTGCAAAGAAAATAAAATACAGCAAAGTGATTGGATGATGGAAATCAGAACTTCACCTCATTTACTAAGCTCTGGAGCAAATTACCACGCAAAAGTACAACTTCACTTGCAAAGTAAACAGTCTACTTACTAAAGGCAAATAGACGGTGTACTTTGCAAAGTTTAGTTGCACTCTACAAGTGCAATTGCTCCAGAGCTTAGAAAATGAGAGAGCGCTCTGCTGACTTCTATCATCCAATCATGTTCAAGCAAAAATGCTGTTTTTTTTTTTCCCTTGCATGTGATTGGCTATTCTTTGCAAAGTGGAGCATTACCTCATATACTAAGATCTGAAGCAACTGCACTTGTATAATGCGACTGTACTTTGCAAAGTGCACAGTCTATTTGCCTTTAGTAAATCCACTCCAATATGTCATGTGATTGGGTATTCTTTGCAAAGTTTAGCTTTACCTCTTTTACTAAGTCCTGGAGCAACTGCACTTACAGAGTGCAACTGCACTTTGCAAAGTGCACAGTCTATTTGCCTTTAGTAAATAAACCCCAGTCTGTCAGTGGTGCAGCAAAAGTTGATTTGGCCATGGAAATGTAGACACTTGCTCTTAGGTACCAACAAATTAGGAGAATCCATTGTAAATCTGCAGTCGTAGGTGTGCACAGCCTATTGCATTAGGGTGTGCACCCCAAAGCTCAAGCTCAAACACTTTTGCGTGTGTGTGTGTGCATGTGTATTTATACTGATGGTGTCAGCAGAGCAATGGATGGTGTCAGTAGGGCAGTGGACATTGTCAGTAGGGTAGTGGACGGTGTCAGTAGTTTTTATTTTTATTATTTTATTTTGTATTATTTTTTACAATTTTACTTTTTTTTATTGTTTTTGTACAATTTTTCTTAGGAGCCTTGTTAGGGTGGAATATCAGGGGTGTAAAACTGGAAATCTGCACTACACAGGGTGATTAGGGTGTGCCCAGGCACACCTGGCACACCCGGTGTGCACGCCTATGTCTGCAGTATAATTTCATTGGGGTTAATTTACTAAAGGCAAAGAGACTGTGCACTCTGCCAGTGGAGTTGCTCCAAAGCTTAGTAAATGAGGTAAAGCTGAACTTTACAAAGAATATCCAATCATATGCAAGGAAAAAAAAAAACATTTTTGCTTGCACATGATTGGATGATGGAAGTCAGCAGAGCTTATGCTCATTTACTAAGATCTAGAGCAACTGCTCTTGCAGTGTGCAAGTTTATTTGCCTTTAGTAAATAAACCCCACTGTATGCATTTGTTTTGGCACATCACATTTTTGGCATGTTCGTATTCCTGCCTCTAGTATCACTATAATAGCATGTATTGCTGTGATTATATAGTATTTATTGCTGTCATGTTGAAAATAACACATGTGGTAACCGTTATTGGTGACAAAAATTTGTATTTATGCGTTGTAACGAAATACAAATACACTAATCTTCGGAAAGCAAAAATTAACATATTGCAAAGGTGGGGGCAAACACAGATGCAGCATTTGCTTCTCACCCACTTATTTCCTAAAATAACTCCTTATTGGGTTAGTATAAGAGTGATGACAAGCAATTAGCCAAATGAAGAAATACCCATTCACATATTTTACTAATATATCAGAAAATCTCTATGACCAATAACAGTGGTTTACTTTTCTATGAAAAAAAAAAAACTCACCCATTCATGTGCTCCATATCTTCTCCAGAAGGTACAGGAAGAAAGATTCTGGTGGGTTCTGACTGTGTTCAGTGATCAGAGACCATTGTCCTCAGTGGGAGATCTGTTCGTATATGGCTATCCTAAAGCTGGATACACACTATACAATTTTCTGTAGATTTTTTTCCTTCAGATTTACCGAAACCATCTAATATGAGGTCAAACCTTCATAGTTTCAATTTGTATGCAATCAGACAGGCCCTTGCACTACATGGTTTTGGTAAATCTAAAGGAAATCAGACAACAAAAGTTGTATAGTGTCTATGGGGTCTTAGACAATACCATAAGGAAAGATGTGTGGTCCCAGTGCAAACTTTGGACCCAAATCTCTACTGCACTCAACTATTTACTCAATCTAAGCCAACACATTTAGTTTCCTTTGTCACACCAAATGGATCAGCTGTTTGTAAACAAAAATGCATGCCTAATTAAACCCACATACAACCTTTTTTTTATGAAGACTAGAGTTCTTCCTAAAACTTGCAGAAGCCAGTCAGAATAAATCTTTTACTAATCTCATTTTAAGCCTGGTTCACACATATGCGATTTTTAGTACGTTTTCAGTTTTGCAGAAACACACTACAGTCCATTTAACATGGTTTCCTATGGATGTAGTTCACATCTGTGTCTTTTAAGGAAAGGGCCAGGGACTTTTTCTCTGGTTTTTGATTCTATAGACTTCAATGGATAAAACATGTGTATTGAAAAACGTAAAATGCACCCAGAATATGCAAACTGCAACCTGCATAGGTGTGAACCTGGCCTAAGGAGAATAAACTCTGATTGGCTATTTGTGTTACTGCATTCAAGAAGAGACCATAAATTACTTTTAAACAATTTTTAAAAATTAATCTAAAAAAAATTGACTAAACTAGATTTAAAAAAAAAAAAAACATGTGTAACCACTTGAGCTCCGGAAAGTTTTACCCCTTCCTGACCAGGCCATTTTTTGCAATGCAGCACTGCGTTAATTTAACTGACAATTGCGTGGTCGTGCCCAAATAAAATTTTTGTCCTTTTTTCCCCACAAATAGAGCTTTCTTTTGGTGGTATTTGATTACCTCGTTTTTTATTTTTTGTACTATAAACAAAAAAAGGCCGACAATTTTGAAAAATAAACAATATTTTTTACATTCTGCTGTAAAACATACCCCCCCCCCCCCCCCCCAAAAAAAAAAACTGTAAAAAAAATCAAATTTCTTCATCAATTTAGGCCAATATGTATTCTGCTACATATTTTTAGTAAAAAAAACAAGCTTATGATAATAGAAGATGATCTGAGTGGCTCTAGAATATTATGCACCTTATCCCGTTTAATGGAAATCATAAAAGAGGAAGATTGGGATTATTGCAGTGCATGGAATAATTGATACATATAAATGTAAAGTTTATATAAAATGGTTTCTTTGTTGGTACAAAAAGGAGAGAAAACAGAGAATTAAAACTGTTTGTAGATCATATACATAACACATGTACTGGGTCACTGGTGTCCCAATAAAAGAAGGTGGTCACAGATAGATGTTAAGTCCCAACATATTTCGCCAATGATGGCTTCCTCAGGGGATAATTTGGGACCACCACAAATATCCCAGCTCTAACACAAAATACAAAGCAAAATATCAGTTGATTATAGAAATAATATCCATACACAAGTGTAAAAGAAACAACATTTGTCGTAACATTCAAGGGAATACATACAGTAGCACATACCTCGACCAATCCCAAACCAGGAGATAGACAAATTGGGGGAACCCCCTCAAGGAAAAGAGGAGAGAGGGGGTTTAGATATCAAAAGAGCCCCAGCCAGGGATAGTGCAAGGGAGACTGTGCACGGCCGCAGGAGGTAGATAAGGACCCAACTAAAATATGTAAAAACAGACCAGAAAATTTATATATATATATATATATATCTATATATAGATATAGATATATCTATATATATCTATATATATCTATATCTATATATAGATATATATATATATATATATATATACATATATATATATATATATATATATATATGTATATATATATATATATGTATATATATATATATATATATATATATATATATATATATATATATCTATATATATATATACATATATATATATATACATATATATATATATTCTGGACAAAAAACAAAAGTCCAGTTATACAGTCCAATGGCAAGACTCACTATGCTCAAAACCATAAAACAAGTGGGTTTAGGGGCGCCAGTGTGCTGGAAACGAGACCAAAAATATCTCAAAACTTAAGCACAGGACTTTTATAGTGGATATAAATGTCCTGTGCTCAAGTTTTTTGACAGTTTTTGGTCTCGTTTACATACTGTATCAGCACACTGGCGCCCCTGAACCCACTTGTTTTGTGGTTTTGAGCATAGTGAGTCTTGCCATTGGCCTGTATAACTGGGCTGTTGTTTTTTGTCCAGTATATATATATATATATATATATATATATATATATATATATATATACAGTATCTCACAAAACTGAGTACATCCCTCACATTTTTGTAAATATTTTATTATATCGTTTCATGTGACAACACTGAAGAAATGACACTTTGCTACAATGTAAAGTAGTGAGTGTACAGCTTGTATAACAGTGTAAATTTGCTGTCCCCTCAAAATAACTCAACACACAGCCATTAATGTCTAACCCGCTGGCAACAAAAGTTAGTACACCCCTAAGTGAAAATGTTCAAATTGGGCCCAAATTGTCAATATTTTGTGTGTCCACCATTTTTTTTTAGCACTGCCTTAACCCTCTTGGGCATGGAGTTCACTAGAGCTTCACAGGTTTCCACTGGAGTCCTCTTTCACTCCTCCATGATGACATCACAGAGCTGGTGGATGTTTAGAGACCTTGTGCTCCTCCACCTTCCATTTGAGGATGCCCCACAGATGCTCAATAGGGTTTAGCTCTGGAGACATGCTTGCCAAGTACATCACTTTTACCCTCATCTTCTTTAGCAAGGCAGTGGTCATCTTGGAGGTGTGTTTGGGGTCATTATAATGATGGAATACTGCCCTGCAGCCCAGTCTCCGAAGGGAGGAAATCATATTCTGCTTTAGTATGTCACAGTAAATGTTGGCATTCATGGTTCCCTCAATGAACTGTAGCTCCCCAATACCAGCAGCCCTCCTGCAGCCCCAGACCATGACACCCCCACCACCATGCTTGACTGTAGACAAAACACACTTGCCTTTGTACTCCTCAACTGGTTGCCGCCACGCACGCTTGACACCATCTGAACCAAATATGTTTATCTTGGTCTCATCAGACCACAGGACATGGTTCCAGTAATCCATGTCCTTAGTCTGCTTTTCTTCAGTAAACTGTTTGCAGGCTTTCTTGTGCATCATCTTTAGAAGAGGCTTCCTTCTGGGACGACAGCCATGCAGACCAATTTGATGCAGTGTGCGGGTTTATGGTCTGAGCACTGACAGGCTGACCCCCCACCCCGTCAACCTCTGCAGCAATGCTGGCAGCACTCATACGCCTATTTCCCAAAGACAACCTCTGCAAATGAGGCTGAGCATGTGCACTCAATTTCTTTGGTCGACCATGGCGAGGCCTTTTCTGAGTGGGACCTGTCCTGTTAAACCGCTGTATGGTCTTGGCCACCATGCTGCAGCTCAGTTTCAGGGTCTTTGCAATCTTCTTATAGCCTAGGCCATCTTTATGTAGAGCAACAAATCTTTTTTTCAGATCCTCAGAGTTCTTTGCCATGAGGGGCCATGCTGAACTTCCAGTGACCAGTATGAGAGAGTGAGAGCGATAACACCAAATTTAACACACCAGCTCCCCATTCACACCTGAGATCTTGTAACACTAATGAGTCACATGACACTGGGGAGGGAAAGTGACTAATTGGGCCCAATTTGGACATTTTTACTTAGGGGTGCACTCACTTTTATTGCCAGTGGTTTAGACATTAATAGCTGTGTGTTCAGTTATTTTGAGGGAACAGCAAATTTACACTGTTATACAAGCTGTACACTCACTACTTTACATTGTAGCAAAGTGTCATTTCTTCAGTGTTGTCACATGAAAAGATATAATAAAATGATTACAAAAATGTGAGGGGTGTACTCACTTTTGTGAGATACTGTATATATATTAATTACAATTTCTGGTCTGTTTTTACATATTTTAGTTGGGTCCTTATCTACCTCCTGCGGCCGTGCACAGTCTCCCTTGCACTATCCCTGGCTGGGGCTCTTTTGATATCTAAACCCCCTCTCTCCTCTTTTCCTTGAGGGGGTTCCCCCAATTTGTCTATCTCCTGGTTTGGGATTGGTCGAGGTATGTGCTATGTATTCCCTTGAATGTCACGACAAATGTCGTTTCTTTTACACTTGTGTATGGATATTATTTCTATAATCAACTGATATTTTGCTTTGTATTTTGTGTTAGAGCTGGGCTATTTGTGGTGGTCCCAAATTATCCCCTGAGGAAGCCATCATTGGTGAAACATGTTGGGACTTAACATCTGTCTGTGACCACCTTCCTTTATTGGGACACCAGCGACCCAGTACATGTATTATGTATATGCTCTACAAACGGTTTTAATTGCATTCTCTGTTTTTCTCTCCTTTTTGTACCACTAATGAAACAATTTTTTTTAAACTTTACATTTATATGTATCAATTATTCCAAGCACCGCAATAATCCCAATCCTCCTCTTTTATGATGCCAAACAAGCATATATTGATTGGTTTGCGCAAAAGTTATAGCGTCTACAAACTATGGGACATTTTTATTTCTTATTAATGGCATCGATATGCGACTTATAGTGGGACTGCGATATTGCGGTGAACAAATCAGACACCTAACTGACACTTTTGACACTTTTTGGGGACCACTAATACAGTGATCAGTTAAAAAAAAATATGCACTGTCACTGTACTGACATTGGCAGGGTAAGGCTTAACACCAGGGGCGATCAAAGGGTTAAATGTATGCCTAGGTTGTGCTTACTCACTGTGGGGGAGGTGCTTTGACTAGGGGAAGGCAAAGATCTGTGTTCCTGCTTTGCAGAGCTTTCCCTGTTGACAGAATGGCAATGGGGGTTATTTATGAAAGGCAAATCCACTTGAAAGTGCACTTGGAAGTGCAGTCGCTCTAAATCTAAGGGGTAGATCTGAAATGAGGGGAAGCTCTGCTGATTTTATCATCCAATCATGTGCAAGCTTAACTGCTGTTTTTTATTATCCTTGCATTTCCCCCTCGGATCTACAGCAACTTTACTTCCAAGTGCACTTTCAGTGCACTTTCAAGTGCACTTGCAGTGCAAAGTGGATTTTCCTTTAGTAAATAACCCCCAATGTGCCTTGTTTACATGCCGGACCCGCTGATTGGCTTTTGCTGTGTCCAATCACACATTGCGCACACAATTCAGACCCGGAAGTGTCTAGTGCGTGATCTGGCACAGAGCGGATGCCCTACCACAGTAAATGTGTGTGGAGTGGTCGCTAAGTGGTTAATGTAGTCTGTGGAGCAGTGTCAGATTAACATATGGGTGATTGTGGTAGCAACTGTTTTAATCTGCCACTGTCATGGAGCACTGTGGACATCATGCACACAAGTGGCTGGATGCGGAGATCCATTGGCATTTTGATGGTGACTGGTAAGAATCTAAAGCTTTTTACCCCCACATATGGTAATCCAATTGGGGGCTACCCAGCAGCTACGGTGTATTTTGATGTTTATGAGAATGTAGTGCCTATGCATTTTTAATATGTGGGTTGTTTTCCTTAGTTTTTTATGTATTTTACTGTTACTACTCTATGGGAATCTACAATCACCAGCCACCTTAAATAGATTTTAAGGGGAACTCCAAGCCAAAATTTTTTTTTAAATGGCGGGGGTCACCCCCAAAATCCATACCAGACCCTTCCTTATACGACCATGCAGCCTGGCAGGCTAGGAAAGGGAGGGGACAAACGAGCGCTCCCCTCCTGAACCATACCAGGCTGCTTGCCCTCAACATGGGGAGGCTGCTTTGGGGTGCTCCCTGCAAGCTGTCACAGCCGGGTGCCCACACTTGCAATGCCAGCGCCGTGGAGAAGCGGGGGGAGAGGAGCGAGGCTTCCGACGGCTGCATCGCTGGACTGTGGGACAGGTTAATCTCTGTTTATTAAAAGTCAGCAGCTACACTTTTTGTAGCTGCTGACTTTTAATAAACTTGCAAACCAGTGGAACTCCGCTTTGATTTCTTATAAAATGCTTAATTATTATGAGTATTATTGGTACTACATTGTCTCTTATATTTTTCTATTATTGTAGTACTGCCCCCTTGGGGACTGCTTGGATCCACCTGCTCATCTGCATCGTTATGACCCTGTGAACATTCCAACCCACCTGACACTCTGGGTTCAGACATCATTGCAACACCTTTAAGTAGTAAGACAACACTCAATGGTGGTTATTTACTAAAGGCAAATCCACTTTGCACTACAAGTGCAAACTACAAGTGCAAAGTGCACTTGGAAGTGCAGTCACTGTAGATCCGAGGGATACAGGCAAGAAAAATAAAAAACAGCATTTTAGCTTGCACATGATTGGATGATAAAATCAGCAGAGCTTCCCCTCATTTCAGATCTACCCTCAGATTTACAGCGACTGCATTTGCCTTTCGTAAATAACCCCCTTTATGTTTATATTCTGTTAACGTTTACTGGAATACTTCAGGTGAGGTATGGTTGTACAAAGGTGGTCATGGTTCAACTGAGCTTGGGATAGCAGCACAAACTCAGTTGAATGACTCCTCAGGAAAATGCCAGTTAAGACAGTTGGCAACAACAGATTATTATATACACATATGTACAATGGAGTACCACCTGAACATAACCTAAAAGGATAAGCAGAAGTTAAGTATCAATTCTGAGAATACTTCTTGAAAGAGAAACCCAGGCCGGCCTGTTTAACCTTTTGGTCCTAATGAGAGATGAAGCTAAACATGGATGGTATGAGGGCCCTCTAATGGCCGTACACACGATCCGAATATCGTACGACAGATCGTATGACTTTTTTCGCTTAATAGTCGCAAGTAGAAATTGAATAGGTAACTAAAGTTCCAGAAAATTCTCGTACGACAGAAAAAAAAATCCGAAGTGATGTCATGTGTTGTAATGTATTTGTATTGTATTTTCGGACGACAACTATACTGATGAAACGAAAATCGTACGATCTGGTATCGTACGAGGAAAATTTTTGTGCTTGTCCGATTGAATAATATCGGATGAACTGTCGTGATCAGCTCTCGAAAGTAGTGTACACGCGATCCGAAAATCGTACGATTCTTCCTCAGACGACAGTTGTCGTACGATATTCGGATTGTGTTTACAGGCCATAAGTAGCAGTGACAGAATGTCCCTGTTGCAGATCTGATGGTCTTCAGCGGCAGTAGGAGCTCATAAATTGTATCCAGTTAGGTGTAGTAACAGAGTGGTAGTATATCTTGTGATGACTGTAGCTAAAGGTGCCTATATAAAGGGTTCGAATACGACCAGGCCGATTCAACGCCTTCCAGCTAGCGACTTCCGGATGGACGTCCTGACTGCAGACCCGCTTGTGATGATCGCCCGTTGTGAAGCACGAAACGTTGATTGCTGAACTGTCGAGGTGGTGCTGATCAGATGTCCGATGAACAGCAGGCAGTCCTGAATCCCCTCATAGTAGGGTAGGAATGCTGTACACCACATAGTAGGCTGCAACCTCGCTCCCCATGCACGGAGAGATCCTTTACACACGAGGCCCAGGAGGAAGAGACCCCGGCGCGGGTTTCTGGTTTCTTTTATAGCCCTTCCCAGCAATCTCTCTGATGGTAGCAAAGAACCCTGGGATATGTGGTCCGGGTGTATAGCCATACAGAGAATAGCCATCTATTACTACTAATCCCACAATTCCTTTGGTTGGTCTCACAAATATGATGTCAGTCTAGTAACACCGGGCACTAGAGGGATAATTTAATATACAGATAGGGTAGGGAATAACTGTTTGTTGCAATTGTAGTCCATATTGCTACATCATTGTAGCACTCCATTCCCACAAATTTACTCCTGAAGAAGCGTGCGACTGCAAAACTTGTTGAGTATTGACTAACTACATTCACATCTCTTCCTTGAACGAATAACCTTGGTACAAGTGAATCCATTGTGTGGGTGTAATACAGCCATATACTGTAGAGAATGAGATAAAAAACATGCAGCGCTCAAAAGGTGCGTATAAATTAATGATTTATATCTATGAGGGAGTGTTAAGGAGAGAAACTACACCCATGAAGTAAAAATCAAACGTGTAACCATATCATAAAGAAAGTCCATAGGTGTATAGTGAATCATCTGTTAGTCCCAAACACACATGAGGGTTCATGGGCGTAAGTGGTGTCGTGCGTCCACGTAAAGTGGGAACCGACGAGGACTCTGTGTGTGGAGACACTCTGCACGTGGGTCTTCTAATTACACAATGGACACTGTAATCGGTAGAAATGAATATCCTTACCGGAAAAGGTGGACACAGTCACCGTATAGTTGAGTGTCATACAGGCTTGATGGATACACCGATCCCAAAGGTATCCAGCTGGAGGAGTCCTGACGGGGAGTCGCATCCAGGATCCGAGTCGCCGGACGGTGGTATGGGGGTTCCGGTCTCTCAGGGTTTCTCTTTCAGATGGAAGCGGTTTGGAGATAGAAATGGTTGGGGCTCAACGAGGTCCCATTCATAAGGGCAGATAAGAAAAAAACCTCCACATAGGGCATGAATCAATTAAAAAGAGAAGCTTCTCTTTTTAATTGATTCATGCCCTATGTGGAGGTTTTTTTCTTATCTCCCCTTATGAATGGGACCTCGTTGAGCCCCAACCATTTCTATCTCCAAACCGCTTCCATCTGAAAGAGAAACCTTGAGAGACCGGGAACCCCCATACCACCGTCCGGCGACTCGGATCCTGGATGCGACTCCCCGTCAGGACTCCTCCAGCTGGATACCTTTGGGATCGGTGTATCCCTCAAGCCTGTATGACACTCCACTATACGGTGACTGTGTCCACCTTTTCCGGTAAGGATATTCATTTCTACCGATTACAGTGTCCATTGTGTAATTAGAAGACCCACGTGCAGAGTGTCTCCACACACAGAGTCCTCTTCGGTTCCCACTTTACGTGGACGCACGACACCACTTACGCCCATGAACCCTCATGTGTGTTTGGGACTAACAGATGATTCACTATACACCTTTGGACTTTCTTTATGATATGGTTACACGTTTGATTTTTACTTCATGGGTGTAGTTTCTCTCCTTAACACTCCCTCATAGATATAAATCATTAATTTATACGCACCTTTTGAGCGCTGCATGTTTTTTATCTCATTTTCTTGTACATTGTTCACCACTGTGTTACATGCCAGCAGCTACTTTTTTCATTATTTCTTTTGTAATAGCGCAATTATTGTTTGGTTTTATTATATATACTGTAGAGAGATAACTTCATTATTATATTTTTCTGTGTTTTATCCTAAATGTTTTGTAATGTTAAACAATTTGTAATAAAAAGTTGTGATTTTAATCTATTGTGAGGTCTCATAACGGTACAAAAAAAATCCAGTTGAATAACCCCTTTTCTTGTTTCAACAAGGCATTTTCGTTCACACTGCCGCTCACTGGATATTTTCTCTTTTTCGGACCATTCTCTGTAAACCCTAGAGGGTTGTGCATGAAAATCCCAGTAGATCAGCAGTGTATGAAATACTCAGACCAGCCCATCTGATACCAACAACCATGCCACATTCAAAGTCACTTAAGTCCCCTTTCTTCCCCGTTGTGATGCTTAGTTTGAACCTCAGCAAGTCGTTTTCACCACATCTAGATGCCTAAATGCATTGAGTTGCTGCCACATAATTGGCTGATTAGCAATTTGTGTTACCAAGCAATTGAACAGGTGTACCAAATAAAGTAGCCGGTGAGTGTATTTTTTCTCTTTGTGGGCACCTATGTTAACTTCATGAGCTAAGACGGCTTCTATCAAGATCTGACTGCTTACTATCTATGGCTACCTAGCAGATTTTGGACCGGTCTTGGCATGTACCTCACGGATGGTCCCCGGACCCCACTACATGGGGTTAGCCTGCAATGTTTACTTTAGACCAGGGGTCTCAAGCTGGCGGTCCTCCAGCTGTTGCAGAACTACAAGTCCCATGAGGCATTGCAAGGCTGACAGTTACAAGCATGACTCCCACAGGCAGAGGCATGATGGGATTTGTAATTTCGCAACAGCTGAAGGGCCGCCAGTTTGAGACCCCTGCTTTAGACGCTGGATCCTCTTTTAAGGATTTTGTTGATATACTGCATGCCCTCTTAAAGGCCTTCTTTGCCTGTGCAGGTCCTGCCCTACAACTAGCCAATGCTGCCATGTCTATTTGCCAGACTATTGTTAAAGTGTTATTAAACCCAAAAGCAAACATTTATTATATTGCAGCCTACTAATTCTTAGATGTGGCTGCATTTGTTTTCTGATTTAGGCTCTCTTTCTTTTATTTTCACATGTCGATCCAGCCAGTAAGTATTTTGTTTTTCAACAGAACAAGCTGTCCTGCAGATATATTAGTTACAGGGTTGAGACAAACCATTTACTATTGACCGGGGTGTTTACAATGAACAGGTTTTACTTATTTATGTAAAACCTTCATTCCAAAATGAAAAAAAAAAGCTGTTTGTAAAACCTGGTTATAAAGTGATAGTTGGAGTTCAGCTTCAATTTGTTTAATGTATCTAAATCTGCTAGTCCATATAACACACCCTCCCCCCGAGATTACCAATGCTGCTGTAGTCCAAAGGTGCCTCTCTGCTCCTTCATCTAGAGTGGAGACACACTAATAGAGGATGTGTGTTACTGGCCAGATCACCAGGTGAATTCAAATGGAAAAAAGCCTAAAAAAACAATGCATTCAACACATCTAATGGATGATGAACTGCAATATTTTATATTTTGGGTTTTGGGTTTAATACCACTTTAACTGAACAAGACAATTAAATAGAGACCAGGAACCTGTCCTTGAGGACCTTGCTCCCTTAGGCAGGCCATACACGTTCAAATCTTGGCCAGAGATTGGAACCGTATATGGGCAGGCTGAATGTACCAAGCTGATCGATTGATCAACTTGGGTACAACCAGCATGCTGGGTTTTACCTGTCAATATCACTAGCGGCTGCTAAAGCCGCTAGCAATAATCACTGTCTTTTCCCAGCGAAGATATTTCCTCATGTAACAACATTTTGGAATCAACAAGATTTAGCAGTGCTTCTTTCAGACAAGGGGGATTTCTAGCATCAGTAGAAATACAAGATGACTATTTACATATTCGCATCTTTGCCTCACATCAATGCATTCTGCATTTTGTAGTGAGAGACCAACACTTCCAATTTGTAATACTAGGCTTTTCTCTGCACCCCATGTGGCCACAAAGATGCTTACTCTGCTTCTGGCTCTTCTGCAAACCCTGAGCTTTCATGTCACAGTTTCCCTGGACAACCTCCTACTAAAGGACTCCTCAGCCAACACCTTGTCTGCCAACAAGGATGACTCAGTTCCTTCAAAAATATGACTGGATAATCAACTCTCCAAAGTCTGTGCTCCAACTCTCACACCATCTGTTGTACCTGGGTCTGATCTTATACACAACCCAAGCCAAAATTTTCCTTCCTCAGGGGAAAGTTGTTTTGTTAAGGCCCCACGTGAGGTCAAAGCACCCCTCAGTTAACTTCTCCATGAGGGTTTTGGAACTGTTGGTAACCTTCTTTGAGGCAGTAACTTTTGCCCAGTCGAACTCCAGACCTCTTCAATCCAACATAGTCATAATGTGGTACAAACAAATCCAATCCTTGCATGCTTCTATCCAAACAGAAAAAGCTTTCCCTGGCTTCTTGGATCTCCTATCCTGCCCAGGAATTTGAAAATCGTTCCTTCGCATGCCCTGGAAGGTGGTGACAATAGATGCCAGTCTTACACGCTGGGGTGAAGTTTACAGTTCACTGGCTGTCCAGGGGACCCGGTCCCCACAGGAGCCAATAATTCCCATTAAGATTTTGGAATTGACAGCCATCAGATTGTTTCTGTAGCACTAGACCTCCCTTCTGCAAGGTCACCCAGTCAGGGAACAATCAGACAATGCAACAGTGGCCTTCATAAATCATCAAGGGGCGCCAAAAGAAACATGTCTGCTTCTTTCTTCTGCTAAGAAACCTATATTCCAGTTCTTGGCCATCTACATCCCTGGAGTGGAGAATTTGCAGGTGGACTTCCTAAGCCATTAATGCCTAGACCCAGGGGAGTGGTCTCTGCATCCAGAGATCTTTCAAAATCTCAAAGGTGGGAAAAACCAGGTTGACATCCTTGCTTCCAGGTTCAACAGCAAGCTGAACAAATTTGGGGCCAAGACTAGGGATCTTCTAGCCTTCGCACTAGAGGCCCTGCTGATTTATTTGACTCAATTTAAGCTGGATTATGCCATCCCTGAAGAATAAAGATGAAGATCTTCCTCAACTGCCATGCAAGGCAGAGAGGAAAAGGGTCCTATTCTCATCTCAGCAAAGTAGCCCAGAAGAACATGGTACACAGACATACTCAGACTTCTGGCAAATAAGCCTTGGACTCTTCCAAACAGACCCGATTTACTGGCACAAGGACTCCTATTCCATACTGTTTCTCAGTTGTTGGCTTTAACATCAAGGCTGTTGAAGCCCAAGTCCTAAAAGGTAGGGGTATTCCGGACTAGGATTAATTTCACCTTACTCTGAGCAAGCAAATTCAACCGTAATGCCCCGTACACACGATCGGACATTCCAACAACAAAACCGTGGAATTTTGTTCGAAGGTTGTTGGCTCCAACTTGTCTTGCATACACACAGTCACACAAATGTTGGCCAACAATTACGAACGTAGTGACGTACTAGACGTACTAAGTGGTTTTTCAGCTCTTTAGCGCCACTCTTTGGGCTACTTCTGCTAATTTCGTGTTAGTGGAAGTTTGGTGAGTGTTGATTCGTGCTTTTTTTTTTGCGTTTTTAATTTAGCGCTTTTTAGTTTGTTTCTAAACGTCCGGTCGTCAACCAGACATGTTGCGGAATCAGGGGAGATAACGTGTTATTTATTAGTGACCTCGGAGTTTTTGCTTTGACATTTTTTTTTTGGTTGAATAACGATTTGATTTAGTATATTTTCTATATTTTTGAATGCATAGAATGCATTTTCTGGTTAAGTTCTATTGGCAGATAGAATGTCTAATTTTTTTTTTAATGCACAATAAAAAAAATTGTGTAAAATAACACTTGGCTATGGCTATGTGTTTTACTTCAAATGACAGTTTGGGAGTAGGCAGTTACATTCTAAAAATACAATGGAAAATTAACAAGGGACACCAACATAGTTGTATCTTTGTTCTTAAAAACTAGGGGATAATGGTGTTGTGGTAACTTGCACAAATAAAAAAAAACATAATAATATTATTCTTGATATCATTTGAACATTCATTTGCAATAACTCCATCCGTATCACCAGCAAAGCAGCTTCATTATTATCCCATTAAAGAAGAAGAGAATTGTACGCTGCATTTGGAGATTTCATAATTTGCCACGTCACGAATGTTAATTCTCCATTACGAACGCTAGTTTACAAGACCGACCGCTTCTGCTTCCGAGCATGCATGGGCTTTTGTCCGACGGACTTGTGTACACATGATCGGACAACCTGACAACAAACATTTGTTGGTGGAAAAATTGAGAACCTGCTAGCCAACATTTGTTGGCGGAAAGTCCGACAACAAATGTCCAAAGGAGCATACACAGGGTCAGACTTTCTGCCAACAAGCTCACATCCAACATTTGTTGTCAGAAAATCCGATCGTGTGTACGGGGCATAAGATTTACAATTGCACATAAAAGGCTTACATTGTCTGGTGCGAAGACAGTAATATGAGTACCAGGGAATACTCTGTCTCTCACATCTTGGCTTTCCTTCAGCCTGGTTTTGAACACAACAGCATCTGGCCGTAAGTACCTTAACCCCCCCGGCAGTATTCCCGAGTGTGGCTCGGGGTGAATTTTTATTACCAAAAGTGGTAACCCTGAGTCACACTCGGGATTGCATCACAGTATCCTGGTAAATTTACTTATCTTGTCCCCAGGATCCTGTGATGTCCTCGTGCTGTATCCGCGGGCTGTGTCCTTCGCCCGATTTATCACTGTGCCAGGCTCTGTTCCCTGAGAGCGTCGAAACGCATGGGGGTGGAGGCTGGCGGCAAATTCAAAAAAGTGAAAAATACAGAACACACACAATACACTGTAATCTGTAAGAATACATTACTGTATCAAATCATTTCACCTCCCTTTTGTCCCTAGTGCTTTGTCCAGTGCCCTGTCTGCTCTGTCTGCAGTTTTATATTATATATACTGTTCTTTCTGCCTGGAAATTTGAGAACATCCATGGCATCCCAAAAGTGTCCCTTTATGTCAAAAGCGGTTTTAGACCAGCTAGAAAACAGCAATAATGAATTAGAATCGCTTGAAGAATTGAGCGATAGTGATTCGTGGGGAAATTTGTCATCAGACACGGAAAGTGACAACAGCAACAATTCTGCAACTGCGCAAATTTCAGTGTTTTTTTATTTGATTACATTATTGAATAAAATGTATTATTATTATATTATTATTTGTTAAAATTATTTATAGTTATGTATTATATTATAATTTATGATTTTGTGTTTCAAATTTTATCATACCCGGGAAATAAAAATTAATAATTCATTATACCCATGCAAGGGCAAATGATCAAGGTAGGCTAAAACGTTTCAAGGTTTTCCCTCTTCATCAGAGCCTTGGAGAGAAGAAGAAGAAAAAGTAAGTCTGTAGGATGTGGTAGATACACATGAAGAGGAATGGCTGATTCAGAGATGTATCACATAGTAGGTGATGTATTCTCCTTTACTCTAGAGCAGGGATATGCAATTAGCGGACCTTCAGCTGTTGCAAAACTACACGCCCCATCATGCCTCTGTGTCATGCTTGTGGCTGTCAGATTCTTGCTATGCCTCATGGGACTTGTAGTTCTGCAACAGCTGGAGGCCAGCTAATTGCATATTCCTGCTCTAGAGGTATCCTTATCACAACGCTCTAGATGAGATAAATACCAAATGTATGTGTGTATAATTAAGGTTCTAGTAGAAGGCACATGTGTACAAAGTGTTGAAATTATACATTACGTATGAAAAATGTTAAAACATTAGAACATGGAGTCATTAAGGTATTGAAGCATTGAAACATTAAACCATTAGAGCATTGAAAGCCATTGGAAACCATTAAAAAATGTATTATTAAAAAACCATTAGAAGCTGAAAATTATTATTATTCTTTTAAAAGTGTTACTAAAACATACTTAAAAGGTATTAGAGCAGTGAACCATTAAAACCGTAAGCCATTAGCTCTACTTTCTATAGTGGGTTCACTAAAACACAGTTATGCCCCGTACACACGGTCGGACATTGATCGGACATTCCGACAACAAAATCCTAGGATTTGGGATGTCACGGGGGTCAGGGTGATGACGTGAGATGTCGGAGGGGAAGGGAGGAGTAACGCTCTGGCGGACTCCCTCTCCCTTGCATAGAGCGGGATGGTCGGACGGAGCGGATAGAGAGGAGAACCCTGGGAACAGTGAGAGGGGATCGGCGCGCTGGGAGCCTGCGAGTCCCTGCTTGGAGAAGGAGGAAAACAGACGGGGCGACAAGCTGCGCTGCCCGCTCGGGGATCCCCGCTCTCCCCCCCGCCCCCCTCCCTGCATGAAATGTCAGCATATGAGCCAGGAACTGAGTTAGATGCTGCAGTAAGTGTCAGAAGATAGGAGCCTCACAGACCGGAGAGCGGCAAGGAAATTCAACATCCGAGCTACTCATAGACAGCATGGAGCGGTGACAGATATCCAAGTGGTGGTGGTAAGAGATATACTAAGCCCAACAACGCCAAAGGTAAGAGTGTATTAGAAATAAGCCTGGAGAAGTAAGCCTGCTGATACACTGTAGAAAAGCTTGTGCAAAGTTATCTCTATTAACCCTGTAACTGGATGGAGGGAAAATGGGTCTTCGGGCAATACATCGCATAATCTTCATCGCATGAATTGTACTAAAATCAACATAACGTAAAGTGAACACTGTTATCTAGGGCTGTAATGGAATATTTGATACCCTCTGGTGGAACAATGGACTGCTCGTTTTTATTGAAGTGCATAAACACCTATAACACATTGACGCCGTTTGTAAGCCTGTATATTGATGTCTCAGCATCCATGTGGGAGGGAAGGCTGGGACATTGATAACAATTCCAATCCACCAACATAAACTTGTGTATGCCCCTTTCTTTCCTTTTTTTTTTTTTTCTTTCGCTTTAGCCGAGGGGGTTATTTAAGAATTGGGAAAGGACGACACGGCGAATCCCAGAGAATGTTGTAAATAGACTGGGGTGGTTCTCCTGTAAACATCGATAGAAATACACGGTAGAAGCCTTGGAAGGACCTATACATCTGAGGGGTATGGAGGGCAGCATATAGCAGATATAAGGCCAAGAGACTGGTCTTGGAACAGATAACCTTAAATATAGCATCACAACGGTATTTCTTTTTCAATTTTATATCTACTAGGGGACGCCAGATATAGGCTAGCGGAAAACGCACCTAGGAACCCTATATGCTAGCATCACGTGTATCCCTAGATCTAAGGGAGACACGATCTTAAACCCAGTTATTCAGAGGCTCATTCAATGGGTTAATTTTGTACCACCACCACACCGGTACCCTCATTTTGAATCCAATTTCATTGGTTACCTAAAAGGAGAAACCTGGAGCCTGGCCTAACACGGTTAACATCGGACACACTGATCAAAACCAAGTAGGTCTGGACAGTGGGAAGAGAAGTATGAGTCGAGGCACATCCAGAAGGGGGGTCCACCGAAAACCCCAAAAGATAATCTTGTAGGGAGTACTCCCGCAAGCACAATGAAGCAATATATGGTAAAAGGGGGGAGCCCGGGGAGTTCCCATCAAGAGACTCAAAAATCAAACATGGCAGACAAAAAGAAGAAGGGACTAAAAGAGAGGGAAGACCTGACCCCAGATTACTCCAGGGAGGAGCTATTAGCCGAAAACATGCTGGAGGCATCCAGAATTGATGAACATAGGTACGACTCACAACTACCCTTGAAAGGCGACCTGGCAGAAATGCTTAAAGCGCTTGAGACATCAATTAAGGCGGAGATCACCTTGTTGAGGTCTGACCTAGGCAACCTTCTGGTAAGAGTGGAAGGGGCTGAAGATAAGCTTGATAAACAAGAGCGGGAGATCTCCGGATTAAAAGAACAACGCAAAACAACCCAACAAAATCAGAGATCGTAGACAAAATCTGAGACTCAGAGGGGTCCCAGAAAATAGGGGAGAAGACCTGAGGAAGACTGTGGCGACTATCTTCAGCCCACTTCTGGGGCTGGGTGGAGAAGACTTCCCAAAAATTGAGCGGGTGCACCGGGTGGGCAGGCTAGACACCAGACGGGTTGAAAGAAGCCGTGATATAATCGTGAGGTTCAGACTCTATGAGGATAAGGAAAATATTTGGTTTAAACTTAAGATGGGTTAAGATGGGTGGGATGAATAGGGGGGGAGGGGAGACAGGGGGATGGAGGTAGGGGGGGGAGCAAGGGTGAGGGAGGGAGGGGGAATAGAAGTAAGGGGTCCCGTTCAACCTCAACCCTAAGAAAAAGGGAAAACTCTCCAGGGTCTAAGGCAAAGGGAGATTCCAAGAGGATTAAAAAAGAGCTATGGCAACAATAAAATTTACAACATATAACGTCAAAGGCCTAAATACACCCAAGAAAAGATATGATATTTTTAACGAGCTAAAATTACTGGGACCAGACGTAGTGTTCCTGCAAGAGACACACATTTCACTCCAATCGAGACTTAGACTGTTCTCAAAGGAATACCCGGTCTGGTTTCAAGGAGACACTATCTCTAATACGTCACGGGGAGTGGCTATTGGCTTCGCAAAGAAAATAAGGTTTGTGCTGGAGGAAAGATCAGTGGACCCAGAAGGAAGATACTTGTTCCTCAGAGGTAGATTAAATGAAGAGGAATATACGTTAGCTAACATCTATGCCCCTAATAAAAATTTGACGAAATACCTGGCAAATATTCTGGGGAAAATAATGGAGTTCACGAGAGGGCACCTGATTTTGATGGGGGATTTTAATTTCTGTCTTGACCCGAGTATGGACAGTACAGCCCGCCCCCAGGGGAAGGACTGTACTCACCTAAAGGAGATAAAGCAAAAGCTTTCCAACTGGCAACTGGTGGATATTTGGAGAGTCCAACATCCAACTAAAAGAGATTATACGTTCTATTCCCCTGTGCACGGGTCTTACTCTCGGATTGATTGGGGTATAATCGAGCATAGGGTGATTGATAGGGTAAAGGGATCCATGATAGGAAATATAACCTATTCAGACCATGCACCTATGACCATTGAAATGACAACATGAAGAGGCCAGGCCGAGAGGGGGCAGTGGAGGCTAAATGAGGAGCTGATAAGGGAGGTGGATGAGTTCAACAGAATTAGACAAGAACTAGAGAACTACTTTGAGGTAAATGACACAGGGGATGTATCAGGAGCCACACTATGGGAGGCACACAAAGCCTATATTAGAGGAGTATTGATTGAAATGGGAGCGAGGAAGAAAAAAGATAGGCGGGAAAAAAATCAAAAAATTAACCGAAGAGCTCACTGGATTAGAACAAAAACATAAAAAATACAAAGGCCAGCTACCCCAAGAGATACATCATCGGATCATTATTAAAAGATCTGAGTTAAAAACGGCAATGGAACAGGAGTCTAGAGCATCACTTAATAAGATAGCCTGGGAGAGATATAGATGGGGCAATAAACCTAGCAAACAGCTAGCAAAAATGGTACAAAAGAAGAAAGCTAGGAATTTAATAGAAAAAATTCAGACTAAAGAGGGTCACATAGAGTATTCAACCAGGAAGGTGGCAGAAATTTTTAAGAACTACTACAAGGAAATATACTCAGCCCCCAATCAAGACACCTCCTTAAAAAATAGGACATTGAGATATAACAACTATATTAAAAGGGCAGCGCTCCCCAAGATCTCTGAGGAAGGCAGAGAATTACTGGAAAGACCAATTTCCGAAGAAGAAATAAGTAAAGCACTAGCAGCAATGGCCCTCGGGAAAAGCCCAGGCCCAGACGGCCTAACAACACTCTACTATAAAACATTATCTGAATGGGTTGGGAGATAGCTTCGAGATGAGTAGAGATGCATTGAAAGCATCCATTACAATTATACTGAAAGAAGGTAAAGATAAAACATTGTGCTCAAGCTATCGCCCAATCTCTCTGTTGAATAACGACACAAAACTTTACGCAAAAGTGCTGGCAGAAAGACTGAAGGAATTTATGAACTCACTAGTCAACCCAGATCAAGCAGGGTTTGTCCCTAATAGGGAGGGGAGGGACAATGGTATTAGGACTCTTCTCTTGACGGGAATGAAGGAGAGTGGGCACCCAGGACTACTTCTGTCAATTGATGCCGAAAAGGCTTTTGACAGAGTAGACTGGGGGTTCATGATCCAGACCTTAGAGGCCATGGGACTGGGCCCTAAGATGATCCAGAGGATAAAAACTCTCTACCATCACCCAACTGCTGTATTAAAAATCAATGGGACTACATCCCAACCATTCGAGATGGAGAGAGGCACGAGACAGGGGTGCCCCCTGTCTCCGCTGCTCTTTGTTTTGGCTATGGAACCCTTCTTGGCATCAATACGAAGAGACCCTGATATTCGAGGTGTTGTGGTAGGAGAGGAGGAACACAAAGTCGCAGCATTTGCGGACGACGTGTTATTTTATGTAACGGACCCGGCCACGACGATGCCCAACCTTATAAAAGCATTAAGGAAATATGGAGAGGTATCCAACTTTCAATTAAATATGAATAAATCAGAAATATTAAATATAAATGTAAGCAAGCCAGTTGTAGAGACTTTGAAAAAAGAATTTAGTTTCAAATGGACCAAGGAACTAAAATACTTGGGTATTAAACTAACCAATTCAATTAAGAAGACGTTTTCTATCAACTACATGCCCTTATTAGACTTGGTCAGATCGGAATGTAATAGATTCTACTGTAAGGCCCTTTCCTGGATTGGACGTATTAACGTCATCAAAATGGTTTTATTACCCAAGATCACGTACTACTTTCAGATGCTACCAGTGCCACTCCCCCAGTACTATTTGAGGATGTTAAGGAAAATAATTATGACCTTTATTTGGAAAAACAAAAAACCGAGAGTTTCTTTCCAGACGTTAAAACAAAGGAAATTAGATGGCGGCCTGGCAGTTCCCGATGTGCAGTAGTATTATAAAGCTGTAGTTCTATCAAGGGTAGTAGAATGGGCGAGGAAGGAAAAACGAAAAAAATGGGTGAAATTAGAAGAAGATTTAAGTAAATCACAATTAGGCACTATTATTTGGAATCCCCCACACTTTAGATCACTGGCAAATAGTTCACATGTAATAACAAGAAATGTTTTGAAAATTTGGGATGGTGTATATAAGAAAATAAATGGGAAATATAACTCACCATTGATCGCATTATTAGATAATATATTGTTCACACCAGGAATGGAGAGTATAGGAGGAAAAGAAGCACTTTGGGGGAAAACACAATTGAGAGAAATTATGAACGAAGGTAAAATTATGCCACTGCAGCAACTTACACATGGGAGGATTACACGGGGACTGGATGGATGGCGATATCTCCAATTGAGTCACTTCGTGAATAGATTACCACAGCCGATCAGGTCCGGGAAACAATTGACAGACTTTGAAAAGTTGTGTGATAAGGAGGCCCCAAGCAATATAGTTTCTCAGATATATAAAATCTTGCTGGCCTCAGAAAAATTGGAGATGCCGCCATTTATGGTTAAATGGGAGAGAGATTTAGGCACTAAAAAGGACATAGACACAATTAAAAGAATTTTTAAAATGAGCGCCAACTCAACAATAGACACCCGAACGGCAGAAATGAATTACAAATGTATCAGTAGAAGCTACTTGACCCCTGAGATAACAAGCAAATATCAGAAAGGGCCATCCACCTGTTGGAGAGGCTGCCAAGAAATCAGAACAATGGGACACATGTGGTGGAGCTGCCCCATAATTAAAAACTTCTGGAGAAAAATACTAGCCCTCATAAAGGAAATCACGGAAAAAGAGGTGGCAAATGACCTTTGGGAGGTCCTGTTTCTTGGGGGGCGGTGGGGGACCTAAACAACTATAAGCAGTCTCTGGTCCCGCAGCTTTTGAGTGCGGCAAAAAGAACGATCCCGAGGAACTGGCAGAGGAGGGAGAGCCCTGAGATATGGGAGTGGTTTGATGCAATTGAGGAGAGCTGTAATATGGAGACGCTGGGGAGCAGACTAGAGGAAATAAGAAGTATGAATTTGGGCAGGTGGGATCGCTGGAAAAAATTAAAAAAAACATGGAGTTATGCCAAAGAGATCAAACCCTTAGTCTAAGAAGGAGAGTTGAAGGAAAATTAGACCCTGGAGAGGTGGAATGGGAGGGATTGGGGGATGGGGGGGGGAGATGTGGGTAGGAGGGTGGTAGGGATAGATAGAGAAGAAAATAATACTGTTAACTGGCTATGCATGACCCTTTGCGAGGTTAAGCAACCCCCCTAGATTGGTTACATGTTTGGTTTTAATTATTCTTTTTGATATGGCAAAGAGTCACGATGATGAGACAAAGGAGAGAGGGATAGATATTTAAATGAACTGCAAAGTTGATTTATACCTCTCCAAATAGTCGACTGATGTGACAAAAAAAAAAGAGAAAAAAAAAATCCTAGGATTTTTTCTGACGGATGTTGGCTCAAACTTGTCTTGCATACACACGGTCACACAAAGTTGTCGGAAAAGCCAATCATTCTGAACGCGGTGACGTAAAACACGTACGTCGGGACTATAAACGGGGCAGTAGCCAATAGCTTTCATCTCTTTATTTATTCTGAGCATGTGTGGCACGTTGTGCGTCGGATTTGTGTACACACGATCAGAAATTCCGACAAGGGATTTTGTTGTCGGAAAATTTTATAGCCTGCTCTCAAACTTTGTGTGTCAATCCGATGGAAAATGTGTGATGGAGCCTACACACGGTCGGAATTTCCGAAAACAAGGTCCTATCACACATTTTCCGCCAGAAAATCCGACCGTGTGTATGGGGCATTATAGTTTAGAGCTTAAACACAGGTGCATATATATATATATATATATATATATATATATATATATATATATACACAAATAAATAAAATCACTTGTTTTTGAGGCTGTAGCCCATACACATGCGCTAGGAGGATTGCAGAACTCCCAGGACAGCCTTTAGCCTGCAGCTGATGTGTATTGGCTGCAGCCTCACAACAAGTCCAAATGCAGGTTAGTAATATGGATGATTCAATGCATCCTATTCCCTTTATACCTACTGATACTGTTGTGTCAGCATTTTATTAGTATATTGAGTCATTCCCTCCAGGTCCATCTTTCTGTGTCATTGATATCTCTGTAGGAACAGATGACAGACAAACAACATATAACAAACCAACCTTTGATTCTACGGCATGTAAGTAGGTGTCATCCAGATTCCCCCCTATTTCCCTACTACTCTGTCAACTCACTTTATTTGCAGTAGGCACTCTCACAGGTTCAAACCCTTATACACACCTTTTCACACATGCGTCTATGCGTTTTAATATACACAGGTGCGTCTACACAAGTACTTTTCCAATCTTGTCACCACTGAATATACACTAGTGATTTCCATTCTGTGGAATATATGCATTTTTCTTTGTGTATGCGTATATGTTGGTATATGTATGTGAATATGTGCATTTATGCGTGTACATATTTATTTGTGTGTATATATATGCACCTGTGTTTAAACTCTAAACTATAACTGTGTTTTAGTGAACCCACTATAGCAAGTAGAGCTAATGGCCTACGGTTTTAATGGTTCACTGCTCTAATACCTTTTGAGTATGTTTTAATAACAATTTTAAAAGAGTAATAATAATTTTCAGCTCCTAATGGTTTTTTAATAATAATTTTTTAATGGTTTCCAATGGCTTTCAATGCCCTAATGTTTTAATGTTTTAATGCCTCAATACCTTAACCACTTAAGGACTGAGCCTCTTTTTTAGGTGTGGTGTTTGCAAGCTAAAAACAGTTTTTTTTTGCTAGAAAATGACTTAGAACCCCCAAACAACAAACTAAAGTTAGCCTAATTTTTTTTTATATTGTGAAAGATAATGTTATGCTGAGTAAATTGATACCCAACATGTCACATGTTTTACCCATAAAAATTATGTCTCCATAGGCGACATTTTAAAAATTCTACAGGTTGCATGTTTTGCGTTACGTTTTGCTCTCGCTCTACCTATCGCAGCAATACTTCACATGTGTGGTTTGAACACCGTTTTCATATGCGGGCGCTACTCACGTATACGTTCGCTTCTGCACGCGAGCTCGGCAGGATGAGGCGCGTTTACATTTTTTTTTTTCCTTATTTATTTTACCTTTTATTTTTTATTTTTACACTGTTTAAAAAAAAAAAAGTGTCACTTTTATTCCTATTACAAGGAATGTAAACATCCCTTGTAATAGAAAAAAAGCATGACAGTACCTCTTAAATATGAGATCTGGGGTCAAAAAGACCTCAGATTTCATACTTACACTAAAATGCAATAATAAAAAAAAAAAATTGTCATTTAAAAAAATGAAAAAAAATGGCCCTTTAAGAGCTATGGGTGGAAGTGACGTTTTGACGTCGCTTCCGCCCTGCAGTGTCATGCACACTCATCTCCATGCACAGCCACGGGAAGTATCCGATTGCCTCCACTGCTGCCGACGGCTCGTGTAAGCGGCAGAGGATCGCGGCGAGAGGGGGGCCCCTCTCCCGCCATCGATAAAAGTGATCTTGCTGCGAATCCGCCGCAGAGACCTCTTTTATTTTGTACCAGACCGCCGGTCGAACACAGGGTTATCGGGGTTATGTACATCGGCGTGCGGAGGTCCGGAAGTGGCTCCATGTTCTAATGTTTTATCATGCTTCATACGTATTTTGTCTGTAATTACAATGTATAATATATAATTTCAACACTTTGTACACATGTGCCTTCTACTAGAACCTTAATCAGACACACATACATTTGGTATTTATCTCATCTAGAGTGTTGTGATGCGGGTACCTCTAGAGTAAAGGAGAATACATCACCTACTATATGATACATCTCTGAATCAGCCATTCCTTTTCATGTGTATCTACCACACCCTACAGACTTTCTTTTTCTTCTTCTTCTCTTCAAGGCTCTGATGAAGAGGGAAAACCTTGAAACACGTTAGCCTACCTTGTGCATTTGCCCTTGCATGGGCATAATGAATTATTCATTTTTAATGAATATCTTGTAACCCATTTTAATGAATTTGTAGTAATTTCTTTGTATTTATCTACTTTGTAGATAAATTGTATGAATCTATGAATAAATCATATTACTTTGATTCATGTGTTATATCACGTGCCTTCCACACCCTTTTTGTTCACTTAGGTTAAAGGGACAGGTTTGTCTTACCCATTTTATACCAAAAAACTCTTGCCTCACAATCCTTAACCAAGGCTTCCCTTCAGGAAACTGCTCCTATAAATTCCCCAACTGGACCTCCTGTGTGACCTTCGGATCCTAAGCTGGTGCTCTCCATTCTTCAGAGATCCCTTTTTGAACTGATTAGAGACATTTCGTTGGAAGACCTCTCTTGTAAGGTTGCCTAAGGTGGCCATTGCATCTGTTGGGTATTTTTCTGAGTTGTCAGCTCTTTCTTGTACCTTTCTTGTTTTGTACAAGGACAAGGTGGTTTTGAGACCAAAACTTTCCTTCCTACATTAGAGAGTTTAATCTTTCCATCTCAATGATGACATAGTCCTTCCTTGCCTTTTTCCTGCCCCAAACTATGACAAGGAAATTGGCTTACATTGCCTTGATGTGTCAGGGCTGTTAGGATCTACCTGGCAGCAACAGCTTCTGTTCGCAAAACTGAGTCTCTTTTTGTTCTGACTGTGGACCTTTGTTAAGTGCATCCTGCTTTCCACTCCTTCTTTACCAGGTGTATCAGGCAACTTATCATAGCTATCATAGCTCATTCCACCAGGGTTGTTTGTGTCTCTTGAGCTTTTCAGCATCAAGCATCTGCTTTTTAGATTTGCAAGGTCACCACCTGGTTCATATGCACTCCAAGTTCTACTGCATGGATGTTTAGGCCTCGGCTAATGTAATTGAGATCAAAATAATGAAGAAATATATTTTTGTTTACATTTTTAGGGGGATATTTATTAAAGCAAAAAGTAAAAAATATTGTTTTTTTGTTTTTTTCAAAATTGTCGCTCTTTTTTTGTTTATAGCGCAAAAAATAAAAAATGCAGAGGTGATCAAATACCACCAAAAGAAAGCTCTATTTGTGGGAATTTTTTTTTGGGTACAACGTCGCACGACTGCGCAATTGCAAGTTAAAATGATGCAGTGCCGTTTTGCAAAAAAGGCCTGGTCATTAAGGGGGAAAATGGTTAAGTGTTAAGAAAGCAGTTGTGCGTGTAGCATGTTTCTCTTGTTGCTACCTTGAGAGTACATTGGCTGTGTAGAGAAGGAGTGGGTTTCTTTTACCCCATTCTCTTTAGAATGACAGCATGTGATGTCACATCTCCACACAAAGCATTCCAACGCCCCTTTCCCACTCTGTCCCATCTGACTGCTTATTTCTGTCTGGGGTTTGCCCCTCGCCATCACACACCCTTCTAATACACTGAATCTGAAGGGCTAGCTAACGGATGATTAGGATCTGCTCCACAATGAGACTCCTATTCCCAGTTGCTGGGCAGAAACAGCAATCTGCTCATAGTTACTTCAACTCCTGTTTCTGCTCAACTGTACCTTATTTCTGACCACAACATTATTCTTTGACACTAGATTTCCTTGAGGCATCTGGATATCCATTTATTGTAGAACTGTGGGACAATTTAAAGCAATAATCCTGAGTTCACAGGATTAAAACATGTAATAATGTTGACAACGCTGCCAGATGACAGCACATAAAATGTAGATATATGCTGACTATTCTTGTGTGAACAAACGCTAGCGCTAACATAATCCAGATAGACACAAAAAGCATAATCTTTAATAAAGACCATTTTCCAGTTTAGTACCTTCTGGACGATGTCACTGACAGTGGAAGGCTGGAAAATATCAACTTCTATTCAAACAGTGTTTAGCAGATTATAGTTCTGTACAAGGATGTTTAAAACTGCTAGTTACAGTTTCATACTTTAATACCTCCACATATGATCCAACACACTTCCAGTAGCATAAATCATGGTACTGTAATTGCATAACTCAACAAAAAACCAGGCTATAGCTTGAGTCATCTGTTTTAGAATGTTTCGAATGAGAGTTCCATTTTAATACGGTGGATAGAAACAAGAAGCTGGCAAAAGATACAAAGGAACAAATGACCCCCGGGCCACTCTATTTTTTATAAATGTAGGCCAACACTGAGAAGGTGAGAGGACCTACTCCTTGTGCTGTTGATACCATACAGAAGTCAAGTGTATATTCATATTTTATGATAACCTTACAAGGATTTAATAATGGCAGTGGCTAATGTCAACGATCATTGAACACACCTCATTTTAACACTAATGCCGTGTACACGTGGGCGGACTTTTCAACCGGACTGGTCCGACAGACTGAATCCGGTGGACAATCCGACCGTATGTGGGCTCCATCGGACCTGCAGCGGACTTTTTCAGTCGAAAATCTGACTTTAGATTTGGAACATGTTTCAAATTTGTCCGACGGACTCGAGTCTGGTTGAAAAATCCGCTCGTCTGTATGCTAGTCCGACGGACGAAAACCGACGCTAGGGCAGCTATTGGCTACTGGCTATCAACTTCCCTATTTTAGTCCGGTCATACGTCATCACGTACGAATCCGTCGGACTTTGGTGTGATCGTGTGTAGGCAAGTCCGTTTGTTCAAAAGTCCGTCGGAAGTCCGTCAAAAGTCCGTCGAAAGTCCGTTGGAAAGTCCGTCGGTCCGGTCCGGTCGAAAAAGTCCACCCGTGTGTACATGGCATAAGAACCATATCCATCAGCAATCTCCTTCCTTACCGATCCTGTTATAATAAAATGTAGGAATGTGTAAACAATGAAGTGCAGCACATTAGAAGGTTCAGAAACACAACAAATCCTTGTCTCTCTCAATTATTTGTGATCTTACTACATACGATACTGGACCTCCATTAACCACTTCAGCCCCGGAAGGTTTTACCCCCTTCATGACCAGGCCATTTTTTGCGATACGGCACTGCGTTGCTTTAAATGACAATTGCGCAGTTGTGCAATGCTGTACTTAAATAAAATTTATGTCCTTTTTTTCCCCACAAATAGAGCTTTCTTTTGGTGGTATTTGATCACCTCTGTGGTTTTTATTTTTTGCGTTATAAACAAAAAATGACAGACAATTTTGAAGAAAAAACAATATTTTTTACTTTCTGTTATAAAACGCACCCAATAGAAAAATGTAAAAAATTGAATTACTTCATCAATTTAGGCCAATATGTATTCTGCTACATATTTTTGATAAAAAAAATCCCAATAAGCGTATATTGAATGGTTTACTAAGTTATTATAGTGTCTACAATCTATGGGATATTTTTATTGAATTTTTATAGATTTTGTTTTTACTAGTAATGGCGACTTATAGCAGGTCTGCGACATTGCAGCAGACAAATTGGACACTAAGTGACACTTTTGACACTTTTTTGGGGATCAGTGACATGGATACAGTGATCAGTGCTAAAAATATGCACTGTCATTGTACTAATGTCATTGGTAGGGAAGAGGTTAACATCAGGGGCAATCAAAGGGTTAAATGTGTCCCTAGGGGGTGATTTCTAACTGCTAGGGATATGCTTTAACTGTAAGAAGACAGAGATCTGTGTTCCTGCTTAGCAAAAACACAAGATCTTTGGTAGCATTAGTAGCATTTTAGTAGTGTTTAGAATCGTTTAGGGGTGTTTAGGAGTGTTCAGCATTTTGTTCTGCTCAGTAAACACTCCAAAAAACTCTACAAAAACATTTTTTTTCTGCTCCTAAATGCTAATAACAGCTTATATGTACTTAAAAAAATGCTAGTGTGCATGGAGCCTTAAACTTGTGGGCATTAAATATATTAATAACTTGTGGGGGGGCTATTGGTAATATATGACTATTGAGTGGGATCACTAGAGACCCAGCCTTCAATGCCGGACCTTTTTATGGTATTGAAGGCTGGTTTTCTAGTGGTCCCACTCAATAGTCACTTTATCACAAGTACGTCATATATTACCAATAGCACCCCCACAAGTTATTGTTTTACCTAAGGTAGTTCTTCTACGTTAGTAAGGGGAGCAATTTTTATATTTTTCATTTTATTTTGGCGCAAGGTATCCCTTTCTTTTTTTGTATGAAATATATTAAACAAACAATGGCCATCATGTCTTTCCAAACAGGATGAATGTCCATGGTTTGACCAGGAGTGTATTATCTTTCTGGCTGGAACCAAATTGGCCAGAAATATTTCCTACTAAAAGCTTTTTCTAATTTTGTTCTATAATATGATCTCACAGTCACTATGAAATAAGGCATCACCTCTTATGCTTCCCTCAAGAAAACCTGGAGAGGGATCAGTAGAAGCCATGTCCCTGGTACATTCAGCAATAGTACTGAGAATTCTAGTGGAGCTTTCTGCCATTTTCTACACAATTCTATAAACATTCTATACAACTAATTTTTAGTTAGGAAAGGTGTATACCTGTCAGTTTACTGCATTTGGAGTGGTTTCCCCTCATTTCTCTTTGATGACATAAGGGCAAAATGTGAGGTTTGTTTAGCTCACTATAACATCTTTACCCCCGGAGATGTGAGAGTTATATTCTTAACACTCTCCTTACAATTACTTTAGCTCTCAGTAGGTTCTCAGCTTACAGTGGCTCAATAAAGGGCCCAGGCATTTTGCTGCGTTTTGTAACATAATTGCAAAAAGTATTTTAGAAGAAGGACTGCAAGGGCCTCAGGATACCCAAAGACATTTAGGCTCCTTCCACATGGGTGTTCAGTCTAGATCCATCTGTCAATTTTTCAGAAGGATCCAGACTGAACCACTATGTGTGTCTATGGGTGGGCGGATGTAAACGGATGATCATCCCTTTACATCTGCCTACATCCCTGACCATTCAGGTATGTTTTTTAAATGGAACAGCCAACATCCAGATCCATTGAAATGAAATGGAATGTATGTAAATGGATGCCATCCATTTACATCCGTTACGTTTATATCCATTTTTATGCAAGAAATGTTTTTTGCTTATACTTTTGTCACCTGTGGCTGGTATCTGCAACAATTAAAAAAAAAATGGATGCAAAACGGATGTAAACTGTTGTAATCTCAAATTAACTGAACTGAAATGAAAACTTATGTAAACTGAGGGAAACTGAACTGATGTGCAAACTGGTGTAAACTGAATCTGCTTTTTCTTTGAAAAAACATGACTGAACGGATGATGTCCATATGAAAGAGGCCTTAAGTGTTACAGGTTCCAATGAAAAAAAGGGGCATTTAAGAGGTGCTGGGACTTTCATGAGTTTATACAAGGTAGTTAGAGGGCAAAAAACATTTGAAGAGCCCACTGGCTCAGGTTAGGCTGCAGATAAGGCTACCCTGCCCTGGGTACACCAGCAGTAGACATATGCAGGAGGAAAAAAATAGTTTAGTTAAATTTGTTGCATTTGTTACATTCGTTTTTGGGAATCGGTTAGTTTCGTATTCGAATTTTAAAAAAATCGCCCGCATTCGAAAAAATTCTACCGCATTCGAAAAAACTATCAAATTCTAAAAAATTCTACCGCATTCGAAAAATTTTTGAAATTTGAAAAAGTAAACTATATATAACCATTTTGCGAAATTCGTATAGAATGAAATCAAATTCCAATAGAAAAGATTAGAATAGAATAGAAAATAATATAAAAGAATAGCATAGAAAAACAATAGAACACAATAGAAAAAAATATAATATATTCTATTCTAATCTTTTCTATTCAAATTTTAATTCATTCTATACCAAATTCCAATTTTGGATGATGGCTTTATATATATATATATATATATATATATATATATATATATATATAATATATTTTTTCTATTCTGTTCTATTGTTTTTCTATTCTAGTCTTTTCTATTAGAATTCTATTTCATTCTATTTCTATATAACCATTTTCCGAAATTCGAATTTCGTATAGAATGAATTTGCATTCAGATAGAAAAGATTTTAATAAAATAGAAAATAATAGAAAAGAATAGCATAGAAAAACAATAGACCAGCGTAGAAAAAATATTATATATATATTTATTATAGTATATTTTTTTCTATTCTATTCTATTGTTTTTTCTATTCTAGTCTTTTCTATTAGAATTCTATTTCATTCTATTTCTATATAACATCTTCCAAAATTTTCAAATTTCATATAGAATGAAAGAAAAAAATATAATATATATATAGATAGATAGATAAATATAAAATATCTATCTATCTATCTATCTATCTATCTATCTATCTATCTATCTATCTATCTATCTATCTATCTATCTATCTATAACATCTTCCCAAATTCAAATTTCATATAGACTGAAATCAAATTTGAATAGAAAAGATTAGAATAGAATAGCAAATAACAGAAAAGAATAGCATAGAAAAACAATAGAACAGAATAGAAAAAATATAATATATAAATTATATTTTATTCTATTCTGTTCTATTGTTTTTCTAGTCTATTCTTTTCTATTATTTTCTATTCTAATCTTTTCTATTCAAATTCGAATTCATTCTTTATGAAATTCGAATTTCGGAAGATGTTATATATATATATATATATATATATATATATATATATATACATTATATTTTTTTCTATTCTGTTCCATTGTTTTTCTATGCTATTCTTTTCTATTCTATTCTAAACTTTTATATTTAAATTTGAATTCATTCTATACGAAATTCAAATTTCGGAAGCTGGCTTCTGAAATTCGAATTTCGTATAGAATGAATTCGAATTTGAATAGAAAAGATTAGAATAGAAAACAACAGAAAATAATAGACTAGAAAAACAATAGAACAGACTAGAATAAAATATAATATATATATATTATATTTTTTTCTATTCTGTTCTATTGTTTTTCTATGCTATTCTTTTCTATTATTTGCTATTCTATTCTAATCTTTTCTATTCAAATTTGATTTCAGTCTATATGAAATTCGAATTTTGGAAGATGTTTTATATATATATATATTATTATTATTATTATTATTATTATTATTATTTTTTCTACTATTCTGTTCTATTGTTTTTCTAGTCTATTTTTTTTCTACTCTATTCTAATCTTTTCTATTCAAATTCGAGTTAATTTTATACGAAATTCAAATTTCGGAAGATGGTTTTATATATGTATAATCAGAATTACATATAGAATGAATTTGAATTTGAATAGAAAAGACTATTTTAGAATAGAAAATAATAGAAAAAAAAACATAGTAAAACAATAGAACAGAATAATAAATTTATATATAATATATATATATATATATATATATATATATATATATATATATATAATATATATAGAAAATCGTTTTTTTTTTTCTAATTCGATTCCAATTTGTTTTCGAATTAATTCGTTTTTTTCGGATTTGTTTAAATTCTTTACTTTTGTAATTCGGAAATTCAGATGCATACGAACTTCCGAATAATGAAAAAATGCACATGTCTAACCAGCAGGTTACCAGAAAAAGATGTGCATAATTAACATGTACTCAGACTGGTCTGCAGTGATAAGTGGGGTACCCCAGGGTTCTGTCTTGGGACCAATTCTATTCAATTTATTCATAAATGATATAGAGGATGGGATAAATAGCTCAATCTCTGTTTTTGCGGACGACACAAAATTAAGCAAGGCAATAACTTCACATCAGGATATAGAAATTTTGCAGAAAGACCTGAACAAAATAATGGAGTGGGCAAATACATGGCAAATGAGGTTTAATGTGGAGAAATGTAAATACTCTTGGGGGCAAAAAACACAAATGCAAACTACTCACTAGGGGGAGAACCGCTGGGGGAATCAAGGATGGAGAAAGATCTGGGGGTCCTATTAGATGACAGATTAAGCAATAGCATGCAATGTCAAGCTGCAGCTACCAAAGCCGGCAGAATATTAGCATGCACAAAAAAAGGGATTTACTCCAGAGAAAAACTATAATCCTACTACTTTATAAAACTCTGGTTAGACCACACCTGGAGTACTCTGTCCAGTTCTTGTCACCAGTCCTCAGAAGGGATGTGCTGGAACTGTAGAGAGTCCAAAGAAGGGCAACAAAACTAATAAGGGGACTGAAGGACCTCAAAAACGAGGAACGTCTGCAACACTAAATGTATTCTCGCTGGAGAAACAACACTTGAGAGGAGATATGATAGTGATTTACAAATATCTCAATGGTGATCCCAGCATAGGAAAAAAACGATTCAGTCTCAAGGAGTGTAAGAGGACACGGGGCCACACAATGAGACTGGAGGAGAAGCAGTTTAACCTTAAACTGCGCAGGGGATTTTTCACTGTCAGGGCAATAAGGATGTGGAACTCTCTTCCATAAGTGGTGGTGTCAGTATGGATATTTTTAAGAGATTCTTGGATGTGCATCTTTAAGAACACAACATACAGGGATATGGGAAATAATTATAGACACTAACACGTGCACCTACACAGATTGAAAAGAACTTGATGCCAGTCTGCAAGTGTTGGAGCGCAGCATAACATGCAGCGCCCACTGGAAGCGGATCACTGGGAGGAAATGATGCAACGCGTTTCAGAGCATGCACGGTAGTCCATAAAGAGGCCACAGCGCTCCTTTCTCAAGCTCTCCAAGAGCACGATCCCTGTACCAACTTCACCAGCACTATGGAAGACCCTCCTATTTATGATGTGCCTGGGAATTTGAACCGGCAGCCCAGGTGGATTCTCTCTTCCCCCACCCCCCCTTTTGAACTTTTAAGAACTGGTTACAAAAATAGACTTTAGCCACAATTAACAGCCACACATCCATTGGCTCAGGGCCTTTTTTGCCTCTTTATTTGCTCTAATTATAATAATAGTCTAAGTTTGTTACAAAAAATTAAATCTTTTCAGGTGTGCCGTTAAAAATTTTAGATCTTTTTGGTGCACCACAATACAAAGACATCAGTGTGTTCAGTTCCTGTTACCATTTTGTAAAGACATGTTTTGCAATCTTCAATGCAAGTAAAGTTATTCTCTGCATTAAACAAGCTTCCAGTGCATCATTTCAATACTCAGCCAACAGGTTATGGGCCCAGGCACTGGAGAGAATACTACAAGTCAGTGAGTACTGTATACAAGCTGCTGAAAGATGGCAAGCGGTTCAGATGTGAAACTTGCAATCGCAAAGCTGAACAATGCCAATTACCAGCTGTGGAAGTTCAAGCTAGAAATGCTTCTCAGCAAGGATGACTTGTGGCAAGTGCTGAATACAGACAGACCCACAAATGGAGAGATGGAGGAATGGGAAAGGAAGGACAGACGAGCAAATGCGACTATAAGCTTGCTAGTGGAAGATGACCAGCTTATCCACATAAGAACAGAAAAAACCGCCAAAGGTATATACAAAAATTGCATGAGCGTTCAAGTCTAAACAGCAAGCTGTTTCTGCTAAGAAAGCTGTATAAAATGAGACTGGAAGAAGGCCAGCAAATTTGTGACCAATTGAAAGCAATGCTAAAAATCATAGAGCAGCTGCGCGCCATGGGAGAGGACATCAAAGATAACCATATTGTTGCCCTGCTTCTCTGCAGCCTTCCAGAGACCTTTACTGTTTTTATTAACCAGACCCGAACAGGAGCTAACACTAGAATATGTCAAAGGCAAATTAATTGATGAATATGACAGAAGGAAAGAAAATATGCACCATGATGACAAAGCTTTTAAAATGTACAAAGGCACAAAGCACAACAAAGAAAGCAGAGTTTTCACTGTAAAAGGACCGGTCACTTAAAAGAGGACTGTTCTATCTGGAAAGCTGAGCAGCAAAAGCTAGTGCTATCCACAAGAGAAAAAGTCAAAGCAGCCACAAAGGAAACTGCAGACACATTATGGTGCAAAGACTCAGGTGCGACAAATCACATGACTAGCGATAAGACCTTTTTCACAAACATTGATTACAGTGCGAGACAAGATTTTACTAGCAAACGGGAAAAGCATCACTGCAGAAGGTAAAGGCTTCCTGAACTGCATTACACCCCAAGAAGGCAAGCACAGTATCCTTGTAAAGAAAGTGCTGTAAGTTCAAGAACTAGAAGGCAGCCTTCTATCAGTGAATAGTCTTACAAACAACAGTCTCACAGTTAAGTTCCAGGGTGATGAATGCACAATTCACACTAATAAGTGATTCCTCACAAAAGGAAAACTGGATGATCACCTACACAGGCTCATCACCACAGACCAACAAAGCCAATATAGTCTATAATGACCTACACCGCAAATGTAGTCACTTATGGCACAGACAGCAGGGGCACAGAAGTCTAGAAGCTATACAGGACATTATAAAGAGAGGCTTATCAGAAGATTTGCAACCCACCCCCCGCAGCTCATACACAGTGACGTATGCGGTCCAATTAAAACTCTCACATCAGGCGAGAACAGATATCTACTGACTTTCATTGATGATTATTCCAGGTACACAACTACTTATCTGATGAAACGCAAGAATGAAACATCAGAGAAACTTCAAGATTTTGTTGCCACGTCTAACAAATTCCAATGGAAACCAGGAATAATACGCACTGACAATGGGGGGAATACATAAGCAAAGAAGTGGCCTCATACCAGAAGGGACAGGGAATTGTACACCAGACAACCACACCATACACTCCTGAACAAAACGGTGTAGCAGAAAGGAAAAATCACACTCTTATGGAAATGGCCAGGTGCATGTTGTCGGATGTCAACCTACCTCACGAGTACTGTGGAGAAACAGTCATGACTGCAACCAACCTACAGAACAGACTACCCTCAAGAGCCATTAAAAGTACTCTATTCAAAATATGGCATGGATTAAAGCCTAGCATAGGACACATCAGAGTGTTTAGATGTAAAGCAAATGCCTATATTCCAAGTGAGAAGCAATCCAAGCTGGAGAACTGAGCCATAGAGGGCATTCTAGTAGGCTACAGTGAGCAAACTAAGGGTTACAGCATCCTACACCCAAAGACTGACAAAGTGACAATAAGCCATAGTGTTTACTTTGATGAGAGCCCTTTACCAGAAACACCGACCCCTGAAAGCTGTGAAGTGAATATGCCAAGCAAACCAGAAAAAAAGGATGACGAAAGCAAACCTGTGCAGGAGTCAGAACAAGAGGTGGAACTCACAGTGCCTAAATCAAGTTCCCCACCAGATCCTGCTGAACTGCCTGAAGTCAGAAGATCCACTCGGACTACAAAGCAGATACCAAAGCGCAAGCTGTCATACACTGTCAAAACCAGTGGCGGCCCTTTAATAGGGGGTGCATGGGCTCCACGCCACCCAAAGCTGGTCATGAGAAAAAAAAGAAGTGGTCCTTTAAGCGTGCCCAGGCGCCGGATACACTGTTTATGGGAAGCTTTAACGTGTTGCAATCAGCTGATTGCATCTGCAAAAGCTTCATTGGTCTGTGTTAAGAGTGTGTTTGGGGCACAAGCGATGCGCTCACACTCTACACTGATTTGCTCCTGAGGCTCCTGTGCTTTTTTTATTGGCGCAGTGGATGGTGAGCGTGGGCAGTGCTTTTTTGCGGTACTGCTGCACTTCAGGTTTCCAACCACTCACTGTGCTGTGGACTGTGGTGGAATGAGCAAGGTTTGAGCAGCGCCTCTGCCCCCTCTGCGATTCCACCTCACTCCTCCAATAAGCTAGCTGATCAGAAGTCTCGGCACTGTGGGCCGGGATGGAATGCAAGACCTGAGCAGGCCAGGAGGAGTCAGCGGCTAGCCGGTGAGCATCCATGGCCATCGGACAGGGCATATATGCTGCAGCGCTGCTAGGGAAGAGTGGATGCCTGGGCTGATGTCTGTAGTAAGTCATCCTGGGACTTGGAGCGAGCAGCAGGACTAGTGCAGTGGGCTATTGCTGATGTGCTGCATCAGTGGGGAGTGGGGACACTCATAATTGGCACAACAGGCACAGCAGGTGTACAGGCCTGGACGGGAACTCAGCACAGGGATGATGGTGGGAAGTGAACCTCTCATAATGGGCACAGTGAGGCTACAAATGATGTGCACAGTGGCTGCAATTGATGTGCACAGTGCCTGCAATTGATGGGAACAGTGGCTGCAATTGATGGACACAGTGGCTACAATTGATGGGCACAGTGGCTGCAATTGATGGACACAGTGGCTGCATTTGATGGGCACAGTGGTTGCAATTGATAGGCACAGTGGCTGCAATTGATGGACACAGTGGCTGCATTTGATGGGCATAGTGGTTGCAATTGATGGGCACAGTGGCTGCAATTGATGTGCAGAGTGGCTGCAATTGATGTGCAGAGTGGCTGTAATTGATGTGCGGAGTGGCTGCAATTGATGGACACAATGGCTACAAATGATGGGCACAGTGGCTGCAATTGATGGACACAGTGGCTGCAATTGATAGGCACAGTGGCGTTATAATTGATGGACACAGCGGCTGCAATTGATGGGCACAGTGGCTGCAATTAATAGGCACAGTGGCTGCAATTGGTGTGCAGAGTGGCTGTAATTGATGTGCGGAGGAGCTGCAATTGATGGACACAGTGGCTACAAATGATGGGCACAGTGGCTGCATTTGATGGGCACAGTGGCTGCAATTGATGTGCACAGTGGCTGCAATTGATGTGCAGAGTGGCTGCAATTGATGTGCAGAGGGGCTGTAATTGATGTGCGGAGTGGCTGAAATTGATGGACACAGTGGCTACAAATGATGGGCACAGTGGCTGCAATTGATGGGCACAGTGGTGCTACAATCGATGGACACAGTGGCTGCAATTAATAGGCACAGTGGCTGCAATTGATTGGCACAGTGGCTGCAATTTATGTGCATTGTGGCTACAATTGATGGGCACAGTGGCTGCAATCAATGGACACAATGAGGCTACAATTGATGAGCAAAGTGACTGCAATTGATGGGCACAGTGGCTGCAATTGATGGACACAGTGAGGCTACAATTGATGGGCACAGTGTCGCTACAATCAATGGGCACAGTAGTGCTACAATTGATGAGCACAGTGGCTGCAATTGTTAGGCACAGTGAGGCTACAATTGATGGGGGTAGTGAGGCTGCAATTGATGGGCACAGTGAGGCTGCAATTGATAGGCACAGAGAGGCTGCACTTGATGGGCACAGTGAGGCTGCAATTGATGGGCACAGGGAGGCTGCATTTGATGGGCACAGTGAGGCTGCAATTGATGTTTTTTTTTCAGTATTTTTGGTGAAGATTACGATGAAACATTCGCTCTCGTTGTAAAACACTCCACCATCAGAGCGCTAATTAGGGTTGCAGCCAGGAAGAGCATGCAAGTGAAACACCTAGATGTTAAAACTTCTGTCCTATATGGAGACATTAAGGAAGACCTCTACATGGAGCAACCACCACAGTTGCTCCATGTAGAGACAATCTTGTGTTTAAACTTCATTTGCAAGGATGTGGAATGAGAAAGTGAATGAAGTACTTACTAGAGAGGGATTCTCAAGAAGTAAAGCAGACCCCTGTCTCTACTCCAGAAATCAAGAAGACAGATGAGTATACATGCTTATCAATGACATTATAACCTGTTTTGAACAAGAAGGGGATTACAATCGAATAGTTCACAAGCTTAAAGAAAATTTTGAAATCAAAGAGCTAGGGAACATTAGCTACTATGTGGGAATCCAAATAGAGAGAGAAGAAAATGGAAGTTGTGTAAAACCAATAGTTCCGCGCTTAGGTAAAAAAAGGAACTGCAGCCCCCCCGCGCAGAATCGCACCAATGTGCAATTCCAAAAAGATTAGAGTCAGAAAACAAGGGTGATTGGCGCTGTTCCACTAAAATCAAACAGACTACTGTGGTATATCAAGTGAACTGTGACACAAACCACGCATAAATAACAGTGTGTAAGATGAAGGCAAATTAAACATGTGCAACACCTGCCCTCATGAAAAAGTGCAGCGTGTATTCACTCCTAAGTGAACCAAAAATAAATCAAGATCTGGGTGAATCAAAAAATAAAAAATTATTATTGTGAATAAAAAAGGATTCCCAAGCAAACTATCAGAAAATCCTTAAATCATAGGTTCATCGTAATAAACATCAATGTGCATTTAAAAATGTAATGTATAATCACAAATGTAGATGAGAAAATTGAATTAAATTAAAAATGAAAATAAAAAATAGCGTCCACAAAAAAAGTGTCCCACAAACTATAAGTAAATTGTAAAATGAAAAGGGGCCTTTGGTGCAAAATTCTTCATACGGTGCAAATCGTGAATCTTTTAAATCCTAGCAATGATCTTAATGCCGTGAAGTCCTCCTGTCATCCAAAACGCCCCCCAATGTGCCCTCACTCACCGAAGGAGGACACCCCTGCAGGGGTATCAGGCCTGTCAGCTGTATCTCGCAGCTATGGTCCTTGGTAGGGGCTCCTATTCGGATCTCCACTCTCGGTGTCCGGGCTGGCTCCAATCAATCAGATGACTAGGCTCCACGTTATAGGAGCCTAGTAAAGCGTGGATGAGTGTAATATATACGATCCGTCCTTTGGATATAAACAGAATGATGGAAGTATCAACACAGGTGGCTGCTCTCTCAGTTTCTCGCTCCCAAGTAAAACTCCCGGTCTATTAGAAGCATTCAAATAAGCAGATTGCAGTCAGCCGCTGTGGACGAGGTTTCCCATAGAGAAACAGCTGCTGTTAACCTTCAGGTGTATTGCAGCACTGAACGTCCTTCATGAGGGCAGGTGTTGCACATGTTTAATTTGCCTTCATCTTACACACTGTTATTTATGCGTGGTTTGTGTCACAGTTCACTTGATATACCACAGTAGTCTGTTTGATTTTAGTGGAACAGCGCCAATCACCCTTGTTTTCTGACTCTAAGAAAATGGAAGTTATCTTCTCAACCAATCTCAGAAAATCTCTGAAATCGTGGAATAATTCTATATGCAAGATGCAATGGAAGTGAAAACTGCTATGGAACCAGGCTATCAAAAGAGCAATGAAGCAGAAAACGTGCTACCCATCAATGACATGTATCGCAGAGCAATCGGTAAGCTCCAAGATGTTGCCACTGTGACAAGACCAGACATAGCCGCAGCAGTGGGCATACTATGCAGGAAAGTTTCATCTCCCTGTCAACGTGACTGGAATACAGTAATAAGAGTGATACAGTACCTCAAAAGAACAATTTAGATAAAATTATGGCTACCAGAAACATCAAATCCAACACTGGTAGGGTATATGGATGCTGACTGGGCTGGGTACTGCACAGATTGCAAATCCACAAGTGGATTCATCTTCAAGGAAGGAACCATAAGTTGGTCTAGACGAAAGCCGGTAACTATCGCTCTATTTTCAACTGAAGCAAAGTACATTGCAACAGCACATGCATGTCAAGAAGCGATATGGTTTCGTCAACTTTTTGTGGACATTGGGGTAGACATGTCAAAACCAATTCCCATTTGCGATGACAACCAGGGAGGTATAAAGCTTACTCAGTCAGAAAGGGTTAATCCTAGGACCAAACACATAGACGTCAAGTATCACCAATTGAGGGATAATCAAGAGCAATGTGTTATTGACATTCAATACTGGCCATCAGAGGAGATGACTGCTGATGCACTCACCAAGCCTTTGTTGAAGGAACGTCATAGTTATATCCAGAAGAAGCTGAGTGTAATTTGACAAAGCACATGCTGTTGAGAAGGGGTGTTTGAAGAACAGCAGCAAGTTGCATTTTAAACTGTGACTATATACTGTATTGTATGCATTATACCTATCTATGCAGCAGGTGGCGCTGTAGTATTACAGTGTATTGTACATATATGTCTATGGTATTGTAACTCTATTGTATATGAGAAGAAGTGCTTTATTTTCAGTGTGTTCAGTTCCTGTTACCATTATATATACATGTTTTGAAATCCTCCATGCAAGTAAAGATATTCTCTGCACTCAACAAGCTTCCAGCGCATCATTTCAATACTCAGCCAACACCTTTGACCCCTGAAATGCACTGGCTGTCTTTTTAGCACAATATCAATAAATTAATCTGGACTCATCTTTTGGTCTGGAGCTCCTTCCATACATGTATTTCTTAAGTGTTCCAGATAGCAGTCTACCTTGTTTAGATGAAATCATACTTTACTGACTACATTTCTGAAATACGGCATATGTTTCCCAGCAACATTTTTCGTGTTTTCTTTCATCTAAATTGCAATTACAAATCAAAGGCTGCTTCCCTAATGTAATCAGTTTCCAGGCTACCCTCATTGTAATGCTTCTCAAATTACAGGATACCCCAAATATTTATCAGCTTACTAGTACAGCCAATACAAGCTTAGAATATTATTTCTTATGGCTCAACCCACTGGGGCACATCAAGAGTAGCTGGTGGGCATAAATAATATTAAGAGCTAGGGAAACTCTCAGCTCACTAGAAAGTTCATGCAGACATGCCTGCATAACAGTTTGCCTCCTATTTACATGCATGACTTCATGGTGGTTAGAAACTGTTTTAAAGATAGAGACTTCATTATGGTCCAGTGTTAGATTTCCCAGTTTTTAAACAGATGTGGACTTTGGAAGTATGTAGCACAACTTCTTTAAAATACACAGCATATGTGTAGTACACCCTGTGTGTCTGCCTCGCTGCTGCCCCCCCCCCCCCCCCGTATTTGCTGGGAATCCTGGACTGTCAAAATGGCAGACAGGAGTTGCTGTGTAAATACAGCAGCTATTACAGCATCTGCTGTACAAAAACAGATCTTCTGATATAGTGTATCTAAAAAATGTTTTGTATTTGCTCGGTTCCATTCATCTGCACGTCAAAGGAATGCCTCCTCTGAATATGGCATTTATATTAATCCTTCACTTTCCTTATTCTACACATTAACCTCTTTGTCTCCAAACCAAATAAAAAAAAAGTGGTTATTAAATACGCACCAAAATAAAAGCTCTATCTGTTGAAAAAAAAAATAACATAAAATAACATAAAATGCATTTGGGTATAGTTTTACATAGCCAAGTAATTTTCAGTCAAAGTATCACAGCATCGGAAACTAAAAAATGTTCTGGTAATACAGAGGTATAACAGGATGCTGCTCAAGTGGTTAAAAGTGTTCTAAAGGCAGAAGGGTTTTTTTTCACCTTAATACGTTCTCTGCAGTAAGGTAAAAAAACCTTCTGTGTGCAGCCCCCCACTTATACTTACCTGGGCCTGATCTCGATCCAGCACCCAAGAGAAGGGGGAGGAGTCATGAGCGCCAGTGTGGGACCCTAGAAGAGGAGGATCGGGGTTGCTCTGTGCAAAATCGCAGGTAAGTATGACGTATTTGTTATAAAAAAAAAAATTACATTTCCAATCACTTTAAAACAATCTTACAATAAACCATTGTTTTTTTTTTAAAAAGCGAGATCCTATTTAACCTCCTTTTTTGTTTTGTTTATTTCTATTTTTCTAACAAATAATATATATCTATATCTATATATATCTATATATGATTTTATTCATTCAGTTTGGTAGTTTATTTTAGTGTCACATACAAAAAAATAGAAAATTAAAAAAGAAAAGATTAAATTTGCAAAAAAAATGTAAATGCATTGTACTAGATTGCCGGAAAAGTTAGAGGGGATTTTAAACTAGGTGATGGGGGGGAGGGCCCAGATGTAGAGCTAGCCAGCGTGGAACAAGGTTTAGCGAGTAATTTGGGGGGAATTAGCAGTATGGTGACTAGAATACCAAAACCCAAGGTAAGTAAGTTGGCAAATCCAAATTGCAGCCTCATAACAACTAACAAGAATATGGTATGTGACCAGACAAAATTACGAGGCTTGTATACCAATGCTAGAAGTCTGGCTAACAAGATGGGAGAACTGGAGCTGCTAATGTATGAGGCGGATTTTGATTTTGTGGGAATTTCAGAGACTTGGTTTGACAGCTCTCATGATTGGCTGGCACCCATTCAGGGAAAGGGAGGGTACAAAGGGGGAGGAGTATGCCTGTATAGCAGAAATGATGTGCAAGTGAATTTGAGAGATGACATCACTAATGGAGCAAGGGAGGAGGTGGAATCCTTGTGAGTGGAGCTCCAAAGGGAGGAAACTAAGGGGAAAGTAATACTGGGTATATGCTATAGGCCCCCTAACCAGAGGGAGGAGGGGGAGGCGGACCACCTAGCACAGCTTGGAATGGCGACAAGAATGGGAAATGTCATTACAATGGGGGATATTCATTATCCAGATATAGACTGTGCAGAAGGAACCGCACATTCGTCTAGGGCTCGCCATTTTCTAAATGTCTTGTAGGACAACTTCATGGGTCAGATGGTGAATGCACCAACAAGAAACAATGCGTTACTAGACCTACTGATTACTAACAATACAGACCTGATCGCGGATGTAGAAATACGGGGCAACTTAGGAAACAGTGACCATAGGTCAATTCATTTCAGTATAAATCACTTGTATTGGAAACTCAAGGGTAACACAAAGACATTGAATTTCAAAGGAGCCAACTTCCCTAAACTGCGTTGTTTGCTATATGACATTAAGTGGATAAAATCCTAAGACTATATAAACATTTAAAAGAGCTAAAAAAAATCCTGGGTGACTTAACTCCAATGTAACAATTCAGATAAAAAAAACAAAATAAAAGGACTTAAAAAAAAATACAAGGCTGAGTGGTCATTGTCAGCATTTCAACTTTACAAAGAATGTAATAAGAAATGTAAGAGTGCAATCAGGGTGGCTAAGATCGAACACGAAAGGCACATAGTAGAGAAGAGTAAAAAAAAAGAAATTCTTTAGATATATAACTAGTAAGAAAGCGAGGCCAGAAGCTATTAGCCCCATAAAGGATGATGAAGGGAATTTGGCTACAAAGGACAGAGAGAAAGCAAAGGTTTTGAATGTATTGAATGTATTCTTCTCCTCAGTCTTCACAAAGGAAACGGGGGAATACAGTAACCCTCATGGTTAACAGAAGACAGAATAAGAAATAGACTTGAAAAACTTAACATAAATAAGTCACCGGGGCCAGGTGAATACACCCGAGGGTTCTTAAGGAGCTCAGCCAGGTGATAGCCAGACCATTGTTTTTAATTTTTATGGACACATTACTGACTGGAATGGTATCAGCTGATTGGAGAAAAGCCAACGTGGCACCAACATTTAAAAATATATATAATATATCCCTAGGAACTACAAGCCAGTAAGCCTATAATCAATAGTCTGCAAGTTATTGGAGGGGATGATAATGGACTATATACAAGATTTTAGTAATGAAAACTGTATCATTAGTAGGGATGAGCTCGATGTTTGACTCGAACATCGGGTGTTTACCCGTTTGCCAAACAGCGAACATTATGGGGCGTTCGCTGTAAATTCGAGTGCCACGGAATGGCCCACAATGCACTGCAAGATCGCAGTGCATTGCTGTATGATGATTGGCCAAAGCATGCACCTGACCTGCATGCTTTAGCCAATCACAGCACGCTCTGCTGAGAGAGCCATAATTGGCCAAAAGCAGGGTGCCTTTGGCCATTCATGGCTCAGGGGGACTTGCGTAGCCCCTTGAACACTTACGGAGCACTGCTGGTTCAGGGGAGAGAGCTGTGGCAGAATCACCACTAGCATTTTGGAGGTGTGGTGGCAGGAAACAGGCTCCAACAACACTGAACCCTGTCCTGCATCTTTCCCAGCTGCCGGCAAAGTTAATTAGTGCATCATGAAGGAAAGGTAACCTCTCTGCCCATGCCTGCTGGACCATGAGCCAATGGTAATATGAACCTTACTGCTGACCGCTCTGTCCAACGAGGAAAAGACATTGCCTTCCACATGCTGGTAGAGAGCCGGAGTGGCCTTCAGTGAAAAGAAATGGCATTTTGGAACCTGCCACTGAGGTACAGCACATTCCACAAATTCATGAAAGGGGGCAGAGTCTACCAGCTGAAAAGGCAGTAGTTGCAGTGCTAGCAGTTTGGCCAAACTATCATTTAGACACTGAGCATGTGGATGGCTGGGACCAAATTTATTTTTACAGTTCAGCAACTGGTCCGGGGAAATTTGCCTGCTAAAATCAGATTGTGGTGTACTGCTAGCAGATTGGCTAGCAGTACTTGGGACACCTATTGCTATACCTTCATTCCACTCAGTGCAGGTTTTTGAGAGGACTGGAGGTATAGTATTGTTGAATATCCCAGATAAGGAGCAAGGAGAAGTCCGCCTTTTTCCTTGATGTGGGTCTTTCAAGTGCTGTTGCCAATGGACTGCATGGCAGGTTGTCATATGTCTAGTCAAGCATGTGGTGCCCAAGCGGCTGCTGTTCTGGCCACACTTGATCTGCTTCAGACATAGGTTGCAAACAGCATGCAATCTGTTGCACACGTGGCCCACACCAAGGAACTTTCAAAAGTCAGCGGGGAGTCAGCAGCACCCTGCACCTGTGGAGCTCAGTGATGTGATGCAATAGGGTGGCTACCCTTAAGCTGCCCCCTAGAGGACATCCTGCCTCGTTTCTTCTCTTAGGCACCCAAGTACAGTCAGTGACCTCATCATCCCCCCCTCGTCACTGGAGCAAACTTGGTAGTGTGCTGCAGCTGGGGAACATGACTGCCAGCTTCTTGTCCTTCTTGGGCACCTCCTCTCTCTAGGCTCATGTTACTCCCTTCCTTAACCTGGGAACCAACATCGGAGCCTTCAAATAGCTGCGCATTCTCCAGCAGCATGTACCCGACACTGTGGTTGAATAATTATGGGGACTCCTCCTTGCATGATGGTGGGGCTATGGAAGGAGTGACTGTGGACAAGGAGACAGTGGAATAGGCCGCTTTGGCAGCTGTGTTGGAAGGCAAACTACTCTGAGCCTGGGTGACAGAGGATGAGGAGGATGAGAACGGCTTTGTTATCCACTCCACCAACTTTTCTGCATGTTCCGGCTCAATAATATGGCCAGCAGCAGAAAAAAAGGACAATAGTGACCCACGGCCACCAGCAGAGGATGCACCATGTCCACGACCAGCACTGTTGACTGTAGACACAGAGGCTGCTTGCCCTCTTTTAGAGGCCTGTGAGTGTCTGCCTCTCCTTGGTGGCACATGATGTATTTTTTGTACTGTACACACTGTACACAAACTGTACACACTGTATTAGAATACTGTGTACACCGCCTGAAGTGTATTAGAAACAGTACACCACAGAATTCACTGTAGATATAGGCTACACTGGATGCAGAGTGTATATATATATATATATATATATATATATATATATATATATATATATATATATATATATATATATATATATATATATATATATATATATATATGAGACTATATATATATATATATATATATATATAATACACTGCCTGCACTGACTGAATATCGAGTAAACATTGAATATATAGTCTATGCTAAATGCAGAGACAGATATATATATATATATATATATATATATATATATATATATCAAATACACTGCCACTAACTGAATAACCTGCCTGCTATCTCTACGCCAACAATAGTACACACGGCCTCCGTGTAGGCAGTAGCGTGGGGCGTGGACAGGAACCACACTGGGGCAGAGATGCTGTCAGCTCTGCAGGGGCAGGCCCAGAGGGGGTTGATGCCACTCCAACTTCAGCCATGAATGGTTGTATGTGGCAAGGGGACCAAACTTCTCTCCGCCCTCCGACGGGGACACTTGACCCATGTTTCATATTTGGCACACATCCTGAATTTAGTTGTGCAGCGGTTCTTGAGCAGGTACCCAGGCTTACAAGATCTCCTGAGGCAGGCCAGAAAAGTATCTGGTCATTTCCGCCGGTCATACAATGCCAGTGCTCTGCTGGCTGACATTCAAATGGAATGCAACCTGCCCATTGCCCACCAACCTCCTCATTTGTGACATGCCCACCAGGTAGAACTCAATGCTGCAGCAGCTGCACACGCAGCAGAGGGCCATCAATGAGTACCTGTGCGAGTATGGCACCAGGACAGGGTCAGGGGAGCTTGGCTTCTTTTCGCCACCCAAGTGGCTACTGATCAAGGATGCATGCACTGTCCTGTCATTATTTGAGGAGGCCACAAGGATGGTGAGCAGCAACAATGCATGAACAAAGCCAAACACACAGGAAGAGGAGGAGGAAGAAGAGGAGGAGGAGGAAGATTGTGTCAGCATGGATGTAGAGGATAACACTCAGCAGCAGTCTTCAAGGGATGGTTTTCAGTCCCCAGAAACCCAAGGAGTTGTATGTGGCTGGGAGGAGGTAGTTACGGATCATGTGATCCTTAGTTACCCAGAGAACTCAGAATCGAATGCCTCTGCAAACTTATGCTGCATTGCTGTCCTGACTCTGCAAAGCCTGCGAAAGGACCCTAGGTATCCAGGAGAGGGATCATTACTGGCTGGCAACCCTTCTTGATCCATGTTACAAGGGTAAGGTTGCAGAACTCATCCTGCCTTCGCAGAGGGAGCAGAGGATGAAACATCTACCGGAGGCCTTGAAGAAAGGTTTGTGCAACGCATTTCCAGACCCTGGGAGGTTACCATTTCCTGGTGCTGGACAACGTGTTGCTGAGGCTTCATTTAGTCAGAGGAAGAGCGATGGAGAAGGTGGCTGGCTGACCAATGCCTTTAAACAATTTTTCAGTCCTCAGCGCCAGGGTCTGATCGGTTCAAGCAACCATCGCCAGTGTCTGCATTAAATGGCGCAGGAATATCTGGGGGCAAGAGAAGACTTGGAGACCTTTCCAACAGAGCATCCACTGGGTTACTGGGTCTTGAGGATGGACCACTGGCCAGAACTTACTCAATATGCAATTGAGCTACTGGCCTGTCCTGCATCCAGCATGCTTTCTGAATGCACATTCAGATCCCCTGAAGGGTTTGTAATTGATCAAAGAGTGCACCTGTCCACAGACTCCATTGATAGGCTCACATTCATAAAAATAAATCAGTCTTGGATTAGCAGCTATCTAGCACCTGATGTTGATGTAACTGATTGAATTTGCTATGGATGTGGGATTCTTTCGAAGACTGCCTATGCTGACTATCCTATTCCTCCTCAATCTTGATGATGCTAGCTTCCAAGAATATTTTTGGTTTAGGGCACCACCACCACCTACGGCCCAATTTTTCTGCCCCCGTTTAACAGGGGCATGTAATTACAATTTACAACAAGAGTAACAGTGTTTTGGTACCACCAACACCTAAGGCCCAATTTTCTGAAGAGTATATAGGGCAGGCCATATAGAATATATACTGCTGTTCAGAGTATATAGTGCCTGGAGGCCTGGGGGATCCCCATGCCATTTTTTAAAAATTTGGGTGCGGGGTTCCCCTTAATATCCATACCAGACCTGAAGGGCCTAGTATGGATTTTGGGGGTGACATCCACGCCATTCTATTTGGTATTTTTTTATCTATATTGCCGGGATCTGACAATAAATTACAACTGTGAGCAGTTTTGAAATTACATTTTTTCCTTTAAAAATGTCATTTTGCCGTGGCACTGTTATAAACATGGGAAAGATGCGCTACTTTACAGGCATTAAAGGACACCCCCCAGGCACAATATTTAAAGGAATATTTCATTTTAATGGTTTCACTTTAAGCATTATTAAAATCACTGCTCCTGAAAAAATGTCTGTTTTTAAAACTTTTTTTTGCATTGATACATGTCTTCTGGAGCAGGACCCAGGTCCCCAAACACTTTTTATGACACTAGCTTGCATATAAGCCTTAAAAAATTACCACTTTTATTTTTCACATTTATGTCCCATAGACTTTACCGGTGTTCGCGTGTTCAAACTAATTTTTTGCCTGTTCGCATGTTCTGCTGCAAACCGAACCGGAGGGTGTTCGGCTCATCCCTAATCATTAGCAGTAATCAGCATGAATTCATGAGGAATCGTTCTTGCCAGACCAATCTATTAACCTTCTATGAAGAAGTGAGCTGCCATCTAGATAGAGAAGGCCTGTTGATGTGGTGTATCTGAATTTTGCAAAGGCATTTGATACAGTTCCCCACAAGCGTTTACTGTAGAAACTGAGGTCTGTCAGCATGGACCGTAGGATGAGTACCTGGACTGAAAATTGGCTACAGGGGTGAGTCCAGGGGCTACTTGGAATGGTCTGGTATGGAAAGTAGGGTCCCCCATATTCATAAACGATCTAGAGGATGGGATAAACAGCTCAATCTCAGTATTTGCGGACGATACCAAGTTAAGCAGAACAATATCTTTTATGCAGGATGTGGAAACCTTGCAAGAAGACCTAAACAAAATAATGGGGTGGGCAAGCATATGGCAAATGAGGTTTAATGTTGAAAAATGTAAGGTAATGCATTTGGGTGCCAAAAATACGAATGCAAGTTACTGACTAGGGGGAGAACCTGTGGGGGAATCTAGCATGGAAAAGGACCTGGGGGTCCTTGTAGATGACAGGCTCAGCAATGACATGCAATGCCAGGCTGCTGCAAGCAAAGCCAACAGAATATTGTTATGCATTAAAAAGGGGATTCGCTCCAGGGATAAAAGGATAATTCTCCCACTCTACAAGACTCTGGTCTGGCCGCACCTGGAGTATGCCGTCCAGTTCTGGGCACTAGTCCTCAGGAAGGATGTGCTGGAATTGGAGAGAGTCCAGAGAAGGGCAACACAGCTAATTAAGGGAATGGAGAACCTCAGCTATGGGGAAAGACTACAAGCATTGAACTTATTCTCTCTGGAGAGAAGACGCTTGAGAGGGGATATGATATCAATGTACAAAAACCATACTGGCGACCCTGGCATAGGGAAAAAACTATTTAGTGAAAGGGGATTTAAAAAGACAAGCGGCCATTCACTAAAGTTGGAAAAGAAGTGGTTTAACCTTAAAGAGCAGTTCCCATTTAAAAAAAAAAAAATTAAAAGTCAGCAGCTACAAATACTGCAGCTGCTGACTTTTAATAATCGGACACTTACCTGTCCCAGGGTCCAGCGATGCGGGGGATTGAAGCCCTGCTAGTCTCCCCCTCCGTTCAGCGGCGCCGGCATTGCAACTGTGGGCGCCCAGCTGTGGCTTCACAGCCGGGCACCCACTGCACATGCGCGAGCAACGCCACGCGCCGTGATTGGCCGCTCAGTCATCTGTAATGTGTCCCAGATGATTGATAAGAGGGAGGGGGCAGAGCTGAGCCCTTCCTGCAGCGAGGGGAAGTGATGTCACCAGCCCAGACACTGAAGGAGGCAGACTACGAGGGACCCCCTAGCAACAGCCATTTAGAGGTGAGTTTAAAAAAAACATTTTTTCCAAATTTTTTTTTTTTTCTTTTTTTAGGCACAATTATGCATTTTTTTTTTTTTTTTTTGGTGGAACACCACTTTAAACTGCATAGAGGGTTCTTTACTGTCAGAGCTGTAAGGATGTGAAATTCTCTTCCACAGGCATTGGTATCAGCAGGGAACATCAATAGTTTTAAAAAACTACTAGATGGGCACCTCAACGACGACAACATACAGGGGTATACAATGTACTATTGACATAAACACACATCATAGGTTGAACTGGATGGACTGATGTCTTTTTTCAACCTCACCAACTATGTAACTAGAATCATAATTTTAGCATTATTTTAAACAAGACAATTTACAGAATAAAATGTATACCTTTTATCTACATTAACATAATATTTTTAAATTAACACTTATTAAAGTAGGAAAAAAAAACAGTTTTTTTGTTTCATTACTTTTTTGTCTATGGAGTGTATAAAAAGTAAAATCAGATGAAATACAAATGGCCAACAAAAAAAAAAAAATGACAAAAATATTACTTTTTCTAACTATTTCATACTGTACTGAAAATAACAAAAGCAAAGTTTTGGTTTTAGATATCTTTTAATATCATTTATGTGCAGCTACCTTTGTCAATGTAGTTTGGACCCTATTTCTTTTTATCAGGTCTATGTTGTCACTATGTTCATTTAAAATACCCGCTTACTTCTTTAGCAGGTGATGTAGACCCAGTATGTACTATATGAGACAAAGAAAGTTCCCACCTCTTCCTAATTATGATAGCTGCACATTCTGCCTTCAAAGTATATTAACTCACAACAAGCAATGTGTTTAGTTTAGTGAATAACATCAGAAACCTGATATGTATTACAGTAATGGAATGACAACAGTTGTTGCGCTGTGCCTTTTTTCCCCCCAGATTTACAGTAGAAACCCAAAAGAAGGTGGGTATGCAGATAATATTGAAGCCTCAGTAAACCGTGTTAAAAAGAAAAACTGGTCCCCCTGCAGATAATGTCATAATGTGCCAGTATCTACCACAAACCAGCACATGATGACAGACTTAACTGTAAAAGGGATCCCTCCAGCAGTGTGCTGTCACCACTAACGGGGATGCCATCTTTACCTGGTCTTTCTTCCAGGTTCAGAGGCTTTGGCCGCTTGAATGGCGATGATGTCACGCCCATACATACGCACGGAAGTCATGGTCGCAGCACAGCTGTCTCAATGGACGGCATCCTTGAGTGTGATTTCCATTGGGAGCACAGTGCACATGCGTCGGCGATGTCACCGGCTGCTTCACATCCTTACAACCTTATTATAGGCTTACCTGTAGGTACAAGATAAAAAGCAGAATTTACTACTGCTTTAAGTAGAGTTGGCAGACATGAAGGGTTTCCAGTTGTGGGGGGTTAAAAAAAGGCTTGCTCCACCAACCAAGGTCCATTTTACCTTCCCTCAAGTTGGTCTTGTATGGATTTCAAAGTGTATAATGGGTTAATAGGTTTGTCATACTAGATATCTGTACAGTCATGCCTAGTATCAGCTGTGTAGACTGCAGAAAATAAAATGGATTCCAGCTGCACAGTAGATTTATTTTCTTTACACTTTGTGATTTTCTTGCTTTATTACATTCTCCAGAAAAGAGAATATTTGACACATAACCAGCAACCAATATGAATGACATTTTTTTGTTTAGCTTTTAAAGAACCCCATGGGCCTACCTTAGTCAGGTTCCAGGTTCATAAAATAGCCTTCAAGTGCTAACTCACTAGCTCTTGGACCCCCAAGGCCCTGATGCCATATTAGGCAAAATATATATATATCCACTTAGTTTCTAGGTCAATAATGTCTTCTTCTCATACTCAGTGCCATCCTAATGGCCACTCAAGCCACCTGTTGTTTTTGGCAGGTGGTAGGTACAGTAGATGCAGAAAGAGACAGGACAGTTATAAAAAAAATAAGGTGTGTGGTCAGCATTTGCATAATAAAGCATTGGGAGTTGTTTGGGATCTGAGGAGCAGAGTTAGCTAGCAGTCACCTAAAGTTTCTTGATTCATGGATCTAAGGCCACTTTACAAGGCAAGGGCTAGAGTTATCTTATATGTTATTTAATCTTCCTTTTTTATGGCCACTGTTATAGAAAAAAAATAAAAATGTCATGACTCTCTTTGACACACACTGTTCATACACAAGAAAACATGATGAAAACCCAGTGTTATCCTTTTTTATAGATTGCCAACATATTGCACCATTTTAATGTCATTGTGTGAGAATCACACACTGCATCAGATAGTAATGACCCCACCAGGAAACAAGTAATGATCTCCTAGGAAATTCACAGGCTGGGGTATTTTGATTGGTTCCCTATTGTGCCCTTATGGTTAAACCAAAGTAAGCCACTGTTGTATGTCACTTATTTACTGATGTACATCAAACGATATTATGTGAGAGACATGAGAAAAATATCCTTATTTTTGGGAACATGCCCAGGTAGCTCACTATTGCTGGAAGTCTGCTCCAAGAATCAATTATTTTTTCAGTAAGCAGAACTTTAACTGTACTAAGCCATCTCAAGAATAAGCAGACATAAGTTTAGTTGACCTTTTATTGCAAAACTTTAAAAATAATTTGTATTAAAAAAATACACAAATAACAGCAGGAGTATACCAGACACAGGCAGCTATTAGTCCACTGTGTACAACCATACAACATAATTATTATTATTATACAGGATTTATATAGCGCACAATGGTACATGAATAAATATAATGTTAACCACTTGCCGACCAGCCGCTGCAGTTTTACTGGGGCAGAATGGCACGGCTGGGCGAAACGACGTTATGTAACGTCGATTCACCCTGTGACCACTAGCGGCACGCGCGTGCTGCTCGCTTTCGGAGCCGATGCGATTGCCCAACGGTCGCGATCACCACCGGGCTCCCGCAATCGCAGGTGACACTGCGAGAACCGGGATCTGTGTGTGTAAACACAGAGTTTCCGATTCTCTGAGGGGAGAAGAGACTGATCGTCTGTTCATACAAAGTATGAACAGCGATCTGTTATCTCCCCTAGACAGTCCCCTTCAGTTAGAACACAGAGAGGGAACACAATTAACCCCTTGATCGCCCCCTAGTGGTTAACCCCTTCGCTGCAAGTGACATTTTTACAGTAATCAGTGCATTTTATAGCAAAAAAATATATATAAAAAAAATGCCATAAACTATCCCCTATTTTGTAGACGCTATAACTTTTGCGCAAACCAATCAATATACGCTTATTGCGATTTTTTTACCAAAAATATGTAGAATACATATTGGATAAAACTGAGGAAAACAATCTTTTTTTATATAAAAATGAATAAAAACCAAGCGCTGATGTGGATAGATATGTGTGATATAAATAAATTGTGCTTAAAAATATATATATACCAATATAGTTAGTGCTATGAAAAAATCAGTAAATTAAAGCTGCTATCAATATAGGGTGATCAGATAACCAAACAAATAGTACTAAGTATAAAATTGATGCGCTTTAAATCAATAGTGCACAATATGCTGCTGCGACTAAGCTTAAATCCAGGAATAAAAAATGCATACATGTGAATAAAATAAATTAATAATTATGGTGCTAATACATGTGTTAAAATTGCCAAAATAAATCTTCAAATTGGTGATGTGACGGTGAGTATAAATAAAATAATAATGACACTCTAAATACAATGTCCAGGCAGAAATAAATAGTGGGAGAAAATAAAAATAATTAAACAGTTCCTTCCCTTAATCCAGATTGATTGACTCACTGGGTTAGATCGTTTGTATCAGGATATTTAGTTTTTCTTGTATCCCACATCAGCATTTACACTGCTGGTGATTCGGCTCTCAGGATAAAGGTTTTATGCAAAGCAAGCAAAGAAAAAATAGATCATTGTGCAGTGAACTTACTAGATAGTACATAAGCAAAACAGGGACAAAAGATACACTCACAAACTCCCGGTCTATTAGAAGCATTCAAATAAGCAGATTGCAGTCAGCCGCTGTGGACTAGGTTTCCCATAGAGAAACAGCTGCTGTTAACCTTCAGGTGTATTGCAGCACTGAACGTCCTAAGCTCCTCCCACGCGTTACATCACTGACACGTGACTTTTTCAAGGATTGATCCTTGGTTTGAAATACTACACTATCTGGTACCCTTCTTATTCTCCCTTATGTTGACTCTGCTACTGTTGATGCTGGTACTGAGGGATTGAGACACAGGGACCACCGGCTCCGGTCCAGGGACCCCAAAGAGAGACCATCTCCTCCATATACCTTCTATGCGGTTGTCCTTTTGCCGCAAGGTAAGGGGCCACCCTTCACTTGTGTGTGTTTGAGCACGAAAAGGATATATACACTCTCTCCCTTTCGGCACCCCACCCGATTTTTTAGCTGCACAATTGGATTGCCAAAGGGATCACAAAACATTGCATTTGAAGCTTGCACCGGCATCTTTATTATATCCTAAAAGACTTGGTTCTGGACTACATGTTGCAATAATTATTTGGATTATTACTAATTATCTGTGTGTTATAGAGAAACACCCCCCACCTGTTTGTCACATTTATAAGTTTTTGCACACTATCTTATACAGGCTGCACAAAGTCTTTTATGAATCATGGTTTCTGCATAAGTTTGCACTTTTATATCGCCCACAGAGTGAAGTTTGCACATGTTATGTGGATATTATTTATTATCCTGATTGCTGTTACTATATCTATATGATTATTCTATCTCTATGGGCCGCAGAGATATAACAGCACCTTAAGGTTTTTTCATTTGTTTTGCACCTACTGTGCTGTCACAACCCTTATAGAGAAAAAATCTGACATAAAGAATCGTGTTATATATTTATATACTTTTTTCACAGGATACTGTGCATACAAACACAGTACCCGCATACCTTTTTTTTTTTTTTTTTTTTTCCGCTTTCATCCGGAATTTTCTCCTTGCATAGGCACGACAGCACTTTAAGAGTGTATTTGCACAAGTTATTAGGTGTGTATGAGAACCATTTGCATTGGTTCCCCACACACAGTGCACTGTCGCATCCTTTTCATAGGTTCAACGTAATATAGGATTCGTTTTTTGTCTTCTGTTCTTTCCACTCAGATTTAGTGTATATACAGGATACTGTGCACACAGACGTAGCACCCGTACACTCCATTTCATAAGGAATTGTGTTATATATCTATATACTTTCTTCACAGGATACTGTGCATACAAACACAGTACCCGCATACCTTTTTTTCACTTTTCTATTCTAATACCCCTTTTTGCACAGGCACGACAGCACTTTAAGGGTTTATTTGCACAAGTTACTGGATGTGTATGAGAACTATTCGCATTGGTTCCCTACACACAGAGCACTTTTGCATCCCTTCTACAGGTTCAACAGCATATAGGATTGGGTTTTTTTCACTCAGATTTAGTGTATAAATACAGGATACTGTGCACACAGACATAGCACCTGTACACCCCATTTTTTCATTTGTTGATTTAATTTTCTTAAATAAACACTGTTACACAAACATATCACACTGGATTAGCGCAGCACTTTCCACTTTTGTTTTAGAATTATTAATTATTACCACAAAGCATGAAAAAGGCATCCAGAGAATGGAAAAGCACCCCACAGCTAAACTGCCCCCCCCCCCCCCACAAGGGAAGGGTGCACAACATGGAAGAGAGACTGAAAGTCTAAAAATAATTAACAAACAGGGCTAAAAAACTATACTACTTAAGAAAGGTATTCTCTAGGTTCACAGCTGCTGAGGATCATGAAGTAGCTTGCAGTACAAATAGGCTAGACTGGAACAGTCTAAAGGTACAGGGCTGGGGACCATGAAATAGCTTGCATCACAGATATGAATCCTGGAAGGGGATCAGTCTATAGGTGTAGCCTCTTATAGGTGGCTTAGCATCCAGTCTCAGGGGTGCAGGACCCCCTTCTCTGTCAGCTTACTGATCCATTCCCTCAGGAGGGAGAGAGACAGACAATGTCCTCAGGGTTTCAAACTATTTAACAGCTCTCCCACCCAGCCACCAACTGGGGAGCCCCCCCCCATGTTACCATTAACACTTATCAGAATATAGTTCAAAAAGAACACTACAAGGGTTATATGTAACACACTAGAAGCTAAATTTTTAAGGTCCACAGTACTCACTCTTCCAGACCTAGCAGATGTCCACACTGCACTTTTCCTGCACAGTCTTTGAGGCATGGGGGGCATTTTGCAAGGTAGCTCAACAGGACAAATTAGTTTCTTAGACCTAAATTAGATCTCAGACCTAAAGAAACAAACCAATGAATTTAGACAAGCATGTAGCCTAGCAACCTACAGGACATACAGGACAACAAACCAGTTTCCAAAAAGTACCACAGAAAACATCTGCCAAACAAGTATTGCAGGGAACAACCACTATATATGATATTCGTAATATCATATTTGTAATATCATATCCGCACCACCCCCAATTCCCCGATCTGACAGCTAGTGGGGCTCCCCCCTCCCCCGTTAGCTGTCACAATTTTCCAAAAATTGGCTCCGCCTGCCCCGGTCATTCATTCCCAGTGCTCTGTGAATGAAAAACTACAAGGTCCAGCAGCCTTTGCAGTTTTTAATGAACCATGGCTGGCACTGTGGAGCACTGTGGTAGTTCATTCTCTCTTCCTGTCAGATTGTATCTGCTTGCCCATACATGATGTACAGGCACACAAATACACTGACAGAACTGCAGGAGACCTGCATGGCACCAACAATCTGCTGATCGCTGGTGCAATACTTTAGAGGCTCCAGAAACAAAAAAAACAATAAATGCACATGTTCTACCTTCAAAAAAATGTGCATTTATAATTTATTGTTAAAAGGCGAACCTGTCTATTAAATACCATACTGATTACCTCTATTATAAATGCTAATTGGAACACCCAGTAAGAAATAAATAATTACCCCAGTAGTAACATCAACTAGTAAGTGTTCACCAATAACAAGAACAACCACCACAATACACCGGTTAAATAGGTAAGCAATTTAAAAAAAGTGAAACACAAGCAGAAATAATTTATACTTACCCTATCCAACTACTGATGTTCAAACTATGCAATTTTGTTCATTGCCCTTCTATCCTGATGCACTCACAATGAGCAAACTCTACAGACTTACTATTCCACTTATTGTAAATACCACGCCAATTCGGATAATAGCTTATACATATGCTAAATGGAATGTAAATAGTCCATTTTCACTATTTAGCATATCTACTGTTCTGTAAAATAAAAGTGATTTTGCAAAATATTTTTCTCTTTGAAAGACATATCATTTTATTGAAAACACAAGGGTCATCAAATTGTTCTCCTTCTTGCAGTCTTCTAGAAGGGACCATCAGATCTGTTATGCACAGTATTGAAGAAGGCTTTCCATTATAAATTGAATCCTATGAATTTAATGGCCTGCTGCCTTTAAAGTGTTACTTCTCATGATGAAAGTTGTCTTTGAAAATTTAGAAATAAAGACGCAATCTCTGGACTTCATGGTCATTTTTTTTGTCTTTTACACAGTAAAAACCAAAACTAGTCTTTTATTTTCACTTCAAAGTTAAAGTACGCAAGGAAGAAAATATTCAGTGTTTCAGTTAAACTTTAATTGAAAAAACACATATCTAAATATTAAATCACCGGAGAATAGGTTTTAAATTTAAAGTGTACGTTTAGTTAGACATATTTCATTAAAAGTTCCTTAAAAGTATGTCAGGACAAAAAAGCATATTTAATACATCTCTGTAAAAAGTACACATTTCACATTGTATCCCTTAAATATAGAAAGTACAAAAAAAATGCTGATCAGCCAAAATTCCAAAATTTTGCTTCTTGTTTGAGCTGCCTTACAACAGTGAAGTTTCTGCATTGATATCCCAACCAGTGCAGTCAGCCCTTCCTACTGGACTGCAGAACTCATCTTCCCCACTCCTCTTTGTGCCTCTCTACCTGCATACATGGATTTCCCAGTAAAACAATGTTGCTACTTTAAAGTGGTTCTAAAGCCTAAACATGTTTTACCTTAATGCATTCCTTGCATTAAGGTAAAACATGTTTAGGCATCAGCATCCCCCCCTTTTACTTTTACCTAAGCCCTTATTCGATCCAGGACTGTGCTCGTCTGCTTACTCATTGGTTGCTAGAGGTTACTGCAAATCCTTACCGCTCAATGATTGGTTGCAAGAGGTTAGTGCACATCATTACTGCTCACTGATTGGTTGCTAAAGGTTACAGCACATCCTCTCCTTACTGCCTGCACACCATGGACTGGGGAGGTGAGGGGACCCATCAATTGACAGAAAACTCCAATGGAATGGGGATTCACACTGACCACTAATGTAATGGGGATTTACACTCGCCACTAATGTAATAGGACCATTCACAGGAACCACTAATGTAAGGAGAGATTTAGCCTGCGTTCACATTTGTGTGTGTCGGAAACGCATGCAAAATCACTTTCCTGACACCACAGAAACATGCTGTCCTTTAGCAGATACACAGCAGTGCCATTAATTGTTAATGCATTTGCTGAGATGTGCGTATTCACATGCACTGCTATTTACATATTAATGCCATCGCTATTTACATATCAATGCAGGTTATTTACATGTAAACACAGGGCCTGCAGGTGAGTCATCTGTACACAGCAATAGGCAGAGCTGAGCAGAATTAGTAACAGAATTTCACGAGATATCCAGACACAGCATGAGACTAAAACTTCAAGGGACAAGGGAATTTGAACTGGGATAGTTGGCAAGTACGAGGCAGCTGCTTTGGGCCCCACAACAAAGATGGGGACCAGGGCAGATGCCCCTTTTGCCCTGCCTTAAAGATAGCTCTGCCTACGCTCATATCATGCATACAACCATATCCAATTTCCCCAAATTGCTCTCCTGTCCTGTCAGGGAAGACCAGCCAGTACTCAAGATGGCCGAAGGAGAAGTCGACCTGTGACCTCAGCCTGTCAGGGAAGACTAGCCAGTACTCAAGATGGCCGAAGGAGAGGTCGACCTGTGACCTCAGCCTGTCAGGGAAGACTAGCCAGTAATCAAGATGGCTGATGGAGAAGTTGACCTGTGACCTCAGCCTTTGTCAGAACACCTTCGGTTCACCTGTGTGCACATTACCAAGGGGCTATTTAAACCTGGTCTGTGCTTGCATCCAGTGCTGTCCGTTCTACAGCGTTCCTGTGTGTTCCTGCCTGCTTTACCCGTGATACCTGCACCTGTTTACCGACCCGGCTTGCCTCTGACTGCTGCCTGCATCTGACCTGGCTTGTTCTGACTCCGCATCTGCCTGCTCCTTCTACTACCACGCTGCCAGCCCGTTGCCGACCCTGCCTGCATCCAGACTACGCACCTGCCTCCGCTTCTGTTCCTGACGTTCCTGCCAGTGTTTGACCCGGCTTGCCCGACCTGCATCTTCTGCTCATTGGAGAACCCTGCTCCAGCACCGTGCCACCTGCCGCTGTTCCACATTACAGTGAAGACGAACTGTTTGGCACTTGTGTGACTCTGCACTTCTGCTCCTCCTGTCTACTCTATCAGGGGGCCAGAATCAGAGGAGCAAGAGAGGCCGTTCCCTGCACATCAGGCTCTACCGTCAGGTACGTGACATGTTCATTCTCCCAGGCCCTACAACTGCTGCCAAGAAGGACCTACTACAATTCTTTCTCATGGACATCAGATTGATTATTCCCAGACATTGGAATTCTCTGACTCCACCCTCTCTGCGAGAATGGGTGGACAAGATGCAATATCTGAAAAGAATGTATAAACTGACTGCAACCCTATATGTTGGCTATCCTGAATTCTTGGAAATTCTTTGGGTGACACACAGATTTATACTTTGCCGATGATAGTAGATATCCTGGGTATGACAAAGTTTGAAACACAAAATCATAAATTATAATATAATAAATAACTATAAATAATTATAAAAAATAATATAATAATAATAGAATGAATTTCCCCATGATTCACTATCGCTCAGTTCTGCAAGTGTTCTAATTTACTATCACTTTTCTAGCTAGTCTAAAACCACCTTTGACATAAAGGGACAATTTTTAGTTGCTATGGACAATCTCAATTTTCTAGGCAGAAAGAACAGTGTATATAATATAAAACTGCATGCAGGGCATTGGACAAAGCACTAGGGACAAAAGGGATGTGAAATTAGTTCATACAGTAATGTAATCTGTAAGATTACAGTGTACTGTATGTGTTATGAAGTTTCTATTTTTTGAATTTGCCGGTGGGCTCCGCCCCATGCGTCGCGGCGCTCGCAGGGAATGGAGCCCGGCACACAGAGGCATCGGGCAGAGGACAGAGCCCGCAGACACCGTGGGGGGACATTGCAGGATCCTGGGGACAAGGTAAGTAACCTGCACTAGAATCCTGCAATGCAATCCCGAATGTGGCTCGGGGTTACCGCTAATGGTACTGAAATTTAACCCCGAGCCACACTCGGGAAAACCGCCAGGGAGTTTAATGTATATCCACTATTTAATTTAAATGCTTTTGACAAAATTTGTTGAAATTTCAGTATTAGCACCTTTCTTAGCTGTATTACGCTTTGGTCCCAATGTATCTTTTATTTACTGCATTGTTAAATGGCATTTACGTTCTGTGTGCCCATGTAAAGAAAAGTCATGTTGCACTGTTTTATTCTTGCAAAAGCTTTCTAATAAAAATATAGTCTTCGAAAAAGACAGACTTTAGCAGGGCTGGACTGGGACAAAAACTTGGCCCTGGACTTCATCCAGACTGGCCCACTTTGACAGGTGACAGATCTCTCCCATAACGGCCGGACAAACGCCCCCCCCGGGCGGCTAACCCCGATGGCCACCCAAGCCCCCCCTTCACTAGCCATTAGCTGTTCAACTTTATTTCTCCTATAGGCAGTACCAGTGGGGAAGCTAGACATTATTTCACCCAGGGCAAAGAATCAGTTTGGCGCCCCCCGTAATGGGACAAGATAAGGCAGGAAAGTGAGAAACTCCCAGGCCATTGCTGTTGAGTCAGCTCTCTGGTCCCCCCATGCTCCTCTGTTCCCCCATGCTCTCCTGGTCCCCCCATGCTCCTCTGTACCCTCGTGCTTCTCTGGACCCCCTATGCTCCTCTGGTGCCCCCCTGCTCCTCTGGTCCCCGTGCTCCTCTGGTCCCCCACATGCTTCTGTTTCCCCACATGCTCCCCCCCTGTGCTCCTCTGGTCCTCCCCCTGCTTCTCTGTTCCCCCATGCTCTCCTGATCCCCCTATGCTCCTCTGTACCCTCGTGCTTCTCTGGTCCCCCCATGCTCCTCTGGTACCCCCCCTGCTCCTCTGGTCCCCGTTCTCCTGTGGTCCCCCACATGCTTCTGTTTCCCCACATGCTTCTGCATTCCGCATCTGCTCTTCTGTTCCCCCCTGATCCTCTGTACCCTTGTGCTTCTCTGGTCCCCCCTGTGCTCCTCTGGTTCCCCCCCTGCTCCTCTGGTCACCCACATGCACATCTGGTCCCCCACATGCTTCTGTTCCCCCACATGCTTCTGCATTCCTCTTCTGCTCTTCTGTTCCCTCCCATGCTCATGTGGTCCCCCCTGACCCTCTGCACCCTCGTGCTCCTCTGGTACCCCCACTGCTCTTCTGGTCCCCCACGTGAACATCTGATCCCCCACATGTTTCTGTTCCCCCACATGCTTCTGCATTCCTCTTCTACTCCCCCCTATGCTCATCTGGTCCCCCCTGATCCTCTGCATCCTCGTGCTCCTCTGGTACCCCCACTGCTCTTCTGGTCCCCCCATGCTGTTCTAGTCCCCCGCGTGCTCCTCTGATCCCCTTTGTGCTCCTTTGGTCCCCCCATGCTCTACTGGTCCCTCCATGCTGCTCTGGTCCCCCGCATGCACCTCTGGTCCCCCCCATGCTCCTCTCTTTCCCCCATGCTGCTCTGGTCCCCTCTATTCCCCCCATGCTCCCCTGTCCCCCCCCCCTTGCAGCGCTCACCTCCTCTCCCTGGCTAGTTATGCAGTGCGACTGAATAATGACATGATCCTCAGGAGTTGGCACTGAGAAGTTCATCATACGATCCGGAAGGAGGGCAGCCACACACAGTTGTAACATAAGCTTCTTCCGCACTTGTTCTCCTGCTCTTTCCTTCCCCCGCTTTCCATCCTGTCTTCTGTCGTGGAGATTCTAGATGGAGATTGGGGGAAGCAAAGAGCAGGAGAAAGAGTGCCGAGGAAGCTTATGTTACAGCTGTGTGTGGCTGCCCCCCTTCTGGATTGTATGATGAGCTTCTCAGTGCCGACTCCTGAGGATCATGTCATTATTCAGTCGAGCTTTCTCCCACCAGGGTGCTGTGCTGTGGAATAACCTCCCTGCCAAGCTCCAGGAGGCCCATAGCATCCTGGTCTTTTGCAGGAAATTGAAGACTTGGCTCTTAACACAAGCCTTTCCTGCGTAGCCTTTCTAGTTCCATTTTTCATGCTGCTTTCCTGTTGCTGTCTCCTCCTAGTCCCTAGGTTTCTCCAGGGACTCCCCCAAGCGCATCGGGACCCTTCGGGGTAAGACCGCGCTATATCAAGATACCTCTCAACTCAAAACCTCCCCTTTTTTATTGAAAAATAAATGCTTTGTTACAGTCTGTATCCCTACTGAAGAGATTTTCCATCACTTCCAGTCAAGGAAGAAATTTGGTGAAATCTCCCCAAATGGAGACACTGGGGGTTATTTACGAAAGGCAAATCCATTTTGCACTACGAGTGCACTGAAGTTGCAGTCGCTGTAGATCTGAGGGGGACATGCAAGGAAAAGAAAAATACAGCATTTTTGCTTTCACATGATTGGATGATAGAATCAGCAGAGCTTCCCCTAATGTCAGAGCTTCCCCTTTAGATCTGCAGTGACTGCACTTACAAGTACACTTGCAGTGCACTTATAGTGCGGAGTGGATTTCCCTTTAGTAAATCAACCCCATTGACTGCAAATAAAAACAAAAGTCCTATCATATCCCCAATATAATAGGACTTTTGTTTTTATTTGCAGTCAGTGTCTCCAGTTGGGGAGATTTCACCCTAATTTCTTCCTTGACTGGAAGTGATGGAAAATCTCTTCAGTGGGGATACAGACTGTAACAAAGCATTTATTTTTTCTGTAAATAGGGGAGGTATTAGAACTTCTGTCAAGTTAATAATACACTCTGGGGTTGATTTACTATAGGCAAAAAGGATGTTCACTTTGCAAGGGTAATTGCTCTTTGCAGGAGAATTTATCCAGGTCTTCGTAAATGAGGTGAGGCTCTGCTGACGTCCATCATCCAATCATGTGTAAACAAAAATGTTGTATTTTTATTTTCCTTGCACGTGATTGTGTATTCTTTGCAAAGTGAAACTTTGCCACACTCACTAAGCTCTGGGGCCAATGTTTTTCTGCAAAGTGCAACTTCCCTTCCAAAGTGAACAGCTTATTTGCCTTAAGTAAATCAACTCCTCTAAATCTTCTTATCAAAGATGGTTTAAAAACTGGATTCTTAGTTTATTTTGGAATTCGGAGTAAGAGTTAAAAGAACCACACTGCAATGCTCAAAGCTACTGGCGAGATTTTAGGCCTTGCAAGTAAAAATATGCTCTCCAAGTTAGGTCCTGGTATAACTATGCCCCCCTCTGAGTTATAAATATTAAAAACATAATGCATAAGCCAAAGCCAATACTCAATTTATTACACTGTCTACAATATAGTATACAGTATTTTGGCCAGGAAAATCTGCAGATTTAAAAGTATTCCAATAGATACCCTATATATAAATATATTATAAATATATTATATAAAAATATTCCAATATAGATACCCTAGCTACTACCCATTTATACAGTATCATATATTCCATCTAGCCATTCTTGAAGGAACCAGAGAACAGATTAAAAAACAACAAGCATTTTTTTTAATCAATTAAGTATACCTAACACTTAAACCAGGGTTCAGAATGGGTCATTGCCTTGTTACCCAGTGTTTACTGTACATGAAAGAAAGCAAATTATTGCTATTTAATATAGTGAATTTCCAACCTTTAGACCATCTCCCACCTACATTATAATATAATGCATTTTATTATATCACCCCTTTTTTTATTTTTTTTGTATATCGTTACTTTAAGCTGTCAGTTTTCAAGTTAATAAATATGCTTTTGGGTATATAACACTTGTTTTAGTTTTAGGCTGTCTAAACATTATCTCAACTCTTTTTAGGTTTCAAGTCACAGTTTGTTTTCATCTTGTTTGGGTTTTTAATCATTTAGGAGCACATGATATGCAACTTGCCCTGAGCAACTGTACTTATTCATTCCTGGAATATATATATATTTTTTTATTCCACTAAGATGTTGTATTTCTCTATATGTCTCTACAAACTTTTTTTGTCCTTTTAAACTATTAAATACATTTTTAAAAGCCAAAATTCAATCTCTAAAAACCGTTCTGACAAATTTGACGCTGCAAGGCAGGTCTAAATGTTATTCATAGCATGTCTTTTTCAGTTAGACAGGTACCGATATCTATTTTGCCTAAAGGAAAATATTGAAATTGTTCACATTGCCATGAGGGCCTTCTACAGCTGTCTACATTTATCTGAAGTTTCCGGCAACAGGAGAAGTTACATTAAATTAAAAAAGGAATCACTTTTGCAAATAACCATAGAGAATTGGCTTGACCTGCACAAAATCCTGGTTTGTCAAACCGGTTGATTAAAAGATATCAAGGCAATTTGAGGCAATAATCAGGAAGATGACTCATGTATGGACACGTTTAGAGCAATTTAAATTGGAGGTGAAGGCAAACAGCTAAATGCACAGCTGATTTATGTAAGTCTGGACTGTTTCTCCTGCGAAAATACTTTTTCTAATCTAGACATCCTTGTCAGAATGCACTTCCAACACCCGATCTGTTCTTTTTCTGCTGCAGCTAGAGCAATTAATTTTGGTCTAGAACATCCCCAGTCTGTGATTCGATAGTAAAGGAGCAGTAACATACTTATGGGGTCACCTCTGTACTCTCATCCTATAAAAAAACAGAGTCTGAAACATGCTGAGCAGGAAGTCATAAAAACAGAATGAAGTACTAATTAAAATACTTTAACGTTTTACTGAATATTCATCTTAACTCTCTTTGTTGCTGGAGGTGGCCTTGTGAACCTTTTTGGTGCTGCCTTAACCTGTGCAATTACTTCTCACAGACTGGAATAAGCCATGCCATAGTAATAAAATACATTTAAAATATATAGTAAGATAGTGTGCAGGCGTGGGCAGCTCCAAGAAGACTTCTGAATGGAAGATGTAATTACCAGAGAGCAATAAGTGGGCACTTTGGTGGAGGGCCTAACTTACATTATGTTTGAAGCATAGGAAGTAGGGGCTTGGAACTTTTTACCTAAACATGAACTTGTCCTTTAACATTCTCTATTAGCTGGCAATGATAAGCAATGGTAGTTGCAATATTCTGTTTGCCAAGGTGTCTGCACATTTAACAGGTAGCATGTAGAATTGCCCTCCTTCCCCTGACTTTCGCGATTCTGCTGATGTTTTTTTTACTTAGTTGATAGTATTACATCATAATGTTTAAATTTCTAAATACATGTCAATCTATCAGCTCATCATTAGTCTCATTATTAGTGTGACAGCCTAAATTGATTCATTATTCAATTATGACTTCTCAATTATGACTCAGCTGTGAGGGTTTGAAGTTCATGGACAACTGAAACTGACTCCATAAGCTGTTACAAAGGTTGCCAACCTCCTTTGAGTTTTTAAGCTTCATGCACACGGGATGTTGTTTAACCTCTCCTGAACGATTTAACTTGACAGCTAAAAATCGGCGTCTAAAAATGGCCGTTTAGCCGTGTTTACATGCTGCGTTTAGCCGCGTTTGCGTCTAGAAGCGTTTGAAAAAATCTTTTTTTTTTAATTCTCAAAATAGCCAAAAATGAAAAATGCCTGTAAACGAAACGTGGCTAAAAACGAGTTACCGTGTTTAGCCGCGTTTAGCTGCGCTTGGCAATTGAAAAGCCTCTAAGCACATCTTCTGAACACATTTTTTTGGGTTCCAAAAAAAGTCTCTAAACACAACTGCCTAGAAACGACTATAAACTAACCTGTGTACATGTACTGATAAGATAACATAGAGGAGAGTTCAGGATCAGTTGAAAAAAATTCCCAACTGCTCCTAAACGTCTGTTTACCAGTAGCAGTGTACATTACTGACAACAGTTACAGACTAAGCACATTTTTTGTGACAATCTGAGACGTCACAGAAGGTCATAAACAGTATTTCAGAATTAAAAACTCAGTTAACAAGGAAAAATACAAAGGGTGACGGCCATGAAGAAAACTGTGCATGACTAAATTTCTAAGGCTTTATGGGTGAGGGTGTATAGTAACAGGTATGATAGAATCGCAAGCTGCCAGCTTAGTGAGATTTTATTCTTCTCAATACATGAGTTGCCAGAGACTACTAGAAAACAGTGAGATGTTGCAATAGATGGCTATGAACCCCTGGCATGCTACAAGAGATGACTAGAATGTGTGATATATGCCACTAGCGCAATGGAACAAAACTTGTGCCAATATATAGGGTATGCTGCAGCTATCAGTTCACCACTAGTACCAGTGGGGACAATTAAAAGATATGTATATGGATAACTGCGCTGAACCTTAGGTACCAAAAAATATATATAAGAAAGTTTTAAATGCTATTAAAAAAATAGGAAATTATGTGCCAAAATATGCCATCAAATAAAAAAATTAATGATTCACAACAATAAAAAATTGTGCTTGACAAAATATATGTGTATACAAAAACTCCCAATATGCATCCTTTATATGTTAATCCACTGTGCTGAACAGAAATGTGCAGTCCAAAACATTTGTGATTCGTGATACACCACCACCTTCCTATATACAGTATGTTCTTACCAGAAAATGGTAAAATAAAATAAAAGCCTGCATTATGACTTAATCTCTCTGGTTCTTTAAACAGATGGTCAGGGATACGTCCATCAGGTACAGCAATACTCTCTCATTTGTCTCTGCTGTTTTATGGTTCTCAGACTCACTAGTTGTGCGACACCGACGTCACTTCCGGTCCATGACCCGCACTGACACTGAGGCTTGAATCGCACGCCAGCTCCCTGCAAATGGAATGGCCAGCACAGGCAATTACTGAAACACTAAATAGACTCAGTGCCGGTCTAAGGCACATTCAAATGTGAGTGTAAACTTTTTAAATGTTTTTTAAAGAAATAAATGTGGAATTTTGCACAACGATGACTGTTTGTTTTTTCATGAGAGTCTGAGAACCATAAAACAGTTGAGACACATGAGAGAGTATTGCTCTACCTGCTGGACATATCCCCGACCATCTGTTTAAAGAACCATAGAGATTAAGGCATAATACAGGCTTTTATTTAACCATTTTCTGGTACATATATATGAAGGTGGTGGTGTATCCCAAATCACAAATGTTTTAGACTGCACATTTCTGTTCAGCACGGTGGATTAACATATGAAAGATGCATATTGGGACTTTTTGTATACACATATATTTTGTCAAGCAAAATTGTTTATTGATGTGAATCATAAATTTTTATAGTTGATGGCATATTTTGACAATATTTTCCTATTTTTTGGTAGCATTTGACACTTTCTTATATATATTTTTTGGTACCTAAGGGTCAGCGCAGTTATCTATATACATATCTTCTAAGAGATGACTAGAGACCACAGACTTGGTTTAAGAGGCCACTAAATGACTGAAAGAGAAAACAAAAAAACTACCAGCATATAGTAATGCCCTGCACACACAGTCGGACTTTCCGAGCTTATTGTCGGAAATCCCAACTGTGTGTGGGTTCCATCGGACTTTTTCCATCGGAATTTCTGACACACAAAGTTTGAGAGCTGGCTCTAAAATTTTCCGACAACAAAATCCGTTCACGTAAATTTCAATCGTGTGTAGACAATTCCGACGCACAAAGTGCCACGCATGCTCAGAATCAAGCAGAAGAGCAGCATTGGCTATAGAAGTTCATTTTTCTCGGCTCATCGTACGTGTTGTATGTCATCAGGTTCTTGACGTTCGGAATTTCCGACCAACTTTGTGTGACCATGTGTATGCAAGACAAGTTTGAACAAACATCCGTCGGAAAAAATCAGATGGATTTTGTTGACGGAATGTGCGATCGTGTGTACAGGGCATAGGAGTTAGAATTTTTCCAAGCAAGAAATGACTAGAGACCACTGACTTGCAACAAGAGATAACTAGGGACCACAGACATGCCACAAGGGAGACCACTGAGATGCTACAAGAGATGACTAGAGACCACACACTTGTAAGAGACCACAAGAAGACCAACTTGCTTAAAAAAGACACTTCCATGATACAAGAAATGACTAGAGGCCACTGACTTGTTGCAAGAAATTATTAGGAACCACAAACATGCTACAAGAGATTATTAGGGACCACTGTCATACTGCAAAAAAAACAAGCAAAGAACACAAAATTATCACAACAGGGGCTGGAGATTACCTACATGTTGCACGAGAGAATAAGACAACCAGCTTGCTGAAAGAGATAACTATAGAATGCTTCCATGCTACAAAATATGACTATATACCAGCTTTTTTGAACTAGGGTGCTGAGGCACCCTGGGGTGCCTTCTTAGTTCTTCAGGGGTGCTTTGGCAAAATGTCTAAAAAGTGCCCCAAATTGCCCACAAATTGTGTACAAGTCAGCAGGGGTATCAAGCCTGTCTTTTGCTAAAGCCACAGGTTTTCAGTGCGCAACATTACAACCTTGGGCACTGTTCATGCCAGCCACTTGGAATAAAAGTGGGAGTAAATCCATACCTTTGAGCTGCCACCAGAACAGAAGGGGAGCTCTTCCAATGGAGACACTTGTTGCTGTGACAACTGTCTAAAGGGGTATTGGAAAAATATCCTCCCACTTCTGATTGAGAATTGAGAACAGGAAGTGACGAGAAATCATCCCAATGAGACGCAAATAGCGAAAAACAAGAAAAACAAAGTTTCAGCAATTTTCACCCACCTGTATCCTATCCAAAAAAAAAAAAATGTTTGGGATTCAGAAACCATCCGAGGTGGCCCTAGACAGTTTAAGGATTTCTATGGTCACAGAGTACACCTTCATTTTATAATATAAGCATTATAATAACAATATAAACAACAGTTATTTTTGATAATACAATATAAGCTTGCTTAAAAAATCTCCTTTCATTTTGGAAGTGCTGCCTGTCTGCTGATAAAAAATAAAAATAAAAAATTGCAGCGCTATATGCGCATTGAAAATACAAGCGATCAACAAGCAAAAATAAAGTGCAGTAGTCCTTCTTTGGACAATCATAACACTGGTAATAACCAGCTAGTGTGTTGAATTAGTCCACAGGTAATCATCCATAAAAAGTGCAATGTTCCTTTAAATGTGTGAATGTGGAAGAAGTAGCCACTTACCAGAGATGAATGCTGTCTCAACTAAAGCAGGATACACACTATCCAATTTTCTGTAGGATTTTTCCTTCAGATTTACCAAAACCATATAATATGAGGTCAAATTAGGCAGGCCCCTGCACTACATGGTTTTGGTAAATCTGAAGGAAATCCTGCAACAAGAGGGGGTTATTGCCAATTAATTGGAAAAGAGCTAGTTCAGGTCCACATCCTTAATACAACATGTAAAAACTAAGTTCCTCAAAAGTGGGACTTTAATGAACCAGAAACGCTCAAGGAGTAGGGAATTTCGTTAAAATTACAAATTTATTACAACATATCAACAAAATTAATACAAATGACACACATGATGAGGACAAACATGGAAAACAAACTAAACCAAAAGAAAGAAGGAAAGCCCAGATCAACTGTCGGAAAGACAGAAGAAATCCAATGCGTTTCGACTAATGAGGTAGAGGTCTTCTTCAGGGTAAATGGGCTGGCACTTTCCGGATCAATACATACAATCTATAATATCAATAAATACATAATTGCAAACACAAATCAAAATTCATAATGTAACATAACTTGTATCATATGGGTTATAACAGAAAAGAAAGGAACGAAATGTGCATGCAAGTATCCATACTGACCATACTGGCTTAATGACTGCCTCATATAGCAATATGATGTGACCAAATCCCCATATTTTTTGATAATGTTTTTTGAAAATGTTTAGGTGTTTTAAACTAGCCTTGCTGGAGGTAAATGTGTTTTTTTGCATGTGTGCGCTGTAATATTTTGTTCTACTGCACTAGAGACACCTGATGTAAGGAGGTACTCTACTGCACTGGGACACTTGATGTAAGGAGGTACTCCGCTGGGGACACCTGATGTAGGGAGGGACTCTGCTGGGGATGCCTGTTGTAAGGTGGGACACCGCTGGGGACGCCTGATGTAAGGAGGGTCTCCGCTGGCGATGCCTTATGTAAGAGGGACTCCGCTGGGGACACCTGATGTAGGGAGGGACTCCGCTGGGGATGCCTGTTGTAAGTCGGGACACCGCTGGGGACGCCTGATGTAAGGAGGGACTCCGCTGGGGATGCCTTATGTAAGAGGGACTCCGCTAGGGACACCTGATGTAAGGAGGGACTCTACTGGGGATGCCTGATGTAAGGAGGCACTTCGCCGGGGGCACCTGATGTAAGGAGGCCCTCCGCTGGGGACATCTGATGTAAGGAGGGGCTCCACTGGGGACACCTGATGTAAGGAGGGACTCCACTGGGGATGCCTGATGTAAGGACAGACTCTGCTGGGGACACCTGATGGCATCTGGTGACAGGCGATGTAACAAGTGACACGCTCAGGGCTCCCACTGATTCTGCATTATGGTGAGTTGAACTATTTCATTTTATATTACAATGTAATAATAGAAATAATGCTCTTCAATCATCCTGACACCATAACAACCATGGTGCCGTGGTGATTGAAGCGCTAATGCGAGGTGTTTGGAGTATCTTTATCTGCTGATTGTTAAACTTTCTGGCATACACATATTGCTATTGTGGTGTAGGATCTGGGCCTGCTGTCCGTCCATCCCTCTTTCTTTCCTTCCTTTTCTTTCCTTCCCTCCCTATCTCTTTCTTTCTTTCTCCCTCCATCCCTTGTTCATCTCAGACTCGGACCACACCCCTTGAGCCCCCCTTTAAGCCACGCCCACTATTTAGTTTAAACCATGCCCATTTTTCGCTGTGGCACACTAAGCGCGCTGCATTTTCCCTTTCCCTCTACACCACACCTTAAAACAAATGTCCCGCCCCTAATTATAATAAGACTCTGCCTACAGACAAAAAAGTGTCCCTATAAATTTTTTTTACAAGGTTGGCAACTATGGGATTGGCAGGGGGCACAAAGGCAGGAGTTTCTCAACAAGAGCTTCTGTCTTCACTTAGTAGTAGTAAGTACAGATTGTAAGTAATGGAATGTTCTGACAACAAATCGGTTCTCACCTTCAATCAGAATAGAACTTTCAGAACTGTGAAATATTATAGGCAGCTGGTGTATTTTGTATGTGGCTCCTTTATTAGTTTTCCTAGTGCAGACAGCAAAGACTATGAAATGTCACATTGTCCTCAGACTGATTAGCAGAAAATGAATGTGTGTTTGCAACACATCTTATGTTCCATATTTATTTTTAGAGTGTTTTCTTTTGCAGTGCTTGCACATTTATCACAAATGAGTAGTAAATGAAAGCAAAGTTAATAAGTATGTTTACCCCGTTACTCATGTCCAATTAAATCCTCAGACTTGTATTTTTAAGTAAATAGGAATTGCGTATTTGCAGTCAACAGAAATAATGTGTTTATTAAGCCATATATGGCTCTAGAGCAAGTGTGACCATAGATTTTTATTTTTCATTTTATATTATCTAGTAAAAATGGTGGAACATGGTAGCTAATGAGCAGCATGCGGTGTGTGTCTACAACTGCATTTTAATGAATTCAAACAGCAGCAAATCTACCTTGTACTTATAAGCTAAATTTTCATTTTTTAGAGAATAATGCTTTTTTATTCTTAGTAAGATGAGAGATTTGCTGTTTTTTTGTTATCATTTGTAGTTTTGTTCCAATATTAAATTTTTTCTTGCATATTATGTGCAGCTGAACTTATAGGAATGCACTTATGCTTAGCTCCAGGCAAGCAGCTAAACGCACATTTTAAATACATAAAAATATCATATTTTACCTGCCAAATGATGTGTAATTCTGTTCAGCCAGTTTTGAGATTCAGGCACCTGTGTCAGACAACAGACCCAGATCCTCAACCTTACTGCAAATTATATTTCAGTTAAATAATGCAGCATGGTCTAAGATCCAACCATAGGCTGGGCTAACTCTGTTGACATGTGTTGAAGGCATAGCTCCCAACTGTCCCTGATTTTGAGGGACTGTCCCTGATTTGGAGCAATGTCCTTCTGTCCCTCATTCCTCCTCATTTGTCCCTCATTTTGATCTGATCTATATAGTTGTATATAAAATGCACTTTTTATCTATCAAAAGGTGTTTTCCAGTGCTAAACCTTTCATCCGATTTCTAAATTGCTGCATTTGTAAATTCCAAAAGCCAATATAAAGGAATAGTAGGAGTAAAAAAAAGCATTTGTGCGTTTAACAAATCTTGTTTTTTTATTCAATTTTCCTTTAAGGGGGCATGGCAAGGGGTGTGTCCTATGCCTGCATACTTTTGCTGATAGGTGTCCCTCGTTCCCATCTCAAAAAGTTGGGAGGTATGGTTGAAGGAAACAAACGAGACATCTTCTTTTGACTTTCTTGTTTATGTAATGAATAGTCACTAAGTACAACAAAGCATTAGCTTTCCCAAAGTCAGAATATGGACAGTAAGACACAATGCACATCTACCACAATACAGTCCAATGCTGTACAGGTGCCTGTATGGCTTTTTTAATGCAGCCTTCCCACAAGGGTGTGGTGCTAGCAGAATGGTGAGTAAGAATGCACCAATGCGGAGACCTGTAAACATTCTTCTCTAACTAACAGGTAGTCTCCAGGAGAGTTCTAGTTTGTTCCTGAGCTATCTCTGTCAGACATCCCAACCTGCAAAAACTCATTTCAGGGAGGTGGCAAACTCATTTCAGGAAAGTGGGCATGGCCTAAACCGTGCTACATATTGAGCGTGGCTTTATAGAGTCTGAAATGACTTACATAGTGCAGAATGTAGTAATGTTAAATAGGGAATGTACAGTGTGGAGTGTATGGCAGTTGGTAGTATGTGCAGGAGAGGAGGGTAGAGCATATGTAGGTGGGTATAATGTGCATGTGAGGAGTGTGGAGTGTACAGCGGTGAGTAGTATGTGCAGGACGGTGTCAGTAGTTCTTTATTTGTATTATTATTTTTTTACAATTAAATTTTTATAATTATTTTTTACAATTTATTTTTTTATTTTTTGTTTTTTACAATGATTGGGGGTGGGGGTAGTGGACAGTGTCAGTAGAGCAGGGTGTCAGTAGTTTTTTGTTGTTATTATTTTCTCTATTATTTTTTACAATTTTTTTGTTTATTATTTTCTTTAAATAATGTTTTTAAATATTTTTTATTTTTTTTATTTCAGGTACTTATATAGCGCCGTCAATTTACGCAGCGCTTTACATATACATTATACATTCACATCAGTCCCTACCCTCAAGGAGCTTACAATCTAAGGTCCCTAACTCACATTCATACATACTAGGGCCAATTTAGACAGGATCCAATTAACCTACCAGCATGTCTTTGGAGTGTGGGAGGAAACCGGTGTACCCGGAGGAAACCCACGCAGACACAGGGAGAACATGCAAACTCCAGGCAGGTAGTGTCGTGGTTGGGATTCGAACCAGCGACCCTTCTTACTGCTAGGCGAGAGTGCTACCCACTACACCACTGTGCCGCCCAAAATATTTTTTTCATAGTGCTTCTGGGGAAGGGGTGGGGAGTATGTGGCAGTGATTGTGTCAGTAGGGCAGTGGATGGTGTCAGTAGTTTTTATTCTTACATATATTTTTTTTAAATTTAGGTTTTTTTATGCTTTTTGGGGGGGAGGAGGTTGGGGCAGTGGACAGTGTTGGTAAGGCAGGGGGGTGGTGTCAGTAGTTTTTTATTTTATAATTTTTTTTATAAATTAATTTTCTATAATTTTTGTTTTCAATTTCATTTTTTTATATTTTTTGCATATTTTTTTTAATCAACCCTGTTTGGGAGGGGGGGCTTTGGTAAGATATCAGGGGTCTAAATATAACCCTGACATCTCCCCTTTGAGACAGAGAAAGAGGCTGAGGGAGTTGATTCCCCAAACCCTTTCTTAGCATTGAAGATGAATGGACAGAAGACAGCGGCTCCTGTCCATTCATAAACTGAGCAGGGTAACACACAGGTTACTCTGCTCAGTTTTCACAGGACACAGGAGCGATCTCGCTCACTGTGTCCAATTCAGAAAAGAAAGGGGCCGGTAAATGAGTGCTAAAAAAATGAATAAAAATCAAGCGCTGATGTGGATAGATATGTGTGATATAAATAAATTGTGCTTAAAAATATATATATACCAATATAGTTAGTGCTATGAAAAAATCAGTAAATTAAAGCTGCTATCAATATAGGGTGATCAGATAACCAAACAAATAGCACTAAGTATAAAATTGATGCGCTTTAAATAAATAGTGCACAATATGCTGCTGCGACTAAGCTTAAATCCAGGAATAAAAAATGCATACATGTGAATAAAATAAATTAATAATTATGGTGCTAATACATGTGTTAAAATTGCCAAAATAAATCTTCAAATTGGTGATGTGACGGTGAGTATAAATAAAATAATAATGACACTCTGAGTACAATGTCCAGGCAGAGATAAATAGTGGGAGAAAGTAAAAATAATTAAACAGTTCCTTCCCTTAATCCAGATTGATTGACTCACTGGGTTAGATCGTTTGTATCAGGATATTTAGTTTTTCTTGCATCCCACTTCAGCAATTACACTGCTGGTGATTCGGCTCTCAGGATAAAGGTTTTATGCAAAGCAAGCAAAGAAAAAATAGATCATTGTACAGTGAACTTACTAGATAGTACATAAGCAAAACAGGGACAAGAGATACACTCACAAACTCCCGGTCTATTAGAAGCATTCAAATAAGCAGATTGCAGTCAGCCGCTGTGGACGAGGTTTCCCATAGAGAAACAGCTGCTGTTAACCTTCAGGTGTATTGCAGCACTGAACGACCTAAGCTCCTCCCACGCGTTACATCACTGACACGTGACTTTTTCAAGGATAAATGACCAGTCCCTTCCTCTGCTCTCCATCCTGACAGATCCACACAGCCGGTGGCAGAGAAGAGGAGGGAAGCCGGATGTGGGGGACGAGGGAGAGCGGAGGAGGAGGACAGGGAGCCGGAGAAGAAGGGGGGGTGAAGGACACGGAGGGGAGCTGTAAAAGAAATGGGGGAGAAGAACAGGGTGGTAGAAGGACATGGAGGGGGGCTGGAGGGGGAGGATGCAGGGATTAGTCGGGGATGATCGGTGCAGCAGGAAGGACAGCGGATGTCAGCTATACAGGGAGATCGGTGAAGGGATAAAATAGGACCCTACAGTAAAAATGCAACATCCATTTATTATATTAGGGCCCCCTCCCCATTACATATTGCAACTTTACAGCCAATGGCATCTAGACAAGGGTGACATCCTCCTTCTGGCAAGATCCGGGGGAATGCTGAATATCCCAAATTTTGTGATCTCTTGAGATGTCTGCACTTTTCACCTGAATCCTATCCTTAAAGCTTGTCATACATGATTTCATTTTTTTTTTCATCTAGTCAGTGGACTGAACAAAAAAACTGAACAGATCCCCCCATCCACACATTCGAAGTGGATAAAGGACTCCTTCCCACTGTGTCACAGTATTCTGACAGCGGGACTGCCCATTGGCTGCATGCACCAGTCAAAGCATTTTTCTAATGAACTGGCTCATGAGATATCGATCGATAGATGAACTTCACATGAACAGGAACAGCCATAGATGGATTAAAATTTGGCAGGTTCCTGTCTGATTCATGTATGTCCAGCTTAAAGCGGGAGTCCAGCGACCAATCTTTTTTTTTTTATAAGTCATTGAGACACTTTGCTAATCCCAAAATAATACTCACAGTTTGGGTGTAATATTTCCGCTTCTGTCTGTTTTCGTACTGAAGAATAACTTAAAAAATGTGATGCTGGCTGTTTCCATCTTGTTTGTGGGCATGTGAAGCCCACAAGCATTGATTTCCTGGATGCGGTGAATGCTGTTCATTCACAGCTTGTTCAGATCATTGTTTCCACACTGAATCTTGGGAAGCCTGACACTAGGCTCCCAGGAGACAGTGCGGCGCCGGGGAAAGGCAATAAACATGCCTACTCCCATGGGAGGAGAGACAGGAAGTGCCACAATAAAGTATAATATAAAGGTGATTACAGCGATAAAAAAAAAAATTTGTGCGGCATTTGAACATCAATGCAATTAACTGAAGGGGGTAAGATTAAGTTAAAAAATTTGAGTGGAACCCCACTTTAAGTCTAAGCCTAGCGAGCTGTCTGTCTCTACCTCAGATCTCCACCATGCACTAATGCTAAAATGACCCAGAAGGGTCTAAAGGGGCCAAATCTCAGGAAAGCTGTATGTCCAATCAGACTCAGGCTCCCCAAAATTTGCTGCACAAGCACAGTGCAGAAAACAAGTCAGTCCTCTGCAAGATTCCTCCAATGCCAAAGGTAAGCAGCAATCATGTGGTCACTGTGTTTACTTCTTGTATTTTATGCTTGCTGATTGTAGTGGCAGCTGCTAATGCACCACCCCCTTACTTGCCTCAGCCTGAGAACACACAATGAAGGAGCAGTAGCACACTAATTAAGTCATTGGTGGTCTCTCCTTTTCGGTAAGCCTGTGAACATTGTTAAAATGACAGTTCCGCATAAGGCCATATAGCGTTTTCTGGCATAGAGTGCTACCTGTTCTCTCAGTCAGAATGCAAATGTGTAGGCAATTACAGCTGTATGTAAAAATACAATCAATGTCTTTTTAATAATTGCAAAACTAGATTAAAGTGTGTGTTTGTATTTGTATCTGCTTGGAGTTTAACTTTTTACCATTTTCTTAGTAAGACATAATGGACTGTACAAAATGCTGATCTGTTGCTTTTTACTCAGATCCTACAGTTTTTTTTTCTTGCAATGCTTCTGCAGCTTCTTCTGGAACCTATAGGATCTTTAGTGTTTAACAGACTCTACCCATCTAGTGATTGAGTGTCCCACCGGTGTGTGCCCATGACATCTTGTGGTTTTTAGTAACGACCACTTGCTGGGAAACTTCCAGCCACACTTGTTGTGGCTAATTGCCTTGATTACTATATATGGAAGTGATTAGCTCCAGAATGATGCCTGAGCAAAGACCTTTCTGACATTGTATTCCTAGGCTCATGTATGTGTGTGATTTATTGTTCCTGCCTTTATTCATTATCAATGACTTAACTTGCTTTTAACCATGATTCCTAACCACTGCCTATTTTTTAGTGATCCCTGTTGGCCACTTGTCTTGACCTCTCATTTGTTTTATTTTGATTTTCTCTCTTGATTCTGTACTGTGTTTCATTGCTGTCCGGTTTTGGTGTTCCTGAGGTTCACAACCTAGGAGACATCCACTGCAAAGCCCATAGCCCTTGCGGGGTGCACTGGTGATTATCAGATAACTTTGTAGATAATGTGGCTTGACCCTTTATAGTTTCTGAACCTGTCTGGTGACACGAAGGATCCGCCACCACCATGACAGACCCATAGTAAGTTTCTCTATGTGAAGATAAAGAGGTGGCCCTGGTCATAGGCATTCATTGGAAATTTTATGGCAAGATTAGGATCTCTTATATACTAAACAAATTAGGAGGCTCTGATAATAAACAACACTATGGGTAACGGGTAATTTGGTTCATATAAAACAACAACTTCATGATTATAAATGGCAAATGTTTTGCATGTCATGTGAAAACAAAAATCACTATTACATGGACATCTGTTGTAGTTATGAAGCAATAGAGACAAATAACATCCAATGGAAACCAGTTCAGGAGAGTTCTCACAAGAACACAGGTAATCACTCAGCAGCTGCTGGTCAGAGTCGTCCTCTGAACACACCATCCCTTACATCGCCTCTATGTTCATTCAAACCTTCTATCACTCAGGTATGGTAAAGTGAAGATTACAGGCAACAGTATTGTACCACCCTCTGGGTGGGTGGAAGAGTCAGACTGAGGCAGTCTGAATATGTATGCAGCCCTAGCTAATGCCTGGGAAGGAGATCTGAGGTGATGGCCGGGGACTGCAAAAAATAGTTGGAGCCTCAGAGAGCAGTGTTCTTTTCTGGGAGGAGAGGTTCCCAGTCAGAAGGGCTGTCAGCCCTTCCTAGCCCTTCTGCTCAGGATCCTGCCCAGCTCACCAACGTCCCAACTGTGCTTAGCTGGGGGGCCTATCCTGCTAGGAGGCTTTTGGTAGCCACTGAGGATCTTATCTGGAAGTGCTACGTAGAAGTCTGTCTGCTTGTGTCTGAGGGAGACATCCAAGCCCAGGGGACATGGAGTACAGACCTAGAAAGAGAGGATCTCAGTGACTGTGCTGTTTTTAATTCCTGCCACACTCAGTTTAAGTCTTGCCTGGCCTGGGACATTGCAAACGGTGTACCAGTACTGTCCACTTCTTTTCCTAATACTTTGAGGACTGTGTTAAGAAGCAGCTGCTAAGGGGATAGGGTCCTAAAATATTTGCTAAGTATTCTGGAGTATCACACAGCTTCCTAATCCTAATCCATGTTAATCTGCTATAAACTGTCAACCCCTTTACTGTTTCTTGAGGCAAAGGTGTGGAAGTTTCTGTGTGCTTGGCTGCTGCTATACAGAGAGAAAAGACCCAGGTACACAAACCAGCAGACCCTGCAGGGGTAGCGCTGCAGTATCAAGGTTTGTCATTGTTCCAGTGGACTTAATTATGAATTCCAATTCAACCGTTTTTTTTTTTTCTTTGTTTGTTTGTTTTTTTTTCTATGACAGAGTAATATTACATCTAATAGGATATGCACAATTGTTTATCTCTTTACTGAAGAAAACCCTTCAAACACAGTGTAAACCCTTCAAACACAGTATATACAAATACAAATATTTTTGGATTGCTTCAGAACCATCCATTACTTTGCACCACAGTGCTGCCATTCCTAACTTAACCTCCCTGGCGGTATGATTATTTCGGCTTTTAGGTGCTGAAAGCGGTACAATTATTTTGCATGGAAATTTGGCGTTTTATATTGTAGGCCTGTAATTCTTAACAATAACGCACTTAAATCTGTCCAAATAAGAATCTAGTAGATATCCCGGGTATGATAAAGTTTGAAACACAAAAACATAAATTATAACATAATAAATAAAAATAAATAATTAAAAAAAAATAAAATAATAATAATAAAATAAATTTCCCCACAATTCACTATCGCTAAATTCTGCAAGTGTTCTAATTTACTATCGCTGTTTTCTAGCTGGTCTAAAGCCACTTTTGACGTAAAAGGGACACTTTTTGGTTGCTATGGACAATCTCCAGTTTCCAGGCAGAAAGAACAGTATATATCATATAAAACTGCATACAGGGCATAGGAAAAAGCACTGGGGACAATAGGGATGTGACATGATTTCATACAGTACTGTAATCTGTAAGATTACAGTACTGTATGTGTTATGATTTTTACAATTTTTTGAATTTGCCACCAGGCTCCGCCCCCGTGCGCTGCGACGCTCGCAGGGAACGGAGCCTGGCAAGGAGAGGCTTCGGAGGAGACAGAGTCCACAGACACTGCGGGGGACATCGCAGGATCCTGGGGACAAGGTAAGTAACGCTTCACCAGGATCCTGCAATGCGATCCCGAGTGTGGCTGGGGGTACCGCTAATGGGACTGAATTTTAACCCCGAGGCACACTTGGAATACCGCCGGGGAGGCTACAGGCCCATTGTAGCACCAAGCAGGATGTATATTGCTCCCCTAGACACTACCCAAACCCAAGTGGGTCACATCTTCACATTTTAAGCAGCTTTAACATGAACTGAGGAGAAACTGTTACTCAGCTTACCTAACAGCCACAATTTAGAGTGGTCACCTCTGTTGCTTCTCTTTTAGTTGCTCTCCAAGGATGGGCCAAGTAGAGCCTGCTGACTGCATTCTTTTCACAGGTACCAATCCCAGTAAACAAACTGCAGGATCATTTCAGAATCAGTGGATAGATCAGATGTTTATAGAGATGTAGACCTATCTTTTCAGACCCCTTACTGTTGGGTTCATCTTGGCCAAACTTAACAAATTTATCAATCAGTTCATTCTTACATTTTGGAAATGTTTAATGAACACTTATCTTGCATCTTCTGCCTCATTAGATCTTATATTGGCGATGTTACCAATATGCCAGGGATCAAGTTTGGGTAATTAATTCTATATGTACCCTTGGTTGATTTATTGCATGTCTTGAATTAGTACATGCACTAATAGTGCAAGTTGAAGTATATACTGTACTTTCAGCCCCCACCTAGTTCAATGAGCTAAGGTTTGTTAGATTGAGCTCTGCATTTTACTTCTATTCTTAGCTACCAATCATATCCCAATCTGCTATGGAAAGTAAAACTTTTGCATCGGATTGCTCTTCATGGGAATTAATGACATTTCTTTGTGACACATTGCTATACAAAGCCCACTTTCAGATACTTCACTGTGATCAACCAACCACCTCGCTGACAGAACTCTAATTTTTCCTAGCTTCTTCTTGACTCATTTACTCCCCCCCTCTGTGTCAGTCTTTCCACTAGCTGTCAGTTACATCGAGAATACTGTTAAAAAGTCAAGCCTTCCAAGATCTTCAACCTGACGGTTCTGGATATCTCATTAGCATCCAGGAATATGCCCAAACTCAATATCTTTCACACATAACTTTCTTATTGTTGACATCAATTTGAAAGTAACTGTAAAGGAACGAAGAGGGGGCATACTGCACTAGGTATTTAGTCATTGCATCCTGGTTGTTCTGTACTTTGTTGTACTTTGGAAATTGGTTAGTGTAGGACTCACCACACATGAGGACTCTTGGTGCAGGAAGTAAGCTTAAATATTTTGGCCATAATGTAAACTAATTCTCATAATTCTTGTGTGTTATCGCCCTTTGTGGAATGTTTTCAAGGTTGTTTATAGGATACATTCTAGCTTACCCTTTTGCCGACCGCATAATGCATATATGCAATGGTAAGAATGGTGGGCTTTAGCACCCAGCCACCACACATATGCGTTCATGGCATGAGCTTTATGTGCTGACTGCTCACTGACTATTTTTTTTTTAACTAAAGGTAAAGGCTTCTGATCGGGGGCCAGCGGGATGGGCTCCCAATAATTTGACTGTTGTGAAAGCCAACCATAACGTCACATGATATATGCCACCTCTAAAACATTAAAGTCCACTCAAAATGGAGCTAAACTCATCGTTTTAACAAGTTCCTAAAAAAGTTACATTATAGGCATGCCGTGAATGATAACTGTCACTGTAACTAGTGTGCTTATGTTTACGCTAAACCAAACTCTCTATCCATCAAATGGCTGGCCTCATAAACTGGTCATATGTGCAGCATGGCAGCTGCAGATCAAACAGAGAATAGGATGGCAGTACAGGATAGGAGGTTTTAGTTATGTTTAGAAGGGCTGTGGAGAAGCGACGGTAAAGGCATTTAACCTCCCTGGCGGTATGATTATTTCGGATTTTAGGTGCTGAAAGCGGTACAATTATTTTGCATGGAAATTTGGCGTTTTATATTGTAAGTCTGTAAATCTTAACAATAACACACTTAAATCTGTCCAAACCAGAGTCTAGTAGATATCCCGGGTATGATAAAGTTTGAAACAGAAAAACATAAATTATAATATAATAAATAAAAATAAATAATAATAAAAAATTTAAAAAAATAGTAATAAAATAAATTTCCCCACAATTCACTATCGCTCAATTCTGCAAGTGTTCTAATTTACTATCGCTGTTTTCTAGCTGGTCTAAAGCCACTTTTGACGTAAAGGGACACTTTTTGGTTGCTATGGACAATCTCCAGTTTCCAGGCAGAAAGAACAGTGTATATCATGTAAAACTGCATGCAGGGCATGGGCCAAAGCACTGGGGACAAAAGGGATGTGAAATAATTTCATACAGTACTGTAACCTGAGATTACAGTACTGTATGTGTTATGATTTTTACTTTTTTTTTAATTTGCCGCCAGGCTCCACCCCCGCGCGTCGCGACGCTCGCAGGGAACGGAGCCTGGCAAGGAGAGGCTTCGGAGGAGGACGGAGCCCTCGGACACTGCGGGGGACATCGCAGGATCCCGGGGACAAGGTAAGTAAGGAGGCACCAGGATCCTGCGATGTAATCCCGAGGGTTACCGGTAATGGTCCTGAATTTTAACCCCGAGCCACACTCGGGAAAACTGCCAGGGAGGCTACGTGGATCCTGCAGTAAAAATACAATGTCCATTTATTGTATTAGGGCCCCCTCCCCCATTACATATTGCAACTTTACAGCCAATAGCATCTAGACAAGGGTGACATCCTCCTTCTGGCGAGATCCGGGGGAATGCTGAATATCCCAAATTTTGTGATCTCTTTTTTTGCGAGACTTCAGGTATTTGATATTCTCAGGCTCACAGTTACAGTGTGTTATTTCAATGCAAAATCCTACCACATATGCAAATGAGGCCTAGAAGACTGATCTATATTATAAAGAAAAATTACTATGAAAAGGGGGGGGGGTGTTATAAAGCAAGAAATCCTGTTTTCCCCATTTGACACACTTTTCTTTTTTCAGAAATGTTCACTCTATATATAAAAGTGTGATCTATTTGACCTGGACTGTAAAGAGGGGGAGGGGGAATTGGGGCCCTAGGAAAAGGAGTAGTTGGTCCCTCTGCGGTTAAACTGTGCATCCAGATCTTTGTCAGTGTGCTGTGACAGCTCACCTGATTGCTGCTGTTATTTGTAAACCTGGAATCAGCAGAGGAAGCCATCTACTACTCACTTCCATTAGGGCTCTGACAAATGACATCATCTCATGCAGAGCCCAGCAGAGCAGTAGAAGATTTCCTCTGCTGGCTGCGTGTTTACAAATGACAATAGCAATGGGATGAGCTGTCACAGCATGTGCGGATCCTGCTGATGGAGGTCTAAATAGGGCTAAGATCAGTCATTTACCTTTGTTCTGCAGGCTGCATCAGAGAAGTGGACATAGCAGGGCACTAAGTAAGCAAGCCATTTTTATTGAGATAACATAACTTTGCTTGTACACTCAAATTGTGTGCCCACTATGAATTCTCTACATTCTCTTTTCCTCTCCAACTCAATCCATATGCCATATTGTACATTAACCACCACCTCATTTCATATGCCAAGCTGTACAATACCTATTCCGCACTACCTCATTTTGTATGCTATGCTGCACATTGCCCAACTGCCCGATTCCATATGCCATGCTGTACATTCCCTATTCTGCACTGCCTCAATCTGTATGCCATGCTTAAAAGGTTAAAAGATAATTCCATGCAATTCTGCCTGCCATTCCATAACACATCCTGTCCACATACTTTATGTTTAAATCAATGTGAGGTAATTGCGGGGACCCCTTCAAAATTTTGCTATGGGGCACCATGATCTGTAGCTAATCACCTGCAGACCACACACTATACAGTCTAAATGTACAATTTTTACAATTTTTACAATTTTAGAATTACCAATCCTGTACAGTTAGGCTGGGAACAGCACAGACAAAACTTTTTTATTGGCACACATCAAATTACTTTTCTCTCATTACAAATTGAATATATGATAACATCATTTGATTACATTTAGCAATTTTAGCAGCTCATTATTTTAAAATTATAATTTCATTTTTTGGATGCAGAATTTTTAAATGGGTTTATTAATTGCCTAAAATATAAAGACTGTGCAGTATTAAAAGTGTTTTAGGTTTCTGATCTTATTGCCATACGCCAGGGGTATTAAATTAAAATTCATAGAGGTCTGATTAGTACAGAATTTTTCCAGCAGAAGTCCGAATCGCATTTTTGTGCGATGATGCTTTACATCACAGCCCAGGTGTGCAGGCATGACAGCCCATTCATTTGAATGGGCTGTTGTGCCTGTGTTTTCTGCTGGGAAAAGGTCCTGGCACCTTTTTAAAAATGCAGCCCCATGGAAACTGCATGGTGCGTTTGTACCATGCTATTTCCATGTGCTGGAAACTGCACTTTGTATTTCAATGAGTTTAAGAGTCAATGGTACCCCTGCACATTTTTTGTGCAGCACTTCATTTTTTGTGCAGCTGCTTGTCCCCTTCACATCTTCCTCACCACAGCACTGTCCCCCTTCACATATCATCCCCGCAGCACTGCCCCTTTCACTTCCCCCGCACAGCACTGTCCCCCTTTACATCACCACCTCCCACACACAGGACTTTCCCCCTTCACATATCTACACAGCACTGCCCCCTTCACATCCTCCCCACAGCATTGCCCCCCTTCATATATCCCCCACGGCACTGGGCCCTTCATTTATTCCCCCACAGCACTGCCCCTTCATATATCCCCCCACAGCACTGCCCCTTCATATAACCCCCACAGCACTGCTCCTTCATATATCCCCCCACAGCCCTGCCCCTTCATATATCCCCCCACAGCCCTGCCCCTTCATATATCCCCCCACAGCACTGCCTCCTTCATATATCACCCCACAGCCCTGCCCCCTTCATATATCCCCCCTCACAGCCCTACCCCCTTCATATATCCCCCACAGCACTGCCTCCTTCATATATCCCCCCACAGCCCTGCCCCCTTCATATATCCCCCCTCACAGCCCTACCCCCTTCATATATCCCCCACAGCACTGCCCCTTCATATATCCCCCCACAGCGCTGCCCCTTCATATATCCCCCCACAGCCCTGCCCCTTCATATATCGCCCCACAGCACTGCCCCTTCATATATCCCCCCACAGCACTGCTCCTTCATATATCCCCCCACAGCCCTGCCCCTTCATATATCCCCCCACAGTACTGCCTCCTTCATATATCCCCCCACAGCCCGGCCCCCTTCATATATCCCCCCTCACAGCCCTACCCCCTTCATATATCCCCCACAGCACTGCCCCTTCATATATCCCCCCACAGCCCTGCCCCTTCACATATCCCCCCACAGCCCTGCCCCTTCATATATCCCCCCACAGCCCTGCCCCTTCACATATCCCCCCACAGCCCTGCCCCTTCACATATCCCCCCACAGCCCTGCCCCTTCATATATCCCCCCACAGCACTGTCTCCTTCATATCTCCCCCCACAGCCCTGCCCCCTTCCTATATAACCCCTCACAGCCCTACCCCCTTCATATATCTCCCACAGCACTGCCCCTTCATATATCCCCCCACAGCACTGCGCCCTTCATATATCCCCCAAAGCACTGCCCCTTCATATATCCCCCCACAGCCCTGCCCCTTCATATATCCCCCCACAGCACTGCCCCCTTCATATATCCCCCCACAGCACTGCCCCCTTCATATATCCCCCTCAGCACTGGGCCCTTTATATATCCCCCCACAGCACTGCCCCCTTCATATACCCCCCAAAAAGCACTGCTCCTTGCACATCCCCCACAGTATTGCTACCCTGTACATTACCCCCCCACACACACATAGCACTGACCCCTGTACATGACCCCCTAACACACAGCACTGCCCCCTGTACTTGACCCCCACACACAGCACTTCCCCCTGTACATGACCGCCGGTCCCCATCCTTCACAGCCATGTCCTTTCCTCCCTTCTCTCTTCTACCTTTCACAGAGCGGAGAGCAAGAGGCAGAGCAATCCTGAACTGAAGGCAGAGGCACAGCAGCACTGGATGGGGCGTGGGAGTTGCCGGGTAACTTTTCATATTAGCAAGCTGGTGATTAGCTGCTAGGACCACCTCCTAGCAGCCAATCACCTCCTGGTTAACTTTAAATGTTAATTCAGGAAGCTGCCTCTCTCCATGCAGTGCAGGTCCCACCCCCAGTCCAGAACTGTCCCGCCGTCCGCTCTGCTCTACTCTGTTAATGACAGCGGCAGAGGCTGGGGAAAAAGCGGCAGCTAAATGGCACAATCACAACGGTCCGGAAAGAGCAGTAGCTCGGGCTGGACGTGGACTGCGGGCCGCCATTTAGTGATGCCGCCATAGTAGATACGCTTTAGATATGTGCATTATTTTCTACATAAAAGTCTTGTCTCAGATATTCCTGCAAAATGCACATTTGCATTTCTGTGTAATTTTATATGTATTTGTAGATTCAGTCAGCTGCTCTACACATGAAAGCATGTTCTCATCTGATTAAGTAGTCCTTTAAATGCATTCATAAATTCATGAAACAAATCCAAAAGTCCCTAGGGATTGCTTTCTTATTTCATTTACACTGTTTGTGAAGAAAATGGAAGAAGTGCTCATTCATTAAATATTAGAGTTGTTAATTGTTTTAAGTGGATTTGAACCACTTAAAACAATTACACTGTTGCGTGTAATGGGTATGAGTGATTTCACTTAAAGTAAAGAGTACTTTATATATATACTTGGATAGAGTTAAGGGAGTGTTATAACCCATTAGTTGTTTTTGCCATCCGTGAAGTTGACAAACGGCAGATGCACCCAAAGAGTGTGATAGGAGAGAGATGACTTCTACCACTACACACACTGCCGCTTACCGACTTCCAATGATCTCCTATCACGGGAGATCACAAGCGCTTTCGAGCTTAATACCCAGCTCGGGCCTTTGGATAACACAGCAATGGTCTCAGCGTCTTCCTCGGTGACACCACGCAAACGTACATATTGCCATAAAGAAATAAAGGCTTCCATAGTGTAAAATCTTTGTTTAATAGGTAAAAAAGTATTGCACTTACAGTTAGGTAGAATATATAAAGCATAAAAAACAAGCTGGCCTTCTCTCCAATGCAGCCCGTCACTCCAGGACCTGTGTGAATGCGGTGACGTCAGCACATTGCTTCTCCCTATGCGTTTTGTCAGAACTGACATTGTCCAAGGGTTTAGACCCCTGATATCTCACCAAAGCCCCCCCCCCCTCAACAGGGCTGATAAAAAAAAGGAAATTGGACTGAAAATGCAGTCGCTGTAAATCTGAGGGGAAGATCTGAAACGAGGGGAAGCTCTGCTGATTTTATCATCCAATCATGTGTAAGCTAAAATGCTGTTTTTTATTTTCCTTGCATGTCCCCCTCGGATCTACAGTGACTGCATTTTCAAGTGCAGTTTCAGTGCGAATTCAAGTGAACTTTGCACTTGTAGTGCAGTTGTAGTGCAAAGTGGATTTGCCTTTCGTAAATAACCCCTAATGTTTCCTTCTCCATATTGCTGTAGCCCAGTGCCTGGCTAAATCAAGTACAGAGAAGATTTGCAATGAACTCCCTGCACACTGCTACTGTATCTTTTGTATAAAAATGTGGATTTTCGGTTCGCACATAATGCAATACATGTTCAAGCTAGCCAACTGCATCAACTTCATCAATCTCTGGCCAGTCCCAATTCCACTAAAATACAAGCATAACATCTTACGTAGATCAAGTTACAGAATACACAAAAACTTGGTTAATTTAATGTGAAATGTAATCATGTTGTTAGACAAAGGCAGTGTGTTCCAAAATGCACCACAGTGTTGCATCCTCGTGCTTCCCCAACATAGCCCTGCACAGGGCATACATGGAATCTCTCCATGTGAACAAGGCTTTACTGCTAATGGGGGTTATTTATGAAAGGCAAAGCCACTTTGCACTACAACAAGTGCAAAGTGCACTTGAAATTGCACTGAAAGTGCACTTGGAAATGCAGTCGCTGTAGATCCGAGGGGGACATGCAAGGAAAATAAAAAATAGCATTTTAGCCTGCACATGATTGGATGATGAAATCAGCAGAGCTTCCCCTCGTTTCAGATCTTCCCCTCAGTTTCACAGCGACTGTAAATAACCTTCAATGTGTCTGTTTGGGCATTCATTACTAAAGTCAAAAATGTCAGGTTACTATGGCTGCAGTCAACTTTTGTCAAAAAGAATTATATGTAAAAAATATTGGCTTTTCTTTTGATTTTTAATCCACATCTACCATAAACATCAAAGTGTCAGGTTAGTCCCCCTGATATGTGATATATCTATTCATAGCCTATGATACCAACAGCACCATCAATCTTCTAATATGTATACATTCTTATAATGGATTTCAGCATGTATAAATGTAGCACTCTGTAAGCTCAGCAACATTCCTTATACACAGCTGGGTATTGTCATCTTTATTCAGGTAAGCGGCACGATTTGATAATTTAATAACTCCTGCCAAAATATTTTTCTTTTGTGGAATGACGTGGGAGGGTTACCTGCGCCAATACTACTATATCCAAAACCAAAATAAAAAACCTTTGGTTAATATTACAGTTTCAATTTGCAAATGTTGGAGTGAAGGCTTAAAATGGTATTAAACCCTAAACTAAAAATCTAATCTATTGCAGTTTACTAAATCCTTATTGTGACTGTATTAGTTTTCTTTTTTAGGCTTTTCTCCTTAACCACTTCAAGACCGGGCACTTTTACCCCCTTCCTGCCCAGGCCATTTTTTTAGTTTTCAGCAGTGTCACACTGAATGAAAATTACTCACTTAGTCATGCAACACTGTACCCAAATAATTTTTATTTATTTATTTCTTTTGAGACAGATAGAGCTTTATTTTGGTGGTATGTAATCACCACTGGATTTATTTATTTATTTATTTTGCTATATAAATGAAAAAAGGCCAAAAATGTAGAGAATAAAAAAAAAACTTTTTTTTTTTTCTAAAATTTTGCAAACAAATACTTTTTTCATAAATTAAGGCCAAAATATATTGTGCTACATTTTCTTGGTAAAAATAACCCAAATCTGTGTATACTATTTAGTCTGCGTGAAAGTTATAGTGTCCATGAACTATGGCATATACAGCGGGTAAAACAAGTATTGAACATGTCACCATTTTTCTAGGTATGGTAAATATATTTCTAAAGAAGCTATTGACATGAAATTTTCACCACATGTCGGTAACAACCCATGCAATTCATCCATAAAAAGAAACCAAAAGAAATAAAAAGAAACCAAAACAAAAGTTCAGAAATTAAGATATGTGTAATAAAATGGAATGACACAGGGAAAAAGTATTGAACACGCTAACTGAAATGTATTTAATACTTGGTACAATATTTTTTGTTGGTAATGACAGCTTTAAGACAACTCCTGTATGCAGAAACGAGTTGCATGCATTGCTCAGGTGTGATTTTGGCCCGTTCTTCCACACAAATAGCCTTAAAATCATGAAGGTTCCGTGGGCCTCTTCTATGAACTCTGATCTTTAGCTCTTTCCACAGATTTTCTATTGAAATCAAATCAGGTGATTGGCTGGGTCATTCTAGCAGCTTTATTTTTCTTCCTTGAAACCTTTTCAGAGTTTCCTTGGCCTTGTGTTTGGGATCATGGTCTTGCTGAAATGTCCACCCTCATTTCATCTTTATCATCCTGTTAGATGGCAGCAGATTTTTATCAAGAATGTCTTAGCACATTTTTCCATTCATCCTTCCAGTACCGTGTGCTGAAATCAGAGGCGGCTCTCTAATTAGGCAAATTAGGCGGCAGCCTAAGGCCCCGCGCTCCCAGGGGCCTCGCGGCCGCCGCCTATTCTGCCTAAGTTGTATGTGGAAATGAGAGGGAATGTCCCCCGGTCAGTGTCCCCAAACCGTCTTTAACACGGGGGAACGCGGTGTCCGCAACTACCTTTCCCAGCCGAGGGCGGGTGGGCGGACTGACCACTTGAGAACTGCTCGATGTCCTGGGTCAGTGAGTGGCTGGGTGTATTTCCCTCCCTCGGCTCCTCCCCCTTCTGCTGCGCTCATCGAATCTCCTGCATGCAGCGCCTGAGCAGCTCCCTGCTCTACTCTCCAGAATGGATCGGCCTGCAATGGAGGACTTGCCAGAGCTGCCGCGTCATTGAGGAGCCAGTCTGTCACAGCCTTAAGGTACTACCCGACACTGACAGCATCCCATGATGTCACCTCCTGACTGAGAGCACCGCGAAAATCAAGGCTGACAGCCGCCCGTGACCTCACAGCCCTGAGTGACGTGATTTATGCCATCTGGCAAATGATGCCACCTACTGACCCCTGCCATAATCCTAATCCTCCTCATCATCCCCTGTTCCTGGCATCCCACTTCCCTATCTCCTGTCATCATACTTCCTATCATCCCCCTGTCATCATTTCTATCCTCACCATAATCCCCCTGTGCCTGGCATCCTACTACCCCACCCCCGTGTCATCCTCATCCTCCCTGCACCCCACTGCCAGCTTCCTACCACCTCGCCCCCGTCATCTTCATCCTCCCTGCACCCCACTGCCAGCTTCCTACCACACCACCCTGTGTCATCTTCATCCTCCCTGCACCCCACTGCCAGCTTCCTACCACCCCCCGTCATCTTCATCCTCCCTGCACCTCACTGCCAGCTTCCTACCACCCCCCATCATCTTCATCCTCCCTGCACCCCACTGCCAGCTTCCTACCACCCCCCGTCATCTTCATCCTCCATGCACCTCACTGCCAGCTTCCTACCACCTCGCCCCCGTCATCTTCATCCTCCCTGCACCCCACTGCCAGCTTCCTACCACCCCCGTCATCTTCATCCTCCCTGCACCCCACTGCCAGCTTCCTACCACCCCCCGTCATCTTCATCCTCCCTGCACCCCACTGCCAGCTTCCTACCACCTCGCCCCCGTCATCTTCATCCTCCCTGCACCCCACTGCCAGCTTCCTACCACCCCCTGTCATCTTCATCCTCCCTGCACCCCACTGCCAGCTTCCTACCACCTCGCCCCCGTCATCTTCATCCTCCCTGCACCCCACTGCCAGCTTCCTACCACCCCCCGTCATCTTCATCCTCCCTGCACCTCACTGCCAGCTTCCTACCACCTCACCCCCGTCATCTTCATCCTCCCTGCACCCCACTGCCAGCTTCCTACCACCTCGCCCCCGTCATCTTCATCCTCCCTGCACCCCACTGCCAGCTTCCTACCACCTCACCCCTGTCATCCCTCCTGCACCCCACTGCCAGCTTTCTACCTCCCCACCCCCATCATCCCCCCTGCACCCCACTGCCAGCTTCCTACCACCTTACCTCCATCATCTTCATCCCCACTGCCAGCTTCCTACAACCCCACCCCCATCATCTTTATCCCCCCTGTACCCCACTGCCAGCTTCCTACCAGCCCACCCCCGTCATCTTCATCCCCCCTGTACCCCTCTGCCAGTTTCCTACCCCCCACCCCTCTGTCATCTTCATCCCCTTGTACCCTACTGCTGACATCCTACCACCTCATCCATTGTGATCTGCATCCCCATCATTCCTCTGTATCCCACTTCTGGCATCCTACCACCCCATCCCCTGTCATCATCATCTTAATCCCTTCTGGTACTCCACTTCCAGCTTCCTACCACCCCACCCCCTGTCATCATCACCCCCCCCCCCATACCCCACCTCTGACATCCTACCGCCCTGCCTTCTGTCATCAAAATCCCCATCATTGCCATGTACCCCATCTCTAGCATACACCACCCTACCCGTTATCATCATCCTTATCTTCCCCCCTTTACCCTACTGTCAGCCACCTACCAACCTACATCCTGTCATCATTATCTCCATCCTTATCATAATCCCCCTGTGCCTGCTGTCCTACCACCCCACCCTCTGTAATCTTCATCCCCCTGTACCCCACTGCCAGCCTCTTACCACCCCACCCCTGTCATCATTCCACCTGTATCCCATTGCCAGTTTCCTACCACCCCACCCCCTGTAATCTTCATCCCCCTTTACCCTACTGCCAGTTCCCTACCACCCCAGCCACTATCATCATCATCATCCCCATACCCCCCCTCTGATATCCTACCACCCTGCCCCCTGTCATCAACATCCTCATCATCCCCCTGTACCCCACCTCTAGCATCCAACCCCCATCATCATCCCCCCTGTACCCCACCTCTAGCATCCAACCATCCTACCCCCATCATCATCCCCCCTGTACCCCACTGCCAGCTTCCTACCCACCCACTGTCATCATTATGCCCCTTTGCTGACCTCCTCCCCCTTTTTCATCAACATGCCCATCTTCCCTCTCTACCCCACCTCTGGCATCCTACCACCCCACCCCCATCTTTATCATCCCCATCATCCCCCTGTACCCCACCTCTGGCATCCTACCACCCTACCTCTTGTCATTATCATCCTCATCCCTCCTGTACCCCACCTCTGGCATCCTATCACCCTACCCCTTATCCTTATAGGGAAGATATGATCTCAGCCTCTCACCCCAATGCTGCCACCATCGTCCCAAACTGCATCCTGCCATCCAACCAACTGTACCCCAGCAGTTGCATTACACACCACAATACTGCCCTGCCACCCAGCGAGAGGTAATGATGTACTGTAACCTCTGGAAAACAATCAGTGAGTAATCATTAGCAACCAATCAGTGAGTGATAATGATAAGCAGTAACCTATAGCAACCAATCAGTGAGCAGTAATAATGCGCAGTAACCTCTATCAACCAATCAATGTGCAATAACCTCTAGCAACCAATGGGTGGGCAGTAATGATGTGCGTTACCTCTAGCACCAATCATTGAGTGGTAATATTGTGCAGTAACCTCTAGCAACCAATCAGTGAGCAGTAATGATGTGCACTAACCTCTAACAACCAATCAGTGAGCTTGGAGCAATCAGTGAGTGTGAACCAGACTTTTATGTGTACATTATTAAAGTGTTTTTTTAGAAAAGCCTATGTGCATGTTTGTTTTTTGGGATATTGGGGTGGAGAGCAAAATTGCTAGGGGTCTATCGCTTGAGTTATTTTTCCCATTATGGGAGTAAGTAGGGCCTTATGTCTAAGATTTGCCTAAGGCCTCACAAAGCCTAGAGCCGCCTCTGGCTGAAATACAGCCCAATACCATGATGTACCCACCTCCAAACTTCACTGTTGTTATGGGGGTCTTTTTGGGGCGATGTGCAGTGCCATTTGACCTCCAAACATTGTGTGTATTATGCCATCCAAAGAGTTCAATCTTGGTCTCATCTGACCAGGCTATATTCTCCCTGTATTTCACAGGCTTGTCTAAATGTTGTGCAGCAAACTTTAAACGAGCTTCAACATGCTTTGTCTTCAGCAATGTCTTCCATGTCGAGCGTGCGTACAGGTCATGGTGGTTGAGGGCATTACTTATGGTTGTCTTTGAAACAATTGTACCTGCTAATTGCAGGTCTTTCTGATGCTCTCCACAAGTGGTCCTTGGCTCTTGGACAACTCTTCTGATAATTCTTTTTACTCCTCTGTCAGAAATCTTGTGAGGAGCACCTGGTCATGGCCAGTTTATAGTGAAATTATGTTCTTTCCACTTCTGGAGGATTATGGCCCCAACAGTGCTCACTGGAACATTCAGTTTAGAAATCCTTATGTAACCAACGCCATCAGTATATTTTGCAACAAGAAGGTCTTGAGAGAGCTCTTTGCTTTTACCCATCATGAGATGTTTCTTGTGTGACACCTTGGTAATGAGACACCTTTTTATAGGCCATCAGTTGAGACTGATTCAGCTGATATTAAATTTGCACTGACAAGGGGCAGGATTGCTTTCTAATTACTAAAAGATTTTAGCTGGTGTCTTGGCTTTCCATGCCTTTTTATACCTCCCTTGTTTCATGTGTTCAATACTTTTTCCCTGTGTCATTCCATTTTATTATACATAACTTAATTAACAACACCTTAACAATAGCACCCTTAGAAATATATTTTCCTAGAAAAACGGTAACGTGTTCAATACTTATTTTGCCCACTGTGTGTATGTATATATATATATATATATATATATATATATATATATATATATATATATATATGTATGTATATATATATATATATATATATACACATACACACACATAAACACACAAACGCATACCTATACATACACATATTTTTTGGAAAATTGATTGGTCCTGATGTGCTAACTGCCTCCTGAGGACCTACAATGCCAGGGCAGTGCAAATACCCCAAAACTTCCCTTTTAGACACTTAGTAAGAGCCATGGTGCATTTTTTAAAGTTGTCATCTTTTGCCACAATTTTTTTCAAAATAAGGAAATAAAATTTGTTTAAGTTGTAAGTTATTTTTCATGCATAACATGGGAATACCTACAATTACAAAAAACGTTCTGGGGATACCACACGTGTGAAACTTTCACAGTCTAACTCCATAGAGAGACCCAAAGTCCAAGGAGCACCTTCAGGCTTTCTAGGGGCATAAACTGACGCCCTGGAGCACCAGGACAGTGGAAACACCCCCACATGGAACTTTTTGAAACACAATTTTGGAAAATGTGAAAATCTTTTTTTTTTTTTTTTTTTTACACAAGGCTGTGAATTAATAAGATATTTATAACACACAGTATAGGCATTCTTATATTTATACCCCAAAACACATTCTACTACTCCTCCCAAATGTACCACATGTGTGAGCCTAGCTACAAAATCCAAGGAGCACCCTCAGGCTTTCTTGGCATAAATTACGCATCTGATTACCTGACTAACAATAACATTTTTGAAGGCCCTGGAGCACTAGGACAGTAGAAATGCAAACAAAATGACCATATTTTGGAGAGTAAACACCCCAATGTATGTTTTAAGATGCATGGTGAGTCTTTTGAAGACTTTTTGGAAAATGTAATTTTTTACACAAAGTTGGCAGTTTTAAAAGATATTTCTCACACAAAGCATGGGCATACTTAGAATGTCACTCCAAAAAAAACACATTTTGCTACTCCTCCCGAGTATGGGAATACCACACATGTGAGAACCTTTTAGTGTCTAGACTGATTATGTACCAAACATTGTATCAAGAAAATCAACCAACACTGCATAGAAAACAATGAATGAATAAAGCCTGACCATTGTGGGCAATACAGTTAGTGTTAAATGGTTTGTCTCAGCCCTCTAACTGCCACTTTTCCTGGACAGTCTGGTCTGGTAAAGGAAGTTTGAAAATAATATACTTACTGGTTGGATCATCAGGGAAAAACAAAGGAGAAAAGGTTAAAAAAGAAAACGAATGCAGCTCCCATATATAAGAATTGCTAAGCTGCAAAATATTACATTTTGCTATTCTGTAAAGAAGCATGGAAGTCAGGTCCCTGAGGTCCAATGATTCATGATCTTCTTATATTAACCCTCCCGCATTTTGAAGCAGGGGAGCTCCCTTATAGTTGGGGGATACCATGAAAACCTGAATCATTTAGCAAATAACATCCTTAAAGCCTAACTCCAGGTGCTGTTCTTCTTTATTTATTTTAGCCAAGCTGGCCCAAACTAACTATTGCCATTACTAAGAAATGCACCGGTATCAGCTACATGCAGTATAAAGTGCTGTGTTTCAGTAACGATATAGGGACTTCCTGTACCATTAACGATATAAAACTGAGTCAGACTGAGGGTTGCTTGGCCATTCACCGGAAGCCTTGTATTTTTATGTATTAATACAAGGCTTCCTCTGATTGGCTGAGGTGGAGATCTGAGTGGATGGCATCACAATCTCAACCTTCACTTTTAAAATACAAGGCTTCCTGTGAATGGCAGAGCAGCACTCAGCCTGACTCAATTTTGCTCCAAGAACGGGGCAGGAAATCCATATACTGATGCCTTTGTGTTATAGACCTCGCTGGACTGACTGGATCAGTCACTGGTCATGGGTGGGTGATTGTGTGGGCAAAGGGGAAGCAATTCCTTCCAGTCCACCGTGCCCAAGGGTGGATGGTGGTGGACCCTCTTAGGGAACATTTCTGGTGCTATATACAATTTATACAGTGCTGACAGCGACCGCAGCAATTAGTAAAGGAAATATTTTTATTTGGGCCAAGCTGTTAAAGTAAATACTAAGAATAATATTTAAAGTAAGTTAAGTTAAACTATATTACCAAAAGTATTGGGACGCCTGCCTTTACACACACATGAACTTTAATGGCATCCCAGTCTTAGTCCGTAGGGTTCACTATTGAGTTGGCCCACATGGACCTTGCTTTGTGCACTTGTGCGCAATCATGTTGGAACAGAAAGAGGCCATCCTCAAACTGTTCCCACAAAGTTGGGAGCATGGAATTGTCTAAAATGTCTTGGTATGCTGATACCTTAATAATTCCCTTCACTGAAACTAAGGGGCCAAGCCCAACCCTTGAAACACAACCCCACACCATAATCCCCCCTCCACCAAATGATTTGGACCAGTGCACAAAGCAAGGTCCATAAAGACATGGATGAGCAAGTTTGTGGTGGAGGAACTTGACTGGTCTGCACAGAGTCCTGACCTCAACCCAATAGTACACTATTGGGATGAATTATAGCGCAGACTGTGAACCAGGACTTCTCCTCCACATCAGTGCCTGACTTCACAAATGCGTTTCAGGAAGAATGGTCAATCATTCCCATAGACACACTCCTAAACCTTGTGGACAGTCTTCCCAGAAGAGTTGAAGCTGTTATAGTTGCAAAAGCTGGGCCAACTCAATATTGAACCCTACAGACTAAGATGCCAATAAAGTTCATGTGCGTGTAAAGGCAGGTGTCCCAATACTTTTGGTAATATAGTGTATATAAATTGGTAGCTATGAAGGTTAAAGAACAGCTTGTTCTTGTAACAGAAATTTCCAATTTAGCTGCTAGATAGAAGACATGTCGCAGACGTTTTTAGTTGTCATACTTGCACCTCACCTTTGTTCATGTTATAACCTCAAATAGTGACAGTTGCTTTATTATCTAGATGATGACGCTTCCTGCTGTACCTCTCAGTTTATACACGGATCTTATTGCTGATCACTTGTAAATTAAGATGAGACTCAACCTGCTAAGCTGACAGATAGCAAATATTAATAGTGACACAGGATCATGAACTGTCAGAGTAAAGTCATTACAAGTTATATGTTTTGTCATTGCTTGCTTGATTCTAATGTTTTACTGTATAAACGTCCTTGAACATTTCCTAGGTTGGTAGAAAATATAAAAATGTGAGATGTAGTCTAGTCAAAAAATCACTACCATGTGTGGAGTATTTCCCAATAAGTCACACAAAAAGAAATATGTAAAATGTGTCATGAACTATTGGGCGTAAACCATACACAATGTACTGTACTCTATTTTAATTCGAATTCTGTTAGTACAACTAAAAACTAAATGACAAGCACATATAAAATCACCAAGTAATTACGTACTATATTCATTAAAAACCATTACATTTATTTTCAAATGTAACTAGTGTAATTACCTGAATTAGCCTTGATAAGGTAGAGACTTACACTGATAAAGGTCAACGTTAAATGGATCAAAATCAGCATTTTTTTAAGACACGTGACTGAGAGCAATACAGACAATCATGAAAGTCCAGATGTTATAATTGTTGCTCCTATTACAGACTCAAATTACACAATATAAATACAATTTCTAATTAGTATTCATTGGCTACTAAATAACTCATGTTACTTATATATATAAGGTCTAGGAATACATAAGCATACATTTAAGCAGGTGGCAGCGGCGGCCTGTCCATTAGGGGCACCCGTGCGCCACCCCCTCTCTCCAGGCCACTCCCTATATGCAATAGATAGATTTATGCATAGCCTGGATCTATTCATGGCTGCCACAGCCACCCCGATTCATGAGTCCTGCACTTTCAGGTGAGTAGAATTATAGGGGTCTGATAATGTTGAGTATATATATTTACATATATATATATATATATATATATATATATATATATATATATATATATACAGGTGATACTCTAAAAGTTAGAATATCATGCAAAAGTTAATTTATTTAACTAATGCAACTTAAAAGGTGAAACTAATATATGAGATATACTCATTATACCCTGTTTCCCCGAAAATAAGACCTAGCGTGATTGTCGGTGATGGCTGCAATATAAGCCCTACCCCCCAAATAAGCCTTACCCTGTTTCCCCGAAAATAAGCCCTACCCTGAAAATAAGACCTACAGGGACTTTAACTAGGGCTTATTTGGGGGGTAGGGCTTATATTGCAGCCATCACCGACAATCACGCTAGGTCTTATTTTTGGGGAAACAGGGTATGCAAAGCAAGATAGTTCAAGCCGTGATTTGTCATAATTGTGATGATTATGGCTTACAGCTCATGAAAACCCCAAATCCACAATCTCAGAAAATTAGACTATTACATGCAATCAATAAAACAAGGATTGTACATAGAACAATAACAGATCTCTGAAAAGTATAAGCATGCATATGTACTCAGTACTTGGTTTGGGCCCCTTTTGCAGCAATTACTGCCTCAATGCGGCGTGGCATGGAAGCTATCAGCCTGTGGCACTGCTGAGGTGTTATGGAAGACCAGTATGCTTCAATAGCGGCCTTCAGCTCTTCTGCATTGTTCGGTCTCATGTCTCTCATCTTTCTCTTGGCAATGCCCCATAGATTCTCTATGGGGTTCGGGTCAGGCGAGTTTGCTGGCCAATCAAACACAGTAATCCCACGGTCATTGAACCAGGTTTTGGTGCTTTTGGCAGTGTGGGCAGGTGCCAAGTCCTGCTGGAAAATGAAGTCAACATCCCCATAGAGCTCGTCTGCGAAAGGAAGCATGAAGTGCTCCAAAATCTCCTGGTAGACGACTGCGTTGACCCTGGACTTAATGAAGCACAGTGGACCAACACTAGCAAATAACATGGCTCCCCAAATCAACACAGACTGTGGAAACTTCACACTGGACTTCAAGCATCTTGAAGTGTGTGCCTCTCCATTCTTCCTCCATTCTCTGGGTCCTTTGTTTCCAAATGGGATGCAAACTTTGCTCTCATCAGAAAAGAGGACTCTGGACCACTGAGCAACAGACCAGGTCTGTTTTTCTTTAGCCCAGGTAAGACGCTTCTGACATTTTTAGTTGTTCAAGAGTGGCTTGACGAGAGGAATACATTTGAAGTCCATGTCCAGGATCCGTCTGTGTGTGTGGTGGCTCTTGATGCACTGACTCCAGCCTCAGTCCACTCCTTGTGAAAGTCCCCAACACTTTTGAATGGCCTTTTCCTGACATTCCTCTCCAGGCTGCGGTCAGCCTTGCTGCTTGTGCACCTTTTTCTCCCCCACTTTTCCCTTCCACATAACTTTCTATTATGTGCTTTGATACAGCACTTTGGGAACATCCAACTTATTTTGCAATTACCTTTTGAGGCTTTCCCTCCTTATGGAGGGTGTCATTGATGGTTTTCTGCACAACTGTCAGGTCAGCGGTCTTTCCCATGATTGTGATTCCTACTGAACCAGACTGAGAGACTATTTAAAGCAAGGGTCTCAAACTGGCAGCCCTCCAGCTGTTGCAAAACTACAAGTCCCATCATGCCTCTGCCTGTGGGAGTCATGTTTGTAACTGTCAGCCTTGCAATGCCTCATGGGACTTGTAGTTTCACAACAGCTGGAGGGCCGCCAGTTAGAGACCCCTAAGTAAAGGCTCAGGAACCCTTTGCAGGTGTTATGACTTAATTAGCTGATTAGAGTGGGCCACTTTGAGCCGAGAATATTGCACCTTTTCACAATATTCTAATTTTATGAGATTATGGATTTGGGGTTTTCATGAGCATCATAATCATCACAATTATGACAAATCACAGCGTGGTCACGTTGGTACGCATACGTCGCTCTAGCCTTTGATCGAACACTTCCGGTTTTCGGCAGTCGGGCCGTGGAACGCACGCCGCTGCCTCACTACTGTCACGGCTATTGGCTCCTTGCTAGCCGGTGGAACAGTGCCATTTCTTAGTTGGATACCATTCATTTTACTCATTTGTTTTAAATGTAAGCTGATTGGCTAATTAAACTTTTGGAATTACACTATGAGGCTCCTCTCTTCTCAATGCATATGGGGGGACATCGATCGATTCCTGCCATTGCATCTACATTTACATGCTCATTACCCCTGCAGGGGTTGGGCTTTCCGGTGAGTGGGGGCACAAGTGGGGGTTCCACTGGAGGAGATCACATAACAACTACAACAATTTACACGGGATCCTTTGGAAGCAGAGACACTTCTCACAGATTTTTTCTTTTTTCACATATACAGAACTTTATTTTTGCTTGGACACTTATTATATCATTTTATATTTATTTTTGAATATTTGGTTGCACGGTTAATTATCACGCAAATACCTTACCATATTGATTGATCTTAATGGCGCATTTTTTTGGTATATTTCATGCAGCACTTTTTGGGATATTTTAAACTAGCACTAATATTACACATTCTTTTTTTATCCATATTATCACTTTCAGGTGTATTCATTTCTTATAGGACCATTGATGTTCCAGCTACACCTATATTTATTCGCATTTGATTTTTTATATATTATGTGATGTTTTGCACATGTGGTATTTGCACATGACACACTTTTTGTCTACTATATACGCATTCATTTATAGTATTTCCCACATATTTTGTTATTACATTTTGATGCACATCTTTTGGGGTACTGTTTTATTTTAATTCATTGAACAGCGCCAAATCCCCCACGAGAGTTCTTTAAGAAGATATGAATGCTGATTGGACTAAACTATACGATCACTCCTATAACACGCCTAGAACTTATGCATTTTCATACGTATATATTGTTAAACTTGATGTTTGTACGGCAGAAACACTTTCACTTTTACTTGCTTATAGTAGCCGAGAACTGCGTTGTATTTCTCCACTGCAGTGAATAAAAAGCACCTACTTATATTTTACAAAGATCTGGGTCTACTATCTCATCAGAAAAATGTCTTGTTTGGAGACTCCCTAACCTGATTTAACACAGGGAACCGGGCGCATGAATTACAGCGGCTGGGGGTTTTTTTTAAGCACCTGATTAGAGCCAGAGGCTCTAATAGGTTTCAAAATAGGGTAGTCTTGGGTCGCAGAGGATGTAACCGAAGCCTACCCAGGTGTGTTACAACAGCGAATGAATATTCAGTGTTGAAACACTGATCCTCAATTTGGCCAACTGGGTGAGAGACCCATTTTCTGATCTTCCGAAAGTAGAAGGCTCCTGCCACTGAGGAGGAGAGAGGGAACGCCGTCGCCGTGATGACCCATGGAGAGCAGGAGAACAGGAGGCCACTGCCACCAAGCATGGGAAGGCATCGGTGATGGGGTAAGTGCTACCGACCAGGGGGGAGTGGGGGGGGGTGGGTGGCATACTGTTTGTGTCATGACCTAAAGTCAAGAAGTAAGGCAGAGGTAATTGAGCAGTGTTTTTAAACATCCATAAAGACAGTGAGGTAAGCGTGTGTAGAATAAATGGAAAGCTGCTTTTATTTTTGCAAAAGAAGTACATTAACTGCTTGCCACCCAGCCACGTCAAATGACGGCTGGACGGTGCTGCTCTCATTCTGGGATGCCGTCATATGATGGCATCCCAGAATGGCCGCTCTCGCGTGCCTGCGGTGGCACGCAGCACGGTGATCGCGGCCGCGCCATGTTGCTAGGACATGACACGACCCCGATCTTTGTAAAGAGCCACGTCCGCGGTTCTTTAACCATGTGATCAGCTGTGTCCAATCACAGCCGGTCACATGTAAGCAAGGAAGTGCTGGTAATTGGCTCTCCTCGCCTCACACTGACAGAGTGTGAGGAGAGGAGAGGCAATCAGTGTCCACCAATGCCAGCTATCAGTGGCAGCAATTAGTGCCCACCACTGCCCACAAGTGCCACCAATCAGTGCCCATTACTGATCCCAAAGGTATATAACACCTTTGGGATGAATTAGAGCGGAGACTGTGAGCCAGGCCTTCTTGTCCAACATCAGTGCCTGACCTCACAATTGCACATCTGGAAGAATGGTCAATCATTCCAAGACACACTCCTAAACCTTGTGGACAGCCTTCCCAGAAGAGTTGAAGCTGTTATAGCTGCAGAGGGTGGGCCAACTCAATATTTAACCCTACAGACTAAGACTGGGATGCTTTTAAAGATCATGTACGTGTAAAGGCAGGTGTCCCAATACTTTTGGTAATATAGTGTATATAAATTGGTAGGTATGAAGGTTAAAGAACAGCTTGTTCTTGTATCAGAAATTTCCAATTTAGCTACTAGATAGAACATGTTGCAGACATTTTTAATTGTCATACTTGCACCTCACCTCTGTTCATGTTAATACCTCAAATAGTGACAGTTGCTTTATTATCTAGATGATGACGCTTCCTGCTGTACCTCTCAGACAGTTTATACATGGATCTTATTGCTGATCACTAGTAAATTAAGAAGAGACTCAACCTGCTAAGCTGACAGATAGCAAATATCAATAGTGACACAGGATCATGAACTGTCAGAGAGTAAAATCATTACAAGTTATATGTTTTGTCATTGCTTGCTTGATTCCAATGTTTTACTGTATAAACGTCCTTGAACATTTCCTAGGTTGTTACAAAAATATAAAAATGTGAGATGTAGTCTAGTCAAAAAATCACTACCATGTGTGGAGTATTTCCCAATAAGTCACATAAAAAAAATATGTAAAATGTATCATGAACTATTGGGCATAAAGTCAAGGGGGGGTGATTTACTAAGGGCAAATCCACTCTGCACTACAAGTGCACTGCAAGTGCACTTAAAAGTGCACTTGTAAGTGCAGTCACTGTAGATCGCTGTAGATCTGAGGGGAAGCTCTGAAATGAGGGAAAGCTCTGATGATTTTATCATCCAATCATGTGCAAGCAAAAATGCTGTTTTTTATTTTCCTTGTATGTCCCCCTCAGATCTACAGCAACTGCACTTCCAAGTGCACTTGTAGTGCACTTGTAGTGCAAAGTGGATTTTCCTTTAGTAAATAACCCCCAATGTATTGTATAATTGGACCAACCATACAAAATATGCTCTATTTTAATTCTAATTCTGTTAGTACAACTCAAAACTAAATGACAAGCACATATAAAATCACTAAGTAATTACGTACTATATTCATTAAAAACCATTACATTTATTTTCATATGTAACTAGTGTAATTATCTGAATTTGCCTTGATAAGGTAGAGACTTACACTGATAAAGGTCAACGTTAAATGGATCAAAATCAGCATTTTATTAAGACACGTGACTGAGAGCAATACAGACAATCATGAAAGTCCAGATGTTACAATTGTTGCTCCTATTACAGACTCGAATGACACAATATAAATACAATTTCTAATTAGTATCCATTGGTTACTAATTAACTCATGTTACTTATACATAAGAGATCTAGGAATATGTAAGCATACATTTAAGCAGGTGGTATCCTAAAACCTTTTTTTTTAATTCCAGCTCCCCTATGCATTAATATAGCATTAATGTACTTCTTTTGCAAAAATAAAACAGCTTTCCATTTATTCTACACACGCTTACCTCACGGTCTAAAACACTGTTTGATTATGGGGCGTGGCCTGGACCGCCATGGTGTGAGGAGTACTGAACGGGAGCTCCGCTTGCCTAAAATCCGCTGCTACCAATATTCACTGCCTACAACCGTGCTCACTGACACCCTGTGATAGCGGACAACATGTCTCCACCAAAGAAGGCGACCGAATCGGGCTCAAAATTAGCCAAATACCGCCTCCAGGATAAGGGGGCCTTGGAAGAAAATGGTGCCGACTCGCCCCCCCTGTGGATTCAGCCACGGAAGACACTGCTCATGTGCTAGAAGCAATTTCGGACGGCAAGAGCACTCTAACAGGCAAGATTGAGGAGGTGAAGGTGGTTGTGTCCCTAATCCGTCAAGATCTACAAAAGCTCAGAGACCGGGTCACAGAGACGGAGACTCGCATCAGCCGTGTGGAAGACGAAGTGCCGCCATTACAGGTTACAACGGAAAGATTACAGCACCAGCTGAATGCGGTCTTGGCTAAACAAGACGATATGGAAAACCATCTCAGGAGGTGCAACTTGCGATTTGTGGGGTTACCAGAGGGTGAGGAGGGTACAGACCCCCCCTCATCTCTAGAAAACCTACTCATAACTACATTCGGGAGGGCCGAGTTCTCCACTTCATTTGTTGTGGAGAGGGCCCACAGGCTCGCTGCTAAACACCCTCCTCCAGGTGCGCCTCCCCGGATCTTTATTGAAAAAATGCTGAACTTTCATGACCGTGATGCTGTCCTCCTCCTCCAGACTAAAAGGCAATATCCCCTTTCAGAACGGTGAAATCAGAGTTTTTCCCGACTTCTCAGGGGAAGTCCAGAAAAAAAGAGCGCTGTTTACTGAAGCCAAGCGGCAGTTAAGGATCCACCACTACTCCTACGCTATGCTATTTCCCACCAGACTCCGAGTCGCCGGTGAAGATAGGGAACATTTCTTCGATACGCTGGAAGCCATTTTCACTTGGCTGGAGGACAGAGCGATGCCCCATCGTGCACCCACCTAAAGACACAGCCGACTGATGCTGATTTGTGATTGACCCCTGCTGCGGTGAGAGATGTGGGGGACTCTCGATATCCTCCAGAGATCTGATCTATTTCATTTCAAGGTACTGTGTGCCCCACTCCCTGCCTAACTATGTTCCTGTTGGGGATTTTCATCTTGCCTCTGCCCCCTACCTGCCTTCTTTTTTATCGGCTATATCCCATTATACCAAGCCCCCCCCTTTTTTTTCCCCCAATTTTTCTTATTATTTTTGTTCCTTGGTGATGGACAATGATAATCGCCCCAAACACTCTGCTTTATTGGCAAGCTACTGCCCGCAGTGACTCTCAGGATACCGACTCAAATCCACATATCCTTTTGTTTCCCCCATGCTTGTGATCCTGGAGATCTTAGACCGGGAGTCTTACTCCTCATGCTGCTGTCCGTTCTGCAGCGAACAATTGTCCCCCTAGTTGTGGGAGCCCTAGCGGGCCCTGCTTTTTTCTATACCAAATGTAACTTTAGTTATTTTGTACAAGTCTTGTTTCCCTGGACTGTCCGGTCTCAGCGGAGCGCCCGGGAAAGTTACCCAGAGTGCTGCTTGCCCGGATAGGTCAGTGTGTTAGTATTTAACATGTTTATGTTCTATAATTGGTTTACAGCTTTGCAGTCAAAATATGTTGAGAGGAGCTTGATATACAGGTACTTGATTGGTGACATTGAGGATGTGTGGCACTAGAGAGTCCTGGATGTCAACACGCGTTGTGAGCTTCGGTGTGTCTCACACTATTATCCTGTCCCTGATGCCCTGGGCCCCTCGGACGGCGCTGCGTATCCTCCCATATATGGGGTGGGCCGTGGCGGCTGGGGACAGGCTCAGGATACCAGGAACACTGATAGACACCCAGCCATGGTATGCTTACGTTAAAATGTATTACATGGAATATAAGAGGTATTGGAGCTAAGCTTAAAAGAAATGCAGCCCTAGCATACCTCAAAGCTCAACGTGCAGACCTTTTGGTCTTGGTGGAAACACATCTTACAGGCCAATTATTGGTGACCCTGAAAAAACCCTGGGTGGGATGGCTCTATCAGGCCCCCATACTGCCAACTCTAGAGGAGTCGCAATATTGGTAGCCAAAACTGTACAATTCACCTTATTGACACTTAGATCTGACCCTCAGAGGAGATTTTTATTTCTGCATGCTAAAATGCATGGACTGGAACTTCTTATAATGGCAGTCTACATACCTCCCCCTTTTCAATTTGCAGTATTAACAGAAGGTCTCTCCTTTATGTCCCAATTTCCCACTGTTCCGGCAATATGGTTGGGGGATTTCAATAATGTAGCAGATAGAGAACTGGACAGACTGACGCTGACGTCCCCTGACTACCCCTCCCAATCATATACCAGATTCGGCAAACTTCTTACTGGACTTTCCTTAATAGATACGTGGAGACATTGCCACCGTAAAGATAAGGCGTTTTCATGCTTCTCGGCATCACATAATTCTATGTTGTGAATAGACCTAATATTGATATCCCGCTTTCTTCTCCCAATACTCGGAGATGTAGGTATCAACCCCCGCATACTTTCTGATCACGCTCCCTATTGGGCTGAACTTAAGCTGGACTCCCCCTCCACAACCTACTCCGGGAAACTCAACCCCTTCTGGTTGTCAGTAGTCCTTGATATATTGGATATGGGTAGCGAATGGAATTTCTTCTTTCAAACTAATAGGGGCTCAGCACCAATCGATGTGGTTTGAGACTCCTTCAAATCCCACGCCCATATGATGCTAGCCCAGCGCATAGCCAGGTATAGAAAAACCTCCTCACAAGTGATCAGAGTAGCAGAACAATCCCTAATAGATATAGAGAAAGAGTTCACTGACAATCCTTCACCATCCATGGCTGACCAACTAAAACTAATAGCCTCCACTTTGAAAAAGCAGAGAGAAAAATATTCTACAGCAAGCAGAGAATGTACAAGTTTGGAGAGTGGGCAGGACACCTCCTTGCCTACCTAGCTCATATGGATCACAGACCACCAACGGTGGTCTCTCTTCGCAACAATGAAGGTATATTGATATTTGATCCTGACATGGTGGCTGGGGAATTATGCTCCTTTTTTGCATCCCTGTATTCCTCCACCACCAACAACCCCAGAGAGGAAGTGGAGACACTCCTAACTGGCGTAGATTTGCCCACACTTACACAATCACAGGTTGAGCTTCTGGAGGCCCCCATCACTGAAGATGACATAGTGGAGGTCCCACCTCAACCCATCCAAAGCACCCGGATCAGATGGCCTTCCCCTGGAATTTTACACAACATATAATGATACCCTGGTCCAAAGACTACACAAGCTATTTATTACTTATACTTATACTTAAGCCGGGCAAAAATTTAGAATTTCCAGAATCCTATCGTCCAATATCCCTTCTCCAACTAGACATTCAAATTTTGGCCAAGATACTGGCGTTGCGCTTGAACAAAGTTATTCTTACCTTGATCCATCCGGATCAGATGGGATTCATGCCCGCAAAGAATACGGCTTATAATCTCCGTAGATTACACATGAACTTACAAGCCGAGCATGACCAGATGGGATCCAGAGTCGTGGTGTCTCTTGACGCTGCAAAGGCGTTCGACTCAGTCGAGTGGGATTACGTCTGGGCATGCTTGGCACGGTTTGGATTTGGACCCAACTTCGTTAGGTGGATCCAGCTACTATACCAAAACCCTAGCGCCAGAGTGCTGGTCAACGGGAGGGTCTCTGGCTCCATCCCCCTCTCGCGGGGTACGCATCAGGGATGCCCCCTATCCCCTTTATTATATGCCCTGGAGGTGGAGCCCCTTGCATCGTTGCTGCGCTCACACCTGGGAATTGAAGGTCTGCGGTGCGGGAACTTGGTGGAAATATTGAGCCTATACGCTGACGATATGTTGTTGTACCTAACAGATGCTGGCCCCTCGTTAGAGACTGCTCTTAACGTAATACAAACATTTGGTAATTATTCAGGATTAAAAATAAATTGGGACAAATCCCAGGTTCTTCCCATTGACATAGGCGCCCCCACGGAAACCCAAGCGCGCCCCCTAGTGGCCGTAAGGCGCAGCTACTAAGGTAATGTCGTCTAGCCCAGGGGAGCCAACCTGCAGCAGTACAACTACGGCAGCTGGTCCGGGAGGGGTTAATATTGATTTGGCCCACCCTTTGCAGCTATAACAGCTTCAACTCTTCTGGGAGGGCTGTCCACAAGGTTTAGGAGTATGTCTATAGGAATGTTTGACCATTCTTCCAGAAACGCATTGGTGAGTTCAGGTACTGATGTGGACGAGAAGGCCCAGCTTGCAGTCTTCGCTCTATTTCATCCCTAAGGTGTTCTATTAAGTTGAGATCAGGTCAAGTTCCTCCACCCCAAACTCGCTCATCTATGTCTTTATGGACCTTGTTTGTGCACTGGTGCGCAGTAACGTTGGAACAGCCATCCCCAAATTGTTCCCACCTAGTTGGGAGCATGAAATTGTCCAAAATGTCTTGGTATGCTGATGCCTTAAGAGTTCCCTTCACTGGAACTAAGGGGCCAAGCCCAACCCATGAAAATCAACCCCACACCATAATCCCCCTTTACCAAATGATTTGGACCAGTGCACAAAGCAAGGTCCATATAGACATGGATGAGCGAGTTTGGGGTGGAGGAACTTGACTGGCCTGCACAGAGTCCAGACCTCAACACGATAGAACATCTTTGGGATGAATTTGAGCGGAGACTGTGAGCTGGGCCTTCTTGTCCAACATCAGTGCCTGACCTCACAAATTTACTTCTGGAAGAATGGTCAAACATTCCCACAGACACACTCCTAAACCTTGTGGACAGCCTTCCCAGAAGAGTTGAAGCTGTAATAGCTGCAAAGGGTGGACCAAATCAATATTGAACCCTACAAACTAATGCCGCGTACACACGATCAGACATTCCGACAACTAAATCCTGTTTTTTTTCCGACGGATGTTGGCTCAAGCTTGTCTTGCATACACACGGTCGCACAAATGTTGTTGGAAATTCCGATCGTCAAGAACGCGCTGATGTACAACACATACGATGGCACTATAAAAGGGAGGTTCAATATGCCAGTGCGCCGCAGCGCCACCCTTTGGGTGCCTTCTGCTAATCTCGTGTTTATCTCGTGTTAGTAGAAGTTTGATGAAAAATGATTTGCGCTTTTCAGCCTCGTGCTTTTCAGATCGTTACTGCTCTTCCGTTTTTGCTTGTGGGTTCGTATCTGGTTTTCAATGCGTGTAGTCAGTTCGCATCTGGTTTTTATTGCTTTCTTTTATAGTATGTATTTGATTCCCAGTGCGTTCTTGTCCGCTCGTTTCTGATTTTTAGATCACTCTTCTTAGGCCTTTCTGATTTTCAGTGCGTTCTGTTAGTTGGTTCTGAGTGACCAGCCGACCGTTTTGTTTTCAAAGTATTTTTATTGAATTTTCAGAAAAAAAAAGGGGTTTACAAGTCATCAGCGTTAAATGCAGGATTATACATCAGACAAATGTGAGCCCCCTTGGGGTAACAAATCAAACTTGTGACTGTAGATATAAGCATGTCTCTGGTAAATACAGTACAGTAAAGCCTTCCTATACCAACTTTCGTTAGCGCGAACCTTATAACCCGGAGATATGGACTGGTTGGGGGAAGAGGAGGGAGGAGAGACCGACAGCACCCTGATTGGGAGCACACTGTGCCTGATCGGAGCTCTCCGATCACTCCCCAACCCTCACTTCTAAAATATAAAAAGTCTCTAGGTATCTAACAGGGCAGGAAAGCCTACATCGAGTGCTTCCCTTGGGAGTGCGACCCCCGAGGGACCCTGCTACAGCATGAATTAAACAGGCAAAACATCATCTTGTTAAATCAATCAGAAAAATAAGAGAGAGGGGGAAAGAGGAGAGGAAGAGATGAGAAGGGGGGAAAAGAGAGAGAGAGAAAAGAGAAGTCGAAAGCCATTCCACTGGAGGGTTCCCCCCCCGACCCCGAAACAGGCCCACGCATCATGGTTGGACCCCTGGAATCAGGGAAATGCCTATGAAATCAGCCCACGGTTCCCAAACTGCTTCAAATTTCTGTGTGGTGTTGAGCAGGGTACTGGCTAGCTTTTCTTGGGCCATGATCCAAGAGATTTTGCGGATAGCCGCTTTAAAGGAAACCCTGGGCTGCTTCCAAGCCTTAGCAATAGATAGCTTCGCTCCCAGCAAAATGAAATGAATCAATTTACGGGCCTGCTTGGGAGTCTTAGGTAAGTGATCGTTCCAGCCGACCGTTTTGAAGCCATGTTGCGGGTACGTACTCATCGTAGAGTTTGTGCTGTGCAGGGACTTGGTGTTGGGGTTCTTACTTTGACTCAAGTCCAGTCCATGAACAGGGCGGGGAGGAGTTCATGGACAAAGAATTGGTTACCCCAGCGTGACCAATTCTCTCATATGCCTTTTTTGCGGGAGATCCGTGAGAATTATCGTGATGATTTCAGGAATTATCTCCAGATAACGGACCCCGTTTTTCACCATTTGTTGGCTTTGCTGTCCCCTTATATTTCGAAGCAGTACACTTGCATGCGGCAAGCCATCCCTCCCGAGCACGGGGAGAAGTTTACAAGACATCAAGTTCTTGACAGGCATCTTCCCCCAGGCTCTGGGGATCATTATTCCAGAGACCTGTTCTGCCATCATACAGGTCCTGCAGAAGAACTATATTAAGGTAAGTTTTATCCTTTAACATCACATTCTATGTATTTAATGTTTGCTAATGTATTGTATTTCTTTCATCATTCCCTAATTACCATGATTGTAATATGCTGTGAATGTCCTCTTTATCCTCATGCATGCTGGATTTTTTTATGCTCCATTTTTGTCCTTCATGCATATTTGCCTTTACTAACCTCCCCAGTATGCTATCCTACACACCTAGCCTAGTCACTCAACAATGTATTTTGTCAGCTCTAGGCATGTGCATTTCGTTTCGTTCCGAATCGAAATTCGGACGAATTTTTCATTATTCGGAAATTCGGATGCATCCGAATTTCCTGAATTACAAAAGTAAAGAATTTAAACGAATGCGAAAAAAAAACGAACGAATCCGAAAACATAATCGAATTCGAAAAAAATAGAAAACGTTTTTCTAAAAAAAACAATAAGATAGAATATAAAATAATAAAGCAATAGAATATATATATATATATATATATATATATATATATATATATATATATATATATATGTATATGTATATGTATATATATATATATATATATATATATATATATATATGTATATGTTTATGTATATGTATATATATATATATATATATATATATATATATATATATATATATATATATATATATATATATATATATATAATTTTTTTTATTATTATTCTCGTCTATTGTTTTTTTATGCTTTTCTTTTCTATTATTTTTTATTCTATAATAGTCTTTTCAATTCAAATTCAAATTCTTTCTATACGAAATTCGAATTTCGGAATATAGCTTCTGAAGTTTAAATTTCGTATAGAATGAATTCGAATTTGAATAGAAAAGATTAGAACAGAAAATAATAGAAAAGAATGAACTAGAAAAACAATAGAACAGAATAGAAGAAAATGTAATATATATATTATATTTTCTTCTATTCTGTTCTATTGTTTTTCTAGTCTATTCTTTTCTATTATTTTCTATTCTATTCTAATCTTTTATATTCAAATTTGATTTCGGTCTATATGAAATTCGAATTTTGGAAGATGTTTTATATATATATGTATATATATATATATATATATATATATATATATATATATATATATATATATATATATATATATATATATCATTTTTTTCTATTCTGTTTCATTGTTTTTCTATGCTATTCTTTTCTATTCTATTCTAAACTTTTCTATTTGAATTTGAATTCATTCTATATGAAATTCGGATTTCGGAAGATGGCTTCTGAAAGTGGAATTTCGTATAGAATGAATTTGAATTTGAATAGAAAAGATTAGAATAGAAAATAATAGACTAGACAAACAATAGAACAGAATAAAATATAATATATATATTTTATTCTATTCTGTTCTATTGTTTTTCTAGTCTTTTCTCTTCCACTCTATTGTAATCTTTTCTATTCAAATTCAAATTCATTTTAAAAGAAATTCAAATTTCGGAAGATGGTTTTATATATATTAGAATTAGATTAGAATAGAACAGAAAATAATATAAAAGAATAGCATAGAAAAACAATAGAACAGAATAGAAAAAAATATAAAATATTCTATTCGGATATTTTCTATTCCAATTTCGGAAGATGGTTTTATATATATATAAATTACTAAATAAATAAATTTTCTATTACAATTTGATTTCATTCTATTTCTATATAACCATTTTCCGAAATTCGAATTTTGTATGGGATGAATTTGAATTTGAATAGAAAAGATTAAAATAGAGTAGAAAGAATAGACTAGAAAAACAATAGAACAGAATAGAATAAGATATAATATATTTATTATATTTTATTCTGTTCTGTTCTATTGTTTTTCTAGTCTATTCTTTTCTATTATTTTCTATTCAAATTCAAATTCATTTTATACGCAATTCGAATTTCAGAAGCCATCTTCCGAAATTCGAATTTCGTATAGAATGAATTCAAATTTGAATAGAAAAGTTTAGAATAGAATAAAAAAGAATAGCATAGAAAAACAATGAAACAGAATAGAAAAAAATATAATATATATATTATATTTTATTCTCTTCTGTTCTATTGTTTTTCTAGTCTATTCTATTTCTATTATTTTCTATTCTAATCTTTTCTATTCAAATTCGAATTCATTCTATACGAAATTCTAATTTAGAAGCCATCTTCCGAAATTCGAATTTCGCATAGAATTAATTCAAATTCGAATAGAAAAGTTTAGAATAGAATAGAAGAGAATAGCATAGAAAAACAATGGAACAGAATAGAAAAAAAAAATATATATATATATATATATATATATATATATATATATATATATATATAAAACCATCTTTCAAAATTGGAATTTGGTACAGAATGAATTCGAATAGAAAAGATTAGAATACAATATATTATATTTTTTTTCTATTCTGTTCTATTGTTTTTCTATGCTATTCTTTTATACTTTCTATTCTATCCTAATCTTTTCTATTGGAATTCGATTTCATTTTATACGAATTTTTTTAGTTTTTTTCGAATGTGGTAGAATTTTTTCGAATTTGACAGTTTTTTTCGAATGTGGTAGAATTTCTTCAAATTTGATAGTTTTTTTCGAATGTGGTAGAATATTTTCGAATTTGACAGTTTTTTTTCGAATGTGGTAGAATTTTTTCGAATTTGATAGTTTTTTTCGAATGTGGTAGAATATTTTCGAATTTGACAGTTTTTTTCGAATGTGGTAGAATTTTTTCGAATTTGATAGTTTTTTTCGATTGTGGTAGAATATTTTCGAATTTGACAGTTTTTTTCGAATGTGGTAGAATTTTTTCGAATTTGATAGTTTTTTTCGAATGTGGTAGAATATTTTCGAATTTGACAGTTTTTTTCGAATGTGGTAGAATTTTTTCGAATTTGATAGTTTTTTTCTAATGTGGTAGAATATTTTTGAATTTGATAGTTTTTTTCGAATGTGGTAGAATTTTTTCGAATTTGACAGTTTTTTCGAATGTGGTAGAATTTTTTCGAATTTGACAGTTTTTTTCGAATGTGGTAGAATTTTTTCGAATTTGATAGTTTTTTTCGAATACGGTCGACTTTTTTCGAATGCGGTCGAATTTTTTCGAGTGCGGTCGAATTTTTTCGAATTCGAATACGAAACGAATTCCGAAAACGAATGTAACGAATGCAACGAATTTAACTAAACGAATTTAGTTAAATAACGAATCGAAATGAAACGAAACTAAACGAATTTTTTCATCCTGCACATGTCTAGTCAGCTCCATTGTAGTGCTTTACCCAAACACCCCCTAAAATATGTACAAATGTTATCTGTGTCCTTAAATTCAGGCAGAGTGCCTGTGGTTTTTTTTTTTGGGGGGGGGGTCCTAAAATCATTTGGAACCCTCTATCCCCCCCAACTATTAAGTCAACTGATAACAATCCTCTATCTGCTGACTTTGCCAAACCCATACACACTATACCTACCTCTTTTGTGGTCAGATCTATGGATGAATTCACCAAAGCATGTAGTGAAAGTGCCTGCCTGAATACTTTGAAATGGTACTAATTAAAGTTTATCTTGATGGGTAATTGCAGAATGTAAAATTGTGCTTCAATTTGTATAGTGCGTACTCATATTTTTGTATTATGACACTTCTTACCTTTCCAGTGGGCTGCCAATAGTGTAAGTAAGGAGGGTCTGGCCAAAGTAACATACATTATGTATGCTTTCAGCTCTCGATGAAGTTGAGGGGGTTACCTGTCAAATACATACCCCCCCCCTTAGAATTGTTACAATGGGCCATTAGAGGGGGTGAGGAATATGATGAATGGACCTTATATTTTTGTTTTTAAATACTCCTTCAAATAAATGTTATACTGATGCTGGCCACGAATGTTTGTGTCTAATCTACTTGCAATGTTTATATTCAAAAGTGCTAATTTATTTTTTCTTGTTTCACTCAACAGTTTCCTTCAATGCTACAGGAATGGAAGACTGTGGCTTCCCAATTTGCCCAGCGGTGGGATTTTCCCAACTGTGGAGGGGCAATTGATGGGAAACACGTCCACATAGTCCCACCCCCGAACTCGAGGTCATACTATTACAACTATAAGGGGGTTATTAGTATAGTGATGTTGGCGGTGGTGTCGGCGACATATGATTTTCTCTATGTGGACGTGGGGAAGAATGGCCGGATGTCGGATGGTGGAGTCATCTTCCAGATCCAGTTCTATGGACAGCTCCAGAGTGGTTGCTTGGGATTGCCACCTCCGGAAGACAACGTGGCTGGTCTACCGTTCGTCTTTGTCACTGATGAAGAGTTTGGGTTTGGTGAACACCTGATGCGGCCATTCCCATGAGGACCCTCACCCCGGACCAGAGGGTTTTTGACTACCGGCTGGCCAGAGCCAGAAGAGTGGTGGAGAATGCTTTCGGGATATCGGCCAGCCGGTTCCACTTATTCCTGATACCAATTAACATGGCGAAATATAAACTTAACCATATAATACTTGCATGCTGCATTTTAGACAACTTTCTAAGGAAAAATGCTATGAACTATGTGGCCTCAGTTGGGCCTGAGGCCAAATTGCAAGAATAAACCCTGACGGTGCTTGAAGCTGGCCCTCCTGGCTTGCCCCCCCAAAGCGCCCGTGAAGTCAGTCAAAAATATATGGAGTACTTTGCGGGTAGGGGATCATTGATATGCCAGCAAATGTTTAAGAAACATTTTCTTTCAAACTGAAATAATATTTCCTTTGATTTACTGCTTGTGTTTCTTTTAGCTGTCTCCTAGGTTCTCCAATGGGCTGTTCTTTTGGACATTTTCTGCAATAGTGCAAACGTAATTTATTTGATACATGAGGTGACAATCTCTTCTTCAGCTAACTATTATGTTGTGGGTCTGCTACACACACACCTTGTGTTTGTTGTTAATGTATGTAATGCATTAATGCTAAAAATATTCATCATTTTCAGCACCATGAATTAATTTTTTTGAGTCACGAAAATGGCCTGATTGGGGCAAATTTTAAAGCACTGTGGGTGTTATTTACTAAAGTAAAATCCACTTTGCACTGCAAGTGCACTTGAAACTGCACTGAAACTGCACTGAAACTGCACTTGTAGTGCAAAGTGCCTTTAGTAATAACCCCCATTGTCACTGTAAACACCAACTTACTCCAAAAACTGGTATTGAGCATTGAAAGAAGAAGCCACTCATTGTTGAGTAGAAAACTTTTTACTCTGTGCACATTCACATGTGCGTTAAAAAAGGGTTTTTGAACAAACCAACATATTTTTTGTATAAAATTTTTTTGTTTGACAGTAGAAATAGCCTTTTTTGGGTTAAATAGGCATGTTTAAACCCATAAAACAATACACAACTCAGGAACTTACAAAGTTCAACTTTGATAAATTTAATGCAATATCAGACATTAGTATGTCCAAACTGTGTTGATCTTGCCTTCATCAGATGGGGTGATGTCACCCCTGTGAAAGCCAAATTTTGAAGATGCACACAAATTGAGAGTCAAAATGGGGATTTCCCTCCTGATCCCGTGCCTAATGTCAACATGTGCTAGCTCCCATCATGGGGGATCAATGGACGTGTTTCGGGGGTGCAACCCCTTCCTCTCAGCTACTTTAGTTGGGAGGAAGGGGTTGCACCCATAAAACGTACACATTGATGTCCCGTGATGACAGATAGCACATGTTGACACACTGTATGCATCTTCAAAATTTGGCTTTCAATATACTTTAAAATAGTTAGAAAAATAAGAAAAATAAAACAAATTGAATAATTTTGGTGTGTTTTAGATTCTGCCTAAAACATCAATGATGTTTTTAAGTCTTTTTTCCACATCATTGATGTCTTCTTTGATCTTCTGTAAATCATGATTGCACACCGCGATCTCCCCGATGAGGATGTGTGCACTTGCACTTGTGAAATGAGTTTCTTCTTCCACAACATCCACATCACCTAAAATAAAAAAACACAACATGTATTATAAATATGCAGGTATACATCTATTACCTGAAGCTGTGGTCTCAGACACTCACCTGTTGTGGTCACTATTTTGCCCACTTCATAAACCTCTCTTTCCTCCACATCCTCTGGTTGTGGTGTGGGGATTTCCCCTTCTTTAGGAGGTTGTGGGTCCCTGGTGTCCTCTGATGTCCCGAGTCTTTTCTCCCCTATGTGAATAATAAAAAGGTATACTTAGCACCCAGATATTTGAGGCCAGAAATAGTAATATGAAACATTGCTTGGAATTGTCATACAACTGTCTGTTTTGGCAGAATTCCAAGCAGAAGACATTTTTTATTTCCCTTTCTAAAGCTGGAATACTTACCTGTTTTGGTCAAGTTTTACACATGGAGACACCCCTAGTATCCACTGGAGCACCTGCGTGGGACACCCTAAAAAGTTTGTTCTGGTGTCCTACACTAGTGCTCCTGTGTCCAAATGTGTAAACAGCTGCTGAGTTTCCTCTCATTATAAACTGAATCAAGTTTGCATTTAATTCTAGTTACAAACCCATCTAGACAACAACGTATTAAACTTCTTTTAATACAAATAGGCATGACCAAATGTAGTTAACCTGCATCTGTCAAAAACATTGTATTAGAGGGCGAAGGAACTATGTTTACTACGACCAATTACTGTGCCCACAAACGTGAAAGTTGCCGATTTAAACTGTACAACAGTAAAGAAAAGCACATGGAGCAGCATGCAAGTAATAAAAATAATAATAGGAACACAGGACAACTACTAACTTTTTTGCAGCATTCTCCTGATCCTTCTGTACTGATCGTGCTCCCTCAATTTCAGGTCTGACCAGCGTTTCCTTGGATCGCTGTACCCCAAAATTCCTGTGCAGACTTCTCACAACTTTAGTCATGATCTTGGCCTTTCTCACATTTGGGTTTGGGTAAGGTCCATGCTTCCCATCATAGTCGGCCCTCTTCAAGATGTCCACCATCTCCACCATCTCTACAAAGGACATATATGAGGCCTTAAATCTCCTCCGGGATCGGGACGTTTGTGGCTCCGGGTTTTCGTCGTTGCTGCTGCTGTCTGCATGCACTTGTTCTTTCTCCTCCATGTGCTCTCCCACTGCGCCGAAAGAGAAGGAGCGGGGAATATACTAGAAAGAAGGTCAGGGGCGGGCAGAGTTTAACACATGCGCAGTGTATATAAAGCGGAACACACGTGCGTCATACATACAATCTGTGAGCGAAGGAAGGAGTATCGGATGCACAAATCATGCTAACAAAGATACAATTTGAACTTGGGGCATCAGTGGCCTATACTCCTTATAGATTGAGGACAATATTATGAGAGTTTAGCCTGACATTAGGGTTTGTCTTGTGTTGTGTCTTGCAGATAAAATGGATTGATTCAATGATCACAACTTCCTCCCCCAATTCATTGATATGTACAGAGAGCTGCCCTGTCTGTGGCAGACAAAACACCCCTTTTTATACTAATCGAAAAATGAGGAAGGCAGCACTGATAAATTGCTTGAATTTGTGAAGCCACAGATCCCCATGGCAAACATCAACTATTTGAAGTGCAAAATTGGTGGCCTGAGGAGCACATATAATAGGGAGCGCAAGAAGGTCCAGGATTCCATGAGATCAGGAGCAGCAGCAATGACATCTATGTACCCAGGCTGTGGTACTACGACAGACTGCGGTTTCTGTCAGACCAGACTGAAATCAGGCCATCACTCTCAACTCTTCCTTCCATGCTTCCTTCCATCCCAGCTGAGGCTTCTGACGTCCAAACTGAGCCTTCTACCCAGGAAGAAGATGTGGAGGAGCCCAGCTTGAGTCAGGTATAGCATTGTTAAGCATATTTCTCAAAATTGTGTGTGATTTATGAACAATAAACTAAAACTATGTCCCTTTTTCATACAGGAAAGCCTCAGCCAGGAGGAGACTGTGGAAAGTGGCAGCCAGGAGGTGGCGGGGGAAAGTGGCAGCCAGGAAGTGGCGGGGGTACGTGGCAGCCAGGAGGTGGCCAGGCCCAGTAGCCTGACCGAATCCCAGGTCCCTCCCCTCCACCTTCAACAAAAAAGGCCCAGGAAGGGGAGGAACATGGAGGAGTCAGCACTTGGGTTAATTCGGCAGGCTTCTGCGGCCCTCAGAACCCCCCAGTCTTCTTGAGGCTCATGCCTGCATGGCTGCCAACAAAATGCCGTAAATGGAGGTGGGCCAACACCTCATTTGTGAGGAAATGATATATCTGGCCCTAAATAAGGGGTTGAGGGGCAAACTCACAAGCAAAACCCACCTGTGTGAGTTGGACCATCCTCCACCTCCTGCCACAACTCCAACACCAGAGCCACAGCCTGGAAGCAAGCGTGGAAGGAAGACAAGAGTGTGATGGCCTGGGTTCAGTCTGGTCTGATAAAAGACGCAGGCTATTGTATGACCACAGCCTGGGGACATATATGTCATCTGCTGCTGTTCTTGATCCCTCGGAGTCCTGGACCGGATTGTGATACCTATTAAATGGACTCCTCAGGCTACCAATTTTGTCTGTCAAATAGTTGATGTCTGCCCTGGGGTACAAAGGCTTTGCTAATTTCACCAGTTTATCCAGCGTTGCCTTCCCTTTATTTTGTTATGACCCATAATAAATGTCTATTTTTTTTAACAAATCATTGGCTATGTGTTTTAATTAAAAAGGACAGTTTGTTTGTGAGTAGGCAGGTACATTTCAAAAATACAATGTGAAATTAACAAGGGACACCAACACCAACCAACCTCTTTGAGGTTAAAAAATCCAAGATAATACTGTAATGGTGTTGTGGTAACTTGACACACAAAACAAGAAAAAATATTATGGAGGTCACTACAAAAAAAATCTGGAGATCTTGATTTAAAAAAAAAGGAGATCACTATAAACAAAAATTATAAACATTATTCTGGAGATCTGGCGAAAAAAATAAAAAAGATTGTTCATGAGATCACGAGAAATAATAAAGAAATCAGTTTGTGAGAACTCTGTATGAATATCAGCAGCAAAACAACTTCATTATTCTAGCATTATAAAGAAGAAGAGAATGCGCTGCATTAAATGATTTAAAAAATTGCAGCGTGATGAATGTGCTACTTTTATCAGACCGAGCACTTCCGTCTTGTACTTGATTCAGAGCATGCGTGGAATTTTGTGCGTCGAAATTGTGTACACATGATCAGAATTTACGACAATGGATTTTGTTGTCGGAAAATTTGAGAACCAGCTCTCAAATTTTTTTTGTCGGAAATTCCGACAAAAAATGTCCGATGGAGCCAACACAGGGTCGGAATTTCCTACAACAAGCTCCCATGGAACATTTGTTGTCAGAAATTCTGATTGTGTGTATGCCGCATAAGACGGGGATGCCATTAAAGTTCATGTGCATGTGAAGGCAGGCTTCCCAATACTTTTGGTAATATAGTGTATGTAACTATGTAAAAATTGCAATACCTAAACGTCACCTAATTTTACTTTACAATTTAGCAAACAAAATTGAGTACATAATAACTAATTCATAAGTACATCCTTGCTAATTGTTCATGCATTGATAAATAATTTGTTTGTGTTCCTGCTTTAAATGTCAAATTATGCAAAGGGCTCTTTTTTGTTAAGAATTGCCATTAGTGGTCAGAAAGGAAAGGTGTCCTGTTTACTGTGAAATATGCAAGATTTTTATTGATCAATTTAATAAATACCGTATATACTCGAGTATAAGTCGAATTTTTCAGCACATTTTTTTGTGCTGAAAGTGCCCCCCTCGACTTATACTTGAGTCAAGCACTTTTCTGCAGCAAAAAATTTCATTTTCCGAACCGATTTTGGGGCCCCGTATCTCAGGGCCACTTTGTGCTAGGAACCCCAAATTTGGTGTGCAAACCCAGTGGAACTGGTACCACAACATATCCAATGAAGTTCCTAGCACTAAGTGGCCCCGAGATACGGGGCCCCAAAATCGGTTCGGAAAATGTCATTCTCTGCTGCAGAAAAGTGCTTGACATTTTCTGAACCGAGTTTGGGGTCCCATATCTCAGGACCACTTGGTGCTAGGAACCCCAAATTTGGTGTGCAATCCCAGAGGAACTGGTACCATAACATATCCAAAGCTGGGGCTCCTAGCAATAAGTGGCCCTGAGATACGGGGCCCCAAAAACGGTTCAGAAAATGTAATTTTCTGCTGCAGAAAAGTGCTTGACATTTTCTGAACTGAATTTTGGGGCCCTGTATCTCGGGGCCACTTGGTGCTTGGAAATTTTATGGTGCTAGTTCCACTGTGTTTGCACACCAAATTTGGGGTTCTTAGCACTAAGTGGCCCCAAGATACAGGGCCCCAAATTCAGGCAACTGTGTCTATTTGCAGCAATGTCATTTCGGACCCTTTGGGTTCAGAGACCCCAAATTTTGGCTGCAGCTAGGGGGCATCTAGAAACCCTTAACTACCGAGTTTGAAGTTCGGGGGACCTATGGCTGCAAATGGGCACAGTGATGCTGCAAATGGGCATTGTTGACCCTCTTTTCCACTTACAGTAGCTGTGCATTTCTCACCCTCGTCTTATACTCGGGTCAATAAGTTTTTCCCATTTTTTTGGTGGTAAATTAGGGCCTCGACTTATACTCGGAACGACTTATACTCGAGTATATACGGTATATGTCTATTATACTAATTAACAAGGGATACCCCATAACTTATGGGCAGGAGAATATCACTTGAAGTGCTTGTAGAGCAGCCTTGACCCCCATAGAAGAAATTATTCAAAGATTACTTAATGCACAGTATATATTTAATGGTATATTTTCCTGCAATAGCAAAATCATAAATAGCGATGTTTTTCAGAATGCCCAATCCAAATGAAAAACCTCAATATTTATTAGTTTTGTAAATGTAGCCATGCTTTGCTAAAATAGGCATTACAGTTGTGCTGGTTACAAGTGAGTTTGGCTCCCTCTAGTGTCCTTTGTATGCTATTAAGACTTTGTTTAGTTTCTGTGAAGCAGCGTTACAAAGCATTGTGGGAGATGTAGTTTAATGAGGAAGTGACTCATGTGTTAACTTAGTTTGGGAACTATTAAACCCACAATGCCAAGTCACAGATTCACAAGGCCAAGTTACTGCACTGCATGCTGGGAGCAGTAATAAAAGGAACAGCGTGGCCATATTTCGGCCTCTTGGGACGCCATTCAATACCTGCCTGTAGTGAGGTCTGTGTGTGTGACCGGGAGACTGCGGCCTGTGACGTGCGGAGCAGAATGGATTGGCCTCTGAGGTGTTCCAGAGCACAGCCAGCTGGAACAGCGTGTGGATGGACCTGAGGACCCAAGATTTATGGAAGTTTCCTGCATTACAGTCATCAGCCATCAAAAGGAGCGGTGCGGTGTGACGGCACCAGCTTTGGATCAGACTGAGATACCAGGAAAGGAGCCTTACAGTACCTGGGCCTGTTGTGGTGAGCGGGCACTTGCCCAAATCAATATAGTGCACTGTTGCTGTGTGAGTTAGTTACAGACTGCTGGTGAAACTTGTAGTTCAACAGAAGTGATCTTACTTGTCCACAAGCTGCATATAGTTGAACTTTAGGATTTGTTTCTGCTAAGGAGGAAGTATTATAAGAGCTTTATATTTGCAAGTACACAATTACCAGCACATCATTTATCCTACAGTTTGCTTTCTACTTGTTTCCCTGTTTGGATTTACAAATACTGCAGTCTAATACCATAAGCTAGCTGAAGATTCTGAAGACAAGGAACTTTTATCATCTTCTATAAAGCATCACAATTCACTTTGCATTTGGAACATTGCATTACAACCCAGGGGGAGCCCTTAAGTACAGGATATATATACAGTGGAACCTCGGATTACGAGCATACTCCGTTCCAGGAGTATGCTCGTAATACAAAGTACTCGTATATCAAAGCGAGTTTTCCCATTGAAGCCAATGGAAACAAAAATAATTTGTTCCGCATTGACTTCAATGGGATGCAATACCGCATGCGGCCAGAGGTGGGGGGGTGCCGGGAAGCCTTGGAAATGGCCGAAAAGGCCCGAGGTCACTTCGGCTGACCTCGGCAAACCTCGCAAAGACTTCCTATCCAAGATTTGCCAAGGTCAGCCGTGCTGTACTCGGGACTTTTCGTGCATTTCCGATCGGCGACGTGCAGCTCTGCTTGGCTTCGGCGCCCCCCCCACCTCAGGCCAAAAGCGGTACTGCACACCACTTTGGCCTGAATCGTGCTCGTTTTGCAAGACAACATTTGCAAACCGAGTTACAATTTTTAAAAATACAGTGCTCGTATTGCGAAACGCTTGTTAACCATGTTACTCGCAATCCAAAGTTCCACTGTATATTGTATTGTACTACTGCATGTTCATAACAATATACTGCAGATTTGGTGTGTGTGCTTTGAGGTTTCAGTGGGAAGGCACTTAATATAAGTTTTGGAGTATATTGGGCGTTCATCCCATTGTGCACCTGTCTGCATACATCCTTTACGGTAACTATTTGATCCACAATTTTCAAGTTTATATTGAGTGTTATCAATTGCCACTTATTATTTATGCTGAATTGCATTTCCTTTTATGTTCAACATCTATTACAGTAAATTACTTAAGTGGTTCAGTAACTCTGTGTGTGGTTCTCATTGATAACATCACATTACAATATTGAATGCGAGGTGTCAGAGGTAAGAGAGGATCTGCAGAGTCTGGGTAGCCAGTGGGGTATAGAGTCAATCAGCAGCCCCTATGGGGGTACCGCTACATAAAGAAGAAATTTTAAAACGTGACTTCCTGGCTTGCTTCTCTAGCAGACCTGTTACCACTTCTTTTTTAACTGAGAGCATACGTTTTCTTAATATATTATGTCATCTATACTCATTTCTATAATTTCATCACTAGAACAATCAATATGAACATTAGGGATGAGCCGAACACCCCCCCGGTTCGGTTTGCGGCAGAACATGAGAACAGACTAAAAATTTGTGTAAATACGCCAACCCTGTTAAAGTCTATGGGACTCGAACGTGAAAAATCAAAAGTGCTAATTTTAAAGGCTAATATGCAAGTTATTGTCATAAAATGTGTTTGGGGGTATAAAAATTGTGCCTTAGGCGGTGGTGTGGTGGCACAACACTGTAAAGCCTCACAGATACTTTTGTTGAGCGCAGGAACAGGCCCTGCTGTGAAAAATTATATCAAGAATTGTAATTACGTGCCCCTGTTAAACAGGGGCATAAAAATTGGGCCTTAGGCGATGGTGGTGGTGGTGGCACAACACTGTAAAGCCTTACAGATACTTTTGTTGAGCACAGGAACAGGCCCTGCTGTGAAATATTAGATCAAAAATTGTAATTATGTGCCCCTGTTAAACAGGGGCAGAAAAATTGGGCCTTAGGTAGTGGTGGTGGTGCCCTGAACTGAAAATATTCTTAGAAGATATCATTATGAAAATTGAGGAGGAATAGGATAGTCACTCAGCATAATAGGATAGTCATTCAGCATATGCAGTATTCAAAGGATCCCACATGCATAGAAAAATCGTTTGGTTACATCAGCATCAGGTGCTTGGTAGCTGGTGATCCAAGACTGATTCATTTTTTGAATGTGAGCCGATCAACAGAGTCTGTGGACAGGCGCACTCTGTGATCTATTACAAAGCCTCCAGCAGCACTGAATGTGCGTTCAGAAAGAACGCTGGATGCAGGACAGGCCAGTAGCTCAATTACATATTGAGCAAGCTCTGGCCAGTGGCCCATCCTCAAGACCCAGTAACCCAGTGGATGTTCTGGTGGAAAAATCTGATCTTGCCCCTAGATATTCCTGCACCATGTAATTCAGACGCTGGTGATGGTTGCTGGAACCGATCAGACCTGGGCGTTGAGGACTGAAGAATTGCCTGAAGGCATCAGTCAGCCGGCCACCTTCTCCACCGCTCTTTCTGTGACTGAATGAATCCTCAGCAGCACGTTGTCCAGCACCAGGAAATTGTAACCTCCCAGGCTCTGGAAACGCATTGCACAAACCACTCTGCAAGGCCTCCCGAAGATGTTTCATCTTCTGCTATCTGGATCTGGATAAAGGGGGCCTTGAGAGGTAAGGAAATCCTCCTCTTCCTCCCGCTGTTCTGCCTCAAGTGCCCTGTCCATTATTCCACAAAGCGTGTGCTCCAACAGGGAGACAAAAGGGACAGTATCACTGATGCATGCACTGTCACTGCTCACCATCCTCGTGGCGTCCTCAAATGGTGACAGGACAGTGCATGCATCCTTGATCAGTAGCCACTGGTGTGGCGAAAAAAAGCCAAGCTCTCCTGACCCTGTCCTGGTGCCATACTCACACAGGGGCTCATTGATGGCCCTCTGCTGCGTGTGCAGCTGCTACAGCATTGTCAACGTTGAGTTCCACCTGGTGGGCATGTCACAAATAAGGCGGTTCTTGGGCAGGGTGCATTCTCTTTGAATGTCAGCCGGCCGAGCACTGGCATTATATGACTGGTGGAAATGACCACAGACTTTCCTGGCTTGCCTCAGGAGATCCTGTAAGCCTGGGTACCTGCTCAAGAACCACTGCACCACCAAATTCAGGACGTGAGCCAAACAGGGAACATGGGTCAAGTGTCCCTGTCAGAGGGCGGAGAGGAGGTTGGTGCCACTGTGAGAAGAATGGGGAGGAAAAGAAAATAAGGTACCCATTCACCTTTAGTTTTCTCTCATTTAGCCCCACTGGCTGAGGGGGATAAATTGATTGACTCCCCCCACCCCCCATCCAGCCATTTCAAATCCTGCTTGTAGGACGGTGTTAACATATTAATTTAGCCTGGCCCCCTGTTTTGTGAGAAGTGACCTGTTAAGCCTGCCCCACTGGCAGAACACCATATATAGGTTAGACGGAGTCTAGAAGAGAGGAAAGAATTGTGTACCTTAGAGAAAAAGGATATAACAGAGAGCTAAGTGTAACCATGTTCAGTTCTCCCATGTGGGCTTCCCTAGTTATGGGCCTTAAGACACCGCCTAAAGGGAAAAGATTTTGTTTTTGTACCAAAGGATATGGGCATTATGGAATGAAACCACAAATGTCTTTATTACTTTGCCAATGCTTAGAAGTTATAATGCGCAACTGCTGATTAAAAGAAGAAGGAGTTTGCTTCTGGCTGGAGGCGTGTTACTTCAAGGTGATGCATAAATACCTGCTTGGAAGAATGTAAGGTGGGCCTATACACAGTTAGGCCACATACAAGTAGACAGGTGAGACTCATAATATGCTATACTGATGTCATTGTATAAGTGGTATAGTGTAAACCTGGTCAGGCTGGGAGTTGGTGGAGGCTAGTGGAAAGAGGTCTACACTCCTGACAGCAAGTAAAAGAACCCTCAAATCATAACATAAGCACCTGTGTCCACGTTGTGGATGGCCAACAATGCCACCTACAACAATTTTTTGCCCATTCAGCAAGAATTGGCTACAATTCAAGTAGTGTATATCCAGTTTACAGGGAATGAATAATTCCCTGTAATGATAGTGTGACCAAGTGCTTGGACTACTGTCACTTATTACTTTCCAATACAAAAGAGGGTAGGATGCATATTGCATTTGATAATAGGTCCACCTAAAGGAAAAGCCACTATCTTGTGATGAGCTAATTTTTACAGAAGACAACGTTACTTAAAATATTCATATAGCCAAAACGCTTTAAAGAAATTTTGAAGAGAGCATAAAGGAGTTATTCATAAGTGGCCAAGGCATTTATCACCCTGCCCCATGTATATGTATGGCTGCGGGGCAGGGAATGCATTGGCCTCCTCTAATCAATGTGCAGTGAACTTCCCGGCAGGATAGCTCTGGCGAGTTCAGACTAAGATCTGAACATGCCTGAGCTCATCCCTACTCATTGCTTTCTGTCCCTGTGACAATGGCCCCCAGGACAATTGCAACAGTGTGAATCTACCAAGCAGGGACACAGATAGCAATAAAAACCCGACAAGGGTTCTTATCGTTCCCTACTCTATCCAAAAAAGAGCACTATTTTGCCACAAAAAAAATGTTTTGGCAATACACACACATAACACAAATTATTTGCTATTCTGTTAATTATTTCTTATTCTCGGTTGTAGTTTGCTACTACTATTTCTTCTTGAAGGCCTTATACACGCAGGAGCATTAGGGGCATACAATGTAAAATTTGGGCTCTTTTCTGCACCTGGGAAGCCTAGGTGCTTCATACAGCCATGAACGACTGTGCGTGTTTGGGTAATACATCTGTACGCTATACATAAATGTACACGAGTACCAGTGTATACCCACGTACAACTAAACAAAGCCATTTATGTCTATGGGCTGCTGTACACAGTACCTGTGCTGACCTTGCATGGAAAAAGCTAGAATTTTACATTGTACGCCCCTAAAGACAAATAAAATGGTTTCTTGTTTCAGCCTAGGTGCCCAACTTGCTGACAAGGGCCACATGCAATTGTTTGTCAATTATTATGTGGCTGGCCCTCAATGCTCCCAATGAGAGGGAAGGTTATAATGACAGAAATCTCTAGCAGTCTCATGTAACATATCCCCAGTATTCGTCTCTTGCAGAATGTCCTCAGTCTACAAACACATCACCTGTGAAATATTTAGTACATTGCATTTTAGTATATATTTTATATTTATGTAATATTAGAAACATGTGTGGCTCCCTGGGGATGTCAGTGGCTGCCGATGAACCCCCTATACAGCGCCTTGAAAAAGTATTCATGCCCCTTGAAATTTTCCACATTTTGTCATGTTACAACTAAAAACGTAAAAGTATTTTATTGGTATTTTATGTGGTAGACCAACACAAAGTGGCACATAATTGTGAAGTGGAAGGAAAATGATAAATGGTTTTCAAAATTTTTTACAAATAAATATCCGAAAAGTGTGGCGTGCATTTGTATTCAGCCCCCAAAGTCAATACTTTGTAGAACAACCTTTCACTGCAATTACAGCTGCAAATCTTTTTGGGTATGTCTCTCCCAGCTCTGCACATCTAGAGAGTGATATTTTTGCCCATTCTTCTTTGCAAAATAGCTCAAGCTCTGTCAGGTTGGATGGAGAGCATCTGAACAGCAATTTTAAAGTCTTGCCACAGATTCTCAATTGGATTTAGGTCTGGACTTTGACTGGGCCATTCTAACACATGATTATGATTTGATCTAAACATTCCATTGTAGCTCTGGCTGCATGCTTGGGGTCATTGTTCTGCTGGAAGGAGAACCTCTGCCTCAGTCTCAAGTCTTTTGCAGACTCTACCAGGTTTTCTTCTAAGATTGCCCTAAATTTGGCTCCATCCATCTTTCTATCAACTCTGACAAGCTTCCATATCCCTGCTAAGGAAAAGCATCCCCACAACATGATGCCGCCACCACCATGTTTTATGACGGGGATGGTGTGTTCAAGGTGATGTGCAGTGTTAGTTTTCTGCCACACATAGCTTTTTGCTTTTAGGCCAAAAAGTTCAATTTTGGTCTCATCTGACCAGAGCATCTTCTTCCACATGTTTGCTGTGTCCCTAACATGGCTTCTCGCAAACTGCAAACTGGACTTCATATGGTTTTCTTTCAACAATGGCTTTCTTCTTGCTATTCTTCCATAAAGGCCAGATTTGTGGAGTACACAACTAATAGTTGTCCTGTGGACAGATTCTCCCACCTGAGCTGTGGATCTCTGCAGCTCCTTTAGAGTTACCATGGGCCTCTTGGATGCTTCTCTGATTAATGCTCTCCTTGCCCAGCCTGTCGTTTTAAGTGAACAAACATTTCTTGGTAAGTTTGCAGTTGTGCCATACTCTTTCCATTTTCGAATGATGGATTGAACAGTGCTCCGTGAGATGTTCAAAGCTTGGGATATTTTTTTAAAACTTAACCCTGCTTTAGACTTCTCCACAACTTTATCCCCAACCTGTCTGGTGTGTTACTTGGCCTTCATGATGCTGTTTGTTCACTAAGGTTCTCTAACAAACCTGTGCTTCACAGAACAGCTGCATTTATACTGAGATTAAATTACACATAGTTGCACTCTATTTACTAATTAGGTGACTTCTAAAGGCAATTGGTTCCACATTTTAGTTAAATGTATCAGAGTAAGTGGGGCTAAATACAAATGCACGCCACACTTTTCAGATATTGATTTGTAAAAAATTTAAAAAAACATTTATCATTTTCCTTCCACTTCACAATTATGTGCCACTTTGTGTTGGTCTATCGCATACAATCCCAGTGAAATACATTTATTTTTGGTTGTAACATGACAAAATGTGGAAAATGTCAAGGGGTATGAATACTTTTTCAATGAACGGTATGTAGTCATTCGACCATCACTGGTTTTCATCTTTGAAAATCTTTTATGTTGGTGGTCTTTACCAACATTGTTACCAAGTGATCTTTGACATGGAAAAGGTTGTCAGTTACTGATTTAGAGGATCAAATATGCTGTCTGTGACTGTGATTGGATGTGAGCGATGAACAGCTAAGAGCATAGATGACCCTTGGAAAAGTACTTGGTTGGGGATCCCATAACATCAGCATTGTGCAGTTATCTGAGGCAGAGAAAAACAAATTATACCTACAAGAGCACAATATTTCATTTCAGGTGTGTTCAGAAAAAAATGGATTCTATTTAAGACACATTAGTGATGCGCCAGTCGTATTTTGGAGGTATTTATGATGCATTTCAATTTGATGAGCAGTTTTTACTTAGAAATAAAGCTTGTTTGCTTCTTCCTAGGTTTTTTTAACATTTTTGTCAGGTTGGTTTAGATTGTAGTAAAAGTAACCCAAACACATATCAAATGTTCTGTAAAGATGATAGATTCTATAATAGCCTTGTTTTTTATTAACAATACAAGAGGAAATGCAGATGGAACTTACCTGAATAGCACATGCTATTCTTACAGAAACGCTATGAAATCCTGTTAGATTCAAATTTAACTGCTAAATTCAGTCATTGAAACAAAAACTCCTGCTTGTATGCCGGGTGGAAAATTATATTCTGATTGTTCTTTGTCAATAAATAGAAGCACAGAGCAATTCCTCTTTCCTAATTTAGCAAAATTCTAAGGCTAGGGCTACATTAGCAATTTCATCACTTGCTTGAGAGAAGTGGTGGCTGGTGCTCAAAATTTTTTGGGGGGGGCAAACAAACTGAAAAAATCTGAAAAATACTGAAAAAAACATCAATTGCAGCCTCACTGTGCCATCAAATGCAGCCACTGGGCCATCAATTGCAGCCACTGTGCCCATCAAATGCAGCCACTGTTCCCATCTATTGCAGCCACTGTGCCATCAATTCCAGCCACTGTGCCATCAAATGCACCCATTGTGTCCATCAAATGCAACCACTGTGCCATCAATTCCAGCCACTATACCATCAATTGCAGACACCGTGCCCATCAATTGCAGCCACTGTGCCATCAATCGCAGCCACTGTGCCCATCAAATGCAGCCACTGTGCCATCAATTGCAGCCACTGTGCCCATCAAATGCAGCCACTGTGCCATCAATTGCAGCCACTGTGCCCATCAAATGCAGCAACTGTGCCATCAATTGCAGCCACTATGCCCAGCAAATGCAGCCACTGTGCCATCAATTACAGCCACTGTGTCCATCAAATGCAGCCACTGTGCCCATCAAATGCAGCCACTGTGACCCTCCCACTGCCGCTGTCTGACCAGCACTTACCCCGTCTTGGTGGCGGGTCAAGCAATGGGTGACAGCGGCGAGCTGTGGGACGGGTAGCGGGTCAAGCAGAAGCGAGCTGTGCCCTCCATGCATCTCTTCTTTCTTCCTGCTAGGTGTCCATAAGGAGCACATGTCCTTTCAGCCAATCAGGTGACGGGTATTAGACCCGTGCTTCCTGATTGGCAGAGAGGCGGTTCAGTGTTGGAAAAGCGAATATTCATTTGCTTTTCTAACACACCTGGGTGGGCTCCGAGCACAATGCTCTGCGCGCCGAGTCCACCCTATTTTAAAGCCTATTATAGCCTATGGCTCTAATCAGGTGCTTCAAAAAAACATCCCTGCCGCTGTTATTCAGGCGCCCAGCATCCTAAAAGGGGTCGGACACCTGAATAGGGGGTGGCTGCCCATGCGCCCTTAATGGACAGGCCGCCACTGCTTTAGAGAGATTTAAAGCTGAATCTCAAGAATTATGTTCTGTTTAAACCTGTATTGGACCAGCATCTAATTCTTTATACCTCAAATCTATACGGCTGCTGGGGATGCCGAAATTCACTGTAGTAGCCTGTGCAAAACAGAGTCTCTTTCTGGTGTTGCTTGAGCGAGTGGCTTGCTCCACAATTTAGATTAACTCTTACATTTTTTCAGGTGAATACAATGTATTCTTTGGTTGGATGAGGCAGAGAGGTGGATGAAGTCACAATCTCTGCCTCATCCGATCAGTTATAGCCTAATGATGATGAATTAATGATGCTTAAAGTGAAACAGTAAAAATGAAATATTCCTTTAAATATCGTGCCTAGGGGGTTCCCTTAGTCTGCCTGTAAAGTGGCGCATCTGTGCCATGTATAGAACATGCCACAGCAATAATGACATTTCTAAAGAAAAAAATGTAATTTAAACTTCCTTGCGGCTGTAATGTATTGCTGGCTCCCAGCAATATAGATGAAATTTTTTTATTTATTTATTTTTTTAAACGGCGTAGGGTCCCCAGTCATTACCAGGCCCTTTGGGTCTGGTATGGGCTTTAAGGGGAACTTTAAGCCATTTTTTTTTAATTGGCAAAAATCCATACCAAACCCTTATCCAAGCGTGCATCCTGGCAGGTCAGGAAAAGGGGGGGGGCGAGTGAGCGCCCCCTCCCCCCTGATACATTTCAGGCCACATGCCCTCAACATGGGGGCGTGGGTGCTTTGGGGCAGGGGGGGTTCTGCGCCCCCACCCTAAAACACCTTGTGCCCATGTTGATGGGGACAAGAGCCTCTTCCCGACAACCCAGGGCGGTGATTGTTGGGGTCTGTGACATAACCGGGTGGCCCTGCCCTCATCTATATAAGAGCTGTCAAAGCGAAGAGACAGCAGTCAGCAGGAGGCCTCCCATGGAGGCAGAGAATTTTGAATTTTTGCTATTTTTTGGGTCAGTCGGGTGGCGTGATTGACTGTGAATTTACATCTGGGACACTTTTTTTTTTTAATAAAGGACTTGTCAAAAACTGCCTCTTGTGTTTTTTTTACACTTTTTTGGTGAATGGGTAGGGGTACAATGTACCCGATACCCATTCACATAGGGGGCTGGATCTGGGGGCCCCCTTGTTAAAGGCCCTGCCAGCAGACCCCTGACAACCACTGGCCAGGGTTGTCGCGAAGAGGCCCTTATCCCCACATGTTGAGGGAGAAAGCAGCCTGGTATGGTTCAGGAGGTGGGGGGTGCTCGCTCATCCCCCCCCTTTCCTGGGCCTGCCAGGCTGCATGCTCAGATAAGGGTCTGGTATGGATTTTGGGGGGACCCCATGGCATTTTTAAAAAATTTTAAATCTTAAAATCTTATAGTGTGGGGCGTGGACTTAGCCCCTGAGCCATGACTGGCCAAAGGCACCTTGCCTTTGGCCAATCATGGCTCTCACAGCACATCGTGCTGTGATTGGCCAAAGCATACAGGTCAGGCGCAAGCTTTGGCCAATCAACAGCCTTCAATGCACTGCATTATGGGGCATTCTGCAGCAGGCGAACATCCTGTGAGCGCCTCATATGTTCGTTTGTTCTATGAACAAACGAACAGCTGATGTTCGAGTCGAACTTACGTTTGACTCGAACATCATGTCCATCTCTAGTGCTGAGCGAGCAATGGCCAGTATACAGATGGTAAGTCACTCAAGCAACACCTAGAAGAGACCAGCTTTGACTCTATGTAGCGCAGGCTGTTATAATGAATTTCTGCTATCCCAACAGCCCTCAGAATGTGAGATATAAAGAATTAGCTGTAACCAAGCTGGGCCATTGTAAGTTTTAATAAAAAAATTTAAAAAAGATAATTCCTGGAGTTCAGCAGTAGTCCCTTGTTAGACCTTAACTCATTTGCACTGCAGTAAAATCATTGCACAGCTAAATGACAGAAATGAAAGTTCAATTCTAGTTTTTGCTTTTGTTTTTTTTACCCTTCCCTCTATGCCCAAAAAAGTTTGTATAGCACTGCCGTACCTACCCCACTTCAGCACTGTTCTCTGCATCCTTCTTCACCATTGGTTGCCAAACCAGTTCTGGTTGAATGACACCCAGTGTCATTTAACCACTTCCTGTAATTCCAGGCTGTCATGGCCACACCCCCAGGCTACCATCATCAGCTCACAATACAATGCTGCACAGCATATTAGAGAATTAAACACAGTATATAAAACAAGAAAAGTGGTACTGTATAGTGTGCATACATACAGAATAAGAACAGATACTAAGGATTACCCACAGCTTACACATGATAAGCAATATGGTGCTGGGTACATACATATAGAATAAGAACAGTTACTTAGAATTACACTCAGCACACAGAACATGGTAACCAGTGCTGTGTAGAGCCCATACAGACATAATGAGAACAGATATGAGAACTGCACCCAGCATGCAGAACATAAGTGGTACTGTGCAATATCCATAAATAGTCTCAGTTGAGTATTTTCATCACAGTTTGTGTTTTTAAGATAAACTCCAGGCTATCCAGATATAAAAGATGTAATTAATAGCAGGTCTGTATTAATATATCATTTTTTTAAATGCAAGCAGTGCAAGTACTTTGTCTTGGTATCAGCCTCTTGCAATGTCCTGCTCAGCCTGGGGGAGGTAGAAGCAGCACAAGACATATAGCTGAATTTCAGCTGATTACTGTGGCATTTTAAAAAACTGCCATGAGATAAAATAGGGAGCCGAGTTAAAATAATCTATCCACCTCAGTAAACCAAGCCTAATGTGAGAATTGCTATGGAGTGTATTTTTTCCCTGGATATATGAACAGCTACTTGCCTCGTAATTATTGTGCTGCTCTCTATTGTTAAATGATTATTTTTTTCTTGGCACATGAATAATATACTGAGACATAAAATGGCTTTACAAACAGATTTGTTGATGGTGTCAATTGCACAGGATGTATGAATCACTTTTACACTTATTGTTTTTAGTATATTTTAGAAAATGTTAATGAATGGTAACAACATTATTTAGAATACTCCACCATTCTGATGATTAATCAAATAACACCTACATGCTGGAAATATATTTTACTCTTTATTTTTTATTTTGACTATTCGTTCCTGTGATGGCACATTTTTGAGATTCTCATGATAAATACTGTTTTACATCATAAAAATGAACTGAGAGCAAATATAAAAACCTGAGTGTATTCATATTATAACCAGAATGCCAACTCCAATAAAATGTGGTATTTTGTTTTTTTTTGGACTTTCACCCATTGGCTTCACAGATCATTAGGAAACTCCAGCGGTGGCATTTTTCATCAGTAGTTTGTGTCCCTGTCACCTCCCACAAGGCCGTAGCAAATGGGAGCAAAATCAAATCTTATTAGGCTATTTTCTCTCCAGGTTGAACAGTATTATTTATACAGAATAGCGTGATTGGGGAAAATACCACATGATTAGGGAAAATGCCAATGGATGGAGCAGTCAATCATACAAAATTTCATTCATATGATCATCAGCTCAATAAGGGGCCATAATGCAGTATTTTCTCGATTCACCGTCTGTTCTGTATGAATTACATTTGACCTGGACATGAAATTAGCCCACATGCAGTTTCACATGCCTGCTGTTGGACACTCCGGTTGTATGATTATCCAACATATTGGAGAAATCATTGGGCGAAGTGTGCCACCATCATTTAGTTATGACAGCAGCAGCAATTGGGTGGAAGGAATTATTGTGGTGGAGATTATCAGCCATTTGAAAAGACCCCGCCAACATCTGCTTTGCTGATAAGTCATGCAAATCTGATACATAATCAGCACCTCTGTAGTGTAGTTGAGTATTATTATCATCTCATTAATAGACTTCTGGGCATACTATGCAGCGACTTGGGTGATATTTTTGTACTTGCAGCAAAACATTCTGATAGCAGAGGGTGGGTGGGGGGATTGTTTTCAGGCAGCCCAAAGGTCTATTGTTCCAATAGTACCAGAAGTGTCAATTTTGGAGCAGTGGTGATGATATCTTTGTTTATAAGTGACAAATCAATGCATCAAGAAAGGCACCTGTAAGCTCTCCTTTATATAGCTGACCTGCCAGTGTTTACTTGCCAGCATAGGATGTGGTGACAGGGTCTAGGTCTAACTAAGGTTAAAACAGCTCCCAGCCCCCTCCTAAATCCTATTCCAACTACCCTGTAGAAGGAAGATGCATATACTTCCTTATTCTCAGGGAGCTCCGGTTTGGTCACATGATCACCCCAGCGGGTGGCTTCAGGGAAAAGGAGGAACAGCCGACAACGGATGCCCCATAGTAAGCCTATGGTTGATGTCATAGCTCAAGCATTCCAGCCATTGTTGGCGCTCTCTCTCCCCTTCCCTTAAGCTGGCCGCTAGGAAGATCATGTGACCGAAACGGAGTGCCATGAGAATAGGTAAGCATAAGCATCTTCCTTTTACAGAGTAGTTAGAATAGGAGTTAGAAGGGGGTAGGAGCTGTACTAAATTAAATTACTGTATATACTCGAGTATAAGTCATTCCGAGTATAAGTCGAGGCCCTAATTTACCACAAAAAATGGTAAAAACGTATTCACCCGAGTATAAGACGAGGGTGAGAAATGCAGCAGCTACTGCAAGTGGAAAAAGAGGGTCAACAATGCCCATCTGCAGCTGTATACCTCCCTGTGTTCTGTGCATGTATCATGTGTCCTGTGCATATGTGTCATGTGTCCTGTGCATATGTGTCATGTGTCCTATGTATATGTACCTGTGTCATGTACCTGTGTATATGTGCATGTGTATATGTACCTGTGTCCTGTGTATGTGTATATGTACCTGTGTGTCTGTGTGTGTGTGTGTGTGTCCTATCTGTGTCCTGTGCATCCTCCGTGCGCCGCTCTGCACTAATCAGCATGTAGTATTCGGTGGCCATTCAGTGTTCAAAAGCCGCGCCTCCTCCTAGTCCAAAAAACTCCATTTCCCAGCGGTCAGCGGTCAGCCTATCACGGATATTCTCTCATCCTCATACCACGGACGAGGATGAGAGAATGTCTGTGATAGGTTGTACACTGACTGCCTATCACAGATGAGGAGGCGCGGCTTTTGAACAGTGAGAACCGCTGCTGAGTCTATGCAGCACACGCTGGCCGCCGCCTGCCTGCATGACACGCTGATCATGTAGGCAGATGGCGGTGACTCGTGTATAAGTCGAAGGTCCCGATGTCCATCCTCTTCAGCCCGCCAAGCAGCACCGACCTCACAGTACCCTCGTTTTACCAGGTGACCGCTGCTCTGTGGTGGGCGGAGTCAGGAGGAGGGGCAGGGTGCCACTCTGTGGTATTCAGAGAAGGGAGATGGAGCAGGGTTTCCCTCTGTGGTGGATGGGGTCAGGGAGGGGCAGGGTGGTGCTCTGTGGTGGGCAGAGTTAAAAGGACGTGCAGGGTGGCGCTCTGTGGTGGGCAGAGTTAAAAGGACGTGCAGGGTGCCGCTCTGTGGTAGGTGGGGTCAGGAAAGGACAGGGTGCCGCTCTGTGAGGATCAGAGAAGGGAGGAGGAGCAGGGTTCCCCTCTGTGGTGGGTGGGGTCAGGGAGGGGCAGGGCGCCGCTCTGTGATGATCAGAGAAGGGAGGAGGAGCAGGGTTCCCTGTGGTGGATGGGGTCAGGGAGGGGCAGGGTGGCGCTCTGTGTGTGTGGAGTGTCAAGAGGCCGTTTGAGCACAGTGTGCCTGATGAAGGGGCGGGAGACCTGAGTCTATGCAGCACGCGCTGGCCGCCGTCTGCCTGCATGACATGCTGATCATGTAGGCAGACGGCGGTGACTCGTGTATAAGTCGAAGGGGGCACTTTCAGCCCCAAAAAAGGGGCTGAAAAATTCGACATATACACAAGTATATACGGTAAACCCAAAACCAAACATGTAATATATTGCAGCTTACCAATAGATGTGGTGGTTTCTTTAGTTTTTGTTTTAGGTTTTTTCCCTCTGTTTTCACCTGTGATCTGACTAGTAGCAAGCTATCAATTTATAAGAGCTTTAAGAGAGTTGATTGTTACCTGTGAATTTTTTAGCACAAACTCATACCTCCCAACTTTTGAACTTCAGAATGAGGGACACTTGAGAGAGGAAGTGTCACTACGCACGCAGCGGAACAAATGGGTGTGACCAAATGACCAAATGAGGGGCTTATGGGGCATGGTTAAATGAAAGCCGGGCTTCCTATTTTGATTGCTGTGCCACAAGCAAGAGTCTCACAAACACAAATCCCAGCACAATCGTTTTAAAAAAAAAAAGAATAAAAAGCTTCCATTACAAATGGTTTTGCACACACTGTGGAAGAGTGTGTTACACAAAGTGTGGAAGGATTCAGGAGTGCATTACGTACAGAGTGTGAGGTTAGGAAGTGCGTTACGTACAGAGTGTAAGGTTCAGGAGTGTGTTATGTACAGAGTGCAAGGTTCAGGAGTGCATTACATACAGAGTGTAAGGTTCAGGAGTGCGTTACGTACAGAGTGTAAGGTTCAGGAGTGCATTACATACAGAGTGTAAGGTTCAGGAGTGCGTTGCGTACATACAGTGCATGTTATCCTATGCATACAGGATCTTCTAATTTCCCTGTAACTCAGGCTACGCTGGCAGTTATAGTCCCCCTGACATTATGGTCATGCTGGCAGTTATAGTCCCCCTGACATTATGGTCATGCTGGCAGTTTTAGTCCTCCTGTCATGGTCATGCTGGCAGTTGTAGCCACTCACCCTCTGCAGCCCCCTCTCGATTTCCCCGACCTTGGTGATGATGGGCCCCCTCACAGCATACTGCACCGCCGCCAGCACCCGGGGTTCAGAGACTGCAGGGTGAGGATCTGCCTCCGCACTGCGGGGGCCTCCGGACCGTCACCAAACTCTTGGCCCTCCTGAGGGCCCCGATGTCCATCCTTTTCAGCCCGCCAAGCAGCACCAACCTCACAGTACCCTCGTTTTACCAAGTGACCGCTGCTCTGTGGTGGGCGGAGTCAGGAGGAGGGGCAGGGTGCCACTCTGTGGTATTCAGAGAAGGGAGATGGAGCAGGGTTTCCCTCTGTGGTGGGTGGGGTCAGGGAGGGGCAGGGTGGAGCTCTGTGGTGGGCAGAGTTAAAAGGACGTGCAGGGTGGCACTCTGTGGTGGGCGGAGTTAAAAGGACGTGCAGAGTGCCGCTCTGTGGTAGGTGGGGTCAGGGAGGGACAGGGTGCTGCTCTGTGAGCATCAGAGAAGGGAGGAGGAGCAGGGTTCCCCTCTGTGGTGGGTGGGGTCAGGGAGGGGCAGGGCGCCGCTCTGTGATGATCAGAGAAGGGAGGAGGAGCAGGGTTCCCTGTGGTGGATGGGGTCAGGGAGGGGCAGGGTGGCGCTCTGTGTGTGTGGAGTGTCAAGAGGCCGTTTGAGCACAGTGTGCCTAATGAAGGGGGCGGGACACCTGATAGGGCCCGCCCATCCCCGACATCAGAGGCAGAATCTGACAGCTACACTTTGTCTTACTGAAGTCGGCGGTACCCCAGCTGGCTTTCCCACCAATCACTGGCTGTGCTAGATGTACTATATGCTGCTGCAGGTCCTGCTCTTCTGTTATGGTGTTACCATATAATGGAGTAATGTGGGAATGCGGGACAAAGGCCCTGTACTCCGGGACTGCGGGACAAAGGTTAAAATGCGGGAAAGTCTCACCCAATCCGGGACTGTTGGGGGGTATGCAAACTGGTGAAATGAGAAGAGAAAAGGAAAAATTGCTCTTGGAATATGATTAAAAACTAAGAAGATCTATTACAAATTTAGCGCAAAGTGACTTCCCTCAGTCGAGGGCACTGTTGGCACTATACAGACTATAACTTCAAAATCTGCCTATCATAAGGCACATATTCAGCCCCAATACAAATGTACAAGAGATTTGCCCACACTGCAATGCAGAGCTACACATACACAGAACAAGCACAGATTCAGGAGTGATTCAACACAGCACATTGCACATGGCCAGCTTTAGATTGTGTGTTGACTTTCTTGAACCAAATAAAGCAGTTGTTATTGATATCCACACCTTGCTACATATTGAGGAAGTATGTTCAGAACTCAGAGGAGCTGAATTCTTTTCTACCCTGGATCTTTAAAAAGCATATCGTCAGGTTTTGCTGGTAAGGAAAATAGGGACCTTGTTGCATTTTTTACCCATGGAGACCTGTTCTGTATAAAATGTGTACCTTATAGATTAGCATTACCACCCAGTTGTATTTAAAGACTGATATTTTCAATCCTCATTAACATACTGTACCTCTAAGCAGGTTGAAGTGGTGATTAGGTGCTGTCCCGGCTGGGAGTGTTGGGGTTAATGTTTTGCCTGCTGTCCTGATATTTTTGGCCCATAACAGAGACTTTTAAACCTAGGACACACCATTAGATTTTTTTTGTTCAACCCAGTGGTTTGAATGAAAAAAAAAAACTGACAGCTCCAGTCGGAGTCACTGTACTAACAATCCGATGTTAGTACAGCGATCTCCCCCGCTGAGCTATTGTGTTCTGACAGGGGGACGGTCCCCTGCCAGAAAACTCCGGGCCATTGGCTGAGAGCCCTGATCGGGAGCCTGTCGGCTGCTGGTTTTCCGGCTTCTGTCAGAACCAGCTGCCATACACATAGCCCGAATGTTTGGCAGCATTGGCCTGTTCAATAAAAAACAGCCGATGCCGCCCAACTTTCAGGCCATGTGTACTAGGCTTTAGTTTGGGGTTTGCCCTGAAGACACCAGCACTGGAATTCACCTCCAAAGGACTTGCACTTGATTGAGAGAGCCTATGAAGTACTAATATTGCTAGACTGCACTTTTCAGGTATCCCGGGGCAGCACATCAGCCTGTAGTTATAGTTAGGAGTAGAGAAGTGTCATGTCTTACTTGTTGGACTGTAAAATTTCTACTTTTGAACTTTTTTAATGTTGAACAAAGGTTTTTATTAATCAAATAGTGCATACGCATCATGTTCACTTTCCATATAAACTTGGTATCTGTTACATTGAAGGCTATACATATTTGTGGGTGTAATGAAGGTTACAATGTTTTTGCTATATGGGTATATTCTGTGGGTACATACATTACAATAAAGAATATTCAATAACCCATGCTTCTGGGTGTTAATTTCAATCAGATGTGCTGTTATCACACGCAGGTATCAGACTCTTGCAGCCAGCGGTCCCATACTTTGCTGTATTTGACAGGGCAACCTCTATTAATATATATACATTTATTGTATGGTAAGGTATTATTTACTTCTATCTTCCATTCTACTATCTTGGGAGGTGAATGCCTCATCCATTTTTTAGCTATAATTTTCCTAGCTGAAAACAATGTCTCATGAATAAATATTTTCGTATGTTTATCTATTGTGTCTGGGAATATCCTCAGAAGGCATTGTTTTGGGTCTAGTGCTAAAGGTGAGCCCATTGTATCATGCAGATTTGCTTCCATAAGCCTTGTATTTTGGGGCATGCGCAAATCAGATGGAAGAACGTGCCTGCTTCTTGATCGCACATCAAGCACAGTGTGGACTGAGTGCGTTTATATCTCACTACTCTAAGGGGTGTGAGGTATGCCCTGTGAATAATGTAGATCTGTGATAGTCGATCAGAGAGTTTAGGGGATACAGCCTTACAGGACTCTAGTGTCTCCCCCCATTCCTCATCCTCTATTGGTCCCACCTCTCTCTCCCATCTGGGCTTCAATTTCTACGCTATTTTGGTGGAAACAGGGGTGGAGAGCATACTATAGAAAGCTGAGATTAGTTTATGGGGGTCTGTGCTCTTAACTACTGTCATAATAACATTGGGTGTGGGGTTTGGAAATCGAGATTGTGTCATGTGACCGAGTTGTAAAAATCTAAAGAACATGTGGTTTTGGAGTGTGATATCTTTTCTTTTTAAGGTTTCCGTCCTTTTCTCTTTTTAAGGTTTCCGTCCTTTAGGAGTTGGTGTAGGTAAAATATTCCCTGCGTGGACCATATTCCTATGTCATGTATTTTAAGGAATTCGGGGAGATTCTTGTTATGCCATATCGGCGTGTAGTTGTTATATCGTGGTATTTCCAGTTTGGAGGAGGCTAAGTCCCATATTCTCCTATAATGGTATAGTAAGGTTTGTCTATTGCTCCCTGGCTCTGTCCCTCCCGAGCCTGCTGCTATCGCGTATATCGAGTCCTTTGTGTGTTGGGACCACTTTGGACATAGTAGAGTGAGGAATCTCTCGCTATCTGTCTTGTCTAGGGGGAATAGTTGTGACAACTGTGATGCAATGTAATAGAGATTGAAATCAGGAAGAGCTTTGCCTCCAAGGTCAGTTGGATTTTTGAGTGTTTGCCATGCTAGTTTATGTCTGTTAGCTCCCCACACAAAAAGTTTAAGAAGGGCCTAGGGATTTAAAATGCCTCATAGGTAAGTATACAGGGGTGTGCCATAAAACATATAATATCTTGGGGAGTAGGACCATTTTAATTAAATTTATGCTGCCCCATATCCCAAGTGGGAGTCGGGTCCAAATCCATATTTTAGTTTTAACTAGAGAGAGGAGAGGCTCAATGTTGAGGAAAGTGTAATCTGCAGGGGATCTGGATATGTGAATCCCTAAATATTTGATGACACTAACTCGTTGTAATGGTAGTCTGGCCAGGGATTCCGGGGGTGGGAAACTATCGATCGTTAGGATTTGGGACTCATCCCAATTAATTTTTAACCATGAGAATATTCCAAATTGTTCAATCATGTGGAGTGCAGTGTGTAGCGATGGGCCCGAGTCAGCCAAATATAATAGTGTGTCATCTGCATACATGCTGATTTTTTCGGTTAGTGATCCCACTCTTAACCCCTTAGTCTCTGGGTTTGCTCAGATGGATATTGCAAGGGGCTCCGTCGCTAGGGCATAGAGCAGTGGGGATAGAGAGCACCCCTGTCTCGTGCCACTACTGAGGTCAAACACTTGAGAAAGCCACCCATTAGCCACCACTTTGGCTGAGGGCACCTGGTACAGTAGTTGAACCCACTTAATGTACCTGGGACCAAATCCATAACCCTCCAAGCATCGCCAGAGATATCTCCATTCCACCGAGTCAAAAGCTTTTCCTGTGTCTAGAGTCACAATAACTCGTGACCTTACATCCTCATGTGTGGCTTGTAAATATATGTATCATTTTCTGAGATTAAATGAGGTATTATGACCGGGCATGAAGCCTGTTTGGTCTGCATGCATAAGGGATAAAATTACCTGTTTGAGTCTAATGGATAGTACTTTGGCTAGTATTTTGATGTCAACTTGTAATAGGGATATGGGGCAGTAAGATTCAGGGTAGCCCAGGTCTTTTCTTGGTTTAGGGATAAGGACTATTATTGCCCCTGTCATGGATGGGGGTAATGCAAAGGACCCGAAGAAATGGTTGTATAAAACTAGTAATTTAGGGGTGAGTATTTCACTGAATTGAGAATAAAATTCAATTGGGAGGCCGTTTGATCTCGGGGATTTTGACCTGGCAAAACTGGCAATGGCAGTTGTAATTTTGCCTGTGGTGAGAGGTGCCTCCAGTAGCTCCACCTGATCTATTGTCAACTGTGGGAATGTGACACCCTCAAGAAAGAGGGACATGGATTCCGTTGCAGTGGGGGCTGTCGTTTTGTACAAGTCAGCAAAGAAGTCAATAAACATGGATGTTACTTTAGGTGGGTCTGTAATTTGCTGACCTCCAGGGCCATGTAATGTGAAGACAACCGGGGGTCTATCTTTGCTGTATACCAAGTATGCCAGCACCTTGCCCTCTTTTTCCCCATGCTCAAACATCTTTTGTTTAGAGAAAAATTGTTTTTGTCTTGCTTTCTGAAATTGTAGATGGGTTACTACTCTAGTTTGCAGTTTAAGCAGGTTTGCCTTTGCTGGGGTTGGATTGGTGGTAAAATCTCGCTCAGAGGAGGACAGGTCTGCCACTGCCTTATCAAGGGCACTAGTGGAGTCTGCCTTCATTTTATTAATTAGCGTTGAGTGGGCAAATAGTTTAAAGGAGCCCCATACTGCCTCGGGTGATGCAGAGCGATCGTTCTCTGCAAAGTATAGTTTCCATTTGTTCGCTAGCTCGTCGTCCTCTTGTAGGAGCGAGAGCCAAAATGAGTTTAAATGCCAAGAGCGTGGTGGTTTATTAATGGGGATGCTTAAAGTGGTCCAGTAGGGACTATGGTCTGATAACACTCTGGAACAGAATGCTACTAACAGAAGTCGTGGTGTCAGTCTGTGGGATAGGAGTATAAAATCAATGCGGGACATGGAATTATGAGTGGACGAGTAACAAGAGTACGACTGTGCTCGTGGGAATTTATGGCGCCATGTGTTTATTAAGTGAAAGGTTCATATGAGCTTGTAGAACTTAGTTTCACTGGCCATGCTTGTGGAGGGCGGTGCCAATTGGAGCCAGTCTAGGGCTGGGTGTAGCGTGGTGTTAAAGTCACCTATCCAGACTGCAGATATTGCAGGGTGGTGGGCCATGAATGATAGTCCCTCTTTAATTGTGGTAATGTTGAACGGGGACGACATAAAAGGCCAGTATGAGGAGGGGTCCTCCATACAGTTTAGCAAGGAGAAATACATATCGCCCCTGTGGGTCTGTGGATAGCTCACATAATTCAAAATGCACTGACTTGGCTATCAAGATTGAGACTCCCCTGGCATGGGATGTGTGGGTAGAATGAAATGCCCACCCAACCCATGGGCAGCGGAGTGCAACATGTGTTTCAACCAAGGCCACCACATCTGCATGTTGTTTTTTAAGGAATGTGAAGACTTCCGCGCGTTTAACCTTCTCGCGCATGCCCCTCACATTCCACGTGAGAAATTTTAGAGATGCCATAGGTAGAATATCTTAGAATCATATAATCCATTCATGTTAAACAGTCTTCTCCCTATGTGCGGAGCACTTAGGTTCCTAAGACTCAGAGATGGCAATAGCAATATTGTCTTAGGTAAAATAGACGAATACCCACATAGATATACCGTATATACTTGAGTATAAGTCGATCCGAGTATAAGTCGAGGCCCTAATTTACCACAAAAAAATGGGAAAAACTTATTGACCCGAGTATAAGACGAGGGTAAGAAATGCAGCAGCTACTGTAAGTGGAAAAAGAGGGTCAAAAATGCCCTTCTGCATCTGTATACCTCCCTGTGTCCTGTGCATGTGTCCTGTGTATATGTGCATGTGTCATGTGCCTGTGTCCTGTGTATAGGTGCATGTGTCATGTACCTGTGTCCTGTGTATATGTGCATGTGTCATGTACCTGTGTCCTGTGTATATGTGCATGTGTCATGTACCTGTGTCCTGTGTATATGTGCATGTGTCATGTACCTGTGTCCTTTGTATATGTGCATGTGTCATGTACCTGTGTCCTGTGTACATGTACATGTGTCATGTACCTGTGTCATGTGTATATGTGCATGTGTCATGTATATATGTACCTGTGTCATGTACCTGTGTCCTGTGTATATGTACCTGTGTCCAGTGTATATGTACCTGTGTCCTGTGTATATGTACCTGTGTCCTGTGTATGTGTGCATGTGTCATGTGTATGTGTGCATGTGTCATGTGTATATGTGTCATGTGTGCATGTGTCATGTGTGCATTTGTCATCTGTGCATGTGTCATGTGTGCATGTGTCATCTGTGCATGTGTCATCTGTGCATGTGTCTGTGTGTATGTGTCTGTGTGCATGTATCTGTGTGCATCCTACCTGTGTCCTGTACATCCTCCGTGTGCCACTCTGCACCGATCAGCGTGTGCGGCGGCCATTCACTGTTCAAAAGCCGCGCCTCCTCCTTGTCCATGATAGGCAAAAAACTCCATTTCCCAGCAGTCAGCGGTCAGCCTATCACGGACATTCTTTCATCCTCATACCACGGACGAGGATGAGAGAATGTCCGAGGATGAGTGATAGGCTGTACACTGTACACTACTGTTTCTAATACACTTCAGGTGGTGTATATATATATATATATATATATATATATATATATATATATATATATACTCTGCATCCAGTGTAGCCTATATCTATATATCTACAGTGCATTCGGTGGTGTACTGTTTCTAATACACTTCAGGCGGTGTACACAGTATCTAATACAGTGTGTACAGTTTCTACTACACTTCTGGTGGTGTACACAGTACACAATACAGTGCAGCCGTAGTACAGTTTCTACTACTTTTCTGGTGGTGTACACAGTATCTAACACAGTGTGTACAGTTTCTATTACACTTTTGGTGGTGTACACAGTACACAATACAGTGCAGCTGTAATACAGTTTCTAATACAGTGCAGGCAGTGTACACAGTATCTAATACAGTGTATACAGTTTCTACTACACTTCTGGTGGTGTACACAGTACACAATATAGTGCAGCCATAGTACAGTTTCTATTACAGTGCAGGCGGTGTACACAGTATCTAATACAGTATGTACAGTTTCTACTACACTTCTAGTGGTGTACACAGTATACAATACAGTGCAGCCATAGTACAGTTTCTACTACTTTTCTGGTGGTGTACACAGTATTTAATACAGTGTGTACAGTTTCTACTACACTTCTGGTGGTGTACACAGTACACAATAAAGTGCAGCCATAGTAAAGTTTCTACTGCTTTTCTGGTGGTGTATACAGTATCTAATACAGTGTAGTGTGGTGTTGCAAAACAAAAAATACATCATGTCCGGAAGGCCACCAAGGAGAGGCAGATGCTCACAGGCCACTAAAAGAGGGCAAGCGGCCTCTGTGTCTACAGTCAACTGTGGTGGTCGTGGACATGGTGCATTCTCTGCAGGTGGCCGTGGGGCACGCTTGTCTTTTTTTTCTGCTGCTGGCCGTGTTATTGAACCACAACATAACACAACAGAAGAGTTAAAGGAGTGGATAACAAAGCCGTCCTCATCCTCCTCATCCTCTGTCACCCAGGCTCAGGGTAGTTTGCCTTCCAATACAGCTGCCAAAGCAGCCTATTCCAACGGGGCCCTTGTCTACAGTCACTCCTTCTGTAGCCCCACCATCATGCACGGAGGAGTCCCTAGAATTATTCGACCACAGTGTCGGATACATGCTGCTGGAGGATGCACAGTGATTTGAAGGCCCCCATGTTGGTTCCCAGGTTGAGAAAGGGAGTAACTTGAGCCTAGAGAGAGAGGGTGCCCAAGAAGGACAAGAAACTGTCAGTCATGTACCCCCAGTGCAGCATGCTACCAAGTTTGCTCCAGTAATATGGAGGGAGGGGATGATGAGGTTACTGACTGTACTTGGGTGCCTCAGAGAAGAGAGGAGGAGGCACAACTCCAACATGGCAGGATGTCCTCTAGGGGGCAGCTTAAGGTCAGCCACCCTATTGCATCACATTGCAAAGCTCCGCGGGTGCTGGTCTCTGTTGACTTTTAAAAGTTCCTTGGTGTGGGCCTTTTTCGACACGTGTACAGCAGATCGCACCATTGCTGTTTGCAAATTATGTTTGAAGCGGATCAAGCGTGACCAGAACAACAGCTGCTTGGGCACCACATGCTTGACCAGGCATATGACGACCTGCCATGCAGTCTGTTGGCAACAGCACTTGAAAGACCCATATTAAGGAAAAAGGTGGACTTCTCCATGCTCCTTATCTGCGATCCCAAACCCTACTATACATCCAGTCCTCTCAAAAACCTGCACTGAGAAGAATGAAGATATAGCAATTGGTGTCCCAAGTACTTGCAGCCAATATGCTAGCAGCACACCACCATCTGATTCTAGCAGGCAAATTTCCCTACCCCAGTTGCTGAACCGTAAAAAGAAATTCGGTCCCAGCCATTCACATGCTATGGCCATCAGCATCTAAATGCTAGCTTGGCCAAATTGCTAGCACTGCAACTGCTGCCTATTCAGCTGGTAGACTCTGCCCCCTTTCGTGAATTTGTGGAATGTGCTGTACTTCAGTGGCAGGTTCCAAAACACCATTTCTTTTCATGGAAGGCCATTCCGGTTCTCTACTGGCATGTGGAAGGCAATGTTTTGGCCTCGTTGGACAGGGCGGTCAGCAGTAAGATTCATATTACCGCTGACTCATGGTCCAGCAGCCATGGGCAGCGACATTACCTTTCCTTCAAGGCGCACTGGGTAACTCTGCTGGCAACTGGGAAGGATGCAGGATAGAGTTCAGTGTTGCCACCACACCTCCAAAATGCTAGTGGTGATTCTGCTACAGCTCTCTCCTCCACCCCCTCCTCTTCTTCTTCCTCTATGGCCTCTTCTGCAGATTTGTCCTCTGAACCAGCAGTGCTCCGAAAGTGGTTAGAGGGCTACGCAAGCAGTCAGGCTAAAAGATGCCATGCGGTGCTTGAGTTGGTCTGCCTAGGGGACGGGAGCCACACTGGGGCAGAGATTCTGTCAGCTTTGCAGGGGCAGGCTCAGAGGTGGTTGACACCATGCCAGCTTCAGCCAGGAATGGTTGTATGCGACAATGGTACCAACCTTCTCTCCGACCTCTGACAGGGACACTTGACCAGGGCAGGACTTAGGGTGATGGGGGCCCCTGGGCTTGAGTCATTTTCGGGCCCTACCCTTCTTTACATTACTTTAAATAGAACAAAATGTTGACTGATACAGTAGACAGTGTTACATGTCAAAAAAACGTAATAATCTATTTATATGACCACTGATTGAAGCTTGAAAAACTTTTTTTCCAATAAATAAATAATGATCAAAAAAGTTCAAAGTGATCATGTGTTTATTGCAATGCACAAATGTCTTAGTCAGAATGAGAATAAAACACTTATTTACCTGGAAAACATATTGAAAAACAAATACCTTGTAAGGTTGCAATCATAACAAATCAATTGCAAGAATATAGCAAAATAACTAAGTGAACAAAGTGCAGGATAAATTGTGTGTGCGTGTGTGTAGTACGTAAGTGAGTGTTTTAGTGAAAAAATCTAAACTATGCACACAAATTAGAAATGTACAGTCAATAAAACAAAAACAGTACACTATCATATCTTAAAGCGGAGTTCCACACAAAAATGGAACTTCTGCTTTTCGGAACCCTCCCTCCCTCCGGTGTCACATTCGGCACCTTTCAGGGGGGAGGGGGTACAGATACCCGTCTAAGACAGGTATTTGCACCCACTTCCGGCATAGACTCCCATGGGAGTCTATGCCTCTTCCCGTCCCCACCGCGCTGTCTCCTGGGAAACACACAGCTCCCAGGAGAAAGCGTGGACCACTTACGATGGGCAGCGCGACTCGCGCCTGCGCAGTAGGAAACAGGGAAGTGAAGCCACAACGCTTCACTTCCTGATTCCCTCACCTAGGATGGCGGCGGCAGCTGCCGAAAACCGAGCGGGTTCTCGGCGTCCCCTGCCGACATCGCTGGACCCTGGGACAGGTAAGTGGCCATGTATTAAAAGGCAGCAGCTGCAGTATTTGTAGCTGCTGGCTTTTAATATTTTTTTTTTTTGGCGATGTGGGTGGACCCCCGCTTTAAGAAAGCATTACATCAACAACAGAATCCAGAGGCTGATCATTTAAAAGAACAACAGGCAAGGTAGAGAAAGAAAGAGAAAGGTGATCAGGTTATGACTTCATGCATGTCATCTCATTTTAAAGATATTAACATAGTACTATTTAGAAGTGGCATCTTCTGGATTTCTTTGCAGCAAAGTCTTTGATCAAATCATTAAAAATCCAGTTTACGTAGAAGGTCACTCTCAATTGACATCAGAGTGAGATGATTTAATTTCTGCTGTACAATTGTGGATCTTAGTCTATTTTTTACTAGTTTCAGTTTGGAGAAACTGCGCTCCCCACTTGCATTTGTGACTGGTAATGTCAGGTAAAGTCTGAGAGCGACATCCATGTTTGGGAAGATGGTCTGTAGTTTTCTTTTTTTAATGCACAAAAGAAGTTCCCTAGCAGATGATGGCTCATCATGGCAAATGAGTTCTTTGAACTGGATGATTTCTTCACAAAATTCATTTTCCAGGTCAGTGTTGTATTTCTTCGTAGATCTGCTGCTTTTTTATGAAGATGTTCTGCAGATAGGGTAGATATGTTGTTCAGGAAACCAAAAGTGCTGTTGAGGTCATTATAGGACTGAAAATGGCGATCAAGTTCAGCCAGCAGCCTATCCATCACAACTAGAAACACACCAGATGAGAACCGTTCTCTTCCTGATAAGTTAACCTCAGGTGTTACAGACTCACCCACATGAGTCTTGCGTTTTCTTTGTCTGTGTGTGTCTTGTTTGTATGTTGCTGAAACGGTGGGAGACATCGCTTTTGCTCGGTCTTCAAACACATCAAATTCATCTCTCAAACCAACAATATATTCCTGCAGTGACCTCACCAAATCAACAGCATTGCACAGGTCCAGATCCACAGCTTGAAGTGCAACACTTGTCCCATGAAAGCGTTGTAGAACATAATTCCACATTCCACAGAAAAGCAGTCTCAAGCCTGTTCATTTTTTTATGCAGTGACTAAGCATCATTTTGTGTTGTCGGGTTCTGATTGCTGTCTTCTGCAATGTTCATCAGGGACTCTTGAATATTGGTATAATTCCTGCACAGTGCCTTGGTGGCCTGTGCATGTGCAGCCCACCTGGTGTCAGAGAGAGATTTTAGTGTCTCAATGGAGCGGTTTTCATTACGCTGCAAACCTGCAGTTACCACCTTCCATCCAGCTGTGGATTTCGAGCAGAAGTTGAACAAAGTCTGAATGAAGTTAAAAAAATCGGCGGTCTCTGTGCAGCAGTTTACGCCATTAACTCCAGCCAGATTAAGCGTGTGCGCGGCGCACGGCACCCACTCTACTAGTGGATTAATTTCTTTGATGTGAGCTTGCAGCCCGTTGTACACTCCTGACATGTTTGCGGCATTATGATAGCACTGTCCATGGCAGTTACTGATATCTATGTCCATCTCATGTAAAACTGTGAACACTGCATCACAGAGTGCCTTCCCTGTGTGGCTAGATATAGGGAGAAATTTTAAGAATCGCTCTTCTACGAGGCCCTCTGGTGAAACATACCTTATGATAAATGTAAGCTGATCAATGTGCGTCATGTCGGGAGTTGAATCAATGCAAATGGAAAAGTACTTTGTCACTTTCACTTCAGCAATGATTTCAGAAAGCACTCTATTGCTCATTAGCTCGATAAATTCGTCGCATGTTTTTGATGAAAGATATGAGGGAGTTCCTACCCCAGCATTGCCATATATCTGTATGTGTGATTTCAAGAATGGGTCGAATTCACTGATCAGTTCCAGGATTCCCATGCAATTCCCATTGTCAGCTCGACCAAATATTTCACTGGAGCCTCGGAAAGCCAATCCCCGCTCTGACAGAAATTTTACAACTGCAACCACTCTTTGTAAAACTTCACTCCAATAATTGCATTGCGACTCACACTGCTTTTTAAGCTGAGAATCTATAACTCCGTCAGCTGCTGCTCTGTTGATGTAATTAAACATAGCCTTTCTATGACTGTCACTATGCTCGGCAATGCATCTGGTAGCATGTTTCCAGTCATTATAGCCAGACTCAAAGAAGGATTGACCGTCACCATCGCCAAAAAGGCGGCAAGCAAAACAAAACACACAACAGGTGGATGGTGAGTAGAGCGACTATTCTCTGGGCAAGTACTCACCATTCAAATGCTTGCGTTTGAAATGAGTTTTGATGTAATTAAACATTGCCTTTCTATGACTGTCACTATGCTCGGCAATGCGTCTGGTAGCATGTTTCCAGTCATTATAGCCAGACTCAAAGAAGGATTGACCGTCACCATCGCCAAAAAGGCGGCAAGCAAAACAAAACACACAACAGGTGGATGGTGAGTAGAGCGACTATTCTCTGGGCAAGTACTCACCATTCAAATGCTTGCGTTTGAAATGAGTTTTAGAAAACAGTCTCTTCTGATGTTTGTAGTAGTGTTCAGAAGCCTTGACATTAGCATCCTTATTTTGAATGGACTCCGGACCTTTTCACGCCCAATAAGCACGCACGCTTTCATCAATTTTACCCCATCGAGCAGGATCAGTGGATAAAGAATCTGTAGTTGGACATTGTTTGGTCGCTGTTTCTGACTGAAGAGATGATGATTCATTGATGGGCTGCCCTGCTTGTGAATTCACATCGTCTCCAACCCTTTCTTCTAGTGGGTTCGGTTGTTGTCCTCTGGATTCTCCGTTTGCACATCAGGCTGTGGTGTCATGGGTGTAAAAAATCCAGTAATCCTTTTCATTTTACTGAGAACTTCCTTTTTGCGTTGCTGTTGTTCATTCTTTAGTTTTCTTTTAAGCGCGCCACTCTGATACCATTTGTCCGCCATTACACCACTGTCTAATGCAGACAGGTTTTCTCAACGGCAGAAAACGAGGCACTACACATAACTGCCAATAACCAATCAGAAAACCTCAAGATAGAGAGAAAAGGAGAGATGGCGCAAGGAACAATTCTATGTAGTCCTTAACCACTTCAGCCCTGGAAGGTTTTACCCCCTTCCTGACCAGAGCACTTTTTACAATTCGGCACTGCGTCGCTTTAACTGCTAATTGCGCGGTCATGCAATGCTGTACCCAAACGAAATTTGCGTCCTTTTCTTCCCACAAATAGAGCTTTCTTTTGATGATATTTGATCTGCCGTTTTTATTTTTTGCGCTATACACGGAAAAAGACCGAAAATTTTGAAAAAAAATGATATTTTCTACTTTTTGTTCTAAAAAAAATCCAATAAACTCAATTTTAGTCATACATTTAGGCCAAATGTATTCGGAAACATGTCTTTGGTAAAAAAAATGTCAATAAGTGTATATTTATTGGTTTGCGCAAAAGTTATAGCGCCTACAAACTAGGGTACATTTTCTGGAATTTACACAGCCTTTAATTTATGACTGCCTATGTCGTTTATTGACATAGGCAGTCATTTTACTGAGAACTTCCTTTTTGCGTTGCTGTTGTTCATTCTTTAGTTTTCTTTTAAGCGCGCCACTCTGATACCATTTGTCCGCCATTACACCACTGTCTAATGCAGACAGGTTTTCTCAACGGCAGAAAACGAGGCACTACACATAACTGCCAATAACCAATCAGAAAACCTCAAGATAGAGAGAAAAGGAGAGATGGCGCAAGGAACAATTCTATGTAGTCCTTAACCACTTCAGCCCTGGAAGGTTTTACCCCCTTCCTGACCAGAGCACTTTTTACAATTCGGCACTGCGTCGCTTTAACTGCTAATTGCGCGGTCATGCAATGCTGTACCCAAACGAAATTTGCGTCCTTTTCTTCCCACAAATAGAGCTTTCTTTTGATAATATTTGATCTGCCGTTTTTATTTTTTGCGCTATACACGGAAAAAGACCGAAAATTTTGAAAAAAAATGATATTTTCTACTTTTTGTTCTAAAAAAAATCCAATAAACTCAATTTTAGTCATACATTTAGGCCAAATGTATTCGGAAACATGTCTTTGGTAAAAAAAATGTCAATAAGTGTATATTTATTGGTTTGCGCAAAAGTTATAGCGCCTACAAACTAGGGTACATTTTCTGGAATTTACACAGCCTTTAATTTATGACTGCCTATGTCGTTTATTGAGGTGCTAAAATGGCAGGGCAGTACAAAACCCCCACAAATGACCCCATTTTGGAAAGTAGACACCCCAAGGAATTTGCTGAGAGGCATGTTGAGCCCATTGAATATTCATTTTTTTTGTCCCAAGTGATTGAATAATGACAAAAAAAAAAAATTACTAAAAGTTGTCACTAAATGATATATTGCTCACACAGGCCATGGGCATATGTGGAATTGCACCCCAAAATACATTTAGCTGCTTCTCCTGAGTATGGGGATACCACATGTGTGGGACTTTTTGGGAGCCTAGCCGCGTACGGGGCCCCGAAAACCAATCACTGCCTTCAGGATTTCTAAGGGCGTACATTTTTGATTTTACTCCTATCACAGTTTTGAAGGCCATAAAATGCCCAGATGACATAAAACCCCCCCAAATGACCCCATTTTGGAAAGTAGACACCCCAAGCTATTTGCTTTGAGGCATGTTGAGTCCATGGAATGTTTTATATTTTGACACAAGTTGCGGGAAAGTGACAAATTTTTTTTTTTTTTTGCACAAAGTTGTCACTAAATGATATATTGCTCACACAGGCCATGGGCATATGTGGAATTGCACCCCAAAATACATTTAGCTGCTTCTCCTGAGTATGGGGATACCACATGTGTGGGACTTTTTGGGAGCCTAGCCGCGTACGGGGCCCCGAAAACCAATCACTGCCTTCAGGATTTCTAAGGGCGTACATTTTTGATTTTACTCCTCACTGCCTATCACAGTTTTGGAGGCCATGGAATGCCCAGGTGGCACAAACCCCCCCTCAAATGACCCCATTTTGGAAAGTAGACACCCCAAGCTATTTGCTGAGAGGCATGGTGAGTATTTTGCAGCTTTCATTTGTTTTTGAAAATAAAGAAAGACGAGAAAAAAAAATTTTTTTTTTCTTTTTTCAATTTTCAAAACTTTGTGACAAAAACTGAGGTCTGCAAAATACTCACTATACCTCTCATCAAATAGCTTGGGGTGTCTACTTTCCAAAATGGGGTCATTTGGGGTTTTTTTTTGCCACCTGGGCATTCCATGGCCTCCGAAACTGTGATAGGCAGTGAAGAGTGAAATCAAAAATTTACGGCCTTAGAAAGCCTGAAGGCGGTGCTTGGTTTTCGGGGTCCCGTACGCGGCTAGGCTCCCAAAAAGTCTCACACATGTGGTATCCCCGTACTCAGGAGAAGCAACAGAATGTATTTTGGGTTGTAATTTCACATATTCCCATGGCATGTTTGAGCAATATATCATTTAGTGACAACTTTGCGCAAAAAAAAATAAAAAAAATAAAAAATTGTCTCTTTCCCGCAACTTGTGTCACAATATAAAATATTCCATGGACTCAACATGACTCTCGGCAAATAGCTTGGGGTGTCTACTTTCCAAAATGGGGTCATTTGGGGGGGTTTTGAACTGTCCTGGCATTTTATGCACAACATCTAGAAGCTTATGTCACACATCACCCATTCTTCTAACCACTTGAAGACAAAGCCCTTTCTGACACTTATTGTTTACATAAAAAAATAATTTTTTTTGCAAGAAAATTACTTTGAACCCCCAAACATTATATATTTTTTTAAAGCAAATGCCCTACAGATTAAAATGGTGGGTGTTTCTTTTTTTTTTTCACACAGTATTTGCGCAGCGATTTTTCAAACGCATTTTTTGGGGAAAAAACACACTTTTTTACATTTTAATGCACTAAAACACACTATACTGCCCAAATGTTTGATGAAATAAAAAAGATGATCTTAGGCCGAGTACATGGATACCAAACATGACATGCTTTAAAATTGCGCACAAACGTGCAGTGGCGACAAACTAAATACATTTTTAAAAGCCTTTAAAAGCCTTTACAGGTTACCACTTTAGATTTACAGAGGAGGTCTACTGCAAAAATTACTGCCCTCAATCTGACGTTCGCGGTGATACCTCACATGCATGGTGCAATTGCTGTTTACGTTTGACGCCAGACCGACGCTTGCGTTCGCCTTAGCGCGAGAGCAGGGGGGACAGGGGTGCTTTTTTTTTTTTTTTTTTTTTTTTTCTTTATTATTATTATTTTTTTATCTTATTTTTAAACTGTTCCTTTCATATTTTTTTTTTAAATAATTTTTATTGTTATCTCAGGGAATGTAAATATCCCCTATCATAGCAATAGGTAGTGACAGGTACTCTTTTTTGCAAAAATTGGGGTCTATTAGACCCTAGATTTCTCCTCTGCCCTCAAAGCATCTGACCACACCAAGATCGGTGTGATAAAATGCTTTCCCAATTTTCCAATGGCGCTGTTTACATCCGGCGAAATCTAAGTCATAAAATGCTCGTAGCTTCCGGTTTCTTAGGCCATAGAGATGTTTGGAGCCACTCTGGTCTCTGATCAGCTCTATGGTCAGCTGGCTGAATCACCGGCTGCATTTTCAGGTTCCCTGTTGAGACAGGAGAGCCAGAGAAAAACACGGAAGACGTTGGGGGGGGGCATTCCCTCCCACTGCTTGTAAAAGCAGTCTAGAGGCTAATTAGCCACTAGGATTGCTTTTACATGAAAGCCGACCGCTGGCTGAAAAGAATGATACCAAGATGATACCTAAACCTGCAGGCATCATTCTGGTATAACCACTCAAAGTCGTGAATGGCGTACCTGAAGACAAAAAAATGGTTAACAATAAAGCACAGTAAACGGTAAGGTATAAAAAATTACATACCTGAAAAGCAAACATGATAAAACATAATAACAATAAAACATTGCAGAATAGAATACAGTAAAAAGGAGCAGAACAATAGAGAGAATGAGAACAATAAAACGCCAACTATTTTTTTTTTTTTTTATATTTTTGTTTGTGTTTTTTTTTTTTTTTACACTTTTTTTGTAACTAAATTTTATAACTGTAACCGGTTCCAGGTTCGGGTCTCTCAAAATGCGATGGCATCTTGGGAGACCCTGTGAAAGTGTGCCTAGTCTGTGCAATGCTGTACCCTACGCTAATACTCAACTAGTGCATGGTAGCGTTCAAAACATTCACCAATGCAAAAACCAGGATTGTCAGGACAGGAGGGACAATAATAGCGGGTGTCACGCCTATATCCGCGCTTGCTGCAGACACGACATCTTTTTTGGGGGGGTTCGCTGGGTAGGGGTACTCGGGAGGACATAAAGAAAATGCCTCTCATGCAGCCGACTGCATTTGGTTGGGGATGTGAATGGGGGAAGTACGGGCGCTGCAGAAGCGGTGGGTTCCCAATTAGGATTGGCGAATGCAGCAGGAAGGGCACTATGGGCACGACGATCCTGTGTTTGTCTTTTTGGTGGCAGCGGGACACTACTTGTGCTTGCCACCTCACCAGCTTGAACTGCACTTATGGGACTCGCCACGTCACCAAGTGTTACTGCAGTGCTGGTTTGACTATAACCGGGGTGTACTAGCCTGCTGGTGCTTGCCAGTTCACCAAAACGCTACAAAAAAAACTGTTAGCGATCGCAGGAATCAGGCCTGACTCTGCGAACGCTGCAGTTATGCGTTTAGTGTTTTGTAAGTGACAGTGATCGATCGATACTGCACTTGGGTGGGCTGGGCTGGGCCGGGCGGAGGGGCAAAATGCAGGTGCTAGCAGGTATCTGGGCTGATCCCGCTAACACTGCGTTTGTGGGAACCCTAAACTGCTGGGGACGCTAGTATAGATCTGATCAGATCAGATATTGATCCGATCAGATACTATACCACTAAGGGAGGTGTATGCTGCGTGCGTGGGTGTTAGCGGTACTGGCGCTAACCTGACGCTGCCTGGGGCTGGTGCTTGCCAGTTCACCAAAACGCTACCAAAAAAACTGTTAGCAATCTCAGGGATCAGGCCTGACTCTGCGAACGCTACAGTTATGCGTTTAGTGTTTTGTAAGTGACAGTGATCGATTGATACTGCACTTGGGTGGGCTGGGCCGGGTGGAGGGGCAAAACGCAGGTGCTAACAGGTATCTGGGCTGATCCCGCTAACACTGCGTGTTTGGGAACCCTAAACTGCTGGGGACACTAGTAAAGATCTGATCGGATCAGATATTGATGCGTTCAGATACTATACCACTAAGGGAGGTGTACGGTGCGTGCGTGGGTGTTAGCGGTACTGGCGCTAATCTGACGCTGCCTGGGGCTGGTGCTTGCCAGTTCACCAAAACGCTACCAAAAAACTGTTAGCGATCGCAGGGATCAGGCCTGACTCTGCGAACGCTGCAGTTATGCGTTTAGTGTTTTGTAAGTGACAGTGATCGATCGATACTGCACTTGGGTGGGCTGGGCCGGGCAGAGGGGCAAAACGCAGGTGCTAGCGGGTATCTGGGCTGATCCCGCTAACACTGCGTTTTTGGGAACCCTAAACTGCTGGGGACGCTAGTATAGATCTGATCGGATCAGATATTGATCCGTACAGATACTATACCACTAAGGGAGGCGTATGCTGCGTGCGTGGGTGTTAGCGGTACTGGCGCTAATCTGACGCTGCCTGGGGTGACGCATATCACCGCCGAGCGATCAGGGGGCTAAACCTTTATTCGGTAATAAACGGCGGGTGCCCTGACACTATAAAAAATAAACGAACTAACCAGCGTCACCCGTAACGGTTATACGGTGATCAGTGGTGAAAGGGTTAACTAGGGGGCAAGCAAGGGGTTAAAACATTTATTAGGTAGTATATGGGGGTCCCTGTCGCTATAAAACGCTGACGGCGAACCTAAATATTTACATCCCTAACTAGCGTCACCAGCGACACTAATACAGCGATCAGAAAAATGATCGCTTAGCAACACTGGTGACGGGGGTGATCAAGGGGTTAAAACTTTATTAGGGGGGGTTAGGGGGGTATCCTAGACCTAAAGGGGGCCTAAGACTCACTGCCCTAACACTGTAACTGTCACAAACTGACACCAATACAGTAATCAGAAAAAAAAAAAAAAAAACCTGCTTGGTGTCAGTTTGTGACAGGGGGGGGTGATGGGGGGGGATCGGGGGGCGATCGGGGGGGGATCGGGGTGTAATGTATGCCTGGCATGTTCTACTGTGTGTGTGTGTGTTGGTGCACTCAGATTACAGTCTTCTCTCCTCGGCCCGGAACGGAAAATACCGAGCCGAGGAGAGATGACATCATTTCCTCTGCCTCTATGTACAATACAGAGGCAGGGAAATGATCCCATTGGCTGGGAGCGATCGCGAGGGGGGGGCCACGAATGGATGGCCTCCCCCTCACCACCGATCGCCGGGGGACATTTGCCAACCGCCGCAGGCACCGGGGGGGGGAGTCCGATCGGACCCCCCACCCGCGGGCAGGCAAGGACGTACAGGTAAGCCCTTTTGCCTGCCCGTGCCGCTCTGTCGACGTACATCGTCGTGCGGCGGTCGGCAACTGGTTAAATAGTCCCAAATATTATGTATAAGAACAGTCATTAGGATTGCTCTGATGGCTGCAACCTGGAGAGCGAAGCACAGCTCTATAAAACAGAAATAGAAAAGGACAAGGTGCGCCAGACTCAGTATTAAAGAACTTCTGTTAAATTGGACAAGACAAAACAGCCAAATGACTACTCACAAAAGTAGATAATATATAAGCGTGTAAGTGGGGGGTACTACTGTACTGGTATTCGTCCTGGGTCCACGATGTAAGCGATCGTTCTGAGGCACCACAGGAGGATGATGAGAAGCGGTGGTGGCTAGGATTGCTCTGATGGCTGCAACCTGGAGAGCGAAGCACAGCTCTATAAAACAGGAATGGAAAAGGACAAGGTGCGCCAGACTCAGTATTAAAGAACTTCTGTTAAATAGGACAAGACAAAGCAGCCAAATGACTACTCACGAAAGTAGATAATATATAAACGTGTAAGTGGGGGATACTATTGTACTGGTATTCGTCCTGGGTCCATGATGTAAGCGATCGTTCTGAGGCACCGCAGGAGGATGATGAGAAGCGGTGGTGGCTAGGATTGCTCTGATGGCTGCAACCTGGAGAGCGAAGCACAGCTCTATAAAACAGGAATAGAAAAGGACAAGGTGCGCCAGACTCACTTGACAACTGGGCACTTAAACCCCCCTCCTGCCCAGACCAATTTTCAGCTTTCAGCGCTCTCACATTTTGAATGACAATTACTCAGTCATGTAATACTGTACCCAAATTAATTTTTTGTCCTTTTTTTTCATACAAATAGAGCTTTCTTTTGGTGGTATTTGATCACCTCTGGGTTTTTTAATTTATGTGCTATAAATGAAAAAAGACCAAAAATTTTTTTCTTTGTTTCTGTGACAAAATTTTGCAAATTGTTATTATTTTTTTCATAAATTTTGGCCACAATATATCTACATATCTTTGGTAAAAATAGCCCAAATTAGTGGTCTTTGTGAAAGTTAGAGTCTACAAACTATGGTGCAAATCATAAAAAATTGATCACACCTGATGTACTGACGACCTATCTCATCTCTTGCGACCCGAACAAGCCAGGAAAGTACAAATACCCTTTTTTGAAAGTAGACATTCCAAGGTATTTAGTAAGATGCATGGTGAGGTTTTTGATGTTGTAATTTTTTCCCACAATTCTTTGCAAAATTATTTTTTTCCACAAAATTGTCATTGTAATAGGTCATTTCTCTCACATGGCATGTGTATAACACAAATGACACCCCAAAATACATTCTACTACTCCTCCTGAGTATTACGATACCACATGTGTGGGACTTTTTCACAGCCTGGCCACATAGAGAGTCCCAACATGCAGGGAGCACCATCAGGTGTTCTAGGAGCATAAATTACACATCTAACTTGTTGACTACCTATTACACTTTTGAAGGCCCTGGAGCACCAGGACAATGACGTGGCACTGATGACAGATGGCACTAATACGTGGCACTGATGACAGACGGCACTAATACGTGGCACTGATGACAGATGGCACTAATACGTGGCACTGATGACAGGTGGCACTAATACGTGGCACTGATGACACCTGAAAGTGATGACAGATGACACTAATATGTGGCACTGATGACAGATGGCACTAATGCATGGCACTGATGACACGTGACACTGACAGGTGGCACTGGGGACAGGTGGCACTGATGACACGTGACACTGACAGGTGGCACTGGGGACAGGTGGCACTGATGACAGATGGCACTGATACATGGCACTGATGACACATGACACACTGACAGGTGGCACTGGGGACAGGTGGCACTGATGACACGTGACACTGACAGGTGGCACTGGGGACAGGTGGCACTGATGACAGATGGCACTGATACGTGGCACTGATGACACGTGACACTGACAGGTGGCACTGGGGACAGATGGCACTGATGACAGATGGCACTGATACGTGGCACTAATGACAGGTGACACTGACAGGTGGCACTGGGGACAGGTGGCACTGATGACAGATGGCACTGATACGTGGCACTGATGACACGTGACACACTGACAGGTGGCACTGGGGACAGGTGGCACTGATGACAGATGGCACTGATGACACGTGACACTGACAGGTGGCACTGGGGACAGGTGGCACTGATGACAGATGGCACTGATATGTGGCACTGATGACACATGACACTGACAGGTGGCACTGATAAAACTGACAGGTGGCATTGGGGCAGGTGGCACTGGAGGCAGGTGGCAATGATAGGTGGCACTGGGGACAGATGGCACTGATGACACTGAAAGGTGGCACTGGGGACATTTGGCACTGATAGGTGGCACTGAGGAGTCGGGACAGATGGCACTATGTTGTGTAGTGTTGTGTAACTGTAATCATCCATAACACCAGTGTGAGTGTTCACTCACCGCTGCAGCAGGAAGCTCTCCCTCCTCACACGCTGTCTCTGTGTGAGGAGGGAGAGCCGGCGATGAGAGATGATCTCATATGAGATCACCTCTCATTGGACGAGTGCTAAATGGCTGCTGTGATTGGCCATTTAGCACTATCTGTGATTGGCTGTGTCCAAGGGACACGGCCAACACAGAACTTCCCCGATGCGCGCCCACGGCGGCGCGCAGAGGGGAAGTACACAGGAGGACGTCCAGGGACACCCACACGGGAATGGGCGTCCGCGCTGTAGCCGTCTTTCGGCTATAGCGTGGGCGCCGTGGGGCCCCCTATTGGGCAGGGCCCATGGGCTTGAGCCCACTTAAGCCGTATTGTAAGTCCGGCCCTGCACTTGACCCATGTTCCATGTTTGGCACACGTCCTGAATTTGGTGGTGCAGTGGTTCTTGAGCAGGTACCCAGGCTACCAGGATCTCCTGAGGTAGGCCGAAAAGTCTGTGGTAATTTCCGCCAGTCATACAATGCCAGTGCTTGGCTGGTTGGCGTTCAAAGGGAACGCAACCTGCCCACCAACCGCCTCATTTGTGACATGCCCACCAGGTGGAACTCAACGTTGGCAATGCTGCAGTGGCTTGCACACACAGCAGAGGGCCATCAATGAGTACCTGTGCAAGCATGGCACCAGGACAGGGTCAGGGGAGCTTGGCTTCTTTTTACCACTCCAGTGGCTACTAATCAATGATGCATGCCCTGTCCTGTCACCATTTGAGGAGGCCACAAGGATGGGGAGCAGCGACAATGCATGCATCAATGACACTGTCCCTCTAGTCTTCCTGCTGGAGCAAACGCTTTGTGGAATCATAGACAGGGCACTTGAGCGGGAGGAAGAGGAAGACTTCCTTTCCTCTCAAGGCCCCCTTTATCCAGATAGCATTCCTGCGGGCCTGCCAAACACACAGGAAAAAGAGGAGGAGGAGGATAGTGTGAGCATGGATTTAGAGGATAACACTCAGCAGCAGTCTTCAAGGGATGGTTTTCAGTCTCCAGAAACCCATGGAGTTGTACGTGACTGGGAGGAGGTAGTTACGGATCATGTTATCATTAGTGACCCAGAGGACTCAGAATCAAATGCCCCTGCAAACTTACGCTGCATGGCCTTCCTGATTCTGCAAAGCCTGCGAAAGGACCCTAAAATTCGTGGTATCAATGATCAGGGATCATTACTGGCTGGCAACCCTTCTTGATCCACGTTACAAGGGTAAGGTTGCAGAACTTATCCTGCCTTCGCAGAGGAAGCAGAGGATGAAACCACTGGCCAGAACTTGCTCAAAATGCAATTGAGCTACTGGCCTGTCCTGCATCCAGCGTGCTTTCTGAATGCACATTCAGTGCTGCTGGAGGGTTTGTAATAGATCAAAGAGTGCGCTTGTCCACAAACTCCGTTGATAGGCTCACATTCATAAAAATTAATTAGTCTCTGATCAGCAGCTATCAAGCACCTGATGCTGATGTAACTGATTGAATTTGCTATGAATGTGGGATCCCTTGAAGACTGCCTATACTGACTATCCTATTCCTCTTCAATCTTGTTTATGCTAGCTTCCAACAATATTTTTGGTTTAGGGGCATGTAATTACAAATTTTGATACAATATTTCAACTCAGGGCCCGTTCCTGCACCCAACAAGAGTAACTGTGAGGGCCTTACAGTGTTGTGGCACCACCACCCAAGGCCCAATTTTTCTGCCCCTGTTTAACAGAGGCATTTAACAGGGGCATGTAATTACAATATTTGATATAATATTTCACAGCAGGGCCTGTTCCTGCGCCCAACAATCTGTGAGGGCTTATAGTGTTCTGGCACCAACAAAACCAAAGGCCCAATTTTTCTGCCCCTGTTTAACAGGGGCATGTAATTGAAATTTTTGTTCTTGATATAATATTTCACAGCATAGCCCATTCTTGTGCTCAACAAGAGTAACTGTGAGGGCTTACAGTGTTCTGGTACCACCAGCACCTAAGGCCCAATTTTCTGTAGAGTATATATGGCAGGCCTTATAGTATATATACTGCTGCCATTATTTTTTTTTATTTGGGTGCGGGGTTCTCCTTAATATCCATTAATATCCATACCAGACCAGAAGGACCTGGAATGGATTTTGGGGGTGACATCCACGCCATTTTTTGTTGTTGGTATTTTTATCTATATTGCCAGGATCCGACAATACATTACAGCCGCGAACAGTTTTATATTAAATTTGTTTCTTTAGAAATGTCATCTTGCTGTGGCATTGTTATGAACACGGAAAAGATGCGTTACTTTACAGGACACCCCCCAGGCATGATATTTAAAGGAACATTTCATTTTTATTGTTTCACTTTAAGCATTATTAAAATCCCTGCTCCTGAAAAATACATCAGTTTTTAAAACTTTTTCTTGCATTGATACATGTTCCCTGGGGCAGGACCCGGGTCCCCAAACACTTTTTATGGCAATAACTTGCATATAAGCCTTTAAAATTAACACTTTTGATTTTTCATGTTCGTGTCCCATAGGCTTTAACGGTGTTCATCTGTTCGAACAAATTTTTTGCCTATTTGCATGTTCTGCTGCGAACCGAACTGGGGGTTGTTTGGCTCATCCCTAGTCACAAGTACATATAAAGGGTTGCTATCAAATTGAATCTGCAAAACTGAAGCTGGACCTTTGCAAATGCTGCTATAGACAAACTCAGTTGTCATTTCCAGGTCACATTCATAACACAAGAGGGACTATTGCCTGATCCTGAACTTGTGAAACCTGTGACACAAGCATTTGTTTCATATGATTTTCAGAAATTACATGTTTTCTTTCGTTTTCCTAGGTCTTATTTCATGGTATTCCAAAATAATTCCCAATTATGCCTCTGTTGTAAAGCCATTGAGAGCAATACTACGTACATACCCAGGAAGGGAGGACCCTCACCATGCCAACATTCAATATATATATGTAAGAATTGAAGGACTCAAAAAATAGGTGGACTTTGTAGGCACATAATGAGAGAACTGATTAAAAAATTATAAATTTTATTACAACATAGTTAAAAAACATGAAAACATACAATCAACACCTGTATAGACACAGTTATCAGTTACCCAGTAATGCAGTTAAAGTGGTTGGATCTAAGGTATAGAGATTAACTTAATGATAAGAATTAATGGACAAAGTTTGATCCAATATCGCCTCCACACATGCTCATCGACGCGTTTCACTAGATATTTGCTTCCCAGGACAAATACTGGGTAGGTGCTGGTATATTTAAAAACAAAGCAAAAAGATGTATATAAGTGTTGCATACGGTAAAAATCTGTATAAGCACAACAGTAGTTATTTCAAATATATTCAAGAGAGGTACATATAGACATAACAATATATACAAACATATACACAAACATATATGCTTGCCTGGTGAGCCTGTATTCAGGGGTATAGGGACACCCCCCGACACCCCATGGCAGACTACATTCTGTTGTACACCACATCAACTGTCAGACGGAGGGCGTGGTGTACATTTATGCTCTGTGAATGTGGAAGCTTTTACGTGGGCAAAACCAAACGTGCCTTTTGGCGGAAAATAAAAGATTATATATACTATATCAGTAGCAATCAATTGCTAATGCCAATAGGATGTCATGTGAATCAGATGCATGCTGGTGACAACAGTGTTGTCAAATTTGAAGCATAGGAACACATTCCAAAGAACCCACAAGGGGGAGACCAAGATAAAAAGATTCTACAGAGGGAAATGTGTTGGATTTAGCTGCCACTGTGGACTCTAGCTTTTTTTAGCTCTTTTTGCACAACTATTTATTTATTTATTTATTTTTTGTGAAGCACATTTAGGATTAATTTTTTCTGATGAATTTTGATGAATTTATGGAATCAATTTCCTCACATTGTGTTTTGTATATTGATTCTCATATTCTTTATCCTCACGGTTCTGGCTAGAACCTTTACACATTTTGTAATCAAATAAGTAATAGAGCACTAAATATATACATCTTTTGGGTATAGGACATAGGGTGAGAACCCCTTTAAATACATCAATTTTACACATTGACATATCTCACTGCTTGTCACTTGCTTAATTGCACTCTCACCTGAGAAGAGTGATTGACCTAGGAGGTTCACTCTTCAGGTGACGGGCAGCACCACTCACCCCTATATGAACATTTAAAAAAAAATATTAATAATAATAATAGTAATAATAATTTATTTATTTTGTGTTAGGGTGTTTAGTTATTTATTAATATTTATTTTTTAAGGGTTAAGGTTAGGGCTTAATTATTTCATTACTATTACTTAGTATTCATTTATTGAATTTATTATTTATTTAAGATTATTTTTATTTGCATTTTTATTTAACCTTTATTTATTATTATTATTATTTATTATTAATATTAGTAATAGTAGTTTTAACACCCTAACCCTAAAAATTAAAAAATAAATACATAATAAATAACCCTATATCAGCAAGCTAGTTCAGCTAATACTAATTCTCATACAGCTAATATGTACCAGCACACAGTTGAGCTCAGGCTAATATCCAGTGTGCACTGACTCATACACGCTCTCTTGCCTTGTATGACCCCGGCTAACCATAGGGGGCGCACGGGTACTGCCCCCCCACCCAGCAGTCACAAAAAAATAATAATAATAATAATATATATCTATATATATATGTATATAGATATATATAGATATATATATTTTTAAAAGGCCCCTTTAAAAAAAATAGAAAAAAATGTTCTTTAAGTGCACTGTGTTCAGGCGCCGGACACAGTGCACTATGGGAAGTGCCACATCAATGCAATCACGAGATTGCAGACAAGGTGCTCTATTTGCAGGCTTTTGACTTGCTTTTGACTTGCTTTTGACTTGCTTTGCGGCGCATACCAAAGCGCCGAGCAGCTTTCGCCTGTAGTATTACTACGAGCGGGAGCTTTGTTGTTCAAGTTAAGAGGTTACTTCCGGTTTCCCTGTTCCAGAGGGAAACTGCAACGGCCCAACGTGGACCCAAGCGGAGCTGCCTGTAAGGTAAGTAAGTTAGGCTGCATTTGATGGGGCACAGTGAGGCTGCATATGATGGGGCACAGTGAGGCTGCATATGATGGGGCACAGTGAGGCTGCATTTGATGGGGTACAGTGAGGCTGCATATGATGGGGCACAGTGAGGCTGCATATGATGGGGCACAAAGAGGTTGCATATGATGGGGCACACTGAGGCTGCATTTGATGGGGCACAGTGAGGCTGCATTTTATGGGGCACAGTGAGGCTGCATTTAATGAGGCACAGTGAGGCTGCATATGATGGGCACAGTGGCTGCATTCAATGCTGCACAGTGGCTGCATTCAATGTGGCACAGTGGCTGCATAAGATGGGTACAGTGGCTGCATTTGATGGCACAGTGGCAGGATTTGATGGCACAGTGGCAGCATTTGATCAGCACAGTGGCTGCGTTTGATGGGCACAGTGGCTGCGTTTGATGGCACAGTGGATGCGTTTGATAGCACAGTGGCGGCAACTGATGGGCACAGTGGCTGCGTTTGATGGCATACTGGCTGTGTTTGATGGTACAGTGGCTGCATTTGATGGCACAGTGGCTGCGTTTGATGGCACAGTGGCTGCGTTTGATGGCACAGTGGCGGCAATTGATGGGCACAGTGGCAGCATTTGATGGGCACAGTGGTTGCGTTGGATGGGCACAGTGGCTATGTTTGATGGCACAGTGGCGGCAATTGATGGGCACAGTGGCTGTGTTTGATGGCACAGTGGCTGCAATTGATGGTACAGTGAGGCTGCAATTGATGGGGTTTTTTTCAGAATTTTTCAGTTTGTTTGCGCCCCCCAAAAAATTTTGAGCACCAGCCGCCACTGTCCTTGACTGTGACAGTCACCTGCTATAAAGCTACCAGCACATGTGCCTCTTTGAGTCTTGTACCTCTGTCACCACATTCAGGGATGCTTGGACCAGAGCCGCAAGGGAAGCCCTCTCATCAACTCAGGCTCCAACCACGGTACGTGACACCCTAACCCCTAATCCTAACCCCAACTCCTAATCCTAACCTAACCTTAAATATAACTGCTTACCCTAAAGAAAAAAATAATAATAAATGAATAATATTAATAAAAAAAGAAATAAAAGCTAATGGAAAAAGTTAAAAAAGTTGAAAGACCTAGCAACAAATGATGCAACCGATGATCGTTTTCTCTATTGGCTAATCAAAAACACTGCATAGAAATGCGCAAGTCGTGCATAAAAACGTGCGAAAAATGGGAGGAGTGTTTTGAAAATAGTGCTAAATTAGTGATATCCTCTAGGGATAAATTAATACAAACAAAATTTTTGCACAGGGTGTACTATATACCTCAGAGGCTGCACAGAATCTTCCCGTCTCGCTCTCCAGGTTGCCCGCGGTGCCACTCTTCCGAAGGCACTTACCTTCATATGTTTTGGACTTGTCCTAGGCTGGCGAAGTTCTGGGCTGTGGTAGGAGAGTGGCTTAAGGTCCGCCTTCAGGGGACCTCCCCTTAACGGCAGAGCTGGCACTGCTGGGAGTGCAGGATGATGAGCAAAGGCCTAGGTATACCAAGATACTGATCTCGCTTCTACTTTTTTATGCCAAAAAGGAGATTCTGTTGAAATGGACTTCTCGGTTGCCACCCACGGTGGGAGTTTGGGAAAAATCAGTTAATGCGACTCTCCCATTATATAAACTGACATACATAAGTAGAGGGTGCCCCTTGAAATTTGAAAAAATTTGGAGGCCATGGACTGATCCCATGTAGTATGCGGCCTTTTGGTAATAGCTAAGTATGGTTAAGCTGAACATGTAGAGTTTTCTCTTCCTTGTGGGGGGCCTGCTCTCCATCCCCCCCTCCCAGGTACCTTTAAGGTTCTGCTATATATTAACAGTTTATACTAGTGTGAAGAGATGGATACCAATGTATAGTCATGAATATGTTACTTGGAACTCCATTATATGGTACTGTAAGTGTTATATCTGTTATACTTTTCAGTGTGAAATGTATGTATCATGACATGATTCTCTTTTTCCAATAAAGACCAACCTTGTTGTTAAAAAAAAAAAAACGAGCGAAAAATTACGAAAAAATGCTCAGGTGTGAATGCAGCCGGACCTTTGTTCTTTGGCTGAGCTTGATCCATGTCTTTTTACACCAAAGTGCCAGTTCACACAGGGCAACCCGACTTACAGCGCGACTATGCAAACCGATTTGCACACGGCTTCAGCGGCGGCTTACAAAATGACTTCTGTATAGAAGTCAATGCAAGTCACCCTGAAGTCGTCCCAAAGTAGTACAGGAACCTTTTTCTAAGTCGGAGCGACTTGAGTCGCTCCTATTAGAACGGTTCCATAGTACAGAACGAAGCGTGACTTGTCAGGCGGCTAAGTCGCCTGACAAGTCGCCCCTGTGTGAACCGGAACTTACTATGTAACTTTGTAACAAATAGCTACTATATCTTTAGTAGACATGTGCAATTTGTTTCATTACAAATTAGTTTATCGATGAAATTCGACAAGTTCATTCATTACGAAATATTCAAATTAACGAAAACCCATTTAACAAATTTTTCCAAAAATTTTATCATTCGGAAATCTGAAAATAATAACAAGAATCTGAACATTTAAAAGAACGAAAATCCCGAAATTCAAAAACCAGAAATTTTGAAAATCTGAAATAATAACTAACTAATAATAATAACTATTACTAACTATTAATTGGAATTTCCTTTCAAATCTGGCTGTTAGTGAACGTAATGAATACGAATTTATCCAAAGTTACGAATTATTTGAAATAACGAATGCCGCATCTAAACGAATGGAACATAACAATTAATAATAATAAATAATAATAAAAACTTTGTATTATTATTATTATTCATCATTATTAATTTGTTACGTTCCATTCGTTTAGATGCGGAATTTGTTTTTTCGGATAATTCATAACTTCGGATAAATTCGTTACATTGACGAAGAGCCAAATTTGAACGGAAATTCCAATACTTATAATTTATTAGTTAGTTATTATTAGTTAGTTAGTTATTATTCTGAATTTTCGGATTTTCATTCTTTCGAATTTTCGGATTTTCGTTGTTATTTTTGGATTTCCAAATTTTCGAATTTCTAAATTTTCGCATTTCGGATTTTCGAATGTTGGATTTTTCAGAATTATCGAAATAACGAATACCGCATCTAAACGAATGGAACATAACAAATTTGAATTTTTACGGATTCATTCAAAATAACGAATTTCGAACAAATGATCCGAAAAACGAAAGAAAAAAAATGAATGAAAACGAAAACTAACAATTTTTGAACAGTGCACATGTCTAATCTTTAGATCTCCTTATCCTTTTGACATGCAATTTTCAGCTGCGTTAAAATCTGTCTATGTATTTTTCATTGTTTGAATTGCCCAGTTTTGTCAATTTTACATTAAAGATGACTTATGAATAAAATTGGAGGTAGAAAAGGTCTAAGACAAATCCAGCTATAGAAGACAAAGAGGCAACATCCGAGCCACTGTTATAATAGATGTCTAACACAGTGTTTACACTCAGTGCTGAAAGAAATGCCAAGATTAATTAAAGCCTGACCATTTATCTTCATTGGCAGCGTGTTTCTGAAAATCAGCCACATTTTCTTGGCAGAATGAAAAAGCAAATAAAATCAATTTATCAATCAATTTCAATGGGCTAAAAGCATGAATTTAAAAGACCTTAGAAAAACATGGTTGAGTCACGGCAGAGTGCTGTTTTGTGCCATAGAAAGTGTAATACAAAGAAGATATTAGATTGTTCAGAACTAACAATAATCAAATGTTCCCAGTGCCCTGAACTATTTAATGGTGTTTCCTATTCATGCTCCAACACCAAATAAATGAAAATAATAACACTGTGTTTGTGTGTGCTCCCGCTTGATATTTGAAAACTGTAAGCAAAATGGATTTATGAAACTGCCTGGCTTGAACAGATGACGGTGAAGAGACTAATATAAGTCATAAATGTTAGCATGGAGAGCCGCTTTTGGGAGATTTCTTCTTTTCTTACACTAACATCATTTCTCGTATGGTTTAAGCCTTGAACAAGGCTACCCCTGCTGTCCCTCCTGTATCATCTTGGTGGCTAATAAAACAGAACTAAAGCACTGATTGCTGGGTCTGCTAATGTGCACATATGTACAACAACCATGCATACTGTATTATGGCACGCTTATCTCCTAGAGTGCCCATCTCCATCAATGTGATATCCAGAATTCCCCTTTTCACTCCATTCTTCCTTCTTATATCTTCCAAGAGTCCTCTTCAGAGTCCAATGACTTCCATGCTGGCCACTGGTGACATAATTCCTTGGCATGTACACAGAAGTTACATCGTCTCTCACTCTCGGTTTCATTTCCGGAATCTTAGGACCCGTTCACATGGGGCAATGACATGCGTGTCCCATGCAGTACCATCTTTTCCTGGTATGGGGATGCACAGGTGTTGCATGTATCCCCATGCCAGCTTCCCATTGGGACATGCAGCTGCACAGACACAGCTAGTGTTGCCCAACATAACATGCAAGCACATGTGGGTATATGTGGGTCACTGAATTGAGTTGGGGAGTCTACACCAGCACAACCCCGCATGTCAAATTGGAACACAGCAGATGTGTTGGTGCAGGTACAATAGGCAACAGTGGGATACTGGCATGGGGCTGCACACAAACACCTGTGCATCCCCATGCCAGGAAAAGATGGTCCTGCATGGGGCACCCATGTTATTGCCGCATTTAATTGGGACTTATAGATGCCATGAACTAGCCACAGTATATGCTTTACTGTGCATGTGTCACAGGCAGTGAAAACGATTAAAAGCAAGTAGTACATTTCTGGCATCCCCCACTTTCAGAAAACGTTTTTTTTTCAGTTTGCATCACGGGTCAGTTTGCAAAGCATTGATTTTCTGCATCAAAACCCATCTCAATGAGAAAAAATCATCAACATGCATTTAAAACGTAACATACAAATTAAGTGGCATAACAATCCCTTGACTCCCTTAACCTTAGCCCATCCCTCACACTTAAAGCCAAACTCCATGATATTAGCAACCTACCCCCTCTAACTAAACACTGAAATGAAAAAATATATACAATATCTCACAAAAGTGAGTACACCCCTCACATTTTTGTAAATATTTTATTATATCTTTTCATGTGACAACACTGAATAAATTACACTTTGCTACAATGTGTCAGGGCTGGGCTCAGCCCCTCCTTCTCTGAGCTGGCCGCTCAGCTGTCGGCTAATTGCGACTATCTCTCCACAGTGACTCACCTGATATGATATCCTGCTCATCAGTCCTGCTTACTTAAGCCATCCAGCCCAGGTGATCTCTGCCTTCGCCTTGCTCAAGATCACAGAGGCTTTCTCCTGCGCTCCTGTTAAAGACTTGCTTGGCTAACATTCCTTCTGGCTTTAGATCCTGTGCTCCTGTTCCACTACGCTGATTCCTGGCTTCCTGACTATCTGGCTTGTCTGGCTATCCGTTCCGGTTACCAAACTTTGGCTATGTTTTGACTAAGTTTGTTCTGTTTACTTTTGTTTTTAAACAAGTGTGATTTAACTGTACTTCTGTCTCGGTCTGATTCATGGTTTCTGACAGTAGGCGAAGGCCATGAATTCAGAAGATGCAGTTAATCCACTTGTTGGTAATATTTTTTCCAGATTGGATGAGATTGGATGAGCAGGATCACTGGCTGCTCCAGTACAACCTGTGTTGCAGGCCGTCCCTGCTGCTGCTCCTCGAGTATTACCTCTATAAGAGGTATGTCTGGTTCCGCTCTGCTTCCCCAGCAATTTGGGGGCGATCCAGTCCAATGCAGAAGTTTTCTCAACCAGGTTGAGATATACTTTGAGATGCTGCCCCAGGCATTTCCCACAGACAGAAGCAAAGTAGGTTTCGTGATATCTTTGCTTTCTGAGAGAGCTTTGGCTTGGGCAAACCCTCTATGGGAGACGCAAAAACCCATTGTCCTGGGTTACCAAGAGTTTATGGCTTCCTTTAAAAGGAGGTTGCTTGCAACAATGAGGCCCTCGTGGCTGCTTTTTCTCATGGTCTCTTGAATACCATCAAGGATGAGATAGCAGCTCGAGATATACCCACTGAGCTGGAGAAGCTGATCACATTTGCCATCCTCATTGACTTCAGACTCAGAGAAAGACTCTCTTTTAAGGAGCGCTTGCGGAAGCCTCCTGTACATTTGTCTCCAAGCTTTGCAGTCTCACCCTTGCCTCTCCCAGCTCCCATGCCTCCTGGTACCGAGTCGGTCAGTGAAGGTGAACCCATGCACTTGGGCTTCACGCATCTCTCTGCAGATGAGAGAGCCCTTAGGAGGAGGGACAGATTGACCTTTATTATGGCCAGGCAGGTCACTTTTTGAAGTCTTGTCCTACACGTCCAGGGAACACCTGAACCTTGACATTCTGTCACAAAGAGACCTTAGGTGGCGCTGTTTCGTCCCCAGTTATCCAGAAGGATAACCCCCTGGTTCCAGTTACCCTTTCTTGGGCTGAGTCATCTGTTGAGATACAGGCTCTAATCTACTCTGGGGCTACAGGCCTGTTTATTGATGCTGCCTTTGTATCGAAGCACTCGATTATGCTGTAGCTGTGTGCCACTCCACTTACCATTGAGGCTCTTGATGGGAGATCTTTACAGCCTGCCCATGTGACTCATGAGACTGTTCCGTTGTCCATGGCCGTAGGGGCTCTTCACCATGAGATAATCCAATTCCAAGTTATTTCCTCACCTACGTTTCCACTGTTTATTGGTTATCCTTGGTTAGAGAGGCACAACCCCTCTTTTGATTGGCTCCATGCTAAGGTTCTCTCCTGGTCGCCACAATGCAATAAGACATGCTTCCAGAAGGTAACCAATGTCCTGTGTATAGATTCATGGACTCTGCTTAGACTCTGTTCATCAGGGATCCCTGATGAACAGAGTCTAAGCAGAGTCCATAAACCTATGCAGAGCCCTTGCACCTTTGATTACATGAGTCTACCTAAATTAATCTACTGGACCTGATACCTCATATTTTAGAGGCCATTTTAACTACACTTGCATAGTAACCAGGTGTTGCTTGTTCCCAGCCGCCTCTCCCTTTTGGGGGGCCCAACTTTTTGTGACCACTTGTAAGCCCCACGGCCGGGGGTGGCCCCCTTCAGGGTGGAGGTGAGGACAACCTCTCAGCATTTTCCAGGATCATCAACGGGGAAATCAACTGCTATTTTTTTTGTGTGTGTGTTTTTTATTTAAGAAGTCTCTGGTTAAGCGAGCCTATTCGATGGAGAGGAAATATGAGAACCCCCTGAGGAAGACCGTAAACATTTAGGTTGAAATGCATTGGGGCTTTTGTGACTCTCAATCGCTGCTAAAAAACCCCATGGGGAACCTTTTCCTTCTTTCTAAGATTTTCTATCCGGGGTGCGCTGCCTTTCAGACTCTATATATGTGTCCTATAGTCCCTAGGAATGTTAAGGAGATACAGCGATTTGTTGGATTTGCCAACTTTTACAGAAGATTTATAAGGAATTTCTGCAAGGTGATTGCTCCAATTACACAATTGACAAAGAAAGGGATGCCCTTTTTGTGGTCACCTGAGGCACAGGCTGCCTTTAGTAAACTAAAAACTCTCTTCACTTCTACACCAATACTGGTACATCCAGATCCAGAACTACCTTTCATCGTAGAAGTTGATGCTTCTAACTCTGCTGTGGGAGCTATCCTTTCTCAGCGAATTGGAGAAAAAATGCAGCTTCATCCTTGTGCTTATTTCTCTCGACTTATGTCTTCACCCGAGAAGAATTATGACACTGGAAACAAGGAGCTGCTGGCAATTAAGGGAGCATTTTCTGAATGGAGGCATCTGCTGGAAGGGGCTAAGCACCCTGTAACCGTTCTCACCGATCATAGAAATTTAGAATTTATTCATTCTGCTAAAAGGTTGTCATCTAGACAAGCATGTTGGACCCTTTTCTTCTCCAGGTTCAATTTTGATATCTCATACCGCCCTGGTTCAAGCAATGGTAAGGCTTATGCCCTATCACGGATGTTGTCTGGGCCTCTCAAGGAAAGCAACTCTGAATGTGCAATCCTGCCTCAAAAGAACTTTCTAGGGGCCACAAGTTTGAAAACATTTCTTAATCTTCTCAAGGAAGGGTATGAGAATGACCCACTTCTTAATAATCCTCCTAAGGATATTAACCTCAAGTACAACAACGGTTTTTGGACTCAAGCGCATTGCCTCTATGTACCTGAATCAGTTCGGGTAGAAGCCCTCAGGTTGGTTCACGACTCTAAACTTGCTGGTCATTTTTGGGTTTCTAAGACAGAAGAACTCTTATCACGTTCCTTTTTGGTGGCCTGGGTACAAGAAAGATGTAAAGATTTATGTGGCTTCATGTCTAATCTGTGCTCGCAAAAAGACACCCCGATCGTTTCCTCTGGGGTTACTTCTACCACTGCCTGTTCCATCAAGACCATGGGGGTCAATTTCTATGGACTTTGTGTTCGGCCTTCCTCTTTCAAAAGGGATGACCACTATTCTGGTAGTCATTGACTGTCTCACTAAGATGGCTCATTTTATTCCAGTTAAGGGGGTGCCCTCCGCTGAACATACTGCTGAGGTAACGGTTCAAGAAGTTTTTAAATTTCATAGAATTCCTGATGATGTGGTGTCTGACAGAGGGGTACAGTTTACCTCAAAATTTTGGAGAAGTTTCTGCTCAGCTTTGGGTATAACAATTAATCTGTCCTCGGCTTTTCATCCACAGTCTAATGGTCAGACCGAGAGGACCAATCAAACTCTGGAGCAATACCTTCGATGTTTTGTGAGTTATCTTCAGGATGACTGGGTGGACTACCTTCCTACAGCAGAGTTTGCTTATAATAACTCTAAACATAGCTCCACTTCACAAAGCCCATTTTTATTAAACCAACGGGTATCATCCAGTATTTATTCCTGATCTCCCTATCTCAACTTCAACTCCTCCCCAACTCAACTTCAATTCCTGCTGTTACCAACAAACTAACTTCATTACATTAACTAACTTACATACTAACTTCATTGTAATGTAATGTAATTACATTACAGATCCAGGAGAAATTGACTGATACATTGAAGGAGGCGCAGTAATATTACATGAAGGCCACTGACAGACATCGTAAGTCTATTCCCACCTTTCACATAGGTGACAAAGTTTGGTTATCTACCAACAATTGCAAGGTTTAGGTTCCATGTGCTAAGTTGGGTCAAAAGTATATAGGACCTTTTGAGATTTCTGCTCAAATTAACCCGGTCACTTTTCCCCTAAAACTTCCTGACAATATGAAGATTCACCGTTTTTCATATATCGCTACTCAAACCGTTTCATGAAAATACTTTTTCTGTAAGAATTCATCCTCCTCCTCCATCTGTTGAGGTACAGGGCGAAGAAGAATTTGTGGTGGGAAAAATTCTTGACTCCGGGATCTCTAGGAAAAAAATTGCAATATTTGCTTCAATGGGAAGGATATGGAACAGAGGAAAATTCTTGGGAGCCTGAAGAGAATGTTCATGCCCCTAGATTAACAAGGAAATTCCACCAGAGGTTTCCTCAGAGACCTGGCCCTAAGATGTCCAGGGAATATTCTGGGAGGAGGGGAGTACTGTTAGGACCGGGCTTGAACCTGGGACCTCTGCTGTATCTGGTAGTGACTCTGCTTGCTGAGCCACCTGGAATGCTGGACAGCACCTTGGACAGTTCCTTGGACAATTCCTTAAATGATTTTGTCTTGAATCTTGTTTGCCTTGCACCTTGAACTCTTTGCTCCTCCCACCAACTTCCTGATTTAAGCCATGTCTCTGCACTTCCTGGTTGCCAGAATATTGTGCCTTCACCAGCCAATATCTTGCTCCTGTCTCTCCTGCTGCTGACCGTATCTTCGCTACCACTCGTTACCGACATTTGGCTCGTTCCTCGACTACGCTTCTGCTGAATCCCAACCTGCAACTATTTGTTAATGACTTTTGGATTGTTTCTCGACTATGTTTCTGCTTGATCCCTACCTGTTATATCTGCTACCGGACCCTGCTTGCTCACCTCCTGGTGGGGCTATCCTGAGGATCGCGACCTGGTACTAACACGCAGCAAAGCCCATCTCCACCATCAGGAGCTCTGGTGAATACCGGTTAGTACTTAGACCCCGCACCTCGGGTGAACCTGTGTCATCAGCCAGGATGACCTGTGTGAATACCTGCTCTGCTGCTATAGCTACTGGCCTCTGAGCCTGACTCCAGCCCGTGACACATCTCTGGTCAAGCCCCTGACTGATATGACCAGAAAGGACGGTAACCCAGAGTTGGTCTCCGGAGTCCATTAAAGCCTTTGAGAGTCTCAAGGCTGCCTTTGTTTCTGCTCCTGTGTTGGCACATCCTGAGCCTACGTTACCTTTTACCGTCAAATTGTCACCTGCGGAGTGCAATTACGATATTGGGGACAGAAAGCTGTTAGCGTACATTTTAGCCATGAAAGAATGGAGACATCCCCTCGAAGATACCACTGTGCCGGTTCTCATTCTTACTGACCAAAAGAATCTCACATTCTTGTCTGAAGCTAAACGCCTCTCTCCCAGAAGGGTGCGATGGGCTCTTTTCTTGTCACGTTTCAATTACATCCAATCATTCTTACGGTACTAATAATGTAAGGGCTGACGCTTTCTCACGACAATTTTTCTCCACTTCCAAGATGGAGTCGGTTCCGGTTCCTGTGATTCCTCCTGATTGTATTCTGGCTACGGTTCGCACCAGTCTCACTTCTCCTTTGGGTGACAAAATTCTTGCCGCTCAGGTCCATGCTCCTCCTGAGAAACGTTGTGACCGGTGCTTTGTCCCAGAGACTCCGTACTGCCGTGCTCCATGTGTGCTCAGAGTAAGACTACATGGACTATCCAAGGTGATCGTCTCGGACAGGGGTAGTGAGTTTGTGTCCCCGTTCTGGCGAGCCTTTTGTGCACAGTTGGGAATTCAGCTTGCTTTCCCCTCTGCGTATCACCCGCAGTCTAATGGGGGCGCAGAACAAGCCAATCAGTCCTTGGAGCAGTTACTACGTTGCTATATTCCTGACTATCATAACAACTGGTCAGACCTCTTACCATGAGTTTGCTCACAATAGTGCCTTGAATTCTGCTTCCCGATTGTCCCCGTTTATGGTGAACTATGGTTTCCAACCTTCCATGTTGCCTGACTCATTTGTTCTGCAGAGTATTCCCGCATTGAGAGGAGCATCTCTGTGGTCTCCGTTCCACTTGGGCACAAGTCTAGGAGTCTTTGCAACATCCTAATGATAGGTATGGACTCCATACTGACCGCAGATGCCTGCTTGCGCCTTCCTACCAGGCCGGGGACAGGGTCTGGCTGTCATCTCGCAAACTCTGATTTCATGTACCCTCTCTGATGTTTTCACCTCGGTTTATTGGGCCTTTCCGTATTCTCCGCAGGATTAACCCAATGGCTTACGCGATAGACCTTCCTTCTAGTATGCGTATCTCAAATGTATTTCATGTCTCCTTATTAAAAACTTTGGTCTGCAACCGCTTTACCACCTTGGTGCCACGCCCTAACCCCGTACAGTTTGAGAACCATGAGGAGAATAAAGTACAGTCCATTGTTGACTCCCGTAGGTTCCGTGGGTGCATACAGTACCTGGTGCATTGGAAAGGGTACGGTCCTGAGGAACGATCTTGGGTCTCGGACCTACATGCCCCCGTCCTCCTCTGTGATTTTCAGAGACATTTTCCCCTCAAGCCTGGTGGTCCTCCAAGAGGGAGGGGTTGTTGAGGAGGGGGTACTGTCAGGGCTGGGCTTAGCCCTTCCTTCTCTGAGCTGGCCACTCAGCTGTCGGCTAATTGCCAGCTCCTATCTCTATTTCCTGCTCGTCAGTCCTGCTTACTTAAGCCATCCAGCCCAGATGATCTCTGCCTTCGCCTTGGTCAACATTACAGAGACTTTCTCCTGTGCTCCTGTTAAAGACTTACTTGGCTGACATTCCTTCTGGCTCCAGATCCTGCTTGCTGTTCCACTACGCTGATTCCTGGCTTCCTGACTTTCTGGCTTGTCTGACTATCTGTTCCGGTTATCGAACTTTGGCTATGTTTTGACTACATTTGTTCTATTTACTTTTATTATTAAACAAGTGTGATTTAAATGTACTTCTGTCTCAGTCTGATTTATGGTTTCTGACACAATGTAAAGTAGTGAGTGTACAGCTTGTATAACAGTGTAAATTTGCTGTCCCCTCAAAATAACCCAACACACAGCTATTATTGTGTTAAGTTGAACCTTGAAATAAAGGACATCAACGCCAATAGAGCTGCATTCGTCTCATGTATGTTTACTTCAGAATATGCAGTGTACATACAGAGGATCACATCTTTCAAGGCAGAATGCGATACTGGTTACAGGGCAGTACAGCTTTTATAGAGAATGATTATACAGTAGTCTATGGTGGGCACAAGCCCAAAGTTACACATCACAAGTACGCATTTTACTAAGTATTTCGACATAACTTTTGGTCAGCTTGACCTTGCTGATTTATAGGTGACAGTTTGACAAAAAGGGAAGACTAATTATATCAAGGGATATAATTTGACTTTTAAACAGGGACTTTCCATATCAACATCTTTCCATATCAACATCTTTTCTGAGAATTGTGTCATGTCTTTGGCAGAACATTTAATGTCAACTGGAGGCCGACTAAGACAGCCACATGTGTTGCAATACCAAAAGAATTCAGAAACATTTTACTCAAAATTATAAGAAATACAGTTTCATGTTGAAGAGGAACTCTAGATACATAACAAGATATGGCTCATATATTTCATATCTTCACAGCCCCTCCTGTGTTTTGAATTCCTTCGGTATCCCTTTTAAGCTTCTTCTGTGTCTTTAGGTTGATCTCCAGGTATACGGACCACCATCTCGTGAGCAGTTCTGACTCGAGACCTTGAGGGCTCAGAAGAACCAATATTAGTACAAGCACGTGTGGTTATCTTCAAACAACATTTGCAAAACATAGGTGTGCATTTAACTATTAAGATTATGAGGACTATAATTCCTACAATATATAGAATACCATGTAAAATACTAGAAAACCATCCTGCAATACCAGAAAACCAGTTGAGAGGATTGAACCAGGAGAGCCAGCCTTCCCAGCTACCCTCAACCCAAGCAGTTTTGGTATGTTCTTTGCGAAAATTAACCTTCATTTGTTGTACCTTTTCTACATGTGAAATGATGGCATCTTCAGGCTTAGTATAATTTCCAATGTAGTTACAACAAGTAGTTCCCACTATGGTGCATATTCCCCCTTGACTGGCCGTCAGATAATCCAGCACCAGCCGGTGCTGCAAAACCTCTTTTTTGATCATCTTTAATTCTGTAGCAAGAGCTATAAAGTTTCTATCATACAAGGCAGTAATGTTATCCATCAGGTCTGCCAAATCAATGATGAAACTGAAAGCCTTTTTAATACAACATCTATTTACCCAAGGAATAGAAAACAATGGTTTAATCTCTCTATCATGTGATTCAATATTTGTAAAGTTATCATCTGACTCAGGATAAGATGTAGGCCTATCAGGATAATTGTCATTTTTTTTACATTAGTTTCAAAGTCTTCTTCTTCATCTTGTCCTGGGGGTTCATCTTCTCCTGGAACTGACTGACCAGTGAGGTCCCTTTTGCTAAGATGCACAAAGTCTTTTTTAAGAAAGTGTATAGGTATTTTGTGGAGCTGTGTTTCTTGAAAGTCATTATCCTCCATATACCAAGTAGCAGGTATGACTCTACCAAAGTAACAAACCCCCTTAGAATTCAAAGGAACCCAAGTATATGCTTTCTTTCCACATATGAAGTAATAGCCTGGTGGGGCAGCACAAGCTTTATTGAAATGATATCCTTGCAGATACATCAATAGTTTCATATTGTTCTGCTGGGAATGTTGACGATGTGTGTAGTCATGTAATTCTTGATATCTGTCAGTACTCCACACAGTATCCTTACCATCAAACCAGTACCTGATATCGGCATTATCCATGCATCGGAGTTCCCAATCGGTCGGGTAGTACTCTGGTAACCCTGGGAAAGCAACTCAGGTGTATAGGTTCGAGTAAAGTTAATGCTGACGGCTGGTTTTCTCAATGGAGCATTTGTAAACAGTAAAAGTGAAATGACTCTGTCAATCATTGTTCTACTGACTTCACCAAAGTGTGCACTGTCCTCTATTTCAGTTAAAGTGCTAGGTATTCCTAACAAAGGTATAGTCTTATGAGAAATAGGTGCATGTGTACATATCCAGCAATTAGTGATATTCGGTTTCTTGGCAGCTTGCAGGTGCATCTGAAATCGGTTCAAGTTGTGACATTTCTTCCATTACAGTAGCATTTAAAAGGAAAGTATCTTGTATCTCACCCTTTTCCTTCTTGTATGTCCATTCATATGCCATGACTGTAATCCACACCACTGCTCCACCGCAGAGGATAACACTCCAGAGCTTCACATTCATTTTAGGCCCTAGGAGAGTCTTCTTGCTCGAGCACGAGTCAGTGGAGAAGACCTGGAAGGTAAAGGTACAGAACAATTCTTGCCAGTAGCAGACCGGCTTATATTCTCTTTTGTAACCACCGACTTCTTACAGTGTGAACCATGCACCCAATACTTATAGTCTTTCAGCTTCACTGCAGTAGGAGACACAAGAATGACCTGAAATGGTCCTTTCCACTTAGGGGACGAAGTAGTCTGGGGTGTGTGATTCTTGATATACACCCAATCTCCTGACTTTAGTCCGTGAGCTCCTTCACTCGTGTCCACATGTTGTCCTGCTTTGGCTCTGGAAAAAGTATCAGAAAACACATTTGCCAATTTGCGAACATATTCTATCATGGAATCTTGACCATTTATTAAAGTCACTGTCTCTGGCTGCACAAGAGATGAATATAGTCTTTTAGGCAGTCACCCAAACAATATGTCAAAAGGTGACAGTCCATGTTTCTCCTTAGGGGTAGTCCTAATGGTTGCCAAGGCTATAGGTAACGCATCTACCCATGTGCTTTGTCCATTAGCAGTTATTTTGGCCAAATACCTCTTCAGGGTTTGATTGCTGCGTTCCACCATCCCACTAGCCTGAGGTCTGTAAGGAGTGTGCAAATGCTGTTTCATACCCAAAATGTTCACTACTTCTGCCATGAGTTTGTTATCAAAATGTGTCCCTCTATCTGAGGAAATTATTGACCCTATACCAAACCTTGGGATCAATTCTCTCGTTAGACATTTTACCACAGTTCTGGCATCATTTTTCACCGTGGGTCAGGCTTCTGGCCAACTTGAAAATTGATCAATGCAAACCAAAAGATACTTAAATCAACCACAAGGGGGCATATCCGAGAAGTCAGTTTGCACAATTTGAAATGGCTCCTCAGTATGTGGAATATGCTTCACGGGAGTGGGCACTGACTTTCCAATGTTATGCATTTGACATATAGAACATTCAGTAACCTGTTTAGCAGCATATGCAGGAAAACCTGGAGCCCACCAATCTCTGGCTACCACCCGACACATCTCTCCTGTTGAGACATGGCAAGGCCCATGGCTCAAAACAAACAAAGAAGGGAACAAAGTCGGAGGAGCAACCAGTCTGTTTTTTAATCTCCATAGGCCATCTGCCCCACAAACAGCTCCCTTTGTGGTCCAAAAGGATGTATGAGGCGAGCTTGCCTGCAGGGCTGATAGGATATCCAGATCCACCTGAAGATCTGTGAGAAGGAATGTTGGAAGCGCTGTAGTTGGCTCATAAGAATGTATAGCATCTTTAGCATACCTATCAGCCAAAGCATTCCCAAGCGATATACTATCATCTGCTCTGGTATGTGCTTTACATTTAATCACTGCAACTTTAAGAGGCAGCTGGACTGCTGCCAATAATCTGACAATTAACTCTTTATGCTGTATAGGAGTTCCTGCCGCTGTCAAATAACCCCTCTCCTGTCAGAATTGTGCAAAACTATGCACTATGCCTACAGCATATAGGTATATAGGTATAGGTACATATAGCATATAGATATTTACAATAGCCCCTTCTGTTTGGGGTTAATACATTTCTGGCATAAGGAGCAAATCTAAATTCTCCCTTTACTTCAGTGGTTAAAACTATAGTTACTCCTATATTTATTAGTATACCTCTGTCTAGCAGACTGCCAGGGGAGTATGGCGATAAAACAAAAGAACATTTATGACACTGACCTCCCATTCTTACCTATAGAGGCTCAGTGACTTTGGCAGTAATTACATCATTACTTACCCTGACCAAAATTACGTGCTGATTCGAAGTGGAAAAATTGGCATCACATATACTTAACAAACTCTTTGAATCGCCTTTATCTATTAAACACAGGATAGATAAACCATTAACTGACACATCAATCATTGGTTCTGTATTTTGTCCCAAATTCAAGACAGCAAGCTCAGGGAGGGAATGAAATTTTCATTAATCAAATCACCACACTCCACTATCTGCTGAACCCGAGCCCCCACTCTTGGGGCATTTCTAACATACATCTTAGTTCTGCTAGACTTAGCTTGTCTTTCCCTTCCAATTTGAACAGCCAAGACCTATACCTCAATACTTTCCATATGCAGTGCTGCTTTCCCCGGTACGGGAACTTGTTATACATTCATTATTGCTTATTTTTATCTCTATCCTTATTAATCTCTCAGATTCTGTAAAATTCAATATTCATTAGTTCTAGCGATGGCTTCTTTCTCCATTCTCTAACTTCCTATAACAATCCTCCCATGAAACTGCCAACCAGACCATGTCTTGGACAAAGCAGTTTAATCTACTGGAATCCAATCCTTATGCTTTTGAATAGCATCTTTAAATCTATTCCAATAATCTAACACATCCTCACCTTTCTTCTGAACAACATCCATTAATGCTCGCATATCTTGCCCCTTATCAAAAGTGGTTGTTACCCAATCTTTTAAGATTTCATTCAATCTAATTGTCGTTCCATACACAACTGGGTCTAGTGGTGAATCTTTCACCTTCATTATCCCTTGATCATATGCTCCCTTATTTCTTGCAAATACATTCCATACATCCACATACTTTTCTGGCACAGCACAATCAATCAAGATCCACATATCAATATATGTAGCTTGTTGCGTTTCCTTTATCCACATCAACTTTTTATACCATTTCTTTGGACATTTCTCTAAGGTGGGTAGATCAGCAACAATTGCCCTCATTTCATTGGGTTTCCAGGGGACATAAACTTTTCCTATCCTTGCTGTATAATTCCCCCGGTCATCTGCCTCCCCTGGAAAAGCTACCTCTCTCAAGGGCATTTGTCCAAATGGTTCTAATTTGGATCTAAAATATTCTTTTGTCCTCTCTCTATCTTCTGGGGTACGCTGAGGCACTAATCCCAACCGTTTTGCCTGTTGCCTAGTTAGCACAGGTGAGGCAGGATCCCTGGATCCCCTTGCTGGGGGAGTACTAATATCAGATTTACTTAATTTATTAAATTTTGCCAAGGCATCTGCTCTTGCTGGAGTGTATTGCCATAACTCCCCATCGTTTTCAAACGTCATTGTACCATCTGTATCATAGAGTGGTTCCTCTCTACGGTAATGTGGGGCATACTGTTTGGAAACAAGTTTACCTTTGTGTCTACGCTGTGGGGTTTCTGTCATAATACTTGGAGTGGCCTGCTGATAACCAGATGCTTCTCCTATATCATCACTAGCTGACTCCCCTCCTGTAACCTCCTCCTGTTCTACCATAGGTGCAGATGCTGGTGCCAATTCCCTTTTTATCAATTCATAGGGGGAAGCCCAGGCATTGGGCATATCATCCTCATCCTCTACATGTAAAGCAGCTTTCTGTGAGCACATTTTATAGAGGGGCGGTTTTATATCCTTCCTGGATACCTCTTCCCAAAGCTGCTAAGCATTCAATCCCCCCACAATCAGACATTTTAAAAAGCAGGTTAAATAATGCATCAATTGTTGGTGTATTAAGGGACCCTCTGACGACCACCATTTAGATGGGTCCTCTTTATACTCCTTCTTTGTTAGTTTACACCATTTCACATGATGTTTCAGGGCATCTGGGTCTCCACTCACCATCATTTTGATGATAGGAGCACTTGGTTGTAATTTGGCAATACTTAGCCCTGTTGCCTTTGCTATTTTTAATAACTTTCTTGCCCTATCCTTTGTCAACCTGAATGTATTCATGACAGGTAAAATATTTTTTCCAAGCAAATTTCCCATATTTATCACAATTTCTCGTTACTCTCTTCAGAAATTACAATAATTTGGAACTCCGGGACAGAGAGCTCCACCGTTTATCGTTATGGCTGTGTACCAGCAGCCCAGTACATAAGTTGAGATATCTCACTTGTTCTACTCTCAGAAGGACGTCTCCTTTCTGAGTGGCAATAGGCTAGTCCCTATCTAGACTCCTTACTCCAGAGAACTTGCAGCAGCTCATTCACCCATTTGTGGCTATCCGCTGAAGGCAAACCTATCCGCCTTAGGACCACAAATGTTCAAAAAAAAATCATACATACAAAAATTCAACAACCACCAACTTCTACTCACTCTTTAGAAATTGTGGTACCTGCACTTATACATCCCTTTACAAAATATATATACATTGTCATTTCTGGGGATAAGGAGAAAAGGCAAGTGCTTAAAATGATCATTCTTTAGCATGCTTAAATTGTAATAGGTACATTTAACATTCTCAGTAACCATGCAGAGACAGAATGCAGGCAAAATCAAATAGGAAACGTGTTTACCTTCTGTGGCTGCACTCCCCCAACCGGCCCCTCAACACCGCACAAAAAAGGCAGTTTATAACATGAGAAATATAAATTTTCTCCCCTGAAGACTCTTTGCTGCTGTCCTTCCTGGAGCGGGTGGAGAGCCGGTGGTGGAGATGCAGACAAGAAGACACGAGTAGGGGTCACCAAACTGTTAAGTTGAACCTTGAAATAAAGGACATCAACACCAATAGAGCTGCATTCGTCTCATGTATGTTTACTTCAGAATATGCACTGTACATACAGAGGATCACATCTTTCAAGGCAGAATGCGATACAGGTTACAGGGCAGTACAGCTTTTATAGAGAATGATTATACAGTAGTCTATGGCGGGCACAAGCCCAAAGTTACACATCACAAGTTCACATTTTACTAAGTATTTTGACATAACTTTTGGTCAGCTTGACCTTGCTGATTTATAGGTGACAGTTAGTTTGACAAAAAGGGAAGACTAATTATATCAAGGGATTTAATTTGACTTTTAAACAGGGACTTTCCATATCAACATCTTTCCATATCAACATCTTTTCCGAGAATTGTGTCATGTCATTGGCAGTACATTTAATGTCAACTGGAGGCCAACTAAGACAGCCACATGTGTTGCAACACCAAAAGAATTCAGAAACATTTTACTCAAAATTATAAGAAATACAGTTTCATGTTGAAGAGGAACTCTAGATACATACCAAGATATGGCTCATATATTTCATATCTTCACAATTGTCTAAACCGCTGGCAACGAAAGTGAGCACACCCTTAAGTGAAAATGTCCAAATTGGGCCCAAAGTGTCAATATAGTTTTATTAGTAATTTCCTTTATTAGCTGTATAATTTTCTTCCAATATACTTTAATGATGGGGCACTCCCACCATATATGAGCCATTGTTCCAATAGTTTTGCACCCTCTCCAACATTCCACTGATTTTTCCGGTTGGAATTTGCTAACCTTGTCTGGTGTCGCATACCACCTTGCTAAGCACTTGAAATTAGTTTCAGTCATATTGGTATCAACTGAGGAACCGTGTATCATTTTCAATATTTTTTCTAGAGTATGTTTACTACATTGCATCCCCAGTTCATTTTCCCATTTCTTGATATAGGGAACTTTGGCTATGTTTTGACTATGTTTGTTCTATTTACTTTTATTATTAAACAAGTGTGATTTAACTGTACTTCTGTCTCGGTCTGATTTATGGTTTCTGACACAATGTAAAGTAGTGAGTGTACAGCTTGTATAACAGTGTAAATTTGCTGTCCCCTCAAAATAACCCAACGCACAGCTATTATTGTCTAAACCGCTGGCAACGAAAGTGAGTACACCCTTAAGTGAAAATGTCCAAATTGGGCCCAAAGTGTCAATATTTTGTGTGACCACCATTATTTTCCAGCACTGCCTTAACCCTCTTGGGCAGAGCTTCACAGGTTGTCACTGGAGTCCCCTTCCACTCCTCCATGATGACATCACGGAGCTGGTGGATGTTAAAGACCTTGCGCTCCTCCACCTTCCGTTTGAGGATGCCCCACAGTTGCTCAATAGGGTTTAGGTCTGGAGACATGCTTGGTCAGTCCATCACCTTTACCCTCAGCTTCTTTAGTAAGGCAGTGGTCGTCTTGGAGATGTGTTTGGGGTCGTTATCATGTTGGAATACTGCCCTTCGGCCCAGTTTCCAAAGGGAGGGGATCATGCTCTGCTTTAGTATGTCACAGTACATGTTGGCATTCATGATTCCCTCAATAAACTGTAGCTCACCAGTGCCAGCAGCACTCATACAGCCCCAGACCATGACAAACCCACCACCATGCTTGACTGTAGGCAAGACACACTTGTCTTTGTACTCCTCACCTGGTTGCTGCCACACACGCTTGACACCATCTGAACCAAATAAGTTTATCTTGGTCTTATCAGATCACAGGACATGGTTCCAATAATCCATGTCCTTAGTCTGCTTGTCTTCAGCAAACTGCGGGCTTTCTTGTGTGGGCTTCCTTCTGGGATGACAGCCTCGCAGACCAATTTGATGTAGCATGCAGCATATGGTCTGAGCACTGACAGGCTGACCTCCACACCCCTTCAACCTCTGCAGCAATGCTGGCAGCACTCATATGTCTATTTCCCAGAGACAACCTCTGAATATGACGCTGAGCATGTGCTTTCAACTACTTTGGTCAACCATGGTGAGACCTGTTCTGAGTGGAGCCTGTCCTGTTAAACTGCTGTATGGTCTTAGCCACCATGCTGCAACTCAGTTTCAGGGTCTTGGCAATCTTCCTAAAGCCTAGGTAATCTTTATGTAGAGCAAGAATTCCTTTTTTTTTAGATCCTCCGAGAGTTCTTTGCCATGAAGTGCCATGTTTACATTCCAGTGACCAGTATGAGAGAGTGAGGGCGATAACACCAAATTTAACACACCCGCTCCCCATTCACACCTGAGACTTGATGGATTTGTGTCTTTTTTCAACCTCAACTACTATGTAACCTTGTAACACTAACGAGTCACATGACACCGGGGAGGGAAAATGTCTAATTGGGCACAATTTGGACATTTTCACTTAGGGGTGTACTCACTTTTGTTTCCAGCGGTTTAGACATTAATGGCTGTGTGTTGAGTTAATTTGAGAGGACAGCAAATTTACACTGTTATACAAGCTGTACACTCTCTACTTTACATTGCAGCAAAGTGTAATGTCTTCAGTTTTGTCACATGAAAATATATAATAAAATATTTACAAAAATGTGAGGGGTGTATTCACTTTTGTGAGATACTGTATATATAATCCAATGCCCATTTTGCTTACCAGAAGCCATAGCCATGTGATGATCCCTCTTCGAATGCCTGCATAATGTGGACATCTCCTATTAGTGGAGGAGACACTTGCAGCAGCCTGATCCTCTCTCTTAGGCTCTAGAGGCAAACTCATGAAAGAAGAAGTCCATTGGACGAAATGCTTCAGAAGTGACGTCAGACTCTGGAAGTGACCCATCACACACCGGAAGTGCCATGGTGGCCATTCTGAATGAGTTCTACAGGCTTTTTATTCTGTTGTAAGTGAAATTGGCATTGGAATAAATCGTGTAATTTTATGAAAAATTGCTGCACTATGGATCCTTTCTGCTATCTCTGTATTAGGGAATCATGTTATTGGATGAGTTGAAGATCTGGTGGACTGTTTGTGGGAAGATTACATATGTGTAATATTTGGTAAGGTGCATGGGGTGATTATTTGGTGATTAGTGTGATTGTATAGTTTTACATAGTTTTGCATGTTAAATGTGAGTGGGTAGAACACAGTAACCGAAACACCTCTTTAAGCGTTATCGCGCTATATTTTAGGTTTTTCTGAGGATTTCTGAACTTATATTCTTGGAATTAAGAAGGATGAACATTCTTCCAAGATTATGTGGATATGCATAAGAAATTTTGATATCTAATAAGGTGCATGGAGCTAGAGGTGCAGCACAGCACACGTGGTGGATTTGCAATTGGGATTTAAAGGGACATGCACATTTCAGGCTCACTATTTGTGAGTAGGTTTTTGTAAACGTTTTTTGTTTATACGCTTTACGGTAGCACACTATGTGTATGATTTTCCCTTTTGGGAGCTTCAATATCATTTTGGAAGTGTAAGTTGATGATTTCTCCCAAGAAGGATAACACATAGCAACTGGAAAAGAGGATTCAACAATGGTGTATGAAAGACTAATGCCCCGTACACACGGTCGGATTTTCCGATGGAAAATGTCCGATCGGAGCGTGTTGTCGAAAATTCCGACCGTGTGTGGGCTCCTTCGGACATTTTCCATCGGATTTTCCGACACACAAAGTTGAAGAGCAGGAGATAAAATTTTCCGACAACAAAATCCGATTGCGTCAATTCCGACCATGTGTGGTCTGTTATGACGCACAAAGTGCCACGCATGCTCAGAAGAAATTCCGACAAGGAACAGCTCGGTCTGGTAAACTTAGCGTTCACAATGGATACAGCACTTTCGTCACGCTGCAATGTTAAAAATGGTTTAATACAGCGCACTCTCTTCTTCTTTATAATGTGAGAAGAATTAAGTAGTTTTGCTGCTCATATTCACACACACTTCTCACAAACTTTTTTTTTTGTTTTTTTAATGGGATTCCCTGAATATATTGTTATTTGTCACATCTGACAGAATGTTTTTTATTTTTTTTTTGTTTGGATTTTAAGCCATTTTTGGTTTCGATTTTATGTTTGTATTTTTTCCAAGGCTGATCTTTGTTTAATGTTGTTTTTAGTTTGACTCCAGAATATTTTTGTGTGTGTTTTGTGTGTCAAGTTACCCCAACACCATTGATATCTTTTATTATTTAATCTCAAGGAGATTGTTTGGTGTTGGTGTCCCTTGTTAATTTTACATTGTATATTTGAAATGTACCTGAATCCTCACAAAAAAACTGTCCTTTTTGAAGTAAAACACACATAGGCAAGTATAATTCAAACAAAAATTCCTTTATTAAGGGCTCAGAACCAAACAAAGAGGGAGGCAACACTGGATCAACATGAGAAATTAGCGAAGCCTTGGACCCCCAGGGCAGACATCAATTCTTGAACATCAAAATTGGTGGCCTGAGGAGTCCATATGTAAGGGAGGGCAGTCTGGTCCAGAATTTGCAGAGATCCGGAAAGCAGCAGATGACATCTGTGTCCCCAGGCTGTGGTACCACAAGAGGCTGCATCTTTTGGCCGACCAGACTGGATCCAGGGTCCTCACTTTCTGGTCTTCCTTCCACGCTTCCTTCCGGGATGTGGCTGTGCTGTTGGAGATGTGGCAGGAGGAGGAGTAAGACCTGGAGGAGGAGGAGGAATGGGAGGACCTGGAGGAGAGGGAGGAGGAGGAGGAGGACCTGCAGGAGGAGGAGGAGGACCATCTGTGAGTGCGCAAAGGTGTGTCTGAGATGTAATTTGGCCCCTCATACCTTTATTAAGAGCCTCCAATATGAGCGACTCACACATGAGTTGTTGTCCCTCCTCCATCCTCTGGTTTTTAGAGGCAATGATGGCAGCAATGTCCTCCTCCACAGTGTGTGGTGCTCCCAGGGCCTCTGTAGCCCTCCAAAATAGTCCTCTGGTAGCCTCCTCTATGGCACTCCTCCTCCTGCCACTTTCTCTTTCCAGGGGGAGTGGAGGGACCTGCAGATCAGGCAGCCGGCCACCTCCTGGCTGAGACTTCCCTGTGTATGAAAAAGGGACATGGTTTTAGTTTTTGCTTCATCAATCACAATCCTAAATTAGTACTCCCAACTAACATCTAGTTAACATCATTGATTGGACAATCAGAAATATTGAGAGGAATGCTATACCTGGCTCAATCTGGGCTCCTCCACATGTTGTTGCCTGGAAGGCCCAGGTTGGGCATCAGAAGCCTCAGCTGGGGGGGAAGGAAGCGTGGAAGGAAGACTGGAGAGTGATGGCCTGGGTTCAGTCTGGCCTGCCAGAAAATGCAGCCTGTCATAGTACCACATCCTGGGGACATAGATGTCATCTGCTGCTCCGGATCTCTGTGAATCCTGGACTTTCTGGCACTCCCTTACATATGTGCTCCTCAGGCCACCAATTAAGATCTTCAAAAATGTGATGTCTGCCGTGGGGATCACCTGCTTCAAAATTTCACACAATTGCTCCAGTGCTGCCTTCCTCTTTGCTTGGTTCTTGTAATGTGGGTGGTTAATCTCCCACAGACATGGCAGCTCCCTTAACATATCAATGAATAGTGACATAAAGTCATTATCTTTAACTAAGATATCCATGTACACTGCAAGACACAACACAAGACAAAGCCTAATGTCAGACAAAACTCTCCTAATCTTGTTACAATATAGGCCTCAATCTAGAAGCAGTATAGGCACAAGTTTGTCTCTTACCTTCGTTCTTACGATCGGCGCCTCCAATGCTCCTTCCTCTGCTCACAGAACGTACGTAATACGCACGTGTGTTACGCTTTATATACACTGCGCATGCGTGTAACTCCGCCCACCCCTGACGTTCTTTCTAGTCTATTCCCCGCCCCTTTTCGTTTGGCGCAGTGGGTGAAGAGCACATGGCGGAGTCAGAGCAGGTGCGTGCTAATTATAGCAACGAGGAGGAGGAGAAGGAAAGCCCGGATCCGGACACGTCCCGATCCAAAAGGAGACGATTTAAGGCCACAAATATGTCCTTTGGGGAAATGTTGGAGATGGTGGACATCCTGAAGAAGGCCGACTATGACGGGAAGTATGGGCCTTACCCCAACCCCAATATCAGAAAGGCCAAGATCAGGCAAAAGTGGTCAAAAGTCTGCACAGGAATTTCGGGGTACGACGATCGAAAGATCAGCTCAGGAACCTCAAATTACGAGAGCCAGAGCAGTACAGAAAGATCCGGAGAGTGCTGCAAAAAAGTAAGTAGTTGTGCTGTGTTCATATTCTTTTTGTCTTTATTACATTCGTGCTGATCCATATGCTTTTCTTAATTGTACAGTTTCAAATGTCAATTTTAATGTTCATGGGCCCATTATTCGTTCCTATCCAACATTTTGTATCCCCTCTAAAACACCATTGTTTAGGCCATATGCATTTTCCGACATTTTTTAAGGCCTACTTGGATGCAAAATATTTGGTTGTGTAGATGGGTTTGTTACTAGAATGAAATGCAAACTAGATTCTGTGTAAGGAGAGGACACTGAGCAGCTGTTTTCACATCTGGACACTGGAGCACTAGTGTGGGACACCAGAACACCATTTTTATTAGGGGGGGCACACAGGTGCTCCAGTGTATACTATAGGGGGGGGGCTACATCTGTGAAGCTTGTACAAAACAGGTAAAGTGTTGCAGCTTGACAAAGGCCAATAAAAAAACGACATCTTGGAACTCTGCTAAAATTGACAATTGTACCCCACTTCCAAGCAATGTTTCCTATTTATAGTTCTGCCATCAAATATCTGTGTGCTAATTATACCATTTTTATTTTACATAGGAGATAAAAGACTTGGAGGACACCCCTCATCCAAGGAGACCAGAGACCCCCCACCTATGGAAGAAGGTGAAATACCCCAAACACAAGCGGAGCAGGAGGAGGAAGAAGATGTGGTGGAAATTGGCACCACAACAGGTGAGTGTCTGCGACCACAGGCTCAGGTAAGAGATGAATGTCCGCAGATTTTTGATACCTGTTTTTGTTTGGTTTCTCTCTTTTTAGGTGATCGTGATGTTAGGGATCGAGATCCTTTCACATCTGAAAGTGCCCAGATCCTGATCGGGGAGATCATGGGGTGTAATTTAGAATTGGAAAACATCCAGAAAAAAATAAATGATGTGATAACCAAAAATAATAACATCATTGATGTTTTGGGGCGAATTTAAAACCCCACAAAATCACTTTTTTTTGTGTTGTACAATGTTTATAATCTTTTAGTAATGTTTCGAAAAGCCTAATTTGGAGGATGCACACAGTGTGCCAACATGTGCTATCTGCCATCACGGGAGATCAATGGATGCTTTTTTAGGGTGCCACACCTTCCTCTAAAATAAAGTAGCGGTGAGGAAGGGGTTGCTCCCACAAAACACGTCCCTTGATCCCCCGTGATGACAGCTAGCACATGTTGACATTCGTAAATTGGTGTGCATCTTCCAAATTTGGCTTTTCAAGGGGTGATTTGACCCCATCTGAACGCAATATCAAACACAGTTCCTAAATACTCATGTCTGATATTGCCTTCAAGTTTTACCATATGTGAACTTTGTAAGTTCAAATTTTTTCTCTTTCTTGTTGGTTTTACACAGGCCTGTTTTATCGTAAATGGACATTTCTATTTTTGATAATGCCACCCCAAAAATGGGTAGACAACAAACATGTTGGTTTGTTTGAAAAACCTTTGGTAAATGCACATGTGATTGTGTAGGTATAAAAAAGTTTGTTAATCAAGAATGTGTGGATTATTGTCTCAACGCTACAACACTTTTGGGGTGATGTCATTGCTGTTTTCAGAGAAAATGGGGGTTATTTCCTAAGGACAAATACTCTTTGCACTACAAGAGCATTTTCATTGCAGTTTCAAGAGCACTTGTAATATAAAAAGTGTATACGCCTTTAGTAAATAACAGCCAACAGTGCTTTGTATAAGGTTACCCAATCACGCCATTTTCACGACTCCACACATTGCTGTCAGGGTCAGCTAAAACAAACACAAGCAGTAAATGTCCACAAAGAATTTTGTTTTTTTTTTGTTTTATTGGAAAAAGGCTTCACAAATTTGAAGGCATATTGATGGCCCCCCTACCCGCAAAGAACTCCAGGTATCGTAACCGGACATCACGGGCACTCAGGGAGGGCAAGCCAGGACGGCCATTTTCAAGCGCCGTCAGTGTTTCAGGTATCACTCCGGCCTCAGGCCCAACTGAGCCAGCATAGTTGGCCGAATGTTTCCTTAAAAAGTTATGGAGAATACAGCACGCCAGTATAATATGGTTCAGTTTATACTCCGCCATATGGATAGGTGTCAGAAATAGGCGGAACCGGCTGGCCAGGATTCCAAATGTGTTCTCCACCACTCTTCGGGCTCTGGCCAGCCGGTAATTAAAAACCCTCTGTTCCGGGGTGAGGGTCCTCATCGGGAATGGCCGCATCAGGTGGTCCCCCAGCGCAAACGCTTCATCAGCAACGAACACGAATGAGAGTCCTTCCACATTGTCCTCTGGAGCTGGCAAATCCAAGCTGCCATTCTGGAGACGCCTGTAGAACTCCGTCTGGGCGATGACTCCACCATCGGACATCCTGCCATTCTTCCCCACGTCCACATACAAGAAGTCGTAATTAGCCGACACCACCGCCAACATCACAATACTATTGAACCCCATATAGTTGAAATAGTACGACCCCGAGTTGGGTGGTGGGATGATGTGGACATGTTTCCCATCAATTGCCCCTCCGCAGTTAGGAAAGTCCCACCGCTGGGAAAAGTGGGAGGCCACAGTCTGCCATTCCTGTCGTGTGGCAGGAAACTGTTGAGGAAAAAAAAAAAACAATTACTATTTTTGCTCAGAAACATGGCAAGCAGATTAGGCACAAACATTCTGGGGCAACCTCCAGATAGCATTTATTAAGGGGACTTTAACAACACCAAAGTATAAGGTACACCTATCATATTCCCCCTCCCCCCCCTCTCATGGGCCATTTCGAACATTATGGGGGGTGTGGAAATCTTGGACAGGTAACCCTCTTCACTTCATTGAGAGATGAATGCCTAAATACAGGGTATTACTTGGAACAGCCCCACAGTTACACTGTTGGCAGCCCACTGGACAGGTAAGAAGTGTCCGAATACAAAGATATAAATACACATTGTACACATTTGAGCACATTTGAACATTCTGCTATTACCTGACTCAAGATATTAATTGTATCTTAAAAATTCAAACAGTACCATTGGAAAGTATACAGGCAGGCCCTTGCACTACATGCTTTGGGGAATTCATCCATAAATCAGAGCACAAAAGAGATGGGTATAGTGTGTATGGCTTTGGCAAAGTCAGCAGATAGATGATTGAGGATAGATAGAGAATTGGGATCAGCTGACTTAGCAGTTGGGAGAGGGAGGGTTACTAAAAATGATTTGGGGACACCACAAAAAATAAGCCTCTGCCACTCTGCCAGAATTTAAAGCTAAAATAACATTTTGAAACATTTTAGGGGGTGTTTGGGGTAAAGCACTACTATGGAGCTGATAAAAGACATTGTTAAGTGACTACATGAGGTGAATATAGGGCCAGGAGAGACCATGATGGGGAGGTAAGTGAAGGACAATCTGTATGAAGGACCTAAAAAAATTAATTACATAAAAATCCAGCATGCATGAGGACAAGGGGGACATTCACAGCATATTACAATCATGGTAATTAGGGAATGAGGAAAGAAATACAATATATTAGCACACATTAAATACAATGAAATGTGATATTAAAGGATAAACATCTTACCTTCATATACTCCTTCTGCAGGACCTGTATGATGGCAGAACACGTCTCTGGGATAATGATCCCCAGAGCCTGGGGGGAGATGCCTGTCGAGAACTTCAAGTCCTGCAGACTTCTCCCTGTCGCCAAATACTGCAGGATAGCGACCAACCTCTGCTCCGGAGTGATGGCTTGCCTCATGCAGGTATCCTGCCTGCTAATATAAGGGGTCAGCGAAGCCAACAGACGGTAAAACATGGGGTCTGTCATCCTGAGAAAGTTCCTGAAATAATCAGGATTATTCTCACGGATCTCACGGAGCAAAGGCATATGAGAGAACTGGTCATGCTAAAGCAACCAATTCTTGGTCCATGAACTCCTCCCCACCCTGTTCATGGACTGGACTTGTGTCAAGGTCAGGACCCCAACACCAAGCCCCCGCACAGCACGAACTCTATGAGGAGTACACATACGCAACATGGCTAGAAAATGGTCGGCTGCTCAGAACGAAGTAACAGAACGCACTGAAGAACAGCAAGGCCTGTGAAGAGCGACCTGAAAAACAGTAACGAACGAACAAGAATACAATGACTAAGTCATGTGGAACTTGCTTGCACGCACTGAAGAGCAGATACAAACCCACAAGCACAAACTGAACGGCAGAAAACGATCTGAAAACCACGAGTCTGAAAAAGCCCGAATCGTCTCTCACCAAGCTTTTACTAACACGAGATTAGCAAAAGGAGCCCAAAGGGTGCCACGCTTGGTTCTGAACTGGCCTTTTCTAGTCTCGTCGTACGTGCTTGACGTCACCGCGTTCTTGGCGATCGGAAATTCCGTCAACTTTGTGCGACCGTGTGTACGCAAAACAAGTTTGAGCCAACATCCGTCAGAAAAAATCCAAGGATTTTGTTGTCGGAATGTCCGATCAATGTCCGACCGTGTGTACGGGGCATTACAATAGTGATTGGAGGGTAAAGGTAAATATAAATAAATATATATATATATAAAGGAGCACATAAGCCCAAATAAATGTGAGCACATTATATGATTTTAAGTATTGCACATGTGAAGTGGAACATATTACAGTATATAGTCACCTCTCTTTCTCATTCAAGATTTTTTTTGTTGTGAGAATTTCCATCAAAGGTTCAAGAAAAAAGAGACAGTTTTATAACAGATGCATTTTATTAAACACAAAGGCCCTAAAGATTCCTCTGAAAGGACATTTAAAGGGACATTGACTTCTTAGCACTGATTCTGAGATTGAACTCACAAAGGTGGTGAGCGGACCAGTTCAGAAGAAGATAACGGAGTCCCCAGGGCAGGAAATTAGCATGGCTCATAGAGAAATCTTCGACTTTGATTCATTATACTGCAGGATGGCTTAGGAATAGGTGTTTAGAATAAAGACCTAGGTAATTGGGCTTTAACCTCCAACTTCAGCAAAAACATTTTTTTTTTCATTTTGAAGAGAACTAGGGCCTCTATCAGATCCTTATTGTCGTTGGTGCCCCTGTTAGAGAGGTTTAATCTCCCTTCCTGCCTTCATATCCCAGTGTCACCTGATGTCTTGTATGGGCAGCACAAGGACAGGAAGTGAGGGGGAATCTCCCCAATGGAGTCATAGACAGAAATAAAAACCTTACAATAGAAACATAGGGGAACAGTTGATGCTTTTACCTCCTGACAACAAAGAAAAAAACTGGAATAAAATCCTCTATAAATTAAACTGGTAAAGGACAAAACCACCTAAATATAGTAATGATTTCAGTAATATATGTAGTGGTGCCCCTGTGGGGTCGCTGCGTGTTCTAGAATCCACACTTTTCAACCTGCTGGTCAGACATCCATTTTGGCACACTTTCCCAGACATTGAACAGTCTCTTGCTTGTTTTTGCTGTTTTTATTAGGGGATTAAATTTAGATAGGGAAAAGGGACATGGGATGCCCAGATATTGAATACTTCTCAATTAAATCAATGTTGATTGAGTCTAGATTTGACAGTCTCTTCCTCTGCACATCTCCCGCAGCACACTACTTGAGATCACCTGCTTCACTTCAAATCTAGGTTCCTGTCTCCATTAGCACATGGCTATCCCTCACTCTGAATAAGTCCTAACGTTTTCCTAATAGCCCATTACAGGCAGGGGTCTGCAGTCCCCTTTGTGGTAGCAACTGTTTTAGTTGAGAAGAATAAATGTGCTAACTGATACTTGGTGGACTACTGGTCCCAGCACACCAAATGCAAATCCTGCCAGCCCTCATGGCTGCAATGACTCCAAAACAACATCACAGTCTCTCCCTCTGGCTCCACATCCAAATCCTGCATGTCTCTCCCAGAGATTCACACTCCTTCTCACTCACTGACCCTGGCATGGATCCCTCCTGAATGACTTTCCTGGCAGTGCTCTCAACTGTCCTCTCCCTGCTCCTGTTCCAGGACACCTCTCAATGACCGTCTAGAGCAGTGGTTCTCAACCTGGGGGTCGGGACCCCCTCGGGGGTCGAATGATGATTTGCCAGGGGTCACCGAATCCTGGGCTGTTCCTGAAGCCCTCACCGCTCTCCCAGCCCTTTTGCGGCCGCCCAGCAGGGCTGTCCCTGGAGCCTGTGGCTGCCCAGCTTGGCTGTCCCTGGAGCCTGTGGCTGCCCAGCTTGGCTGTTCCTGGAGCCCGTGGCTGCCCGCTCAGCTTCTTCGCAGCCGCACATTCAGTTCACGGCATGGCTGGGGGACAGAGACTAGAGGTCAGCTGACTGGTGAGGAATGTGAAGTAGGAGGGGCTGGAGGACACCCTATCTCCTGATTTCGGCATAGGTGTCACTGTTACGAGAAACCACAAAGTCAAAGACACATTGAGTAACGCTACCTGTGATTATAGTTGCCATTAAAAGTCCCCACTACAGTTCTCAGATCAGCAGATGAGCTTGATCAAGAGCACCTAAGTTGGCTGATCAGAACTCCCCCCAGCATTGCCACTCATCCCATTCCCACCAAGTAGCAAGAGAAGGAATAAAAATAGAGAATACATGGAAGGGAGAGGAAAAGAGGGGGAGGAACAAAGAAAAGGAGAGAAAAAATAATAAAAAGAACAAGAAAGGTGGCTAGAGAGAGGGATGGGGAAAAAACAAGAAATTGGGATAGAGAAAGAAAGGAGAACAAAGAGAGTGGTACATTCTAAAATGTACCATAAGGGGTTTCAATATTGTACTAGTGGAAGGGACTCAGGGAGTGCTAAATGTCCATTAGGGGCGCAAATAACTTGTCTTGCCTTGGGTGCTGACAACCCACGCTATGAAAATAATTTCACTGTTAGGGGTCCCCACAACTCGGGAAATTTTATCAAGGGGTCACGGCACTAGTAAGGTTGAGAACCACTGGTCTAGAGAGAGGCTCCCTCCCAGCTCTCGAGCTGCAGGCCTCAGTTCACCCCCCCCCCAGAAAGGGGGTTCCCTCAGACCACGACAGTCTAACACACCATCAGTAAGTTCTTCCACCCGACAACTCCTCCCACAGCAAGCTGACCATGGGTATATATAGGAGGCCTGCCCCCTGCCAATCCTAGTTGGGGATTGGTCAGGGGGCTCCCACATACACCCCTTGTCACTCCAGCTCTCTGCCCTGCCTCTTTTCCAGAACCTTCTGAAAACCATAGGAGGCATCCAAGAGCTGAAGCACATGTCAGTCACCTGCTGCTACACTAAACCACTGCCCTGCACCAAGATCAAAAACAAACAGGCCTAGCTCACAGCATGGGCCTGCCTAAATTTACCTGCGCTGATGGTACAAAATAAACCCACTATTCTAGCACCTACCTACCTAAGGTAGAGGGTGCTACATATTTAAAGCAAAAGTGCAATCTGGCCACTCCCATCATTCAACGCAGCAAGTTGTGCACATTGCTTGTTTTGCTGATAGTAATAAAAAAAATCGTAGGTGTTGGGAGTTTGGCAGCTCTCCTTTGGGCCCAATTTATGATCTTGCACATTGGCCCGGTGCATTCAGAAAACACAGCTGGTCCAAACGGATAGCACAATGCAAGCTTTTCTTAGAATACTACTTGAACAGCACATTGCTTGGAGTTCCTGCATAAAAACATATATTAAAGTTATTGAGATATAATGTTCTTTAAAATCAGCATCAATATACGGTATCACTTTCAATCCTTTGATTTATCACTGTTCAACACAGTGTAGCATAGTCTATACACGCTTTATGGCTTTTATGTTTTCCATGTAAAAATCCATGTATATGTATGTATGTATGAATAGTAAATAGTATCACAACAGGAAAATGAGTCCCCCAAGACATATAATATTGGAACTTAAATGGATATACACTGATGAAATAATAGAATTCTTACTCATGCAAATGTGTCAGCAAAGATCAATATTCATATAGTACAGTATGTGATTTTGTAGAATGCAAATGCTAATACACTATATATACATAGTATGCTTTCAGAAATTATAATTCATCCATCAGGCAATCAGTATCCTAATGGATATTAACAGAAAATTAATTATTAGCCAATTAATGGGAAAAAAAATAATCTTAGCAAATTACCAAAGGTACTAAAGGTACTGTACTTGGCTATGCACTGACAAAATGATAATGATTTCTGCATGTGTGTCAACAAATGTGAATATCCTTAAATTGATAGTTGATCAAAAATTGCAAGAGCTGGCATATAACCTATAGTATGTTCACAAAAAATGTATGGGATTGTAGTCAGAACCTATTAACTTTACTAAATAAACACTCTTTACCCAAGAACTGTGGTTTGAATAGGTTGTGGCCCTTTATAGGTATAAATATTATTTTATTATATTAACTTTAATAAAATGTAAATACTTTCATTACTTCAACAATCAATTAATTAACACTCCTAGCATATATTCAACTTTTTTACATAACCATATATTTAGCTCAGATATTGAAGCTCGAGCTACCACTTTAACTTAAACTTAACATCAAAGAACAGGACAAACTTCATAAATTGGGCCATGACATGGTGGGATGGTGGGATGAACTTTTCTCTGTATCCTCGTCCTCTTCTGCCCATCTAATGACGAATCCTCTCTCCTTTTATAGGTGGTAGCTCGTGCTAGAGGACTGTTATGGGGCAACTGTCAAATCATCCACCAATCACTGGTAAGTGAAGGGATATTTAGCTTAACCACATCCATTTTACAATAATCAACTTCCATTTTGTGTTTTATCCTGTATTCTATTTTACAGACAGCTGCATGTACTGTTCATTATTCTTCTTATCTTTCCTTACTTTCCATTTCTTGTAAAGCACGTGATTTCCCAGAAATGATGCGTTTGTTTGGTTTCACTTTTGTCATAAAATGTTTCTGTATTTGATTGGATAATTTGTATGACACGGTCAAGGGGCGGTAGTTTCTGAAAGCCCCCTTTAAATATTCACACCAAAGAATAAAGATTAGATTTGCTCGGCGAGACTTTGTCATGGGTTTTTATCATTGTCTCAATGGGCTAATCTCACAGGCCTGTGAGGATTGTAAGGTACACCTTATGCAGAGTTATCGAGGATCTAAAAATATCCCTAGACAACCTACATCTCCTTACAGCTGGGGACTCGTCCGAAATTAATAGATTTATATCTATTTTTCTCTTGTCGGGATTTATTTAGAGATCGATTCCTTTTAAGGGACCTGTAATTCATTTTTCAGACTTCCATAGATAAGCCCTGGGTGGGCATCAAAAAACTGCTCTGAGAAGCAATAAGATAAGCCCTGGGTAGGCTTAAAAAAAATTGCTCTGAGAAGCAATAAAAAACCCTGGGTGAGTTTTAAGGACTTTAAGGAGAAGTCCATAGAATAAGACTGCAGCGACTGTTTCGGCAAAGTTTTTGGGAGAGTTTAATGATTTATACAGTACTGTAATTATAAGAAAAAGTCTGATAAGGTGTGCCAGACAAAACCCGATCTCTTTGCTTTATCTTCCTGTTGCGTAGCTAGCTGTCATAAGATGATCTGTAATCTGTGTAATGTTTGTCTGTGTGAAATTTGTCGGGTGTCATAAGGTAAGATGACACCTTTTCCACTGCACTGTTTATTTTTTAATGATTTATATATGAATGCTTTGACTCTAAAGTTTAAGATATAACCTGTATCGTATTGTAGTCTGCAGGATGATTCTGGAATTGATTCAGTGAGTAAAAATATTTATATTTCAGACGTTCAGTGTCATTTTAGAGAAAGAACTAAAAAGAGAACTAAAATATTGGGTGGTCTGACAGAACTAAGTCTTTTACCGGAATTATTGTTTTAAGGTTTATTGGTGTTTAGTTTCTGCTGATTTATCTGAATAGAGTTGAATAAGAGTTTTAGAGTTTATAAGGAACCCTGGATTGGTGAGTATCCAGGTTAATTTCTTCTTATGTACTAACAAATGTCTCTAAAGTGTCCTGATTGTATTACTGGTCTGTTATTCTGTTATACTGGTCCTCGGACATATCTTGTAGCCAGTGTCCCAGGAGGGTATCATTCTAAATTAGAAAAGGGACCCTTATTTAGAGAAGGTAAACCAAGAGTTCAAGTTTTAAGGTTTAATTTACATAACAAATTTGTGTTTCAAGAAGGGTTGACAGTGAAGGGAGTAATATCACTTATTCGAAGAGCAAGGGAGACTTATCAAGTCTGTCCCAGGTCATTGAAGTATTGTGACATTAGGGAAGTTTTTACCAATTAAAATATGGGTAGAGCGTTAATAACACTTTCTTAAGGTAATACATAAATTGGTGAGGCTAACTTTTAATTAAAACATGCTATTTGAATAATTCTTTTTGCTACTGACATTTTTTGAAAATGGGAAGTCAGGTGCAAAATTTGGACATTTGGCTTTTTGCCAACAGGGTTCAAGTGCTAATATCTCACTAACCGTAATAGATAGTGGGGAATTGTTTGCAGCATTAGTACTACCGCAAAGGAAGGCACTGTTTGAACCTGTTGGCACTCACCAAAAATTTGAAATGTAAATAAAAATTGTTTGGTTATAAACATAGGAAAAGTAATAACATATAGAGACTTAGTATCTACAAGAATTTAGAATGTTTAGAAAGAAAAATAAAGCTGAAAATAAAAATGCATGCTGTGGAGATCCCCCAACTGGACCGGGGCTACCTATAGCATCCTAGCCCAAACATTGTCCACGATGGGTTTAGCAGAGTCATAGGATGGTAAATTTAAGGGTTAAATCAACCTTCTCTATGCTTGTACTGTGTTCCCCGCCTCCTCCCCCTTACATTCCAGAACCAGATAAGGACCTCATCACATGAAGACACATAGCAACAAATTTTTTTTTTACCAGCTTGCAAGCAAAAGTCAGCAGAATCTGTGTTAGAATTCTGGAAAAGATTTATAGATGTTTGGACACAAGATGCAGGATTTGTTCAGTATAACATGCACAGTCTCTTAATACAGACATACCTCAGCAACCTTGGCCTTATTTTTCCGGTACCTAGAGCAAGAAATATCAGATTGGGCTACAGGCACAGTAACTGATTTTTGCAAGAAGCTGACAGAGAAGGATGCTGCAGGATGTTTTGACATTCCTAAACAAACACCAGTGCAGACACATTATCAAAATGATTTCTCAGGAAATCAAAAGGGGAAACTTTTATACAAAGAGGGAGGGGGCAAGGGCAAAGAGGGTGTTACATACAGAGAAAAAGAGGAGAAAGGAATCTTAAGGGAAATTGTCTCGCCCTACAATACTCCCATCAACCCAGAAAAGAAGGCAAATGGTGACTATATGTTTGTACAAGACCTAAGGGCCATCAATAGCCTAGTAGTACCGATTGCCCCAATAGTGCCTGATGTGCCATCAATACTTATCGCCATACCATACGATGCAGAGTATTTTACTGTGCTTGATTTAAAGAATTTTCTTTTTCTCTGTCCCTGTAGACGAGGAGACATGGCCACTCTTTGTTTTTACTGTCTCGATTGACCAACACAGTCGTCAGTTTATCTGGTGTAGAATGCCGCAGAGTTATATAGACTCACCTGTGGTCTATTCTATAGTACTCCAAACCACCCTCGGGCCTTGGACTGCCCCTCATGGTTCTGTACTGTTGCAGTATGTTGATGATCTTTTGATTTGTAGTTTTTCAGAGGAGGACTGCCAAGCTGATAGTCTATCTTTATTGAAATGGTTACATGTATGTGGTCACAAAGTGTCTAAAAAAAAGTTACAATGGTGTAAACAGGAGGTTGAATACCTAGGGTTTGTGCTGTCTCCGGGAGTTAGGAAAGTCAGTCACAAAAGAGTTGTCGCTCTTGTGGGTTTGCCCCGCCCACTTACCAAGAAAGACATGCTTACCTTTCTTGGAATGATTGGTTGCTGCCACCAATGAATACCTGACTGTTCTTTCTATGACAATATATTGAGACAAGCAACCCTCTCTGAAATGTCTGATACTGTAAAATGGTCTGATGAAATGGTAAATGCTTTTGCCATGTTGAAATGTGCAATGGTTACCAGCCCGAGCCTCGGCCTCCCTGAAATATGGCAAAATGTATAACTTATTTGCCAGGGAAAATTACAGAACCATGGCGGGAGTACTGGCCCAGGAACATGGTGGGAGACTGCGCCCTGTAGTTTTTTTTTCTCTCAAAGATGGTCCCAGTGCAGGTTCAGGGCATGCCCGCGTGTCTCAGAACTTTAGCGTCCTGTGCGATGGTGGTTGAGATGGCCACTTCTTTCACTCTGGGACACGACACCACACTTCACACCACCCACAATGTGTCAATCCTGCTGAAAAATGTACATACACAGCACATGTCTGCTCAGAGGTTGAGCAGATATGAGGTGATTTTGCTGTCCAATCCAAAATTGCACATCAAATATGCTTCTCCCACTGCAGGCCCAGCACAAATTTAAACCCCCTTTTAGGATTAAAAGGAGAACAGGATGAGGTCGTGCCACAACATGACTGCATGAACCTCATTCACAAATACACATCACCTAGGTCTGATTTATCTTCCACAGCACTACCAGATACACAGAATGTTTTTGTGGATGGTTCTTGCTCTAGGCCAAATGATCACACATACCAAGCAGGGTATGCAGTTGTGCAGCTTCCAGATGTTATACTTGAGGCCAAGCCTATCCCATATCAATCAGCACAGGCTGCTAAATTAATTGCACCCACTAGAGCATGCCAGCTCTTTGAAGGTCAGGATGTAAACATTTACACTGCCTCGAAGAATGGGTACGGCGTGGTACACGACTTCGGTGTAATATGAAGTAGGCGTGGCTTTGTGGCAGCAGATGGAAAGAACATTTCACATTCTTCTTTGGTAATGTTACTGCTAAAAGCTATCCAGCTACCTAAAACAACAGGCTATAGCACACTGCAGAGCACATACAGGCCAACCAACAGAGATATCCAGGGCAAATGCCCTGGCTGACCTTGCTGCTAAACAAGCTGCTATCTCACAGACAGCAGACATCCAAATGGCTATGCTGATACCCGATCTATCCCCATTTGAACAGTCACTCGCAGATCTCCAGGATTATGCCTCAAATTATGAGTTAAGGGACTGGGATAAAAAGGGTGTGCAGAAAGATCCAAAAAAACTGGACTTCTCTGCAAAGAGGACAAAACATGTATACCAACGGCAAGTGCATCACTCTTCATCTCACAGTACCACAGAATAGACCACGCAGGTATACAGGTCACGGCTGATCTTCTGAGTAGAGATTTTTATATTCTCAAGATGGGCCGAACTTTTCTTGACCACAAAAGAAGATGCACAAACAGTAGTAAGAATCCTCACTTAGGAAATCATTCCTCGATGGGGATGCTCACTTCAAATAAACTCAGACAATGGTCCAGCTTTCATGGCCAGGGTCTGCCAGGACTTGGTAAAAACTCTCAAAATAGAATGGAAGTTCCACATTCCCTACCACCCTCAAAGCTCAGGGATAGTAGAAAGAATGAACAGAACAATAAAAGACAAGATAAGAAAGGCCACAGGAGGAACCTTTGCCAACTGGAAAAAGGTCATCCCAGCAGTCCTGGCAGAAATAAAAATTGACCCCTTCCAAAACAACTGGGTATTCACCTTTTGAAGTTTTGATGGGTAGACCTTTCCCCACCCCATGGGCCAGAGCACTTTTAATGGTAGAAAAGGGAGATTTAGACTTAATACAGGAAGAATATGTAAGAAAACTGGTTGAAACATTGGATACAGTCGAAAGAAATGTTGCTCGCACCTCTCCTTTTTCTTCACAGGAAGCTACTCACCCCTTCAAGGTGGGAGACACCGAGGTGGTCCAACAGCTGAACAGAAATAAGAAGCAAGAGTATCCCTTTGGACCTCCTACCACAGTGGTTGCAGTGACCAGAACAGCCATCCTAGTGGAAAACTGCCAGTCCTGGATCCATGCCAGCCGAGTAAAAAAGGTTGCCCAAAGCCCCAGGAGCAGGAAGGAGACCTTGGATAAAGGAGGCCCTCAAGCAGAAGTCCAAGCAGATGAAGGAGGAGTTCCTGGGAAAGCAGGTCCGGCCAGAGAAGATCTTCACTTATTTCACCACAGACTTCTGGCAAAGCATTTTGCCTCCTGATCCTGATCTCTCTGATAGTGTTCCTGCCCACCTGGATCATCACTAACTGTATCTACCACCCTGAAGATTTGGGTGCAATTAAAAGTATCTGTGGCAACACACACACACAAGAGAACATTACAGTGACACAAGCTAGAACAAAGAGAGAGATTGGAGATAGTTTTACTGATAAGATGCTTTTGCTAAAATTTAAGTATGCTTATGCTCAAAAAATCAAGGTATGAAGAATGTTGGATATGTAGCAAATTATATCCTAGCACTGCCCAATTTCCCCTTTTGGCTGTACCTTTAAATATTTCTTCCTCAACGAGACTTCTCCTGTCTTCTTAACAAACATATCCACTCTGTACATAAATAACACTGTTACCTTTCCAATAGCAGGTAAAACTTATTCCCCTGATTTGTGTTTTAATTTAGGGAATGAGACACAGACTAACTCCTCCATTTGTAGTAGGTCAATATTTAACATCTCTATGTGCGAATCTAGAGGCCAGTATACACCCCAGAAACCCCCTCAAACACCGTGACAAAAGTGAATTGTTCCATAAACAAGATATGGCCTGGGCATGTTTTCCTTCTTGGACAGGATGGGGTATAGACATGATGAAAAGGTTGAACAATTATTCAAGTATATTGGATGAGATAATAGAGGGGAATTCAGATGACATTGCTATGTTAAACATAGAAACTAGAGCAATTAGAAAACAGCTAGAACTACAATGGGTTAACTATAGAAAGCATGAGTGCAGCTCTCACAGGTTTATGTGAAATGACTGAGGACTACAAATGCTGTACTTGGATCTCTAACACGAGTGCCAATGTGCCTGACTACTATGATATTTATCCTTGCTCTGATTATTTACCTCTTCGTTAAGTGTTGTATTTGCATAATTGCATGCATTCAATCTCCTGATGATAAGGTTCTATCCTACATTACATACATGAAGAATCATCAGGCAATCTATTCCACAACCCCAAAGAAGTACTAGAACACTAGATAGAATGTAGAGATCATCTTATAGGATCTAAGAGGGGATTGAATGGATATTTAACTTAACCACATCCATTTTACAATAATCAACTTTCATTTTGTGTTTTATCCTGTATTCTATTTTACAGACAGCTGCATGTACTGTTCATTATTCTTCTTATCTTTCCTTACTTTCCATTTCTTGTAAAGCACGTGATTTCCCAGAAATGATGCGTTTGTTTGGTTTCACTTTTGTCATAAAATGTTTCTTTATTTGATTGGATAATTTGTATGACACAGTCAAGGGGCGGTAGTTTCTGAAAGCCCCCTTTAAATATTCACACCAAAGAAAAAAGATTAGATTTGCTCGGCGAGACTTTGTCATGGGTTTTTATCATTGTCTCGATGGGCTAATCTCACAGGCCTGTGGGGATTGTAAGGTACACTTTATGCAGAGTTATCGAGGGTCTAAAAATATCCCTAGACAACCTAAATCTCCTTACAGTAAGTATTTATTTTAAATTGTTTTATTATTATTATTTTTAACTGACACTTTCTAGTAATTTCCTTGTCTGCCACAATCCCATAGGTGAGTGATGGTGAATTTTGGCACCCCAGATATTTTGGAATTACATTTTCCATGATGCTCAACTACCCTGCAGAGTGCATGAGCATCATGGGAAATGTATTTCAAAAACATCTGAGGTGCCAAGGTTCACCATCACTGCCATAGGTGGTGAAGTGGAGACATTCTACCCTTTATTCCATCTATAAGGCAATCAGTATCCTTATGATGATTAAGCCAGGTAACAATGGATCTTACCAAAATCTGAAAAGTGCTTGAGTTGATAGCATTGTAAAGTAGCAGTACAATCATCAAATGTTCGTACAAATTGGCAACAAATTGGTTTGGAGCAGGAAATGCCAGAAGCCCTTCTATGCAACATATGCATCCCGCTGATGTGTTCCACCTGATAGGCGTCTTTGGCGCAGCATAAAGTTATCATCAATATATAGCGCCAACAGTTTGCGCAGCGCTTAGCAATAAAGCCGAATGTCATCCAGAACCTCCAGCATCATTGTTTATTTTTCAAATGTTTTCTTTGTAACAGCTCTGCCCGAGCCTCTGTATGCACAGGAAGCTCTGTAATGCCATTCCTGATTTCACTACACTCCTGATGTAAACACAAAGGGGTGTATTTATAAAAAAAATTATTTGTCCTGCAAAACTGTATGTACATTTAATCTATGCAAATGCCGATAAGATCAAATGTAACTAGGCTGGATGTTCTAAATTTTAAGAATAGAGTGAATCAGGAAAATATCAATTATGGCCACTACATGGAGTTTACAATCAAAGAAAATAAACACTTATTTACTATGATTATCAGCTCCATCTAGTGGGTATAATGTGCTTTTTCCCCTGATTTTTTTTTTTAGCTATTCTTATGAATGAATGAACATATGACCTGTTGAGAAAATAGTAAAATTGCACTTTGCTGGCAGTCGCACAAAGCAAAAATATATGCAGTTCCAAGATCCCGATTTCCCAAATGTCTACAGCACATTCTTATGGAGTGAAGATTAGACCAAGATATAGCTAAGATCGGGGCAGCCCATCCAATATGGGCGCACAGGCTTCCACCCCCCCCCCCCCATCCATGCGTCCGGCCCCCATGCAGGACGCTGGATGTATGAATTCCAATGGCGGGGGGTGTTTCCTTGAAGCACCTGATTAGAGCCAGAGGCTTTAATAGGCTTCAAAAAAGGGTGGGCTCGGGACGCAGAGCACTGCGAACCGAGCCCACCCAGTTGTGTGACAATAGCGAAAGAAAATTTGCTATTTTCACACTAGTTCTCCTCTCAGCCAATCAGGAAGCGGGTCTGAGACCTGTTTCCCAATTGGACGAAAGGAGAAGCATTCTGAGGAGGAGGGAGAAGATGTAAGCTGCCGCGATGCCTGCGGAGGAGAGCAGAGGAACGGAATGGCGCCCGTGATGCCTGCCGCCTGTTGCCCAGGTGAAGCGCTTCCCGCCATAGATGGGGTAAGTGCTCCGGACCCAACCAAACGACCGGGGGGGTGCGTGTTACCCGACGACAGGGGGAGGTTGGCTGTGGGTGCACTGTTTGCGGCCCCCCCCCCCAAAAAAAATTACCACCAGCCGCCACTGGCTAAGATATTGCTTTTGTTTCCCCTCCACCTCACTTATTGTTAGGCTGCTGTTACACTGGGACGGGTGGGCGTTGACGGTAAAATGCCACTAGTTTTAGCAGTGTCTTTTATACTCTCAGGATTTTTTATATGTTACCGTCTCTGTGATATATATTCATATTTATAACCACTTACTCTTATATTCCATTCCATATAGTCCATTACAGTGAGCATGTCTTGCAAGACTCATGGGTGATACTTTGGTTCACATTCTTCTTTCATCTCCTTGCCATGCCTGCCCCGCGTCTGGCCTTGGTCCTCTTTGCCGGGGTCTCCGTCCTTTCAGCTCCCGGGGGAGATGTTCCTTGCTGACCCTTGTTTGGGATCAGACTCTGAAGCCAACCGTCTATCAGTAAGTATGGGACCACCAGTTTTGGCCTCATGCTTTTGTCGTAATCATACCTATACTTCAATATATATTTACTTGTCCTTTTCAGACACCAGATGTACACATCAGCCCCTGATGATGCGAGTAGAGCTCGCAAAACGCGTCGGGTTAAAGATGTATCATGTATATCTGTACTACAAATACTTTGTGATATTATATCATTATGACTATGTTTAGAGGACTATTATGCTATGTTGCTGCTCTTATGTAACTGTTATTTATGATCATGTTTTATATTGGATGATGTTTATACAAATAAAATTTGTTACCCCCTTACACATCTTGTTGACCTTGTGATCCTCATGGACACCTCACTCAAAGTCCCACGGGCGATTGTTTGTTTCTGATCACAAGGAGGTGGGGCCACCAGATGATGGCGCCAGGTGGTTCCACCCCTTACCTATATAAAAACTGTCAAACGGCAGAGCCTGCAGTAGGTGGTCAGATCTACATCGGGGACATTGTTTTTTTAATATTTTTATAATAAAGGAATTGTCAAAAACCTGTCTACTGTTTTTATTTTTGTTTACACTTTTTTGGTGAATGGGTAAGGGTACAATGTACCCCATACTCATTCACATAAGGGGGGCCAGGATATGGGGACCTCCTTGTTAAAAGGGGCTTTCAAATTCTGATAAGCTCCCTGCCCACAGACCCCCTCAACCACAGCCCAGGGTGTGGGGAGGAGACCCTTGTCCCCATCAACATGGGGACAAGGTGCTTTAGGGTGGGGGCAGAGCCCCTCCTGCCCCGAAGCATCCACCCCCCCATGTTGAGGACATGTGGCCTGGTGTGTTTCAGGAGGGGGGCGCTCACTTCTTTCCGCCCTTTCCTGTCCTGCCAGGCTGCGTGCTCAGATAAGGGTCTGGGTATGGATTTGGGGAGGGGGGATACCCTTAAAATCCATACCAGACTTGAGGGCCTGGTACAAGACCCGAGGACCTGGTATGGACTGGGGGGGACCACACACCAGTTTTTTAGTATTTTTTTCACTTTTTTTATTGATAGCAATGTTTGTTTTTATTCAGCTGTCAGTGGGGAAGCCCATTGACAGCTGATGACTCATCGATTGTTAAGGACGCTGCAGCCGGCTTCCCTGCCCTGCTCCTTAACAACCAGCTATTCACTACACTCTGATTGGACAAAGCTTTGGGCTTAGAATGCACTGTGCAGCGCGCAGTGCATTTCAGGGCGTTCGGCAGGGCAAATGCCCGGCAAATTCGGGTGTTCACCAAACGGACAAACAGGCAATGTTCGGGCCGAACTTTTGCTCGGCCTGAAATGTTCACCCAACTCTAGTTATTACTTTTGCCTTATGGCAAGGTGCTGCATCATGCTGGAAAGGCATTGTTTGTCACCAAACTGTTCTTAGATGGTTGTGAGAAGTTGCGCTCTGAGGATGTTTTTGTACCATTCTTTATTCATGGCTTATTTAGGCAAAATTGTGAGCAAGCCCACTCCCTTGGCTGAGAAGCAACAAAACCAAACACATGAATGGTCTCAGTATGGTTTACTGTTGGCATGACACTGGACTGATGGTAGCACTCACCTTTTCTTCTCCGGACAAGGTTTTTTTCCGGATGCCTCAAATAATCAGAAAGTGGATTCATCAGAGAAAATTACTTTACCCCAGTCCTCAGCAGTCTAATTTTTTATTTTTATTCTTTTGCAGAATTTCAGTCTGTCCCTGATGTTTTTCCTGGAGAGAAGTGGCTTCTTTGCTGCCTTTCTTGACATCAAGCCATCCTCCAAAAGTCTTTGCCTCACTGTACGTGCAGATGAACTTATGCCTGCCTGCTGCCATTCCTGAGCAAGCCCTGCACTGGCGGTGTCCCAATCCCGCAGCTAAATCAAATGTAGGAGACATCATGTCGCTTGCTGTACTTTCTTGGGCGCCCTAAAGCCTTCTTCAAAAATGCAGTGAAAATGTTTTTTATAGGATTAAAGGGGTTGTATACCCTTGTGTTTTTTCACCTTAATGCATCGTATGCATTAGGGTGAAAAAAACACCTGGCGGTGATTGGCCCCCCGTTTTACTTACCCGCTGCTGTCAATCAAATCCAATGACGTGGGTGCTGGAGGGCGGGGCCGAGTCATACATTCGGTGGCTATGGATGTCGAATGATGGACTCGGGAGCGTGCACGCAAGATAACCCTCTGGGAGAGCGCTTCTCCTAGGGGGTTATCTGACGTGGGGAGGAGCCGCAAGAGCCGACGAGGGACCCCAGAAGACGGTGTTCGGGGCCACTCTGTGCAAAACGAGCTGCACAGTGGACGTAAGGATGACATGTTTGTTTGTTTTTTTTTAAATAAACAAAGCTTTACAATCACTTTAAGTTAATTTTCATGGCAAAGAGGGACCTTGGAATTCATATTATCAGTCTGATCACTCTTCATACCATTCTGGAGTATATGCAAATTGCCATCATAAATCGGAGGCAGCAGACTTTGTGAAAATTTATATTTGTGTCATTCTCAAAAAATTTGGCCACAAATTTTACAAATCGAATATTACAAATCAGTTAAAGACAGTCTTACTTCATACATGACTCACTTATTTACACAGCATCATTCTGTGGCTCCCTCTACCAAGGAATTTCAGACCAACATCACCTATCAATTACAGACCTTAATTAAGAACTATTATCCCACACCTTGTCAACCCAGATCAGGTGGGATTTGTTAATGAGAGTCAAGTCCTTGATGGTCCATGTAGGGTATTGGACACCAAGAAATAGCCAGCTGTGATACCAAGAAACATTTCACAGGATCTTTTGAAGTACTCCAAAAGTGTGGCATTAGTGCAATATACTAACCCACTGCTCCATGTTTATCCCTAAAGGGATACGCTAAACATTGATACAATCTCAGTAGTACCAGTATCAGTTCAGTACCATATGAACTTTAAAATATGCTATGTAGCATTCGCATGCGCAGGGGGTGTAGATTCCTTCTGCTGATATTTCACCAAAGCCCCCCCCAATGTGGGGCTCCTAAAAAAAATTGAAAATAAAAAAAGTAAAATAATAAAAAGAAAAAACTACTTACATGTCCACTGCCTTACTGACACCAACCTCTGCCCTACTGACACATCCACTGCTCTACTGACACATCTATGTTTTAATACATTTGGGGTGCATACCCTAATGCAATAAGCTGCGCACACCTATGCTATGTAGCAATACCAAGCACTGTACAAATTGGTATTTTAGGAAACATTTGCAATGTATAGTGAATAGTGAATAATATGATATATTTTAAATAAGTGTTGCTTCTTAATATTTTGACCTTCAAAAACTATTTGGCATTTAATTAAATCGGTAGTAAAGTCTGCTTTGTGATTTTTACCTATATAAGCCTATAATAAGGCTTACCTGTAGGTAAAAGGAATATCTCCTAAACCTGCACCGTTCAGGAGATATTCACCCTGGATGCAGCCAGTGATGTCACCAGCGCGTGCACTCTGAAGGTCCGGCATACCGTGCTAAACCTTCAGAGTTTCGTGCCGGAGCTGAGGGCTCCTGCGAGCATGTGTGGGAGCAACGTCATCGCAGCTCCGGCCTCTCATACAACCGGAAATATGAAAGAAAGCCGGGGGGGGGGTGGGTTTTTTCTAAGGTAAGTATTTCATAATGTGCTAGTATGCGATGCATACAAGCACATTCTGCAATTGCCTTACAGGTGTTTTTTTTTTTTTTAACTGCCGTGGTTAACCACCACTTTAACATTTATTATTGGTATAGGTAAGATATAACTTGTCGCCTCCTTTTGAAAAGCCAAGTTAAAAAAAAAGTTAAAAATGTTTTCAAAATTAAAATGTAATAAAAACATCAAAAACATTTTAAAAGCCCTCTACATGCATGCCCAATTGTACTGTATGTGAATATGTGTGTGTTATGAAGAAAATAGGGGAACTCATGTACAAAAAAGACATTTGTGCTACACATATTGTCACAGCACTCCCAAAGTGAGAGTGGTTAGTTCTAAGCTGGTGAGATGGAAAGGCTTTTAAAGTGTCGTCTATGGACAATTGCATGTATAGTGGCTTCTTGCTGTTTAACAGGGCACACACAATTTTAAGGCTTGACATGTTTGGTATCTACTTAATGCAACCTCATCTTTTACATTTTACAAAGAAATTGGGTACTATATTGTGTTTGTGTGCACTACAATGATTGGAAATGTTTTACTAATAAGGTGTGTTTGATAAACAGTACCCTCAATATCAAATGACTACAGGGTCTCTGATTTTAGAAAACATATAATGTTTTGGGGTTTTTAAGTAATCTTCAGGCCTAAAATGTGCATTTTAGGCCCGTGAAAGGGTTCAGAGCATAACCTAAGTATATTAGCATTAAGAATTCTAATAATAGGGGGCGTGGCTTCCGCTAACATGGATGGAGGTGTAGGAGGTTAGTGTGAGCTCCATGTCCAGCCTCTAGTATCTCCAGCCTCTAGTATGTCCAGCCTCTAGATTGAGGCTCTGAGAGACCTAAAACAGCACCATTCTAATGGTGAAGGCCTGAGGTGGCTGCTATGAGTATAGATCGACAACAAACAGGATCGGCTACGGGAGTACGCAAAGACTGAGAACCAGCAGAGTGAACATAGCCCTCCACAGACACAGAGTGGCGGGTTGCTTGGTAGTTGAAGCATCAGAAGCAAGTACTCCCCAGGCTGAAAAAAATGGAAAAGCAGCCGAAGCTCACACTGGATCAGATGAATGCTCAATTCCTAGCCCCTATACAATCGAGCAGTGGCATGTTAACAGGGGAAAAACAAGGAATTAAAGGAAGATATAGGACTTCTCAGGCAAGATCTGCAAAATATGCGGGGGAGAGTGACTGAAGTGGAGAATAGAGTATCAACTTTAGAGGATGAACTCTCCCCAGTAGTAAAAAAAAGTAGCAGAGACGGAAAAACAAATGGTACCGTGGCAACAAAAAATGGACGATCTAGAAAATCGCATGCAAAGAAATGATATAAGAATTGTTGGCATGCCAGAGAAAGCAGAAAGATTAAATGTGGGGCAATTTGTGGAGAGATGGATAAAAACAATGTTTCCAGATGCAGAGTTTTCTATGGCATTTGGTGTGGAGAGAGCTCATAGAGTTCCAGCAAGATCACCACAATCAGGTGCACCAGCAAGACCATTATTAGCAAGACTGCTAAACTGTAAGGATCGAAATCTGGTATTACGGAAGGCGAGACAAAAAGGAAACATACAGTTTGAGACAGTGGCGTCACTAGGGTCGGTGTCACCCGGTGCAATAAAACATGGTGTCACCCCCCCCACTCCAACTATAGTCGCCCCCCAGTACAGACCCCCCCTCCACTAAGTAAAGACCCCCCCGTCAGTACAGACCCTCTACGAAGTATAAACCCCCTCCATCAGTATAGACCACCCCCCTCGGTACAGACCCCCCTCCCACAGTATAGACCTCCCCCTCCATTAGTACAGACCCCCCCAGAACAAACAACCCCCCTCCATAAGAAACCACCCCCCTCCATTAGTACAGACCCCCCCAGAACAAACCACGCCCACCATTAGTACCGACTCCCCCCCAGAACAAACCACCCCCCTCCTCCATTAGTACAAACCAGCCCCCTCCATTATTACAGAACCCCTCAAAACAAACCACCCCCCTCCATTAGTACAGACCACCCCCCCTCCATTAGTACAGACCCCCCCCAGAACAAACCACCTCCCTCTATTATTACAGACCACCGCCCTAGATTAGTACAGAACCCCCCAAAACAAACCACCCCCCCTCCATTAGTACAGACCCGCCAGAACAAACCACCCCCTCCATTAGTACAGACCACCCCCCTCCATTAGTACAGCCCCCCCAGAACAAACCACCCCCCTCCATTAGTACAGACCACCCCCTCTCCATTAGTACAGACCCGCCAAAACAAACCACCCCCCTCCATTAGTACAGACCACCCCTCTCCATTAGTACAGACCCCCCCCAGAACAAACCACCCCCCTCCATTAGTACAGACCACCCCCCTCCGTTAGTACAGACCCCCCCAGAACAAACCACCCCCTCCATTAGTACAGACCACCCCCCTCCATTAGTACAGACCACCCCAGAACAAACCACCCCCCTCCATTAGTACAGACCACCCACCCTCATTAGTACAGACCCCCCCAGAACAAACCACCCCCCTCCATTAGTACAGACCACCCCCCTCATTAGTACAGACCCCCCCCAGAACAAACCACCCCCCTCCATTAGTACAGACCACCCCCCTCATTAGTACAGACCCCCCCAGAACAAACCACCCCCCTCCATTAGTACAGACCACCCCCTCCATTAGTACAGACCCCCCCAGAACAAACCCCCCCACCATTAGTACAGACCCAACCAGAACAAACCACCCCCCCACCATTAGTACAGACCCCCCCAGAACAAACCACCCCCTCTTCATTAGTACAGCCCCACCAGAACAAACCACCCCCCTACATAAGTACAGACCCCCCCAGAACAAACCACCCCCTTCTATATGATATAGCTGTAACCAGCAGCATAAACCAACCTCATCAGCAAGCCCCGCCCCCCCCACAACATCTCACCTCAGGAGCGGAGGACATCCCCCCCATCTCAAGCTGACACCCCCCGCCCGTTACCGCACCAGATCGGGCGGCTCAGGTGCACAGAACACCCGGGCGGAGAGGAGGAGAGGAGAGAGACAGAGTGCAGCCGCGCTGCCCGGGTGGAGAGCAGCTGCACATCGAGACAGGCTTGGGCTGGGCAGGAGTCAGAGACAGAGGAGGAGGAGAACACATGGCAGGCACGGCCGAGGCGCTGGAGGTGTGTCCCGGCTGAAGGAAAAAAAAAACTGCCAAAGGGAGCCAGGGCTTTCATTACCCTCGGGATGGTGTCACCCCTCTAGTGGGTGGCACCCGGAGCGGACCGCACCCCCCGCCCCCGTCTGGCAACGCCACTGGTTTGAGAGCAACAAAATAACTACATTCCCAGACTTTTCATTGGAGTTACAGAAGCGACATGCAACATTTAATGAAATGAAGCAAAAACTCTGGGAAAAAGAAATAGAATGCTCAATGATGTATCCAGCTTGATTGAGAGTGGTGGATGATGGAAAGACCTTTTTTTTCAGCACCTCAGAACAAGCCCAAGAGTGGATGAGGATAAGTACCAAATAAATGGATCGATAAGTATGAACTGTAGAGACAAGAAGTTACTAAGATTTGATTGATGGAAAAGAGAGACAGAAGTTAAGGAGAAATGCTATGTGCTGGACTGATAGTGGATATATAATAGATTAATAAATGAGCGTGGTGGGAGGCTGTTTTTTTTTTTTTTTCTTGCAGGGGAGGGGGTGTGTAGCACATGCGGGTTGAATCTCAGTGAGTAATTATGACACATTGTGACAATTATGACACATTATAGAGTTGAACACTGAATAGTGATTAATGCAGTTTGTTAAAGTGGAACAGAAGTACATAATGCAACACAATGGGAATAATGGGAGCGATACCGACACAAGCACGTTAATAGGAGTATTTATTAATTTCAGTATTTAAAAAAATAATTAATTAATGAGAGGGTGGGGGGGTGGAGGGGTTTATTATTTATTTTTTTGAGCAACGGTGGATATGCATAAGATTTGATAACATATGAGTTATAGACAGTGGATATGGAATATGCATTCATAAAGGGGATCACATGGGAAGTAGATAAACACATTGGGAGTATATGGATATAGATTTGCCCCTACCTCCCTAAATTATATAATATATTATATTATATTAATTATAAATTATTATTATTATTATTATTATTCCTTATTTATTTATTTAATTATTTTATTTTTTTGCCTCTTCCTAACCTTGGGAAAAAGAAGAGAAGTATATTGAAAAACACATAAAGTTAGCTAAGAAATATTATTAGGTTTCTCAGAGCTGAATAGGCTGAGAATACTACGTATTGACTCCATATAAGCTAATGCTGTATGGTGGCAATGCCCCAATATTCATTTTAAATTGTTGTTGTATGAGTGAGGTAGGATGGATGGTAAGAATGAAGTGTGTACAACTAAAAGACGATAATATACCAAGTATAAAGGCTGCTGCTGAGTATCACCAAGGAAAACTAGTCCCTAGAGGTAGGAGGAAGGAGTACTTATTGGCGAGAGGATTAAAGTATAGATTAAATATAGGAAAGGTCATATATGGCTGAGCAATGTGCAGTATTGACATGGAATGTAAGAGGCCTAGGGACAGCAGTGAAACCGACTCAAGTATTTGATACTATACGTAAGGCCCAGGCCAAAAAAATATGCCAAAATATGCCAAAATAATATGCAGGAATATTACAGGAAACACATATGATAAAAGAGCATTCCTATCAGTTAAAAAAAACATGGGTTCAGTGGTTAGACCATATGTACCATACAACTTATTTGAGGGGAGTTACATTAATGGTACACCAGACAGTATCCTGGGAATGTATGCAGGTAAAAAGAGACCCAGAGGGGAGATACATATTTGTATATGTTAGACTGTATGAATTACCATTTGTGATTATAGGACTGTATAACCCTCCCCCGGCTAATATGAAGGTGCTAAAGGAAGCAGTGATATTTATGGCACAATACCCTGAAGAAGCGTTACTGAATGCGTAACATGTAGAGCAAGCCGAGCAATTTTTTACACTGTCTTCTTTGAAACCTGTTATGATTGAACAAGTAAAACGGTTGAATACCTTGTATAAAGATATAATTATCATGTAGATAGTGTATTCAATTTGCTCCCAGGTATTTTTTGTGAACATATGCAACTCTATGTACATGTCTTTTTAACAACTTTTGTAATAAATATTTAAATTTGTTTTTAATCTTCTGTGTTATGCCTATAAAGTCCATCATTCCAACCACTTTCTAATCAATTCCAATATCGGAACGTGGCACTAACTATATATGTACCGTATCCACAGTGCCACTCTGTGGTGATACGAACTCCCTTAGACAATACCCAGAGGCATAGGTTATATGCATGGGAGAGTTTAATATGTTAATGAATCCAGTTATGAATAGACATGGAAAGTCCCCTAGGGATCAAGTTGGGAGAAAGAGTAAATTTGGGAAGTTTGTTGAGGAGGTTGGCTGGGTGTATAAATCGAGGACTAAGAACCCTCAAACTAGGGCTTATTCGTCCTTGGCACGAGGGAAGTATGTCCAGGATAGACTTAATATTGGGGAATGAGAAAATAATACCATTTGTAGACTCAGAAGTCTATCTTCCCCGGGGGGGATTGAACCATTCACCTATGGTATGTAAGTTGTCAATAAGCTTTCTCGGAAAACGTTTAGGATGGAGAGTGCACCCTTACTGGTTGTTGGAGATAGGGGCCAATGATCGAATACCAGAACAATTAGAGGTGTTCTTCGAGGCCCATAGAGAGACTCAGATGGATGGGAACTTATGAGACACTTTTAAGGCCTGAAATCCACAATCTCATATATAAACTAATAGGCACGAAGAGGAACCGCTACAGCAGGCATGTGCCCAAGCAGAAGCAGAATTTTTAACTAATAACTCAAATTCTAATCAGCAAAAATAGAAAAACCTTACTCCTCAGTATAACAACCACCTGATAGCCAATTTTGAACAGGGAAAACAGCCAGGTAAGGTATTAGCACTTTTAATGAGACAGGAGATACCCCTCTCAGTAATCTCAAAAATAAAAAGGAGCAGTGGAGAAGAGGTTTATATGGTAGAGGAAATAATAGAAAGATTTTTTTAATATTATGTCACAATGTATACATCAACCTTGGTATATGCAGAGTAAGATATACAGTGGGGACGGAAAGTATTCAGACCCCCTTAAATTTTTCACTCTTTGTTATATTGCAGCCATTCGCTAAAATCATTTAAGTTCATTTTTTTTCCTCATTAATGTACACACAGCACCCCATATTGACAGAAAAACACTGAATTATTTACATTTTTGCAGATTTATTAAAAAAGAAAAACTGAAATATCACATGGTCCTAAGTATTCAGACCCTTTTCTCAGTATTTAGTATTAGATCTAATCAGTATTTAGTATTTGATCTAATACAGTCATGAGTCTTTTTGGGAAAGATGCAACAAGTTTTTCACACCTGGATTTGGGGATCCTCTGCCATTCCTCCTTGCAGATCCTCTCCAGTTCTGTCAGGTTGGATGGTAAACGTTGGTGGACAGCCATTTTTAGGTCTCGCCAGAGATTCTCAATTGGGTTTAAGTCAGGGCTCTGGCTGGGCCATTCAAGAACAGTCACGGAGTTGTTGTGAAACCACTTCATTATTTTAGCTGTGTGCTTAGGGTTATTGTCTTGTTGGAAGGTAAACCTTCTGCCCATTCTGAGTTCCTGAGCACTCTGGAGAAGGTTTTCGTATAGGATATCCCTATACTTGGCCACATTCATCTTTCCCTTGATTGTAACCAGTCGTCCTGTCCCTGCAGCTGAAAAACACCCCCACAGCATAATGCTGCCACCACCATGCTTCACTGTTGGGACTGTATTGGACAGGTGATGAGCAGTGCCTGGTTTTCTCCACACATACCACTTAGAATTAAGGCCAAAAAGTTCTGTCTTAGTCTCATCAGACCAAAGAATCTTATTTCACACCATCTTTGGAGTCCTTCAGGTGTTTTTTTAGCAAACTCCATGCGGGCTTTCATGTATCTTACACTGAGGAGAGGCTTCCAACGGGCTACTCTGCCATAAAGCCCCGACTGGTGGAGGGCTGCAGTGATGGTGGACTTTCTACAACTTTCTCCCATTGCCTGACTGCATCTCGGGAGCTCAGCCACAGTGATCTAGTGATCTTTGGGTTCTTCTTTACCTCTCTCACCGTTTGGCAGGACGGCCAGCTCTAGGAAGGGTTCTGGTCTTCCCAAACGTCTTCCATTTAAGGATTATAGAGGCCACTGTGCTCTTAGGAACCTTAAGTGCAGCAGAAACTTTTTGTAACCTTGGCCAGATCTATGCCCTGCCACAATTTTGTCTCTGAGCTCTTCTCCTCCTCTGTACTCCTTTGACCTCATGATTCTCATTTGCTCTGACATGCACTGTGAGCTGTAAGTACTTATATAGACTGTGTGGCTTTCCTAATCAAGTCCAATCAGTATAATCAAACACAGCTGGACTTAAATGAAGGTGTAGAACCATCTCAAGGATGATCAGAAGAAATGGACAGCACCTGAGTTAAATATATGAGTGTCACAGCAAAGGGTCTGAATACTTAGGACCATGTGATATTTCAGTTTTTCTTTTTTAATAAATCTGCAAAAATGTCAACAATTCTGTGTTTTTCTGTCAATATGGGGTGCTGTGTGTACAATAATGAGGGAAAAAAATGAACTTAAATGATTTTAGCAAATGGCTGCAATATAACAAAGAGTGAAAAATAAGGGGGTCTGAATACTTTCCGTCCCCACTGTATAGAAATATCTCGATGATTTGGAGTTTTCCTGAACTTATGGAAGAGCAGATTTTAATGTTGGAAGAGGAGATTACTGAGGAGGAAGTGAGAGAGGCTATCTCACTGATGGCAACCGGAAAATCACCTGGTCCAGGTGGGATACCCTTAGAGGTATATGTAACCACTTAAAGACCGGCTCACACCGATATATGTCGTCAGAATGGCAGGGCTGGGCAAAGTAACATACCTGTACGTCACCTTGAATTTCCCGCCATGCACGCAGACCTGCTCGATGTCCGCTGGGTGCCCGCAAACGTGTCACAGAACTGAAGAATGGGGAGATGCCAGTGTAAACACAGCATCTCCCCATTCTGCCTAGTGACAGGACACTGATCGTCTGCTCCCTCTCATCGGGAGCAGCGATTAGTGTCGTGTCACTGCTAGCCCATCCCCAATACAGTTAGAATCACTCCCTAGGACACACTTAACCCCTTCCCCACCCTCTAGTGGTTAACCCCTTCACTGCCAGTGACATTTTTACAGTAATCAATGCAATTTCATAGCATTGATCGCTGCATTAATGCCAATGGTCCCAAAAATGTGTCAAAATTGTCCAATGTGTCCGCCATAATGTCGCAGTCGTGATAAAAATCGCTGATTGCCACCATTACTAGTAAAAAAATATATATATTTATAAAAATGCCATAAAACTATCCCCTATTTTGTAGATGCTATAACTTTTGCGCAAACCAATCAATAAGCGCTTATTGCGATTTTTTTTACCAAAAATATGTAGAAGAATACGTATCGGCCTAAACTGAGGAAAAAAAATTTTTTTATATATATTTTTGGGAAATATTTATTATAACAAAAAGTAAAAAATATTGCTTTTTTTTTAAATTGTCGTTCTATTTTTGTTTATAGCGCAAAAAATAAAAAACACAAAGGTGATCAAATACCACCGAAAGAAAGCTTGTGGGAAAAAAAGGACGTCAATTTTATTTGGGAGCCATGTCGCACGACAGCGCAATTGTTAATTAAAGCGACCCAGTGCCGAATCACAAAAAGTGGCCTGGTCTTTTGGCAGCCAAATGGTCCGGGGCTGAAGTGGTTAAGATATATATATATTATAATACCAGTTTTATCCAGGGTGTATACAGAGGTCTGGAGTATTACCAATCTCTATGTATGAGGCTACAGTAGTATTAATACCGAAATGAGATAAAGATCCGAGTGAGTGTGCCTCTTATAGACCGATCTCGCTATTAAATATAGGCTATAAGATCCTAGCCAAAATTCTTGCAAATAGGTTAAATATGGTTATTACAGTTATTATCCATAGTGATCAAACAGGATTTATTTTGGGGAAATCCACATCAATAAATATAAGAAGAATGCAAATAGTGGCACAGTTAAAAGATCATATTCCAAATACATCTGCATTGGCATCTTTGGATACAGCTAGAGCATTTGACTGTATAGAGTGTCCATTTCTAAGGGTGACAATGAAAAGATTTGGAGAAAGATTTACAAAATGGGTGGGTATATAATATAAACAACCGTGACCAAATTTGCTGGTGAATGTTATGCTATCATCTTCTGTAATGCTGCATAGAGGGACCAGAAAAGAATGTCCCCTATATCCACAACTGTTCGCAATAGCGATAAAGGCTTTACGTTAAGATTTAGGCAGTCAAGGTGACTCTGGGTAGAAGGAGGGGCCTGATGTGGGAGCTGGACAGACGCCGCTGCTGAGCTGGCGAAGCCAACGAACCCTCTCTGATATGACTGTCTGAGGGCTAGGATCTCTTTCCTGTCCCCTGCCCCCCCCCCCCCGGGAGTTGGGAAGAGACTCCGGCTGGATATTCAGAGGAAAGCCAGTGAGAAGCGGCAGTAGCCCCAGCAAAAGATGTAGAGCTTACTGAAGGGCTTGCCTGGTGTGGCGTCGATGTGTGGGCGGCACGAGCCCTTAGACACTGGAGAGTGGAGGTGGAGGAGACATCCTTGGCGTTTGACCAGGAGTTCAGGGAACAACCACAAGGATGGACTGACGCCAGCCGTGTTTACGGTCAGGAGGAGCGGTGCAGGAGCCAGTCGGGCTGCTAACAGGGGGGTGTTTCCCAGAAACATCGGGGTCCCCCCTCGCCATCCACCTGCGCACCCCCCCTCCTGTCTGGACTCGTGGGTCTCCAGGCTCCAAGACATCTCCCAGTTCTCAGGACCGAATAGGAAAAGGAAAAATTCACCATAAACAACAGCTGAACCTCGGATGGACCCTCCATGACCTGAGGCAACGAGGGGTGAGTGGCTATGATTTCCCCATTTAAGTTGTACATGGACGGAAATGGTTACTCTGACCTAGAGAACTGTTTATGTGGCATATATGCAAAATACTCTCTGAAGTTTACTGTTGCTGAAAAGGACTGATTAAACAAAGGTGAAATAGGGGACTGTCCCATGGGCACAATTGTTGCATATTTTTAAAGAAAAAGATCTGTTTCTCTTTTTGTTGAATGAAATGAATTGGACTAATTAACCTACTGTGACATAGAGAAGTTGCCCCACAGGATACAGCAGTGGTATACTTTTCCAAAGCCTACTTACAGACTGTCGGTATAGTTCAAATATAAATTGTGTGCCCAGGGAAGTACAACTTGAGGAGTACGTGAATGAGAACTTGGAAGCTACCTGAGGTAGTATTATTGCAAGTCTAACTAAATAAAGAGTGGAGACTGTAAAACAGGTGATAACTGAGAAGAGGACACAGAAGAGGGATATATATTAAAAACATAGCCACTCTTACCCCCCCCCCCTCCCCATCTCCCCCCCCCCCCACATTTCTAAATACTTTGGGACTCTTAGGCCTAAAATTTAAGGTATAGATCCGAAAAGTCTAAATAAACATATAAATCCCTCTGTGAACATCCACCCCAGATTTATAAGCAATCGACAAATTAAAGAAAAAAAAAGGTACTTTCTATAGAATGAGAGGGAAGCCAGTAAGGGGAGCAGGTGCGGACCCCCCAAAAGTGAGTGCCAGCCCAGGATCCATAAAGAAATATATGACACAGGATGGCAATACAGAGAGCCCTGGGAAACAGATAGGGGCCATGAGTAAGTCAATGGAGAATTCACAAAAAGAGGGCCAGAGGAAACAAGCTAAGGACTCGGATACATCAGATAATCCACCAGGAATAAGCGCTGAGTCAGAAGAAAATATTATAGTGGAACCCAGACAGAAAAAACTACAATTGCCAACTAAGGGAGAAATGGCGGAGATGTTCGCTAGATTGGAATAATCTATTAAAGGAGAAATGGCCACACTCCATGAAGATCTGAATCAGAAGTACAAATGGCAGAAATAACGGTGTTAAAAGACCAGATGGTAGGATTACAGAAAGAACATAGATACACAAGGTATCGATTAGAAGATCAAGAAAGCCATAATAGGAGGAAAAATCTTAGAATAAGGGGAGTACCGGACCAACTAGAGGAGGATCTTCAAGAGAAAATGAATTAAATATTTGGACGCAGGCTGGGCCTTACAGGGGCAGAAAAAATAAAGTTTGAAAGGTTCCATCGGATCAGAAAACCTGCGGGGTTAGCAGCTGAAATACCAAAAGATATAATTGCGAGATTCCAAAATTTTCAAGACAAAGAGCAAATATGGGTGAGCTTAAAAAACAAACAGCCCATTAAGTATGAAGAAACTAATTTACAGATATACCCAGATACAGCAGTGGATACCTTGGCCAGGAGAAGAACTCTGAAACCCCTGCTAGAGCACCTAAAGAACAACATTCAATACTCTTGGGGCTTCCCAGCCTCGCTAATTGGAAGGAAAGAAGGACGGTCGGCAATTCTCAGATACCCAGAGGAGATGGTGGGTTTCTGTAAGAGACTGGATCTACCACAAATTGACATACCAGGATGGTGAGAAGTGCAAGATGATACCCCACCTGTGGAAGACTCAAGATTGCACTTGATCTCAAAAAAGAAATTGGCAGTGGCAAAAAAGAGATTCTGAGAGACGATGGAGCCGGGGATGAGACTGGGGGGTGGGGGGGAGGATGGGACTGAGAGACAATAGAATTGGAAATGAGATCAGGGATGGGGCGGGTAAGGGATATCCCTAGTCAGGGGTAGGAGCGGGTCTGGAAAGAGACCAAAGGCAGAGCTCAACCTCTCAGGGGAGAACCGATGGGCCAGGAGGAGATGGAGGGCCTCGGACCTATTGGCCATGGGGAGACTAGACAACCCCCAACGAAGGGGGGGAGAGGGGAGTGGGGGTGGAGGGGATTGGGAGGGAAAAAGGGGGGGAGAAATAGGGGTATCGTTCTGGAACGGTTAAAAAAAAAAGAAGGGGACTGTTTGCCCTTGCCCACTGTGCTCCTGGAAGAAGCAAGGGTGAGGAGAGGGGGAGAGATGGGTAGTGAGGACCCAGAGCACAGTGGACAAGGATGACTACACTTAACTATATAACATACAATGTACAGGCGTTAAATACTTCCAAAAAAAGATATGATATATTAACCACTTCAGCCCCGGAAGGTTTTACCCCCTTCCTGACCAGAGCACTTTTTACAATTCGGCACTGCGTCGCTTTAACTGCTGATTGCGCGGTCATGCAATGCTCTACCCAAACGAAATTTGCGTCCTTTTCTTCCCACAAATAGAGCTTTCTTTTGATGATATTTGATCACCTCTGCCGTTTTTATTTTTTGCGCTATACACGGAAAAAGACCGAAAATTTTGAAAAAAAATGATATTTTCTACTTTTTGTTATAAAAAAAATCCAATAAACTCAATTTTAGTTATACATTTAGGCCAAAATGTATTCGGCCACATGTCTTTGGTAAAAAAATGTCAATAAGTGTATATTTATTGGTTTGCGCAAAAGTTATAGCGCCTACAAACTAGGGTACATTTTCTGGAATTTACACAGCCTTTAATTTATGACTGCCTATGTCGTTTCTTGAGGTGCTAAAATGGCAGGGCAGTACAAAACCCCCACAAATGACCCCATTTTGGAAAGTAGACACCCCAAGGAATTTGCTGAGAGGCATGTTGAGCCCATTGAATATTCATTTTTTTTGTCCCAAGTGATTGAATAATGACAAAAAAAAAAAATTACAAAAAGTTGTCACTAAATGATATATTGCTCACACAGGCCATGGGCATATGTGGAATTGCACCCCAAAATACATTTAGCTGCTTCTCCTGAGTATGGGGATACCACATGTGTGGGACTTTTTGGGAGCCTAGCCGCGTACGGGGCCCCGAAAACCAATCACTGCCTTCAGGATTTCTAAGGGCGTACATTTTTGATTTTACTCCTCACTACCTATCACAGTTTTGAATTCCATAAAATGCCCAGATGGCATAAAACCCCCCCAAATGACCCCATTTTGGAATGTAGACACCCCAAGCTATTTGCTTTGAGGCATGTTGAGTCCATGGAATGTTTTATATTTTGACACAAGTTGCGGGAAAGTGACACATTTTTTTTTTTTGCACAAAGTTGTCACTAAATGATATATTGCTCACACAGACCATGAGCATATGTGGAATTGCACCCCAAAATACATTTAGCTGCTTCTCCTGAGTATGGGGATACCACATGTGTGAGACTTTTTGGGAGCCTAGCCGCGTACGGGGCCCCGAAAACCAATCACTGACTTCAGGATTTCTAAGGGCGTACATTTTTGATTTTACTCCTCACTGCCTATCACAGTTTCGGAGGCCATGGAATGCCCAGGTGGCACAAACCCCCCCAAATGACCCCATTTTGGAAAGTAGACACCCCAAGCTATTTGCTGAGAGGCATGGTGAGTATTTTGCAGCTCTCATTTGTTTTTGAAAATAAAGAAAGACGAGAAAAAAAATATTTTTTTTTCTTTTTTCAATTTTCAAAACTTTGTGACAAAAACTGAGGTCTGCAAAATACTCACTATACCTCTCATCAAATAGCTTGGGGTGTCTACTTTCCAAAATGGGGTCATTTGGGGGGGTTTTTTGCCACCTGGGCATTCCATGGCCTCCGAAACTGTGATAGGCAGTGAAGAGTGAAATCAAAAATTTACGGCCTTAGAAAGCCTGAAGGCGGTGCTTGATTTTTGGGGTCCCGTACGCGGCTAGGCTCCCAAAAAGTCTCACACATGTGGTATCCCCGTACTCAGGAGAAGCAACAGAATGTATTTTGGGGTGTAATTTCACATATTCCCATGGCATGTTTGAGCAAAATATCATTTAGTGACAACTTTGCGCAAAAAAAAATATAAAAAAAATAAAAAATTGTCTCTTTCACGCAACTTGTGTCACAATATAAAATATTCCATGGACTCAACATGACTCTCAGCAAATAGCTTGGGGTGTCTACTTTCCAAAATGGGGTCATTTGGGGGGGTTTTGAACTGTCCTGGCATTTTATGCACAACATCTAGAGGCTTATGTCACACATCACCCACTCTTCTAACCACTTGAAGACAAAGCCCTTTCTGACACTTATTGTTTACATAAAAAAATAATTTTTTTTTGCAAGAAAATTACTTTGAACCCCCAAACATTATTTTTTTTTTAAAGCAAATGCCCTACAGATTAAAATGGTGGGTGTTTCATTTTTTTTTTCACACAGTATTTGCGCAGCGATTTTTCAAACGCATTTTTGGGGAAAAAACACACTTTTTTACATTTTAATGCACTAAAACACACTATATTGCCCAAATGTTTGGTGAAATAAAAAAGATTATCTTAGGCCGAGTACATGGATACCAAACATGACATGCTTTAAAATTACGCACAAACGTGCAGTGGCGACAAACTAAATACATTTTTAAAAGCCTTTAAAAGCCTTTACAGGTTACCACTTTAGATTTACAGAGGAGGTCTACTGCTAAAATTACTGCCCTCGATCTGGCCTTCGCGGTGATACCTCACATGCATGGTGCAATTACTGTTTACATTTGACGCCAGACCGACGCTTGCGTTCGCCTTAGCGCGAAAGCAGGGGGGACAGGGGTGCTTTTTTTTTTTTTTTTTTTTTCATTATTATTATTATTTTTTTATCTTATTTTTAAACTGTTCCTTTCATTTTTTTTTTTAAATCATTTTTATTGTTATCTCGAGGAATGTAAATATCCCCTATCATAGCAATAGGTAGTGACAGGTACTCTTTTTTGCAAAAATTGGGGTCTATTAGACCCTAGATTTCTCGTCTGCCCTCAAAGCATCTGAACACGCCAAGATCGGTGTGATAAAATGCTTTCCCAATTTCCCAGTGGCGCTGTTTACATCCGGCGAAATCTAAGTCATAAAATGCTCGTAGCTTCCGGTTTCTTAGGCCATAGAGATGTTTGGAGCCACTCTGGTCTCTGATCAGCTCTATGGTCAGCTGGCTGAATCACCGGCTGCATTTTCAGGTTCCCTGTTGAGACAGGAGAGCCAGAGAAAAACACGGAAGACGTTGGGGGGGGGATTCCCTCCCACTGCTTGTAAAAGCAGTCTAGAGGCTAATTAGCCGCTAGGATTGCTTTTACATGAAAGCCGACCGCTGGCTGAAAAGAATGATACCAAGATGATACCTAAACCTGCAGGCATCATTCTGGTATAACCACTCAAAGTCGTGAATGGCGTACCTGAAGACAAAAAAATGGTTAACAATAAAGCACAGTAAACGGTAAGGTATAAAAAATTGCATACCTGAAAAGCAAACATGATAAAACATAATAACAATAAAACATTGCAGAATAGAATACAGTAAAAAAGAGCAGAACAATAGAGAGAATAGAGAGAGAGAGAACAATAAAACGCCAACTATTTTTTTTTTATTTTATATTTTTGTTTGTGTTTTTTTTTTTTTTTTACACTTTTTTTTGTAACTAACTTTTATAACTGTAACCGGTTCCAGGTTCGGGTCTCTCAAAATGCGATGGCATCTTGGGAGACCCTGTGAAAGTGTGCCTAGTCTGTGCAATGCTGTACCCTACGCTAATACTCAACTAGTGAATGGTAGCGTTCGAAACATTCACCAATGCAAAGACCAGGATTGTCAGGACAGGAGGGACAATAATAGCGGGTGTCACGCCTATATCCGCGCTTGCTGCAGACACAACATCTTTTTTGGGGGGGTTCGCTGGGTAGGGGTACTCGGGAGGACATAAAGAAAATGCCTCTCATGCAGCCGACTGCATTTGGTTGGGGATGTGAATGGGGGAAGTACGGGCGCTGCAGAAGCGGTGGGTTCCCAATTAGGATTGGCGAATGCAGCAGGAAGGGCACTATGGGCACGACGGGCCTGTGTTTGTCTTTTTGGTGGCAGCGGGACACTACTTGTGCTTGCCACCTCACCAGCTTGAACTGCACTTATGGGACTCGCCACGTCACCAAGTGTTACTGCAGTGCTGGTTTGACTACGACCGGGGTGTACTAGGCCGCTGGCGCTTGCCAGTTCACCAAAACGCTACAAAAAAAACTGTTAGCGATCACAGGGATCAGGCCTGACTCTGCGAACGCTGCAGTTATGCGTTTAGTGTTTTGTAAGTGTCAGTGATCGATGGATACTGCACTTGGGTGGGCTGGGCTGGGCCGGGCGGAGGGGCAAAACGCAGGTGCTAGCAGGTATGTGGGCTGATCCCGCTAACACTGCGTTTTTGGGAACCCTAAACTGCTGGGGACGCTAGTATAGATCTGATCGGATCAGGTATTGATCCGATCAGATACTATACCACTAAGGGAGGTGTATGCTGCGTGTGTGGGTGTTAGCGGTACTGGCGCTAACCTGACGCTGCCTGGGGCTGGTGCTTGCCAGTTCACCAAAACGCTACCAAAAAAACTGTTAGCGATCGCAGGGATCAGGCCTGACTCTGCGAACGCTGCAGTTATGCGTTTAGTGTTTTATAAGTGTCAGTGATCGATTGATACTGCACTTGGGTGGGCTGGGCTGGGCCGGGCGGAGGGGCAAAACGCAGGTGCTAGCAGGTATCTGGGCTGATCCCGCTAACACTGCGTGTTTGGGAACCCTAAACTGCTGGGGACACTAGTATAGATCTGATCGGATCAGATATTGATCCGATCAGATACTATACCACTAAGGGAGGTGTACGGTGCGTGCGTGGGTGTTAGCGCTACTGGCGCTAACCTGACGCTGCCTGGGGCTGGTGCTTGCCAGCTCACCAAAACGCTACCAAGAAAACTGTTAGCGATCGCAGGGATCAGGCCTGACTCTGCAAACGCTGCAGTTATGCGTTTAGTGTTTTGTAAGTGACAGTGATCGATGGATACTGCACTTGGGTGGGCTGGGCTGGGCCGGGCGGAGGGGCAAAACGCAGGTGCTAGCGGGTATCTGGGCTGATCCCGCTAACACTGCGTTTTGGGAACCCTAAACTGCTGGGGACGCTAGTATAGATCTGATCGGATCAGATATTGATATTGATCCGTACAGATACTATACCACTAAGGGAGGCGTATGCTGCGTGCGTGGGTGTTAGCGGTACTGGCGCTAATCTGACGCTGCCTGGGGCGACGCATATCACCGCCGGGCGATCGGGGGGCTAAACCTTTATTCGGTAATAAACGGCGGGTTCCCTGACACTATAAAAAATAAACGAACTAACCAGCGTCACCCGTAGCGGTTATACGGTGATCAGTGGTGAAAGGGTTAACTAGGGGGCAATCAAGGGGTTAAAACATTTATTAGATAGTATATGGGGGTCCCTGACGCTATAAAACGCTGATGGCGAACCTAAATATTTACGTCCCTAACTAGTGTCACCAGCAACACTAATACAGCGATCAGAAAAATGATCGCTTAGCAACACTGGTGACGGGGGGTGATCAAGGGGTTAAAACTTTATTAGGGGGGTTAGGGGGGTATCCTAGTCCCAAAGGGGGCCTAACACTCACTGCCCTAACACACTAACTGTCACAAACTGACACCAATACAGTAATCAGAAAAAAAAAAAAAAACCTGCTTGGTGTCAGTTTGTGACAGGGGGGGGGGGGGATCGGGGGGCGATCGGGGGGGGGATCGGGGTGTAATGTGTGCCTGGCATGTTCTACTGTGTGTGTGTGTGTTGTGCACTCACATTACAGTCTTCTCTCCTCGGCCCGGAACGGAAAATACCTAGCCGAGGAGAGATGACATCATTTCCTCTGCCTCTGTGTACAATACAGAGGCAGGGAAATGATCCCATTGGCTGGGAGCGATCGCGAGGGGGGGGGCCACGAATGGATGGCCTCCCCCTCACCACCGATCGCCGGGGGACATTTGCCGACCGCCGCAGGCACCGGGGGGGGGGTCCGATCGGACCCCCCACCAGCGGGCAGGCAGGGACGTACAGGTAAGCCCTTTTGCCTGCCCGTGCCGCTTTGTCGACGTACATCGTCGTGCGGCGGTCGGCAAGTGGTTTAGGGAGAGCAAACTCTACAAAGCAGATGTAGTTCTATTACAGGAGACACATATCTCACAAGATTCTAATGTTAAGATAATTTCAAAAGATTACCCGGTCTGGTTTTATGGGGATTCCCCAATAAAAAGAGCTAAGGGAATAGCTATAGGATTCGCCAGAGGAGTAAGGTTCATTTTGGATAAGAGAAGGACGGACCCAGAAGGGCGATACCTTTTTTTGAGGGGTAAAATCAATGAGGTGGAGTATTCCCTGGCAAATATCTATTGCCCAAACAATAATCAGATAAAATACCTAAGAGATGCTACAAACAAATTTATGGAATTTAAGAGAGGAGGAGCCATTGTGGGTGGAGATTTTAACTTCTGTATGACACCGGGGCTTGACAGTACATCAAGTGTACAGAGGACTGGGAATATACAGAGGAAGTTGTTAAAAATGAACCTGCCAAATGTCGGGACTATACGTTCCACTCCTCTGTACACGGGACGTACTCAAGAATTGATTTCTTTTTGGTAGAGCACAGGTTGCTTGAGAAGGTAGTCAATATGAATATTGAAATCTCAACAGTCTCTGATCATGCCCCATTGACTATGAGATTACAGATCGAGGGGAATCAAAATAGGTCACCTGCCTGGAGACTAAATGAAGAGTTATTACAGGATTAAGCGACGGAAGAAAGGATCAGACGGGAGTTAGAGACGAATTTTAAAATCAACAATACGGAAGAAATATCAGAAGCTATACAATGGGAATGAATAAAGAAATAAAAATGGCACTCATCAGTAAAAAGGAGGTGTTGAAGGATATAATGGAGCAGGAGACACGGTCGACCTACAATAAAATTAAAAAGGAAGGGTATCTAGGGGGAAATAAGACCGGGAAGTCTCTGGCAAGACTGTTAAAAAAGAAAACAGCATTAAATTTCATAGAGAAAATACAAACTAGTGCAGGAACATTGGTCTATAATACATCAGATATAGCTAAGGTATTTCAGGAATACTATGGGACCTTATATGCAATTAATAAGGATGAAACAACAGGACAAGTAAAAAAAAGAAAGGTAAAAACAAGTGACTTTTTTAAGGATATAGACCTAAATAAAATCTCAGAAGAGCAGAGGAGAGTAATTGAGGACCCTGTAACAAATGAAGAGGTTATGAAAATTCTAAACGAGACTCCCCTCGGTAAGAGCCCAGGACCAGATGGTCTGATGACTCTATACTATAGAAAATTTAAGGATATTTTAATCCCTAAGTTGTGTTCCTATATAAATGGTATAAGTGAATTGAAGTGGGCAATGAGAAAAGAGGCATTGGAGGCAGTCATAACTATAATACCAAATGAAGAAAAAGATACCTCACTCTGTTCCAGTTATAGACCTATATCATTGTTGAATGTCGATACTAAGTTATTCGCGAAGGTAATGGCAGGTAGGTTGAAACTGGTAATGAATGAGTTAGTAGACGCGGATCAGGCCGGGTTCATACCAGGAAGAGAAAGTCGAGATAATGGTATTAGAGCACTCTTAGTGATACATATAATAAAAGAGATTAGGACCCCCGGTCTGCTCCTGTCAATAGATGCTGAAAAAAGTGTTTGACAGGGTAGACTGGGGGTTCATGCAAGACATCTTAGTGGCAATGGGTTTGGGTCCCAGATTTATGCAGTGGACTAAAGCGCTTTATAAGTACCCTACAGCAAGAGTAAAAGTAAATGAGTCTACTTCAGGGCCTTTCAAGATGTATAAAGGTACCAGACAGGGTTGCCCCCTGTCCCCCCTGTTCATCTTGTCTCTTGAAACGCTTTTGGCCAAGATACGTCAGGACGTAAACATAAGAGGGATTAAAATCGGAAAGGAGGAACACAGCTCACAGCATATGCCAACAATATTTTGTTCTTCATAACGTACCCTAGAATAACTCTCCCTAGCCTTATGAAAGCACTAAAACAATATGGAGAAATATTTAATTTTAAAATGATTCCAGCAAAGTTTGAAATCCTAAATATCAACGTCCCACTACAGGAGATTATAACCTACCAGGAGGATTTCCCATTTATCTGGAGAGAAAAAGAATTAAAATATTTAGAGGTAAAGATTACAACCTCCCTAGACATGCTTTATCAGCTAAACTTTTTGCCATTATTAAATGACATTAGACAAGATCTGAGTAAAAAAGACATATTTCATGGTTGGGGAGAATTAATATCTTTAAAATGAGTCTTCTGCCGATAATCACGTACAAATACCAGATGCTGACGATTTCTCTCCCACAAGTGTTCTTTAAATCCTTGAACACATTACTTTTATCTGGCAAAGGAAAAAGACCGCCATACATCAGTAAATGGGAAGAGGAACAAGGAATTCAGGTGAATGATTCCGAGATGACAAAAATTTTGAGAATGGCATTTGTAACGTCAATAGACAGTAATACAACAGAAATTAGTTTTAAAAGTTTAGCACGGTGGTATATAACCCCAGAGAGCACATAAGTATCAAAGGGAGACCTTGCAATGTTGTTGGAGGGGGTGTGGTGAGGTGGGAACAATGTCTCATATCTGGTGGACATGTCCAAAAATTAGATCATTTTGGAGAGAGGTGCTGCAGATAACAAAAGACATAACTAAAGCAGCGGTTCTGGAGGATCCGTGGCAGTGTTTGTTCCACATGATGAAAATTCCAGCTAACCAATGCTTGGTCCCGACATTGTTGAATGCGGCAAAAAAGTCTAATTCCTAAGCATTGGCAGGATCCAGAGTGCTCTACAATTAGGAGTTGGTTTAACAAAGTAACTGAAATAAATAGTTTGGAGTATCTGAGATTTAGTGGGGAAGAGGGATGGGCAGGATTTGAGGAAAAATGGAAGGACTGGGTTGAATTTAAATTTACAATCAGGTTTGCAAAAAAAATGGGAGTTTGAGGAAGGAAGATGAAGAGGGAACAAGTATAGAGGGGAACAACTATTTGGGAACTAGGCCCGGAGTGATGAGGAGGGGGGGTGGGTAGGGGGGAGGAGGGAGGGGTAAGAGGTTTGTAAATGTTGATGGAATTGCTGAGAAGTTAATCTTTTATGACAGCATTTCTTTCTTCTTTTTATATGTAACAAAAATACTTAATAAAGAGATTAAAAAAAAGAGTTAGGCAGTCAAAGAAATTCAAGGGAATTACTCTAGGTGAAAAAACTGAGTGTATTGGATTGTATGCAGATGACATCATATAATATATGAGTGATGCTCAGAGTACATTAAAAGAAGCCTTGAAGATAATAGAGGCATCTGGAGAGCTCTCTGGCCTGAAGATAAATTGGCAGAAATCTGCATTGATGCCATTAAGACAGGAAACACAGATGGGGGACGGAAGATAGAGCCCCCACTTAAAATAGTACAGTCATTCAAGTATCTGGCAATCTATATTACCTTACAAGCGAAGGAGGCATTGAAAGCCAATGTATATCCTCTAATGGAGCATATTAAATATAAATTAGAGATACAGTCAGGTCCATAAATATTTGGACATCGACACAATTCTAATCTTTTTGGCTCTATACACCATCACAATGGATTTGAAATGAAACAAACAAGATGTGCTTTAACTGCAGACTTTCAGCTTTAATTTGAGGGTAGTTACATCCAAATCAGGTGAACGGTGTAGGAATTACATCAGTTTGTATATGTGCCTCCCACTTTTTAAAGGACCAAAAGTAATGGGACAGATTAACAATCATCCATCAAACTTTCACTTTTTAATACTAGGAAATCACTATAAACATGATTTTGGAACACTTACATTTAGGGGGATGGAGGGAGGGGAGAGGGTGGTTCGATGGACAGATATATTTTTGTTGGGGTTTTTTTTTTCCTCTTCTTGTGGATGGGGATACCTATTAAAGGGGTAGTTGAAATCTTGTCACACTAGGAATTATGTACACTATATGTACCATCTAACACTGAGGATGGGGGAAGCCAGGGAGGGTGGGAGGGAGATGGGAAGTTGTATTGTGTGTGTGTGTTTTTTTTCTCATGAACTAGAATACAATGTTGTAACACTAGGAACTAAGTGCACAATTATGCAACACTTAAACATTGTGGGTGATGAAATAAATAATAATATGGGAGGGGGAAGGGTGGGTGGTAGGAAGATGAGATGAATTGGATCTTTTTTTTTTTTTTTCCTCCTTCCCTACCCCGACCCTTAACCCTATCTCCCCCCCCCCCCCCCCCCCCCCCATTATTCTATGCATTTTAGTAGTGGATTGTAAATAGGGAGGGAAGGGGAGAAAGAAAAAGGAGGGAAAATAATACAAAGTTAATAGTTAATAATATGGATTTATGTGCTTATATTTACATATCAAAAGAAGAGCAAAGGAAAAGAATAATAAAAACAAAGGAAAAATAGCAAACTGTTCATAGAGAAAAAATAAGGAAATAGTAAAGCGGCATGTGATAAACGGTTCGGCGGCAGATTTGAAACGGCAGCCCCGATTTCCCCCTCATTAGGGACCTTACCTCGGTAAGACAGACTTTACAGAAGTCAAGATAGATATAGTTTAGAGTGAGTGGAGAGAAAGGTGGAGTAAATGTCGAGTGAACTGATTCGAGCAGGAAGAGAGGTGAGCGAGTGAAATTGAATTTTTTTTTTTTATTATGGGGGGGGTTAAACTCTGTTCTTTCAATGCAAGAGGCCTTAATTCTCCTTCTAAAAGAAACCAAATATTGAACTCATTCCATAAGCAAAGGATTGATATCATTTTGTTTCAGGAAACACATTTTCGTTCACATCACATTCCGAAAATAATTCATAGGAACTATGTCACTTGGATCCATGACACATTTTCATATTCCAAATCTAAAGGTGTATCTATTGCGTTCCACAGAGACATACTCCACTAAATTTTGCAAAATGATAAGGGTGGAGACGGTAGATCCTTAGTTGTAAAGGTATTGATATATGGAAAAATATTTACAATTATACATTTTTATTTACCAAATTATGAACAAATTAAATATGGGATGATGGCTCTGTCGAGCGCAATGGAGAAAGCGGAAGGAACAATAATCTTGGGTGGTGATTTTAACTTTATTTTGGATGCAAAAATGGATACTACAAATAGTCATACACATAGAAATAAAAATCAATTAAAGGAATTTAAAAAACTACTGGGAAATTATCAGCTGTTAGACATTTCAACATCAAACGGAAAAGAATTATTCATACTATTCAAAATACATGATTCATATCATAGAATGGACTATTTTTTTATCAATCGATCCGGTATGATGATGACCTCTTCAACAGATATAGGCGTATTTCTGTGGTCGGATCACGCCCCGATTTATTTGGAGCTTAAAATAACCAAACACAAAAGAATAAGGGGGACATGGAGGTTGAATGACAACCTAATTAAAGATAAGGAGTGTGAAAGCGATATCCGAAAAGAAATAAGTGAATTCTCATTAACTCATGAAAAAGATGAAACTTCAATTACCATGAAATGGGAAACATTAAAATGTGTGTTACGGGAACTGTTCATCAAGCAAGACTAAAAAAAAAAAAGAACAAAAGATGATAGAAATTGAGAATTTTGAAAAAAAACATAAACAGAATCCTAACTCAATAGACAAAATTGTAATAAAAAATAAGCGAATGGAATTACAAGCCGTGCTTGATGAGGAGTCCCTTCGACTAAGGGATAAAAATAAAACACAATGGTATCAATAGGGAAACAAAACAGGGAAAATACTGACTAAAACATCAACAACCCATGACCTCCATAGTAAAAATATTAAAAACAAATGGGGAGTTGACTTATGATCCAACACAAATATCTAAAACTTTTCATACATATTATTCTAATTTGTACAATATACAACATGGGAATAAAGAAAAGGAAAAGAAGGGGGAAGAGATTAGTAAATATATAAAGGAAACAGCTTTACCTATGTTCCCTAGGGAAACTATTGAGGATCTGTAAAGAGAAAGATCACACACGTTTTAACAATTATCCACCAATTTCTTTGACTAACAGATATAAGATTGTATTCAAAAATTATCTCCAATAGATTAACACCTATTCTAACTGGACATATAAAGTTAGATCAGACGGGTTTCACGAAAGGAAGTGAGACTAAGGATAATATTATAAAAACCTGCACATTGGTGGAATATGCTCAGAGAACCGCCATCCCGGCGTGCCTTATGGCCGTCGATGCAGAAAAAGCATTTGACAGAGTAGGAGTAGGATGGCGGTTCTTAGAGGAAACACTAATCCAGATAGGAATTGGCCCTAAAATGCTTGGTAGGATTGTCGTGCTGTACTCCAACTCTAGAGCGAAGGTAAGAATAAATGGAATATTATCAGAGTATATTAATATATCAAATGGTATCCGACAGGGTTGTCACCTTTCCCCTCTGCTATATACACTTGTAATGGAACATCTCATCACGGCAATAGGAAAAAATAAAGATATTAAAGGTATAAAAGTTAAAGATAAAGAATATAATATATGCAGATGACCTGTTAATATATGTAACTAACCCTATTATTAGAATTCCAAACTTAATTAAAGAATTTAAAAGTTACAGACCCATTGCATTACTGAATTCTGACCTTAAAATTTTCACCAAACTACTTTCCAACCGCCTAAATCAGATTCTCCCCTCCTTGGTCCATAAAGACCAGGTGGGGTTCGTCCCGCTGCGACAGGCCGGCGACAATACTAGAAAGGTTATAGATCTAGTGGAGGTGGCGAATAGAGAACACCAGGCGGCATTGTTGCTAAGTTTGGACGCAGAAAAAGCGTTTGATCGCTTGGGATGGCCTTTTCTATTTGCCACCTTATAATTCATGGGATTTCGGGGGCCCCTTCTTACAAGCTATCAGACACTCATACACCTGCCCATCATCTCAAGTCAGGACCCCCTTTGCACTATCCCCGGTATTTTCAGTGGCGAATGGGACCAGACAGGGGTGTCCACTTTCGCCCCTGCTATTTGCACTTTGCGTGGAACCCCTTGCCGCATCCATCTTATCATCCATATACGGGGAATATCGGTTAAAGGAAGGGAATTTAAAATCTCCCTCTTCGCGGACGATATCATACTCACATTAACTCAACCTCATATTACTCTCCCGATTTTGCAAGCAGAACTAGATCGCTTTCGTGCTCTCTCAGGGTATAAGATAAACGCATCAAAATCGGAGGCCCTTCCAATCAATATCCCTCCCACGGAGATCTCACTCTTAAAATCCAACTTTCCATTCACATGGAAAATGACTTTACTGAAGTATCTAGGTACATTTATCACACCCAAATTCAATACTCTATACCAAGAAAATTTTCCATCACTGTTCCGATCCATAAGATCCTCACCAATGGAAAAAACACCACATCTCTCTACTAGGTCGAATAGCTTCAATAAAAATGACTATCCTCCCGAGGCTTTTATACCTCTTCCAAACACTACCCATACCAATCCCGACTGCCCAACTGAAAAAACTCCAATCCGACCTACTTCATTATACATGGAATTACAAAAGACACAGGGTCCCGAGGTCAGTGCTGATGGCGTCCCGCAATGAGGGGGGACTAGCATTCCCTAATATTATTAAATATTATTACGCAGCTCAATTGCGAGCAATAGCCTCCTGGTACACCCACAAATCTTACAATAAATGTACTGAAATTGAAAAATTATGGCTTGCTCCCATACATCCAAATAATCTGCTGTGGAGCGCGAATGCGGACGTAGGCCCTGAACGTATGCTGGGTCCCATGTCCCATTTGAGGCGGACTTGGCGCACTCTAGCTTCCAAACATGTTCTCTCATCAGATAAATCGCTCCTGACCTCTTTCATCTGTAACCCCAAAGTGCCAGACAGTCTAACTTACCAAATGTCACATCATTGGACGTCCCGGAATTTGTTCCACTTTGGGAACCTGGTGGACCCCAGAACTAGGAAGCTATTGCCATTCGCCGAACTACAAAACAAACATGACCTCCCCAGACAGGCATTTTACGGGTATTTACAAATTCGGCACTATGCACTTACTATAACACCCACCCTACAATTTTCACCACCATCACCGTTTGAAACCACAATCCTGGCAGGTAACAACCAGAAGGGGCTTATATCGAGCATATACAGGATCCTGAATGTCTTCTCTGAGGATGGCCAGGGTAAACACTTGTATATGACTAAATGGGAGGGGATCCTCGGTGAGAAACTCCCTATCTCACAATGGCAGATCATATGGAATCAAACAGCAAAGAGCTCACTATGTTCTTTATACAAAGAAAACTCTTATAAAATCCTCTTGCTGTGGTACATGAGTCCACATGTTGTTCATGCCATTTTTCCCAGTAGTTCCGATAGATGCTGGAGATGCCAGGGAGCAAGGGGCACCTTCTTACATATATACTGGAGCTGCCCACTGTTAACTCCTTACTGGTCCACAGTCCAACAATTACTGGCTCGTCTCCTGGACACACAGGTCCAGGCGTCCCCAAAATTGTTCCTATTGGGCTTATCGCCGCTTAAACTTCCCACTCTATATAAAAAGCTGGTACGCCACATACTAACGGCGGCAAGATGCCTTATAGCACTGGAAACGTTCTTCTCCCCCCTCTGCTGAGGATCTGTATGCTAGAATAAAGGATATAGAGGTGATGGAGAAGATGACGGCCAGAATACATGATAGATTGGAAGCACATAACAGGGTCTGGGAGCTATGGCACCTCCGGGAGGATCCACCATGACCAGGTAACACCACCGTTGATATATCTACTATACCCCCCCCTCTACCTTCCTCTCTTTCTACTATCCACTTCTACTCTTCTATACTATGTAAACCTGTGATTTTTATAGTCATAGATAACTAAGTTATGATTTTGCAATCACATTAAAGTTATAAACTTGCCAATAGATATGTTAAATGACAGACGATGACACTCAGTTGGCATTTTGCAAAGTTTTAATATTGGAACATAGCAATTGATTATCAACACTGTATACAAAAAAAAACCTGCATTTTTGTACTACTGTTACATTTACTAATTGTTAATGCATAATGTACTGCAAAAACGAAATAATAATAAAAAAAATGTTATTTGGAAAAAAAAGAATTTAAAAGATTTTGGGAATTAAGCAACTTTAAAGTTAATTGTGAGAAATCAGAGATTCTGAACATATCGTTAAGAGAAAAAATACATACAGTTTTGCAAAAAAAATTTCCATTTAAATGGAAGCAAGAAGCAATCAGGTATTTGGGAATATTTATCCCGAATGACCTGAATCAATTGCAGGACTTGAATTACAGTGCGATGGTCCGAAAAGTAATTAAATCGTTACAAAAATATGATAAAACAAAACACTCATGGATGGGAAGAATTAATATAATAAAAATGGATATATTGCCAAAATTATTATATGTTTTTCAAACAATACCCCTTGTCCCGCCTAGAAAATTGATGTTGGAACTAAGAAAAGCAGTAGTAGGTTGTGTTTGGGCTCATAAAACACTTTGAAATAAAAAACAAATCTTAATTAGAACAAAAAAAAATGGAGGTCTAGCATTACCAGATTTTTTGAAATATTTACAAGCAGCATCACTAACTAGCATTGATTGGTATCACAACAAGGAAACTAAGCAATGGGTTAAGCTAGAAGAAGAAATAATAGGACAACAACTTAGATTTTTGCCATGGATAAAACCCAATTTAAGGCCAAAAAAAGAAAAACTAACAATTTTTGTAAATGCCACACTAAAAATATGGGACACTATAATAAAAGAGGGGAAGCTCTCCACCATGATCGGACCTATGACACCTTTGTTCTCCAATCCCGAATTCCCGCCAGCTCTAGAAACTACAAATTATTTAAAGTGTAATATATTGGAGAATGCAAGGGCAGAGCAGATCCTGGTGGATAGTAAATTACCAAAACTGCAGAATATGGGACCTGATTATAAAAACAAATGGTTACAATACCAACAATTAAAGACATTCATGGAGGCAAAGGCATACCTTTGATAAATAGACCAAAAACTAATTTTGAGAAAATATTAGTGGATGAACAAGAACTGATAAAAAAATTATCAAAAATATATGATCTATAACTTCCTTCTGGTTCTTTTAGAGAATTAACAGGAATGAAAACATGGGAAGAGGAAATAGGAAATCCTATATCAAGAATGGTAAAACATTTTTGAAATAATACATAAAACATCTACAGCAATTAAATATCAAGAGAGAAATTATAAGAATGTAATGAGATGGTATTGGAGTCCAGTGGCCTTGAATGTAATTAATAAAGGAAATACCGAAAATTGTTGGAGATGTAAGGTAGGAAGAGGTACTATGGACCACATATGGTATGGATGTCATATGGTGAGGAGCTTTTGGAATAAGATTTTTGAGATCTATCGGATAGTGTCGGGACTAGAAACTAACCCAAACATAAATATCTCAATATTTTCTCTTACATTAGACTCAATAAAAACAATTAAAACAGATATTCTTCACCACATGACAACAGCAGCTAGAACACTAATAGCACGTAGGTGGAAAAATACAAATAGTCCAACAGTGATGGAATGGATATGTGAAATGTGAAATGAACGAAATCCAATATATGGAAAAACAGATAAGAGAAAAAAGGTTTATAAAAAGCCAAATGACAGAAATATGGCAAAAATGGGATGAATTTCGATCCTCAACAAAATTGATAGAATATCTATAAATAGAAGGAAATTAAAAGGGTTTTTTTTTGTTTTGTTTTTTGTGTATTAGGAGATGAAAGGTGAGTGAATGTATTAGTAATATATAAGGGAATAGGAATTTATGCAAATACTTTATTGAAATCCAAATGAAGAATTTAACATATGTATTAATGAATTGAGGAATGATGTATAATTGTAAACAGATAATTGTAAACAGTATAATTGTAGAAATCTAAATAAAAATAAATTTGTTACAAACTTTCACTTTTTAAAACTTGGTTGCAAATCCTTTGCAGTCAATTACATCCTGAAGTCTGGAACGCATAGACATCACCAGACGCTGGGTTTCATCCCTGGTGATTAGGGATGAGCTTCGAGTTCGAGTCGAACTCATGTTCTACTCGAACATTGGCTGTTCGCAAGTTCGCCGAACAGCGAACAATTTGGGGTGTTCGCGGCAAATTCGAATGCCGCGGAACACCCTTTAAAAGTCTATGGGAGAAATCAAAAGTGCTAATTTTAAAGGCTTATATGCAAGTTATTGTCATAAAAAGTGTTTGGGGACCCGGGTCCTGCCCCAGGGGACATGGATCAATGCAAAAAAAAGTTTTAAAAACGGACGTTTTTTCAGGAGCAGTGATTTTATTAATGCTTAAAGTCAAACAATAAAAGTGTAATATCCCTTTAAATTTCGTACCTGGGGGGTGTCTATAGTATGCCTGTAAAGGGGCGCATGTTTCCCGTGTTTAGAACAGTCTGACAGCAAAATGACATTTGGAAGGAAAAAACTCATTTAAAACTACCCGCGGCTATTGCATTGCCGACAATACACATAGAAGTTCATTGATAAAAACGGCATGGGAATTCCCCACAGGGGAACCCCGAACCAAAATAAAAAAAAAAAAAAATGATGTGGGGGTCCCCCTAAATTCCATACAAGGCCCTTCAGGTCTGGTATGGATATTAAGGGGAACCCCAGCCAAAATTTAAAAAAAAAATTGATGTGGGGTTCCCCCTAAATTCCATACCAGACCCTTCAGGTCTGGTATGGATTTTAAGGGGAACCCCGCGCCAAAAAAAAAAAAAAAAAACGGCGTGGGGTCCCCCTAAAAATCCATACCAGACCCTTATCCGAGCACGCAACCTGGCAGGCCGCAGGAAAAGAGGGGGGGACGAGAGTGCGGCCCCCCCCCCCTCCTGAACCGTACCAGGCCACATGCCCTCAACATTGGGAGGGTGCTTTGGGGTAGCCCCCCAAAACACCTTGTCCCCATGTTGATGAGGACAAGGGCCTCATCCTCACAACCGTGGCCGGTGGTTGTGAGGGTCTGCGGGCGGGGGGCTTATCGGAATCTGGAAGCCCCCTTTAACAAGGGGACCCCCAGATCCCGGCCCCCCCCCTGTGTGAAATGGTAAGGGGGTACTTACCCCTACCATTTCACTAAAAAACTGTCAAAAATGTTAAAAATGACAAGAGACAGTTTTTGACAATTCCTTTATTTAAATGCTTCTTCTTTCTTCTTTCTTCCTTCATCTTCTTCTTCTTCTGGTTCTTCTGGCTCTTCTGGTTCTTCCTCCGGCGTTCTCGTCCAGCATCTTCTCCGCGGCGTCTTCTATCTTCTTCTCCTCGGGCCGCTCCGCACCCATGGCATGAGGGGAGGCTCCCGCTCTTCTCTTCATCTTCTTCTCTTCTTCATCTTCTTCTTCATCTTCTTCTTCATCTTCTTCTTCTTCTTCTTCTTCTTCCTTCTTCTCTTCTTCCTGTCTTCTCCGGGCCGCTCCGCAATCCATGCTGTGGCATGGAGGGAGGCTCCCGCTGTGTGACGGCGTCTCTTCGTCTGACGGTTCTTAAATAACGGGGGGCGGGGCCATCCGGTGACCCCGCCCCCCTCTGACGCACGGTGACTTGAGGGACTTCCCTGTGACGTCACGGGGAATGCCACAGGGAAGTCCCGTCATGTCACCGTGCGTCAGAGGGGGGCGGGGTCACCGGGTGGCCCCGCCCCCCGTTATTTAAGAACCGTCAGACGAAGAGACGCCGTCACACAGCGGGAGCCTCCCTCCATGCCACAGCATGGATTGCGGAGCGGCCCGGAGAAGACAGGAAGAAGAGAAGAAGGAAGAAGAAGAAGAAGAAGAAGAAGATGAAGAAGAAGATGAAGAGAAGATGAAGAGAAGAGCGGGAGCCTCCCCCCCATGCCATGGGTGCGGAGCGGCCCGAGGAGAAGAAGATAGAAGACGCCGCGGAGAAGATGCTGGACGAGAACGCCGGAGGAAGAACCAGAAGAGCCAGAAGAACCAGAAGAAGAAGAAGATGAAGGAAGAAAGAAGAAAGAAGAAGCATTTAAATAAAGGAATTGTCAAAAACTGTCTCTTGTCATTTTTAACATTTTTGACAGTTTTTTAGTGAAATGGTAGGGGTAAGTACCCCCTTACCATTTCACACAGGGGGGGGGCCGGGATCTGGGGGTCCCCTTGTTAAAGGGGGCTTCCAGATTCCGATAAGCCCCCCGCCCGCAGACCCTCACAACCACCGGCCACGGTTGTGAGGATGAGGCCCTTGTCCTCATCAACATGGGGACAAGGTGTTTTGGGGGGCTACCCCAAAGCACCCTCCCAATGTTGAGGGCATGTGGCCTGGTACGGTTCAGGAGGGGGGGGGGCCGCACTCTCGTCCCCCCCTCTTTTCCTGCGGCCTGCCAGGTTGCGTGCTCGGATAAGGGTCTGGTATGGATTTTTAGGGGGACCCCACGCCGTTTTTTTTTTTTTTTTTGGCGCGGGGTTCCCCTTAAAATCCATACCAGACCTGAAGGGTCTGGTATGGAATTTAGGGGGAACCCCACGTCAATTTTTTTTTTAAATTTTGGCTGGGGTTCCCCTTAATATCCATACCAGACCTGAAGGGCCTTGTATGGAATTTAGGGGGACTCCCACATCATTTTTTTTTTTTTTTTTTTGGTTCGGGGTTCCCCTGTGGGGAATTCCCATGCCGTTTTTATCAATGAACTTCTATGTGTATTGTCGGCAATGCAATAGCCGCGGTAGTTTTAAATGTGTTTTTTCCTTCAAAATGTCACTTTGCTGTCAGACTGTTCTAAACACGGGAAACATGCGCCCCTTTACAGGCATACTATAGACACCCCCCAGGTATGAAATTTAAAGGGATATTACACTTTTATTGTTTGACTTTAAGCATTATTAAAATCACTGCTCCTGAAAAAACGGCCGTTTTTAAAACTTTTTTTTGCATTGATTCATGTCCCCTGGGGGAGGACCCGGGTCCCCAAACACTTTTTATGACAATAACTTGCATATTAGCCTTTAAAATTAGCACTTTTGATTATTCATGTTCGTGTCCCATAGACTTTAACGGCGTTCGCGTGTTCGAACGAATTTTTTTCCTGTTCGCATGTTCTGGTGCGAACCGAACAGGGGGGTGTTCGGCTCATCCCTACTGGTGATGCTCTGCCAGGCCTCTACTGCAACTGTCTTCAGTTCCTGATTGTTCTTGGGGCATCTTCCTTTCAGTTTTGTCTTCAGCAAGTAAAATGCATGCTCAATCGGATTCAGGTCAGGTGATTGACTTGGCCATTGCATAACATTCCACTTCTTTCCCTTAAAAAACTCTTTGGTTGCTTTCGCAGTATGCTTCGGATCATTGTCCATCTGTACTGGGAAGCGCCGTCCAATGAGTTCTGAAGCATTTTGCTGAATATGAGCAGATAATATTGCCCAAAACACTTCAGAATTCATCCTGCTGCTTTTGGCAGCAGTTACATCATCAATAAATACAAGAGAACCAGTTCCATTGGCAGCCATACATGCCCACGCCATGACACTACCACCACCATGCTTCACTGATGAGGTGGTATGCTTTGGATCATGAGCAGTTCCTTTCCTTCTCCATACTCTTCTCTTCCCATCACTCTGGTACAAGTTGATCTTGGTCTCATCTGTCCATAGAATGTTGTTCCAGAACTGTGAAGGCTTTTTTAGATGTTGTTTGGCAAGCTCTAATCTGGCCTTCTTGTTTTTGAGGCTCACCAATGGTTTAAATCTTGTGGTGAACCCTCTGTATTCACTCTGGTGAAGTCTTCTCTTGATTGTTGACTTTGATACACATACACCTACCTCCTGGAGAGTGTTCTTGATCTGGTCAACTGTTGTGAAGAGTGTTTTGTTCACCAGGGAAAGAATTCTTCGGTCATCCACCACAGTTGTTTTTCGTGGTCTTCCGGGTCTTTTGGTGTTGCTGAGCTCACGGATTCTTTCTTTTTAAACAGTTGATTTGGCCACACCCAATGTTTTTGCTATCTCTCTGATGGGTTTGTTTTGGTTTTTCAGCCTAATGATGGCTTGCTTCACTGATAGTGACAGTTCTTTGGATCTCATATTGAGAGTTGACAGCAATAGATTCCAAATGCAAATAGAACACATGAAATGAACTCTGGACCTTTTATCTGCTCCTTGTAAATGGGATAATGAGGGAATAACACACACCTGGCCATGGAACAGCTGAGCAGCCAATTGTCCCATTACTTCTGGCCCCTTAAAAAGTGGGAGGCACATATACAAACTGTTGTAATTCCTACACCGTTCACCTAATTTGGATGTAAATACCCTCAAATTAAAACTGAAAGTCTGCAGTTAAAGCACATTTTGTTTGTTTCATTTCAAATCCATTGTGGTGGTGTATAGAGCCAAAAAGATTAGAATTATATTGATTTCCCAATATTTATGGACCTGACTGTATGGTCCAAAATGCCGTTATCAGTAGTAGAAAGAATACATTTGATTAAAAGTATAATAATCCCTAAATGCTTGTATGTGTTTTCACACTCGCCAGTAATAATACCCAAAGCAATATTTAACTTTAAATATTTGAATATTTTAATTTTAATATATTTAACTTTAATATTTAATTTTAAAAAAATGTATAAAAATTAATAAAAGCGAAGGCCAGGCTACCATGATGTGACAATAATGAGAGGGGACAAAAATTAGCTAAATGGTGATTTTTAATACCTCTCAAGGAAATCGCTGAAGTAGCAAGAAAAAAAAAAAGAAAAAAGCAATATTTAACAAACTGAACTCCCAGTTTATAAAATGTATATGGGCTAATGGTAGATGTAAGATGAAACTAACAACATTGCAACAACCTAAAGCCATGGCAGGAGCGGCTCTGCCGGATATATACCTATATTATCTAGCGGGCCAATTGAAGCACCTGCAGAAGTGGATAGCTCAGGAGCAGGGAGAGGGAGTGGAGAGGTATTTGCTCAAGATCCTAGAGATAGATGAATTGTTAGTGGGATTAGAGGCACAGGCAGCGAGATTATCAAGAGTAAAAATCTCCATATTAACTCAGGTACGATCAGTGGTGGGATATACTAATATTCCTCTGGAGGTTCCAATTTGGAATAACCCAAATTTGGAGCAGTTAAAGATATTCATGGACTGCGACTTCTGTGTAAACAGTATGATATCTTGTATAAAATTTTTTATAAATACTTACAAAGCTCATCATGTGCTAGAGCCACAATTGGGTAATCAGAACCCTAAGATATCTAGATTTCCCCTTATAGGAGTACTCAGATCACAGGGCCCTAAGGGACTAACATCTATACTATACTTACACGTAATCCAGGCTAAAGTAGGCAGGAGCTCATTGAGAGTAAGAGATAAATGGCAAATGATTATTTCGAATATGACAGATGAAAAGTGGGAGGAGCTTTGCTCTATATAGCTGACGGTCTCACCAGCGGCTAATAATAGACTAATTCAATTATATATGACACATCAGTTATATCTTAGCCTAAGTAGACTATTTCGAATGGGGCGTAGGCCTACATAGAATTGCCTGCAATGTCATAAAGAGGGAGCAGATTTTCTAAATTTAATGTGGAAATGCGAATACACTTTATTGGTATCAAGTAATAGGAAAGCTGTCGAATATGTTGTAAATCGATCCCATGTAATGTGGAGGTATGCTTGTTGGAAAATGAGATATGGCCTAGATATAATAAAATCTTACTGCAGGAAACATTATTCTTGGCACGGAAGCAAATAGCGGTAAGGTGGATGCAGGTGGAGCCACCTTCAGTAAACCAATGGATGAAAACAGTTAATCAAGTGATACCCTACGAGAAAATAATGTATAAACATAGAGGAGGGATACAAAAATATCATAAGATATGGGACGTATGGAATACTGCACATGTTACTGTGGATAGGAAAGGTAGATAAATGGATAACTAGAGAATTGGATGGAGAATATTATAAGAAGGGGATGAAAAAAAAGGTGACTGGCAGCAGCCAAAGGAGTAATTAAGATTGGTATATGATAGTAGTGAGAGTGTATAGAAGGTTGTTGGAGGATAAGTTGGAAGTAGTATGAAAATGTAAAGGATACATATATATATATATATATATATATAGAGAGAGAGAGAGAGAGAGAGAGAGAGAGAGAGAGAGAGAGAGAGAGCAATAACTGCTGGTTTAAGAGGGTCTGTTACCTTCACTTTGCTTCCCTCTGTTTCACCGGCACCGGGTCTAGGGGTTCCGTTGAGCTTACTGCTGGACAACACACGCACCAACACTGGAGTACGTTTTCAATGCTTTATTAAACAGTCAAACTTTAGGAAGTAGCAGGAAAGAGGTGGAAAAGGAAACTTTCAGGAGAAACTCAAATATCTTCTTCTAATATCTTAGCAACAAATGTCCCGGTAGATTTCAGATAATTGGATGGAATGCGCTCCCCTTGTGGGACACACTCTTTGCTCTTCTGGATAGGCCTCTCTCACTGGTCTAGCAGCCAGCACGCAGCACGAATCCAAAGTCTCTGCCACAGACTTACTTGGGGGGGTAAATCTGCACGATCCTCTGCCACAGGATGTATCACATCTTCTGCAGTGAACAGTCAGTCACAGTGCCTGAACCTTTAAGCCGAGCCGGCGACACTATGCTGTATAATTACTTCTTTTGGATACGTCCTCCAGCCGAGTCACCAGGCCCCTCTATAGACCAGCACGCTGCGTGATCTTCTCCAAGACGGGTCCTCCCCTGGGATCTCCTCGGCTGTCCAGCTTCGTCACACAGGACGACAGCTCAGGACCATTCCTCGGCCGCGGTGGTAGGCTCCAGACAAGCCTCTGGACCCACCCCTGTGCCGCAACATCGTGAGCCTCCCGATCGGAGGACCACGAGGTAGCTCCTTAACGCATACCTGTCGGCCAGGAGGGCCAGCAGGTGGCTGTAAAACGACCCTAAAACATGGCGTCTGTCCCATAAATACCCCCTTCCCAGAATGCAACTCAGAGGACCACCTCCACCGAGCTTGTCTCCGAGACAGAGGAACATCCATACACTTCAACACGTTGCCTTTCCAACACTGACTAGTGGTAACAGTGACACCCACCGGTCAGCACGGAAGCACACACAACGCCAGCCGAGCTGGAACAGAGGCGAACTTTTAACCTTCCTTGTAGATTGTAAATCTACCAGCGCTACATATATACTGTAGATGTTGTAAAATTATATCTTTGAAATAAAATAAAGTATTTAAAAAAAAGAATTATAATATTCTGTCATTGTTTCTACTTTGCAAACCTGGAAAACACAAAATAACTGACAAAAGCCTGTTTCTTCACAAGTAGATGAATGTTTCATCTCTAGGAGCATGGGTGATTACCCTGGAGAGAAGTATCGGACTAATAGATTATGTGCTGGCTCTTAGGATTCTTAAGTTTCTTTTCAAATCTTCTTATGACACTTCAAACGCTACTTCCTGGAAAATATCAGATAAATATTTATGACATTATGGTCTCTGTTGCATTTCAAAATTGAAAATGAAAAATAGTGTTACTGGTGCTAGCCTTAGCAGATCACTTATCTTTTGGATTATTTGAATTACAAAACACAAGCAGCCATTTAAGAATGTGTAAATAATGACTGCAACTAAATGCTAAGATTTATGGTCTGATATGTAACCTGCTTTGTTATTTACAAAGGCCTTCTGGGTTCTGTTATGTAATGTTTGCTTCCGTTTTATTTAAAATAATATTCTTCACTTGACTCCAGTACAGTGATATAAATTTACAAGCAAAGGTGCAAAGATGGTCCTTAAGTCCTCCACACTTGTGTATAGACCCTTACCTGAAATCAGTTTTATAACTCCCTAATCCCACTGAGGCAAGTGGCACTAAAGTGTTGCTAAACCCAGGATCCTGCATTCACTATATCTGGTCTCCCACAGTACACAGAACATGGAACATAAGTAGTTATCAGCATGGGTTTACAAAAGGTCGTTCTTGCCAGACCAATCTGTTAACATTCTACGAGGCGGTGAGGTGCCATCTAAACAGGGGAAAGCCAGTGGATTTAGTGTACCTGGATTTTGCAAAGGCATTCTTCAATACATTCCCCTATCTACAAGCTGAGGTCTGAAGGCGTGGACCATAAGGTTTGTTCTTGGGTAAAAAACTGGTTACATGGGCGTGTCCAAAGAGTAGTGATAAAGAATGTGTACTCAGACTGGTATGGAGTGGTAAGTGGGGTGCCCAGGGTTTTGTCTTGGGGCCAATTCTATTAAATTTATTCATAAATGATATAGAGGATGGTATAAATGGCTCAATCTCAGTTTTTGCGGACGACGCAAAATTAAGCAGGGCAATAACTTCACATCAGGATATAGAAATTTTACAGAAAGACCTGAACAAAATAATGGAGTAGGCAAATAAATGGCAAATTAGGTTTAATGTGGAAAAATTTAAAGTAATGCACTTGGGGGCAAAAAAACATAAATGCAAACTACTCACTAGGGGTAGAACCGCTGGGGGAATCACTAATCTCATCAGCAGTATATAGCAGTCTTTATCAGTGTCTGATTAAAGCTTGTAGAAGGAGTTTTCATTCTACTTTGACTGTCCTATGAAGCAGCAGCTTCATTTAGAAGTTATGTATGTTATTTGTATTTTTGGACGAAAACTGTACTGATTAAATAAAAATCGTACGAGAAAAATGTTTGTATTTGTCCCTTCAGACAAAAGCTGTGTACTAATGATCAGATTATCATATAATCGATTTGAAAGTGGTATTTTTTGTCTGATATTCTGTACTAGGCTTAAGGCTACCTATACACTACTCATGATTCCCTTATCCACACATTCAGGTTGGGTGAGGGAATCCTCCCTGCTGTGACTTTGTATTCTGACAACGGCGTATTCCCCACTTCCCCACCATGAGAATATTCTGATCAGCGCTGGAGACCATAGTCTGCGGTGCTGATTGAGAGGATAAAGTCCAACAGGTTGGTTGTACAGACGTCAATCGATAGAGAGTCAATTGTTCTATAGACAGCAGGAATTGCCAATACTCCAGATGTAAAAAGGAACCTAATGCCGCGTACACGCGATCGGATTTTCCAACAACAAATGTTCGATGGGAGCTTGTTGTCGGAAAGTCTGACCGTGTGTAGCCTCCATCGGACATTTTTTAACGGAATTTCCGAGAACAAAAATTTGAGAGCTGGTTCTCAAATTTTCTGACAACAAAATCCTTTGTCGAAAATTCCGAGTGTGTGTACACAATTCAGATGCACAAAATTCCACTCATGCTCTAAATCAAGTACGAAACTGAAGCGCTCGGTTTGGTAAAACTAGGGTTTGTAATGGAGATAGCATATTCGTCACGCTGCACATTTTTAAATCTTTTAATGCAGTGCACTCTCTTCTTCTTTATAATGCTAGAATAATGAAGTTGTTTTGCTGCTGATATTCACACAGTTCTCACAAACTGATTTCTTTATTATTTCTTGTGATCTCATGAATAATATTTTTTTTTTCGTCAGATCTCCATAATAATGTTTTGAATTTCCTTTTATAGTGATCTTTTTTTTTCTTTTTTTTATGAAGATGTCCTTTTTTTTATAGTGATCTACTTTTTATCAAGATCTCCTGTTTTTTTTAGATTTTTTTTCTACTGATCTCCATAATATTTGTTGTTGTTTTGTGTGTCAGGTTACCACAACACCATTATTAACTTGTATTTTTTAACCTCAAGCAGGTTGTTTGGTGTTGGTGTCCCTTGTTAATTTGACATTGTCTTTTTGAAATGCACCTGCCTACTCACAAACAAACTGTCCTTTTTGAAGTTAAACATATAGGCAAGTATTTGTAAACAAAAAATAGCCATTTATTATGGGTCATAACCAAATAAAGAGGAAGGTAACGCTGGATAAACTGGTGAAATTGGCAAAGCCTTTGTACCCCAGGGCACACATTAACTATCTTACAGCCAAAATTGGTAGCATGAGGAGTCCATATAATAGTGAGCTCCCAGAGATCAGGAACAGCAGCAGATGACATATATGTCCCCAGGCTGTGGTCTTACTACAGCCTGCATCTTTTGTCAGAGCAGACTGAACCCAGGCCATCACTCTCTTGTCCTCCTTACACACTTGCTTCCAGGCCGTGGCTCTGGTGTTGGAGTTGTGGCATGGAGATGGAGGAGGAGGACGATGGTCAAACTCACAAACCTGGCTTTGGCTTATGAATTCGCCCCTCAACCCCTTATTTAGGGCTTGCAAGATAACTTCCTCACAGAAGAGGCGTTGGCCCTGCTCCATTTCCCGAATTTTGCAGGCTGCCATGCAGGCATAGTCCTCTTGAATATTGGGGGGGTTCTAAGGGCCGCAGTAGCCTTCCGAAATAGCCCAAGTGCAGCCTCCTCCAGGTTACTTCTCTTCCTAGGCCTTTTTTTTGAAGGCGGAGGGAAGGGGCCTGGGATTCGGGCAGGCTACTGGGCCCGGCCACCTCCTGGCTGCCACTTTCCACGGCCTCCTCCTGGCTGAGACTTTCCTGTGTATGAAAAAGGGACATAGTTTTAGTTTTTGGTTCATCAATCACACACAATTTTCAGCTCATGACTGTTGCAAATTTAACAAATAGAAAAGACTATCATTCTGACCCCAGCATTTTTCATTCTTGTCCCAATCATTTGCGGCCACTACTGTCTATTGATATGTAAAACACTTTGTTAAATCAGAAATTAGTGATCAATAATAACATCATTAATTTTTTGCCAAGAAATATGTTGAACAGTGCTATACCTGACTCAAGCTGGGCTCCTCTTCATCTTCCTGGCTGGAAAGCCCAGGTTGGACATTGAAGCCTCAGCTGGGGTGGAAGGAAGCGTTGAAGGAAGACTAGAGAGTGCTGGCCTGGGTTCCCTCTGGTCTGCCAGAAAATGCAGTCTGTCATAGTACCACAGCCTGGGGACATAAATGTCATCTGCTGTAGCTTCTGATCTCTTAGAATCCTGGACCTTCTTGCGCTCCCTATTATAAGTGGTCCTCATGCCACCAATTGTGGCCTTCAAATAGTTGATGTTTGCTGTGGGGATCTGCGGCTTCACGAATTCCAACAATTGATCCAGCGCTGCCTGCCTCTTTCTTTTATTGTTATAAAAGTGGTGGTTTACCTGCCACAGACAGGGTAGCTTCCTGTACTTATCAATGAATATGGGGATAAAGTCCTGATCACTCAATAGATCCATTTTCTTTGCAAGACACAACACAAGACAAACCCTAATGTCAGGCTAAACTCTCATAATCTTGTCCCAATATAGGCCTCAATCTATAAGCAGTATAGGCCTAAGTTAAAATTGTACCTTTGTTATCACGATCGGCACTTCTCCTATACCTTCCTCCGCTCACAGATCGTACGTACGACACACACGTGTTACGCTTTATATACACTGCGCATGCGTGAAACTCTGCCCGCCCCTGACCTTCTATCTAGGATATTCCCCACCCCTTCTCTTTTGGCGCAGTGGGAGAGCACATGGCGAAGAAAGAACAAGTGCATGGAGACAGCAGAAGCAAAGACGAAAGCCCAGAGCCACGAACGTCCCCATCCCGGAGGATATTTAAGGCCTCAAATATGGCCTTTGTAAAGATGGTGGACATCTTCAGGAGGACCGCCTATGATGGGAAGCATGGACCTTACCCAAACCCAAATGTTGTGAAAAGTCTGCCGAAGAATTTTGGGGTACGGCAATCCAAGGATCAACTGAGGAAACGATGGTCAGACCTCAAATTGAAGGAGCAGGATCAGTACAGAACAATGAAGACAGTGCTGCAAAAAAGTAAGAATTTTGTCGTGTGTTCCTATTATTATTATTACGTTCGTGCTGCTCCATGTGCTTTTCTTTACTGTTGTACAGTTTAAAATGGCAAGTTTGGGGTTTGTGGGCACAGTAATCGTGTAAGGAGAGGACACTCAGCAGCTGTTTACACATCTGGACGCAGGAGCACTAGTTTGGGACACCAGAAAAAACTTTTTAGGGTGTCCCACACAGGTGCTCCCGTGGATACTAGGGGTGTCTCCATGTATGATACTTTAACAAAAAAGGTAATTATTCCAGCTTTGGAAAGGGAAAAAATCATGTCTTCAGCTTTGAACTCTGCCAAAACAGACAATTGTACGACACTTCCAAGCAATGTTTCATATTCCTATTTCTTGCCTCAAATATCTGTGTGCTAAGTATACCTTTATTTTATTCACATAGGGGAGAAAAGACTCGGGGCGTCTGAGGTCACCAGGGTCCCCCCACCTCCTAAAGAAGGGGAAATCCCAAAACAACAACCAGAGGATGTGGAGGAAGGAGAGGTTTATGAAGTGGGCGAAATAGTGACCACAACAGGTGAGTGTCTGAGACCACAGCTTCAGGTAATAGATGGATGCCTGCAAATTTTTTAATACATGGTGTGTTTTTTTTTTAGGTGAAGTGGATGTTGTGGAAGAAGACGTTGAAAAAAAACTCAAAAACATCATTTATGTTTTAGGCAGAATCAAAAACACGTCAACATTTATCAAATTGTTTCTATTTTTCTAACTTTTCTCCAAAATTTTGAAAGCCAAATTTTGAAGATGCACACAGTGTGTCAACATGTGCTATCTGCCATCACGGGATATCAATGTACGCGTTTTGTGGGTGCAACCCCTTCCTCGCAACTCAAGTAGAGGAGAGGAAGGGGTTGCACCCCTGAAACACGTCCATTGATCCCCCATGATGGGAGCTAGCACGTGTTGACATTAGGCATGGGATCAGGAGGGAAATCCCCATTTTGATTCTCAATTTGTGTGCATCTTCAAAATTTGGCTTTCACAGGGGTGACATCACCCCATCTGATGAAGCCAATAGCAACACAGTTTGGACATACTAATGTCGGATATTGCCTTCAATTTTTGAACTTTGTAAGTTCCTGAGTTGTGTATTGTTGTATGGTTTAAAAAACATGCCTGTTTACCACAAAAAAAGGATGTTTCTACTGTGAAAAAAAAATTGGATTTCAAAAATATGTTGGTTTGTTCAAAAACCCTTTTCTAAACACGCATGTGAATGTGCACAGAGTAAAAATTATTCTACTCAACAATGTGTGGCTTCTTCTTTCAACGCTCAATACCAGTTTTTTGCTTAAGTTGTTGTTTACAGTGACAATGGGGGCTATTTACTAAAGTGAAATCCACTTTGCACTACAAGTGCAGTTTCAGTGCACTATCAAGTGCACTTTTGCAGTGCACTTGTAGTGCAAAGTGGATTTTCCTTTAGTAAATGACACCCACAGTGCTTGAGAATTTGCATCAATCCTTTTTCATAACTCCAAAAAATAAATTCATGGTGCGGAAAATGATGAATATTTTAAGCATTATTGCATTACATACATTAAAAACAAAAGCAAGGTGTGTGTGTGTAGCAGACCCACAACATAATAGTTAGCTAAAGAAGAGATTGTCACCTCATGTATCAAAGAAATTACGTTTGCACTATTGAAGAAAATGGGCACAAAAAAAAGGACATTGGATAACCTAGGTGACAGCTAAAAGAAACACAAGCGGTAAATCAAAGGAAATATTATTTCATTTTAAAATACAAATTTATTTAAAAAAGGTTTTTTAAACATTTTCTGGCATATCAATGGCCCCCCTACCCGCAAAGTACTCCATATATTTTTGACGGGCCTCACGGGCGCTTTGGGGAGGCAAGCCAGAACGGCCAGCCTTAAGCGCCCTCAGGGTTTGGTCTTGAAATCCAGCCTCAGGCCCAACTGAGGCCACATAGTTCACAGAATTTCTCCTTAACCCCTTGCCGACCGCCTCACGTCGATATACATGCAGAAGGGCATGTACAGGCAGATTAACGTATCTGTACGTTGCCCTTTAAGAAGAGGTTTGCGGGCCTGCCGTGACCTCCGTGAGTGTGATGGCGGGTCCCGCGGCTTCCATGTCAGTGGGGATATCCGCATTCATCTCACGGAGAGAGGAAGAACGGGGAAATGCTGATGTAAACAAGCATTTCCCCATTCTGCCTAGTGACACTGACACTGATCACAGCTCCCTGTAATCAGGAGCGGTGATCAGTGTCATGTCACACATAGCCCCCACAGTTAGAATCACTCCCTAGGACACACTTAACCCCTACAGCGCCACCTAATGGTTAACCCCTTCACTGACAGTCACATTTACACAGTAATCAATGCATTTTTAATTGCACTGATCTCTGTATAAATGTGATTGGTCCCAAAATCGCGCCAAAAGTGTCCGATCTGTCCACCATAATGTCGCAGTTACCATAAAAAATGATGATCGCCGTCATAACTAGTAAAAAAAAAATTATTAATAAAAATGCCATAAAACTATCCCCTATTTTGTAGACGCTATAACTTTTGCGCAAACCAATCAATAAACGCTTATTGCGATTTTTTTAACCAAAAATATGTAGAGGTATACGTATCAACCTAAACTGAGGAAAAAAAACTGTTTTTTTATATATTTTTGGGGGATATTTATTATAACAAAAAGTAAAAAATAATGCATTTTTTTCAAAATTGTCGCTATTTTTTTGAAAAATAAAAACAGCAGAGGTGATCAAATACCACCAAAAGAAAGCTCTATTTGTGGGGAAAAAAGGACATCAATTTTGTTTGGGAGCCACGTCACACGACAGCGCAATTGTCAGTTAAAGCGACACAGTGCCGAATCGCAAAAAGTGCTCTGGTCTTTGGGCAGCCAAATGGTCCGGGGCTTAAGTGGTTAAAAAGTTGTGGAGAATGCAGCATGCAAGGATTATATGGTTAAGTATACTGGCTGGCCATAATCCCAAAAGCATTCTCCGCCACTCTTCTGGCTCTGGCCAGCCGGTAGTTAAAAACCCTCTGGTCCGGGGTGAGGGTCCTCATCGGGAACGGACGCATCGGGTGATCACCCAGCCCAAATGCCTCATCAGCAACAAAGATGAACAGCAGACCAGCCACGTTGTCTTCTGGAGGTGGCAATCCCAAGCCACCACTCTGGAGCCATCCGTAGAACTCGGTCTGGGCGATGACTCCACAATCCGACATCCGGCCATTCTTCCCCACATAGAGAAAATCATATGTTGCCGACACCACCGCCAACATCACAATGCTATTAAACCCCTTGTAGTTGTAATAGTATGACCCTGAGTTGGCTACAATCTGCCATTCCTGTGGCGTTGAAGGAAACTGTGGAGTGAAACAAGAAAAAAATGAATTAGGACTTTTGCACATAACATTGCAAGCAGATTAGACACAAACATTCTTGGCCAACATACGTATAACATTAATTTTAAGGAGTATTTAAAGAAAAAAATTTATGGTCCACTTATCAGATTCCTCACCCCCTCTGAAGGCCCATTGTAAAAATTTTAGGGGGGGCGGGGGTAGATGTTTTGGACAGGTAACCCTCTCCACTTCATTGAGAGCTGAATGCATAAATAATGTGTGTTACTTTGGCCAGCCCCTCCTTTACTTACACTTTTGGCAGCCCACTGGACAGGTAAGAAGTGTCATAATACAAAAGTATGAATACACTTTTCAAATTGAAGCACATTTTTACAGCCTGCAATTACCTATCAAGATAATAGTAGAACAAAACTTTAAACAGTACCATTTGAAAGTATTCAGGCAGGCCTTTCACTACATGCTTTGGTGAATTCATCCATAAATATGACCACAAAGAGGTAGGTATAGTGTGTATGGGTTTGACAAAGTCAGCAGATAGAGGATTGGTATTGGTTGACTTAGCGGTTGGGGGGAGGGAGGGTTCCAAATGTCCCAAAAGAAGCCTCTGACACTCTGCCTGAATTTAAGGACACAAATAACATTTGTGCATATTTTAGGGGGTGTTTGGGTAAAGCACTACAATGGAGCTGACAAAATACATTGTTAAGTGACTAGGCTAGGTGTGTATGGGCCCAGGATAGCATGCTGGGGAGGTTAGTGAAGGCAAATATGCATGAAGGACAAAAATGGAGCATTAAAAAATTCCAGCATGCATGAGCATAAAGAGGACATTCACAGCATATTACAATCATGGTAATTAGGGAATGATGAAAGAAATATAATACATTAGCAAACATTAAATACATAGAATGTGATGTTAAAGGATAAAACTTACCTTAATATAGTCCTTCTGCAGGACCTGTATGATGGCAAAACAGGTCTCTGGAATAATGATTCGTAGAGCCTGGGGGGAGATGCCTGTCGAGAACTTGATATCCCGCACACTTCTCCCCGTCGCCAAGTACCACAAGGTGGCGACGAGCCTCTGTTCAGGAGTGATGGCTTGCCACATGCAGGTGTCCTGCTTGGTAATATAAGGGGACAGCAAAGCCAACAAACAGTGAAAAACGGAGATAATTACTGAAATCATTAGGATTATTCTCATGGATCTCCCGCAACAAAGGCATATGAGAGAATTGGTCACACTGGAGCAACCAATTCTTGTCCATGAACTCCTCCTCCCCCTGTTCATGGACTGGGCTTGGGTCAAAGTAAGAACCCCAACACCAAGCCCCTACACAGCACGAACTCTACGATGAGTACGTACCCGCAACATGGCTTCAAAACAGTCGGCTGGTCAGAACGAACTAACAGAACACACTGAAAATCAGAAAGGCCTGAGAAGAGCGAGCTGAAATTCAGAAACGAGCAGACAAGAATGCACTGGAAATCAAATACGTATGTAGCAATAACTCACAGTGGAGCTGCTGGTTCAAAGCAGGCTGTTACTGTCACCTTCGTTACCTCAATTTCACCAGAACCGGGTCTAGGGTCCCGTTGAGTTTAATATCAGACAATGTAGGCACCGGACACTTGAGTATCGTTTCCAATGCTTTAATAATAGTAACTGAAGGAAGTAGCAGGAAAGAGGTAGAAGAAGAGTTGCAGGGAAGTTCAAATACCTTTTCTTAGTGTAGTATTTTAGAATCTTGTAGATGAATGTACTTTCCTCTTAGAGTTAAATCTTTGCCCGCCTGGATAGGTTTCTCTCACTAACCTAGCAGCCAGTACGCAGCACGAACAAAGTCTCTGCCACAGACTTGAATGGAATAGAAACCCGTACGATCCTCTGCCACAGGATGTAATATTTTACGATGGATAGCAAACACAGCACTAGAACCTTTAAGCCGACCCGGCAGTAGGTAGGTTAACTTTAGGATGCGTCCTCCAACTGAGTCACCAGGCCCCTCTCCAGACCAGCACTCTGCATGATCCTTCCATTGCGGGTCCTCCCCTGGGATCTTCTCAGTTGTCCAGCTTCTTCTCGTAGGACAGACAACCCAGGACCATTCCCCTGCCGCTGTGGTAGGCCCCAAACAGGCTTCTGGGCCCACCCACACGCTGCAGCAGCGTGAGCCTCCCGGTCGGAGGACCACACGGTAGTACTCCTAACACATACCTGTCGGCCAGGAGGGCCAGCAGGTGGAACGAAAAGAACCCTAAAACATGGCGCTGTCCCATAAATACCCTCTCCCAGAATGCAACTCGGAGGACCACCTCCACCGAGTTATCTCCGGGACAGAGGAGCACTCATACACTTCAACATGTTGCCTTTCCAACACCGACCCATGGTGACAACGACACCCACAGGCACAGTGTGAAACTACATGCAACCCAGCCAAGCTGGAACAGAGGCAAATCTGACTATGTATGAACAGATAACCCACTAAATTTACCTATAAGCAGCAGATTGAAAATCTACCAGCACTACGCGTACTATAAATAGCACGCCCTGAAAACCAGATGCGAACTGCATACACGCACTCAAAACCAGATACGAACCCACAAGCACAAACTGAGGCTGAAAAGTCTCTCACCAAACTTCTACTAACACGAGATTAGCAGAAGGAGCCCAAAGGGTGGCACACTGGCTATTGAACTTCCTCTTTATAGTGCCAGCATACGTGTTGTACGTCAGCATGTCCTTAATGGTGATATTGGGCTTGCTTGAAAGCCTTTTGCCGAGTACACACGATCGGAATTTCCGACAACATTTGTGCAACCGTGTGTATGCAAGACAAGCTTGAGCCAACAACCATCAGAAAAAAATCCCAGGATTTCTTTGTCGGAATGTCTGATCATGTGTACGCGGCAAAAGGCTTTCAAGCAAGCCCAATATCACCAGTCATAAGACTGCAGGATCTTAAAGCAGAATTGCAGAATGGGTGAGTGGCAGCAGCTGTTGCCATTATGTGGCTATGCATACTATGGGTTTTCTCACCTTCAGTGTTAACAGCTCCATAATACCCGTTACCACCATTGTTATCTTCTCCACTATTTCTACCTCATCTGATATTTCATCTCTTTGGCCTTTTGGTAGCCACTCTTGATGTAACTTCTTTCATCATCCCTGCATTCTGCTCAATTGTTGGCATCTTACAGAAGTAAAAAAAGAAAAATCGCTGGGAGAAAAATTCTTGACAGAGGAGACAGCAGTCACCAGAGCAGGTGCCCCTTTTGGCACATTTGGTCTCACCCCTTGTTACAGTGACAACTATAACATTTTGGATTCCCCATGATTTTCTGCTATTCTTCCTTTAAATGATGTACTGTAGTATGAGGTCCTAGCCAAATGTGTACTGCCCTTAAAGGGGTTGTGAAACGTTGTTTTTAAAAAAACCAAAAAAAACAAATATGTCATACTTACCTCCACTGTGCAGTTCCTTTTGCACAGAGTGGTCCTGGTCCTCCTGTTCTGGGGTCCCTCTGCGGCGCTGGTGGCTCCTCCCTGCATCGAGTGTCCACATTGGAGAGGCGCTCTGCTTGGTGGACACCCGTGCGGGAGCGCTTCCGAGTACCGCACCTGTGTCCATTCACACAGAATGCAGGACTCGGCCCCGCCCCCAGGCACCGCATCAATAGATTAGATTGACAGCAACGGGAGCCAATGGCTGAGCTGCAATAAATCTATCCAATCAGGACAGGGCTGGTGTACTCGTTCCCAGCCGGAGAAAGATCGGGGTCAGATAAGTAAAATGGGGCTCGGGGGGAGGGGGGGCTGCAGCACCACAGAAGGTTTTTCACCTAATTGCAAAGAAAGCATTAAGGTGAAAAACCATGAGGGTTTACAACCCCTTTAAGAATTTGTAACAAAGCATAGCGGTTTCTCACAATGTTTGGAGATTTGAATTCTAACTTGTGAGCACTGAAAATGCTGGAATTGCAGTTTGAAAATTGCCCATTTTTAGTGCTGACAGCTTCATGAGCCCCATGGCTACCACTGTCATCATCTCCACTGTTTCCTCTGCATCTGAAGTTTTATCTCTTTGGCCATAAGGAAGCCAATCTTGATGTAAACCCTTACATCATTCCTGCCAATTCATGGCATCTTACAGATAAAGAAAATAAAGATTTCTAGGAGAAAAGGAAAATCATTTTTTGGCAAAAACGTAATTTGTCACCGGGGTACCCCTATTAGACGATTTCCTCTCACCTTTTGTTATGTTGACGATGAAAACATTTTGGATTTCCCATCAATTTCTGTTACTGTTATTGAAACCGCATAGTATGAAGTCCCAGCCATTTGATGTTCTGCCGTAAAGACTTTGTAACAACACATACGGTGCCTTGAACAAGTATTCATACCCCCTTAAAATTTTACACATTTTGTCATGTTACAACCAAAAACGTAAATGTATTTTATTGGGATTTTATGTGATAGACCAACACAAAGTGGCACATAATTGTAAAATGGAATGAAAACGATAAAGGGTTTTTAACATATTTTTACAAATAAAATATCTAAAACGTGTGGTGTGCATTTGTATTTAGCCACCTCAGTCAATACTTTGTAGAACCACCTTTCGCTGCAATTACAGCTGCAAGTCTTTTTGGGGATGTCTCTACCAGCTTTCCACATCTAGAGAGTGAAATTTTTGCCCATTATTCTTTGCAAAATAGCTTAAGCTCTGTCAGATTGGATGGAGAGCATCTGAACACCAATTTTCAAGTCTCATCACAGATTCTCAATTGGATTTACGTCTGGACTTTGACTGAGCCATTCTAACACATGAATATGCTTTGATCTAAACTATTCCATTGTAGCTCAGGCTGTGCATTTAGGCATTTAGGGTCGTTGTCCTGCTGGAAGGTGAACCTTGGCCCCAGTCTCAAGACTTTTGCAGACTCTAACAGGTTTTCTTCTAAGATTGCCCTGTATTTGGCTCCATCCATCTTCACATCAACTCTGACCAGCTTCTCTATCCCTGCTAAAAAAAAGCATCCCCACAACATGATGCTGCCACTTGTACGCTTTACATACATAATGTAACGCTTTACTTACATAATATGAATGGGTACTAACATTTCTAGGTAAAGTTGAGCCAGGGAATATCCAATTTCCTCTTGGGGGATCAGGATTTTTTTTTCCCTTGCTGTAGCAAATTGGATCATGCTTTGCTGTTTTTTTTTTGCCTTCCTCTGGATCTACTGTGGGTATAGGATTGTGAATATGGGATTCTATGGTTGTGGTTTTTTTTGGGGGGGGGGGGCATTGGTTGAACTAGATCAGTGGTTCTCAACCTGGGGGTTGGGACCCCCTCGGGGGTCGAATGACGATTTGCCAGGAGTCACCAAATCCTGGGCTGTTCCTGAGGCCCACACCGCTCTCCCAGCCTTTTTGCAGCCGCCCATTCACTTCACGGCATGGCTGGGCGGCGGAGACTGGAGGTCAGCTGACTGGTGAGGAATGTGAAGTGGGAGGGGCTGGAGGAGACCCTATCTCCTGATTTCGGCATAGGTGTCACTGCTGCGAGACACCACAAAGTCGGAGACACAGTGAGTAACAGTACCTGTGATCATAGTTGTCATTAAAAGTCCACACTACAGTCCTCGGATGAGCAGATGACCTTGATCAGGAGCACCTAAGTTGGCCGATCAAAACTCCCCCCAGCACTGCCACTGATCCCACCCCCCACCAGCACTGCCATTGATCCCATCCCCCCACCAGCGCTGCCACTGATCCCACCCCCCCACCAGCACTGCCATTGATCCCATCCCCCCACCAGCACTGGCACTCATCCCATTCCCCCCACCGCCCCACCAAGGAGTTTTGCCCTGTACACACGATTGGAAATTCCCCCAGCAAAAGTCCAATGTGAGCTTTTGGTCGGAAATTCTGACCGTGTGTATGCTCCATCTGACTTTTGCTGGCGGAATTCCCGCCAGCAAAAGATTGAGAGCAGGTTCTCTATATTTCAAGTTCCGATCAGAGATTCCGATCGTCTGTACAAATTCCGACGCACAAAATTCCTAGGCATGCTCGGAAACAATTCGACGCATGCTCGGAAGCATTGAACTTCATTTTCTCAGCTCGTCGTAGTGTTGTACGTCACCGCGTTCTTGACGGTCGAAAGTTCAGAGAACTTTTGTGTGAGCGGAATTCCGTTGGAAAAACCATCCAAGTTTTTTCAGATGGAAAATCCGCTCGTGTGTACGGGGCATAAGAGAAGGAATAAAAATAAAGGATACATGGAAGGGAGAGGAAAGGAGGGGGAGAAACAAATAAAAAAGGGAGAAAGAACAAGAAAGACGGCTAGAGAGATGGATGGGGGAAAAAAAAAAATAAGGAAATTACGATAGAGAGAGATAAAAGGCAAAGAAAGGAGAACAAAGAGAGTGGTATATCCTAAAATGTACCATAAGGGGTTTTAAAACTGTACGAGTGGAAGGGAATCAGGGGGTGCTAAATGTCTGTGGGTTAGGGGTGCAAATTACTTGTCTTGCCTTGGGTGCTGACAACCCACGCTACGAAAATTATTTTTCTGTTAGGGGTCCCCACAACTTGGGAAATGTTATCAAGGGGTCACAGCACTGATAGGGTTGAGAACCACTGAACTAGATAGACTTGTGTCTTTTTTTCAACCTGACTAACTATGTAACTATGTTAAGCCAATCGTTTTGATACAGATTTGGAAAGAGTTTGTAAATGTTAAAAACCCAGTCATTTTTTATTGCTGTCTGTGTCCTTGCTATGGGAGATTCATTCTTTATTTGCCTGGAGACCATTGTCACTGGGACAGAACGTGATGGAAAATCCAATTTGTTCAAAACGGAAAATTAAGCTTTTTAGTGCAAGAAAAGCACACAGTTTCCTGCTCAGGACTTTGGTTTTGTTGTCCAAGCTTCATCATAGTAATCTGGGACCCCATTTTTAGCTGTGTGTAATGTAAGAGGGCTATTCCCAAACACACCCCCTCTAGACTTATTGCTGTCTCTCCTATACAGAAATGTTTCCCTCATCCACCAGTTATATGCAGACCTGCTTTGAATACCTGAATCTGACTGCTGACACAAAATAGAAACAGCATATCACACCCAACATACATGTGAAGAGCACTGTGAATCTGGCTGCAGCATTCAATAATACAATTTTCTGGGTTTTTTTTACATGTACCATAGCTCCCAACTGTCCCTGATTTTGAGGGACTGTCCCTGATTTCGAACAATGTCCCTCTGTCCCTCATTCCTCCTCATTTGTCCCTCATTTTGGTCTGATCTATATAGTTGCATATAAAATGCACTTTTTATCTATCAAAAAGTGTTTTCTAGTGCTAAACCCTTCATCTGATTTCTAAATTGCTGCATTTGTAACTTCCAAAAGCCAATATAAAGGAGCAGTGGTGGTAAAAAAAAGCACTTGTCGGTTTAACCAATCTAATTTTTTTGTACAATTCTCCATTAAAGGGGCATGGCAAAGAGTATGTCCTATGCCTGCATACTTTTGCTGATAGGTGTCATTCATTCCCATCTCAAAAAGTTGGGAGGTATGCATGTACAAACAAACTTTAGGGAAATAAATCCCTTCTTTTTTAACTGATCTTGTGTGTATATTCTCTGGGCACTTTAAAAGTCCATTCTCTTGAATCATAGTCAAGTTATACTTTACTTCTCTGGCAGCATCCTTATGAAGCCACCTTTGCATGCAGGGGCAAGAGACACACAACCTCATTGCCTAGGATGGCAAGGCATTTCCCTGCTCTTCTCTCATTCTCCAAGCTAAAAGACTGACTAAAGACTGCACTGTCCACTGTTAACAGTTTCCTGTGAAGGTGAGACGTTCAGGGAAGCGGCTCTGAGACATTTTAACAAACAGATTCCTAGAAAATGTTTATTTTATTGTGCTCAATGTGTTAAATTAAAAAATGCTGAGGATTTAGGGTAAAATGACATTCTGTCTTTAACACAAGTGTAGTGTCTACAGCATAGCATTAGCAGTCCATTAAGTGATTTCACTTGTTGCCTGGGTTTACTCCTTACCATAATCTAATTTCCACCCAAAAGGCAGAATCTGCTCTGATTCGCAGGACTATTTCTTGCTTAGCAATTCAGAACCAAAACTGATTGACATAGAAGAGAACACCAATTTACCGCCTGGGTCTCCTGGGGTCTGCCAAATCCCAGTATTATTAGGAGAAGATAGGAAGGAGTAAAACGTCTCCAAGCTGTGGTTTGTTTATTAGAATTGATATTGGAATGCGAGGCACATCTCTGTAATTTCTACCAGAATATTAATTGTTGACAGAGAGTATAATTAATGGGGTGAGTCGTAAAATGGAATATTAATTATGCTACAAATTTAACAAGAGTTCAGCTGAAAGATTGGACAACATGTACAGCCTTGTCACTGAGCTACAGAGTTCTATAGGAAAAAGATGTAATATGCAGCAATCAAAGACTTGTTGGGTGGTAGACAGGGATCCCTTGGAGCAAGAAAACAATGAAGCTACATTATAAATGAAAGATCGTGACATATAAATCAATTTGATATGGTGGGCTTCTGAGCATAACAGACATGCATTTTACTGTACATTAACTACTTCCAGTCCGGGCCTTTTCTGGCACTTTTTTTTTCACGTGTAATAATTTGTATTTTTTGCAAGAAAATTACTTGGAACCCCCCAACATTATATATATTTTTTAAAGCAGAGGCCCTAGAGAATAAATTGGTGGGTTTTGCAATTTTTTATGTGACACGGTATTTGCGCAGTGGTTTTTCAAACGTAATTTTTTGTGAAAATTACACTTTTTTAATGCAAAAAAAAAACACAATACATAATCCAATTATTTTGTAAAATATAAAAGATGAAGTTACGCTGAGTAAGTAGATACCATACCATCCATAGGCAACATTTTAAAACACTTTACAGGTTATCACTTTAGATTTACAAGGAGGTCTGGAGCTAGAATTACTGCCCATGATCTGATGTTCGTGGAGATAACTCACTGTTTGTGTGCGTGCGGGACCAAAACACACGTGCGCTTTTGCATGCAAGCACAAGAGGACAGGGGCACTTCACTTTTTAATTATTAATTTATTACATTTTTTTATTTGTACACGATTGCTTCAATTTTATTTTTTTTATTTTTTATCACTTTTATTGCGGTCACAAGGAATTTAAACAGCCTTGAGACAGCAATAGGCATGTGACAGGTCCTCTTTGTAGAGAGATCTGGGGTCTAAGAAATGGCGCAGATGATTTCCAAGTAAACCGGACGTGATGTCATGTCATCGCTTCCGGGTTACTATTATGAACAGCTGATCAAAGCCAATCTCAGAAGGCGGCTGGGGGGGTAGTACCCTCCTGCTGCTTGTAATAGCAATCGAGCAGCTAGTGAGCTGCTCCAATTGCTATTACAAGACAGCCTACCGTCGGCTCTAAAAAACGATACTGGGGTGATGCCTGCCATCATCCCGGTATAAACCACCCAAAGTCCAGCGAACCAGAAAGTGGTTAAAGGAGTCATGCAATACATTTACATTTGATAACATCAGCATTGTAAAAGCAATACAAATAACAATGCAATATAAGCTTACTTAACCGCTTGCCGACCAGCCGCCGTCATTATACCCCTGCACTCAGGGGGTGCTGATGCTCGTGGCCGACAGTCACAATGACCACCGGCCACGAGCGATCGTGGGCACGAGAGGCAGAACAGGGACGTGTGTGTGTAAACACACAAATCCCTGTTCTGTTGAGGAGAGACAGATCATTAGTTCCTAATAGCTAGGAACCACGATCTGTCATTTCCTCTAGGTCAGTCCCCTCCCCCTACAGTTAGAAACACACAGTCAGGGAAGACAGTTAACCCCTTGACCGCCCCCTAGTGTTAACCCCTTTCTCTGCCAGTGACATTTTTACAGTAATCAGTGCATTTTTATAGCACTGATCGCTGTATAAATGCCAATGGTCCCAAAAATGTGTCAAAAGTGTCCGATATGTCTGCCATAATGTCGCAGACCTGATAAAAATCGCAGATCGCTGCCATTACTAGTAAAAAAAAAAAAATAAAATAAAAATGCTATAAATCTGTCCCCTATTTTGTAGACACTATAACTTTTGCGCAAACCAATCAATATACGCTTATTGTGATCTTTTTTTTTTACCAAAAATATGTAGAAGAATACATATCTGCCTAAACTGAGAAAAAATTTGCTTTTTTAAAAAAAATGGGGATATTTATTATAACAAAAAGTACAAAATATTGTGTTTTTTTCAAAATTGACGCTCTTTTTTTTGTTTATAGCACAAAAAATAAAAACCGCCGGGAGATGATCAAAAGAAAGCTCTATTTGTGGGGAAAAAAGGACGTTAATTTTGTTTGGGTGCAGCGTCGCACGACCGCGCAATTGTCAGTTAAGGCGACGCAGTGCCGAATCGCAAAAAATGGCCTGGTCATTCAGCAGCCAAATCTTCCAGGGCTGAAGTGGTTAAAGAAGAACAAAAAAATAAAATTCCTCCCACTGCATGGGTTTACTGCTTGTTTTTGTCTAGGGGATCTCAGAGCAGAGATATACTTATCTTATTGACCGATCCACTGACCCTCCGAGCTCAAGACTGGTGCCCGCCGCTCCTGTCCCCCCCCCCCCACACACACACACACACACAAACACATGCACGCTAGCAGTCTTATGAATGGACTGATGGACTGCTCCTCATGTCATCACGCCCATAGATCTGGATGTGAGGAGGCAGGAACAGTCCACTGCTGGATGTGGGGGAGCGCAGTTTTCCAAAGGATCGGGTAAGTATAGCTTTTCGATCTTCTGCCCATTTCCTTGCAGTGTTAATTTTGATTTAGTTTTAGGGCAGATAACTGGTCTGAAGAGGCTGTTATTTTACATTAGTAGTAGTGCTAAGCACTGCTGGGAGGGGAAACACTGACAACGTGGTATGCAGGGCATTGTTCCAGAACTCTAAGGCAGCAAGCAGACAGAGGAAGCCTGCATCTCTCAGCCAATACAGCTTGTCAGGGGGCTGGGGTTTTAACAGACAGGCGGAACTCCGGGGAAAGCAGAAGTGCAGCTGATGAAAATTATGACAAAAATATTTTGTCAATTAAATTAACACTGTTTTTCTTTGGTTTATATCAAAGGACTACATATCCCATGGTGCCTCACTGCCTGCAACTGTGATGATGTGGTGTGTTTCCTGTATTGACTCTCCTTCGTGTAGTTTTAGAAGGCAGGTGTTCCATCAGAATCGGCAACCCATCAGATTAGGTAACCAAAGTGACATTCTGTCAGCTGCGCATGTGTCTACCGCTACCAGGGTTGCTAATCTGACAGAATACGTGCAGAAGAAGGCGGCAGTGGACATCTTACTACACCCAGCTACATCTTGAATTTCTGAGTAATTTTACCAAAACCAAGTGAGCGGATATAAATAAATATAGTATATTGACATCTGTGATGATGTGTGGATGTGTAATTTTGAAAGAAGCTGGATGCCAGCAGTAGAAAGGTGGAGGAGGCCATGTTGGTACACCCTGCAATGTTCAGTGCTAAATCTTTAGGCTTTCTAAATGAAACATCCAAACAGCATCACAGATGTCAACATACTATATTTATTTATATACGCTCGTTTTATTGCTAAAATTACTGTGAAATTTAAGACGTGACTGGGTGTAGTAAAATGTCCGCTGCCTTCTTCTGATGTCAGATTAGGAAACCTGGTAGCTGTGGAACGCATGCACAGCTGATGAAACGTCACTTCCATTACCTAATCTGATGGGTTGCCGATTCTGACGAACACCGGCTCTCTGAAATGTGTGACACAGCAGTGCATACAGTCAGGTCCATAAATATTGGGACATCGACACAATTCTAATCTTTTTGGCTCTATACACCACCACAATGGATTTGAAATGAAACAAACAAGATGTGCTTTTACTGCAGACCTTCAGCTTTAATTTGAGGGTATTTACATCCAAATATGGTGAACGGTGTAGGAATTACAACAGTTTGTATATGTGCCTCCCACTTTTTAAGGGACCAAAAGTAATGGGACAGATTAACAATCATCCATCAAACTTTGACTTTTTAATACTTGGTTGCAAATCCTTTGTAGTCAATTACAGACTGAAGTCTGGAACGCATGAACATCACCAGACGCTGGGTTTCATCCCTGGTGATGCTCTGCCAGGCCTCTACTGCAACTGTCTTCAGTTCCTGCTTGTCCTTGGGGCATTTTGCCTTCAGTTTTGTCTTCAGCTAGTGAAATGTATGCTCAATTGGATTCAGGTCAGGTGATTGACTTGGCAATTACATAACATTCCACTTCTTTCCCTTAAAAAACTCTTTGGTTGCTTTCGCAGTCACATCATCAATAAATACAAGAGAACCAGTTCCATTGGCAGCCATACATGCCCACGCCATGACACTACCACCGCCATGCTTCACTGATGAGGTGGTATGCTTTGCATCATGAGCAGTTCCTTTCCTTCTCCATACTCTTCTCTTCCCATCACTCTGGTACAAGTTGATCTTGGTCTCATCTGTCCATAGGATATTGTTCCAGAACTGTGAAGGCTTTTTTAGATATTGTTTGGCAAACTCTAATCTGGCCTTCCTGTTTTTGAGGCTCACCAATGGTTTATATCTTGTGGTGAACCCTCTGTATTCACTCTGGTGAAGTCTTCTCTTGATTGTTGACTTTGACAAACATACACCTACCACCTGGAGAGTGTTCTTGATCTGGCCAACTGTTGTGAAGGGTGTTTTGTTTACCAGGTAAAGAATTCTTCGGTCATCCAGCATAGTTGTTTTCCATGGTATTCCGGGTCTTTTGGTGTTGCTGAGCTCACCGATGTGTTCTTTCTTTTTACTGATGTTCCACACAGTTGATTTGGTCACACCTAATGTTTTTGCTATCTCTCTGATGGGTTTGTTTTGTTTTTTCAGCCTAATGATGGCTTGCTTCACTGATAGTGACAGCTCTTTGGATCCCATATTGAGAGTTGACAGCAACAGATTCCAAATGCAAATAGCACACTTGAAATGAACTCTGGACCTTTTATCTGCTACTTGTAAATGGGATAATGAGGGAATAACACACACCTGGCCATGGGACAGCTGAGCAGCCAATTGTCCCATTACTTTTGGTTCCTTAAAACGTGGGAGGCACATATACAAACTGTTGTAACTCCTACACCATTCACCTGATTTGGATGTAAATACCCTCAAATTAAAGCTGAAAGTCTGCAGTTAAAGCACATCTTGTTTGTTTCATTTCAAATCCATTGTGGTGGTGTATAGAGTGAAAAAGATTAGAATTGTGTTGCTGTCCCAATATTTATGGACCTGACTGTATTTACAGCACATAGTGAATATGTGTCACAAAATTTAACCACTTGACCTCCGGAAGATTTACCCGGATTAACCCCATTGGGGTTAATCTTTTGATATACGGCGCTGCGTTACATTAACTGACAATTGCGCGGTCGTGCAATGCGGTCCATAAATGAAACTTATGTAATTTTCTTCCCACAAAGAGCTTTTTTTGGGTGGTTTTTCATCACCACTGTGTTTTTTTTTTCTTTTTTTTGCGCTATAAACAGAAAAAGACACAATTTTGAAAAAAAAATATTAATAGTATTTTTTATTTTCTGCTATAAAACATATCCAATATAAAAATGTAAAAAATTGAATTTGTTCAAAACTTTAGACCAATATGTATTCTGCTACATATTTTTAGTAGAAAAATCCCAATAAGTGTATATTGATTGGTTTGCATGGAAATTATAGCGTCTGCAAACTATGGTATATATACTGGAGTTTTTTTTTTTTATACTAGTAATGGCGGTGATGAGCGACTTATAGCGGGACTGGATATTGCGGTGGACAATCAGACAATAACTGACACTTTTGACACTTTGTGGGAACCACTAATACAGTGATCAGTGCTAAAAAAATATGCACTCTCACTGTAATAATGACACTGGGGGTTATTTATTAAAGGCAAATCCACTTTACACTACAAGTGCAAAGTGCACTTGAAATTGCACTGAAATTGCACTTGGAAGTTCAGTTGCTGTAGATCCGAGGGGGACATGCAAGGAAAATAAAAAAATTTTAGCTTGCACATGATTGGATAATAAAATCAGCAGAGCTTCCCCTCATTTCGGATCTACCCCTCAGATTTACAACGACTGCACTTCCAAGTGCACTTTGCGCTTGTAGTTTGCACTTGTAGTGCAAAGTGGATTTGCCTTTCGTAAATAACCCCCACTGTCTGGGAAGGGGTTAAACATCTAGGGTGAGCAAAGGGTTAACTGTGTGCATGGCCAGTGTTTTTGTGTACTGTATGTGCTGCTTTTAGTAAGGGAAGTGATGGATTTTATTCCTGCAGGGGAAGAAAATCTATTACTTCTCAGAACGGATCTCTGCCTTGTGTACATAGCCAGATCTCCATTCTGTGTCTCTGCCCGATGATCAGCGGGAGCCGGATGACATCCAGTGCCCGGAACCCGCAGATCGTCTTCTGCTTTGTGTAATCACGGTAAAAGTGGCCCGACGGTGGCGCGCCAGCGCGCGTCCCTTAACCAGAAGTGCAGAATCATGTATATATACACGTGATTCTGCACAGGTGGGCCACCCTGTATCAATATATCTGCTATGGGACGGTCCAGAAGTAGATAAGAAAGTAAACATGTGGGATTTTTTAAAAAGTAATTAATGAAACTTCAAGATTGTTTAGATTAATAGAAGTAGACTACAAATAGTTGAAATTCAAAGTGGAAATGAATTTATGATCTTAAATTTGACCATAGACACACTTTCAAGAACAATTGTATCTGAGATAGAAACAATCTGGATCAACAGGAGGTGAAGGAATACAATATATGAATGATTTATAAATGTCTTACATTTTTTTTGAGTGTGGTTCTACTCCAGCAAAAAGTGAGTATACTGGCAGCACAAAACTCTCGTGCTCCAATCAGCACAACCCATACTCATTGCTGAATAGAAAGCAGTAGTTACAAATGTGCATGTAGCGTATTAAATATCGGAGATAGACTACTGCCCACTGAGTACAGCAAAACTGATGTTTGAGGATTGCATTGGAGCACAAAATATTTAAAGCCCAAATGAACATTCAGTTTAAATTAGCTCACACATTCAAGATGCATCACAAAAAAGGTGTGCCAGTTAAAAATAAGCCACAACCTTAATAAGCATCTTCACATTGTTGTGTAGCAACACATTTTTTTTATATATGAATACCTGGATACAATTGTGTTGCTTTATTTTTGCCTGGCATTCAGTTTTAAACAGTTTTTACATCCATAATGCAAAAAAATAAATTGTGTAAGTTTATGAGAAGGATTAAACTGACCTCATCGTGCATTTGAAACTGCCCAAAGGTTTATCCTGGAAAAGAAGACTGTAAATACCTTTCTTGCTGCATGCACCACCTTCACATTGCTACATTCAAGAGATTTCCCCCTCCGCCTTTCTTTCTGAACTTTGTTGGGAAAATAATATATCCTTGACCTTCAATTGGTTCCTCCTGCTGACCTCCATGTCATTACAGAACATTGTTTGTGGTGTTAGTTGGCACAATAATGAAGTGGGGGACAGAAGGAGAAACCACTAGGTGCAGTGGGGGCAGGATCAGAGTTTGGGGGGCAAACTGGACAAATGCCCAGGGCCTCTCGCTTCTTGACAGCCCCAAAAGCTTCCCCTGCCCTTAGTCATCCCTGCTCATAAGGAGCTGTACCATGTTACAGCAGCAGTACGATATCCTCCAGTAAAACCCGTTCCATACCATTAAACATACTCTGCTAGGCTACCTCTAAAGCCACCCATTCTGCTAACTTCTGGGAACTCACTCATAAGATTAACCTCCGCTGGTACACCCAATTCTGGCAAACTAAATGGATCAAGCAATTTCACTCCTCTGTTGGAGGAACTACAGTGTTATCAGAAACCTATTTTATGCACTATGGGAGTGTACTAAGATATCAGCATTTTGGGTAGCTATATCAAATGTATTATCCAAAATCACTGGGTTGCCCATTGACCTAACACCACAACTTGTACTGCTGAACATAGGAATAGACGAGCTTGCGTCTTATCAATGTCTTATCATACACATCTTATTAGCCGCCAGACTAGTGATAGTCTGGCATTGGAAGACATCTGAACCCCCTTTCTAGAGCCGAAGGGATCACCTTGGTGCACACCTATGGTCCTTTTGAATGTATGTTTGCAACTAGTGAAGGTAGATTACAAATTGTAGAGAGCAACTAGACCTACTGGTATAAGTGTCAATCGCAAGCAGTGGCGGCAAATAGTATGACACCGACACCCCCCTCCCCAGGTCAGTCGGTAGGACTTACCCCATCGCTTCACCGGCAGCTTCCCCTGCTCGGAGGTGGCCTCCCATTCCCCTGCTCTACACAGGTCATCACGGCAGTGGCAGCAGCCTCCTGTTTCCCTGCTCTCCATGGGTCAACACGGCGGTGGCGGCTTCTGTTTCCTCCCTCCACCTTGGCAGCCAATTGGGAGTCTTCTCTTTTCAGCCAATCGGAAAGCGGGTCTCACACCTGCTTCTGATTGGCCAGATTGAGGATCAGTGTTTCAACAGCAAATTTTTATTTGCTGTTGTAACACCTGGGTGAGCTCATGACGCAATGCTCTGTGCCACGAGCCCACCGTATTTTGAAGTTTATTAGAGCCTATGGCAATAAGGTGCTTCAAAAACACCCTCGCCGCTGTAATTCAGGCGCCCGGCATCTTAAAAAGAGCCGGATGCATGAATAGGGGGTGGCCACATCGGCCGTGGATAGATTCATGCTATGCATAAATCTATCTATTTTACATATAGGGGGTGGCATGGATAGAGGGGACGGCGCCCAGGCGCCCCTAATGGACGGGCCGCCACGTGTCGCAAGGTTATACATTTCTTTTTATTATTATTGCAAGATTTATATAGCGCCAACAGTTTACGTATCGTTTTACAACTTGAGGGTAGACAGTACAAATACAATACACTTTAATACAGTAGGAACCAGAGGGCCCTGTTCCTTAGAGCTTACAATCTAAGGTTATAATTGTAAGCCTTAACAGACTGTGAAAGATCTTTTTTTTTTTTTTCCATGGTACTTATTTTATCTTAACTTATTTTATGGTAGAGTTATCGAAAATATGCGCATGGAATTGCTGTACACACTACTAATATTTCTTTTTGATGTACGTTGCATCTTGTCAAAACTTTTCTTGCTTGTTCCTGGTTCTTTATTTTGTTAACCATAAAACTTCAAAGAAAATGATTGAAAATAAAAGTACTCTGCTTCTCAACCTCACCCAGTGAACTCCTGCAAAAAGTCTGGAAAATGAAAGCTGAATTAAAACCCAAACCAAAAATGTACCTAATATACAGTATTGTAGCTTACCAAATATTTGGATGGGGTGGCTGTTTTTTTTTTTCTTTTTTTAGGCATTTCCCCTCTGTTTTCACCTGCTAATCTTGCCTGTAACACACCTCCTGTATTAGAGTGCCTCCACTCTGGATGAAGAAGCACAGGGGGCACCTTTGGACAGCAGCATTGTCAGTCTGGGGGGGATAGGACTGTTATGCAGTGTACACACGATCGCACATTCCGATAACAAAATCCATGTTTTGTTTCTGACGGATGTTGGCTCAAACTTGTCGTCTTGTATACACACGGTCACACAAATCTTGTCGGAAATTCCGAACGTCAAGAGCGCAGTAACGTACGACGAGCCGAGAAATTTGACATTCAATAGCCAGTGCAGCTCTTCTGCTTGATTCCGAGCATGCGTGGAATTTTGTGCGTCGGAATTGTGTACACATGATCAGAATTTCCGACAACCGATCTCAAATTTTGTTTGTCGGAAATTCAGACGGAAAATGTCCGATGGAGCCTACACATGGTCGGAATTTCTGACAACAAGCTACCATCGAACATTTGTTGTCAGAAATTCCGACCGTGTGTACGCGGCATTAGATGTACTAGCAAATTTCGATAAACTAATTTATGTCCAACTAGCACTTTATAAAAGGAGTAGACAACCTTGAAGAGGTGGGGAATTACTTAAACAACATTACAGACAAAAGGACACTGCCCACACCTATAACTGGCCTTTGCAGCAAGGAGCACATGGAAGGGCGACCCATGTCAAACAAAACCAAAGAAAATTTCCAGCTCAACTTTCTGAACAGTCTGCAACAAACCCAATGATCCTGTCTAACAGTATGCATTAAAAACAGGGGTTTTGTTTACACACATTTGCAAATACATGCGTAAGCTGCATAGCAGGGACATGCGGTGAGGTCAGTGACTGGTGAGACACTGGCTAGTATCAGAGCCAGATACACACATGTTACATACGCCGCGATCATTAGAGCAAGAGCAATAATACTAGCACTAGACCACCTCTGTAACTCTAAACACGTTATCTGTAAAAAAAATTTAAAGCGTCGCCTATGGAGATTTTTAAGTGCTGACTTTTTTTGCCATTCCACGAGTGTGCGCATTTTTAAAGCGTGACATGTTAGGTATCTATTTACTTGGCGTAACATCATCTTTCACATTATACAAAAAAACAGGTTATGTTTAGTGTTTTTGGTTTTTTTATATTCATGAAAGTTTTTTTTTTTTTTTAACACGTTTGAAAAATTGCTGCGCAAATACCTAGTAACATAAAAAGTTGCAACGACCACCATTTTATTCCATAGGTTGTCTGCTAAAACAATATATATAATGTTTGGGGGTTTTGAGTAATTTTCTAGCAAAAAAATGATGATTATTACATGTAGGAGAGAAGTGTCAGAATTGACCTGGCTGACAAGGGGTTAACCACTTCAGCCCCGGAAGATTTCACCACCTTCCTGACCAGAGCACCTTTTCCAATTTGACACTGCGTCGCTTTAAGTGACAATTGTGCGGTCATGCTATGCTATACCCAAACAAATTTGCGTCCTTTTTCTCCCTACAAATAGAGCTTTCTTTTGGTGGAATTTGATCGCCTCTGCGGTTTTTATTTTTTGCGCTATAAACAAAAAAAAGTGACAATTTAAAAAAAAAACTATATTTTTTACTTTTTGCTATAATAAATATCCCCAACAATTAAAAAAAAAAATGTCTTCATCAGTTTAGGCTAATATATATTCTTCTACATATTTTTGGTAAAAAAATTGCAATAAGCATGTATTGATTGGTTTGCGCAAAAGTTATAGCGTCTACAAACTATGGGAAAGATTTATGGCATTTTTTTTATGATTTTATTTTTTTACTAGAAATGGCAGTGATCTGTGATTTTTAGCGGTACTGCGACTTTGCAACAGACAGATCGGACACTTTTGACCTAAGTACGTGAGACGGTCGCAAACCGGTTAATTACCATAAGTAATATACAAAGAATTATTATATATTATTTTTAAGGTAATTTGCTATATTTTTAAAAAACTGTACTCAAGCAGGTGGCTTAACTGAGAAATTACTGAAGTTTGAAGTTATAACTCAAACCAGTAATTTCACAGTAAATAGATAAATAATAAATTATTATCTTATAACATATAGCATATAAATATATGATTTAGTTTGATTATAACAGTACCTTTTCAACAGCAGCAGATTCTCATTCTACCGCTTAACTGAGTGAGAAAAACATTGAACTGTGGGTAAATCTTTTATCCATAAACCCATGTATTTTCTTGTAGTTAAGAGGGCTGGGCTGGAAGGGAGCATTTGTCTTTTAGATACATGCCCCCTCTATGATACTGCAGTGAGAGGACAGCCTCCACTGCAGCATTTTTATTGGACAGCTGGGGCTAATGGTACTTTACCATTGGTCCAAGACTCCAAGCTGTCCATTAAGCTCAGTGCCTAAGTGAGAAGAGGCACTGTGAGCGCAACCTCTCAGTCTGCTGCAAACAGAGTGTGCCAGCTTGTATTTAAACTGGATGCTCAGTATGTAGCTTCTGACAGGCTGCGCAAGGAGCCCAGTATCTCCGGAACCATAAATCGTAGGAGCCCCAATGGTGGGGTAGGACTTAGGCTACCTACCCCCCAAATTTGGGGTCTCTGTGACCTCAGGTTGCCAAGCTACGACCCTTGATTTTTTTTTTAATGTTCATCTGACTGCACGTCCTTACTGCAGAGCCACTTCACAGCACCCCAGTATTATCTGCAGTCCCAACTCTAAATTATGAGAGCCACCATAGTAGAAGCACATGCATTATAATAGATAGGCAGAGGGCAGGTGAGCCTGGTGGGAGCCCACTCCTCCTTTAAGGTACAGGGGCACACTGGACAGCCAGCATATAGCAAAATGGCAGCAAAGGTGTCCAGTGGGTCCCCTTACCAGTAAACATCATGGATCAAGGGGTCACCAGCCTGTAGTCCACTTTTTCGTTTTTTAAGGGGATAACCTAACATGGCCCAATAAAAAAGTAAGATTTGAAATGTTTAGGGGGTGGTAGCAAGTACTGAGGAGGTCAGAGATATATAATGCAGAGTTCAGAGGTCAGTAGAATGTAATGGACAGTTTAGGGGTCAGGCATAAGTAATGCAGAGTGCAGGGGTAAATAGTATGTACAGTAACTAATATAGAGCATAGGAGTGAATAATGCAGAATTCAGAGGTTAGTAGTAGGTGAAGCAGAGTTTAGAGGAAAGTAGTAGAAGGAATCCACCGGCGGCAGACATTCACCATAGATAATACCGAGGACCAGATGGTCCCTGACAGTCTCTATGACTCTCCGAGGCCCGGGCGCGGCGTTATGACGTCACGTCCAGCCTGGCAGTTGTAAACACTGCCGTGTACTTAGCTGGAAAGTCGAGATCGTTGGTTTTTTTTTTTTCCAGCCTGAAGGAGAGATGTGGGGTCAATAAGAGGACCTTTCATGCCCTATTCCTATTACAAGGGATGTTCACATTCCTTGTAATAGGAATAAAAGTGATCAAAAAAAAATTGTTTAAGGGAAAGCGTAAAAATAAAAAATAAATTAAAATAAAATAAGCAATTAAAAAAAAAAAAATTGTAAAGTGCCCCCGTCCTTGCATGCTCGCACGCAAAAGCGAACACATACATACGTCATGCCCAGATAGGCAAAAGGCGTTCAATTCACACATGAGGTATTGCTGCAAAAGTTAGAGTTTGAGCAACTATTCTATCCTAAGATCTCCTCGGTAACTCTAAACAGGTAACCTGTAAAAATGTTTAAAGCATTACCTATTGAGATTTTTGAGTACCGAAGTTTGGCGCCATTCCACCACATGCCACCACACAGCAAGCGCAACACACTGCATTGCTGTGTGATGGCATGAATGATATTTTGTACATTTCAAATAAAGGGGAAAAAAGGGCGCTGTGATGGAAAAAAAACACAGATAACACCATCCCCGGCACATGTCACTGCAGCTCAAGATGAACTGCTGCCCACACACTAAACTACTTTGGCTTGTGTGCTGCCAAGTGCAAATGGACCCTAAGGCTTGCTTCATGTCCTGCATGCTGTGTGTAGGGCAGTTCATTCACTTCAATGGGCTTCCCTACCTGCAAGAAACGGGAAAGAAGTTCCCAACCCTGGAAAATTGCACTGAGCTACATGGTACTTCATTTGAAAACACACATGGCTTGCAATGTGCGGGAGTGCCATAAATAAGTAATGGCACCATTGTGCGACAGCGTGTTTCTTAGCATGTCAGGAACAGCAATTTTGCAGAGATGTGAGCCAAGCCTAATGCCGCGTACACACGACCGAACTTTACGGCATACTTGGTTCGGCGGACCGGAGTCCGTCGGACAATTCGATCGTGTGTGGGCTCCAGCGGACTTTTTTTCCCCAAAAGTTCTATGGACCTAGAAATGAAACATGTTTCAAATCTTTTCGATGGACTCGAGTCCGGTCGAAAAGTCTGCTTGTCTGTATGCTAGTCCGACGGACAAAAACCGACGCTATTGGCTACTGGCTATGAACTTCCTTGTTTTAGTCCGGTCGTACGTCATCACGTACGAATCCGTCGGACTTTGGTTGATCGTGTGTAGGCAAGTCCATTCATTCGGAAAGTCCGTCATAAAGTCCGCAGGACAAAGTCTGCCGTGAAGTCCGCTCGTGTGTACGCGGCATAACACACATCAGCCTGTTGTATTTACAGCCCTGGCCATTAACCAATTGCTCCTCTCAGGCAGCTGCCACAATAATGCAAAATAAATGTTGATGTCTCTGGGAGGTACACACAAGCATCTACATTGTAGACAGCAGCCTTATATAAAACTGCCAACGCAGTACTAGGGACCTGTCATTACCCTGCTGCCCCTTGCCACGCTGACCCCCGGCTGTTATCTGTTCTGCAGCACATGTCTTACCTGTTCCCCCAGACCCTTCTGTGACTGCTTTAACACAGACACAGCTCCAGGATTAGCAGTTATAGCTGGGCGGGGACTCACACTGCTCACTGATTGGTGCTATCTCTGCCGTTCCCGTCCGGCCTGCCCCTTGCTTACTTGCCTTGTCTCTGATATGAGAGGTGGCGGGTACAGTCAGGAGAGGCAGTGCAGTTGCAATCTACCTGTCAGATTGTGATCAACAGGTTGCGGGCCCCTGCCTTACAATTTTTTTTCTTCTGGGATAAAGGTTTTACATAAATAAATAAAAGCTGATCATTGTAAGCACTCCTGTCAGTGGTAAATTGTCTCATCCCTGTAACTGCAAGAGAGCTCGTTCTTTTGAACAACAGTAGACTTATTGGCCAGATCACCAAGTGAAAATAATGGGAAAAAAGCCTAAAAAAGGAAACTAATGCAACCACTACATCTAAGAATAGGTAAGCTGCTATATAATAAATGTTTGCTTTTGTAGTTAATAACGCTCTACACATATAAAGAGGCATGGGAGTAAAGCATTCTGTGCAATTCTTATGAATTGGGAGTGTCAGGGCCCTGCAGTATTCTAGCCACTGACTAGAACCAAGGAGATTAATACTCCCAGCAGTGTTTCCCACAGGAGCTCAGGGAACATTCCTCTTGAAGGAACCTTTATTTGTGATGTTATCTGGCACAGATAGAAGGAACAGTAAGTTATTACAATCTTCTCTTGTAGAGTATGCATTCTGCCAGAATTAAAGTGACTTTAAAGGCTTGTTTTTTTAAATAACAAACATGTCATACCTACCTGCTCTGTGCAGTGGCTTTGCACAATCCTCCTCTTTTTGTGTCTCCTGCCGGCACTCCTGGCTCTTGCCCCCATAGCATGCAGCTTGCTTCGGAGGTACCCAAGCAGGCTCACTCCCCAGCCGCTGCTCTGTGAGTCTATTCACACAGGGAGCTTGGCTCTGCCCCGCCCCCGCTTCCTCCTCATTGATTCGCTGACTGTGATTGACAGTAGCGGGAGCCAACAACCAAATGGTATGAGGAAAGACCCCAGAGAGCCAAGGCTCTCATGCACATCGATCTCCCCGAGATCCCACAGGCACATGGAAGTAAAAGAAGATCTAAGTGCTCTCCCTTTAAATAAATCCAGGCTTTATTAAAACGACAAATTCCTACTAACATTAAAAACGATCATATACAGTTCTAATGCAATGTGAGATCCGTCTCACAGGATGGCAGCAGGTGTCTAGCTTCTCCCCCCGTACACCTTACTTCCATTAGGACTTCATCATTGGACTAACAAAGTCCTATTGGACATAACACATACGGGGGGGAGCTACGCTTGGATGACATCACCCGCTGCCATCCTGTGAGTCGGATCTCACATTGTATTAGAGTTGTATATGATAATTTTTAATGTAAGAATTCGTCGTTTTAATAAAGCCTGGATTTATCTAAATGGAGAGCACTTACAGTATCTTACAAAAGTGAGTACACCCCTCACATTTTTTAAAATATTTTATTATATCTTTTCATGTGACAACACTGAAGAAATGACACTTTGCTACAATGTAAAGTAGTGAGTGTACAGCTTGTATGACAGCGTAAATTTGCTGTCCCCTCAAAATAACTCAACACAGCCATTAATGTCTAAACCACTGGCAACAAAGGTGAGTACACCCCTAAGTGAAAATGTCCAAATTGGGCCCAATTAGCCATTTTCTGTAAGAGAAGTCCGGTTAACAGACACGCATTGGCCCACAGGCACACCAATGTGCGCACAAAGAATGACATGTACTGGTGCATGCGTGGGCGCGAGCAGGTGCCTGCGCGCACGTGCATGTACTGGTGCCAGTCAGACTATTTAAATGGAGCAATGACATATACACATTGCTGAGTGGTCTTTCAGCTTGTTCCTGTTTACCTGTGCCTTGATCTGTTCCAGTTTCCTGTGTTTGACCCGGCTTCACCTGAACTTTCCCTTGGACTTCTGCCTGCCTAGCCTGCTCCTGCTTTATGCTTCTGTACCTCTCTGCCCGACTGTGTACCAAACCAGGCCTATATCCTGTCTTAGCCTCTGCCTCACGTTCCGGTACCTGCTCTGCCCGACTGTTGATGACCCCCGGCTTATGTTTCAACCACGCTTCTGCCTGCTGATCCAGTGACACAGAGTTCCTATTCTTAGTGCCTATCTGGTGATCTACAGCCATCGAGTTCCTGCCGAGGCCCAGCCGGTGCCACCTGCTACATCGGCCCTCGTGCCACTCTGTGTCCTTTACTCCCTGTCATCTCGACCAGGGGCGTTGGACAGGAGGTGCAAGAGAAGCCCTCTCTACAGCTCGATCTCCACCAGGTACGTGACATTTTCCCTCCCCGCGGTCATGTGACTCGTTAGTGTTACAAGATCTCAGGTGTGAATGGGGAGCAGGTATGTTAAACTTGGTGTTATTGCTCTGGTGTTATGTACTGGCCAAGCATGTCTCCAGACCTAAACCCTATTGAGCATCTGTGGGGCATCCTCAAATGGAAGGTGGAGGAGCGCAAGGTCTCTAACATCCACCAGCTCTGTGATATCATCATGGAGGAGTGGAAGAGTACTCCAGTGGCAACCTGTGAAGCTCTGGTGAACTCCATGCCCAAGAAGGTTAAGGCAGTGCTGGAAAATAATGGTGGCCACACAAAATATTGACACTTTGTGCCCAATTTGGACATTTTCACTTAGGGGTGTACTCACTTTTGTTGCTAGTGGTTTAGACATTAATGGCTGTGTGTTGAATTATTTTGAGGGGACAGCAGATTTACACTGTTATACAAGCTGTACACTCACTACTTTACATTGTAGCAAAGTGTCATTTCTTCAGTGTTGTCACATGAAAAGATATGTATTTATCGGCGTATAACACGCACTTTTTTCCCCTTAAAATCAGGGGAAAGTTGCAGGTGCGTGTTATACGCCGATCCCCTGCGATCCGAGCTGTCACTTCTTCAAAATCGCGGACCGCGATTTGAAAATGGCGCCGCCGGCGCCGAAGTACACAGAGCCGGTCCTCGGCTCTTTCCGGCGGCTCTCGTTTACTTTCGGTTTCACTCGTAGTCCGGAGCGGAGCTATCCGAGTAGGTTCGGATAGCTCCGCTCGGGACTACGAGTGGAGCCGAAAGTAAACGAGAGCCGCCGGAAAGAGCCGAGGACCGGCTCTGTGTACTTCGGCGCCGGCGGCGCCATTTTCAAATCGCGGTCCGCGATTTTGAAGATGTGACAGCAGGGACAGGGGATCCCAGGCTGCACTGGGGCAAGGCTGCACTGGGGAAGGCTCCACTGGGGAAGGCTCCACTGGGGAAGGCTGCACTGGAGAAGGCTGCACTGACAAGGCTGCACTGGGGAAGGCTGCACTGACAAGGCTGCACTGACAAGGCTGCACTGACATGGCTGCACTGACAAGGCTCCACTGGGTAAAGCTGCACTGGGGAAGGCTGCACTGGGGAAGGCTGCACTGACAAGGCTGCACTGACAAGGCTGCACTGACATGGCTGCACTGACAAGGCTGCACTGACAAGGCTGCACTGGGGAAGGCTGCACTGACAAGGCTGCACTGACAAGGCTGCACTGGGGAAGGCTGCACTGACAAGGCTGCACTGACATGGCTGCACTGACAAGGCTGCAATGAAGGACATTTAAATGTAAGTTTTTTTCCCTTCAACTTCCCTCCTAAAAGTTTTTTTTCCTTAAAATTCTCTCCTAAATTGGGGTGCGTGTTATACGCCGGTGCGTGTTATACGCCGATAAATACGGTAATATAATATTCTCAGAAATGTGAGGGGTGTACTCACTTTTGTGAGATACTGTAGATCTTCTTTTACTTGCATGTTTCCGGGGAGATTGGTGTTTGCTGTATTGGCTTCAATTTTCCCCTAAGGGGACTCGCGCTATTGACTCCTTGTTAGTTCAGGAGTACATTATATAAGGTGAGCGAGCTAGCATCTCAGTGGTGGAGGGAGTATCACACATATTGTGTTATCTCAGAAATCTACTTTCCCACATGTCCTCATGTGGATCTCTACAGCTGCTGTCTGGGCTCTGTGGTTCATCATATACAATTATTTGGACTGCTTTTATTAGTTCTGTGGAACTTTTAATGGACTTTTTTTGCGCTGCACTTTTTCTTCTTTTGATTATACATGAGGTCTTGTGAATACCTTTTAAGTGTTCAGCTGGCAATTTAATGATTAGTTTTATGTGTTTATGCTGATTACCTCTTTCTTGACATCTCATGCACATCGCTGGATGGGGCTCAGGTAAGGGGGGCTGGGGGTGCTGCTGCACCCAGAATGTTTTTTACCTTTATGCATAAAGATAAAAAAAATTTGATCCTTTACAACCATTTTAAAGTACATGAAACGGGTCACTTTAAATTAGGAATGAGATAGAGAAGTTGCATACTCTATAGAAAAAAGCAAAAAAAAGTACTGTGATGGCTTAATGAACAGGATGATGTAAAAATGTTCTGAAAGAGAAAAGAATTGTCCACATAACACCTTTTGATTTTGAGAACAGGGAAACAGGAAGAGGACAAATAAGTGTTGCTAGTATAAGATTTTATTTTTCTAAGCTGGCAGAGAAAACTGTTTTGCGGTCTACGTCGTTTGTGAAATGGGAGAGGAGCGCCAGGACATTGTGGGATTTGGAGAACAGGCATATGTACATCTAATGGGGCAGGCATATGTACAACTAATGGGCTATGCATACCTCCTAACCGTCCCAGATTGCCCGTGAAAGTCCCGCTGTGGGAGGTCTGTCCCGGGCACCTTCATTCCAGGACAATGCAATGTCCCGAAATTGCCCCATTGGCCGATCTGATGCCCCCTAAAAATTGCTGCCACATTGCCACTGTCCCTAACTGCCCACTGTACTAGTTCTGGCCAAGACTTCATTTCACCCCCAGACGCTGCCTGGCTCACTGCCAAAACAACTGGTTGCTAGGCATGGCCCGCCTGGGGTCTATCAACCAGTGACGTCATGAGGAGGAGGAGGAGACTGGAGCCCTAGCATTTAGTGCGAGCCGGAGGAAGATTCCTCCTCGCGCCTAAGGTTTGCCCCCAGCTCCGCCCTGACTCCGCCTCCCGACTCCGGGTCTTCCCTGAAGGCTGTTCCTGCGCTGGAAGAAAGGTAGGAGAAATGCTCCCTGCACTGCCCTGACTCTGAGTGCGCTCATGGTCACTCTGCTCCCTCCCATACAATGCTCCTCCAGTCATGCTGTACAGCCCCCCCTTACTGCCCTCCACTACCCCAGTTATACTGCCCCCTCCCATTATACAGCCCTCCACTACTCCACATTATACTGCCCTCCACTACCACCCCTCCTATCATATTGCCCCAATCCCATCATACTGATCCCCCTCCTATTATACTGCCCTCCACTACCACCCCTTCTATTATACTGCCCTTTACTAACCCCCCCATTACACTACCCTCCACTGCCACCCCCTCCCATTATACTGCCTTCCTCCAATTATACTGCCCTCCACTACCCCCCCAGTATACTGCCCTCCACTACCACCCCTCCAATCATACTGCCCCAATCCCATCATATTACCCCCCTCCTATTATACTGCCCTCCACTGCCACCCCTCCTATTATACTGCCCTCCATTAACCCCCCATTATACTGCCATCCACTGCCACCCCCTCCCATCATACTGCCCCCCTTCAATTATACTGCCCTTCACTACCCCCCATTATACTGCCCTCCACTACAACCCCTCCCATCATACTGCCCCAATCCCATCATACTGACCCCCTCCTATTATACTGCCCTCCACTACCCCCCATTATACTGCCCTCCACTACCACCCCTCCAATCATACTGCCCCAATCCCATCATATTGCCCCCCTCCCATCATACTGCCTTCCACTGCCACCCCTCCTAATATACTGCCCTCCACTGCCACCCCTCCTATTATACTGCCCTCCACTAACCCCCCATTATACAGCCCTCCACTAACCCCCCATATTATACTGCCCTCCACTGCCCCCTCCCATTATACTGCCCTCCACTGCCACCCCACCCATTATATTGCCCTCCACTGCCACCCCTATTATACTGCTCTCCACTACCACCCCCTCCCATCATACTGCCCTCCACTACCTCCCCTCCCATCATACTGCCTTCCACTGCCTCCCCTCCCATCATACTGCCTTCCACTGCCTCCCCTCCCATCATACTGCCTTCCACTGACTCCCCTCCCATCATACTGCCCTCCACTGACACCCCCTCCAATCATACTGCCCTCCACCCCATCATACTGCCCTCCACTGCCACCCCTCCCATCATACTGCCCTCCACTGACACCCTCTCCCATCATACTGCCCTCCTCCCCATCATACTGCCCTCCACTGCCACCCCTCCCATCATACTGCCCTCCACTGCCATCAACTCCCATCAAAAACTGTAAAGAAAAACCTCTAAAAAATAAAATGGTAAAATAAAATATAATGGTAAAAAGTAATAACAAAAATAAAATAACAAAAATAAAACAAACTACTGATCCCGTTCACTGCTCTACTGATTATGTCTACTGCTCTACTGACCATGTCCACTGCCCTATTGACCACGTCCACTGCCCTGCTGTCCACGTCCACTGCCCTACTGACCATGTCCAATGGCCTACTGACCATGTCCACTGCTCTACTGACCATGTCTACTGCTCTACTGACCATGTACACTGCTCTACTGACCATGTCCACTACCCTACTGACCACTTTCTCTGCCATACTGACCACTTCCACTGCTCTACTGACCATGTCCACTGCCCTACTGACTGACACCATTCACAGTCCACACTGACACCACTGGCGGAACTACCAGCAAAGGTTGCACTTGTAACTAGGCCCATGCCTTCTGCCACCATGCCGTCCTCTACCACCCCTCCAATCATACTGCCCCAATCCCATCATATTGCCCCCCCTCCCATCATACTGCCCTCCACTGCCACCCCTCCTATTATTCTGCCCTCCACTGCCACCCCTCCTATTATACTGCCCTCCACTAACCCCCCCATTATACTGCCCTCCACTAACCCCCCATATTATACTGCCCTCCACTGCCCCCCTCCCATTATACTGCCCTCCACTGCCACCCCTATTATACTGCCCTCCACTACCATCCCCTCCCAACATACTGCCCTCCACTGCCACCCCTCCCATTATACTGCCCTCCACTGCCACCCCTCCTATTATACTGCCCTCCACTAACCCCCCCATTAAACTGCCCTCCACTGCCACCCCTCCCATCATACTGCCCCCCATTATACTGCCCTCCACTGCCACCCCTCCTATTATACTGCCCTCCACTAACCCCCATTATACTGCCCTCCACTGCCACCCCCTCCCATCATACTGCCAACTCCCATTATACTGCCCTCCACTGCCACCCTTCCTATTATACTGCCCTCCACTGCCACCCCTCCCATCATACTGCGACTCAGTGACTCAGGGAGGCTCAGGGAGGCTGGATGACTCAGCAAGTAGCACCTCTGGTAACTCCGCCTGCTCGCTGGAACCTTGGAGAAACTTCAGGAAGCAGAGGATGGAGTCTAGGAGGGGCTGGTAGGAGTATTGATGAGGGCCCTAGCCAATCCCCAGCAAAATGGGCTGGCAGGGGGCAGGTACCTCCTAAATACTCATGCGTCATGCCACTCAGGTGGAAGATGGACATGGAGTGCTGAGGAGGCTGTCGGTGGCCCTTGAGGGTACTAGCCTGGGGGGGTGACCTCAGGCCTGGGGCCTAGGTGCTGGAGGGACACAACACATGGCGGAATCCTTTCCTGAATGCACGGGAGCAAGTGTGAGGACAGTACGAAAGAGTCATCACATCCGGGACATCTCCTGAGTAGTAAGCCAGATGGGCTGGTGAGTGAGTAGTCTGGGAGGACTGTGGTGTAGTAGCCAGGAGGGCTAGTGAGAGGGGCAGCTGCAGCCAGGTGGGCTGGCAGTGCCTGAAGAGGTAGTGCTGGGATCAGTAGCCACAGGGATGGAGGCTGAACACTGACTTTTGCTACACATTTAAAGGGGCCTCGGGTTCCTGCCTATAACAGGCTGTTGCTCTAAGATCCGACAGAGTACTGCGTCAGGATCATCTTTCTGCCAAGTGTGCCAGAGAAGTTCTGCAAGCAAGTGTACTGGAGGAGCAGAGTAGTGTATATAGACTGTATAAAGGAAAGTTGTTCCTGAAGTTGTCTGAAGTGGGCATCCTATAATACACCTACTCCACATCCAAGTTTTTTTTTTTTTTTTTTTCAAATATAAAGTTTATTTAGGCATAGGAGAGGGACTTGCCCCAGAATAATAACAAAAACAAACAACAAATCTATTGATTGAGGACGCAGCCTCACACAGAGTCAAAACTTGAAATGTTTCCACATTTACTATCCATGCGTGGACAATTATTATTCTATAGGGCTATGTAAACATTTCTTCAACATTGCTGTGTTCCTTATACATGTCTGGTTACCCCTCTCCTTCTGTCCCTTTTCTTTTATATTTTCCTCCCTTGATTAAAACCTTAGATAAAGGAAGAAGGGGGGGGGAAGAAAAAGAGGGGGAGAAAAGACGGGGAGGGAGAAAGGAAGAAAGGGGGGTGAGTAGGGCACAAGGAGGCGGCAAACACCCCAGAATGGGGCATACGTATTGAATTGGAGTTTCGGATGTCTTCAGGCATCCATCATAAGGCTCTGTCCTTCAGTGGAGAAAATAAAGATTACCCAGTTCGACCATATTTTGGTGTACAGCTCATTTTTGTGTCTGGCTGTGAGAATGAGATCCTCCATCCTCCTGATGTCCTCCACCTTCCTTACCCACATGCCCAAGGATGGGGCTCTGGTTGACTTCCACAATAGTGGAACACAAGATTTTGCTGCATCTAATAAATGTCGGATCAGGGATTTTTTGTATTTTTTGCTCGCCATATCTGTTGCATGTAGTAAGAAGAAACCTGGCTCCGCCGGGATAGGACGTTCCGTAAATTTTTGTATTGTTTTTTGTACATCTTTCCAGAACTGCTCCAATAATGGGTACACATCCAAGTTTTATCCCCTCAATAAAATACAAAAAAACAAAGTGCTAAACTGTTTCTGACTCAGGGAGACTGTGGAAATTCGGTGTGTCTGGCTGTGCAGGGTGGGGGATCCCATTTCATCTGCGGTTCCTACGTGGGATGCACTACATCTACAGTATAAGTAGGGACTTCCTACAGTTCAGTCAGGGGGTCACCTGTAAACCACAGTAGTCTTATTTTCCAGAGAGGTCCTGAACCTTTGTAATGCATTGGTAATATTGATTCCAGTGGAAGGATGTCATTAGGCACAAAGAAAAATCATTGACAATGGTATACTTATCACACATTACTGACATGTAGAGAGAGGCATTTCTGCTAATGTACTTTATATGATGTCAAAACTTAATCTCTGAACAGAAAAAAGGTGATTTCAGTTACTCAGCAGATTTCAAGTCAAATGAACATTTCAGTAGCCCGAGCTCCCGTATGATGAAGACTGGAAGATTTATTTAATCAGAGTTTTGCTATTTAGAAAAACACATTTTAAAGCCCAGATATATAAAATATTGATAAAAGAAGTCTGCTTTGTCATTGCATCAAATAGACTCTAGTCACAATAATCCTGACCATAGGCATTATATGTCAGTTAGCTGTTACTATACAATCCCACTACTTAATATTCTTGTGTACTGTATGTGTATACCAAAAAAACCTGATATCTTAAGTATGCTGGGGAAACAATTGCAAACACTTATTATCCGCAGCAAACTGGCTTTTTGTCTAATAACATTGATCTCCTTGGGGGTGTTTCTCGCAGGACTGAGCAGTGATAATATAATACCACTGTTTTTCTTACTCTTTTCCCTTGTTACAGATGGCAGTACCATACCTCCCAACTTTTTGAGATGGGAATGAGGGACACCTATTAGCAAAAGCATGCAGGCATAGGACACATAGGACACACCCCTGTTTATTGGTGCATTCACAGAAATGTACCCGCACACTTTCAAGTTCCCCTCCACTCCAAGTTCCCCTGTGCAGACACAGGTAACAACTGTAGAACACGCGCGCGCTAATATCCCACCTCTGCCAGATGTAGAGGATACATACCCATGGTGACTCACTAACCGGAACGAGCACCTTGTTTGGTAGGGAATAAAGTGAGCGCTTACTTAGGGTAGGTAGAACCAGCTGTGATACAGCTATTTAGTAATTTGGCTATATGCTATAAATAAAAAGGGAGGGAAAAAAAAGATAAAAAAAAGTTACTGTTTGGACAGTAAATTGTAACTTGGAAAGTAACTTTTTGCATTTTATTTACATCTACAATATCTCACAATAGTGAGTACACCCCTCACATTTTTGTAAATATTTTATTATATCTTTTCATGTGACAACACTGAAGAAATGACACTTTGCTACAATGTAAAGTAGTGAGTGTACAGCTTGTATAACAGTGTACATTTGCTGTCACCTCAAAATAACTCAACACACAGCCATTAATGTCTAAACCACTGGCAACAAAAGTGAGTACACCCCTAAGTGAAAATGTCCAAATTGGGCCCAAAGTGTCAATATTTTGTGTGGCCACCATTATTTTCCAGCACTGCCTTAACTCTCTTGGGCATGGAGTTCACCAGAGCTACATAGGTTGCCACTGGAGTCCTCTTCCACTCCTCCATGATGACATCATGGAGCTGGTGGATGTTAGAGACCTTGTGCTCCTCCAACTTCCATTTGAGGATGCCCCAAAGATGCTCAATAGGGTTTAGGTCTGGAGACATGCTTGGCCAGTCCATCACCTTTACCCTCTGCTTCTTTAGCAAGGCAGTGGTGTGTTCAGGGTCGTTAGCATGTTGGAATACTGCTCTGCGGCCCAGTCTCCGAAGGGAGGGGATAATGCTCTGCTGTAGTATGTCACAGCACATGTTGGCATTCATGGTTCCCTCAATGAACTGTAGCTCCCCAGTGCCGGCAGCACTCATGCAGCCCCAGACCATGACACTCCCACTCCATGCTTGACTGTAGGCAAGACACACTTGTCTTTGTACTCCTCATACTGGTTGCCGCCACACACGCTTGACACCATCTGAACCAAATAAGTTTATCTTGGTCTCATCAGACCACAGGACATGGTTCCAGTAATCCATGTCCTTGTCTTCAGCAAACTGTTTGCAGACTTTCTTGTGCATCTTGTGTTTAGATGAGGCTTCCTTCTGGGATGACAGCCATGCAGATAAATTTGATGCACAGTGTGTGGCGTATGATCTGAGCACTGATAGGCTGACCCCCCCACGATTTCAACCTCTGCAGCAATGTTGGCAGCACTCATACGTCTATTTCCCAAAGACAACCTCTGGATATGACGCTGAGCACGTGCACTCAACTTATTTGGTCGACCATGGCGAGGCCTGTTCTGAGTGGAACCTGTCCTATTAAACCGCTGTATGGTCTTGGCCACCGTGCCACATTGTAGCAAAGTATCATTTCTTCAGTGTTGTCACATGAAAACATATAATAAAATATTTACAAAAATGTGAGGGGTGTACTCACCTTTGTGAGATACTGTATATCGATCAGACCAAAATGAGGGACAAATGAGGGGGAATGAGGGACAGAGGGACATTGCTCGAAATCAGGGACAGTCCCTCGAAATCAGGGACAGTTGGGAGCTATGGACTTATTGCCTTTGGCCAAGCACCTTGTGAGGTGTTACCTCACCTACTGAAACAGAGGTTCTGGCCCCATGAAGTGGCCAAAGGTTATAGGCACCAGCAGCTAGTTCTGATTACTTGACCAATAAAGAAACATGGTGCTGGAAACACACCAAGGTTGATTTACTAAAGGCAAATATACTATGCACTTCAAGTGCTGCATTTGCTCTAAATCTTATGGAAAGCTCTGAAATGAGGGGAAGCTCTACTGATTTCTATCATCCAATCATGTACAAGCAAAAATACCGTTTTTTTTTCCTAGCATGTAATTGAGTATTCTTTGGAAATTGAAGCTTTACCTCATTTACTAAGCTTTGGAGCAAGTGCACTTGCAGTGCACAGTATATTTGCCTTTAGTAAATCAACCCCCATAACTTTTAATACACTCTTCCAGACAAATACATCATTCTATTTAGACTACTTGAATTAAAGATGAAAAATGTAGGATTTACTTAATGCCTTTGGCCAAGCACCTTTTGAAGTGAAACCTTACCTACTGATAGAGAGGTTCTGGCCTCACTAAGTGGCCAAAGGTTATAGGGGCCAGCAGCTAGTTCTGATGACTAGGTCAGCATTAAGATTTCTGTCATCAATGCAACAGCCCAATCTCAACAAGTGCACACACCACATGTCCCTTTCCAAGCAGGCCCCCAAAAACTGTTTTGTTGGTCCCTGAGTGGTACTGTACAACCAGGATATACCATTCTTTGTCTGCATGTAGATCACAATGAATGGTATCAGAAGGGATCATTTTCATCTCCCTGCAGCTAATATTTTGGATTCTATGATTCTATTCTATTCCCTATTGATCTATATGACAAAAATTTTCAGATCTTTGAAACCTCACTGTGTACAGACCTCTTCTTGGTTTCTGTGTTTGCAGTCAGAAGGCCTGTAGGACCCTTATTAGTAGGGATGAGCTTCGAGTTCAAGTCAAACGTAAGTAAACATAAATATCGGGTGTTCGCCCATTCGCTGAACAGCGAATTTTATGGGGCGTTTGCGGCAAATTTGAGCTCCCCATAATGCACTGCAAGACCACAGTGCATTGTTGTATGATGATTGGCCAAAGCATAGACCTGACCTGCATGCTTTGGCCAATCACAGCACGCTCCTCAGCGAGAGCCATAACCTTTGGAGGGAGTTGAAAGTCCGTGTTGCCCAGCGACAGCCCCAAAACATCACTGCTCTAGAGGAGATTTGCATGGAGGAATGGGCCAACATACCAGCAACAGTGTGTGACAACCTTGTGAAGACTTACAGAAAACGTTTGACCTCTGTCATTGCCAACAAAGGATATATAACAAAGTATTGAGATGAACTTTTGATATTGACCAAATACTTATTTTCCACTATAATTTGCAAATAAATTCTTTCAAAAATCAGACAATGTGATTGTCTGGATTTGTTTCCACATTTTGTCTCTCATAGTTGAGGTATACCTATGATGACAATTACAGGCCTCTCTCATCTTTTTAGGTGGGAGAACTTGCACAATTGGTGGCTGACTAAATACTTTTTTGCCCCACTGTATACTAGTCTGCATTCAGCCTATACATACAGTGTAAACTCTATATTCAGTCAGTACAGGCAGTGTATTTGACATATTCAGCCAGTACAGGCAGTATATTTGTCAGAGACTCTTTACCAAGATCGGAGTTGTGGTGTGTCAGACTGACACACTGCAACAACGATCGCCGCGATGCGCGCCCCTGGGGGCTTGATATCCTGACAACATCATATGACGTCCAGTCAGGATATCGCAACCACTTTGCCGACGTCATTTTGCTATATGGCGGGCGGCAAGTGGTTAATGAAGAAAATACCATTACTACTTCCCGCAAATGCATGTACTTGTACCTATACGTCCTTGGGTTTAAGTGGTTATACCAGGATCATTACTGCAGCTGGAGCAATGATCTTGGTATAATTTTTTAGATCCATCAATGCTCTTTTTTTATAAAAGTGATCAGAGCAAATATACAGCCACCCAATTAGTTTACAGGGCTTTAAAGGGCCCCCCCATTCCCGCCGCCCACCACCTGCCATAACTGCCGGGCTCTCTGGTGCGATCGGGGAGCCTGTGACTGATACACTCATTCAGGCTGGCTGAGTACAGAGGAGAGGAAGGTATATCTTCTCCTCTTTGAAGAATGAAACTGGAACCGATGAGGGTTTCGTCACTTCTGATTTCGGTTTGTTGTTTACAAGCTGTTACCAGCTTGTAAAGCATCTGATCAAACGAATCTGATGCTATTGAGGGCAGAGGGCCCCAGATCTCTAAGTAAAGAGTACCTGTCACTGCCTATGCTATCACAAGGGATGTGGAGATCAATATTTTCAATAAAGTCGATAGAAAAAAAAAAGAAGACAATGTATAAAGATAAATTTAAATAGAATAAATATCGATAACGTATGTTGAAAATGATTACCTTCCCCACATGATGTTATTTCATGGACTGATAATTTCTCTGTGAAGGAGAAAGGGCGATCTTGATCAGGACTGTTCGCCCACACAGACCGCCACCCTCCTTCACAAACGATCTGATGTGTGTTCTACTGTTTAAATGCCTTATTACACTGATGTGCCTCAATTAAGCTATATATGCCTGTTATGCTACTGGGCTCACGACTCAGACTCTCCTTCTCGACCTCCCACCCTCAATAGGCTTGGCACGAACTGTGCCTAATTATGTGATTTTTCACGTGGTGTCCTGTCCTCGCTAACCCATTAGAGTTTGTTAGGCTGCTTATTTAGGTGTCCCCCCTTCCTAGTTTTTGCCCTGGTATATTTCTGCCATAGTGCAGGTTTCCCCTTCCCTTCCCCATCCCTCTTCCTCTCTCCGCTGTCTATAATCTGTTTTTATTTTTCTCATTCCACTATGTCCCATACAGTACTATCTTGTCCTCGCCTGAAATTTTGCTCCTACAATGTAAATGGCCTAAATTACATCAAAATGATGTAAATTACATCAAAAAGGTGGCAAATCCTCTACCAAATGCTTAAACAACAGGTCAATGTGTTACTACTACAGGAAACTCATTTCCACACAAACTCCACCCCTTCCTGCTCCAACAGGTACTTTAACAGATGGTTCCACAGTACAAACCCTTCTCTGAAAACTAAAGGTGTTTGTCAGGAAAAGCCCTCTTGCAAATATCCCAGCAAACTAAAGTTTAAAGGAATGCCTGTGCACGGAAGCGCCATCCGGCGCTCACGCGCACGCAATAGCGCCAATATCGCTAACGTGAGTACGCGCATGCGCAATAGCGCCAATAGCGGCGCCCTGTGACAGCACTTGGCGCCAAAGAGGCTATTTAAAGAGCACTGTTCCACTGCTGCCTTGCTGTCCGGTCTACAGCGTTCCTGAAGACCCCTTGTGCCCTGTTACTTGCATTTGCTACCTGATACCTGTTGGACGGTTCCTGACTACTCTGTTTGCTGCCTGCCCTGATCCCGGCTTTTGGACTTTGACTACTCTGTTTTCTGCCCGCCCTGATCTCAGCTTTTGGACTTTGACTACTCTCCCGGATTTACCTTCTGTACCTGATCTGCCCGCCTGTGTTTGACCCGGCTTGCCTGTACCCTGCTGTTTACCTCCTGCTGCTGGACTACAAGACACCTCCCAGCTGTCTACATTCTGCTGCTGGACTACAAGACACCTCCCAGCTGTCTACATCCTGCTGCCGGACTACAAGGCACCTCCCTGCTGTCTACATCCTGCTGCTGGACTACAAGACACCTCCCTGCTGTCTACATCCTGCTGCTGGACTACAAGACACCTCCCTGCTGTCTACATCCTGCTGCTGGACTACAAGACACCTCCCTGCTGTCTACATCCTGCTGCCGGACTACAGGACACCTCCCAGCTGACTACCTGATTCAGCTCTCTGCTCCAGCCTTCCAGTCAGGCACTTGTGCCCCTTCGCACTCCCGAGCCCCTGTCATCACTACCAGGGGTTCCCGAGTCGGAGGTATACGAGAGGCCGTTCCCTGCATTCCGGGCTCCACCTACCAGGTACATGACAGTGTTTCTGTTGCCTTCCACAAAACACTTCCGATTGAGCTAATAGACTAGCTCTCGGACTCTCAGGGAAGGTATGTGTTCGTGAAGTTCTCTCTATGGGGTACAAAATTCACTATCGCCAACCTTTACCTACCAAATTCTAATCAAATATCATCTGCTCTGCGGTATATGAGGATCTTGTCGGACTTTGCAGAAGGTAAACTAATCTTAGGCGGGGACTTTAATGCCCCCTTGGATCCACTTCTAGACTCATCAACCTCTCGCTCATCCATCTCCTTTACTAAGCTGAGGACATTCAAATGGGCTATTTACGTCCTTCGCCTAATCGGCATTTGGCGGGTTCTGTTTCCGAAAACTATACTAATTTCTCACAGGTCCATCACTCCCATAGTCGTATCAACTATTTTCTTATTGATCATAGCTGTTTGGATTGGTCACCTGATTGCGAGGTAGACTCTATGGTTTGGTTTGACCACTCGCCTATCTATCTGATACTATTGATCCCTTCCACTCTGGTGAGGAAATGGACATGGAGGCTGAATGACTCTCTCCTCACAAAATTTCTTAGCAGACCTTGCCTCGGACGATACCCCGCTACCCTTACAGTGGGAGGCACTTAAAGCTGTCCTGCTGGGAATCTTTATTCAGATGGGATCCCGCAATAACGTCAGCAATGCAAAAACTTCGCAACCTTGAAACTCAACATAAACAAGCCCCAACGGTAGTGACCCTTACAGAGGTCTCAACGACTCGATCCCAACTTAAAGAATTATATGAGGCTTCAGCTCATACCTATGTGGACAGACTTACCCTTCATCAATACCGATTCCAAGACAAATGCGGCTCACTCCCTCCACCCGAACACGTTTTCCACATTTATACCCCACATTCGGGCCCCATCTGGGGAAATGATCAGTGAGCCCTCTAAGATATCACAAACATTCCGGGATTTCTACCAATCATTATACAATCTATCGCCAGGCGTCTCTTCTAGTCCCCCCTTACTCCTGAGACTGATAGACAGTCTTATATAGAGGAAAAAGCGCTCCCTACATTGGATGGCGATACTGTAGAGGAGCTGGAGCAGGTAGTTACAGCAGACCAGGTCGTAGGAGCGATAGGGTCCACCCCATTTGGTAAACGGTGGTCCCGTTGGTTTCACTCCTAAATTCTACAAAACATTTGCTCCCCTACTGACCCCCTTCTTAGTTAAGGTGTTCAACTCCCTATCGGAAGGCTCTGCGTTTCCCCCACAAACGCTTGAAGCCCACATTGCCATTATCCCAAAACCAGATAAGGACCCAACTTTGTGCGCTAATTATAGACGCATCTCGTTAATTTGAGTGGACTTAAAATTGTATGCCAAAATTCTACCCAATAGACTGCAGCCACTGCTCCCCTGCCTCATACACCTGGATCAGGTAGGTTTTGTAAGTGGTCACGAGGCAAGGGATAACACCTTAAAAACCCTGCTTCTTACTGACTATTCTTGCACCCATGATGTCCCTCTATGCCTTTTGACGGTCGATGCGGAAAAAGCGTTTGACCGGGTCGACTGGCAATTTCTCTAGATGTCTCTGGTGCAGATAGGTCTGGGCCTCAATATGCTATCCCGAATTATGTCTCTATACTTCTCTCCTTCCGCTAGAATTCGGGTGAATGGCCCATTGTCCCCCACATTTTCTATCCACAATGGGACATGACAAGGCTGTCCTCTATCTCCCCTTCTCTATGTCCTTGTCATGGAACACCTGGCAATTGCTTTGCGCAATAATCCCAACATCTCAGGGGTAACATTAGGGACCACTCTTTCCAAACAGGCTTTCTTTGCGAATGACCTATTAATGTTTGTGACCCAACCCATCTTTCCTTACCACATATAATGGAGGAATTCACAAGGTTTGGGAAGCTGAGCAACTTTAAAGTGAATCACACTACCGTTTCCTTACAATTCCGTTACCTCGGAATCCAAATACCCACAGAAGGGTCCCAATTGTTCTCCATGTACTTTGCTCCCCTCCTGCTTAGAACCAAGACAGATCTCTCAAACTACACAAAGAAATGCCTATCATGGCAGGGTGAATGCTCTAAAAATGCTCTAAAAATGGACGTTCTTCCCTGGTTTCTTTATTTGTTCCAGACAATTCCTATTTCCATACCCTACTCCATCTTTAAGAAGCTCTGCCAAATGTTTTCCTCCTTTATCTGGAGGGGGGCTCGACCTCGGATATGCTATGAAACTCTATCGCTCCCCAAGATTCGGGGTGGAGCTGGAGCTCCAGATGCCTCTATATACTATAGAGCAGCAGTACTTACGTGAATACTTGACTGGTTCCACTATCCCTCCACCAAATCATGGGTACAAATAGAAAGCCACCTCAATCCAATAGATCTCCGTGCTTTGCCATGGATGTCTGCTGAATTCCTGAAGGGGGGGTTACCCCTTGGCGACCTCACCCTACAAACTATACAAATATGGTCCCAAATGAATTCCTCCAAAACCTTATCCCCACTAAAGGGACCCATGACGCCTCTGTTTGGGACTCCGGCTTTTCCACCGACACTACAGGGGGATAGTTTTGGACCTTGGAGTAAGGAGGACCACAGACGACTTTCCCAAGTCCTTTGTTCAGACTCTTCTCTGATGAAAGACAGTACCTCCGGCCCATCTCCCCATACCTCGATGCATTGGCTGCAGAGGCAACAAGTGATATCCTACATTCGTACCTTCCCATACTTGCCTGATATAGTTACTGGATTAACGGAATTGGAGAACATTTGCTTCAGGCTGAACCCCCCACACATGTGGTCTCTAAACTCTACTCTCTCATACATGTGGTTTCTAATCCGGACCTCCCCCCACACACACAGGCCTGGAAGGAAGACTTGGGTCACTCCATTTCACCTGTTAACTGCAAAAGTGCTTTATTCTGACTCACAAAATATCCTTAGCCTCCAAAGCTCAAGAAAAAGGGTTCAAGTTGTTGACCTACTGGTACAGATGCCCCTCGACTTTACACTGGATAAACCCGGCGCTCCCGCATACCTGCTGGCGTTGCATGTCAGCCAAGGGAACTTTACTCCACATTTGGTGGGAATGTCCCCCTGTGCGGAGGTTCTGGCAAAAGATCCTCGACCTGTACTGCAGACTTATGGCAACCTCACTTACACCCTCTCCTGAGATAGTTCTGCTATCTATGCTCCCTGGACCACTCAAATCAGTCAAAAAAGACGTTCTGCGACACTTTCTGGCAGCAGCTAGAAAGGTTCTGCCCAGACACTGGAGGTTGACGGACATGACTTCCCTGGGGGAATGGGCAATTGAAGTGGACCGAATCAATAGAATGGAATGGAATGAATGTTGGCGCAGAAATCAGGTAAAAAGGAGCAATTCTCCAAGACCTGGACCTCATGGTCTATGTTTCGATACTCCTCTGAATTTATCCCATGGGCAACAGAGGACCCCAACATCACATCTGTCTGACTTAAGTGGAATGTCTCCTTCTCAATATCTACTTACACTACTGCATTGACCCCTATATTTTGACCATCATTCCCCCTCCTCTCTTTAACATGATGCAATGATACACGAACACCTAAAACATAATCTGTAGTCTCGACAGACGGGAACTCTGTGACCCACATAGAGTTCCCCCCTACGAGAAATTGAGTTTAGCACAATAACAAAAGCCCTAGCATGTTCACAATAGGTGGACACCGTTCGTTGAGTGGATAGTGGTGCTCACCGACCCTCAATATGTCATAATAGATGTTATGGTTACACAGGCTTATATACTATACAATGTGACGTTATAGTAGCAAAATTTAAATGTATGTTTCTTTATATGTGTTAATGTACGATATACTCGTGTATTGTATACCTCTTCTTTCTTAATAAAATAAGATTGAACTAAATACAATAAATATACCCTCCCCCCTTTCATTCATAGAAGCTGTACTATAGCTTCCAGCAATGAAAAGCATTCTATGAATGAAGGGTGGATGGATGAATGAAAAGTCTGCTTCCTCCATTCACAGAGTACTTTTCATTGGTGGGAGCTATAGCAAAGCTTTTATGAATGGAGTAGGAGGGCAAAAAGGGTGGGCATAGTCGGCACTCTTGACAAGTGCTTGTGACAGGTTTAGTGGCCTCTAATAACCTCCTCAGTCCTGAAAGATTACAACTGCGGGGGTATAGGGGAATTTCAACTAAGAGAGCACAGATGTAAATGTAAGTATACACGTAAACCAGATGCAAAAAATGACAAACAGGACAATTTTACATATTTAAAAAATGGATCTAAAACCATATATTTACTGGTCAATTATACAGGAACTTTTGTTCCGGAAAAACCTTGCCTATATGACCAGTAACATTTTTATGAATGTGAATGTAGCCTAAATAATGTCTCCTGTCCCCATTAATGCCCCATTCACACTTGGTGATTTGGAATTGCGGGCAAAATCGCCCCAATTCTGCTTGCAATTCCAAATTGCATGGCAATTGCTGAAAAAACACGCAACGCGCGTTTTAGTGCCATTCACTCTAAATGTGGTGCGATTTAGCTGCAATTTTCCCGCAACAGAATCACAGCAAAATGCGGCTTTAAAAATCCTGTGAAGCTTGTCATCCAAAAAGAAGCAGGAACTTCTTTTGGCAAACACACATTCACACTTCGTCTAGCCAGAACCCACGAGTTTGTGTGGGTGGTTTTCATTCGATCCAATGGGCTGCCCAATACGTGACATGCGGAATTGCATGAAAATTGCCCACACAAACTCGTTAGTTCTGGCTACGCAAAGTGTGAATGGGCACTCTTTTCAACATGGTTAACCCAGATTAACAGGTAATTTATCAAAAAGGAATCATTACTGAAAAAATGAAGGGCACAGATACATTAGAAGCATTAGTAGGGTCACTTTACTAATTTTTCTTTCATAGGTTTACAACAACTTTAAGCCCGAGTTATGTTTTATTTTTGTTTGCCAAAGTGATACAAATATGCTGTCTTGTATACACAGAGGTTCTGCAATCTTGTGTGGTATGAGATTTCCATTCATCGTCAAGTAACCTACGCCACTAATGGTAAAAGGTGTAATTATCCAGATGCGCCACTCTACTCCATCTCACTTAGAGGTCCCTAACTATCTCTCACCGAGAAATCAACAGGTATTCTCGTGCATAATTCTCGAGCTAATCATTTTGATGAAATGCAGGTGTGTGAAGAAGGTGCCAGGAGGATGTGGAGGATGATAAACCCTGTAAGTACCTTGTTGACTATGAAATACACACAGAACATCTATTTACTAAATAAGTATGTAGCTGTGCCCCCTGTTTCCCCTCCTTCCCTTTTACACTGTCACATCAACTATTTCCTTTTTTTTTTTTTTGGAATAAACTAAAAAAATATCAGGCTTTAAATAGGACTCCAGACATTTTTTTTTTTTTTTTTTGTACGTGAAAATGAGTGGGCATAGGTTAAACGCTCCAGCAAGTTTATATGGCCATTTGTGTCCCTGTTGGGGAAATATCACTTTACTTCCTGGCCAGGTGACACAATACTATACAACAGTTGTCGCCATAGGGAGATTTCCTGTCTGCACTTGTAGCAACAACAGCTGTAATATGTTCGAATATCTCCCACGCTCTGTCCTGATTTCCTGTCATTCACTGCTCTACAATAGAAGGCAAGCTCACTAATCACAGACAGCAGTGAAAATGTTATAGAGGTACTAACCACGACCTACATTATCCAAAATTAGAAAATGTTGAGGCATAAAATGAAGAGCAAACCACAAAGTGCGGTAGCCCATAATCACTAATAATCATTTTTCAATGTTCTGCAAAGGTGATTTAATAATACATTTTTCCATTGCACATTCTTACTAAATAAGCAATATGTGTGTATATAGGAATCTAGTATGTGTTTGTATCTAGTGTAGTAAGGGTACTTTAACATAAATGTCAGTCACTACCACCCTCTAAAAAAAAGTGATCCTTAGTGGATCGATTTTCAGAGGGCGGTAGAGCAACAGCTGCCAGGCATTCAGGAGGCAATACTGTTGCTTCATGAATGTATGCATTTGGTTTACAGTTGCGGCACAGTCTTATTGACCTCAAAGGGTGAGTCTGACAGGCAGTGCCACCTGTCAAACTCTGCAAGTCGGGTCAAATTTTCCATGACCGCAAAGCATTGCAGTAATGTCATATTACATAGTACATAGTTACATAGTAGGCGAGGTTGAAAAAAGACACAAGGCTATCAAGTCCAACCTATGTGTGTGATTTTATGTCAGTATTACATTGTATATCCCTGTATGTTATGGTCGTTCAGGTGCTTATCTAATAGTTTTTTGAACTTATCAATGCTCCCCACTGAGACCACTGCCTGGGAAAGAAAATGCCACATCCTAACTGCTCTTACAGTAAAGAACCCTCTACGTAGTTAACAGAGGCGGCCCTAGACTTTGTGAGGCCTTAGGCAAAACTTAGACATGAGGCCCCACTAACTCCCATAATGGGAAAAACAACGGTGTCAACAAAGTATAAAACAAAAAGAAAATCATTTTACAACATATTCTTGCACATAACCTGTTTAATGTAACAACAAGTATGCAAAAAGTGATTTTACTGTGCCCAATCAAATGCAGCCTCACTGTGCCCAATCAAATGCAGCCACACTATGCCCCTCAAATGCCACCACTGTGCCCATCAAATGTTGCCAAGGGACAAATAACGTGCAGCCGGTCTGGAGATTCACCGGCCGCTTATGGTGGCTCCAGTCCCCCCGGCCAAGCATGCCCATAATATTTACAAGTGCGGCGCTACATACAGCAAGTCGGCTGCCCGCCCGCCTGCCTGGGCTGTATTTGTGCAGGAGGCGGCCGCGGGAGCTGGGACTTGGGATGATGGGCTGGGGGGGACTTTTTTTGTGCGGGGCGGCTTTTTTGCCGCCCCTGCAAAGTGCCGCCCTAGGCCTGGGCCTTGTTGGCTTAGGCCAAGACACAGCACTGAGACAGGGTACAGACCATGAGACAGACAGGGCACTGGGGACAGACCGTGAGACAGACCGGGTGCTGGGGACAGACCGGGAGACAGACCGGGTGCTGGGGACAGACCGGGAGACAGACCGGGTGCTGGGGACAGACCGGGAGACAGACCGGGTGCTGGGGACAGACCAGGAGACAGACCGGGTGCTGGGGACAGACAGGGTACTGGGGACAGACTGGGAGACAGACAGGGGGCTGGGGACAGACCGGGAGACAGACAGGGTACTGGGGACAGACAGGGTACTGGGGACAGACCCGGAGACAGACAGGGTGCTGGGGACAGACCGTGAGACAGACAGGGTGCTGGGGACAGACCGTGAGACAGACAGGGTGCTGGGGACAGACCGGTAGACAGACAGGGTGCTGGGGACAGACCGGGAGACAGGCAGGATGCTGGGGACAGACCGGGAGACAGGCAGGATGCTGGGGACAGACCGGGAGACAGGCAGGATGCTGGGGACAGACCGGGAGACAGACAGGGTGCTGGGGACAGACCGGGAGACAGACAGGGTGCTGGGGACAGACCGTGAGACAGACAGGGTGCTGGGGACAGACCGTGAGACAGACAGGGTGCTGGGGACAGACCGTGAGACAGACCGGGTGCTGGGGACAGACCGGGAGACAGACAGGGGGCTGGGGACAGACCGGGAGACAGACAGGGGGCTGGGGACAGACCGGGAGACAGACAGGGTGCTGGGGACAGACCGGGAGACAGACAGGGTGCTGGGGACAGACCGGGAGACAGACAGGGTGCTGGGGACAGACCGGGAGACAGGCAGGGTGCTGGGGACAGACCGGGAGACAGGCAGGGTGCTGGGGACAGACAGGGTACTGGGGACAGACCGGGAGACAGACAGGGTACTGGGGACTGACCATGAGACAGACAGGGGGCTGGGGACAGACCGGGAGACAGACAGGGTACTGGGGACAGACCGGGAGACAGACAGGGTGCTGGGGACAGACCGTGAGACAGACAGGGTGCTGGGGACAGACCGGGAGACAGACAGGGTGCTGGGGACAGACCGGGAGACAGACAGGGTGCTGGGGACAGACCGGAGACAGACAGGGTGCTGGGGACAGACCGGGAGACAGACAGGGTGCTGGGGACAGACCGGGAGACAGACAGGGTGCTGGGGACAGACCGGGAGACAGACAGGGTGCTGGGGACAGACCAGGAGACAGACAGGGTGCTGGGGACAGACCGGGAGACAGACAGGGTGCTGGGGACAGACCGGGAGACAGACAGGGTGCTGGGGACAGACCGTGAGACAGACAGGGTGCTGGGGACAGACAGGGTACTGGGGACAGACCCGGAGACAGACAGGGTGCTGGGGACAGACCGTGAGACAGACAGGGTGCTGGGGACAGACCGGTAGACAGACAGGGTGCTGGGGACAGACCGGGAGACAGGCAGGATGCTGGGGACAGACCGGGAGACAGGCAGGATGCTGGGGACAGACCGGGAGACAGGCAGGATGCTGGGGACAGACCGGGAGACAGACAGGGTGCTGGGGACAGACCGGGAGACAGACAGGGTGCTGGGGACAGACCGTGAGACAGACAGGGTGCTGGGGACAGACCGTGAGACAGACAGGGTGCTGGGGACAGACCGTGAGACAGACCGGGTGCTGGGGACAGACCGGGAGACAGACAGGGGGCTGGGGACAGACCGGGAGACAGACAGGGGGCTGGGGACAGACCGGGAGACAGACAGGGTGCTGGGGACAGACCGGGAGACAGACAGGGTGCTGGGGACAGACCGGGAGACAGACAGGGTGCTGGGGACAGACCGGGAGACAGGCAGGGTGCTGGGGACAGACCGGGAGACAGGCAGGGTGCTGGGGACAGACAGGGTACTGGGGACAGACCGGGAGACAGACAGGGTACTGGGGACAGACCATGAGACAGACAGGGGGCTGGGGACAGACCGGGAGACAGACAGGGTACTGGGGACAGACCGGGAGACAGACAGGGTGCTGGGGACAGACCGTGAGACAGACAGGGTGCTGGGGACAGACCGGGAGACAGACAGGGTGCTGGGGACAGACCGGGAGACAGACAGGGTGCTGGGGACAGACCGGGAGACAGACAGGGTGCTGGGGACAGACCGGGAGACAGACAGGGTGCTGGGGACAGACCGGGAGACAGACAGGGTGCTGGGGACAGACCGGGAGACAGACAGGGTGCTGGGGACAGACCGGGAGACAGACAGGGTGCTGGGGACAGACCGGGAGACAGACAGGGTGCTGGGGACAGACCGTGAGACAGACAGGGTGCTGGGGACAGACAGGGTACTGGGGACAGACCCGGAGACAGACAGGGTGCTGGGGACAGACCGTGAGACAGACAGGGTGCTGGGGACAGACCGGTAGACAGACAGGGTGCTGGGGACAGACCGGGAGACAGGCAGGATGCTGGGGACAGACCGGGAGACAGGCAGGATGCTGGGGACAGACCGGGAGACAGGCAGGATGCTGGGGACAGACCGGGAGACAGACAGGGTGCTGGGGACAGACCGTGAGACAGACAGGGTGCTGGGGACAGACCGTGAGACAGACAGGGTGCTGGGGACAGACCGTGAGACAGACAGGGTGCTGGGGACAGACCGTGAGACAGACAGGGTGCTGGGGACAGACCGTGAGACAGACAGGGTGCTGGGGACAGACCGGGAGACAGACCGGGTGCTGGGGACAGACCGGGAGACAGACAGGGGGCTGGGGACAGACCGGGAGACAGACAGGGTGCTGGGGACAGACCGGGAGACAGACAGGGTGCTGGGGACAGACCGGGAGACAGACAGGGTGCTGGGGACAGACCGGGAGACAGACAGGGTACTGGGGACAGACCGTGAGACAGACAGGGTGCTGGGGACAGACCGTGAGACAGACAGGGTGCTGGGGACAGACCGTGAGACAGACAGGGTGCTGGGGACAGACCGGTAGACAGACAGGGTGCTGGGGACAGACCGGTAGACAGACAGGGTGCTGGGGACAGACCGGGAGACAGGCAGGATGCTGGGGACAGACCGGGAGACAGGCAGGATGCTGGGGACAGACCGGGAGACAGGCAGGATGCTGGGGACAGACCGGGAGACAGACAGGGTGCTGGGGACAGACCGTGAGACAGACAGGGTGCTGGGGACAGACCGTGAGACAGACAGGGTGCTGGGGACAGACCGTGAGACAGACAGGGTGCTGGGGACAGACCGTGAGACAGACAGGGTGCTGGGGACAGACCGTGAGACAGACAGGGTGCTGGGGACAGACCGGGAGACAGACCGGGTGCTGGGGACAGACCGGGAGACAGACAGGGGGCTGGGGACAGACCGGGAGACAGACAGGGGGCTGGGGACAGACCGGGAGACAGACAGGGTGCTGGGGACAGACCGGGAGACAGACAGGGTGCTGGGGACAGACCGGGAGACAGACAGGGTGCTGGGGACAGACCGGGAGACAGGCAGGGTGCTGGGGACAGACCGGGAGACAGGCAGGGTGCTGGGGACAGACAGGGTACTGGGGACAGACCGGGTGACAGACAGGGTACTGGGGACAGACCATGAGACAGACAGGGGGCTGGGGACAGACCGGGAGACAGACAGGGTACTGGGGACAGACCGGGAGACAGACAGGGTGCTGGGGACAGACCGTGAGACAGACAGGGTGCTGGGGACAGACCGGGAGACAGACAGGGTGCTGGGGACAGACCGGGAGACAGACAGGGTGCTGGGGACAGACCGGGAGACAGACAGGGTGCTGGGGACAGACCGGGAGACAGACAGGGTGCTGGGGACAGACCGGGAGACAGACAGGGTGCTGGGGACAGACCGGGAGACAGACAGGGTGCTGGGGACAGACCGGGAGACAGACAGGGTGCTGGGGACAGACCGGGAGACAGACAGGGTGCTGGGGACAGACCGGGAGACAGACAGGGTGCTGGGGACAGACCGGGAGACAGACAGGGTGCTGGGGACAGACCGGGAGACAGACAGGGTGCTGGGGACAGACCGGGAGACAGACAGGGTACTGGGGACAGACCGTGAGACAGACAGGGTGCTGGGGACAGACCGTGAGACAGACAGGGTGCTGGGGACAGACCGTGAGACAGACAGGGTGCTGGGGACAGACCGGTAGACAGACAGGGTGCTGGGGACAGACCGGGAGACAGACGGGGTGCTGGGGACAGACCGGGAGACAGGCAGGGTGCTGGGGACAGACAGGGTACTGGGGACAGACCGGTAGACAGACAGGATGCTGGGGACAGACCGTGAGACAGACAGGGTGCTGGGGACAGACCGGGAGACAGACGGGGTGCTGGGGACAGACCGGGAGACAGACAGGGTGCTGGGGACAGACCGGGAGACAGGCAGGGTGCTGGGGACAGACAGGGTACTGGGGACAGACCGTGAGACAGACAGGGTGCTGGGGACAGACAGGGTACTGGGGACAGACCGTGAGACAGACAGGGTGCTGGGGACAGACCGTGAGACAGACAGGGTGCTGGGGACAGACCGGGAGACAGACGGGGTGCTGGGGACAGACCGGGAGACAGACGGGGTGCTGGGGACAGACCGGGAGACAGGCAGGGTGCTGGGGACAGACAGGGTACTGGGGACAGACCGGGAGACAGACAGGGTACTGGGGACAGACCGTGAGACAGACAGGGTGCTGGGGACAGACCGGGAGACAGACGGGGTGCTGGGGACAGACCGTGAGACAGACAGGGTACTGGGGACAGACAGGGTACTGGGGAGTGGGGATAGACAGGGTAAAGACCATGACCATGAGACCATAGAAGACAGGGTAATGTACAGACAGCATTTAGAGATGTGACATGTGAGTGTACAATACACTATACCTGCTCCTCGGTCCCCTATCCTTCTAAAGGCAGCATGAGAAGCTGGACACTGGACAGGTGAGTGATGTTTCTTCAAGCTCCCTGCAGGCTGCAGTGCAATCTGGGAGTTGTAGTCTCTGCACAGCACAGGCACCAGAGGGCCAAGTCTGTTCTGTGCTGTGAAAAACTACAACTCCCGCCGCCATGCACTAGGGGGGGCAGGCTAAAAGGACGGCGCCGCGGCGGTGGAGCAGGCTATTGGAGGATACTGCAGCCTGAGCCGACTGAGCCGAGAGCCGTCTGCGGAGCCAGGCTCAGAGTCATCAGCTCACTCACAGGCGGCGTCAGTCGTGCAGCGCTCGGCTCGCTCACCCCACACTGCCGGCTTGTCAGAATGTCCCATCCATCTTGTCAGAATGTCAGGCAAATTAGGCAGCCGCGGCCCGCGAGGCCCTTAAGGGGGCGAGGCCTAAGGCAATTGCCTAATTTGCCTAATTAAAGAGCCGCCTCTGGTAGTTAAGGGTAAACAACTTTTCTTCTCATTTTAGTGAATGGTCGCGTGTCTCATTAAATTCCCTTTCGCTGAAAAGTTTTATCCCTATTGTGGGGTCACCAGTACAGTATTTGTACATTGCAATCATATCCCCTCTCAAGTGCCTCTTCTCCAGAGAGAACAAGTTAAGTGCTCATAACCTTTCCTCATAACTAATGTCCTCCAGACCATATATTTGTTTTTTTGCCCGTCTCTGGACTCTCTCCAGTTCCAGCACATCCTTCCTGAGGACTGGTGCCCAGAACTGGTGCGGCCGGATCAGAGTCTTGTAGAGCGGGAGAATTATCATTTTATCTGTGGAGTTAATCCTCTTTTTAATCCCTTCCCGCCCAGCGTACGCAGATGTGCGTACTCAGCTTTCCGGGGTTATACCGGGATGATGCCCGCAGCTGCAGGCATCATCCCGGTACTGTTGTTTAGAGCAAGCGGTTGGCTATCCGAGTATAACAACCTATGTAGCTAAAAGCCGCTTGACTGTTGTACCGGAGGAGAGGGAGGGGACGTCCCCCCCTCCCGCCACCTCCTGCTGCTCTTACTGGGCCTCCCGTTCGATCGGGAGGCCCGGTGACCAATCGGCTGCCTCCGGCGGCTGGGGGTGGGCTGGAACTAAGCCGTGGGCGGCTTCGATCCAGCCTCCTAATCGTAAACACAGAAGCGACGTCATGACGTCACTTCCCGTTTACTCGGCTGCCAATGGCTCCGATTTTAAAAAAATACACAGTATTCAGAATCGCCGTTTTCGGTGATCTGAATACTTTGAAGTGCACAGGAGGGGTCGGGGGTCTTTTAGACCCCGATCCCTCCATAAAGAGTACCTGTCACCACCTATTACTGTCACAAGGGATGTTTACATTCCTTGTGACAGCAATAAAAGTCATCAAAATTTTTTTTTTTTTAAACACAATTTATAAATATAAAAATAAATAAAATAAATAAGAAAAAAAATTTTTTTAAAGTGCCCCCGTCCCCGCGAACTCGTGCAGCAAAGAAAACGCATACGGAAGTCGCGCCCGCATATGTAAACGGTGTTCAAATCACACATGTGAGGTATCGCCGCGATCGCCAGAGCAAGAGCAATAATTCTAGCACTAGACTTCCTCTGTAACTCTAACCTGGTAACCTTAAAAAAAATGTAAAGCGTCGCCTATGGAAATTCTTAGGTACCGTAGTTTTGCGCCGTTCCACGAGTGCGTGCAATTATAAAGCGTGACATGTTTGGTATCTATTTACTCGCCGTAACATCATCTTTCACAAAAAAATTGGGGTAATTTTACTGTTTGGATTTTTTAAAATTCATGAAAGTGTCCCTTTTCCCAAAAATTTGCGTTTAAATAACAAATACAGTGTGATATAAAATATTGCAACAATCTCCATTTTATTCTCTAGATTCTCTGCTAAAAATATATATAAAAAATGTTTGGGGGGTCTAAGTAATTTTCTAGCAAAAAATACAGATTTTAACTTGTAAAAACCAAATTTCAAAAATAGGCTTAGTCATGAAAGGGTTAATGCATGCCAATATTCTGATTCTTTGCTTGCAGCAGCTTGGCATTGCATGCCATTGTTGAGCCTATTATCTACTAGGATCCCCAGGTCCTTTTCCATCCTAGATTCCCCCAGAGGTTCTTCCACCAGTGAGTAGATTGCATTCATATTTTTGCCACCCAAATGCATTATTTTACATTTTTCTACACTAAACCTCATTTGCCATGTAGTTGCCCACCCCATTAATTTATTCAGATCTTCTTGCAAGGTTTCCACATCCTGCTGAGAAGTTATTGCCTTGCTTAGCTTAGTATCGTCCGCAAATACAGAGATTGAGCTGTTTATCCCATTCTCCAGGTCGTTTATGAATTAATTAAATAGGACTGGTCCCAGGACAGAACCCCACTTTCCACCCCAGACCATTCCGAGTAATCCCCATTTATCACTACCTTTTGAACTCGCCCCTGTAGCCAGTTTTCAATCCATGTACTCGCCCTGTGGTCCATGCCAACAGACCTTACTTTTTATAGTAAACGTTTATGGGGAACTGTATCAAATGCTTTTGCAAAATCCAGATACATCACGGGCCTTCCTTTATCTAGATGGCAGCTCACCTCCTCATAGAAGGTTAAAAGATTAGTTTGGCTAGAACGATTCTTCATGAATCCATGCTAATTATTGCTAATGACGCAGTTGTCATTACTAAAATCTTTTATATAGTCCCTTATCCCCTCCAAGAGCTTGTATGCAATTGATGTTAGGCTAACTGGTCTGTAATTTCCAGGGATGTATCTTGGCCCTTTTTTAAATATTGTTGCTACATTGGCTTTCAGCTGGTACCATTCCAGTCAGTAGACTGTTGGTAAAAATTAGGAACAATGGTCTGGCAATTACTTGACTGAGTCCCTTAAGGACCCTCAGGTGCAAGCCATCTGGTCCCCTTAACTTATTAATGTTACGTTTTTCAAGTCTATTTCTAATTCTGTCCTCTGTTAGCAATGATGGTGCTTCCTATGATGTGTCATGAGGATAAACATTGCAGTTGTGGTTACTAAAGCCCCCCAATTCCCTTGTGAAGACTGAGGAGAAGAATAAATTCAATACCTTCGCCATCTCTCCATCCTTAGTAACCAGATTCCCTTCATCATTCTTTATGGGACCAATATAATCTGACCTCCCTTTCTTACTATTTATGTACTTAAAGAATTTCTTGGGATTTTTTTACTCTCCTCCACTATGTGCCTTTTGTGTTCTAGCTTAGCACCCTGACTGCACCCTTACATTTCTTGTTGCATTCTTTGTAATGTTGGAATGCTGATCCCTCAGCCTTGTATTTCTTGAAGGCCTTCTCCTTTGCTTTTATAAGCATTTTTAGGTTGTAGTTGAGCTACCCAGGACTTTTATTAGCTCTTTTAAATTTATTTCCAATTCAGATGCACTGGCTAATGCCCTTATTTAATATGCTTTTAAAGCATATTCTTCGTTCCTAAAATTTTATCCCAATTAGTATCTTCTAGCAAAATCGTAGTTTAGGGAAGTTGGCTCTTTTGAAATTCAGTGTCTTTGTATTTCCCTTATGTTTCCTTTTTGTGTGATTTATACTGAAACTAATTGACCTGTGATCGCTTTTTCCTAAATTACCTTGTATTTCCACATCCATGATCAAGTTTGTATTGTTGGTAATCAGTAGGTCCAGTAACGCTTTGCTTCTAGTTGGTGCGTTTACCATGTGACACATGAAATTGTCCTGCAAGAAACTGGCGAGCCTTAGATGAATGCGCGGTTCCTTCCACCCAGTCTATGTCTGGATAATTAAAATCCCCCATTATAATGACACTTCCCATCCTTGCCGCTAATCCATATTGTGATAGGAGGTCCGCCTCCGCCTCCTCCCTCTGGTTAGGGGGCCTATAGCATACTCCCAGTATTACTCTCCCTTTAGTTTCCTCCCTTTGTAGCTCTACTCATAAGGATTCCACCTCCTCCCTTGCTCCCTTAGTGATGTAATCTCTCACATTCACTTGCACATCATTTTTGATATACAGGCATACCCCTCCCCCTTTTTTACCCTCTCTACCCCTGCGATATAGGGAATAACCTTGAATGGTTGCCAGCCACTACACCTTTCAGTTGCAATGTTAGGATTTAGGTGGGTGGTTATGATGTCTGCAATCTCTTTTTATAAGCCTATAAAGGATGTCTTAAAAAATAAGCCATAGTAAAATTTACCTCTGACTTTTTTAACCACTTGCCGACCGCCTACCGCATATATACTGCGGCAGAGCAGCACGGGCAGGCAAAATCACGTACCCATACGTGATCTGCCTCCCGCGGGCGGGGGGTCCGATAGGACCCCCCCCCGGTGCCATCGGCGGTCGGCATTTGACTGGGAGCGTCGGGAGGCGAGGGGGAGACCATCCGATCGTGGCCCCCCCCTCGCGATCGCTCCCAGCCAATGGGAATCCTCCTCTGCCTGTGTGTCGTTTCACACAGGCAGAGGATGTGATGTCATCTCTCCTCGGTCTGGCAGTTTCCGTTCCAGCGCCGAGGAGAGAAGACAAGTAAGTGCACACAACACACACACACACAGTAGAACATGCCAGGCATACCTTACACCCCGATCCCCCCCCCCGATCGCCCCCCAATCACCCCCCCCCTGTCACAAACTGACATTAGCAGTATTTTTTTTTTTTTTTTTTTTCTGATTACTGCATAGTGTCAGTTTGTGACAGTTAGTGTTAGGGCAGTGAGTATTACCCCCCTTTAGGTCTAGGATACCCCCCTAACCCCCCCTAATAAAGTTTTAACCCCTTGATCACCCCCCCTCACCAGTGTCGCTAAGCGATCATTTTTCTGATCGCTGTATTAGTGTCGCTGGTGACGCTAGTTAGGAACGTAAATATTTAGGTTCGCCGTCAGCGTTTTATAGCATCAGGGACCCCCATATACTATCTAATAAATGTTTTAACCCCTTGATTGCCCCCTAGTTAACCCTTTCACCACTGATCACCGTATAACTGTTACGGGTGACGCTGGTTAGTTCGTTTATTTTTTATAGTGTCAGGGCACCCGCCGTTTATTACCGTAAAAAGGTTTAGCCCCCTGATCGCCCGGCGGTGATATGCGTCGCCCCAGGCAGCGTCAGATTAGCGCCAGTACCGCTAACACCCACGCACGCAGCATATGCCTCCCTTAGTGGTATAGTATCTGATCGGATCAATATCTGATCCGATCAAATCTATACTAGCGTCCCCAGCAGTTTAGGGTTCCCGAAAACGCAGTGTTAGCGGGATCAGCCCAGATACCCGCTAGCACCTGCGTTTTGCCCCTCCGCCCAGCCCAGCCCACCCAAGTGCAGTATCGATCGATCACTGTCACTTACAAAACACTAAACGCATAACTGCAGCGTTCGCAGAGTCAGGCCTGATCCCTGCAATCGCTAACAGTTTTTTTGGTAGCGTTTTGGTGAACTGGCAAGCACCAGCCCCAGGCAGCGTCAGGTTAGCGCCAGTACCGCTAACACCCACGCACGCACCGTATACCTCCCTTAGTGGTATAGTATCTGATCGGATCAATATCTGATCCGATCAGATCTATACTAGCGTCCCCAGCAGTTTAGGGTTCCCAAAAACGCAGTGTTAGCGGGATCAGCCCAGATACCTGCTAGCACCTGCGTTTTGCCCCTCCGCCCAGCCCAGCCCACCCAAGTGCAGTATCGATCGATCACTGTCACTTACAAAACACTAAACGCATAACTGCAGCGTTCGCAGAGTCAGGCCTGATCCCTGCGATCGCTAACAGTTTTTTTGGTAGCATTTTGGTGAACTGGCAAGCACCAGCCCCAGGCAGCGTCAGGTTAGCGCCAGTACCGCTAACACCCACGCACGCAGCATACGCCTCCCTTAGTGGTATAGTATCTGATCGGATCAATATCTGATCCGATTAGATCTATACTAGTGTCCCCAGCAGTTTAGGGTTCCCAAAAACGCAGTGTTAGCGGGATCAGCCCAGATACCTGCTAGCACCTGCGTTTTGCCCCTCCGCCCGGCCCGGCCCAGCCCACCCAAGTGCAGTATCGATCGATCACTGTCACTTACAAAACACTAAACGCATAACTGCAGCGTTCGCAGAGTCAGGCCGGATCCCTGTGATCGCTAACAGTTTTTTTTGTAGCGTTTTGGTGAACTGGCAAGCGCCAGCGGCCTAGTACACCCCGGTCGTAGTCAAACCAGCACTGCAGTAACACGTGGTGACGTGGCGAGTCACATAAGTGCAGTTCAAGCTGGTGAGGTGGCAAGCACAAGTAGTGTCCCGCTGCCACCAAGAAGAAGACAAACACAGGCCCGTCATGCCCATAGTGCCCTTCCTGCTGCATTCGCCAATCCTAATTGGGAGCCCACCACTTCTGCAGCACCCGTACTTCCCCCATTCACATCCCCAACCAAATGCAGTCGGCTGCATGAGAGGCATTTTCTTTATGTCCTCCCGAGTACCCCTACCCAACGAACCCCCCAAAAAAGATGTTGTGTCTGCAGCTAACGCGGATATAGGCGTGACACCCCCTATTATTGTCCCTCCTGTCCTGACAATCCTGGTCTTTGCATTGGTGAATGTTTTGAACGCTACCATGCACTAGTTGAGTATTAGCGTAGGGTACAGCATTGCACAGACTAGGTACACTTTCACAGGGTCTCCCGAGATGCCATCGCATTTTGAGAGACCCGAACCTGGAACCGGTTACAGTTATAAAAGTTAGTTACAAAAAAAAGTGTAAAAAAAAAAAAAAAAAAAAACACAAACAAAAATATAAAATAAAAATAGTTGTCGTTTTATTGTTCTCTCTCTCTCTATTCTCTCTCTATTGTTCTGCTCTTTTTTACTGTATTCTATTCTGCAATGTTTTATTGTTATTATGTTTTATCATGTTTGCTTTTCAGATATGCAATTTTTTATACCTTACCGTTTACTGTGCTTTATTGTTAACCATTTTTTTGTCTTCAGGTACGCCATTCACGACTTTGAGTGGTTATACCAGAATGATGCCGGCAGGTTTAGGTATCATCTTGGTATCATTCTTTTCAGCCAGCGGTCGGCTTTCATGTAAAAGCAATCCTAGTGGCTAATTAGCCTCTAGACTGCTTTTACAAGCAGTGGGAGGGAATGCCCCCCCCCCCCAACATCTTCCGTGTTTTTCTCTGGCTCTCCTGTCTCAACAGGGAACCTGAAAATGCAGCCGGTGATTCAGCCAGCTGACCATAGAGCTGATCAGAGACCAGAGTGGCTCCAAACATCTCTATGACCTAAGAAACCGGAAGCTACGAGCATTTTATGACGTAGATTTCGCCGGATGTAAACAGCGCCATTGGGAAATTGGGAAAGCATTTTATCACACCGATCTTGGTGTGATCAGATGCTTTGAGGGCAGAGGAGAAATCTAGGGTCTAATAGACCCCAATTTTTGCAAAAAAGAGTACCTGTCACTACCTATTGCTATCATAGGGGATATTTACATTCCCTGAGATAACAATAAAAATGATTTAAAAAAAAAAATGAAAGGAACAGTTTAAAAATAAGATAAAAAAATAATAATAATAAAGAAAAAAAAAAAAAAAAAAAAAAAAAAGCACCTCTGTCCCCCCTGCTCTCGCGCTAAGGTGAACGCAAGCATTGGTCTGGCGTCAAATGTAAACAGCAATTGCACCATGCATGTGAGGTATCGCCGCGAAGGTCAGATCGAGGGCAGTAAGTTTAGCAGTAGACCTCCTCTGTAAATCTAAAGTGGTAACCTGTAAAGGCTTTTAAAGGCTTTTAAAAATGTATTTAGTTTGTCGCCACTGCACGTTTGTGCGCAATTTTAAAGCATGTCATGTTTGGTATCCATGTACTCGGCCTAAGATCATCTTTTTTATCTCATCAAACATTTGGGCAATATAGTGTGTTTTAGTGCATTAAAATGTAAAAAAGTGTGTTTTTTCCCCAAAAAATGCGTTTGAAAAATCGCTGCGCAAATACTGTGTGAAAAAAAAAAATGAAACACCCACCATTTTAATCTGTAGGGCATTTGCTTTAAAAAAAATATATAATGTTTGGGGGTTCAAAGTAATTTTCTTGCAAAAAAAAATTATTTTTTTATGTAAACAATAAGTGTCAGAAAGGGCTTTGTCTTCAAGTGGTTAGAAGAGTGGGTGATGTGTGACATAAGCCTCTAGATGTTGTGCATAAAATGCCAGGACAGTTCAAACCCCCCCCAAATGACCCCATTTTGGAAAGTAGACACCCCAAGCTATTTGCTGAGAGTCATGTTGAGTCCATGGAATAATTTATATTGTGACACAAGTTGCGGGAAAGAGACAATTTTTTATTTTTTTTATTTTTTTTTGCGCAAAGTTGTCACTAAATGATATATTGCTCAAACATGCCATGGGAATATGTGAAATTACACCCCAAAATACATTCTGTTGCTTCTCCTGAGTACGGGGATACCACATGTGTGGGACTGTTTGGGAGCCTAGCCGCGTACGGGACCCCGAAAACCAAGCACCGCCTTCAGGCTTTCTAAGGCCGTAAATTTTTGATTTCACTCTTCACTGCCTATCACAGTTTCGGAGGCCATGGAATGCCCAGGTGGCACAAAACCCCCCCAAATGACCCCATTTTGGAAAGTAGACACCCCAAGCTATTTGATGAGAGGTATAGTGAGTATTTTGCAGACCTCACTTTTTGTCACAAAGTTTTGAAAATTGAAAAAAGAAAAAAAAAATTTTTTTTTCTCGTCTTTCTTTATTTTCAAAAACAAATGAGAGCTGCAAAATACTCACCATGCCTCTCAGCAAATAGCTTGGGGTGTCTACTTTCCAAAATGGGGTCATTTGGGGGGGGTTTGTGCCACCTGGGCATTCCATGGCCTCCGAAACTGTGATAGGCAGTGAGGAGTAAAATCAAAAATGTACGCCCTTAGAAATCCTGAAGGCGGTGCTTGGTTTTCGGGGTCCCGTACGCGGCTAGGCTCCTAAAAAGTCCCACACATGTGGTATCCCCGTACTCAGGAGAAGCAGCTAAATGTATTTTGGGGTGCAATTCCACATATGCCCATGGCCTGTGTGAGCAATATATCATTTAGTGACAACTTTGTGCAAAAAAAAAAAAAAATTTGTCACTTTCCCGCAACTTGTGTCAAAATATAAAACATTCCATGGACTCAACATGCCTCAAAGCAAATAGCTTGGGGTGTCTACTTTCCAAAATGGGGTCATTTGGGGGGGGTTTATGTCATCTGGGCATTTTATGGCCTTCAAAACTGTGATAGGTAGTGAGGAGTAAAATCAAAAATGTACGCCCTTAGAAATCCTGAAGGCGGTGCTTGGTTTTCGGGGCCCCGTACGCGGCTAGGCTCCCAAAAAGTCCCACACATGTGGTATCCCCGTACTCAGGAGAAGCAGCTAAATGTATTTTGGGGTGCAATTCCACATATGCCCATGGCCTGTGTGAGCAATATATCATTTAGTGACAACTTTTTGTAATTTTTTTTTTTTTTTTGTCATTATTCAATCACTTGGGACAAAAAAAATGAATATTCAATGGGCTCAACATGCCTCTCAGCAAATTCCTTGGGGTGTCTACTTTCCAAAATGGGGTCATTTGTGGGGGTTTTGTACTGCCCTGCCATTTTAGCACCTCAAGAAACGACATAGGCAGTCATAAATTAAAGGCTGTGTAAATTCCAGAAAATGTACCCTAGTTTGTAGACGCTATAACTTTTGCGCAAACCAATAAATATACACTTATTGACATTTTTTTTACCAAAGACATGTGGCCGAATACATTTTGGCCTAAATGTATGACTAAAATTGAGTTTATTGGATTTTTTTTAGAACAAAAAGTAGAAAATATCATTTTTTTTCAAAATTTTCGGTCTTTTTCCGCGTATAGCGTAAAAAATAAAAACGGCAGAGGTGATCAAATACCATCAAAAGAAAGCTCTATTTGTGGGAAGAAAAGGACGCAAATTTCGTTTGGGTACAGCATTGCATGACCGTGCAATTAGCAGTTAAAGCGACGCAGTGCCGAATTGTAAAAAGTGCTCTGGTCAGGAAGGGGGTAAAACCTTCCGGGGCTGAAGTGGTTAAGAAGCGTCTTGTTTTTTAACAATGGAGACTGCAAAAAAGTCTTAATGTTTACTTAGAAATATATATAATATCATGTAAATAACTCTGTCATTGCTGATTTAGCATTGTTTTAATCTTCTGAATATTTCTATATATTGATGTGCAGAAAATCACAAAAATTGAAAGCACATCTCTGGACTCCGGGTCCTCTCTGCATTGGCATCCACATGCTAGTAGAACACAGAAGGTGTTTCCAAGCCACTACTCAAGTGTTTCTCAGTGCTGTTTACACAACTTTTAGTGTTTCCTAGTGTCTCTCCAGCCTGTACTCAGCTCTTGTGTGCCTCCAGTGATCCCCAACGTTCCCCAGTGGCATCAGTGATTCCAGTCTTGGGTTCCCAGTGTCCCCAGCCTACACCCAGCTGTGTGATTTCAGCGAAATCCAGTGTGTACCTTGTGCATGTGACCCCGAGTCTGCTTCAGTGATCTTCATGTCCTCCAGCCTGTATCCTGCTCCCAGGACCCCATGCAATCCTGCTAGCATACAGTCTTCCTTCACCACTGTGTCTGCCTCTGCACTTGAGTCGGCCATCTGCTCCTCTGCATCGGTAAGTTTTTGCCAGCCTCTCATTAGCAGCACCTGTGCATTCCCAGCCTATGTTTCTTCTCTATGCACTTTTATCAACTGGGACTGAGTTACCTACAGCCTAGTGAATCCAGTGCACCAGTGCAGCAAAGGGCTTTCACCTGCTCTCAGTAGCTGCTTGCTTGGATGAGTGGAGGACTACAATCTGGGGATCGCCTGCAGCATAGCATCTTAACCTCTAGGAGCTCTGGTGAATACAATATGGTTCTTTATGCTGGCCATACATTGGCTAGTTTTTTTTGTTCAATCAGTGGGTTGAACAAAAAAACTGACCAGATTCCCTCATCCACACATTCAAGGTGGATGGGGGAATCCTCCCCACTGTGTCATTGTATTCTGACAGCTCGGAGGCTTCCCCATTGTCAGAATACACAGATTAGCCCTGTAGTCTATAGCCTGCATCATTGATCAAGCATTTTGTTTCCAATTGGGCAGTTATACAGAAGTCAATCAGTAGATAAACTTCTGTTCAACCACAGTGGCCATACATGTGTAGGCAGGTGCAGTCTACTTTCTTCACTACAGAGGGCTCTCAACTGCAGCGACACTGCAAGAAGCGAGGAAATCAAGAGGAATGTGGTTCCACTATGGTTTCCTGAGTCACTGGGGAACCTATCAGATTGGATGACCCACATGACTCCAGCAGCCATCCTGGGTCAGGCAGAGCCTATTTAGGGCCTTGGCTCTCAGGTTTGGCATGCATTTCACATGTGGGTGGTGTGGGGACAGTTCACTTGTCTGACAGAGATAGTGATTAACGGCAGGGAGAGGTCCATCCAAAGAAGGGTAACGCTGCTCCAGGTGATTGTAATCTGATGGATCAAATGGGCTGGGTGCTAACCCTGGCTCGCACCAAAGTAAGTAAGGAAAAAAAGATACAGCTGCACACCATTATACATCTAATCTTGATTTATTTATGCCGACATGACTGCCACCATGACAAAGGACACAAAAGAGGTGACGCGTTTCACACTTAACTAGTGCTTCTTCAAAAAAGGGAGAGTTCCAGACAGGTAGGGAAAGGATAGGGACACGCCATCCTTCCTAGAAACCTCTACATTTGGGTACAGACTGACCAGGCCGCATTCCCCCCCTCTAGACAGATGCTGTTGGCACAACTGAGACCTGCTCCGCTACACACTGCTGTTATATGTTGTGAGTGTTCCCGGTCGCATGCCTTCCTGCCGGGTTGTTGTGAAATACTGGATTCTGTATTAATACAAGTTTTATTCCTGCAACTGGACTCTATGTGTTTTCTGCCGCCATACCAGACTGTACCTCCCCACATTTGGCAGCGGGTGCGGATGGAGGAGCAGGTATCATCATGGCGCTAGCATCAGCTGTGGCGCTGGTGCCCAAGTTTAATGGGCCCAACATTCCCCTGGCTGAGTGGGGGGTCTTGAAAGTGCTTCCTGACTGTATCAGGTTTCTGCTCGGCTGATCGCAGAGCTGGCTATTAACTCCTTGGAAGATGACTTCCGCTGAGCGGTGATGGCACTTCCAGAAGAAGATCGGAGAGAACATGATGATCTCACAGTTGAGGCAGATTCTTCATTTGGAAACAACAGTAAGATGAGAGCCTCACTCACTTTGCGGTAGCAATTTATAACCTCTGGAAACATCTGGTAAAGAGGGATGCACGTGGCTGTGCTCATTTCACCGACTCGGATCACCCGTTGAGGGACCAGTTCTGGTAGGATTGAAAGCTGTTCTGGTAGGATTGAAAGCTGGCCCAGTTAGGAGGGCCATACAGGAGTGAATCAGAGCACAACCCATTATCTCTTTCCACGATGTGGTGGTATAAGCAGTTGTGCAGGAGCAGGAAGATGCGGAAGTAACCGTGGCAGTGACAAAAAGGTTACCGCTGTCAGCCATACACACAGCATTAGGAGAACTTGCCCTGGATGTGTCTTCCCTGAAACAAGAACTGTCCTCACTCAAACAAGATTCAGCCTCTTCTCTTAAGAGTCAGAACCCTCTGTGGAGGGACGCAGAGAAGGACCGCAAGTTTTGGTGTTGAAGCCGTTTCGGACATGTGAGCAAGAATTGCAGCCAGCCTGAATTCCCCCAGGCTGCCATTAAACTAGTGGCTCCTGGGGTAGAGGGATGACCTCCTGGACAGTCAACACAAGGTTCCAGCAAACCAAAGTCTATGGTCACGCCAAGTCCAGTGGTGATTGCTCTTATTAATGGGCAAGAGGTCCCGTCCCTGATTGACAGGGTTCACTGGTTTTACATCCAGCGGTTTGGGACTTGAGACTAACTGGATCCCTCTTGGCTATCCCTCAAGGCAGCCAACAATTTGTCCTTCCAGGTAGAAGGTTCCATCTGGGTGAGGATCCAGATTGATGATCAAGTAGAGGACCGAGTAGGAGTGATGGCAATTTGTGGCCCAGTAAGCTCAGCAGTGCCTATTGTTATATGTAGGAATGTGTTAATGGACCTGGACTTGCCCTGCAGTACAAACAGGTGGGAGTCAGCTGCATGCTACCCAAGCACTGTAACTTGGAGGCCCAGCCTGGGGTAGAGGCCATTTGTGCCCCACTACAAGCACCCTTGTCCTATTTGGCAGAGTCACAATACAAGTTGCTGCTGAAACAGCTAGACATTCCCTTTTCAGGGCTATCTTCTACTACAACAGAGACTGCTCCATATAGAAAAGAAGGGAAGGCGCATCGACCTTGTGCATTACCAAAAGTATTTTAATAAAGTAAAACAACAATGGTTATACTCACATAAAAACATATTATACAAGCATATCAAAGCAACAGCAATAGTGAAAGGTATCTCTTGGTTCAATAGTTGGAACCAAAGATGTCGGAGGACCAGATGTTATTGCAGGGTAGCTAACACGTTTCGAGGGAGGACCCTTTTCCTCAGAGCCAAAGCGATGAAATGTTTTGTGTTTTACAGAGACTGCTCCACCAGCTGCTTGAAAATCATCTTCTGGTTTTTGCTGCCAGCCTGGAAAACTATGGCTATACCAAAGCCATTGATCACACGATCCATACAGAGGATGCTCCACCCATTTTCGAGTGATACAGTCATATTCCCCCAGCTCTGTGTCAGGAGGTCAAGGACTTGCTTCGCAATACACTACAGAGCAGGGTGATTGCAGAGAATCCAATTCATGGGCTATTCCAGTGGTACTGGTGTGAAAGCAAAACAGGAGCCTGTAGTATTGCGTAGACTACCGCATGCTGAACGCCTGCACCCATCGGGATGTCTACCCATTGCCCCGGGTAGAGGAGTCACTTATGGCATGTGGTCAAGCCAAGTACTTCTTCACCCTTGACTTGGTAAGAGGCTACTGGCAAATCCCAGTGAGAGATCAAGATCATGAAAAGATTGCCTTTGTCACACCCTGGGGACTGTTCGAATTTAACCATATGGTCTTTGGTCTGAGTAATGCACCCAGCATGTTTCAGCACCTAATGGAGAGATGCCTGGGGAACATCAGCTTTGAGACTGTGCTAGTCTACTGGGACGATATCATCATTTTCTTCAAGACCTGTGAGGATCACATCAAGTACATGGACCAGATGTTCATTCAATGGCACAATATGGGTAAAAACTCAAGCCCAGTAAATGCCACTTAATAAGACAACAGATTCAGTATTTGGGGCATATCATGGAAGCTGGAGGAGTTTCCCAAGGCTCAGCTAAGGTACAGGCTGTGCAGGATTGGCACTCCCCAAAGGAGCTAGGCTCCTTTCTGTAAAGGGTGCTCTGCTACTGAAAGTTTATCCCAAAGTTTGCCCAAATAGCTGCCCCACTTACACAGCTGCCAAGTGGTCACACCACTCAGAAGAAAGGAGATTCTTCACCCTCCATCCAAGCCCAATGGCATCATCCCCAACAACTAACCTTTGAGATGCTTAAATAAAAGTTGACTTCGGTACCTTTATTGGCCTATACGGACTATTTGAAAGACCATCCGGGTATATACAGATGAGAGTTTACAATAAATACAGTTCCTTCAAACTGGAGCTACTGGCCTTAGTTTGTGGAATACCTTATAGGGGCAGACATAGAGGTGTTGACGGAGAACAACCCCTCTCGCTTACCTGGACACAGCCAAACTAGGGGCATTGGAGCAAAGTGGGTTGCCCCGGCTTGCCCAATTCAAGTATAAGATCCACTCCAGACCTGGAAAACTTAATGGGCATAAGGATGCTCTGTCCCGCTATCTGGTGGAATCCCCTGGGGAGGATGTGGACTTGTGCTGAGAAGCAATCGAGGTAGCCCCTGTTCTGCCCATGGTAGCTACCTCATGCCCTCTCAAGGAATAGGGAGTGGTTCCCCAGGTGGGACCCAATGTAATTTGCAGCCCAGAGGAGTGGGAACTGATTTAGAAGAAGGATACAGACCTTATGCAGGTGCAGGGCTTCCTCTCTTGGGGGCGCAAGCCCTCCTCTTGTGAGTGTCAGGGGCTGTCCAACACAGCTCATGTGATTCTGAGGCAATGGGATCAACTCAAGATGAAGGATAATGTGCTATATTATCAGGTACGCATACTCCTATCGAACAGCGGGAGATCCTACAAATTGTGGTCCTCCAGTCGCGTAATTCTTCTGCCCGTGGCAGACGGATTGGGTCCAGAAGGTTTCCCAGGAGTGTGAAGCTTGCTCTGTACATAAGTCTGCAAATTTTTCTTGCAAATCTATGGCCGTGGGCAGGCACTTAACACATACATTTTACGTAAATGTAATAAGCACTGAGAGAGAGAGCAGTGTGCTGTGCATTAAAGTGGTGAGCCACAGGAAACAAGGCAAACAAAACCCTGCTGTTGTGGCTCTCTAAGGGCTCATTTATAGAAGCAGCTAGTGCAGGGGTCTCCAAACTTTATACACAAAGGGCCATTTACTGTCCTTCAAACTTTAGAGGGGCTGGACCGTGGCCAATGGGAGAATAAAATTTCCTGGGGTCAGTGTAAACAAGGCCCCGTCATTGGTGTTAGTGGGAGGAATAGTGCCCCATCATTGGTGTTAGTGGGAGGAATAGTGCCCCATCATTGATATCAATAGGAGGAATAATGTCTCATCATTAGTATCAATGGGAGAAAAAGTACCCCATCATTCGTGTCAGTGGTGAGAAAAGTGCCCCACAGTCAGTATCCATAGGAGGAATAGTGCCCCATCATTGGTGTCAGTAGGAAGAATAATGCTCCATCGTCGGTGTCAGTGGCAGGCCCTACTGTTGCTTATGGTGGGGTGAAATAATGCCTCAAGGGCTGACTAAAAACAAATCAAGGGCTGCATATAGCCCCCGGGCTGCAGTTTGGAAATCACTAGGCTAGAGGATAGTAAAATCAGGCAGTTGAGTCACGGTTTTATCAGTCGTCCACATAAACAAGGGCATGCAATTGCTCAGGGCTGTACACATGCTGCGATGGTGATGCCATACTTTAAAGTGGCTCTTCAGTAATTTTTTCCACTTTCCATCTATTAAATCTTCTGCCCTTGTTATTTTAACTTTAGATAGTAAAACATTTTTTTCTGCCAGTAAATACCTTATACAACCCACTTTCTGTTTCTTGTCTGGTAAGAGGCCTAGGTTAATGACATCAAGCACAGCTTCCTCCCTTCCTGAGAGTTTGCCAGGAAGGGAGGGGGGATTATTATTATTATACAGGATTTATATAGCGCCGACAGTTTACGCAGCGCTTTACAACATTAGGGCAGACAGTACAATTACAATACAATTCAATACAGGAGGAATCAGAGAGCCCTGCTCATTAGAGCTTACAGTCTAGGAGGGAGGGTCAAGTTATACAAAAGGGTAATAGCTGTGGGGGATGAGCTAATGGAGAAAATAGTGCAGTTGTTAGATGGAGGCAGGATAGGCTTCTCTGAAGAGGAAAGTTTTCAGGAATCGCTTAAAAGTGGATAAATTTGGAGACATTCTGACAGATTGGGGTAGGGAATTCCAGAGGATGGGCGAGGCTCGGGAGAAGTCCTGGAGGCGGATGTGGGAGGAGGTGATGAGGGAGCTAGAGAGCAGGAGAGGGCATGTCATGAAGATCCTGCCAATACTAGGCGCGCCAGTTTCCATGGGTCGCGATCACGGGTGCCGTTGCGTGTGCGCGCAAACGCGCGCACCCCTGTTGGTGCCAGACGGGTTATTTAAACCTGCCTGTTGCAGACAGTCTCCGCTGTCTGCTTTACAGCGTTGTGTGCCTAAAACCTGATCCGGTCTGCTGAGCTGATCCTGTCTGCTGCACTGATCCTGTCTGCTGAGCTTATCCAGTCTGTTGATCCTGCCAGGCACCCGAGCCACTCCTCACTCCTGTGTCTTCTGTTACCTTACCAGGAGACCGAGAGTGGGAGCCAGGCATGTACTGGCCATTGGGACTACCGGGAGTTTCCAGGTGGGCCGATGGCTCAGTGGGCCGGTCAGGTGCAGTACTGGAGCCGCTCCTCACTGACAGTGAGTGATTGCAATTTCACACCTGTCACCAAGGAGCTGCCAACCCTTGCTGGAGAGAGGATTAGGCTTTCTACTCCCTCCAGCCTGCAGGGGGAGATAGACAACTGGCAGATTTTCCTTCCTCTCTCCCCTTATCACTTGTCACATGACTGGAGAGAGGAACGAGAAGCTGCCTTCAGAACTGAGTACATGTGGGAGGTGACACTCTGATTTAAGGGAGCGCTGATGGGGGGGACACTCTGATCTAAGGGGGTGCCGATGGGGGAGACACTATGATCTAAGGGGGCGCTGATGGGGGGACACTATGATCTAAGGGGGCGCCGATGGGGGGGACACTATGGTCTAAGGGGGCGCCGATGGGGGGGACACTATGATCTAAGGGGGCGCCGATGGGGGGGACACTATGATCTAAGGGGGCGCCGATGGGGGGGACACTATGATCTAAGGGGGCGTCAATGGGGGGACACTATGATCTAAGAGGGCGCCGATAATATAAAAAAAAAAAAAATGCTAGTAATGCTAGCATTTTTTTTTTTTTTTTTAATATTGAAATTTTGTAGTATAGTTTTACACTATATATGCACCTCCCAACTATTGGGATATATATGTTTTTTCAGCGCAGGCACGTTTATTTATATTTTTTAGAATTGTAAGTGACACTGAAGGTGCGTTGGGATAGGTAGGATGAGAGCCACTGAAGAGCACAGTCACGGAGACAGAGAGAGTAAAGTTTTTTTTTGAGGAGGGGGTGGTCAACCGTGTCAAAGGCAGCTGAAAGGTCCAGAAGTAGGAGTACAGAATAGTGTCCGTTGGTTTTTGCAGTTAGTAGGTGATTTGTGAGTTTTAAAACAGCAGTTTCTGTGGAGTGTTGAGGGCGAAATCCAGATTGAAGGGAATCAAGAAGGTTGTTCTTAATGAAGTGGTCACTCAGCTGGTTGTAAACCAGGCGTTCAAGGAGTTTAGAGGAAAAGGGGAGCAAGTAGATAGGGTGTAGGTTGTTAAGATTGGTAGGGTCCAAGGACGGCTTTTTAATTATGGGGGTGACCAGTGCATTTAGAGCATTGGGGAAGATGCCAGAGGTGAGGGAGAGATTGAAGATGTGGGTTAGAGAGTGTAGGATGGAGTCAGAGGGCGACCATAGCATTTGAGAGGGAATAAGGTCCAGGGGACAGGTGATTAGGTGGGCAATAGAAAGGAGTTTAGCAACTTCGTCTGTAGCAGCAGATTTGAATAAGGGGAGTGTCAGTTGTACCTGTTGACATGGGGTCTTAACTGGGGGAGATACCTGTAGAGTGGAGATTTCATCGCGGATTGTATCAATCTTGTTTTTGAAGTGATTAGCAATCTCCTGGGCAGTGAGTCAGTGGGTGGAGACGGTGGAGGACGAAGTAGAGAGTTGAAGGTAGAGAAGAGTTTACGGGGACTGGATGAGAAGGTGTTAATAAGAGTTGTAAAATAGGTTTGCTTGGCAGTGTGGAGGAAAGAATAGTATTTTTGGAGGGCAGATTTGTATTGGTTGAAGTCTTTGAGAGACTTAGTCTTGTGCCACAGACGCTCAAGAGCGCGAATTTTAGTGTCATCTGTTTTCCAGGGTTGTAGGAGCCGAGGCCTGATTCTGCACGTAGTGAGGGGAGCGGGCTTCTCCAGGGTGGAGGACAGGGATTTATTGTAGATGGACGTGGCTTGGTTGGGGCAGGACAGGTGAGAGATTTTGTCATAGAGGTGGTCAGTATTAGAATAGAGGAGAGAGGAGTTGAAGTTGCAAAAGTTTCTACGGGTGATGGTTAGGCGATTGGAGGGAAAGGTGGTGGAAGACAGGGGGAGAGAGAAACTAATAAGGTGGTGGTCGGAGAGAGGAAAAGGATTATTTGAGAAGTTGCATGGAGTCATAAGATGGGGATGAGTCATAAGAGGGACAATGAAAGCTGCAGAGCTGGAAGTGTGCCTCTGTGTGTCTGTGTAAATCCAGGAAGTGAACAGGCAGCATCTTCAGCTGCCCACAGTTAAAATGGCTGCAGCCAGACTTAGTGGATGGAGATTTCTGCAGCATAATTGGCAAGTAAAGAATCACAGTATATATAAAATGTGCAAAGTGGTTGGAGGGAAGCTTCAGAATGGCAAAGATATTTTTATTACAAATTATGTGAGCAGACTGCAGTTCCTCTTTAAATTAAATGGTATGTCACCTTCGGTGGTGAGCACCACCACCCAACAGGGCCCATTCACATGAATGGGGTGGTGCAGCATTTTTAGGGATAAAACAAGCAGTGACTGCCTGTAAAACTGCTCTAAAAAACAATCCAACATGGATAAATTTTTCAGAGGGGCAGTATAGGCTCACCTAATTAACCGTGAGGATAAGCTTTTACTGTGGGAAACGTGGAAGTTTTTTCCCTGTAAATTACTGTGTATCTTTGTCTCTTGAGAGTTTTGGGAGATTTATATGACAGCCAGGACTTCATTCTCTGACCCGTAGTTGCTTTGTCCTCTGAGAATAAATCCATCGTATGGTATGGATTTCTGTTTATAGAAGTAAGAGAATATCAGAGTCTAACATTTAATAGTACAGACAGTGTGAAATGACAGAGCCTGGGAAGGTAGCGTTCAGGAAGTAGGGTGACAAATGTCATTATCCCCTTTATATTTTGATTAGTCTTATTTCATTATTTATAGATACATATAAAACAAGCATGTCATGAGAATAATGTGTATTCTAACGCTGCTAGCTTTATTCTGAAAATGAAGATTGCACGGTTGTTTTGCTGATCCTTTGGCTTCAGTATGTCTGAATCGTTTTTGAACTTCTGATTTCAATTTTCACATTACAGGTTAGTAGTTTAACAGATTTTAAATGAATGAAAATGGTCTGCATGGTAAAGTTTTTGAATTTAAACTATACTGACAGAAATTTTCATGGCTTTAGAAGTAATAGGCTAGAGCCAAAGGCAGCAACTGTTGGTAGTGGACAGCAGCAAGGCTGGGACAGGGGAGCAGAAGGGACATGAACCCTGGGCGCAGTGTTAATACAAGGGTGGGGAGGGGGCACATTGGGTCCTTCGATCTCCAGAACCTCACAGACAGGAGGGACTGCAGCATTACTGTCAGAAGGAGCAGGTGCCTCAATAGCTGCTAGAGGGAGGATTCTATTCACTCTTTCCTCCAATAGCAACCTGCTCTGGGGAGGAGAGATCAGGCGCCTGTTCAGAACACGCCACCGGGGATACACAGCAGACTACCCCTCTTCCTGTCTCCCCTTGTCATGTGATAGATCACATTACCAGAGGATGGGAAGGAAGCCACCTTCTTTCCCAGTGGCTGTCTCGCTGAGAAGAAGGTCTGAACTGGGTGAGTACACAGAAGGTGATGGGACAACTCAGCCCTAGACTTCTCTTCTCCTTCTCAGATCCCCCCCAAGAGCTCTTTAGCTTCCTCCCTAAGAACCCTTCAACACCCTTCTTCATTCAGAGCCCCCCCAGATCTCTTTACTTCCATGAACTCACAAAGTTCACCTCCCAGCTCTCCTTCTGCATCCAACTGACATGGATGTCAAAGCAGTCTTCACTAGACTGACACCATCAACAGAGGGGAATTTTTTCCACGCTGACAGTAATGCAGCACCATTTTTCCTCGTAGCAACACCATTGACACAGGGACATTTTTTCCTTCCAGTGACACCACTGACACAGGGTCATGTTTGGCTCAGCATGCTGCACATGCCACTATTAAACCCATCCTCTCCTCCACCCAGGTAGGGGGCGGGGGCGCAGTTTGCCATCTTCTTCTAACTGCTGGTTAAGGAAAAATATTAAAGGAGATCAATGGTCACATCCTACAAGTTCATTTTATAACATCAGTGTTGTAATAACAATACAAGTAATAGTTTCTATTGACAATCCAATATAAATTTAATCTCCTTTCATGTTGTGAGTTCTGCCTGTCTACAGGCCATCACTTTCCACAACTTTCTCGATTCCCGGCATGCTTTGCAGCTTCTTTACTGCTGTTCACATTCAATTTCTAAGGACTACATATCCCATGGTACCTTGCTGCCTGCAAACAGTAATTCCTATACTGACTCAGCCACCTGAAACTTCTCTTCTCAGCTCCAAAAAAGATAAATTCCCCCAATTAAAAATACAACAAGCCACAAAGCACACTGTTCTTCTACAATACTATACACTGGACACCTATGTACATGTGGGTTTCTGGGGATTTAGTAAGGCCCCTAGAGCACAGGAGCAGTCTAGCTGCTGTACAGCTCTCCCGGCTTTCTAGTCAGCAGTTACAGATGCTGCATCCAGCTCTGCTGCTTGCTGCCTGTTAACGTCTAGGGAATGCTGATGGGGCTGAATGCTATCACTACTGATTAGTAGCTGTGTTTAGGGCCCTATTCATTTAAAGAAGAATGCACAGGTCTTCTGTGCTCCATGCATTTGTCCCCAAACGCAGGTACCACTAAGTACAGAGTTCAGCCCTGTCCAGTCGCAGCGTATTTGAGCCTGCCATAGACTTTTACAGATTGCAAGCAGTGATCAAACATCTGCTGATTTTTTTTTGTATGTACACGTATAAAGGCATACACACATAAAGTCATTAGAGGAATTGTAGAATCTAAACGTGAATACTTTAGGCATGTATATTATACAGGGTCTTCTGCTAACTCTGCCAGCAAGAAGAGACATTCTGCGTAGAAAATATGCATATGCCCAAGTGAATGAAGCCTTTATAACACCATAGTGAGAACATTTGCAAATTATGGTGAATGCCAAAATGCAAGTGCTGGAGTTTGTGGAACTAGAGAGAAACCTCACTGGATAAGATTGTTGAAAGTTCTATAACTTTTATAAAAATGTCTCATTCTTACCATATGTAATGGTGACACCTTCTGGCACTTCGGAGAATTGCTTCTTGCAGTATAACAGCACTAACCAAACAAACAATATACACAGACAGTCATGAAAACATTAACCACTTCAGCTCCAGAAGGTTTTACCTACTTCCTGACCAGGCCATTTTTTGCAATGCGGCACTGCGTCGTTTTAACTGACAATTGCGCGGTTGTGCGACACTGTACCCTAATAAAATTGATGTCCTTTTTTTCCCACAAATAGAGATTTCTTTTCGTGGTATTTTATCACCTCTGCGCTTTTTATTTTTTGCGCTATAAACAAAAAAAGACAATTTAAAAAAAAAACAACATTTAAAAAAAAAACGAATTTCTTTATCAATTTAGGCCAATATGTGATATTCTACATATTTTTGGTAAAAAAATCCCAATAAGCGTATATTAATTGGTTTACGCAAAAGTTATATCGTCTACAAGCTACGGGATAGATGTAGGGACTTTTATTTATTGAATTTTTTTTTTTACTGGTAATGGCGGCGATCTGCAACAACGCGGCAGACAAATCTGACACTGAGTGACACTTTTTGGGAACCAGTGACACCAATACAGTAGGGATGGGCAAACAGTCCAGCCCAAGCATAAGTTCAGGCCGAACTTTGGTTGTTTGGATGTTCTGCGAACACCGAACAATATGCGGTGTTTGGGGAAACTCAAAAGCCGCCAGAACACCGTTAAAGTCTATGGGACACTAACATGAAAAATCAAAAGTGCTCATTTTAAAGGCTTATGTGCAAGCTATTGTCATAAAAAGTGTTTGGGGACCTGGGTCCTGCCCCACGGGACATGTATCAATGCAAAAAAAAAATTTCTAAAACGCCTGTTTTTTCGGGAGCAGTGATTTTTTTAATGCCTAAAGTGAAACAATAAAAATTAAATATTCCTTTAATTATTGTGCCTGGGGGGTGTCTATAGTATGCCTGTAAAGTGGCAAATTTTTCCCGTGTTTAGAAGAGTACCGCAGTAAAATGACATTTGTAAAGGAAAATGTTTAATTTCAAACTGAATGCGGCTGTAATGAATTGTCGGGTCTCAGCAATATAGATAAAACTCATTGAAAAAAAGGGCATGGGTCCCCCCCCCCCCAGTCCATTACCAGGCCCTTTGGGTCTGGTATGAATATTAAGGGGAACCCCGAACCAAGAATTTTTTAAAAAAATTGTGTGGGGGTCCCCCCAAAATCCATACCAGGCCCTTCAGGTCTGGAATGGAAATTAAGGGGCACCCTGCACCAAATTAAAAAAAAATGGCTTAGAGGTCCCCCCAAAAATCCATACCAGACCGTTCAGGTTTGGTATGGATTTTAAGGGGAACCCTGTGCCAAAATTTTTTAAAAAAATGGCGTAGGGATCCCCCCAAAATTCATACCAGACCCTTATCCAAGCACGCAACCTGGTAGGCCACAGGAAAAGAGGGGGGACAAGAGAGCAGCCCCCCTCCTGAACCGTACCAGGCCACATGCCCTCAACATGGGGAGGGTGCTTTGGAGTAGCCCCCCAAAGCACCTTGTCCCCATGTTAATGGGGACAAGGGCCTCATCCCCACAACCCTTGCCCGGTGGTTGTAGGGGTATTCGGGCGGGGGGCTTATCAGAATCTGGAAGCCCCCTTTAACAAGGGGACCCCCAGATCCGTGAGAATTGGTAATGAATGTACCCCTACCATTTCAGAAAAAAAGTGTCAATAATGGTAAAAAAAGACAAGAGACAGCTTGGGACAAGTCCTTTATTAAAAAATTAAAAAATAGGATTTTTAAAAAAGCTTACCTGTAAAATCCTTTTTTTGGAGTACATCATGGGGCACAGAGCCTAAGTAATAACTTAATGGGTTATGGGCCACCTTCTGGTGTTGACACTGGTATAACCAATACAGGAAGTTCACTCCCCTATATAACCCCTCCTCCTTCCAGGAGTACCTCAGTTTTTGTAGCAAAGCAATATACTTAAGCCCCATAAAAGAGGGGAGGGACCTCTGTGTCCCATGATGTACTCCAAGAAAAGGATTTTACAGGTAAGCTGTTATAAAAATCCTATTTTCTTTATTGTACATCATGAGACACAGAGCCTAAGTAATAACTTAATGGGACGTCCCATAGCAATGCTATTTGAGGGAAAGGAGAGACAACCCATAGGGCACCCCCAGACCTGAGGAATGCTGCCTGCAGCACACTGCGCCCGAAGGCGATATCCTCATACCTCCTTACATCCACCTGATAAAATTTTGTGAATGTATGTACTGAAGACCAAGTTGCAGCCTTACAGATCTGAGCCATGGAGGCCTGGTGACGCATTGCCCAAGAAGCACTAACCGACCTGGTAGAGTGTGCCTTAACTTGAAACGGGGGAATCTTACCCCTTAAATCATACGTTTGAATTATCACTTGTCGAATCCACTTAGCGACAGTGGATTTCGACGCTGCCTGCCCTTTCTTAGGACCCTCTGGCAGAATAAATAAGACATCAGTCTTACGAATCTAAGCAGTTGCCTTTGAATAGATTTTCACTGCTCTCACCACATCAAGACAATGTAGTGACTTCTCTTCCCTGGAACATGATTTTGGAAAAAGAACAATGTCTTGGTTTAGTTGAAAACCTGAAACCACTTTTGGTAAAAAGTCTGAATGAGAGCGTAACACCACTCTGTCCTCATGAATAATCAAATATGGCTCTTTACACGAAAGAGCAGCCAATTCCGAAACCCTCCTTGCTGAGGACATAGCAACCACGAACACCAGCTTCCATGTCAGAAGGACTAAGGGAATATGCTGTATCGGTTCAAATGGCTGTTTTTGTAACACTGACAAAACTAAGTTCAAGTCCCAAGGGCTTAAAGGTGATTTTAGTGGCGTATTAATCCGCGTCACCCCTTGCATAAAACCCCGGACTAAAGAAAGCGTAGGAAGCGTTCTTTGAAATAAAATCGATAAGGCTGAGACTTGGCCCTTAATACTACTCAGGGTCAACTTCATCTCTATGCCTAATTATAGAAAGGCAAGAATTCTGCCTAAGATATATCTCTGAGGGTGCCAAAAGTAGAGATAACTAACCTGGAAAGCCCACATTTCTTCAGAATGTGGGTTTCAAAAGCCAGGCGGTGAAATTTAGCGTTCTTAAAGTAGGATGGAATATCGGCCCCTGTGAGAGCAGGTCTGGCCTTAGTGGGAGGGACCACGGACCCTCCACTGCCATCTTTACGATCTCTGCGTACCGTGACCTTCTGGGCCATGCTGGTGCTGCCAGAATTACCGGTTTTCTTTCCAGCTTGATCCTGCAAAGAAGTCGTGGCAGCAGCTGAATAGGGGGAATGCATAGATCAGTGAGAACTGATCCCACGGGGTTACCAACACATCTCTCCCGCATGCAAGTGGATCCCTTGTCCTGGACACAAAGTTGACTAACTTCATGTTGAATCTGGACTCTAGAAGATCTACGTCTGGAGTCCCCCATCTTTGGCAAACAGCCGGAAAAATGCTAGCTATAGATGGATGGAATAGCCGCATTCCTTTTTCAGGCTGCTTGAAAGATGCTTGAAAGAGGAATGCGGCTATTCCTTCCATCTATAGCTAGCAATTTCGGAAACGCGTCACATATTAATGACGTCACGGCCCCGCGCCGGCCTGTGTCTGCTCTCCAAGCCTCGCTTCCATCCTACACACACGGCCGTGTCTCTCCCCTCACCACACAGGGACAGTGCGATCGCTGTGGAGATACAGCGCAGCCCTGCCATCCGGCCGCACGTCCTTCTCCCTTTCTTTACTGACATTTATGCCATCATTGGACTGATCCTTTCCTCTTCCACTGGACTACTGACACTATCTTCCAGGGACATTGTATTACACCGGTGTGTGTATGTGCTCAGCCCTCTGCACCCCTGCCTGCCTGGACTTGATTGTGCTTCAGCCACATTGATACAGCTTCTGCCTACAGTCCTGCATTTTTCAGCTCTTCAGCCCTCATCATGCTCCTGTACATGACTTCTCCTACCTTCATGTGAGTGGATATTTTGTTTGAAATAAAGTGTTTTATGATAACTTCTCAGAGGCGCCCCTATTCCTTGTTTTTTCTCAGCTATTGGAACTCGCTTTAGGTTTCTTGGTGGCTGCCCTGACTGAGATAGCGGTTTTATATTACCAGTTTACATATCTGTACATCCACATTCCTGGACAATTGGGTACTACATTGTAAGGTATCTGCATATTGCGCCTTGTTACTTGTTTAGTGGATTATAAAGGGAACCCCCTACGCCAAAAAAACAGTGTGGGGTCCCCCCTAATATCCATATCAGACCTCGATCCGAGCACGCAGCCCGGCCGGTCAGGAAAGGGGGTGGGGAGGAGCGAGCGCCCCCCTCCCTCCTAAACCGTACCAGGTCGCATGCCCTCAACATGGGGGGTGGGTGCTTTGGGGGAGGGGGGCGCCCCCCCAAAGCACCTTGTCCCCATGTTGATGAGGACAAGGGCCTCTACCCTATAACCCTGGCCGTTGGTTGTCGGGGTCTGCGGGTGGGGGGCTTATCGGAATCCGGGAGCCCCCTATAATAAGAGGGCCCCCACATCCCGGCCCCCAACCCTATGTGAATGAGTATGGGGTACATGGTACCCCAACCATTTACCTAGGGAAAAAGTGTCAATAATAAAACACACTACACAGGTTTTTAAAATAATTTATTAGACAGCTCCGGGGAGGGGGGGTCTTCCTTCGGCTTCGGGGGTCTTCCTCCGGCTTCGGGGGTCTTCTTCCGGCTTCGGGGGTCCCTCCGGTTCCTCTTCTCCCGGCGTCCGGTTGGTTCTTCTCCGCTCTCTCTGGCCTCTTCTGCCGGTGTTCCAGTTCTTCTGCCGGCTCCTCCGCTGTCTTCATGCCGCTCTTTTTCCAGCGGAGGTCCGGACTTCTGGGCTTCTTGTCTTCTTGGCTTCTTCCGTCTTCTGTTCTCCAGATGTTGACACGACGGTCTCTCCAGCTGGACTGCTCTCTGAGCGCTCAGCTGTGACTTATAAGGGCGGAGACCCCGCCCCCTTATGCAGTCACAGTTCCTGGGCATGCTGGTACTGTGACCGCATAAGGGGGCATGGTCGTTGACCACGCCCCCTAAAACGTTAAGATAAACTGTGAGCACCATGCTTGGCTTTGGCAGTCCACCCAGGTGTGTTGGAAAAGCGAATTAATATTTGCTTTCCTAACACTAAACCACCTCTCCGCCAATCAGGTGCTCGAGTCTGTTACTCGTCACCCGATTGGCTGAAACATCAGGCGCTGTAATTGGATGCCCTATCAGGAGGGGAAGACGGTAGGAGAGGACAGGAGGAGACACATGGAGGACACTACTCTTCGCCGTCACCCGCTGCCCCATCGAGACAGGGTAAGTGCCGGGCAGACAGCGAGCGGGTGGGGAGGTCACAGTGGCGGCATTCTATGGCACAGTGGCTGAGTTTGATAAGCATAGTGGTGGTGTTTAATGGGCACAGTGGCAGAATTTGATGGCACAGTGGTGGCATTTGATGGGCACAGTGGCAGCATTTGATGGCACAGTGGTGGCATTCGATGGGCACAGTGGCAGCATTCAATGGGCACAGTGACAGCATTTGATGGCACAGTGGCAGCATTCGATGGCACAGTGGTGGAATTCAATGGGCACAGTGGCAGCATTTGATGGCACAATGGTGGCATTTGATGGACACAGTGGCTGCGTTTGATGGGCACAGTGGCAGCCTTTGATAGCACAGTGGGGGCATTCGATGGGCACAGTGGCAGCATTTGATGGGCACAGTGGCAGCATTTGATGGGTACAGTGGCAGCGTTTGATGGGCACAGTGGCTGCATTTTATGGGCACAGTGGCAGCATTTGATGGCACAGTGGTAGCATTTGATGGAACAATGGCAGCATTTGATGGGCACAGTGGCAACATTTGATGGCACAGTGGCGGCATTCAATGGGTACAGTGGCAGCGTTTGATTGGCACAGTGGCTGTGTTTGATGGCACAATGGCAGCGTTTGATGGGCACAGTGGCTGTAATTGATGGGCACAGTGGCTGCGTTTGATGGCACAGTGGCTGCGTTTGATGACACAGTGACTGCAATTGATGGCACAGTGCCTGCATTTGAGGGGCACAGTGAGGCTGCAATTGATGGGTTTTTTCAGAATTTTTCAGTTTGTTTGTGCCCCCCTAAAAAAATTTGAGCATAAGCCGCGACTGGTGTGCTATAGCCTACTCCAGTGTTTCTCAACTCCAGTCCTCAAGGCGCCCCAACAGATCATGAAAAGGCTGTGGTAATTACTAAGGCAGTGAAACTGATCAAATCACCTGTGCAAAGAAATGGAAGGCCTGAAAACATGACCTGTTGAGGACTGGAGTTGAGAAACACTGGCCTAATCAGATCAGAGTAGTGGGCTGGTGACAGCTGGAGCCTGGAGGCACCGAGACAGGGTTTGTTCCTGGCACTGCCAGGGTTGTTGGATGCATGTAAAGCCCCAGTGAGTGAAGAACACTGACATTGTATTAGGAATCAGGTCGGTCAATGTAATGGTCAGGTAAGTCAGTGTAGGGGTCAGGTAGGTCAGTGTAGGTAAGCCAGTGTAGGGGTCAGGTAGGTCAGTGTAATGGTTAGGTAGGTCTAATGGGTTACATGGGCAGGGCAAAGGGGGTGGAGCCAAGGTGCGGCAAAATGAGGTGTCGTCTAGGGTATCAAAAATTCTTCCACAAGCCCTGATAATAAAAGTATATTATATTCTAGAATATTCCTTTTTCAATACGTTGCTAATCTCCAAAGGTGACTAAAAATAAGATTAATAAAGGGGTAAACAAACAATCAAACAATGAATATACAATGCAATGAGAAATCTCTCACTACACAAAAATGTGTTAAACTAAAACAAGTGCATAAAGCACAAAATATACAGTATTATGTGACAACCCCTGTATAAAGTTCATAATTTATGATCACACTTCATATAATCTTTGTCACCGCTGTGACTTGATTAACGTGACAATGGCTGGTGTGATAAGAGCGATTGCTAATAGTTTACCGCATACTGGCAACTGCTGAGGACAGAGTGTGGCACTGCTGCTTGTTGTTTGGAGATATATATATATATATATATATATATATATATATATATATATATATATATATATATATCGTTTTTGATGTAATTGTAAATTTTAATAAAAGAGGCAAGTTTGTTTGCAGTATTACACTATTGTGGATTAAATTTTTTGGGGGAATCCATATCTGCCTTATAATGAGATGGGGTTCTGAGACACCTGGAGTTAAAGCAGAAGAAGGATACGCTGCTAGGCTTTGAGCTGTCCATCCATCCATGTAAAATCGAATGCAGTTTTAGCCAAAATATTCTTATTCGGGCATCTGTAGCTGATGAGTGTATGTCGATGAGTTGGTGGTGGGCTGCACTCTATTAATCAAGTCACAGCAGTGAAAACAAGAATATAGAAAGGGTGGTCATAGATTGCAAAGGGCCAACGACTATGAGGACTGTGGTTTATTAAATGGACAATTTTTATGTTTACACAGGGATTCTCACATAATATATTTTGTGTGTTCATGCATTAATTGTAGTTTAACACATTTTTGTGTAGTGAGAGTTCTCCCATTGCATTGTATATTCATTGTCTTTTTTCATTTTATTTTTAGTCACATTTGGAGATTAGTGCTGTATTGAATAAGGAATAGCCTTATACTTATTATTATGAACAATGGCCCAAAGCCTGTATATGATGTATTTGTTATACTATACAGCATAAAAAAAATCCATGTGAAAGTCACTACTCCATTTTTTCCCTTATGCCGCGTACACACGAGCGGACTTTTCGGCCGTGTGTGGGCTTCATCGGACCTGCCTGACTTTAGATTTGGAACATGTTTCAAATCTGTACGTCGGAACTCCGCCGGACCCCGTTCCTATCGAAAAGTCCGCTCGTCTGTATGCTAGTCAGACGGATGAAAAACGAGGCTAGGGCAGCTATTGGCTACTGGCTATCAACTTCCTTATTTTAGTCCAGTCGTACGTCATCGCGTACGAATCCGTCGGACTTTGGTGTGATCGTGTGTAGGGTATGTCCGTTTATTCAGAAAGTCCGCTGAAAAGTCCGCCCGTGTGTACGCTGCATTAGAAGTGAGTCTGTCCAGTAATTAGACAATAAATCTAGATGTGCATATGCTAATATGCATACACTTACTCTTGTTTAATGCATAGACCAAATCACATGCGTAGCAGACTAGTTAAAGTGTAAATGTCAGAAACCCTCATAATACGTTAGCTACACTCCCTTTCCTTAGAAAAAGGTAGAGTAATGTACGATGTGTATATCATCATATACTGAATATATCATATATATATATATATATATATATATATATATATATATATATATATATATATATAATACTGTATATCTCTTTCTTTGTGTAGTCTACAAAGAGAGCTGGAAACTCTGCTGACAGATAAATGTCAACCCTGGCAACATGTGCTCAAGGGATTTCTGGCAGTATCAACAGCTATTTTTGTGCACCTATTGAACAGGTGAAATAAAACACTTTCAACTGTATATTTAACCAGACCAAAAGGGAGTATATAATTCATTGTTAAGGTTTGCATACACTTTATTGCAGGGATTAACACTAAAGAGGAATTTAGGGTGAATTTAGCACCATACAATACCTCCAATCTGAGTAAAAGGAAATCTCTTTTTGTAAATTAATTTGTACAATATTATTTTTTAGAGATCTCTGCCAGCTAAAAGATATGGTGTGTATCCATTATACAATTCAACCAGGAGTTATAGAAAAGAAGCACCTTGTAAAATCCATGATGAGATCACCAAAATCTCATTACTTGGTACTTAAAGTGATACCAAAGTCTCGTTTTTTTTTCTTTAAAAATAACAAAAATGTTATAGTTACCTGCTCTGTGGAGTGGTTTTGCACAGAGCAACCTGGATCCTCTCCTTCTGGGGTCCCTTGCTGGCGCTCCTGGCCCTCACTCCTGTTGAGTGCCCCCCACAGCAAGCAGCTTGCTATAGGGGCACCCGAGCCGATCCGCAGCTCTGTGTGTCCATTCATACACAGAGCCGTGGTTCAGCCCCACCCCCTTTCTCTCCTCATTGGCTAACTGACTTTGATTGACAGCAGCAGGCGCCAATGGAGCTGCTCGGCCAATCAGGAGGGAGAGTCCTGGATGGCCGAGGCACTCGTGCAACATCACTGGCCAAAGATGGAGCTCAGGTAAGTATTAGAGGGGTTGAGGGGGGCTGCTGCACACAGAAGGTGTTTTTATTTATTTATGCCTAGAATACATTAAGATAAAAATCCTTCTGCCTTTGCAACCACTTTAAAGCAGAAATAAAGGGAAGAATACTGTAATATGGAGAGCCTGTAATCACCAGCCAGACATTTGTAAAAGTAAATCATTTTTATTAGTCACTCAAAACACACAAACACACATAACTTCCTTCAGCAAAAATAAAGGCAAACAGTGCATAGTCCTTGTATAACTGAGACCACAAAATGGCTCACTGCCAGTATCTCTGTCTCACACTTGGGTTTAGGGTTCCCATCTGTTGTGGGGTACAAGCAAGATTGCAGGAGCTCAGCAAAACAGAGTGTCAGTCGCCAGACAAAATATTCTATTTTTACCTACCGGTACATCTGCCTATTTTTTTGTCCTGCAAGCCTGTCCTGTGGTTTCATTTTTTTTCCAAATATTTTTATCCCCATAGTGCATAAAATGTAGAGAACATACTGTATGTAACAAATCGAAGAATCGGTGCTTGTATAACAGGATAGTTCTTTCATCATTATACCATTTTATCCATAAAAATCATCTGAGGATGGAATTTCTGAAGTGATCAGTGATGTAATAAGCATTCTGGGTCACCTCATGACATAGGGTGATGTATTTTGAGGCTCGTCTAGTTCTTGGTAAAACAAATATTTCTGTAAATTCATCTTTGCTGAACGTTTTCTTTTCCTGCAGATGCAGCAGGCTGTTGATAAATGCCAGAGCAAAAGTGTAACAGTTGTGGTTTTGTTCATCATATCTATAAGAGAACACAACAACTTTTTAAACCATTCATTATTCAGGACACATAAAACACAACCTTTTATCAGTGATTCTAAGGGGCCTATGTATAAAAAGTTGGCTGAACCAATGTGACACACATTTGCACAGCTCCAATGAAATGTGCCGTATTCTGTGTTATAGAACAGGGGTCTCCAAACTTTCTAGACAAAGGGCCAGTTTACTGTCCCTCAGACTTTAGGGGCACCAAACTTTTTTGACTGTGGTCAATAAAAGTAGAAGATGCCCCAGCGCCAGTGGAGGTAAACAATCCCTTGGGCTTGGTGGTCAGATGAGTAAATAAATTACATAGAACCTGTGGTAAGAATGAAGAGGAAAAGTGCCCCATCTATGGTGTCAGTGGGAGGAACAGTGCCTCTTCATTGGTGTCAGTGGAAGGAGTAGTGTCCTGGTGTTGGTGTCAGTGGAAGGAACAGGCCCCATTGTTGGTGTCCGTGGGAGAAATAGTGCCCTATCATTGGTGTCAGTGGGAGGGAGGAATAAAGCTCCATCTTTGGTGTCTGACCCATCGTAGGGAAGGAATACTGCCCCATTGCTGGTGTCAGTAGAAGGAATAGTTCTCCATCGTTGGTGTCAGTGGAATAGTGACCCATCTTTGATGTCAGTGGAAAGAATAGGGCTCCATCGTTGGTGTCAATGGAAAAAAATATGCTCCACTGTTGGTGTCAGTGAAAGGAAATGGTACCTCAACATTGGTGTCAGTGGGAGGAACCCACTGACCACGCAGCAACCTACATCGTCAGCTTTCCTGTTTGCCTGTTAGTCAGGAATATCGATTTGTGATACATTGTTGTTACATGCAATTGTGCAATCTTAATGAAACCTATAATAAATACATTTTAGTACTGGATTACGCTATGTGTGTCTTTGTTCTCTGCTTGTGACGAGCAAACATCTAGATGGATTACATGCAGAGAGCTGACAACACCCATTGCAAGCCAAGTGTATAACCCAGGATCATCTGTCGGAGTGTATGCAGTGAGCAGACATCATCCATTGACAGATAAGCGTATAACGCAGTATCATCTGGTAAGTGCATTTCCCAGGAGGATTGTGACACTTGCAGTGTGGAGTAGGCGCTTGTTTTGAATTACTATCTGCAACGTTTTTTCCGTGATGCACAATCCTACATTTACATCTGCCTCATTTTATATATAAAGTGGAATTCATACTTATTTAACTATTTTAGTTAACGTTTAACAAATCCTAAAACGTTTGGATTATTTTAGCGCTGCTAATGTTATGGTATTTGTTGCTGTGACATATTTCTGCTTTAGAGTTTTATTATTATAGTAGCTGCTCTTGTTATTTTAAAGTAACACACTTTCCATGAGCGCTGAGGGAGAGATACCAACTGAGTGTTGAATTATTTCTCATTTTTCTGCCAACTGTTATAGAACTATCTCAAATGATCGTAAGCGTCATTTAAAGGTCATAAGACAGTATTTGTTTTTAAGTACCATAATCAGGGACAAAAAAGACATTTTAGCCACCTAATGACGCTTACGAACATACAAGATAGTTATACAACTCCAACAACTTTTTTTCAAATAACTTCCAAGCATTGCATTTTCTTTTTTCTGTATGAATTTTCCAATAGGAACATTTTCTTTTTTCTGTATGAATCTTCCAATAGGAACACGCACATATCCCTGTGAGTCTTACTAGTGCTGAAATTGCTAGAAAAAGATACTGCAAGGGCTGAAAAAGTGAAATATTGCACGAGAAGAGAAAAGATATGTAATCTTGGCAAACATACCGGTAAGAAAGCCATTTGTCAGCAGATGAGATCTCTTCCAGATAAGAATCCCATTGGTGAATCAGAGCGTACTGATCTGGTGGGACTAGTGGTACACTCACACATTGTTCCCAGCCTGTACTGTCTTTGTGGATTCCCGATTCATTGTAATGATGAACAGTTCCTGGGGAATCAACCGTGAGATGCATAATAAAGTTGTGTTGTATGAACTGTATCCCTCCCTTTACTTAGCAGTTCACTGTAGAGATATTCAGTGTCTAATTGCAGAGGAAATCCTAACAAGTAGTCTTGACATTTGGCCCTCTTCTGGATCTTTACAGTATATATAACATTTAGACCCCTTTCACACTGGAGCGTTTTGCAGGCGCTATAGCATTAAAAATAGCGCCTGCAAACCGCCCCAAAACAGCTGCTCCATTCACTCCAGTGTGAAAGCCCGAGGGCTTTCACACTGGAGCGGTGCGCTGGCAGGGCATCAGAAAAAGTCCTGCCAGCAGCTTCTTTGGAGCGGTGAACTTATTACTACTATCTATATCAACATGTTACTTTACCATTCTATACTACATATCACATGCCATCTATTATGATCAACTCGTTAACGAAATATGACTTCTTTTTTTTTTTCCCACTTTTTTCCCTTTTCTATCTCCTTCTTTAACCATAAGAACCTCATGTTTATACCAAGGGAAGAAAAAAAACACAAAAAAAAAAAACAATTTCTCTCTCTCCCAAACCCCCCCAGCCGACTGCACATACCGCTTTATCTGTCTTCTCCACCCCCTTCCCTGTATGCCAGATAGGGGGCCCATATCTTCTGATATTTCACATCTTGTTCTTTCAACATCATAGTAAGATTTTCCATTTGTTGAATTTCTGTAATTCTAGCAAACTACTGTGCTCTGGATGGGGGAATATCACTCTTCCACAGAACAGGTATACATGCCCTCGCCGCCGTGAGAAGATGTTTCAGCAATGAATTTTTATACTTTTCCACAGACATAGGAACATCGTTCAGCAAAAAAGGCTGCCGGTCTTTCTCCAAGAGACACACCTGTAATTTTTTTAACCATTTCTGCTACCATTCTCCAGAACTCTTTAATTTTCGCACAGTCCCAAAAAATGTGTAACATAGTACCCTCCGCGTCCCGACACCGCCAGCATACGTCTGCGACCTGGGGAAATATGCGATGCAATACTGACGGTGTTCTATACCATCTGGTAAGGATTTTATATCCTCCCTCCTGATACCTACTCTCCACTGAGGCCTTGTGGGTAGATAGCAAAATCCTATCCTTCTGCTTTTGGGAGAATGTAACCCCCAAATCCCTTTCCCACGCCTGGATAAAGGTGAGGTCTTGTGGTGCTTTTAGTCCTGTTAGTTTGGCATAAAAATGTGACAGGGAATGCCTCAATAACTCCCTATCTAAACATAGTTGCTCAAAACTAGATAATGTCCGTACTTCCGAATATATGTTTAATTTTGATCGAATAAAGACGCATAGTTGCGTCATCCTGAAACAATCTAGTTCTGGTATTAGCTCAAATTCCATCTCCCTTCTTGTCATTAAACGATTATCTACTGAAAAATGTATAAGACTATTTTTACCCCTTCGCCGTATGGCCTCAAATCGCGCATCTGTCATACCCGGCTGAAAAGCCGGCGTACCCAGAATTGGAACCATAGGGCTCGGGTATAGCGACAAAGTCGTATTTTTGAAAATCTTTTTAACTGTTCGTAACGTAGCGCCTACCGTTGGATGTTTCCTCACTGCCTTTGGGATATCAGTCTCCGCAAGCCAAACCAACCCCTCCAGAGGGATATCTATCATCGCCTGTTCCACTTGAACCCATGGTTTCCTCTTATCAATTACATACCAATCCACCACTCTGGCTAGATGTGAGGCTTCCTGATATCTAAATGGTCCGGGAAACCAATCCCTCCCTTTTCTTTAGGGAGCGATAAGATAGCTCTTGCTGGTTTCCCAGCCCAGATAAACCTCAGGAAGCTCGATCGAAGGTCTCTTCCAAAATTTGGGGGGATCTTAATTGGAAGGGTTTGCAACAAATACAAAAGCCTTGGCATCACATTTATCTTTATAATATTTGTCTTCCCAAACCATGTAAAAACTTCCTTATCCCATCGGAGAGAAAAAAGAAAGAGAGAGAGAAAAAAATGAATAAATAAAAAACCCTAACCCCCCTCCTTTGAGAGGGTAGTTAACCCGGCGCGGCTTTTGGGACCCGTCAACTATCCTCTGAGTGAAAAAAACAAACCCAACCCCCCTCCTTTGAGAGGGTAGTTAACTCGGCGCAGCTTTTCAGACACGTCAACTATCCTCTGAGTAGAAAAAAAACCGACTCCGACTTTTCCTCCACCTGGAGGAGAGGCGTTTATTATGGGGGGTGTTGTCAAGCAGGCAGAAATCTGAGCTGTAGTATCTTCAGCAGTGCACTCTTATCATATAATGACATTTGTTAAAGTAAAAAAAACAATATCTATACCATGAAAAGAATCATTATTCAATTTAACCAATTCTAAACCCCCTATAACAAAGTTTTATATTTAACAATCACAAATCTATATCCCTTGGTCTCAGTGTTGTCTATTAACCTCCTACCATTAACATATTGACTACAATATATATTCCATCACTTCTATCTATAAACTACTACTTGGGAGACTGATCTCTTTCAACCCTGATTTTCTTGATTAGGTTCCCCATTCTTATCTCTATTTCTCTCTGTCCTTTCCTACCCTCTTATCATCAGGGCCTATAAAAGGGAAAAAAGAAAATAGAGAGAGGGAAAAAGAAAGTGTATACCCCCCCCCCCCCCGAACTGCCATACTCTCCCCCCCCCCCCCCCACCCCCACACCCCATCTTTTGATCCAAAATTTACAACTATTTTCTCTTACCAGTGAACTTAAAAAAAAAAAAAATGAAAAAAAAAAGAGGGTGTATACCCCCCCCCCCACTCCCATACTCATTCCCCCTCCCCCCCCCCCCATCATGTGATCAACACAAAAAAAAAGGAAAACCAAAAGCCCTATGTGCAAAAAAAAAACAACTTTGTGAAATATTCTCTATTCAAACTATGTGCCCTCCACTCCCCTTATCTCTCCCACCTTCAAAATTACCCCACAAAATTTATAATCAAAGCAAACATTTTGTGTTGAATATCACAATACAACAATCATGTAAAAAAAATAAATTAAAAGGAATTTATTTCCCTTTTTCTCCTTTCCTTTCCCCCTCTCCTTCCCTAATCTCCCCTCCTCCCCTCCAAGGGAAAAACCCCTTCCATTATTCAGTTTCAGTTCTCAAAAAGACGGGAGAATGTTCTTAAAATCCCCTCGCATTAAAAAAGATAAAAAGAAAAGGTGAGACATATAAAGACATACAGTCAGGTCCATAAATATTGGGACAGCAACACAATTCTAATCTTTTTCACTCTATACACCACCACAATGGATTTGAAATGAAACGAACAAGATGTGCTTTAACTGCAGACTTTCAGCTTTAATTTGAGGATATTTACATCCAAATCAGGTGAATGGTGTAGGAGTTACAACAGTTTGTGTATGTGCCACCCACTTTTTAAGGGACCAACAGTAATGGGACAATTGTCATGCTCTTCTGTCCCATGGCCAGGTGTGTGTTAGTCCCTCATTATCCCATTTACAAGGAGCAGATAAAAGGTCCAGAGTTCATTTCAAGTGTGCGATTTGCATTTGGAATCTGTTGCTGTCAACTCTTAATATGAGATCCAAAGAGCTGTCACTATCAGTGAAGCAAGCCATCATTAGGCTGAAAAAACAAAACAAACCCATCAGAGAGATAGCAAAAAGATTAGGTGTGGCCAAATCAACTGTTTGGAACATCAGTAAAAAGAAAGAACACATCGGTGAGCTCAGCAACACCAAAAGACCCGGAATACTATGGAAAACAACTGTGCTGGATGACCGAAGAATTCTTTCCCTGGTAAACAAAACACCCTTCACAACAGTTGGCCAGATCAAGAACACTCTCCAGGAGGTAGGTGTATGTTTGTCAAAGTCAACAATCAAGAGAAGACTTCACCAGAGAGAATACAGAGGGTCCATCACAAGATGTAAACCATTGGTGAGCCTCAAAAACAGGAAGGCCAGTTTAGAGTTTGCCAAACAACATCTAAAAAAGCCTTCACAGTTCTGGAACAACATCCTATGGACAGAGGAGACCAAGATCAACTTGTACCAGAGTGATGGGAAGAGAAGAGTATGGAGAAGGAAAGGAATTGCTCATGATCCAAAGCATACCACCTCATCAGTGAAGCATGGTGGTGGTAGTGTCATGGCGTGGGCATGTATGGCTGCCAATGGAACTGGTTCTCTTGTATTTATTGATGATGTGACTGCTGACAAAAGCAGCAGGATGAATTCTAAAGTGTTTCGGGCAATATTATCTGCTCATATTCAGCAAAATGCTTTAGAACTCATTGGACGGCACTTCACAGTGCAGATGGGAAATGACCCGAAGCATACTGCGAAAGCAACCAAAGAGTTTTTTAAGGGAAAGAAGTGGAATGTTATGCAATGGCCAAGTCAATCACCTGACCTGAATCCAATTGAGCATGCATTTCACTTGCTAAAGACAAAACTGAAGGGAAAATGCCCCAAGAACAAGCAGGAACTGAAGACAGTTGCAGCAAAGGCCTGGCAGAGCATCACCAGGGATGAAACCCAGTGTCTGGTGTTGTTCATGCGTTCCAGACTTCAGTCTGTAATTGACTGCAAAGGATTTGCAACCAAGTATTAAAAAGTGAAAGTTTGATGGATGATTGTTAATCTGTCCCATTACTTTTGGTCCCTTAAAAAGTGGGAGGCACATATACAAACTGTAATTCCTACACCGTTCACCGGATTTGGATGTAAATACCCTCAAATTAAATCTGAAAGTCTGCAGTTAAAGCACATCTTGTTTGTTTCATTTCAAATCCATTGTGGTGGTGTATAGAGCCAAAAAGATTACAATTGTGTCGATGTCCCAATATTTATGGACCTGACTGTATATGTACAGTATCTCACAAAAGTGAGTACATCCCTCACATTTTTGTAAATATTTTATTCTATCTTTTCATGTGACAACACTGAAGAAATTATACTTTGTTCAAATTGGTCTGCATGGCTGTCGTCCCAGAAAGAAGCCTCTTCTAAAGTTGATGCACAAGAAAGCCTGTAAACAGTTTGCTGAAAATAAGCAGACTAAGGACATGGATTATTGGAACCATGTCCTGTGGTCTGATGAGACCAAGATAAACTTATTTGGTTCAGATGGTGTCAAGTGTGTTTGATGGCAACCAGGAGAGGAGTATAAAGACAAATGTGTCTTGCCTACAGTCAAGCATGGTGGTGGGAGTGTCATGGTCTGGGGCTGCATGAGTGCTGCCGGCACTGGGGAGCTACAGTTCATTGAGAGAACCATGAATGCCAACATGTACTGTGACATACTGAAGCAGAGCGTGATCCCCTTCCTTCGGAGACTGGGCCGCAGGGCAGTATTCCAACATGATAACGACATCCAACACACCTCCAAGACGACCAGTGCCTTGCTAAAGAAGCTGAAGTTGAGGGTAAAGGTGACTGTCAATCATGTCTCCAGACCTAAACCCTATTGAGCATCTGTGGGGCATCCTCAAACGGAAGGTGGAGGGGCGCAACATCTCTAACATCCACCAGCTCCATGATGTCATCATGGAGGAGTGGAAGAGGACTCCAGTGGCAACCTGTGAAGCTCTGGTGAACTCCATGCCCAAGAGGGTTAAGGCAGTGCTGGAAAATAATGGTGTCCACACAAAATATTGACACTTTCTTTACAATTTGGACATTTTCACCTAGGGCTGTACTCACTTTTGTTGCCAGCGGTTTAGACATTAATGGCTGTATGTTGAGTTATTTTGAGGGGACAGCAAATTTACACTGTTTTACAAGCTGTACACTCACTACTTTACATTGTAACAAAGTGTAATTTCTTCAGTGTTGTCACATGAAAAGATAGAATAAAATATTTACAAAAATGCAAAAATGTGAGGGGTGTACTCACTTTTGTGAGATACTGTATATATATATATATATATATATATATATATATATATATATATATATATATATATATATATATATATATATATGTATGTATGTAGCACAGACCCTTGATTTGCCCCAGGTTCTCTTCCCGTTCAGGTGTACTGGCAGCCAGGCACATGACCACACTCGGACAGAGTGTGTGTCTAATTATTATGTTATGGTAGAAGATGCAGCACTGAGAGCAAGTGTCTAAAATTGTAAATTAGAATTTCTATTGCTAATAAACTTTCCAAAATTGGCTTTGGAAGAGCAGTAAATCTTAGGTTTTATATAAAAAATTGCATTAGTTCACTGTTGTTGGCATAATAAATACTATAACACAAACTAAAATCTCCTTTTCCAGTGCATGGTACACACTTCCACAATAATCTAAATATATCAAATGGTCTTTAGTTAGAGTGACAGAAGATGATATGATATTCATACAGCTCACTTCAATGCAAAAATGTGATTTTTAGAATGCACATTTTTATATTTAAAAGTTGAAGTACTGTACCCCAATTTTAGTGACGTAAAAGAACTAGAATAAGATTTTTGCTAAAATAACAAATGCAAAGTGTCATTTCTTCAGTGTTGTCACATGAAAAGATATAATAAAATATTTACAAAAATGTGAGGTGTGTACTCACTTTTGGGAGATACTGTAAATTAAGTATTGAACACATCACCATTTTTCTAGGTAAATATATTTCTAAAGGTCCTATTGACATTCAATTTTCACCACATGTCAGTAACAAGCCAATCCATACATACAAAGAAACCAAAACAAATAAGTTCAGAAATTACCGTAAGTTATGTGTAATAAAATGCAATTATACAGGGAAAAGGTATTGAACATGTGAAGAAAGGGAGGTGCAAGATAGGGAGTTGTAAGAGCGCATAGAAAGCCAAGACATCGGTTGAAATCTATATCAGTAATTAGAAAGCAATCCTGCCCCTTGTCAGTATAAATTAATGTCAGCTGGTTCAGTCTCAACTGATGGCCTATAAAAAGGTGTCTCATTACCAAGGTGTCACACAAGAAACATCTCATGATGAGTAAAATCAAAAAGCTCTCTCAAGATCTTCGCAACCTTATTGTTGCAAAACATACTGATGGCATTGGTTACAAAAGGATTTCTAAATTTTTGAATGCTCCAGTGAGCACTGTTGGGGGCATAATTCAGAATTGGAAAGAACATAATTTTATCATAAACCTGCCACAACCAGGTGCTCCTTGCAAGATTTCTGACAGAAGAGTGAAAATAATTAGAAGAATTATGCCCTGTACACACGGTCGGATTTTCCGACGGAAAATGTGTGACAGGACCTTGTTGTGGGAAATTCCGACCGTGTGTAGGCTCCATCACACATTTTCCATCGGATTTTCCGACACACAAAGTTTGAGAGCAGGCTATAAAATTTTCTGCCAACAAAATTCGTTGTCGGAATTTCCGATCGTGTGTACACAAATCCGATGCACAAAGTGCCACGCATGCTCAGAATAAATAAAGAGATGAAAGCTATTGGCTACTGCCCCGTTTATAGTCGCGACGTACGTGTTTTACGTCACCACGTTCAGAATGATCGGATTTTCCGACAACTTTGTGTGACCGTGTGTATGCAAGGCAAGTTTGAGCCAAGATCCGTCGGAAAAAATCCTAGGATTTTGTTGTCGGAATGTCCGATCAATGTCCGACTGTGTATACGGGGCATTAGAATAAAAAGAGTTGTCCAAGAGCCACGGAACACTTGTGGAGAACTTCAGAAAGACTTGGAATTAGCAGGTACAATTGTTTCAAAGAAAACAATAAGTAATGCACTTATCTGCCATGGCCACTCAGACAGTCCCACTGCTCAATGACCAGGCAAGGGGTGTCTTTTTATGCTTTAATACTTGCTGAACTTGGTTGGGGTGCAGGGAAGCTTTGGGATACTCCGAATTTAGTGCAAAAGTAACCAGAGAACACTATCTGTCCTGTGTACTCTCTTCAGGGCAATCTCCCTCTTGGAAAAGACTAGAAACACAAGCAATCCTGGGATGCCAAGCAAGGGCAGTCCCCATTTCAGCAACACTGAAGCAGATGCTCAAGTGGTTAAAACAGCAGCCAGTCACCAGGATCCCACTTCCTGGCCTCTGCTCACAATGTCCCTGGATACTTGGATTCCTCCATTCAAAATCAGCCAGACACTTCTGTGAATCTCCAGGCCAGATCCTCAGTCTACCCCCTTGATTTGACGGCTTTCAGAAAATAGACCTCCCAGCTTCTACTGACCTCGGACCACGATGAACTCCTGCAAACTTTAGCCCCCCCCCTGCTCCCACTGAGCTGGGACCTCAATGAACTTCTGCAGACTTCAGGCCCCCCAGCTCCCACTGACCTGGGACCTCAATGAACACCTGCAGACTTCAGGCACCCAAGCTCCAAGTGAGCTGGGACTTTGATGAACTCCTGCAACTTCACCTATCATGCACAGAGGGGCAGAAGCCCTTCAAGCTTGGAAACTCTCCTTCTGGACAAAAACCTGCTGCTCCAGGCCCCAAGCTATTTATGCCCTCCTCAGCCATTTACTAGGGGCACCCTCCCCCCCAGGGATTGGCTGAGACCACATAATTATTCAGGCAAAGGGTCTGCCTCTTCCAGCCAACTACATTCTAGAATCCACAAGAAGGCAGGGAGAAGAAGTTGAGCCTGCAGCCAGTGAGACCCAGAACAGCCATAAATAATCCCACACTGCTCCAATATTTACAGAGGAGCCAAAAAAGACTAAATTTACCTAAACCTCTCTAGCATCCTATTCTAGGAGGGTGCTACATACTGTATATATACAGTTATAGAAACAATACAGTTTACATGAGGTGTTTTAAATACATGGGAATAAATGGCTTTACCTTTAGAACTGGTAATTCCAACATGGAGGTCTGAGCAGCCATCATATTCTCTGCAAAAAAACAACAAATGTTTTCTGGTCATTTATCAGATTCACGTGATGGCTAATGCAGAAATAGATATGATATTTTATTGTAGAGACTTGTTAATAAACGTGAAACTTACACAAGAACCTTGGGGGATATGGCAGCAGCTAAAAAGTGTGAGGGATGGCAAGTGCCAATTTCTTTTGATCCTTAAGGCTACAATCACACTTCTGAAATGCTTTTAAAGTGTCTATACAATGCAAAGATGTGAATGTAGCCTAGGGCTGGAAAAAAATTGTGTTGCTTTATTTAACTGATATATATATACTGCATATACAGTCAGGTTCATAAATATTGGGACATCGACACAATTATAATCTTTTTGGCTCTATACACCACCACAATGGATTTGAAATGAAACAAACAAGATGTGCTTTAACTGCAGACTTTCAGCTTTAATTTGAGGGTATTTACATCCAAATCAGGTGAATGGTGTAGGGACTACAACAGTTTGTATATGTGCCCCCCACTTTTTAAGGGACCTAAAGTAATGGGACAGATTAACAATCATCCATCAAACTTTCACTTTTTAATACTTGGTTGCAAATCATTTGCAGTCAATTACAGTCTGAAATCTGGAACTCATTGACATCACCAGACGCTGGGTTTCATCCCTGGTGATGCTCTGCCAGGCCTCTACTGCAACTGTCTTCAGTTCCTGCTTGTTCTTGGGGCATTTTCCCTTCAGTTTTGTCTTCAGCAAGTGAAATGCATGCTCGATCTGATTCAGGTCAGGTGATTGACTTGGCCATTGCATAACATTTCACTTCTTTCCCTTAAAAAACTCTTTGGTTGCTTTCGCAGTATGCTTCGGGTCATTGTCCAACTGCGCTGTGAAGCGCCTTCCAATGAGTTCTGAAGCATTTTGCTGAATATGAGCAGATAATATTGCCCGAAACACTTCAGAATTCATCCTGCTACTCTTGTCAGCAGTCACATCATCAATAAATACATGAGAACCAGTTCCATTGGCAGCCATACATGCCTACGCCATGACACTACCTCCACCATGCTTCACTGATGAGGTGGTATGCTTTGGAGCAGTTCCTTTCCTTCTCCATACTCTTCTTTTCCCATCACTCTGGTACAAGTTGATCTTGGTCTCATCTGTCCATAGGATGTTGTTCCAGAACTGTGAAGGCTTTTTTAGATGTTGTTTGGCAAACTCTAATCTGGCCTTCCTGTTTTTAAGGCTCACCAATGGTTTACATCTTGTGGTGAACACTCTGTATTCACTCTGGTGAAGTCTTCTCTTGATTTTTGACTTTGACACACATACACCTACCTCCTGGAGAGTGTTCTTAATCTGGCCAACTGTTGTGAAGGGTGTTTTGTTTACCAGGGAAAGAATTCTTCGGTCATCCAGCACAGTTGTTTTCCATAGTATTCCGGGTCTTTTGGTGTTGCTGAGCTCACCGATGTGTTCTTTCTTTTTACTGATGTTCCAAACAGTTGATTTGGCCACACCTAATCTTTTTGCTATCTCTCTGATGGGTTTGTTTTTCCTTTCCTTCTCCATACTCTTCTCTTCCCATCACTCTGGTACAAGTTGATCTTGGTCTCCTCTGTCCATAGGATGTTGTTCCAGAACTGTGAAGGCTTTTTTAGATGTTGTTTGGCAAACTCTAAACTGGCCTTCCTGTTTTTGAGGCTCACCAATGGTTTACATCTTGTGATGGACCCTCTGTATTCTCTCTGGTGAAGTCTTCTCTTGATTGTTGACTTTGACAAACATACACCTACCTCCTGGAGAGTGTTCTTGATCTGGCCAACTGTTGTGAAGGGTGTTTTGTTTACCAGGGAAAGAATTCTTCGGTCATCCAGCACAGTTGTTTTCCATAGTATTCCGGGTCTTTTGGTGTTGCTGAGCTCACCGATGTGTTCTTTCTTTTTACTGATGTTCCAAACAGTTGATTTGGCCACACCTAATCTTTTTGCTATCTCTCTGATGGGTTTGTTTTGTTTTTTCAGCCTAATGATGGCTTGCTTCACTGATAGTGACAGCTCTTTGGATCTCATATTGAGAGTTGACAGCAACAGATTCCAAATGCAAATAGCACACTTGAAATTAACTCTGGACCTTTTTTCTGCTCCTTGTAAATGGGATAATGAGGGAATAACACACACCTGGCCATGGAACAGCTGAGCAGCCAATTGTCCCATTACTTTTGGTCCTTTAAAAAGTGGGAGGCACATATACAAACTGTTGTAATTCCTACACCGTTTATACCAGAGTTTCGTGTCACCTTAAAGCGGAGTTCCACCCAAAAATGGACTTCCGCTTTAAGTGAAGATGACCGCCTGACATTTGGCATGTCATTTTTTTTGGGGGGGGAGAGGATACCCTCTTTTTAGAGGGATCCAGCTCCAACTTCCTCCCAGGGCTCCGCAGTGCTGGAAGGAAGTTCACCTCTCCCCCCTCCCTCTCGGGAATCATCTGGGACACGTTACAGATCCAGTCACAGTGCGCAGCATGGCTTGCCACATTGCGCATGCGCAGTGCGTGCCCGCACTGACAATGCTGGCGTCGCAGAGAGTAGGGGGAGGGGATCGAGGCTTCATTCGCCCGCATCGCTGGACCGTGGGACAGGTGAGTGTCCGAGTAATAAAAGTCAGCAGCTACACTTTTTGTAGCTGCTGACTTTTATATGGGTGGAACTCCGCTTTAACAGGCTAGTTCTTACTTGATGATTTGACTCCTGTGTGATGTCATCATGGCCCGGCCCAGCAAGCGGCTGAAGAGTTTAAACCTGGTAGGAAGATTGGGAGAAGATGGCAGCACCCGTGACAGCGCAGTGCTGGAGGGGATCGCTTTCTAGGTAAGTCTGCCATATAGTGCTCACACGCTGTATATGCTTGCGCATTATGGCTAAAAGCTCCTCCTGGGGCCCAATTAAAACATTTTTGGCAAAGATTTAATTGTGCTTTAACTTGTGCAATGTCTTAAAATAAAAGAACTGAGCCCGTAATAGTGGACCACAGCTGGAACATAATGTCCATTGTATATATAGTATACAACTGTGACAAAGTGTCATTAATGATTAGCTTACCCCATAAACCGGCCTTGTGTTGGCTTGAGTACAAAGGAGCATTTCTCACTGTGTGCATTGCTGAAAGGGCATGGAATGCTGACCGGAGCCTGCTCCACGTTCCATGAGCTCACTGGATTTTCCCCACAGATAGGACAGTTCTGCGGAACAAAACTGCTGTAAATATCTTTCTCACAATGAGTGAACTTTACCAAACTCGGGGCCAGAGGCTCCATCGTCTCCTGCTCGTCATGATCTCTCTACACTGACATGGCAGCTGTGCCTGGCTCTGACGTCATATGACACAGGAGGGACATACAACACCTGATCCAGACAGGCGACAATGAAAAAGCTGTGCCTGTGATCCTGTGATGAATGAGAAACTGAGGCTTAAAGATTACACACATACATGCATAAAGGAATTAACCCTTTAATTGAGAAGTTTTTTGCATTTTTTGGACCCATGTTTAGAAAATCATTTTAGGTCTGAAGATCACTTAAACCCCCTAAAACTTTATTATTATACAGGATTTATACTTTATATATTTTCTGACACCCTGGAGATTAAAATGGAGGGGTAGTTCCAATATTCTATGTTACATGATATAAGCATAACAGTTTATCAAGCACAAATTTTCAGTAAAAAAATACAAGTTAATTTTAGGGCACACAAATACAATATATTAGCCATTTTGTTTAATAAATAATAAAAGACAAGGTTGTGCCAATTAAAAAGATACCCAAAATGTCAAGCCAATTGTGTGCGCCTATAAATTGGCAACAAACTTCGGTTCCCTCATTTTTCCATAGGCAAAGATTTAAAAACTCTTTCAAGTCATCAGTTTGGAGTTAAAATGGTTGTAAACCCTCCCCAGTGACTTTTAACTATAGGTAAGCCTAGAATAGGCTTACCTATAGGTAGTGAAAATATCTCCTAAACGTGCGCCGTTTAGGAGATATTTCTTTTGTAGTGCACCGATGATGTAATCGGCGCATGCGCTGTGAAGAATTGGACCTCTGTGCCGTTTCTTCCCCCAGCATGTGCCGTTAATGGCGGCTCCCGTGAGCGTGCGGGAGTGATGTCACGTGGCTCCGGCCAGTCACAGAACCGGAGTCCGCGGCCCCTGAAAGGAAGAGGGTTGAAGATGGACGGAGCCTGCACAGGGGACAGCGATGGATTCGTTTGCAGGTAAGTGTAACATAATGGGCTAGTATGCAATGCATACTAGCCCATTATGCTTTTAATTTGCAGGCTTTACAGGGAGCAAAAGAGGAAGTAAAACCCATCAGGGTTTACTTCCTCTTTAACTGTAAATAATGGACCTAAAATTATTGCTCTCACTTTGGTGTGCGTGGCGATATGTAACATGTGTGGCACGTTGATGTTTTTGTGTGTAGGTACCCCCGACGCATCTGTCTATGTTTGTACATGCATGTATGAAGGTGGGGGGGCTCAAAAATTTGGGGGGGGGTTAAGTTATTTATAATTCAAATTTATATTTGTATGCTTTTTGTTTTCTTCACTAAACTTTACTTTTTTATCACAAAAGGGACAAAAAGTTGTCTATGTTATACTATTTGGTCATGACGCATTCTCTTTATTGAGATGTTAGAGGTATTTTAGACCTTTGATGTCTCCCATAGACCCCTTTCACACTGAGGTGCTTTACAGGAGCTAAAAATAGTGCCGGCAAAACGCCTCTCACTCCAATGTGAAAGCCCGAGGGCTTTCACATTGGAGCAGTGCGCTGGCAGGACATCAAAAAAAGTCCTGCTAGATCGGTGTATACACCGCTCCTAAAGTGCCCCTGCCCATGAAATCAATTAGCAGGGCTGGAAAAGCGCAGCTGCAGCGCCACTTTGCCGGCGCTTTTAACCCTTTTACGGCTGCTAGCACCTAAACGAAGGTAAAGCGCCGCTAAAAATAGCAGCGCTTTACCGCTGATGCCCAGGCGCTGCAAGTGTGAAAGGGCTCTTCCCCTCCATTAAACATAAAGGAGAACAAATTGGAGCTCCATTAGCTTATTTTGCTGGTCTCAGCAGCCAGGGAAAGTGGAGGCCAAACTGAGAGGTGATGTAATGCACATTCTGGGTTCTCACTAGGTGTGGGAGATCAGCAAATGAACCTTCACTGGTCGTTGGCTCAGTCCATATATACACTGCATTTACATCTACTCCTGAAGAAGCAAGCAGAAACGCGTTGAGTTATACAATGCTTGTGTATTATTGTACACCAACAATTCGAAATATATATATATATATATGTATGTGACTGCTTGGTAATGTTGTGTTTTATCACTGCCAAGTGGTTTGGCACCTCTGTTCATGCATTTCATATACAATGAATGTTGTACAATTTTAATACATTTATAATCCATGTTTACTTTGTATACTGTCATTGACCTTTTTGTGCTCACCTCATTTAAAGTCCAACGGAGGTAATTCTTCTTTGTAGCATTTCATTTGGGGATGGAGGTGTGTCACTGGCAGCACCAGACCATTTTTTTGTGTATCTATTTGTTCCAGGGACCAGTGTTACCAAGCATGAAAGAAAATCCCACATTTTGAGCAGTCATCATAACAGAGAGGGTTCGTTCACACTAGCGGTAGAGGGCTGGTAAAACTCTGTGGTTGTCGTGTTTTTACAGCCTCCCAACCGGTCCCCCTTTAGCTGCAGCATCTGGGGGTGTACACATGCCACAGCAGGAATTATACCCCCTGTCGCTTTTGAGGTGTGTAGCACCTGGAAAGCGCAACCCATTCAAGTGATAGGGGCTGCTCTGCAAGCGCGAGGCAACAGCATGCAATGTGCAGTGTTGCAGAATGCTAGTGCTTGGTTCAAGGGATTAAAGCAAATGGTGAGGAGGTGATACAATGCCTGTTTATCGCCTGTCAAACGCATACCTCCCAACTTTTTGAGATGGGAATGAGGGACACCTATCAGCAAAAGTATGCAGGCATAGGACACACCCCTGGCCACGCCCCCTTAAAGGAGAATTGTACAAAAACACAAGATTTGTTAAACCAACACGTGCTTTTTTTACCACTACTATTCCTTTATATTGGCTTTTGGAATTCACAAATGCAATTTAGAAATCTGATGAAAGGTTTAGTGCTGGAAAACACTTTTTGATAGATAAAAAGTGCATTTTATATACATCTATATAGATCAGACCAGAATGAGGGACAAATGAGGAGGAATGAGGGACAGAGGGACATTGCTCGAAATCAGGGACAGTCCCTCGAAATCAGGGACAGTTGGGAGCTATGCAAATGCTCTTTGAAGAGCGATCAGAACAGGGATTGCTCTTCAGAGATCAAAGCATGTGTGACCAAGTCCAAATAGAGGAGAAACACAATTCTGTTGACACCCCAGGATTCCTTTACTTCCTCTTTTAGCTATGGGACAGGAAATGAAGGGAAAATTCCCCAATGGGACACAAATGGCAAGAAAAAGCTGATGGAGTTATTATAGCACTCCCTTAATCTATCCAAAATGTTGTTCTCTCGTTGTTGACTGTTTAGTTCGACTTTAATTTGTGTCAGAAAGTAAAAGAACAGGGCCCATAATAGTGAACCGCAGCTGGAAGGCAATGGATCACAGATATGAAAAAAAAAAGAATAACAACAATGCTTATCATAGATTGCTGCAACCATCATGATTTTCCTTGACAGGTTGCAGGGAAGAGCAAGAAAGGACACTGGCTGCCTCTTTGTTTCAAAGCCTCCCCTCCCCCACTGTAACCACACACACACACAGCCCACGTGGTGGAACTAAAGATCCCTGCTCTTGTTACTGGCCGGAGCCGGGGCTGCGCTGCACATTTAATGACGTCAAGTAGTGTCCCCGGCCGGGGGGCGTGCTGTTGAGGGATAGGGGGAGGAACCCCGGGGTAAGGAGCAGACAACAACAACATAACCAGCGTGACTGGGAGACACCGGCTCCAGCCATGAACACCAAACACGTGACGTGCAGGTGAGAGCGCTACTCGCTACTGTCGGTTTGTGTGTTCTGTGGCGGGGAGGACTCATTGTTCCACCGGGCTGGGAGGAGGAGAGCTCCATGTTCTGGGGGAAGTTGTGTGTGATGAGGGAGAGGGCTGTGTACAGGGTCAGGAGTATAGTCTGTGTTCTGTACTCCCCTATGGAGATATATAGGGGACTCTGAGATGATGGGGGGGGCAGTGCTTTGTACTGGGGGCTTCATCCTTGAGGGCCTCATCCAGAGCTGAGCCGTGCAAGGGTACCATTCAACCCTGGGTGATGTGATGGCCCCTCACTGCCCACCCCAGCCATGTGTGGGCACTGTTACCCCTCCCCCCTCCTGGGTGTTACGAGGGGGGCTTCACCTTCTAGCCAGGCCCCCTCCAAAGAGGTGTGATGGGGGCTCCCCGTTACCTCTCCCCCCCCCCCCCCCAGAGTGTTATGAGGAGGTCCCCTTTTACCCTACCTCAGAGCTCCACTCGCTACCTGCCCCCAAGAGGTCTGAGGGGGGCCCATTACCCCCCCCCCTGAGCCATGCAAGGGTGCCTCTTGACCCTGGGTCGTGTGAGGACCCCTTTGCCCCTCCCTGCCCCGAGCCATGTGTGGGCCCAGTTACCCCCCCTAGAGCCAAGTGAGGCCCCCCCCATTACCCCCTCCAAGAGCTGTGCAACCCTCTCCCCCCAGAGCCGTGTGAGGGGCTCCCCCCACCCCCCAGAGTCATCATAGTGACTTCTTAAAGGCCAGTTTTGGTGAAGCTGTACTTTTTTCTATATTTGGGCCTGAGATTATGCCAACTTTTCTATAATAATAAAATGTTACATTTTTATGATAACTCTAATTTTATTTTATTTATTTCAGATACTTGTATAGTGCCGTCAATTTACGCAGCGCTTTACATATACATTGTTCATTCACATCATTCCCCACCCTTAAGGAGCTTACAATCTAAGGTCCCTAACTCACATTCATACATACTAGGGACAATTTAGACAGGATCCAATGAACCTACCAGCATGTCTTTGGAGTGTGGGAGGAAACCGGAGTACCCGGAGGAAACCCGCACAGGGAGAACATGCAAACTCCAGGCAGGTAGTGTCGTGGTTGGGATTCAAACCAGCGACCCTTCTTACCGCTTAGGCAAAAGTGCTATCCTCTACACCACTGTAACTCTAATATGATCTGATTTTTGCTGTCATTGGTAACCTTTTCCCGGTGCCTCTTGCCAGACTGCCTTTGGTGATAAATGGTGAATCCAGGCTTATAGTAAGGTGAGAGCTCTGTATTCTATCCTATGTACAGCTGTGTAGATGGTGATGGGGGATGTATTAGGTCAGGAGTCTCCAAATCTAACCAAAGGACCAGTTTACTGTCCTTCAGACATTAGGAGAGCCAGATTGTGGTCCCCCGGGAGTAGAAAATGCATCAGTGGGAATAAACAGTGCCTCTGACTTGGTGTTCAGTGGGATTGAAAAAAGGCAGCACCTCTGGTCAGTAGGACCGGGAATAGTGCCCTGTCAATGGTATTGTAGGAAAAGTGCTCCGCCGCTGGTGTCATTGGGAGGAATGGTGCTCCGCCGCTGGTGTCATTGGGAGGAATGGTGCTCCGCCGCTGGTGTCATTGGGAGGAATGGTGCCCTGAGGGCCAGATTAAGGCAAGCAAAGGGTTTGGAGACCACTGTATTAGGTGATAATGGGCATGTAGTTTACCTTACCAAAGGTATATAGTGCAGTGAGTGGTGCTCTGTAATGGGGGCTTCATTCTTTACAAGACAGTGAGAACTGTTCTGTAGTCCTATATGGAGTATAATGTAGTAGATAAGTAGAGCTGTGTACAATGATCTGTGGACAGTACAGCAGCCTTGCAGCACTAGGTTCTTCAATTTGAATCTTGACCAGAACACTATCTGCTTGCATAGGTTTCCTTTCTCACTCCATACTGCTAAGTGAATTTGCTCCTATCTAAATTGGCCTTGGCATGTGTGTACAAATTGACTATGCACAGGTGTTCTCACATTCTGCATGCCCGTCCCAAGCTGAGTAATTGGATGGGACTGAGAAAAGCCCTGATAATATATATATATATATATATATATATATATATATATATATATATATATATATATATATATATATATATATATGTATATGTTATCTCTTGCCAAGAAAATTCTATAGAAACGCTTCCAAGTGCCCAAAAAATTGACAAGAGTTGGATATGACTGATAAAACACACAGTGATCTGCATATAATTGGTGATGCTTTACTATAGGGATTAGTATTGAACTGTGCTAAAGAGCAGTGAGTAGTGTTCAGTAATGGGAACCTTTGCAGCAGGGTAAGTATTGAATGTTCTACTCTCCTCTTTGATGATCATGGTTATAAACTACTGTAGGCCAGTGAGCAGTGTTCAGTAATATCACATAAGGTGTGTTTAATGTACTAAGACTTTACGATTAGTGTTATATAGGGCAGTGAGTAGTGTTCAGTAATATAATGTAGGGTCTGTGTACTGTACTTGGCTTGTTATGGAAATGATTTAGGCTCCAATCGAGCCCAAGGTTATCTGCTGCTGTCTCTAATTTGAAAAGTGTGGATATGCATGCATATAAAAGTAAACACTCTGAGACACGCTCAGAACTGCTAACTCATTACACTTGTGATTTATTCAAGGCGGTGTTAATGTTTTATACACACAAATACGTCATTGCTATGTTAGTCTAATAGGTACATCTCATTGGTTAAGATAAAAAAGAAGATGGAGAATTTTCATAACGAGGTTTGGCTGTCTTTGTTCTTATCTCCAGTTCCGCGTTCTTTTGATGTGTGGGAGGTAGGGGGTACACGCCATCTTGAGAAAATATAGAAACAGAGCAAATCTGTATACTTATATAATGAGTAAGGAGAAAAATATGTATGCACATAAGAAAATAGACATTTTCAGATTACTATTATTATCTACATCACATTCCTTCACAATCCCCCCTAAAATGACTATTTTCTCTTTCCTGTCCCTAATACTAAAGGTCCTACTTTTTAGCCTGGCCCTTCTCCTCAGCAACTCTTTTAGGCTGTATATAGAATTGGGCAGCAACTGTTCACTTCCCTCCTCGATACAGCTGGAGAGGTGCAGTCAGGCGCTATCTATCCCTATAACCCTATAGGATTGTGAGATTATGGACAGGGAGTGACTGTAGAGGAGTGAAGGGTTTGTCATCTTCCATCATAAGGAGGTCCTCTTCTTCTTGGTGGAGAAATGTAGGTGTGCTATTGTCTACAGCCTTGCTCATTAACTTTTTTACAAAAGGTAGAATACAGCATATAATCAGGGCTAAAAGGACCAGGATTATTAATACCGTTACCCGTATCTGGGCGAGCACCTTCTGCCACCCACTCATCCAGCTAAAATATTGGTCCCATGGGTCTGTGATACCTGAGTTCTTCTTCAACTCTAGTGACAGATCTTCTAATTTCTTTATAGCTAAAGTAACCTTACCATTTGGGCCAGTATTATCAGGAATGTATGTACAACAGGTTCCCGTTTTTTCCTATGATTTTACAGACACCCCCCTTCTCGGCTAACACCATGTCTAAGGCCATCCGGTTCTGGAATGTCATGTAGGTAGTGGGGGCTAGCTGGTCAGCAATTCCCTGGAGGGCATCTTTAGAGTAATTTACAAATCTCTGTTGGTTATAATATGTGTAGTGTCATGTCACCTAGAGGCTGGGTGACAGATGCACACCGTTGGGATCAGGAGTGCACTGCAAGGTAGTGGACCCTACGGGTGACTGCTGCGGATTGTACCTTGGGAGGTTCAGGAAGCAGGTCTACTGGATCACTGACACAGATCCCACTGGGAGCTAGAGCATAGATTCCCCAGGGCGCGGAGTCTAAGAGCCAGCAGGTGTTCACCAGAGCCTCTAGTGGTGAGGATGGACTGCGCTGCAGTCTGGCTCCAGGTCGCGGCCCCCAGGGTCTCACAGCTCACGCTCACGGTAGACTACAGGAGCAGAGGAAGGAGGGAGCTGGCTGGAACATCAGGGTCACAGGCAAACAGAGATGGCCGGGAACAGGCCAAAGTCGGTAACAGAAATCAGATGTAGGAAACACGGCAAGTACACATAGAGGCTAACACACAGTGGTTAATCAGCACTGCTGGCTTGCAGTGCATAGGTTAATATAGGGTTCCCTGATAGGGCCTGGGGTGGGGCCATGCTTATAGGAGAGGTTACAAAAGCTGTCAGGTGAGGGTCAGCTGGTCTCTAGAGATGAACACATGGAGACAGGTATGCTGATCGACAAACTCTATTGCACAACCATGACATGTAGTTAATCCAATCTACATTCTTGCTGACAGTTGTTATGGGGATCAAAGACTCAAAACCAGCTTTTACCTGATCCCTGGCTTTAAATTCATCAGGGACCCCCCTTGTAACCCCTATGACATGTATGTATACATGAGGATCAAAGCTTCCGGAGAGAGCTGCTCGCTTCCTCCTCTGACTGTATGCTGGGTCAGTGTATGTATCAGGGGTATCTTTGGTTAGGATATGGGGGCTTTCTATTTTCATTTTTTTTTTTTTCTAATGCACTCTGTGGTCGCCCAGTCTGGCCCTGTGTTCCAACCCACTGGCCCACACAGAAACCACAACTCTGTCCCCAGTAACTGTCTGTGTGGCATACATATATGTCCTTACCGTCAGGGATATCACTGTACCAATGGCATCACCATGAAGGGTCAAACGGACAAGGTACTATGTCACAGTAATCTAAGGTAAAGGTGGTCACATGTGTACCTGAAGAGTTACACCAAAACGTAATTATGTTATCATTTTTGTGATGGCCACCTCCTGGGCCCCTCCCCCCTAGATCAAACAGAAAAAGGATATGCAGCACCCGAAAACACGCTCTCCTGCAGTGATAAGCGTGCATTCAGGTGTTCTTCTTGGCCAACTTGACTGAGGTGGCTGTGGTCAGCAAAACTTGGAATGGACCATCATAACTTGGCTCAAGGATCTCCAGACAGTAGTTGGTGTGTTCCTGCATCTAATTCAGGATCTGGAATGGAAGAAAACACCTGGACATGCATTCAGGTTAATTCTCGTGATAATGTGGTTACATAATTAGTCAACACATCAGACTGTAACTGTTGTGGAAAGTAACAACCAAGTCTGGGAGCTGAACCAAACAAAATTTCATAAGGGGATAGGGCATGTTTCCCCTGGGGGTGTGTCTGACACTGAACAGGGAAATGGGCTAACTGTCTGGCCAACTCATGTTAGTCTCTTGGGCCATCTTTAACATCCTGTTTTTAGTGTCCCATTCATCCTTTCCACCTTCCCGCTACTTTGAGGGTGGTATGGGATGTGTAGTGCCAACTAAACCCCCAGTGCTGCCCAAATCTCTTTAGTAAGGGTTGTTGTTAGGGCTGGTCCCTTATCTCTCAATATTACCTCTGGGACCCCAAATATACATACTATCTCACTCAGTAATTTCTTAGTTGTGGTCCTGGAAGTCATGACCACTTCCACTAGGGCGTATTCGAATCTGCCACTTCTTGGCACTTGAGAATGATCAATTTGCATCCTCTGGAATGGGGTATAGGGCTTTTGCCAGGTGCTTCTTCTGTGCTTCTTCTGTGCTTCTTCTGTGCTTCTTCTGTGCAGCCTGGGTTACATTTGGTGCAGATAATGCATGAGCTGCAGAAGCTGTCGGTCAGTGGAGTAACTCTTGGTGCAACACTTGTTGATAAGAGAGTTCATAAAAGTCTATGTGCCCATTGCACCACGGCTGGGTACATACTCCTGAGTAGACAAGGCTTCTTGTTGCACTCGAATAGTCCATTTCTGAGAGTTGCTCCTTTTCTCCATTTCCAGCTTTCCTTCTTATCCGGACTTGTTGTTTCCTGTAGTTCTTTTAGATAAACTCTGCCCACTGGGAAAGTCTGTAAGGTAAGCACGGGGTGGTCTTCTTCTACCACCCTGCTGTCCACTTCCCGTGGACCACCAGCTGTCTGTTTGGCAGCTGTATTGGCTCGATGATTGCCTCGAGCTTCCTTTGAGTTCAGTTTGTAGTGTGCTTTTACTCAGAATAGTCACTTGGGTTGTGAGAAGCAAGGCATCAATCAAGTTTTCACAGGTGTTCCTGCAGCCATCAGGAATCCTCTGTCTTAGATAACACCATAATCATGGGCAATGTTGAAAGCATATCTTGAGTCCATATGAATGTTGGCTCTTTTTCCCTCTGCCCATTTACGTGCTGTAGTAAGTGCTTACAGCTCTGCCTCCTGTGCAGACATCACCGGTGGTAAGGCTTCAGCTTGTAGTACAGTATTTTCAGTGGTGACCGCGTGTCCTGTGCGGTCACGGGGGTGACAAGTCAAGACTCTACTCCTCCTCCTTTCCCCCCTCGAGAAGTGGAAGAAGGGTGGTAGGGTTCAGTGTTTGACAACTTAATAGAGTAATGCTGTCTAGTAGGAGGGAACACAGGAGTCTCAAGTGTCTGGTAGTGGACAAGTGTTTCGGCTGGATCTTGATTGAATATGGCAACAACGTCATGGGGAACAAGCAGAACGAAGCAGTGTCCGAGGACCAAGTTCAAAGTTTTGTCAAGCAAGGCTTGTGTAGCAAATCCAGCTCGCAGACACAATAGGCCTCCTCTTGCTACCGCATCCAGCCGACAGGAATAATATCCTATGGGGCGTAGGCTGATGTCGTGTGATTGGGTGAGTACACCTGCAGCATGTCCCAGACGTTCGGATACAAAGAGCTTGAGCGTTTTGTCGTAGGCTGGGAGCCCTAGCGCCGGGGGTGGCGCACTCAAGGGTTTCAAACTTTAGATATTTCTTCAGGAGACATCTGGAAGGGTCTGATTGCAGAGCATCAGTAGGAAGGCTTCTGGAATCCATGCTCTGCACTAGGAAATTAGTCCAAGGAAGGCATGAAGGAATTTCTGACCTTGTGGCAGTGGGGTGTCGTGTCCCATGGGACAAACGGTGTCCAAGGAAAATGACAGGTGTTGAGCACCACTGCAATTTGGGCTTTGAGACTTTGCAGCCCTGGTTGGCAAGATAGCACAACAGGCTTTCTGAGGTGACTTCAACAGGGGGTAAGTCAGCTGCACAAAGGAGAAGGTCATCAACATGTTGGAAGAGAACCACTTCCGGGTGTTCCTCTTGTCATGTGTTAAGGATGATAGCCATAGCTTTTGCAAACTGGCTTGGAAAGTTCTGTGCCCCTTGTGGCACAACTGTTTAGGTATGTTGCCGTTTCTTTCCGTGGATGAATGCGAAAAGGTACCAGCAGGAGGGGTGAGGGTGGACACTGAAGAAAACGTTTGTAAGGTCCACCTCTGTGAGGTACTTTGCAGTCAAAGGCATCCACAGTAGGTACCTGGTTCTCTTTTTAGGATTCTCTTCTTGGGGTTATTGTGGTTTCCGGGGCAATGAAGCGCCCTCTTTTAACTTGACTGAAACTGGTGGCACCTTTAAGTGACCGTTGTCTTCCGGTCCTGTGGACCATAGGCACGCAGGGATTCTGTCAAGTACTTCCTGCAGTATTGAACTTGAACTTTTTGCTTCATTAAGTGTCATCATTAAGTGTCATCAGGAGAGGCAGAGAACACAAAGCAGATGAGTCTTCTAAAGATAGGGGAGTATGTAACTTCATCCCCCCTTCAGGCGTGTCCTGATTGAGGCCTGTAGTCTGGACAACACATCAGCTCCTAGTAGATTCAAGGGACATGTAGAGGACACCACAAATCTGGCAAGCAAATCAGGAAGTGGAAAGGAAAGAATTATTAGGCAGGTTCACCGCCCTCAACACACTTTTGGCTGCACCCCTGTCAATGAGGAAAGTGGTAGGTTTTTCGTCTTGGACATCTTGGGGCTCTGCATTCTTTTCTGAAGTGACCCCGTTTCCCACAGTTGTAACAGGTGATCCTTTCCCTGGTATTAAGCAGTGGTGGTGGACTAGTGTTGGCGGGATCTTCGTCATGGGTTACCATGAGGGGCGTTGGTTTTTTACCTTTTTGATTTTCTATAACTCTGGTCACCAACAATAAATCAGACATTTTCATTGAATGGTATTCAGGGCGGGCCACCATCAGGCCTTTTCTGATATCCTCTCTGAGCCCTGAAACAAAAGCAGTTGATAACATGTGTGTGTGTGCCTTTATGAGTCTAGCATGATACTTCTTCACAGACTCCCCTTTATCTTGGGTAATATCTTGGATTGTGGTCTTCTGATCCGTCAACTTCTCCTTTGCCCAGTCGTGGAGTTGTGCACAGAACTCCACGCCTGAGGTGTAGGAAGTGGCACTTGTCAGGCAGGCATCATTGAAGGCCATCTGCATGACTGGCCAAAAGACATATCCTACTTTGATTTGGCATAGGCTGATTAAGTCTCTCCAGGCAGCTGAGTAAGTTTCTTGTATCTGCACTATCCTGTGGTAGAAGGGAATTGGCTGCTTCTCTGGGTCAGGCAGACTTGTCACTAAAGCCGCTGCTTGTGATAGAGTAAAAGCGACATACATCACTGGTGCCCCTTCTGGTAACCGAGACTGTTGTTGGGGCAGGGGCTGACAAGAGGCACTGTTCTTTACGGTTGCCAGCATGTGTTTGAGATCCTCTCGGAACTGAGAGTCTGGAGCCGGATTGGGGGTTAAATCAGTGGGTGGCCTTGCTGCCTGCTGTCGGGCTTCCCACTCAGATGCTTCTTCATCATTAACATATCCGGCCTGGGAATGTGATGCTCCCGTATTAGGGAAGACAGGTGTGTGGTATGAACCATCTTGGTTTAAAACAGGGAGGGCTGGGTACAGGCTGCTTAAGCTTACTGGGTGTACCAAGATGGCCGCCGGCAGGAAGTGCACTGGACTGGGTAGAAAGTGAAGGCATGGGTGCACTAAGATGGCCGCCGGGCTGAGTTGTCACAGTGGGTTGTGCTTGGGTGGTGAGAAAGGAGTGGTTGTTAGACGGAGGGCAGTGCTGTCCCTCCCCTCCTTTGTTCCAAGTTCCAACATATCATCAGCTCTGTGATACACACATAATACAATCGCCATCTTTCTTAACTTCCTTTATCCAATTTTCTTTATCACACAGGATTTTTCTCCCTGTTTCTTCAGCAACATAACTTTCGCCATTTCTTTCAACTTTGTTAACTATTTCAACATCTGCTTCTCTCCTTCTTTGAAAAATCACTTTCTTTTCTTTTTTAAAAGAGAAAAATCACTTTCTTTTCTCTGGTACAACCAAGGGGTTAATATTTTTCTCAGCGTTCTTATCAGCAAATTCTTTCGGTGGGGGCTCATACTGCGCTCCAAGTTGCTACTGTTTGCTATAACCCTGTAATGTACGGTTAATCTCAGAACAAGAACAAACACGTCAGGGGTAGTGAGGAGCAACGGCCCGCGACCCAACAGATCTTTCGGGTAGCCTCCTTCTCTGACTTTCACCAGTCCCCACCCCCTCTCATGTAAATAAACCACAAATACAATCACGACAGGACATTACACCTGCCACTCTTCGAACTGCAAAATTTCAGCAGGCTAAAATAACCGCAAAGGCATACCACCCTGCAAAATAAACCCGTTTATAGACGTTTTTCTACAGCTCTACACCAAGAGGCCGACAACTCTTCTTGGGGTGAGTCCTCTGTAACGCTTTCAGACTGCAAAGCCCGCAGCTGAGATAACCCTCAAAGGTTCCTTGAACCTAGAGTACACCCGTCCCTTGACTGCCACAAGGGAAACTATCTCACTCCAGAGGCCGACAGCTCGTCTGGAGATGAGAACATACATTCACACATGTAGCACCCTTAGACTGCTGAGTTTCGTAGCCCAAAGAATGGCAGACAGTGAACAAATACAGTCAGCAGAAACCCATTGACAGGTTCGTTAAACAACCTCAGGCGAGGAAATACCTGCCTCTAAGACAGTCTCAGCATACCGACAGAATCCAGCCGTCAACCGAAAGATAAGAGAGTCGTACAGTGGTAAGAATATCAATCAAACTTACCGTACTGTTAGGGCTGCGCAAACCCCACTCTCATTAATCAGTTAACGCCCGAATGCTTGTCGCGGTATAACTTCGACCGTAGCCTGAGGTCCCGGGTTTCGGCACCATCTGTTATGGAAATGATTTAGGCTCCAATCGAGCCCAAGGTTATCTGCTGCTGTCTCTAATTTGAAAAGTGTGGATATGCATGCATATAAAAGTAAACACTCTGAGACACGCTCAGAACTGCTAACTCATTACACTTGTGATTTATTCAAGGCGGTGTTAATGTTTTATACACACAAATACGTCATTGCTATGTTAGTCTAATAGGTACATCTCATTGGTTAAGATAAAAAAGAAGATGGAGAATTTTCATAACGAGGTTTGGCTGTCTTTGTTCTTATCTCCAGTTCCGCGTTCTTTTGATGTGTGGGAGGTAGGGGGTACACGCCATCTTGAGAAAATATAGGAACAGAGCAAATCTGTATACTTATATAATGAGTAAGGAGAAAAATATGTATGCACATAAGAAAATAGACATTTTCAGATTACTATTATTATCTACATCACATTCCTTCACAAGCTGAAGTCCAGCATTCCTGTCACTTTAAATACCGTATTTATCGGCGTATAACACGCACCGGCGTATAACACGCACCCCAATTTAGGAGGGAATTTTAAGGAAAAAAAACTTACATTTAAATGCCCATCATTGCAGCCTTCTCAGTGCAGCCTTGTCAGTGCAACCTTCCCCAGTGCAGCCTTGTTAGTACAGCCATGTCAGTGCAGCCATGTCAGTGCAGCCTTCCCCAGTGCAGCCTTGTTAGTACAGCCATGTCAGTGCAGCCATGTCAGTGCAGCCATGTCAGTGCAGCCATGTCAGTGCAGCCATGTCAGTGCAGCCATGTCAGTGCAGCCATGTCAGTGCAGCCATGTCAGTGCAGCCTTGTCAGTGCAGCCTTGTCAGTGCAGCCTTGTCAGTGCAGCCTTGTCAGTGCAGCCTTGTCAGTGCAGCCTTGTCAGTGCAGCCTTGTTAGTGCAGCCTTGTTAGTGCAGCCTTGTTAGTGCAGCCTTGTTAGTGCAGCCTTGTTAGTGCAGCCTTGTTAGTGCAGCCTTGTTAGTGCAGCCTTGTTAGTGCAGCCTTGTTAGTGCAGCCTTGTTAGTGCAGCCTTGTTAGTGCAGCCTTGTTAGTGCAGCCTTGTTAGTGCAGCCATTCCCAGTGGAGCCATTCCCAGTGGAGCCATTCCCAGTGGAGCCATTCCCAGTGGAGCCATTCCCAGTGGAGCCATTCCCAGTGGAGCCATTCCCAGTGGAGCCATTCCCAGTGGAGCCATTCCCAGTGGAGCCATTCCCAGTGGAGCCATTCCCAGTGCAGCCATTCCCAGTTCAGCCATTCCCAGTTCAGCCATTCCCAGTGCAGCCTTTCCCAGTGCAGCCTTTCCCAGTGCAGCCTTTCCCAGTGCAGCCTTTCCCAGTGCAGCCTTTCCCAGTTCAGCCATTCCCAGTTCAGCCATTCCCAGTTCAGCCATTCCCAGTTCAGCCATTCCCAGTTCAGCCATTCCCAGTGCAGCCATTCCCAGTTCAGCCTTTCCCAGTTCAGCCATTCCCAGTTCAGCCATTCCCAGTGCAGCCATTCCCAGTGCAGCCATTCCCAGTGCAGCCATTCCCAGTGCAGCCATTCCCAGTGCAGCCATTCCCAGTGCAGCCTTTCCCAGTGCAGCCTTTCCCAGTGCAGCCTTTCCCAGTGCAGCCTTTCCCAGTGCAGCCTTTCCCAGTGCAGCCTTTCCCAGTGCAGCCTTTCCCAGTGCAGCCTTTCCCAGTTCAGCCATTCCCAGTTCAGCCATTCCCAGTTCAGCCATTCCCAGTTCAGCCATTCCCAGTTCAGCCATTCCCAGTTCAGCCATTCCCAGTTCAGCCATTCCCAGTTCAGCCATTCCCAGTTCAGCCATTCCCAGTTCAGCCATTCCCAGTTCAGCCATTCCCAGTTCAGCCATTCCCAGTTCAGCCATTCCCAGTTCAGCCATTCCCAGTTCAGCCATTCCCAGTTCAGCCATTCCCAGTTCAGCCATTCCCAGTTCAGCCATTCCCAGTTCAGCCATTCCCAGTGCAGCCATTCCCAGTGCAGCCATTCCCAGTGCAGCCTTTCCCAGTTCAGCCTTTCCCAGTTCAGCCATTCCCAGTTCAGCCATTCCCAGTGCAGCCATTCCCAGTTCAGCCATTCCCAGTTCAGCCATTCCCAGTTCAGCCATTCCCAGTGCAGCCATTCCCAGTGCAGCCTTTCCCAGTTCAGCCTTCCCCAGTGCAGCCTTTGCTTCGATCCCCTGTCCTGAGCTTTAAAATCGCCGACCGCGATTTGAAAATGGCGCCGCCGGCGCCGAAATACACCGAGCCGGTCCTCGGCTCTTTCCGGCGGCTCTCGTTCATTTTCGGCTCCACTCGTAGTCCCGAGCGGAGCTATCCGAACCTAGCCGAGTAGGTTCGGATAGCTCCGCTCGGGACTACGAGTGGAGCCGAAAGTAAACGAGAGCCGCCGGAAAGAGCCGAGGATCGGCTCGGTGTATTTCGGCGCCGGCGGCGCCATTTTCAAATCGCGGTCGGCGATTTTAAGATTGTGACAGCTCGGGATCGCAGGGTATCGGCGTATAACACGCACCTGCGACTTTCCCCTGATTTTAAGGGGAAAAAAGTGCGTGTTATACGCCGATAAATACGGTAGTTTTGTGCAGACCAAGCTGGCCCAGGCAAATTATTTCCATTACTAAGTGATTTGACCCCTGTGTGCTCTGTATCCTATCATACAGAGGTAGCATCAGCTTGTATTTTTTTATCAATGAATACAAGGCTTCCTCTGATTGGCTGAGATGGAGAGGTGGGCAGATAATGTCACAATCTTCATCTCTGCTAATCAGAGGAAAATACAAGGTTTCTCCTGAATGGCAGAGAAGCTTGCAGACCAACTTGTTTTGCTCTGGCAGCAAACGAAAAGTCGCCTCTACTGCTGTTAAACACTGTATAGTACAGCTCGCCCAGCAGTCAAACCACTTATGCCCCGTACACACGATCAGAAAATCATACGGAAAATACCGCTTTCAAAGCGATCGTACGATAATCGGATCGTTAGTACAGAGCTTTCGAGAGCCGATCATGACAGTTCATCCAATAGTATTCTATCGGACATGCAGGAAAAAAATTTTCGTACGATTTTCGTTTAATCAGTACAGCTATCGTTTCGAAAATGCAATGCAAATGCATTACAACACATGACATCACTTCCGAATTTTATTTGTGTCGTGCGGGAATTTTCGTGACTTTAGTAAACTCATCAGATTCGATCTGAGATCAGCATGCAATAAAAAACGGACGATCATTCGTCCGATAATCTCATCGTGTGTATGGGGCATGGAAATAGGTTGTTTGGGCCAGAACAAAGTATTAAAGTGACAGGAAACCTGGAACTCCACTTTAAGATTAGTGTTTTATACTGCTATAGGGCAGTGTTCAGTAATGTGAGCTTCATTCTTAACTGTAGTTAGGGCTGAATGTTCTATCCTCCTATATGGTGTTATATAGAACAGTGTCATAAAGTTGGCGAGTGTACAGTCCTTTCACAGGCTAGGGCAGGTCCCAGACAGCCTGGGCTCAGAGGAAGTGGGATAAATGAGGCATGCCATCAGAATGAGGAGATTTAGTGGCAAAAAATTACTGTTGGGGAAATCTCAGGATTTAAGGTGAGTATTGAAGAAAAAGCCGGTTTTGTTATTTTATCTTCATTGGGCTGATGCTCTTTTCATGGCTTTTGGTTGGAGTTCATTTTAACACTGTAAACTTTCCTGCTCAGTTTTTGTGTTCTGAACAGCAAATATATAACGTTTCCTCTTATTTTCAGATATTTCATACATGGCGTGTGTCGAGAAGGAAATCGCTGTTTATTTTCACATGATTTAGCCACGAGTAAACCATCCACTGTTTGTCGATTCTATCAGAAGGGACAGTGCGCCTATGGGTCTCGCTGTAGGTATGGATCCTTTAGAATTTAGATTATATCTAGGCTCAGTAGCTGCCAATACCAAGGTACCCTGCTGTGCTGTTAAGATCCTGCAGCTACTTGTTTCTTTTGATACTTCCTTTTTGCATGGGCTTTTCTTCAGAGATTGCCTGATGTGTATCTGCTATTGGAATGTTATTCTTTCACTGTGTATGGATCTTACACACCTAAGACATTGGCATGCAGGGAAGGGGAGGCAGAAAGACATTTCAGCTTGTAAGGAAAAGTGAGCCGGTCATTGACTAGTGAAGTGAAATCCAGTTACATTCACCCAACTAATTTTGGGTCTGTGTTTTTGTAGACCTTACTTCAGGACATTGTACAATTTTTTTATTTTTTTTTCCCATTTGGAATGTCTGTCGGAAAATATTGAGGATACTCTACACTACCCATTCACTACTATATATCATTTTAATGGAGACACATGTTCCGATTAAGTAGATTGTTATTCTGCCCATAGTCTCCTTTTGAGTGCCCAATTGGCCCCCAGAACTGGGCACTCTGTATGCAAATAACAACTTTCAGCTTCAAGTCAGTGTTTTAGCACAGCCCACCTCACCTACATTGGGTGGGGTCCCCCTCTTATACAAACCTTGAAAAAAGTAGCTTGAAGATCAGAATAATGGACACCTGAACTCTGTATGTTAAAGATCTGTAATGTAAATTCCATAAAGTCAGCATTTAATGGTAGAAAGGGATATTATTTTATTTTTTTAAATCTTGCTTGGAGAATATTGAAGTATTCTTTCTTGACAGGTATGATCATGTGAAACCGTCAGCTGCCACAGTTTACATGCCTCAAGATATCCCGCCTGCCACTCAAGAAACACCTTCACCTGCCCCGGAGGTCCCACCAGTTGTCTCAAAAACTACCCATCAAAGGCGTGAGAAGAAGAGCCTTGTACTCAGAGATCGTGGTATGGGGATATAGGTTAACACAAGCCTGTATTAAGCACGCACCTTATTTAGAATTTGTTGATGTTACATTTAAAAACGCATCAGACAGATGTCGACTGGCCCAAACGCTTGTTTTAGAGGGCTTTTGCTGTTTGTCAGAGTATGTAAAAAAATTAACATGCATGTTCTGGGCACAGGCTCACTTTTAGGTGTTTCTAACCCCCCAAAAATGTAATCTGTTGCAGCTTACCAGTTTTCATCTGTGGCTGCATTCGTTTTCTTTTTACTTTTCTGGCTAGACTTATTCCAGTGTATCTATGGAGGAGACATGGTTGCAACCGTGGGCTGCCCTATTGTTTGGGCTACAAGCCTCTCCATCTCTATCACACAAGGGTGTGGAAAATGTGTAATTTACAGAGAATAGTATTGAAGGAAAAAAAAATTTACAGCAAGACCCCTTTCACACTGAGGCAGTTTTCAGGCATTTTAGCGCTAGAAATAGCGCCTGTAATGCCGTGTACACACAGACGGACTTTCTGATCGGACTGGTCAGACGGACAGAATCCGGTGGACAATCCGACCGTGTGTGGGCTGCATCGGACTTCCGACGGACCGTTTCGGTCGGAAATCCGATGGACTTTATATTTGAAACCTGCTTCAAATCTTTACGTCGTAACTCAGTTCCTAACGGAAAGCCGTTCGTCTGTATGCTGGTCCGACGGACCAGATACGACGCAAGGGCAGGGTACTACATCTCGCGCTTGCTGCAATAGGAAAAACAAATTTTCCTATTGCGGCGAGGGGGAGGCGACGATGTCCCTTGGGTCTGGTATGGATTGTAAGGGGAACCCCCTACGTCGCAAAAACGGCGTGGGGTCTCCCAAGATCCATACCGGACCCCTACCTGAACACGCAGCCTGGCCGGTCAGGAAAAAGGGTGGGAACTAGCGAGCGCCCCCCTCCCCACCCGAACTGTACCAGGCCGCATGCCCTCAACATGGGGGGGGGGGGGGTGCTTTGGGGTAGGGGCCCCCCACCCCAAACCACCTTGTCCCCATGTTGATGAGGACAAGGGCCTCTTCTCGACAACCCTGGCCGTTGGTTGTTGGGGTCTGCGGGCGGGGGGGCTTAACCTATGTGAAGGAGTATGGAGTACATCATACCCCTACCCATTCACCAAGGGAAAAAGTGTCAATAAAAAAACACACTACACAGCTTTTTAAAGTAATTTATTAGACGGCTCCAGGGGTCTTCTTCCGACTTCGCCGCTCTCTCCGGCCTCTTCTCCCGGTGTCCGGTTCTTCTCCTGGTGTTCGACCTCTTCTCCCGGTGTCTGGTTCTTCTGCCAGCTCCTCCGCTATCTTCTCCGTCGTCTTCTTCCTTCTTCTCTTCTTGCGATGTTGACACGATGCTCTCTCCAGCTGTAATGCTGTGTGAGTGCTCCGCAATGACGTATAGGCTGGGACCCCGCCCCCTCATGACGTTACAGTCCCGGGGCATGCTGGGACTGTGACGTCATAAGGGGGCGGGATCGCCGCCTATATAAGTCATTGCGGAGCGCTCACACCACATTACAGCGGGAGAGGGCGTCGTGTCAACATTGGAAGAAGATGACGGAGAAGTCCAGGCCACCACTAGCAAAAGAGCGGCAGAAGAACCGGACACCGAGAGAAGAGGCCGGAGAGAGCGGCAAAGTTGGAAAAAGACCCCCGGAGCTGTCTAATAAATTACTTTAAAAACCTGTGTAGTGTGTTTGTTTTTTTTTTTTTTTTTGACACTTATTGACCCCCCATGTTGAGAGCATGCGGCCTGGTACGGTTCAGGAGGGGGGGGGGGGCACTCGCTCGTCCCCACCCCCTTTCCTGACCGGCCAGGCTGCGTGCTCGGATAAGGGTCTTGTATGGATTTTGGGGGGACCCCCATGCCGTTTTTTCAGCATAGAGGGTTCCCCTTAAAATCCATACCAGACCTAAGGGCCTGGTATGCCCCACGACGGGGCTCGCAAGTGTCATTCTTGCTGATGATAAAAGCAGCGAGATTGACTTCCTTTTTTAGTCCCGTCATACCCGAGTCACGTTCAAAATGAACAGACTTGTTCGTGTGTGGGCAAGTCCGTTCATTTGGAAAGTCCGTAGTAACGACCGGCGGACATACGGAAAGTCCAGTCGTGTGTAGGCAAGTCTGTCCGTAGTGCGGTCGTGTGTGGGCAAGTCCGTTCATTTGGAAAGTCCGTCGTAACTCCATCGGGAAGACTGGCGGACATAGTCTGCTGGAAAGTCAGGTCGTGTGTAGGCAAGTCTGTCCGTAGTTCGGTCGTGTGTAGGCAAGTCTGTTCGTAAAAAAAAAAAAAAAAAAAAAAAAAAAAGTCAGTTGTAAGTCTGTCAAAAGTCCGTCGGAAAGTCCGCCTGTGTGTATGCCCCATAAAGTGCCTAAAAACTGCCTCCCATGCCGCCCGATTGTGAAAGCCTGAGTGCTTTCACACTGGGGCGGTGTGCGCTTGCGGGACATTAGAAAAAGTCCTGCTAGCAGTATCTTTGGGGCAGTTTTGGAGCACTGTATACAGCGCGCCCAAAACGCCCTTGCCCATTTTAATGAATAGGCAGCACTTCCGAAGCACCTGAAAAGCGACTCGGAAGCGCCGCAGCACGGGTGCTTTTCACCCCTTCGGCTGCTAGCAGGGGTTAAAAACGCCCCGCTAGGGGCCAAAAAGCGCCACTTAAACAACGCTAAAGCGCCGCTAAAACAAGCTGCGCTTTAGCGTTAACTCACAGGCGGCCCCAGTGTGAAAGGGGTCTAAGTTACATGAACATTACATTTCTAGCAAGATCAACATGTATTTTATGTGTTTGCTGAAAATGTTCTTAACCTGAGAAATGAAAACTAATTCAGCTTCCATATCTAATTACAGGTAAGCTGGGATATATCAAATTTTTTGCTCTGGGGTTCAGCTTTACTGTTACTTTAAATAGTTCCTTTGGGCCAAGCTGGCCCAAACGAACCATTATCTTCACTAACCTGTGCAGTGTGCACCCACTGGGCATGTTGTATAAACTGTATGTAAAACAAATGTGATTCCTGTGCTACCAAACTAGTAATAGTGAAGCAATAATGAGTCTGGCTGCTCCTAGCATCTAATTGTGTTTCCATAATATACAGATGGTAATGATGTGAAGGTATGATGCTGCGCTGCACAACCTGCGTATAAATGATAAATATCAATCATGAAAGTGAAAATCTAAAAAGTAGTATGTGAACTGCATGGAATGGATAAGGCAGTGATCCTACAGTTGCATCAAGTACAGCAACATGAACAAGTGTGCATCTGTAAGAAGTATGAGCTGCTAAACAATACAAATAAGTGAAAACAAAATATTAAGTAATGTGAAATACTCAAATACAGTACTACTAGATAATGACCAAGTGGTCACAGGTGCTAAAAACTCACAACCTGTGTTAAAATATAATATAACAAAGGGGTTTATTTACTAAAGGCAAATCCACTTTGCACTTCAAGTGCACTTGTAAGTGCAGTCCCTGTAGATCTGAGGGGAAGCTCTGCTTATTTTATCATCCAATCATGTACAAGCAAAAATGCTGTTTTTTTTTTTTTTTTTCCTTGCATGTCCCCCTCAGATCTACAGCGACTGCACTTCCAAGTGCACTTGTAGTGCAAAGTGGCTTTGTCTTTAGTAAATAACCCCCAAAGTCTCTTTAGTCCTTTCAATGTATCGGTGAAAATAATAGGATGCCATCTTCAATGACAGATATCGTCCAACACCATGCCAATTCCCAATGTGCCTTTAGCCTTAAAACAGCTTGTGCCACCACTGTGTTCACAGAACTCTTACCTCCCAATAGATGTAATAACACGGTTTAAAATTTCAAGTCTTGAGCTACCAACCAGGCCTGAAGAGTTACTTGCCACCAGTTGCCCCGCCCCTAAACCCTACCTCGTAAATGATCATATTTTATCCTTATCTGACAGTCAGTTCAATGAAATATGATTGCTGGTATTGTGTGTGGGTTTTTTTTTTCATTATAATAATTACAAATTTATACTGAGGTCGGGCGGACAGGGCAGCCATCAAAAATTTTGGGGTGTCTTACACAGCTTTAGGCCTGTACCCCCGACCAACACACACCCACCCCCATAGCCCCCTCTACCCCAGCCTGACTGACAATATTTCCCAGGGCCAACACACTGGCCATCCCACAATCCTACAGGTAGCCCCCCCCCGTCACACTTGCACACACTTAGTCCCCTCTGACGCACACATACATAACACACACGAAACTCTGGCCCCCCTGTACACAAACAGTCCCTCCCCTCACCTATACACAGAGATCCTACTTGTAAAGAAGGTCTTCCTAGTCCCAGCTAATTTCCACAAAGCTAACACATGTTCCTGAGACTCGGAGAGAAGTTGCAGTTATCCCGATCCAGAATTCAGTACAAGCGGCACTCGCACGAGGAGTACACCTGCAGTAAAGAGCCCGATGTGAGCAAAATAACAGAGCAGCAGCTACCAACTCTTCTGTTGTGAATGAATGCATCAAGAGACAAGACAGCCACGCTAACAGGAGGAGAAGGGACAGGAAGCGTCTGCCGCCATCTTTTTTCCTGGCAGGTGTGCTCCACTCGCCCTCAGTTTATTTCCATCTGCTAAATGCAAGCAGACGAATGGAAATTTTGAGGGCTGCATCAATATATTCATTCATTCATTCATTCATTCGGGTAACTTCCACTTCAGGGTCCTCCGACATCTCCCCACTAGGGGCTCTCCAAGTTCGTCTCCCAGGTTCCAGTGGTAAATGGGGTCAAGCTCCTGTAAAACTTCCACCTAGCATGCGGCAAGCTCATGTTAGGGCAAACATCAAAGAAGGCCTCCCATAGTGTAGTAGATAACTAATAAAAGCTTTATTTAAAAAACACCATTCACACCATAAAAACTTGTAAAATTCCAGTGAAAACGCACGTGGTACCGGGATGCACTTCTGCGTGCGTCCCTTCCAGGCCACGTCTGCCTCCACTCACACCTTACCTGTTACGTCACCGCTACGTTATCCCCTGATGATGTCACGTAATGCTAAGGGCATTGCATCATAGTGATCACATAACTATGTAAACCATCTGTCATAAATGGTTTTGCATGCATTAAGAGCTTGCTTACGGTTGTGATTAGCTTAAAGCATTCACATGGTACCTGGCTTCCTGTACCATGTGATTTAGCTTAGCCAATCGTGGACCATATGCAAGCTGTTCATGAACTTATGACAAAAAATGACAACTTCAAAAAACTCGCCATGCCTCTTACAAAATACCTTGGACTGTCTACTTTCCAAAAAAGGGGTCATTTGGGGGCTATCTGTACTGTCCTGATATTTTTGGGCCTCAAAAAATGAGATCAGCCTTCAGTACATCAGGACTGATCAATTTCCAGATATATACCATAGTTTGTGGACTCTATATAACTTTCCTACAGTCTAAATAATATATACTGATTTTGGTTATTTTCACCAAAGAAATGTAGCAGAATACATTTTGGCCAAAATTCATGAAAAAAGATTATAAAAAATAAATAATAAAATAAAATCGTGAAACAAATGTTTTTGTTTTAATTTCTTCATTTTACAAAAATTTTGACAAAAAAACTCGCCATGCCTCTTAATAAATACCTCAGACTGTCTTCTTGCCAAAATGGGGTCATTTGTACTGTCCTATCATTTTAGGGCCCCAAGAAATGAGTACATCAGGACTGATCAATTTGTCAAATATACAGCGGGTAAAATAAGCATTGAACACGTCGCGATTTTTCTAGGTAAGTATATTTCTTAAGGTGCTATTGACATGAAATTTTCACCACATGTCGGTAACAACCCATGCAATCCATACATACAAAGAAACCAAAACAAATAAGTCCAGAAATTAGGTTATGTGTAATGACAAAGAGAAAAAGTATTGAACACGCTAACTGAAATGTTTTTAATGCTTCGTACAAAATCCTTTGTTGGTAATGACAGCTTTAAGACACCTGTATGGAGAAACTAGTCTCATGCATTGCTCAGGTGTGGTTTTTGGCCAATTCTTCCACACAAGAGTCTTCAAATCTTGAAGGTTTGGTGGGCCTCTTCTATGAACTCTGATCTTTAGTTTTTTCCATAGAATTTCTATTGGATTCAAGTCAGATGATTGGCTGGGCCATTCTAGCAGCTTTGTTTTCTTTCTTTGAAACCGATTGAGAGTTTTCTTGGCTTTGTGTTTGGGATCATTGTCTTGCTGAAATGTCCACTCTCGTTTCATCTTCATCATCCTGGTAGATGGCAGCAGATTTTTATCAAGAATGTCTCTGATAAATTTTTCTATTCATCCTTCCTTCAATGATATGAAGTTTGCCAGTACCGTGTGCTGAAAAACAGCCCCACAAACATGATGTTCCTACCTCCAAACTTCACTGTTGGTATGGGAGTTTTTTTGGGGTGATGTGCAGTGCCATTTGAGCTCCAAACATGGTGTGTATTATGGTATCCAAAGAGTTCAATTTTGGTCTCATCTGACCAGACTATATTCTCCCAGTATTTCACAGGCTTGTCTAACTGTTGTGCAGCAAACTTTAAACAAGCTTCAACATGCTATTTCTTCAGCAATGGAGTCTTCCGTGGCAAGCGTGCATACAGGTCATGGTGGTTGAGTGCATTACTTATTGTTTTCTTTGAAACAATTGTAGCTGCTAATTCCAGGCCTTTCTGAAGCTCTCAACAAGCAGTCATTGGCTCTTGGACAGCTCTTCTGATAATTCTTTTCACTCCTCTGTCAGAAAACTTGCGAGGAGCACCTGGTCATGGCTGGTTTATGGCTTTATGCCTTTACAACATGAGGGCAGATGGTACACTTGCAATACAAGTCGATACAGAAGGAATCAGAGGGCCCTGCTCGTTAGGGCTTACAATCTAGAGGGGAGGGTCAAGTGGAAACAAAAGGTAATAACTGTGGGGAGGTGAGCTGATGGAGAAAATTAAAAAAACTGTTGTTAGGTGTGGGTAATGATTGTATATTTTTTTTAAACTTTGATCTATATCAAACTGATTTTTTTTAACCTTTAATCTATATTTCATTGCCTTAAAAAGCCCCTTAGAGGTTCCAAATTTTTTTTTAAAAGGTGTGGGTAGGGTAGGCTTCTCTGAAGAGAAGGGTTTTCAGGGATCATCTAAAAGCTAATGGAGTAGGAGATAAGTGGACAGATTGGGGTAAGGCATTCCATAGGATTGGAGAGGCTTTGGAAAAGTCCTGGAGGCGGGCATGGGAGGAGGTGATTAGGGAGCTAGAGAGCAGAAGGTCTTGAGAGGAACGAGGAGAACAAGTAGGTTGGTATTTAGAGACTAGGCTAGCGATGTAGCTGGGGGCTAAATTGTGGATGGCTTTGTAAGTAGTTGTTAGTATTTTGAATTTAATTCTTTGGCTGACCGGGAAGCCAGTGGAGGGATTGACAGAGAGGGGTAGCAGAGACGGAGCGATTGGTAAGGTGGATGAGTCTGGCAGCAGCATTCATGATGGATTTAAGAGGTGCTAGACTATGTAGAGGTAAACCAATGAGAAGGGAGTTGCAGTAGTCGAAGCGAGAGATGACCAGCGAGTGAATTGAGAACTTTGTTGTGTCATAGGTTAGAAAGGGGCGTATTTTGAAGATGTTGCAGAGGTGGAGGCGGCAGGAGTTGGACAGTGATTGGACGTGGAAAGTTCAGAATCCAGGACTACACCTAGAACCTTGGCATGTGGGGATGGGCTTATAGTTGTGCCATTGATTTTTAACCGAGAGATCAGGGGAAGGGGCATAATGGGGGAGGAGAAATTATAAGTTCGGTTTTGGATAGATTGAGTTTTAGGAAGTGGTGTGACATCCAGACTGATATATCTGATAGTAAATTAGTGATAGGTGAGGAGACCGAGGGAGTGAGCTGAGGGGTGGAGAAATAGATTTGGGTGTCGTCAGTGTAGAGGTGGTATTGGAAGCCATGGGATGCTATCAGCTGAGAGAGAAGGTGTAGATTGAAAATAGGAGAGGTCCAAGAACAGAACCTTGGGGGACCCCAACTGAGAAAGGAAGAGAGGAAGTAGAGTTGCAGGAAACGCTAAAGGTGCGGTGGGATAAGTAGGAAGAGAACCGGCGAAGAGTACAGTCATGGAGGCCAAAGTCGTGGAGTTTTTTTTTGTTTTTTTTTTTGAGGAGGGGGTGGTCAACTGTATCAAAGGCAGCAGAGTAGGAGTACAGAATAGTGTTGATTGGTTTTGGCCGTTAGTAGATTGTTTGTTTGTTAGTTTTAGGAGAGCAGTTTCAGTGGAGTGTTGAGGACGAAATCCATACTGAAGGGGATCAAGAAGGCTATTATCAGCAAGGTGGACGCTCAGTCGGTTGTAGACCAGACGTTCGAGGAGTTTGGATAAGAAGGGGAGCAAGGAGATGAGGCGTAGGTCGTTAAGATTGGATGGGTCCAGTGAGGGCTTTTTAAGTATGGGTCTGACAAGTGCATGTTTTAGAGAGTTGGGGAAGATGCCAGAAGAGAGGGAGAGATTGAAAATGTGGGTTAGAGAGTGTAGCATAGAGCCAGAGGGTGAACGTAGCACTTGTGAGGGAACAGGATCCAGAGAGCAGGTGGTAAGGTGGACATTAGCAAGTAGTTTAGCAACCTCGTCTATAGTGGTGGGGTTGAAAGAGGGAAGTAATGATTGTGCCTGTGGGCATGAAGCGTGGAGGGTATGGGAACAGTAGACCTCTCCTCAAGAGTTGTATCAATCTTCTGTTTGAAGTTATTGGTGATCTCCTGGGCAGTGAGTGAGTTGGCGGGTGGAGGCGGTGGAGGATGAAGTAGAGCGTTAAAGGCAGAGAAGAGTTGACGGGGATGGCATGATAAGCTGCTAATGAGAGTGATAAAGTAGGTCTGCTTGGCAGTGAGGAGGCTGGAATTGTATTTTTGGAGGGCAGATTTATATTGGTTGAAATCTCTCTGAGACTTAGTCATACGCCACTGGCGCTCGTGAGCACGACTACGTTTTTTCAGACTTCTAGTATCATCTGTTTGCCAAGGTTGAAGGGGTCGGGGCCTGATTCTGTGTATAGTGATGGGGGCCATTAAGTCCAGTGAGGCTAGAAGCGAGGTGTTGTAGACAGAAGTGGCTAGGTTGGTGCAGGATAGGGGTGAGATTTTGTCGTAGAGGTTGTCGATAGCCGAGTAGAGAAGAGAAGGGTTGAGATGAGGTAGGTTTCTGCGGGTAACTTAGGCGAGAGAGCGTGAAACTAATAAGGTGGTGATCAGAGAGAGGGAATGGATAGTTGGAGAGGTTGCATGGAGTGCAAAGGTGATAGAAAACGAGGTCAAGGGTACTGCCTTCGAAGTGAGTAGGAGCATGTATCCATTGCTTCAGGTCAAAGGAGGATGTTAGGCTGAGTAGTTTGGAAGTGGCAGGAGTGTTAGTATTAATAGGGATGTTGAAGTCTCCGAGAATGATTGTGGGAATTTCAGAAGAAAGTAGGGTAGCCAGGCAGAGAGGCCTTCAAGATAGGTTGATACTGGTCCAGGGGGCCTGTAGATCACAGCTATCCTTAGAGAAACTGGAGTGAAAATACGAATGCAGTGTGCTTCGAAAGAGGAGAGGGAGGTGGGTGTAGTACCTGAAAGGTGCTATGTGGGGCTAGAAGGATTCTGACCCCTCCTCCCTTACGTCCAATGGATCTGGGGGAGTGAGTCCAGAGAAGACCACCATGGGATAGGGCAGCAGAAGTTGCAGTGCCGGATTCGTGGAGCCAGGTTTCGGTAATGGCGAGTAGGTTAAATGAGTTGGCAATAAAGAGGTCATGGAGAGAGGTGAGTTTGTTGCAGACAGAGAGGGCGTTCCAAAGAGCACAAGAGACAGGGAGTCTGATCTTGGGAAGAATAGAAATGGGAACTAAATTATGTTGATTGCGGCTGCTACCAGAGGGTGCAGGGTGATGGGTGCACGGGGCAGTTAAATGATGTAGGCCCAGGGTTTGGAAATCTATCTACGGAGGTTAGGAGAAGCAGGAGAGTGAGTGTGGTAATTTGGGAGTGGGATTTATATGAAGCGACATGGCTCAGGGTCTTAGAGATCTGGACTTATTTGTTTTGGTTCGTTTGTATGTATGGATTGCATAGGTTGTTACTGACGTGATGAAAATTCCATGTCAATATGACCTTTAGAAATACACTATATTACCAAAAGTATTGGGACGCCTGCCTTTACACACACATGAACTTTAATGGCATCACAGTCATCGACTCTTCTGGGAAGGCTGTCCACAAGGTTTAGGAGTGTGTCTATGGGAATGTTTAACCATTCTTCCAGAAGTGTATTTGTATGGTCAGGCACTGATGTTGGACGAGAGTCCGGCTTGCATTCTCTGCTCTAATTAATCCCAAATGTGTTCTATCAGGTTGAGGTCAGGACTGTGCATGCCAGTCAAGTTCCTTCACCCCAAACTCGCTCATCCTTGTCTTTTATGGACCTTGCTTTGTGCACTGGCCCAAATCATTTGGTGGAGGGGGGATCATGGTGTGGGGTTGGCCTTGGCCCCTTAGTTCCAGTGAAGGGAACTCCTTAACCAGTTATCAACCGGCCCATAGCCAAATGACGGCTGCAGGGCAGTTGGATAACTCTGGGAGCACGTATTATGACGTGATCCCAGAAAACCGCTCCCGCGCGCACACGGGAACATCCGTGACTGCCGGGTCCCGGCGCATCAGAGATCACGGTAAACGACCGCTAATCGCGGTCGTTTACCATGTGATCACTCTGTCAAGTGACGGAGCGATCACATGTAAACAAACCGGTGTCATGTCATGACGCCGGTTCCTCTCTCCCCTCTGTGTACTGATCTGTACACAGAGGGGGAGGGATCGGATGGCAGCAGCACTGTGGGCTGGATCTGTAGTGCCCACATTGCTGCTCTGTGACATGTGCAGTCACATCCATGGATCCATCCCTCCATGCTCTGCAGTACTCTGCCATACCCAGCCAGTACTCTGCCGTACTCGGCCTCTGTATGTGACTAGGCTGTTTAAGGCTCACACATGTGATATCGCCGTACTCAGGAGGAGTAGGAGAATCTATTTTGGGGTGTACGCCGTATGGGGCCTGCCGGCCGTCATACGGCGTCCTTGACTTTGTATGGGGATATCTGAATGATGCCTGCAGCTACAGGCATCGTTCAGATATCGGCTTTTTCAGCCAGCGATTCCCTACACCATAAGAACGATCATAGCGGCTGTTCCACTGCTTGATCGTTCTTACGGGAGGCGAGAGGGGACGTGTCGCCCCCCCCCCCCCCCCCCCTCCCGCTGCCCTCAGGTGCTTCTACCGACTCACCACTACGATCTAAGCCAGGATTGTTTTGTTTTTGTTTTTTTTTTATTTCAGGCTTCCCAGCCTAGAGGTGAGATGTTGGGTCTTATTGACCCCATATCTCACTGTAAAGAGGACCTGTCATGCCATATTCCTATTACAATGATGTTTACATTCCTTGTAATAGGAATAAAAGTGATCAAAACATTTATTTTTTTGGACAAAAGCGTCAAACTAAAAATAAAGTAAAATGAACAATAAAAAAAAAAAAATTTTTTGTCCCTGTGTGCTCGCATGCAGAAGCGAACGCATACGTAAGTCCCGCCCACATATTAAAATGGTGTTCAAACCACACATGTGAGGTATCGCTGCGATCGGTAGAGCAATAGCAATAGTTTTGTCCCTAGACCTCCTCAGTAACTTAAAACATGTAACCAGTAAAAAATTTTAAAGCGTAGCCTATGGGGATTTTTAAGTAGCGAAGTTTGGCGCCATTCCACGAGCGTGTGCAATTTTTAAGGGTGACATGTTGGGTATCTATTTACTCGGCATAACTTCATCTTTCACATTATGCAAAAACATTGGGCTAACTTTACTGTGTTTTTTGTTTTTTTTTTTCCCAAAAAAAGCGTTCGAAAAATTGCTGCGCAAATACCGTGCGAGATAAAAAGTTGCAACGACCGCCATTGTATTCTCTAGGATCTTTTCTAAAAAAACATATTTAATGTTTTGGGGTTCTATGTAATTTTCTAGCAAATAAATGATAATTTTTACATGTAGGAGAGAAATGTCAGAATTGGCCTGGGCAATCCAGAACGCCTGAAGGTGCTCCGTGCACCTGTGTAAAAGTCTCACACATGTGGTATTGCCGTACTCGGGAGTAATAGCAGAATGTGTTTTGGGTATTTGTGGTATGCATATGCGGTGTGTGAGAAACAACCCGCTAATATGACAATTTTGTGGAAAAAAAAAACTTGATTTTGCAAAGAATTGTGGGAAAAAATGACAACTTCAAAAATGCATCTTTCTAAATACCTTGGAATGTCTTCTTTCCAAAAAGGGGTCACTTGGGGGGTATTTGTACTTTTCTGGCATGTTAGGGTCTCAAGAAATTAGATAGGCCGTCAGTACTTCAGGTGTGATCAATTTTCAGATATTGGCACCATAGCTTTTGGACTCTATAACTTTCACAAAGACCAAATTTACACGGATTTTTACCAAAGATATGTAGCGGTATAAATTTTGGCCAAAATATTGGAAGAAAAATTACTAATTTGCAAAACAGAAACTAAGAAAAATGCATTTTTTTTTACAGAATTTTCGGTCTTTTTTTCTTTTATAGCGCAAAAAATAAAGAACCCAGCGGTGATTAAATAGCACCAAAAGAAAGCTCTATTTGTGTGACTGAGTAATTGTCATTCAAAATGTGAGAGCACCGAAAGCTGAAAATTGGTCTGGTTATTAAGGGGGTTTAAGTGCCCAGTGGTTAAAGTGGATGTAAACCCGAATTATTATTATTTTTTTTTTTTTTATGTCATAATGTAGAGTATAAGATTTCATATCATTTGAGCCCAGTCTTGCCACAAAGAGTTAATCCATCTCTGAGCAATCCTCTTTTATTGTTAAGTGAGATAAAACTTGACAGAAAAACTTTGTCAAATCCTCCCCTTGCTGTGAGTGACAGGTGATTTACATATCTTGTGCACTAGCCTAAGACATGCATTATTTTTTAATTCCCTCCCCCATTCCTTTCTTCAGCAGCTCTGCAAGGATTGGCTGTTCCACACCTCATGATTTGGCATGCTGAAGTCATGTGGTTACTTTCCTGTCTTTTCACTGGATGTTAGAGATCATAGCAGAAGTTCAGTGTAAGAAAAACACAGGAGAAATGCATATTGACAAGGGGAGTGTAGTCTCCCCTCGTCAATGCATATTGACGAGGGGAGACTACTGACATCACGACTCCACCCACCGAGCTCCAGACAACAGACCCACCCACAGAATATGCAGTTTTTCGGGTCTCATAACAGACAGAGGGGAGACATTTGACAAGTAAAGATACATGCAGGAGGCATGTATATTCTTATAGATAACCCCTATGGCAGTAGTTTAGAAAGGATGACATTGGGTTTACATCCACTTTAAGGCATCAGCATAACAAAATTGGATATATATATATATATATATATTTTTTTTATTTAATAAAAATCCAAGTGATGGTTATATATCAACAAAAGAAGGCTCTACTTTAAAAAAAAAAAAAAAATACAATTTTCATTTGTGCACAGTGTTGCATGACCACGCAATTGCCAGTTAAATTAGCGCAGTTATGAATAACAAATAATGCCCTGAAGGGGGTTAAACTTTCCAGAACTCAAGTCATTGAGGTATGCTGTTGGAGGTGGAACACATAACAAACCTATGAGCCTCATGGACATTAGCAGGCATAAAATATGCCTAGCTTAAAATTCCCAGGGTTTTCCCAGGAGGATCACTGTTTACATAAGTATGGGGACGTACAGCTATTCACTTTTTTGGCCAGCCGTATGCCCCACCTTCGACACCTGGGGCACAAACTCTGTGAATTTTACGATAGGCATATTTATTTTCTGTGTATGAGGTCATAAAGGGGGGGGGGGGGGGGGGTCACATTTGGCTGCCAAAGTGGAAACCCAGCCTATTTTTACATTAACACCTTGTTGAACAAAGTAAATAAAGAAAATGGTATGCATTATACGTGAGAACTAGAGGCTGTGTGATTCTTCAAATTTCACGTGAATTCATGACTATCAATTATCTTTCTAATGCCATTATTAGATTTATCGGGATTGGCAGAAGATAAAAATCGTCCTGCTTCTAACCAAAACTACAGTGATACTCAAGTGACTGATGAAATGTTGAAACCGCACTCTTACCTGGAAGCCATCTGTACAGGACTGGAAGAAGTTGAGGCGGCCTCACCATTTCCTGGGGACCCCCAGCAGCTTTGCCCCTATGCAGCTGTAGGGCCATGTCACTATGGGGAAAGCTGTGTCTATATCCATGGAGATGTTTGTGATATCTGCAACTTACAAGTGCTTCACCCCTATGACCAGGAACAGAGGAAGTCACATGAAAAGGTAAAAATGTCCGGAGATCCTTCTTTTTGTCTGCATGGTCGTTAGGGCAGCATCCATCCTGCTGTAGTATGAGCTAATATAAAAACCATATAAAAGCAGATCTGAATCAGACTGGATGCTAAAAATTCATATGAGGCCTTTAAATCTAGATACATTTCCCAAAGATGTTAATTCTTTTTGGTAATTGAACTCCTCACCTAAAATGACTAATAAAATTGCTTACATGCTGACCTGACCCACTAATACTCTGAGCCTTTGACCTGAAACAAACAAGCATGCAAGTCAGGGAGGGTGGTGCTGGGGACTTGGGAGTGCTTATCTTATATTTTTTCTGGGTCAGGGATTCAAATAGCGCATCGCAATAGCCACGCAGATAGCATTCTCAGGAGAACACAACAATGGTAGCCTTCTGCCATTAACTTTAAGTAAATTGACTCTGCTGGTCATCACAAGCCCATTGTCATAGTGATCCACATAATTTTTTTGTAGTCGGTCTTACTGGAAAATTCGATAACCCTAACTGCCATGACCTAGGGTGTGCCGTGGTCTTGCTGGTCAGTACGCCTAAAAGAGAGCATACCCTAAGTATAATGTATGAAAATAGAAAGTTGGGTGTTGTAGTTGGGCGGGAACCAGGAAATGAGGCAGAAACGGATCTGTTGGAGGAGGCTATACCCGCCCAGACTTCTACAAATACAGACTGGCCAAAGGCTAATATATATATATATATATTTATTTATTTATTTATTTATTTATTTATTTATTTATTTATTTATTTATTTATTTATTTATTTATTTATTTATTTATTTATTTTTGGTTTCTATTGAGTGGGGAAGGTTTAGAAACTTTCTCAGCTTTAATTCTCATTGAACCATTTTTAGTTAGTTTGCTGATCTAGGCATAACCAATTAACAGGTAAAGGAGACATTCATATATATATAAAATATCTTTATGCAGCATCGCCTTATTGTGTCAAAGTAGGCTGTATATGAATATTATCTAATCCTCCCTTAGTTATCTTCCATCTAGTTATTAAGCTGATCTTCCCAAACAGACAGAAACTACTAGTTTCGAGAAGTCAATGGTGACTCCATATTTTTCTTAGTGCAAGTTTGTAAGTTGAGATTCATAATTTTCAGCTAAAAACTATTTTTGTATTTATGAATAAAGGTATTGCTTGAGAGGGAAAAAATGGTCTACTAGAAATTAAAGCGGGCTTCCAAATCAATTTTAATATACTTAAATAAGTCGTATTTGAAGGATTCAATGGATGTAAAAATGTAAGCCGCATAAATGCATTACATTTTTTGATTTATGCCGGATTACTCCTAATTCTACATGGTGCTTTATGAAATAGTTTTATATGTTGGAGCTACGGTACACGAATAATCTTTTTGTTGACAGTCTGAGGCTTTAGCACTGTTTAAGGCCCATTTCACACGAGGCGGACTCCGCTTCCACGGAGTCCGCCTCGGGCCGCCGGCTCAGCGGGAGATCTCTCCATTGGTCTCCGCTGAGCTGGCGGATGACAGGTCCCTCTCTGCTCACTGAGCAGGGAGGGGCTTGTCGAGCGCTGCTGCTGCCTATGGAGAGATCAGACGAAAACGGGCAGCATGTCTATTTTCATCAGATCTCACCCGATCTGCCAGCGACTGATCTGAACGTAGGGCCATCCGTCTGCTTTTAGTGGATCGGTCTGGGTCGGATGTCAGCGGACATGTCTCCGCTGACATCCGTCGCCCCATAGGCTAACATGGAGCGCCCGTTCAGGTCCGCCGTCAAAACTGACAGGCGGACTTGGATGGTCCGACCGTGTGAAAGGGGCCTAAGATGCTGCCCTAATAAGCACAAAGATTAGGAAAGTATGAGAAAAGTCAGAGCTTCTAATCTGCATTATTTTGAGTGACTTGAAAAGTAATTGAATTAGCATTTTCAAATTTAATTCTCTCTCTTTCCTCATTACTGTCATGTCAGGCTTCTATCTGCCTTTGTATAGCTAGTACTCAAATCTTGCTGGAGCTGAAGTGTATCGTTTTTTTTGTTTTGTTTTCTTGTTTTAGTTATGTATGGAAACGTTTGAATTGGAGATGGAAAAGGCCTTTGCTTTCCAGGCCAGCCAAGACAAGGTGTGTAGTGTCTGCATGGAAGTCGTGTATGACAAGCTTTCACCATCAGAGCGGAGATTTGGTATCCTGTCCAACTGCAACCACACGTATTGCCTGTCCTGTATCAGGCAGTGGAGATGTGCCAAACAGTTTGAGAATCCTGTCATAAAGTAAGTGCTGGGGGCTAGATTTTAGAAACATGCAGCATGTCTTTTATTTCAATTGCCGCCTTTTTTTTTTTTTTTTTTGGCTGAAGTAGAGGGTTTAATTTAGTTATAAAACCACTTCATTTGAATCAAATTATGTAATCATTAAAAAGTGGAGGAAAAGCTTAACTATAGTATAAGTATTCTTAAAAAAATGTTCCATTCCCCCTCCTACCTATCCTGCCTAACCAGTATAAAAAAAGATGCGTGTGCTTACCTGTTTTTAATCCACTCTGGTCCGGTCACTTGATCCCACAGCTCCAGCTCCCTTGTGTTGGTGAATGACTGCTGCAGGGGAGAGGAGGGAGAGCACCAACAGCTTGGGCCATGGGAGCCTATGCGTGATGTCAGTGCTCCCGGAATTCACAACTGTTGTGAAGCGCTCCCTTACACAGAGCTGCGGTAACACGGGACCGAGGCAGATTGAAAATTGGTACGTATACAGGTTAGGTAGGAGGAGAGGGGGAACATTTTTAAGACTAGTTATAGTTGGGTGTTTCTTTCACTTGAAATACATGTGTAAATAGTTCCTCAATATATCTTTGTATTGTTTTTCTGTTACCTGCCACACATTGACATTCAGACTGGGGAAAAAAATCTATTTCTAGATTGTAAGCTCTAACGAGCAGGGTCCTCTGATCTCTCCCGTATTGATTTGTATTGTAAGTGTACTATCTGCCCTCGTGTTGTAAAGCACTGCGCAAACTATTGGCGCTATATAAATCCTGAATAATAATAATAATAATTAGACTTTAATGCATCATACAATACTGTGAATCTAACAAATAGAGCTTACTATTTTAAAGTGAGAGCACAGGAGACCTCATTGGTAAGCTGCCATTCCTTCATTATCAAATCACAGCCTTGACCAAGCTGCATTACATTGACTGCAATCTACAATATCTCCTCAGGTTATCTGAAAACTAGCTGAACCTAATTACTCATCCAGGTAACACCAGTCACAGCAGCATTTGTCCTTTTTCTTTTGTCTTCTGATTAGAGCATGTCCAGAATGCCGGGTGATATCAGAGTTTGTTATTCCCAGTATTTACTGGGTGGAAGATCAAAGCAAGAAGAATGAACTGATTGATGCGTTTAAGCAGGGAATGGGGTGAGTTTGACTTTCGATGTAAACCAAAAACTTCTAAAACTGAGAACCCAGACTATAGAATCCTCAGATTCGCAGGTTTATGATAGCTGCATCAAGTAACACGTCTTTGGGGAACTAGGGTTTTTAATTAAATTTACTAACACGTAGACATTTGAATGTGCCTGCACATCAGGTGTCGATGTGGAGCCTTTATACCTTGAAAGCCTTGTATGCAAATGGAGACTTTGATTCTTGTAGTTGTGTTCGGTGACCTTTTTCATCCTCCTGCATTTGCCTGTTTAGTTTTTTTTAAATCTTTTTCATTTTAGTTCCACTTTCTTCTTTCAATGTCAATCCCTAAAGGCCCATTTTTACTTTTCTCAGTTCCAGTGTGTGGTAATAAGGCATGCGTTAATGCAGCGCACAATACATGCATTAGCATGATGCGCTGCCATTGGTTACATTGGTGGTTACATTGGTGCTGAATTGCAGTCACAATACTTGCATTCATGGATCTTTCTCAATATCACAAATTATATAATTCCATTTTGCAAACCCAATTAATGCCCATCATCACTGTGCTGCACATAGCCTGTGCAGAGATGTGGGAGGGACACAGCAGGCCCCACCCACTACAGGCTGCCAGCAGAGAATTACAGGAGGCAGATACAAGAATAGATTCCCTGCACAAGCAGGGAGAGCAGCAGTGACCAATCTATATTACCGAAAAATCTTCGACAAAGGCAAATATAGGGCTTTTTCATGCTGGATTACTGCATGATCTGGAAAAAGTACATAGAGGACATCAAGATTCAGTTAAGAATACAGGCCCTTCCAGATTTAAATTTATCAGATTTCAGATGATTGGCCAGGAATCCCTCCCCCTTCAAATCTGGATTACATGTGGTACCTGGAAATGGAAAAGGTTGACAGAGTAGTGCTTGACTAGCCAAAGATGTGGACACACAACTTTTATAGAACAAAATGGGGATATGTTTATATATCTGTTACATGTTGTATACCTACCTAGATAATGTTGTAGACTTTCTGTTTTATAAAACAAAAATTTTACTGCCTGTTTCTAGTAAAAACTTACTAGGACACATCCTACAGTGGGTGACCAGTTGCCTTTCTTTAAATTGCAGTAAGAAGGCCTGTAAATACTTTGATCAGGGACGTGGCACCTGCCCTTTTGGTGGAAAGTGTCTATACCTGCATGCATTCCCAGATGGAACCATAGCAGACCCAGAGAAACCCCGGAAACAACTTGGATCCGAAGGCACAGTACGGGTAAGAGCCCTTCTTTTTTTTTCCCCATCTGTGGAGGTCTACTATTGAGTTAAAAAACGCTAAGGGTCAATACCAAAATCGGAGATTCAAAATATATATATTCTCAAAATGCTGCTTTCTTTTTGTTTTTAGTAGGAACGTTTAGGCCTTGTTCACACAGTCCCATGTTTTGCCGGCGTGGGGATGCACAGATGTTGCATGCATCCCCGTATTAAATTTTTCTCAGACAACACTTGCTGTAACATAAAAAATCTACTAATAGTTACCCCAAATTATATATAACATACTATGGTTGCCACTAGTGTAATTATAAGTGACAGGTGATTATTCAATTATAAATATAAGTGACAAATGATGAGTAAAGTGACAGTGCAAATGAGTCTTTTGTGCAATCTTGAGTGCTTTGTGCCTTGTTTCCAGGGTCCCCCCCCCCCCCCCCATGTGTTCCACCACGTGCTATAATAGATTTACACCGCACGCACAAGATGTCGATGACTCTCTTACTGTATAGCAAGGAGAGTCAACAAGGCTTGTAGGTCTTTAGGGGGACCTGTCGCACAATCCCTGGTGTCTCCTGTCACTCTCTTGAATCCTGACTCCTCTCAGTTGTGATCCAATATGTTCTCCCAAACGATTGCTAGGCAGGTAAAAAATAAATGGAGAGACACCCTCTTATAGTGTGAAATCCTTGGTAGGTTTATTAAGTTACAATATAAAAAAAAAAAATGCCACTAAATTGATAAATGAATTGTTAAAGGCCCTGTCAGTGTGCAGAAAGATGGATGCTGCCTAGAACCTGGCAGGCGTTCCACTCACTGGGCCAGGAGTGAGGCAGGGGAACACCATCTTGACACGTTTCGACATCAATAGACAACGTTATCAAGAGCAGTCCCATTTGTTTTCTGTTGGGATGCAGTGGCTGCACAGACCGTTCCTGCTACCAGTATCGCATATTTGTGTACCCTCGCGGACGTCCTATTGGGACACGGTGACTGTGTCTGTGCAGCTGCAACCAGACAGAATACAATGGGACTGCTGGCACGCGGATGCATGCAACACCTGTGCATCCCCAGGATGGCAAAACTGGGCCCTGTGTGAATATCATATTGTATATATCATATTGACTTATAATGATATTGAGAAATACTATTCATTTTCAGACTATTATCTAAACCTATTAATACTAATTTAACTTCCCTAAAGCTATGACAAGTTATCCATTTACAAATGGTATTTTGCAGAAATGTCATCCCTTTGAGCTAGACTTGCTTTTCCCAAGATTCTGCACTGAAAATGACGTCAATCCACAGAGAATGCCCCATACTATGTTTCATCTTGTGTAAGATTCCTGGAAAAGTGCCACATGCTTGAAGTGCCCATATTACTAATTAGAGGGCTCATTCACACCAGTGATCTACATTTTTCTGCTTCGGATCAACGCAGGGGCAAATCTAAAATAGTGGTTTTCTCTGTACTTCATTCACAACAGTGTTGTGTACATGTGCGTTGCAGTGTGCTGTGGCATTAAAAGGCATTTTAACACAATGCAACATACATGAATGCATGTAAAGATATATTAAATTGTTCTTAGTATTTTGACCCCTCCAGGAGCCTATCACTTCACAATGGATGACATGAAAATGGATAAATACACACTGCAGTGCATGTGAAAATGCATGTTAAACACCAATGTAGCTGCATTCTCAATGCATTTCAGTTTTGTTTTTGTTTTTTTGTGCAATAAGCTTTTAAAGAACTGTGAAGATACTCACTCATTCAAGTTTTATACCTGTAAAAGTCTGCTGACAAACCGACACTTCCAGGGGCATTGATGTCTTGGCTCCCTTACAGATCTCGCCACTTTACTTTCCTACAGGAGAAAGTAATGAAGTGGATGCCAGCAGGAGGAACCAGTGAGAGTTGAGGGAGACTCAGAAGATGGACACTCCTAGAAGTGTTGGTTTACCAGCAGACTTTGGGGGAGCATTCTTCACAAATGAATAGGTATTCAGCAGTGTAGGAAAGGGATGTGCACTGCTCTTTTACCTGTATATCTCGCCTGAGTAACTTTAGAATAAAGTGACATGGTTGATATGAAGAGATTCCTGAGTAGGGTGATGTAATGTTTCCCACTCCAATGCTGAGACGTGATTATAGTAGGAAGTCTGTCCCACATGGCATTCGTACTTTCAGCAGTATGGTCTACCTCTGTGTCAAAAGAAGTAAATCAACTAAGGATCTAAAATAAAGATTCCCTCCTATTAAACCTCAGTTACACTTGGAAAATGCATCTACTCAAAAAAAAAAATCACTTTTGCTATAGAATGGATACTTTTAAAACCCCAGTCAGTAAAAAGACAGGCACTGTGCTGACATCTCCTTCCCTGTTTTAGAAAGGAAAAATTGGTCAAAGCAAAACACATGTGTGATTAGGCTCTGGAAGCACGTATTGCCTGAACGCTCTGGTACTAGTATGTGGCAGAAGCCAGGAAAATGCCAGCTTCCATCAGTGCTTACCACACAGGTTTTTTCTTCATGATAGAGTACCTATCCTTTAAAGTGTATGGTGTTTTGCATACATTTGTTTTAGAGTTTATTCCTCCTAATTGATTCTAAGCTCGGTTGAATAATAACTAAACATTTTCTGCTGTAAAATTTTTCCCACTTATCAGTTATATAGGTGCACAATTTTTGTTGCAAACTGAGTGACAAATTTAATTATTTTAGATATTTAAAGTGTTCACCTTTTTATGTAAAAATTACCTATGCATTCCAGCTTTTCTTGTATATTTAAGGGTAGTCCCAAGGTTTAAAAAAAAAAAGAAAGACGCTTAAAGTGATACTAAAGGTTCTGATTCAAAAAAAATATAAAATAATAAAAATGTCATTTATACTTGCCTGCACTGTGTAATGGTTTTGAACAAAACAGCCCCAGTCCTTGGGTCCCCTGCCAGCACCCCCCCGATGAGTGCCCACAGAGCAAGCTGCGTGCTCTGGGGGCACTTGTGTGTGCTTGCTCCTGAACTGCCTCTGTGTGACTATAAGACAAACAACGCAGCTCAGCCCCTCCCCACCCCCTCCTCACTGGCTGTGATTGATAGCAGCAGGAGCCAGTGGCTGCTGTGCTTCAGCCAATGAGGAGGGAGAGACCAGGGAGAGCTGAGGCTCCTGTGCACACCACTAAATTGGGATCAGGTAAGTATTAGGGGGGGCCTGAGGAGGGAGTTGCACACTGAAGGTATTTTTGCCTTCATGCATGAAGGTAAAAAAATCTTGAGGCTTTAGAACCACTTTAATATACAGTACATGTAGGCCGTTTGTGGCTTCTCTCTAGCCTGCATTTAAAACTTCTAGAGTGGGTGATCCTACATTTACCCTTCAAGAAATTTTCCACAGGAGTTTTGCAGAGAGGTGTTGTGTGCCTTATAGTCACACAGAGGCAGCTCAGGAGCGAGCACACACAAGTGCCCCCACAACATGCAGCTTGCTCTGTGGGCACTCATCAGGGGGGAGGAGCCCAGAGTGCTGGCAGGGGACCCAAGGAGGACTGGGGCTGTTCTGTTCAAAACCATTACACAGAGCAGGCAAGTATATATATTCTTTTCTTTGTTTGTTTTAACCTACAGGTGTGCATTGAAAAACGAGCCCTTTTTTTTTTTTTTTTTTTTTTTTTTTTTTAGAGATGCTGGAATGTGTAGGTCATTATTTTTTAATTTTATATTAAATAGGTTAGTCCACCTTTTAAAATAAAAACAAATTATGATGTGCAATGAGGTGAATACTTGTACAGTACTTCATCTGTATCATTCACCTCTTTTCTCTTTCTTGCGTTTAAGGCAGCTCATCCAAATGACTGTGTGTTGGAGCTGTGTTGCATTAATACTTTAATGTGTGTGTTAGGACCCATTCATACTGAAGTGGTGTATTAACTGTTTTTTTAAACTTGTTCTTGGTTTCTGTGCAGTTCTTTAATGCGGTTAGACTGTGGGATTTCATTGAAGATCGAGAGCACAGAAGTATTCCTACCACTGAGGATGATGTAACCGAACTTGGAGACCTCTTCATGCACTTGTCTGGAGCAGATCAGCAAGAACCCCCCTCTTCCAACTGAATATTTATTAGAAATTGTAGTGTAGAAACTGCATGTATGGGTTAATGGTTTAATGGCAGAATCAAGTGTCCTTTCCACTAAGAAAATAAAAACAACACTATTGGCTACTTTCTGTGTTGGTGCACTCTGTTCTCTCCAGCTCAGATTAGTAAAGTTACATTGGGGAAACAAAAAGGCCTCAAGCCTGTTCTCAGTAATGTACTGTTGGCATACTGCAGTATACAACTGGTTTGTATACTGCATCTATTCTCAGTGTGCAAATGTATTGTATAATCTGCAGCCCCCCTGTCGTTTTAAGTCTATTCACAACTGACCAGCTTATACCTCTTGGGACTGAAGTGGTCCACTTGTGTGATCCCTGCTTGCGCTGTCCTGCTGTTGCAGTATCTTGTAGTTGGACCGCATTTATAAATATTATTTGCATTCGAGAGTGAGGCAAAACGAGTGAGGACAAAACTGTGTACCCTAGTATGGAGAGTTGTCCATCTGAAGTTCACAGGAGAGAGTAAAAGCCAGTAAGAAATTGAACTCCTTTGAATACAACCACAATTTTAAAAAAATGGTCAAGGAAGAGTGGAGGTGGCAACTGCTGCCCTCTAATGCCTAAATGTCTGCTGGAACAATGGCTTGTGTATCAGATCCCTGTCCTGGAATAAGTATGCAGATCCATAGTTCTGACTGCACTCTCTCTGATTTTCCTGATCTGCATTCTTGTTCTAGGTCAGTGAATCGCAGTAATGAAGGGAAAGGATAAATGTGACATCCAGGGAAGAGTTCAGCAGTGAAAGCCTCCATACTTCCAGGCTCGGTTCACACCTAAACCGGCCACAGATCGCACAGCAATGCTGTCTGTCACTGTTCTCTGTTTCAGGGACGAATCAGGGCAGAATCTTTGCCTGAATTCGGCCCTGAAACAGAGACAAAGACGGACAGCCTTAGACTTAGGTTTTAACGTGTTTTCACTTGTATAAAGATGCTGGACATTTTTCCTTATTTTATTTTCCTTGGTAAAATGCAGAAGTACTTGTCTTAAATTAAGTTTCTTTGGGCTGTTTTTAGACCTGTTCCTTTGTCAGCTTTTAATCAACTAATTTTGACTTAAAAAAAAAAATGGTTGCTTAAAAATTGGTTGGACTTTAAGTTTATCCGTTAAAGTCTATTTTAAACTACAAGTCTGTCAGAAGCCTAGGACACACGGGTCAAATGCCGGGCAACATTGGCCGGTTCGATAAATGGCCGGCATCCGGGCAGTGTGTATGGTAGCCAGCCCGACAGAAGTCGAACGAGCATGCTGGAAAACCAGCAGCCGACCGGCTCCTGATCAGTGCTCCCAGCCAATGGCTGAGAGTGCTGGCCGGGGGGAGGGTGTATCCCCAACAGTTCAGCAGGGGGAGATCACTGTAACTAACGTTAGATTGATATTACAGTTACTCTGACCTGAGCTGTCAGGTTTTATTCCTTGGGCTGAACAAAAAAAAAACCTGATAGTGTGTACTAGACTTAAGGCTGGCCATAGACTGAGCAATTTTATTTCCTGTGACCTGTGGTTGCAGGAAAGAAAAATCACTTTATTTCCCCATCTACACAGTCCGTGTTGATGATGGAATCCCTCCCACGGAGCCATTGTGTTCCCATTGTAGAGGAACCCATCCCTGCTGGGAGAACACAGTAAATATTGCTAGTGGCTATAACGGGCGCTAGCAATAATCGCATGTGAAATCCGACAGGCTGGTTGTACCCAAGTTGATTGATCAACTTTAGTACATTCAGCCTTCCCATACATGGTTCGAATTCAGCAGGAATCGGATGAAATTCAGACCATCTATGGCCGGCTTTAGACTACCCAGTCCCTAGGGTTTCATTTCTGCTGCCTGATTCACTGCAGACTGAACAGTGCTGTCACCCTGTCATAGGAAGAAGACCAAGTTAGTTACCTGGTAACTTAACTTAATTTCCAGGAATCTTCAGAACAGCACATGAGAGAGTGGGAACATCTACCTAAATCAAGAAACATAAGGCTTTAATTTAAAAAACATAAGTTATACCTGTTGGCATTCGTAATTATTATCATAGCAGACATATACAGTGGTGCAAAAAAGTATTTAGTTAGCCACCAGTTGTGCAAGTTCTCCCACTTAAAAAGATGAGAGAGGCCTGTAATTGACATCATAGTTATACCTCAACTATGAGAGACAAAATGTGGAAACAAATCGTGGAAACAAATCCAGACAATCACATTGTCTTATTTTTGAAAGAATTTATTTGCAAATTATGGTGGAAAATAAGTATTTGGTCACCTACAAACAAGCAAGATTTCTGGCTCTCACAGACCTGTATCTTCTTAAAGAGGCTCCTCTGTCCTCCACTCATTACCTGTATTAATGGCACCTGTTTGAACTTGTTATCAGTATAAAAGCCACCTGTCCACAACCTCAAACAGTCACACTCCAAACTCCACTATGGTGAAGACCAAAGAGCTGTCGAAGGACACCAGAAACAAAATTGTAGACCTGTACCAGGCTGGGAAGACTGAATCTGCAATAGGCAAGCATCTTGGTATGAAGAAATCCACTGTGGGAGCAATAATTAGAAAGTGGAAGACATACAAGACCACTGATAATCTCCCTCGATCTGGGGCTCTACGCAAGATCTCACCCCATGGGGTCAAAATGATCACAAGAATGGTGAGCAAAAATCCCAGAACCACACGGGGGGGACCTAGTGAATGACCTGCAGAGAGCTGGGACCAACGTAACAAAGGCTACCATCAGTAACACACTACGCCGCCAGGGACTCAGATTCTGCAGTGCCAGACGTGTCCCTCTGCTTAAGCCAGCACATGTCCAGGCCCATCTGAGGTTTGCTAGAGAGCATTTGGATGATCCAGAAGAGGATTGGGAGAATGTCAAATGGTCAGATGAAACCAAAGAAGAACTGTTTGATAGAAGCACACCTCGTCGTGTTTGGAGGAGAGAGAATGCTGAGTTGCAACCATAGAACACCATGCCTACTGTGAAGCATGGGGGTGGCAACATCATGCTTTGGGGCTGTTTCTCTGCAAAGGAAACAGGAAGACTGATCCGTGTACATGAAAGAATGAATGGGGCCATGTATCGTGAGATTTTGAGTGCAAACCTCCTCCCATCAGCAAGGGCATTGAAGATGAAACATGGCTGGGTCTTTCAGCATGACAATGATCCCAAACACACCGCCTGGGCAACGAAGGAGTGGCTTTGTAAGAATGTAACAAGTTATCGGCGCAAAATAGTGACAGCTGTATCCATATCAACAGTTATGTACAGAAATGAGACAGGCTTGGATATCAGCCGATCCTGTCAAGGGATGATGACGTCACATGATGTGCGGCGCGTTTCCTAAGCTGGCAAGCCGTGAGTGGTGCGACGGCGGCGCTCCTTTGTCAAGCTGATTGGCTTGGAGCTGAGCAGGATGGTTATATGTAAGACAGTGAAGGGGAGGAGAGCGGAATAGGGGATGATGGGAGGGAAGGGGAGGGTGAGGGGGGTGGCCAGAGGTCCTGTGTGTAGAAGTGTCAGCAGTGGAGGAAATCAAGGGATAAGCAACATAAGGGGAATTAGACAGGGAATAATGCAGGATGGGGAAAAAAAGGGGGGGGGGGGGGAGAGCGAAGGGGAAAGAGTGGATAAATAATAGGAGAAGAGGCAGAATAAATATAATGGATTAAAAAGTAAAAATATGAGAATATAAAAGATACAAAAATATATAAAAGGCGGCTGCAAAGTAAAAGAGAAATGACATGTGCATAAAAAATAATAAAATAGTGTAAGGAAATATATATATGGGGAAGATGACTATATGTGTCTTATGATAGACACAGAGAATGTGTATGCAGACATATGTGTATATAGAATATGGAAACGATTAGAAATGTGCTGCATATCCTAATGGTATATGTTGGCCCATTAATGGGTGGATCAGAATCGATGTATGGGTTACGAATATTAATGTTAAAGAGGAAAAGATAACCGTATAGACTAGGGGGCATGTATAATTATGAGTACATGGTATAATGCATATACTGATGCACATCCCCACAGTACGAAAAAAATAGAGGGAGGGGGAGAAAAGGAAGAAGGTGTGTGTGTGTGTGTGTGTGTATGTATATATATATATATATATATATATATATATATATATATATATATATATATATATATATATATATATATATATATATATATATATATATATATATATATACATGGAAGGGGGAAAAAGAAATGCACATGTGCACACACATGTGCGTACATATCTGCATGGAAAAGGGGGAATAAGAGGAAAAGACAACCGGGGGGAAGAAAGGGGGGGGGAGAAAAAATCTATAGTGATGAATAAAAAGAGTAATGGTAGTTGGAAGGAGGGGAGGGGGAAAATGGGAGGCACCTGTATATACCTACATACAGGGTCCAGGTCAGAATAAGGTAAGGGTACATGTCTACATATTATCAACATCTACATCACAAAATAAATTAAAACACTTACTCGAACTAGATAAAAATCCTCGTTACACACTAAGACACTAGATAAAAATCTCATGATGGCAATTAACATGAGAACTAATATAAAAAAACCATAATGGTGATATTAAAATCAATAGGATAATGGGAATATGTAGAAGGATGAGGGGGTAGGTACCATGTTGGCTTATGTAATATGGATCTCACAGGATGGTGGAAGTTTCGATTTATTACACTCGTTTATTCCTCCGGGCGAAAGGACATCTAGACAGTAGATCCAATAGGTCTCCCTTGCACATAATTTTTTGAACCTTTCGGCGGGCGAGAGAGACCTAGGGATCTGTTCTATGACCCAAACTGATAGTCCAAGGGTAGAGCCCTTATGGGCTACAGCGAAATGTTTTGGTACACTGTGGGGGTCAGTGCCCCCTCAATGTATCTCCTGTGTTCCCCGAACCTTTGTCTCAAAGGCCGAATGGTACGGCCAACATATGAGACCGCATGGGCAAGTTAAGCCATACAACACATAGTCGGATGAACAGTTATAGAAGTCTTTGAGGATGTATGTCTGGTCTTTGGTTGAAAAAGATTTTTGGCCATGATGGACGAAGTGACATAAGCCAACATGGTACCTACCCCCTCATCCTTCAACATATTCTCATTATCCTATTGATTTTAATATCACCATTATGGTTTTTTATATTAGTTCTCATGTTAATTGCCATCATGAGATTTTTATCTAGTGTCTTAGTGTGTAACGAGGATTTTTATCTAGTTCGAGTAAGTGTTTTAATTTATTTTGTGACGTAGATGTTGATAATATGTAGACATGCTACCCTTACCTTATTCTGACCTGGACCCTGTATGTAGGTATATACAGGTGCCTCCCATTTTCCCCCTCCCCTCCTTCCAACTACCATTACCCCTTTTATTCATCATTATAGATCTTTTCTCCTTTCTCCCCCCCGGTTGTCTTTTCCTCTTATTCCCCCTTTTCCATGCAGATATGTACGCACATGTATGTGTATTTCTTTTTCCCCCCTTCCATGCATATGTGTACGCATATATATGTGTATACACAAGTATATATATACATATATACCACCTTCCTTTTTTCTTTTCTCCCCCCCTCCTCCCCCCCCCCCCCCTCTATTTTTTTCGTACTATCTGTGGGGAAGTGCATCTGTATATGCATATACCACCCACCCTAGTTATATACCATGTACTCATAATTATGCATGCCCCCTAGTCTATATGGTTATCTTTTCCTCTTTAACATTAATATTCGTAATCCATACATCGATTCTGATCCACCCATTAATGGGCCAACATATACCATTAGGGTATGCAGCACATTTCTAATCGTTTCCATATTCTATATACATATGTCTGCATACACATTCTCTCTGTGTCTATCATAAGACACATATAGTCATGGTCATCTTCCCCATATATATTTCCTTACACTGTTTTATTATTTTTTTTATGCACATGTCATTTCTCTTTTACTTTGCAGCCGCCTTTTATATATTTTTGTATCTTTTATATTCTCATATTTTTACTTTTTTAATCCATTATATTTATTCTGCCTCCTCTCCTTCTATTCTTTGTCCACTCTTTCCCCCTTGCTCTTCCCCCCCCTCCCCCCCTTTTTTCCCCATCCTGCATTATTCCCTGTCTAATTCCCCTTATGTTGCTTATCCCTTGATTTCCTCCACTGCTGACACTTCTACACACAGGACCTCTGGCCACCCCCCCTCGCCCTCCCCTTCCCTCCCCCTCGCCCTCCGATCATCCCCTATTCCGCTCTCCTCCCCTTCACTGTCTGACATATAACCATCCTGCTCAGCTCCCAGCCAATCAGCTTGACAAAGGAGCGCCGCCGTCGCACCACTCACGGCTTGCCAGCTTAGGAAACGCGCCGCACATCGTGTGACGTCATCATCCCTTGACAGGATCGGCTGATATCCAAGCCTCATTCTGGTGCCTGTCTCCGCTGTTCGGCCGAGGACATCCAGCGCTTCGAGACTGCCCAGATCCCCTACATCTACCAGCCGAGAGAGATGACTCCACGAACCCCCTGGATTGACCTGGGACATTGTTATGTTTGAAATCCACCACACAAATGTGAGTGTATTACCAGCTGTTGCTGCTTTTTAATAAATTGTTTTAAACGGCTGCACCCAGAAGCACCCCCTCTCTCTTGTTTTTGGCTTTGTAAGAAGCATTTGAAGGTCCTGGAGTGGCTGAGCCAGTCTGCAGATCTCAACCCCATAGAACTACTTTGGAGGGAGTTGAAAGTCCGTGTTGCCCAGCGACAGCCCCAAAACATCACTGCTCTAGAGGAGATCTGCATGGAGGAATGGGCCAACATACCAGCAACAGTGTGTGACAACCTTGTGAAGACTTACAGAAAATGTTTGACCTGTCATTGCCAAAAAAGGATATATAACAAAGTATTGAGATGAACTTTTGATATTGACAAAATACTTATTTTCCACCATAATTTGCAAATAAATTATTTCAAAAATCAGAATGTGATTGTCTGGATTTGTTTCCACATTTTGTCTCTTATAGTTGAGGTATACCTATGATGACAATTAAAGGCCTCTCTTCTCTTTTTAAGTGGACAATTGGTGCACAATTGGTGGCTGACTAAAATACTTTTTTGCCCCACTGTACAAATATACTGTATTTATCGGCGTATAACACGCACCCCAAGTTTAGGAGGAAAGTTTAAGGAAAAAAACTTACATTTAAATGCCCATCAATGCAGCCTCATCAGTGTCCATCTGTAGTGTTGTTCCCGATTGCAGCCTTGTCCCCCATTGCAGCCTTGTTAGTGTCCATCTGTAGTCTGTGCATCTTTGAAAATGGCGCCGCCGCTTTCGGCCATTCTCGGCAGCTCTCGGACGCACTCGGCTTTCGGCGGGTCCTGCGGGACTGTGAGAGGCGCCAAGAATGGCCGAAAGCCGTCGAGAATGGCCGAGAGCCGCCAAGAATTGCCGAAGGCGGGCGAGAGCCGCCGAGAATGGCTGAAAGCGGCCGAGAACGGCGGCGCCATTTTCAAAGCCGCCGAGAAAAGCTAAAAGCCGCTGAGAGCGGCCGAAAAGCTTGCAATCGGCGGAGGGTCAGCGTATAACACGCACCCACGATTTTCCCCTGATTTTCGGGGGAAAAAAGTGCGTGTTATACGCCGATAAATACGGTAATTTACTTCTGGGGTAGGAATACTCTGCTGTCCTGGAAGATTTTTTTAAATGAAGGTACCAGGTAACTTACTTAGTTTTACTGTAGGCTGGGTTCACACCATTGCGAATTTGATGCGGATTCACGCATCCAATTCGCAATAGCAGGAGATTTTGACCGCCGCTGTGCATCTTTTGGTCCGTTTCAGGTCCAAATTCAGCCCAAAATTCGGGCTTAAATCCCACCTGAAACGGTGAACCTGAATGCACCGGACCCCTGCTGTGAGACTGATGCGGTGATGGTGTGAACCCAGCCTGAATCATCTTCCAGAACAGCACAGGAAAGCGAAAGTGAGAAATCCCTTGAGGGCACAGCTTGCAGGACTTTTTCTTTCTTTTTTTTTTTTTTTTTGCCAAATACTTGGTCTTGGCTAGAGATTAAATCCATTCTGTAGCTTGAGAAATGTGCTGCAACTCATCCAAGTGGCTGCCTTGGCGTTCCTCCTGCTTTTTCTTCCACGGAGGTGGCGATTGGCTCTTACAGAGCGTGCTCTAACTATGACTGGAGTGTCCAGCCTTTGTGAACTATACTGTATGCTTCTTTAATTGCATGTTTTATCCATCTAGTTATGGTGTTCTCGAAAGCCCCTTGGCCACTTTTCGTTCCTGCATACTGTAAGAAAAGTTGTAAGACCTCCAATTTTTAGAAATTTTTAGGTAAGCCAGGATAGCTCTTCTCCTGTCCCAGACTCTTCTTCATTTGCTGGATTATTACAGAAAGATGCAATGATAGTCTTGAGACTTATGAAAGGCAGTGGCTACTTTGGGAAGGAACCCTGGTTTTTCTCTATGAATGATTAATTACTTCTGGAAAAACAGACAAAGGAGCTGCAATGGACAAAACCAATTTCTCTGGCTGGGGCTAGGGCCACCAAGAGAACTGTTTTTTTTAGAGTGATCTTCCGCTCTGAGAACTGTTCCATGGGCTCAAAGGAGAGCACTGAAGTGTTTTAGGAGCACCGCTAGACCCTTTGTGGAAAAACCTTTACTACAGGAGGTTGTCTTCTGGATACAGATTTTGAAAACCTTTTCAGTAACGGATCTTCAGCTGGTCTAAAATTAAGAAAGTGTAATGTGCACTATTATTATATTCACATATCAACCTTCTTTTTAATTTTAATTTTTTCCTAGAAAAATCTAGGATGGAGGCTAGCATGCTACGCAGTTCTCCCATATTTCTTCCCCAAGGTCTAGTACTACACTCCACAGTGCAAGCGCATAGATCTGGAATGTTTGGCAGAACTCAGAGGGGGGTTATTGTATAGCCTTTGGAGACAGCCAAACCAGGCTCTCTTTGGCCAGAAAGGGGTGATCAAAATTCCCTGTCCAGACCTGTATCACTTTGGGTAACAGAGGCTAGTGGGAAGGGAACACATTTTTTTTTTTTTTTTTTTAATTCTTTATTTAATATTTATAAAAAATACAAAAACCACACAACATATCTTAACCATATAAATACTTCATTAATTCCCACGCTACCCCTCCTAAAGACCTCTACCCTCCCACCCCATCCTGCAGTTGCACTCCATATGTTTCCACAGCCTTATCCAATAGAAACATCTGCAAATCTCTTCTCTTTTTTTAAAGGATATCCATTTCGCCCTGTCTAGTTCACCTTCCCCAGGCAGGATACATACTACCTCTGTTTTCTCTAAGATATAGGTTTCATTAACCCTTGCTATCCAGTCCCGAATTTTTGGTCCCTCAGCTTCCTGCCATTTCTTTGGTATTAAACTTTTAGCAGTTTAGTAATATGGGGATTATTGAAGAATTATACCTTCTATTGTGACCCTCAGACCCATGGAACAAACAGGCCCATGGGTCATCCGGAATGGTTTTCCCCGTTATCCCCTCGATAATCTTTATCACCTCCTCCCAGAATTTTTTTAATAGGACACTCCCACCAAAGATGTGCCATCCTTCCTTACACCCTCTCCAGCAGTTCGAGGATTTATCCAGTTGAAATTTACTTATTTTGTCGGGTGTCGCGTACCACTTGGACAAGCACTTATAATTTGTCTCTATCATTCTCATATCCACTGCCGACCTATGTGTTGCCTTGAAAATAGCCTCTAATGTATCTTTACTGCAGACTGATCCCAGTTCGAGTTCCCATTTTTTGATGTATGGCGGCACTTCCCTCCCCCCTCCATTCATCAAAATTCTATAAAACACTGATATCTTATTTCTTATTTTTTTCCCTAAAAAGAGCTTCTCCACTGGCCTACAGTTTTTTTTTCATCTCTAATAGGCTGTAGGAGGCTTTTAACAAAATGAGCGAGCTGGCTATAACGCCACACATCAATTTTCATTAAATCCGTAAGTAAGGGTAAATCCTGAAAAGTGATAATTTTTCCGTTCTTAGTGATATCTTTTAATTGTGCATCTCTTTTTTTTTTTTTTTTTTATCCAATTACCTCCTACTACCACCATCCCTGGTAAAAACAAAAAACAAAAAAAAAAAAAAAAAACTCATTATCTTTTAAATAAATGAATGGTGAATTATACTCCCATTTGTTTTGTATATAAATCTGATCCCAAATTTTAAATGTGTGCCGTGTTATATTGTGTGTGTGTGTTTGGGCCTAGCTTCCTAAAGTGTGGGGGATTCCAAATTAAGTGATTTAACTGTGAATTACTCAAGGTCATTTCTAAACTGACCCATCTTTTATCCGACGTATCCTTTGCCCAATCTGTCACCCGTGACAAAACTATCACATTATAATATTTTTTATAGTCTGGGACAGCCAGACCACCCTGTGCTTTCTCCTTACTCAGGACTTTGTAGGCAATCTGTGGTTTCTTATTATTCCATACAAATCTGGTTATTACACCATTCAGAATTCAAAAATATGAATGGGCCAAAGGGATTGGTAGCATCTGCATCTTGTAAAAGATTTTAGGGGCCAAGATCATTTTAACTGTATTTATACGTCCGATCCAAGAGATCGGTCGATTGGAAATTTTTTTAAATTCCTGTTTAATTTCATTAAGTAGTGGGATGTAATTTGGTAGACAGATTTTACTTAGTGAATTGGCTCGTTTAACCCCCAAATATTTGATGTTTTTACTCCAAGGGAAATGAAACACATCCCTGAGTCTGGCAACTTCTTGTCTATCTATATTGATGTTTAAGGCTTCCGACTTACCAAGATTAACTTTTTAATTTGATAACTCCATATTTCCTCAGGATAGATAGTAGATTAGGGATCGAGATCCTTGGTTTAGTGATGAAGAATAGCATATAATCGGCGAACACCGCCAATTTGTGCACCTCTCTTCCCACCGCACATCCACTGATATCCGTATTTTATTTGGATCGTGGCCAATAAAGGCTCAAATGTCAGAACGAACAATAAAGGAGACAACGGGCATCCCTGCCTGGTCCCGTTCTTCATTTTAAACTCTGCAGACGATGTGCCATTTACTTTAACAAATGCCGAAGGAAAATTACACATTACCTTGATCTATTTCAACATAGTTGGGCCTAGTCCCACAGCTTCCAGAGTTTTAAGCATGAATCCCCAGTCTACTCTGTCAAATGCTTTCTCAGCATCAATTGACAGAAGTAGACCTGGGGGACCCACTAGCTTTGATTGATTCCAAAATAAGTTGCGACCTCACCCCATTGTCTCTCCCTGGGATGAAGCCGACTTGGTCTGGGTGGACCAAGTATGACATTTTCTCCTTTAAACACATTGCCAAAACCTTGGTGTAAAGTTTAATATCTGCGTTCAGTAACTATATCGGCCTATAGCTTGAACAAAGCGAGCTATCTTTTTCCTTCCTTCAAAATTAATGTCACTGATGCTGCCAAGGCACCCACACATAATTCCCTATGCCCCCCCCAGCCCATTCCAAACCTGACAGAGCCTTGTAAAACCATCTGGACCGGGACTTTTTCCAGGGGGAGATGATTTTAGAGCCAAAAGGATCTATTCTTCAGTAATCGGTCTATCTAATTCTCTTGAATCAATTTCTGAGAGAGTAGGTAGACCCGCGGCTTTTAGGAAATCAGGCACCCTCTCCTCTCTTCCCGGGGGTCCACTTACACTTTGAGTAAAGAGCTGTAAAATATTTCCGAAATTCTCCCTCTATTTCTTTAGATGTGTGTCTAAATTCCCCTTTTTTTATTTTGAATCATATCTATAAAATTTACCTTCTTTCTTCTTCAACACTGTTACCAAATGCTTGCCTACCTTATTACCCCACCGAAATCTATCTTTTAGGTGTTTATTTAAAATCCGATTTGATTCGGTCTCCATTAAATCGTTGAGTTCTTCTCTTTTAATTATCATTTGCTGTGGGAGATTCCTATGATTCCTATGATTCCCTTTGTAGGCTTTATGTGCTTGTTCGAGACTATGTATTTCACTTATAAGATTCTGCTTTCTTTTTAATCTCTTTTTTCATGCCCGCCCCAATTGATAACAAAATGCCCCTGATATATGCTTTTAGGGTCTCCCACAGGACTGATCCTGATGTCTCCCCCGTATCATTTAACGGAAAAAAAAATCAATTTCTTGCTGTATTTTTTCAGCTATCTTGACATCATCAATAAGCTTTTCAATACATTTTGGACAGCCTTCTCAGAAGAGTTGAAGCTGTTATAGCTGCAAAGTGTGGGAGAACTCAATATTGAACCCTATGGACTAAGACTGGGGTGCCATTAACCACTTCAATACCCGGCCATAGTCAAATGATGTCCACAGATGGGATCTCCCATCCTGGGTGGACGTCATATGACGGCCTCGGCTTTCTGCCGCTACTGTGGGCCCCCGGGGGCCTGGCAGAGTGATGATCGGGGTACCGTTGTGTCCCTCAGGACACAGCCGTTCCCCGATGGGGGTATTGAAGCAGCAGGGGGGCGGAGCGTCGGTAACGGCGGATCTGTCAATGCAGAGCGGCATTGGGAAGCGGCGTGTATTCTAGCGGTTCCGGTGAATGCAGAGCGGTGATCGGGGCTGAGGCTTTTCCCCTGGATCCAGCTCAGCCCCGATCACTGTAGCCAATGACATGGCTCTTTATCACATGACCGGCTGTGTCCAATCACAGCCGGTCACTAATGTAAACAGCACAAACACTGTGTGTGTAACTGCTGTTGCTGGGCTCTTCTCCTCACACACCAATCCAGTGTGAGGAGAAGAGATCAGCTAACAGTGAGTTACCTAATATATGTACTACTGTGCCCAGATTGCCCCTCCTAAATAAAGAGTACCTGTCATCTCAGAGTACCTGTCCATCAGGAGTACCCGCCACCTCACCACCTGCCACCAGAGTACCCGCCACCTCATCACCTGCCACCAGAGTACCCGCCACCTCATCACCTGCCACCAGAGTACCCGCCACATCATCACCTGCCACCAGAGTACCCGCCACCTCATCACCTGCCACCAGAGTACCTGCCACCTCATCACCTGCCACCAGAGTACCTGCCACCAGAGTACCTGCCACCTCACCACCAGAGTACCTGCCACCAGAGTACCTGCCACCTCACCACCTGCCACCAGAGTACCTGCCACCTCACCACCTGCCACCAGAGTACCTGCCACCTCACCACCTGCCACCAGAGTACATACAGCCAGTCAGCCACTATGTCCAGAAAGGTGTACACCCCAGAAGAGGCATACCAAATACTGAGTCTGACCGATGAGAGCAACGGGGAGCTCTCACTGCTCAGTTCAGATTCTGGTTCTGATTCGGAATATGAGCCGACCGAAGGCAGCACATCAGGATCCGAATGAGAGGAGGAAGTAGTCCGTCCAAAAAGACGACGTCTGAACACCAGGCAGCTACCAGCAGTGCCAGCGGCGGTAGACCCCAGGAGGAGGGGCCCAGCACAAGCGCTGCTAGACCCCAGGAGGAAAGGCCCAGCACAAGTGGACACCAAAGAAGTAGGGCCCAAACCCATCTTCCAGATTCCTTGGCAAACCCATTGTGGCTGCCTTCTACCACAGGGTCAGCCACGATCTCCCCTTTTACAGCACAGCCGGGTGTGCAGGTCAACACTGCAGGATTTTCACAAATGGATTTTTTACATTTATTTTTCCCTAACGAATTGATTCAAGGCATCGTGGACCAAACTAATCTCTTTGCCCAACAATTCATTGCAACCAACCCCAGCTCCAGCTATGCCCACCCTTTTGAATGGAGACCCCTAACAGTAGTGGAGCTAAAATTATTTTTAGGCCTAACCCTCAACATGGGGCTTACAAAAAAAAATGAAATTCATAAGTATTGGTCGACCAAACCCATCCACCATATGCCAGTTTTTTCATCAGCCATGTCCAGGTCCCAATATGAAATCATAATGCGCTTCTTGCATTTCAGTGACAACTCACAGTGCCCCCCCCCCCCGAAATTACCCAAACTTTGACAAACTATATAAAGTTCGCCCCCTAATTAATTTTTTTTCCCAGAAGTTTGCCGAAGTTTATGTCCCTGAAAAAAACATATCTGTGGACGAATCCCTGGTGCATTTCACAGGCCGACTGGGAATCAAGCAATATATCCCCAGTAAGAGGGCGAGGTACGGCTTGAAGCTTAACAAGCTTTGTAAAAGCGCCACCGGTTATGTGCACTCATTCCGCGTGTACGAAGGCAAAGATTCCCAGCTCCAGCCCCCTGAGTGTCCCTCGTACATGGGAATAAGTAGGAAAATTGTTTGGGAGTTGGCATTCCCACTCCTCCAAAAGGGGTACCATATTTATATGGACAATTATTATACTAGTTTGCCCCTTCTCCGCCACCTATATCTCAAACAAACTTTGGCCTGTGGTACAACAAGAAAAAACTGAAAGGGCTTCCCACAGCGTCTTGTCACCACAAACATTCAAAGGGGAGAATCGACAAGCTTGAGGAACGAAGAAGTGTTGGCTGTGAAGTGGAGGGATAGAAAAGATGTGTACATCATGATCCACGATGACACCTCGGTGGAACTTCACAGAAGACGCGGTTAGGGGGGGGGGGGGTGGATTTAAACAATCAGTTGCTGCAGCCCTATCTTTCAACAAGAAAATCCTTATTCTGGTACAAAAAAAAGTCGCAATTTACTTTTTTCATTTGGCCCTTTTAAATTCTTTCATAATCTACCAAAAATCAACAGAAACACCCACCACCTTCATAAAGTTTATTGAAGACATTGTCACTGCCCTCATTTATCAACAAGTATCCCCCCCAGAAAGCATTCGCTCCGATTTTGTCAGCAGACTACATGAGCGCCATTTCCCGGACCATATTCCACCAACAGGATCTGAAAGACGACGCCAAAAAAAATTTCGGGTGTGCGCCAAAAAAGGAATTAGGAAAGATACCAGCTTCCATTGTACCGACTGTCCCTCCCAACCTGGCCTTTGCATCGGAGAATGCTTCAGGCGATATCACACTCTGGAAAATTATTAGTCCATATTTCTAATACTTGCATTTCCCCGTTTTTAATTTCTGTCCTGAATATTTCCCTTTCTCAACCAACCATATCATTGCCTTCCATGTGAACTGACCCTGGCCTGTTTCTCGACTATGCCTCTGTCTACCGTCTGCATTGTTTTTCCGCCATGTTTTTGCCTTTCACGTGAACTGACCCTGGACTGTATCGACTATGCCTCTGCCTACCATCTATTTCTGCCCTTTATTTGTCAGTGGATCCGTGCTTCAGGGTATTTTTGCAATTGCTGCCCCCCTATATAGGCAGGGAACACCTCCGTGTAACCCCAAAGGAATAAAGTCAGAAAGTAGGGAGTGGTGCTGTGCATAAAAGAGGGAATATCGGTATATAATAATCCTACTAATTAAAGTGACTAGCGTGTCTATGTAATGATTCAATGTTCTCAAGGATATAGATTCACAATGTGATATTGAATACAATAGTGTACACCACACATATTAAGTGATAAGTGCTAATTGGTATAAAAAATGATATAACAGTGCAACCATAATCCCATATATAATAAAAAAGAGAGAGATTATAAACTAAATAATTTTGTTAGTGCAATCATGATCCCATATACAAAAAGAGAGAGAGGTCATGGGATATAAGCACTGATGGACTATACGGTGATCCGTTTTGTATTAATCGGCCTGCTATATAAAAAAACAAAAGTGGCAGGTGCAAAATTAACCAAATATTGGTATTCCAACCCCTAAATGGTAATGTGCTAGTAAACTTCCAATAATATATAATATTGTAATAAATCCTCAATATAAAACAAAACAAAAGTGACAGGTGCAAAATTAACCAAATATTGGTATTCCAACCCCTAAATGGTAATGTGCAAGTAAACTTCAAATAATTGGCCTATACGGTGATCCGCACAGATAATACACTGAAGTGGATGTCCGGATGGGAACAGGATTGGAATAGGGGACAGCGTATCTTTCCCCCTACCTCCCCTCTTTTTATGAGTGGATGACCCAGATCGAGGGATTTGGAATTGAAAGGATATCGACACCTGAGGATTCGGAAGGACATCGGAACCTGGGATCTTACGCTTATACCCCTGCAGGGGTATAGCACTCCGGTGAGTGCAATCACATCACATCAGGGGGAGTCTGTTAACCTCCCTGGCGGTATGATTATTTCAGATTTTAGGTGCTGAAAGCGGTACAATTATTTTGCATGGGAATTTGGCGTTTTATATTGTAGGTCTGTAATTCTTAACAATAACACACTTAAATCTGCCCAAACAAGAGTCTAGTAGATATCCCGGGTATGATAAAGTTTGAAACACAAAAACATAAATTATAATATAATAAATAATTAAAAAAAATAAAAATAAATAGTAATAAAATAAATTTCCCCACGATTCACTATCGCTCAATTCTGCAAGTGTTCTAATTTACTATCGCTGTTTTCTAGCTGGTCTAAAGCCACTTTTGACGTAAAGGGACACTTTTTGGTTGCTATAGACAATCTCCAGTTTCCAGGCAGAAAGAACAGTATATATCACATAAAACTGCATGCAGAGCATGGGCCAAAGCATTGGGGACAAAAGGGATGTGAAATCATTTCATACAGTACTGTAATCTGTAAGATTACAGTACTGTATGTGTTATGATTTTGACTTTTTTTGAATTTGCCGCCAGGCTCCGCCCCCGTGCGTTGCGACGCTCGCAGGGAACAGAGCCTGGCAAGGAGAGGCTTCGGACGAGGACAGAGCTCACGGACACTGCGGGGGACATCACAGGATCCCGGGGACAAGGTAAGTAAAGGCACACCAGGATCCTGCGATGTAATCCCGAGTGTGGCTCGGGGTTACCGCTAATGGTCCTGATTTTTAACCCCGAGCCACACTCGGGAAAACCGCCAGGGAGGTTAAGAACAGGAAGAATTCGGTTGGAAGACACATTATGTCACTTTATGAACATTTGATGTTGCACATTATATAGGACTTTTTTCTTTGGTCGAGGATTTAACACAAAAATATATATTATATATTATTTGAGTGTATTGAGGATTTATTACAGAAATATTATTTGAAGTTTACTTGCACATTATCATTTAGGGGTTGGAATACCAATATTTGGTTAATTTTGCACCTGCCACTTTTGTTTTGCTTTTTTATATAGCAGGCAATTAATACAAAACGGATCACCGTATAGGCCATCAGTGCTTATATTCCATGACCTCTCTCTCTTTTTGTATATGGGATCATGATTGCACTAACATAATTATTTAGTTTATAATCTCTCTCTTTTTGAGTATATGGGATTATGGTTGCACTATTATATAATTTTTTATATCAATTAGCACTTATCACTTTATACTGTATGTGTGGTATACACTATTGTATTCAATATCACATTGTTAATCTATATCCTTGAGAGCATTGAATCATTACATAGACACGCTAGTCACTTTAATTAGTAGGATTATTATATACCGATATTCCCCCTTTTATGCACAGCGCCACTCCCTACTTTCTGACTTTATTTCTACCTTTTCCTGCACTGACCTCGGCCTGTTGACCATGTTTTTGCCTGCCCCTTGGATTGATCTTTCACCCTTTGCTTTGGCTGTGCTGACATCTCTACCTGTACTGACTATTCCTGCCTGCTGCCTGTTTTGCTGTCGCTGTCCACGTTCTTGCCTGCTGCCTGGACCAATGCTCTTCTCTGTGGACCACTGCACTACTAAAACTGCAGGTAATCTTTTCTTTACCCTTTACTCAGCAGAATGTATTTTGGTTTGTAATTGGTATGTACAGTACATGCTATGTGTTAGAAATATGAAGGGCCTTCAACAATGTGATAGGTTGGCAGGAATTTGTGTGTAATGTATGCTCATAGAACTACTGACAGTGCTACTTGGATGTTGGGCCTCTGTATGTGGCCAGACTATGTAAAAGTCTCACACATGTGGTATGGCCATACTCAGAAGGAGTAGCAGAATGTATTTTGGGGTGTCATTTTTGCTATGTACATGCTATGTGTTGGAAATATCTTATGAATGGACAACTTTGTGTAAAAAAAAAATGCGTTTTCATTTTTTTTTTTCCACAGTTTACAAAAACTTCGGGAAAAAAATGAACCATTCAAAAGACTAATTATGCCTCATAGATTATACGGTGGGGTGTTAGCTTTCCAAAATGGGGTCATTTTGTGGGCGTTTCCATTGTCCTGGTGCTCCAGGGCCTTCAATATTATAATAGGTGGTTGAGAAATGAGGTGTAATTTATGCTCCTAGAATGCCTGAAGCTGCTACTTCAATGTTGGGCCTCTGTATGTGGCCAGGCTGTGTAAAAGTCTCACACATTTGGTATCGCCACACTCAGGAGTAGCAGAATGTATTTTGGGGTATCATTTTTGCTATGTACATACTATGTGTTGGAAATATCTTATGAATGGACAACTTTGTGTAAAAAAAAAAAAAATGCGTTTTCATTTTTTTTCCACAGTTTCCAAAAACTTTGGGAAAAAAATGAACCATTTAAAAGACTAATTATGCCTCAGATTATACGTTGGGGTGTTAGCTTTCCAAAATGGGGTCATTTTGTGGGCGTTTCCATTGACCTGGTGCTCCAGGGCCTTCAAAAGTGTGATAGGTTGTCATCAAATGAGATGTGCAATTTATGCTCGTAAAATGCCAGACGGTGCTAGTTGGATGTTAGACCTCTGTATGTGGCCAGGCTGTGTAAAAGTCTCACACATGTGGTATCACTATACTCAGGAGGAGTAGCAGAATGTATTTTGGGGTGTCATTGCAAGTATGCATGTGCTGTGTGTGAGAAATAACTAGCTTTGGTTTTGAGACTTAGGAAGGAACCTGAGTGAGAGGAGCTCTGGATGTTGGACTAAAAAGGGGGAACGAGTGCCCATCCAGCATTTAGAAGATTTCTGTCAAGGAGGTTTACAGGGGATCCATTCACTACCTATACCAGAGGCTGGGGTAGACAGCCACACGCCCATATGATCTCCTGATAAGAGATCAAAGGAGTCGGTAAGGGGCAGTTTATTCATAGGTGGAGGAATCTTTCTGTCACATTTCCCTGGGTGATAAGGACGCATGTCATACACCGTTTGGTTGTCTGTTACTCTCTCCTGTGTCAAGATCATTTCACCTTGATGAACTTTTTCACTTTATGCATTTTTTTGCAATTGGACTTCTTATGTTTATTGGTTTAGTTTTTCTTTTCCCAAGAGGACTATTCAACTGTCGTTTCACTGCGAATTCACTTTGTATGGATATTTTTATTTTTATTTTTGTGTTTAATTAAGGTGATCACATTATTTCATTGTTTGATTTCATTTCACTAATTTCAGCGCAGCTATCTTTTTGGTTTTTGCTTACACATTGGAAGTCTCACATTTACAGTTGCAGCTATATATTATATTATAATTTTTTTCATTAATATTTTTTCATAATTATTTCACATTTTATTGCTTTTTGGGGATAGCACAGTAATTTTTTTAGTTTGAAAAATAACTTATTATGACAATTTTGTGCAAAAAAAAAATTCCAAGAATTGTGGGAAAAAATTACAACTTCAAAAAACTCACCATGCCTCTTACTAAATACCTTGGAATGTCTGCTTTCCAAAAAGGGGTAATTTGGGGGGTATTTGTACTTTCCTGGCTTGTTAGGGCCTCAAGAAAAGAGATAGGTCTTCAGTACATCAGGTGTGATCAGATGTGATCATTTTTCAATGATTTGCACCATAGCTTGTAGACTCTATAACTTTCACAGAGACCAAATAATATACACTAATGTGTGTTATTTTTACTAAAGATATGTAGCAGTATACATTTTGGCCCAAATTTATGAAGAAAAATTACTTATTTGCAAAATTTTACAATAGAAACTAAAAAAAGTGTTTTTTTTTTCAAAAATTTCTCTTTTTTCGCTTATATTCCAAAAAATAAACAAACCAGATTAATTACTACCAAAAGAAAGCTATGTTTGTGAGAAAAATAATGATAAAAATTTGGTTTGGGTAGAGTGTAGCATGACTGAGTAATTGTCATTCAAAGTGTGAGAGCGCTGAAAGCTAAAAATTGGTCTAGGAAGGGTGTATAAAAACCCTGTATTGAAGTGGTTAAAGTTTATGTGCGTGTAAAGGCAGGTGTCCCAATACTTTTGGCATTAGTGTGTATTTGTGCGTGTAAAGGCAGGTGTCCCAATACTTTTGGCAATAGTGTGTATTTCTAAAAGGTTTTATTGACATGAAATTTTCACCATGTTGGTAACAACCCATGCAATCCATACATAACATAGAAACCAAAACAAATATGTTCAGAAATGAAGTTACCGTATGTGTGAAGTTATGGAATGACATAGGGAAAAAGTATTGCACACGCTAACTGAAATTAATTTAATACTTGGTACAAAATCCTTTGTTGGTAACAGCAGCTTCAAGACGCCTCCTGTATGGAGAAACTAGATGCATGCATTGCTCAGATGTGATTTTGGCCCATTCTTCCACACAGTCTTCAAAATTTTGAAGGTTCGGTGGGCCTCTTCTCTTTTCTTTGAAACAATTGTACGTGCTAATTCCAGGTCTTTCTGAAGCTCTCCACAAGTGGTCCTCGACTCTTGGACAACTCTTCTGATAATTCTTTTCATTTCTGTCAGAAATCTTGCGAGGAGCACCTGGTCTTGGCCGGTTTATGGTGAAATGATGTCCTTTCCACTTCCGGATTATGGTCCCAACAGTGCTCAACACTAGAAAGTTTAGAAATCCTTCTGTAACCAATGCCATCAGTATGTTTTGCAGCAATAAGTTTGCAAAGGTCTTGAGAGCTTTTTGCTTTTACCCATCATGAGATGTTTCTTGTGACACCTTTTTATAGGCCATCAGTTGAGACTGAACCAGTTGATATTAATTTGCACTGACAAGGGGCAGGATTGCTTTCCAATTACTCAGATTTCAGCTGGTGTTTTATTACACAACTTCATTTCTGAACTTGTTTTGGTTTCTTTGTATGTATGGATTGATTGCATGGGTTGTTACCAACATGTGGTGAAAATGTCATGTCAATAGCACCTTTAGAAATATAGATTTACCTAGAAAAATAGCGACTTGTTCAATATGTATTTTACCCGTTGCATATTTAAAAATATTTTGTCATTAGAAGAGTGCAGGTTTTACCCACAACAACCAGATTCTGTCATTTTTCCTGTGCAGGTTATACAAATGTCATGATGATGCTGCTTAACCACTTCAATACCGGGCACTTTCACCTCCTTCCTGCTCAGGTAAATTTTCAGCTTTCAGTGCCATCACGCTTTGAATGACAAATGCGTGGTCTGCCTACACTGTACCCAAACTAAATTTTTATCATTTTGTTCACACAACTAGAGCTTTCTTTAGGTGATATTTATTCACCACTGTTTTTATTTTTTTGCTAAATAAATAAAAAAAAAAAAAACATTTTGAAAAAAAAAAACTACACCACGTTTTTCTTTGTGTCTGTCATAAAATTTAGCAAATAAACTTTCTTCATGAACTTACGCCAAAATGTATTCTGCTACATTTCTTTGGTGAAAATAACCCAAATCAGTGTATATTATTTAGTCTAGGAAAGTTATATAGAGTCCACAAACTATGCTATATATCTGCAAATTGATCAATCCAGATGTACTGACGGCCAATCTCATTTCTTGAGGCCCAAAAATATCAGGACAGTACAGATAGCCCCCAAATGTCCCCTTTTTGAAAAGTAGACAGTCCAAGGTATTTCGTAAGAGGCATGGAAAGTTTTTTGAAGTTGTCATTTTTTGTCATAAGTTTTTGGAAAATGAAGAAATTTAATTTTGTATATTTTTTTACATACTGTCACCAATGCAGTACAGCATTGTCATAACTGTTGTGGCAGTGATCAGGACCACTGACTGGTGACAGTATGAGAAAAAGTAAACATTTTTTCAAAATGAATTTTTTATTTTTTTTAACACACTTTGACCAGAGAAATATAATGTTACCAAAGTAACATTGTACTACTCTGGGGATGTGATTTTTTTTTTTTTTTACACATTAGGTTTGCATACATTGCTAACATTTTACTGAATGAAATAGATTCAGTTTCTTTTGTTGTGATTAGCTGTGATTGGTCAGAGCTAATCGTAATCATATGGTACAGGTGGGCTGTGATTGGCCCAGTTTGTACCATGTGATCACACTAACCAATCACAGCTAGCAACACAATTGTATACAATGGATGGCTTGAAAGGAAGCCATCCATTGTATACAACTGCCATGTGACCTGCTGTGATTGGTTACAGCAGTCACATGGTACCGGCGGCGGGCCGGTACAGCGGTCAGTCATCGACTGTCTGGTGGACACAGCCAGTGACTAAATCATGCCGCAATCCAGGAGGATGTTGTATGACGTCTGCCCGGATCAATGAGATGTTTCCATGGGCGTCATTAGGCCGGGTGGGAACCGGTTAAGTAAGCCTTCATTTATTGTGTTTTGACACTAGGATCTATGGCTTGGGTGCTCAACCTGTGGCCCTTCAGCCGTTGAACTACAATTCCCATCATGCCTCTGCCTATGGGAGTTATGCTTGTAATGGTCAGCCTTGTAATGCCTCATGGGACTTGTAGTTCTGCAACAGTTGGAGGGCCACAAGTTGAGCATCCATGATCTACAGTTTCAGAGAAAGTGACCATTTATTTTGTAGCTCTTCAATAAAAACACTCTGTCTACTTCTGTGTGGAAATGGACAAGAATCCTATACATGGAAACTTGCAAAAGAAGCCACAATAAAATGTGAAACACATTTAATTTATTAAAACCGGGTAATCAGGACAGCTGTAGTTTACAATAAATGCAATAGAAGGACATAAACAAATTAAAACCCAAATCAAAAAATAGACTGTATACACACCGATCCCCCTTCTAGTGCATGTATCAATGTGTGCAGAAAAGCGCACACAGGCCGCGTGTATATATCTATAGATATAGATATATCTATAGATAGATAGACAGGGGGTGCTCCGCAGGCACACCCTCATCTGATAAAGCTGTCCTAGTGCAGGGCAATCACTACATTACCAGAGTACCAGAGAGAAGCAGGTTGTGCTGTGTCAGGGTATAAACAGTCCACTCAGGAAAGTTCAAACTATTCACTCTCCTATGTCTGTAATTGTGCAAAATAGTCCTTTAAGGTATCTTCTATTCAACAGCATGATGATTCTACTTCTTTGTTCATCTTACTAGGATCGATATAAGTCTTTCCACTTAACCGTTTTCAGGCTCATTAACAACCCGTTGGCACCAATGTAACACGTCACAACGCACTGTAACATTTCAGTAAAGAGGCCGGACACATTTAAGCTTGTGGCTCAAGAGGTGCAGTTTATGAAAGGCGGAACAATTCGCTTTTCTCCATTTCATTTGTGTTGGTGGCTTCGGAAATGCAATGGTAGCAGCATTTTTCTTACGAATTATAACAAAGTGAACAGGACTCGTTCTACATGGAGACAAAGCATTTTCAGCTTATTTCAGAAGTCGTATCCTCTTCAGAAGACTCATGAGCAAGGAAGCTTGGCGGGTGAGAGTCTCTTCAAAAAACTGGCAATCTTGTGGACGTCAACGTGCATGAATTGATGTCTTCTGTGTGGGCGGCGCGGTGAAGGGAGGGCTCGGAAGCACTTCGGTTGATTTTGGGAAGTGAGTGTTGTAACAGCTCTATGGAGGAGAGGATCTGAAAAGAGCATGTAAATACAGTCAGCTTTATGAAAAGGTAGAAGAAAAAAAAGAAAAAAAGAAAAGCTTTAAAAGTTAATAAATCTCAGTCCATCGAAAAGTGGAACCCGATGATTTTCCTCTATTTCTTTCGGCTAAGTTCCCGCCTTGAAGTTATGGCTTTTCCCACCCCTTCTGCTTCATCATCCTTCATAATATAAAATGTTTCCTTCCCTCAGAGTCTATTAGGCGGTAGAGCGCTCCAGTTATCCAAACACCTAAATATCAGCTTTTATTGGTCTTGCGGTTTAAAAGGGACATGCAATGCAATAAATCTAGTCTAAATACTAAAGCACGGGTATCTAAACATTTTAATCCAATCAAATATTACGGGAATGGGCCCTAAAGGGCTCATTCATACAGGCGATCCGCCCAGCAGACTGTTTTGCAAAGCGGGGGAATGATCAGCTGTCCAGGTAGATGACAGGTCCATCTCCGCTCACTGTGCAGAGACAGACCTGTCAGAGCCCCGCTTTCCCCTATGGGAGATCGCATGAAAACTGACCGCCTGTCTGTTTTCATCCAATCCCATAGACGGATGAAAAATAGGGTCTCCATACGTCTGGATTTCACAGACAGGATCGGATGACAGCGGACATGTCATTACTGACATCCACCGCTCCATAGAGCTGAATGGAGGGTCCAATCAGGTCCTCCTAAAAAACGAACAGGCAAACCTGATCGGAAAGGGGCCCAACTGTTCTCAAAATGTCAGTAAAACTCAACAAGAAAAAAAAAAAGGACAAACAAAGGTTGTACAATATGAAAACAAACACATTTGTTTCCATTGAAGTATAATTCTCAATGTTTTCTTATCTGTAAAAGAGGTGAAAAGCTAGCAAATTCATAAAAGCATATTTATAATCCAAAACAAAGAAAAGATCCCCGAGGCTGCATTCATACTAGCGCTGAGTGTCTTTGGTCATTTTGCCTTTTTAGCGTTTGAAAACTTTCTTTCGCAGGGCTTTTGCACTTATTATTATCAAATGGGAAGCTAGTTATTAGGGCTTATTAGTATTCCCCAGTGCGGGTGGCCCTCCAGACGCAAGGGGCAGAAGTTGCATTCTGGTAGCGAGGGACCCCTTCACCTCTACTCAGACATCGCCCCGGCCAGCACGTCCAGGAAGTCCAGGAAGTGCTTGACGTATTTAGCGCAAAAGAAGCTTATGTACTTTTTCCAGCTACAGGCCTCAAGTGACACTACTCTCAGGTACAACTGACTTTGGATGTTCTACATACAACTGAATCTAATTAGAAAAATGTGAATCTTGGGTGAAAATATTTATAAATAGACCCCTAAGTCAATTCTGAAAGCATGCCAAACTGATGTCTAAGTGTATTCTACCGTTTTATGCTTTGCCCCATATTTTTTGTCAATATCCATCCAGACCAGCTAAATACATTGAACTCTTACCTATACATTTTCAGTTTTAACTGCTATTCCACATGCAGTACTGTAGATGGCAGCAGACACATACTAATCAATTATGCCATAACTACACAAACTCTCCAAAAAGACAGAGCACAGAACTACAAAGTACAGAACTTATAAGAACACAAATCTAGTCAAGTATCATTTTTACTCAGAATTAATGAGCCCCTTGTCCAAATATAATGGGAAAAAAAACTTCTTACTTGTGGAAACAGCGGCCTATCATCCTTTGCTTTGTGTATGGAGTCTGCAACAAGCCTCTTCATTGCTTTAGGACAGTTCTTATACAGCTTACTTAGATCAGGCATCAAACATCCTCGGCCAACCAAAAATATGATCTAAACAAAAAGACACAAACAAAATGGTTCAATAAATTGATACAGACAAATGAGAATAAAACTGGTGAGGCCTATCACCAGACAATCCATTGTAATAGAGCCTTACTAAAGCTGGCCATCGACGGATCGAAATCCAGCCAGTTCAGTAAGAACCGAGTCTCGATCCGTCTATGGGCAGGCTGGTTGTACTTGAAGTCGATCCATTGATCAACTTCAGTACAACCAGCCTGTCAGGTTTTTTTCGCCTGAGATTGAGACGATTGCTATAACTGCCAGCAGTGATTATTGTGTTCTGCTGGTGGGGAAGGCTCCCTGCTGACAGAACACAAAAGCGCCGTGAAAGGGATTCCCCCATCCATACTGTGTTGATGGGGGTATTAAGAAAATTGCATATAGGAAGATATTGAGCATTTTGGACACCACAAGTACTTGTTATAAAGAGATCTTTTAGCCAGAATGCCATTTATCATGCATTGATTCAAAAACCATAGAGTTTAAGTATAATAAACATCACACCTCTCATCATCCCTAATGGACGATAGTAGGCACAAACTTAAAAACAAAAAACATACAATGGGTCACAAAGATGCTTGTGCTGACAGTGTCCCATCATGGTTCACACTGATCTGCTGATCACATTGTGCCATGTTTTATGCTGGCCATACACCATACAATGATTGTACAATTTCCTTTAGAGTTACCAAAGTAGGTGAACAAACTTAAGCAATCTATTCAATTGGTATCAAATCAGACAGGCAATTGCACTACATAGTTGATGGTAGATCTTGTACAATCAAATTGTATAGTGTATGGCCAGCCACAGTGTCATATCACACACTGCAACTGGTCAAAGGAATGCCTTCAGAGTTCTGTTAAGGTGACCTTTCCCTTTCTGAACAAATCATTCCAGTCCAAATCTACCCCAGTCACTTTTTTTTGGATAATTAAAATGCTCAAATTTTTTTTTTAAATATAAAATTTTTTATACTTACCTGCTCTGCAATGGTTTTGAACAGAACAGCCCAGATCCTTTTCTTAGGTCCCCCGCTGGTGTTTCTGACTCCCCGGATGAGGGCCCACCATAGCAAGCTGCTTGCTATGGGGACAGTTGTGCAGGCTCACTCCCAAGCCAGCTGTGTGTGTCCGTATACACACACACACAAAGTGCAGCTCTGCTCCACCCCCTTGTCACTGGCTGTGATTGACAGCAGTGGGAGCCAATGGCTATTGCTGCTGCCTCTGAGCCAATGAAGAGAGCAAGCGCCTCTGCTCTCGTGCACAGCAATGGATTGAGATCAGGTATAGGTACAGTTGTGCTCGTAAGTTTACATACTATGGCAGAATTTATGATTTCTTGGCCATTTTTCAGAGAATATGAATGATAAACATTTCTTTCACTCGTGGTTAGTGTTTGGCTAAAGCCATTTATTATCAATCAACCGTGTTTAATTTTTTTAAAATCATAATGGCAACATAAAAACTACCCAAATGACCCTGATCAAAAGTTTACAGTTCTTAATACCGTGTATTGCCCCCCTTTAACATCAATGACAGCTTGAAATCTTTTGAGGTATTTGTGGATGAGGCTCTATATCTTCTGAGATGGTAAAGCTGCCCATTCCTCTTGGAAAAAAGCCTGCAGTTCCTGTAAATTCTTGAGCTGTCTTGCATAATTTGCACGTTTGAGATCTCCCCAGATTGGCTCAATGATATTGAGGTAAGGAGACTGAGATTATCACTCCAGAACCTTCACTTTATTCTGCTGTAGCCAATGACAGGTCGACTTGGCCTTGTGTTTTGGATCATTGTCATGTTGAAATGTCCAAGTATGTCCCATGCACAGCTTCCTGGCTGATGAATGCAAAATGTTCCTCCAGTATCTTTTGATAACATACTGCATTCATCTTGCCAACAATTTTGACCAAATTTCCTGTGCCACATCTTCAAAACATCAGCGATCCACATCCGTGTTTCACAGTAGGAATGGTGTACCTTTCATCATAGGCCTTGTTGACTCCTCTCCAAATGTAGTGTTTATGTTTGTGGCCAAAAAGATCAATTTTGGTCTCATCGCTCCAAATTATAAGCGGGATGCTTTGTGGCATTTGTGTAGTAATGGCTTTCTTCTTGCGACTCGACCATGCAGCCCATCTTTCTGCAAGTGCCTCCTTATTGTGCATTATGAAACAGCCACACCACGTGTTTTCAGAGATTACTGTATTAAACCTGAAGTTATTTGTGTGTTTTTCTTTGCATCCCGAACAATTCTCCTGGCAGTCGTGGCTGCAATTTTGGTTGGTCTACCTGACCGTGGTTGGGTTTCAACAGAACCCCTCATTTTTCACTTCTTGATTAGAGTTTGAACACTGCTGACTGGCATTCTCAATTCCTTGGATATCTTTTTATATCCCTTTCCTGTTTTATACAGTTCAACTACCTTTTCCCGCAGATCCTTTGACAATTCTTTTGCTTTCCTCATGACTCAGAATTCAGAAATGTCAGTACAGCACTGGATGACAGATGCAAGGGTCTGTCAGGAGTCCAGAAACTCATTGACCTTTTATACACACACATTAATTACAAGCAAAGATATCACAGGTGAGGATGGTTACCTTCAATAGCCATTCAAACCCCTTTGTGTCAACTTGTGTGCATGTTATCAGGGCAAAATTCCCAGGGTATGTAAACTTTTAATCAGGGTCATTTGGGTAGTTTCTATTGCCATTATGATTTAAAAAGAGTAAACACAGTTGATTGATAATAAATGGCTTCAGCCAAACACGAACCATGAGTGAAAGAAAAGTTTTTGTGCTTTCATTCATACTCTCTGAAAAATGGCCAAGAAATCAAAAAATTCTGCCAGGGTATGTAAACTTAGTTGCATGCAGCTGTTTTTTTACCTTAATGCAGTCAGCCTTTACAACCACTAAAAACAAAAGATTCAGTTTGTGGAAGTACCTGATCTCTGTCTCTTATATGAGAGTACGGTAGCTCTCCTGTCATTAACTCATACAGGACAATGCCATATGAATATACATCTGACTGGAAACTGAACGGGTTATTGTCTTGCATTCGGATGACCTCTGGAGCCTGTGGAGAAATAAATACAGGGATTATTATCGGAGATAAATGCAAGCTATTAGACTATTATATGTTGCTGTCGTTACAGTTAACAAAGGAGGTCTCTTGTATCCAGGTTTGTTATTTGAGCATTACCTTTAAAGTTAAACCCAGACTATGCTGCTTGAGGTAGCGTGTACAGCTCTAAGTACATAACTACCACTGAACTGCATGGAAGATGAATCTGGAGCTTGCCGATAAAGATGTGAGTACATGAACTGTGAATAAATGGAAACCTACAGTAACCAGGATATTATCTCAGCCAGATCTGTGATCAACGAACACCTACCTTAGTCTTAACACTTACTAGCCATACACTGTTAGATGTCTCTCATTCAGTCTGGAGACTGAATGGGAGAAAATACAGAGATTCCTCCACCTATGCAAACAGCGTGAATGAAGGAATTTGCACTGCCGGCAGTAGTATTCAACAGATGTAGTAATTGTTCAGCTGATCATTTTGCACCTGGCTCCTTTGATTTTTAAATGGAATTTTGTCGAGTTGAGTGGTGTCAACAGGGCACCCATGCCTTAAATTTCGCCTGATATGGCAGGAATTGGGCAAAATTAAAGCGGTGTTTAACTAGCTTAACCGATTGCCGCCCGCCGGCCGTCATATGATCGCCAGGTGGCGCGGCTCTTGTTCTGGGTGGGCGGCATATGACGTTGGTCCACTTAAACAGGTCATGTGCTCGATCGTGTGCGCGCAGCCCTGTACCTTCGGTGGCGGCGTGTCCCGGAGACACACCGCTCGCCACCGAGGGGGGTGAACAGCCATTGGGCATGGCTGTTTACCACGTGATTGGCCTGATGAAGTCACGGACGATCACAGATGGTACCGCCCCACTTTGCACTGCGCATGCACGTCAGTGGCAGAGTGTTCCCGGGAACACTGCTCGTCACCGACACTAGTAAACAGCCATTGGCCGGCAGCTGTTTACCACGTGATCGGCTGTGATCCTTTCACAGCAAACCACTAAATGTAAACAGAGCGGTAATGAGATGTTACTGGGTCCTCCTCCTCATACACCGATCGTGTGTGAGGAGGAGATTGTGGTAACATCTCGTTACCGCTTACAGTGTACACCAATCACACTGACTGCGCCCCCCTAATAAAGAGGGCCTGTCACCACCCATCAAAGTACCTGTCACACACAGTCCATCCGAGTACCTGTCACACTCCATCTGAGTACCCCGAGTACCTGTCACAGTTCATCTGAGTACCGAGTACCTGTCACCGCCCTTCAGAGTACCGAGTACCTGTCTCACCAGCCCATCAGAGTCCCCGAGTACCTATCTGTAGCCCATCAGAGTACTTGAGTACCTGTCACCAGCCCATCAGAGTACCAGAGTACCTATCTGCAGCCCATGTCTCAGAATATACGTGGGGTGTTTGCTTTCCAAAATGGGGTCATTTTGTGGGTAATTCCACTGTCCTGGTGCTCAAGGACCTTCAAAAGTGTGATAGGTAGGAATGAAATGAGATGTGTAATTTATGCTCCTAGAACGCCTGAAGGTACTACTTCAATGTTGGGCCTCTGTATGTGGCCAGGCTGTGTAAAAGTCTCACACATTTAGTATTGCCATACCCGGGAAGAGTAGCAGAATGTATTTTGGGGTGTCATTTTTGCTATATACATGCTATGTGTTAGAAATATCATATAAATTGACAACTTTGTGTAAAAAAAAAAAAAATGCATTTTAATTTTTTTCTCCACATTTTCCAAAAACTTCTGGAAAAAAATGAACTGTTCAAAAGACTCATTATGCCTCAGATTATACGTTGGGGTGTTTGCTTTCCAAAATGGGGTCATTTTGTGGGCAATTCCATTGTCCTGGTGCTCCAGGGCCTTCAAAAGTGTAATAGGTGGTTGAGAAATTAGATGTGTCATTTATTCTCGTAGAACGCCTGAAGGTGCTACTTCAATGTTGGGCCTCTGTATGTGGGCAGACTGTGTAAAAGTCTCACACTTGTGGTATTACCATACTCGGGAAGAGTAGCAGAATGTATTTTGGGGTGTAATTTGTGGTATGCATATGCTGTGTGTAAGAAATAACCCGATTATGACAATTTTGTAAAAAAAATAACATAAATTTTGCAAAGAATTGTGGGAAAAAATTACAACTTAAAAAAACTCAACATGCTACTTAATACCTTGGAATGTCTACTTTCTAAAAAGGGGTCATTTGGGGGGTATTTGTACTTTCCTGAGTTGCTAGTGTCTCAAGCAATGAGATACACCTGATGTACTGAAGGCCTGATCAGATGTGATCAATTTTCAGTGATTGGCACCATAGTTTGTAGACTCTATAACTTTCACAAAGACCAAATAATATACACTAATTTGAGTTATTTTTACCAAAGCTATGTAGCAGTATAAATTTTGGCCAAAATGTATGAAGAACAATTAACAATTTGCTAAATTTTATGACAGAACCAAAGAAAAAGGCTTTTTTTTCACAAAATGTGTGGTCTTTTTTTATTTATAGCACAAAAAAATAAAAACCCACTAGTGATTAAATATCACCAAAAGAAAGCTCTATTTGTGTGAAAAAAAGGACACAAATTTCATATGGGTACAGTGTTGCATGACTGAGTAATTGCCATTCAAAGTGTGAGAGCACTGAAAGCTGAAAATTGGTCTGGGCAGGAAGGGGGGTGTAAGTGCCCTGTATTGATGTGGTTAAAGCATAAATAAAAGGCAAAACGTTTTTTTTTAAGTTTTGGATACAGTGGAGATGGATCAGAACCCCTGACAGTTTTTATTGATGTCTGTGCCCCCGTTAGGGAGATTCACCCCATTCGTCCTGTTTACCATCATCATTGAAAGTAAAAGAAAATCCCACATTTTGGGTTGTCCTCAGAAAAGTAAGAAAGGGTAAATCTTACAATAGGGACACTAGTTCTAGTGACCCGGGGCTCCCCAAGGGATTTCCTCTTACTTCCGGTTTGGCTATGGGACTGGAAGTGAAGGCAAATCTCCCTAATGGGACACAGATAGTGAAAAAAAAAAATCTGACAGTGGTTATAACCCTCCCTTACTGCATCCAAAATGAAAAAAAAAAAAAGTGTCTAGGAGTCCTACTTTAAAAATAATCATTGTGAACCATGTTAGAGAAAATTATACCTATTATACTTCTACTCAAGCTGAAAATGTTGGGTCAGTAATGCTACATATTGTAGGCTACTACCCATATATAGGAAGTTATGGAAAACTTTGTAGATATTAGATGTATCCTGAAAAAAATGCAGCACCCCCAGAGTTTGCATAATTCATACCATTCCACGGTGTAGTGCCCACTGAACCTAACCGTACAGGCCGTCCCTAACACTGAAACAAAAGCCTTTTACATGTTCCAGAACAACAAGCAGATGTAAATATTAACCCGTGTTTGGATTGCACTTTTGGCCAGAGATTAGGAGTTATTTTTGTTCACGGACAGGTCACAAGCCAGATGACATGGCTGAGGTGATTGCCAACAGTCAGATTGGGTCAGCTCAGGTCTAAAGATCACAAACAATAGAAAGATATTCATTAGAATCTCTGGTCTCAGTTTCTTACCATCCACAGGATTGATCCAGTTGGTTGCTCTACTTGCTGAGAACCGCTCCACCGGGACTTGACTGTGGCTAGGCCAAAATCACCAATTTTCACTGTTAGTCCTTCATGCAAAAATATATCTATACCATGGTTTAGGAAAATAAAGCCCGATCATTAAATGCGTGACACCTTAAAAGAGACTATTCTTAAAGCTTTCGGATTCCTGCATTGCTTGCTGCTCACCATGGTTAGTTTTCTCATTCAGCATTCCTAATCATAAGCCAGCGTGAAGACAAATGGTGTGCACTAGCCCATAGCAGCCTCTGTTCTGCTTTTATCCTCAGAGCTTTATAGCTAACACCGCCTGATAAGCATAGTTATCTCTCAGACAAACAATTTTGGAGAACTGCAGAGTAATCATTCTTCAAGGTAACCACAGATAGCCCAAACTAAGGTTGGCCATGGACGGTTCAAATGGAACCCGCTGAACCGGCCGAGATTCGAACCATGTATGGGCAGGCTGAACGTACAACCAGCCTGACGAATTTTGCATGCGGTTATCGCTAGCAGCTGGTATAGCCACTAGCCACTAGCAATAATCACAGTCTACAATGGCTCAGCAGGAGGCATAACACTGTCTCCATGGTTGCAGGAAAGAAATTTGCTTTGTGTATGGCCTGCATTACAAAAAAATACTCCCTTTTCAAGCCCCATCTGCGAGTACTTAGATGCTTCTAAACTCCTAGAGCCGGTAAGTAGTACTTTTTCCAGTTGTACTTCCTCATTTTTGCAAGGGGATTGTTTCCAAATCCAATGATATAAAATCCCTGTTAAAGTATAACTAAACTACAACTTTTTGTTTTGGATAAGGAGTAGGATTAGAACTATTGTCAGATTTGTAATGCTATCTGTGCCTTTGCCAAGAAGAGCAACCCTCTTTATTTATAATGTATACCACTATCACCGAAAGTGAAAGAAAATACCAAATTTTGGGTTGTCACCAGAATAGGAATAGAGTAGAATTTTTTTCAATGGGGATACTAGTTCTGGTGACCCTGGAGAAATTTCTCCATTGGGACACAGATGGCAAAAAAAACCTCACAAGAGTCATTTCTCTCCCTTACTCTATCCAAAATGGGAACAAGAGGAGTTTTGACTAGCCTGTAAATTTCAGTACAGGACACAGACCGAATATTTATACACCATTAGTTATAGGGGTGTATCTTTATTGGACACCGACAAAACTTTTGATGGCACGGTCGCTGGGCACCTCCCTATAACCTCAACCTACTCCGAAGTCCTCAATTTTGTAAAAAGAAATTGAGAGTAAACCAAGGATTGGAAAGGAAAATGGCCTGTGTCTTGTAGTGTATTTCAAGATCTGGAATTTACAGGCAAGTTGCAACTCCTCCTAATCGTACAGTACAGGACACAGGCAGATTATTCTAACACCATGGGAAGTCACCAAGCAAATAATTGGGTAGGCAATGAGGCAAAACGTACTGTGCCAACAGCCCCAACAACAAGTGTCAGAAGACCCAACCTCAGAGCTGCTGCAAGAACCTTACAGCCAAAAGCTGAATTAGCTAAATATTGGACGTCCACCTGGTAAAAATTTAAAAAAGTATGAACAGAAGACCAGCGGCGGTCTTACTTAACTGGTCTACAAAGGCATGGCGCTGAATTACTTATGAAACTCCCACCAATTTACTGAAAAGGGTGTGTAAAAGGGCAGGAGATTTGTCTTTGTAAGCTCTTGCAATCAGATTTCAGATCTGTCATGCAATGGTGGACGTTGAAGTATGGTGTCCCTTGCAAAGTCCAGAGAACAGGAAAAATAGAGAATTTGTCCATCTAATTAAAGCAGTAGCCTTAAGGTATACTCTAATGCAGGGATCTCCAAACTACCATCCTCCAGCTGTTGCGGAACTACACATCCCATGAGGCATTGTAAAACTGACATTCACATACATGACTAGGGAACTGTAGTTCCTGAACAACTGGAGGATCATAGTTTGGAGACCCCTGCATGGCTCTGACTACATCCCCACAGTGTAGAGCAATTCCCTTTGGATACTTAGGAGCAGGGAACATGGATGGAAGGACAATATCCTCACTGAAGTGAACTCCTGACACCACTTTCGGAAGAAAGGATGGCCTTGGACATAAGACAACCTTGTCATTGTGAAGTATAAGCAAAGGCTCCTTAGAGGGAAGGGCCGCCAGTTCAGAAAAACGTCTTCCACACAGGCAGACATGATGGTGACCAAAAAGACTACTCTGCATGGCAGATCCTTTAGGGGGCTATCCCTGATAGGTTTAAGGGGTAAATTATGCAGGGCAGAGAGAACCAATTTGAGATCCAAAGGAAGTACAGGATGCTGAAAGGTGGGTTTAACAAGATATAACACCCCCCCCCCCCAGGGGGGAGAACAAATCCAGAGGCCTGTCCTTTAGGAGTGCTTAAGGCCAATTTCTGGTCAAGACCAGATTGTAGGAAGGCCAGAATGTGAGGTACAGAGTAATCTCTGGGAATGAAGTGCCTTTGTTCCCACCAGGCAAATAAGGTTTTCCAGTTGCAATAATATATCTTCCTGGAAGAGACTTATTGCTTTTAGCAAGGTAGGAATCACAGTGTCAGAAACCCCTCTGTCCTTTAAAATCTGGGTTTCAACAGCCATGCTTGAGATAGCAGATCTGGCCTGTTGCGAAAAGGCCAGAGATTGCCTGCTGAAAGTATTGTACCTGTCCTGAGCCAGTTTGGTGCAATTAGAATCAGTTTTCTTCTATTGCTCCATTTTGAGCAGATGATGTAGTATTCGCAACTGGAAGAAAGTTGTAAATTAACCTGAACTGAGAAACGGAAGATTATGAGGGCATCTGAGGCTAGAGATAGAGGATCCCTGGTTCTGGCAACAGAAGTTTTTGAATCATGAGGCCAGGACATCCACATCTGGAATCCCCTATTTTTGACATATTAAACTGAAGATATCTGGATGAAGGGTGCATTCCTCTTGGTCCAGGTGGTTGAGATAATCCACTTTCAAGTTGTCCACTCCCAGGATGTGGATCGCAAAGATAGCAGGACAGTGCGTTTCTGTCCAAGAGATGATCTTGTTTGCTTTTCTTCAAGACAGCCAGGCTCCTCGTGCCTCTTTGATGGTATTGTAGATATAAGCGATCGCTGTGGCATTGTCTGACTGCACCCTGATTGGGTGCTCCTTCATAAGGGGGAGGTGTTCAGTGCTGCAGGGCCGACCTGACTGCTCTGAGCTCCAAGATGTTGCTGAGAAGCTTGGCTTCTTCAATGATCACGTTCCTTGAACTGTTAGAGATTGGAACAATCCTACGCAGCCGGAGAGACTTTAGTCTGTTGTCATAACTTTCCAGTGTTAGGGAAGGAATGACTTCCCCATTGTTAGAGCAGGGGTGGTGATCCACTAAGAGGAAGTTCCTTGCTTGGCTGGACATCAGCATTGGCAATTTGAGAGAAGAAGCCTGCTTGTTCCAGACCAACAAAAAAAATTGTTGGAGAGTTCTTGAAAGGAATTAAAAAAATGGTACTGCTTCGAAGGAGGCTACCATTAAGCCTAAAACTCTCATGGAGAATCTCAATGTGGAATTTCTCATGCATCTCAATTCTTGAGCATGTGTTTTTCTGTTAGAAAGTTTTTTTACTTGGGATGTGTCCAGGACCAGACCCAAGTATTGCAAGGGAAGGAAAGCCTGAAGAGCGGATTTGTTAGAATAGTCACCCAGCATAAAGCCTGGAGCATCTCAATTGTCTTATGCACATTTTCTGATATTGCAAGGGAAAGGAGTCCTTCAGAAGGTCATCTAGCTAGCCTGTGACTTGGAGTTCTGAAAAGGGCAAGCAGAGGTGCCAAGACCTTTTTGAACACTCTGGGAGCAGAGGATAGGCCTAAGAGCATTGCAATAAATTGGATCTTCTTGTCTGCCAGTAAGAAGCGCAGAACACGCTGATGAGGTAGGTGAGGAACATGTAGATAGGCAACTTGGATGTATACAGATGTCACTCATTCCCCTTGTCTCAGAGAGGAAATCACTGACCTTGCGGATTCCATACAAAATTTAGAAAATTGACAGAATTTATTAAGGAATTTTAAATCCAGAATAGGACGAATATCCCCACTGGACTTTGGTACTGTGAACATGTTTGAATAAAATCCTTTGAACACATCTTGTGATGGTACTCGTACAACGACTCCTTAGGGCAAGAGGTAGTTCAGGGCATTTTGCAAAATCTGACACTGGGCAGTTTTGGTTGATTTGAAAGAAGCAGTGAGGTGGTAGCATTTTGAACCCACAGGTCTGGAACATCTGCAATCTAGAGAGGCAAACTGTAACAGATGTCTGTAACAGAGTGAGGATGCCCCTTCATTGTGAAGAGGGGGTTGGGGAAGGCTTGGTAGCCTTGGTGGGCCAAGTCTACCGCTGAACTTAGATTTTGAAGTTGAAGCTTGGTTAGATCAGACAGGTGTTCTGCATTTAAGGAGCTAGGTTTTCGAACCTTTCACTGTAGAAGCAAAACCTTCCCACCTGTGACCTCTTTGATAAATTGGTCAAGTACCTCATCGAACAAATGTCATCCTTGGAAAGACATGCGCAAGGCACCTTTTGCAGGCAGGCTCAACTGTCTAAGCTTTCAGCCATAAGATTCTTTACATGTGAATGTAGTTTAGAGCCATTGTGTAAAATTTGTCTCATGACATGTTCTAGGGTAGTGATGGTGCACCTTGGCACCCCAGATGTTTTGAAACTACATTTCCCATGATGCTCAACTACACTGCAGAGTGCGTGAGCATCATGGGAAATGTAGTTCCAAAACATCTGGGGTGCCAAGGTTCGTCATCACTGTTCTAGGGCATCTCCACAGAAATGTAGAGCAGAAGGCAACTGGTGTGTATAGCACCCTGTGGCTAACTCGATGCATTGCACCAAGTGCCAATGTGAGCGCCCATGCAGGATCCTGTTCCTGAAGCGTGGGGTCAGAGTATGGCTCCAAAGGTTTTGCGAAAGTTGTGCCGATCCGTATGCCCTGCTTCTATGCTGGCTTTAGAAGACAGTGAGGGTTTAATGGAAGAACTGGAAGATAAACTAAGAAAGAAAAATCAAAAACTAGTTAAACTAGGGGTATGTTCTTCGTGAAGGAGAAAAGGTTCATCATCTTGAGAGACTACCACAAAACTGAGGACTCCCAGACTGGAGTTGGGTTGTAGGGGAAATGTATACTCTAAAGCTTTAACAGTATCCAGTCACCTGAAGGTACACAACTATAACCCATTGTGTATGAATATTCTGCTTGTGTCCTGTACTGTGTGATGAAGATAAAAGGTTTGCCTTTAGTTCTACTTTAAATGAACACCAGATCTTTTCCTGACTAGTAGGCACAAATTAGAGCAAATTTAGAAGCCCTTCTTTACTGTACACAGAAGTTTTTAGTATATAAACTAGACATGGTAACCTATAGAATTTGATTAAGTGAGCAGGGCCTTAAAGATCCTGGAAAGAGGGGGAAAACAAGTGCTCTACTAAAACATAACAGATACTGACTACCCAGAAGAGAAGTCAAGGGTGGAAAGTAAGAAAAAGGAGAAACTAAAAAAGGTACTAAAAAAAAAAAAAAAAAAAATTAAAGGGGATCTTGGATTATGATCACTGTGGGGCCCTGCACAGCCACACCAAAATTTAAATGTGACAACAGCTGCAGGGGGAGAAGAACCCCTGCCCACTGTCAAAAGGGGAATAGGGGGCTCGGGTGAGCTGGAACATGTTACACCCGAATTACAGGTGTAACATGTAACGTATTCCAAAGGAGTGGCAAGTTAAAAATAAACATGTAGCAGTCTGATCTGATTGGCTGCTATGTACTAAAACTTTCAATGTCCTTGTTGTTCTTTGCACCGTTTTAATGAAGAAGCCTGAATCAGCCTAAAGCCGCCTACTAGTTATAGCCTGGCACATCTGATGGATGCATTGCATTAATTCTACGCTTATAATTGTGCGTAAAGGAGCCCTGCACCCTTTTAACTGACACTTGCTTTCTTGTGACCCAGAAAAAGATACTGTTTGACTTCATGTCTCTGTGGATGATATTCTTTGCATGTAAATAGCTGCAAGAAAGAACAAAGATGTTAAAACATCAAAGAAAGAAAACAAAAGGAATAACTTGGCTGGTCTTCCAAAAACGGGTTAAAGTGTGTTCAAGCCAATACATAGACTGGATTGTGTTTTTTTTTTTTATCTTTTGCTCTGGATCATTGTGCTACAAGGACACAAGCTGCAACAAGTCCCCTGCCTGCTGGCACACACATAGCAAAGCTGACATTTAGCTCGTAATCGGTAAATATCCTGCTTGGCAGCATACATCATAAGTTGTCAAGCAAGAATATCGAGAATTGTATTTACCCAGAAGTCAGAGATCCTGGGACCTTAATCATGGTCTAACAAGGAGAACATGGACTAATAGAAATAAGAGGCATACGAGTCACACTCATGGCTTATCACAACATACGTAAAAGGATATCCACACGTGCACTAACAGTTTAGGTTCTGTTACATAGGAGTAATGTAATGTATATTAAAAAAAAAAAAAAAAAATTAGCTCAACTCCAAAACTTCTGTGGAAAGTATGGAGGAAGGCCAAGTATACATTCTCCTCGGTCTCAGCCCAATTAAGATTTCCACATGTCTGTCCTGGTGGTAGGTGGTCATCAGGACAGGAACTAAGGGGGCAACCTCTCCAAGGAGCACACAGGTTATGAGCTCAGGTAGTTTTGAGTTAGGGTCTATACTTTGATCTTTGTCTTGATATGGCAGTGTGGCTTTACATTTGTTTCCAAATTAATGCAAAAAATCTTTTTTTTTAAAAAAAACGTTGGAACAGTTGTAGGGTAGCTTTGTGCTTGGATTAAGTGCTAGGAAAAGTTTTGAATGTTTTGAATATTAAAAAACAAGGCCCAATGACAAAGTATTTACAAGAAAAAATGTCTGTGTTGCATGGAAACCAAATCATCACACTCACACTTGTAAACGGTTTCAAGGAAGAGACACCAACACCCCCCCCCCAAGCAAAAAATAAATAAAAAATTACTCACTCCATTCCCTGTGCAGTTTGCCTGGCAATATCGATCAGCTGGAACATCTGGAATTTGGTCTCCTGTACATGCAGATGTTTGTAGAGGCTGCTTCCCTCACACCACTGGGTAACGATAGCCAGGTTGTCTTTTGTCATGTAACCCATGAAAAGCAGAATGTTGACGTGCCGTGTCTTTCTGTGAATGGAAATGAAATAGATAGGCATCAACTTTAAGTGGATCTCACGGGAAGTGACGGACACTATTTATGGCAAGAACATGTATTTTCTGTGCTTCCTGAAAATGTTCTTAGCCAAAACTGAAAATAACGAAGCCACCAAAAGCACTGATAAGCTGAAATATGTTACTTTTTTTTCGTTTAGATATAGCTTTTTTTCCCCAAAAACTCCATGCACTCAATTTTTATTCCAAAAATGTCATTTTTGGGCAAGTTTTTGTTGATTGAAACCATCCTTCCTGATCTATGATACTAATAGCTAAATTCATCTGCATCTCATCTTTCTAAAGGGTCATGATGAAAGTGTGGCTTCCCAACAATTTGTTCTGATAACATAATCTCCATTTTTTTTTTAAATATAACAGATAGATTTGTTTGGAGTAAACAGATGCCAAATACGTCAAGTCCCAAAAAGGCGAAGAGGGAGGGCAAGACAGCCCTGTGTACACTCCATGTTGCAACAAAAAAGAGGTAAGCTTTCTTGTGCACAGTGAATTGCAGATCCTTCAAAGTTCCCAGTGGATAATAAATAAAAAACGATTTTTGACTTACCAGTAAAATCCATTTCCTGAAGTATAGCACGGGACACAGGTTTCCCTCCACTCCCAGCTAGACACTTTTTTTTAGCAAGCAATAGGGAGACCACAGAACAGAGGGGAGCATCTTGTGTCCCATTCTGTATTTGGCAAGTTAAAAATCCTGTTTTCTGATCGTATAATACGGGACACAGGCTTCTGGGGCATTCAAATACAGTCTAACAGAAGGGTTAGTAACAACGCCAACAGACCCATATAAACCAATGGTGAAAAAAAGGCTCAAAAGCTCAGAGCAGCCTGCGGCACCTTGTGCCCAAGACTGGCATTATAAAAATGCATGAACAACCACCTGGTAAAACTTAACATATGTGTGAACAAAGGCGCAGGTGGCAGCCTTGCAAAACAGATGCCTGGTGCTGAAAGGTCCATGATCTGGTGGAATGTGCATTGACAGGGAAGAGATGCACGCTTCATACCATATGCCTTGAATATAACCTATCGGATCCACCTTACGCTAGTGGAACAAGAAGCAGGAACTCTTGTTCAACACCCCAGGCAGTACAAAAAAAGGAATACGATTTACAAAATTCCAAACCCACACCACATCCTGGCATTGTAGGGCATTCTCCTTAAGATGCCTTGGAACAGGACATAAGGAAGGAATGACAAAGTGCTGGTTAAGGTGAAAGGCAGAGACCATCTTTGGGAGAAAGGAGGCCTTCAGCTCACATTGTCTCTGCGCAACACAAAAAAATGGCTCCTTACAAGATAAGGCCACCAAATCAGATAATCTTCTTGCAGACATAAAAGTAACGAGAATGGTCACCTTACATGAACGGTCCGACGGGGGAAAGTCCCAGATAGGTTCAAAAGGCGGTTTCTGCAGCGCCAGGTTGAGGTCCCAAGGGTACACAAGGGACTGGAGATAAGAGCTACACTCTGAACAAAAGCCTTCATATAAAAGTCAGAATGGCTGAAATGTGTGCCTTGATAGCATTCAAGGCCAGGTGTTGGTCCAGACTCAACTGGAGGAAGGACTGAATATGGCTCACCAGGCATTTCCTAGAATGAAAAACTCTGGCTTTACCACACCAAATAAAACAGGATTTTAGGTGCATTGGTAAACCTTCTGATTGGTGGACTTCCTAGCCTTCAGAAGGATAGGGAAGAGATTTTGAAAGCCCACTATCCCTCAAAACAGTGGCCTCAACAGCTATTCCGTCAAAGCCAATGACCAAGCAGGGTGAATATCTATCTGGTCTTTGGGGTCTGGAAGCTCCCATGGAGCTTCTACAAAGTGTCTGAGAATGTCAGAGAACTTCCATGCAATGAGGATTACCATCACACCCCTCCATCTTGATTCTGCAAAGCAGACTAGAAAGCATCTGAAAGGGCAGACAGGCATAGATCAAATTTAACTGATTCCACAGAGTCACCAGAGCATCTACTGCGAATGCCAGAGGGTATCTGGACCCGGTGACAATTTTGTTTGAACCTGGTTGCTGTTGTTGAACTTGGATGTCAGGAGATCCACATCTGCTACGTGTGGCAAAGGTCTTGAAAACACCCCGAGAGAAGGCCCATTCCCCAGAAATCTGCCTGCCAATTTTTCACACCCGAGATATGGATGGCGGACAAGGCCAGTAGGTGAGGTTCTGCCCAAGAGGACTAGAGCTGCTTACTTTTGGATGGTGCAGCTCCCTGTGACCCCTTCATGAGTGATGTAAGCTGTGGCACTGTCAGGTGAGCTTGCAGGAGGGAAGTCCAGTGATGAAGAAACAGCCAAATCACCACACCAAGTTCCATAATGTTAGTGGAAAGATGAGCTTCCTCTGACAAACCCATTCCCTGCAGTACCAGGGTGTCAGAGTCTGCTTCCCTAGCCCATCAAGCTGGCATCTGTCATGAGAACTTTCCATGACTGCAAAGGGTAAAGGCTTCCCCCAACTCCAGTGCTGGCCTGTAAATCCACCATGCTATAAGAATTTGGCTCTGGGAGTCAGGTGTATGAGACAGTCCCAGAAAAGCGTCGGCCTTTCCCATGCTGCCAGAATTTTGAGCTGAAACAGTCTAGAATGAATTTGGGCATACAGTGCAGCCTCAAAGGAGGCAATCATGAGACCTTACAGGCAAAAATCAAGGATGTCATTTGAGCCCTTATGTTCTTGGCATAAGCTCGGAGGGAAAGAAGAAGTTTGTCCCATGTCAGGAAGGTCCTGGACAGGGCTGTCTACATAATCAAGTCCTGATACTCCAGCCTAGTAGACAGTTAGTGATAAATTCCTCAGATTGGGGCTTCCAACCGAAACAGTCTGGCAGATGTTGTCCCTCAGGGACAGCAGATACTGATCCTACAGCAGAAGATCGTCCAGGTACACCCACAACCTGAACCCTCAAGGGAAGCAGAGCAAACACTGAGCCAAGCACCTCAGTGGAAACTCGAGGAACCGTAGACAGGCCAAAAAGGTGGTTGACAAATTAGATGAGAACAATGGTGCTGCAGAAAAACGTGGATGTGCAGATAGGAATCTGCCTATGTAGGCCAGACAACCCCCCAGGAGAAGGAGGGCAATTACCAACCTTGTATTTCTCATGTGAAATTTCTGTACCTATAGGAATATAGGGAGGTTAACCCCTTCTTGGCTTTGTCCTCCTAAATGGGAATACCCCTGCAGGGGTCTTCAAAGTCTGGGCTCTATGCCAAGCAGACCATGGCTCTGGACCTGTGGCCAACTCCATGCATTAAAATACATGCCAAGGGGAGCTTCTACAGCAACATCACAGGTCAGCCATGCGTCTTCATTGCAGCGGGAATCTGGGTACAGTCCTACAAAGCACTGCCAAGGATTTAACCGATCCGGAAGCTGCAGTGGCTATGGTGCAGCCAATTTGAAAAATTAAAAATTAATCTGAGAAAAAAAAAAAAAAAGATAAAAAAACTGATGTAATAAGGTAAGCTTTCCTTGGCAGAGAAGTCCATAACCTAAGGACACTGGCAAAAAAAAAAAAACTGAGGCTAGCTGGGAGATGGAGGGGCTATATGGGGGAATGTCCCAGCAGCTCTTTTGCAGTGTCCCAATCACTTAATTGTAGCTGCATATAACCCAGTTGTAAAGACTAAGCAGCCAGAGTCCCGTACTGCTCAAACAGAAAAGAACATTTGGAAAATTCTCCTAAAGGTTCTTTTGTCTTTGGGAGTATGGGAGATTAATGGCCACAAAATTTGATCTAGTTCTAATATTACAATGTAATGCACCCACCTGAGAACTGCAACTTCATTTCTAAAGGCCTGGAACTGTTCTGGAGTTGGATCGATAACTTTGAGAATTTTCACTGCTACATCGCCTGAGAGAAAATAGAGAAAAAGTTTGAGGAGAGGAGCAGTGAGTCATGACCACTGTACAGAAGTGCTAATCATATATATCTAACAAGCAACTATAGCAGTCACTGCCACTTTGGACACCAAACTACAATCTAAATAATAGGTATAACACACACAGATATAAAGGACACAAATTATTGCCATTTTGTATTTATTAATGTATATTTCTTAAATGCACACATTACCTGAATTTGACCCAGTATAAGACAGATAAAAGATGAAACTAGGTGGTTGATGTATGAAAATAATAGATTCAGAAATCAAAGCAACACTGGGATAGTTGCCCACAACTGCCAATCAGGTTTCACCTTTCATTCACTGGGAGAATATGTGACCGAGTTTGGCAAGTCTGGTTTGCACCACAGCAGCTAACTATAAAATACAGGCATTTCTGTATACATCCAACTACTGGTATTTCTACAAAATATCCAAGCTTTTAGAAGCTCCTTCATAGCCATCTGTGGCTTCCACACAGATTTGTTACATCAGTAAAAGTATAGAAATTGAGACATGTTCTAAGACCCCTTTCACACAGGCGTTCCGATCAGGTCCGTCTGTCAGTTTTTCAGGCAGACCTGATCGGACGCTCAATGCACCTCTATGGAGCGGCGGATGACATGTCCGCTGACATCCGCCACAATCCGATCTGATCCTGTCCGTGAAATCCAGACGGCTGGAAACCCTATTTTGCATCCGTCTGGAGAATCGGATGAAAACGGACAGGCGGTCTGTTTTCATCTGATCTCCATAATGGACAGCGGGGCTTTGACAGGTCCATCTCTGCATAGTGAGCGGAGACGGACCTGTCATCCGCCTGCTCAACGGGGATCGGCGGAGCGATCCCGCTGAGCAAAGCTGAGTCCGTACACGGACAAACCCATGTGAAAGGGGTCTAATTATGATTTTAGAAGTCGTTTTTAAATGTGCATTCCCTTAGCTACCCAGCTGAATACCAGAGAATTTGTATGTTTTTCTGTAAAGCACAAAATAAAGGACAACACAAGTATAATCCACAAATGTCAGACTGCCCTGCCACATGTTCTGCCAATGTAAAGCTCAATGCCCTTCGGTAAGAGGTAAATGACGCATGGACAGTGCTGCAGCCTGCCATTATCCAGAGAAACTTTACAGTCACATCCCAGCATTTTCTGAAAATTACAGGGCAAAGTAAAGCACGAGACTTCTGCCTTCATAATTATAATAAGTGTCCAGTTCTCTTTATGAAGGTCACAATTTATATCCCTTAAAGCGAGATATCTATCTATCTATCTATCTATCTATCTATATATATATATATATATATATATATATATATATATATATCTATATCTATATCTATATCTATATCTATATCTATATCTATATCTATATATATATATATATCTATAGTCCAAACTGTGAGATTGTGAGACAAGTTTAAAAGGACATATGCGTCCAGGGACGGATGGCCTTTACTCAGAATTCTTGTGTTCTAGGCTCTCGTCCCTAGGTGCATACAGCCCTAAATCTTATTAAAACCTGATACAACTCCACCCAACCACCACATTTTTCAGCCTTTCATGGAGTTTTATAGGCTGCTGGCAACAGGGCAGGACTATGCACCTGTGCCTTCCGGATGCACGAAAATGCCAGAATCAGACACAGGCTAAGCGCCTAGGGTGCAGGAGGCCTTAATCCATAAACGTAATGTAGGGAGAATTATTATTTTTTTTTTATCATTTACACACTTACACTGTACATGCATTCATGTGAAAACGTATGTACACCCTATGCAAATGGTTCTTTTTTTTTTCATAACAAATTTGAACAAGCAAACAGATTTTGATTCAAACACAATGAGTGTGAACACAAGAAACAAATTTTCCTTTTCAATCATTGAACAAAAATATGAATAGATGTAATGCTTTACTACATAAAATTAACTGTTACACACTTTCCATCTGTCACCATATAAACACACAGCGTACTGTATATGTAAATACAAAAATTACTAAAAAGAAAGAAAAAAAAAAATGTGTATACCGCGCTACCTGATAAGAAAAAAAACGTATAAAGCTGCAGCTCAAAAATGTGAGATATACACAAATAGAATAATAATTATAAAAACGTGAGCAGCGCTGCAAAAAGGGAGTACAATATATGAAAATTATATGGATAAATAAACGCCTAGGATCCGTGATGGACCCAAAGAATGAACAATATGATTGCCAAAAAGAACAACATAAAAGGGTGGTAAAAATTAGTCCCAACAGTGAGAAATATAGAAATGATAAAGAATCCGTAAATGGAATCATCCAAAGAGTGTTCAAACCAAATGAAAGTGAGGTTAATCGGTCACACAGACAGTGACTTGTGAGAAGATCCACCACCGTATGTGCTAAACGCTTACCAGACGGCAAGATAGCTTGTAGATAGCCTGACAATCAATGGTAAGTAGCGTCACACCATGGCTTCTCAGTGAAGAGCCAGAAACACACAGGGACCTTCAATGCTGCAGAAATGTTTCTGTACCCTCCCCCAGATCTGTGCCTCAATACAACACTGTCTCGGAGGTCTACAGAATTCCTTGGACTTCATGGCCTGGTTTTTGCTCTGACATGCACTAACTGCGAGACATTATATAGACAGGCGTGTGCCTTTCCAAATCATGACCTATCATCTGAATTTACCACAGGTGGACTCCAATTAAGTTGTAGAAACATCTCAAGAATGATCAGTGGAACCAGGATGGACCAGAGCTAAATTTTGAGTGTCACGGCAAAGGCTGTGAATACTTATGTACATGTGATTTTTTGTTTTTTTATTTAAATAAATTTGCAAACTTCTTTCACGTTATTATGGGGTATTGTTTGTAGAACTTTGGGAGAAAATAATGAATTTAATCCATTTTGGAATAAGGCTGAAACAAAATGTGAAGCACTGTGAATACTTTCCAGATGCGCTGTACATACACACACACACGAAAGAAGAGGGTGATCCTCGCACTTGTGTCAAAGTAACCTCCTGGGTGCTTACGAAGAAGAGATCCAGTTATTATAGAGATAGGGCCCTCACAGGGATTTTAAAAAGGATATCATGTATAAACTTTATTCTGCAATAGACTTTTCAGAGGGGCTCAGCCCACTATATGCAATAAAATATTGTTGCTCCATAGAGTTAATGTTAACTTAAGAGCAGCCAGCAGGTTCGCCTCAGTTTTTAAGGAGGAATATGTATGATGTAATTCCCACTTCTAAGGCAACACCCAAAGTTACAGTCATCTGCCAAAACTTCATGCTTCTCTTGGTTTCTGAAGAAAGACGACAGCGGATTTACTGCCAAGTGTCTAAACTAATTTTCTCACGTGATGACAAACCAAAAAAATTAAGTTTATGGTAAAAATATAACAGTAGTTCATCATCCAGCAGGTATAGAAACACTTGCTCCAAATAAACACCAAAATGTATATCATGTATACTAGCACACAGTATTAAAAAAAAAAAAAAAAAAAAAAAAAATCAGATTTTTAGTGATAATGTCAAATATAGAATAAACCACAAACTTTGAAAAAGAGTCATTGATCTGGTGGTTTTCATGTATTTGTGTATGCTGATAAAACTTCACAGTTATGTCTATAAACATCAGTAAAGACCAGTTGACGAACTCAGTCTGGATCTTAGTGAGTCATAAATAATGCAAAAGAAAGTCAAATAATTGTGGAATAATATTTTAACTATTATGTAAGTAGTTTGTCCTTTAGCATAGAGCTGACCTGGCCTAAAGTGTATGTCAGGGCAAAAAAACAAAAACATACAGTATATTTCTTCAATATAAGCAAATTTCCTCATGTTTTATCCCTTTAAAAGCCCTACAAAGTACAAAAAAAAAAAAAAAAAAAAAAAAAGATGATCCACCAGAAATGCACTCGCATACCAATTTCCTTGTGTGGGCTGCCATGGTTTTGAATGGTGTCAGCCAGGAAAACTACCAAGTCACTTTAGCAACTAATTGTTCTGTAGTTCATACTAAGAACTAGGTGGGCCAATTAGACTTATCGAGATAACACAGGAAGTGTGCAAAGGACAGCTCTGAATTTCTGACAAGATTTTATTACTTGCACTTATTGAAAAAATATAACAAAATGCTTTTAATAGCATATTTACAGACCAAAAGCAGCAAAAATAGGATTTTTAAAAACAGCTTACCTGTAAAATCCTTTTCTTTCGAAGGACATCACGGGACACAGAGCCACAGTAATTACTGATGGGTTATATAGGTATCACTGGTGATTGGACACTGGCACACCCTATCAGGAAGTTCAACCCCCTATATAATCCCTCCCCCTTGCAGGGATACCTCAGTTTTGTAGCCAAGCAATATAGTGTATTAGAAGAGGGGCGGGACCTCTGTGTCCCGTGATGTCCTTCGAAAGAAAAGGATTTTACAGGTAAGCTGTTTTTAAAAATCCTATTTTCTTTCTCGAACATCACGGGACACAGAGCCACAGTAATTACTGATGGGATGTCCCAGAGCAATGCTACCTGAGGGGGGGGAACCACGACCAAGTAGGGTGCAATCAGACCTGAGGACCCTGTACCGCTGCCTGCAGCACACTACGCCCAAAGGCGATATCCTCATGCCTTCTCACATCCACCTGATAGAATCTGGTGAATGTATGAACTGAAGACCAGGTTGCGGCCTTGCAGATTTGAGCCATAGAGGCCCGGTGATGCACTGCCCAAGAAGCACCAATAGCCCTTGTGGAATGTGCCCTGATCTGAAACGGAGGAATCTTCTGTTTCAAACCGTAAGCTTGAATGATCAACTGTCGAATCCATTTAGAAATGGTAGCTTTTGATGCTGCCTGTCCTCTATTGGGACCCTCTGGCAGTACAAACAAAACATCCGTCTTGCGGATCTGAGTAGTTGCCCCTAGATAGGCCTTAACTGCTCTTACTACATCCAACGAATGTAGAGATCTCTCTTCCGGAGAACAGGGATCTGGAAAAAAAGGAAGGTAGAACAATGTCTTGGTTTAAATGAAAATCAGAAACCACCTTCGGTAAAAAACTAGGATGAGGGCGTAGTACCACTCTATCCTTGTGTATAATCAAATAAGGCTCCTTACAGGAAAGAGCTGCTAATTCTGATACTCTTCTAGCAGAAGAGATGGCCACCAGAAAAATTAATTTCCTTGACAACAAGACCAAAGGAATCTGACTTATTGGTTCAAAAGGCTGTTTCTGTAACACAGCCAGGACCAAATTCAAGTCCCAGGGGTTTAGGGGCGCTTTAACCGGAGGATTAAGACGCATCACCCCCTGCATAAAGTTTCGGACCAAAGAATGCGAAGCAATTGGCCGCTGAAATAATACTGATAAAGCAGAGACCTGGCCCTTGATGGTACTCAAGGCCAGCTTCATCTCTAATCCCAATTGTAGAAAATCAAGGATTCTACCTATGACATATTTCCTGGGATGCCAACCTCTGGATTCACACCAGGTTATTTAAGCTTTCCAGACTCTATGATAAATCATCCTGGAAGCTGGCTTCCTTGCATTAATCAAGGTAGATATGACAGGACCTGAGAGCCCACGACTCTTCAGAACGTGGGTCTCAATAGCCAAACCGTCAAATTTTGCGTTTGTAAGGCAGGATGGAACACTGGACCTTGAGATAACAGGTCTGGTCGTACTGGTAGTGTCCACGGGGGACCTACCGTCATCCTTACTATTTCCGCATACCAAGTCCTTCTGGGCCAAGCGGGGGCCACCAAAAGTACCGACTTCCTTTCCTGTCTGATCCTGCGAAGGAGTCGTGGTAGTAGCAGAATAGGCGGGAATGCGTAAATCAGTGAGAACCGATGCCACGGAATCACCAACGCATCCTTCCCGCATGCAAGAGGATCTTTTGTCCTTGCCACAAATCTGTCTATCTTTTTGTTGAATCGGGATGCAAAGAGATCTACATCTGGAACCCCCCATCTTTGGCATATGGCCCAAAAGACGTCGGGATGCAGAGACCATTCCCCTGGAAGTAACTGCTGGCGACTTAGATAGTCCGCCTGCCAATTCTCTATTCCCGGGATGAAAACTGCCGATATGCATGGCACATGCATCTCTGCCCAGACTAAGATCTGGTTCACCTCTTTTTGAGCAGCTCGGCTCCGGGTGCCTCCCTGATGATTGACATAAGCCACTGCTGTGGCATTGTCAGACTGGATCCTGACCGGACAACCCTGTAGCCTGATAGTCCAGGCCTTTAGAGCTAGATGTATCGCCCGGATCTCCAGAATGTTGATGGGTAAGGTCCTCTCTGTCTTGGACCATACCCCTTGGACCGCAGCCTGTTCCAGAACTGCTCCCCAACCTGACAGACTGGCATCTGTTGTTACCACCGTCCAGGTAACCGGTAGAAAGGATTTCCCCTTCTGCAGGTTTTCGGGTATGAGCCACCAATTGAGGCTCTGACGCACCGCATGCGACAGGTGCATCGGAAAGTCTAATGCCTGAACCTTCTTGTTCCAGGTCGACAGAATACTGTGTTGCAGCATTCTTGAGTGAAACTGAGCATAGGGAACTGCTTCGAATGAAGACACCATCTTCCCTAGTAGCCTCATACAAAGGCGGACTGAGGGACCCTTCTTGGTCCTTACTGTCAGAATCAGCTCTCTCAAAGCAGTGATCTTTGCCTGAGGTAGAAATATTTTCTCCTGGCTTGTATCTATAATCAGACCTAAATACTCCAGTCTTCTTACTGGTTTTAGGAAAGACTTTTCTAAGTTGAGGATCCAACCTAGGTGTTCTCAAGTTTCCATTCAAAGAGGCTACCGACCGGTCTATCAAGAGCAGGTCGTCTAGGTATGCTATGACAGCTATACCCTGAGCCCTTAATCTGGCCAGAGGAGGAGCCAAGATCTTTGTGAACACTCGAGGTGCAGTGGCTATCCCGAAAGGCAGAGCCACAAACTGGAAATGGCGCCCTCCTACCTCGAAGCGCAGAAACTTCTGATGAGCAGGAAAAATGGGCACATGCAGATATGCATCTCTGATGTCTATTGATGCCAGAAATTCTCCTCCCTGCAGGGTGGGAACTACTGTTCGAATTGATTCCATGCGGAAGGATTGAATCCTTAGGAATCGGTTCAGATCCCTTAAGTCCAAAATGGGCCTGACATCCCCATTTGGCTTTTGGACCGTAAAAAGGTTGGAATAGAAGCCCAATCCCTGGTCCTTTGCGGGAACTATCATAATGACCTCCTGCGACAAAAGTCGCTCTAACGCTAGAAGGAGCGACTGCTTCTTCTCTGGGTCTCTGGGAACATTTGATCTGAGGAACCGAGGAGAAGGGAATTCCTGAAACTCCAGCTTGTACCCTAAGGTTACCGTGGAGATTATCCATCTGTCCTGGAAGTCCTCGTGCCAGAGCTCTGAGAACTGTCGCAGTCTTCCCCCCACTCGAGTGAGCGGGGGCGCCCCCTCATGCAGAGGTCTTAGTGTTTTGCCTAGTAGGCTTCTTTCCCCAGGACTTCTTTTGTCCCTGGGGTTGACTCTTGTCTCTGGACCCCAATGGAGGCGGCCGTCGAGACTGCCTGGAGGCTGAAGCCCCCGGCGCTGGGGAAAGAGTCCATTTGAAAGAGGGACGCTTACTCTTCTTCTTGACAGGTAAGAGAGTGCTTTTCCCACAAGAGATTCTCTTGATATAGTTATCCAAGTCCTCTCCAAACAACCTTGCACCACGAAATGGAAACCCAGCCAGTAGCTTCTTACATGGTGCTTCGGCTGACCAATTTTTCAACCATAGGATTCTACGTATATGCACCAACCCCAGTGAAAGACGGGAGGTTTGCACGATAGAATCTCTAATGGCGTCAACCACAAAGCATAAGGCCGCTGGAAGGTTAGCAAACCCCTGGGCCTGCTGTTCAGGTAATACTTTGATGACCTGCTTAACATGGTCTCTTAAGTATTGACAGACTCCAATCGCTGCTACTGCAGGTTGGGCCACTGATCCTGCTAAGGAGAAAACATCCTTCAATAGGGATTCCATCCTTTTATCTACAGGATCCCTGAGCATCTGAGCATTGTCTACAGGACAAGTCAGGCTATTATTTACGGAGGAAATGGCGGCATCAATAGCCGGTATTCCCCACATTTTAATAAACTTTTCTTCCATCGGATAAAGTGTTGAAAACTTTCTCGGCGGAAAAAAACGTTTGTCTGGGTGATCCCACTCAGAATAAATGAGCTTTTCAAGTAAAGTATGAACAGGAAAAGCATGTGCTGCTTGGAAAGGTTTCAGTGACCCCAAAGCAGAAGAGGATTCTTTAGTAGTTTCAGGTATGGGCAACTTAAATGTGGAGCGGACCAATCCAGTGAGGATCTGCACTAAGACTTTCTCCTCTTGGGAAGTCGCAGAGGGTCCCTCTCCACCTGATTCCCCCGAAGAGGAATCATCCGTCCCATCCCGATCCTCTGAAAGGGATCCATCTCCTTTATCCCAGAGCTCCTCTGTCTGAGGGTCTTGGGGAACAGAGGAAGGCCTAGTGCGTTTTCTTCCACTGAGTGAAGACGTAATCACGGCCATTAATCTTTCCTCTAGACCATTAATGGTTGAGGAAAAAACCTCTTGTGTAATATATACAGGGGCTGAAGTGCCAGAAGCAGGTGTAGCCCCTGACCACGATGGCTCTCCCTGGCTAGCCGTCCCTGGCCCATCTTTAGGGGGGGGAGGATGCTGCCGACAGGGGGCCCTCAGAACCTGAACGAGATCCCCTAGTGTCTCTGGTTCCTGGGGTGCTTGAACCTCTTCTACCCATAGTGCAAAGCAACAAGGTGTGAGGTATACAAATGAACACTGCCCGCTGAGCGATGTAGTCTGGCTAAAAGCCTTGCTACCCAATGCTCAGTCTGGTGTTACTTCAGTAAATGCTGCCTAGGAGAATGCCTGTGTCCCACCTTACATGCGACCGTCAGCTCTGTGTCTCTCAGAAGGCTGAGTGCACCTGTACAGAGTGCCTTTAATAGCCTGCAGCTGGCCTGAGTGGGAGTCTAAGCACCTGTGCTGACGTCCTGCCCCCTCCTCTACCCCCCCCCCCCCCCTCGAGTTTTGAAAAAAACGAGCGCTTCCCGCACTGCCGACTCTCCTGTCATGCTTCTGGAGAAAGGCTGGGGATGGGGGAGGGGAAGGAGGGAGGCTGGTAACAAGATCTGCCTGAACGGCTAGATTCAGAGATGGTGGCCATTAGGCCGCAGAGCCCGGGTGGTATAACCACTTTCTAGACCCCTGTGGCCCCTCTCTAGCCTGGGGGGGAACATTCAAACATGAGAAATCCCCCTTTCCACCTTACCTGCTTGCAGCCTGCTTTGAGATGCTGGGACATAATCAGCACTTGAACACCTGAGACAGTCAGTCAGCATGTGTAGGTTTGTGCTCTTGGCAGCCCCCGGTGGTCACAATAGGCATAGCATGCATTTACCTTAAAGGAGAAAAACCACTAGAACTCAAAAATTCTGTGGAATCTCCTCTTACCTTATCCAGCCGCAGGGTGCCGTTTACACAGACCCAATCTTCACCTCTCACGGTGGGCTCCGTTTGAAAAAACCGTCAGAGACTGGGGCCCCCATCAGTAGGGGGATCCAACAGTTCTGGGACCGTAAAGCACCTCGCCAGAAATTAGGAAGTTTAAAGCCATTTTCTGATCTGCGGGGTCCAGCTCTCTAAAAAGAGAAGCGTTACGGGTAAAACCTCGTTTCTTCGGACACGAGGCCCGGGTACCATTCAATTCGGCCATGAAAAGACACTTTGAATGGATCCGGTTCGCCTGGCTTGCCCCAGTATAGGATCTTAGGATATTCCCTTTGGAGCTCAGCACAGGACATCTTTACACGTCCATCACCTAAGACACTGGCGTAAAAACTGAGGTATCCCTGCAAGGGGGAGGGATTATATAGGGGGTTGAACTTCCTGATAGGGTGTGCCAGTGTCCAATCACCAGTGATACCTATATAACCCATCAGTAATTACTGTGGCTCTGTGTCCCGTGATGTTCGAGAAAGAAAAGAGGCTCATTGTTAGGGTTTACATACACTTTAAAATTCTTTAAAAAGGTAATACAGCACTGAAGCACCTGTTTTACTTTCAAAACGAATCCTTATTTCACTGTGGCGCCCTCTGGATCCTAGGCACAGGAATTACAAGGAGCTCAGTGAAGTCAAGACTTAAAGTGGTTGTATAGTCTATTTGTTAACTTTTACCTACAGGTAAGCCTATAATAAGGCTTACCTTTAGGTAAAAAAAATATCTCCTAAACCTGTACGGTTTAGGTGATATTCCCCTTGCTATGAGCCGCTGACTGCAGCGGCTCATGCGCACAGGAGATTCTCGGCTGAAGGCCCGGCAGCTGCCAGACCTTGCCGGGGAAGAAATCTCCCACGCGCATGCGCGGGAGTGACGACATCGCGGTTTCAGCCACTCACAGCGCTGGAGCCGCGATACCCGGGAAGACACGCCGAGGCAACATGACAGCTCCCTCGGCGTGGACCAGGTAAGATACCGACGCCTCCTTCTAAAGTAAGTATTTCATAATGAGCTAGTATGCGGTGCATGCTAGCTCATTATGCCTTTTGCCTTACAGGGGTAAAAAAAAAAAAAAAAAAAGTCAGCGGGTATACAACCGCTTTAAAGTGGTTGTAAACCCTCCCTAGCGAATTTTAATCATAGGTAAGCCTAGAATATAGCTTACCTATAGGTAGTGGAAATATCTCCTAAACGTGCGCCGTTTAGGAGATATTTCACCTGTAGTGCACCAATGATGTAATAGGCACATGCGCTGTGAAGAAACGGACCTCCGTGCCGTTTCTTCCCCCAGCATGTGCCGTTACTGTTGGCGCCCACGCGCATGCACGGAAGTGACGTCACGAGGCTCCGGCCAGTCACAGAGCCGGAGTCCGCGGCCCCCTGAAGGAAGAGGGGGAAGATGGACACAGCCTGCACGGGGGACAGCGATGGATTCGTTTGCAGGTAAGTGTCACATAATGGGCTAGTATGTGATGCATACTAAGCCCATTATGCTTTTAATTTTTGCAGGCTTTGCAGGGAGCAAAAAAGAGGAAGTAAAACCCATTAGGGTTTACTTCCTCTTTAACACACGATCGGATTTTCCACAGACAAAAGCATCAGACTTTTGTCTGAAGGGCATGTGCCGTGAACTTGTCTTGCATACAAACGGTACAAAATTATCGGCCAACAAACTCGAACGTAGTGACGCACTATGAGGAATTTCAGCCCTTGAGTGCCACCCTTTGGGCACCTTCTGCTAATGTCGTGTTTGGTGAGCATTGATTCTGAGCATGCGTGTTTGTACTTTTGTATGACGGACTTGTGTACACACGATAGGAAAATTCGACAACAGACCGTTGTCCACGGAAAATTTATAATCCTGCCATCCAACATTTGTAGGTGGAAAGTCTGACAACAATTGTCGGATGGAGGGTACAAAACGGTCGGATTTTCAGCCAACAGTCTGTCATCACACAATTCCCAGCGGAAACTCCGTTCGTGTGTACGAGGCTTAACTATTTCTGCTCTAGAGCAAGAAAAAAAAAAAAGTCTGCATTTTTTGGCTATAAAATTACTTAAAGGTTCACCCTCTTGATCATGTTACAAATTCCACCCATATTTGGGGTGTAACATGTTCTCCAGCTCCTGACCCATACAACACACCCCCCCACCCTCACTCATTGTCAGATTTCAAAATTGGCAAGGCTGCTGTGCAGGGCTCCGCCTGCACAGCCACATCATTCATTTACAGCAACCTGTTAATGAAGAAAACTACAATCCCCTTCTGCCACCACAGCAGATGTCTTGTAGTTCTCAATGACCTGCGAGGGCACTGATGAGCTAGTTAATTCACACTTCTTCCAGCTGTAGGACACGTCTGCAGGGGCCCAACATTGCACCCATGATCCACTGATCGGGTGCAATGCTTTGCAGGCTCCAGGAGGAAAAAAAACAATTGCACATTTTTTTCTTCAGCAAAAATATGTGCATGATTATTTCCCTAATGGTCAACTTGGCCTTTAAAACCCCCAGAATATTATACATTTTCTAAAAAACAGAGGCCTTGTAGAATAAAAAGATAGTAGTTGCAATTTGTTATGATTAATATGGATTGATTTTTTTTATCAAATGCACATTTTTAGGAAAAAATAAATAAAATTAATTTTAGTGCACACAAAACACAATAAAAAACCCATTTTTGGTAAAATGTAAAAGATGGGACTTTAAAAAGGTACATCACATACAAGGCTGGACTCCTAAGCACAGGACCAACTGTCAATCACTTGGTTCTGTGTATCTAATGAAATGTTGCTGTGGAGCGTTTTATGTGGGGAAGACGAAGCGTCCACTGTTTTGTAGAATCAGAGACCATGTATCTCTGATTTCTAAACACAAGATGGAAACACTCATAAGTTGACACGTGGGGCTGTATCACAACTTTAATCTTAAGTCCATTGACTTTTTTAGCTGTGAACACCTACCCCAACACGAACGTGGGGGGGACATTGACAATAAGCTTCTCCAGTTAGAGACAAGATGGATCTATATGCTACAGGTGACCCGTTTTACGGGCCTTAATGAGGGCATCAGCTACAAGCCTTTCTTGTGATTGGTACCCCTTGTTCTGGAGTGTTCACTTTGATTGTGGGTAATTGCTCTGATACATTAGTCTCTTCAGTACCGTCATTTTTCACATCACTTTGTCCCTTGGAGTCATCCAGTGTTTATGCATGTGTGCATCTTGGTTTGTGCCTGGTAGTTGTGCTTTTGGGTGGGTATTGCCAGCTGCTTGACCTCTCAAGAAGGTAAGAAACTGTATAGGAAGTACTATATTCGATTCACATCTGTTATTTGAGATAATTCATTATCAATGTTAATCGAAATTTGTACGTGCCTGATCACATTTACGTTCAACAAGCTCCCCCTTCCCTTTTTTTATTTTTTTCATTTTTTAATTTCTATTTTCCATTTTTATTTACATTAATTTTAATTTTTCCATGTTCATCATTTATTTTTTATTCCATATATCCATACATTTTTATATCTGCTTCACCTGCATCCATCCTGGTCCTTGTCAATAGATTCCCATACGGACGCCCAAGGGTGTGCAATAGGACTAGCAATCTGCCCCTAGGGGCAGGCCCGCCTTGAGGTACCCAGTCACTTATGGCATTCCGGCAATTTATTACATCTTCAACAGAGTACAGCTTAGGTTTGCTCTCTGCCACTGTCTGCACGGCCGGTATCGGCCGTGTCAGACTGTGTACCGGACGTTGTTATAATTTCCGGCTTCCGGGCGTTAGTCCGTACTGCGTGGTACCTCCCTCTTGCGTCCGCGGGGCGTCATTGCGGCGTGACATCATACGCCGTCTTTTGGCGCCACGGGGAGGGATGTTTAAACCCATATGGTGCAGAGGCATTTGAACAAGCTGGGAGCTCATGAGAGACACGGACGAGATTTAAGTTATTTACTCTATCTGAAGCAGGACTGGACACATTCTTGTTTGGGACCCTGGTGGATTTGTGAATGATGATGCCCTGCATATGTATTCTTTTGTTGTGTAGATCGATCCTAGCCATCTTTGCCCTTTTGTGGGTTTGGCACTTTGGTCCTCTGCTACCCCTATGTGTCTTCTCAGCCTTGGCGTCTAAGGAAGACTCGAGCAATCTAATAGTAAGACATACCGAGGTGAGAGGCACATTCTGAAATTATAAGGATAGGTTTGAGAATTTTTCATATTATATTATACTTGAAATTAGGTCATGTGTCTTTTTTAGTTTCCTTAGATGGGTGTATCTGGTTCATACATAAAGGATACGCCTTTGCCCGGTGTGGCTCTCTCGTCCATCTGAGCTCCCAGTAGAGATATTACTATATCAATAAAGATATATGTTTGTGGTGAGTACAGTTCACTTATGAGTTCTATATGGGCTTGTGCTCCCTTCATCCCTAATATGATGCAAGTTTATTTTAATACATTGCAGGCATTGCTGTGCTTTCAACAGATTGTCCTAACCACACAAATCACATCCCTCCCTACGGGAGATCTAACAATTTTTGGACTGGTTTTGGATGCAGGTTTTGGATCCTCCCAACTGCGCTCACTCCAAGACTCATCTTTGAGGTATGGAGCTTGGGCTTCTTTTAGGTTTGTGTGGGTGAGTGTAGGAGTTTTTGTTTTTTTTCTCCGAGGGGTGGGTGGTATTTTCCATGTTTTGTGGACAGTATGGGGTCACGCATGTGCAATGTTATATTGTGTTAATTCTATTGTAATGTATTGTATTAATTTTTGTGTTTTGTTGTTTCTATTGTTTACACACTCAAGGTTGTGCATACTTTGCTGTCTTATACATATATATTTTTTAATTGAATATCCTCGTCCTTTTCCTGATGAAGCCGTCATGGCGAAACATGTCAAAACTCTAGGATGTGGGAACATTTTTCATGTGCTTTCAGTTCTCTCATTTGTCAGGGTTAGGATGTGTGTGCTTACCCAGGACTATGATAGTAACTGCAGTCCTTATTTTTATCTTGTCTTTTCTAAATAAATGATTTATATTATTATATTTGTCTTGCCTTGTATATGATGTACCTTTAAAGTCCAATTCTCTCACTTTCCTCACACCACTATTATTAGGGATGTTCGTACTTTTGTATGTTGTGTTTCTTTTTTGGTGCTGACCCCCCCCCTTATTCTCGAAAATGTAAAAGATGTGAGGGCCGTGTTTGCCTACAAAGGGGGTGGATCCTAATGCAGGCAGTCCCATTCATATTAGGCCACTTTCACACTACCGCAACTTCAAAGCCGTGCGATTTTACCACGATTTCAGGGAATGGCTGTGTAAACTTGAGGTCTATGGACCTCTACTGGTATCAAAGTCAGACCAAACTAGTACAGGGACTACTTTGAAGTTGCACAGATATGAATGGTACTCATTGGAAATCATGGGGTACGACTTGTTGTGCGACTTTGCAGTCACAAGTCGCACAAGTGTGAAACGGGCCTTAACTGGGACACAGCTATAAAATATATATGTCACACTTGATTTAAACGAAATATCTATTTTGAAAATTTTAATATTTCATAGCTTCCATTTGAAGCAAGGTGATGTCAATCTCCATGAAAAAAACAGTAATCTAGAGATAGATTTATAGTAGTGTTATGAAATGAGAAGGGAGATCAGATTACACAACCTGCAATGTGTAAACATTTGTAAAATATTGTAAATACATAACTGTAGAAGATATACAAAACTTAAAAAATATATACATACTAAAACTGACAATTTGAGGACATTAGAGGACAATTGTGTTCTGTGATCGTGACCATAATTAAGAACGCAATAAGGCCACATTCACAACATAGTGGTTAGAAAAATTGTGCCTGCCTTTCAGAGTTTGGGGTGCAGTGACTAGACAACAAATGGCATTGCAATACACGCATTTTTCATACATTTTGCCAATTCCCAAAAAAAGTGTGCCATGACTGCTCTTCCATTTAATAAATGGTACCGCATATGATGCACAAATTTTTTAAGCGCTTCGTAAATGCACGAAAAATGCGAGCCATGATTGTGCTACAATTCTTTGTTAATGGCACCTGAAAAAGTTGCAAAAAAAAATTCACGAAGCTCAAAAAAGGTACATGAGCCACTTTGCCGTGTTTGTCACGTGTAAAGCAGGCCACTCAAATGAATGGGCTGTCCTATGCATATGGTTTAAAAACAAGCATATACACGGTGAGATTTTGCCCACATTCACAAAATGATACAGTGTGAACACAGCCTGAAGTATTCTGTGATGAGTAAATTTATTGTAACCAATATATATTACTGAGGGTTTTACCAAATTCTTAGCTTACTAGTAACATCTGTTTAAAATCTTCTTGTAGAAAGTTCAATGCAGACTGTGTGTTGGGTGATGACAATCACTGCAATGTGCAGGTTATCTCATCCATCCAGTTTGGACATGCTTAAAAACATCCCTCTAATCTAATGGAGCTTTTACAATGCTTTTGCAGGCTTGATTAAAATTATATGCAAAGTACCGGTAGTCATACTCGAGTTATTGTACACTAAACACATTCAGTTACTACTGATTTTCTGGGAGATTCAGCAGTCTAACAAATTCCATCAAAGATGAAAATATATGCTTATATTTTAAAGAAAAGAAGGATATTGTATGAAATGAGAATCGGCTGAAACCATTAAGTATAATTAGCACGTTTATCACCCTTTGCTTGCAATGGGATAACTTTTTAAAAGTAGGTTAATTACCTGAAAAAATATCTGCTCCTGTCCCTTCCATGACATCTTGCTAATTGACACTACTGAATATACATTATATTACATTCTGGTTGCATTATGGGAGCAAGGCTTTAATTCATGGTTCACTCCTGTTTATACTGTATGTTATAGAGAAATAGTCCTCATTTATTGGTACCATACTTTGTTAGTTTTTAATTCACTTGCACGCTCCTTTTTAGCTGCCTGCACAGAGATCTCATACGAGTTATAGGGAGAGTAGAATAGGCTTAATTAAAAAAACAAAAAAAAAAAACTTTAAAAAACACAAAGATAAGGATCTTTATTTTAGTCACATGACTATACATTTTCAAATCTCCACAAACTTGGCTAAGAATAACAGGAATTTTGTAAGCAAAGCCAGCTATAGATGATGACTGCATGGGTTATGCGCCACCTACAGGAGGTTGGACACTGGCATAAAAAAAAAAGACAGGAAATCCTCACCTATATAACCCCCCCCATACAGGAAGTACCTCAGTTTTGTAGCAAGCAATGAACCACTACAGAGGGGAGGGATCTCTGTGTCCTGTGATGTACTCCAAGAAACTGATTTTACAGACAAGTACAAAAATCTAGTTCTTTATCGTACATTACGGTATACAGAGCCGCTATAGACCATATATATCTGGGATGTCCCAAAGCAATGCCCATGAGGGGAGGGAGACAACCACCGTGGATAGACGAAAAAAAGAATCTATACAGCAGCCTGAAAAAACATTGCAACCAAATGCAGTATTCCCAGTGGCTCTTACATCCACCTGGTAAATCTGAGCAATGGTATGATCCAACAAATGTCACATTGCAGCCTTACAGACCTAAGCCCCTGAAGCCTGATAACGGCCAGCCCATAAGGCACACTCCTGGTAAAATGTGCCATCACTGGAAATGGTGGAGTCTCTTTTCAAACCATAGGCTTAAGAACTAAGCTGATGAAACCCGCCGGAAATGGTTGACTTGGTAACAGTCTGACCCTTCTCTGGTCCAAAAAAATATAATCTGGCTGCCTAACAGCAGTCAAACCACCTCCAGTGAGTGAAGGACCGGGTCTCCAAGTGACTGAAGCCGGGGAAAAACAGAAAGCAAAACATACTTTGATTCAGATTGAATGAACACCACCATGGTTCAGATGGAAAGAACAACCTTCAGAAAGAGCAATGGCTGAAGTTGAAGAACCACCTTGACCCAGTGGAGTACAAGAAAAGGACTCCTTACAAGTTAGAGACATATTTTGACCTTCCTGCCATAGTAATAGAAACCAATTGGAGTCCCACAGAAATAATTTGCCCTGCTGTTCAAACCAGCGGTTTTAAGGAAGGATGGAACACTAAAATACCATGTTCTCCTGGGGCAAGCTAGTGTGGTGAAAAAACCCCAGCATCCTTTCACCCAGATCCTGCGAAGGCAGATAATGAAGAACTGTAAAGGAGAAAATGAGACTGGGGATGTCAGGGAGAACTGGTCGCACGACATTGCCAGGGCATCCACTGCAAATGCCTCTATCTAGTCTCTCAATGACCTGGATGTCAACAAACCACATCCGGCGTGATCCAATGCTGCCTCTTGTTGATGGCTAAGGAAAATCACCGGCCAATTTTGGACATAGCATACTGTCCAAGTAAACCGCAAGCAGCACAGGGGACATGGAGCTCCATCCCAGACAAGATGAGCACCATCCAACCTTGGGCTGCCTGGCTACTTGTGCCCCCCTAAAGAGAAAAGACTGCCACAGCCGTGGCTTTGTTTGACTGACACCCTACTGGTGGGCGCTGCAACCGGTCCAAGCTAGGTGAATTGCTCACAATTCCAGCATGTTGATAGGCATCACTTTTCCTGAGGAGACCATGTTCCTTGCACTGAAAGGCGATCCAGAACTCATCCCCAACCTGTTAAGCTGGCGTCCATTGTCCGCACCTTTCAAGAAAAGTGAGAAAAGATCTCCCGGTGGTACTCCCGTTTTGTTACTTAAAACATATTCCCTTTCATAACACAAAATCTTAAATCCAGCATAGCTCACCCATACGCCTAGAGAAAAATTCATCTCTGCTTTCTAGCTCTCCTAGTGGCTGATAAATGTATTTAGACAGAGTAAAGAGCACTCAGGGACCTACAGTAGAAATGGGACCAGTGATATAATAATGCCAGTAATGGACAGTCAGAGTTTCACATGGGATCCATGACAGATGTAATTATAGGCATAGGAGGGACTGCCATGTAATATAAGAATTCCTTCATTCCAAATCTGAAAAACAGTCGACAATTCCTATATGTGAACATTAGTGCGCAAGCCGGAACAATTACCAGATGGCCTGCTGCTAACATGACCCCTGCACTCTATATTCAATGTTGTGTATTACACAGACCTGGCCCCTGCACTCTATAGGATATGTTGCATACTACATAATCATTATCTAGGTGTTTTTTTTCCTCTCATACGTCGCTCATTGCTGCATAGTTTGCAGCTTTTTAAGTCATTTTTTTCTTTAAGTAGGCTCAAATTGTTAGCTTTCTGTGAATGTTCAGTTTCATGTAGTTTTTTTTTGGTGCATACTTATAGCACAGCTATTATGGGGTATTTTGTAGGTATAACAAGGACTACAGACTGTATAAAGTACACACAGTATTGTAGGCTTAGCCATTATTTAACTGTGCTTTTTAAAGTGATTGTAAAGTCTTTTTTACTTGCTTAAGGAATTGCAGAGCTGCTCTGAACCTCCTCTTCCCGGGTCCCCTGCGCCAGCACTCCTGGCTCCTCTACTTCTGCAAGTGCCCCAAAGTGCTTGCTATGGGAGCACTCATGCAAGCTTGAGCCCGAGCCACGCTGCCTGCGTCCATAGACACAGATCGCAAGGATCTGCCCCACTCCGTCAATAAATTTGACTGTGACTAACACAGCGCGGGATCCAATGAGCGTAAGAGGAAAGGTTTGGGGGGGGGGGGGGTGATACGGCTACTTAAACATATTTTTTACCTTAATGCAGAGAATCAGATGTCAGTTGAACTCTCTGACATAAGCAAGAGATTCATCCAATCCTATATCCTCCAGAGTGCATATTTAACCCATAAGTTTGGATATAAACTTTCTGCTTTGATAGCGGACTCAAAATTTGACGTATGACTCTTCCTTTATCATCTTACATTGAGTTGTCCTTTCTTGCAAGTTTTCTGGCTTCAAAGAATCCAATTTACTGATTACATGGGCTGGGAAGGTGTGTGTGTTTGTGTGTGTGTTGTACTTTAAATTTACCGTTTTCCACCTCAATCTCCAACATCCTCCTTTGGTTTAGAAAGACTTTCAGAGTTGGCAAGGCCCTAAAACCCCAGTATAATATCTCTGCATCAGTGCAGCAATAGTTCAGCCTACTACTTAATACTGGGTTCACACTGTTGCAGTGCGGTAACAGAGGTTCAGTGTACCACAACTCACAGAAATGCTTATCCTGCATTGTGGTGTACTGCATTACAAAAAACATAGTACATGCACCTTTTTTGTTTCTTGACAATCTCATTCAAATGGATTGTGCTGCTTTAGCATAACACACAGTAATACGCGTTTTACCTTAGCAATGATGTGTGAACCCAGCCTAGAACATCCTTTTCTACTTTTACATGTGGAACATTTGAATACTGGAAGGTGTTCTTTAAAACATATGCAATTTACCTCAAGTCCCTTTTCAATTTTCACATGTTAACGCTAAACTCCAGGCATACCACTAATTACACAGATGAAATACATACATGAGCGCTGTTTTACTTGGCAAAGTATTTGTACTTTTGTTTATTCAGACCTGAGATTTATACAGGCCTGCCACAAAGCACAGCTGGAGAAGCAGCAGACTGGTAAGCTCAACCGTCAACCCTGCTTTCTCCTCTTATCAGTGTGCTCCTTGTTATCACATGAGCCGCACTGTACAGCTAACTGGCTCCTTGGGCTGCTTCACACTTTTCCTATCTGAACACAGCTGTACAGAAACTATAAAGGACAGATGCCAAGTCAAATTCAGGTATTTTCATTGCTTACTTGAATGCAAAAAAATCCATTTACAAAGGTGTTAATGAATACAGAGATGCATTAATCTGTGCCTTTTTATGTCAGAGTTCAGCATTAACGTTACACTTTACTTACCATTTTGTACACTATAACCCCTGAACTGTATATTCATTAACACAATGATCTTACTGCCATTTATGTGTAAATAAAAAAAATATATTATATATTCTGAAAAAACAATAGTATGGTTTGTATAAATCATGTGCATTCATTAGTGTATTGTGCATGTACTACATGGAATGGCTGTGTATGTGTCTGTAACTCTACTGAAGTGATTCTTCGTGCAGAAACTGCAACGTTAACCACAAAATAACCATATCACATCACATCACCCTCAGATAGTACTAGCTCGCAGCTGCCTCTTCTCTGCCCTGCAATTTATTGCTTATTTTAATTTGAAACAAGCCGACAAGATGATATAGTAGGCAAAATACATCATGGATTGATTCAATGTTTGGCAAATGTACTCGATGTTCTACGTCATTCTGGGTATCAACTCCACTTGTGACATTTGGTTTGGTTTTGTTACATGCAGAGGACTTTACACACAAATACTAAAGAGTAGCAATAAAAGGTAGCAGACATGCATACAACTAGGTTCTTGCACTTACCATGCCATTTGCCTTTATACACTGTCCCAAATGATCCAGATCCTATTCTAGTAGAGAGCATCACCTCACTGGCTTCGATCTCCCAATAGTAGCTGGAATCTCTCTGTCCCCGTGAGCGCTGCAAAATTAAGAATTACTAAACAAAAGGCAAATACATAAAAGATACCCATGCATGACAATCTCCAGTTGTTTGGCCTTAACCTTTTCTGACAGTTGCTGGCCTTCACTGCTTGTGAGGCAGAGCAGTCCCGATCATGTGACTGCTCTTCTCAAAGCTATCACATGATCAGGAGCCTGTTCCACTGGCTCCCGATCAAAAGCCATGAACAAGAGCTGTTGGCGACAGCTCAGTCAGTGTACTGGAAGCACATTGAGCAGCTTTCAGCACACAACCCCAGATCACTGTGGTTGCATACGAGCAGCAATTGAGCATTAAAGCCTATTTTACTCACTGCTGCATACAGTACATGTGTTATGCAATTGGGAAGAGGTTAAGGGCCTGAATTGAACTTTTTTTGGACTTTTGTTCGAATCAGGTGAATTTTACATACCCATGTAAGTCGAAGAAGGCAAAACCTGCATGAAGTAGGTAAAATGCAGGTCAGTGAATTGTATATGATCTCTGAAGAGTCTCAAACTGATGGCAAACTGAAGCAAGTTCAAAGCCCACTGGCACAGGTACTAACTTACACTGCAAAGGGCTTTGTACAATATGTACAACTATGTATACAAGTAACAGCTGAACTGTACCCTAACTTCAAGCACTGCAGGTTTAAAATTATAGCCATTAGTAGAAAAAAATGTGACAGCTTTAAATTTTAGTGACTTTGTTTCTCCACAATGCTGACAGATACAGAGGTCAGTGATTGTTTTTAACGCTTGCTCAAAATACATAAATATGCAGACGTAGTACCACAGCTTTGACCACCACATATGTGGTCTTTCTACAAATCTAAGACTGTTCTGAATGGCACTTCTTACAGAATCAAGCAAAAGGGGATCACTTTTCCCACTTGTCTGTAAGCAATGCTATTTCCATTACTGAGTTTTACTGAGAGACCCAGCTCTGAATGCCAGTTCCCCCCTGTAGAATTGTGTAGCCCACAATCAGTCTACTCCCATCTCTGCCCTGCAAGAGCACCACATCCAATGACTCCTATAATTCATTGTAAACACGTATTAATCCATGCATAAAATTGGCTGATAGATTGCATTTCAAATTCAATATGACACTTACAATTTTGTTTTTTTCCTGGCTGCTGGACATTGTAGACTTCTCTCTGTGAGTTGGAGCTGGGGTTTTGGACTGAGACCATCCAGTGGGACTCAAATTATTGGGACTCCCTGGAAATAAGATGGGTGAGGATTACAGCATAGATCCTATTGTAACACAGAACAGTAAAATAGTTTTGAAGCAAAAAAGCATTTACCTGATTCACTGTGAATTCTTACAGCATCCTGGAACACAAACCAGACACATTCATTAATTCACTTTTTAATCAAACAGTGCTAAAAACAAGCTGAATGGCCAACACCGATATATAATCATACTTGCTGTATACTATATTGCTGTCTGTTGCATGCTGTCTAATTTGTATGGTACAGTGCATAAAAAACTCTTCTCTCTAAGCTCTTGTTCAAGAGGGCATAAGGGATTGATCACTTTTCAGAGTGTGGTTGACAAGCGGCTGGGAGGTAATAAGTCACCTTCTCACCACATGCATTAACCCTGGATAGGTCAAACCCACCAAATCTCAACCGCATGCTCTGCCACAGACCAGACAAATGGCTGCATGTTCTTTGGATGGGTGGTAAATCTGCTGTTCAACTGCTTGTTTTTACTGGCCTGCCCTGTCTGAACAAGCCTTTACCATTCTGTGTCTAGGTGTCCCAGATGCCTGTTGACAAAAACAACCACAAAACAAGGAAGGGCTCTACTCAGTAAGCTGCAGCATGTCCACTTGTAAAAAGAGGATTCTTGCACCTGTTTTCAGAGACCGCTTCATTCAGATTTAGAATACTTGATTAATCTTTATTGGTTGGAAGCACAAGTAATCTTCTGTGGAGAAAACCTTTCTACATTTACCACAAACTAGCTGAGTGTTGCAGGACCACACCAGTTTGCAAAACGGTGCAATCCCTTATTGCATTTTACCATCTTAAATTCACGAGAACTTAAATGATATCAGGTCAAAATGAATAATCTATACAAATTGGATTCTAATGTCAATGAAAGTGATCATCATGCAGATTATTTTATTATGGAAAGAATACTGATCTGATAGTGAAGGATGCAATAATGTCAGTTGCAAGCTTTTAAATTGACATTATATAGAACGTTTTTATTAACAATAAGTCAGGCATTCCATGACCATTCCCAAGTTACTCCAGGTATGTTAAAAAAAGGCAAATGGCAAATATTTTACCTACTCGAGCACTAAATGATTTTGTAACACTTTACAAGTCCCACAGGTTTAAACAACAAAAGCATGCATTAAAGCTCTACTAAACCTTTCAACACATTTGGTGTTGAAAACTGTGGTTTCTGTGTATCATGTTATGCCTGTACATGCTCTGAACCAATGACAGTCATTTTAATTACTTCAGAGGATTTGTAAACAAAGCTCTGAAATTCTCCAAATTGATGTATGCGATTTTAAGGGGCAAGGTGACTTACCAAAAAGCACACAATTCTGTGTCATACGAGTATAGAAGCATAGTATGCTAAACCTACCTCTTCCAGCCAAGTACCAATCTTCACTTAAAGAATGTAGCCCAAAACATTAAAAAGAAGACTTTGAAAATCTTCCACAGCCTGTGATGGCTCCTTCCCCGGTTATTGTGAAGACAGAGCAGTAATTGGAACCAGCACCTCCTAGTGCCACAGGATGGAGCCGCTGCTTTGTTCTTTTGGGCCACACATGTGCAGTGTATATGATGCTTATGTTTCACCTATAAGCTCATCGGCTGTGATAGGAGAGAGAGAAACACTGCGCATGTTTGGTCTGAAATAACAGGATGGCGCTTTCTCCTATGGACTAGCGGGTGCTTGTCCCAACAGCTGCTCAGTCTCTACAAAAACTAGGGTCGGAGCCATTACAGGCTGTAGAGGATTTTAAAAAGGTGTCATTTTAATGCAGTTTTGGTCTACATCAGTGTTTCTCAACTCCAGTCCTCAAGGCACCCCAACAGGTCATGTTTTCAGGCTTCCCATTATTTTGCTTGGGCGATTTGATCAGTTTCACTGCCTTATTACCACAGCCGTTCCATCTGAGGAAAATTTTGGAAACATGACCTGTTGGGGTACCTTGAGGACTGGAGTTGAGAAACACTGCTCTACATTCTTTGAGCTGAAAGGAAGCCCTTGTTAGAAGGTAGATTTAGCACACTATACTGCTATACTCTTAGGAAACAGCATAGTGTGCATTTAGTTAAAGATGAACTAGCCGTTCACATTTTATGAGCACAGCTGACAGTTCAAGAGCAGGTTTGGGCAAAGGGGATAAGTGTTCTCCTTTATTAGAGTGGAACTAGAATTGTATTAAATATTTAATCAAAAGACCCCAGGACCCTCCCCTCCACTTGTCTTGAGTCAAATTGCAGACCTCTGAACAGACACCTGTATACTAGCAGACCCAATGTGCTCTGCTTTAGATTACAAGGCTCTCCCCAAAGCTGGCCAAGTGCACAACTGCTTAGGTGCTAAACATAGCATAGACTTCTTTGGCTGCCCATACATAAGCTCATGGACTGATGAAAGGGAAACCAATAGAAGTCTAAGTAGCTGTTTAGCACTTGCATAGTAATACATCCACACAATTTGGGAAAAGCCTGAAATGAACTATTATTTTAAAGTGTAAATGGAGTTTTTTTGTTTTGTTTTTTTTTTACATTCTCTGCATTCAGGTAAAAAAAAAAAGCTTCTGTGTACAGCTCCCCTTGTACTAACCCGAGACTAATCTTGATCTAGTGCTGCGCCCAAGCGGCTCTCTCTGCTCTCCCTCTCCTTTCTGGATATGGAGGCAGCAGCCCTCGGCTCCTGCTGCTGTCAATTATAGGCAGTGAGCAGACAGCAGGGGGTGGGGGCGAGCCACACTCTGTGTGTCTATGGACACACAGCACGCAACGCAGGATTGAGCTCACACAAGTGCCCCATACATGCTTGTTAATGATTATGTTTTCAATCACTAAGCATAATATTTCACAAAATCAGAAAGAGGAGGGTGGGCTTTGAAAATCACACTTTACAAGACAATAAGAAAATCAAGATAAAGACAAGAACTCAGAAACAAAAATCACAACTCCATGCTTCAAATATACAAACAACAATATTGAGACATTGACAATTTAAAGAGATTAATAATTGCCCATCAATAAATTAATTAAAATATCACTAAGTATTGGTGTATATGCCAGCTCATACCTGCTACAATCTGATTGTACAATCTTCCATAGTTTTACCAGAACAATGTGAGGACCCGTTAATCTATGCAGTCTAACCATTCAAGCAGGCCCATGAACTACATACCTATCAGAAGATCTAAAGGAGATTGTACAATCAGATTATAATACGGATAATCAGCTTGAGCTTACAAAATGCATGATTAAATACGGAACTTACAAAATGCACCTGATGTGAATGAATACACCTGACAGATGTGCACATGTGTCCAGAGTATGAATGTTAAAGCAGAACTAAATCTTACCATGTTTTTTTTTCCCCCTTCTTACCCGTATTGCTTGGTTATCTTTAAAACACACTCATCCACACAGGGAATCCAGAGTTGTCTCACTGTGATCCACTGTTCAGGTGACATAGCCAGTGTTTTGCCCCACCATCTTTGCCCTGTTCAGCTGGCTGTATCTTTGGGTGTCAAGCCCACCAACTCCCGAAAAGGCGTCAGTGCACCCTCTAGCAGCTATGTGTGCCTGATCCTGCAGCCTTCTGGGAGATGCAACTTTAGTATCCCAGGAGGCTGCAACACCAAGGACATGACATTGTGGCCTAAGGTACAATGGTAGTGGGGCAAAAAAAAAATATATATATATTTTTTTTTTTTACAAACAGTAAAAGAGCTTTGAAACAAACCAGCCCGATGTTCTGAAACCATATAGAACATGGAGTAATTCATCCTCAAAAGATTGGAATAGAGACTCTAAAGTACAGTTCCAGTTCTTTTATAATCGCTTAAACTATTTGCTGTATGTAACGAGGGCTTGTTTTAAAGCGCTTTTACCAATGGTTACAAATATGTACTGTAAATATGTTACATGCAAATAAAATGTTTGCTTTCCTGCCAGCTGCCTGTCAGCAAAAAAATAATTAAATGCAGAAAAGAAATAAAGATGTGACATTTTTTTTTTTTTTTTAATACTCATCTCAGTCTCCACTGCCAACAGACATGAGTGACATCACTGTGCCTCTCTACTGTCTCCTGGGTATTTGAAATCCCAGTGAAAACGTATATTCCTGCAATGGTCTGGGTGCATTCTCAGTAACCAGCTATCCTAGGTGGTAGTGGTGAGACGCAGTGATGTAAATCATGTCTCCCAAAGTTGAGACGAAGAGAAGTATTTTTTTATTTTCTTTTGACGGCAGAGGTTGGCAAAAAAAGTATTAGGGATCCACTTTAAATGTCCATAGTCTGGGCACAAATTCACTAGGGGGCATGTGGTGAAAGCCAGTGGCTCACTATTGTGTGTACTGAAGGCATTCCTATAACCTAGAACCTAAAGGGATAAGTGGGACTACTGACCTATCAGTTGCCCCTTTCACTACAAAATCCCACACTGACAATATCAACCTATTCCGCTTCCTGATCTGAGAGGCCTTGTGTCATCCCAAATAAAACCTTTGACCTAGGAGACCTTCTAGGCCAGAACTTCCAAAGAAATGCTAACATATAAAAAAGGGGGGGGGGGGGTTATGCTGCTTTCAGATTCACACCAAGCAAGTAGGTTACAACATCACAGTGCCATCAAGCATTGAAAATCAGGCACAACAGGGAGAAGACAGAGCAGAACCATTCAACAGATCACTACAAGAAAGCAAGCCCGAAAATACGTACTCTGCCCCACAAACAAAAACGTCTGCCCCGGGACTTGGGAGAGGTATTGAGCCAGTTATTCTAGTTATTATAATGGGATACAAGAAGAATAAAGAAAAGATAAATGGATCTAGATAGGAAGAAACAAGTTAAAGGAAAATAAAATATATTTATATAGCCATGCTGGCGAGATCCTTTAAATGTTGTCATTACTGTGGCCCATTAAAAGCATCTTTACTGCAAATAATGCAAATGCGACACATGGAGTATCCAACAGGTCAAAATATTCTAGGAGCCAGGTAACCCAGACACAAACATTTTTGAAGCTCTGTTAAACCGGAACTCCAACCTTGTTAACAAACTTATAATGCCATGTCAGTGAAATATCTCCTTGAAGCTGTCCCCACATAGATTGTCAGTAATTGCAATCAAAATCTTTTATTTGGATTTATATAAATATTCTTCCAGCTGTGCAACAGTAATGCCCTGTACACACGGACATTGATCGGACATTCCGACAACAAAATCCATGGATTTTTTCTGACGGATGTTGGCTCAAATTATGCGCTGCGCTTGGGTGACCCCAAAAAACAAAATTAATATTAACCAACTCTGTGCTTACTAGTCAGATAATATTAAATACAAATAATATGAATATTGAATAAATAAACAAGGTGTGAAAAAACAAGTGCTTGTTACACCATAAATTAGTGCTTATTAGTGCTTGTTACACCATACATAGTGTCTTAATAAACATAAAAAGTGCTTAGTGCTCAATATAAAGTATCCTGCTTGTCTGAATGAATAAATTAATAAATAATAATATCCCCCTGATGATGACACGTGATCCCTGTAGGGGAGGGGCCAGGACGGAGAGACTGACACGGACTTTACTCCAGCGCTGTCCCAGCACAGCATACCGCACCAAACATCCAGTGATTTTGGATAGAAAGCGGTTATAGTATGGTGCACTGACGCACCAGTGCCATGTGAGTACCCCGGTGTGGGGAGCGTTTTCTTTTAATAAAAGTATTTTGACTATATTACACTATATAGTTTCCTTTTCATTTATATGTATGGAGCCACATTGTTTCCAGCTGGAGGAGTGCAGCAGACACGGAGACTGAGCCCAGGGGTGGCTCCAAAGCGTATTTGGACTCAGGGTAGCAGCTGAGTCACACGCTCTGAGGTGAGCACATTAGCTTAAGGGGGTCACGAAGGTGCATCGGAGCATGTTTTGCAGCACTCAGGATATCGTCGGCATGATGTTGGATTATTGTCACAGCTTAACACCACCTGCATGCATTGTTTTATTATCACTGCTGGACATTATTTGCACGCACTATTAGTGCACTGGACATTATTTGCACGCACTATTAGTGCACTCTCTTTAGCACTAGAGTGCTAAAGAGAACTTTTTTCATTTATTATTTATTAATTTATTCATTCAAACAAGTAGGATACTTTATATTGAGCACTAAGCACTTTTTATGTTTATTAAGACACTATGTATGGTGTAACAAGCACTAATAAGCACAAATTTATGGTGTAACAAGCACTTGTTTTTTCACACCTTATTTATTCAACATTCATATTATTTGTATTTGATATTATCTGACCAGTAAGCACAGAGTTGGTTAATAATAATTTTGTTTTTTGGGGTCACCCAAGCGCAGCGCATAACCTGTAAAGTTATCCTATGCACGTTATATAAAGCGCGATTAGCGCATGCAGCTGGAGGTAGCACAAGCAAGGCATTAGATTATTGTGGCTCACAGAATTTCTCCAATTGGATGTTGGCTCAAACTTGTCTTGCATACACATGGTAGCACAAAGTTGTCGGAAAATCCGATCGTTCTGAAGGCGGTGACGTAAAACACGTACTTCGGGACTATAAACGAGGCAGTAGCCAATAGCTTTCGTCTCTTAATTTATTCTGAGCATGCGTGGCACTTTGTGCGTCGAATTTGTGTACACACGATCGGAATTTAACCGATTGGATTTTGTTGTCAGAAAATTTTATAGCCTGCTCTCAAACTTTGTGTGTCGGAAATTCCGACGGAAAAAGTCCGATGGAGCCTACACACGATTGGAATTTCCGACAAAATCCGATCGCACTTTTTCCGTTGGAAAATCCGACCGTGTGTACAGGGCATTAGTGTTACACAGCCACTTCCTGTCTTTTCCAGTGCGGTTTTCACTGCTCTCTACTTCTAGACCAGTGATCTCCAAACTGCGGCCCTTTGCTTGCTTTTATCGGGCCATTGGGGCTATATTTCATCTGACACCAACAATTGGACATATTTCCCCCCCACTGACACCAACGAAGTGGCACAGTTCGACCAATAATGGGGTATGATCCTTCCTACCCAATTACACTCACGATGGAGCACAATTCCTCACTGACACCAAATCTGGGGCATTGGTTTACTCCTACTGATGCCAGGAAATTTTCTTTTTCCAATGGCCACAGTCCGGCACCCGATTAAGTCTGAAGTTTGGAGACCCCTTTTCTAGACACTATAGAGATGATGCCATGGTGCCATCTATGCTGCTGCTGGGAGGCATTGAATGGGCATCTATTCTCATATAATCCTTCCCAGTAATGCCTGTCCCTACCCACAAACTACATTTGAGTTCCATAGAATGACACATATAGTTTCCAGATTAGATATACTGTTACACACCAAACATGCTCCTAGCGTCCTAGGATAGCAAGAAGGCTGGGAGGAACAAGCACATCACAGGTACTTGAAAATTATTTTTTTTGCAACGGAGGCAAAAAATTTGGAAGTTTCATCTGTGGATGTACTGGTGATTGCAATACAATTATTTGGCAGAAGCAAGTTAATCCTGGAGTTGAGCTTTAAGGAGTTTTACAGAGTCAATTGAACATTTATACCCTGGCTCCTAGAAAGTGCTTGCTGCATGCCTCTGTTGCTAAAAAAGCAACTTCATAATAAGGCCTTCCTGTAGCAAAAAGGCCTTACTTAACTGTCTTTCCACCCATGCCACTGATCTTTGCTCTGAAGAAGCTAAAGCTTGTTGATGAATCTTCAGCGTCCAGCAATTCAAGCAGTGCCAAACGCCTGGTCTCCCGCTGAGCGCACTGGTTCCATCTGCCGAGCTCTACCTACTACAGGACACAATAGTAACACAGGACACTGGAAGACTGAACTGCTGCACTTAGCAGGAAGAAGATGATTCTGCAGCTACTGTAGCTCTTCAAGACAAAGGTTAGCAACATGACAGGAAAGTATTAAATTGGAATTCCTGCCTAACAATAGGTTTAAAAATACCTCCCCTCCTGCTACCTATGCTGATTATCCTGTGAAAAAAAAAGTGTACTTATTTTTAGCCTGCTCCGTTTTTGTTATGTGATCCCCTGTGTTAGTGAGCAGCAGCTGTAGAGGAGAGTAGAGAGAGCTGGACAATGACTGGGATATCCAGATGTCACTTATAGACTCCCAGTGTTCCAGCCGTTGCTGGTGATCCCTCCTCTCCCCTGCAGCAGCCACTTACTGACACAGGGGACCCAAATTCCATAACAGAATGAGCTGAATATAGGCAATTACACACTTTTTTTCCTTTTTCTACACAGGTTAATTAGCATAGGTAGCAGGAGGGGGAAGGGACATGTTTAAGACTAGTTAGTGTAAGGCAGAAATTCTACTTTAAGTCTTTACTTTTTATTAAGACCTTCTTTCTATTCCATCTACAATCACATTAAATCTCCCTCTATCACATAATTTTTGAAGAACAATGAAGTTTTTAATTCTTATTCTAGCTCAAATTAACACAATTTCCAAATTTTTATTACAAATCACATTATAATCACTGCATTATCTTGTAAACAAATGTATCTCAAATCATTGTTGTGAATTAAGGCATATGTTCAGCCAAAACATTTTTTATTGTTTTTGATGGAGTTAGAATGCCTGTCAGGTTTTTACTGCTATCTGAGCCTCTGGTATAGAAATTCTCTGCACTTCTTGTTCTGCTGACAATGACTTTCCAGCAGTAGTAGAGACTAAAACAAAGAGGTCTTGGTTTTGTGGGAGTAAGGGAAGGCTATAAGCTAGAGCTGCACGATTAATGGTTAAAAAAAACTCGCAATCTCGATTCAACCCCCCCTCACGATCTTAATCTGGCAATTGCACAATTCTATGTAAACAGTGCAGAGCCCTTTTCTGCTCACTCACAGCTATCAATAAAAAAAAGCCTCCGGCAAATGTTTATCAACATTGCGAGATAACTATAAACATTGTATCATTTGTTTCTTTTAGATCAAAAGGAATGAACTTCAGTCTGCAAACGAGGTTAATTTAACCACTTAAAGAGTCTTCCTGTTTAATTGTACCTACAGGTAAGCCTATAATAAAGCTTACCTGTAGGTTCTGTAAATATCTCCTAAACAAGCACCGTTTAGAAGATATTTACTATATAAGCTGCCGCAATCGGCACATGTGCACTGAAGGAATGGCTGATCGTGTCATTTCTTCAGGGCCCTGTGCCGTGATCCTCTGCACCCGTGTGCATGCGTGGGAGTGACGTCATTGCGGCTCCGGAGCCTGTAAACCCCGGAAGAAACTCCGGGGAAAATGTCAGCTGTCTCAGTGGTGTGTGGGCGTCGCTGCAACAGCTTAGTTCTAAGAGAAGTATTTCATAATGATGCATACTAGCTCATCATGCCTTTGTCTTACAGGGTTTTTTTTTTTTTTTTTTTTTTAAGAGTTTACAACCTCTTTAAAAAGACTACGCCTTTTTCTGACACTTATTGCTTACAAGTTAAAAATCAGTATTTTTTGCTAGAAAATTACTTCAAATGACTAACCCCCAAACATTATATATATTTTTTTAGCAAAGACACTAGAGAACAAAATGGCGGTTGTTGCAAATTTTTTATGTCACACTGTTTTTGCGCAGCGGTCAAACGCAATTTTTGGGGGGAAAAATACTTCAATAAAAAATAAAAAAGAACCTACCCAGTAAAGCTAAACCAATTTTTTTGTATAATTTGAAAGATGTTATGTCGAGAATTGGGAGAGAATCGTGATCTTTATTCTAAGCAAAAAAAAAAAAATTGTGATTCTCATTTTTTGCCCAGAGTTTTGCAGCTCTACTAAAAGCCTTTTCAGATTATTTACAACTGGGTCTCGGTTGCAGATTTTCGTTCCTGTCTGGGGTAAATTGTCAAGAGGACAGGATGTATCTAACAGGGCCCCGGATAGCAGTAAAAACCCGACAGAAGTTCTTATCCTTCTGTATACTATCCAAAACTAGAAAAAAAAAAGTGTTTGCCTTGACATATACTTTAAACAGTAATAAACATTTGTGATATTCGGGAACTATTCAATGATTTACATAAGAATGCACATATCGACCAATTTAAGACAGAATTTTAAAATGTTTGCACTTTAATAGAGACAGACTCTCAAACATTAATTAAACCAGTAAAAAAATTTGAAGCACTTAATATACTTTTTCCTACAAAGTCTTTCAAGTACAGTTATAGCCAACCCAGAGCAGAATGTGTCTACAGCAGGGGTCTCAAACTGGCAGCCCTCCAGCTGTTGCGAAACTACAAGTACCATCATACCTCTGCCTGTGGGAGTCATGCTTGTAACTGTCAGCCTTGCAATGCCTCATGGGACTTGTAGTTTCGCAACAGCTGGAGGGCTGCTAGTTTCAGAAGCCTGGTCTACAGGACACATATTGAAGATAGATAAAAATGAGAACAGAAAATCTGCTGTTACCTCAATCATCCTGCTGTCCACTGGCATTGTGGTGCTGACCATGTGGACATTGGGTGTTGAAGTGGACCGCTGTCTTTGAGAGAGGGAACCTTCAGAAGATGGATTTGGTGTTGAAAGGTTGAAGGGTTGAGGGGTAGAATATCGGTGCTGGGAACTATACAAAAACAAATTCCTTAAAATGTAACCAACTAGAATGAACTTTAAATGTTCAACAACAATAAATGAATATAAATATGTATATATACATACACACACTGACATTTTTACATATGACTAGATAGAGTAGTTCTTGTTTATCACAGTATGAAAGACATATACCGTAATTGGTGACAATGCACATTTTGCATTTATACACCAATACTGTAGATATTAGCCACCCTAAACCCACAATAATGCGTGTGTGTCACACTACAGTCGGCCTATAAAATATTTATTGCTTGTAAAATTCCTGTAGTCAAAATAACAGTATTCTATAAAATGATGTACCTGGCTGAGCCACGGGCTGAATCCCGCATCCGTCGCATGGTGAGGGATGGTAATGCAGGCATGCCCCCTTCTGCATAATTAGGAGTTGGAACTCTGTCAAGACAAGGAGTAGAAAATTACATTACTTGGGTATGTTAATAAAAGTGGTTGTAAAGGCTTATTATTTTTTTCCTAAAATAAACATGTTATAATTACCTGCCCTATGCAATTGTATTGCACTGAGCGGTCCCTTCTCTCCTCTTCTGGAGTCCCCTACCAGCACTGTCCCCCCCCCCCCCATCTCTTCTATGAGTGCCCCTCAGCAAACTGGCTGCTGTGGGGGCAGGAGCGCTCCTGAGCCAGAATGCCAAGGAGGCAATTGTGCAGGCACCCCACTGAGCTGGGTCGTGTGTGTCCATAGCGTGGCTTGGCCATGCCCTCGCTCCAACCTTGCAGGATTTGACTGACAGCAGCGGGAGCCAATGGCAGTCAAAGGCAGAGAAGACATTACAATTTAGCTGACAGCATAGCTTGAATTGACCTCCAGTTTAGAAGGGCTCAGCTTTCATGATAGTGACAAGAGCTATCTTCCAGTTGAAATGTTAAAGTCCAACTCCAGGCAAATGTTTTCCAGTTTTTGAAGTGAACCTAGTCTGAGATTTGTATTTGTGTCTGCACACTCCTGGGGGAGGTTCTCGCTAGTCTCCTTTCCCTGAGCCACCAGGCAAGGAAAATAGGAGTTTTATCTGTTTCCTACGCTAACAAAAAGAAGTTTCCGATCTGTGTCCTTGTTAGAGAATTTCCCCTTCTATCCTGACAGGAAGAGAGGGTAAATCTCCACAAGAGAGATAAAAACCTGACAGAGGTTCTAACCCTGCTCTGACCATCTCTTAATAAAATGTTGACTGGAGTTGAGCTTTAAACACTGATTGTAATATATACACGTGTGCCTCAAAAATAAGCCTGTTATTTTGTTAAGTTAAAGCGGAGTTCTGCCAATTTTTTTTTTTTTTTTAAAGTCAGCAGCTACAAATACTGCAGCTGCAGACTTTTAAAATATGGACACTTACCTTTCCAGGGCGCCCGCGATGTCGGCACCCGAAGCCGCTCTGTCCCTTGGCTCTCGGGTGGAGGCGCCGCCATCTTCAGTAAGGGAATTGCGGCTTCACAGCCTGGTTCCCTAGTGCGCACGCGCGAGTCGCGCTGCACGATCCCACTGGTCCCCTGCCATCTTCTGGGACCCGTGTGTCTCCCAGAAGACAGCGGGGGGGGGGGGGGGGGGACGGAGGAGGCGCCGGATATAGGATAGATATCCATGGATACTGCGACTATCTAGCCGGAAGTGGGAGCAAATACCTGGATTAAACAGGTATATCTGCTCTCTCGTCCCCCCTGAAAGGTGCCAAATGTGACACCGGAGGAGGGGAGGATTCCGAAAAGCAGAAGTTCCATTTTTGGGTGGAACTCCGCTTTAACTAAATTAATTACAAAAAAGCAGGTACCTAGTGGGAGCAAAACATACTTCTAAATATCTTCAAATGAGCCCAACTAGCCCTGAACCCCAGAGTGCTTTAATACACAGATAATTAATTCTCCTGATAACACTTGACCTGCCCACATCTGAACCTCACCATTGGCCTATCACTGTGATAGATGCCCTCACTGACCCATCCCTGAGGGGCAGGCTAGTGTGTGAATTCAGGGTTCCCAGGGGTATTTTCTATTAAACTGCTAGGATATATGGGTTTTATTAGTCTAACTTGCAGCAAGCAGAAGAGATAGTACATAAAATGTAATATACACAAGACTCCACTACATAGGAAAAAAAGGCAACACAAAAAAAAAAAAAAAAATTACTCCAAACCAATGGAAACATTTAAAAATCAGTGTTTTTTATTGCTTTCTGTATCCCCAAAGGTCCTGCAGACCACTGTCATAGGGATAGAAAACTATATGAGATTCAAAATTTCAATAGCTGTCACTAGAACAGTAGTAAAAGGTGACACCTGTGGTGATGACCATGGTTAAATCTTGGTTTACACTATAAACTGCATGTGAATAGCACAGGAACTGCACTGCATTCCTATTCAATTCACATGCGCTTCAGTGCAGTGCGATTTGAGTATATTCATTTTGAATGGGCTCAAATCAAAGCACATTGCACCAAAGTCATGCAGGAACCAAGTTAGAAACCACACTGCAACTGGATCACATGGTACTTTTGTGCCAGCAAAAAAACAGCTCTCTGTGTCCATTCAGACATGAAGCCGCGGCCGGGCCCCGCCCCCTCTCTCCTCATAGGCTGACTGACTGACAGCAGCGGGAGCCAATGGCGCTGCGCTGCTATCTCAGCTGAGGAGGGGAGTCCTGGGCAGCCGAAACACTCCTGCAACATCACTGGATCTAGATGTGGCTCAGGCAAGTATTAGGGGGGCTGATGCACACATAGAATGCATTAAGATAAAAACAACTTCTGCCTTTACAACCATTTTAAGAGGGTTTGGAGCAATCTCCTCTTAGAAGTTGAAATTAAATTCTTAATGGCACAAAAGGAAAAAAAAAAACGCTTACTCTATCCAATGACCCCCTTCTCACTGCCTAGCACACACACAAAATAAATGGTTTAAATAGATTTGAAAATGCTAAAATTGAGCTTGTGATAGACACAAAAGAAAGAGGCAGTGCAATCAGGCACCAACACTAAAGTGGCTTTGGGTATTTGCACCCTTTCTTCCACTGATTTTTATTTCCCAATCCGCACTAGAAAACAGCCGCAATCCATTTATGAGGGGTAACCCCAAACTTTCTTTTAAAAAAGGTCCCCATTTACCACTACGAATGCTTCTGTTTCCCATTCCTTGGATTCTATACATGAAATCACCACAGCCCTGACATGGCACTTGTCCTTAGTGGGAAAAGGCTGCCTGGTATTCATGGGTGGCCTTACTGAAGATCTTTGTTGATAAAATAGGCTTTAGTAAAAGATAAATAAAGCGGACAATAAAATAGCAGAAATGCTTTTAACATTTGATGAAGCTCAGCACATGTGCTAGAAGTTAATGAGATAATTATTTACACTCTATGTACACTCAGTTCTGGCGTGGTAACACAGCCCTTTGCATGAGCTCCTTTTGCAAACTTTCTATTCAAGGATGATGAAAGCCTGTGGTAATTACTTGGAAGGAGGCCGTGTTTATGCCCTTTGCTCATCTCACTGTCATTTAATTTACAATAATAACTTTGTTTAAATATAGAATAAACTAGTTCATCCAGATGTTTCCCCAAGTGCCGAGATCTCTACTCATCCAATTAGAAGAGCCAGTCTCCAAGCTGGACTGGGTTTCTGCAATGACATAAGCCAAGCACCCTTGTCAATCTGTAGGGCATTCTGGGAGTCAGTCCTGTCTGTAAACGGTCACTCACAGCAGCTGCCGGACATTGCTCCAGTCCACACACATGGTCGGCACTTTGGTGCTGCAGTGTTCATGGAACTTGTACATGCATGTCTGACAGCGGAAACCATTTAGAAGGAACTTCTGACAGATGTCACAAAACGCCAACTTCAGGAAAGTCTTTCGTACCTGTCAAAGAAAAGTTCACAATAATTAAAGTCAGTACAAGTCAAAAACACCAATTATTATTATTATACAGGATTTATATAGCGCCAACAGTTTACGCGGCGCTTTGCACCAATAACCGCAAACAAACATTACACTGATTTAATACTCTCTACTGTAAGCTTGTAGGAGCGGTGTCTTCTCTACTGTTTGTTGTCATTGCTCCATTTTGCTAAACAACTGTCAAATGAACGTGTATTATATTACCAGTACTAACCCTTCACTGTCATAACATTAAACAGAACGATAGGAGATGATGGCAACACACACATAAATAGGATTATTATATTCAGACAAACAGGTGAAAAAGTCAGAAGAAACTACACTAGGGCCGTTTTAACCCACATGCAGTCCTGGGCTTTTTTTTTTTTTTCTTGCATCAAAAATGCATGGACAGTAGGTTACATGAATTTCAATGGCAAAGTTCACACCATTGCAGTGACAAACGTAGAACATGCTGCATTTTTTTTCTGCAAGTAACTGCATTGGAACATGGCAAAAACGCATCAAAAACACACTGAAACTTAATATAAAAGAAAAAAAAAACAAGAAAAAGGAAGGAAAAAAAACGCATTGAAAACCCATCAAAAGTGCATCAAAAACTTGCAAGCAGAAAACGCATCTAGAACACATCCAGATGGCATTTCTGTAGTGTGAACTGGCCCTTAAAGAGTATCAGTTACCCTACCCATTATGGCTAAATTAAAGGTTCTTCAATAAGTACAACCCTACAACTGCTGGTACTCACCTTGGTCCTCCATCACTCCTTCAAAGCCCTGTAGTAAATACCCAGCCCTTTCAGGTATGGGGAAGGATGCAGTGCTTGGGCCTAAGGAACAATCACAAGGCCTGAACACTGTCGCAGGAGTAGAAAGGGGACTATCAGCGGGTGAGAAGTTGTTCTTCCAAAGGAACCTGCTATCCATCAACTTTCAACCAGCGCCTTCTCCCTTCGTAGTTTGTTTCCCAGTTTTGAGTAACCAGATGATCAAAACAGTCATGTAATTGGATTAAATATGCCCTTTTATTAGCACTGCAGTGGATTCTACCAGTATTCATTATAATGTTGGCACTTGGTCACCAGAGTGAGATGAAGTTATGGATGGCAGCAATAAAACTATCATAAGCAAGGTCAACAAAACCGTGCCGATATCTTTCTGCATTTAGTCAACATTAAATTCACGAAGATTAATGTTTGCAACTGATGTGTCATGAGTATCACAGGGGTTAATTACCAAGCACATGACAGAAGTACTCTTTAAGGAGGCTCTCCAGTCTGCCCCCAAAATAAATAAAAGTCAGCAGCTACAAATACTGAAGCTGCTGACTTTTAATATAAAGACACTGTCCGGGGATCCAGGGCTGTCCTCACCCAAGCTGATTCTTTCATTGGCTTTGGGTCCAGGCATCCTAACTGTCTTCTCACTGTGCATGGGCGAACCACAATGCGCTTTTGTGAATATCCCGCAATCTGCTGGGACTTGTGATGTGTCCCAGAAGGTTGCGGGGGAAGGAGGAAGCCTGTGGTGATCTGACCAGAAGTGGGAGTGTGTACTTGTCAAAACCAGGTACCTGCTCCCCCCCCCAAAAGAAGGGAAGGAGGATGCAAACAAACAAAACTTCCCTTTTTGGGTGAAGTTCCACTTTAAAGCACACATCTACAGATGTTCAGTCACGGGCCTGTTTCTTTAATGACAAAAATGGGCCCTGACAGGTCTTGCAAATGGATGGCTACAATAATTAGCAATTTAAAGCCGAGTTCCACCCAAAAGTTGAACTTCCACTCATTTGTCTTCTCTCTCCCTCCAGTACCACAATTGGCACCTTTCGGGGGGGGGAGGGGGGACAGCATACCTGTCAGGTATCCTGTTCCCACTTCCAGGAGACCGGGCCGCGGCCCGTGACATCACCGCGGGGCTCCCGCCTCCTCTCCCTGTTGCCGGGCCACTAGGAGAAAGGAGCGGGCCTCGCGCGTGCGCAGAAGGGTTCCCGGCGTGAAGCTGTAAGGCTACACTGATGGCTACCCTTATCCACCATGGCAGCGGCAGCACCCAACAGGTGGTGGAATCATCAGCTGCGGTGCCGACATTGCGGGACTGTAGCGGCTGGCTTTTAATTATTTTTTTTTGGGGCAGAACACAGCTTTAAATATTATTTTTCACCTATCTCAATAGTCTGGTCATTTAAATTGCATCTAAACCAGAAAAAAATGTGTATTATATTGCAGATTACCAGTCCTTCGCATGAAAAATGAAAAGTAATGTAGCCACCACATCTAAGAATATTTTCAGCAAGTACAGAAAATATCTGTTGATTTTGTCAGAATTGCAGTGTCCTTGTAACTTTCGACGATCTTAAAATAAAGAATGAAATTCTTTATCTGTATTGTATATGCTACTAGGCTCTTCAATTCACTATGTAATGGAGATGAAAAAGACAGACAAGTTTGAAGATTTGCATGTGTAACAACCATGGCTGCCCTCATTGATTACAATAGAGAGAAAAGCATAGAATTGACTAAAACTCGGCTCACATGGAATCTGGTGCAACTGTTCATAGTAACCAATCAGCTTCCAACTTCAGCTTGTTCGATTTAGGCCCCTTTCACACTTATACGACTTCAAAGTCACGCGATTTTACCGCAATTTCCTGGCCGCTATTTTTGCTGCAATTTTACCGCGATTTTGACGCGATTTGGGAGCAGTATTACTTTGTACGACTTTGCCACAACTTTGGCATTAACCATTCTCAGCTTGTGCTTACAAAGTATTGCTGAAATCGTGTCTATATTATTCAGGTACGATTTGCATGCTACTTGAGGGTTTAACATTGAGGTCTATGGAGTACAAATCTTATGGAAGTTGGACCAAAGTAGTGCAGGGACTACTTTGAAGTTGGCATGACTTAAAGTCGTGCCAATATGAATGGTAGTCATTGAAAATCATGGAGAATGACTTGTCATACGATTTTGCAGTACAAAATCGTGGGACAAGTCGTATAAGTGTGAAAGGGGCCCAAGAGTTGACAATAAAACCTGGGAGCTGACTGGTTTCTATGCAGAGCTGCAACAGATTCTGTGTGCTCCAGTTTTAGTAAATCTCACCCAAAGGGACAGTAGGTGTATTGCTTGCAGGGTTAGCAGGTGAAAACAAGGACCCTTTCACACGAGTTGACCAATCAGGGCCACCAGTCAGTTTTTCAGGTGGACCCTCCATTCTCCTCTATGGAGTGGAGAGTTTAAACAGACGTGTCCATTTACACCCAACATTTAATCCGATTTGCTAAAAACAGATGGATGGGGATTTGTTTCTCTTCCGTCTAGTAGATTGGATGGCAGGCGGGTGTAAACAGACACTTACATCTGACTGCCCATAATGGAGAGCGGGCTGCGTCTTTGTCCGCTCTCCATCAGCAGAGCGGACATGGGCCAGTCATCCACCTGCTCAGCAGGGATCAGTGGACAGATACCCAGCTGAACAAGCAGACTCCTAGCAAAGCCTGTCCAATGTGAAAGGGGCCTAAAGGGAAAAAAGCCTGAAGAAGAAAAAACAAATGCAGTTACTACATCCAAGGGCTGGTTAGATGCAAAATGTATCATTTTTGTTTTGGGTTTAGATATGCTCTGTGGCAACATTTGGTTATCTTATACAAAGTAAAGGTAACTGTAAAAATAAAAATGCTGTAAGCTACAAAAATCACTATCCTAACTAACTTTAAAAATACCAGTACTTAAAGTACATGTAAAAGCAAAATAGAAAAAATAAAAACATATGCAGTACAGTACATCTGCAATACATGCACATTTCCCCTGCTTTATCTCTTTAAAGATATTGCAGGTACAAGAATATATCTGCTATTGTGCCAAAAATGTACTCCTAATTTTTTTAATGTGGGCTAACACCCACAGCATTTTGTACACAGAATGGTGTCAGTCCGGCTGTCTTTTGCTAAACCACCAATACTCCCCACTACATAGGCACTAATTATTTTGTTTTTCAAGGTAAGAACTGGGAGGGCCAATTACCTTCCTTGGAAGTGTGCATGGAACAGCTGTAAATTTCTGACAAGATCATCAGGTATTGCATCTGAACTTATTGAACAAATACACATAGCACTGAAAGGGTTTTGTCGTAACAGACAAAAATAGAGCATATAAGAAAAGCTCACTGTTGGGTTTACAGTGGGGACGGAAAGTATTCAGACCCCCTTAAATTTTTCACTTTTTGTTATATGGCAGCCATTTGCTAAAATCATTTAAGTTCATTTTTTTCCTCATTAATGTACACACAGCACCCCATATTGACAGAAAAACACAGAATTGTTGACATTTTTTGAAGATTTATTAAAAAAAAAAAACTAAAATATCACATGGTCCTAAGTATTCAGACCCTTTGCTGTGACACTCATATATTCAACTCAGGTGCTGTCCATTTCTTCTGATCATCCTTGAGATGGTTCTACACCTTCATTTGAGTCCAGCTGTGTTTGATTATACTGATTGGACTTGATTAGGAAAGCCACACATCTGTCTATATAAGACCTTACAGCTCACAGTGCAATTTAAAGCAAATGAGAATCATGAGGTCAAAGGAACTGCCTGAAGAGCTTTAAGCCCGGTTCACACAGGGGCGGCACGACTTGCAGGTCGCCTCAGCGAGGCGACCTGCAAACTACTTCCGAGGCGACTTGCAAAACGACTTCTGCATAGAAGTCTATGCAAGTCGCCCCCAAAGTAGTACAGGAACCTTTTTCTAAGTCGGAGCGACTTGCGTCGCTCCTATTAGAACGGTTCTGTAGCACAGAACGGGAGGCGACTTGTCAGGCGACTAGGTCGCCTGACAAGTCGCCCCTATGTGAACCGGCACTTAGAGACAGAATTGTGGCAAGGTACAGATCTGGCCAAGGTTACAAAAACATTTCTGCTGCACGTAAGGTTCCCAAGAGCACAGTGGCCTCCATAATCCTTAAATGGAAGACGTTTGGGATGACCAGAACCCTTCCTAGAGCTGGCCATCCGGCCAAACTGAGCTACCGGGGGAGAAGAGCCTTGGTGAGAGAGGTAAAGAAGAACCCAAAGATCACTGTGGCTGAGCTCCAGAGATGCAGTCGGGAGATGGGAGAAAGTTGTAGAAAGTCAACCATCACTGCAGCCATTACACCCATCGGGGCTTTATGGCAGAGTGGCCCGACGGAAGCCTCTCCTCATTGCAAGACACATGAAAGCGGTATGTGTGGAGAAAACCAGGCACTGCTCATCACCTATACAATACAGTCCTAACAATGAAGCATGGTGGTGGTAGCATCATGCTGTGGGGGTGTTTTTCAGCTGCAGGGACAGGACGACTGGTTACAATCGAGGGAAAGATGAATGCGGCCAAGTACAGGGATATCCTGCACGAAAACCTTCTCCAGAGTGCTCAGGACCTCAGACTGGGCCGAAGGTTTACCTTCCAACAAGACAATGACCCTAAGCACACAGCTAAAATAATGAAGAAGTGGCTTCACAAAAACTCCGTGACTGTTCTTGAATGGCCCAGCCAGAGCCCTGACTTAAACCCAATTGAGCATCTCTGGAGAGACCTAAAAATGGCTGTCCACCAACGTTTACCATCCAACCTGACAGAACTGGAGAGGATCTGCAAGGAGGAATGGCAGAGGATCCCCAAATCCAGGTGTGAAAAACTTGTTGCATCTTTCCCAAAAAGTCTCATGGCTGTATTAGATCAAAAGGGTGCTTCTACTAAATACCGAGCAAGGGTCTGAATACTTAGGACCATGTGATATTTCAGTTTTTCTTTTTTTAATAAATCTGCAAAAATGTCAACAATTCTGTGTTTTTCTGTCAGTATGGGGTGCTGTGTGTACATTAATCAGGAAACAAAATGAACTTAAATAATTTTAGCAAATGGCTGCAATATAACAAAGAGTGAAAAATTTAAGGGGGTCTGAATACTTTCCGTTCCCACTGTATATTCTGCTTACTGTGTCCCATGGGGAGATTTCATTTCTGCCCCGGGAACATAACAGGATGTTAAGAGAATTAATTCAGATGTTACTGAATCAGGTGACCCCCCATCACTATATTTGACATCTCCTCTTCTTCTGGTGATAACTGTTACATTTTGGATTCCCCATGATTTTCTATATCAGTAAAAATAGTTACCAAGACAAAATCGGGAGAGTCAATCTACCTAGTGGGGACACAGACAGAAATAAAAACCTGACTGGGGTTCTAACCCTCCCCTAATATATCCAAATTAAAATTCTATGCATATAATTTTAAAAGTTATGATCCCTATCTGTGCACTAGTCGGCACAACCAATACCAGCAAAGGAAATAGGGAGAAATGGGTCTGTGTCTAAAAAACCATGGTAGATGGGGATAGCGGTTACTGGTTAGGTTTCCTCTCACCTTTGTTGTGTTTCTGGGACCGAAGTAAAAGAAGATCTTGCCAAAGGAGAACACAGACAGCAAAAAGAAAAACCGACAGGATGTTTAATAACTCCCTGCTTTTGTTAGATCGCTTTTTTATATTTATTTGATAATGGTCTGACTGGTCAGTACACTGTAAACTTCAAAAAGCAAATAAACTGAAGAAAGTAATTAATGATGTGGTTTTAAAAAGTTGATCTGAAGATGTTTATGATGGCTTAAATTCAGTTACAACTTCAGGTTCAAAAGCAATGCATATAGTGAGAAATCCAGGAGTGTTGCCATACAGATTTGCCATCAACTTACAAAATTATGGGTGGTAAGAGGGACATGATCCAAAAATTCCACTTGCAGCTCCGCTCCGATTAATAACATGGCGTCCGTAGCCCAGTCTAGTCGATTCTTCTTGCTGGAATATAAAATCATATTAAAGTGCTGTGTTCTAACCAAATGTTTTGGACCCAAAAGTAGCCGGAGGCTCTATTTTCCCTCTTAATGGCATGTACCTCAAATATTAAAGTGATACTAAACATATGCTGTTTAATTTACATTGTTCCTTCTATTTCTGTATGTGGATGATGGCACTGCAATTTTAATAAAAACAATATACAGCTGTCACATGACCCAACGGCTCCCCCCGGCTGCCTGCAGGGAAACATAAGCAGGAGGAGCTTCTAGTCCCATGCTGCTGGTCACATATTCCAAATAATAAAAACAGCAGCCTTTGGAATACAGAGTAAAAACAAATTGATAAACTGTTTTAAATTGCCATACAAATATACATTTGAAATCAAATCTTTATTATTTTCTGGCAATAACATGGTGTGGCCAGATTTTTGTCACTCACAGGCTGTGTCATGCCCCTCCAGCCTGTGTCTTAGAATAACAGGGAGGTGAAGCCACCATCAAACAAGATGTAAAATCCCACCCCCATAGTGTTTAGCTAGTAAGTGGGCAGTCATTTACCACTGTGTATTAGAGCTGCACTATTCTGGAAAAAATGAGGATCACAGTTTTTTTGCTTAGAATAAAGATCACAATTCTCAGCGTAACATCATATTTCACATTATACAAAAAAAATTGGGCTAAGTTTACTGTTTAGTTTTTTTGTTGGTATTGATTGATGTGTATTTTCTTCCCAAAAAATTGTGTTTGCATCTGTGCAGCGGGCTCAGTGTGACATAAAATATTGCAACGTCTGCCATTTTATTCTCTAGGGTCTCTGCTAAGTAAATATATATATATATATATACATACATACATACATACACACACACACACGCACACACACACGCGCACACACACACGCACACACACACGCGCACACACACGCGCACACACACACGCACACATTCTAAAATGTATTTTTTTTATTGGTAAATTTTAAAAGATGAGAATGGCAAGAAACCTCTAGGGCAGTGATGGCGAACAAAGTGTTTTGGAACTACATTTCCCATGATGCTCAACTACACTGCTGAGTACATGAGCATCATGGGAAATGTAGTTCCAAAACATCTGGGGTGCCAAGGTTCACCATCACTGCTCTAGGGTGAACCCAGGACCAATGGTCTGAAAAGAAACAGGTGCCTTCGAAGGATGCTAAGGGCCAGGTCCTACTTTAAGTAAAGAACATCCAGAGCAGGTACCAGTTAATCTTGTAGGGCAAGGAGTTCCCCAGAAGACCAGAGATGCTGAGGAGTACCCAGTACCCAAAGGCAGAGGATTTTCCCAAAAGAACTGGAGTATCCTGATAGGGTACAACTCCAAAACCAGGGCTCCCAGTTAGAAAGGGACCAGTGGTCGCAGTATGTAGGGAACCCAGGGAGACAGGTAAATAAGCAGTGCTTTGTGCAGTAGCCCATGAGGGATTGTGTCAGCAGATGATGTCCAAGATTGGTCCTTCAACCTTAACCCTTACTGCGGTAAAACCAGCAGTGGTGGAAATTTTAAAAAGTGTTCAGCCATGTAAACGGAGAGGAAGCTCCCAGTGCTTTAGTCCAAAGATCCTATACACAAAGCAAAGTGTCTGAGACAAGGTTAAACCTGGGGCTGTGCCATGGCTCTGGACCTGGGAAGCACCCTGTAGCTAACACAACAGACTTTCAGTCTAGAATACGCCACAATACAGAGCCCAGTGCCCAAAGGACTAGCCCCGCAAATACAGTTTAGCGGGGTTTGAGCACGACCTCCAAAGCTAGGCTGAGTGAACAATGATCTTGATAGCGGCTATATAGAGACCAGCTCAAGTTGCAGTGTAGCCAGCAATCTTGATTCAAGTCAGAGAAAAAAAAACTACTAGCTAGCATAAAAATAGTGAAGCTTAAGAAAAAGGCATCCAATCTCCAAAAAATAAACAAACATGAGCTCTGCTGAGTGGGGAAGGGGGTTAAATAGGGGACTGGCTAACAATTTTAACTGCCAGTGTCCATGCATCACGTAGGCAAATGTATCCAAGATTCTGTGTCCCTATGGACAAAAAAGGACTTTTTTTTTCTTGATTTTATTTTTTTCTCTTTTACTTTACCCAATTACTAAAGGACAAGCCCCTATGTGTTCGTATAATTTTTGTGACAGTTTCTTTTTATGGACACATCGAGTGTCTATTAGATCCCTGATAGCGCTGCTTACAACAAATAGAATATGACTGTGGCAGCCATGTGCCAGAATCTGACAGTCGTGTGCTCAGAGCAGAGTTTTTTTCAGATTCATAACAAAATGAGAGGATTGGCAAATGATGTTCCCCAAGCTCCCGCCACTACCCTACCCTCCTCTGTGTAAACCCCAACCATTTATCAGGCGCAAGGTACTATCTAAAAACAGTTACCCCAAATAATGCTTGGGATTACCCATTTTAACCGAGATTCCCAGCCCAAGTAAAGCTTGGGGTTAATGCTAAGAGGGTCCACTGGAAGCTGAGCCCCCAAAAAATAAAAGGCAGACAGGACTAATCATCAGCTGATCTTTCCCCATTACTGACTCAACTTGCCTTGTTCAACACGGTCTTGGAAGCGGCCATTTTGGAAGAAGTAGGGCTTTGCTTCTTCATGTCAGGGACTCCAGAAAATAGAGCAGGGGACATCATAGTAGTGACATTACTAAATCTCATATAGCAGTCAAAGGCAGCAGTGCCTTAGATTTCACACAGCAGATAAATAGTGGTGACGCTGTATGCACACACTTGCATACCAGGAAGAGCACTGCTACTTTTCAGGGTAAATTCCTGATAAAATGTAGATTTTTCAAAGTACCGCTTAGCACAACTAATGCCGCGTACACACGAGCGGACTTTACGGCAGATTTTGCCCGGCGAACTTTACGCCGGACTTTATGATGGACTTTCCGAATGAACGGACTTGCCTACACGCAATCCACCAAAGTCCGTCGAATTCGTACGTGATGACATACGACCGGACTAAAACAAGGAAGTTCATAGCCAGTAGCCAATAGCTGCCCTAGCGTGGCTTTTTGTCCATCGAACTAGCATACAGACAAGCGGACTTTTCGACCGGACTCAAGTTCAACGGATAGATTTCAAAAACATGTTTCAAATCTAAGTCCGTCCAACTTTTGAGCAAACAAAGTCCGCTGGAGCCCACACACGATCGAATTGTCCGACGAAATCCCGTCCGCCGGGCAAAGTCTGCCGTAAAGTCCGCTCGTGTGTACGCGGCATTACACTTCTAGATGTTCCTTATAACACAGCAACCCTTCACCTTTGTAGTTTAAGTCTACTTTTAAATACACATGGAAGTACATGGAAGAAGCCGTGCTTGGTCTTCCTACATATTCAGAAAAATAACTGCATTGATAATGTGCTTTATTTACACAAAATTCCAGTGGTAAGAAAAATGTGAGCAATATCAATGCTGTAGTAATGAACCATAAATAGATTCAAAGTGCAGCCTGAGGCAATATGCTCGACCCAGCTGGAACACATATACAGACACAACCCTGATTAAGTGCTGCATACACACCTCAGGTTCTATTTGTGAATTTCAATGGAATATTTGGAAAGGCACAACCAGAAAGTCATTGTATCTGTTGGCTGACACACACAGCAGTTTCACAAATCCCACAGGAATAAGTTGCGTGACTTGTCCCCACCTACAGAAACTTAGTATCTGATTACCTCAACCAAAACAAAAAACTCGCACTGGGAAACGTCCCAACACTTCCAACTGTAGCCAGCTTCTCGCCAAGTGTGCATGGTGGGGAGAATGAGGCCACAACTTCAAACCAGACGCTCACAGCTCTATGTTCCAGGACAGAATTTCATCCTATTGCATAATTCACAGCAGAGCTCAAAAGATCAAAACCATTGTATTACAACATTTTAGAAATTCCTATAGCCAAAAACAACATAGATCTAAAGAACAATAACTAAACTCTGTCTAAGTCATGAGCCTCCTCTTAGATACTATAACCTTTGTCATGCCAGGCAAAGCGATAGTGGCTCTGAAAAGGACCCTATTGCACCCCCCAAACACCTTAATAACAATGCCCTACTACTTCTCCTTCCCCCCACAGTCAACCCTAAAAAGACTGGCATCGGTGACTAGCAGAAGCTGTGATGTCACTTCTCCGATCATGTGACAATGCTGGGACCCGAACAATGTCAAAGAGGAGGAAATCAAGTATTGTGGCCCCTCATGCACCCATGTGCATAAGACCTTAAAATTTGTTTTTGACCTCCAGTCAAGTTACTTCGCCTAGACGGGAGACGATGTCATAAGTTTCCAGCAGGCAGGAGCAAGCATTTGCTCAATCCCCACCACCCGAGTGATAACAATGTGCCCTTGTAGCAGGTCCCTTTGGAGGTTGCAGAATGGGCAGATCTTTGTTAGACATTTGTCAATAGTCAACACCTAGGCACCAAATGTACATAATGTAACAGCCATTTCGGAGCCAGCATTTCAGTCCAGAAACCACTGGATAGTCTTTGAACAAATATTGCACCATCCTTCTGGAGAGACAAGCGTATTATGTCATTGTCAGGAGTTCTATATCCACTTTTTGCTTTTTTGCTAGAAAATTACCTAGAACCCCCAAACATTTTTATATATTTTTAGCAGAGGCCCTAGAGAATAAAATGGTGGGTTTTGACATTTGTTTTGTCACATGGTATTTGCGCAGCGGTTTTGAGAACACACATTTTTTGTAAAAAATACACTCTAATGAATCCTAATGCATACAGAATATCCAAATGTTTTGTAAAATATAAAAGATGGTGTTACGGGGAGCAAACAGATACCGAACATGTCATGCTTTAAAATTGCGCACATTCACGGAATGGCACCAACCTACGACCTTTAAAAATCTTTGTAGGTGACGCTTTAAAGGCCTTTACAGGTTACCAGTGGAGATTTACAGAGGAGGTCTTGTGCTAGAATTCTTGCCCTCGCTCTGATGTTTGCAGCAATACCTCACGTGTGATACGATCTCCGTTTACGTATGCATGCAGGACCAACGCAAGTGTTCGCCTCTGCAAGCGAGCATGAGGAGGGAGCAGGGATGCTTTAAAAAACTTCTTTTTACACGATTTATTTCAATTTTTTTTAACACTTTTATTGCTGTCACAAGGAATGGAAACATCCCTTGTGACAGCAATAGACAGTGACAGGATATGGAGAGATCTGAAATCTATTAGACCAAAGATGTCTCCTCTTCAATTAAAAGCATTTGATCACACCAAGATGGGTGTGATCAGATGCTTTCCCATTTTAAAAATGGAGCTGTTTACATCTGGGGAAACCGGAAGTGACGAAAATGCTCTGCGTTTCCGGTTTCCTATACCATAGAGCTTATTGGGGACCTTCCAGTCCTCGAAAAGCTCTAGGGTAAGCCGGAAACCCCTCCCGCTGCCTGTAAAAGCAATCCAGCAGCTAATTAGTAGCTAGGATGGCTTTTCCAAAAAAGTCATTATATGTACGTTAGGTGGTCTTCAATTGGTTTATAAGGTCTCCGAGAAGGAACCAACACCTGAAGGTGTCACACTTACACAATACTCCACATACACTTAACACAACAAATATATCTGACATTAGGACCACTAATCCCTGGCATACACAAAATTAGATGACTAAACAGATCAACTCTTGAATGAAAATGCCACATGTTGGGAACTACATAATTGTTTGGGAAGTAGGATCTTCAGATGTTTCTAGAACACAATATAAGTCCGCAAGCACCAAACAAACCATCATGCTATTTACTTAAAAAACAAAAATTTTTACCTTTTGGTGTCTTGCAGAAGACGGAAAACTGCACAACACTCTGGCTGGAGTCCTCGAACCTTTAGCGCTTTCATTAGACAGTCATGAAGGGTCATACCATTTCGAACATTTACCTGGGAGGACAAATAAAAACACCACATCAGCACTAAAGTGATATGAGACAGTATAAGATGCATGAAGCAGTCCTGGAACAGAAGGACTCCACACTTCAATACAGTGCCCAGGAAAACTTCAGGCTTTGCTGCCTTCTTCAGATTGGGTTCTGGGGAAGAGGGTATATTCTTCAAAATGTGTTAGGCCTCATTTTCTGCTGTGGCGTATAGTTCAGATCCTCTTATTGAGCATTCAGGTTCTCGATTTATTCAGGGACTGGCTGTTCAAGTCGTTTTACAAGCATATGATTATATGGCTCTTGTGAATATACTTTTATTTCTTTTACTAATAAATGGTGCTCAAAGTGGTAATAAACACCAAACCAAAAATGTAATATATGTTGCAGCTTACCAATTAGATATGGTGTCTGCATTTGTTTTCTTTTTTTAGGCTTTTCCCCCCTCTGTTTTCACCTGGTGATCTGGCTGGTAACACACCTCCTGTATTACAGTGTCCCCACTCTGGATAAAGGTGCACGGAGGGCACAGGAGATGGCAGCATTGTCAGTCTGGGGAAAGGGAGAGTGTAAGATGTACTAACAGATTTGGATACACTAATTGAAGCCAAACTCCAGCTCACACTGCTGTTACAGCAAATCGTTTTTTTTTCCTTTTGGGATAAAGGTTTTACCTGAATAACTAAAATATGGTCATTGTAAGCTTCCCTGTCAGTGGTAAATGGTTTGTCCTAACACTCTTAACTGATACATTTGTGGAACAGCTTGTTCTGCTGAAAAACAGACTTACTGGCCAGATCACCCGGGGAAAATAAAAGCAAGAAAGTCTAAAAAAGAAAACCAATACAGCCATCACATCTAATTATTGATAAGCTGCAATATAATAAAGGTTTGGTTTGGGGTTTAATTACCACTTTAAGGTAATACATGAGGCTGGTGTGCCCTTCTTATTGTTTCGTAATTTACCTAGGAGGAGTGAGAACACACACATTATGAAATATACAGAGCATTTAAAAGGTACAGCCCAATTAACATTGAAAATGAAGCTTTCAGATATATGCAGGGAGCACAGCCTGCCTACCCAATCAGCACTTAAGTTCTTCACCTTGTCAGTGCCATACTTTACTTCGCTCCAAACTCCTCTCTGCTGGTAATCCAGTGATCTGAGATCCCCCGGCATGTGAAGAAGTTCCCAAGCACATCCACATACTCCAGGAATTATATGTCTGGTGACCCTTAAAGTGATTGCCAAGGTACAATTTTTTTCTTTTAAATAACATGTCTATACTTACCTTCTCTGTGTAACATAATTGCAGAGAGGTCCCAAACATACTCCTCTTCACTAGCGCTCCTGGCTCCTCCTCTCTGTCCAGTGCCCCCATAGGAAGCAGGTTCCCATGGGGGCATTTGTGCATGCTCGCTCCTGAGCCCCGCTGCTGCGTTCATTGACACAGACAGCGGGACTCGGCCCCGCCCCCCCCCCCCCCCGATCACTGGCTTTAATTAACAGCACTGGGAGCCAATGGCTCCCAGTGCCCCAGCAAATCCAGCGATACCCGGACGTGAGGGGAGAGAAAAGAGCTGCAGACGTGCACGTGGATCGAATGAGGGCTCAGGTAAGTAGAAGGAGGGGGGGGTGGCGATGCTGACACCTAAACATTTTTTACCTTAATGCAAAGAATGCATTAAGGTAAAAAATATTTAGGCTTTAGAACCACTTTAAATGAACTGCATTAGACTTGCATGTAAGCATTCCCAACAACTCAGATTAAGGTAAACTGCATGTACTTGTAGCAGCTCACCGATTGGTTGGACTTTTAAATATTTATACAGCTCTGTCATTCTTTGCAGTACTTTATAGAGAGCCATTAACCATTCACATCAGTCTCTGACCCGAAAGGTAACAACCCAATGACCCTACACCAGTGTTTCTCAACTCCAGTCCTCAAGGCACCCCAACAGGTCATGTTTTCAGGATTTCCATTATTTTGCTCAGGTGATTTGATCAGTTTCACTGCCTTAGTAATTACCACGGCTGTTTTATCCAAGGGAAATCCTTAAAATACGACCTGTTGGGGCGCCTTGAGGACTGGAGTTGAGAAACACTGCCCTACACCATAGGGAGACATGCATTCCATAGGTTTACTAATCTGTTGCTACTACTAGAAATACATTTTTTCGTTATTCTAGTGGCATAATGGGCTACTGATAATTGCCCCTGTAGTTTTAGTCCAAGTACTGTATGTGACACAGACTATTTACCACAAGCTCTCCCTTTCATGCCTTTGTGGCCCTTCAGGCCCTGTCTGTTTTCCAGTTTATAAAGGCTACACTAACCTTATGTAATTTTGCAGCTCAGTACTTCCAGAACTGTGTGACTGTCCCTTTTTCTCTGATATGAGGGCAATATATGAAGATTGGAGAACCAGGAGAGCAGCTCTGCATGGCAACCAATCAGAAGTGGTTTCCTATGGTGGCACACTAAGAAGAGTAGGAGCCAGGATTGCCAGCGGGGGACCTCAGAATAGAAGGATCAGGGCTGCTCTGCTCAGGGCTGCTCTGTGCAATTCTATTGCACAGAGCAGGTAAATATAACATACAACATGTTTATTTTAAAAAAAATGAACCTTGCAATCACTTTAAAAGGGTTGTAATGTCTCATGGCTTTTCACCTTAATGCATTCAATGCATTAGGGTGAAACCTTCAGCTGCCCCCCGGATAGAGTTGCCACCTCATCCCTTTAAACCCGAACACATATGAATTACACAGGTTCTGAGGCTAATTAAATGCAGATAAGGCACTGAGTTTAATTACCACCTTATTCAGCCACAGAACCTGTGTAATTAATATGTGTTCGGGTTTAAAGGGATGAGGTGGCAACCCTACCCCCGGACCCCCCCCCCCCCTTTCTTACCTGAACCCGACCATTCAAGCGACGAGCCCAGCAGCTCCAGCCGCTGTCTCGGGTCCTCATTGGATAGATTGATAGCAGGAGCTATTGGCTCCCACTGCTGCCAATCAAATCCAGTGACACGGGAGTCGGGGGCAGGGCAGAGTCCTGTCTGTCAATGGACGCAGCAGCGGGACTCTTGAGGGTGCCCGCATGAGTGCCCCCATGGAAAGCAGCTCTTCATGGGGGCACCAGATGAAGAGGGGAGCCAGGAGCGCCGTCGGGACACCCCAGAAAAGGAGGATCGGGGCCGCTCTGTGCAAAACCCTTGCACAGAGCAGGTAAGTATGACATGTTTGTTATTTAACAAAAAAACAAACCTTTATAAATCACTTTAAGGATAATAGAGAAGCATAAATGTGTCTTTTATATCTACCTATAGTTCAGCTTTAATTTCTTCATTCAATATAGCCCGTTTCATAAGAGTTTGATATGCCTGCTCTAGTCTTATAGTTCCCCTTTAATCTACTCCCTAATACAACCTTAACTCTAAAAAGAAGAGGATTACTAAAAAAACTAAAAATTAAAAAAAAAAAAAAAACACCTTGTGCTTTTAAAAGGCATCCCCCAGCCCCTGTGAAAAAACATTTTTCCTTGTAGTCATAGAGCTGCCCTACTGAGATGATAGATGGATCTTCCTTTTATTTCGGTTGTAGTGGAAGGTAAATATTCTTCCAGTACTGAGGAGCTCCTACTTAATGGCCTTCTGCCCTGAAAGCTGGTGCTTGACCACGGAATAAAGTCCAGGACCATGCTGGAGCATAGAGAGGGCAAGTGAACATTTTTTTTTCGTGTGGGGGAGCAATCTACTATCAAATAAAAAACATTGGTTTTACTTTAAAGCCCACAGTCCAACACCAACAGGTGCCAGTGCCAAAAAGGGGTGCTGAATAATAAAGACCAGCAATCACCAATTATATCCAGGTAAATTTGGACATTGGAGACATCTTCCAGAAACTAGAATAAAAAGGGACAAAATTTGAGACAAAAAACCCAACAAAAACAAACATACTATAAATACAAAATTCCGCCATCATTTAAATAACTTGTTAAAAGAGTAAATAACCCCCAAATCTGAAGATTGGTGTATACCTTCTATAACAGTAAGATGTTTACCAGATCTTTCAAGACTTTAGGTAAAGATTTTTTTTATTCTCAATAAAAAGTATTCACTTGTGGACACAGCGAGTTTTCATACAGCTCACCACAAAATGAGCAGAATAACGGTCTGACTTATTTACTTATTTATTTTGCTTTTATTTGCCAAAAACAAGTCAAGTCCAGTTACTGGGTGTGGAAGGCAAAAAGGTCACAGGGTGAAAAAGCTCTTTCATGTTCCTGACTGCTAAATAAAAGCTCAATTTTGTGTCCGCTTTGACTTTAGAATCCCCAAAAAATATATACATTATTCCAGCTAGGGTGTTCTTCTAGGGAATTACTCAGAAATGTTTGTTATTTTTAATGGTGTCAGATGTGAGTTATGTAGACTAGTGTATTTTTCTTATTTGGATCCAAGCTATGCTCTCACTAATATTTATCTTGGACAAGGGATCTGGAAAGTCAGCGAGTTGCCTGTATGGAGCACACTGCAAGCGATTGACAACACTTCTTCTATCATCACAGCCTGCTGGGAAAAGTCCATGTTATTGGGGGAGAACTTCAGATGTCATATACATTTATGCATTAGAAGTGGGCACTAAAGCTACTGACTATAACTCACCAGATCATTAAATCCCAACTCCAGTCAATATTTTAGGTTTTTGATAGAGTGGGTGAAAGTAAAATGACACTTGAATTCTGGTTTACAAAAAAGAAATGTTAGTGTGTATTCCTAATTCAAAAAACTACCTTCTAATACCCTCGGCCTCCTACAAATCCCTTGCTGCTGTGATCTAAAGCAGTGGCCTCCAAAACTGTGGCCCTTTGATTGGCTTGTCTATCCCTTTGGGCACCATTCCTCCCATTGATACAAAGACACCATTCCTCCTACGGACACCAACGATGAAGCACCATTCCTTCCACGGACACCAGCAGTGGGGCATAAATCCTCCCACTATTCAAAGATGGGGCACTAAACCTGATGGGCACCGGTAGGAGACACTGATGGGCAGCACTGATCGGCACTGGTAGGTGGCACTGGTGGGCACAGATGTGGTGGGCAGTGGCTCTCCGTGTTCGGGACCGATGTCCCTCTGACAGAAGCCGGTGATCAGTTACCGGCTCAGTTTACATCACATGATCAGCTGTCATTGACTGACAGCTGATCACGTGGTAAGGGGTCGCACCTTACTCCCATCTACCTTAGATTGTAAGCTCCTTGAGGGTAGGGACTGATGTGAATGTACAATGTATATGTAAAGCGCTGCGTAAATTGACGGCGCTATACAAGTACCTGAAATAAATAAAAATAAATAAATCTATGATCAGCCGAGTCTCGTAGACTCGCTGATCACAGAGTGCGCCGCGCATGGCCCGCAGGAGGCGCACAGGCAGCTCATGCATTGGAGGACGTACATGGATGCCCTCCTGGCAATTTAGGCCTGTTTTTTAACAATCAGGATCATTATATTCCACAAGACCAATCCTCGTTGGATGTTTACCCACTGTTTAATCACAAAAATAATAAACACAGACAGGCGGACCCAATCAGACTGATCGGGTGATAGAGGCCTAAGGCTGCATTCTCATTGATAAGCTGCTGTTTACCTGCATCGTGGGTGCAGGCAATTTCCTGCAGTTTAGCTGCACTTTGCCATAGCTTTCTATTATATCTTGCAGGTGTGGTGCACTTTCTGAAAGCGCACCAAAAAACCCTGCATTCAGGAGTTTTGGTGCACTTTCAGGAAGCGCATCAAACCCACAGGATATAAGTCTATGGCTCAGTGCAGCTAACCCGCAGCAAAGTCGCAAGTGCACCTTGTATCTTTCAGTTTCTGCTGGCATTTCCTGTCCCAGGAGAAGTGATACGAAATGCACTTTGCCTGGGACAGGAGCTGGTGGTATAGAGGAAACATCAGCTTATGCAGCTCCTGCTCCCTCTGCAGCTGCTTACTTCCTCCGGCGCCAGCCTCCTCCTCTCTGATGCTCTGGGCTGGCGGGTCAGCAAACTGCAATCTGGGCTTGTCAATATGCCATCTCAGAGCAGGAGGTTGCAGGCCACATGAGAGGGCTCCACGGGCCACCGGTTGAGCACCACTGCTTTAACCCTTTCTGCCAATGTATGGAAACTGTTACAAGTTTAGACTGGAGTTTGTTTTGTTTTCCCAATTTGAATTAGATCTACAGGCAAAACTTTTTTTTTCCATTTTGGATAGAGTAGAGAAGGTTCTAACCCATCAGATTTTCGTCCTGTTGGAGATTTCCCTTCACTTTGTTCCATAAGTCTGCAAATTAGGGGAATTCCTTGGGGGGGGGGGGGGTCCCACTAGTGTCCCCATTGGAAGATTTCCCCTCTACTACTCTTCTGGGGGCAAGCCAAAATTTGAGATTTTCTTTTACTTTCATAGATAATGGTAAGCAGGACAGATAGAGAGCGTGACTCTCCTTAATGTGGGCACAGATAGCAATAAAAACTGACAAGTGCTCAAAAAAACACAAACAAAAAACAACAAGGTTTTGCCTTAATTTTTTTTTAGTTATACTTTAATCCACAGCATCATATTCCTGATTCCACCTACCAGTTATGTTCTACAACACCACAATGGGACACGCACAAGACAGGTTTGCAAAACAAAGTAAATGTCATCAGGCAGCACACAGGCAGATGAAGTAAATGTATCTTTACATTAGAGATTTAGAGCTAGTTCACAAAAACAGCCACATTGTAATGCAGGAGACGGTGTGCATTGTGGACTACATAGTGCTGACATGCCAATTACAGCATATATTACATGGTTTACTTTATGTCTACTTTTTGGAATGTAGCAAAATAACATTCCACTTAAGTTTCTTCACGACAGCATGTTGAAATGCAGTGTAGTGTGTTGCACAGCACTACGGTTAAAAAAAAAAAAAAAAAAAAGTACTGCATGTCCCACTTTTTGTTCCAGACCACACTACCGCAATGCAGTGGTGTGACCTGAACAATTAGGACACCTTCTCCTTATAAACGTACAACAGAACGGTCAGGAATATTTTTTTAAAACTCTTTTCAGCTATGTTGTGTAAATGGGAGCACATAAGCTAGTGGGTCTCTCTCAAATTTGACAACAAAAGTGTTAATACATTCTAAGGAGAAGATTTATAGTGGAGATTTTACTGCATAAAGAGCACTGGCCTCCTATTCATTTTGGGTCAGTTCAGTTTGGTGAGTTGCTCTGATCTCATGGGTAGAAGTGTTGATTTGACATCACTGTTAAATTAATTTGCTGGGGAAGATTACGGATCATTCTTGGGTAAACAAGACTATTTATGTGATATTTAGACACTATTAAATTTACTATTGGATACTGGACATTTTTTATTTATTTGTGCACTTACAGGTTTTAAGATTATTTGCATACACTAATACTTATTAGAATCAGTCTTAAATTGTATTGGGATTCATAGGTTGTGGGTGGAAAGCTGTTCCTGAACCTATAAACCTCATATTAGGTGGGATGATCAGAAATCTCCAAACTTTTAGGGACCTTCCACACCTAATGCAGTGGGATGCAATTTGGACTGCACCTAAACTGCATAGACAGTCCAAAAATCAAGGTAATCCTATGGGCATAGTTCACAATTTTGCAGTGCAGTAAAAAAAAAAAAAATACAAAAATAAGAAAACAAAAAAGCATGCTGCATTTTTCTGCACCGCAAACGTGACAAAAATTAATGCGAACACAATGAAACGCATCACAGTGTACAAAGAAGCCAAGGGAAATAAAGAAGAAAAAAGTGATCTCACAGGACAAATGCAGGTAGAAAACACGCATCAACTGCATGTATAAGTGTAAGGAAAAAACTTGCAGTAGATGTGCAGTTCCTAGTGTGAATGGGCCCTTATCCATATAGTGCATCTGCTTGTCTATTACAAAATCAATGCCTGTAACCAGCAATGGTCTTGGAACATGTGCAGGAAGCTCAGGTGGCCACTGAAATGCACAGGGAAACAAGTACTGTATATACTCGAGTATAAGCTGAGTTTTTCAGCACATTCCTGCTTGACATTTTCCAAACCGACTTTGGGGCCCCGTATCTCTAGGCCACTTGGTGCGTAAGGGGATGTGATATAAGGGAGGGTGGCGAACTCTAGACTTCAGATGATGATGGGGGGTGGGTGGGCACTTGACACCTGATGTAAAGGGGGGGGGTACTCTGGACATCTAGTATTACAGATACAACTGGCCCTTTGAGAGAAATCACAATGCTGATGCGGCCCGCGACTAAATGGAGTTTGACAGCCTTAGTCTAGAGGAAGTGGGAATTGACGCAGAGCACCACCTAGAATTCAACCTCCTGCTGGTGGCTTCGGCAGATTCAAGTCTTGTTCTGACTTGCAGGGAAAGCGAGGATCATCAATTACAATCATAACCCTCTTCCTCAGTGTACGTCATGATGCCACCACCCAGGGTGACAACGCTGCAGTAAATTCAGTGTAGGTGATTTATCATGGTCACCCTGCAGAGGAAGCACCATGGAGTGGCAGAATCACCGGGTATTAAATAAATGCATTTTAACAAAACTAAGAGATGGCAATTCCATTAAAAGTGTTTGCAACCCCCCAAAAAATAAAAAGTGTATCCTGTTCCCTTATAGCAGGTTAAACAGCACAGTGCTTGTGTTGTCTAACCTGCCCCTCTGGAAGCTGTAAACAACCTGGCTGATCCTGCCAGTTTTTGCCCTTCCCCCTGTAAACTGGCCACGGTTTATCATAGCTGCTGAGCCCTGACACTGTGCTCAGTTTTTGTGCCTTCTTCATCTGCGGTTCTCCTATCTGCTCCACTGTCCTCTCTCCGCCCCCCCCCCCCCCCCTCCTGCCTGTCAGCTTGAGAGTCTGTGTCTGTCTCCGCCAAGCCCCCCACCACCACCTATGCTGTTCGTAAAATACTAAAAAAAAAAAATAAAAATCACTGAAGATACCTCACAAAAAGGTATTTTGAGGCTTCAGTTTTAAAAAAAAAATTACAGTGCAGGGTGGAAGGTTAAAATAGGGGGCCTGGCAGAAAATTATAATGTAGGGTCACAAACCCTTTAAATAATTATGCAAGTTTTCCATACTGGATTTTCTTTTAGTTGTACTTTAATTCACAAGTCTTCTCACAGTCTTACTATATTACAATTTAAATTTAGATGTACGCACACCTACATGCTCGGATTAGGGATTTAGAAAGATGAAATCCCCCGAAACATAACCAGCAATGAACTGAGTGTCTTATCTGAGGAATGGAACAGGCTGGAATTCCCAGGGAAACTGTAGTCTTTATTTGATTACAAAGAGATCTTTACACTACATATCATATACCAATCTGCATGCAACAGATAATGAAAAGCAAAAAAAAAATTATCAGGAGAAAACCATAGCATAACCAATACAGATAAAAGTGGGGGTTATGAGCACTAAAGACAAAACAAAGAAAAGGCAAATGTGCCAAAAATGCAATCATATGACCCAAGGAAGCAACACCCAGAAACACATTTGGTGCTTCTGAACCTAGCTTTATCAGATTGTGTTGGCTTTACAGTAGAACTTTGTTTTCGACCACAGTGATGAGAAAAATTAGAAAGAGCAGGATAGAAAATGTGTCTAACAAACAAATTCTAACAGTGAATGTGGTTTTTGTTCAGTCTTTTCACATACAAAGTAAAATATTACAAGCAAACTTTTTTTTTCCTTTTTTTTTTTTTTTTTTAAGTACATTTGCCATGTTATTGAATTTGATGAGAATTTGACCAAATGTTTGTAGGAACATGCTTTCAAAGATCTATTTAGTGTATGGCTAGCATTACAGAAAACTCAGGTTATACCGCAGAGGCTTAGTGGTTACAGCACTAGGGCCATCAATTCAAATCCCTACCATGACACTACCTGCATGGAGTTTGCATGTTCTCCCTGTGCTTTCGTAGGTTACTTCTGGGTACATAGGTTTCCTCCTAAACTCCAAAGACATGCTGGTGGGATAATTGGCTAGACTTCGAACGTCTATATGCATGTGAGGTATTATCAAATTGTAAGATCCTTGAGGACAGGGACTAATGTGATTGTACAATATATAAAAGCACCCATGTCACCCATTGGAAAGAAGTCAAGAACAGACTGCAAAGTCTGAAAGTTTTAGAAGAACAGCCAACTTAAAAATAAACCATCTTCCCAACTTCCAAAACAATGATTAGGTAATGTTTAGCGAACCGTTCCACTACTATAAATTACAGAAAAGCTTTTCATTTGAATTGGTTGTATGCAGGGCCGATCCTAGGGTCACAGACGCCTGGCTGCAGAAATATTTCTGGCGCCCCCACATGGGCGTAGTCATCTTACTAACGCTTTACAAAATGTTTCTATGGCAACGAGTCCCGCTATAAGTCACTGATCGCCGCCACTACTAGTAAAAAGAAATACCCCATAGTTTGTAGACGCTATAACTTTTGCGCAAACCAATCAATATACGCTTATTGGGACTACTTGTCCTCCACTAGTTGGGGGGGGTGTCACATGCTCAGCTCTGAGGGTTCATGCTGGGACTTGCAGTCCTTCACTTATGGAAGGGTAACATCCCCCAAAAGTGACAGACAAGTCCCAGCATGAACCCCTCAGAGCTGAGCATGTGACACCCCCCCCCAACTAGTCTCAGCATAAACCCCTGAGATCTAAGGATGCGACTCCCTAGATCTCAGGGTTTCATGCTGTGACCTGTAGTCTTTTACTAGTTGGGGGGCCGGGGGGACACCTCTTCAGCTCTGAGGGGGTTTTCATGCTGGGACAGTGGAACCTGTAGTCATGCACTAGTTTTTTTTTTTTGGGGGGGGGTGTGATACATCCTCTGAGGGGTTCATGCTGGGACCTGTAGTTCTTTACTTTTGAGGAGGAGGATCACATCCCCAAAAGGAGGGACTACAAGTGCCAGCATGGATCCCTGAGATCCATCCTTGTGACCTTCTCCTCCCATCCCTCTGTGGGCGTCATCTGCTGCCAGCCTCAGCCTGCCCAGCAAATGCAATAAAGAGACTGCTGCTCACTGCTAGTGCTTCGCCTTTCTGGCCCACATCTGCAGGAGCTTCAAATCTGTTTGATTCACTTACTTATTGGTCTGCTTACTGACGACAGACTCCCACCCGCCTCGATACAGTACAGCCCCACTGTCTTCTGGCTGCCCGCATCTTCTTGTCAAATGCGGCTGGCTGTGGAAGGGGGGGGGTTACAGTAGAGCTCTAATGCTGATTGGCTGAGAGGCAGCGGGGGGGGGCGGAGCAATTGTCCTAGCTGCAGAGGCTTCTATCCCCGGAACTGTGCATGCGAGGTGGTCACAGGGTGGTTGGCAACACTGCTCAGCTCGCAGCGCCTGGGCGCAGTGCACCCTGTGCATCCGCCCAGGATCAGCCCTGGTTGTATTTCACCCCTAAATTATCACAGAAAAAAACCCAACTGAGCCCCAAGGTAAAGCTACACAGATTGTTTTTCAATAATTACTTGAATTTACCACCAACACACACTACATGCTACTTGCATAGTTTCACAATAGAGAGCCATTTGTTCTATCGGTATAGTAAGCAGTTGCTACTCATTGAAAAAGCCAGCAATTTTCTTTAGTAGCAGAAATAAATCTACTAAAGAAAACAATTCCTGTGTGGCTCCAGATTCACACTACGGTATATAAGAAAATGACAAGACAAAGAAATCAGAAGCTGGTTAGTCCAGTCTAGGAGCTGGCAGGCATTTAGTAATGTAAGCTTCCAGAGACAACAAAATAACAGGCTCAAAAAAAAACGTTACCAGCTTTTCAAAGTACCGGCCGCTGGGATCTGTTCAGCCCTATCAAAACTTTATATGATTACATGCTCCGTACTTGTCAGACACAAATATACTTTTCAACAGTAAAACGAATTCAAAGCCAAAATATGATGAAAATATGCATAAACCTTTCACCCTCTGTAAGAACAAGAAGTCAAAAAAATATATAACATATCCAGAGTGGTTTACAGCTGAATTTACACCCAGATCTTAAAGTGATTGTAAGGGAAAAAATATTAAAAAACAAAAACAAACAAATGTCATGCTTAACTGCTCTGTGTAGTGGTTTTGTACAGAGCAGCCCTGATCTCCCGCTTCTCAGGTCCCCCGCTGTCGCTCTGGGCCCCTCCCCCATGCCAACTGCCCCTTCTTGCTATTGGGGCACTCGTGCATGCTCGCTCCCGAGCCGGCTCTCTGCATCCATAAGAGAGAGTGCGGCTCAGCCCAGCTTCACTAGCTGTGATTTGCCCATCTGGAGTGAAACTAGGCAAAGAGAACAGCCTCAAACATATTAAGTCCAGAGCCTTCATGTAGAGGGAAACAACCTTCTCCTGAGGAAAGAGGGCCGTGTCCAAGATTATGCCCTGGTACTCCTGGCAATTCTAAAGTTGAATATCCAGTTGAAGGTTTGAGGAACTGAATTATCCTTAGGTTAGGGCTGAGGAGTTCTTAGGATGTCATGCACGTAACTTGCGACGTGAATGCCTTGGGTTCGCAGAAGGGCCAAAGGAGAGTTGAGCACTTTTGAGAACCTTCAAATGGTAGTACTACTACAAATAGCTGGTCTCCCACAGCAAAATGCAGAAAGCACTGATGTTCTGAGAAAGGCAGGCATATGTACATAGGCATCCTGTATGTCTACAAATACCAATTCCTCTTGTCTAAGAGAAGCAATGACAGATCTTGTTGACTCCTATTGGAATTTAGGTACACAAAGAAATTTGTTTAAAGATTTTAGGTCCAGTATTGGGCAGATGGCCCAATTTGGCTTTGAGACTGAATTGAAACCCTGAAACTGTTCTTCTGAAGGAATTGGTACAACCATTCTAAGCGTGTCTGAAGTTGGTGCAAGGCATTAATTAAATCTGCCTTCTTTTGGCCTGAAGCTGGCAGACTGGAAGGTAAAAAATCTTGTGCACCCTTGTGTAATGACAGACTGAACCCAGAGGTCCAAGACTTCTTGGATCCAAACTGGCCTAAACAACAGATGGTACCCCTTAATTGCGAAGAGGGCTTTTAGGCTGGCTTGACAGACTTTGTGCCATCATCACCAGCTAGTACTTGTGCTAATGCCCAGGATAGGTGCATACATGAGTCCACAGTTACAAGATAATATAGTTTGTAACAAGTAAATTAGATCCCAAAGAACCTTGCTACTCCCAAGAACACCAGCGGGTACTGGAAAACTAAAAAGACAAAAACAAAAACAAAAAAACAAACAGGCTCATAGTGCAGTTAATTTTAATGAAGGAGTTAAAACAAAGTAAAAAGATTGCACTCCAAACAGACGCTTGTATCAGCATGACATCCATAATGGTAACTTTGTAGGTACTGTGTGCATCTCTTTCCCTGGCATGACATTAAGCCAACAGCCTGGATGATCCTATCCTCGGCAAACACGGCATGTGCATGACTGCAGGCACAAGGCTTCCCGGGTAATCACCGGGACAGAGGGATCCTCACAGCCACTGACTGACCCAGCTCTAAGCTCGGTTCTCAGTAGATGTAGTAAACCACAGTGATGGAAATGGCAGCGGGAGGACACTCACAGATGCCGGTAAAGCCGGCATAAGGCTCTGAGCTACAAGAGGAGAAGGATCCACAGCAGATTGGATGACCAAGCCAATGGTCATAAGGTATATAATCTGTCCATGTACTGGAAAAAGTATTTTTTAACTTAAAGCGGGGGTTCACCCACACCGCCAAAAAAAAAAAATATTAAAAGCCAGCAGCTACAAATACTGCAGCTGCTGACTTTTAATACATTGCCACTTACCTGTCCCGGGGTCCAGCGATGTCGGCAGGGGACGCCGAGAACCCGCTCGGTTCTCGGCAGCTGCCGCCGCCATCCTAGGTGAGGGAGTCAGGAAGTGAAGCGTTGCGGCTTCACTTCCCTGTTCCCTACTGCGCATGCGCGAGTCGCGCTGCGCGTCCCTAGTGGTCCCCGCTCTTTGCTGGGAGCTGTGTGTTCCCAGCAGACAGCGCGGTCGGGACGGGAAGAGGCATAGACTCCCATGGGAGTCTATGCCGGAAGTGGGTGCAAATACCTGTCTTTGACAGGTATCTGCACCCCCCTCCCCCCTGAAAGGTGCCAAATGTGACACCGGAGGGAGGGAGGGTTCCGAAAAGCGGAAGTTCCATTTTTGTGTGGAACTCCGCTTTAAAGTGGATGTAAACCCGATTTTTTTTTTTTTTTTTTTATATCATACTGTAGAGTATGTTGAAGTCATGTGGTTACTTTCCTGTCTTTTCACTGGATGTTAGAGATCATAGCAGAAGTTCAGTGTAAGAAATACACAGGAGAAAATGCATATTGACAAGGGGAGTGTAGAGGTGGGCGGGGAGTCTACTGACATCACGACTCCACCCACCGAGCTCCAGACAACAGCAGTTTTTAGGCTCTCATAACAGACAGAGTGGAGACATTTGACAGGTAAAGATACATGCAGGAGGCATGTATATCCTTATAGATAACCTCTATGGCAGTAGTTTAGAAAGGAGGTCATTGGGTTTACATCCACTTTAACCGGTCTCTTAGCTCCCATAGGGGCTTGTTTTGGCTGTGGAGAGTCAGATTCCGTTAGGCAAAGACTAGAGCACACTGCATTAATTAATGACCAGAATAGAGAGCATTTGGAGTGAAGTCAAAGCTTATACCTCATGAAATGCAGAAATACCCTCTGCAGTCTCTGCTACAAAATCAGGGTCCTCAATAATTTCTTCCACAATCTATTCAATTTAAGGAGGTTCTGCTTCCAAATCCAAAACAATCACAAGGAATATATGAAGTGTAGCATTTCTGGCCTCTGAAACCAAAGTTTCTAGAAGCCTTGAAGGTTTCCCAAGGTATTCAAATATAGTGGCAGATAAATCTGCTTTTGTCAAGACAGGCTATATGTTGCATGTCTGAGAGGTTTCTAGAGTCAGAGGAGGGAAACCGTGTCATAAACGGACATTGCTCTGGGACAAGGAACTGCTATCACCCAGAGTAGTGTTATGTTTCCTGCAGGTCATTTGCCAAATGAATGTTATTCAGCCCATCTGTCCCAGTTCAATAGCACCTATGAGCCACCTTAGTTGGTGAGGGGATCCCCAGCAAGGTACTTACAGTTATGGAGTACAGAATGGATGGGGTTCTGCATGTCCAGAAAAAAGCAGTCACTATAAACCATCGGCTGACTGTGGCAGTGCCTCTAAAAAAAGACGGCAACAGGAATGCAGCGAAATGCTGTGTGCTTTTACAGCGGAAAAAAGTGGGCTGGGATGCATTATCCAGGAGGCGCGACAGCTACCTCATCCTCCTGAGACTAAAGCCGGGTACACACTGACAGCTCCGGTCGGGAGCCGCTGTACTAACCATGCAAAGTCAGTCCAGCGATCTCCACTGCTGAGCCATTTTGTTCAGACAGGGGGACACCCCCCCGCCCCCCTTCCAGCAAGAACACTCTGATAAGCACTCTCTGCCATTGGCTTAGAGCGCTGATCAGGAGTAAGTCGGCTGCTGGTTTTTCAGCATGCACATCGGCCGGCTTCAGTCGGACAGACCGACATACACACAGGCAGAATGTCAGCTGGTATTTTTTGTACCTTCAAATGTCTCCAGACATTCTGCCCCTGTGTATGGGGATTAAGTCTAGATAGGAGAAAAAAAAATTGAATCTAAATTGCTCGCGCCAAGAAACGTTAAAGAAAAAGGGCAAGAGTTACCAGAATAAAGTGTATACCTACAAATGCTCCGCTTATTTAACCACATAGTGTGCTACACACTACAGATTGTTTTATTAGAAGTCAGGAATTGTTAACATACAAGAAAACCTTGACTTACCTTATGTACAATATTGGGCCTAATAGAGGGCCAGGCTTCACCTGTCACAGTGGACTTAACCGCAAAGGGGTCTTCAGGTCTGGGAACTATAGAAATGGACCAAGGCCCTCCCTGGACTTGTATAGCTCCCTACAGCTACACATGTTGCACTTCATGCCAAGGTTAGCGTGTCAAACAGAATCCTGGGCGTGAAGCAAACAGTGTAAACCGCTCTCACACAGTGGAGTCCGGTTACAGTTCCCACCGAGGGTTATCGATCCAGAAACAGCTAGATAGCAGTCAGATCTTGCTAAAAGCTTCAGGAGAGAAAAAAAGTGAATGGTTAAAAAAGAAAAATACTTTTCCAGAGAAGAGGTCCATCTTCTCAAGACACTAGCAAAAAAGAAAAAAAACACTAGTCTAATGTAATGGCCAAGGTGATATAAAGATGTCCAATCACCTTGATATCTTGCATATACACACACACACAAAGTCCTGTGCTGTACAATTAAGATATACCCATTTCTTTTGGGTATAGAGAAGCATGTGAATCATTCTGCTGTCACATGGTAGTGGGAAAGCATGAACAGCTAGTTAGGGGGGGGGGGATTAAAGGAATAATCCTGCTCTGCTCTCTACTGGAAAAGCAAAGATGTAATTAAAGAAACCAATTCAGAGGCACAAAAGGCTGGAGATAAAATGGTTTCAATCTCAAACTATAAAAAAGGAAAAGTCGACTTCGCCATACAAATAATTTACCTGCCTATACTTTTGGATGTACAAATCATTCTGATACGCATTTTTCAATGAAGGTACAACCTCTGCTTGTGAATTTTTTTCTATCATAAGTCGGAGATTAGTGACAGATATTCTTTAAAGAAGCATTTTTGCAAAACAATCCTCTAAAACTGCTATAATAAAACGTCTAACTACATAAGGCAACAAAAGAAAAGATTAAGATTTGAGTTGGGTGTGCCGACATCCTCATTCCAGCAAACATCTCACCATGCTCACATCTGAGTTAATGAAGGAAAGAAATTCCTTCTCTTGACATCACAACGAAACCACTATAAAATTATATCTGTTATGTATATACATATGTATAAATATGCAGAATGTACAACGATGTGGACTAACGAGTGTGTCAAGTAGGTGTGTCAGTAATAGCTATTATAAATTCTCTTGTTGGGAGCATCCCTGACACGTGCAAAACACATCATAAACGTTCATGTACCACCATGGGTTAAAACTTACTGTGACCAATGCACAATGTCAACAGAAGGGTGGATTTTGTTACGGTGTAACTATAAGGTTTGCAACTGTCCCATGAGGTCACGGAAACAGTTTCTACTCTAATGCTCTGTACACACAATAGGATTTTCCGATGGAAAACGTGATAGGATCTTGTTGTCAGAAATTCCGACCGTGTGTGGGCTCCATCGTACTTTTTCCATCGGAATTTCCGACACGCAAAGTTTGAGAGCAGGAGATAAAATTTTCTGACAACAAAATCTGTTTCGGAAATTCCGATCGTGTGTACACAATTCCGACACACAAAGTGCCACGCATGCTCAGAATCAGGAGCAGCACTGGCTATTGAATTTCACTTTTCTCGGCTCGTCGTACGTGTTGTACATCACTGCGTTCTTGACGTTCGAAATTTCCGACCAACTTTGCGTGACCATGTGTATGCAAGTCAAGTTTGAGCCAACATCCGTCGGAAAAAATCCCATGGATTTTGTTGTCGGAAAATCCTATCATGTGTACAGGGCATAAGGCTTCATGTACACGGGACGTTGTTCAACCTCTCCTGAACGATTTAACTTGACAGCTAGAAACCAGCGTCTAAAAACAGCCGTTTAGCCGCGTTTGTGTCTAGAATCGTTTGAAAAAGAAAAACTTTTTTGGGGGTTAAAATGAAAAATGTCTGTTACAAACATCCGACTTACAAACGGAGGGAGACAACAGGAAGTGAGAGGAAATCTACCCCTAGGAAGGGAAATTCACTCCTGTAAGAGCTATTATGGGGAAAAGGTACCTCCACTGATGCTTTATCACCAAGGCTCGTTTCCACAACAACCCAAAATTTTCAAAATTCAGTTGTCATTGGGACAGAAAGTGAGGAACAGGGGCACACACAGCAAAACAAATGTTACAGGGGTGATAACCCTTCTCTATGCTATCCAAAAAGCTTAAAAATTGTTTTTTTGGCTGGAGCTACACTTAAAAAATTTGCCTGTTCCGACTTACAAACAGATTCAACTTAAGAACAAACCTACAGACCCTAACTTGTTTGTAACCCGGGGACTCCCCGTAGTTGGTTATTTATATTTACCACTGCATAGAGATATTTAAGAATAAATTGGCTTTTTTTAAAACTTTACATATTAACTAAATTATACACCACACTTTTTTTTTAACCGAATAATCGATTAATCGAAACAATAAATCGGCCAACTAATCGAATATGAAAATAATCGTTAGTTGCAGCCCTAGGGTACTGATAACAGAGGAGAGTTCAGGAGCAGTTGGAAAAAATGCCCAACTGCTCCAAAACATCCGTTTACCAGCAGCCGTGTACATGAGGCCAAAAGGTGAACCATTTGCCCTGTAAGGCCAAAGCACAGGTACCCTTTTAAACTTGAAATCAATATAATTTTACTTCACCCAGATAACTTGTCACACATCATTGGGGGTCTGCTTCCTGAACACTGACGTACGACTTGATCAATTTATGACTGTTATATCACCAATCAGACTCAACTTTTAAGGTACCCTAATCGGATTGGCCATGTGGAGTAACCCCATTTAATTAGTACTGATAATTAACAGTATGTATAAAAAATTTTTACACAATTTCTTCCAGGATTCACACCTGTGTAAACAATGAGATTCTTTTTATGAGAATATTTATAAATAAACACCATTAAGTCACTTTAAATACAGAACTGATATCGGTCATAAGGAAGTATGAGGACTGCCAGCTCAGTCTTCTCCTTACCATGCTAGTTCCCTGGCTGTGCAAGACTAGGGTAATCATTTTGAATTACAGACCCAGAACAAACATGCTTTAAAAAACAAGTGTCAGAAAAATGTCAGACATCTATTTCTGTACTAGCTACTCAGCATTGAAACCAAAGTATCAAGAGTCAGGAAATTAGCGTTGCCAAGAGAGGTCATCAATGGCAGCCCTGTGTGATCCTCTCAGGACAGAGTCCCTTTAAGGCCGGCCATAGACTGTTCAAATTGCTGAACCGGCCAAGGTTTGAACCGTGCGTGGGCAGGCTGAATGTACCAAGTTGACGATCAACTTAGGTACAACCAGCCTGATGAATTTACCTGCAAAAAAACCGCTAGCAGCTGCTATGGCGATAATCGCAAGTAAATCCGGCAGGCTGGTTGTACCCAAGATAATCGATCGTCAACTTGGTACATTCAGCCTGCCCACACATTGTTCGAATCTTGGATGGTAATAATCACGGTCTTCTCCCGGCAGGGAGGGCTTACACCGAACCCGCCAGGAGAACACAATGTCTCGGTAGGAGGGATTTCCCCCAAACGGAATTCACAACATCTATTTGTACAAAAAAAATTTGTTACATTCCATATTTTCCAATTACTACATAAAAATACTCTCAACTAAGCCCAGACCTTTCAAAATGTCTCTCAACTTCAACGAGTTAAACCGAGATCGTGTTTCACATGTAAGAAGTTGTAGCATAAAGGTAACTGCAAAAATAGGCCATGTTGCCATAACATTTTCATTCCACATGCTTTTAGAAGCATAAACATTCATTTAGAGTTTGACCTTAAAACTTTCTCTTGCTGAATATTTATTGTATTACCCACATCTCCATTTTTGCCTCTGTACTGTTTATATTGCAATGTTTTAGGGAGTCTTCATGCCAACACAAAAAAACTGTTTTCTAGTTGTTATGATAGCCACGTCCTACCCGATCTCGATGAGAAGGGTATATTAGAGCCCAGCTAGGGTCCCATTGGACAATTTAATAATCCTTATTCAGTTGAGATTCTGATGGGATTATGTAAGAATACAGATTGGTAAGGATTCAGCATTTCACAAAATGGGCACAAGAGTCCACAATCTGGACAGAAAAAAAAAAATCCACAGATCACTTTGGCAATAGTTTTTGTTAGAGTATGAACACAATACTCTCAGAGTATAATATAAATGACCAGGTCTGGGTGCATGTAAGCTCTAGATAGGTGCCCTGCATGCAACTTTGGCTATTCCATGAGTGGGTAGAGTGACCCACTTCCATCACTATACCGGCAGTCACAGCACCAGGCAATGAATAATTCTGCTTCTAACAGACTTCAAGAGATCCTGATTGGAGAAAGGAAGGCACGTTGGCTCTCAGCATTCTGAGAGGGGACATGTAGGAATGTAATCAGGGCACTGATCATCAGTGCCCCGATTACAGTATAGTAAAACAGTGTCACCATACAGTGCCCACCAGTGGCAGCAATCAGTGCCCACAAGTGCCGCCTATCAGCGCTGCCCATCACTGGTGTCGATCAATGCCCATCAATGCGGCCCATCACTGCCACACATCACTGCCCATCAGTACCACCTATCCATGCTGCCTACCCGTGCCGCCTTTCAGTGCCCACCAGTGCCACCTAACAGTGCCCACCAGTGCCACCTAACAGTGCCCACCAGTGCCACCAATCAGTGCCCATAAGTGCAGCATATTAGTGCCACCTCATCAATGCCCACCAGTTCAGCCTATCAGTGCCCATCAGTGCACATCAGTGAAGGCGAAAAATTACTTAGTTACAAAATTTACTGACTCCCACTAGTATTGGTGTTCAGCATTTACAAACTGGTGCGGACTGATACTTTACAAGGTTCAAAGCATGCTGAAAGCTCTGTAAATGCTTTGCAAAAGCTTGCTGTTCACACTGCTGTTATACAAGCTGAAGCCCACGTGAAGCAGGCCTAAAAGAGGTTCCTACTTTCCTGTAGGCCACAAAAACATAAAACAAAAAAAAGTCAACAGGCTGCAACAACCAGCTGCTGCTGTGTGTTTCTAAAAAGCTGCCTCACCATTTACACCTAAAGTTCATTCTTCTGATAATTTACCTGCATATCAAGCTCTGATCAAGGTAGTACCCTTGAGTCCCAAACACATGATGGCTTTGACAACCAACTCTGCTTGAATCTTTTTGTGAACTTAATTGGAGGGTGCGGGGCCGAGTCCCACTATCTGTGTCAGGAGAAAGCATTTACAAGAGCCCCCATGGGATACAGATTCTGGTGGGGGCACTGGACAAATAGGAGGAGCCAGAAACACCAGCGGGGGACACAAGAAGAGGAGATTCGGGGCCAGGGGGAGGAGTCTGATGCAAGGGGTGGGGGAGGAGTCTGACGCAAGGGGTGGGGAAGGAGTCTGACGCAAGGGGTGGGGAAGGAGTCTGACGCAAGGGGTGGGGAAGGAGTCTGACGCAAGGGGTGGGGAAGGAGTCTGACGCAAGGGGTGGGGAAGGAGTCTGACGCAAGGGGTGGGGAAGGAGTCTGACGCAAGGGGTGGGGGAGGAGTCTGACGCAAGGGGTGGGGAAGGAGTCTGACGCAAGGGGTGGGGAAGGAGTCTGACGCAAGGGGTGGGGGAGGAGTCTGACGCAAGGGGTGGGGGAGGAGTCTGACGCAAGGGGTGGGGGAGGAGTCTGACGCAAGGGGTGGGGGAGGAGTCTGACGCAAGGGGTGGGGGAGGAGTCTGACGCAAGGGGTGGGGGAGGAGTCTGACGCAAGGGGTGGGGGAGGAGTCTGACGCAAGGGGTGGGGGAGGAGTCTGACGCAAGGGGTGGGGGATGAGTCTGACGCAGGGGGGGGATGAGTCTGACGCAAGGGGGGGGTGAGTCTGACGCAAGGGGGGGGTGAGTCTGACGCAAGGGGGGGGTGAGTCTGACGCAAGGGGGGGATGAGTCTGACGCAAGGGGGGGATGAGTCTGACGCAAGGGGGGGATGAGTCTGACGCAAGGGGGGGAAGTAGTCTGACGCAAGGGGGGGAAGTAGTCTGACGTGGGGGGAAGTAGTCTGACGTGGGGGGAAGTAGTCTGACGTGGGGGGAAGTAGTCTGACGTGGGGGGAAGTAGTCTGACGTGGGGGGAAGTAGTCTGACGTGGGGGGAAGTAGTCTGATGTGGGGGGAAGTAATCTGATGTGGGGGGGGGGGGTAGTCTGATGTGTGGAGTCTGATGTAAGGGGGACATTGATGGGGACCCTGATGTAAGGGGGATTTTAAATGGAGACTTTCCACCCACAAATATTTGTAAAATATATGTTGTGGCCTTCATACTGAGAGGTTTGGAGACCCCTTATTCAGACCAAAGGACTAAAACGTCAAGTGGCTAAAGTACAATCTAATGAATATCAAATATAAAATGGCACAAAGTATAATCAACATTTAACAGATCACAAACGAATAACCTGCACAGTATAAAAAAAATAAAATAAAAAATGAAAGAATAATATTGCAACAAAAAAAAGGAACAAAAGAACAACTAAGAATAAAAACAAACAAAAAACCACCACTAGGTTTTGAACTTACCACTGTTCTCTGCTTATTGGGTAGGTAGACACGAATAGTATTGCTCGCTTTTGAAGGGTCGCCCAGCCTGCCATCATCAGATGCCCGCCTCTGATAGCCAAACTGCTGAGCAATAGTTGGGGACATACAACTAGGTCCATCAAATACAGAGTCCTTTAACCCAAATCCATTGCTGATCTTCATCCACGCTCCCTGAATATGCTCCATTGGTAATAAGTCACCTAAAATAAATTTGGAGAGGGGATAATTAATAAATCATTAGAACATGCATTAAAAAAAAAAAAAAAGTTCTAAATAAGCAGACATAAGTTTCTTGTGTTAGCAGAGCTCCCGTGAGTCATAGAACCAGTCTTTAAACGGGGCCAAAGCTCTGTGTACAGCCTAAAGAAATCAATGTGTTCCACAGAAGCACAGAGATTGATTTCTAGATCAACAGTCTTGTAGGCACCATAAGGCAAGATCCTTCCACCACTATTGTAATCTTAGGCACTTTGTTAGGCAAGTCTGGCTAATTGTAACAATATTTGTCACCCTTTATTACCTGCATGTTTTAAATTAAATGACATTGTTCTGTACTGATTATCCAGAAAGCAGAAGACTCGTCTGCATGAGTTTTCCTATTATCTATCGCAGAAGTGTCAAGTCCCATCCTGTCTCTGCCTTTGGGAGTCATGCTTGTAACTAGCATATAGATATCAAAATCTACACAGGTGAGTATCCCCATTCTCAAATCAAAGCAAATTACTCCAGTGACATGGTATTAGCATTGTAGAGAGCAAAATATTCTAGAATATTTAAAGAACAAAAGATTTTTGTAGCTTTTATTAAACTGAAATCAAGCAAACAGACATACAAACTGCTAGAATGCATATATAAAGTGCTTTAAAGAGTAACTCTACTTTTGTTGAAAAAAGGAACAATCCCCTCTATGTGGTCAATGTACATTGCAAGGATTTTAACAAACTTATGAATAAGAAGAACTTTTTCATTATTAATCATCTGGTGCACTTGCAGTGTTACAATGAGGAAAGTTGCAGGGTCTGCCCCCCTTTAGAGGTAATTAACCCTTTTGGGAGTATCTCATCAAAAATGAAATTTCTGTTGCAGAGGATGCCTAAAATCTGACTTGTATCTTAGTGCAGATGTCTGGGGAAATCAGTAAGCCAATCACACAAGCGGGAAATGACATTTATGGGGTTGTTCTGTTCACGAACTGTGTACAGAAGATGTCCATGTTGCCATATTCCATTGTATTTTCCCAGAAAATTACAGAGCTGTAGCTTGAAAAGGAAAGGTAATTTTTAATAACAATAAATTACAATATGGCTTGTGCAACAATTCTATATACTATAGTTTTTCCCACGAAAGTGGGGTTGCCCTTTAACTGTAAAAGATTCTGTCTAGCCAGTCTTGTGATTCAGACACCTCTAAAAAGGTTTTCGAACTCTGCAGACTGCACTGCAGGCGAGCTATACACTCGGTCCAGGACCCAACTGCCACTTGTGATTAGACCAGGAAGAGGCAGCAGCACAAAGACCTAGAGAAGTGCTAATCCCTGTGCTCTCCCCTTCAGTAAACCCTGTAAAATAAAGCAGATACTGTACTAACATCTTGGCACTACATATAGAGAACCAATGCAGGATGTACTCATCAGGTGTTGAGCACAGAAAACCATGCAGCTTCCTCAACATGATTAAAATGGATGTAAACCGGATTCCTGAAATTTCTGCTGAGCACATATATCTGCAATGTTTTCTGATCTCTCTCCAAAGCCCTAAGTTCCGTGACTTTCTCCTGCTCCATTCTTCTGTTATTATAACTTCTGTCAATTGTGATAAAACCAGGCTGAATTTTGTGTCAAAGAGAAAAGAAAGAAAAAGAGGGAGCACCAGCCTTGTGCATTATGTCTTTTTTTAGGGTGGACTAAAGTTCTAGGCTAGGCTCTGAGGAAGAAGGTACCCCTTCGAAATGCGTCAACCGGCAGTGGCCCTTGATACCTCCTTATCTGGAGTCTGTCAGTCAACTAATTGCCGTCATCTGGAGATCGTTTGTATTGCAATCTTTTTCCCACGTTTGGGAGTAGTATTTTTATTTCATCTTTAATAAAAAAAGACGTTTAAGGATAAAGCACAAGGCTGGTGCGCCCTCTTTTTCTTCTTTTCTCTTTGACGATTAGGATCTCCCTATCCTTGAGGGCAGCAAGGCCTAGGGCATTTTCCAGCACGAACTTTAGTCCACCTGGTAACTCACTTATTCACAGTAGTGTGTGTTTTTTTGCGATCATTAATTTGTGTCAGGCTGGGTGCTATAAATAGATTAGCAGAAAGCTGGTCAATTCACAGCACAGCTCTGCAAGTCTCTACCTATGAGGAGAGGGGGGGGGGTGCCTTTCCTCCAATCAGCTGTCTCACAGTGTATGGTAAGACTCCCCTCCCACTGCTGGAACAGGAAGAGAAAATTCTAACAGGACCTGCACTTTCTAAACAGTATATAAAGCTGAAGCCAGCAGATACACATGTAAAACTTATGTAGGGAGATTTGTTTCATCTCTGTGTATCATCTGAGGCTGTTCACTTCACTGGGTAAATGTGAGGATTTACATCCACTTTAAGATAGAAAGATTACCAGAAACCAAGGACTTTATCGGGCAGGACAACTGCTTGGTTGACATTTGGTATCACCCAGTTACAGCCAGAGCCAAGAACCAGGGCGGGCATGGGTCAGTTTTTAGCGGAATATCTGAAACATTTTAGTTCCAGGTTAAAAGTTAGCACAGAAGAGAGGTTGTGAACAACGCAAAGTTCATCGGAAGGTTTAGGTCCACTTAAATATGTTAGGGTAATGTATACTATACCAAAAAAGGGAAAGCAAGTTCCCTCTTCATCAGGCACACCCAACTACTTATTCCAAAAACTTAGACTATGTAAGTCAATAAAGGATACTGCCTATATATTGACTATAGGGATACTATGGCACAAACCATTCTACTGCATGCATGTGCATTTTTTGGGTGTTTTTTTTACTGAAAAAATAGATTTGATAAACAGTAGCACAATTATACAACAAAAAATGCAACTGCCACAATTTTATTCCACACGGTCTTTAAGAAAATATATGTTTATAGGAGGGGTTTAAGTAATCTTAACCCACATTATTAAAAACTATTAAATGTTGTATTACATTAGGGGTGCAACGGATCGTTGCCGATCCGTGATCCGTGCGGATCACCCTCCGCGGATCGGCACACCCGCGATCCGCGGAGCACTTTTCGGCCTCAGCCATAGGAAAGGCCGCGGCTTCGGCTTAGCCATCTTAGTACACCCGGAAGCGGCCGCTGTCTGGACAGGAAGTGACGTTTCGTCGCCGCCATCTTGCTACACCCCACACTCCTGCACAGTACAATAATGATAGAGTGAGAAGGGGGCAAGCGGACATCTTGTTACACCCACCGGAGTTTTAGATTTAAAAGCCATTTTCAACACAAAACTGAGCTTATAGGCACAAATACTGTATTTATGCATATAAGCTCGGTTTTGTGTTGAAAATAGCTTTTAAATCTAAAACTCCGGTGGGTGTAACAAGATTTGTGTGGTTTTTTGTTTTTTTTTGCTAATCCGAAAATGATCCGATCCGTGACTCTGATCCGAGGATCGATCTGATCCGTGAGATTTTTGATCCGTTGCACCCCTATATTACATTCTGTTCATACTTCACACAGTCACTGCGATTTGTTTTCTGTATTCTGCAAAAATCCTAATTGATCCTGCTGCTCTTCATCTTCCCCTTCTGTCCATGTCCCCACTGCAGTTGGGGATTTTGCAGAGCAGTGTTAGCTCTGCACATGCTCAGTTTTTAGTGTGTTTCTATGCTGAGCACATCTGAGCAGCACATGTGACTATAGAGTCACACACGTGGGCGTATACAGAGTGGTAAATGACAGCCCATTCCCTCCCTCCTCCTCCATGCCCACTAACCAGCTAAACACAATGGGGGCACGATATTACATCTTGATTAATGGAGGCTTCACCTCCCTGTTATTCTAAGACACAGGCTGGAGGGGACTGGTAGAAATCTACCCACACAATGTTATTGCCAAAAAATAATAAAGATTTAATTTCAAATATATATATTTGTATGAACAATTTAAAACAGTTTATTGTTAATTATTTTTATTCTGTTTTCCAAAGGCTGTTTTATTTTGGTCACATGACCAGCAGCAGAGGACTAGAAGCGCCTCCTGCTTATGTTTCCCTGCAGACAGGCTGGGAAAAATCTGGGTCATGTGACACCTTTATATCAATTAGGGAAAAGGTACTTCGATTTTTTTTTTCCTACTAAAATAATTATAGTGGCATTATCCACATACAGAAATAGAAGGGACAATGTAAATTAAACAGTGTGCGTTTAGTATAACTTTAAACCCTAAATGTGCATTTTAATGTGTGCAAAAAAAAAAAAAAAAGAAAAAAAAGAAAAAAGCAAGAAAAACTTCTCTGGCAGTAAAAACAGCTCCTGGAATTTTTCCAGCCTGGATTTGTGTCGTATTGACATACATGGTGCATGAGCATTACGGTGACATGCTAAACTGAACCCAACCTTGTCCAATTCCTGCACAAGTCATAACTCTGTGTGTCAAAAGGAAATAATTACACACAGAGCGACAACACTTTCATAGAAACTAAAACATTAACAAGATGTCCAATTCTTTCTACAGCAGCCAAGAACTGTGGAAAGAAAATTTCGGAAAGAAAAGTGATGTCATTTTGCACACGTTGCTATGTACAGAGCTTTATGCCAAGTCAGCTTGTCAGAGTTCCCTAAATCAAGATATGGTATGAAGTCGCAGCTCAGACACTCACTGACATTCTCTTTATTTTCTTCTTTCCATTATTTCAGAAACAATTAGAATTTCTAAAGGACAACTAAGGCTCCATTCACACTTGTAGGACTACAAACTTTGACGCAACTTTGGATGGGTGCAACTTTGATGTGTCCCTCTGCAAAGTCAACCGACTGTTGTAATGTAAAACAGTTCAGGTACGACTTTCATGCAACAAGTGTAGATGGGGTGTAAAGGTTAAAGCTGGCCATACATTATACAATTTTCTCATTCAATTTCCTTTAGATTTACCTTCAATGTAGTACAAGAGCCTGCCTGATTGCATACAAATTGAAAGTGTTTAGGTTTGACTTGATATATGGTTTTAGTAACCCTTAAGGAAATTGGACAAAAAAAAAAAAAAATTGTATTGTGTATGGCAAGTCTTAAATAAAATAGAGGTCGACGACATATCGGGCGATTTTTGGCATTTATTAATTAATCGACCCTCGCCCGATTGTGCTTCAAATTAGGCCGATTCATTTATGCACTAGCCAGTTCACACAGGGGCGGGGCGACTCAGCGTGACTTGCAAATGACTTCTGTAATAGAAGTCAATGCAAGTCGCCTGAAGTCTCCCCATCGGAGCGACTTGAGTCTCTATCTGGGCAGCCTGCCAAGCCTGAGAACACAGCTGATAAAAGAAGCAAAGAGATGTGTGTAGAAGATCTTAACCATTTAAAGACTAAATCTTGTCTGACATGTGTTGCTTACAAGTAAAAATCCAGTATTTTCTGCTAGAAAATCACTTAGAACCCCCAAATATTATATTTTTTTTTTAGCGGAGACCCTAGAGAATAAAATGGCAGTTGTTACAATACTTTATGTCACACAGTATTTGCGCAGCTGTCTTTCAAACACAATTTTTGGGGGGGAAAAATACACTTTAACCACTTGCCAACCACCGCACGCTGATGTACGTCCCTACTTTGGGGACGGATATCATTGTTATGGCAGCAGCTAGCTGCCATAACCCCGGTCTCCCGGTGTTGGGCCGGCGGTCGGCTACAAGATAAAAGTGGTCTCTGCGGCAGGTTCACCACGAGATCACTTTTTTCAGTGGCGGGAGAGGGGCCCCCCCTCCTGCCGCGATCTGGTGCCCTCCGCCGCTTACCGGAACCGTCGGCAGCGGCGGAGGCAATCGCTTCTGTCTCCTTCCTTGGTATGGAGACGAGTGAGGGGAAGATGGCCCCCACAAGTCTCCATATCACTGCAAGGCGGATGCGACGTCAAAACGGCACATGTAAAAGGTACATTTTTTTCAATGTCTTTTTCAAATGACAATTTTTTTTTTTTATTGCATTTAAGTCCAAATATGAGATCTGAGGACTTTTTGACCCCAGATCTCATATTTTTTTTTCTAGGGATGTTTACATTCCTTGTAATAGGAATAATAGTGACCCAATTTAAAAAAAAAAAAAAGAAGTGTAAAAATAAATAAAATCAAGTAAAATACATAAGAAAAAAAAAAAAATTTTTAAATGCCTAGTCCCGACGAGCTCGCGCGCAGAAGCGAGCGCATACGTGAGTAGCACCCGCATATGAAAACGGCGTTCAAACCACACATGAGGTATCGCCGCGATCGATAGAGCGAGACCAACAATTCTAGCCCTAGACCTCTTCTGTAATTCAAAGCATGCAACCTATAGAATGTTTTAAATGTCACCTATGGAGATTTTTGAGGGTAAAAGTTTGATGCCATTCCACGAGCAGGCGCAATTTTGAAGCGTGACATTTTGGGTATCAATTTCTCGGCGTAACATTATCTTTCACAATATAAAAAAAAAATTGGGCTAACTTTACTGTTGTCTTATTTTTTTTATTAAAAAAAGTGATTTTTTTTCCCAAAAAAGTGCGCTTGTAAGACCGCTGCGCAAATACGGTGTGAAAAAAATATTGCAATGACTGCCACTTTATTCTCTAGGGTGTTAGGAAAAAAAAACAATATATAATGTTTGGGGGTTCTAATGTATAAAAAATAAGAAAAAAAAAAAACTAAAAAAAACAGTAGTTAGCCCATTTTTTTTCGTCCAAAAGTTTTGATTACCTGTTTTTGTGTATTTAATATTTAAAGATATAGTTTTATTTCATCTACATTATACATACAAGTGCACTGATTGGAAGCTTGTTGTGTTTAATAAATGTTTAATTGAAGACATTTTCTGTATCACTCCTTATTACTTAACTGTTTGATTTTATGGGATGAAGGTGGAAAAAAAAAAAAAAAAAAACACACAAATCGGCCTAACATATCGGTCAAAAAAAAAAACCGGCATCATATATCGGCCGCCGCGATTTCTAAAGATCGGTATCCACCAGAGAAAAACCCATATCGGTCGACCTCTAAAAATAAGTGAACAAATCAGGTTGTTCTCTGTACTCGGGACCTTTTTCACCAGAACAGAAAATAAAGAGAAAGTTAAAACGTTTTCACAAGGAGTTGAAGGGAAAACTCGCAATGAGGACGCAAACCGTTCTTTTAATGTTTAAAATGCTGGGTTTCTGCTGCCAGGTTTTCAGAATTGCTAATCAAAAAAAGCTACAAAACACTGCATGCTGCCAAAAAATGCTTTATTTCTACATTTCATTTTATACTTTGTTTTGTATACTGCCTGCCCAAAGCCTACAATAGAGCCGGAAGGGGCTGTTCACATGGCACAATGCTTTGCGCCTCTGCAAACTTAACACAGCTTGCTTGAGATGACAAGTGGCACCTCCTGTCAAACCTAGCCATTCAAATCAAAGGGGCCACACTGCAACCATGAGCCAATCACTGTGCAGCATACTAGTCCCATTTTACTCTTGAACGCCTGACAGCAGCTGTTTAACCGCACTCTGAAAAGCAAATTTATCACTGATAACTTTTCAGAGAATGGTCAAGTGTAAACTTAATTATTTACAATTATGTGAATACCGATATCTCCTAAACAGCGCCCAACACTGTACCTCCCTGCACATCTGCTCCACCGCCGTACCCCATGCTCACTTGCCCATCAATGTGCCCCCTTTTCTCATCTGCCCCACCACTGTACCTCCCTGCACATCTGCTCCACCGCCGTACCCCCATGCCCTTCTGTCTCACTACTGAATCACCTTCTCATCTGTCCCAACACTGAACCCATCAGCTCATCTGCCCCACCAATGTACCTCCTTCACATCTGTCTCACCTCTGTACCCCCCTGCTCTTCTGCCCCACCACTGTAAACCCCCTGCTTTTCTGTCCCACCAATACACCTCCTTTCACATCTGCCCTACTGCTCTACCCCCCCTGCTTTTCTGTCCCACCACTAAACCCCCTTCTCATCTGCTCCAACACTAACCACCCCTGCTCATCTGGGCCAACACTGAACCACCCTGCACATCTGTCCCACCTCTGAATCCCTCCTGCTCATTGATCCCACAACTGTACCCTCTTCTCATCTATGATATACAGAGTGGTGTGAAAGGAAGGAGAGATGATACACATCTACCTGTCCTGTCGCACTCATCCCCGCTGATCCACCTTTTGCATCCAGCCCACGTGTTTGTATATAATGTATGTGATGTCACATACAAGCATCTGGAATGGATGTGCAATGATGAGCTCAGGTCATGCCTGTATGCAAGATCGAGCCCCACAGCGGAGAAAGTTCACCGCAGCAAAATTGGGTGTGATTTTCATTGCGCTGAATACTGGCTGTGGCTTAAAGGGACACAGAGTGCCGCGGTTCAGTAGTGACGCAAAGGTTCAGGAATAATTTCAACAAAGTTCCCAACAGTAATTCCACAAACTGTCACCTGATTGTGATTTTCTCAATCACAGTGAAATCCCTTCTTTCGGAGATTGGTAGTGGCAACCAAGTGAGTCCTCTTCCTCCTGATGGTGGGCGGGGCTAGCAGGACTGCGATTGGCTTTAGCAGTGGCCAATGACAATCCTCCGCTTGATCTTAAAGGGCAACCATAATGCCGATGTGGCCCACATTGAAATTGAGTTTGACACCCGTCATAGTGGATACAAACCTCTTCATGCTTGCGCAGAATGTGAGATTGCAGCTTATGGCTGCCGGCCAACTGAACAGATTTTCCACTTTTAACTAAGGCCTCATGCACACGAGATGCTGTTAATCGCGTGTTCAGAGGCAGTTGGACACTTTTTTCAACTGCCCCTGAACTCATTCAATGTTATCCTATGTGTCCATGTACACAGTCTCATTTTTTGGCGTCTTTAGGCAGTTGCGTTTAACCTCGTTTTTCCAGAAGCAAAAAAATAGGTTCAGACGCAATAGTTTTCCACGTTTCAGACGCCAAATGCGGTTAAACGCGGCTAAACGCCGGTACCGCGCTTAGCCGTGTTTACATTTATAAGTGTTTTTAAAGGAACCCTATTTTTTGGACCAGGAAACACAGAAATATGATGGTAAACTGCAGCAGAGAATGACATTTTGCGACCTGACTTTGGGGCCCCATATCTCGGAGCCACTTGGTGCTAGGAACCCCAAATTTGGTGTGCAAACACAGTGGAACAGTGTCAAGCACTTTTCTGCAGCAGAGAATGACATTTTGTGACCCGACTTTGGGGCAGGGGCCCCAAGATATGGGGCCAAAGTCAGGTCGGAAAATGTCATTCTCTGCTGCAGAAGTGCTTGACATTTTGCGACCTGACTTTGGGGCCCCATATCTCAGGACCACTTGGTGCTAGAACCCCCATTTGGATATGTTGTAGTGCTAGTTCCACTGTGTTTACACACCAAATTTGGGGTTACTAGCACCAAGTGGCCCCGAGATATGGGGCCCCAAATTCGGGTCACAAAATGTCATTCTCTACTGCAGAAGTGTTGACATTTTGCAGCCCGACTTTGGGGCCCCGTATCTCGGGGCCACTTGGTGCTAGGAACCCCACATTTGGATATGTTGTACTGTTTTAGTTCCACTATGTTAGCACACCAAATGGGTTTCCTAGCACCAAGTGGCACCCAGATACGGGGCCCCAAAGTTGGGTCGCAAAATGTCATTCTCTGCTCTGCAGACGCTTCTAGACGCAAACGCGGTAAAACGCGGCTAAACGCGGCATACAAATGCAGCAAAACGGGCGTTTCTAGAAGCTGGTTTCAGCTTTTAAAAACACGTGTTCAGCAGAGTTTGCACCGGCGTCTCGTTTGCATGAAGCCTAAAACTGGACAACCTTTTTAACAGACACTTTCAATTGGTTAAACGTTTGCATATTTTATGACATTATAAATAAATGATAATGTCACATTCCCAGAACCATAATACCATTACACTTCTTGCTGTACAAAATGTCAAAACATGTTCACATAAGACAAGTTTAACTATTTGTGTATGCGTTTTCGGCAACAGTTTTCAGCGTGCAAACAATAAAGATCATGTGAATCCCAGTAAATGCTTCAGATAGCCCACAAATATTTATCGTGTAGCAAAAAGGCAAGCCACAGAACCAATAAATATTTATTCTGGCACAGAAGACCCTTGCTGTGAGTCCTGAAAGGACAGTATTATAAATAGGCCCAGCCAGTGGCCTGTCATGTCCAGAGTAAACAGGCTGGAGAGAAAACATCACAAGCAGGTTTCTCTGCTACAGCAGAACAGACAAACCAAACAGAATCTTATGAGCGGTATGGGAGAGGCTGGGCTCAGACACTTTGTTTACACATTGGCAGACCAGATACTACCCAATATTCACTCTTTTAGGTCCGTCCTGTCAAAAACAGGTAGGTACCTGGAATAAGGCCATTTCTGAATTCACACCAGAAATCAGTTTAGGCAAGATGCATTCAAAATCGTTTCAGCATTTTCTATGGTATTGTAGAAAGCAAGTGTTCCAAATCATGCCCTGTACACACGGTCAGACCTTCCGACGGAATACGTGCGATCGGAGCTTGTTGTCGGAAATTCCAACCGTGTGTGGGCTCCATCTGACTTTTCCCATCGGAATGTCCGACACACAAAGTTTGAGAGCATGCTATAAAATTTTCCGAAATTCCGATCGTGTGTAGACAAATCCGACGCACAAAGTGCCACGCATGCTCAGAATAAATAAAGAGATGAAAGCTATTAGCTACTGCCCCGTTTATATTTCCGATGTACGTGTTTTACGTCACCGCGTTCAGAACGATCGGATTTTCCGACAACTTTGTGTGACCATGTGTATGCAAGACAAGTTTGAGCCAACATCCGTCGGAAAGAATCCATCGATTTTGTTGTCGGAATATCCGATCAATGTCCGACCGTGTGTACGGGGCATAAGAGTAAATAACCATTTGAACAAATAAATACTGTACAATGGCATTTGAGGAATACAAAAAGAACAGAGGTGATGGCATTGCCCGTTTGTATAACCATACCTATGAATCAGGCCAGATTATGCCTACAAATGTCTCACACTGTTGCCCTTACCCGGATTCGTGGTACAAAAATGAGAGAAGGGCTTATTTGTTCATGTAAAGTGTATATCCACCTTTTCAGCCAAATTGGGATAATAACACCTACGTTATATCTCTGTTCCCATTCACAAAGCATAACTTTCAAAAATATTTAATTGCTACTTGCATATTTACCTTAGGGACCTTTCAGACGTGCGGATCCGTATTCAGCCAGCCACTTGCTCAGCGGGGATCGATCCGTTGATCCCCGCTGAGCCAGTGGATGACAAATCCGTCTATGCACACTGTGCAGGGACGGACCTGTCAGATCTCTGCTCTCCTCTATGGGGGGGATCGGGTGATTACGGTCCGCCTGTCCGTTTTCATCTGATCCGCCAGACGGATGGAAAATGGGGTTTCCATCCGCCTGAATGTTGCGGAGCGGATCGGATGTCAGTGGACATGTCACCGCTGACACCCGTCGCTCCATAGAGCTGTTCAGTTCCACTGAAAAAACCGACTGAATGGTCCGCACATGTGAAAGAGCCCCCAAAAAAAAACCTCCAAAGTTTTACTCCGCTATGCAATGTTGAGAAGTATGGGAATGCAAAAATAGGTAGTGCATGCTACCCTCATACCTGCATTGAGTCCTTTAGGTTTTTATAGAATAGTCTTTTGAAAGGGTCGTTTATAGTTGTTTCTGGGTAGTTGAGTTTAGAGGCCTTTTTTGGAAAGCAAAAAAAATGAGTTCAGACGCTGAGTTTAGAGGCATTTCAAGCGCCAAACACTTCTAAACGTGGTAACATGCGTTTACAGGCGTTTTTCATTTTTGGCGATTTTGAAAAAAAATATATTTTTTTTTTTTCAAACGCTTCTAAAACGCAAACGCGGTAAAACGCTGCTAAATGTGGCATGTAAATGCGGAAAAAAAGGTGTTTTAAACGTCAGTTACTATCTGTCAAGGTAAACCATTCAGGAGAGGTTGTAAAAATATCCCGTGTACATGAAGCCTAACGGTTCTTTTTTAGTTCAAAGGTTTCCAGGGGGTGGACAAAGCTCCACAATCCAGCCATTCCATCACTCCCTCCCTCTGGAGGACATGTGGGTGTGTTTGGTGAAGAGGTGCAAACCCAGGCTGCTCTCTAGAATGAGCACGTTCTTCACATGCCTTTGTTTCCATGGCAGCGTGTCCCCAGCTATCATTGGCTGGTGTTTGATAGCTGCAGGTCTCCGCCCACCCCCGACATTACGCTGAATTCTGACAGCTGGTCTCTGCATTCAGTTACATATAGTGTAACTGAAACTAACAAATCGGCTCAGTGTGAAACCTGCCAGTTCCAACCAGTGCCACCTGTCAGTGCCAACCAATGCCAACTGCCAGTGCCAACCAGTACCAATCGGTGCTAACCAGTGCCACCTGCCAATGCCAACCAGTGCCACCTGCCAGTGCCAATCATTGCCAATCGCCAGTGCCAATCAGTGGCAACCAGTGCCACCTGCCAAAAAAAGAAAAATCAGCTTAAACTATCGGACGCAAAAATTGGCATCATATCGGCCGGCCCGATTTCTAAATATCGGCCAGAGAAAAACCCATATCGGTCGACCCCTAATAGTAACATGTGCCCTTTGTCTGTTCTCTGACATGTGTAGAGAGCATACCTGTGTACAGTACATAGGAGAGACCACCGACAACTCCCCTACATCTAAAGTGACCCCCGATATGTCCCCAGAGTATCCTTTATTGTACAATATAAAATCATCCCTCCCATCACTGATCCCATCCCTCCCCGCCATCCCTCTGTCACTGATGTCATCCCATCATCCCCAATCCCCTGTACTCCTACACAGTCCCATCATCCCCAATCCCCTGTACTCCTATACAGTCCCATCATCCCCAATCCCCTGTACTCCTATACAGTCCCATCATCCCCAATCCCCTGTACTCCTATACAGTCCCATCATCCCCAATCCCCTGTACTCCTATACAGTCCCATCATCCCCAATCCCCTGTACTCCTATACAGTCCCATCATCCCCAATCCCCTGTACTCCTATACAGTCCCATCATCCCCTGTACTGCAGCTCTGTGCGTTGTGTGAAGTCTCAGGAACGAGAGCTGACATCAATCAAGCAAAATGACAGGAAAGTGGGTGGATCCAGACCATTGCCGGTATGACTGTGCATGAAAGTCTGTAGACCCTCCCACAGGTAATTAACTATTTTAACAGAAATGGGGCACTTCTCAGAGGGCAGGAAAGATTTGTAGATATCAGCAGCTCATAAGAATTAGGATTAGGGACAAAGCCCTTTCGGTCCGAGTTGTCTTGTGGGTCACAGAAGTGTACTTTGTTCTGCACTCCTGTGACCCAAATTCAGCCGACAGCAGGCTAAAGTCCACTGCCGCCTAAATCCACTGAGCCGGTCCAGACTCTGGAGGGGTCCAGACATGCACACAGTGTAGCATTGAGTGTTTTTCAGGCTTTTTTTGCGCTTCTTTATACATCTTTTTTGAGCTTTACTGTATTTGTTCCAAAATTTGTTGCTAGATTTTTCAGGGTTTTTTTTAGCTTTTCCATCAGCTTCTAATTCTTTATTAATATTCTTTTTTTTGTTAGGGCAAGGGGTTAGAGTTACGTTTAGGGTTATTTATTTTTTGTTAGGGTGTTACTACTACATGAATAAATAAAATGTAAAATAAATAAAAATAATCAAATGGTAATGGTATGTAATAAATAATTACCCCTAACACAAAATAAGTATTATACTTTTTTTTTTTTTTTTTAAGGTCAGGGGTTAATTACGTATTAATGTATTATTTATGATGATTGAGTTATTTGTGGGTTTTTTTACATTTATTCATATATTACTTTTTTACATTTTCTCATTTAAACAGAAAAATCACAATCCACCCAGATGCCCGTGTGGCAACTGGCTGAGCAAAAAAAAAAAAAAACACACTTCTTAGCCACCCCACGAAAACGATCACCTATTCATACAGACTGCAATGATAAACAGTGGAGCAAGGAGGAAATAGACTGCTGTTAATCAAAGTCCTTCAGACATCCTGCATGTGGTGTGAAGGAGTGTCACATGGGGTGGCTCTCTGTTAAAGTGGATGTAAACCCGAATTTTTTTTTATTTTATTTTTTATATCATACTGTAGAGTATAAGATTTCCTAATATTTGAGCCCAGTCTTGCCACAAAGAGTTAATCCATCTTTGAGCAATCCCCTTTTATTGTTCAGTGAGATAAATCTTGACAAATGGAGAAAAACTTTGTCAAATCCTCCCCCTTGCTGTGAGTGACAGGTGATTTACATCTCGTGCACTAGCCTAAGACATGCATTATTTTTTAATTCCCTCCCACTCCTTTCTTCAGCAGCTCTGCAAGGATTGGCTGTTCCACACCTCAGCATGATTTGGCATGCTGAAGTCATGTGGTTACTTTCCTGTCTTTTCACTGGATGTTAGAGATCATAGCAGAAGTTCAGTGTTAGAAATACACAGGAGAAAATGCAAATTGACAAGGAGTGTAGAGGTGGGCAGGGAGTCTGACATCACGACTCCACCCACTGAGCTCCAGACAACAGACAACAGACCCACCCACAGGATATGCAGTTTTTCGGCTCTCATAACAGACAGAGGGGAGACATTTGACAGGTAAAGATACATGCAGGAGGCATGTATATCCTTATAGATAACCCCTATGGCAGTAGTTTAGAAAGGATGACATTGGGTTTACATCCACTTTAAGGAAAGACAGAGTTCTGAGCATGTGCAGAACAAGTGGCAAAACAGAAGAGAGCAGCTCGCCCTAAACCGTGTTGCCACTCTGAATAAGGAACTTGTAGGATCACCAAGTGTTTACGGCCACAGGAAAACTTTTGGGGAAAAAGCACACATTATATATTATAATGTTACAGGTTTAGATAAAAATTACATTTTTGAGTAGCTTGCAGTCTCCCCAATAGTCTGCTCCAAAGACATCTCTAAAACAGCAAGAAATCTTTTTTTTTTCCTAGGTATTTTGTGTAAACGGGAACACAATCATATAGTGGAGTTTTCTCAAATGCGACTGCAAAAGTGGAAACACACCAAGTCACTCTTGCTTTTACAATCCTTTGCATCCCAATCGAACTTTCACTTTAAATCTGATAAAATATATTCTAGGTGCATCAAAATGCATCAAGAGCTTTAGCTCTGACTCACCTTGGGGAGTGTCAGACCTCTGCAGAGTGACCACTGCTTCCACAAAAAGAGCAGTGATCCTTCTCTACAGCAGGCTGGCATGGGATAGGCATTTCTACCCAGATACCCAGGCTGTGCACACTTTCCAAAGTAAATGAACTGTAAAGGCTATGCACAAATTTCCTTATAATGAGCCTCAGCTGTATTTAGCTGCCTGGAAAAGTCCAGTTCCGCTCAGAGCAAAACAGGTTTGTGGTAATTCCACCATACCCAGCAGCATATACTCCCCTTTCTTTCACTCCCCTGCTGCTCCATTCAGGGCAACGAGCCAAAGGCCTCATTCACATGTACGTACCTAATCGTATACCTATGAAAGGGCCGTGTTTGCCTGAACAGGGATGCACAGGTGTTACATGCTGGCAGTCCCATTCATGTCAATTGGGATGCAGTGGCTGCACGGACACAGCCACCGCTCTCAGTTTAACATAACTGCACAGGCACCCAATCCCACAAGGATGTCAAATTGGTAGCAGCGCCTCTGCCTGTGCAGCCGCCATGTCCCTATTGACATGAACGGGACCGCCATCATGGAACACCGGTGCAGGCAAACACGGCTCTCGCAAACATGTAGGCCCATGTGAGCTCAGTTCATGTGACTGTAGTGAACCAATCATATTTTTACAACAGGATTCTATCGCTTGGTACAAGCAAAACGTACTTTTTCTTCTGATGGTTAAAGAAAAAAAAGCAGCATGTGGGGCCGGTGAAGTCTGCACTGAAACTGTAGTTGCACTGGAGGATTAAAGTGGTTCTAAATGCCTAAAAACTTTTTTTTTTAAACCTTAATATAGAACTAAAAGGCAAAACTTTTTTTTTAGTTTTGAATAGAGGGGAGAGGGATTAGAGTGCCTGTCAGTTTTTATTTCTGTCTGTGCCCCCGTTAGGGAGATTCACCCTCTCTATTTGTCCTGTGTACCATTATCAATGAAAGTGAAAATAAAAGAAAATCCCAAATTTTGGGTTGTCCCCAGAAAAGTACTAGAGGGGAAATATTACAATGGGGACACTAGTTGTGGTGACCGGGGGGTCCCCAAGGAATTCCCTAATTTGCATGGATTTCCTCTCACTTCCTGTTTGACTTTGGGACAGGAAATGAAGGGAAACTTCTGCAATGGGACGCAGGTGGAGAAAAAAAAAAATCTGACAGAGGCTATTACCCTCCCTTGCCCTATCCAAAATGAAAAAGAAGGTTTGCCTGTAGTTCTACTTTAAGGCCCCTTTCATACTGGGGTGGAGGGGGCGTCGGCGGTAAAAAAGCGCTATTTTTAGCGCTGCTTTACCCTCGTTTTTGTGGCGGTATTCGGCCGCTAGCGGTGCGGTTTTAACCCCCGCTGGCGGCCGAAAAAGGGTTAAAACCGCTCGCATAGCGCCGCTATAGCCGCACTGCCCCATTGATTTCAATGGGCAGGAGCGGTGAAGAGGCGGTGAATACACCGCTCCTTCACCGCTCCAAAGATGCGGCTTGCAGGAGTTTTTTTTCTCTCCTGCCAGCGCACCGCTTCAGTGTGAAAGCCCTCAGGCTTTCACACTGAAGAAACAGTAGAGACAGTTTTGGGTCGGTTTGCAGGCCCTATTTTTAGTGCAATAACGCCTGCAAACCACCCCAGTGTGAAAGGGCTCTAATGCATTCCTTGTGTCAAGGGATGCATCAGCGGGCCTCAGGAGCAAGCACGCTTGCTATAGAGGCACTGGACAGAGAGGAGGGGCCAGGAGCACTGGCAGGGGACCCAATCTCGAAAATGCAATAATCTGACTTAAAACATTACAAAGAAGTTACTGGGTGGCGACACCATTATTTGGTTCCGTAATGGTCTCAGTGCTACAGAACTGTGAATTTAAGCAAAAATACCTCCCCAGATTGATTTTTTTTTTATTTTGTAAAGAATAAAGGGAGAAGAGGTAAGAATGATCATAATTCTGTTTCTGCAAACTACACAAAACAAAACTTTTAGGTTACATTGTTTTTTCGTGTATTCTTAAAGCGGAGTTCCACCCAAAAGTGTTACTTCCGCTTTAAGGCCTCCTCCCCAGCTCCTGTTTGTGAAACTGAGCTTTTGGGAGGGGGGGGAGGGGTACCCGAATTTGACAGGTACCTGCTCCCACTTCCTTTCCTGTCGCCTAGCAGAAGCTCTCCCTCCCGAAGACGTCAGGGCCAGTCACAGAGTGCAGTGCTCCTCTCGCGTACGTAGCGGGCACTTAGCTGTGAAGCCACAAGCTGTCACAGCCAGGTGCCCATAGTAGAGATGCCGGCGCCACCGAGGACAGGACCACCAGTTTTAGGAGGGAGAACATGGCTCCGGTGAGTACCCTGCTGGACCGTGGGACAGGTGAGTGGCTGTTTATTAAAAGTCAGCAGCTACACTTTTTGGTAGCTGCTGACTTTTAATAAATAACTAGAACTCCGCTTTAAGGCCTCATGCACACTGGATGTTATAAAAACGTCAGTAATGTTAGCTGTAGAATGAGAGTTTTGCAGCATTTTTTAGCAAAACTATACGCCCGCAGAATCTTATAACTCAAAAATGCTGATGAACGCAGAATATTCACTTTTATCAGAGTTAGAGCGTTTTACAGCGTAAAAACTCCTGTTAAAACCAACTAGTGCTGGGTTTTTTTTCTAGCCAGAAAATGCCCCTGTAGAGAAAAAAAAACGTCTGAAGCCAAAAACATCAGCTGTAAAAACGTCCAGTGTGCATTAGGCCTTAAAACATGGTTACCAATTAGCTTTCGGGGGTACCACACATCACTTCCATACAATATCCTACTGGTCAAGTTACAATGGATGATGATTTCCAACATATCATTTTTAAAAAAAAGCTCTTTTATTTTCATATACATTAAAATAAAGCTCACTGGCCCATCAGCTGAGGAATGGAGATTGAAACAATGAACAGCTAATGTGAGCACGGCTGACCGCAGGTAAACTGCTGGTGAATTTATTCAGGCCTGTCCTTTGGGACACGTGGAGATAAACTGTTTATATAATGACGCCTGTACACACTCGCATGCAATTTTTTTTTTTTTACCCAATGCCAACAAAATTTTAACAGGCGCCGTTCCTTTGTGCTGCTCAGTGGATGAGGAATATGTGACATCACAGAGACTTATCCAGAAGTAAATCATTACGAACAGCAGCTTTAATATATAAATAAAAGGGGAATTCCAGCTTACGCAACCTTCATTTCAGACAAAGTAGCAGCGATGGTGTAAATGAATTGGCTAAGTGAAGCCACAGAGACACAAATGACAAATTCAATTAAAAAAAAGGGGCAAGGGCAGACCTAGTCATAGAAGCCCTTGTGGTGTCTATGGGGCCTTAGGGGAAAGGGGATTTAATCCCAGTATGGAATCTTTCTGCCTGAACAAGTTTAGTTCCAACTGCGCACAAAAGTGAAGATCCTTTCTTGGAGCACAGCGCAGGTTCAGTAATGCAGCAACTCATGATAAGAAAGCCAAGTATATGAGCAGCACCACCTGTACCCTTAAAGTGTCCTACATCCAAAAATGGAACGTCCACTAATCCGCCCCCCCCCTCTGGTGTCACATTTGACACCTTTCGGGGGGGGGGGGGGGGAGAAACCTGTCTAATATAGGCATTTGCTCCCACTTCCGGTGATAGATCACCGCAAAATATGTGGCGATCTACGCCATGTCCAGCCCCTCCTCTGCTGCGCCTCCCCCCCCCCCGCTGTCTTCTGGGAGCCACACAGGTCCCAGAAGACAGCAGGGACCAGTCAGGATGCGCAGCGTGACTCGCGCATGCGCAGTAGGGAAACAAGCTGGACAGGTAAGTGTCCTTATTTTAAAAGTCAGCAGCTGCAGTATTTGTAGCTACTGACTTCTAATTTTCTTTTTGTGGCGGAACTCCGCTTTAAAGTGTCCTTAAAGTGTATGTGAACCATTACCCTGTAGAACAACCTCGTTTAAAATAGAAATGCAATATAATCACATAAAAAAAAAAAAAAACAAAAAAAAAAAAAACAAACATTCTAAAAATCTTTTTAGTCAAGTTTTACAAGTGATCACGTGACCTCGTTAGCTGCATAAGGAGCTACGAGGATGGGAGGGATCTTTCCTATTGAGCTATTGTATTCTGCCGGTGGGGCAGAATACAATGATCAGTGTTGCCAGCTATAGCCGGTGGCACTGATCGTTTGGGAAAAACCTGACAGGCTGGTTGTACACAAGTCGATTGATAGATTAACTTGTGTACATCCAGGTAGCCTATACATGGATTGAAATTCATCTGGTCCTAGTGCTGAACTAAAGCGCTAGTGATTTTTACTTATAGGTAAGCCTATAATAAGGCTTACCTGTAGGTAAAATGAATATCTGCTAAACATGCACCGTTTAGGAGACATTCACCCTGGATGCAGCCGGTGACATCACTGGCGCATGCGCTCTGAAGGTGCGGCATACCTTGCCAGAGCTTTGTGCCAGAACCGAGGGCTCCCTCGCGCGAGTGTGACATCATCGCGGCCCTGAGCAATCACAGCCGGCGCATGCAAACCCGGAAGAAATACCGGGGGAAGATCAGCCCTCTCAGCGGTGACAATGTGAAGCTGGGGAGCTTTGTTCCAAATGAAGTATTTCATAATGTGCTAGTATGTGATGCATACTAGCAAATTATGCAACTGCCTTACAGTTTTTTTTTAACCAGCCACGGTTTACAACCACTTTAAGTTGGACCTTAGAGAGTGGGGTGAAGACTGAAGGGGAAGGTGTCAGCAGGTGGCAGTGGAAGAGCAATACACAGCTCTTCCCTGTAAAGAGCTGTGCAGGGGGGCCATGAGCATAAGTCTGACTGTTGGGGCACTGGCAGGCAGAAAGAAAAGAAGCAAACTGACCACACTCAGATGAATGTGTTTCCATGTCTAGTGTGGTCAGTTTGAAACAGGAAAGCAGGAGGACTCCGGATCACCAGGCATTTTACACAAAAGAAGCATTGTAAAGAGAACAGAATATGTTTTACTATATAACACAGACCCACATTAGAAAAATGAAATGTTGGGGTAACATATGCTTTAAAGTGCTGTTAAAGTGTTACTGACAGGCAGATTTGTTTAGTTTTGAAAGGGCAGAGAGGGGCTAGAACCTCTAACAGGTTTTTTTATGGCTATGGCAAAAAGCACAGGTGAATATAGCTGAGTAAATACTTGATAACATGTTGCTGATAAAAGTGTTAAACTTGTGATTCCTGTACCTGGAGATGCAATTGTACTAATAAAAAATACATCTTAATGTTACATAGTATAGATATTGCACTTATCGGCTTGTTGCTCTTGCTGCTGATCCAAATTTCTGGCCGGAAATAATTTCCAAAGTGTTAACATGAAGTTTTGTTTTTTTAAGTGCAAATACATCTGTATCAAGCAAAAAATAGGGGGTGGTAAAGAATGCCGCTTACATATCACCCACCCCTGACCTTCTATATAAAGGGTGTAAACAGAGTTGCATTACAGACCATCAGTTTTAGGAGGATGTAAACAGGGGTACCGTAAAGGCTGACTGTCAGAGATAAACGAATACTTTAGGGGGTGTAAATACAGTAGAGGTCCTTTAATCTGATTGTGGACCCATTTGAAACTTTGCCATGAGCACGTGACTTCTAGTTAGGCCCTTAAAAAGGGGCCCCTATAATAATATTGGCTGCCATGTACACTGTCTATGACTCTGCCTTATGCCTGGATGGCTAGAGACAATGCCATCCTGTTCTGTCCTGATGACCTCTAGTTGTTTCCCAACAAGCTATATTGGTTTAAAGGAGCATCAGAAATGGAAAACATCTTAGCAGAAGACATTTAGAAAGAAAAAGAAGGCATAGAAGCAGACATGCTGATAAAGGAAGAAAAAAAAGCAATCAATATCCCTTGGCAGCATGCTGAAAAGCCGATCTAAACATGGACACAGCTGGGAGATGTAGTCCCATGAAGTGACCAGCCTAATTTACACACCCAAAGTAAAAGGAATAAGACGGAATGGGCAAAGGGCCCAATCAGGGTGAGCGATTACATGAAACCTGAATGCTGCCAACACTGGCACCCTTATCTTTTAGCAACAGGCTCAAGAGCAGAATGGATGCGTCTCAAGAGAAACAAGAACACCCATTCAAGAAATCTTTGTATTACTTTGTACATTAAGATATCCTGAGCAGATATGATTTTTCTTACAACACAAGGGAATAAATGGACTTGCTTTGTGAATCTAGATCAGGAGTTCAGTGTTAGGTTGGCCATACACAGCCAAACCTTTTTGTTGCCAAACATTCATAGTGGCTGGGATTTCTTCCTTCCTGCGCCTTTTCTTTTCACTGCACAAACACCTCATAAAAAGATCCTTCCCTTCTCCAAACTGATTGCTACTTTTCAGAACAATTTAGGACTTTTATGAGCAACTTCCTTAAAGTGGAACTTCACTCTCCGAATCAAAATTGATTATTTTTAATCCTCATGCTGCTAACATTTAGTCTAGGTTCACATCTATGCGGCTGCGCTTGATGCGTTTTTCAGGCACATTTTGAAGTGCGTTTTGTAACCCTCTTTTTTGTATGTGTTTTCGCATGTAGTTTTCATGAATTTTGCAGGTTTTTTCCTCTTTAAAAACACACTGTAAACACACTGTGGTTGCTAAGGAGGGGTCCGGAAAGCCGGCTGCTGCATCCTTAACAACCGATGAGTCATCAGCTGTCAGCAGGGTTACCCGCTGACAGCTGAATGTAGAATAAAAAAAAAGGCAAAAAAATAAATAAATAAAAAAAATTGTGTAAAAAAAACCTCAAACATACGGCATGGGGTCCCCACAAGGTCCATACCTGCCCCTTCTCTAAGCATGCCGCCCGGCAGGTCAGGAGAGGGTGGGTACGACAAGGGCCTCCTGCCAACAACCCTGGCCCGTGGTTGGCAATGTCTACGGGCAGGGGGCTTATCGGAATCTGGAAGCCCTCTTTAACAAGGGGGCCCCCAGATCCCACCCCCTATGTGAATGGGTATCGTACACCCCTACCCATTCACCCCAAAAAGCAGTGAAATGTTAAAAAAAAAAAAAAAAAATAAGCCGGTTCTTGACAAGTCCTTTATTAAAAAAATAGCTCCGAGCCGTCTTTGCCCTTTGTTCATCCCATCCCTTTCTTGACCTGCCCGGCGGCATGCTTGAATAAGGGTCTGGTATGGATTTTGGGGGGGGACCCCACGTCATTTAAAAGAAAAAAAATTGGCATGAGGGGGTCCCCTCCGAATCCATACTAGACCCGGAGGGCCTGGTATGGACCTAGGGGGAGACCCCACGCCGCTTTCTATTTTTTTTTGCCAGCAATTTTTTTTTATACATTCAGCTGTCAGCAGGGTTCCCGGCCCCCTCCTTAGCAACCAGCTATATACAGTGTTTTAAACAGAAAAATACAAAATTCAAAACACATCAAAAATCACATTACAAACACAACACTTGCATTTCTGGTATGATTCAAGTCTATTACACGCAAAACATGGAAAAAAAGTCACCGACCCTTTTCAAAAACGCTCAACCGCAAAACACAGATGTGAACGTGTACCATAGTAAACCATGATAAATGCGTTCCTGAAAACTGCAAAACGCACTAAAAAAACGCATAGGTGTGCACCTAGGGTAAATGGAAAGGAAAGTATATCATATTTACTTGTTTTAAACTATTTCTTTTTACATTTCTTCAGTTACTACCCGATTTCCAAGCCTAGGCAAATGATGTCATACATCCCAGGAGAGGAGGGGTTTTCTCAACAAGCGCACGCTCCTACATGCATGCTTCAGCTAAGGGCAGAAGGATTCCAGGAAGTAAAAGCTACATGAATCTCTGGCCTTTTCTAAAGATGGCCATGGCCAGAAATGCCAAGTAAGTGTTTTTCAAAGTGATTTCTCAGCAAAATAACGCATGGAAACATGAATGTATGGGGGAGTTTGCTTTAAATATTAAAAATGAATTAAATCGTGCAAGAATGCAGTGAAGATCCGCTTTAAATGAGCAGAGCATGAGGTAGGATTCAAAACTGAAACAAACTGTGAGGAGTTTAATCGATCGTTTGTTGCCTTGAATAGAGCAAAATACAATTTTACAATTTGGGAAACAGGAATCTTAGAGCTTCAGTCCAGAACTTATTTTTGCAATGTAAATATTGCCTCCTAAACAATCTTTTAACCACTCAGCTTTAGACCCCTTTCACACGGGAGGCATTTTTCAAGCGTTTTAGCGCTAAAAATAGTGCCTGAAAAAAGCCTCATCTGCAATCCCAGTGTGAAAGCCCGAGTGCCCTGTTTTCACACTGGGGCCGCTGCACTGGCAGGATCAAAAAAAGTCCTGTAAGCAGCTTCTTTGAGGCGCTTGTATACACCACTCCTAAAGCACCACTGCCTATTGAAATCAATGAGCAGCGCCTCGGCAACGGTGCTTTGCGCGCGCTTTTAACTCTGGATTTGGAAGCTAGCGGTGGTTAACAAGTGCCCCGCTAGTGCCTGAAAAGCGCTGCAAAAACAACAGTAAATCACTGCTACAACTAGCGGCGCTTTACCGCCGACACGCGGGCAATGAAAGGGCTCTTATAAAATAACCTTGGCTCCATCTATTCCTTGCTGGTGATTCAATTCAGTAGTCAAAGAACACAAAACTGCTGAACAGCAGAGATCCTAGACTGCTGGTAATACAATATATGATATCTCCAATCTGATATCTCCCAAATCACAGCAGCTCAGATCTTCCCGGCTGCCATGAAGAAAGTCAGACACATACAGTGTCAAAGCATTGCAAATGCTTGGATTGGAGAAAGTTTGAGACCTAAATTCCACTATTTCACTTTCTTTCCGAAACACAAAGTCTGACCACTGTGCTCAGTGGTAAGCCTGGATGTTGCCTGAACCACCATGGCACCGGCCATGCTGGGAAAACAAAAAATGAAGGCACAACTGGAGCAATACTGCAATCTAGAGGGTAATGCCGCTGGGTTGAACAAAAAAAAACTGACCTCTCTGGTCAAAGCAGCTGTACTAACCATTCGAAGTTGGTTCCCACACTATGCTGTTGTGCTCTGACAGGGGGATGAAGCCCCCCCACTCAGCCAGACCACTCCAATCAGAGCTCCCTGCCATTGGCTGAGAGCACAGATTGGGAGTCGATTGGCTACTGGTTTTCCAGTGTGCTCATCCGACAGAAGTCAGCCAAACATCCGGCTTCTGTCAGAAAGACCGACATACACATGGGCAGAATGTCGGCCATTTTTTATTGAACCAGTCGATGTCTCGCGACATTCGGCCCGTGTGTGTGGGGCTTAAGCAATACCAGAAAGTGATAAGAGGTCACACACACACACATACATTACAAACTAATGATAAAACCTTTGCCAACAAGTATAAAGTAACAAGGTAGCTCCTGCCTTTTTAGGCAGGATTTAAAGTGGTCTTCAAGCCTTAAAGTGTTACTGAACCCAGAACCTGCACAGTACACAGAACATGGAAATGCAATTATTTTTGTAAATATAAACTGCTAAATACCTTTTCTCATCAGCAGTATATAGCAGTTTTGTGACTTCTATCAGTGTCGGGACGAGCACTGGTTAAGGCTTGTAAGAGGAGTTTTCATTCTCTGACTGTCCCATGAGGCTTTATGACCCCTGACCCTCTCTCTAGATAGTGCCGATTGGCCCTGTGCTGATCAAATGCACCCTCCCTAAAAAAAGCATGAGCTTTTGCAGATTACCCCCAAGGCTCTGTACTATCAGGAGATGGATAGGGGACTGTGGAAAAAGGGGAGGATCAGAGAAGACAGGATCACACAGCCTTTTTACACAGTGAAGGATTAACCCCATAGGTTCCGCAGTGAGTATAACCAGCATGTTTTCCTACATATACAGACTGATTTTGCTGTTGTGGGTTTAGTAACACTTTAATGCTTTTTTACCTTAATGCATTCTATGCATTAGGGTAAAAAAATAACAACAAAAAAATAAAAACACTTAGGTTTCAGAGGATCCTCTCCCCCCAGCCCTCCTTTATACCTGAGCCTGATTTCAATCCAGCGTTGTGCACGAGAGCAGTGGCTCTCCCGGCGCTGTACTTCCTCACTGGGCAGATTGATAGCAGCGGGAGCCAATCCTATGGTGAGGATGGGTGGGCGCAGGGGCGAGCGTGCTGTGTCTATAAGTGCAATCAGCAAGGCTTAGGGTCGAGGCCACACGAGTGCCCCCATAGAAAGCAGCTTTCTATGGTGGGCATTTGGCAGGACACACAAAAGGAGGAGGAGGAGGAGGATAAGGGCTGCTCTGTGCAAAAACATTGCACAGAGGCACATATGACATGTTTATTAATTAAAAAACAGAAGCTTTACAATCAGTTTAAATAGATTGTTTAGGTGGGAAATGCCATTACATGACTTCGGTAAACCTGAAAGGGATTATACAATCAGATTGTAACGCACTTGGCCACTTTTAAGCTTACCTATTACTTCAATATATATATTTTAGAGTACAGCTGGGATCTTGAAGAAGAGGACATACCCTGACAGCTTGTCCTGAAAAATGATAGGTTAGTGCAAATAAAAAAAAAAAAGTATCACGGACAGTACTCTTTGTCGCAACTGCCCTAATACGGCTACAATCGGCTCAAGCATATATTTTAGATCAAATGCATGCTTGCTGACATTAGGCCAGCTTTAAAAATGATAATCCCTACCCATTATTTTAATATATTGTATGCTACAAATGGAAGCATCCTGCTTTTGCAAAGCCCGAGTGCTAGTTCACACCAGAAGCAGTTCAGTTCTGTTCACTTTTTTTCTGCACAAAATACATACAGTGTTCTCCATGCATTCCAATGGCTCTAGTTCACACCATGCAGTCAGTTTCCGGTCAGTATCTGCACCTGAAACTGACTGCATGGTGTGAACTAGAGCCATTGGAATACAAGGAAAACACTGTGTATGCATTTTTTAGTGCAGAAAAAAAGTGTACGGAACGGCATCTGGTGTGAACTGCCCCTTAGTGTGCTAACAAGACATGAATTTGGGCCTGGATTTCAGAGTATGGACACTGTACATCAAAGAAATCCAAAAGTAGATTAAGAATTACATTTCTGTTTTCCTCTATAAAAGTCATGACGAAAGTGCTTACAACTGTTCAGTAAGTCTTAGGTAATGATTCCTAGGAAAGAAACGCTGCAAGTTTTCCCAGAAAGTAAAGATTTCTCAATATGTTTATATGGTAGTCCTACGTGAATGCTTCATCTGGAGACATCTAACAAGCCACCAAAGGTCTCTGGGTTGCTCCTGTTTGTGCAATCATTGCTGGCACTGCGAGGGTAGGAGTGTATCCTTTACTGCCACAGATTTTTTTTTCTTTTCTTCTTATGCCTGTTTCACATTGGCTGAACATTCTGTCAATCGAAAAACTAAAATGGCGCATACGATTGTGCCATCATTTGTTTCGTATTTCTAAACAAATTCCAACATGTTGGATCAGGTACTTTTGATTGCGGCGTGAAAATTGTTTGCGTCACAGCTGGCACATTAACGATGCGAAAAAAAAAAAACTTTCATTAGGTTTTCGACTCGTCTATGGCCTGCCTAAAGTGTTACTAAACCCAGGACCCTGCATTCACTATACCTGGTCTCCCACCGTACACAGAACTGCAATTATTTTAGTAAATATAAACTGCTAAATACCTTTTCTCATCAGCAGTATATAGCAGTCTTGTGACTTCTATCAGTGTCCAGCCGTGCACTGCTTAAAGCTTGTAAGAGGAGTTTTCATTCTCCCCTGATTGTCTCGTCTGCACAGAAAAATGCTGGAGCTCTGTCAGAGTGACCATCACCTGGCCACTACCATCTCTACAGTGAAGCATGGTGGTGGCAGCTTCATGCTGTGGGGATGTTTTTCAGTGTCAGGAACTGGGAGACTAATCAGGATCGAGGGAAAGATGAATGCAGCAATGTACAGAGACATCCTTGATAAAAAAAACCTGCTCCAGAGCGCTCTGGATCGCAGACTGGGGCAAGCTCACTGCATATGCTAAAGAAGTAGAAAGACAAATTGGAGCGATTGTTTCCCGTGACACAATACGGCGTATACTGCAGAGGAATGGCATGCATGTAAACAAATAAAATCTTCACTTTTTGACTTATGGTCCACTTCACAGTACCAAAAAGGGAAGGTACATTGGGTATGCCTGAGAACCCTGAAGAGCCTTGGTCATGTGTACGATTTGAAAAGTGAGCAGTTCTAACATTTGGACTTGCTCCAAAGTCTCACAAGCTTGTGTTCACATGTCATTATATTTGCTGACAAAAGGGGCTAAACTAATATTGTACATAGAGTGCGATTTAAAGCTGACCTTTCAGTAACTTCACTGAAGTCAGCATAAATGAATTCCTGACATGTCAAAAAAACATTTTTTTTTATTTTTTTTGTTTTTTAAATATATTGTGAATCATTTAAATGTTGTCCTTGTGCTCTTGTCAAGTGATTTGCCTAGGCTGAGATGTCATCAGTCAGAGCCTATTCCTATTACAACATAGTGCACTGCAAAAGCAGTAGTTTTTGTGTGTTAAAGTGATTGTAAACCCATACATATACCCAGTGAAGGGACTGGGCTAAGGTGATAAAGAAGTGGCTGCACACAGACAATGTGAGTCTTTACAATATCCCAAAAAGTGCAAAAAATAATCACAGGATAGCAGCAAATACAGCGGTTATGAGTAAGCACAACATAACTGTGTGTAATATGTCAACCTCTGTATTTGCTACTGTCCTGTGGGTGATTATTGTTGCACTTGTGGGATGTTGCAATGAACGGATTCACATTGTCTTGGTGGGCAGCCACTTCTTTACATTTGCATCCCATGGAGGCGGGTCGGGGCTAGCTCCCTTGTGTGGAGTCCAATGTATCGAACGATTTCACCTGGAGTGGCACACCTCTCGTTGCATTAATTCTTTTCTCTTGGTGTCAGGAAGACTTGTCAGAAGTGATTCATGCTGATAGAGGAATGAAGAAGCAGACAGAAATGACTCTTCGTACTCTGGATTGAGACAAGTATATACTATAAAGGGATATGCTTTGTTCATATTTCATGTCTGAGGTTTACAGTTACTTAAAGGGGTTGTAAACCCTCGTGTTTTTTCACCTTAAAGCATCCTATGCATTAAGGTGAAAAAACTTCTGGCAGTGACCGGCCCCCGTTTTTCTTACCTGAGCCCAGTAATTTCCTCGACGGAGACACGCTCTCCCTCTCTGCACGGGGTCTTGGTTGGATAGATTATAGCAGCGCAGCCATTGGCTCTCACTGCTGTCAATCAAATCCAATGACATGGGCACCGGGGCCGAGTACAGCATTCGTGTCTGTGGACGCAAATGCTGGACTCGGGAGCACGCCCACACGGTAACCCCCCCCCCCCCCCCCGGGAGAGAGCTCTTCTTCTAGGGGGTTATCTGATGCGCCAAGGGACCCCAGAAGAGGAGGATCAGGGGCCACTCTGTGCAAACGTGCTGCACAGTGGAGGCAAGTATGACATTTTTGTTATTTAAGAAAAATAAAACACGAAGGTTTACATTCACTTTAAGGTGCACTGCTTTGGCTATTATTGCCACAAGGCAATAATAAAAAAAAAAAATCTTCAAGAAATTAAAAACATAGCATACAGCAACACAAAAAGAGCATTAGCATCTTTTAGCTGCATCGTATTATACTGTAGATGTGCTTTGGTATGAAACAGAATGGCAGCACACATATACATTGCATTGCAGTAACAAGCATACTCCTGTGACCCATTTTCAGCAGACAGCTGGCTGAAGCCCGCTGTCAGCTGATGTCAAAGAGACAGTCCAGACTCAGGGAAAATCACAACCATTTGGTCAGGATCCACCCAGATGTCTGGGCCGACACCTGGCTCAGTAAGCCGCTGAGAGCCTGAGCCAACCACTCCCTTCACAGCCCAGCGCTTCAGTGAACGTGGGGTGGGGGGCGGGGTCAGACCAGAGAGAGGCGGTGACTGACAGTCACCGGCTCTCTACTCACGAAGCACTAAACAATCAAAGACCGTTGAGCCGGCAGGGGAACAGATGCAGCATCAGACCGATACTGCATCCCCCTAAGTATGATTTAAAAAATAAATAAATAAAAAACTAAAAATACTCTTTAAAAGTGTATCTATGATCAAAACATAAAACTATATATTCATCTCCGCATTACATTTCAATTATTTCTAGCCTACACCTAATATTCTTAAAAGTTTGTATATTTGCTTTGTATCCCCACACATTTACTTTCTTGAATTCTGTGACACATATTCACTAAATCCTGTAAGTAGGGATTGCCGTCTCTCACATTTCATTTATTTTTTTTCTTAAAATGGTACATTTTCTCTGAACATTTGATATATTTTCTATTTTTCTATTGTGAATAAAATATGGGTTTATGAGATTTTCAAATAATTGCATTCCGTTCTTATGTAGATTTTGCACAGCATTCCAACTTTTTTGGAATTGCAGTTGTATTTATTTGTCCTATGTATGGTTGCCTAATACCTGGCACAATATTTGAATAACAAATAGCAGCATCAATGTGCGCATCTTCTGCCTCTGCCTGGAGTTCAGCTTTAGCGCAGTTACAGGAAAGGGAGGCAAAGAGCACCCCCCACGATTCACAAATGTATATCAGAACATCAACTGAAAGCAGTCACATTTCATGAACTAACATTAGCTGTGCTCCAGGAATAGTATATGTAATATGTATTCATGGAGGTGGGGGCTGGTATCTGTGGTCACGTCTAGTGTTAGCCAACAGTAGTTGTAGTATTTGGAGGCTATTTTAAGGCACTGTGCTCATTGCTCTGGGAAGGGGCACCAAAAGGTTTAACTACAAAGGTAGTCATTTTACACAAGGTACAAATTGGAGGCTTGTTACGCTTCAAATTTACATTTTTTCATGCGATTTTGCATATGGTAAAAACAATACAGTAAGAATGAATGAAACTGAATTAAAACATGTATGTATTATGTGTATACACGGCACTATGCATTGATGTAGGGTGTGTAATAAACACGGATACACTCTGGACTTTAGGGTGCAGAGGGTACCAATGCACAAAAATAGAAATCTAAAATAAATAAATAGAAGTACAGCTTTAGGCTCGGTTCACATTGGTGGGATGCGAGGACCACAGCGATTCCTGTGTGGGTTCCCACATCACATCTGACTCGCAGGCAGTTCACACCGACATCTGCGAACCATTGCGGGTGTCAATATTAATGACACCCCCGAATCGGTTTGTAGAATGCAGTGCGAACTGTGAAATCAGAGGGAATCCGATTGCATGGGTCTGAACACCCATGCAATCTGATTCCAGTGCAGACAAAAAAAAAAAACACCCATTTTGGTCCGAATGCTATGCGATTTCAGCCAAACGGATGGCTGAAATCACACCACAGAGACATCGCATGTGATGTGCACAGGAACGCGGTGCAAATCACATGAGATGTCTGCAATCACACCAGTGTGAACCTAGTCTTAATTCTTATGGCAATCCCACAGGCAGAGGTAAACCTGGACAGACAAACAGGGCAGGCCAATATGCAGAGGCAATGGGGTTTATTTACTAAAGCTAGAGAGGGCAAAATTAGTCAGTTCTGCATAGAAACCAATCAGCTTCCAGGTTTTATTGCCAAAGCTTGACTGAACAAGCTGAGGTTACAAGCCGATTGGTTTCTATGCAGAAATGCCACTCATTTTGCCCTCTCTAGCTTTAGTAAATAAACCCCAATATGACCGAGTCTGGTCTATTAGGCCTCCCACCAACACCAATGATGGGGCACCATTCCTCCCACCGACACCAATAATGGGGCACCATGCCTCCCACCGACACCAATGATGGGGCACCATGCCTCCCACCGACACCAATGATGGAGCACCATTCCTCCCACCGACACCAATGATGAGACACCATTCCTCCCACCGACACCAATGATGGGGCACCATGCCTCCCACCGACACCAATGACGGGGCACCATTCCTCCCACCGACACCAATGACGGGGCACCATTCCTCCCACTGACACCAATGACGGGGCACCATTCCTCCCACCGACACCAATGACGGGGCACCATTCCTCCCACCAATGACGGGGCACCATTCCTCCCACCAATGACGGGGCACCATTCCTCCCACCAATGACGGGGCACCATTCCTCCCACCAATGACGGGGCACCATTCCTCCCACCAATGACGGGGCACCATTCCTCCCACTAATGACGGGGCACCATTCCTCCCACTAATGACGGGGCACCATTCCTCCCACTAATGATGGGGCACCATTCCTCCCACTAATGATGGGGCACCATTCCTCCCACTAATGATGGGGCACCATTCCTCCCACTAATGATGGGGCACCATTCCTCCCACTAATGATGGGGCACCATTCCTCCCACTAATGATGGGGCACCATTCCTCCCACTGACACCAATAATGTGATACTATTCCTCCCACTGACGCCAATGATAGGGCACTATTTTCCCCACTGACTTAAGTCCCCCTCTGTAAGGTCACCTGGGTATACTTCTCATAGATCCATTATTTTTGTTCCACTTTCTATAGTAAGGTGACAAAGCGGTTTGTTCAGCAGTGAAATCATGCAGCAGCCTTGTTACCCCGAGGACAGTAGACAAGGACAGACATGCAGTTTTAAAGTGAAACACCTGTAGCACATTTGTAAATTACATTTTGATGGACAGCTGTCTCCCCTAAAGAAAGCTGAAAAATAACAGACTTACTGGCAGGATCAACAGGTAACAGAACTACATTACGGGGGGGGGGGGGGGGGGATGTCAATAAAACGACTGGTGTATTTTCTTAGTAGCATTAACACAGCACATAGTGTAATTTAATTTGGACACTAGTTCCACTTTACCTTTACTTTAAAGAATTGTTTCCAGGTAAGCATTGTGTTATTGCCTAGAGTTGCTTTTTAACATATAAAAAAAAAGAAGAGCAGAGCAGAATTGTCTCGCAGAGAAAAAGTGTACTTGCCAGTGAAACATTTAACCTCTGAAGTATTTTTGATTTTTCGGTGGAAGATCTCCTGAGACAGGGCGGGCGTTAAAAACAGCAGCAAAAGCCAAGTAAAAACATAAGACCGGTGTCAGAAGGATAGATGTTTTTCACCATTTTTCTAGCTGTTTTGTAGTAACTGTGAAATCTTTTTGCAGAATAATAAATTTGGCCTCCAGAGAAACTTAAAGTCCATGTTGCCACTCTGATCAGTCTGGGATCTCATGGATTGGGCAGAGCTGCTTCTCACGTCTCAAGTAATGAAAACAGTTGGCAGGGCTGTAGGGAGCAGATGGCTTCATTTCTCTATACTATAGAGCTTGCAGATATTCCAGCTGTCCAGTAAGATTTCATTCCCATCTTGAAACTACCCCCAATGCAATCTATTTGTATTTCGAATGCGAAACCACCCATGAAATTGTTAAGACGGCCTATCTAGAGGAAACATTCCCATTGGTGTCACAGTGTCAGCGGTCCTGTACTTAGAATGTGTCAGTGTGCACATCACTGTACAAATAGTCATGAGCAGACCCACTGCTAAACATTCTTTTATCCTCAAGCTGAGTAAATGTTTGCTTGCTATCATGTCTGAACACTCTTCCCTTCGCTGACAAACTTCATGCTTGCACCTTTCACAGACACAACCAACACTGACCTAAGGAAAATATCACTGGCAGGGGACCCCAGAAGAGGAGGATCCGGCCTGTTTTGTGCAAAACCACTGCACAGAGCAGCCAAGTATATCTTTTAAAAAAATTACCTTTTCAAATACCGTAGTTTAATTCACAAATAGTGATCTCTAAAAAGCTTCTCATGAAAGAAAGAAAAGAGAAAAAAAAAAAAAAAAAGGAAGGAAGAAAACTATTTTACCCAAGCTATTACCCCTTTAATGAAAGGATGGCTGCACACCAAACTGAGATCCAAACACCTTTCTTCACATAAAACCATGAAGAACATAAGGAGCACTACATGTACAAGCAAGGGAGACACGGCTTACATGTTTCGCACACGAACTGTGCTTTATCAAAGCCTCAGTCTTTGTTCTCCGCTTTGTTCTCCGTGTCCTCCCTCGGTGGCGCCGGCATCTCTATTGGCACCGGGTGTGACAGCTTGTGGCTGCACAGCAAGGGGCCCACTCTAGCAGTGCTGCGCTCTGACTGGTCCCGAAGTCTTGTAGGACCTGTCATATGTCCCAGAAGACTTCGGGAGGGAGAACTGTTTGCCTAAGGCGACGGGAACGGAAGTGGGAGAAGGTACCTGTCAAAATGGGGTACCTGCTCGCCCCTCCTCACCAAAATCTTTGTTTCACAAACAGGAGTCGGGGAGCAGGGCTTAAAGCGGAAGTTCCCCTTTAGGGTGGAACTCCGCTTTAATAATGAATACAAAGGTGCATTCATTGAATGGGCTGCCCCTATGCGCTTGGTCACAGCTGTGGGTGTGAACCTAGCCTAAAACGTACAAAAAAATTAAAAAGTTAAATTCCATAAGATTATTAATAATATAATTACCAAGCCATAGGACCAACATTTAAGCTTGTTAGGCTTTATTGCACATGGACTGTTCGGTGCGTGAAATCTGACATATTTCTGAGCATAGGAAGTCCAGGTGCCGTCTACAGCCACCCCATACACATGAATTGCTGTGTACAGCTATATGCCGGTATACACATTAATGCAAGTACCAGTGTATACCAGCATACATGTCTATGGGGCGAATGTACACAGCACCTGGACTTCTGGGGTGCAGAAATAAGTGCAATTTTAGGTCTTACATGGCCTTATATGCCCATGGTATAAGTAGAAGAAATAAGGCCTTAAACCCATGGGTTTCACTTATTTTTATAACCTCTTGCAAAAGCCTGTCTACAGACCTCAATAGCTCAAAATGTAAAATGACGACTCGTCAGCTGGCTCAATCTGGATGTACAGTTAAAGTCATATCCCTTTAAAGAAGTGGTGCACCGAAATTTCGAAAGAAAAAAAAGTGCCGATAGTGGAGCCGAAAAAGGGGCGGGGCCGTCCAGCCAGGTGCCGCACATGTATTACGTGCCCCTGTCAGTCTCCCCTCCCGCCTGCTGTTCCCACGAGTGCCATGAGATGCAGCCTCCCCAGTGCCTGGTAGCGTGATCTCACGCTGTGTGTCAGATCTGAATCGCCGTGCAGCCACTGTAACGATGTCCCGCCTCCTACACCACCTCTTGTGATAGACGGCACACTGATCCAATGCTAGGAATTATTGTGCCGTGTGTCATAGGAGGTGGGACATCGTTACAGCAGCTGCGTGGCAATTCAGATCCAGCTCTGACACACAGCGTGACATCGCATTACCAGGCACTGGCAGGCTGCTGTACCTGATGGGCACAGGCACTGGTGAGGCTACATTACGGGCACAGGCAGGCAGCTGCATCTGATGGGCACAGGCAGGCACTGGTGAAGCTGCATTGATCTCTTGTGTCCTGTCTGCAGTCTCTGACCGTCTCCTGTACCATGTATGCTAGAGGTGCACCAAATGGAAATATTGCTAATACTATTAGCAGTGTGTTTAAGTAGGAGATTGCAGACATTATACAAGAGATGGTTAGAGATTGAGGACATGATACAAGAGATGGTTAGAGAAAAGTTGGGACAGAGCCATGTTTACCACGGTGTATCATACCCTCTTTTACCAAAACACTCTAAACTTCTAGGAACCGAGGAGACCAGTGGCTGGAGTTTTGGGAGAGGAATATTGTCCCATTCTTGCCTGTGCCCGATTTAGGATTCTAATTGCTCAACTGTCCTGGGTCTTTTGTCATATTTTTCATTTCAAGATACACCAAAAATTTTCAATTGGTGAAAGGTCTGGACTGCAGGCCACTTGAGCACCTGGACTCTTCTACTATGAAAACATGCTGTTGCCATAGATGCAGTATGTGCGCTGACGCAATGATGTCATGAAGGAATGCCCACAGAGTCATGATGCACTGCCACTAAAAAATTAAAAAAAAATTGGAAGCCAATTTAAACTGGGCGTCCCCCTCATCATGCCAAAAATTTTGTACAGCATTTCTGTCCATCTAGTCTTGAGATTTATACAGCTCTGCCGCACAGCACAGCCTAATCTGGCAGGGATTTTTCTCTGTTGTACTTCAGTACAGGACCCCCAGCTTGCGACTAGCCATTAAAAAAAGGAAGAGAAGCAGCAGACTCATGATGCTATGTCACTCTGCTCTCTCCTCCTACTGGCATACTCCTTGGCTGGCTCTTTGTACTGATTCTCTCTCTCCCAGTCTGCGCTCTGCTGTACAGTGCATTTCAAGGGTGATAGCATGTCAAAGTTAGGTACATACATTGCTTGCATTTGAAAAATTACAATTAATGATAAAATAATGAATGCAGAGCTGCATTTATGTGTGTCTTTTATACCTTCCTGGAGTTTATATTTAAACACTACTGTAGAGTTTAAATCCACTTTAAGAAAGAGGGCAAACCCTAGTGGATATGTAAAGGATTCATAATAAATCACTAGGCCTCAATACATTCACAATGCGTTTGGTCAGGTTAGTAATTTGCCCTGAGAAGGCTGCTTTGCCAGTTATCTTCACCACACTTTACTAACAAGGCCAGAGTGTCCTTTGGTCATCTGGGTTTAAAGTATAACTAAAGGCAAAACTTTTTTTTTTAGTTTTGGATAGAATGGAGAGTTATTGGAACATCTGTTAGTTTTTATTGTTGTCCGTGACCCTGTTAAGGAGATTCACCCTCTCTGTCCTTTTTACCATTCTCATTGAAAGTGAAAGTAATAGAAAATCCCAAATTTTGAGTTGCCCCCAGAAAAGAAAGAGGGGAAATCTTCCAATGGTGACCTGGGAGTCCTCAAGAAATTCCTTTATTTGCAGGGATTTTCTCTCACTTCCTGTTGAGCCAGGGGACAGGAAGTGAAGGGAAATTTCTGCAATAGGACACAGATGGCTAAAAAAAAAAAAAAAAAATCTGACAGGGGTAAGAACCCCCCAAACCCTTGTTCTATCCAAAATGAAAAGAAATTAAAAAAAGGTTTTGCCTATAGGTCCATTTTAGATCTTGGATGCAGAAGCCTTTCTCTCCTAATCAATTTAGCTTGATATAGTGGTCATTTAGGCCTGACTGGTCTTGCTTTGAACAAAAGTGACTTTGTGGTTTGTTTAACCACTTGCCGACCAGCCACCGTAGTTTTACGGTGGCAGAATAGCATGGCTGGGCGAAACGACATTATGTTACATAGCTTCGCCTTGCGGCCACTAGGGGTGTGCGCCCGCTGCTCGCCCCCTGAGCCAATGTGAGTGCCCAGCGGACGCGATGACCGCCGGGCTCCCGCGATAGTTCGTGACACAGATTCTGGTTCTCTGAGGGGAGAAGAAATGGATAGTGTGTTCATACCAAGTATGAACACCGATCTCTCTCTTCCCCTAGCAAGTCCCCTCCCTCTACTGTTAGAAGATAGTGAGGGAACACAGTTAACCCCTTGATCGCCCCCTAGTGTTAACCCCTTCCCTGCCAGTGACCATTATACAGTAAATCGGTGCATTGTTTTAGCACTGATCGCTGTATAATTGTCAATGGTCCCAAAAATGTGTCAAAAGAGTCCAATTTGTCCGCCGCAATATCGCAGTCCCGATAAAAATCACAGATGACTGCCATTACCAGTGGAAAAATAAATAATAAAAATGCCATAAAACTATCCCCTATTTTGTAGACGCTATAACTTTTGCGCAAACCAATCAATACACGCTTATTGCGATTTTTTTTACAAAAAATAATGAAGAAGAATACATATCGACCTAAACTAAGGAAAAAATGAGTTTTGTTTTTTTTTTTTTTTTTTTTTTTTTTTTTTAAATGTGGGACAGTAAAAGATGTTTTTTTCAAAACTGTCGCTGTTCTTTTGTTTATAGCGGAGAATTCCGTTTGGGTACAGCATTGCATGGCCGCGCAATTCTCAATTAAAGCGACACAGTGCCAAATTGTAAAAAGTGTTCTGATCAAGAAGGGGGTAAAATCTTCCGGGGCTGAAGCGGTTAAATCTCTCCAGGACGCAGCGATTGCCTACTTTTTAAACTTTTAATACAGCTGCCGTTTGGCACAGGAATAGTTTTTCAGCCCACAGTAAAATGAATTTGTCGTTACTAACTTTGATAAGGGAGGTACTGAGAAATATTTTTCAGCTGTCTGTCAATGATTTATTTAGCAAACCCAAGTCAACCTTCAATCAGTAACATTCCAATTATAGTTTATAAAACACCAACACTCCATACAATGTATAAGGAGTATACTTAAGCCAGCAATAGATGGATCTAAATTTGGCTGGTTCGGTAAGAACTGGTCAAATTTCGGTCAGCGCGTGGCTGTCCTTGTTCGTCAGAAGTCGGTCATTTGACTGACTTCCGAATGGACAAATTAGATAACTTGTCAATCAGCGGCTGGAGCCACTGATCAGTGTATTATGGCGGCACTAAGTGCAGCTGTCAATGTACACTTGGGTTGATTTACTAAAGGCAAACAATCTCTAGATCTGAGGGGGACATGCAAGATAAAAAAATAAATAAATAATAAAAATTAAAAAAAAAACTGCATTTTTGCTTGCTCATGATTTGATGAAATAGAAATCAGCAGAGCTTCTCCTTGGATCTAGAGATAACTGCCTAGAGCCCCCATAGCAAGCTGCTTGGTATGGGGGCACTGGTGCATACTTGCTCCCGAGCCACCTCTGTGTGGCTCAGCCCCACCTCCTCACTGGCTGCAATTTGACAGCAGCAGTAGCTAATGGCTCCCACTGCTGTATCTGAGCCAATGAGGAGGGAGAGAGCCGAGAGAGACACTGCTCTCGTGTACATCGCTGGATCAGGATTGGGCCCAGGTAAGTATAAGAAGGGGGGGGGAGCTGCTTGCAGAAGTTTTTTTTTACCTTCATGCCTTTAGAACCACTTTAACTTTTAGTTTGAATGCTTTTTGTTTCGCTGCACTTGGAATGTATTTAGTTATTTAAAAGTATTTTAATCCATACAAAATTGATGACAATTCTGATGGCACATATTTTGTGTTTTTCTAGAACAAGAGTTTGTACCCATACCACTATACATGTGCCATTTCCAAATACAGCCCTTATTGCAAAGCTCTTTTTTACCACAATTGCATACAGGCTACTGATGTATTTAACAGGAAGGAAAGATAATGACAAGCAGAACAATCTACTATTGTTAAAACACGGCCAATCACTAAAACTAACAAACTAAAAAGAAAAGAAGAGTGTAGTCAAAAATAAACATCCTTGGACTCTGTTTAGGCTTCATGTACACTAGCCTACCTTGACCGCAGCTGCGGGAAAACGTTCAATGCTGCAAAAAACAGAAAATCTCTTGTTACCGAGATTGCATTTCCCCCCCAGCCAGCGGTCAAAATGTTCCTACCTTGAAGGAGATTCTATCACATTAATGAGAGGGAGGTTTAACCTCACCTAAACTAAAGCTTCATGTACACTTCAACTACTTTGACCGCCAGCCTCGGGAAAAACGCAAAACGTGGTAAAAATCGAAGCGAACATAGAAGTGTCCTCTGCCCCCACTTTCCCCACAGCAGTGACTTCTGGTCCCTCTCCACCCCCTAGTTCCTGCCCAGAGCAGTGTCCCAAAGCAGAGTCCAATAGCAGGGTGGGAGCGATTTGAGTGACTTTTCATATTAAAAAGATGGTGACTGGTTCCTAGGGCCGCCCTCTGTCTAAGCAAGCATACATCTGCCGGTTAACTTGAAAGGATAATTTGGCCAGCTTCTCCTCCTGCCCTCCGTCCTGAGCTGTGCTGCCAGCTTCTCTCTGCTGTGCCATGGGGATGAGAGCAGCGGAGAAGTCTGGCGGGGGGGTGGGGGGGGGTATGGATCGGATGGGGGGGCAGCTTTGCAGGGTCGCGGTCTTCCTGTCACCTGCCCAGGGCGATCAACGGATTGCTAAACCCCACCTGACAGAATGCCCTGGGGTCCTCGCATGTTTAATTTATGCCAACAATTTATCAGGTCTTAAACCAGGGTGGATAAAAATCAATGATTGTTTTTTACAAGTGAATAACTCGGGATTTTGATTAATTTTGATTTAAGTAGCCTTGATTTAAATCAAATCCACCCTGGTTTAAACTACAGAGAGAAGAATATCTGCTTACTCAGGACAGAGCCAGCTTTGCTCAGGCATCATCTAGTCCAGTGATGGTGAACCTTGGCACCCCAGATGTTTTGGAACTACATTTCCCATGATGATCATTGCACTCAGCAGTGTAGTTGAGCATCATGGGAAATGTAGTTCCAAAACATCTGGGGTGCCAAGGTTCGCCATCACTGATCTAGGGTAAGCATCTATTTACTACACTGCGATAGAGGAGTCTGATGACATCTCAGCTTAGGTAAAGTTACTTGGCTGTATTCTTTAACCTCCCTGGCGGTATTCCTGAGTCTGGCTCGTAGTGAAATTTCAGAACCAAAAGCGGTAACCCCGAGTCAGACTCGGGATCTCATTGCAGGATCCAGAAAGAGCTTACTTACCTTGTCCCCTGGATCCTGCAATGTCTCCCCGCCGTGTGAGCGGCTCGTCCTCCACTCGATTCATCACGGAGCCGAGCTCCGTTCCCTGCGAGCATTGCAACGCACGGGGACGGAGAACAGCACCAAATTCAAAAAGTGAAACGCACACAATACATACAGTATACTGGAATCTTACAGATTACATTACTGTATGAAATTATTTCACCTCCCTTTTGTCCCTAGTGGTCTGTCCAGTGCCCTGCATGCAGTTTTATATAATAAAAACGGTTCTTTGTGCCTGGATACTGGAGATTGTCCATAGCAACCAAAATCGTCCCTTTACATCAAAAGGAGTTTTAGACCAGCTAGAAAACAGCGATAATAAATCAGAATCACTTGTAGAATTGAGCGATAGTAATTCTTGGGGAGATCTGTCATCAAACACTGAAAATAATGACAGCGACAATTCTGCAACTGAGCAAATTTTAGTGTTTTTGATTTGATTACATTATTGAATAATTTTTATTATATTATTTGTTATAATTATAGTTATTTATTATATTATAATTTATGATTTCATTTTTCAAACTTTATCATACCCGGGATGTCTACTAGACTCCTGTTTGGACAGATTTAAGCGAGTTATTCCTAAGAATTACAGGCCTACAATATAAAATGCCAAATTTCCATGCAAAATAATTGTACCGCTTTCAGCATCAAAAATCGGACATAATCATACCGCCAGGGAGGTTAAAGAGGAACTTCAGCCTCCCAATATTGTGGTCCTGCCCCTCCACAAATCTTGCACATGCTCAGATGTGCCACAAATCTCTGCCAATCCCTGTAAATGAGCACACTGTGCTGGTATCTTAGTACTGGACATTAGCGGTGCATGAAGGGAAGCCCCCCATGAGTGGACTGATGGTTGTTAATCTCTGCAGAGTCCCAACAATCTGTGGCACATCTGCACAGGCGTGGAATCTTTAAGATCAGTATATCTTAGTGCCCAATTACAATGATTGTTAAAATGGAAACCTACAGAGGTTCAAGCAGTATTAAACCCAAAAAACAGAAATGTATTATATTGAAGCTTACCAATCAGGTGCGATGGCTGCAACAGTTTTTTTTTGCTTTTTTTGGGGCTTTTTTCCCCTGGTGATACAAGCACACTGGCTTAAAAAAAGAAACGCTGCTCATAGGAATTCATGTTTTTCCCGTAGAAGCAACTATTGTTATTCTATGTGTCCATGCGCATTTATGTCGTTTAAAGGCAGAGAAAAAAATGCTAAACGCTCCTAAACACTAGAAAAAAAAAATGCTCAAAATTAGAGGGTTTTTTTGCCAAGAGCACTGGTGTTTATTAAGCCAGTGCACATGGAACCTAAGTGAGACAACTCTGGAGTAATGAGCACAGGAGGCAAAGCAGGCAGCAGTATTGTCAGTCTGAGGGAGGGAGAAGGGGAGGGGTAAGCGTTAAAGGTATTAGCAGATTAAGATACACTAACAAATCGGAGCTAAACTCCAGCTTAAACTATAAAATCAGTTACAGCAAATCATTTTTTTTCCCTTTTGGGGTAAAGGTTTTAAAAGCTGATAATGTTAAATCGCCCCTGCCATTGTGAAGTCTCATCTCATGTAAGATTAAACATTATACTGGGGGGGCTTGGTCTTTTGAAAAACAACAGACTAGCTGGCTGGATCCCCAGATGAAAAAAGTAGAAAGCCTAAAAAGGAAAATAAATGCAGCCGTCACATCTAAGTATTGGAAAGCTGCACTATATTAAAAAGGTTTGCTGTTGGGTTTAATACCGCATTCACTTTAGAATACAGAAGGATGATATGCTTAAAATGAAGCATATCTAGGTTAATATCAGCACATGAGGCATGTGATACTTCTGGGATTTTTGTTTTTGTGTGTGTTGCAAAAGTGAGTTTGAGCAGATATACTTTCTGGGATCCAGAGTTGTATCTGCACACACCGAGTGAAAGCTGGACAGATTTACTGGATTCCCTACATCTATTGGGAAACGCACTGAAGTCCATCATCTCCGATCCCACTGCTGACTAGAACCTTATTAACAGGGCCCTGGGTATATAACCCTGACAGAGGAAGAAGTACAGGTCATATTGTGCAATCACCAACATCAGTTTAGCTGACAGAATCGGAAATACAAAAAGGAGGGTTAAGAGGAACTATGCCGTCTTTCTTTCTAAATAAACTTACATGAGAACACCAAAAAGGCAAAAGCTGCATTTCAAATGGTGTTTACAATTTTCCTTTAACAGGGACATTGGTTACATTTCAAGAAGTTTGGATTTTGGATTTCTTTCTTGTAGACTGCACCCTAAAAAGATCAACTGTTCGGAGGGACTGATATATTGAGTTTCTCAGTGGAGTGATCAGAAAGAGAAAGCAAATTAATCTACATTTTATTGAGTTGCAAACCGCATGTGGCGGAAGCCTCGGGCATCATCTAGATTCCTGTATAGCTAAAACTGGAAACTACATAAACATGCAAAACAGGGGAGGCAAAACATAGGGAAATGTGCATGTATTGTACAGATATATGCGGTACATTAGCTGTGTGTGTATGTATGTGTGTATGTATATATATATATATATATATATATATATATATATACACACAAATGACACTTTGCAACAATGTACAAGTAGTGAGAGTGTACAGCTTGTATAACAGTGTAAATTTGCTTATAACACACAGCCATTAATGTCTAAACCGCTGGCAACAAAAGTGAGTATACCCCTAAGTGAAAATGTCCACATTGGGCCCAAAGTACAATATTTTGTGTGGCCACCATTATTTTCCAGCATTACCTTAACCCTCTTGGGCATGGAGTTCACCAGAGCTTCACAGGTTGCCACTGGAGTCCTCTTCCACTCCTCCATGATGACATCACAGAGCTGGTGGATGTTAGAGACCTTGCACTCCTCCACCTTCATTTGAGGATGTCCCACAGATGCTCAATAGGGTTTAGGTCTGGAGACATACTTGGCCAGTCCATCACATTTACCCTCAGCTTCTTTAACAAGGTAGTGGTCCTCTTGGAGGTGTGTTTGGGGTCGTTATGTTGGAATACTGCCCTGCGGCCCAGTCTCCGAAGGGAGGGGATCATGCTCTGCATTACTTTACATTGTAGCAATGTGTCATTTCTTCAGTGCTGTCACATGAAAAGATATAAAAAATATTTACAAAAATGCGAGGGGTGTACTCACTTTTGTTACCCTTGCATGCATAGGTGGCATCGCTATTTGTTTATGTGCATTTTTATATCATGATTTGAATGGCAATTTGCAGATTATTGCATCCAAAATGCAGCAGGCATGACCGAATTCTAAAACGGAGCAATGCATCAGTGGGAACGGTTCTCTTATCTATACAGTTTATCTCAACTTAAAAATGTATAAAAACTTAATGTGTCCACTGTGAGACAGCGATTAGGGTTAAGGCCCCATTCACACTTAGCAATTTGGAATCCTGGACATAATTGTCGATTCTGCCCAGGATTACAAATCACACTAAAAATCGCTGCAAAAACACATTCATTCCTAATAGTGCCCCAAATGCAGTGCGATTTTGCCTCAACTGTCACGAAATGGCGTATGTAAAAAAACGCACCTGGCTCAGGGACAAAAATTTGGTCCTCCAGCTTCTTTGCCACGACAAACGTGCAAAGAGTGGCCCATTCATATGAATGGACTACCCAATGCGCAAAATGCAGAAATAGGTGTTAATCTCTGAAAAAAAAAAAAAATCACGAGCAGGAACACAAACATGAATGTGCGAGCGGGAATGTGAACGGGGCCCAAGTGTGTGAGGATCAGTCTTAAGCTAGCCATACTTGTTGCAATTTTCACCACAATCTGAGCAATCCTCTCGCAGTAATGCACACAAATTTGATTGTCACCAGAATTTGATCGCTTTATATTAGCTGTCAATTTATTTCTTGGTTTCAGCTTCACAGTTTACTGAAAGATCACAGTGAAATTAAATCAAAAGCATTTTCCCCAACACATTGATCAAAACCGTTTTGATGCCAACTTGAAAACAAAACTATTTTCAGTCTTAGATTGCTTTGGGATTTCAACATAAAATGAAATTGAAAATTATCATTGTGAAATTGCCGTGTGTATGGTCAGTAAGGTTGAAATTTACACGTACAATATCAAAGAAAACACAGTCAGTGCAACCACATAAATGTGGATAACATATGAACTGCAAGCTGAACACCAAGGGAAAAATTCACAGAAGAGTACCGTATTTTCCTAAAAACAGTGCAGAGTCAGCAATGAATGATAAAAAGTCCACATAAAATAATCCAGACCCCAAAAGCAGACTGTCTTTTAGACAAGAATCCCTTGAGTGAAAGAACGTCTCAGACACCAAATCTTCGTGTGAATGAGCCCACCACCAGCACACAGATCACTCGCCTCGCCTCAGACCCCTGAACTAACAGGAAGGTCAACCGCACAGGTTCCCCATATCAATAGCGATGACAGATGCAGGTAGGTCCAAGGCCATTCCAGCATTCACAGATATGACCGGGTGCATATAAAAAGATAAAAAGGATCTAAGTGCCTAATGTGTTTTAAAAAGGAATGCTTTCATTGGTAAAACACTTACAAAATCCATGTCTTGGTTCAGGCATGTAAATCGTATATACAGCAGCGCGCCAAACAGCTGACATTCGGCTGTGTCTGATAACAGCGGGTGATGTCATAGAACATTGCTCCTCCTCCCGTACGCGTTACGTCCTACGGGCTTTGTCGGCAAATGGAAAATAGGGTCACCATCCATCTGAATTTCACTTACAGGATCAGATCGGATAACGGCAGATGTTACCGTTGACATCCGCCGCTCCATAGGAGTGAAAAACTGACAGGTGGACCTGATTGGAGTGCCCGTGTGAAAGGGCCTTAAAGTATTTGTTTTATTTATTTATTTTCGTTCAGCTAGTGAGGTAATGGAGAAATCTATTTTTTTTTCTGTTCACCTGGTGGGCAAAATGAAAAAGAAAAAGAAAAAAATCATGTGCGACCAGCTTCAGGGAATATCTCCATAAAAAAACATTACCTGATACCACTTTCTCCCAGGAATCCTCCATAACAGTCACATGAAACTGCCCGTCCTGGAGGATGACTAGGGAAAACAAGTTTATCCGATAGCGCCTTTACCAGGAATCCTCATGTGACCATCCTGGAGGATGACTTGGGAAAATTAAATTCCTATTGCAGGGGGTGGCTAAAATTTGACTTGTATCTTAGTGCAGACTTCTAAGAAAATCACAACAGCTGGAAAACACATTTCTGGGGGCAATCTGTACACCAACTGTGTACAGAACAGTTCAGGTTGCCATATTAAAAATATACATTTTTTTTTTCATTTTTTTTTTTAACATTTTTAGAAAATTACAGTGGCTGCACATTAAAATGGAAAGGAGATTTTTAATAAAATTTATTTACATAATGGTTTGTGTAGCAATTTCACATGCTAATTTTTTTTTTTTTTTATTAGAAGTGGAGTTTTCGTTTAGGTCAAGCCAAATACCACTTTTTTTTTTCAGTACCTAAAGCCTTATGTCACGAACTAATCACGTTAGGTCCTTGGAATATAAAATGAGCATTGTACCTATCCTAGGCAGATCTTCAAAGCCACAGCTGCTTGACACAACTCTCAACTGTTCCTAATGTACAGACTACAATGGCTTCATTAACAGCAACTGCTGTAAATTCAGTTACCCACAGCAACAAGAATCTAACCAATTAAACTAAAGCAAGAGTCCAATTACTATGTGTATCAGCACTATAATCACGCGCAACTGTTTCCATAAATATCCGTGTCTTTGCTCAGTGACAGGGCTCATCTACACGGTCTTCAGCTAGAGACATCAGGCAAGGGAATGCGGTCATGCTCAAGGCACTCCCTGTATACTGGAGTTATAGAAGGGTTATGTTCCATAGCCATTTCATGATTAAAACCAAGACTGCCTGCATACTAATGAAGTCACAAGTTCTGAAACCTAAAAATGTTTAGTCAGCAGCAATTCTTGGAAAGCAGAAAGGGAAATACAGAAAAGCTACCTACAGACATTGATGATCATGTAAGATCCAGCTGCTGAAAGATCACGGTGATGAAAGATTGTGGCACACACACATTGGAAGCAGTGTATAGCAGACATTCCGGGCTACAGCCTCTTTTGGGGGGGGGGACCCGTGATGATCGGCCAGGAAAAATTCATTTTTCCCCAGAAAGCTCAAGCAGGGGATGTCTGCCATAAATGAGCCATCTGCAAACATCTGGGCAAAGCAACAGGTTAGTTTTAATGCCACGTCCTCCAGCAACATATGGGCACCTTTCCATTTCTCCAGCTTCATCCGGTCACCAGGAGTGTAAGTACACAGGGTCATCCTCCATGTGCAAGGACTTCGTATCATATAGAATTACCAGACAACTGAAGTCCAATAAACTGAAAAGCATCAAAGCTCAGTAAAGCAGCTTGTATTGCCGATATATTTCCATGGGCCACAAAGATGTCACACCAGTTTTCAAACTGGATGTGACAAAATACACGATATTACCAAAAGCATCGGGACGCCTGCCTTCACACGCAAATTAACTTTAATGGCATCCCAGTCTTAGTCTGTAGGGTTCAATATTGAGTTGGCCCACCCTTTACAGCTATAACAGCTTCAACTTTTCTGGAAAGCCTGTCCGCAAGGTTTAGGAGTGTGTCTATGGGAAAGTTTGACCATTCTTCCAGAAGTGCATGTGAGATTAGGCACTAATGTGAACGAGGAGGCCTGGCTTGCAATCTCCCGCTCTAATTCATCCCAAAGGTGTTCTATTGGGTTGAGGTCAGGACTTTATGGACCTTGCTTTGTTCACTGGTGCACAGTCATGTTGGAACAGGAAGGGGCCATCCCCAAACTGTTCCCACAAAGTTGGGAGCATGAAATTATCCAAAATGTCTTGGTATGCTGATGCCTTAAGAGTTCCCTTCACTAGAACTAAGGGTCCCATCCCAACCCCCTAAAAAAACAACCCTACACCATAATCCCCCCTCCACCAAATGAGCATGTTTGGGGTGGAGGACCTTGACTGGCCTGCACAGAGTCCTGACCTCAACAAGATACAACACATTGTGGTCAGTGAAAGGACCCACCGAAATTTCAGAATTGTTGGTTTCCAAAGAGACATTCAACGGGAGCAGGAGGAGAAGTATTTGATAGTCTTTGCAGGCGATTCCTTTACTGTGACTTAGTTAAGCAACAGAGTTGCTTTAAGGACACTTGTACTGCTAGAAATATGCAGGCTCATTGCTGACCATCTAAAACAAACTAGGTGTCTGGCTGTCTTCGGCACATTTTAAGTCACTGATGAAAACAAGCAGATTAGTAATGAGAACTTCTAGTCTGCACACTTCATCCAAGTCATTGCCTCAAAGTAAAGTGATAAGACCAGCATGGCAGCCAAGCAACTAGCAATTTTGGTGGGGAAGTTAGCATTGACAGCCTCTATTATCAAGTTATATGCCAGCTTTAATTGTCAAGCAGCTTTGTTACCAGGGACTTACCGTAACTTGTTCTACACTATTCCGTTTTAAAAGAGCCAACATTGATGGTGCAATTACAGGAAGCAAAGCAGCCACTCCTGTAACATTTCATAGCCATGGAGTGCTACTGGGAAGAACACTCCATATTTTGTCTACAGTCAGTGATATGTCCAGATTGGGCACCACTGAGTTTATTGACTTGATCTGCAGTTTGAAAAAAATTGATCAACTAGAAAACAGGAACCGGCAAAGAACTGACACAAATGGTAAATGTTTATTGTGTGCAATATAATGTGTTGCGTATAAAAAGGGCCAACTCTGATTGTTTATTTAGGACAATATCCAAAGCATGTGTTCAGTGGAAAGAACAAGAGTTTTAATCAGCTGTTGCGCTAAGAAGTGGAAACATCCACATCTGGTCACAAAACACGCTCAATACAGGCGGATTATCTTATGTCCGCCATCAATCATAAGCCATCATCAGTTCAGCTTTGGAAAACAGAGGTTAGTAATACATTATAAAACACAACTGAATACAAAAATTGAAGACTGGCAATGGACACAATTTGAAGGAATCTTATAAAAAGCTGTGAGGGTCATCGCAGTGCGAAGAGTGGCAGATCAGATAGAAAGGATGCACTATGAAGGTAGGAACAAGCCCCAAACTGTACAAACAATGGCACATGTGAAGGTCTATTTTCTGTGCATCGGGCCCATTACACAGAGGTAAACCAGAAGTCATATGAACAGCCAATGCAGTGAACATAGAGGACTTCATTCTCACACAACTCTGCTGGAGACACCACACCTCAACAGCAGGTAGCAGTGCATGGCGAACATCTGTGCACTGTAGCCTTAGGCTTTGTACATAGCATTGGATCACATACAGGGTGAGATGAGGACATCCCTACTAGATTTTCCAGAGGCAAACAAGTACTTTGCAATTTGAGAAAGTGAGCTGTATTAAAATTGCCATCATTACAGTTACAGCAATTGTAGTCAATCTTTGTCTTCAAGTTCAAATTAGATTTTTGCGTAGGTACTCCTGGGATAATAGTGTCCTTTCTCCACCAGGGTGCCATAAAATCCTAGGGTTCCTTCTGAGTTTGTTAGGGGTTTCTTCAGCAAACTGATCTCCTGACACAAACCACCAATGCAAGGTGGCACTTCTACACAAGCTTCTGACAGGCAGGGGAAGCATTTATGACAAAAGAGACAGATAGGGCTTTTATGATAGAAGAGACCCCATCGATATATTTTTTTTAAAAAGTGGGTATACAACCACTTGAAGACCAGACCAGGCCTCTTCTGACACTTTTTGTAACAATCAGTATTTTTTGCTCAAAAATTGCTTGGAACCCCCAAATTTTAATTATATATACACACACTGCCTTGAAAAAGTATTCATACCCCTTTAAATTTTCCACATTTTGACATGTTTTTATTTTATTTTTTTTAAGAGGCCCTAGAGAATAAATTGGTGGGTTTAAAATTCATGTCACGCAGTAGTTGAGCAGCAGTTAATCAACCAATTTTTGTGAAAAAAATTTTTATTTTAATGCAAAAAATAAATAAATAAAAAAAAAACGATAACCCAATTTTTTGGTAAAATATAAAAGATGTTATGCCAAGTAAATAGATAGGTAACATGTCGCGCTTTAAAATTGTGCATGCCCGTGCAACTGCGACAAACGTAAATTTAACTATCCATAGGCGACGCTTTAAAAGCCTTTTTACAGGTTACCACTTTAGATTTACACAGGAGGTCTGATGGCTAGAATTTCTGCCTATGATCTGATGTTCGCAGTGATACTTCACGTGTGGGACCGAGGCAGGTGTTCGCCTTTGCGTGCAAATGTGGGGGGACGGGGGCATTTTAATTTATTTTTTTTTCACACTGTCACTTTAAAGAAGAAAAAAAAACTTTTTGATCACTTTTACTGCTGTCACAAGGAATATAAATATACCTTGTGACAACCATAGGCATGCGACAGGTACACTTTATGGACCACTTATAGACCCCAGATCCCTTCTTTGTCCTTAAAAGCATTTGATCACACCAAGATCAGTGTGATCAAGTACTTTTGAGTCTTAAAAATGGTGCTGCTGACATCTGGATAACCTGGAAGAGATGTGATCGTTTCCAGGTTACTATATTATAGAGCCCAACAAAGCCTATTCCGGTCTTTGCTGGGCTCTAGGATCAGCCGGTGGAAGTGCTGGCTGGTTAATCGGGATTCCTGGTGGGCCAGGAGATCCCGGAACAGCTGCAGAAAGTGGCAGAGTGTCCCCTCCCGCTGCTTGTAAAAGCAATCCAGCAGCTGGTTAGCCACTCGGATTGCTTTTACAATAGAGCTGACCACCCGCTCAAAAAAAAAAAAAAAAAACAGTACTGGGATGATGCCTGCAGCTGCAGGCATCATTCGATATAACTACTTAAACTCCAGTGACGTACAGATACGCTGCTGAAGTGGGTAAAAGCATAGTTCACCATTCCCAAAAAAACACCTAAGCAGGTAAGGGGCACCTGTAGATAAAAACAAATCCCCTTTGCATTAGGTGTATCCCATTTACATACCTCCTCAGGCCTAACGGAAAACTCCAAGAGAAGACATCATTCAGCCTGCCTTGCTAGGACATTGCTAAGAAACTCCTAGCTCTTACTGTTCACCTCCACCATCACAAGAGCAAGCTTTTACTCCATGTCAAACCCCCTCACATGCACTCTCTCCCCTAACGCAGTAGCTCTGCGCTCAACGTTTGAGAGTTCGCTCGTGCGCATGAGGGCCAAAAGTTGTTACCAGTAAACACAAACTGTGCCAGTGTTGAACCACAGTGAAAATCTTGTAGTACATGCAGGCTGTGTACTGAACTGAGTTAACCTCTTTATAATGAGCGAGTAAAATGCCAAAACTGAGTGACCTTTATTTCATTCAGAAACCGCTGATGGTACAGCAAGTCACATTCTGCTATAATGGGAATAGTGTACTTCCGACTGTAAAATATGAGGTTATTCCAAGTCACACAGAGTTCTATGGCCAAAAGAGAAGAGTGAACTCAGGTACCTCCTCCTGGGTGTGGGGGATTTTCACAGTAGATAGGTTAGTCTTGTCCTCAAGCACTGGAGCTCAGGAACTTTCTCCATTTAGCTACTAGGCAGCACTTAGCCCTCTACCATGCAGGGATTGGATGTTCCTACATGCAGACTATAGAGAGGCTTTACGGAAATATCATCGTTAGCATTCTATCAATTAGGATTTTAATGACGACTTTAACAAATTTGTCTTCAAGTGTAAACATAGATCACATATTATTGACTATAGCGGTTATTACACTGATGGGGTCTAATAACTTATATAAATAAGAAAAACTAAAAGCCATAGTAAGCTTCGCAGTTTATATCTATGGTCACACTGTTTTACTTATATAGAAGTGTCAACTAATAAAGTCTCCCCTTCCTGCGTTATGCATGAAATGCCTTGGTAATAGATTTTAATTACCTGCCCATGATATCTGTGGTTATAAATCAACCTTTCTACCCCAAAGCAACCCGATAGTTTTCAGGTCTAAAGAAACCTGTCAGGAAGGGCATGCCAATAGACAAGATGGCCCCTCTGGGCGGACCTCTATGCATCTTCACAGGCTAATCCACATTCCTTCTCGTGGATGTAGAAATTGGGCGCATGCGCATACACGTGTGCCTCGGCATGCTCACGCAGCTGTCGCGAGTGAGAAGACAAATGCCTACATCCACGAGAAGGAATGTGGATTAGGCCCCTTTCACACTTATACGACTTCAAAGTCGCACGATTTTGCCGCGATTTGGGAGCAGTACTACTTTGTACGACATTGCCACATTTTTGGCATTAACAAATGAAAACATACAGTAGTTGGTATGAATCATAAGGGGAAACTCCACACCAAGTTTTAAATAAAAAAAACTGGCGTGGGTTCCCCCCCCAGGGGCATACCAGGCCCTTAGGTCTGGTATGGATTGTAAGGGGAACCCCCTACGCCGAAAAATCAGCGTGGGGGTCCCCCCAAAATCCATACCAGACCCTTATCCGAGCATGCAGCCCGGCCGGTCAGGAATGGGGGTGGGGACGAGCGAGCACCCCCCCCTCCTGGACCGTACCAGGCCGCATGCCCTCAACATGGGGGGTGGGTGCTTTGGGGGGCGCCCTGCGGCCCCCCCATCCCAAAGCACCTTGTCCCCATGTTGATGAGGACAAGGGCCTCTTCCCGACAACCCTGGCCGTTGGTTGTCGGGGTCTGCGGGCGGGGGGCTTATCGGAATCTGGGAGCCCCCTTTAATAAGGGGGCCCCCAGATCCCGGCCCCCCACCCTATGTGAATAAGTATGGGGTACATGGTACCCCTACCCATTCACCTAGGGGAAAAAGCGTCAATAAAAAACACAGTACACAGGTTTTAAAGTAATTTATTAGGCAGCTCCGGGGTCTTCTTCCGACTTCGGGGGTCCTCTACCGACTTCGGGGGTCTCTCCGGCGTCTTCTCCCGGTGTCCGCATCTTCTGCCGGCTCCACCGCTATCTTCTGCCGCTCTTTTGCCAGCGGTGGTCCGGACTTTTGGATCGTCTTCTTCCCTCTTCTCTTCCAGAGATGTTGACACGACGCTCTCTCCAGCTGCAATGGTCTCTGAATGCTCCGCAACGGACTTATATAGGCGGTGACCCCGCCCCCTTATGCCGTCACAGTCCCTGGGCATGCTGGGACTGACGTTTTAGGAGGCATGGTCACCGGGTGACGACCATGCCCCCTTATGACGGCACAGTCCCACCATGCCCCGGGACAGTGACCTCATAAGGGGGCGGGGTCACCGCCTATATAAGTCCATTGCGGAGCGTTCAGAGACCATTCCAGCTGGAGAGAGCGTCGTGTCAACATCTCTGGAAGAAAAGAAGAAGGCAGAAGTCCGGACCACCGCTAGCAATTGAGCTGCAGAAGATAGCGGAGGAGCCGGTAAAAGATCAGGACACCGGAGAGACCCCCGAAGTCGGAAGAAGACCCCGGATCTGCCTAATAAAATTATTTTAAAAACCTGTGTACTGTGTTTTTTATTGACACTTTTTTCCCTAGGTGAATGGGTAGGGGTACCATGTACCCCATACTCATTCACAAAGGGTGGGGGGCTGGGATCTGGGGGCTCCCTTATTAAAGGGGGCTCCCGGATTCCGATAAGCCCCCCGCCCGCAGACCCCGACAACCAACGGCCAGGGTTGTCGGGAAGAGGCCCTTGTCCTCATCATGGGGACAAGGTGCTTTGGGGTGGGGGGGCCTGGCAGGGTGCACCCCATGCCCTAAAGCACCCACCCCCCCCATGTTGAGGGCATGCAGCCTGGTACGGTCGAGGAGGGGGGCGGCACTCGCTCGTCCCCACCCCCAATCCTGACCGGCCGGGCTGCGTGCTCGGATAAGGGTCTGGTATGGATTTTGGGGGGGACCCCCACGCCGATTTTTCGGTGTAGGGGGTTCCCCTTAGATCCATACCAGACCTAAGGGCCTGGTATGCCCCTGGGGGGGGGAACCCACACCGGTTTTTTATTTAAAACTTGGCATGGAGTTCCCCCTCTGGATTCATACCAACTACTGTATGTTTTCATTTGTTAATGCCAAAAATGTGGCAAAGTCGTACAAAGTAGTACTGCTCCCAAATCTCGGCAAAATCGCGCGACTTTGAAGTCGTATAAGTGTGAAAGGGGCCCAATCCACATTCCTTCTCGTGGATGTAGGCATTGGTCTCCTCTCAGCACTGCCTGTCGCTGATCGGGAAAGGAAAAAAAAAAAAAAAACTTTTCCTTTCCCGATCAGCGAGCCAGGCTTTTGCTTACAAAGTCGTACTGAAGTCGTGTCTATATTATTCAGGCACGATTTGCATGCTACTTCAGGGTTTAACATTGAGGTCTATGGAGTACAACTCGCATAGAAGTTGGACCAAAGTAGTGCAGGGACTACTTTCACGTCGGCACGACTTAAAGTCGTGCCAATATGAATGGTAGTCATTGAAAATCATGGAGAATGACTTGTCATACGATTTTGCAGTACAAAATCGTGGGACAAGTCGTATAAGTGTGAAAGGGGCATTAGCCTGTGAAGATGCAGAGGTCCGCCCAGTGGGACCATCTTGTCTATTGGCATGCCCTTCCTAACAGAAGCCCTGCTAAAACCAATTAATTGAAGGTCAGTGGAAAAAAATGCCCCTTACATTGGTGTCCAGTAAGACGAAGGCAATCCTCAGGGCTCATTCACACGCCTCCTCACAGCCTGTTTTAACCCCAAAGGCACTTTGCCGGCTGTATAGGCGCGTGGTCCCATTTATTTCAATGGGAAGGAGCGGTGAATACACCGCTCCTTCCCCGCTCCAAAGATGCTGCTGGCAGGACTTTTTTTCCCGTCCTGCCAGCGCACCGCTCCAGTGCGAAAGCTCTTGGAGCTTTCACACTGGATGCAAAGCAGCAGCACTTTCGGGTCAGTTTGCAGGCGCTATTAGCGCAATAGCGCCTGCAAACCGCCCCAGTGTGAAAGGGCCCTTAAAGATAACCATCCTCACCTGTTTGTTTCCTCATATGTTTGCTTGTCATTAGTGTGTGTGTGTGTGTGTATGTGTGTGTATGTGTGTGTATGTGTGTGTATGTGTGTGTATGTGTGTGTATGTGTGTGTATGTGTGTATAAAAGGTCAATAAGTTTCTGGACTCCTGACAGACCCTTGCATCTTTCATCCAGTGCTGCACTGACGCTTCTGGATTCTGAGTCATGGGGAAAGCAAAAGAATTGTCAAAGGATCTGCAGGAAAAGGTAGTTGAACTGTATAAAACTGGAAAGGGATATAAAAAGATATCCAAGGAATTGAGAATGCCAATCAGCAGTGTTTAAACTCTAATCAAGTGGAAAATGAGGGGTTCTGTTGAAACCAAACCACGGTCAGGTAGACCAACTAAAATTTCAGCCACAACTGCCAGGAAAATTGTTTGGGATGCAAAGAAAAACCCACAAATAACTTCAGATGAAATATAAAAGACTCTCTGAAAACATGTGGTGCGGTTGTTTCAAGATGCACAATAAGGAGGTACTTGGTGGAGTCGCCAGAAGAAAGTCATTACTATGCAAATGCCACAAAAGTATCCTGCTTACAATATGTCAAACAGCACAGAGACAAGCCTCAAACCTTCTGGCACAAAGTCATTTGGAGTGATGAGATCAAAATTGAGCTTTTTGGCCACAACCATAAATGCTACATTTGGAGAGGAGTCAACAAGGCCTATGATGAAAGGTACACCATTCCTACTGTGAAACACGGAGATGGATGTTTTGGGGATGTATGGAGGTACAAATTGATGGCAAGATGAATGCGGTACGTTATTAAAAAATACTGGAGGAATATTTGCATTCATCAGCCAGGAAGCTGCGCATGGGACGTACTTGGACATTCCAACATGACAATGATCCAAAACACAAGGCCAAGTCAACTTGCCATTGGCTACAGCAGAATAAAGTGAAGGTTCTGGAGTGGCCATCTCAGTCTCCTGACCTCAATATCATTGAGCCACTCTGGGGAGATCTCAAAACGTGCAGTTCATGCAAGACAGCCCAAGAATTTACAGAAACTGGAGGCTTTTTGCCAAGAGGAATGGGCAGCTTTATCATCTGAGAAGATAAAGAGCCTCATCCACAAATACCACAAAAGACTTCAAGCTGTTATTGATGTTAAAAGGGGCAATAAACGAACTGATATTGTATCAAGAACTGGGGTATGTAAACTTTTGATCAGGGTCATTTGGGTAGTTTCTGTTTTCATTATGATTTAAAAGTAAACACAGTTGGTTGATAATAAATGGCTTCAGCCAAACACTAACCATGAGTGAAAGAAAAGTTTTCTCTATCATTCATATTCTCTGAAAAATGACCAAGAAATCAAATTCTGCCAGGGTATGTAAACTTATGAGCACAACTGTAGGTTCTATTATTCAGACGCATCTGACATTCCAGTCTGCTTTATAACAACATACAATATACCGCAGGTTCAGTACATGTTCAGGCATAGAACGCCATCTGTGAAATTATAAAAAAAAAAAAAAAAACACACAAAAGACAAAACAGCAGTTGTTTCCAGAGGTATTTACCAATGTGAATAGCACAATGCCAGCGATTTTTATTTACTACCTACAAGGCAACCATAAAGATCAACCATTTTTTGGAGACTTGGGAGGATAAGAGAAACTACAGCAACTGCCTTCTAAATGGAGACCAGAACTGAGAAAACACACAAAAGGCTGCAATGGATGAATACTAGTTTGCAAAATGCTTTTTGCCTGGCTTTAAAACACCTTCTAAATCACTGACCCAGAACAAGTGTGCATGTCTAGGTCAGTAAACTTAAAGAGGAAGTAAACCCTGATGGGTTTTACTTCCTCTTTTGCTCCCTGCAAATTAAAAGCATAATGAGCTAGTATGCATCGCATACTAGCCCATTATGTGACACTTACCTGCAAACAAATCCATTGCTGTCCCCTGTGCAGGCTGCGTCCATCTTCACCCCTCTTTCTTCCAGGGGCCGTGGACTCCGGTTCTGTGACTGGCCGGAGTTGCGTGTCGTCACTCCCGTGCATGCGCGGGAGCCATAAGTAACAGCACAGAGGTCCATTTCTTCACAGCGCATGCGCCGATTATATCATAGGTGCACTACAAGTGAAATATCTCCTAAACGGCGCACGTATAGTTAAAAGTCAATAGGGAGGGATTACAACCTCTTTAAAGTGGCTGTAAAGGTAGAAGGTTTATTGCCCTAATGCATTCTCCACCAAAAAAAAAAAAAAAAACACACCTTTCCATGATCAGCTCTCAGCCAGCCAACCCACATCATCCCACCTAAATACTTACCTGAGTCCTATCTCAATCTAGTGTTGTGCCTGAGAGCAGTGACGCTGCTTTCTCTCCCCTCAGAGGACTAAGAGGCAGTAACAGAAACCATTGGCTCCTGTTGCGGTCAATCAAATCCTGGGGAGGAAGTGGGGGGGGGGAGCGGTAGGGTTAAGCCGCACTGCGTGTGTCTATAGATGCACACAGCCCAGCTTGGGATCGAGTAAGCAGTTTGCTATGGGGGCATGTGGAAGGTGGAGAAGCCAAGAGCACCAGCAGGGAACCACAGAAGAGGGGGAAAGGGACCGCTTCTGTGCAACACCACAGAAAAAAAAAGAATCTTTTAGGTGTCAGTAAATCATAAAACATTATGTAATTTAAGATTACAACAATTGTTGCCTCTCCACACTTCTGGACATACAGTTTACTGGTAAATGTATGTTGAAATTGAGTTCCAGTGTATAGCCGTGGCCAAAAGTTTTGAGAATGACACCAATAATTTTCACAAAGTCTGTTGCTTCAGTGTTTTTAGATACTGAAGTAGAATTACAAGCATTTCATAAGTGTCAAAGACATTTATTAACAATCACATTAAAAGGAGTTGTAAACCCTCAAGGTTTTTCACCTTAATGCATTACAACCCCTTTAAGTTTATGCAAAGAGTCAATATTTGCAGAGTTGACCCTTGTTTTTCAAGACCTCTGCAATTCACCCCGGCATGTTGTCCAATTCTGGGCCACATCCAGACAGATGGCAGCCCATTCTTACATATCAATAGCGGTCGACCGATATATCGGCAGGCCGATATATCGGCCGATATTTGGCGTTTTTTACTTAATCGGCATCGGCCGATTGTGCTGATAAAAAAGGCCGATTGTAACTTCAGCCGTGACTTGCAAATGACTTCTGTAATAGAAGTTAATGCAAGTTTCCTGAGATTATCTGTGGAGAGGCTTCTCTCCTCCTCTGGGCAGCCTGCCAAGTCTGATAAGAAGATACATTGTATCTTTCAGGTTCTTTTTATCAATAGACTGAACTCCGTGGAGAAGTTCTCAGTTTAACCATTTAAAGACTAAATCTTTTCTGACACTTGTTGCTTACAAGTAAAAATCCTGTATTTTCTGCTAGAAAATCACTTAGAACCCCCAAACATTATATATATATTTTTTTTAGCAGAGACCCTAGGGAATAAAATGGTGGTTGTTGCAATATTTTATGTCACACGGTATTTGCGCAGCGGTCATTCAAACGCAATTTAAAAAAAAAAAAATACAGTAATGAATTAAAAAAAAACCTAAGCAGTAAAGTTAGCCCATTTTTTTTTCGTCCAAAAGTTTTGATTACCTGTTTTTGTGTATTTAATATTTAAGATAGTTTTTTTTTTTTTTTGTTTTCTAAATTATACATACAAGTGAACTGATTGGAGGTTTGTTTTGTTTAATGTTTAAATGAAAAAAAATTCTGTATTACTTAAGGTTGCTTTCACACTGCAGCGGGCATGCGTTGACGGTAAAACGCTGCTAGTTTTAGCGGTGCTTTACCGTCATTTTAGAGGCGCTATTCGGCTGCTAGCGGGGCGCTTATAACCCAGCTAGCGGCCGAGGAAGGGGTTAAATGCGCCCCTCAAGCGCCGCTGCCAAAACGCTTTGCAGGCGCTTCGGCAGCGGTGCGCATTCATTTCAATGGGCAGGAGTGGTGGAGGAGTGGTATACACCGCTCCAAAGATGCCGTTTGCAGGACTTTTTTTTTACATCCTGCCAGCGCATCGCCTCAGTGTGAAAGTACTCGGGATATCACACTGAGACTGCAGGGGAGCTGTTTTACAGGCACTTTACAGGTGCTATTTTTAGCCCAAAAGCGCCTGAAAAACGCCCCAGTGTGAAAGGGGTCTAACTGTTAGATTTTATGAGATGAAAAGAAAAAAAAAAAAAAAAAATCGGCCAAATATATCGGCCCAAAAAAATCGGCATCACATATCGGCCATCAGCCACCGCGATTTCTAAATATCGGCATCGGCCAGAGAAAAACCCATATCGGTCGACCTCTACATATCAATGCTTGGATTTTGTCAGAATTTGTGGGAGGGGTGGTTTGTTCTCAATGGGATTAAGGTCTGGGGAGTTTCCTGGCCATGGACCCAAAATGTTGATGTTTTGTTTCCCAAGCCACTTAAGTTATCAGTTTTGCCTTATGGCAAGGTGCTTCATCATGCTGGAAAAGGCATCTTCGTCACCAAACTGATCTTGGATGGTTGGGAGAAGTTTTTGCACCATTCTTTAATTATGGCTATGTTCTTAGCCAAAATTATAAATGAGCCCACTCCTTTGGCTGAGAAGCAAACCCACACTTGAATGGTCTTGGGATGCTTTACTGTTGGCATGACACAGGACTGAGGGTAGCTCTCACCTTTTCTTCTCCAAGGTTTTTTCCAGATGCACCAAACAATTGGACAGGGGATTCATCAGAGAAAATGACTTTACCCCAGTCCTCAGCAGTCCAATCCCTGTACCTTTTGCAGAATATCAGTCTGTCTTTGATGTTTTTCCTGGAGAGAAGTGACTTTTTTGCTGCCCTTGACACCAGGCCATCCTCTGAAAGTCTTCGCCTTTTGGAGGAGTCACTCACACTTGCCTGCTGCCATTCCTAAGCAAGTTCTGCACCGGTGAATCAGCTGTAGGAGACGGCCGGGGTCCTTGCTGGACTTTCTTGGGCGTCCTGAAGCCTTCACAACAATTGAACCTCCCTCCTTGAAGTTCTTGATGATGCAATAAATGGTTTATTTAGGTGCAATCTTAGTAGAAGCAATATCCTTGCCCGTGAATCCCTTTTTGTGCAAAGCAATGATGAATGCATGCGTTTCCTTGCAGGTAACCATGGTTAACAGAGAAAGAACAATGATTTAGCACCACCCTCCTTTTAAAGCTTCCAGTCTCTTATTCTAACTCAATCAGCATTACAGAGCAATTTCTAGCCTTGTCCTAGTCAACACTAGCACCTGTGCCAACCAGAGAATCACCGACATGTCAGCTGGTCCTTTTGTGGCAGGGCTGAAATGCAGTGGAATTTTTTTTTTTTTTTTTTTTTGGGGATTTAGTACATTTTCATGGCAGAGGGACTTTGCAATTCATCTGACCACTCTTCATAACATTCTGGAGTATATGCAAAAATTGATGAACCAGACTTTGTGAAAATTAATATTTGTGTCATTCACAAAACTTTTGGCCAGGGCTGTATAAAGAATAACCTTACATGACCAGAGTAATTCAATGTCTTAACATTTCAGGGCACACTCAGCCCAAGGAAAGCAGCATTTGTGAAGGTACAAAAGAAACAGGATGTAATGTTTAAGGACTTGGAAGGAAATGTACACTTTAATGGAAGATACTCCTTCAGGGAAGAACATGTTGTGACTTACATATAGAATTTACCAGGCCAGAAAAGAGGTACAAACTGTGAAGCCAAAAACACATGGTTAAAAAAAAAAAAAAAAATGTCTGCACTTCGTTCTCTTCTATGAAATGTATGAGACTGACTAACTTTGAAGACAACATTTTTAGTAAACCCCCTTAGTGTTCTGTTATCAGCCCCCGTTTTTTCACTGTGCAGCCATGTCCAGAGCCACACAGCCTTTGCATCCAAAGCATCCCAACGTGGGTCCCTTGCGCACATGCATGACAAGGCCCTATTTACAGTGCCTTGAAAAAAGTATGCACACCCCTTGAAATTTTCCACATTTTGTCAGGTTACAACCAAAAAGGCAAAATATTTTATTGGGATTTCATGTGATAGACCAACACAAAGTGGCACATAATTCTGAATTGAAAGGAAAAATTATAAATTGTTTTCAATTTTTTTTTTTTAAATAAATATCTGAAAAGTGTGGCGTTTATTTGTATTCATCCCCCTTTACTCTGATAACCCTAACTAAAATCTAGTGGAACTAATTGCCTTCAGAAGTCACCTAATTGGTAAATAGAATCCAACTGCATGTAATTTATTCGCAGTATAAATACAGCTGTTCTGTGAAGCCTGCGGAGGTTTGTTAGAGAACCTTAAACATCATCATGAAGGCCAAGGAACACACCAGACAGGTCAGGGATAAAGTCGTAGAGACATTTAAAGCAGGGTTATATAAAACAATATCCCAAGCTTTGAACATCTCATGGAGCACTGTTCAATCCATCACCCGAAAATGGAAACAGTATGGCACAACTGCAAACTTACCAAGACATGGCCGTCCACCTAAACTGACAAGCCAGGCAAGGAGAGCATTAAATCAGAAGCAGCCAAATGGCCCATGGTAACTCTGTAGAAGCTGCAGAGATCCACAGCTCAGGTGGGAGAATCTGTCCACAGGACAACTATTAGTCGTGCTCTCCACAAATCTGCCCTTTATGGAAGAGTGGCTAGAAGAAAGTCATACCCAAAAAGACTTGCAGCTGTAATTGCAGCAAAAGATGGTTCTACAAAGAGTTATACTTAAAGAGCAACATCATTAAATTAAAAAAAAAAAAAAAGTGTATAGCAGGTAACTTGAAAATCCTGGTATTAAGGGAACACATAACACTCTCTCCGCTTAGTTATCAAAGGAAAAGATCCATCAACTGCACATCAGGAAGCAGACCCATGTGCATAAAGTGAGATGCATGACAGCTTCATCCCAGACTCCAGCCAGGCCACGCCCCCAACACATTTCTCTCTACCCCTTGGAGCGTAATCATGATTAAGCTCCAAGGGATGGAGCGAAATTCATTGGAGGTGTGGCCTGGCTTGAGTCTGGGATGGAACTTTAATTGTGCCTCTGTAGTGTAAAATGAATGAAAAACAATTATACATAATATACATAATTTATATTTAATAAAATATTTAATAAAATAACAGTTGAAAACACATTACAGTTTTGGACGGTTAAGTTAGGATTCAGGGTGTGCAAATCCATGACATTAAACAGAGATGTGGCCTACGCGTTTCGCAGACAGTGCCACTTCGTCAGGGCCTTGAAGATAGCACAGTATGACGTCGTGTGAATTCTACAGATATAACATCAGTTATTACTACATACATTATATGATTGCATAAGAAAAAATTGAATACAAAATGTATACAGGTATTCATACATATCCGAACAGATAAATACAGCTGCATTTTCAAATCATTGGAAAACTAACAAACTGTAATCGGAGGACACCGGCTCGACGGGGCAATGTTAGACCTGAGTGCTCGTGGGAATACTCCACCACTCCTAAACCGAGAAGAAAGGGTAGGCCCCTATGCATGCAGATAAAAAAGTATGGTAAGCCAAAAGATTAAAGTGAGGGCATCCAAAAGTGAAGGTATCTAAAGTGACAAAAACACAGAAGGAGTATTCCCACGAGCACCCAGGCCTAACATTGCCCCGCCGAGCCGGTGTCCTTCGATTACAGTTCCTGGGAGACATGCTTTTATAAAGCACCACTATCTACATATATATACATAGTTATACAATTCCACACTAAAGTGTCACATGTCTACACATTTAACAACATGAAATTGACTTTTTGCCTCTTAAACCTCACGTGTGACAAGCATCGCTACATATCCCCAATGGTTTGAAAATGCAGCTGTATTTATCTGTTCAATTTCTCACAAATATTCAAATTTTATTGTTAAACATTTATAATGACATACCCATGTAAAAATCTATGTATGAATACCTGTACAGGGGGGTCCCCGGGTTACAAACAAGTTAGGGACTGTAGGTTTGTTCTTAAAGAGGGAGTCCACCTAAACCGCCAAAAAAAAAAAAAAATTAAAAGTCAGCAGCTACAAATACTGCAGCTGCTGACTTTTAATAAATGGCCACTTACCTGTCCCAGGGTCCAGCGATGTCGGCAGGCGACGCCGAGAACCCGCTAGGGTGAGGGAATCAGGAAGTGAAGCGTTGCGGCTTCACTTCCCGGTTCCCTACTGCGCATGCGCGAGTCACGCTGCGCATCGTAACTGGTCCCCGCTATCTCATGGGAGCTGTGTGTTTCCCAGGAGAGAGCGGAGGGACAGGAAGAGGCATAGACTCTTCCGGAAGTGGGTGCAAATACCTGTCTTAGACAGGTATCTGCACCCCCCTCCCCCCTGAAAGGTGCCAAATGTGACACAGGAGGGGGGAGGGTTCCGAAAAGCGGAAGTTCCATTTTTGTGTGCAACTCCGTTTTAAGGTGAATCTGTTTGTAAGTCAGAACAGGTACATTTTTTAGGTGTAGCTCCAGCCAAAAAAACTATTTTAAGCTTTTTGGATCGCATAGAGAAGGGTTAACACCCCTGTAACATTTGTTTTGCTGTGTGTGCCCCTGTTCAGCAGATTTCACCTCACTTTCTTTCCCAATGACAATTGTATTTTGAAAATTTTGGGTTGTTGTGGAAACAAGCCTTGGTGATAAAGCATCAGTGGAGGTACCTTTTCCCCATAATAGCTCTTACAGGAGTGAATTTCCCTTCCTAGGGGTAGATTTCCTCTCACTTCCTGTTGTCTCCTTCCGTTTGTAAGTAGGAGTTGTTTGTAAGTCAGATGTTTGTAACTAGGGAACCCCCTGTATATATTTTGTATTCAATTTTTACTTACGCAATCATATCATGTATGTAGTACTAACTGATGTTTTATCTGTAGAATTCACACAACGTCATACTGTGCTATCTTCAAGGCCCTGACGAAGTGGCACTGTCTGCGAAACGCGTAGGCCACATCTCTGTTTAATGTCGGGGATTTGCACACCTTGAATCCTAACTTAACCGTGCAAAACTGTAATGTAATTTCAACTGTTTTTATATTTAATAAAATGATGTACATTTTCATAAATTGTTTTTCATTAATTTACACTTCTCAGAGGCACAATTAAAGTCCCATCCAGTTCCATATATTTTTTGAAACACAGTTGCATATCTTCATGGGATGGTGCCTCTGTAGAAGCATTAGTATTCTGCGTTTACCCCACCCCTACACATAGAACATTATGAAATACTTACCTTAGAATGAAAGCCCTCCAGCTGTGCACTGTCACCGCTGACAGGGCTTTCATCTTCACTCAGTCTTCCTTCTGGGTTTGTGGGCTCCATGAGCTTAAATAACCGAGCCACAATGATGTCACTCCCGTGCATGCATGACGGAGTCACGGCCATGACACAGCGTTCTGAAGGAACAGCACAGGTATGCGGTAACTTCAGAACACATGTGCCAGCGACATCACTGGCTGCCAAAAGAGCAAATATCTGTGCACGGTGCACGTTTAGGAGATATTTATTTTACCTACAGCTTTATTATAATCTTACATGTAGGTAAAAAAAAAAAAAAAAAGATCACAAAACGGACTTTACTACCACTTTAAGTTCTGTAAATATTAACCGACAGGAACAATCCCTCATTTATGGCAGTAGTAGATTTGCTCAGTGATCAAAGCAGAGCTTGGTAAAACTCAAGGACTTTGCTAACTCTTCACAAAATACTAAAGCCAATCTCTAAGCCTTTTATGCAAATTTTCATAATAAATGGTATAAATAAATATATATATATATAAATTTATTTCAAGGATGTCATTCAAGGATAAAGAGTAAGTGCCCATTCATACCACAACACTGTGCTGCAATGCATGTGTTGACGCGTCTTGCACTGTGTAACACACCAATGAGTGTGCAAGGGCCTAATAAAATATACCTGCAACAGCTTCAATCAATCAGTCTGCAGATATGACCGAATGTTGGGCTGTTCTGAAAGATAAAGCTCTGACACTTCCGGGTAGTGCCGCCCTTTCACGTTCCTATTGGCTCATCTTCATCAGCAATATTGGAAAGTCCCATAGCTTTGCCTGGGAGAATGGCCCCTTAATTGGCTGTATCTGGAGGATATCTGAAGCTGATGCAGGTATAGGTCAATACATTTTGGTGCTCAAGCTTCATACTTGCAGCTTTTTTTTTTTTTAGAGTCAATAGGGCTGATTTACTAAAGGAGTTAAAAAAAAAAAATTTTCATATGAAAAATTATCTAAATTAGGCTAAAAGCATCTGCACATGATCAGGTATTTGAAGTGCACAGAAATTGGCTTTTCACAGTTGGATAATTAAAGTGAATAGTCATACAATTTTATCTGTTAAGAGAAGATTTGACGTCTTTAGTAAATCAGCCTCTTCTCTATAAATTAAATCTGTCATTTGGCCACACTGAGTAAAGTAAAAGGAATGTCTCACAGGAGGTATAACCTTTCCTCAATGCACTCTCCTGCTACTCGAATCTGCCACAGTCCCAGGAAAACAATCTTGTGGGTAAGGGACAAACAAGGACACTATACCCAACCTTCAAAGAATCAGCACATCAAAGCAGTCCATCACATGGCCCAGGAGCTGTCAAGTTGTTATGAGGTATGAGTGGCCCTGTGCGATTACAGAATTTTAGAAAATCAGCGCTTGCATTTAGTTTTTTTTTTTTTTTGGGGGGGGGGGGGGGGGTTAGGAACTCAGGCAATGAATCAGGTCAGCAGGCAAGGCTCTGAAAGTAAGAGCAAGTACTTTCTGGGGACTCCAGTTCAGCTTGCCTATTACTTTACGTCATTCCAGCACTCTGCATAACAGCCAAGCAATCAGCAATTCCAGAATGTAAAAGTCAGCAATGGCAGCCTCCATGTTTCCTTAAAGGGGTTGTAAACCCTCGTATTTTTTTCACCTTAATGCGATCTATGCATTAGGGTGAAAAAACTCCTGACAGCGACCAGCCCCCCCATTTTACTCACCTGAGCCCTTTGTTCCCTCGGTGGAGATGCGCTGCACTCTCTGCCCAGGGTTCTTGGCTCTTGATTGGATAGATAGCAGCGCAGTCATTGGCTCCCGCTGCTGTCAATCAAATCTAATGACTCGGGGGGCCGGGCCGAGTCCTGCATTCTGCATCTATGGACACAAAAACCGGAGTTAGATTTACAGGTAACCCTTTTTCTAGGAGACTTCCAGGACAGCCTCTGAGACATAAGGCTCCTCCCTCTGGGACAGGAAGCACATATACCAATTATCTTAAAAGGTGATCCTCCAGGCCTCCCTCTTCAGTTTATCAAAGAACTACCGGAAGGCTCTGAAAGACATAACACACTAACACAACGTCAGTACATAACTCCAACACCAGTTAATAGAAAACCCTGGGTGGGAAACCAGGCTGTCCTGGAAGACTCCTAGAAAAAGAGTTACCGGTAAGTCTAACTCCGGTTTTCTCCTTTCGCCTTCCAGGACAGCCTCTGAGATAAGCAAGAAACTTACTTTGTCAGTGCGGGACCACTGCCTGGAGAACCTTTCGTCCAAATGTTTAGCAAATGTAGAGTAGCTGGACCACATTGCTACCTTGCAGATGACCTCCAGAGAGGCACCAGCCCTCTCTGCCCATGAAACCGAGAGTGCCCTGGTGGAATGTGCCTTGACTAATGGTGCTTGCCTACCTTCTAACTCATAACCTTCTATAAATTGCCATTCTTATGCATCTAGCAATGGAAGATTTAGACGCCCTATAACCTATGCGGGCCCTGCAAAATTAACAAAAAGAGAATCTGAGTTCCTGAAGCTTCTAGTGACTTTCAAATAAACTAAAAGGCTTCTCGTAACATCTAATAAACTTAAAGATTCCTCCTCATCTGCCACTGCGGTGGGACGAAATGTCGGCAGGACAATGTCCTGAGTTCTATGGAACATAGATGCTACCTTAGGGAGGAAACTGGGATCTGTCTTGAGTACGATCCTATCCTTCAGAATCAACAAAAATGGCTCCCGAATGGAGAGAGCCTGCAAATCACTTACCCTTCTGGCTGACGTGATAGCTATAAAAAAAAAAAAAAAAAAAAAACAGTTTTGAGTACAACCCATTTCAGCATTGATTTCTCCAGGGGTTCGAAGGGACTACCAGTAAGTGCCCTGAGGATTAAGGACAGATCCCAGGTAGGGCAGGCTCTCACCCTCACCAGCCTGGACCTCGCCTGGGCCTTGAAAAAGTTCCTAACTAATTGATTTTGCTGAAGTGAAGTCTGCAGGAAAATACTTAAGGCCGCGGTCTGAACCTTCAAAGTACTAACAGAAAGGCCCAGTTCTACACCTGCCTGAAGAAAATCCAGGACTACCGGAATCCCAGGATGATTCAGCCCCTGCTCCTCCATCCAGGCACTAATCCTTTCCCATACCTTGGCATAAATCGCCCTAGTTACCAGTTTACGGCACTCAAGCAGAGTTCTAATCACTCTCTCTGAAAATTCCTGAGCTCTCAACAGCTGTTCCTCAGATTCCCGGCTGTTAGTCTGAGGTTTTCTATTTGCAGGTGTAGAATCGGGCCCTGGGAAATCAAGTCCTCCCTGACCGGGAGAGGTAATGGAGGACAAATGGCCAGTTTCTTCAAGTTGGCATACCAGGGTTTCTTTGGCCAAAATGGCGCTATTAGGATGAGGTCTGTCGATTCTGCCAGAAATCTATGGAGAACCGCGGCTATCAGCCTCACTGGAGAAAACGCATAACAGGATTGGCAAAGGCGTCTATCCCTGTTAGGCCTGATCCAGCGGGTGGATGGAAAAGAATTGTGCCACCTTCTTGTTGCCCTCTGAGGCGAAGAGGTCCACCTCCGGCTGTCCCCAACACTGCACAGTCTCCCTGAATACATTCATGTTGAGGGACCATTCATCCTGACTTACATGCTGGCGGCTAAGAAAATCCACCAGCGAATTCTGAGAGCCTTTTAGGTGAATAGCTGACAATGAGGACAGATTCACCTCAGCCCAGCACAGAATCTTGTTTGCTATGGTCTGTAGGGCGGGGCTCCTTGTGCCCCCCTGCTTGTTCACATATGCAACAGCCACCGCATTGTCTGTCCGTACCTGTAGGTGCTGTCAACCTATCTAGGACTGGAAAGCCTCTATAGCCCTCAGAATCGGCAGAAGCTCCCTCCGATTTGAGGATCGACTTGCCTCTACTGGTGACCAGGCTCCCTGAGCTAAGGACCCCTCCAGGTGGGCACCCCATCCCAATGCACTAGCATCGGTTGTCACCACTATGGCCACAGGACTGGCCCAGTACAGGCTTTTTTCCAGACTGTGATGAGCTCGCCACCACCATAAAGTCCTTTTGATCTTGGCTGGTAGGAGCATAGATTAATCTAGGCTTTGTTTTCTGCCGTCCCAGTGACGAAGCATGAGACTCTGCAGAGGGCGCTGATGAAGCCTTGCCCAAGGAACTGGTGGGAAACAGGACATCATCAGACCCAGAACTCTCATAACCTCTCTGATCAGGACTACCTGATTGGTTTGAAGCTGGGCTACTGCCTGATCCACCTTCAGGATCTTTTCCCTGGGGAGAAACACTCATTTCCACTGAAGAGATTTTGTACCCAAATACAGGACCTCCTATGCCGGGGTCAGCTGGGACTTGTCCTGGTTGATTAGCCACCCGAGAGATAGCAGGAAACTCTGGGCCTCCTGCAAATCCCTCTCTAGTTGATGAAAAGCGGGGGCAACAAACAGGAGATCGTCCAGGTACGGGATCACTGTAATGGCCCTGACTCTTAGCGGGGCTAATGCCTCTGCTAGAACCTTTGTGAAGATTCTCGGCGAAGAGGATAGACCAAAAGGCAGAGCCCGGAACTGTAAGTGCAGAACTTCCGAATTTATTCTGACCGCTAGCCTGAGGAATTTTTGAAATTCCTGATGTATAGGAACATGCAAGTAGGCATCCCTGAGATCTACTGTGGCCATGTAGCAGCCTGGAAACAGGAGGTTGGTTACAGTAAATATTGACTCCATCCTGAATTGCTTGTACCTCACAAATTTGTTCAGGGGATGGAGATTCAGGATTAATCTGAACTTCCCTGAAGGTTTTTTCACAACACATGGGAGTATACACCCTGACCCTTCTGGGGCACCTCCAAAAAGGACTCTGATCCACTAGGTCCCCTAATAGACCCAGAGCTTTTTCCTCTTCCCGGTCTCTGGGTAACCTGAAAACTTGAGGGGGGAACCAATTCGAACTCCAATTTGTACACGTTCCTTATGATGTCTAGAATGAACCGACTTGAATTAGAACTGGTCCATTGTGAGAGGAACTCCCCAAGTCTCCCTCCGACTGGGATGCAGGAGCCACTGTGGTTTTTCGGTGGTTTGAGGAGGATTAAATAGGATTCCTCCTCTTCCACATCCCTTACGGCCCGTCCAATTTTTCTTGGGGGCGGCCATCCCTCTACTGTCGGCCCTGTTGCCTGGCGCATCGAAAAAAGTGTTTGCCCTTGCTTTTCTTCTTTTTTCTCAGGAAATGCTTTTTTCCTATCCTGAGTACGTTCCAGCACCTCCTGGAGGCCGGGCCCAAACAGGTGGTCACCCGAAAAGGGTAACCCACAAAGCTTAAGCTTTGAGGTGGCGTCGACTGTCCAGGCCTTTAGCCACACAGCCCTTCTAGCTGCATTTACTAGTGCGGCTGATCTAGCTGCCAATTTTACAGACTCCGTGGAGGCACCTGCCAGGAAGCCAACCGCCTTAAATAGTAAAGGAAATTATTTCAAAAGCTGCTGCCTAAACGTACCAGCCGAAATGTGGGATTGCAATTGCGTTAGCCAGCATTCCAGATTTCTGACCACGCAAGTAGCTGCAAGGGCTGGCTTCAACCCAATTGAAGAGGCATCCCAAGCCCTCTTTAGCAGCACGTCCCCCCTTTTACCTATGGGATCTCTGAGCGATCCCAAGTCGTCAAAGGCCAAATCTGTCTTTTTTTGAGACCTTGGCTAACAGTGCATCCAGTTTAGGAATTTTATTCCAGGGATGAGAAGCATCTGCTTCAAAAGGGAACCTCCGCTTGAGGCTACCTAAAAAAAATGGGATCTTTTCCGTCTGTTCCCACTCCAGCAAAATCGACTCGATCAGAGATTTATGCACAGTAAAAACCCTGGCCTTATGAGCACAATAACCCTGGTACATCAGGTCGTGCTTGGAGAGTTGAACCTGCTCCTCACGAATTTCTAATGTGTCATAAATCCCCCAGATCGTCCAGAGACCATTTATATCTGGACCCTCTGGAGGAATCATCCTCCCCCTCCGAGTCAGATGCTGAATCCACTTGAGGAGGCTAGGGATCTAGGTACCCTCTACCTATCCCCCTCGCCCTCCTGACTGGGCTCAGTTAGGGAAGGCATACTGACTGCCCTGGGTAGGGATGATGAGGGATCCTGCATCCTGTCCATCATTCCCTTGATGGACTGAAATGTGGACGCAATCTCGTCTTTAACCAAAGTCAGGATTTTGTGACATGCTGCCACGGAATCATCCTTGACGAGACTGCTGACACAATCGGGGCATAGTGGCTTCTCCCAATTGGGGCCTAACTTAGTCCCACATACGGCACATTTTTTCCTAGGCGGCTGTATCCGAGTCCTGTCCTGGGCTTTAACCTGAAAGTCAAACAGAAAAGAAAAAAGGACAAACTTCCATTAGTATGCCTTCCACTGTGCTAGGGTCAGTCTAGGAAGTGCCCAGCCCGTCACCTGAGGTTCCCCACCCAGGGAGGAAGGGAGTTACTTGGGTACCAAGGACCCTGACCCCCCCCCAGTGTAAGAGATGGTCCACCCTCACCACCTTATCTGGGAGGTGTTGGAGCCTGCTGAACCGGAGTCTATCGCTTGTGCAGCTGTCTCCATGGTCCTTGGTGTTTGCGCAGCCTTGCCGAGCCTTATCCACCGCTCTAGATTCCTGTGTATCCACCACTGCGCCCAAAAGACTGGAACCATGTCTCCGGCACCCCCTGATGACGTGATTCCGTCGGAAGCACATCTTGCATCACTTCCACCTGTTGGGACGCAGAAACCTTGCCCCCCCATTGTAACCTGGAAGAACCAGCAGAGATTACCGGCATGGCCGGCCTAGCGTCTCTCGCCTGCCAGCCAAAGACACTGATGTAGGTACAGGCACTGTATGGGGACGTGGTCTGTAGTCACCCGGGGTCCTGCTCTCCCCGAGCTAACAGCAGCGGTGGAGCCAGCAATCTCACTCTTCCCCAGCAGGACAGAGGGATGCCCAGGCAGAGGAGAGCAACGCCAGGGGCTCTCACGGGACAGTCCTGAGACATGGAGCTCCCATAAGTTCCTAGCGTGCTCCTTCCCGTCCATCAGAAAACACAATAACTGAAGGAGGCGGCCTGGAGGACCACCTTTTAAGATAATTGGTATACATGTTTCCTGTCCCATAGGGAGGAGCCCTATGTCTCAGAGGCTGTCCTGGAAGACGACAGGAGAAAGCTGGACTCGGGAGCACACCCGCAAGATAACCCCCCGGGAGAGCACTTCTCCTAGGGGGTTATACAAGGCGGGGAGGAGCTAATAGTGCCACCAGGGGACCCCAGAAGAGAATGACCCGGGCCACTGTGAAAAACTAACTACAGAGTGGAGGTAAGTATGATATGTTATTTAAAATAAATAAAACACCACAAGCCTTTACATTCACTTTAAGTTTTTTGGTTTTTCCAAGAATGCACCTAAGCTTTGTGATCAGAGGGTCATTACACAGAGCTGGCTGGTCATGTGATCGCAATCTCAGCTCTTAAATTAGGTATTTACAGCATTTATAAATCATACACGGAGGGGGACACTGCAATGGGAGGCAGTGCTGATGGTGTGTACAGGTTAGTGTTATGAGGGCAGCAGGAGAGGGGAGGGGCAGCAATGTCACGAGCATACAGAGGGGCGGGGGGAGGACACAGGAGCAGAGAGGAGAGTAGAAAGCAGGCTGCGGATGATGGAGGCACGTAAGCAGACCACGGTGTCGGGGCTCAGCAGCCATGATACACTGTGGTCAGTTTACATAGGGGAGGGTAGAAACTGGCAGGGATCAGACAGGTATTTTAGGTGTTACAGGGGGCCAAATGACTCAGGACAAACACTGTCATAACATGCTTTAAAGGAGCAAGATCCATTTTTTTTGGTTAACAAACGCTTTAACGCTAAACTACTGACCTGTAAACCATTGCCTATGGAGATTTTTGGGTACCTTAGTTTTCTGAAATTCAACTTTCGTGCGCAATTTGAAGGCTTTAAATGTTTGGTATTAGTTTACATGACAACCCAATATTTTATCCAAAAAAATTAGGTATAATATTGTGTTTGCACTAGAATTCTCTTTAGTGTATTTTTTTCCTGAAAATTTACGTTTGATAAATAACTGTGCAAATATCGTGCGATGTAACAAAAAAGTTTAATTACCACCATTTTATATCCATGGTCTCTCTGCTTTCAGAAACCTATACTTAGACCCATTTCACACTGGGGCGTTTTTCAGGCGCTTTAGCCTTAAATATAGCGCCTGTAAAGCGCCTGAAAGAAGCCTCATCTGCTATCCCAATGTGAAAGCCCGAGTGCTTTCACACTGGGGTGCTGCGCTGGTAGGGCGTCAAAAAAAGTCCTGCAAGCAGCTTCTTTGCAGCACTTTCGTGTTTTTGCCACCGGGCTGGGTGAGCCGATGGCCGGATCCCTTTCACACTGCCAGCGCCCGAAAAACACCCCAGTGTGAAAGGGGCCCTAAGCTGCGCTTTACCAGCGTTTTTCGAGCACTGGCAGTGGGATTGCAGATGAGGCTTCTTTCAGGCGCTTTACAGGTGCTTTTTTTAAACGCTAAAGCGCCTGAAAAACGCTCCAGTGTGAAAGGGGTCTTAAATGGGAGTGTTAGGCCTCATTCTCACGAGGCAGGTCCATTTCCACGGAGTCCGCCTCGGTCCGCCGGCTCAGCGGGAGATCTCTCCGTTGATCTCCGCTGAGCCGGTGGATGACAGGTCCCTCTCTGCTCACTGAGCGGGGAGCGGCTTGTCGAGCGCCGCTGGTTTCTATGGAGAGATCGGACGAAAATGGACAGCATGTCCATTTTCATCAAATCTAACCCGATCCGATAGTGACGAATCTGAACGTAGAGGTATCTGTCTGCTTTTAGCGGATCGGACCGGGTCGGATGTCAGCGGACATGTCACAGCTGACATCCGTCGCTCCATAGACTAGCATGTGCTAGTCCGAATGTGTGAAAGGGGCCTTACAGTAAAACATTTTTGCAAAAAAATGCAGATTTTAACGTGTGCAAGAAATGAAAATATGACTACGGTAGACAAGTTGTTAAACAAGCATTTGTAGCCACAAGTTATTAGTAGTGTAATTAGGTGTGATTTACCAATAGCCTACCTTCTCCAGGTCAATGGCTCATTAGGGTTTTCAAAAGCAGAGCGGATGACAACCCTGCTCCTTTAAAAAAAAAGTCAAGCAATGACAGCTCCTAAGCATGGTCTTGCTCTCAACGTTATCCATTCTTGATCACGTAAGGAACAAGGGTCCAAATTCTGACATTAGGGGTAAAGCCTTTCCCAGAAAAATTTACAGCCATAGAAAAAAAAAACAAAAAAACCTAAAAGTAAATATTAGCAAAATCATTTGAAGCACCAGCAGCCTGTCATAAAACAATGAACTCAAGGTCACCACTGCCTGATGAAACAAGGCAGCAACATTGTGCAGCTTGTGTGTGTGATTGGTACAAATCTCTTTAGGAAGGTCGTAGCAGCAGGCAAGGTTTGTCTTCTTGAAAATGCCTGGAATATTTTAAGGGCCCATCTCTGTCATTAGTGTTTTGGCTGCGTTTTAAGAAAAACCAAAACAGCAAGAAAAATTTAAAAAAAAAAAAAAAAAAAAAAAAAGCAGCATGGGAAATTGTCTCTAAAGCACACAGGCAAATATGAGCAGCTCAATCATGCTGCTGAAATGGTTAGCAATGAATCACTAAGGACTCATTCTCCCCGGCTGTATGGGGCAACCCTGCCCAGCGCAGGCCCAACAGCAAAGACAAGGTAATCTGCCTTGTATCTATGGTGTCAGCTCACACCAATGGGTTGCATGCAGCACTATCTTCAGCGCAGCGGGTTGTGACACACACTACTGCATCACAACACTGTGTAAATGAAACCTAAAGAGGAAGTAAACATCTCTGGATTGTTTGTACCTATAGGTACTGTAAATATCTCCTGAACTTGCACCGTTTGAGATATTTACAGTATACGCCGCCAATGACGACATCGACGCACGCGCTCTAAAGGAACGGCCACCCGTGCCGTTTCTTCAGAGCCCTGTGCCGTGACCGGCGGCTCCTGCGTGCATGCGCGGGAGTGACGTCACGTGACTCCCGCCTGTCACACAGCCTGAGTCTGTGGACACGGAAGGAAGACTAGCTTAGAGGATGCAGCCTCCAGCGGTGATAACAAGGGCTTCGTTTGCAGGCAAGTTTCACATAATGTGCTAGTTTGCGATGAAAACATTATGCTTTTACATTGCAGGTCAGTAAAAAGAAAAACAAGGCAGTGTTTACTTCCTCTTAAGAGCTGACGTTTAGGTATGGCAATGTTTGCATTGTTACTATTGTTCAACTTGGACCAAGGTAAGTATGAATATACGTGCCTCACCTGTGAAAGCTGAAAATTACTGTAGTAGACAAACGCTACGCCTACTACAAAAAAAAAAAAAAAAAAATCTCCAAGTTGAATGGACCTTGTCTAAGTGATACCCCCTACCTTGATTTGGCGTATTCAATGCAACACACTGTTATGGTGGCACATCAAAACGTGACACACTGTAAAAGTGGTGCATTTTAGAACTATCTGGATTTGATGCATGAGTGTCAGAACCAAAAGTTTTGCAAATTCTTTACAAATTTGGCACAATACCTTAACAAGAGGAATTAACGCCAGAAAAGTGGTGCAGAAGCTTTTTTATTCACTTCCCGACCATCTTCAAATGATGGCAGATCGGTGCGGCTATCGTTCTGGGACAACGTCATATGACAGCGCACAGTTTAGCTATGATCGCGAACGTGCCGTGGTCCTGGGACGAGGTGCAAACCGTTCTCGCTCGCAGCTCTTTACCCATGTGATCGGCTGTGCCCAATCACAGCCGATCACATGTAAACAAGGAAGTGCCGTTTATTGGCTTTTCTTCTCTCACACTGACAGAGTGTAAAATGAGGAGAGCTGATAAAGCTGTAAAGGTAATCAGGGCACTGATCATCAGTCCTGATTACAATGCAGTCCCAACAGTGGCCATCAGTGATGCCAGTCTGTGTCCATCAGTTATGCCAATCGGTGCTACCTTTCAGTGCCCGCCCATCAGTGTAGGAGAAAAATTACTTATTAAAAAAAAAAAATGCTGACAAACTAAGAAAACATTTTTTTCTTTTTTACATTTCTGGTCTTTTTTTCGTTTTTGTAGCAAAAAAATAAACCCAGCAATGATTAAATACCACCAAAAGAAATTTCTGAAGAAAAGGATAAAAAATTAATTTGGGTACAGTGTTGCATGACCGCACAATTGTCATTCAAAGTGCGACAGCACTGAAAGCTGAAAATTGGCCTGGGCAGGAAGGGGGTGAAAGTGCCTGCTATTGAAGTAGTTAAAGTGACACAAAAAACACACACTGTTTAATTTACATTGTCCCTTCTATTTCTGTATGTGGATGGAGACTATTTTAATAAAAAACAAAACAAAAAAAAAAAAACATCTAAGTACCTTCTTTCCTAATCGATATACAGCTGTCACATGACCCAGCTCTCTCCCAGCCTGTCTGCAGGGAAACATAAGCAGGAGGAGCTACTAGTCCTCTGCTGCTGGTCACATGTTCAAAATAAAAAAAGCTTTTAGGCTACAAAGTATACATAAATATCAATAAAGTGTTTTAAATTGTCATACAAATAGATTTCAATTTAAATATTCATTTCTTTTGGCAATAACAGGGTGTGCGCAGATTTCTGCCAGTCACACTGTCCCACACACCTCTAGCCTGTATCTTAAAATAAGAGGGAGGTGAAGGCTCCATCAATCATGATGTAAAATCCCACCCCCATTGTGTTTAGCTGGTTATTGGGCATGGAGGAGGGAGGGAGTGGGCTGTCATTTACCACTGTGTATATGTGACTCTATAGTCACATGGGCTGCTCAGATGTGTTAGGGAGGAAATGCTCAGCATAGAATCTCGCTGAAAACTGGGCATGTGCAGAGTTGCCACCACAGCTGTAAAATCCCTAGCTGAATTGGGGACATTTACAGAAGGTGGAGAGGCGTAGAGAGCAGCAAGATCAACCAGTTTTTTTGCAGAAAACAAATCTCATAGTGACTAAGTATGAATAGCATGTAATACAACATTTGATAGCTTTTTATGATGGGTTTAGTGACACTTTAAATCCCCCCAATAGGATTTCATTCTGTATACTTTCAAAACTAAAATACATAAAGAACTAATGGCTGATAAAAAAGAAAAAAAGTTCAATCTGAGTAATGTAAAACCAATTAAAAGACATGTACCCATAAGAATCATGGACCCATAAACTCCTATACATGAACTTCTCTCTGGGAAAGACTCCATACAATGTAATCTGCAGTCTGGAACATAGCCAAGGTCCGCCTTTTAGAGAGCTCTGTGGCCGTCCAGGATTGGGTCTTGCCAGAGTCTGGAATCAAAGACAAGTCCAATGAAGTGAAAGATGTGTGATGCCTCAGATCACAGTACTTTGAAGTGCCCGATATCCCCATTTCACTAAAAGTACATCATGAAGAGATCTGACACAATCTTTCAGAATTTCATAAAAGCCTTTTTCGCTTGACTGCTCGGAAATTGTGACACATTTTTCATAGGTTACAAGAACATTTAGATCACAGAGCGCTCGTGCAAAAAGATTTCAGCAGGGGGGGGGAGAAAAATCATTTCAGGAGATGTATCCCAGCTGCAGCCTGTTTACAGATACAATCCTAACAAGTTCTAAAGCAGGACGAGGGAGCAAAGCGTATGCAAATTGAATCCAGGAAGTACCAATGCAAGCCAGAAAAACAGGCAGCTTGGCAAAGAGAAGTGAATATTCGACTGAGAGCAAAGTCATACGTCTCAACTGACAGCGCAGAGGTTGCAGTGCGGGGCAGGCACTGATCAATACAGGTGGCCCCGATCAATACAGGTGGCACCGCTTACCCCGAAGGTTGCCTGCTGACATGAGACAAGGACTAGGCTAATGGACAGAATGCATTTCCATTCAACAGAAGGACTGCTCTTTCTATAAAGAAGAAAGAATTCCAGCTGACACTTCTTCCACCCAGAAGATTTAAGCATGTTTATACACAGGGCTAGATCTTGGCACAAAATCCCTGGACTTAAAAAATAACATTTGGACACTGCAAATTCTTAGGAGTTGTGTAACTTTTTCTTTTTTTCTTCTTTAAGCAAAAGAGCATAAGTGGAACACGGGAATATATTTTCAAATTTTATATCACTGATTACTTACTTTAAAACAGCATCAGTCTGAATGAAAAAAAAAGTCTCTCTCAATCTTTTCACCCCAGAAGAACCCTTGAAATAATTTTCACACCTCTGGAAACCCCAGATAAAATTGAATGTGAAGAATACCCCCTTACATTGTTGGTTAGTAGAAAGAATGCCCCCCTTACTCTTCATACACACCAGTGCGCCATGGAAACGTGCACAAATCACATGCTTTCCCACACCAAAATGTGCTGCCCTTTGTAGGCACATGGCAGTGCCATATTCTCGAATGGCACCCTCTACGTATCTTGTGCCAAAACACAAGGGGCCATGGTATGTGGCACGATCTTTAAAATGGTGCTAGCACCTTTAGCCCTCGCTCGCATTGAATGCGGCTTTGAAATCGTGCGACTTCATCTGAAATTGCACGATTTCAAAGCTGCATGTCAGTGTGACTTTAAAGACATCTGTGCGGCTTCATACATAGATGTCTATGCAAGTCGCACCCGAAATCGCCCAAAAGTAGTGCAGGAACTTTTTCAAAATCGATGCGGCACAGCAAAGTCTGCATCACACTGTACTGAACAGTGCCATTGCCGACAAGTGAGTGTGACTTGTCATGTGATTTGACCTGTCATGAGAACTTATTGCGCGTTTCTTGCGTATATGGCAGCCCATGCTGTCCTAATTGAGAGACACAAAAACAAGCAAACGCACTTGACCACGCCTCCGTGGTTTGAACGGAGCATTACAGTGGTAGTAAGGAAGTCACCCTTACAGAGAGCTAAAAAGATCACTGGCGTCATGCAGCTGGCTCTGCTAAGTGGCATAAAGCTGGATACACACTATACAATTTTCTGTACATTTTTTCCTTTCGATTTACCAAAACCATCTAATATGAGGTCAAACCTTAAGAGTTTCAATTCGTATGCAATCAGGCAGGCCCTTGCACTACATGGTTTTGGCAAATCTAAAGGAAATCAGACAACAAAAGTTGTATAGTGTGTATGGGGTCTTAGTCCTGGAACTAAGGAGGCAACCATTACATTGAAAGTCAATTGGCCACAGCGCAAGGATCCCCTAGCAACATCTGGGAGGAACCAGAACATTCCACGGAATTCTGGTTGAAATTGGCTGCTTTTTACCATCACTGTTCTACATGGCACTGGACAATTTTTGGAAGTAGAGCAGTTGAGCAAGAACAAGCACAATAATGCAGTTTACAAACCACTAGGCAATGCAGATAAAATATATACAATTGCAAACAGCTAGACCAAACCTGTAGATCATCATTTAACTGCTCCTCATCGATATAAAAAACATCTGAAAGATCTGCCTAGATTGCTAATGGCAACCAACTATCTTCTCTTTGCCACTTATGATGGAAGCATGAGAGGATGAAACCAAGTCGTTGCTAAGAGCAACGTACAGTGTGTTCAGAGACCTGAGCAAGTATGACCTAGATTGATCTTCTAGCATGTGTACATATAAGACAGTTTGAAAGGAATAAACCAAACTAATCAACTGCTACAAGCCAATCTCGGGCCAGCCATAGACAGAGCCATTTTCTTTCCTGCAACTCACGTGGAGCCATTGTGTTCTCATGGCGGGATAAGCCGTCCCCGCCAGGAGAACACAGAGATTATTGCTAGGAGCTACAACAGCCACTAGCGATAATCGCATGTAAAATCTGGCAGGCTGGCTTTACCAAAGTTGATCGATTACCTTGGGTACATTTAGCCTGCCCATACTCAGTTTAAATCTTGTCTGGTTCCTGCTGAGTCGGAAAAGATTTGAGCCATCTATGGGAATTTTTCCTTCACTGGCTAGACTAAGAACCAAAACTTACAAGGGCCGCATAGCAGTGGCAAAGGTCAGCATGCAGCCCCTAAGCTGTAGGTTGACAAGCAATTATCAGCTTGTGTTATGCTTCTTTAATGTAGAGTCTTGGGGCTTGTTCACACATGTAGTGCCCCCTAAAGAGCAATCTGCACTCATCGCTTTTTAAAGGGCATGTGACAGGTAGTAAGGAGGATGTTAGTGTTTAGGCAAGCGCTTTGGGGAGGTTAAACCACGGCTTAACCACCTAGTTTTACCACCCCTTTGCTGCTCCTGTGAACGAGGCCTTAGTGCAGTGATTCTGCAATCTTCAGAGTTGGTGGGTTGTCAGAAGCTGACCAAATACAGCAGGGGTGCTGGATATGCATTACATCCAGAGCCTGTTTACACACTGAGGAATTTGGAATGAAATGCAAACAAATGGGAACGAATAACAAAACCAAAGTCATTGGTAACAAAGTATCACAGATACATAACCCTGGCTAGATCTGTATCCAAGTGTGTCCCAGCACCCTTCACACACTGAATATCATCCACATAACAAACCTGAGCACAGCAAAAATACAGACATCATAGTAAGTCCGAAATGGAAAGATTTCTGAATACCTGACAGGTCCTAATGAACTCCATTAACCACGGCTCAGTTCAAACATACACCAACAGCTATAAAACCTGCTTACTGTACAAATCCAAATATTATTTCTGCTAAATTTCCCAAGAGGACTACAATGCTGTGCGTATTAGAGTAGAATTTATCCCACACACCATCTTACTCCATGCACACCGAAATACAAGCGTTCCATCTCAGAAACAAGGGTCTGGACAACTGGCCACCACCTTGTTACCCATGGATATCTATAAGGGTGATAGGTTGGGGTGAGCAATCCGATAAACTGTTTGGTCATTGAAAGTGGTACCCACAGATAAAGGCCTGGTTCACACCTATGCGTCTTTTGGTGCTTTTTGCAGAAATGCACTGCAGTCCAATTAACATGGTTTCCTATGGGACACGTTCACATCTATGCTTTTTTCAGCTGCTACGTTTTTGGAAAGGCTCAGGGACATTAACCGCAAAACCGTGTTTTTGGTTCAACGGGCTTCAAAGGAGATGCTGCAGAAAAGCTTGTAGTGCTTTTTTTGCGCGTTGATGCATTTTCCATTTTTTTTAATCTGCCCAACAACCAATTGCCAAAAAAAAGCATCAAAAACGCTGCAAAAAACACTGCTGAAATGAATCAAAAGCAAACTGCCTAGGTTCTGAACCCAGCCAAACAGTGGATAGAACGGCTAGAAATATCCCCGAGTATGACAGCAGGAAAGGTCTATCCCATCACCAAGATACTACCAGTAACCTCAGCAACAAACTGTACCCAGGACCTTCATATGAATCTCCTCATAATCTACCACAATACTGAGCACTACACTAAATGACTCTATACACTGCACACTTACATTCCTCACAGTATCCTCAACATAACTTGACTGCCCTATACCCATCTGAGGTCACCCTACAACTCATCATGATGCTGCTGCCCCATATACCTCAATATTACCTCCTCACCCCTTAACATCATGCCCCTCAACGTAACACTACTTTCTCTTACACCGCCATATTAGCCAACCGACCATTGATATGGTGCTGCTTCCGTATTCCCCTAAATAGAACGTCACTGCTCCTCAACATGAGGCTGCTTGCCAATACACCTCAATGTGACCCCTGCGCCCCTCAATATGGGGGCTGCTAACACAACCTTCTTATTATGACCTTCCATTTACCGCAATATAACCCCTTGGTATAAAGGTGCTATCCCATAACCTCAATATTACACCACTGCCCAGGGCCCCTTGTCACCACCCATACCCCTCAACTACACAGCTGCCCTGCACCCCACAATATTACCCCATTCTACATCTGTCCGGTTCCCTTCTATAGAACCCCTAACTATTCTACATCTCCCCTGTATTCCTCTACTACATCTCCACTGTACTCCTCTATATCAGTGGTCCTCAATTACCCCCAATGGGCCATGTTTTGGGAACTTCCCCTAGATAATAGCTCTTATCAATACCAAGTCATTGATATTAATTTAAAGCAGCTGTACAAAATAAAGGAAAACCTGAAAACATGGCCCATTGGGGGTACTTGAGGACTGAGGTTGAGAACCGAACCACTGCTCTGTATTACCCCTAACTATTCTACATCTCCCCTGTACTCCTCTATACTACTGACTATTCTACATCTCCCCTGTACTCCTCTATACTACTGACTATTCTACATCTCCCCTGTACTCCTCCATACTACTGACTATTCTACATCTCCCCTGTACTACTGACTATTCTACATCTCCCCTGTACACCTCTATACTACTGACTATTCTACATCTCCCCTGTACTACTGACTATTCTACATCTCCCCTGTACTCCTCTATACTACTGACTATTCTACATCTCCCCTGTACTCCTCCATACTACTGACTATTCTACATCTCCCCTGTACTCCTCTATACTACTGACTATTCTACATCTCCCCTGTACTCCTCTATACTACTGACTATTCTACATCTCCCCTGTACTCCTCCATACTACTGACTATTCTACATCTGACCTGTAGTACAGAGGAGTACAAGGGAGATGTAGAATAGTTAGAGACGTTCTATGTTACACACTTGGAGCAAGCGAGGATTGTTCGCTGCTCTACTAACTGTTCTTTTTTGTTTTACTAAAACAATAAAACCATTGAAACAGAATAGGTAGGGGCAGTATAGAGGGGTACAGGGGAGATGTAGAATAGATGGGGGGGGCAGTACAGGGGAGATGTAGAATAGATGGGGGGGGGGGGGCGGTACAGGGGAGATGTAGAATAGATGGGGGGGCAGTACAGGGGAGATGTAGAATAGATGGGGGGGCAGTACAGGGGAGATGTAGAATAGATGGGGGGGCAGTACAGGGGAGATGTAGAATAGATGGGGGGGCAAGTACAGGGGAGATGTAGAATAGATGGGGGGGCAGTACAGGGGAGATGTAGAATAGATGGGGGGGCAGTACAGGGGAGATGTAGAATAGATGGGGGGCAGTACAGGGGAGATGTAGAATAGATGGGGGGGGGCAGTACAGGGGAGATGTAGAATAGATGGGGGGGGCAGTACAGGGGAGATGTAGAATAGATGGGGGGGGCAGTACAGGGGAGATGTAGATTTGATGGGGGGCAGTACAGGGGAGATGTAGATTTGATGGGGGGCAGTACAGGGGAGATGTAGATTTGATGGGGGGGCAGTACAGGGGAGATGTAGAATAGATGGGGGGCAGTACAGGGGAGATGTAGAATAGATGGGGGGGCAGTACAGGGGAGATGTAGAATAGATGGGGGGGCAGTACAGGGGAGATGTAGAATAGATGGGGGGGCAGTACAGGGGAGATGTAGAATAGATGGGGGGGCAGTACAGGGGAGATGTAGAATAGATGGGGGGGCAGTACAGGGGAGATGTAGAATAGATGGGGGGCAGTACAGGGGAGATGTAGAATAGATGGGGGGGCAGTACAGGGGAGATGTAGAATAGATGGGGGGCAGTACAGAGTAGATGTAGAATTGATGGGGGGCAGTACAGGGGAGATGTGGAATAGATGGGGGGCAGTACAGGGGAGATGTAGAATAGATGGGGGGCAGTACAGGGGAGATGTAGAATAGATGGGAGGGCAGTACAGGGGAGATGTAGAATAGATGGGGGGCAGTACAGGGGAGATGTAGAATAGATGGGGGGCAGTACAGGGGAGATGTAGAATAGATGGGGGGCAGTACAGGGGAGATGTAGAATAGATGGGGGGCAGTACAGGGGAGATGTAGAATAGATGGGGGGCAGTATAGGGGAGATGTAGAATAGATGGGGGGCAGTACAGGGGAGATGTAGAATAGATGGGGGGCAGTACAGAGTAGATGTAGAATTGATGGGGGGCAGTACAGGGGAGATGTGGAATAGATGGGGGGCAGTACAGGGGAGATGTAGAATAGATGGGGGGCAGTACAGGGGAGATGTAGAATAGATGGGGGGCAGTACAGGGGAGATGTAGAATAGATGGGGGGCAGTACAGAGTAGATGTAGAATAGATGGGGGGCAGTACAGAGTAGATGTAGAATAGATGGGGGGCAGTACAGAGTAGATGTAGAATAGATGGGGGGCAGTACAGAGGAGATGTAGAATAGATGGGGGGCAGTACAGGGGAGATGTAGAATAGATGGGGGGCAGTACAGGGGAGATGTAGAATAGATGGGAGGGCAGTACAGGGGAGATGTAGATTTGATGGGGGAGCAGTACAGGGGAGATGTAGAATAGATGGGGGGGCAGTACAGGGGAGATGTATATTTGATGGGGGCAGTACAGGGGAGATGTAGAACAGATGGGGGGCAGTACAGGGGAGATGTAGAATAGATGGTGGGGCAGTACAGGGGAGATGTAGAATAGATGGGGGGGCAGTACAGGGGAGATGTAGAATAGATGGGGGGGCAGTACAGGGGAGATGTAGAATAGATGGGGGGGCAGTACAGGGGAGATGTAGAATAGATGGGGGGGCAGTACAGGGGAGATGTAGAATAGATGGGGGGGCAGTACAGGGGAGATGTAGAATAGATGGGGGGGCAGTACAGGGGAGATGTAGAATAGATGGGGGGGCAGTACAGGGGAGATGTAGAATAGATGGGGGGCAGTACAGGGGAGATGTAGAATAGATGGGGGGCAGTACAGGGGAGATGTAGAATAGATGGGGGGCAGTACAGGGGAGATGTAGAATAGATGGGGGGCAGTACAGGGGAGATGTAGAATAGATGGGGGGCAGTACAGAGTAGATGTAGAATTGATGGGGGGCAGTACAGGGGAGATGTGGAATAGATGGGGGGCAGTACAGGGGAGATGTAGAATAGATGGGGGGCAGTACAGAGTAGATGTAGAATAGATGGGGGGCAGTACAGAGGAGATGTAGAATAGATGGGGGGCAGTACAGAGGAGATGTAGAATAGATGGGGGGCAGTACAGGGGAGATGTAGAATAGATGGGGGGCAGTACAGGGGAGATGTAGAATAGATGGGAGGGCAGTACAGGGGAGATGTAGATTTGATGGGGGAGCAGTACAGGGGAGATGTAGAATAGATGGGGGGGAGTACAGGGGAGATGTACATTTGATGGGGGGCAGTACAGGGGAGATGTAGAATAGATGGGGGGAGTACAGGGGAGATGTAGAATAGATGGGGGGGCAGTACAGGGGAGATGTAGAATAGATGGGGGGCAGTACAGGGGAGATGTAGATTTGATGGGGGGCAGTACAGGGGAGATGTAGATTTGATGGGGGGCAGTACAGGGGAGATGTAGAATAGATGGGGGGGCAGTACAGAGGAGATGTAGAATAGATGGGGGGGGAGTACAGGGGAGATATAGAATAGATGGGGGGGGAGTACAGGGGAGATGTAGAATAGATGGGGGGGGGGAGTACAGGGGAGATGTAGAATAGATGGGGGGCAGTACAGGGGAGATGTAGAATTGATGGGGGGGCAGTACAGGGGAGATGTAGAACAGATGGGGGGGCAGTACAGGGGAGATGTAGAATAGATGGGGGGGGTAGTACAGGGGAGATGTAGAATAGATGAGGGGGGAGTACAGGGGAGATGTAGAATAGATGGGGGGCAGTACAGGGGAGATGTAGAATAGATGGGGGGGCAGTACAGAGGAGATGTAGAATAGATGGGGGGGGAGTACAGGGGAGATATAGAATAGATGGGGGGGGAGTACAGGGGAGATGTAGAATAGATGGGGGGGGGGAGTACAGGGGAGATGTAGAATAGATGGGGGGCAGTACAGGGGAGATGTAGAATTGATGGGGGGGGCAGTACAGGGGAGATGTAGAATAGATGGGGGGGCAGTACAGGGGAGATGTAGAATAGATGGGGGGGGTAGTACAGGGGAGATGTAGAATAGATGAGGGGGGAGTACAGGGGAGATGTAGAATAGATGGGGGGCAGTACAGGGGAGATGTAGAATAGATGGGGGGCAGTAGAGGGGGGATGTAGAATAGATGGGGGGCAGTAGAGGGGGATGTAGAATAGATGGGGGGCAGTACAGGGGAGATGTAGAATTGATGGGGGGCAGTACAGGGGAGATGTAGAATAGATGGGGGGCAGTACAGGGGAGATGTAGAATAGATGAGGGGCAGTACAGAGTAGATGTAGAATAGATGGGGGGCAGTACAGAGTAGATGTAGAATAGATGGGGGGCAGTACAGGGGAGATGTAGAATAGATGGGGGACAGTACAGGGGAGATGTAGAATAGATGGGGGGCAGTACAGGGGAGATGTAGAATAGATGGGGGACAGTACAGGGGAGATGTAGAATAGATGGGGGGCAGTACAGAGTAGATGTAGAATAGATGGGGGGCAGTACAGGGGAGATGTAGAATAGATGGGGGGCAGTACAGAGTAGATGTAGAATAGATGGGGGGAATACAGAGTATGTGTGTCCAGCACCCTTCTCTATACACAACATCCAGCTGCTCTCAGCACAGCACCCCTTCCACAGAGAACACATTGCAGCGGCTGACAATAACACCTGGACCCTGTAAGAGCCCCGGTGCCCCTTACACGCCTGTACTGGTGATCTGGCAATCCTGGCATGCACCATTGGCCGTACACTGAGAGCGGTCCATGCACTGAGATGACACCATGGTGACACCAATACACAATGATTACCAGTCTGAGGAGTTTAACAAACTTCTGTGAGCCACAAGCAGAGAAGTGCAATGCACAGCACTGAGCACACCGATCACACTCCATTCCCTCTATAGGAGAGAACACAGAGTACAACAATGCCCATTACAGTCACATCTTCAATGTCAATACAGAAAAGTGCAGGCTGACCACAACACCCCAGTATGAAGAGTGTGCCACCAATCAATGAGCTGCTTTCCATGGCAACCAATCAGAATACTTGTTTCATTTCACCTCTGTGCTGCAGAAGTGAGAACTGGTAGCTGATTGGTTGCTATGGGCAACCATGAATGTAGTGCGGGGAGCCCTTGTCATGAGGAGCCCGGGTCAGTGTGAGGGGACAAGCCGCCTGGAAGTGGAGAAAGTTTGGAAGGTAGTAGAGCGGCGGAGCTCCTTGTTCATAAAGCCAGCCGGGGACTCCGTACACCCTGGAAGAAGTCCCGGGAAAACTGTCCCTCCCTGGGCTCTCACTGACATGTACCTCAGCCGCAGCTCCGGGGTCCCGAGCACTGAAGTCCGGACGAATCAGCACATATCCGGCGGCGCGCAGTCCGGAGAAGCCAACACACAGCAGGCGCTCAGTCACTCCCGACTCTCACAGTCCCAGAACTCGGAGCCGCGCATAGCTGAGGGAAGGAGGGGGGGGGCGGGGGGTTGGACGCGTCCATTAGTAAACATCACTAGAGAACGGGGAGGATCCTAACACAACTACAGAAGAGTTCATCGGACGCCCAACCCCCGGCTCACAGCCTCTCCCCTTGCCGCTGCCCAATGGCTCCGCCTGCCCTTTCGTCATGAAGCACGCCCCCTCCTTGCCAACCGAGAACAGCACGGAGAAGGGCACGCCTTCGAGCCTTTCGATTTGCACTCCTTGAATAACTAGCACGCCCCGTTGTTTGACATGACCACGCCCACGTGCAAGCGTTCCCTCCCATGTCCGTGAAACCCCGCCCATAGCAGAGCAGGAACATCTTAGCTGGAAGTTTTTGTGCAGTGACAGGAGGCGGGAGAGCTGTGATTGGTGGGCGGGGTTCCTGTAAATGGTGGGGCTGTATGGATAATACTCACTGATCAGCCATAACATAATGACCACTGACAGGTAAAGTGAATGAAATTGATGATTACATTATGAGGTTGATGAGTTGAAAGCAGAAAAAATGAGCAAGAATAAGGATTTACCACTTGCTTACTGGGCACCTAAACCCGCCTTCTGCCCAGACCAATTTTCAGCTTTCAGCACTGTCACTCTTAGAATGACAATTGCTCAGTCATACAACACTGTACTCAAATTACATTTTTATCATTTTTCCCACAAATAGAGCTTTCTTTTGGTGGTATTTGATCACCACTGGGGTTTTTATTTTTTGGTAAAAAAATTAAAAAAGACAGAAATAAAAAAAAAATACAAAACCGTTTTATATTTTGTAAATACATTTTGCAAATAGGTAATTTTTCTCCTTCTTTGATGTACGCTGATGAGGCTACACTGATGGGCACTGATAAGGCGGCACTGATGGGCACTAACAGGTGGCACTGGTGGCCACTGATGAGGTGGCACTGGTGGGCACTGATAGGTGGCACTGGTGGGCAATGATGGGCGGCACTGAAGCGCATTGATAGGTGGCACCGATGGGTGGCAGTGATGGGCATTGATCGGCACTGGTAGGTGACACTGATAGGCAGAACTGCTAGGTGGCACTGGTGAGGCACTGATTGGCACCACCGGTGGGCATTGATAGGTGGCACTCGTAGGCATTGATAGGTGGCACTGATTGCTGGCACTTATGTACTGTGGGCACTGATTCGTGGCACTGGCAGGCAGTACTTGTGGGCACATATGAGGTAGCTTCGCCTTTTTCTCTTCAGGACTGATGTCCCTTCAACGGAAGCCAGTGATCGGCTTTTTTTTCTCCTCACGCTGTCAGCACAAGACGAAAAAAAAAACGATTACCGATCTTCTGTTTACATCACGTGATCAGCTGGCTGACCATGTGGTAAGGGGCAGGGATCGACCCCTTACTCCGATCTGTGATCACCCGAGTCTCAATGACTCGGGTGATCACAGTGCGCGCCCTTCAGGGGGCGTGGCGAGCGTGCAAAGGGAAAGACGTCTATTGACGGCCTCCCGGCAAAGCAGATCCGCGCTGTAGCTGTCATTCGGCTATAGCGCAGATCAGAAGGGGTTAAGCGACTCTGATAAGGGCCAGATTGTAATGGCTAGATGGCAGCTCCAAAACTGCAGCTCTTGTGGAATATCCTCAGTGTGCAATGGTCAGGAGCTACCAAAAGGGGTCCAAAGAAGGAAAACTGGCAAAAGGGTCATATGTGACCAATGCTGATTGATGCACATGGAGAGCAAAGCCTGGTCCTTGTTGTCCGATCCAATAGAAAAGCTACTGTAGCCCACATTGCTGAAAAAGTTAATGCTGACTCCAACAGACAGGTGTCAGAACACAGAGGGCAACACAGTTTGTTGTGTATGGGGCTGTATAGCTCTAGACTGGTAAGGGTGCTCATGATGACCCATATTCACAGCCAAAAGCACCTACAATGGGCAGATGAGCATCAGAACTGGACCACGGAGCAATGGAAGAAGGTGGCCTGGTCTGATAAATCACATTTTCATCATGTGGATGGCCAGGTGCCCGTACGTCACTTACCTGAGGAAGAGATGGCACCAAGATTAAGTATGAGAAGAAGGCAAGCCGGCAGAGGCAGTGATTTGCTACTGATAGCTTGTTGCCAGATATCAGATAGTTGCCAGATACCACCACATACCTTCGGAGGTCAAGTGGAGTCCATCCTTCAGTTGGTCAGGGCTTTTTTGGCGTACTAAATATTAGATGGGGGGGTCATGTTATGGTGGGTGGTCATAATGTTATGGCTGACTGGTGTACATGATATGTGTGGTTTGCAGCTGGCCTTACCTTCCAGGGGGAATCTCTGGTTTGGAGACTTGGAGTGAACCTGTGCTTTGACCATGCAAGGGCAAAGAGGCAGGTCCACATTAAAGCTGCACTCCAGGTTTTATGCATTTTATAGCAGAGTTCTATTGGTCCAGCTTTGAACAATGTAAGTATATAAAGTAAGTGGTGATTGCGCTGTGATAAGTGGGGAAGGAAGGAGGAGGCAGGGGAAGGGGCTAGCTCAAATGTATAGAGAGGTGAATGAAAAATGAAAAAATTATACAAAATATAAAGGTATAATGAGCATGAGGGCTAGTATCATACTAGCACATTAAAAATTTAATGTGAATACTGAAACAGAAGAAAAGAAAAATCTCAGTGCAAAAGGGCTAGTACCATACTAGCACATATGTGGTAACTCAGCAAAGACTTATTAGTGACTTCAAGAAAAATAAATAAATGGTGAACAGTCCCACCACCTTGTAGTACAAAGTGCTCAAACAATGAGTCATCAGTTCCAAAAAGGCAAGTCCACAAGCCACAGGAAAGGGAAACAAAGTCTTCAGTGGGGACACCTCTGTGCTCGCAAGCAGCTCACCTTACTGCTGCAAGACAACAGCTTGTAATCCAGTAACAAATCACCAGCAAGCAAGGGTCCCATCCAGTAGTTCAGGCGATTCGGGTGGTGGGTGTGCAGGATGGTATATAAAAAACATAAGCAGACAGTATATAGTATAACTCCGTGGCAGCCAAAGTGGAAAAAAGGGACAGGACACAGAAGGGGGATGCACTCACTTTTGTAAAATGAGTGTGGGCGTCAATCCAACGAACGCCGAGTTTGTATACCTCAAAAAGGGTGTCTTCAAACCGTCCCCATTTCCTCAATGCTCGTCACAATGGAATGAATATATGTGGAGTGTTGGAAGAGAGTGCACATAGCGTGATCCCGCATATAAATCAGTTTATTAGGTTACGTCACGTCACGTGACTTCATCTGATGAAGTCACGTGACGTGACGATACGCGTGAGGTTTGGAGCACGGGAACTGTCACAGACTGATGATAGGATATGAGCTCGGCGCTCGTGGATGTTTTTTACTATAGCCTTCTGCTAAATGTAAGTGTACGATGTTGTTTTTAACCTAATAAACTGATTTATATACGGGATCACGCTATGTGCACTCTCTTCCAATACTCCACATATATTCATCCCATTGTGACGAGCATTGAGGAAATGGGGACAGTTTGAAGACACCCTTTTTGAGGTATACAAACTCGGCGTTCGTTGGATTGACGCCCACACTCATTTTACAAAAGTGAGTGCATCCCCCTTCTGTGTCCTGTCCCTTTTTTCCACTTTGGCTGCCACGGAGTTATACTATATACTGTCTGCTTATGTTTTTTATATACCATCCTGCACACCCACCACCCGAATCGCCTGAACTACTGGATGGGACCTGTGATTTGTTACTGGATTACAAGCTGTTGTCTTGCAGCAGTAAGGTGAGCTGCTTGCGAGCACAGAGGTGTCCCCACTGAAGACTTTGTCTCCCTTTCCTGTGGCTTGTGGACTTGCCTTTTTGGAACTGATGACTCATTGTTTGAGCACTTTGTACTACAAGGTGGTGGGACTGTTCACCATTTATTTATTTTTCTTGAAGTCACTAATAAGTATTTGCTGAGTTACCACATATGTGCTAGTATGATACTAGCCCCTTTGCACTGAGATTTTTTCTTTTCTTTTGTGTCAGTATTTACAATATTTTTATGTGCTAGTATGATACTAGCCCTCATGCACATGGACTTTGTTTGATTTATATATTTTATTTTTTTTTTGTACCCACACTGTATTTGTCACTCATTTCATAGCTTTTTATACGCTTTAGACTATTTTGTTTCTTCAGTTTATTCAGATTTAGTGCTCATTAGACTGCACTTTATTACTTTTATATTTTGTATAATTTTTCCATTTTGCCTTTTGGAACTGATGACTCATTGTTTGAGCACTTTGTACTACAAGGCGGTGGGACTGTTCACCATTTAGTTATTTACTTGGAGTCACCATCAATTATTTGCTGAGTTACTACTTATGTGCTAGTATGATACTAGCCCTTTTGCACTGAGTTTTATCTTTTGATAAGTATTTGCTGAGTTACCACATATGTGCTAGTATGATACTAGCCCTTTTGCACTGAGATTTTTCTTTTGATAAGTATTTGCTGAGTTACCACATATGTGCTAGTATGGTACTAGCCCTTTTGCACTGAGATTTTTCTTTTCTTCTGTTTCAGTATTCACATGATATTTTTTATGTGCTAGTATGATACTAGCCCTCATGCTCATTATACCTTTATATTTTGTATAATTTTTTCATTTTTCATTCACCTCTCTATACATTTGAGCTAGCCCCTTCCCCTGCCTCCTCCTTCCTTCCCCACTTATCACAGCGCAATCACCACTTACTTTATTCACACCACTTTTGTCTGTTTGGATCAGCCATTTAGGTGTTGCAGCAGTGCCCCTTAGCATAGGTATTTCTGACAGCGCAGGAGTTTCTGCATTATTTATCCTAATGTAAGTATATACACTCACTTCCAACTTTATTAGGTACACCTTGCTAGTACCGTGTTGGACCCCCATTTGCCTTCAGAACTGCCTTAATTCTTCATGGTATAGGTTCAACAAGGTGTTGGAAACATTCCTCAGAGATTTTGGTCCATATTGACATGATAGCATCACACAGTTGCTGCAGATTTGTCGGCTGCACATCCATGATGCAAATCTCTCCTTCCACCATATCCCAAAGGTGCTCTATTGGATTGAGATCTGGTGACTGTGGAAGTCATTGGAGTACAGTGAACTCATTGTCATGTTCAAGAAACCAGTGGTGAGATGATTTCAGCTTTGTGACATGGTGCAATATCCTGCTGGAAGGAACCATCAGAAGATGGGTACACTGTAGTCATAAAGGGATGGATATGGGGTTGCCACCTCATCCCTTTAAAACCAAACAAATAGGAATTACACAAGTTCTGAGGCTAATTTAATGCAGATAAAGCACCAAGCAAGTTGAGTTACCACCTTAATCAGCCACAGAACCTGTGTAATTAATGTGTTCAGTTTTAAAGGGATAAGGTGGCAACCTTAGATGGACATGGTCAGCAACAATACTCTGGTAGGCCATGGCATTTAAACGATGATCAATTGGTACCAAGGGGCACAAAGTGTGCCAAGAAAATACCCCCACACCATTACACCACCACCACCAACCTGAACTGTTGATACAAGGCAGGATGGATTCATGCTTTCATGTTGTTTATGCCAAATTCTGACCCTACAATCTGAATGTCGCAGGTGAAATTGAGACTCATCAGACCAGGCAATGTTTTTCCAATCTTCTATTGTCCAATTTTGGAGAAACCTGTGCGAATTGTAGCCTCAGTTTCTTAGCTGACAGGACTGGCCCCCCGGTGTGGTCTTCTGCTGCTGTAGCCCATCTGCTTCAAGGTTCAATGTGTTGTGCGTTCAGAGATGGTATTCTGCATACCTTGGTTGTAACAAGTGGTTACTTGAGGTACTGTTGCTTTTCTATCATCTTTTATTGTCTGCCCATTCTCCTCTGACATCAACAAGGCATTTTCATCCACACAACTGCCGCTCACTGGATATTTTCTGTTTTTCGGACCCTTCTCTGTAAACCCCAGTAGATCAGCAGTTTTTGAAATACTTAGACCAGCCTGTCTGGCACCAAAAACATGCCACATTCAAAGTCACTTAAATGCCATTTCTTCCCCATTCTGATGCTTTGTTAGAGCTTTAGCAGATTGTTTTCACCACATCTAGATGCCTAAATGAGTTGCTGCCATGTGATTGGCTGATTAGCATTTGGTTTACCAAGCAATTGAACAGATGTACCCAATAAAGTGGCCAGTGAGTGTATATTCCATACCCGTGGAACGATGGTAGAGGCTGACAGTCACTCCAGTAGTTGGCACTAAAACTGTGAGCACGACAGTCTGCCAGGTCCCGTGCCAAGTAGTTGCCCTACTGCATAGAGAACACAGCTGCCATTCACAGCCAATAAACACAAAGTGTTCTCTGACTGGATGAGGTGGAGAATGTGATATCACCATCCCTCCCTTCTACCTCATCTAATCACAGCATGGTTTGTATTCATTTAAAAAAATACAAGGTGTTCTTTGAACCATACAAGACCACATGCCCTCAACATGGGAAAGTTACCTTGCCAGGGGGCTCCCCTAGCAAAGCACCTTATTCCCATGTTAATGGGTGCAGGGGCCTCTTCCCTACAACCCTGGCTCAGTGGATTTGGGGGTCTGCGGGGAAAGAAGGGGGGCATTTCTGAATCTGGAGGACACTTTAACACAATGGGTCCCTCAGATATCTAAACACCTGTAATAGTAAAGGTACATTGTACCGCTAGTTACTTCTTTACTACAAAAAATTAAATTGCATAAAACACCCTGCCACCTTGGAAAAAGTCCTTTAAAGTAGAACTATAGGCAATTTTTTTTTCATTTTTGGATAGAGTAGGGGAGGGTTATAACTCCTTCCAGATTTTTTTAACCACCTGTGTCCCATTGTGGAAATTTCCCTTAATTTCCTGTCCTATAGCCAAACTTTTATAAGTAAAAGGGAAATCCCTGAAAATTAAGGGAATCCCTTGGGGACCCCCAAGTCACCAATACTAGTGTCCCCATTGGCAACTTTTCCCTCTATTACTTTTCTGAGGACAACCCAAAATTTGTGATTTTCTTTTACTTTCACTTTCAATGATAATGGTAAATAAGGATGAGCTCCGGCGTGTTCCCCCCTTCTATTTGTCCTGTTTACCATTAAGGATGAGCTCTGGCGTGTTCGCACACCCCACGTGTAGAGCCCGCCAGGAAGTCTGCGCTAATCACAGGCAGTGAGAAGTTGTCCCAATACGCGGCTGCAGAGTTCAGGAAATGTCTCACTGCCTGTGATTAGCGCAGCGTAGTGCCGACTTCCTGGCGGGCTCTGCACGTGGGCTGTGCGAACACGTCAGAGCTCATCCTTAATGGTAAACAGGACAAATAGAAGGGGGGAATCTCCTTAATGGGGGCACAGATAGCAATACAAACTGACAGGTTGTTCATATCCCTCTCCTCAACAATCTAAAACATAATAAAAAGTTTTTTCTTTAGTTATACTTTAATTCTTTTAATAAAAACAGAACGATTTTTGGCTTCTGCCTGGCTGCCTACAAGCAAATTGTGATAGTGGAGGGTTTCCAACCTGTCTGCAGGTCACTTACCCAAATACCTCTGCCTGATCTGAAGGAGAGAAGCTGAGGAACTTTATTGAAAGTGTTACTCCTGCGCTACCTGTGAAATAAAGCCTAAAAGTGTAAAGTAATTATTTGTGATCCAATACTAGATTAAAGGGGGGAGTAAACTCCCATATATGAATTTTACCTATAGGTATTATAAGGCTTACCTATACAGTGAGGGAAAAAAGTATTTGATCCTCTGCTGATTTTGTAAGTTTGCCCACTGACAAAGAAATGATCAGTCTATAATTTTAATAGTAGGTTTATTTTAACCACTTGAGCCCCGGACCATTATGCTGCCTAAGGACCAGAGGTCTTTTTCCAATTTGGCACTGCGTCGCTTTAACTGCTAATTGCGCGGTCATGCAATGCTGTACCCAAACGAAATTTGCGTCCTTTTCTTCCCACAAATAGAGCTTTCTTTTGATGGTATTTGATCACCTCTGCGGTTTTTATTTTTTGCGCTATAAACGGAAAAAGACCGAAAATTTTGAAAAAAAAAGATATTTTCTACTTTTTGTTATAAAAAAAATCCAATAAACTAAATTTTAGTCATACATTTAGGCCAAAATGTATTCGGCCACATGTCTTTGGTAAAAAAAATGTCAATAAGCGTATATTTATTGGTTTGCGCAAAAGTTATAGCGTCTACAAACTAGGGTACATTTTCTGGAATTTACACAGCTTTTAGTTTATGACTGCCTATGTCATTTCTTGAGGTGCTAAAATGGCAGGGCAGTACAAAACCCCCCCAAATGACCCCATTTTGGAAAGTAGACACCCCAAGGAAATTGCTGGGAGGCATGTTGAACCCATTGAATATTTATTTTTTTTGTCCCAAGTGATTGAAAAATGACAAAAAAAAAAAAAAAAAAAAATATTTACAAAAAGTCGTCACTAAATGATATATTGCTCACACAGGCCATGGGCCTATGTGGAATTGCACCCCAAAATACATTTAGCTGCTTCTCCTGAGTATGGGGATACCACATGTGTGGGACTTTTTGGGAGCCTAGCCGCGTACGGGGCCCCGAAAACCAATCACCGCCTTCAGGATTTCTAAGGGTGTAAATTTTTGCTTTCACTCTTCACTGCCTATCACAGTTTCGGAGGCCATGGAATGCCCAGGTGGCACAAAACCCCCCAAAATGACCCCATTTTGGAAAGTAGACACCCCAAGCTATTTGCTGAGAGGCATATTGAGTCCATGGAATATTTTATATTTTGACACAAGTTGCGGGAAAGTGACACTTTTTTTTTTTTTTTTTTTTTTTTTTCATAAAGTTGTCACTAAATGATATATTGCTCACACAGGCCATGGGCATATGTGGAATTGCACCCCAAAATACATTTAGCTGCTTCTCCTGAGTATGGGGATACCACATGTGTGGGACTTTTTGGGAGCCTAGCCGCGTACTGGACCCCAAAAACCAATCACTGCCTTCAGGATTTCTAAGGGTGAAAATTTTTGATTTCACTCTTTACTGCCTATCACAGTTTCGGAGGCCATGGAATGCCCAGGTGGCACAAAACCCCCCCAAATGACCCCATTTTGGAAAGTAGACACCCCAAGCTATTTGCTGAGAGGCATGGTGAGTATTTTGCAGCTCTCATTTGTTTTTGAAAATGAAGAAAGACAAGAAAAAACATTTTTTTTTTTCTTTTTTCAATTTTCAAAACTTTGTGACAAAAAGTGAGGTCTGCAAAATACTCACTATACCTCTCAGCAAATAGCTTGGGGTGTCTACTTTCCAAAATGGGGTCATTTGGGGGGGTTTTGTGCCACCTGGGCATTCCATGGCCTCCGAAACTGTGATAGGCAGTGAAGAGTGAAATCAAAAATTCACGCCCTTAGAAAGCCTGAAGGCGGTGCTTGGTTTTCGGGGTCCCGTACGCGGCTAGGCTCCCAAAAAGTCTCACACATGTGGTATCCCCGTACTCAGGAGAAGCAGCAGAATGTATTTTGGGGTGTAATTTCATATATTTCCATGGCATGTTTGAGCAATATATCATTTAGTGACAACTTTGTGCAAAAAAAAAAAAAAAAAAAAAAATTTGTCTCTTTCCCGCAACTTGTGTCGCAATATAAAATATTCCATGGACTCGACATGCCTCTCAGCAAATAGCTTGGGGTGTCTACTTTCCAAAATGGGGTCATTTGGGGGGGTTTTGAACTGTCCTGGCATTTTATGCACAACATTTAGAAGCTTATGTCACACATCACCCACTCTTCTAACCACTTGAAGACAAAGCCCTTTCTGACACTTATTGTTTACATGAAAAAGTTTTTTTTTTTTGCAAAAAAATTACTTTGAACCCCCAAACATTATATATTTTTTTAAAGCAAATGCCCTACAGATTAAAATGGTGGGTGTTTCATTTTTTTTTTTCACACAGTAATTGCGCAGCGATTTTTCAAACGCATTTTTTGGGGAAAAAACACACTTTTTTTAATTTTAATGCACTAAAACACGCTATATTGCCCAAATGTTTGATGAAATAAAAAAGATGATCTCAGGCCGAGTACATGGATACCAAACATGACATGCTTTAAAATTGCGCACAAACGTGCAGTGGCAACAAAATAAATACATGTTTAAAAGCCTTCAAAAGCCTTTACAGGTTACCACTTTAGATTTACAGAGGAGGTCTACTGGAAAAATTACTGCACTCGATCTGGCCTTCGCGGTGATACCTCACATGCATGGTGCAATTGCTGTTTACGTTTGACGACAGACCGCCGCTTGCGTTCGCCTTAGCGCGAGAGCAGGGGGCGACAGGGGTGTTTTTTTTTTTTTTTTTTTTTTTCTTTATTATTTTTTTGCTTTTTTAATCTTACTTTTAAACTGTTCCTTTCATATTTTTTTTTTTAATCATTTTTATTGTTATCTCGGGGAATGTAAATATCCCCTATGATAGCAATAGGTAGTGACAGGTACTCTTTTTTGAAAAAATTGTGGTCTATTAGACCCTAGATCTCTCCTCTGCCCTCAAAGCAAATGACCACACCAAGATCGGTGTGATAAAATGCTTCCCCAATTTCCCAATGGCGCTATTTACATCCGGCGAAATCTAAGTCATGAAATACTCGTAGCTTCCGGTTTCTTAGGCCATAGAGATGTTTGGAGCCACTCTGGTCTCTGATCAGCTCTATGGTCAGCTGGCTGAATCACCGGCTGCATTCTCAGGTTCCCTGTTGAGACAGGAGAGCCAGAGAAAAACACGGAAGACGGTGGGGGGGGGGGGGGCATTCCCTCCCACGGCTTGTAAAAGCAGTCTAGAGGCTAATTAGCCGCTAGGATTGCTTTTACATGAAAGCCGACCGCTGGCTGAAAAGAATGATACCAAGATGATACCTAAACCTGCAGGCATCATTCTGGTATAACCACTCAAAGTCGTGAATGGCGTACCTGAAGACAAAAAAATGGTTAACAATGGTTAACAATAAAGCACAGTAAAGTGTAAATAATTACACACCTGAAAAACAAACATGATAAAACATAATAACAATAACAATAACAATCAATAACAATAACAATAACAATAACAATAACAATCAATAACAATAACAATAACAATAACAATAACAATCAATAACAATAACAATAAAACATTGCAGAATAGAATACAGTAAAAAAGAGCAGAACAATAGAGAGAGAGAATAGAGAGAGAGAGAACAATAAAACAACAACTATTTTTTTTTATTTCATATTTTTTTTTTTTTTTTACACTTTTTTTTGTAACTAACTTTTATAACGGTAACCGGTTCCAGGTTCGGGTCTCTCAAAATGCGATGGCATCTTGGGAGACCCTGTGAAAGTGTGCCTAGTCTGTGCAATGCTGTACCCTACGCTAATACTCAACTAGTGCATGGTAGCGTTCAAAACATTCACCAATGCAAAGACCAGGATTGTCAGGACAGGAGGGACAATAATAGCGGGTGTCACGCCTATATCCGCGCTTGCTGCAGACACGACATCTTTTTTGGGGGGTTCGTTGGGTAGGGGTACTCGGGAGGACATAAAAATGCCTCTCATGCAGCCGACTGCATTTGGTTGGGGATGTGAATGGGGGAAGTACGGGCGCTGCAGAAGCGGTGGGTTCCCAATTAGGATTGGCGAATGCAGCAGGAAGGGCACTATGGGCACGACGGGCCTGTGTTTGTCTTTTTGGTGGCAGCGGGACACTACTTGTGCTTGCCACCTCACCAGCTTGAACTGCACTTATGGGACTCGCCACGTCACCACGTGTTACTGTAGTGCTGGTTTGACTACGACCGGGGTGTACTAGGCCGCTGGCGCTTGCCAGTTCACCAAAACACTACCAAAAAACTGTTAGCGATCGCAGGGATCAGGCCTGACTCTGCGAACGCTGCAGTTATGCGTTTAGTGTTTTGTAAGTGACAGTGATCGATCGATACCGCACTTGGGTGGGCTGGGCTGGGCCGGGCGGAGGGGCAAAACGCAGGTGCTAGCAGGTATCTGGGCTGATCCCGCTAACACTGCGTTTTTGGGAACCCTAAACTGCTGGGGACACTAGTATAGATCTGATCGGATCAGATATTGATGCGATCAGATACTATACCACTAAGGGAGGTGTACAGTGCGTGCGTGGGTGTTAGCGGTACTGGCGCTAATCTGACGCTGCCTGGGGCTGGTGCTTGCCAGTTCACCAAAACGCTACAAAAAAAACTGTTAGCGATCGCAGGGATCAGGCCTGACTCTGCGAACGCTGCAGTTATGCGTTTAGTGTTTTGTAAGTGACAGTGATCGATCGATACTGCACTTGGGTGGGCTGGGCTGGGCCGGGCGGAGGGGCAAAACGCAGGTGCTAGCAGGTATCTGGGCTGATTCCGCTAACACTGCGTTTTTGGGAACCCTAAACTGCTGGGGACGCTAGTATAGATCTAATCGGATCAGATATTGATGCGATCAGATACTATACCACTAAGGGAGGTGTACGGTGCGTGCGTGGGTGTTAGCGGTACTGGCGCTAACCTGACGCTGCCTGGGGCTGGTGCTTGCCAGTTCACCAAAATGCTACCAAAAAAACTGTTAGCGATCGCAGGGATCAGGCCTGACTCTGCGAACGCTGCAGTTATGCGTTTAGTGCCTTGTAAGTGACAGTGATCGATCGATACTGCACTTGGGTGGGCTGGGCGGAGGCACAAAACGCAGGTGCTAGCAGGTATCTGGGCTGATCCCGCTAACACTGCGTTTTTGGGAACCCTAAACTGCTGGGGACGCTAGTATAGATCTGATCGGATCAGATATTGATCCGTTCAGATACTATACCACTAAGGGAGGCGCATGCTGCGTGTGTGGGTGTTAGCGGTACTGGCGCTAATTTGACGCTGCCTGGGGCGACGCATATCGCCGCCGGGCGATCGGGGGGCTAAACCTTTATTCGGTAATAAACGGCGGGTTCCCTGACACTATAAAAAATAAACAAACTAACCAGCGTCACCCGTATCGGTTATACGGTGATCAGTGGTGAAAGGGTTAACTAGGGGGCAATCAAGGGGTTAAAACATTTATCAGATAGTATATGGGGGTCCCTGACGCTATAAAACGCTGACGGCGAACCTAAATATTTACCTCACTAACTAGCGTCACCAGCGACACTAATACAGCGATCAGAAAAATGATCGCTTAGCGACACTGGTGACAGGGGGTGATCAAGGGGTTAAAACTTTATTAGGGGGGGTTAGGGGGGTACCCTAGACCTAAAGGGGGGTAATATACACTGTCCCAACACTGTCACTGTCACAAACTGACACTATGCAGTAATCAGAAAAAAAAAAAAAAAAAAAAAAAAAAAACTGCTGGTGTCAGTTTGTGACAGGGGGGGGGGGGTGATTGGGGGGGGATCGGGGGGCGATCGGGGGGGGGATCGGGGTGATTTGTGTGCCTGGCATGTTCTACTGTGTGTGTAGTGTTTGGTGCACTCACATACTTGTCGTCTCTCCTCGGGCCGGAACGGAAAATACCGACCCGAGGGGAGATGACATCACTTCCTTTGCTGCTGTTTAGCATACAGCAGCAAAGGAATGATTTCATTGGCCGGCGGCGATCGCGAGGGGGGGGCCACGAACGGATGGTCTCCCCCTCATCACCGATCGCCGCTGGACAAACGACGACCGCCTCGGGCACCGGGGGGGGGTCCGATCGGACCCCCCACCCGCGGAAGGCAAATCACGTACATGTACGTGATTTTGCCTGTCCGTGCCACTTTGCCGACGTACATCGGCGTGAGGCGGTCGTCAAGTGGTTAACAGTGAGAGACAGAATAACAAAAAAAAAATCCAGAAAAAACACAGTTAAAAAAGTTATAAATTGATTTGCATTTTAATGAGTGAAAAAGGTATTTGACCTCTTTGCAAAACATGACTTGGTACTTGGTGGCAAAACTCTTGTTGGCATCCACAGAGGTCAGACGTTTCTTGTAGTTGGCCACCAGGTTTGCATACATCTCTCCAAGTCATTAAGGTTTTTTGGCTGACGTTTGGTAACTCGAACCTTCAGCTCCAGGGCCGGCCCTACCATGGGATCCGATGGAGCGATGGCTCCAGGCGGCACTTTCAGGGGGGCGGCAAATTGCCGCCTGCCAGCCGGTTCCGCCCACTCCGCTGTGGACCCCACTGTGAGGAGCCTATGTTCTGCCGAGAAAAGTCCCCCATCGGATAGTGTCCGCCCTGTACTGCCCAGGCGCAGTGCTTGCGCAGTACGGAGGACAAAGGAGACGCCGAAAGTCTCCGAACATGACCAGCTGTTCATGAGCTCTACACGGCACCTGCGCAATTAATAGTACATTGTGCCACACGTTCCCGCTGTTCATGTTCAGAGACTTTTGGCGTCTCCTTTGTCCTCCGTACTGCACAAGCGCTGCGCCTGCGCAGTGCAAGGCGGACACTATCCGATGGGGGACAGGAGCATGCGGGCAGAACAGGGGAAGTCAGTCAGCGGGCGGGACAGTCAGGTTGTGAGTGGGCTTGCGGGCCAATCAGCGGGCTGGCGGGCCTTTACTCTGGGACACAGCAAGTGGCAATCCGCTACGTGTGGCAGGTGACATCGTGGCAAGTGGCAATCCGCTACGTGTGGCAGGTGACGTCGTGGCAAGTGACAATCCGCTACGTGTGGCAGGTGACGTCATGGCAATCCGATACGTGTGGCAGGTGACGTCGTGGCAAGTGACAATCCGCAATGTGTGGCAGGTGTCGTTGCAAGTGACAATCCACTATCTGCTACGTGTGGCAGGTGACGTCGTGGTAAGTGACAATCTGTAACGTGTGACAGGTGGTGTCGTGGCAAGTGACAATCCGCAATGTGTGATGTTGTGGCAAGTGACAATCGGCAACGTGTGGCAGGTGACGTCATGGCAAGTGACAATCCGCAATGTGTGGCAGGTGGCGTCGTGGCAAGTGACAATCCGCAATGTGTGGCAGGTGGCGTCATGGCAAGTGACAATCCCCAATGTGTGACATTGTGGCAAGTGACAATCCGCAATGTGTGGCAGGTGACGTTGTGGCAAGTGACAATCCGCAACATGTGGCAAGCTACAATCCACATCTGAAGGCAGGTGACGTTGGCAAGTGACACACTCAGGGCTCCCACTGATTCTGCATTATGGTGAGTTGAACTATTTTATTGTATATAACAATGTAATAATATAAATATTGCACTTCAATCATTTTTTTTGCAATACGGCACTGCGTCGTTTTAACTGACAATTGCGCGGTTGTGCGACGTTGCACCCAAACAAAATTTATGTCCTTTTTTTCCCACAAATAGAGCTTTCTTTTGGTGGTATTTGATCACCTCTGCGGTTTTTATTTTTTGTGTTATAAACAAAAATAGCGCCAATTTTGAAAAAAAAAATATATATACTTTTTCTACTTTTTGCTATAAACATCCAAAAAAATAAAAATGTCTTCATCAGTTTAGGCCAATATGCATTCTTCTACATATGTTTGGTAAAAAAAACGCAATAAGTGTATATTGATTAGTTTGTGCAAATGTTATAGCGTCTACAAAATAGGGGATAGATTTAAGGCATTTTTATTATTATTATTTTTTTTTTACTAGTAATGGCGGTGATCTGCGATTTTTAGCGAGACTGCGACATTGCGGTGGACAGATCTGACACTTTTGACACATTTTTGGGACCAGTGACATTTATACAGCGATCTGTGCTATAACAATGCACTGATTACTGTGTAAATGTTACTGGCAGGGAAGGGGTTAAATGTGTTCCCTGGGAGGTGTTTCTAACTAGGGAGGGATGGGACTGACTGGAGGAGGAGAAAGATCTCTGTTCCTAATCACTAGGAACAGCAGATCGGTCTCTCCTCCCCTGTTCAAATGGGGATCTGTCTGTTTATGATGACAGATCCCCGTTCTAGCTCTCTGTGGAGCGATCGTGGGTGGCCAGATGACATCGCGGCCGCCGGCCACGCACAGGTCCTTTTATACATGTATAGAGCCATGTGCAACAAATTTAGATACGCAACCAAAATAATATAAATAAATGTATAAAAACCACATAGGTGTAGGAACGGAAAAAAACACAAATAGTGCCACAATATAGTTAATAGTCCATTACAGATATCAATCCGTGTAAATCTGTTGAAATTGGACTCTTCAGAAGGTGTAACGATTGCTCTATTCACCCCAAAAAGGGCAGCCAGACAACAGCCACGAGCTCCACGAGCGATCTTACCCTGACAAGGGTCCCACGAAGCATACTGCAGCAGTTGCAGAGTTGCCTTTGGAGGAGAGGATTCTGATATCGGATGAAGGTGTGAACACACCGTCCCTGGCTGATTGATCCCTCCTGTGTATGCCTATATGATCTCTAAAACCTGAAATCCAACAGATCTGGTAAGCAGCCCTTTGGTCTTAAAATCTGGCTGCCCTTTTTGCGGGGTGAATAGAGCAATCGTTACACCGATTTCAATGGATTTACACGGATTGATATCTGTTATGGACTATTAACTATATTGTGGCACTATTTGTGTTTTTTTTTTTTTCATTCCTACACCTATGTGGTTTTTATACATTTATTTATATTATTTTGGTTGCGCATCTAAATTTGTTACACATATCTATTAGCTGAATATTCAGGTTTTCTAATTGCAGCACCACTTTCTTCCTATTTAATGTTTTTTATCAACAAATATGCTTAATTTTGTTTCACTGCTTTTTACCATAATATATATTTTTAAATATAAGTATATGCACATATGTTAGAGGGTTTAGCGTGGATATTTAACCATATATAATGTATAGAGCCATGACAGGTCCTCTTTATACTCCTACATACATGTATAGTGCCATGACAGGTCCTCTTTATACTCCTATGCATGTATAGAGCCTTGACAGGTTCTCTTTCCACCCCTATATACATGTATAGAGCCATGACAGGTCCTCTTTATACTTCTATATACACGTATAATGCCATGACCAGTCCTCTTTATACTCCTACATACATGTATAGAGCCATAACAGGTCCTCTTTATACTTCTATATACATGTATAATGCCCTGACCAGTCCTCTTTATACTTGATAAAGGAGCGCGCATGCCCAGTGTGAACTTTGCGCATGCTCTGAATCGCGTTGTGGTCTCTTTCACTCTGGTGACGTCACACGCCCACGAGCACCCTGTTGAATTACGGAACGTCCATCTAGCCCAGCTGCTTGTTCTCTCCGTGGACCGCAGCCATCCCTCTGGAGTCACTCTGCTGCTTATCCTCGCTATGGACGTTGGGACTGATCCATGAGTTGCCCCCCCCCCCCCTTCGGAGATGTTCTTTCCTTACATCCTTGTAAGTGTGGATTACTGATCTATTGTTACTAATAAATACCTGCACTCAGAGGCGCTTTCCTTTGTTTTTTTCTCCTGTGTATTAGAGAGCTGACTTCGCTCACCTGGAAAAGCTTGCCCTTAGCGCTGGTTCCTATACAGAGACACCCAAGTTTTTTAAACCACAGTTTTTTAACTACAGTGACTATTCGTCATGGACTTTTTATGTCTCCAGCAATTACAAACTTATCCCTATCTTTAGTCTACTGTATATCCCACTGCATTTTTATTGCATTATTGTATTGCATTATTTATTGCATCATTTTATTGCATTATCTCTATTGCATTATCATTGGTCCTGTGCGCTAACATATATGCATATATACTTAGCAATTAGCCGACAGCTGAGCGGCCAGCTAAGAGAAGGAAGGGCTGAACCCAGCTCTGACAGCATACAAGGACATTAAAACTTTGCCTTGCAAGTTAAAAAAGAATACTACTGCTTTAAATAGAATATTGGTTTAATACATTTTTATTGTTGTTGGAAAATGTGGTAGTTATAACATCAACAATTCTATTTATTGTCATTAACCACTTCAGGGCATTTTCACCCCCTTTCTGCCCAGACCAATTTTCAGCTTTCAGCGCTGTTACACTTTGAATGACAATTGCGCAGTCATGCAATATGAAATTTTGATAATTTTTTTCCCCACAAATAGAGCTTTCTTTTGGTGGTATTTGATCACCTCTGCGTTTTTTATTTTTTGCGCTATAAACAAAAAAAAAGCGACAATTTTGAAAAAAACAAAATTTTTTACTTTTTGCTATAATAAATCCCATTGAAAAAAAGCAAAAACTGTTTTTTTCTCAGTTTAGGCCGATATGTATTCTTCTACATATCTTTGGTAAAAAAATGGCAATAAGTGTATATTGATTGGGTTGTGCAAAAGTTATAGCGTCTACAAAATAGGGGATACATTTATGGCATTTTTATTGTTATTTTTTTTTTACTAGTAATGGCGGCGATCTGTGATTTTTATCGTGACTGCGATATTGCGGCTGACGTATCGGACACTTTTGACACTATTTTGGGACCATTCAAATTAATACAGCGATCAGAGCTATAAAAAAATGCACTGATTACTAAATGTAAATGTGACTGGCAGGGAAGGGGTTAACACTAGGAGGCGAGGAAGGGGTTAAATGTGTATCCTAGGGAGTGATTTTAACTGTAGGGGGAGGGGACTCACGAATGGAGGAGAACGATCGGTGTTCCTCTGTACTGGGAACACACCATCAGTCTCCACTCCTCTGACAGGACTTGGATCTGTGTGTTTACACACACGGATCCACGGTCCTGCTGTTTTCACGGGCAATCGCGGGTGCCCGGCGATATCGCGGCCGCCGGGCATGCGCATAGTGTACCTAATGATACGGCGCGCGCGCACCCCCTAGAGGCTCAGAAAGTAAAAGACGTCATATGACGGCAGCCTGGAGGGACAAAGGGTTCCTGCTGCCGTCATATGACTATGCACGGTAGGGAAGTGGTTAACTCTACTTAAGGCTAGACTCCAAAACCTAAGCATTCTAGCATGTCATCATGTCATGCATCTATCAACATAATATACAATTATAATGTGATGCAATATTTTCTATCAACGCCTTCTTCTCCAACAAATTCTAAATTATCGGGAAAGGAGAAAGAAAAAGAGGAAAAGAAAAGAAAAAGGAAAAACAAAGGGGGATAGGAGGCATCCAATAAGGGGAAGTGGCCTGGCCTATCTTCCAAGTTTGTTATATGAGAAAGGGACCTATATATATATATATATATATATATATATATATATATATATATATATATATATATATATATATATATATATATGAATATATACACATACTGTATGTAGATGTCTGTAAGTATGCATTTGTCTAATACTTCAAGGTTACCAGCTCTTTCATACGCATGGTATAGTTCACTTTATCAACCCATTCTCATATTGTTGGAATTACTGCCAATTTCCAATATCTGGGTATCAAAGCTCTACCTGCCATCAATAAATATGTAAATATTTCCTTTTTAATGGATATGATTGAACTGGATCAGAGATAGCAGGGCAACCTCCGAGGTCTCTGGCCAGCTCTTACCCGTGATCAACTGACTTAGGCAGAATATGACAGACCAGTATGGTTTTATTGCTGGGCAAGACCACCACGTGTGTGGATGTGTACCACTAGGCCCACCACATCTCCAGCATTGGTCTGGTAAGGCCGGGTTGATTTTATTTAATAGGGCTGGACAGTGATACCATCTAGATATGATTTTATCGTTTTTCTCTTGCGAATTGGAGGCTAAGGTTGCTAGTTATCGCTTCCAGTCTCGGATATATAAAGGGCGATGAGGAAATGCGTGAGATAAAATAATTCCATAAATTTTAGTGAGGATATGTGTACATTTTTGATCAGAAAGACACAGCTCCTCAACCTTAGTCAGATCCCTACAAAGCCGCTCTATGCCCAAACCATCAAAAAAATGACGTAATTGGAAATATTGAAGCCAATCTCCTCGTCTAAAGCAAGGAATAGAGCTAAGCTCACTCAGGGGTTTCAGATCCTTCAAGGTGAGTGCATGTTAAATAGGAGATGGGAATGGTGGTTGCCAACACAGAAAGCCCTTATCTGATCTTCCAGGTAAAAACCCTGAATTCCCCAGAATTGGGGTAAGAGGCCCCGGGCACGACAATATATTGTAAGTAGTGATAGTCTTGTCCAAGACGTATAAAAACGAAGAGAGTGGGAGTGTTAGCTGTGAAAGAGGTCAGTCTGTTGAGAGCAGCCATGGAAGAGACGTAAGTGGTACTGGCGATAAGTCCAACTCCAAAGTAACCCACTGCTTAAAAGGACCGTGGTGGAAACAGTCTAGTATTCTGCCAAGTATTGCCGCTGTATAATGTAATTCCAAACACGGCAGACCTGCTCCACCAGTGTCTCTCTTCCTCACCAGAATATCCTACCTAAGCCTAGCCGACGATCTTAACCAAATAAACGTAAGTAATATAGAGCGTGCCAGTTGAAAAATAAGCGTGGAATCCAAATCGGAACTGTTTGAAAAATGCAAATAGAATATTAGTTCTGCTGCTAGTGCTTTAGAATAGAATATTAGTGCTGCTGCTAGCATCGATGTGTGTTGCCACACAAAAGGTAAGTGTAAGGGCAAGTGTAAGGGCTGCGCTGCTAAATAACAGTGTTCCAATGTGCACAAATAAATGAATTGAATTACTAATTAATAATGTGTTTGCTCAGAGAACTGTGAGTTTATATTCAAATAATCATATGATCAATATTATATAAATAAAACATCAGAAATCCAATGCATTAATGGTGTAGAATCCGTGTAGTTCAAACAATAATAATATGAATATTATGTAAAAAGTTCAATGAATCAGCCAACACCCAATGTCTCAGAATAATCATGTGAAAAGTTCATATAACATCCATAATCCAATAAATATCCTCCCAACTCTAAGAAAATTCAATGAAAATTGTGTATCTTCACCATGTGATATAAGCATTGCATGCTTACCAAACAGCTCTGGCCACAAATGACCCAATAAGCATATAACAGAATGAACCTCCAATGATATGGTACTAGGGGACATCAGCACTCTAACAACTCCCCAAGCCATAGAAGCCTCTCTCTGTTATTGATGGTAATCATAAATGCCATGCAAAAAAGTACCGTATTTATCGGCGTATAACACGCACTTTTTTCCCCTTAAAATCAGGGGAAAATAATGGGTGCCTGTTATACGCCGATCCCCGCTAACTGTGATCTATCGGTGGCGATCGCCGCCGACATTCACATAGCGTGTCATTTTAAATATGGCGCCGCGGAGTTCGGAGGGACTCGGCGGAGCTGAACGAGCGCCGCCGAAATCACAGTGACTGCTCAGAGCCGAGATACACATAGTCGAGTGTATTCGGCTCTTTCCGACGCCGCTCACAGTCACGCCCAGTCCCGCCATTGGACCTGTGTTATGTCCATCATAGGGCGGGACTGTGAGCGGCGCCGGAAAGAGCCGAATACACTCGACTATGTGTATCTCGGCGGCATTCGTTCAGCTCTGCCGAGTCCCTCCGAACTCCGCAGCGCCATATTTAATACTACATGAAGCTATGTATATGTCAGCGGCGGCAAGCATGGACACTGGGGGCAAGGCTGCACTGACCACTGGGGCAAAGCTGCACTGGGGCAAAGCTGCACTGACAAGACTGCACTGGGGCAAAGCTGCACTGACAAGGCTGCAATGGACACTGGGTCAAAGCTGCACTGACACTGAAAAGGCTGCAATGACACTAACAAGGCTGCAGATGAACACTGATGAGGCTGCATTGATGGGCATTTTAATGTAAGTTTTTTTTCCTTAAACTTCCCTCCTAAAAGTTTTTTTCCTTAAAATTCCCTCCTAAACTTGGGGTGCGTGTTATATGCCGGCGTGTGTTATACGCCGATAAATACAGTACTTTATAGTGTAGTATTTTTGATAGATAAAACCCCAAAATAATAAGTAAACTGATACACTCACATATAAAAGTGTCGGATCAGCACCAATGTAAACAGCCTTTGGTATTCAGCAGAAGAAAGAAACGCCACTCCTAACCTGTGGGCTGATAATATTCTGCCAGCTCCACAAAAGGTCTGACTTTGGACACAGTCGTTGGTGGTCTTTACTCTCTCGAATTGGGGAGTATGCCTTTTTCCGGAGATGGTGTGTCCTAGGAATCTGATCTCATGTTTGCACTGCTAAAAAAATTGTTCTTTTTCGTTTCATTAATTTTAATTTTTTTTCTTTGTTTTCTGGGTCATTCGTTATGATTGCAATTCGTAAATTCGAAAAATATGTAAATAAGAAAGAAAATCTGAAAATTCGAAAGAATAACTAACTAGCTAATAACTAATTATTAAATTATAGTGTAGCAATAACTCACGGTGGAGCTGCTGGTTTAAGCGGGTCTGTTACCTTCACCTTGCTTCCCTCTGTTTCACCGGCACCGGGTCTAGGGGTTCCGTTGAGTTTACTTCTGGACAACACACGCACCAACACTGGAGTACGTTTTCAATGCTTTATTGAACAGACAAACTTTAGGAAGTAGCAGGAAAGAGGCGGAAAAGGAAACTTTCAGGAGAAACTCAAATATCTTCTTGTAGAATCTTAGCAACAAATGTTCTGGTAGAATTCAGATAATTAGGTGGAATGCACTCCCCTTGTGGAACACACTCCTTGCTCGTCTGGATAGGCCTCTCTCACCGGTCTAGCAGCCAGCACGCAGCACGAATCAAAAGTCACTGCCACAGACTTGTTTGGGGGGTAAATCCGTACGATCCTCTGCCACAGGATGTATCAGATTTTTCTACAGTGAAAGTCAGTCACAGTGCCTGAACCTTTAAGCCGAACCGGCAACACTATGCTGTATAGTTACTTCTTTTGGATACGTACTTCAGCCGAGTCACCAGGCCCCTCTATAGACCAGCACGCTGCGTGATCCCTCCAAGACGGGTCCTCCCCTGGGATCTCCTCGGCTGTCCAGCTTCGTCACACAGGACCGACAGCTCAGGACCATTCCTCGGCCGCGGTGGTAGGCCCCAGACAAGCCTCTGGACCCACCCCTACGCCGCTGTATCGTGGGCCTCCCGATCGGAGGACCACGAGGTAGCTCCTTAACGCATACCTGTCAGCCAGGAGGGCCAGCAGGTGGCTGTAAATCGACCCCAGAACATGGTGTCCGTCCCATAAATACCCTGTTCCCAGAATGCAACTCGGAGGACCACCTTCACTGAGCTTGTCTCCGAGACAGAGGAGCATCTATACACTTCGACGCGTTGCCTTTCCAACACTGACCAGTAGCAACAGCGACACCCACCGGTCAGCACGGAAGCACACACAACGTCAGCCAAGCTGGAACAGAGGCAAACTTTTAACCTTCCTAACACACAATTTACTAAATTTACCTAACCTGCGGTAGATTGTAAATCTACCAGCGCTACAATAGGTTTTCGAATTTCCTTTCAAATTTGGCTGAACGTAACGAATACGAATTTATCCGAAGTTACGAAATATCTGAAATAACTAATGCCGGATCTAAACAAATGGAACGGAACGAATTAATAATAAGTAATAATAATAATAATCGGTTCAGGAACGCTTCTGTTCATGAACAACTCGGTTCGTGAACAGAAGAGTTCACAAAAATTTTCTTCGGTTCACAAACTCCGCTTTGGTTCACGAACACGAGCCGCGGCCATCTTCCCTGCTCTGACGCGTTAATATTGAGAAGAGCAGTGCAAGATGAGAGTCTTAGGAGAACCTGTCCACTCAGATAGGGGTTTCTGCCCCCTGACTACCATGAGGGTGGGCTCACTTGATTGGAAATCATATGAATTCTACAACTTTATCATGCCCTCAGATGATCTTTTCCTGGATGCACAGTCCTTAGAAAAAGTCCTGCAAGCAGCATCTTTGGGGAGGTGGAAGAGCGGTGTATACACCACTCCTAGATTGCCCCTGCTCATTGAAATGAATAGGCAACGATGCAAATCGCCTGAAAAGCGATTCGGCAGCGCCGCTTTTCGGGTGCATTCAATCCTTTCTTCAGCCGCTAGCTGGGGTTAAAAGCACCCCACTAGCAGCCGAAAAGTGCCGCTAAAACGACGGTAAAGCGCCACTAAAGCTACCGCTAATGCCTGGCATGGCTCAGTGTGAAAGGGCTCTAAAGAGGAGCTTTAGTTTTTTTTTTTTCTTAACCCATAAAAGAGGTCAGCTTAATGTAAAAGACTGTATGTAATATATGTTTAAAATCCTTTTTTTTGTACTTACATTTGATAATTTTACTGTATATATAGCCTGATTCAGTTCACGAGTCGTTTCACAAATTAAGTTTGTTAACCGAGGTACCAAAATGTTAAAAAAAAGCCACATTAAAATCAATGCGTCCGACACCCTGCATGTAGAATAGGGGCCGGGCGCATTAATTAGGGGGCGGCGCCCCTGATGGAGCATCCGCCACTGATTCTAAGATGTTGTTTCTTAGTCCCCTGTGCATGGGACGTACTGTCTATTGTTGGGTCCATACAAAAATTTAAATCTCCTGCCATGATCAGGTTACCTTTTTTAGAATCCATTAATTTCCCCATGATCTCCTTCAAGTAGCATATTGGGTTCTTATTGGGACAATAAATGTTAATTTTATCCATTTCATATAATCTTCCCTTTAGAAACAGAAATCGACCTTCAGGGTCCACCATCCTTTTTTTTTAGAGTAAACCGTAGCTCTTTGGCCAGCCCAATGGCCACTCCTTTTCCCCTTTTTGTTGTAGTTGAGTCCCCATAATACCAAGTTGGATAATCTTTTGAATATAACTTTTTGTTTCATGTAATATTTGTGTCTCTTGGAGAAAAAACTATTACTACTGAGGATTGTTTAACCTCTTTTAATATTTTGTACCTCTTTCCTGGTGTATCCTGGAACGTTATAAGTTAGAAAATGTATTGACGTCTTTGGTTTCTATGCTCCCCTTTCCCCTCTTTCCAGTTTTCATTCCCGCTCTCCGGTTTATTCCATGGTTTGATTAGTTGGTACCACAACCTGTCAAAAAGCAACAACAAAAAAATTCCTAGCTCACTTACCAGCCAGCCTGCAACAAAGCAAATTGACCCTGTCTAACAGTTCACATTAAAACCAAGGGCTTTCGTTTGCACACATTTTGCAAATACATGCATAAGCTGCAGTTGGAGCACATATATGTTGCCAGGTGCTGGCTAGCTTTGCCTGTGCCATCGTGGGACATTCTCTAGCATCAGCTGTAGTGGGCCTGTTTCCTTCTGGTGCTTAGCACAGACACTGTGTCATCATCTCCTGAATGCAGAGCGAGCATAGATCATAGCTGAGAGCAAGGGAACTTGGGATATGTGGTCCGAGGAGCCAGGATTTGCGTTGGAGACAGACTGTTGCAGACTTCAAGTTTCAGCCGGCTGGGAGAGAGAGAAGAATGCTGGATAAGAACATATAAAGCCGGGTCTGGGAAGGAGTTTTTCTCTTCCAACCACTGTCTTCAGCTGTGAGCAGGGACCCAGATGGTGAGGGCCGCTGATAAGCCAGTACAACTGGCTCTGTTGTACCGGCCCGGTGTCCTCGGCTCAGCAGGGGGGCCCGGCAACCTTAGTCAGAGACAGTCAGTCTGGTAGTCTTTGAGTAAAAGTCCGGACCTGTGGCAAAGCTCGCAGCATGTCCAAGTCCTGCCTGTCAAAACGATTGGTTGCTGGGTCCGTCTAGAATCCTAGCAACCAATAAAGTGCATGGAGGCCCCCGGCACTCAGAGGAGGAAGATGTAACTTCCTCCTCCTGAGCTGCTTCGCCTCCACCTTTAGTGGTGTACTTCCCAATGACAATGGAAGGACCATGTCAGAGAGGTTACCTGGTTGGGCGCCGGTGCGCGCCGGGGCGTGTTGGCGTTCGTGTCCCTGTGCGTGCTGGGGCGCGTGTCCCTGTGGGCACCGGCGTGCCTGGGCTCACCGGCCGTGGCGTGCGTGCTGGTTCCGGGGGCGCGCTTGGGCGCGTGCGGGTGCGCGGCGCGCTTTGGCGAATCGGCGCGCGCACGTGCGCGGCGTTTTTGTGCCAATCAGCCTATTTGAATCCTGCCTCTGCACTGACCCAGTGCTGCCTGATCAAACAGCTCCGTGTCTTGTCCCGTGATCATCCCGTGTTCCTGTGCCTCCGTAGTGTTTACCTGTTGTGACCCGGCTACCTTTGGACCTCCCTTGATTGCTGCCTGTACCCGACCCCGGCTTGTCTGACCTCGCTTCTGCCTGCTCCCTTGTACCGTTGCTGCCAGCCCGTTGCCGACCTTTGCCTGTGTATGACCAAGTCTGACTAACTCCTGCTCTGCATCTGCTCCATCAAGTCTCAAGCTCTACCGGTTGCTTGCCAGACCACTGTGCTCCAGGACTTTACCTCAGGCTCTCATACCACTCCGCACTCGCGGGCCTCCTGTCTGCTCTACCAGGGGCCCCGAATCGGACACGTAAGGGAGCCTACCCTCTGCCCACGTGGACTCACCTGTCTGGTAAGTGTGGAACCTGACAGTATCAGGCAGCCATGACTGAGTCCGGGCAGGGGGCCTCCCCCATGGATGAACTGTGTAGGCACCTAGCGGGCCTTACTCAAGCCGTTAAAAGCCTACAGGAAGGCTATACCAGATTGGAAGGACAGGTCCAGGCCCTTTCAGCTTCTCCACCAGGGGCAGTCTCCGCCAACCCTGCCTCAGCACCTTCTGTAGTAATGCTACCACCAGAGCCCAGGGTGCCCACACCCGAAAAATTCTCCGGAGCACGCAGTAAGTTCCGAGCGTTTCGCAGCGCATGCGAGCTCTACTTCGCTTTGCAGCCTCGAACATTCTCCCTGGAAGCTACTAAAGTGGGGTTCGTCATATCCCTTTTGATCGGAGAGCCTCAAACCTGGGCCCACCGCCTATTGGAGCAGAAGGCCCAATCTCTTGATTCCCTAGATGCCTTCTTCCTAGCTATGTCTCAGCTGTATGAGGACCCCCAGCTAACAACCACGGCAGAAGCCGCTTTACATGCCCTTCAACAAGGTCGCAGAGCTGCTGAAGATTACGCCGTGGAGTTTAGGCATTGGAGCTCGGATACAAACTGGAACGACGCAGCCTTGCGTCACCAATACCGGCTGGGGTTGTCAGATCCGCTAAAAGACGAACTGGCACGAGTGGGGATACCGCAGACACTGGAAGAGTTAATTAACCTGTCCATCCAGATAGACCGTCGCCTCAGGGAGAGACGCTCTGAGAGGTCTGTTAGTCACCCACGCCTTACCTGGATGCTGCCTAGGGCTCCTTGTGCCCCAAACCAAGCTCCGCTGGTCTCTTCTACCCCGGGCCCGGAGGCCCCAGAGCCCATGCAGTTGGGACTGCTCCGTCCCTCTCTGACTTCTGAGGAGAAGACACGCAGGCGCACACTCAATCTGTGCCTGTACTGTGGGGAGTCTGGTCACTTTGCAAGAGTATGCCCAAACAAGAGACGTAAGTGTCTGCCATCTTCTTCTCTGTGTGCACCTGTCCTACCTAGTGCCGGTAACCATTTAACTTTCTCCATTGTATTGCAGTTACCTGGAAGGAGCATCCCAGTACCGGTCATCATTGACTCTGGAGCTTGTAGTGGTTTCATTGACCGGACCTTTGTCGAAACCCATCATATCCCCACTCAGACTAAAGCTCAAGGACTGGCAGTTTTCTTAGCGGATGGCTCCACCCTCCGCTCCGGACCCGTCACTCAAGAAACGGTTCCTCTGTTGGCCACCATTGGCCCGGAACATCAGGAACTTTTACGCCTAGATGTCATTTCCTCGCCTCTCTTCCCAGTCATCCTAGGAATACCTTGGCTACAGGCCCATAATCCCAGTATCAACTGGTCTACAGGCAAGATTCAGTTTTCCTCGGAATATTGCAGACAACATTGTTTACGGGGGACCCCATTAACTCCCTCCCAATGCCTGCGCATAGACTCTGAAGCTAAGCCCTGCCAAGATCTTCCCGAACCCTACCGGGATTTCCTGGACGTGTTCAGTAAAAAAGGAGCAGAAACCCTTCCAGTTCATAGGCCTTATGACTGCCCAATTGAACTCTTACCAGGTACCGAAGTCCCCTTTGGGAGGATCTTCCCTCTAACTGAGCAGGAGTTAGGCACCCTGAAGACTTATATAGATGAGAACCTGAAGAAAGGGTTCATCCGTCCTTCCACGTCTCCAGCTGGGGCAGGTATCTTCTTCGTGGAAAAGAAGGATCACTCCTTACGTCCTTGCATTGACTACCGGGAGCTCAATAAAATTACCATTAAAAACAGATACCCGCTACCCTTGGTTCCTGAACTATTCCAGAGACTGGGATCGGCTACCGTTTTTACCAAGCTTGACCTCCGTGGAGCCTATAATTTGATCCGCATAAGAGAAGGAGACGAGTGGAAGACGGCCTTTCGTACTCGATTCGGACATTACGAGTACCTCGTCATGCCTTTTGGTCTGTGCAATGCACCGGCGACATTCCAGCATTTCATCAACGATGTCTTTCACGACTTATTGGATCTTTATGTCATCGTCTACCTGGATGATATCTTGGTTTTCTCGGCCTCCCTGATGGAACACCGTAAGCATGTACGAAATGTACTTTCCCGGCTCAGACAGCACGGACTGTACGCCAAACTTGAGAAGTGTGAATTCGAGCTCCAATCTATCCAGTTCCTGGGCCTGATTATTTCCCCCGATGGCATCAAAATGGATCCACAAAAAGTATCCGCTATTCTGGATTGGCCTGCACCGACCGACAAAAAAGGAGTACAACGCTTTATTGGCTTCGCCAATTTCTATAGGAAATTTATTAAAGGATTTTCTGCAATCATAACTCCCATCACAGAGCTTACTAAACAAGGATGCCGATTCCGCTGGACACCTGAGGCACAAAGGGCCTTTGAAAAACTCAAGGCACTATTCACCTCAGCCACTATCCTTAAGCATCCCAACCCTGCCTTGCCCTTCGTCCTGGAGGTGGATGCGTCTGAGGTCGCAGTCGGAGCTGTGCTTTCACAGAGACAGGGTGCCAAATCACTGCTGTACCCTGTGGGATTCTTCTCACGCAAACTTTCTCTCTCCGAGAAAAACTACGACGTGGGTGATCGGGAGCTCTTGGCCATTAAAGCGGCTCTGGAGGAATGGCGTTACCTTCTGGAAGGCGCAGCACACCCCATATTGATCTACACAGATCATAAGAACTTGGAATATCTAAGGACAGCCAAAAGATTGAGACCCCGGCAGGCCAGATGGGCACTTTTTTTTTCCAGATTTATTTTCCACATTACGTTCAGGCCCGGATCCAAGAATGTTAAACCTGATGCTCTCTCCCGGATGTTCCTCGATTCCGAAAGAACCGTGTCCCCGGATACTATCCTTCCCTCTGGAAATTTCCTAATCCTTCAGGAGGATCTAATTTCCCGAATCAGACGCGCCTCCATGGGAATGTCTCCACCTGCCGAGTCTTGTACCAAGGATGGACTGTTCTGGTTCAAGAATAAGATTGTGGTCCCTGAGGAGTTAAAGGTACAGGTGTTAAGTTTATGTCATGATCATAGACTGGCTGGCCACTTCGGCACTCGAAAAACAACCGACCTCGTCCAACGCACCTTTTGGTGGCCATGTCTTACTAAGGATTGCAAGGACTATGTGGAGTCCTGTAACACGTGTGCCAGAAACAAGACTAGCCGGACAAGAGCATGGGGCCTGTTGAGGCCATTGCCAGTCCCAGAGAGGCCATGGACCATGATATCAATGGACTTCATTGTTGAGCTTCCACCATCAGAAGGTTTTTCGTCCATTTTTGTAGTGGTTGACAGGCTGTCTAAAATGGCCCACTTCCTCCCCATGAAGGGTACCCCTTCAGCCATGGAGACCGCTTCCATCTTCATAAAGGAGATCGTCAGGCTGCATGGAGTCCCGACCAACATAGTCTCGGACAGGGGCGTTCAGTTCACCTCCAGATTCTGGAAGGCCCTTTGTGGCGCACTCGAGATCGAGCTGTCATTCTCTTCGGCTTACCACCCTCAGTCAAATGGGCAAACCGAGAGGACGAACCAGACTTTGGAGCAATACATCCGCTGTTTTTCTGCCTTTTCCCAGGACGATTGGGCCTCCCTGCTTCCCATCGCGGAGTTCTCCTACAATAACTCCCTACATTCAGCTACGAACCAGTCTCCGTTTTTTGCCAACTACGGTTTCCATCCATCCTTCTTGCCCGGATCAGTCCCTGAATGCCCTGTTCCTGCAGTATCCCAAACTTTGGACTTTTTCTCTAGCAACAATAAATTGCTGCAGGAGACCATGACCAAGGCTCAGGAAGATTATAAGAAAATCTTTGATAGGAAGAGACGGGGGGAACTTGTTCTTGAACCTGGCAATTCTGTCTGGCTGTCTACCGCTAATCTCAAGTTGGCCTGCCCATCCAAGAAACTGGGCCCCAAATACCTGGGTCCCTTCCGGATAAAAAGGAAGATCAACAACGTGGCCTACGAACTTGACCTTCCTAATTCTCTGAGGATACATCCAGTGTTCCACGTATCTCTCCTGAAGCCAGTCACTCCTAATTTCTTTTCTGGTCGCAACATTGGTCCACCCAAACCTATTGTGGTGAATGGCGAAGAGGAGTTCGAAGTGGAAGCAATTCTAGATTGTAGAAGAAGGCACAATCAGGTGCAATATCTAGTAAAATGGAAAGGCTATGGACCCGAAGATAATTCGTGGGAGCCGGAAAGCAATTTACACGCCAGAGAACTCCTGCAGTCCTTCAAAACCTCTCATGCCTCGAAGATGGCCCAGCTGGGCATCCGGAGTCTGCCCTTGAGGAGGGGGCACTGTCAGAGAGGTTACCTGGTTGGGCGCCGGTGCGCGCCGGGGCGTGTTGGCGTTCGTGTCCCTGTGCGTGCTGGGGCGCGTGTCCCTGTGGGCACCGGCGTGCCTGGGCTCACCAGCCGTGGCGTGCGGGGTGGCGTCCGGGCGTTTGTGCGTACGCGCGTTTGCACTAGCGCGCGTCCGCGTTAGCGCGTGTCCGCCTGTGGGCGCTGCCTTTGACATGTCTGGTGGTGTGGGCGTGCGTGCTGGTTCCGGGGGCACGCTCGGGCGCGCGCGGGTGCGCGGCGCGCTTTAGCGAATCGGCGCGCGCACGTGCGCGGCGTTTTGGCGCCAATCAGCCTATTTGAATCCTGCCTCTGCACTGACCCAGTGCTGCCTGATCAAACAGCTCCGTGTCTTGTCCCGTGATCATCCCGTGTTCCTGTGCCTCCGTAGTGTTTACCTGTTGTGACCCGGCTACCTTTGGACCTCCCTTGATTGCTGCCTGTACCCGACCCCGGCTTGTCTGACCTCGCTTCTGCCTGCTCCCTTGTACCGTTGCTGCCAGCCCGTTGCCGACCTTTGCCTGTGTATGACCAAGTCTGACTAACTCCTGCTCTGCATCTGCTCCATCAAGTCTCAAGCTCTACCGGTTGCTTGCCAGACCACTGTGCTCCAGGACTTTACCTCAGGCTCTCATACCACTCCGCACTCGCGGGCCTCCTGTCTGCTCTACCAGGGGCCCCGAATCGGACACGTAAGGGAGCCTACCCTCTGCCCACGTGGACTCACCTGTCTGGTAAGTGTGGAACCTGACAGACCAGGAGTCTGAGGGGACTTGCCATCTGGACCGGGACACTGCTAATGTAAGTGAGCACAGCTCCTGCCATAGCTGCACACAGAGGAGGGGGGAGGGGGCAGGGATCATACAGGTATCTTCTAGTGGGAGGGAGGACAGGCGTCCCTAGAGCTATTTACACTGACTGCAATATCACCATCCACAGTACTTGTAGTATGTCTGCACTGCAGTCTCTGACTATCTCCTGTATAATGGCTGCAGTCTCTGACCGTCTCCTGTATGATGTCTGCAGTCTCTGACCGTCTCCTGTATAATGCCTGCAATGCCTGATTGTCTCCTGTATGATGCCTGCAGTCTCTGACTGTCTCCTGTATAATGCCTGCAGTCCCTGACTGTCTCATATATAATGCCTGCAGTCTCAGACTGTCTCCTGTAGCATGCCTACAGTCTCTGATTATCCTCTGTATGATGTCTGCAGTCTCTGACCCTCTCCCGTATAATGCCTGCAGTCTCTGACTGTCTCCTGTATGATGTTTGCAGTCTCTGACCATCTCCTGTATAATGCCTGCAATCCCTGACTGTCTCCTGTAGCATGCCTACAGTCTCTGATTATCCTCTGTATGATGTCTGCAGTCTCTGACTGTCTCCTGTATGATGCCTGCAGTCTCTGACTGTCTCCTGTATGATGCCTGCAGTCTCTGACTGTCTCCTGTATAATGCCTGCAGTCCCCAACTGTCTCTTGTATAATACCTGCAGTCTCTGACTGTCTCCTGTAGCATGCCTGCAGTCTCTGACTGTTTCTTGTATAATGCCTGCAGTCTCTATGGATCGTGGCTGCTGCAGCACAGCCTGATCGGGAGTGAATATTATACTGCATTGCACTGCACTCTGACTGCACATATGTACTATGGATGGCAATATGGCATGGTGTGGTGATTGTACTGCATTGCACTGCACTCTGCACATATTTACTATGGATGGCATGGTGTGGCATGATAAATTATCACTTGGAGACAAACCTGCACTTTGTTTCTATCAGCGGCCCTGCAGAAGGTCGGAGGGATACGAGCCAGTGCCGCGGGCAAGGCATCATGGAGTCTCTGGAGGGTGTGGATCCATTGTCACCAGCTTTTTGTCGGCCAAGTGAAAGTCGAAGGGGTCACTCCCATTGTCACAATACAGATCCTGCTGAATCCCAACGTTGCAAGGTGTGCAGTCAGGCACCCTTCTTTGGTGGCAGATTCTACAGGGGAATGTCCCGGGACCTCCTATTCCCTTGAGCCTGGTATCGTAAGGATTGGTGAGTGGGCAGAAGTCCACCCTCTATACACCCCTAAAGGAAATGCAACAAGGAGACACTTTGCACATGCTATTTGCAGTACTGGATGCCATTGTACAGGAATCCCTCTGGGCCCTTGTTAAGCTAGCTGAAGACACTGAACATGTATATCACAAGTACTTCTCCACTCTTCTTCCCCCCACTTAAAGGACTTTGTGCACAATATCTGCACACATTAAGGGGAACTCTTTTCAGAGATTAGGTGTTATATTTCTGGTAATTTGTTGTTCTATAATTATGTTACAGAGTTTATTGGACCTGTGACGTCAAGAGTTAAACGGAGTAGTCTGACATAAGGGGTCATTCTCCTCCCTTTTTATACCTGTGGTCATAGGCTCTTCCAGATTCTACTTGTTGCATCTTTTTATTATCCTGTAATTCTCTATATATTGCATACCTGTTTTATATGTGCCGAGGGTAAGAGTTTAATATTAAAAGAATATTTGCCTAAGCCATTTGTGTTCTATCTGCTTGAAGAACTTTAAGTAAAAATACTTGGTTACTTTGTTGCAGTCTGGTGTCTGTGTAATTACATTGTCATTTTGAAATATGTCCGAACCCAGGGTGTCAGAGGTGTCGGGAGGCTTGCAAGGTCAGGGCAACCTTTGGGGTCAGTCATCTTCCAGCAGCCCTCACTGGGGTGGTGCTATATATATAAAAATGGATAAAGTAAGGGCAGGTATAATGTAAGTATGATGTTCCAGGCTACGGTGATGAAATAGCTGCTGCCCACCCAAACCAAATCCCACAGATGTGGGATCAGTATAAGAGTAATGAGAAAGGAGGTGGTAAAGTGGGGCTGCCTAATCTTATTGTGTGATATAAAAAATGATGTAAATTGAAATAAATGAAATAAAGTGAAAAATAAATGAATTGTGTACTGTCTCTTTAAATAAGAAAATCTCACTGGAAGATAAGTATATAAAGTGCACAGACTCAATCGTACTGACTGAAAACATCAATCACTGACAATAGTTATGTCCATAACTAATAAAGTGTTCAAAGTGCTTCTGGTGCAGAAAAACGAAAATCTGTCCGTTTTTTGAAAAAAAATGTTCAATATTGTAAACAAAAAATACAAACAGAAAAATTAGCAAAAAAATCACAGTTCATAGATTCACATGGGTGATCACATTCAAAAAGTGGCTTGTGCTTGAGATAATCATATCATTGGTGAAAACTAATGAATTTCCATACGTGCTCTCCCCTCAGGTCCACACTCACCAAAAAGATGTACCCCTGCAGGGGCATCACACTGGAATCGGCTCTTTGTCCCGTATTCCCTCTTCCTCATCCGTGGTGAAGCCAATCAGTGGGTACCAGTGGCAGCTGGTGGTTGTTTGTTTTGGGGGGGGGTGGCAAACAACTGAACCCCCCCCACAGCAACTCAAACCCCCCCATCCCCCCGTGCTGTCTGCCGGTCGGTCCACCGGCACTTACCCCATCTAGGCGGCGGGCATCGGTGGGCATTGGCGAGCATCAGCGAGCATCTGAGCTCCGGCTGGGATCGGTCATCCAAGGAGCGGCAGGTATCGGGGCACCAAGCAGCAGCGGGAATCGGGCATCCAGGCATCAGCCAACTGCTCTTCTCTTCGCTTCCACTGTGCGTCTCCTCCCCTCCTCCTAGGCGTTCAATAGGATCGCCTGTCCTTTCAGCCAATTGGGTGACGGGTATCAGACCCGCTTCCCGATTGGCCAGGAGGAGGATCAGTGTTGCAACAGTGAACATTCATTAGCTGTTGCAACACAACTGGGTGGGCTTCAGACGCAATGCTCTGCATCCCGAGCCCACCCTATTTTGAAGCCTATTAGAGCCTCTTGCTATAATCAGCTCCTTAAAATCCCGCCCCCGCCGCTGTCATTTATGCGGTCAGCGTCCTGAAAGGGGCAGGGCGCATGGATAGCGGGGCAGCTCCCGTGCGCCCACAATGGATGGGTGGGTACACTCACATAGGAATGGGTAAAGAGAGAAGGCATCTCATCATTTAAATCAGTAAAACCAAGTTTTAATAAATAAGAAGTTAATAAAAAGCACTCTCAATAGTGCTGCAGGATAATATACAGCTGTACAACAAAGTTTCTGGGATGCCTTGCGCAAGACGTCCCAGACACATTGTTGTACAGCTGTATATTATCCCGCAGCACTATTGAGAGTGCTTTTTATGAACTTCTTATTTAATAAAACTTGGTTTTACGGATTGACACGATGAGATGCCTTTTCTCTTTACCCATTCCCATGTGAGTGTACCCGCTGACTGGTTTCACCGCGGATGAGGAGGAGGAAATACAGGACAAAGAGCCGATTCCAGTGTGATGCTTTTCACTCCTACAGGGGTACATCTTTTTGGTGAGTGTGGACCTGAAGGAGGAGCATGTGTGGAAATTCACCAACTTTCACCAATGAAATTATTTTCTCAAGCACAAGCCACTTTTTGAATGTGATCACCCATGTGAATCCATGAACTGTGATTTTTTTGCGAAACTTTCTGTTTGTATTTTTTATTTACAATATTGAACATTTTTTTCAAAAAACTGACAGATTTTTGTACCAGAAGCACTTTGAGCACTTTATTAGTTATGGACATTACTTTTGTCAGTGATTGATGTTTTCAGTCAGTACGATTGAGTCTGCACTTTATCTACTTATCTTCCAGTGTGATTTTGTTATTTAAAGAGACAGTACACAATTTATTTATTTTCACTTCATTTAATGATTAGATTGTAAGCTCTAACGAGCAGGGCCCTCTGATTCCTCCTGTATTGAATTGTATTGTACTTGTACTGTCTGCCCTAATGTTGTAAAGCGCTAAACTGTCGGCGCTATATAAATCCTGTATAATAATAATTATTTAATTTAATTTAATTTAATTAATATATTATATCACACAATAAGATTAGGCAGTGCCACTTTACCCTCTTCTTTCTCATTACTCTAAGGGCATGTAAGTCTGGAGGGAGCCCATCCCTTCTTAAAGGTGCAGGGACACATTGGACATCCTGCAATAGCACAATGGCAGGCAAAGTTTCCAGTGCGTGCCCTCACCAATTACCAACAATACAAACAAATAGCTACCATTGCAACCTACAACTGGCCTTTGCAGCAGGGAGCACATGGAAGGGCGACACATGTCAAAAAACAACAAACGAAAATTCCCAGCTCATTTACCAGCTAGCCTGCAACAAACCAAATTGACCCTGTCTAACCAGGCACCCGGAAGAAGATGACAGCAGCCCATGAGCGATGTAACCGCCACATTACTGGAAGGTGGAAGTGAGTATCTCTGGTTTAGTTCTACATTGACTATTTTACTACTACTACAGTAAAACCGTTCAGAACAGAAAAAAAACAAACTACTTGTGATTATCTTTATAAACAGCACCAATTCAGTGAAGTCCAGGGTAGCTCTGGTAACACAGGTGAAGAGTTGGAGGGATCAAATGAGCAAGGACAAAGAGCCACCCCACCGAAACTGGAGTACTCTGGTAGAAATTGGAGAGGGGCTTCTGGATCTTCTGGGTCTTCTGGAGAAGCTGTAAACTATTAGTTTTCTGACTCTCTGAGGGAGTGAAGCTGAGTAATTTATCTTCCCAATCATTGGGCATGTCCAGGAACCCAAGGAGTTGTGGGAAATATATTTAAAGGGTCTATGCCTGCATCTGAACATGGTGAGTAAATGGGCACCCTGTGCCACCATGTCTAAGCTACGAATTGCTTAAGTCCTAGCTTACACAAAGCTATATTTTCTCCCCATGTGTTTCTATCTTTGCAACTGATAGCTGATGAGAACTTTGTGGGACTAGAAGTGGAAGGTATATTTAGCTTGAGAGGGCAGGAACCTATTGCTTTGCCCTGCATGGCAGTAGTAAATGTTCTGTAGTGGAAACCTAGGAGAAGTCCCCTCGCCTAAAATTCCCAGGACCCTTAAGACCCCAATAATCCATAAACTTGGGACATGCACCAGGAACCAGCCGAATTTAGACCATTATTCTGTTAAAGGGTTCTGCTGGAAAACCAGCATTTAATCAGCTGCTCTAGCCAATGGCTGCAGCACTGATCAGTGTATTCTGACAGGGGAGGAGTCCCCACTGTCAGAATACGTAGCACAGCAGGAGAGATCCCTTCATCCACATCGCTTGTGTGGAATCAGTGAGGTTTGTTATGTTCAGCCCATTTGTTGAATGAAATTAACTCACCCTTTATCCCAAAAAGAAAAAAAAAATATGTTTGCTGTAACTGCTTATAAAGTGTTACCTCTAGTTTGGCTTAAAGAGGAAGTAAACTCCCCTTGTGTGTTTATTATACCTAAAGGTAAGCCTATAATAAGGCTTACCTATAGGTACTGTAAATTTCTCCTAAACTTGCACCGTTTAGGAGGTATTTACTGTATTACATCATTGGCGCATGTGCTCTGAAGGAACAGCCACCTGTGACAGAGGCTCCCATGCACATGCGCGGGAGTTACATCAGGGTGGCTCCAGCCAATCACAGCGCCGGAGCCCACAAACCCGGAAGAAACACCGGGGAAGATGTCGGTCGTGTCAGCGATGTGCAGGCATTGCTGCAGGGCTTCATTCTAAGGTAAGTATTTCATAATGAGCTTTTGAGTCAATGAGGAGGAGAGAGAGAGCAGCGATGCTGCTCTTGTGCACAGCACTGGATCGACATCAGGCTCAGTGACAGGTAAGTGCAGGGGAGAGCTTAAGGGGGAGCTGCACACAGAAAGTTTTTTACCTTAATGCAGGGGTCTTCAAACTTTCTAAACAAAGGGCCAGTTTACTGTCCTTCAGACTTTAGGGGGGCCAGACTGTGGCCATTAGGAGTAGAAAAGGTCCCGGCGGCAGTGGGAAAAAAAACAATGCCCCCATCTTTGGTGTCAGTGGGAGGAACTGTGCCCCGTTGTTGGTGTCAGTGTGAAGAATTGTGCCCCGTCATTGGTGTGAGTTGGAAGAATTGTGTCCCATCATTGGTATCATTGGGAGGAATTGTGTCCCATCATTGGCTTCATTGGGCCCCATTGTTAGTGTCATTAGGAGGAATTGTGCCCCATCTTTGGTGTTAGTAAGGGGAATTGTTGTCCCATTCTCAGCATTAGTGGATGAAATAGTGCCCCAAGGGCCGGATAAAAGAAAGCATAGGGCCGTATTTGGCCCCCGGACCACAGTTTGGAGACCCCTGTCTTAATGCATAGAAAGTATAAAGGTAAGAAAAATCTTCTGCCTTCAGATCCACTTTAAGTGTTTGGGGTTAATTTTTATGTTCACACTTAGCTATGGGACCATAAACAGCTATTTTTATTTAGCCTTGTTATGTGGCCAGTTCACATGCAAGTGTGCGTCACTGCAAATATGTGTTGTGCTTTTATCCATTAAAATGAAAGATTATTTGTGAACATGTGGAAAGATACATCTGTTTTGTGCCTTGGAAAATGTTCACTCCATTGCATACAAAGGCAGTGTGTACAGTATGTCAGTAATATTCAGTATTCTGGTCTTATTGGCAGTGAGTTAAGAATCTCAAAAGCTTAGTCATTTTGTAAGTTCAATAGTGATCTTCAATAAAAGGCTTCATTAATAATAATGTAAGAGGTGTCTTTTTACAATAATATACTGTAAACATTTTTTTGTACACATCTGCATATTAAGGCTCAGGTGACATTGCTGCAACAACAAAGTCGTACGACTTTGCCTGCGACTTTGCCCTGCGACTTCCTTCCGACTTGATCAGACTTGGATGCTATTTAGGAGCCTGTACAAGGGCTGAAATCACACCCAAGTCAGGCCAAAGTAGTGCAGGAACCTTTTCTAAAGTCGGAGCGACTTGTGTAGCATCAGTTAAAGCGATATTAAAGTCTCTCTTTTTTTTTTAAATAACAAACATGATATACTTACCTGCTCTGCCCTGGATCCTCCTCTTCTCGGGTCCTACGCTGGCTCCTCCCTCCTGCCGGGTGCCTCACAGCAAGCAGCTTGCTCTGGGGGCACCCAAGCAGGCATGCTCCTGACCCACAGCTCCTTGTGTCCATTCACACACGGAGTTGCAGCTCGGCCCCGCACCCTCTGTCTCCTGATTGAATCACTGGCTGCGACTGACAGCAGTGGGAGCCAATGGCTCCCGCTGCTGCCAAATGCCAATCAGGAGTGCGAGTACCCATTGCTAGATCGAGAGGGAGCTCAGGCAAGGCTCTCGTGGACATTGCTAGATCGAGAGGGAGCTCAGGTAAGTATTAGGGGGGGGGGGGCTGCTGCACACAGAAGGTTTTTTTAACTTCATGCATGAAGGTGAAAAAACCTTGTGCCTTTACAACCACTTTAAGACGGCTCCCATAGGGAATATAATGTATATTTGACACATCATGAGACTTGGGGTCTCACAAGTCAGATCCCATGTCGCAGCAGTGTAAACTGAGCCTAATGCCGCGTATACACGGTCGGAATTGCTCTCTGATGGGAGCTTTTGGTCGGATAATCCGACCGTGTGTATGCCCCATCGGCATTTCCGACGGACTTAGATAGAGAACATGCTCTAAATTTTTCCGTCGGAAATGCCAACGGAGCTTGTCCCGTTGGAAAGTCTGACCGTGTGTACGCGACATAAGGCTCCATTCGCACCTGGGCATTCTGGATCGTGGGCGGAATCTACTTATCTCTTAATGGCACCCCAAACGTGGTGTGATTTTGCAGCGATTGTTGAGCGACAAATTGAAATACAATCGTGGCAAAAATCACGAACGCAAATGCCCATGACTCTGTGCCAAGATATGGTACATGAGCTTCTTTTTGAGCATTTCTAAATTGACACCAGTGGCGGCTTCCCCCCGGTTGGTCGGTCAGTAGTCGGGGCCCCACCCTTACCCCATCTCGCAGGCAGCTCTCCGGAGCGGCAGGCTGCAGCGACTTCTCTCCGGGCTGCGGGCGGCTGCTTCCTTGCTTCCCCTGCATCTCCTCCCTCCTGCTCCTGGTGATCAATCCGATCGGATCCCCTATTGGTCAATCGGGTGACGGGTCTCAGGATCCGCTTCCTCATTAGCTGGGAGGAGAATCAGTGTTCCGATAGCGAATATTTATTTGCCATTGTCACACAACTGCCCACCCTTTTTTGAAGCCTATTAGAGCCTCTGGCTCTAATCACGTGCTTAAAAAAAAAAAATTGGAATCCATGCATCCAACGCCCTGCATGTAGATCAGGGGCCAAATGCAAGGATTGGGGGGCAGCGCCCTTGCGCCCCCCATGGACAGGCCGCAACTGATTGACACATTAGGGCCATGTTCATACTATGCATTGGCTTAGAGAGGCCCTGCCACCAACTCCAAAAGTTTACATGTTAAAAACACATGAAATCAAGCATTTATTGCTTGCTGGCAGTGTTTTTTCCTTCTCATAAATGATTTTTGTTCACTTGCAACGGGCCTTTGGGCTTTCTAGAAAATGTGGCTACTCCAGGAAGAGTCAATTCTTTAGCACAGCCCCCTTCTTCCTTGCATATGATAGTCCTCTTGTCTTCTGGGAGTGTATAATTACTGTCTGTGCTGGCCCAGCTCTTCTGTCACTCTCTTCACTTCCCTATCTAAACTTTAATACTTTAATGTAGTTTATGGGGTAACAGTCAATGGGAATGCTAAAAAAAGTCACAGCTCTAAGTCTGCTAGGGCTGCATAGATTGTGTCCAAAATGGCAGCGCCCAGCAGCAGTTTCAGGGCTTTCGAATGTCTACACAAGGGAGACTTTTACAGGTAAATAGCATGCATAATGTTCCTGCATATGATGGATAATCATGGAGGCATTTGTTCCTCTGTACTGCCTACAGTAGATAATATTCACACTTCAGTGTCAGAAGTTTCTGTTTGTGTTGAAACATGAGGAATACGGCGTGGCACTGCACAGGTAATGCACGACATCTGTCTGTAATCTAAGAACTGCCACTTCCTGTGAGGAAACTTGTAGGCAGGTGCAATCTACTTTCTCTACTGCAGGTGGCTCTCTTCCGCAGCAGCACTGCAGTTGGAGAGGAAGTCAAGATAACAGGGTTCCTATATGGTTTCCTGGGTCACTGGGGAAGCTATCCCATTGGATGCTGCCACCCCATGTGACTCTAGCAGCCATCTTGGGTCAGGCAGAGCCTTTTTAAGGCCCTAGCTCCCAGGTTTGGCATGCATTTTACTAGTGGGTAAAGTACCCCGCCTGGTAGGGACAGAACTAGCAGCAGAGAAAAGTTCTTGACGAGGAGGGAAAGCATAGGGCTCCCAACTTCTCTAAAAACCTTCTTGCTTGGACACAAGACAGCTAGGTCGCTTTCTGCCCTTCTCAACAATCGCTGTCAGTTCAGCTGAAACCTGTTTTTCTGCCCGGTGTTGGAGTTGTGAGTGTTCCCAGCTAAACTGCCTTCCCACAGGGTTGTGAACTGTCTTTGCATTTAAATAGTTCTTTCATCGCACTGGGCCCTTGTGTATTGCTGCCACACCATGCTTCACCCAACCTACAAACTACCACCTAAATATCTCACAATCACTGGGTCTCTCGCTCTAGTACCCTGCAGTAATTAGATCTGACACAGACCAAGGATGCAGAGCAACAGAGACATTACCATGCAGTATTTCATAACTTTAGCAATCCCATGTTTGTGATGCAACAAAGAGTAAAAGGCGAGGCATGGATTATGACCAAAAATTGCCTGACCCTTTAGTGAATAGGGACAAGCTAGGTGAATGAATACATAGGAATAGATTAGCCATGGCACTACAAAAAACAGCAGCAACATGTGAGCCCATCATTACATGGTAAGGCAAACAAACAACACACGGAATATGACTACAAAAATACCTAGTTAAAACAACAAAAACATTTGAAACATTTGTAAAATGCCTTTAACCACTTCCTGCCTTCGCTATAGCCAAAAGACTGGTACAGCGCGGGCCTTAATTGCCGGGAGGGTGTCAATAGACGTCCTCCCGTGCATGAGCTGCCTGCGCTCCCCCCCTGCAGGGCACGTGCGGCACGCTCTGTGATCACAGAGTCAATGAGACTCAGCTGATCACAGATCGGAGCAAGGGGCCGATCCCAGCCCCTTGTCAGCCAATGACAGCTGATCACGTGATGTAAACAGAAGATTGGTAATCGGCTTTTTTTCTCCTTGAGAAAACAAAAAGCCGATCACCGGTTTCTTTCAAAGGGACAACGATTCGAAACAGGGAGAGAGCCAACACCACCTCATCTGTGCCCACCAGTGCCGCCTGTCAGTGCCCACCAGTGTCACCTGCCAGTGCATATCAGCTCTGCCAATCATTGCCCACCAATGCCACCTACCAGTGCCCACCAGTGCCACCTATCAATACCCACCAGTGCCACCTATCAATGCCCATCAGTGCCACCTATCAGTGCCACTTATCAATGCCCTTATGTGCCGCGCATCAGTGCCACCCATCCGTGCCACCTTATCAGTGTCCATCAGTGTCCATCAGTGCATCAGTTTTTTTTTTCAAAATTTTCAGTCTTTTTTCATTTTTTTTTAGCAAAAAATAAAAAACCCAGCAGTGATTAAATACCACCAAAAGAAAGTTTTTTTGTGGGAAAAAAATGATAAAAATTTAATTTGGGTACAGTGTTGGATGACCGCGTAATTGTCATTCAAAGTGACAGCGCTGAAAGCTGAAAATTGGCCTGGGCAAGAAGGGGGTTCTAGTGTCCAGTAAGCAAGTGGTTAAATTCACAGGAGCAACTGACTTTGCAAACAGAAAATTAAAGTAAATTGGGGGGAAACAGGTGTGTAGGTGCAACAGGCTACTAACAACTATAGCAAAATACCCAATCACAGGCTATTTCTGTAAATAGACAGCAAGATCTTTCAATCCTAAACCAACAAGTCATTCTCTTCAACCCACCTGATGGCTTGAAATAAGCTCCAATTAGTGGTCCATTCAGAACCCGCAATCTGTTTGCCAAATAATGTGAGATGGGAGAAACAGTCGGTGGTCTTTGTGGGATTATTGACTGCCAGTTTAAAATCTGTTACATATTCTTACAAGCAAGAGGAAATTTTTAACTACCCTCATATATTTAAGCTTTTGATCTATAAATCCAAGCAGAATGTAAAGGATTTTTCTGTGCAAGGCAAAAACACTTAGGATGCATTCCATTGAATGTGCCAACACAAATGAATGTATCTCCACCATCATTTTCCATGTGATATATCCAACCTTACAGTACAGGTGGTCTTCGTATCATATAATGTTGAGATGTTTAAAAAAAAGCAACTGCCCATTAATGAAAATAAGAAAAAAGATTGGCGTACGGAGGGACTTTTGCCCATGCTATATGTCTTGGAAGGATTATTTTGCCTGTGTACAAAATAAAATTCAAGCAAGGATTATTGTATGATCACATTATTTTGTGATCTTTGTTAGACTTTATTACACTTTATTAGAATTGAGAGTTTTTTGTTTTTTTTTACCTTAATGCAGATAATGAGTTTATAACTACTTTAATTGCTGTGTGCTGTAGGCACATCGACTCCAATAATTCAGTCTACGGGATGTCTTTTTGATATTTATTGCTTGAAGACCTTTAAAAAGGAGAGGGATATGGGCATGGGATAATCCAAAACGCTTGCACACTAATGCCGCGTACACACGGTCGGAATTTCCGACAACAAATGTTCGATGTGAGCTTGTTGTCGAAAATTCCGACCGTGTGTAGGCTCCATCAGACATTTGCTGTCGGAATTTCCAACAACAAAAATTTGAGAGCTGGATCTCAAATTTTCCAACAACAAAATCCATTGTCGTAAATTCCGATCGTGTGTACACAATTCCAACTAACAAAATTCCACGCATGCTCGGAATCAAGCAGAAGAGCCGCACTGGCTATTGAACTTCATTTTTCTCAGCTCGTCATACGTGTTATACATCACCGCGTTCTTGACGTTCGGAATTTCCGACAACATTTGTGTGACCGTGTGTATGCAAGGCAAGTTTAAGCCAACATCCGTCAGAAATAAATCCACGGTTTTGTTGTCGGAATGTCCAATTGTGTGTATGCTGTCATGGTTATGCAATAGAGTTTGTCGATCAGCATACCTGTCTCCATGTGTTCATCTCTAGAGACCAGCTGACCCTCACCTGACTGGTTTTATAACCTCTCCTCTAAGCATGGCCCCACCCCAGGCCCTATCAGGGAGCCCTATATTAACCCTGCACTGCAAGCCAGCAGTGCTGATCAACCATTGTGTGTTAGCCTCTGTGTGTACTTGCTGTGTTTCCTACAGCTGATTCCTGTTACTGTCTTTGGTCTGTTCTTAACTATTCCTGTCTGCTTGTGACCCTGACCTTTGGCGTGTTCCCGACCATCCCTGTTTGCCTGTGACCCTGAACCTTGGCGTGTACTCTGTTGTCCTTGTCTGCTTGTGGCCCCGACCTTGGCTTGTCCCTTACTTTGCTTGTTGTCCCAGCCTGCTGCCTCCTTCCTCTTCTCCTGTAGTCTACCGTAAGCGTGAGTTGTGAGACCCTGGGGGCTGCGACCTGGAGCCAGACTGCAGCTCAGTCCATCCTTACCATTAAAGGCTCTGGTGAACACCTGCTGCCTCTTAGACTCCGCGCCCTGGGGAATCTATGCTCTAGCTCCCAGTGGGATCTGTGTCAATGATCCAGTAGACCTGCATCCTGAACCTCCCAGGGTTCAATCCTCAGCAGTCAGCCGTAGGGTCCACTACCTTGCGGTGCACTCCTGATCTCAACGGTGTGCATCTGTCACCCAGCCTCTTGGTGACCTGACAGTTTGATCAGCCATGGACCCGGCTGATGTGCCACTACCCGCAGATGATCCGTTGCTGGGCTTAGTTCGCAGACTTGAGACCCAGGAATCGCATCAGACCCAAGTGATGTGATTCCTTCAGGATTTGGCATCCCGTTTTGAACAGGTTCAGGCCTCATTAGGACCCCCGGTTCAACAACCTTAACCGCTATCTGCTGCTGCACCTATCGCACCAGTCGCAGCCACGCATTCATTACAACTGCCAGCTCCGGCCTGTTTCTCTGGGGACTCCAAAGCTTGCAGGGGGTTCCTTAGCCAGTGCACAATTCATTTTGAACTTCAGCCCCAAAACTTCCGGTCCGATCAGGTGAAAGTAGCCTATATTATATCCCTTCTGTCCGGTGAGGCGCTAGCTTGGGCTGCCCCTCTGTGGGAACTGAATGATCCAGTGGTTTCTAGCCTGCCTGATTTCTTGAAACTTTTTTTGGAATATCTTCGAGGAACCGGGTCATGTCTCCTCAGCAGCTAGCGCTCTTTTACGTCTCCGTCAAGAGTCCGCTTCTGTGGGACAGTATGCTCTTCAGTTCCGTATCCTCACAGCTGAATTGAGCTGGAATAATGAGGCTCTAGTTGCAACCTTTTTACATGGCCTCTCTGAGAGAGTGAAGGATGAATTAGCAGGAAGATCCCTTCCTGCTGATCTGGACGGTGTCATCACCTTGTGTAACCAGATCGATATTCGTTTTCTGGAGAGGGCCCTGGAAAAAAGACGCCAGCACTCCCCATTCCCTAGGCAGCTTGAGCTCCCAGTCCCTTCTCTTCTGTCCGAGGAGCACCCCCTGCCCGCTGAGGAACCTATGCAGCTGGGCTGGACCAAGTTGTCTCCTGAAGAACACGCTAGGCGCAGAACTCTGGGCCTGTGCCTCTATTGTGGGGCCAAAGGTCATTTTCGTGACACTTGTTCTCTTCGTCCGGAAAAAGATCGGGCTAATACATCTGGAAGGTGGAGTATTAGATTTAGACCCTGAAGTATCGCCTTCACCTTCTCGTCTTCTTCTTTCTGTGTTCCTTTATGTCGGCGCTTCCTCTCGTTCGGTCTCGGCACATCTGGATTCCGGAGCCACTGGCAATTTCATGGATTGGGAAGCTGCATCTTCCATGAGACTTACCCTTTTGCCCCTTTCAACGCCATTGGTGATCTTGGCGATTGATGGCACTGTTCTCCCAGGGGGTCCTATCCGTTTCCAGACCCCTCCTGTTAAGATGTCGGTAGGGACACTCCACCAGGAGTGGATATCCTTCCTTGTCTTGCCTAAAGCTTCATCTCCTATCATATTAGGTCTTCCTTGGTTACGATTCCATTCTCCACACATTGACTGGACTGCTGGACGCATCCTGGCTTGGGGTTCCTCCTGTTCCTCTTCCTGCCTACTCAAGGTTACCCCAAAAGAGAAACTTCCTGTTGCCACCATCCCAGTATCTTCTGCTCTTCCCGCTGCATATAGCGATTTCTAGAATGTCTCCTGCAATAGTCGGGCTGAGGCACTCTCTGGATCATGTGGCACTCTGGATGAGGAGCCCACCTGTAAACTTGAACTGATCATTCACTCCAGTTTGCATGGTCATTTACCTTTGCCTGTTCCTGGACCCCCTTGGACGCACACCCAGGCTGACTCATCTACCAGTTCCACAGTCGCACGCCCTGTGATGCGATTCTGGTGGTCGCTGCACCTGGCAGTGCTGTTCAGTCGGCCTCTGCACCAGTTCAGCCTATGCCCAGTGAAGCTATCCAGCTTGACTTCTGTGACACATCACTTTCTAAACAACCTGGCCTCAGGGATCCACTGACTTCTGCCCAGTCTGATGATCCTGTGTTGGATGTCCAGCTCATCTTTAAGGGTCTGGGGGACCCTGCTCAGACTCCTGATGGTCTTCTTATGCCTTTACCCATTCCTAAGAAGCCTTTAGCCCTCAATAAGTCCTCTCGTCCTCTCCCTACCCCGGTTTTGGTCTCTGAGGATAATCTTAAGTACGAGGTTAGTCAAGTTCTCGATTCCCGGCGCCGTAGAGGCATTCTTCAGTATCTCGTACATTGGAAAGGGTTTGGTCCTGAGGAGAGGTCTTGGATCACTGCATCTGACGTCTTTGCTCCTCGTCTATTGAGGAGGTTCCATCTGGAGTTTCCCTTTTAAGCCTGGGCACAGGCGGGGGAGGGGGAGGTCTTAAGAGGGGGGGTACTGTCATGGTTATGCAATAGAGTTTGTCGATCAGCATACCTGTCTCCATGTGTTCATCTCTAGGGACCAGCTGACCCTCACCTGCTTTTGTAACCTCTCCTCTAAGCATGGCCCCACCCCAGGCCCTATCAGGGAGCCCTATATTAACCTGTGCACTGCAAGCCAGCAGTGCTGATCAACCATTGTGTGTTAGCCTCTGTGTGTACTTGCTGTGTTTCCTACATCTGATTCCTGTTACCGACTTTGGCCTGTTCTTAACTATTCCTGTCTGCTCGTGACCCTGACCTTTGGCGTGTTCCCGACCATCCCTGTTTGCCTGTGACCCTGAACCTTGGCGTGTACTCTGTTGTCCTTGTCTGCTTGTGGCCCCGACCTTGGCTTGTCCCTTACTTTCCTTGTTGTCCCAGCCTGCTGCCTCTTTCCTCTGCTCCTGTAGTCTATCGTGAGCTGAGACCCTGGGGGCCGCGACCTGGAGCCAGACTGCAGCTCAGTCCATCCTTACCATTAAAGGCTCTGGTGAACACCTGCTGGCTCTTAGACTCCGCACCCTGGGGAATCTATGCTCTAGCTCCCAGTGGGATCTGTGTCAGTGATCCAGTAGACCTGCTTCCTGAACCTCCCAGGGTTCAATCCGCAGCAGTCAGCCGTAGGGTCCACTACCTTGCGGTGCACTCCTGATCTCAACGGTGTGCATCTGTCACCCAGCCTCTTGGTGACCTGACATATGCATTATGTGTACGCAGCATAACAGGACATATTTCACCAAACTCTCATACATGGATTCTGCTAATGACCAGTATTCTGAGACCTCATGAGAGCTGTTTCAGTTTATAGCTACCTCTGGCATTTACATCACAAGAGCACATGATTGCCAGGGATCATAATTCCAGTTCAGTACTCACAAGTCCCCAGAACAGTTGCACACCTTCCAGCTTTCCACCGGACACTTTCCAGTGAGGGAGACAATCCTTCTCCAGACCCCATTAGGTGAAGTCCCATAGCAAGGTCTTTACTCACAACATACCAGAACTTGTCTGCCACCCAGCATGCACAGATAGATCCTCAGTGATAGAGATAAAATATCCTTTCTCCAGATCAGGACTTCAGGATAGTGCACTCCCAAGTATAGTCCTTTGGTAATTCTTCTCCAAGACTTCAACCAAGCACCTGCTGAGGCCCAGACTGTAATCCTTAACTCAATTCAGCTGTCCCTAGGGGCAACAGCCCCTTAAGGTTTGGAACCCTCCTGGGGACCATCAACAGGCTCATCTGCATATTTGTTACTTCCTCAGTCACCTTCACAGGGATTGGCTGTGGCCGGATAAATATTCAACTTATCATTTGAATCTCCCTCCCTATGCTCTAGAAGCGTCTTCCAGGAGCAGGGGCAAGTAATCAAACTCTTTGGAAACCCCGATCAGATCAAAACAATCAATCACTACTCCACTCACAACAGTGGGATCAAAGATTAAATTTACCCAGCAGCCTAGCTAGGAGGATGCTATATAAGTTTTCTTTATTCAGACTGTCTGACTATCTGGTATTTTCACTTGGTGATTCTACCTCTAACACACTTTTATTCCTAGGATGACAACGCTTACTCACCCTTCTGCATCAGGACATGAGAAAAAGTATATGACTACTGAACCTCTCTCCTCTTCTATCCCCCATAACATAGAGGGGTATGGTTCTGTAGTGCCCAGAGATGCCTAAAAACAATGTATTTGATACCAGACAGCACAGGCATAAAGTGGAAAGTGTTATACTCACCTCTCCATTGATTCAGTATTGGGTGTTCTTTCTAGGGGTGTGGCCACTGGAACTTACAAGTTTCACTGGTGCAATGGCCAATCTGAAGACACTGATGTGCTGCCAGAAACTCAAGTAATGCATCTGTAATCCTAAGCCAGGGCCCCTGCTACAGCCCTCCTGTACTGCTTCTTGTGACCCCTCTGCACTCCTGGGTCTCCTTTGACCCCTGTGTACTCCTGTGACCCTCTGTGCTTCTGGGTCTCTCTCCAGTGATTCATGTGTCTCTGTTGATTCCTGTTCACTTCTGAGTTTCCAGTGATTCATCTGTCTCTGTTGACCCCGGTTCGCTTATGAGCTTCCAGTGACCCTGGTGACCCCTATCCACTCCTGAGTCTCTAGTGACTCCAGTGTCTCCAGTGACCTCTGTGCACTCGTCTGTCTCCAGTGACTTGTTAGCAACCCGATTAGCTGCTAGTTCCCGCCAAGATGGCCGGGGGGCGGCTCTGTCCAACTTCTTCTTGAGATGGGGTACGCACACATCTGTTCCTAAGGGAGTATACTGGAAGAGTTATTCCTCTAGTGGTACTTTAAAAGGTAAACTAATCTATGAGTAAAGGTGTAAGGTATGAGTATAAGATATTTATTTAGAGGTGATGGTAGAAAAACTCAATCTTTATATAGACAAGTGAGAATACAAAATCAACAAGTGGGTATACAGGATGCACAACATCTGGTCAAAAATAAGCATTCAATACATGGGGTACAATCATGATTCTGTTGTATGTATACAAACAAAAAGGAAACAACGTTTAGAGTTTAGAATAGATAATACTCTTCTTCAGGGGTGTAAGACTGTGACCATGACGGAAGATATGTCTATGAATTAAAAAGACAGTTGTGAACAATGAAATGGCAGGATAAAGCATCATGCATACTTATATTATAAAAAATTGTATTTACACAGACCAAAAAGGTATGTTCCTAAAGGAGGAACTCTGCCATATTCTGTTCCACATTCTTAAGGCCTGAAGCCCACTCTTTGCAGAGTTACTGGCTCAAGACCCACCTTCTTGAATAAAGAATTTCCACACAGAAGGCCCTTTTAAAGGTTTACAGAATAACAACATGGAGAAGAACTTGGCACAGAAACTTCTCACCTTTATCCATTTACAGTGCCGAAAACATCAGAGCACCCAACATGGCTACAAACCTACATGCTGTAAGTCAGTGGTATCTAGCTCCAATCCCCCTTCTACCAGGCCCCCACCCACACCAGATTTTAAAGGGCACAGTATTCCACCCATGATCAGGGTACTACCCACTCCTGTTTCTCCATTGCTTACCGACTTGTGACTCCAGTGTGACCGTGTGCCCCTGTTTCTCCATTGCACTCCTGTGCACCCCTGAGTCTCCACACAGCCTCCAGTATGCCCATCAGTTGTCTGGCTTGCTATGCTCCATCGTCAGTATCCTCATTTCCATGACAGAGAGCACAGGAAGATATCAACCCACAACATTTCTGATATGGACAACGTCAGTTTTTTTTTTTTTTACTTTTCATCTACCTGTCTGATCTGGGGGCTCAGTAATAAAAGTTGGGGGGGGGGGGGGAGCATAGTGCCAACTGGTGCATGGGAGCTACGGTGCATTCTCCAGCTGAGAGTTCATATTGCCATCTGGGTCAGGGGCAGCAGTGCCTGCTTTTCAATCCAAAACAATGAATGAACTGCCAACATGATCTGACAAAGACAACAAAGTTTCTGTCTATCTAAAGCCCAGCCCCCTCTCTGTTTTTTTTTGTCTCTCCAAGGTCAAGCCTCCCTTCCCCCTCATCTTTTTTCAGTCTCTCCTAGGTCCATCCTCCCTGCCCCCCAACAGAGCTGCTGTTGGAAACCATGGGGCCCCATACAGTCAACGTGACAGGGCCCCCTCCAAATAAATACAATTTACTATGCTTCAGTTATGAATTAATACAATGAGTGATCGGTACCAATTGCTCATTGTGTTCATTCAAGAAAGTAAGGGGGCTGGTAAATATGACCAGACCCTTTCCCCGCTGTCCACCCTGAAGGATCCTCTTGTGTGCTTGCAGCTGCCCGCAGCAAGGAGAGAAGGGATTCCAGCAGCACTGCAGGGGCGGCACACAGGGGGGCCTCGGTAGCAGGAGGAAAGGATCAGTATGGTGAAAGAGTGGGGGTGATCAGTAGGCCGGGAGGGCAATTACAGAACCGATCCGCTGTATGGCTTTCTCTGCAGCAGTTAAAAGCCGATGGGAGGGAGAGCAGAAGAAGCTGGCTTTCAGCTGCCGATCTCCATCTCTGCCCACATATGATTCACCCTGCTGCCTAGGCCCCCATGATGGCCTGGGCCCCATATAGGAGGACTGGTGGTACCCCGTTATACACGGCCCGGCCCTGCCCAGTGGCGTCACTAGGATTGGTGTCACTTGGTGCGGTATAACATGGTGTCACCCCACACGCACACACACACACCTCACCCTGGGCTCGGGCCGGCAGTGGACACCAGGACACCCCCCGCACCTGCTCCGAATCTGGGCACTGGGCGGCAACTGGAGTCTGGAGAGGAGAGGAGGGCAGCTTCACAGCGTGCACCTGCCCGACGCGGAGATACTAGTAGTGTGTGTAGTGACGTCATCATCATGTCTGCAGTGCAGTCTGAGATGTGAAAGGCTGAGGCTCGCTGGCTCAGTAGGGTATGGGTGTGGAAGAAGAAGAAAGGGGACACACTCACACAGTGACACACCAGGCGCGGCCGCGGCACTGGAGGTGTGTTGTTCCAGTCCAGCGGGCTGCGGGGTGAACGGGTCAGCTGGAAAAAAAAATACCAGGGCTTTCCTCACCATCGGGAGGGTGTCACCCCTCTAGCGCGTGTCACCCAGGTGAGGACCGCACCCCCCTAGCAACGCCTCTGGGGCCCCCCCACAGTTTTTTTGTCTTTTTAAAGTCAAGCCCTCATCTCCTCTCCCCATTTTTTTTTTCTCTCCAAAATCTAGATCCCCCCTTTTTTGTCTCTCCACAGTGCAGCCTCTGCTCTCCCCCTTTTTTGTCTCAAAGTCCAGCCTCCCCCCATTTAGCTGTCTCTCCAAAGTCCAGCACCTCCTACCACTATTTTTGTCTGTGCAAAGCCAAGCCCTCCTCACACTCCCTTTTTTTTTGGGGGGGGGGGTTGTTTCTCCAAAGTCCAGGCCCCTCCCCACTTGTTTAGTCTCTCTAAAGACCAGCCACCTTTTCCGTTTCTCCAAAGTCTAGCCTCCTTCATTTTTTTTGTCTTTTTAAAGTCCAGTCCCCCAGCCCCCATTTTTTGTCTCTCTAAATTCCAGCCCCCCCGCCCCATTTTTGGGTCTCTCTAAAGTGCAGTCCCCCACTCATGGTTTTTTTTTTTGTCTCTCCAAAGTCCAGACCCTCCTCCCCATTTTTTAGTCTCTCTAAAGTCCAGCACCTCCTTCTGCATTTTGTCTGTGTAAAATCAAGCCCTCCTCACATTCCCGCTTTTTTTTTGGGGGGGGGAGGGTTGTTCCTCCAAAGTCCAGGCCTCTCCCCACTTTTTTAGTCCCTCCAAAGCCCCACCACCATTTGTGTTTCTCCAAAGTCCAGCCTCCCCCTTTTTTATTTTTCTGTCTAGCCCCCCACCCTCATGTTTTGTCTTTCCAAAGTCCATCCCATCTCTGTCCCCCACCCCATTTTTTTGTCTCTTTAAAGTCCAGCCTCTTTCCCTCCCTTCCCCATTTTTTGTATAACCAAAGTCCAGACATCCGCAGCCTTCATTTATTTTCTCCAGAGTCCAGCCCAGGACAACCTCAGCCCTGGTCCTCCATTTACTCTTTCATCTCTCTCTGTACCTTATAGCGGAGTCTGAAATGACGAGGGTGGCCTCTTGCACGGTTCCGGTCCTAGCACCCCTGGAGGTTGAGACAGGGCTGCTAGGGCAACGGAAGGGCGCAGGTGCCTTCTGGCAGGATCAGGAACACTGGAGCCTTAGAGGAGCTGGTGGGATGCCGATCCTGGATTGGTCAGGAAAGTCCAACAGGAGTACTTACAAGGTCGGGGACAGGCAGGAGTCGGCAACATGCTGGCAGGAAGGTACACAATCGGCAGGCAGATTTGTAGTCAGGAGCTGGCGGTGGTTGGCAACGTGCTGGCAGAGAGGTACAAGACCGGAAGACAGAGCCGTAGTCAGAAGTTCAAGCCGAGTTCGGTACAGGAAGCAGAGGTAGGCAGAGTTGCAGGGATAATCCGAAAGAGTAGTCAGGAAAGCCAAGGGTTCAGGATCAAGGTTCAATCAAAACAGCAGCAAGGATACAGGAACTAGCTGAGACAATCCAGCACTGACACTAGTATGCTGACTCTTTAAATAGGGCGCCTTGCGCAGTGATTCGTTGGCGTGCGGACGTGCCCACGCTGACGTGCGCTCGTTCGTATGAGAGTGCTAACGTGCGTGCCTGGTCCAGGGCTCACTCGTTCATGCTGCACACGTCTGGCTGGTGCGCGGAAACGAGCATTTGTGATGGTTCTCTGACAGTCGCTATGTCATGGACACTGCTTGTCCTTGGTGTCCATAGCAGGCACTGCTGATAGGACACTTATTATACCTCCACCTCCCTAAACTGCACATAGCTGATGAGTGGGGCAGGCTGTATCTGGGGCAACTCAGGGGACCTTGTGTGACAGTGCAGGGAGGAGGAGCTCAGTGTGCCAAGCGCAGTGTCAATAGCAGCCTGGAAGGGCATGACTGAAATCTGGGGGTAAGGGGGTACAGCCCACCCCGACAACCCCCTAGATGTGGCCCTGACGTTCAATAGTACGTTTAACAGACTAAGAGGAACCAAATAAGAGCTGTTCACAGTTAGGGTTTGCTATATTTAACCAACTCAAATCCCTCAGCCGATTTCTTCCTATAACCCGGGTAAGTCCCAGGGTGTTTTTTTTTTTTTTTTTTATTTCATTTTGGAGATATCTCGGTTCCTATACCTTATAACACTCATAGTCTACTGTGAAGCATTAAAGATCTATATAATGGAAAACTGTATACTCACCTTTCCATAATTTTAATTTGCTGGTGCATTTTCATGGCAGCATACAATGGGTTGTGGCTCCACCCCCACAACCTGATAGAACTGGTTAACTATAAATGAAAGACAGACCCGGCTCACAGCATTCTCTGTAATTCTCACCCTTTTGGTGAAAATCTGTATGCTGCCATGAAGATGCACCAGGAAAGGAAAATTACGGATAGGTGAGTATACAATTTTATGTTTTCCTGGCGCATCATTGCAGCATACAATGGGAACTAACTCGCCATACGGGAGGTTGCAAGAAAAAACAGAAAAGTTCACAGAGCTGGCACTGCCCTGGTTGAATGTGCACTCAAGTAGGGATGGGCAAACGGTTCAGCTTGAGCATGAGTTCGAACAGGCAAAAGAACTGGCAAAGCGCAGAGGAGGAAGAGGGCAGAAGGCCTCCCAGGAGGCAGAGCGTTTCTTTCTTTCTAATTTACGGGTCAGGCGGGCACCGTGATTGACGATGGATATACATCAAGGGACACTATTTATATATTTTTTAATAAAGGACTTGTCAAAAACAGTTTCTTGTGGTTATTACTTTTTGACACTTTTTTTTGGTGAATGGGTGTGGGTACAATGTACCTGATACCCATTCACATGGTAGGGGGCAAGATCTGGTCTTGTTAAAGGGGGCTTCCAGATTTTGATAAGTCCCCTGCCCGCAGACCCAGACAACGACAGCCCAGGGTTGTCGGGAGGCCCTTACCTGCCCTAAAGCACCCACCCCCCCATGTAAAGGGCACGTGGCCTGGTATGGTTCAGGAGCGGGGGGGCGCTCGCTCATCCCCACCCCTTTCCTGACCTGTCGGGCTGCATGCTCAGATTAGGGTCTGGTATGGATTGTCATGGGGACTCCACACCGTTTTCTTTTTTCTTTTGACATGGGTATGGACTGGGGGGGTCCCCATGCCATTTTTTTCTTTCTTTTTTAATAGCCTGGTGCCGGTGTTCTGCCGAGAAAGTTCCGCTCGGCGGATAAGTTCCCCCCTCTACTGCGCAGGCGCTGCGCCTGCGCAGTAGGATCCGGCGGAAATAGCCGAAGCGGAATAGCTGAAAATCTGCTGTACACGGCGCCTGTAAGAGGGCCCCTTGCGGGCTCGCTTCGCTCGCCACGCTTCGGGCACGGCCTCGCTTCGCTCGGCTCTTTTAGATTCCCCCTCTAGGTCCACTTCGATGGTGGGGAAGGAACCTGGACCTAGGGCACAGGCGCTGTGTACAGTTGATCGAAGCGTTTGAGCTTCGGCTATCTCCGGCGGCTGGCAGTAGTTCGTACTGCGCAGGCGCTGCACCTGCGCAGTACAGGGGGGGAACTTATCTGCCGAGGGAACTTTCTCAGGAAGACACCAGCAATTGTAACCGCGAGTCATTTTAAATGGGATTTGACTCATTTTTTTTCTTTAGAAATGTAATTTTTGCTGTAGCATGTTTTATGCATGCTACAGATGCACTACTTTACATACACATTAAGGGGGCCCCCCAGGCAGTATATTTAAAGGAATTTTTCATTCCTATTGTTTAAGCACTTATTGTACTTTAAGCATAATTAAAATCACTGCTCCTGAAAAAACGATTGTTTAAAAAAAATAAAATGTATTGATGTCCCCCAGGGCCGTACCTGGACCCCCATACCCCTTTTATGGCCAATTATTAGCACATAAGCCTTTAAAATGGGCACTTTTGATTTTTCCTGTTTGGCTCCCATAGACTTCAGTGGGTTTGTTGTTTGAATTAGAACATCTCCTCTGTTCAGGAGTTCTGCTGCGAACAGAACAGGGGGGTGTTCGGCCCATCCCTACTCTTAAGTCCTCCCTGGAACAGGAAGGTCTTGTGAATAGTAGGCTCTTTTAGTTGTCTTAACAATGTGGGCGGTGACTGTATGTGTTCATGCTGACTGATCCTGCCTGAAAGCCATGCTGGAACCAAGCACAGATTTCAGCTTTCCTGAATGAAAAGGTAGTTGCCAAGCAGGCCATCAGAGTTAGATCAACATCCAGGGTATGTGGTTCTCTCGCTTCACCAAGAAAGATGGACCTCTCTGGCTTGACACAAGGTAGCCATTACCTGCACTGAGCACCCTTGACTTGGTAGCTTCCGCTGCTCAACTTCCATGCCATCAAAAGTGGTCTCTTAGAGCTGGACGGCAAAACTGGCCATGAGAGAGCAGATCCATCATCACTGGCAGAGGCTGTGGTGACTCAATGCTCAACTGTGGGAGAGACAGACACTAGAGCTTCCTATGGTATAATTGCAATTATTTATATAGAAAATTCCACTGACAGCCTAAGAATTCTGCCCTTCTACTGCTGTCTAGGCACAGTACAACTCTTGCTCCTGTTATAAAGGAGTGAATGACAGAAAGGCTTTGAACACTGCTCTCAGTTCGAGAGCATTCAATACTATGCCTCGTAAGCTGAACATCCCATGACCTTGAGCAGCCTGCTCTTTTAAATGCGTCCTCCAACCCTTCTGGCTGGGGTCTGATGTGATAATGTTTCATTTGAAAACAACATTTGGTCAGGTACGAAGAACCAAGGATACTCAGGCACTTTTCTGCTGGAAGAGACTTCGCTCCCAAAGCACCTTTGACTTTCTCTATCAGAGGATGGACCCTTCACACTGAGCTGTGGCCACTAGCGGGGCGCTTTAAACCCCAAAGAAGGGATTAAAAACTGCCATTTTGCGGCACTTCCAAATCATTTTTCAGGCACTTTGGAAGCGCTGCCCAATTATTTCAATGGGTAGGGCGTTTTGGGAGCGCTGTATACAGCGCTCCCAAACCGCCCTAAAGATGCTGCTTGCAGGACTTTTCAAATGTCCCGCAAGCACACTGCCCTAGTGTCAAAAGTCCCACTAAAATGAATGAGAGGCGGTGTTCAGGCGCTATTTAGAGGCTATTTCTAGCGCTAAAACGCCTGAAAACCGCCTCAGTGTAAAAAGTGGTCTTACCTTACGACTCCAGACCTGATCAGGTGAGGACAAAAAGGGAATGCTGCAAGCCGGGTCTGTCTTTGATTTATAGTTAACCAGTCCTATCAGGTTGTGGGGGGTGGAGCCACAACCCATTGTATGCTGCCATGATGTGCCAGGAAATATTTTTTTGTTTTCATTTTCAGAACAGACAGGGCCTAAATTTGGGAGCAGATTTAGATACATATATTTATTGCTAAGGAGAGCAGAGAAAATTATGACTACTAACTTAAGCCTCGTACAGACAGTTCGATTGTTTGAAGGGGATTGTCTGCTGACAAACTGTTGTCCTAAATTCTTACCGTTAGTCTTTAGACAATTCTTTTCCAATTTTCGGCCATCAAATGTTGGATGGCAGGCTAGTAAATTTTCAAGGGACAATGGCTCCACTTCTGATTTTCATATGATCAGTACACAAATCCGTCACACAAAAGTCGAAAGTATAAACACGCATGCTCTGAATCAATGCTCACCAAGCACAAAATTAGTAGAAGGGGCCCAAAGGGTGGCGCTCAAGAGCTGAAATTCCTCGTAGTATGTCACTATGTTCGTGTTTGTGGCACGACAATTGTGTAATGTTAGTATGCAAGACAAGATCTTGGCACATGCCCTTTTGACAAAAATCAGATGCTCGGTTGGCCAACAATCGTACCGTGTGTACGAGGCTTTACTGGTTGAAAAAGAGAAGCCTAATTTTCCCATTGCTGAAAACAACAAAATTTCACTTGCTAGTGAGCCACCCTCATCTAACCAGTGAGAGAATGACATGTGGAAATATTTTATATATATATGGATGGTGCCGCGCTAATCCTAATTAATTTTATTCCTACTAGTTGAATTAAATATCCAAGTGAAAAAACCCACTGTGCAGACTAAAATAAATAAATAAATAAAAATTGAAAAAATGTGGGTGTAAACGATAAGTAGTCTTCAAGCTGAAAAAATAAAAATCAATCTAGACTGACCATAGGTATAAATATTAAGATATTGTGACAAAATTCAATATATTGGAGTGACATAAATAATTAACAAACACAAATCCGCAAAGTGCCTAGTGTCAACACTGTGCAATCTAAATATCTGAACTAAATAATGTGAACCAACAAATTATCCATAAAGTGCAAACGTGCAATCAAGCATAAATAGATGTGTAAAGTCCAAACTGAATAATAATATCAATTGAATGTCCCAACAGATTGAGTAAAACGAAGTAAAATCACACAAGAAAACAAGTCCTTAATAGTAAAAAAATTCTTGTGACATAAGGTGCTGGCATGCGCATGTAGCAGTTAAAGTGCCTGGTGACTCGGGGTTTCATGCAGCTTCGTGTGTGAACACTCCAGTAAGCAGTGGCCCCTTACCTCATGGGAATGGGGCAACAGCATATAACTGGTTCTTTAACCTTTTCCACCTGGCGGCTCCTACGTATTTCTCACCGTCCTGGGGTGGGATACCCTCAGATATGGTCCAGGGGGTGTTTAAAAACAAGGATAAAGGAACCCAATAGTGTAATTCCGTTTAACAGATAACCAAGTTTATTTGATAAAAAACAGCAGGTACTCACATTTAAAATTAATAGCAGAGTGTTTGTATCCGACGAGCGGCGAGCTCGTAGCTTTCCTTCAGTGTGTTCAGCCTATCCTGTCCCTACGCGTGACGTCACACCACACGTGACTTCTTCAGGGGACATGTGGAAATAGGTAAGTAGTTTTCTGCACTATTTCAAGATCCTATCTCTGAAGAGTTGAGTGCATTTGATCATGTGGGATTTTTAGAGTGATTACAATGAACAATTTGCATCTAGAGACTCATCTATTAATTTCTAAATACACAATAACAAGAAATCTGGAAAAGCTTGCGTGTAAAAATGTAAATCGCAAAAAAAATGACAGGATAAGGTAATATTTTCACTTAAACGCTATGTTCCCCAGCTGCCCATACTTACATTCATGTAATGCTACTGCCGCTATGTATCCTTCCTTAAATGTGACAGACCTGGTATTTGGTGATTGGCCACATTTGGGGACAGGAAGAGAGTCCTCAATCTTTGATAAGCAAGACATTGTTATCGGAGCATTGACAGGCATTTTCTAGTGCCAGAATTAAACAGTGAGTTAGTGAAAGAAAGGTGATTATGGGCTCCTGGGGAGGGGGCATTAAAGTGAGCCTGCTGTTTTGCTCTGCATGGGTAAAGCACAAGTTTACTTTACATAGACATTACCACCGACTTAAATTTTCCCATAATATTATATGCCCACTTATTATATTTTAGGCATGTTATTTACCTGTAAAAGATACCCTTGTGTAGACTTCCAAAAGCCCTGAGACTGCTTCTGGGCACTACCATCTTGGATGTGCAGTACCAGCAGTCTTAGAGCTGTTTCTTAAGTGACCCTTTATACCATACATCACTAAGTGGTGGACCACAGTCTGGATCTGGACTGAGTCACTGTCTAATCCAGACCTCCGTGGCCCTGCCATTTAGGAGCTGGTTCTTCTCCTCAGCTGCCGCCACCGCTGTCATCTTCATAGAGCTGACATTGGAAAGCAGGACAGTTGTGGACGGAGAGCGGGAACTGCTGAGTAAACGTTTTAGGTAAACCAGCAAGTGATTGGTAACCAAGCTGATTGAAAATGGGTGCAGTGGGCTGGAGGCCCTCCATCTAGAACTGTCCTGTCTCCGATGTCAGCTCTAGCCCTGGTGTGCCTCCCGCCTTCTGCCCTGTGTAAGGTAGGACAGGTGAGAGGGCTATATCACTGCTGTGAAAGATGGGGTGGAAGCTGGGGATAATGTGAAGGGGGTCATATGAAGGGGAGCCAAAGACAGGAATCTGAAGGGGGGGATCAGTGCTGTGTCTTGACCTAGGCCGACAAGGCCTAGTCCAAGGGTGGCACTTGGGGGGGGGGCGGCAAAAAAAGCCACCCCACACTAAAAAAAGCCCCCCCGCTCTCGAATCAGCCCATTCACTGCCGGGGTTGCTGGCTGCAATGTTGGGAGAGATAGAGTGTGTTGTGACAGTTCCCCCCTCCCCTTCCCCTCCACACAGATGGGAGAGCAGAGAGACAGCTTGTCAGTTTCTCTTCCTGTGTTGTGACCCCGGGTGCACATGGAGCTGTCAGATTGTGGCTTTAGCAGTGGACCCACCTACTGTGTACATTCTTTATATCTGACTTGGAAGGGGTGAGAGTATGATACTGATCCTCACTGTGTCTCCTTGCAAACCTCATGCCATAGCTTATCTGTGCTACAGCTTTCCCTCTTTATTTCCCCTACCTTCTTATCTGAAATACGGACTCTCTGGTAAATAACTCTCTGTGTCCTTGGTGCTGGGGGAGGACTGATGAGGCGGCACTGGTGAGGCTGCTTTGATGGGCACTGGTGAGGCTGCTTTTATGGGCACCGATGAGGCAGCATTGGTGAGGCTGCGTTGGTGGGCACTGGTGAGGCTGCATTGATGGGCACTGATGAGGTGGCACTGGTGAGGCTGCTTTGATGGGCACTGGTGAGGCTGCATTGATGGGCACTGATGAGGCGGCACTAATGAGGCTGCTTTGATGGGCACTGATGAGGCGGCACTGGTGATGCTGCTTTTATGGGCACTGGTGAGGCTCCATTGATGGGCACTGATCAGGCTGCGCTGATGGGCACTGGTGAGGCTGCATTGATGGGCAGAGGTGAAGCTGCATTGATGGGCACTGGTGAGGTTGCATTAATGGGCACTGATGAGGCTGCACTTGGTACCCACTTGAAGCCCACATTCACATTGGGCCGATCTGACATGTGATTTGACATGTCAAATTGCATGCCAAATCAGAGGCTATTTCCGGCAATGGCACCGACTCAGCTGCAGCACACACCGTCGCAGAATCCCTGCACTCAGATCCACGCCGGGCCCCAAGAGAGGCCTCAAACAGTTCCTCTTATAGACTCTCCCAGCAGTCTGTTCTTCCCCATCAGCCATCTGGTAGTTGTAGTTCCTGATGATTCAGCAAGTGGGCAAATCCCATCCATTTGGACTACATGTCCCAATATGCTTTGCTCTGCCTTGTCTCTGTATCAAGGAGGTAACAGGTCAGTGTCAAACTCAGCACTAGAGGGAACCGGCTTCCCTGCAGCAAAGCCACACAGTGTCTCCTGACTGCAGGAATGTATACAGTGGGGACGGAAAGTATCTAGACCCCCTTAAATTTTTCACTTTGTTACATTGCAGCCATTTGCTAAAATCATTTAAGTAAATTTTTTTCCCTCATTAATGTACACACAGCACCCCACGTTGACAGAAAAACACAGAATTGTTGTCATTTTTGCAGATTTATTAAAAAAGAAAAACTGAAATATCACATGGTCCTAAGTATTCAGACCCTTTGCTGTGACACTCATATATTTAACTCAGGTGCTGTCTATTTCTTCTGATTATCCTTGAGATGGTTCTACACCTTTATTTGAGTCCAGCTGTGTTTGATTATACTGATTGGACTTGATTAGGAAAGCCACACACCTGTCTATATAAGACCTTACAGCTCACAGTGCATGTCAGAGCAAATGAGAATCATGAGGTCAAAGGAACTGCCTGAAGAGCTCAGAGACAGAATTGTGGCAAGGCACAGATCTGGCCAAGGTTACAAAAAACATTTCTGCTGCACTTAAGGTTCCTAAGAGCACAGTGGCCTCCATAATCCTTAACCACTTCAGCCCCGGAAGGATTTACCCCCTTCCTGACCAGAGCACTTTTTACAATTCGGCACTGCGTCGCTTTAACTGCTAATTGCGCGGTCATGCAATGCTCTACCCAAACGAAATTTGCGTCCTTTTCTTCCCACAAATAGAGCTTTCTTTTGATGATATTTGATCACCTCTGCCGTTTTTATTTTTTGCGCTATAAACGGAAAAAGACTGAAAATTTTGAAAAAAAATGATATTTTCTACTTTTTGTTATAAAAAAAATCCAATAAACTAAATTTTAGTCATACATTTAGGCCAAAATGTATTCGGCCACATGTCTTTGGTAAAAAAAATGTCAATAAGCGTATATTTATTGGTTTGCGCAAAAGTTATAGCGTCTACAAACTAGGGTACATTTTCTGGAATTTACACAGCTTTTAGTTTCTGACTGCCTATGTCATTTCTTGAGATGCTAAAATGGCAGGGCAGTACAAAACCCCCCCAAATGACCCCATTTTGGAAAGTAGACACCCCAAGGAAATTGCTGAGAGGCATGTTGAGCCCATTGAATATTTATTTTTTTTGTCCCAAGTGATTGAATAATGACAAAAAAAAGAAAAAAAAAAAAAATTACAAAAAGTTGTCACTAAATGATATATTGCTCACACAGGCCATGGGCATATGTGGAATTGCACCCTAAAATACATTCAGCTGCTTCTCCTGAGTATGGGGATACCACATGTGTGGCACTTTTTGGGAGCCTAGCCGCGTACGGGGCCCCGAAAACCCAGCACCACCTTCAGGATTTCTAAGGGCATACATTTTTGATTTTACTCCTCACTACCTATCACAGTTTTGAAGGCCATAAAATGCCAAGATGGCACAAAACCCCCCCAAATGACCCCATTTTGGAAAGTAGACACCCCAAGCTATTTGCTGAGAGGCATGGTGAGTATTTTGCAGCTGTCATTTGTTTTTGAAAATGAAGAAAGACCAGAAAAAAGATTTTTTTTTTTCTTTTTTCAATTTTCAAAACTTTGTGACAAAAAGTGAGGTCTGCAAAATACTCACTATACCTCTCAGCAAATAGCTTGGGGTGTCTACTTTCCAAAATGGGGTAATTTGGGGGGGGGTTGTGCCACCTGGGCATTCCATGGCCTCCGAAACTGTGATAGGTAGTGAGGAGTGAAATCAAAAATTTACGGCCTTAGAAAGCCTGAAGGCGGTGCTTGGTTTTCGGGGTCCCGTGCGCGGCCAGGCTCCCAAAAAGTCCCACACGTGGTATCCCCGTACTCAGGAGAAGCAACAGAATTTATTTTGGGGTGTAATTTCACATATTCCCATGGCATGTTTGAGCAATATAACATTTAGTGACAACTTTGTGCAAAAAAAAAAAAAAAAATTGTCTCTTTCCCGCAACTTGTGTCACAATATAAAACATTCCATGGACTCGACATGCCTCTCAGCAAATAGCTTGGGGTGTCTACTTTCCAAAATGGGGTCATTTGGGGGGGGTTTGAACTGTCCTGGCATTTTATGCACAACATTTAGAAGCTTATGTCACACATCACCCACTCTTCTAACCACTTGAAGACAAAGCCCTTTCTGACACTTTTTGATTACATGAAAAAATTATTTTTTTTTGCAAGAAAATTACTTTGAACCCCCAAACATTATATATTATTTTAAAGCAATTGCCCTACAGATTAAAATGGTGGGTGTTTCATTTTTTTTTTCACACAGTATTTGCGCAGCGATTTTCAAACGCATTTTTTGGGGAAAAAACACACTTTTTAAAATTTTAATGCACTAAAACACACTATATTGCCCAAATGTTTGATGAAATAAAAAAGATGATCTTAGGCCGAGTACATGGATACCAAACATGACATGCTTTAAAATTGCGCACAAACGTGCAGTGGCAACAAAATTACTACATTTTTAAAAGCCTTTAAAAGCCTTTACAGGTTACCACTTTAGATTTACAGAGGAGGTCTACTGCTAAAATTACTGCCCTCGATCTGACCTTCGCGGTGATACCTCACATGCATGGTGCAATTGCTGTTTACATTTGACGCCAGACCGCCGCTTGCGTTCGCCTTAGCGCGAGAGCAGGGGGCGACAGGGGTGCTTTTTTTTCTTTATTTTTTTTCTTTATTTTTTTTTTGCTTTTTTATCTTATTTTTAAACTGTTCCTTTCATTTTTTTTTTTTTTTAAATCATTTTTATTGTTATCTCAGGGAATGTAAATATCCCCTATGATAGCAATAGGTAGTGACAGGTACTCTTTTTTGAAAAAATTGGGGTCTATTAGACCCTAGATCTCTCCTCTGCCCTCAAAGCATCTGACCACACCAAGATCGGTGTGATAAAATGCTTCCCCAATTTCCCAATGGCGCTATTTACATCCGGCGAAATCTAAGTCATAAAATGCTCGTAGCTTCCGGTTTCTTAGGCCATAGAGATGTTTGGAGCCACTCTGGTCTCTGATCAGCTCTATGGTCAGCTGGCTGAATCACCGGCTGCATTCTCAGGTTCCCTGTTGAGACAGGAGAGCCAGAGAAAAACACGGAAGACGGTGGGGGGGGGGGCATTCCCTCCCACTGCTTGTAAAAGCAGTCTAGAGGCTAATTAGCCGCTAGGATTGCTTTTACATGAAAGCCTACCGCTGGCTAAAAAGAATGATACCAAGATGATACCTAAACCTGCAGGCATCATTCTGGTATAACCACTCAAAGTCGTGAATGGCGTACCTGAAGACAAAAAAATGGTTAACAATAAAGCACAGTAAACGGTAAAGTATAAATAATTACATACCTGAAAAACAAACATGATAAAACATAATAACAATAAAACATTGCAGAATAGAATACAGTAAAAAAGAGCAGAACAATAGAGAGAGAATAGAGAGAGAGAGAACAATAAAACGACAACTATTTTTTTTAATTTTTGTTTGTGTTTTTTTTTTTTTTTTACACTTTTTTTTTGTAACTGTAACTTTTATAACTGTAACCGGTTCCAGGTTCGAGTCTCTCAAAATGCGGTGGCATCTTGGGAGACCCTGTGAAAGTGCGCCTAGTCTGTGCAATGCTGTACGCTACGCTAATACTCAACTAGTGCATGGTAGCGTTCAAAACATTCACCAAGTGTTACTGCAGTGCTGGTTTGACTACGACCGGGGTGTACTACGCCGCTGGTGCTTGCCAGTTCACCAAAACGCTACAAAGAAAAGTGTCAGTGATCGATCGATACTGCACTTGGGTGGGCTGGACTGGGCTGGGCCGGGCGGAGGGGCAAAACGCAGGTGCTAGCAGGTATCTGGGCTGATCCCGCTAACACTGCGTTTTTGGGAACCCTAAACTGCTGGGGACGCTAGTATAGATCTGATCGGATCAGATATTGATGCGTTCAGATACTATACCACTAAGGGAGGTGTACGGTGCGTGTACGGTGCGTGCGTGGGTGTTCGCGGTACTGGCGCTAATCTGACGCTGCCTAGGGCGACGCATATCACCGCCGGGCGATCGGGGGGCTAAACCTTTATTCGGTAATAAACGGCAGGTGCCCTGACACTATAAAAAATAAACGAACTAACCAGCGTCAGCCGTAACGGTTATACGGTGATCAGTGGTGAAAGGGTTAACTAGGGGGCCATCAAGGGGTTAAAACATTTATTAGATAGTATATGGGGGTCCCTGTCGCTATAAAACACTGACGGCGAACCTAAATATTTACGTCCCTAACTAGCGTCACCAGCGACTAATACAGCGATCAGAAAAATGATCGCTTAGCGACACTGGCGACAGGGGGTGATCAAGGGGTTAAAACTTTATTAGGGGGGTAAGGGGGGTACCCTAGACCTACAGGGGGCTAAACCTTTATTCGGTAATAAACGGCGGGTGCCCTGACACTATAAAAAATAAACGAACTAACCAGCGTCACCCGTAACGGTTATACGGTGATCAGTGGTGAAAGGGTTAACTAGGGGGCAATCAAGGGGTTAAAACATTTATTAGGCAGTATATGGGGGTCCCTGACGCTATAAAACACTGACGGCGAACCTAAATATTTACGTCCCTAACTACCGTCACCAGCGACACTAATACAGCGATCAGAAAAATGATCGCTTAGCGACACTGGTGAGGAGGGGTGATCAAGGGGTTAAAACTTTATTAGGGGGGGTAAGGGGGGTACCCTAGACCTACAGGGGGGTAATACTAACTGTCCCACCACTGCTAACTGTCACAAACTGACACTATGCAGTAATCAGGAAAAAAAAAAAAAAAACCAGCTTGGTGTCAGTTTGTGACAGGGGGGGGGGGGGGTGATGGGGGGGGATCGGGGGGCGATCGGGGGGGGATCGGGGGTGTAATATATGCCTGGCATGTTCTACTGTGTTGTGTGTGAGTGTTGGTGCACTTACATGTCATCTCTCCTCGGCGCTGGAACGGAAACTGCCAGACCGAGGAGAGATGACATCACATCCTCTGCCTCTGTGTACTATACAGAGGCAGGGGATGTTTCTCATTGGCTGGGAGCGATCGCGAGGGGGGGGCCACGATCGGATGGCCTCCCCCTCGTCTGTCATCGCTCCCAACCAAATGCCGACCGCAGCTGGCACCGGGGGGGGGTCCGATCGGACCCCCCACCCGCGGGAAGGCAATCACGTTTCAGGTACGTGATTTTGCCTGCCCGTGCCGCTCTGCTCACGTATATAGGCGTGAGGCGGTCGGCAAGTGGTTAAATGGAAGACGCTTGGGATGGCCAGAACCCTTCCTAGAGCTGACCGTCCGGCCAAACTGAGCTATCGGGGGAGAAGAGCCTTGGTGAGAGAGGTAAAGAAGAACCCAAAGATCACTGTGGCTGAGCTCCAGAGATGCAGTCGGGAGATGGGAGAAAGTTGTAGAAAGTCAACCATCACTGCAGCCCTCCACCAGTCGGGGCTTTATGGCAGAGTGGCCCGATGGAAGCCTCTCCTCAGTGCAAGACATACGAAAGCCCGCATGGAGTTTGCTAAAAAACACCTGAAGGAATCCAAGATGGTGAAAAATAAGATTCTCTGGTCTGATGAGACCAAGACAGAACTTTTTGGCCTTAATTCTAAGCGGTATGCATGGTGAAAACCAGGCACTGCTCATCACCTGTCCAATACAGTCCCAACAGTGAAGCATGGTGGTGGCAGCGTCATGCTGTGGGGGTGTTTTTCAGCTGCAGGGACAGGACTACTGGTTGCAATCAAGGGAAAGATGAATGCAGCCAAGTACAGGGATATCCTGGACGAAAACCTTCTCCAGAGTGCACAGGACTTCAGACTGGGCCGAAGGTTTACCTTTCAACAAGACCTTCCAACAAGACAATGACCCACAGCTAAAATAACGAAGGAGTGGCTTCACAACAACTCTGTGACTGTTCTTGAATGGCCCAGCCAGAGCCCTGACTTAAACCCAATTGAACATCTATGGAGAGACCTAAAAATGGCTGTCCACCAACGTTTACCATCCAACCTGACAGAACTGGAGAGGATCTGCAAGGAGGAATGGCAGAGGATCCCCAAATCCAGGTGTTAAAAACTTGTTGCATCTTTCCCAAAAAGACTCATGGCTGTATAAGATCAAAAGGGTGCTTCTACTAAATACTGAACAAAGGGTCTGAATACTTAGGACCATGTGATATTTCAGTTTTTCTTTTTTAATAAATCTGCAAAAATGTCAACAATTCTGTGTTTTCCTGTCAATATGGGGTGCTGTGTGTGCATTAATGAGGGAAAAAATGAACTTAAATGATTTTAGCAAATGGCTGCAATATAACAAAGAGAGGATCTGAATACTTTCCGTCCCCACTGTATATATGCAGCTCCTGGCCACACTAATGAAAAACACTAAGTAATTTATTTTGATTTACTGTGTTTTTATTTGCAATTTTTTTTTTTAAACAAAAAGCTTTTATTAATGTTTGAAAATAACATTAGTACAATCATATTAACATTTGTACATAAGTTTCATATAGCAGTGAATAATTGACTTCAATAATAGAGTATTTACTGGTAAGGCCACCGAGGTGGTTTCGCATTCGACCTATTGTTATATTGATAAATTATTTGGAAATACTCTAGCTTTGTATAGAAAAAATCGGTTATTTATTTTAAAAGGGAGAATACATTTGTGGACCCCTGAGAGGTGTCCTTAGATATAGATATAGTAATAGAAATGAGGAGTAAAGAGGAGGAAAGAAAATTAAATAAAATTTAAATAAAATAAAGATATTATAGGAAAAATATTGGTCTATGTATAAAAGGTTTATCTTTATGTGAAAGTGGTATATGAATCAGAATATTTAAAAGTAATCCACGGTTGCCATATTTTATTAAAGTTTTCTATATTCCCTTGTGTTGTTGCTCTGATCTCTTCCATTCCTTAAGGCTCCATTCACACTAGCGCGTTTTTTGATGCATTTTGCATTTTGCAGAAATGCATGGGAATTTTTTAACATGGGTTCCTATGGAACATGTTCACATCAATGCCTTTTTGTACCTCTGCGTTTTTAGAAAGGGTCAGGGACTTTTTTTCACGCAAAATGCGTTTTGCAGCGTTTTGCATGTAATAGAATTCAATGGACCAGCATCAAAAACGCAAGTGCAGCGTTTTTACAGCCTTTTTGCAGCCTTTTTGATGCGTTTTGCGTTTTTGGCGTTTTGTTTTTTTTAGACTGTATACAGTCTAAAAAAACTGTAAAAAAAAATGCAAAACGCCACAAAAACGCTGCAAAAACGCTGCTCAAAAATGTGGCAAGCATCACAAAAAAAACTCCAGAAACGCTCAAAAGCAACATGCATAGATGTGAATCGAGCCTTAAGGTGATGTATTTCTTCCAGCCATTCCTTAATTGTAGGGGCGGTGGTGCTTCTCCAGTGTCTTGGTATCACTGTTTTAGCTGATTAAGAATCTGTTTTGTATTTTCTCAGAGAGCAATTGCTGATATTTATGAGGCAGCAAGCATTGTCTAGATGAATTGTCGTTTTTGTGATATGTTTTATGATCTTTATTACTTGATTCCAAAAGGGTTTTATCAGGCCACACTCCCACCAGATATGATATAGAGTACCCTCTTCTTGGTTGCAGTGCCAACAATGTCAAGGTACTGCCGGAAACCATTTGTGTATTTTGTTTGGTGTTATGTACCAATTTGTTAAAATTTTAAATGATGTTTCTTGCCATCTCACACTGATTGCACATTTGTGTGCGAACACACATGCTTGTAACCATTGGTCTTTTGTAAAGGATTTATTTAAAGTTGATGTGTCTATTCGGTTCCTGTACATCGCTGGACTGCAACCATGTGTATGTTAAGGGAACACTCTTAGGCTCCATTCACACCAGCGCGTTTTTTGATGCATTTTGCATTTTGCAGAAATGCACGGGAATTTTTTAACATGGGTTCCTATGGAACATGTTCACATCAATGCCTTTTTGTTTCTCTGCATTTTTGGAAAGGGTCGGGGACTTTTTTCATGCAAAAAGCAGCGTTTTGCATGTAATGGATTTCAATGGACAAGCATCAAAAACGCAAGTGCACCGTTTTTGCAGCGTTTTTGATGCGTTTTTGATGCGTTTTTGCCGTTTTTTTTTTAAATTTTTTTTAAGACTGTAAAAAAAAATTAAAAAAAAAAAAACCGCAAAACGCAAATCGCGGCAGAATCGCGGCAAAATCGCGGCAAAAACGCGGCTCAAAAACGTGGCAAGCATGAAAAAAAAACCTCCAAAAACGCTCAAAAGCAACATGCATAGGTGTGAATCGAGCCTTAGGCTGGATTCACACCTATGCATTTTTGGTGCTTTTTGCATTTTTGCAGATTTGCACTACAGATTGTGTTCCATAGGAAACCATGTAAAATGGACTGTAGTGCAAATCTGCAAAATGCAAAAAGCACTAGAACTGCATAGGTGTGAATCCAGCCTTAGTGGTTGTAGTAGCTGAAAGACAAATAGTTTTGAAGGGTGTTAATGGTCTAAGGAAATGTTTTTGTTTTTGAGTGTTCATAATGAATTCATGTATTTGTTGATATTCCCTGAGTTGTAGAGATGTTTGTTCTATTTCTTTTTGTAATTCTGATAGAGATTTGATTTTGTTTTTCTGTAAACAGTGTGCCACTAAAAGTGGTGTGTTTCTGTTGTAAAGCGATTGGTTAGAACCACCCATTCCCGGTGAGAAATCAGGGTTTGTTGTCAGAGGTGTTAATGGTCCCAGTGATGAGTATTTGCAACTTTTTAAGTTGGTGACAGGAATCCTTTAAGGTCACCGTTGCAATGATAACTCAAAATATCTGTTGGCTAAAAATACATTCTACCTTACCCATAAATGAGTTAGGAGAAAGTAAACATTTTCTACTAAATGATCAACTTAGGCCTGGTTCACACCTATGCATTTTTTTCAGTTTTGCAGAAACATACTACAGTCCATTTAACATGGTTTCCTATGGATGTAGTTCACATCTGAGCATGTTATGGAAAGGGCCATGGACTTCTTTCTGGTTTTTGGTTCCATAGGCTTCAATGAATGAAAAGCATGTATTGAAATACGCAAAATGCAACTGCAATATGCAAACTGCAACATGCATAGGTGTGAATTAGGCTTCAGGCTCGATTCACACCTATGCATGTTGCTTTTGAGCGTTTTTGGAGGTTTTTTTTTCATGCTTGCCACGTTTTTGAGCCGCGTTTTTGCCGCGATTTTGCCGCGATTTTGCCGCGATTTGCGTTTTTTTTTTGTTTTTGTTTTTTTTTACATTTTTTTTACAGTCTTAAAAAAAATTAAAAAAAAAAAAAAAAATTAAAAAAAAAAAAAAAACGGCAAAAACGCATCAAAAACGCATCAAAAACGCTGCAAAAACGGTGCACTTGCGTTTTTGATGCTTGTCCATTGAATTCTATTACATGCAAAACGCTGCATTTTGCATGAAAAAAAGTCCCCGACCCTTTCCAAAAATGCAGAGAAACAAAAAAGCATTGATGTGAACATGTTCCATAGGAACCCATGTTAAAAAATTCCCGTGCATTTCTGCAAAATGCAAAATGCATCAAAAAACGCGCTAGTGTGAATGGAGCCTAAATGAGGAGTCTCCAGACTTTCCAAACAAAGGGCCAGTTTACCATTCCCCAGACCTCTAGGGGGCCGGAATGTAGTCAGTGGGGGAAGAAAATGTCCCTGGCTCAGCATCAATAAGAATAAACATGGCCTGGGGCGGTCAGTTGGAAGAGTAATGCCCCATCATTGGAATCCATGGAAGAAATAATGCCCCATTGTTGGTGCCAGTGGGAAGAATAGTGCTTAATATCATTGCAAGGAATAGTGTCCCAAGGGCCGGATAAAGACTAGCAAAGGGCCGCAGTTTGGAGACTCCTGAACTAAATGGTTCCATTGAATAAGCTATATGTAGTGGATATAAGATTTACTGAATCTAAGCTTTATAGTGTCTAAGTTTACCATGGCTCACTGCAATAATATAATTTCCTTTAACCGTTCACATTTCTCAGACGGGTCACCTTGAGGTTCCCGATCTACTCCCTCTTTTGTGGTAATTAAAATCTTGCCTGACTTTAGTTGAGCAACAGTGCCCTGATCACCACCCCTCCCTTCTCGATTTTTTCTAAGAGCAAACATGAAACAGAGATCAGTCTGTTGGTGGATCAGTGAATCTGAAAGCACACAGGCGCATATTAGGATTTGCTAATCTGTGCAATCATACATATGCACCAACACTAAATGTGGATGATTTGCTCACTTATGAATGTTCGCTATCGCTAAGCTTAGTAGAAGATCAAGCTATGTTCTTTTTAATGATGAAAAAAAAGACAAAAACATTTTTTTCCCTTGTTGACATGATTGAATATCCAAATTTAACATAACTTCATCTTTTTTTTACTAACTTTCACATCTTTACTTAGGGGTTGATTTACTAACGGTAAATAGTGTACTGCAAGTGCAGTTGCTTTAGCTCTAAGGGGAACATGCAAGGAAAATTTAAAAAACTGCATTTTTGCTTGCATATGATTGGATGATAGAAATCAGCAGAGCTCCCCCACATTTCAGAGCTTCCACTCAGATCTAGAGCAACTGCACTTGCGGGGCACTTCTAGTGCTTAGTATATTTGCCTTTAGTAAATCAATCTCTTAGTTTCCATTACTTTATTAATGCAACCCCAATACATATACCAAAACCAGAGAGGCTTGACTGAGACTTCTGCACATGCAAGTTACAAGAATATAAAGCATAATGTTTATGACTGCAGCATGTGATATCTTCCTGTCATTTATGAGAGTGGGTGACTCTTAAATATGGACTACTCTGCAAGCACAGGGCATTCTTTACAGAACCACTGACCAGACAAATTTTGCTTTTATTAAATACAAATGACAAATGTTGTATTTTACAAATACACTTTTTACTTCTTTTGTTTTATTGTTGCTGCTATATCTGTTTTGCAACATTTTTCTTCTGTAAATATTTCCCTGCACAGTTTTTCTTGTGTTTCATTAAAGTGGAGCTTTTCCTCCCCCCTCCGCTGCTACATTTGGAACCTTCCGGAGGGGAATGGGTACCTGTTATTGACAGGTACCCATCCCCACCTTCTGGTGACCTCGCACAGTGAAGTCCCCCAGAAGTTCGGCATTCCTCCTCCTTTCCCCTCCACCGGGCTTTGCGCATGCGCAGTAGAGAAATGGCTGTGAAGCCGCAAGGCTTCACTGCCGGTTTCCCTTACAAGGAATTGCAGCAGCAGCACCCGAGAGCCGATTGAAAAAATCGGCCTGGGGGCCAACATTGCAGGATCCCTGGACAGGCAAGTGTCCTAATATTAAAAGACAGTAGCTACAGTATTTGTAGCTGCTGACTTTAAATTTATTGGTGGGAGGTGGCTGGAGCTCCACTTTAAAATTATATTAAAAATTGTTAAGCTGAATCTCTGAATGTTCTAATTATAAATGAAAGAACTTCTGCCTCTGTAAGGTGCCACCATTTTGTAAACTCTGTGTAACCAGGTGCAGCTGGTTCTGTGTGCTCTCCTGTCTGCCCGCTCATCCTCCCTCCGCCAGATGTGCAATGCAGGGCTGGATCACTCCATCTAGCTGTTCGCCCCCCCCTCACCGGGATGTGTTAGAGCGTGGGCAGGCTGTGGGTATCAGCGCTCTACTCTTTCTTTGTTCTGGCTGTGTGATTCGCCAATCATCCACTTCCCCGCTATGAGCAGAGACAGCAGCGGGTTGTTTATGTACTGCTTTGGCTGTGTCAGTGCGAAATCTCCCACTTCTGATCACTCCCCTCTCCCTCCTGGCAGAGTGGATAGGATCCAATTAGCAGCAAGGGGAAGATGCAAGAGCCGCAAAGGACACTGGGATTTGTAGTTCCTAAATGGGCGCAGCACAATACAAGCAAATGGGGGGGCAGATGTTCTCTAAACTATAGGAGCCAGGATCCCCCTATACAGAGGAACAGAGTCAGGGCTGCTTTTCCCAGGCAAAATCAGGTTATGGGGAGTCTTTTATGGCGAGAAGCTGAACCGAGAAGACCTGCTGTGGAACAGGCCACAGCTACACCAGAGAGAGAGCATTACACAGAGGAGACTTGCTGCCTGAGCATTCCTGCTTGCATCAGAGGGAGGTCAGACTTGTTGCCAGAGCTTGCCAGAGACTGCACAGTGTGAGCCAGAGCTGAGATACCGAGCCACGTGTGTGGGCCAGAGAAGAGAGACTGAACCTCCCTGACCCCACATTTGGAACTGCTAACCGCAAAGCAATTGGAACAGAAGTTGTCACTTGCCAGGAGCGGTGAGAGGAGATACAACACTTAACCCCTTGCTACACCCAATCCCACAGAGATTGCTTGTTACTTAGCACCTATACACCACATACTCATAAAGATACAGATTCTTGTGCACCACCAACAGAAGAGCCCTACTGCAAGCCGGCCAACACTAACATTAAGGCGCCAAGTACTTGAGACACCATCATTGAGGGGTACCCTGCTCAGGAACATTTACGGATACTTACCTCCAGGGTATCAGTATAGAATGCACTCCAAAAAAACAAACATTATTATTGTGTTGATTGGGTCTGTTTTTGTTCACTACCAGGAACCTCAGTTATAATTTGAGCTAACACTGTTGCAGTTTAGTTACTTCATCCTCTTATAGGCTAGAGTTCACTTCACATAGTTCTGCAGTGTTCAAGTGTTCTATTGATTGATTGATATTAATTCCAGGTGTGAGTGGCCCTCTATCTCTAACTGTGTCTGTCAGGGACTAAGAAGCTTTAAGAGTCGTGGCAGAACAGAGAACTCATCATCACCAGCGGCTCCTGCAGGTATAAGCGCTACATCTGTAACATTCCTCTCTTGGTGTGGCAGCAAGTGTTACAGACATTTCTTCAAGGACAGAATTGCAACAGCAGAAGCTGTGAATGATGCGTGTGTAAAGGGCTAATTGCTTAATTAACCTGCCCCATTGATGACTGCAGGTGCTTAGATGGTTGTCACAGAGCTGGAAAATCTCTGGGGAGGCTGAGGCGATTGTGTAATACATCACATTCTGGTGACATCAGTGGGATCTGAGAGTATAATCATTGCACAACTTCACCTTATTTACTAAGGTTAGTGAACTTTCACAGCTTTATGGAATTAACCGCTTCAGCCCCGGAAGATTTGGCTGCTGAATGGCTGGGCCATTTTTTGCGATTCGGCACTGCGTCGCTTTAACTGACAATTGCACGGTCGTGCGACGTTCTACCCAAACAAATTTGACATTCTTTTTTTCCCACAAATAGAGCTTTCTTTTGGTGGTATTTGGTCATCTCTGCGGTTTTTATTTTTTGCGCGATAAACAAAGAAAAAAGCGACAATTTTGAAAAAAACACAGTATTTTGTACTTTTTGCTATAATAAAAATCCCCATTTTTTTTTTTTAAAAAGCAAATTTTTTCTCAGTTTAGGCCGATATGTATTCTTCTACATATTTTTGGTAATAAAAATTGCAATAAGCGTAAATTGATCGGTTTGCGCAAAAGTCCTAGCGTCTACAAAATAGAGGATAGATTTATAGCATTTTTGTTATTTTTTTTTTTTTTACTAGTAGTGGCGGCGATCTACGATTTTTATCGTGACTGCAACATTATGGCGGACACATCAGACAATTTTGACACATTTTTGGGACCATTGGTATTTATACAGCGATCAGTGCTATAAAATGGATTGATTACTGTAAAAATGTCACTGGCGGTGAAGGGGTTAACACTAGGGGGCGATCAAGGGGTTAATTGTGTTCCCTGCTACATGTTCTAACTGAAGGGGGAATGGGACTTGCTAGGGGAAGAGATAGATTGGTGTTCATACTTTGTATGAACACAGGATCTGTCTGTCTCTTCTCCCATCAGAGAACCGGGATGTCTGTGTTTACACACAGATATCCCGATTCTCACCGTGTCACGAGCGATCGCGGGAGCCCGGCGGTCATCGTGACCGCCGGGCACTCGCATTGGCTCCGGAGGCGAGCAGCAGGCGAGCAGCAGGCGTGCGTGCGCGCCCCTAGTGGCCGCATAAAGAAGCAACGTAACATGAGGGCGATTCGCACAGCCGAGCCATGTTGCCGCAGTACAACTGTGGCGGCTGGTCGGCAAGTGGTTAATCTCCATTACTTTAGTAAATTAACCCCAATGCATATAGGATTAGGAAAACCAGGGAGGCTTGACTGAGACCTCTGCAATATAAGTTACTCAAGATATAAAGCAAGATGTTTATGACTGCAGCAGGCGATATCTCCCCATCAAGAAACCAGTGGGCCTACATTGACTAATACATTCAAGCAATAGGGGTTATTTACTAAAAATGGAGAGTGCAAAATCTGGTGCAGCTCTACAGAGAAACCAATCAGCTTCCAGGTTTTATTGCCAAAGCTTAATTGAACAAGCTGAAGTTAGAAGCTGATTGGCTACCATGCACGGCTTCACCAGATTTTGTGTGCATCAGTTTTAGTAAATATACCCCAATCTGACTTTTTTTTTTTTTTTTAATCAACAAATGGAACGCAAAGTGCGTAAAGGTTCCTATAGACGAAATATAAGTTTTACATTTACCCTTGTGTTCTTTAATTTGTTGCATTTCTAGTACTATGCTAACATACCAAGTTAATGCGACTTTGCAGTTCCAAGTAAAAATTAAAAAATGTTAGTGAGCCCTGGCCTTTACTACAAAGTATTCATCACCATGGAATTGCACAACACATTGATCCAGTCACTAGGCTTAAACAAACACAAATTACATGAAATTGGCAGCCGGCATTCTGCCATGGTTTTTCATCCTGCCTGTGGTATTTTGTGACTGCGTAAGCAGGCACACAGATGTCTTTTTCATGGTTCACAAGAACTCTTTCTGTATTCGGTAGCAATTATTTTGCTATTCTTCTAGTGATATAGGATACTAGTTGCTTTCATAGCCATTGTAAAGGCGTTCCCAAACTAAATATACATTAAAGTTGAACTCCAGGCAAACATTTAAATACACAGATGAAATGCATATATGGGGCTAATTAACCTGAAAAAGGATTTGCATTTCTATCCAATTACTCCTGAAATCTATACAGCCCCTTTACACAGCACAGCCAGATGGACAATACCACTTTCTCTGTCGCAATTAGGCAATAATGTGGTGTCAACTCCTCAGCCTGCTAACTGGAAACTGGAGGAGCAGCAGCAGACTGATAAGGTCACTTCTCTGCTTGTAAGTAGGTGCCTTCCAAAAGGTTTTAACCACTTAAGGATCGAGCCTCTTTCTGAAATTTGTTGTTTACAAGTTAAAAACCTTTTTTTTTTTTGCTAGAAAATTACATAGACCCCCCCAAACATTATAATTTTTTTTTCTAACACCCTAGAGAATAAAATGGCAGTCGTTGCAATACTTTCTGTCACACTGTATTTGCTCAGCAGTTTTACAAGCGCACTTTTTTTAAATTAAAAAATGAGACAACAGTAAAGTTAGCCCAATTTTTTTATATTGTGAAAGATAATGTTACGCTGAGTAAATTGATACCCAACATGTCACGCTTCAAAATTGCGTCCGCTCGTGGAATGGCGACAAACTTTTACCCTTAAAAATCTCCATAGGCGACGTTTAAAAAATTCTACAGGCAGGTTGCATGTTTTGAGTTACAGAGGAGGTCTAGGGCTAGAATTATAGCTCTCGCTGTACCAATCGCGGCGATACCTCACGTGTATGGTTTTAACACCGCGCTACTCATGTATGCGTTCGCTTCTGCACACGAGTTCGGTGGGAAGGTGTGCGTTTAAAAAATGTTTTTCTTATTTATTTTACCTTTTATTTTTATTTTTACACTGTTCTTTTTAAAAAAAATTGTGTAACTTTTATTCCTAGTACAAGGAATGTAAACATCTCTTGTAATAGAAAAAAAGCATGACAGGACCTCTTAAATATGAGATCTGGGGTCAAAAAGTGCAATACCGACGGCGGTGGAGGGCACCGGAGAGCAGCGGGGGGGGCCTCTCCTGCCGCCGATAGAAGTGTTCTTGCTGTGAATCCGCCGCAGGGACCACTATTATCGGAAACCGGACCACCTGCTGAAGAAGAAGATACCAGGGTTTTGGCAGCTAGCTGCTGCCATAACAAAGATATCCCTCTTCAAAGAGAGGACGTATATCGGCGTGTGGCAGTCCGTAAGTGGTTAAAGATTTAACTGTTTTTCTCTTGCTGTATTCATGTTCTCTAGCTAACTGGTTCAGCCACTTGTAAAGTGTTATAATGCCTTAACCTTGCACTGTGTCCTCAGGTTGACCTGCTGAGCTGGTGGTGATTGAGCAGAAGGGGGTAAAATTTTCACTTTCTTTCCTGCAAGGTCACTGGCCCCCTGCAAGGCATACCATATAAAAAGGGGTCACTAAGGGCCCTGAGAGAGCTGGTTGGGGCAAGACTGCCAAAATGTAGCTGTAATGCCCTGTACACACGGTCGGACATTGATCGGACATTCCGACAACAAAATCCATGGATTTTTTCCGACGGATGTTGGCTCAAACTTGTCTTGCATACACACGGTCACACAAAGTTGTCGGAAAATCCGATCGTTCTGAACGCGGTGACGTAAAACACGTACGTCAGGACTATAAACGGGGCAGTAGCCAATAGCTTTTGTCTCTTAATTCATTCTGAGAATGCGTGGCACTGTGTGCGTCGGATTTGTGTACACACGATCGGAATTTCCGACAACAGATTTTGTTTTCGGAAAATTTTATAGCAAGCTCTCAAACTTTGTGTGTCGGAAAATCCGATGGAAAATGTGTGGTGGAGTCTACACACGGTTGGAATTTCCGACAACAAGGTCCTATCATACATTTTCCTTCAGAAAATCCGACCGTGTGTACGAGGCATAACACTGTTGGAGTGGTTCACCCCCTCGGGGGTTGTCGGATGGGGGTGATTGGAGGCCAGAGGGGTAGGAATCTTTATGGACTTATAGCTGCCAGTTATGGACTTATTGTCTTTTGGATTATTACCAGATCATTGACTCTAAGAGACTGTTGCTGCCTCCGATGGATTTACTGCCTAAATGGACTTGAAATGGACTTGAAAAGGATTGCTTTTAGAAACTTGTCATCTGCCTAAGGTATAGTCATTTTATGAGGTGCTCAACCCCCCCTGGCGGTATTCCTGAGCCTGGCTCGGGGTGGATTTTCAATACCAAAAGCAGTATCCCCGAGCTAGAAAAAGTAAAACACACAGTACAGATACAGTATACTGTAATCTTACAGATTACAGTACTGTATCAAATAATTACACATCCCCTTTGTCCCTAGTGGTCTGTCCAGTGCCCTGCATGCAGTTTTATATTATAAAAACTGTTCTTTCTGCCTGGAAACTTGAGATTGTCCATAGCAACCAAAACTGTCCCTTTACATCAAAAGTGGCTTTAGACCAGCTAGAAAGTGATAGTGATTTGTGCGGAAATCCGTCACCAAACACTACAAGTAACGAAAGCGACAATTCTGCAACTGAGCAAATTTCAGTGTTTTTGGTTTGATTACATTATTGAATAATAATTATTATTATTATATTATTATTTGGTATAATTATTTATAGTTATTTATTATATTATAATTTTTGATTTAGTTTTTCAAACTTTATCATACCCAGGATGTCTACTAGACTCTTGTTTGGACAGATTTAAGTGAATTATTCCTAAGAATTACAGGCCTATAATATAAAACTCCAAATTTCTGTGCAAAATAATTGTACCGCTTTCAGCACCTAAAATCTGAAATAATCATACCGCCAGGGAGGTTAAAGAACTCTGTACAGTAATATGTGTGAAGATGTCATTTGAAAACTGTTCCTGTGTTATCCTTTACTTCTTTAGTAAAGATCTTTTGTTGTTACTTTAATCTGCCTGGTCTAAAGTCTCTCTAAAGGGGCGCATGCATGATGTATCAAAAGAACAGGGTTTACAACTAGGGGACTGAAGTTAGAGAAGATAGATTACAGAGGTCTAATTATAAATTAAAGAACTTCTGATTCTGTAAGGAGCTACCATATTGTAAACTCTGTAACATTCCCATCTTGGTGTGACAGCAAATTTTACAGACATTCCGTAGCCTCCCTGGCGGTTTTCCTGAGTGTGGCTCCGGGTTAAAATTCAGGACCATTAGCGGTAACCCCGAGCCACACTCGGGATTACACCGCAGGATCCTGGTGTGCCTTTACTTACCTTGTCCCCGGGATCCTGCGATGTCCCCCGCAGTGTCCATGGGCTCCGTCCTCCTACGAAGCCTCTCTGTGCCAGGCTCCGTTCCCTGCGAGCGTCGCGACGCACGGGGGCGGAGCCTGGTGGCAAATTTAAAAAAAAAAGTAAAAATCATAACATACAGTAATCTTAAAGATTACAGTACTGTATGAAATTATTTCACATCCCTTTTGTCCCCAGTGCTTTGGCCCATGCCCTGCATGCAGTTTTATGTGATATATACTGTTCTTTCTGCCTGGAAACTGGAGATTGTCCATAGCAACCAAAAAGTGTCCCTTTACGTCAAAAGTGGCTTTAGACCAGCTAGAAAACAGCGATAGTAAATTAGAACACTTGCAGAATTGAGCGATAGTGAATCGTGGGGAAATTTATTTTATTACTATTTATTTTTATTTTTTTTAATTATTTATTTTTTTTTATTATATTATAATTTATGTTTTTGTGTTTCAAACTTTATCGTACCCGGGATATCTACTAGACTCTTGTTTGGACAGATTTAAGTGTGTTATTGTTAAGAATTACAGACCTACAATATAAAACGCCAAATTTCCATGCAAAATAACTGTACTGTATCATCTTTGAATCTGTTCATTTGCCTGTTTAACGATCATTTGCATTGTGTAACTGCATTGCCCTAATGTATCTAATTAATCCACCACCCATTTGCTTTTGGCCTTAATGTAGAGTGGTAGCTTAGTACTGCTTAAAGCGGAGTTCCGCCTAATTTTTTTTTTTTAAGTCAAATACTGCAGCTGCTGACTTTTAAAATATGGACACTTACCTGTCCAGGGCGCCCGCTATGTCCTCATCCAAAGCTGATCTGTCCCTCAGCTCTCGGGTGGAGGCGCCGCCATCTTCGGTAAGGGAATCAGGAAGTGAAGCCTTGCGGCTTTACAGCCTGGTTCCCTACTGTGCATGCGTGAGTCGCGCTGTGCATCCTGAGTGGTCCCAGCTGTCTTCTGGAACCTGTGTGTTTCCCAGAAGACAGCGGGGGACGGAGGAAGGGCTGGACATGGCGTAGATCACCGTGGAGCCTGCAGTGATCTATGCCCAGAAGTGGGAGAAAATACCTGAAGTAGACAGGTAACTGCCCCCCCTCCCCCCTGAAAGATGTCAAATGTGACATGGGGGGGGGGGGATCCGAAAAGCAGAAGATCAATTTTTGGGTGGAACTCTGCTTTAAGTCACACAGGTGTGAACGGCCTCTAGGCTATAACTAGGTGTCTCAGTGGGGACAGAGCAGTTCAGAGAGTTATAGCAGAGCAGAGAGCCCATCATCACAAGTTGCTCCTGCGGGGGTACTTGCTACACATGGTTACATACATTTGTGTTTTTTATATCTGCTGATGGTCTAAATCTAATCTAAATCTAAATGCATTTATTAAATGCTGACAATTTAGTGTGTAGCTAAACAGCTCTGTATCCCATACCAGTTTCATGGTCTGCTATGGCTATATTTACACACTTGCTCTGCAGCAGGAAATGATAAAAAAAAAAAACGCAAAGCACTTATCTTGTCTGCATCTTCGTGGTGAAAGAAAGATGCAAATAAAAGCACTGGAGGCACAGTTTGACAACATGCTGCATTCTGCATCATTGCCTTGAGGCCACCAACTATGTATGGCCAGCCTCTTTGGCTGACCATACAGTTTTTTCTTTGTTCAATCAACAGGCTGGAGGAGAAAACAGATTCCTCCATCCATGTGTAGCACTACCTCTATTGGAGCCGCTGGTAATACTGGGTCCTTTGCTCTTTCCCTGGCCCTAGTCATAGCCTCCCTCCTACTGGCATCACCAGGATACCTTGCCTGTGTACTCACAGCGGTCACACAAAAATAGCACCCACTGCTTATTATGGGAAATAAACAGTTTATACTGGCAAACCAGAGTAGATAGGTAACGCAGTAAACCAGTAGTTCAACAATGGCACATAATAAACCAGTGCAATAATGGATACAATGTAGTCAATCAAGGTACCTATAAAGGTGATCCCGATATGTATTGCAGTACCAAAGTGCAGTGGTGGCTGGTGCTCAAAATTTGGGGGGTGCGCAAACGAACTGAAAAATTCTGAAAAATACTGAAACAAAAACATCAATTGCAGCCACTGTGCCCATCATATGCAGCCAACTGTGCCCATCATATGCAGCCACTGTGCCCATCATATGCAGCCACTGTGCCCATCATATGCAGCCAACTGTGCCCATCATATGCAGCCAACTGTGCCCATCATATGCAGCCAACTGTGCCCATAATATGCAGCCAACTGTGTCCATTAATTGCAGCCACTGTGCCCAGCAAATGCAACCAACTGTGCCCATCATATGCAACCAACTGTGCCCATCATATGCAGCCACTCTGCCCATCATATGCAGCCAACTGTGACCATCATATGCAGCCAACTGTGACCATCATATGCAGTCACTGTGCCCATCATATGCAGCCAACTATGCCCATCATATGCAGCCAACTGTGCCCATCATATGCAGCCACTGTGCCCCCCCCCCCCCGCCTGCCCGCTGTCTGCCTGACACTAACCCCATCGTGGTGGTGGGTCAGGCAGCAAGCTGTGGGACGGGCAGCGCGGGTCAGGCGATGGCTCCTGTGTCCTCCCTGTGTTTCTTCTTCCTGTTCTGCTAGGTGGCCAATGGGATTGCCTCTGCCTTCAGCCAATCAGTTGACCAGTATTAGATCCATGCTTCCTGATTGGCGGAGAGGCAGTTCAGTGTTAGCAAAGCAAATAATCATTTGCTTTGCTAACACACCTGGGTGGACTGCGAGCGCAATGTTCTGTAACAATTAAATTGTTACTGTTGTTTACTGTGTATATTGGTATCACTTAATTGTCATTGCTGCTTGACTTTTTGACTGTTTTAGGAATTATTTCAAACCCAGTCCTGGCTGTTTTACCAGGATTTGGCTGATCAACTCTCTTTTTCAGTCTATCCTCTTGAGTAAGGAAATCTAAAGAGCTAAAACTATTTGCACTGTGTCTGTGTGTCATTTAAAGGTATACACAATATGCCTGAACCTAGGGTATCAGGAGGGCTGGGAGGTTCACAGGGTGAAGGCTGCACAGAAGGACATGTATTTACCAGCAGTCCTCAAGGGGGCAGTGCTACAAAGGTATACCTTGGTAGCTTCAGTTTAGGTGGTTAGGATTTAGAGAATTGTATTGTACTGTTACGGACTTTGCCATGAAAAGTTCTTAGTAAAGTTTTAAAAACATTCTAAGCCTGGTCTGAAGTTAATTAAAGGGGTGCATGGTAGATTATGGCGTATGAGAAGAACAGGGTCTGTAAAGCACAATGGGGTACGAAAGCAAGGCCACTACAAAGAGTTAACTCGGCAGAAGAGTTGGAGCTGAAGAACAGTTGCCACAGGTAACCTAGAACTGTTTGGGAAATAAACAGCAGCCAGTTCATAAAGCATGATACCTGTGTAGGTGACAGGTCCTCCTATGGTCGGTGATCTGACTCCCTCCCTAGCAGTCAGTTCCTCTAAAGCATCTGGGTCCTAACCTGTGGTACAGAGACCTCATGTACCTTGTTGCATGGTAAGGGAGAGTGAAAAAAGTTAACTAAGTGCACACATGACATCCATGCTATGTGCACAATAGGACCCCATTCTGTCACTAGGAGTTTGGTGGCATAGGTATGCTGGACTAGTGGAGTGGGCTCAGCGGTGTCCCTCCTAAATGCAAACACTTGACTGCAAGATGTGTAGGAACATGGGACAAGAGGAACTCACAGAGGAACTCTGTATATTAATCACTGCACACAGTGTATGGCTCATCACTAAGCTTGGGTACCGCCATGATGTTGACTTTTACATGAACGCATCCCTGCCTGGTCCCGGGCATTGATGAGCGCGTACACACGAAGGGTACCCCAATGTGCAGGGCGAGTAGGCCCCCTGCCACAAGCAAGTACATTCAAGAATTTGGGAGTGCAGTGTGATAAGAGGGTTTGAAAGGGCAAGCGTTGGGATATTCTGCAGCAAATGGTGGGGAGCAAGGGCGGGAGTGAACAAAATCAACAGTCTGGAGGAATAATAGCTATGGAGAGTGTCTTCAGCCTGGATGCTTTCTGTTTTCAGTGAGAGTTGACAACAAGGGAGTTTAGCTGTCTTAGGGGAAAAAAATGTATGGGGGGGGTGACCCTCTCACCAGGTCCTTATGCAGCAGTCTTTGGATGTTGGTAGGTTCTGATCGTGGGTGCAATGCTTTACCTTCAAAAACATGTGTAGTTCGACACCCCCCCCCCCCCCCCGTAGGAGTTGTTGACGTCAGGGTTCTCCACTGCTGCACAGCCAGTCACACAGAATTTCATTCTTTCATCTAGACACAGAAAACAGTCTTTGGCTTGTTTTTGTAGTTTTATTAGGGGATGATAACTTGGATGGGGTAAGGGATTATGGGATGCCCAGTGTGACAACAACAATACTTCATCACTGATCCTGGTTCCATTGCTTGCAGAAAATGCTAGCCCACCTGGCTGCTTTTATCTTCCCAGTCCTCCTGACTGATATGTACATGGAGATTCCCCATGGTAAGGTTTGATGAAGACACACCGCTGTCTTCAAGAGAGCACTGCTACAGCTAGCAGTCTCTCCCCTTGTCCGTCCCTGCACCGTGCTGATCTACTCACTTTCTCTCCTTGCTCTTCCTGCTGCCTCTCTGGCTGGAACCCCTGCAACTCCCTCCTGTGGTGGGATCCTTCCAGGCCAGCCTCCCGAGCTCCAGCACAAAGTAAAACCTTCTCCCCGGTCAAGGGCCATGACAGCTTCTCTCAGCACTGCTTTCCATCTCCCACCTGACTCCCCTGCTGGCTTGGGACATGTCTATTTAAAGACTCTTTAGTTGCCTGCCAGGCTCCCATCCTGGGGATTGGCTAAAGGCCCCTAAACATTCAAATAAAACCAAAGAAATTTCCAAGCTCAACTTACCAACGAGCCTTTGACCAACTGAATTGAACTGTCTAACAGTATGCATTAAAAACAGAAGTTTCGTCTTCCCACATTTGCAAATATATGCATAAGCTACAGGCCCCGTCAAGGCACCCTGTTACCTGTAACTCTAATTTCTAACATGGTGGGATTTTCCAACGGGAAATGTTGGATGTGAGCTTGTTGTCAGAAAGTCCGACTGTGTGTATGCTCCATCGAACATTTGTTGTCGGACTTTCCGCCAACAAATGTTTGATAGCAGGTTCTCAAATTTTCCCCCAACAAAACTCTGTTGTCAGAAAGTCCATCGCACAAAAGTTCACGCATGCTCAGAATCAAGCAGAAGGAGCCACACTGGCTATTGAACTTCCTTTTTCTCGGCTCGTCGTACATCTTGTACGTTACCGCGTTCCCAGGTTCGTAATTGTTGGCCAACATTTGTGTTGGCACAGGGGCACAGTGAACACCTAGCACATAGCACTATGGCAGCAAAGGTGTCAGTGCGTTGCCTGACCAATATATTAACAATACAAACAAATGGCCACTGCCCCACCTATAACTAGGCCTTTGCAGCAAGGAGCTCTGGAAGGACAATGTACTGTATGTCAAATAAAACCAAATACATTTCAAAGCTCAACTTACCAACCAGCCTGCGACCAACTGAATTGACCTGTCTAAAAGTATGCATTAAATATATTCAAGGCAACCCCTCCTAGCTTCTGCCCACTATTTTCTAGAATGTTCTCCAACATTCTAGAAACAGGGGGAGGCACCAGAGAGCTGCCAGGACGAGTCACCCAGCCCTGGCCTCTAATAACCCTGACCCAGATTCAATGACTCAGATTTATCCCAGAGCCAGACTATATTTTGCTTGTACTAACACTAGCATCACACACTAAAGGGAGCTACACACGTGAATTTATTTAATTTTGTTAATATGGACTCAACCTTTACCACTTGCCGACTGCCGTATGTACGTTTACGTCGGCAGAATGACACGGCTAGGTAAATGGGCGTACAGCTATGTCCCTTTGAATTTGCCGCCGTGTGGTCGCGGGCGTGCCACGACCCTGCAGTGAGCTCCGTGAGTAGGATTGCGGATCCCGCTGACTCGATGTCCGCGGGGATACCTGCGATCGTCTCATGGAGCTGAAGAATGGGGAGATGCTAATGTAACAAGCATGTCCCCGTTCTGCCTAGTGACACTGTCACTGATCATAGCTCTCTGTGTTCGGGAGCTATGATCAGTGATGTGTCACACGTAGCCACTCCCCCTAACAGTTAGAATCACTTCCTAGGACACACTTAACCCCTTCCTAGCCAGCTAGAGGTTAACCCCTTCACTGCCAGTGTCATTTTTACAGTAATCAGTGCAATTTTATAGCACTGTCTCGGCTCCCCCACCCGCAAGGACTCAATACCTTCATGCGAGCTGCCTCGCATGGTGTTGAGTGCTTGCGGGCGCGCTCCCGTGATACAGCCGGCGGCAATAGCCGCTCACTGTATCACTTGGCCCCGCCCCCCGGCGTGCCGCGTCATTGGATGTGATTGACAGCAGCGTGAGCCAATGGCTGCGCTGCTTTCAATCCATCCACTCTAGCCAATCAACGGCCAGGCTGAGCGGGCGAAGAGGATGTCGGGAGCGAGCGCGGGACTTTGGAGGGGTCAGGTAAGTGAAACAGGGGGGCTGGGGGGGGGGGGGGGCGGAATTGTTGGATGTTTTTTAACCTTAATGCATAGAATACATTAAAGTGAAAAAACTTTTACCTTTACAACCCCTTTAAGGGTCAGAAATAGCTTCAAATGTGCCTCATAGGTAAAATTATCTTTCATTTTTTTTTCTTTTATAAAAATATTCATAAGAAAAAGAACACAGTGATACACCTGCTCCAGTACTGTTTCTTGTCTAGGCAGGGTGCTATACTAATTGCACAAAACACACCTGTAATATTCAGGTCAAGGGCAGGTGAACACGTGTCAATTAAGACTAAATATTCTGCATCATTACAACACCCAAGAAATCATATTTTAAAGCAGATATTATCACAACACACCCACTGATGATCTAAGTCAATGGAGGTCACTTTATTGTGGGAGTGACCGTTACTAAAAATAAATAGCCTGCATTTATAATGTCATGTTACACCTCTATATAATTACATGCTAAATAAAGAGAGAATTTTCCCTTAACATTCCAATGTGCAAAGCAGCAAGATTACTTCTTTCAGCTGCTGTTGGCATTTCCTTATAGACCCTAATATATCAAATGTAGATACTTCAGTGAGCCAAGGATTCTTCTTCATGCATTCTAAATTCAGCAAGGTTTATTTTATTTAGGCATGCTACAAATAATGTTAGCTGAAGTTAGCTGAAGTTTAGGTATAGCCATAGGTGTGTGCAGCCTGGTGCATTACGGTGTGCCCCCCAAAGCTCAAACACACATGCCTTTCTCTGCAGCCTCAGCTGCACTGCACAGTAAGTGAATGGGAAGTGCTCTGTGCTGAGTGGCTTCCTGTTCACTCACAAACTGAAGCATAGTAAACATAGTTTACTATGCTTCGGTTACAAATGAATGCAGTGAGTGAGTGTGTTCTTTTAGAAAAGGAAGAAGCCAGTAAATGACTTATTGACTAGACCCTTCCCCCACTCTCCATCCTGAAATATCCCCCGCAGCAGCCGAGGAGAGGAGGGAAAACAGCAGCACTGCAGGGGGGGGTTAACAAGGGGGGGGGGCCCGGGCAGTAGGGCGGAAGCCCGGGCAGTAAGGGGGAATCGGCACCACACAGACTAATTAGCCTGTGCCCAGGCACATCTGGCACACCCCCTGTGTATGCCTATGAGTATAGCATTTTTAAGTAGTTAGTTTGGTCCAGTTTGGACCAATGTAAGTATGTATGTGCCATACTAGAGCAATCCCCCCCCAGAAGCTGAAAATCACCGTAGTAGGTGCCACTACTCCAATGATCTTCGGTAGTATCCAGGACCTGTGCTGTGTGGCTGCCCTGCTGGATTGTGACCACTGGAGGGCGCTCACTTAGCACAGGTACCATTTGGTTAACACTTTGCATTTTCTCAATAAATGCGAAACGTTCTCTGATTGGAGGAAAGGTGGGTTAGTGATGTCATCATCTCCATCTTGTCCAATCAGAAAATACTTTGCCTTCATTAAGGAAATGAAAAGTGCTCTCTGAATTCTGTTTATGAAAGTGTATCCCAAAGAGCATTGGTCCCAGTCCAGCAGCCTAGTTTCACTGCATTTCATGTATCCTTTTCAGTTTATTAATGAAAATGTTTTTTTATAAAGTCAGAAAAGAATAATTAAAATGGTAATAAATCCTCAGTTTTTGAGCGCTTTCAGTAGTTGATTCAATCATTTGCTAAGTATGCAGCTTCTTTATCTTTAAAGTGTTACTAAACCCACAACAGTAAAATCAGTCTGTATATTCAGTAAAGCAGGCTTGTTATACTCACTGTGGAACCTAGGGGATTAATCTTTTGCATTGTGTAAAAAGGCAGTTTGATCCTGTCTTCTCTGATCCTCCCCTTCTTCCATGGCCCCCAATCTATCTGCTGATAGAACACAGCCTTGGGGGCAAGCTGCACATGCTCAGTTTGGTGTGTATTGCTAGAGAGTTTTTTTTGTTTTTTTTTTGTGGAGAGTACATGTGATCAGCACAGAACGGAAAAAGCCTAAGAAAAGAAAACTAATGCAGCCATTCCATCTGATGATTGGTAAGCTGCAATATATTATATTTTGGGTTTTGGGTTCAATACCACTTTAACACTTTTATGTAAAGATTGGAAGTTCAGGGAAGTAGCACTGAGAGCAGGAGCCAGCAACATTGGAAGTTGTAAACTGCAAGTGCTGGGGCTAGAATTTTAACAAATAATATACTGGGGAATGTTTATTTTGTTGTCCTCATTGTGTTAAAGTGGTATTAAACCTAAAAGCAAATAATTATTAGATTGTAGCTTACCATTTCTTAGATATGATGACTTCTTTTGTAGGCTTTCTTCCTTCTATTTTCACCTGGTGATCCTGCCAGTAAATCTGTCATGTGTTTATTCATGTAAAACTTTTATTCTAAAAGACAAAAAACTATTGCTGTAACTGCAAGGAGAGCTGAAGTTTGGTTTCCCTTTGTTAGCAGGGATTGTCAACTTGTGAACTTAAGCCCACGTTTTTGCCGGCAATGTCACTGTCCGAATTGGCGCCGCACCGATTCCCAAAAGTAGTTCTTGTACTACTTTTGGCGACTTCGGAGGCGATTTGAATAGAGATCTGTGCATGAACTCGCAAAAAAAAAAGGACTAACAATTTTGAAAAAAAATATATATAAAATATCTCACAAAAGTAAGTACACCCCTCACGTTTTTGTAATTATTTTATTCTATGTTTTCATGTGACAACACTGAAGAAATGAGACTTTGCTACAGTGTAAAGTAGTGAGTGTACAGCTTGTATAACAGTCTACATTTGCTGTCATCTCAAAATAACTCAACGCACAGCCATTAATGTCTAAACCGCTGGCAACAAAAGTGAGTACACCCCTAAGTGAAAATGTCCAATTAGCCATTTTCCTTCCCTGGTGTCATGTAACTCATTAGTGTTACAAGGTCTCAGGTGTGAATCGGGAGCAGGTGTGTTAAATTTGGTGTTATCGCTCTCACTCTCTTATACTGGTCACTGGAAGTTCAACATGGCACCTCATGGCAAAGAACTCTCTGAGGATCTGAAAAAAAGAATTGTTGCTCTACATAAAGATGGCCTAGGCTATAAGAAGATTGTCAAGACCCTGAAACTGAGCTGCAGCACGGTGGCCAAGAACATACAGCGGTTTAACAGGACAGGTTCCACTCAGAACAGGCCTCGCCATAGTTGACCAAAGAGGTTGAGTGCATGTGCTCAGTGTCATAGCTAGAGGTTGTCTTTGGGAAATAGACGTATGAGTGCTGCCAGCATTGCTGCAGAGGTTGAAGGGGAGGGGGGATCAGTCTGTCAGTGCTCAGACCATACGCCGTACACTGCATCAAATTGGTCTGCATGGGTGTTGTCCCAGAAGGAAGCCTCTTCTAAAGATGATGCACAAGAAACGCCGCAAACAATTTGCTGAAGACAAGCATACTAAGGACATGGATTACTGGAACCATGTCGTGTGGTCTGATGAGACCAAGATAAACTTATTTGGTTTAGATGGTGTCAAGTGTGTGTGGCAGCAACCAGGTGAGGAGTACAAAGACAACAGTGTCTTGCCTACAGTCAAGCATGGTGCTGGGAGTGTCATGGTCTGGGGCTGCATGAGTGCTGCCAGCACTGGGGAACTACAGTTCATTGAGGGAACCATGAATGCCAACATGTACTGTGACATAATAAAGCGGAGCATGATCCCCTGCCTTCGAAGACTGGGCCGCAGGGCAGTACTCCAACATGATAACGACCCCAAACACACCTCCAAGACGACCACTGCCTTGCTAAAGAAGCTGAGGGTAAAGGTGATGGCAGGCCAAGCATGTCTACAGACCTAAACCCTATTGAGCATCTGTGGGGCATTCTCAAACAGAAGGTGGAGGAGCGCAAGATCTCTGACATCCACCAATTCCGTGATGTCGTCATGGAGGAGTGGAAGAGGACTCCAGTGGCAACCTGTGAAGCTCTGGTGAACTCCATGCCCAAGAGGGTTACGGCAGTGCTAGAAAATTATGGTGGCCACACAAAATATTGACACTTTGGGCCCAATTTGGGCATTTTCACTTAGGGGTGTACTCATTTTTGTTTCCAAAAGTTTAGACATAATGGCTGTATGTTGAGTTATTTTGAGGGGGCAGCAAATTTACACTGTTATACAAGCTGTACACTCACTACTTTACATTGTAGCAAAGTGTCCTTTCTTCAGTGTTGTCACATGAAAAGATATAATAAAATATTTACAAAAATGTGAGGGGTGTACTCATTTTTGTGAGATACTGTATGTTCCTTCCTTCTTCAGGGGAAAAATGGCAGCACATACATATTTGATGACTCTATGAACAAAACCCACATTCTATTGTGGATATTACACATACATCCCCTATCTTTGTACGGTCCCTGTATGTGCGGGAACCTACTGACTTGGCCCCATCCTGTTCAGTCTTGATGTGTCTGGCAGCACACTTATTGGAGCATGCTATATACATTTCCTCTATACTTATGATGATTCTGTATATATGCATTTTTCCCCTAAAGAAGGAAGGAACATGTATTTCAGAAACACGTAGGGGTGCTCGGTGAGCATCCACAAGAAATTTGGCCCTTCACCTCCTCAGGGCCAGCATGGTGTTCTAATGTATCCGAGCCTCAGGGTGCTCTATGTATAAATATTTGCTATGTCATCATGTAATGGATTTTATGATGTGATGCAGTTTTGACCATGTGGTCATAATTTTTTTACTAATTTAAATAAAAATTGGTATACTTTTTAACCACTTCTGGACTGCCGCACACCGATGTACATCCTCACTTTGAGGACGGATATTGTTGTTATGGCAGCAGCTAGCTGCCATAACCCCGGTATCGCCATGTTCGGGCGGCGGTCTGGTACAAGATAAAAGTGGTCTCTGCGACAGATTCACTGCAAGATCACTTTTATCGACGGCGGGAGAGGGCCCCCACCCCTCCCGCTGCGATCCAGTGCCCTCCGCCGCTTACAGGAGCCGTCGGCAGCGGCGGAGGCGTTCCGGTCCTTCTCAGGGCTGTGCATGGAGACGAGTGAAGGGAAGATGGCCCACCCATCTCCATAACACTGCACGGCGGAAGCAACGCCAAAATGTCACTTCCGCCCATAGCTCTTACAGGGTCATTTTTTTTTTCATTTTTTTAAATGACACATTTTTTTTTATTATTGCATTTTAGTGTAAATATGAGAACTGAGGTCTTTTTGACCCCAGATCTCATATTTAGGAGGTCCTGTCATGCTTTTTTTCTATAACAAGGGATGTTTACATTCCTTCTAATAGGAATAAAAGTGACACATTTTTTTTAAACAGTGTAAAAATAAAAAATAAAAGGTAAAACAAATAAGAAAAAAAATTATTTTTTTAAATGCGCCCCGTCCCGCCGAGCTCCCGTGCAAAAGCGAACGCATATGTGAGTAGGGCCTGCATTTGAAAATGGTGTTCAAACCACACATGTGAGGTATCGCCACGATTGGTAGAGCGAGAGCAATAATTCTAGCCCTAGACCTCTTCTGTAACACAAAACATGCAACCTGTAAAATTTTTTAAATGTAGGCTATGGAGATTTTTAAGGGTAAAAGTTTGTCGCCATTCCATGAGCGGGCGCAATTTTGAAACGTGACATGCTGGGTATCAATTTACTCGGTGTAAAATTATCTTTCACAATATAAAAAAAATTGGGCTAACTTTACTGTTGTCTTATTTTTTAATTCAAAAAAGTGTATTTTTTCAAAAAAAGTGCGCTTGTAAGACCGATGCGCAAATACGGTGTGACAGAAAGTATTGCAACGACTGCCATTTTAATCTCTAGGGTGTTAGAAAAAAAAGTATAATGTTTAGGGGTTCTAAGTAATTTTCTAGCAAAAAAAAAACTGTTTTAACTTGTAAACAACAAATCTAAAAAAGAGGCCTGGTCCTTAAGTGGTTAAACTTTGTTATACATCCCTACTGTCTCTCCTATTCTGCCTTTAAAGTCACAATTGGGGTAAAAATATTATATATTTGAATGTATCCGGGATGTTGGCAGAATTACCTTTGTGATAAAGACCAATACCTTATTGGCCGATCTTCCCCCTTTTTTCCTGTCACTGTACTAATGACACTGGCTGGGAAGAGAATACCATCAGGGGTGATCAAAGGGTCAAATGTGCACCTAGCCTGTGTTTTTCCACTGTGTAGGAGGTGCTTTTACTAGGGTAAGACATGGATCCATGCCCCTGCTTTGCAGAAACACAGGATCCATGCCTTCCCTACTGACAGAACGGTGATCTGCCTTGATACATCCTTGTTTGCCTCTCTGCTGGATCATCGGTGGGTGCCGGTAGACATCGAGTCCACTGTACCCGCTGATCGGCTCCCACCGTGTGTGATCACACCACAAGAAAGCCGCCGCCGGCAGACATGAGCTCCCCCTGTCTGGAAGAGCCTATACGTGATCTGGAGCAGAGGTGTCACCCTGTAGCAGTGAAACTGCTATAGGGCAGCCCTTAAGTGGTTAATACCACTTTCAGTTAAGAGGGTTTATTACTACTTTAGGCTATTGTATAGATTCAACTGCTATCATACAATGTATTTGTAGCACTAACTCACAGTGGAGCTGCTGGTTTAAATGGGTCTGTTACCTCCACTTTGCTTCCCTCTGTTTCACCGGCACCGGATCTAGGGGTTCCGTTGAGTTTATTGCTGGATCACACACGCACCAACACTGGAGTACGTTTTCAATGCTTTATTGAACAGTCAAACTTTAGGAAGTAGCAGAAAAGAGATGGAAACTCTCAGGAGAAACTCAAATATCTTCTTGCAAAATCTTAGTGACAAATGTCCCGGTAGAATTCAAACAATTATGTGGAATGCGTTCCCCTTATGGGACACACTCCTTGCTTGTCTGGATAGGCCTCTCTCACCGGTCTAGCACCCAGCACGAATCTAAAGTCTCTGCCACAGACTTACTTGGGGGGGTAAATTTGCACAATCCTCTGCCACAGGATGTATCAGATCTTCTGCAATGAACAGTCAGTCACATTGCCTGAACCTTTAAGCCGAGCCGGCGACACTATGCTGTATGGTTACTTCTTTTGGATACATCCTCCAGCCGAGTCACCAAGCCCCTCTATAGACCAGCACGCTGCGTGACCTCTCCAAGACGGGTCCTCCCCTGGGATCTCCTCGGCTGTCCAGCTTCGTCACACAGGACCGACAGCTCAGGACCATTCCTCGGCCGCGGTGGTAGGCTCCAGACAAGCCTCACCCCTGCACCATAGCATCGTGGGCCTCCAGATCGGAGGACCACGAGGTAGCTCCTTAACGCATACCCGTCGTCCAGGAGGGCCAGCAGGTGGCTGTAGAAAAACCCTAGAACATGGCGTCCGTCCCATAAATACCCTCGCCCAGAATGCAACTCGGAGGATCACCTCCACCGAGCTTGCCTCGACACCTTGACAGAGGAGCATCTATACACTTCGACACGTTGCCCTTCCAACACTGACTAATGGTAACAGCTACACCCATCGGTCAGCACGGAAGCACACACAACGTCAGCCAAGCTGGAACAGAGGCAAACTTTTAACCTTCTTAACACACAATTTACTAAATTTACCTAATCTGCGGTAGATTGTAAATCTACCAGCGCTACATATTTATTATACAAATACCAAATTATGGAAGATATAATAAAAAAATCATTATGATTGTTCCACGTATAATAAGAATGCATCTAAAAAAGTTTTGTTCTACTCACTTCAACTTGAAATACATGAAAAGCAATCAGGCAGCTGAAGGGAGCAAAACGCAGAGGACTGAATGACACAAGATCAGGTAGAATGACTGCTACCGTCTCAAGGGGATTCTATAGTTACTTTGTTTTTTTTCTAGAATCCTCTACTTGTCTCAGTCAATATACTCTAAATGTTAGATGCTGTAACACTAGGGAAACCAGGCTTTTTGTGTGTGGCTATGCAAAATATTAACCTTTAGCTTCATACAGTATATGCTCGTAATGGAAATAGTGGGATTCACAAAAAGACCATAAAATAGATTGTACCTGCATTTGGGATGAACAGGGATGTGTTTTATCTCTTCCACAATAGTCCAAAATACCAAATGTGTTTTTGACATTGTGGAAAATTTGAGACTAGGGACAGAGGTGCTAGAGGAGTATTCAAGGGGACCTCCCTTAACCTCCAAAAATAAACCGTGTGGAAGCTGTGCCCAAAAAGGCATGCAGAGGGGAAAGGACTTGTCATCAATATTGCCTGTGGGCTCCCTGCAGCCAATCTCTTCCACATTACTGACTGACTGTGCCTTGTTCTGCACTGTGTCTCCGTTTTGGAGTTGCCCATCTTGGTAGAGGAACAGATCTTTAATGTCTCATATTTTTGTTTTAATTTCTAGTTGGAGTTCTACTCTAAATGTAATTGTGTGTGGACTTCAGTCACTCCTTACACACCAAAAAAGAGTAGACATGTGCAGAATGAAAACATTTCAATTTGTTATTTAAATAATTTAGTTTAGTTAAATTAGTTTTCGGAATTCGTTTGGTTTATTAGTTTTGGATTTGAATTTGGCATTCGAATTCGAAATGGCATTTAAATTCAAATTTACCGTATTCTATTCTAAATTTGAATTTCGACAGGCGGTAATATTCTTTTTATTTTTTTCTATTCTAGTGATTTTTTCTATTCTATTCTATTCTATTCTATTCTATTCTATTCTATTCTATTCTATTCTATTTTATTATTTTCTATTCTATTTTTTTCTATTATTTTATATTCTATTCTTTTATTTTCTATTATATTTTATTTTCTATTCTGTTCTGTTTTACTCTATATGGTTACATTTAATGAAGGTACAACATTTAGCAACTCACATGGTTGATAATTAAAAGAGGCACATCTAAGTATGCAGGCATCCGGCGTAAATCTGTCCACATAGACCATCCTCCACACCGCCGGCTCTCACCGCTGTCAGTCTGTAATCGTGACCAGGAAGACTACCCTGTAGTAGAGTGATCTGAAAGCAAGGCTTGAAGTGCTAGTGGATCGCTGCGTGGAAGGGATGATGATGATGGCGGTGAGGAGGATGGTCTATGTGGACAGCTTTATTCCGGATGCCTGCATACTTAGATGTGCCTGTTTTAATCATTAACCTCTTCTGACCTGCTGGGCTGCATGCTCGGATAAGGGTCTGGTATGGATTTTGTGGAGACCCCACACCTTTGTTTGGATTTTTTTGCCATGGGGTTTTCTCTTAGTCCATACCAGACTGGGTATGGTCTTGGGGGGGGGGGGGGACCCAACGCTGGTTTTTTTTTCCCCCATATTGGCGTGGGGTTCACTTTTAAGATCCATACAAGACTCAAACATTTCCCCTTTAAGATCCTCATAACACAAGTTGCACCACAAGTTGGATCATGATGATCTGACTTGGATGCGACTGCCTTTCAAATCAATGGGCTTAAAGTCGGATCAGTTAAGACAGCTCTCGTAGGAAACCATTGATTTTGATATGTCAAAAAAAATGGCTGACGCGGCTAAACGCTGTATCTTAACGTTTACACGCGTTTACAAGCAGTTACAAGCATTTGGCGTTTGAAATGCCGGTAAAGTACCATCCTGAACGCGATTTATCTGCTTTCAAAGAAATGTCAGTAAACTCAACTGCCTCTAAACTACTATAAATGATTGAGTGTACATGGGCTGCTGAAAAAAATGCCCAACTGCTCCTAAACGTGAGTTTAGTAGCTGCAGTGTACATGAAGCCTTACACTGCTTAAAGTGACGTTAAACTTTTTTTTTTGCTAAAATAACAATTGTGTTATATTTACCGGCTCTGTGCAATGGTTTTGCACAGAGCAGCCCCAATCCTCTTTTTCTGGGGTCCCCCACCGACGCTCAAGTCCCCTCCTCTATAGTGAGTGCCCCCATCGAAAGCCACTTTTCATTTAGGCACCCGTGCGTGCTTGCTCCCAAGCCACCCAGTCTGCATCTATTGACAGACCAAGTGACTCGCCCCCCCCCCCCCCAGCTCCCTCGTCATAGCCCAATGAGGAGGGAGTCAGCACAGAGAGCTGCTACTCTCGTGCACATCGCTGGATCGGATTGGGCTCAAGTAAGAATAAGGGGGGGGGGGGCTGGGGGGTTCCTGCAGCACAGAAGGTTTTTTTACTTTATTGCATAGAATGCAGTAAGGTAAAAAACCTTGTGGCTTTAGAGCCACTTTAACAGGTAATTACCCCACCCTTACAGAAATTTTGGGATTGCTTTCTATCAAGAGATTAAAAATATTGCTGTATCCCCATCCCCTAATTCCACCAATCAACCCCACTAACCCAATCTCTACTTAGCCATTCACAGAACACAGTCTTTGGCCCTTCCAATAAAGCTGGCCAATACAGTAGTAGATTTTCAAATGACACAAAAACATGAGAATAAAAAAACCATTTAGCTCAACCTTCTCATATACAAATATTTTATTGATTAATTCTCACTGTATCCCCTAGAATTTTTTTTACTTAAGTCAAGCAATGAAAAAACTAGCAATAAACTAGTACCACATCATACAATTAACACTGATACTAATAAAAGGCCAAATGTCCACCTCATATGTATATATCTATGACCACAGAGTATCTGTAAAGTTAATATGCCCTGAACCCCTAGCTAATGCTGCTAATAAATGGGAATATAAATATATACATTGTCCAGAATTACTGGATGGATGGTCCTGCAGAGAAACAGGCTGGTATAGTCCCTTAACTGGATGTCTCAGTACCAGAGCCACAGTGCTTGAATATGATCAATGAAAAGGTTCACACAGTTTATACCTGATTGTAGAAAGGTGCAAATAGATAATGGCAATGTGGAATATATCCAAACAGGGTTAGAATGGTGCAGTGGTCTAGGGGAGGCTGATTAGTCAAGGTTCTGAGGGTGAAGTGATGCTGAGATCCCAACGAAGGTCAGATATTGTCTGCTGCAACCAAATTGACATGCTCTGAATAGCTCCCTCGCACTATGAAGTTGGCCACACTGGTGGGGCAAATAATAGTCTATAGTCTTCAAGCACAGTTCTGAAGATGAAATTTGTAATCCATAAATATCATGATGTGATTTGAAGGAATGAAAATTCCACATCCAAGAAATGTAAGGTATACTTATCGAGTCTTATCATTTGTGGATCTCCTATGGCCTGTGGTGGAGGCATCCATTGCAAGGTGTTTCCATCCCATAAGGTATCATTTGGGTCATAATAAAGAGGTGGACAATGGCGTAATCCTGACCGGTTTTGCCGATCTCAGCCGGCTGCTTCAGAGGCTTATAAGCGTATGGTCTCATACTTGGACATACTTGGATTGAATAGAGTTTCCCACACAAAAAACACATTCGCTGTTAGAAACTGATTAGAAATTTGTTCCATCCTGCTTCTTCAAATTTTCTTGTTACTGCAGTTAGTCAAAAATGAACCTCACTTTGACCCTACTAATGATAAGAACAGTATTTCTCAAGTGGGGATACGCAGAACCCTAGAGTTCCACGAGAGATCCCCAGGGGTTCCACGGTGATCTACCTGAGAGATAGGCAGAGATAAGCTTCCCCGCGTCCCCCCCACCTCAGCAGGAGGGTTTCCCCTGTCAGCACTGTCTGTGTTGATGGGGGGGTCGTGACATTTTTTTTCCTGCAACCAAAGAAATTTGCACTGTGTATGGCCTGCCTTAGACAGCCCATTCAAATAAATGGTTGGTCCCAATGCAACACAAATTAACATGTGGCATAATGCACATGAGCTAACACAATGTAAATGTTTTTTAAAGCCCAACTCTGATTTAATCATGTAGAGGAGAACCCATTTTTTTTATTTAATTACATTTTTGTGAACGCAACCTTGTAACACATTTTAAGATATAAAAAGAACCAAAACCTACATTATAGAACTTGCATGTTGATAAGGAGCAGGGAGGAATCCAAGTTATTAAGGAATCTTGTATCTGTACTTTGGATTTACTATCTGGTTGGTGAGTGCAGTTGTATTACTTGTGGTGAGTATTTGCTGTGTGCTTTAGGAAAATGAAAACTCTAGATGTGGCTTGGCATGGGTAGTACAGAATTACATGCATTTGTGAAAAGTTCACAAAAGTACACACAAAAAGCTGAGGCGATGTGCCTATAGCTTGGGCCAATGGTTATTTTAAACTGCTATACTTACTGTATTTAAATGAAAAGTGTAACTAATGCCAAAGTCTTATGTCTTTTCATTTGGAAGTGAAACAAAAGGGTTAGAAACTCTATCAAGATTATAAAATTATATTGCAGTCTGTGTCCCCATAGGGAAGGTTTACCTTTACTACATGTCTTGATAACAGTTGTCAATGGGACAGGGGATAAAGAAAATCCTTAGTGAGGAGGAATCTTCACAATAGTAAAAATGTCACAGAATCTTACCGCTCACCACTAAAAAAAGAGCTATAAATATAAAGTGACAAGAAAAAGTATGCGAACCCTTAATTAACTGGTTTTCTGCAGTATAAAATGTGATCTGATCCAGTGGCGGCTGGTGCTCAAAACTTTTGGGGGGGCGCAAGCAAACTGAAAAGATTTTGAAAAAAAAACATCAATCGCAGCCACTGTGCCATCAAACGCAGCCACTGTGCCATCAAACGCAGCCACTGTGCCCATCAAACGCAGCCACTGTGCCCATCAAACGCAGTCACTGTGCCATCAAATGCAGCCACTGTGCCCATCAAATGCAGCCACTGTGCCCATCAAATGCAGCCACTGTGCCCATCAAACGCAGCCACTGTGCCCATCAAACGCAGCCACTGTGCCCATCAAACGCAGCCACTGTGCCATCAAACGCAGCCACTGTGCCCATCAAACACAGCCACTGTACCATCAAATGCTGCCACTGTACCATCAAATGCTGCCACTGTACCATCAAATGCTGCCACTGTGCCCATCAAACGCTGCCACTGTGCCATCAAATGCTGCCACTGTGCCCATCTAATGCAGCCACTGTGCTATCAAACGCAGCCACTGTACCGTCAAACGCAGCTACTGTGCCAAACGCTGCCACTGTGCCCATCAAATGCTGCCAGTGTGCCCATCATATGCTGCCAGTGTGCCCAACTGCCCATCATATGCTGCCAGTGTTCCCAAACACTGCCAGTGTGCCCGACTGCCCATCAAATGCTGCCAGTGTGCCCATCAAATCCTGCCAGTGTGCCCAACTGCCCATCATATGCTGCCAGTGTGTCCATCAAACGCTGCCAGTGTGTCCATCAAACGCTGCCAGTGTGCCCATCAAATGCTGCCAGTGTGCCCATTAAATGCTGCCAGTGTGCCCCCTGCTCCGCTCGCCGTCTGCCGGGCACTTACCCTGTGTCTGTGGGGCAGCGGGTGACGGCGACGAGCGGGGTCCTTCATGCATCTCCTCTCCTGCCTCATCTTCCGTCCTCTCCTCCTGATAGGCGTCCAATAGCAGCACAAGCCTACTACACAGCCCACTGACACTTTGCTACAATGTAAAGTAGTGAGTGTACAGCTTGTATAACAGTGCAAATTTGATGTCCCCTCAAAATAACTCAACACACAGCCATTAATGTCTAAACCGCTGGCAACACAAGTGAGTACACCCCTAAGTGAAACTGTCTAAATTGGGCCCAATTAGCCATCAGCTGTATATGTGTGTATGTATGTATATATATATATATATATATATATATATATATATATATATATATATATATATATATATATATAGTATATATCCACTTGCTGCCCACTGTATAGTAAAATGACGGCGGCGGGGTGGCACTCTCGTTCTGGAACAACGTCATATGACGGCCCCAGAACCGCTGCTCTCACGTGCCCATCAGTGCCCCCTATCCATGCTGCCTATCATTGCCCACGAGTGCCGCCTATCAGTGCTGCCTATCATTCCCCTTCAGTGCCGCCTATCAGTGCTCATCAGTGCGGCATATCAGTGCCACCTATCAGTGCGGCATATCAGTGACACCTAATCAGTGCTCTTCAGTGATGCCTCATCAGTGCACATAAGTGCAGCCTATCAGTACCCATCGGTGCCGCCTCATCAGCGCACATCAGTGAAGGAGAAAAATTACTTATTAACAGAAATTACTGACAGAAACTAAAAAACTTTTTTTTTTTTTTAATAATTTTCAGACCTTTTTTTTAGCAAAATATAAAAAAACCCAGCATTGATTAAATACCACCTAAAGAAGGCTCTATTTGTGTGAAAAAATTATAAAAATGTAATTTGGGTACAGTGTTGCATGACCGGGCAATTGTCATTGAAAGTGTGACAGCACTAAAAGCTGAAAATTTGCCTGGGCAGGAAGGGGGTGGAAGTGCCCAGTAGGCAAGTGGTTTTATATATATATATATATATATATATATATATATATATATATATATATATATATATATATATATATATATATATATATATATATATATATATCAGACATAACTTTATGACCACTGACCACAGTTTGTTGTATATGGGGCTGTGTAGCCGCAGACTAGTCAGGGTGTTCATGCTCACCCGTGTCCACAGCCAAAAGAACCCACAATGGGGACATGAGGAGAAGCAAAAGGATCATTCAGTTCATGTGCTGACAAGAAACATACTGATGGAAGGAAAGAGCAGAAAGGAAGAGAGATGATCTTGCTTTTAAATGTCCACTTACAGGCAGGGTCCAGGGTGATCCGGACCCAAGGAAGTGGGTTGAATATTGCTGGCCACCAGTCTTAGGGCATCTAGTGGCAGAAAAAAGTACTACAGGTGAAATTTTTAGATTGAAGGTGAATATTATCACTAAATCTGGTTTCGATATTGTATATTTGAATTGGTTATTCGTATTTATATTGATGTTTTTGGCTAGTTTGGCTGTTTTAAGTTATTCGATGAATACTTAACTGGATTAAATTGTTGTACTTAATATCTGCTATACTAACACTGTAATTATGGTTTGCATAGTATACATCTCTTCCAGCATCCATTCCTCCCTCAAATATTAATAACTGTAGACTACAACAGACAGAGAACAGTAGCAGCAACATATATGCCCTAATAAATGGCCACAATGGCTACATTAAGAGCTGGAACAGGCCTAAAATTGACAATGTAGGTAATTAATGCTATTTTCAAACCTTATAATTTGACTATCTTGCTCAACAATGCCAAATTTATCTTGGGGAAAGGTTGGGCTGTACTATATGATAGTTGTCTAGCAAGAAAATCCACAACTGTTGCCACTTAAAAGGCTAAGGTAGAACATACTAGGCATAAACTTGATAAATGAACCCAATCTCTACCTTCAGCACAATGCAATTCAATTGGCTCATTCTCCATTTGTCTATCTATGTCTATATCATTTACTGTGGTAACGTGTCATTCCATCCTCTAAAGTGGTCATTAATTTATCATTTATAGAACCAGATCTATTTTCGTATAAATCAGTTCAGTGGATGATGACATCTGCAGCTGAAGAGAGGCTGTTGCCTATCTGGCATTACATGAAACATGAATAATTCATCTGAAAAGCCCTTTAAACTGGTGACAAAGTCCTTGGAGAGAGCTGAGTACAAGTATTATGCTCTTCTCTCTGGACGCCATGTGATGACCTTGGAAGCTTACTCTGAATCTTTGATACCTGATTAAATAGATCCTTCTCGTTCTTTGTACATTTCCTGTGTGGTAGAGCTACAGCTCAGCTAAGGGAACACAATATGCAATGCACCTTTTCTTTAACAAACAGATTTCAGATTACTGAAGTCAAATGAAATATGGTTGGTTTGATCCATGTCCTTTTGTAAATCTGAATACTCTCCTAAAATAAACTTTAAGTTCCTGCCCCCCCCCCCCCGACAATACTAATAGCCTTTTTGGGGGGGGGGGGGCTATTGGGTTTTCTTCTGTCCTGCTCCTGTAGCCCGCAGAAATATCCCCCATCACCCATCCCAGGAGGCTGCAGGAAACAACACACAGAGCGTCCAGAGAGCAGAGCTTGATCATGTAATTGAGGCCAGGCTGTCTGAATGTAAAAGAGATAGCAAATTTATTTGGCAGCCATTATGAGATCAAAGATCACCTGTGTGCGCCTTTTTCTTTCTTTATTTTTGGAAAACGAAATTTACTAGCAAGACCACAATAATCAGTAAGGAGCTGTAATTCCTGCCACTGCCACAAGCATTGTGGCTGCAGCATGTGTACACCCCCGGCCTCTGCAGGGGAATTGGTTGGAAGGTGGTGAAATTGTGGCTCAGCCAATGGATTTTTACTGCCCCCCAACCGCTAGTGTTGACAAGCCCTAATGCACACTACAATACAAACCCAGATAGCAGGCAATTCTGCTGCAAGCTTGAAAATGACTTGCTAATCTATTGCTAGACTTGCCAGGCTCCACAATTGTAGCAAGTCCGCATTACATGACTCCAGATCAACTTTCTTTGCAAACATTCTGCAAGTCTGCTGCAAGTTCTGATTCAGGTATGTTGTGCAATAGTCATCCCGCCACAGGGGTCACTGTGTCTGAATTTTCATGCTGTAGACTTGCAGAGCTCTTCCTGTAGACTTTTGTTCTTGCTACAGACTTGCCACACAGATTTGCTACAAATTGGAAAAGTGTCATCTAGAATTTGTGTTTTAAGAGCTCTGCAAGTGTAAAACTTACCAGTAAAAATGTCTACTGTTAACCGGGGTGATCAGGGTAAACCTGCGGGTGCCTGCGGGTGGGACTGTGCTGAGATAGTACCCTTCAGTGAGACATTGGCTACAAACTTTATTGTTGTTACTGGCAACCACTGGAAAAGTCAGCGATCATCAGTTCCCAGGTTTGCTTGGGTACAGTAGGTGCCGAGCGACATGCCTGGACAAGTCCTGCTAGCATCAGCATGCCAGCTAACTTCAGTTTGTCTAACAAGGGGTTACAGCAGCGTGCCCTGGGAGGGGTTTTCCTATCAGTTTGGCAGACGGCAGCCTGTCTAGAAGCGAGGGGGCAGTGCCACACCCTGGAGGAGGCCCAGCATTCCCTGCTAGCAGCAGACACCACGAGGCAGCGGAGCAAGATGGCGGAGGGTGGACGTCTACTCCCAACTCTCACTTGGTTGCCTGAAAAGCAGGAGCGGGCACTAGTGGACACCGGTGTTTGTTTCTGGAGCCTCGCAGGGGATTTGCCCTTGGGGTGATCGATGGGACGGAGCGGTTGTGTCTTCTGTGCAAGGATTGCCGGATCCCGACCGCGGTGGTCACTGCCTGGGCCCGGTGTGGCCATTGTGACCAACCGCTAACCCGGTTGGGACTCATCCAGCAGGAGCCACAATATTATATCGTGGACCTGCAACCAGGACTCTGTCATCTGCAGCCGCGAATGTCCTGGAGGGTCTGGAATCACCCTGTAAAGGTGGAGTGAAGTCGCAGCCTGGTGACTCCCCCACGAACAGAGCGGACATCGGAGGATTAGAGACTGTCATGACCCGTGGCCTGGCCAGGGACCTGGTAACTGTGAGTACTGCCCACCAGGAACCAGATAAAGTCCCTGAGGTGCTGGCCAGCTCTAAGCCCCTGGCTATAGGTGAGCTGGACAGAGAGAGTGAGGACTGGGTTATTGATTGGGGTTCCCCCAGACTACAGGCTGAGTTTGGATTCCTAGAGAGACTGGCGGAGTGGTCGTCTCCGGGTGAAAGTTCAAAAGAGGAGTGGAAAACTGGAGGATCTCAAATCCAGGAGGCCCAGTCTAGGAGTGGGGAAGGGCTAGAGTCAGTAGTGGGGTCTGAAGTGGCCACAGGAACCCTGACCAGCAGCAGGCAGCTTTTCTTTAACAGACCCTCCACCACCAAGATCAGAGCACCAGCCTACCATCAGTGGGTTGTGAGGTCCCAAGACACATGTGTCCTACCAGGAAAAGGAAGACCAAAAGAATTGCTAAGGTTTTCCCGGTTCCAGCGAGAAGTGCAGTGGAGGGTGGCTCTGGAGTGTGGTCTGGATTATCAATATGTCCCTCCCCAGATCATGGACATTGTGGAGAACTCCTGGGAAGAATGGGAAAATGACATGATTTGGGATTTCTTGCATATCCCCAAGCCTTTGCAGGTGCCAGAGAGCGAGACCTGGGCCCGCTTCAAGGACATTCAGAGTGAGTGGCGGCTGGGTAGAGCAATTTTCAAGGATCAGGTGCTCATTGCCAAGGCTGGACGGCCTACAAAGAGCCACTTTGTCTCCATTCAGGAGGAAGGGGGAGGCCGGAAGAGGTTGCTCGACCCCCATTTCTAGGCCTAGGAGACTGTTGGGAGTTACAGCTGGCATGGAGATTGTATGCATGAACTACTGGGAGTAGCAGAATGTGTGTTTTTTTTTCTCCTGATATTTCTTCTGCAGGATCAGGCCAGCCTGCCACCCTGGATGTGCCCAACTAATGGACGGCTTCCCTTGTTGTAAGGACATTAAAAAGGTTGAGGCCTAATCTTATTTGAACCCTTTTAAGCAGCCTGCTTGTCCAGGGAGGGGCCACTCCCATCAGGAACTCCAGAGAAGAACTGTCCACCTTGCATATAAGTATTTTTTCTTCCTCATTGTTTCTGTCAGCAGGTTATGATCCCCTCTTGACAGAACAAACAGGAAAAAAATGTGTGTGTTGGATTGAGTTTGTTTTATTTTTGTTGACAGGATGTTAATTCCCTCCATACAGAAATTATGTACATTATATAGTTATATCTGAGTGTAGGATGTGGTTATATTTCCCTTTTGTCTTCTTCTAGAATCCTCTGGGGTGGGACAGCTGTCCATCACCTCCAGCTGGAGACAAGAAAATGCGGGCAGAGTATCTTTCTCCCGGGAGAGATGCTCTGACCCAAATGTGTATTGTATATTCATGATAGTTACAGAGACCTGTAGCTAGGAGTGCGTTACTCTTTCTGTACAGATGTAAATACCTACCAGAAATCTTTATATATTTTTATCTTATGGAATGCCCTTGCTCCTGGGCACAGGAGCCATTTTTGTAAATTTTCCCAGCTGAGGGTCAAGCTGGATTTTGGTCTACCCAGGTAGGTGCTACCAGTGAGGATTTTTGTAGTACAGGTAAATTTAGGCAGGCCTAGCTAGAAGCTAGGCCTGTTTGTTTTGATCTGTGTGGGCTGGGAGTGGCTCAGAGCAGCAGCTGTGACTCACAGACAGCATCACTCCACTGTCACCTCCCTCTTCCTTCTGGAGGATTCTAGAAGAAAAGGAGGGGAAGAGAGGTGGAGCTGTCTGGGGTGTCTCAGGGAGCCCTGCGCAATCCCCAACTAGGATTGGCAGAGGGCAGGCCTCCTTGACATACCCAGCGTTAGCCCAGCTGGAGAGAAGTTGTCAGGTGAAGGAACTAGAGATGGAGTACTAGGATGTCAGGACTCTTGAGGGAGAAGTACATCTTCGCCAGCACACCATGGATCAGTAAACAGGACTGTCCAAAAAAAGGTTTTTAATAGAAAATGGTCACATCACAAGGGGGTGCAACGTTTCGGGGCCGCGCAGGACCCCTTCGTTAGGCAAGTGACCCTTGAGGGAGCTCCCCAGTTTGGGAGGGGGGGAGTTGAGTTTGGGCCTGGGACTTGGGTGCAGGATGGTGCTCTTCAAGAAAGCATGAAGGATCTGGACAGGAGGAGTCAGAGAAGACAGCAGGAGCTAGTACTGCTGGGCAAGTCTTCAGGAGTGAACCACCGGTTGCAGCCAGAAGGGCTGGTGAATGACACGTGCAGTCGGGAGGACTGGTGAGGCATGCCAATGAGGACTGGGAGGAAACAGTCAGAGCTGGGTGTGGATCCAGTAGTGAGGATTGTAATGTCATGAGCAGTGAAGTCGGGCAGCTGCAGCCGGGAGGGCTGGCAGGGCCTGAAGAGGACTGACTGGGAGCAGTAGTCCATCATAAGGACAGCTAGCACTAACACTATAAAGGCCCGTGGTCCCTGCCTGCAAAGGACCAATTCGTAAGGCCTGGATGAGCCAGTGTCAGGCCTAACCGTGTTAGTCTTGAAGCAAGAGTTGTGCAGGAGGAGTCTGAAGGAGTTTACAAAGAGTGTATATAGTCATCCCTAGCAATTTTGCTGTTGTTCTACTGGGCATCCCATATTTCTCATACCCCATCCAAGTTAAATTTCCTCACTAAAAAAACAAAAACAAAGCAATGGACTGTTCATTGTCTTGGAGTGTCTGGGAATTGTTTGCCGGGTCGGGCCGGGCAGGGTGACAGATGGGCCACATCACTTAGCAGCCCCTACAGGGGTACCACTATATATACATGCGGCTGCAGTAGGGAAAACGCCCTGGCTGCAGGTGATTGGCCCAGTACAGTGACAGCTTTCTGGCGGGCTTGCTCACTTGGGTTCCAACTGGGATCCAAACACACCCGAGCTCATCTCTACTAAGGAGTAATCCAAGAAGAGTAGCAACTCTGACTGCACTCTTCCACAGGCATTCAATCAGTGGTTCAAATAACACAAGGCATTCTGTGAATGACTAAAGGAACTGGGTGGGTGATAAGCGTCACTAGCGCTTCTATGTATGAGAATCACAGCTCTGATATCTGCAGCAGGCAGAAATTAAAAACAAGTCCTGTACTATCTGGGATGATCCTGGATGTGACATAGTCCACAGTAGAGTTAACTTTTTTTAAACACCAGAATATCTTTGTCTGGAGTTCTTATTAAACACAGGTCATAGTAGGAGTGTTTTCTCTATAAACAAACTCGTAAGCAAGTGCCTCCAAGACAGTTCTAAAGGTTTAACAGTTTTTCTTTTGCTGTATTCATGCCCTAACGTCAACCACAATGCAAATTGTTATAATGTATAAATGTTGCACTGTGTCCTCAGGTTGATCTACTAAGCTAATTATGTCTGAGAGGGAATTGTTAACGCTGTTGGCCAGGTTTTCCCCCTATTTTCAGGAAGGTTACCGCCCCCTGTAGCCCCTATAAATAGGGGCTCATTAGTGCCCTGAGAGGTTGGTTAAGGAAAAGTCTTCCAAAATGTAGCTGTTGCTCTGCCAAAGTGGACCACCTCCTTGGTAGGGTGGTGGGAGCCCAGTCGGGGTTCTCTGTGGGGACTGGGACCCATGGATATCTATGGACATATAGCTGCTAGTCATGGACCTTTTGCCTGGTGAGGACATTCATCAAATCATGGACTTTAAGGGATTGCTTGCTACTTCTTGTGAATTACTACCTTTTATTGAGTCTTGCCTTAAGAAGGACTCTTAATGGATATAGTCATCTGTCTAAGGCACAGTCACTTCATGGGGCATTAGAGAGCTTTATATAGGAAAGCGTTTGGAAGATGTCTTTGAGAACTGTTACTTGTTACCTGCAACTACCTCAGTAAAAGATCTTTATTTGTTCATCTGATCAGCTGGTCTGAAGTCTCCAAAGGGGGGCATGAATGGTGTATAAAAAAAACAGGGCTTACAGCAAGTGGACTGAAGTTAGAGAGATACAGTACATGGGTCTAATGGCTGAAATGCTGTCCAGAGGAAGCTAGAGTGCTGTTCTTAATGACTACTGTATTTGTGTCACTTGCTGAAGCACTCAACCAGCCAGGAAACGGTTGACATGGCAAAGGTTTTGGGGCCCCAGGGAGGAGAATAAGCATGAAGTTGTGGAGAAGTCAGTTTCCTTTGTCCAATAGCAACTTACAGAATATTGTCACTGGGAGTGAGGTGACGGGACTGCTGAATTGGTGAAGCCAGGTACACGCTCCACGATACTGGCTCAGAAATGCTGCACACCAGGAGGGAGATGTGTCCTCTAACAGAAGTTGTGTCCAAAGTGCTTAGTGTTAACAGTTTAAGAAGTATGGCCATGGATTACAAAGTGTTAACTGTGCAAGTGTACTATTTGCTTCTGAGATTGGAGCACCGCCTTAATTTTTATTTTACATGACCGAAGCTTCTGCCTATATATTAGGCATTAGTGAGTGCAGTTCCACAGTGTTCTTGTCAAAAACCTTTTCCTTCTGAAGCAGTCATAATTGGATGATGAAACGCATCAAGGGTGTGGCCGGATGATGTCATTACGCTGACAGGAATCAGAAGTCGGCCATCTTGGACAGGTATCTGAAGCCTAATGCCCTGCACACACGGTCGGACATTGATCGGACATTCCGACAACAAAATCCTAGGATTTTTTCCGACGGATGTTGGCTTAAACTTGTCTTGCATACACACGGTCACACAAAGTTGTCGGAAAATCCGATCGTTCTGAGCGCGGTGACGTAAAACACGTATGTCGGGACTCTAAACGGGGTAGTAGCCAATAGCTTTCATCTCTTTATTTATTCTGAGAATAAACTTTGTGCGTCGGATTTGTGTACACACGATCGGAAATTCCGACAACGGATTTTGTTGTCGGAAAATTTTATAGCCTGCTCTCAAACTTTGTGTGTCGGAAAATCCGATGGAAAGTGTGTGATGGAGCCTATACACGGTCGGAATTTCCGACAACAAGGTCCTATCACACATTTTCCGTCGGAAAATCTGACCGCGTGTACGGGGCATAAGTCTATTCTTAAGGGGGAAATACTTGTTTAACTGAATGAAGTACACTCATTTTGTTAGTATGATTTTAACGCTTTTTTTTCATAAATTGATCTGGTAAGCTGATATATTGCACAATGAGGTTGTTTTTGTTCCTTTGAGCTACTTTTGGAGAAAGACACATAAGAAAGCTCATACTGACCTAATTTTCAATAGGTCAAAACCAGAGGTAAGCAGCCCGTTTGGAAGGTGTAAGAGACACTCTGTGGTAGTGATTCACTTAGAATATTCACTGGTGCACATTTCATTTTTTGTGGACTCAAATTGAGGTGGGAGAAAAGGGAGGCAGACGATTAATATATACAGGACGGAAAGTATTCAGACCCCTTAAATTTTTCACTCTTTGTTATATTGCAGTCATTTGCTAAAATCATTTAAGTTCATTTTTTCCCTCATTAATGTACACACAGCACTCCATATTGACAGAAAAACACAGAATTGTTGACATTTTTGCAGATTTATTAAAAAAGAAAAACTGAAATATCACACGGTCCTAAGTATTCAGACCCTTTGCTGTGACACTCATATATTTAACTCAGGTGCTGTCCATTTCTTCTGATCATCCTTGAGATGGTTCTACACCTTCATTGGAGTCCAGTTGTGTTTAATTATACTGATTGGACTTGTTTAGGAAAGCCACACACCTGTCTATATAAGACCTTACAGCTCACAGTGCATGTCAGAGCAAATGAGAATTCTGAGGTCAAATGAACTGCCTGAAGAGCTCAGAGACAGAATTGTGGCAAGGCACAGACCTGGCCAAGGTTACTAAAAAAAATTCTGCTGCACTCAAGGTTCCTAAGAGCACAGTGGCCTCCATAATCCCTAAATGGAAGACGTTTGGGACGAGTAGAACCCTTCCTAGAGCTGGCTGTCCGGCCAAATTGAGCTATCAGGGGAGAAAAGCCTTGGTGAGAGAGGTAAAGAAGAACCCAAAGATCACTGTGGCTGAGCTCCAGAGATGCAGTTGGGAGAAAGTTGTAGAAAGTCAACCATCACTGCAGCCCTTCACCAGTCGGGGCTTTATGGCAGAGTGGCCCGATGAAACCTCTCCTCAGTGCAAGACACATGAAAGCCCGCATGGAGTTTGCTAAAAAAACACCTGAAGGACTCCAAGGTGGTGAGAAATAAGAATCTCTGGTTTGATGAGACCAAGATAGAACTTTTTGGCCTTAATTCTAAGCGGTATGTGTGGAATAAAACAGGCACTGCTCATCACCTGTCCAATACAATCCCAACAGTAAAGCATGGTGGTGGCAGCATCATGCTGTGGGGGTGTTTTTCAGCTGCAGGGACAGGACGACTGGTTGCAATCGAGGGAAAATGAATGCGGCCAAGTACAGGGATATCCTAGAGGAAAACCTTCTCAGGACTTCAGACTGGGCCGAAGGTTTACCTTCCAACAAGACAATGACCCTAAGCACACAGCTAAAATAACGAAGGAGTGGCTTCACAACAACTCCGTGACTGTTCTTGAATGGCCCAGCCAGAGCCCTGACTTAAACCCAATTGAGCATCTCTGGAGAGACCTAAAAATGGCTGTCCACCAACGTTTACCATCCAACCTGACAGAACTGGAGAGGATCTGCAAGGAGGAATGGCAGAGGATCCCCAAATCCAGGTGTGAAAAACTTGTTGCATCTTTCCCAAAAAGATTCATGGCTGTATTAGATCAAAAGGGTGCTTCTACTAAATACTGAGCAAAGGGTCTGAATACTTAGGACCATGTGATATTTCAGTTTTTTTTTTAATAAATCTGCAAAAATGTCAACAATTCTGTGTTTTTCTGTCAATATGGGGTGCTCTGTGTACATTAATGAGAAAAAAAATTTACTTATATGATTTTAGCAAATGGCTGCATTATTATTATTATTTCAGTTACTTATATAGCACCGTCAATTACATAGCGCTTTACATATACATTGTACATTCACATCAGTCCCTACCCTCAAGGAGCTTACAATCTAAGGTGCCTAACTCACATTCATACATACTAGGAACAATTTAGAGAGGATCCAATTAACCTACCAGCATGTCTTTGGAGTGTGGGAGGAAACCGGAGTACACGGAGGAAACCTGAGTACCCGGAGGAAACCCACGCAGGCACAGGGAGAACATGCAAACTCCAGGCAGGTAGTGTCGTGGTTGGGATTCGAACCAGCGACCCTTCTTACTGCTAGCAAAAGTGCTATCCACTATCTCATTATTCATTATCAGTTGTATATAAGTGGATGTTTTACTGCATTTTGGACTTGGCACTTTATATTTTTCAGATCATTTTTTAGTCACACAGATTTATTATTCATGCATGTGAAAGAGATTTATATGCTATGTATATGGTCTAGTTTTGTTTGATTGTGCAGAGTTTTATTTATTTTTATTGCATTTTTTGGTATGAGAACAAATGCCAACAGCTGCAGCAATTATTTCTATTATTTACTGAATTTGGTTCACAATTTGCATGGTAGCGCGGGAGACTCTGGTATAGTATGCAGATAAGACCAGCTCAAGCAGCTGCAGATGGTGACGCTCTATTTGCTTTTGTGTGGACATGCTATTCTTAGCCACCACTAGAGGGTGCTGTTGATAGAAAGGATGCTTCTTTGCCCAGTGCTATAGAGTGTTCCTGTCTTCTAGCAATGCTCTTTAGTGGAAAACGGGAACAGCTTGTTAACGGCAAAGAAAGAGAGCCAGGACACAGCAGCCATACTGGAAACACAATCAGGTAAATTCATAAATAGTGTCTATGATGCTCTTTAAAATATTGATGTACTTCCACATGACAAATGTTGGTGCGAAAGAAAAGAGGTTCCAGGAGCTGCACATCGCACAAGATCCTCATGTGAAGAGTAGAAACAGACTCAGCCTAGACTCTGTCCAGGCCACACTCCCAGTGCGTTTCGCCCTGTCCACGGGACTTAGTCATGGGAATCCTGTTGGTGCAGGCATCAAATTCATATACCTGTTGGCAAGCAACGTATGTGGAGGTGCACTAATACTGGAGTGTCCATCCCCACCACATTAGCTGTCACATAGTGCAGTGGTCAAGGATGTTTTAAGCTGAGTGAGCAGATTCTGATGGGATTTCTGAGACACCATTTCCCCATCAGGTCCGCTCTCCTTGTGATTAACAGCTGGAAGTGGGTGGATCCATAGCTAATAGAAAACCTGCTATTGGCTATAGAATCATTCCACTGCCTGCTATCAATCATAAGGAGAGAGCGGACCCGATGGCAAACTAGTGTCTCTGCTTCATCCACTGGTAGCATCACTGGATGCTAGGAGGCTTTTGGCTGTGAAGCTAACAGTGTTCCTAAAGTGGAACTAAACCCACTGATTTGTCTGTTTCCTAAAACAGTTATGCTGCGTACACACAATCGGACATTCCGACAACAAAATGTGTATTTTTTCCAAAGGATGTTGGCTCAAACTTGTCTTGCATACACACGTTCACACAAAAGTTGTCGGAAATTCCAAACCTGAGAATGTGGAGATGTAAAAGATGTATGACGAGCCGAGAAAAAGGAAGTTTAATAGCCAGTGTGGCTCCTTCTGCTTGATTCCGAGCATGCATGAGCTTTTGTGCAACAGACTTGTGTACACACGCTCGGACTTTCCGACAACAAGGGAAGTTGGCGGAAAATTTGAGAACCTGCTCTCAAACATTTGTGTCCGGAAATTCCAACAGCATATGTTCGATGGAGCATACACACGGTCAGACTTTCCAACAAGAAGCTCACATTGAACATTTCCTGTCGGAAAGTCCGACCGTGTGTATGCGGCATAACAATCAAGGTTTGAGAACTCTTATGCCCTGTACACACGGTCGGATTTTCCGATGGAGAAAGTGCGATCGGATTGTGTTGTCGAAAATTCTGATCGTTTGTGGGCTCCATCTGACTTTTTCCGTCGGAATTTCCGACATACAAAGTTTGAGAGCAGGATATAAAATTTTCCGACAACAAAATCCGATCCTTTTAATTCCTATCGTGTGTAGACAAATCCGACGCACAAAATGCCACACATGTTCAGAATAAATTAAGAGACGAAAGCTATTGGCTATTGCCCCGTTTATAGTCTAGACATACGTGTTTTACATCACCGTGTTCTGAACGATCGGATTTTCCGACAACTTTGTGCGACCGTGTGTATGCAAGACAAGTTTGAGCCAACATCCGTCTGAAAAAATCAGATGGATTTTGTTGCCGGAATGTCCGTTCAATGTCCGATCGTGTGTACAGGGCATTACAGTTGCTTGTGTTTTCAACAGCACTCTGCCTGTCTCTATATGCCAACATGCAGTTGATCCTAATTACCTCCAATTTTGTTATCTATGAACTGAAGGTAATTATTTTTTGATTTGTTGCAGTAATAGCAACAATATATATTTGTGTCTGATATTTTAATGGGCTAGAGCAACAAGTACAAATTCATAGAAATAGGGCAATTACATTTTAATCTGACATTGATAAACCAAAACTAGAAACAAACACGTAATAACACTGTCTTCTGGTTCAGCTTTGCAACTTTTTGTGTCACCTGCTCACTCACTGTACAGTGACCACGTAGGTAACATAGGAAGCTGCTTAACTGAAATAGGAAACTATGATGTTCCATTCCTGGCTCTGCAGTATGGCAGTGGTGTATCAATTCTAAGTAGGCACGAGTGAAATTGAGTTTGCATTCACCAAAAATTCAGCATAAATTGTGAGATGTTTGAGAACATTTTACATTTGGCAAAATGCATTAAAATCAAGGAGGAAGGCTAAGTTTAAGTACATTTTTTTGCACTTTTGTGGGTTACAGAAGCTCATTTCAAACTATCCTGGAAATTTCAGAATGCTAGAAATCTGCCCCCTTTTCACCTCATTAGTTAACGCAAGTCAAAGGTGCCAGAGTGCGTCAGATTGTGCTTGCATGCCCATACCCACAGTAGCCAGGGTGGACTATGGTGCAAAAAATACAGTTCTTGTCCAAGAGCCTTAAGCCTCATACACATGATCGGCTTTTCCGACTGGAAATTTGTGATGACAGGCTGTTGGGCGGAAAATCCAACCGTGTGTACGCTCCATGGACAATTGTTGTCGGATTTTCCGCGGACAAATGTTGGATCGCAGGTTTTAAAATTTTCCGTGGACAAATGGGTGTTGTCGGATTTTCCGAGTGTGTGTACACAAGTCCGTCGGACAAAAGTGCAAATTACAAACACGCATGCTCGAAAGCAAGGACGAGCCAGAAGCAGTCTTGTAAACTAGTGTTCGTAATGGAGAATTAACATTTGTGATGTGGCAAATTATGAAATCTCGCAATCCAGCGCACATTCTCTTCTTATTTAATGGATAATAATGAAGCTGCTTTGCTGGTGATACTGATGGAGTTATTGCAAACAAAGTTTTAAAGGCTTTTTTTTTTTCTAGTGATATCAAGAATAATATTATTATGCTTTTTTTTTTTTATTTGGGCAAGTTACCACAACACCATTATCCTGTTGTTTTTAAGATCAAAGATACAACTATGTTGGTGTCTCTTGTCAATTTTACATTGTATTTTTTTAAATGTAACTGCCTGTAACTGGGCGTCCGCAGAACTTTTTTCAGGGGGGGGGGGCATAATTTTAGGTCACCCATGCTCCGCCCCTTTTTGACAATGTCATGAAAGGGAGGGGCTTAGTCATTATCACATAAAGCACAGGCAGGTGCCCATCAATTGCAGCCTCACTGCGCCGATCAAATTTGGCCTGTACAGTACAGGGGAGTGTACAGTATGTGTATATATAGGGGGTGGATGGTATTAGTATATACAGGAAGGAGGGTGGGTGTATATAGCTGTATTTAGGACAGATTATGTATATCTGCAGTCAGTGATGATGGAGGAAGGTCTCTATATACAGGAAGGAAGGTGAGTATATACAGCTACCTGTATATAGAGACCTTCCTCCGTCATCACTGACTGGACTGCAGATATACATCATCTGTCCTGTATACAGCTATATATATACAGGACAGATGATGTATATCTGCAGTCAGTGATGATGGAGGAATACAGGAAGAAAGATGGATGTATATAGCTGTATACAGGACAGATGATATGATCTTTCCTATATCTGGCACCCCCCTTCACTAATCATACCTGTATGCACTCAGCTGCCCCCTGATCTGTATATATGTCAGGCCCCCCACACACACATCTGTAAACACACACACAGAGCTCTGCCCCCCCCCCCCCGTAGACAAACAGCCTCCTCCCTTCACTTGTACTCACAGCCCCCACTTGTAAGATGGTCTTCCTTCTCCCAAGTCCTGTTTCCACATGTCCCTGTGAAAACACAACAGGCAGCAAAGCAAACACAAGGGGCGCACATACAGGAAGCAGCCAGAGGTGGCAGTAAAGAGCTCTGTAAGTTCAGTGACACTGATCTGCAGCAGCTGTGGGGCCGACTCGCACAAACCTAGAGAGCCAGCATAGCTACAGATGCGGCCACTGCAGACTCTTGCTGATTCCAGGGGGGGATCACTCGCCCCCCCCCCCTTGCCCCTACCTGCGGACGCCCATGCTCCCAAACTGTTATTTGAAGTAAAACACATAGCCAAGTATTATTCTCCACAATTTTTTTTATTGTGCATTAAAAAAAGAAAACAAATACAATTAGACATGCTATCTGCCAATAGAACTTAACTAAAAAGTAGATTATATGCATCCAAAAATATAGAAAATATACCAAATCAAATCATTCAACCAAAAAAATAATGTGAAAGCAATAACTCCAAGGCCAATAATAAATAATACGTTATCTCCTCCGATTCCTCAACATGGTTGGTTGACGAACGGTCGTTCAGAAACGAACTGAAAAGCACGAACTGAAAAGCGCGAAATGAAAAGTGCGAAATTAACAGAGCGAATCAACACTTACCAAACTTCTACTAACACAAAATTAGCAGAAGGAGCCCAAAGGGTGGCGCTAAAGAGCAGAAAAACAATGTAGCACGTCACTACGTTAGTATTTGTTGGCCAACAATTCCTTGCCGTTTGTATGCAAGACAAGTTTGGGCCAACGCCCTTCGGACAAAAGTCCACGGTTTTGTTGGCAAACAATCCAATCGTGTGTACGAGGCTTTACCACCTTCTGGTCCATGAAACCTTGGTAAAATTAGTGTTATTTTTTCATAATGAGAATGGTGAAACAGAGCCAGATCTTCATTAGCAATATAAAAAACAAAATTTGCACCTCAATCTGGGAATTAAGGTAGCTTACAGCTCATTCAAAGTACAAATTGCATTTTGTGATTTGTTCTTTTAAAAAGGAACTAAAAATATTTCTGGTACAATTTTTTTCAGTGCGGTGTTACAAAAATGGGTGACCACAAATTGTAGCCATTTATATATAAATGGTAAAATCGGCACTAAAAAAGAAAACAGCTAAGTGTTGAAGAGGATAAAGAAAATATTAAAAATCTATAATTATTAGTTTCACCTAACCCTCCTACTCTTGGGCCCTGGATTTGTGTAATGGAAAAATATGTAATGTTCAAAAAACATACTTATGCTCAACGCAACACCTTTCAGAAGTTTGAAAAGATGCGAAGAAAATGAATGTATGCATCAAGTTCTAATTTTAATTTCTATCTATAATTAAGATTGGATATTTTTATTGGAGGGGGAAGGCCCATCAAAGAAAAGGAAAATAATTAAATGAAAAGTTTTCTTATATACATGCCTTCAAAAAGTATTCATACCCATTGAAATTTTCCATATTTTGTAATGTTACAGCCAAAAACGTAAATGTATTTTAATGGGATTTTATGTGATAGACCAACACAAAGTGGCACATAATTGTGAAGTGGAAGGAAAATGATAAATGTTTTTCAAAACTTTTTACAAATCAATATCTGAAAAGTGTGCCATGCATTTATATTCAACCCCCTTTACTCTGATACCCCTAACTAAAATCTAATGGAACCAATTGCCTTCAGAAGTCACTTAATTAGTAAATAGAGTCCACCTGTGTGTAATTGAATCTCAGTATAAATACAGCTGCTCTGTGAAGCCCTCAGGGGTTTGTGAGAGAATCTTAGTGAACAAACAGCATCATGAAGGCCAAGGAACACACCAGACAGGTCAGGGATAAAGTTGTGGAGAAGTTTAAAGCAGGGTTAGGTTATGAAAAATTATCCCAAGCTTTGAACATCTCACAGAGCACTGTCCAATCCCTCATGCGAAAATGGAGAGAGTGTGGCACAACTGCAAACCTACCAAGACATGGATGTCCACCTAAACTGACAGGCCGGGCAAGGAGAGCATTATTCCGAGAAGCAGCCAAGAGACCCATGGTAGTTCTGGAGGAGCTGCAGAGATCCACAGCTCAGGTGGGAGAATCTGTCAACAAGACAACTATTAGTCGTGCACTCCACAAATCTGGCCTTTATGGAAGAGTGGCAAGAAGAAAGCCATTGTTGAAAGAAAGCCATAAGAAATCCCAATTGCAGTTTGTGAGAAGCCATGTGGGGGACACGGCAAACATGTGGAAGAAGGAGCCCTGGTCAAATGCGAACTAAATGTAACTTTTTGGCCTAAAAGCAAAATGCTATGCAAACGCTGCACATCACCCCAAACACACCATCCCCACAGTGAAACATGGTGGTCGCAGCATGGTGGTGGGGGTACTTTTCTTCAGCAGGGGACAAGGAAACTGGTCAGAGTTGATGGGAAGATGGATGGAGCCAAATACAAGGCTGCTTTGCTGGTGATACTGATGGAGTTATTGCAAACGATTTTTAAAAGGTTTTTTTTAAGTTATATCAAGAATAATAATAATAGCGCTAAATAAAAACGCAAAAAGAAAAGCGCAAATCAATGCTCACCAAGCTTCTACTAACACGAAATTAGCAGAAGGAGCCCAAAGAGTGGCTCTAAAGAGCTGAAAAACCACGTAGTACATCTAGTGTGTCACTATGTTCGTAATTGTTGGCCAACGTTTGTGTGACCGTGTGTATGCAAGACAAGTTGGTGCCAACAACCTTCGAACAAAATTCCACGGTTTTGTTGACGGAAAGTCAGATTGTGTGTACGGAGCATTAGAGTCTGCAAAATACTTGAGACTAGGGCGGAGGTTCACCTTCTAGCAGGACAACGACCCTAAACATGCAGCCAGAGCTACAATGGAATGGTTTAGATCAAAGCATATTCATGTGTTAGAATGGCCCAGTCAAAGTCCAGACCTAAATCCAATTGAGAATCTGTTGCAAGACTTGAAAATTGCTGTTCACAGATGCTCTCCATCCAGCCTGACAGAGCTTGAGCTATTTTGCTAAGAAGAATGGGAAAAAATGTCACTCTCTAGATGTGCAAGGCTGGTAGAGATATTCCCAGCCAAGACTTGCAGCTGTAACTGCAGCGAAAGGTTGTTCTACAAAGTATTGACTCAGGGGGGCTGATTACAAATGCATGCCACAATTTTCACATATTTATTTCTAAAAAAAAATGAAAATCATTTATAATTTTCCTTCCACTTCACAATTATGTGCCACTTTGTGTTGGTCTATCAAATAAAATCCAAATAAAATACATTTATGTTTTTGGTTGTAACATGACAAAATGTGGAAAATTTCAAGGGGTATGAATACTTTTTCAAGGCACTGTGTTTACTCCGGAGCAACTCTGTATCTTTGATTATCTGGGAAAGCTCTCGGAGAGTTAGATGTTGAGATATCAAATGTACTAATGCTTATACTGTTTGGAATGGTGATTTGACCTTGGTTTAGATGTTGGTTTGCTTTATCTTTTTTTCTTTTTTTTGTTGTTGTTTTTATTGGATGTTTTTGCTGTTTGTTTGTTTTTGTTAAAAAAATTTACACATAGCAATAATTTATGAATGAAGGTTGCAGCCGCAGCCTCCCTTCATAATTGAATGAGGAGCAGGACTTAGCTGTCAAGTGACAACCCAACCCTGCAGACTACGCTTGGAGAACAGCTCTATGAAAACCATTCTGCTGTACTCTGTGTATCAGGATCTGCTGTCAGCGCTCTTGATACAGAAACCTCCATTCCCATCACAATGCCAGAGGTGAGATCCTCACTTGATTATGTCTTAACTTGCCCTAAAGTTAAGTAAAAATTGGGAGTAGGGGGTCCCACTGTAACCTGGACAGTAGCTGATAAGCGCTGTGGAACGTCTTCCTTTTTTGCTGCTGCAGTGTGGACAGGGTTAAACTGAATATTCATTAATTCAGAAGTGCAGAATCCATCTTTAAGGAGACCAATTTGTAATGCTAGATTACATGGTGTCTCCAGTGTAGGGGGCAGCCATCTTGGTTGAGTCTGGAGGACGGTGATTGGCTAATGCAACAGAGCAAAGGTACAGCGAACTGGGCCGCTGTTGAAAGGGAGCTCTGTTGTGCCACCAGCCTGCAGAATGCAGGGAAGAAGCCACTGTGGAGACCATGTGATGCTTCTGCAATCATTTTCCTGTGTTAAACAGCTGAGAGAGAGCTCCACAATTTTGCAGTGAAGGGTGAACAGTGGTGTAGGGCCATAGCTTGCTGGAGCTATCTGATGCTTTTATGCCGTGAAGAAAAGGGCTAGTAAGAGGCTGCTGCTGCCATCAAACTGTGTGCAATACTACAGGCAAGGAGACTGTCCTGGAAGCACGCAGGTGTGTCGGAAAGAGACTGAGCTGCTGTTGCTGCTAGATAAATGGATCCCTGCCATAGCTGACTACAATTGGGTGAGAACTCATTGAAGCAAAGCGACTGGGAACCTTCTCCCTGGGAGGGTGTGATCTTATGTCTGGTGAAATTACATTGTACTAGAGAGCACTCCCACCACTTTAAAGGAAGGAAAAGCAGGACTGTCTCATGAGTGAAAGAAAGATCATTAGCAACTTCTATCCCTATCTGAGTTGAACTGGACTTTCACTGAATCAAAGTCCGGAGACCCAGAATGGGTGCCCTGGGTCTGGTAAGAGACTAACATGACACAAGTTAATCTGTTGTCTGCCGAGAACTGTTCTGCTTTCTTCAAGGGCCCCAACTTTGCTGGCCAACAGGCTTTTTTTTCTCTTTCATCAATCACTGGTCAGTCCAGTAAAACTGGATATTTTATAGCAAGTTAAGACTGTCTTTATATACCAATGCTACTTAAATGCAGTGCAATTCTGTTAATTACTGTTAGAATACTACAGGTGTTTAAAGCGGAGTTCCACCCAAAAGTGGAACTTCCACTCATTTGTCTCCTCTTCCCCTACGGTGCCACAATTGGCACCTTTCGGGGGGGGGGGGGGAGCGATAGGATACCTGTCTCTGACACCCACTTCCGGAAGTCCAGGCCACGGCCTGTGATATCACCGCGGGGCTCCCTCCTCCATCCTCCTCTCCCTGTCACCCGGCAAGTAGGAGAGAGGAGCGGGGCCTCACGCATGAGCAGTAGGGTTCCCGGCGTGAAGCCGTAAGGCTACACTGCCGGGTACCCTTAACCGCAATGGCGGCGGCAGCACCCAACAGCTGATGGAAACATCAGCTGCGGTGCCGACATCACGGGACTCCAGGACAGGTAAGTGTCCTATTGTTAAAAGCCAGCAGCTGCAGTATGTGTAGCTGCTGGCTTTAACCACTTGTTTACTGGGCACTTAAACCCCCCTCCTGTCCAGACCAATTTTCAGCTTTTAGTGCTGTCGCATTTTGAATGACAATTGCGCAGTCATACAACGCTGTACTCAAATGAAATTTTTATAATTTTTTTCCCACAAATAGAGCTTTCTTTTGGTGCTATTTGATCACCTCTGTGGTTTTTATTTTTTGTTAAAAAAATTGAAAAAGACCGAATTTAAAAAAAATGTTTTTATATATTTTTTATATTTTGTTATAAAATTTTACAAACAGGTCATTTTTCTCATTCATTGATGTACGCTGATGAGGCGGTACTGATGGGCACCGATAAGTGGCAGTGATGGGCACTGATGAGTGGCAGTGATGGGCACTGATGGGTGGCAATAATGGGCACTGATTGCTTAAACTGATGGCAGCACTGCTAGGCGGCACTGATTGGCACCACTGGTGGGCATTGATAGGTGGCACTTGTGGGCATTCATAGGTGGCACTGCTGGGCACTGTGGGCACTGGCAGGTGGCAATGACAGATGACACTGGCAGGCACAGATGAGGGATATGTGTCTCCTTCCTCTTCGGGACCAGTGTCCCCTTTAAGATAAGCCGGTGACCGGCTTTTTTTTCTCCTCACGCTGTCATTAGCTGACAGCTGATCACATGGTAAGGGGTCGGCATCGGCCGCTTACTCGGATCTGTGATCATCCGAGTCTCTGTGACTCGGTGATCACAGCGTGGGCACCGCGCGCCCTGCAGGGCACAGGGGAGGACATCCTATGATGGCCTCCCTGAAAATGAGGTCCGCGCTGTGGCCGTCATTCGGCTATGGCCCGGACCTCAAGTGGTTACATTTTTTATTTTTCTGGGCGGAACACCACTTTTACCATATCTCTCGGTATGTTGTTGTCGCATTAAATGATTGTATAAGTACACACTTGCTAAACCTTTCTTCTTTTAGGCCAGCCTTTCTCAACCTATTTACCCCAGGGGAACCCTTAAAATAATTTTCAGGTCTCGGGGAACCCCTGATAAAACCCATTCATTGGGGGTCAGTGGGAACAATGCCCCTACTTTGGTGTTCAGTGAGAAGAATGCCCTTTTTTACAGTGATGGTAAGAGATCTATAGAGATCATTGGTGTCATACCACTGGCTCCTCCAAGTGGCATTTGCTCAGAACTATGTAGGCACCATCAAACAGGAGGTAAATTAGCCACAGCTCACAGCTAGGAACCCCTAGCCACCTCTGAAGGAACCCTAGGGTTCCACGGAACCCTGGTTGAGAATGGCGGTTTTAGGCTATGCTTTGCCTAATAAATTCTTTGAAACACCTCAAGGTGTGTTGGTAAGTGCTGGGTGAGGTATGTCATCTTCAGATGTGCAGAGAAATCACAAAACAATTCAGCTGCTCCTCTGGGGGTAGCACTACACCAATAGTCCCTGAAAGAATATGAGAAACTTTTAGGGGGTTTCAATCTCTGGGCTTTAAGACAATTATTTTCCTGACATTGCACTTGTAAGCAATCACATACTCACATAGTTAGGCAGGGTAAAAAAACCATCCATCTAGTTCAACCAATTAATAAATATAAAACAGTGAATCCAGTGGAAGGCAATAAAATTGCTCCAGTGGGTGAAAAAAAAATGCTTCCTAATTTCCTGAAGGAAACTGGTTAGTCCCTAGATCAACAATCTATAACTGTTAATATGCAGTAGAACTGCACGATTCTGGATAAAATGAGAGTCATCATTTTTTTGCTTAGAATACAGATCATGATTCTCAGCATAACATCAACTTTCACATTATACAAAAAAATTGGGCTAACTTTACTGTTTAGTTTTTTTTAAATTCATTGAAGTATATTTTTTCCTAAAAAAAAAAAATGCTTTTGAAAGACAGCTGCGCAAATACAATATAAAATATTGCAACAATCTCCATTTTATTCTCTAGGGTCTCTGCTAAAAAATATATATATATTGTTTGGGGGTTCTAAGTAATTTTCTAGCAAAAAATACAGATTTTAACTTGTAAGGAACGGATCTCAGAAAAAGGTTTAGGGTCCTTTCACACGGGACGGATCCGAGATGATCCGCCCCGTGAACATCCGCTTGCTCAGCGGGGATCGCTCCGTGGATCCCTAATGAGCAGGCAGATGACAGGTCCGTCGCTGCACACTGTGCAGCGACGGACCTGTCAGAGTGCCACTCTCCCCTATGGGAGATCGGATGACGATGGACCGTAGTATCCGTCGTCACCCGATCAGATCCGAAAACAGATGGAAAAGTAGGTTTTTCCTCCGTTACACTTTTTCGGATCGGAGCAGGTCGGATGTCAGCGGACATGTCACCGCTGACATCCGACGCTCCATAGAGGTCTATGGAGGGTCCGTTCAGGTCCGCCTAAAAAACTGACAGGTGGACCTGAACGGATCGTTCATGTGAAAGAGGCCTTAGTCTTTAAGTGGTTAAATTGACCTCATTTACAGACAAGTTCATCCCTTTGAGCTAAAAGAACTGAGAGATACAGTGTTTCTCTTTATCTCTGTTGATAAACATTTGCTGGCTGAGTTTTTTTTTCTTTTGACAGCTCTGAGCAGAGAACGGCTCTGCACTTGTTTAACATGAATCGGGGAAATGCTGCATTAAGATCGTGAGGGGGGGTTGAATCGTGATCGCGATTTTTTAACGATTAATCGCGCAGCTGTAATATGCAGTTATATTTTGTGCTTTTAGAAATGCTTCCAGCTCCTTTTTCAAACAATCTACTTAGCTGGCCAGAACTGTTTCTTGAGGGGGTCTATTCCACATTTTCACAGCTCTTACTGTAAAGATACCTTTCTGTATGTGGAGGTTAAAACTCTTTTTCTCCAGACATAAGAAGTACCCCTTGGTCTATGTATTGGCTTAAAGTGAATAACTCTACACCAAGTTTACTATATAAGTCACCTATGTATTTATACATGTGATCATATCCCCACTTAATCTCATCTTCTCAAGAGAGAATACATTTGGTTCTTCTAATCTCTCCTCTTATCTGTGCTCCTCCATGCCTCTTATCAGTTCGGTTGCCCTTCTCTGCACTTTCTCCAGTTCTCAGATATCCTTTTTGTGAACTGGTGCCCAAAACTAAATTGCATATTCCAATTGAGATCTTACTAATGTTTCTCACAAACATTTTTACTTCTGATTTGCCTTGCAGTAGGTTGTAAGAGCTAGATTATTATTATGTTTTCTTTTTATTAAGTGGGAGAGGTGCTACTACAACGAATAACCCCTTTACAATTTTGGCAATGCTTTCTAAAATGCACAGATTCTTGGCTTGCAATGAAATTAAAATGTCGTGATTCATTTTAGGATTCACTGCCAATGTAATCTAAAAAACCTGGAAAAAAACAAACTCTTCAAGCTGCTCTCTTCAAGCAGTAAAACCAACTAATCACTGATTTTTAGTAGTTGTAAAAAATATTGTTAATGTTCTTTTAATTGAAATCATCTGCGTTTACCATGTTTTCCTTTTACTTCTCTAGCATGTTCACAGATGTTGTGAAGATCATAAATAAATGCATACATCTGCCATGTAATATAATTGCTTAATTTGGTATATTTAACATAAGATCTAGACCCTATGGATAGCGAGAAACAGATTGTGCCGCACAGAAGGGATATAATAGAGCACTGACTTTTACATCATTGCAATATAATTCATTTGTCTAACGGATTTCAGCTGCTTTGTTTTACAGGAAACAATTAGACAGTTACCTAAGCCTTGGCCTAATTTTACTTCAATAGATAAACCTCCCTGATTATATATTAAATTTTAGTAAGCCCTGGTCCACATTGGTGTGTTTTGACATGCGATTGATGACATGTCAAATCGCATGTAAAATCGGCGGCAATGGCACCGTCTCAATCAGTGCAACGCTGCATTTGCGGCGCCGCACCGATTTCAAAAAGTAATTTCTGTACTACTTTTTGCGATTTTGATGTGCGATTTCCATTGACATCTGTGCAGAAACCCGGGACTGACTGAAATGGGGACTGACATGCGTGAGTGAAATTGTGCGGGTTCAGCTGAACTCGCACGGCTTCATTCTCGCAGCTCAGTGTGAACCTGGGCTAAAAGACTAAAAAAATTGCAAAATAGGAAACGAAAATTGCTGCAAATAGAAATAAAAGTGAAAGCAGAAAAATGTTTATTCTAGTAAAAAGCTGCTTAGACCTTGACTTACACTCTCACACCAATGGAAAACCAAAGTTCAACCCAAGAGTTAGTTAATAAGATTATGGCATTGGCAGGAAAATTATATTAAATGGATTGGCTAAAGCTTATTTTGAAATAGTTTCAAGATTGTATCATTATAATGCATTGCCAAATTTGTATTTTGAGGAGATTCTGGCATTGTTTGTCTAAACATAAAAAGGTCTTCAGACTCTACGGGCCCGGCTTCTACTCTGTGTCAGCTCTGAGCTTCATTGTGTACGACTGACCGAGTCAGGTTAAAGTGTAACCAAAGCCGGCCTTAGAGCGATTTTCTTTCCTATTGCTGCTAGCAATAATCGCATGTAAAATCTGACAGGCTGATTGTACCTAAGTTAATCGATCAACTTGGGTACATTCAGCCTGCCCATACATGGTTCAAATCTCCCTGCTGAACCGGCCAAGATTTGAACCGTCTATGGCCAGCTTAAGGGCAAATTTTTTTTTTAGATTTGGATAGTGTGATGATGGGGTTAGAGCCTCTGTCAGTTTTTTTCCCCCCCACCTGACTATGTCAACATTAGGGAGATATACTATCTCTAACTGTTCTGATCATCAGTTTCACCAAGATTAAAAGTGAGGAAAAATCTAAGATTTTGAGTTTACACCAGAATGGAAATAGAGGGGAAATCTTCCAAAGGGGACACTTATTTCAGTGACAACTGTCTGAGGGGATTAACCCTACATTGGAAAGATATCCTCCCACTTCCTGTTCAGTCTACAGGACAAGAAGTGAAAAGAAATCTCACTAATGAGCCACAGATGGCAGAAAAACAAACAAACTTGGCAGCAATTTTAACCCTCCTCTACAATATTCAAAAGCAAAAAAATGTTTTTAGATAAGGAGCAGCCTTTCATCCAGGATTCCTCCAGAGGCTGCTAGTGGTACCTTGACTTAAAGATGTTGTAAACTCTTTAAAAAAAAAACGAAAAAAACAAAAAAACCTGTAAGACAAGTATATAATGAGTTAGTATGCATCGCATACTAAGTATTTCATATTTCTGAAATACTTACCTTAGAATGAACCTCCAGCGGTGCCCGCACACCGCTGAGACGGCTGACATTTTCCCCAGAGTTTCTTCAGGGTTTGCAGGCTCTGGTGCTTTGAGTGGCCAGAGCCACGATAACGCCACTCCTGCGCATGCACGGTAGAGCTGCCCTTTACGGCACAGGGCTAGGAAGGAACAGCACATGTGTCCGTTCCTTCAGAGCGCATGCGCCAGTGATGTCACTGGCTGCATGTAAAGAAAAACTGTCGACTAAGGTCAAAAGCCTCTGTACCAACTATCGGAAGTTAGTGCAGCGATTTCCCCCGCTGAGCTGTTGTGTTCTGACAAGGGGATGGCCCGACCCCCCACCAGACCACTCCGATCAGCTCTCTGCCATTGGCTGAGAGCGCTGATTGGGAGCTGGTCAGCTGCTGGGAGCTGGTGTTCCATTATGCTCATCCGACAGAAGCTGGCCAAACGGCCGGTTTCTGTTGGACAGGGTGCCATACACATTGGCCGAATGTCAGCCGTTTTACTTTTTGAACCGGCTGATGTCTCCCGACATTTGGCCCCTGTGTACAGGGCTTAACTAATATAAATGGCATGCTTCCTGCAACTGTCCGAGTTTAAACCCACCTGAACTATCCCGCCAGGAGCTGTCAAAGCGCATAGCAAATCATAGGCAGCAGAGGCATGCCCTGTCCCACAGTCCTATGTATACAGGGGGCATGTATATGAGTGACTTGGGGATGGGGAATACCTCTGCCACCTATGATTGGTTGTCTGATTCCTGGTGTGACAGATCAGTAGGGTTTGAACTTGTGTGTAAACATGCCTGAGCCCATCCCTGCTAATTACCACCAATGAAGTTGAACATTTCTCCACAAACTACCACCAATGTGAGGGGGTCAGCTGTCCTCCTGATCATAAATATAATAGCCCTTACCTGCTGACCACAAATGTAGGGGGTACTCTTCTAATAACCACCAGGGTAAGGGGGAACTTCTCTACTGACCCCCATTGAGGTGTAAATGATCACCTTGTAAAACAACCCATTCAGTTTACAAGAGAAATAAAAGGCAAAACATTTTTGTATAGCTTATTAAAAAAAAACGGAGAGAACGGGATACTTTCTCATACAAGTAGATGGTACAGCAGGCACATATCAGGAATATTAAGTGTTGGGGTAACAAATGCTTTAAGTGCTCCAAAAAAAAAAAAAATTTTTAACTAGTTAAGGACCGGAAGGATTTGCCCTCTTAATGACCAGGCCATTTTTTGTGATACGGCACTGCGTCAGTTTAACTGACAATTGCGCAGTCGTGCGACGCTGTACCCAAACAAAATGTATGTCCTTTTTTCCCACAAATAGAGCTTTTTTTTGGTGGTATTTGATCACCTTTGCATTATATTTGTTTGTTTTTTTGCGCTATAAACAAAAAAAGACCGACAATTTTGAAAAAAAAATAATAATTTTTACTTTTTGCTATAATAAATATCTAAAAAAAAAAATGTCTTCAGTTTAGGCCAATATGTATTCTTCTACATATTTTTGGTAAAAAAAAAATCGCAATAAGCATATATTGATTGGTTTGCGCAAAAGTTATAGCATCTACAAAAAAGGGGATAGATTTATGGCATTTTTATTATAATTTTTTTTTTTTACTAGTAATGGCGGTGATTTTTAGAAGGACTGCGACATTTCAGCGGACAGATCGGACACTTTTTTGGGACCATTGGCATTTATACAGCGATCAGTGCTAAAAATAGCCACTGATTACTGTATAAATGTCACTGGCAGGGAAGGGGTTACTACTAGGGGACGATCTAGGGGTTAAGTGTTCCCTAGGGAGGTGTTTCCAACTGTGGGTGCCTACATCCAATCTGATCCGATACAATAAAAACTCATGGATGTGTTCCCATTCCATCCAGCGGATTGGATGGCAGTTGATTGTAAACAGATTGGCAGTCCATTTACATTTGACCACCCATAGAGGAGGACAGACTGAGTCTGTGTCCGCTCTGCATAAGTGTAGCGGACACAGACCTGTCATCCGCGTGCACATCAGGGATTAGCAGACAAATCCCCCTGCTGAGCAAAGGATATGTCTCCTCCATTATGTACAAAATTGATTTATTAAGAAAAAACTCATTATATATACTAAAATTAAGCATGAGATAAATTAGCTGAGATGAGATTCTGTGTCCAGAGCTCTACTCATAAAAGCCCAAGTGATTTGCTATAGAGGCAGACAGAGAAGAGGAGGAGTGGACAGCTCCAGCAGGGGACTCCAGAAAAGGAGGTTCGGGGCCACTCTATGCAAAACCATTGCACATAACAGATAAGTATGATATATGACTTGGATGCCGATTTCCTGTGTTCATGGCTGTGTTCAAAAGGAAGAGAAAGTTACAAGTTCGCTATGACTAAGGCTTTGGCTGAAATGTGTTTACATCTTGTCCTTACAGATGCCCATGATTGCTTGAATTTTTGAGAATAAAGTGTTGTTAAAGATCAAATATGGACTCCGGTTTTTGCAACAATTTATACTGCCAATTACACCAGTGCTGAAGGATAATATTAATGTCAATGACAACATTGCTGGGGCTTATTTTAATTCCACACTACAAACCATAGACTTTGAAGCGACACCCACATTATTGACCAGGTATTTGACGGGCTCCACGTTATGTGCTGTATTTTTCTTCTTGATACCTTCAAAGTGTCCTCCCTAACTGTACATGCATATCTTGGTGCCTTTTATTTTAAATGTTTCTTTTGTGTTTATACTTTTGAATGTCTGTTTCTTGTTCCAGCGGTCTGTAACCAATTGTTTGACGGCTTCTTAGAAATGGGGGTGTGTTTTTGCAGCTGTGGGTACAAATGAATGAATGAATGAATGAATGAGTGACTTGTATAGCGCTATCGAATACCGAATTGTATAGCTAACTGAATCTCCTCAGGGCACTTTTTGCCACCGGTGTCCATCTGCGGTATAGCGCGGTCCTTTACCCCATTGGGTCCCGACGCGTTTACAAACACATACACATTCAACATACAAATATTTGGCCAATTTTTTTCAACAGGATCTAATTAACCTACCAGCATGTCTTTGGAGTGTGGGAGGAAACCGGAGTACCCGGAGGAAACCCACGCAGGCACAGGGAGAACATGCAAACTCCAGGCAGATGGTGTCGTGGTCGGGATTTTGAACCAGCGACCCTATTGCTGCTAGGTGAAAGTGCTAACCACTACAGCACTGTGCTGCCCCTAATGGAAAGTGTGATTTTTTTTTTTTTTAGGGTGCGGTGAGTGTGATCAGTAGGGTGTCCCCGACACTGTTTTTTGCATTCCTGTTTCAAACTTGTAATAAGGATTCTGATTGTTTGTTATGGGTAACAGAAATTTTCTCTTTTAGGTATTTTTTCTTACATCAGTCCTTTTATGTTTTGATTTGATTTCATGGCGTGTGGAAATATGAGATAACCACAAGGCCTCTTCAGCTATTTAGTATACCTAAAACGTTGACCACTGAAAATAGAAAATGTACCAAAGAACAAAAGCTTGACAGCCAAACATGTTGCTGAAATGAGTCTTGGTGTTGAACTGGCAAAGAAACTGTTCATTGCTTCATCTATCACAAATTAAACGTAAGCACCAAATCCTTGGTTCAAAGACCTCACACTGACACTGCCGTGCTGAACACTTCTGTATAATTGTCTACTTAAATTAATAATGAACCACCCAGAAAGATGTCCTATAAAGGAATGATATTATAGTGTATGTTTAATTCATCTCCCAACTAAAAGTTCAGATGAAGGAAGCCTTCTATGTGAATATATCAGCTGAGGATCATCTTGTGGTCAATGATTTAATTTGGAAAAACTACAAGTAATAATTTCTCTGAACCACATTTTCCAAAATAGCTTGGTTTCATAGTTCCACAACATTTTTTAAGTGCAGGAGTATACATACGTGATGAACAGATAAAAAGTATCATCATAAAGCTGAACCCAAGGCAGATACAAACACACCAAAATAAACTCAGGTATGGATTCATAAAATGATTAATCCTAAATTTACCTGCAAAATAAAAAATATAAAACAAGCACAAGGAACATACTTTCTCTGAACCATATTTTTCAAATTACCTTGGTTTCGTAGTTCTACAACATTTTTTAAGTGCAGAAGTATACATACGTGATGGACAGATAAAAAGTGTCATCATGCAGCTGAAGCACGCCTTTGAAGCCCAGTTCCCTGCCCCCCTCACTTTGGAACCAGACTCCATTGAACGGGTCTTGATTTCCAGTGTGATGGGGAAGCCTCTCTCAACACTATATCTATACCTTACAGTAGAGTTGATACCAAACTAACTAAAACCTGGGAAAAGTGGAGGATGGATATTCCTTCATTGGATGAAGAAGAGTGGAAGGAGTGTTTAATTTCCTACATCCCTTCCATGATCGCTGCAAAAGATAGGTTCATACAATTTAAGTTCCTACACAGAGCGTACTTCACCCCACAGAGATTGGTGCACATTTACCATCAAAGAGATCCCAACTGCCAAAGATGCAGGCAGGAAGTTGGCACCTTCTGGCACATGGTCTGGCCCTGTCCCAAACTCCGACCCTTTTGGACAGTAGTGGCCTCCACACTGAGCAATGTCACAGGTTTAAATATACCGGTCGATCTTCAAATACTGTTACTCAGCCACTTGGAAGACGTTGAGGGAGACAGGTATAGTAAATTGTGTCTTACCTTCTCATTATATTATGCTAGACGTGAAATTTTACTGAGATGGAAACTAGTAGAGCCTCCCACTCTGGCCTAGTGGAGAAGGTCGGTGAACTTGGTACTTCCTCTGTATAGAATGACATATGAAAGTAGGCGATGCCCAGGGAAATTTGATAAAATCTGGTCCTCTTGGGTAGATGCTTCCGGGGTTCCTGAACCCCCTACCCCCTAACCATGACGCGAAACACATTGGAGGACACTCTCTATCCCATGCCTTTTCTCCTTCTGTCTCGTTCCCCCCTCATCCCCTTCTTCCCCCTCCCCCCCCACCCAGGCTTAATCGAATACTGGTTACTTACATAATGTTACCTAAGAGTTTATAATACTATAATGCACTAAGGTGTACTGGTAAGTGATACTTCTGAAATCTGCACAGCTGGAAAATTTGATAAATAGTGGCTACCGGATGATGGTAGATCTTACTGTCTTTATTCTCTTTCCACCGAATGTACTAACTTTTTTTGTATTGTAATGCTGATTTGTTTAATAAAAAATTTCTGTTAAAAAAAAAAAAAAAGTGTCATCATAAAGCTGAACCCAAGGCAGATAAAAACACACCAAAATAAACTCAGGTATGGATTCATAAAATAATTAATGCCCAAGTCTACCTGCAAAATAAAAAATATAAAACAAGCACAAGGAACATTACTTACCTTTAGTGTAATGGGTCTCTTGTGCTTCTGTCTTCTACTTCTAAGATGCCCCCTTACTCCCGTTCCCATAATCTTCAGATGTTGGGGCTGACGGAGCATCTTAGTGTTAACAGAACTGAAGAGATGTCACAAGTAGTCATCAAGAGTGCCTGACTATGCCCAATTGTTCGCACACCTTCTCCATTCAATAAATCCATTACTATAACTTCTAAAACAAGAGTTCTGAATGGAGGACATAAAGAATTAAATAAAAAATACCAACATAGAGCTAGAGTCCAGTGAGTCTTAAAAAGATCAAAAATAAGAACACAGTAAAAAATCAACATAAAGAATTAATCCTGTGCTATAAAAAAGGTTTTTTAGAAGTCTGAATTGTTCACCAAGGAAGGGGTTAACTTGGTGTAGCTCATTGGGCCATGCTGCTCCATCAACCAGTGGGAAAACTGACAACTGCAAAGATAAAGTAGGAAGACAGAGCTCACTGGCTCCTACTGCAATACTGTTTATTGTTTAGAGATAAAAAGTGTCAAAGTAACTCTAAACACTCACATTTAGATAAGAAGTGCTTCTGTGTAAAGCTGTGGTAGCTCTCCCAAGTGCAGAACTCCAGGCTGGATCAAGGGCAGACTGACAATCAAAAGTCTCAGTGTGTTACCATGTAGTTACCGACAAGCTGCACGTGAAACGACCTGAAGAAGGAGGCTATGTCCTCTGAAACGCATTGTCATAGCAACCCAAGCATCAGACATCAGCTGTCTCTACCCTACAACCACGTGGTTGTGCACCCGGGCTGAGTCTCCTTGTCATCAGAGGATCCTCGTTGTGAGCAGGCATTTCACGTGCAGTTTGTCGACAGCTGCATGGTAACACACTGAGACTTTTGACTGTCAGTCTGCCCTGGATCCAGCCTGGGGTCCTGCACTCAGGAGAGCTAGCACAGCTTTACACAGATGCACTTTTTATCTGGACTAAATGTGAGTGTTTAGAGTTACTTTGACACTTTTTATCTCTAAACAATAAACAGTATTGCACTAGGAACCTGTGCACACTGTCTTATCTTTGAATGGAGGACCTGCAGATGATTAAAGGGTATGCAACATCCATTCATTGATCCTGTTTCATTCATAGTACAATTCTGTGAATGGAGGAGCTGGGCAGAAAGATTGGGCATAGTCGTGTACCAGTGGCGGCCTATAATGCAGAGCGCAGGGGTGCCACCCCTCTATCCATGCGTCTGGCCCCCTAACATACATGCAGGGCGCTGGGCGCATGGATTCCAATGGGGCTTTGTTTTTTTTAAGCATGTGATAAGAGCCTAAGTGTCAGGGCTGGGCTCAGCCCTTCCTTCACTGAGCTGGCCTTTAGCTGTCGGCTAATTGCCAGCTCCTATCTCTCCACAGAGTCTCTCGGATACCATCAAGGATGAGATAGCAGCCCGAGATATACCCACTGAGCTGGAGAAGTTGATCACGTTTGCCATCCTCATTGACTCCAGACTCAGAGAAAGACTCTCTTTTAAGGAGTGCTTGCGGAAGCCTCCTGTATATTATAGCATAGAATGACACATATATGGGAGTCTGATAGGGCTGCACACCCGGATACAAATATTTGAAAGAAATGGAGGATTCCCCATGGGGCTTTTTAGCAGCAAATATGAATCAAAAAAGTTCATAAGAATCACTAGTTTTATTATCAAAAAATAGTTGGACATCAATGAAGTACAAAAGTTAAAATATGAGCTCTGGTATACACAATGCGAGACAGTTTGGACTAGGAAGGAAATCAATCAATTGATAATACCATGTTGTATGGTTTTTAGAGAATATACAATAGAGAGTGTTTTCCCACAGTGTTATTAATTATAATGATACCATCTGATGTTTAGGAAATGCCCCAATGCATTTCGACCTTAAAGGCTATGGTCTTCTTCAGGGGGTTCTTACATTTCTATAAATACATCAAAAAAGAAGGATTTTCAGTATTACATGGTATGATGTACAATCACATTTCATTATACATTATCATATGTTAGACTTGGTAATCATGAAATATTTACCCCTTCCACCAAATGGGCTCGCTTATCCAGAGACTTCTCTTTATTAAAAAACACAAAAAAAACAGAAGATTCCCCCACAGATGATCCCGGACCCCGTCGGAGAATTGTCCTCGCGTCTACCCCAAAGGGGCAAACCCGGCCCGTGGGGCTTACAAGTGGTCACAGCTTAGTGTGCCCCCCACAGCGGAAGCGCAAGGGCCAAAACACCTGAAAATTGTTATAATTACTACAATTAATGTGCTGTATATATATTATATTACAGTTATAGCATGGGTTTTAACAGTTTGTATATAGAGAGAAGGGGGGGGACATTTATAGTTTTTCTAAAAAAGGGGGGGGCATCTCAAAAATGATGAGAATCCCCCTAGAAGGGCTGCCAAAATAAATGATTGCCTATTATTTTTATTCATTATATATAGATTTCCATATTGTGATAATTATATTTAATCCCCACTTAGGCTCTAGTGTTACCATTTGTACCCCATAAAATTAATTGTTGGGTTTAATGTTGGGTAATTAATGGGATAACCTAATGAGAAAATCAAAGTGCAATGTAAACAATAGAGGAGGGGTGCTCGTAATATATATCACCCCCTCTCTAATGATCTAAAAAGTGCAATGTATTAATTTGATGCGTATCCAAAAATTAAATGAATAAAGAAAAACATGATGTAGACATGTGTAGTGAAAAGGAAAAGTGCATCAAAAAATTGAGATAAAATCTAAAAAAAAATCAAAAGAACAAGATTTTTAACATGCCATAGGGATTTGTGTGAAAGTGAACAAAAAAGAGTTGTTCTGGTCGAGTATAAGTGCTTTAGTGAGTGATAATAACAGAAGATTTAAGTTGTATAATCTTACGGCGTGCATCTAAAGAAGAGACTAGAAAATGAGTGCAAAATAGTGCGAATGGTGTGAAAGTTAGATCCATTAGCGAATAGATAATAAGTACCTGGTTATTATGTTGGAATTATTAAAATGTCGGATCTAAGTTGGGGAGAAGTTTATAATAGATTACTAAACAAACAACTTAACAATAGTACAGCACAGCAGTCTGCTCATGTCCATCCTTACCCATTCATCTGGGAGTGCATGGCACTGTGCTCTCGTCAGGGATCAACTGAGAAACCCCGATCGAGAGCGCCTATTAAATACCTGTGTTGGTAAGTTGTTGATCTCTAACAGGTGTGTATAATTTCGCCGCAGGTCAATCCCCGAAGGAGGGGCCATCAGGCCGCCCAGACTCAAGATCACCACCCAAAGGGGCAAGGAGAGGACAGTGCTATCCAGTGCTATCACAAGGATAGCACTGAATCAGATTCGCTGAGGAAGTCCATACGGACGATACGCGTGCGAGGGGCTCTGTGACGTCAGTACAGCCACCCATCTGGTTCTATTTTTGTATGTTTCATACTCCTGCACTGGGATTCAGTGCTATCCTTGTGAGTAATATTCTTTTATTTAATAAATTGTATACTTTCTCGTATGGAGAGTACATGTCCTGTTATTTTGTTTTAACATGATATATACCTACCGATGAGACTGACTTTTGGATACTACAAGTGGACCTCCATCTTCATATTAACCCTGTGGAAGGGAATGCATGAGTGACCTTGCTGTTAGCGCAGAAGGTCTACTCAATGAGGTGAGCGGCCTAGACTCCTGATGGTGGAACACAGTGGTGTTGATACACGAATGCTTAGTTTATCTTATCACTGCACCCTTTCTTACCATCTGAGGAATCCCTTCTCTACTAGTGGGCAGTCATCTATTTCCTCGGATTAAGATAAATTTTTGAGACTTTGCTTCATACGTCTTATATATATATATTCTATGTGTATATGTTTCACTTGTTTTATTAAGCGCTGCACTGCTATATTTTGTGAGTCTAACATAATAATGTCAATATTTACATATGTAATCATATTTATTAATTCATTATTTACAATGAGCAAGAAAATTACTACCTCCAGGTGCAGGGCGTAGCGATGGGGACATGTTGTGCCCCATCCCACGCCAATCTGTACCTGGGGGAGTGGGAGCGGTCCCTTTTCAGTGACGAGGACCTTGTCGAGTACCTGAGCCATTTCTCCGACGGGGAGGACAATTCTCCAACGGGGTCCAGGATCATCTGTGGGGGAATCTTCTGTTTTTCTTTGTGTTTTTTAATAAAGAGAAGTCTCTGGATAAGCGAGCCCATTTGGTGGAAGGGGTAAATATATCATGATTACCAAGTCTAACATATGATAATGTATAATGAAATGTGATTATACATCATACCATGTAATACTGTAAATCCGTCTTTTTTTATGTATTTATAGAAATGTAAAATCCCCCTGAAGAAGACCATAACCTTTAAGGTCGAAATGCATTGGGGCATTTCCTAAACAATGGATGGTATCATTATAATTGATAACACTGTGGGGAAACACTCTCTGTTGTATATTCTCTAAAAACCATACGACATGGTATTATCAATTGATTGATTTCCTTCCTAGTCCAAACTGTCTCGCATTGTGTATACTAGAGCTCATATTTTAACTTTTGTACTTCATTGATGTCTAACTATTTTTTGATAATAAAACTAATGATTCTTATGAACTTCTTTGATTCATATTTGCTGCTAAAAAGCCCCATGGGGAATCCTCCATTGCCTCCTGTATATTTGTCTCTCAGCTTTGCAGTCCCACCTGTGCCTCCCTCACCTCCCATGCCTCCTGGTACCGAGTCGGTCAGTGAAGATGAACCCATGCACTTAGGATTCTCGCATCTCTCTGCGGATGAGAGAACCCTTAGGAAGAGGGAGAGATTGTGCCTTTATTGTGGCCAGGCAGGTCACTTTTTGAAGTCTTATCCTACCTGTCCAGGCAACGCCCGAACCTTGAGGTCCTGTCACAGACAGACCTTAGGTAGCATTGTTTCATCCCCAGTTATCCAGCAGGATTAACCCCTGGTTTTCGGTAACCCTTTCTTGGGCTGAATCGTCCATCGAGATACAGGCTCTAATCGACTCTGGGGCTGCAGGCCTGTTCATTGATGCTGCCTTTGTATTGAAGCACTCGGTTCTACTGCAGCTGCATAACACTCCACTTGCCATTGAGGCTCTTGACAGGAGACCTCTACAGCCTGCCCATGTGACTCATGAGACTGTTCCGTTTTCCATGGCCGTAGCGGCTCTTCACCATGAGATAATCCAATTCCAAGTTTATTTCCTCACCTAAGTTTCCGCTGGTTATTGGTTATCCTTTGTTACAGAGGCACAACCCCTCTTTTGATTAGCTCCATGCTGAGGTTCTCTCCTGGTCACCACAATGCAGTAAGACATGCTTCCAGAAGGTAGCCAAGGTCCTGTTCACTTCTCTCTCCTCCCTACCAGAGGAGTACCACGATTTTAGCGACGTCTTTGACAAAGGTCAAGCCGGTAGTTTGCCTCCACAACGGTCATATGATTGCGCAAGAATGCCTATCCGATTCCGTTGATTACGGAGTTATTTGACTGCCTCAAAAGAGCAACGGTTTTCACGAAGCTTGATTTGAGAGGGGCATACAATCTTGTGAGGATTAAGGAGGGCGACGAGTAGAAAACTGCGTTTAATACCAGAACAGGCCATTATGAGTACCTCATAATGCCTTTTGGCATTTGTAATGCCCCGGCAGTTTTCCAGGAGTTTATTAACAATGTCCTCCGAGATTTGTTGCAATTATGTGTGGTGGTTGGTGGTTAATCTCGACCATATCCTCATATTTTCCAAGTCCCTGAAGAGCCACCACACAGATGTCTGTCGTGTGCTTCAGAAACTAAGAGGGAACAATCTCTATTGTAAATTTGAGAAGTGCAAATTCCATCGTGAATAGGTTCACTTTCTGGGTCATTTCCACTGCTGGTTTTTCGATGGACCCAGAGAAACTCTCAGCAGTCCTACAGTGGCCCCAACCCGTGGGTTTATGTCTTCCGCAGCGTTTTCTTGGCTTTGCCAACTATTATCAAAAGTTTATTCGTAACTTCTTGTCTTTGCTCAAGCCCCTGACTGATATGACCAGAAAGGACAGTAACCCACAGTGTTGGTCTCCGGAGTCCATTAAGGCCTTTGAGAGTCTCTCCTGAGACTGGAGTTGGCGCCCTTTTGTCTCAACGTCCTACCTCTGAGAGTGCTATGCATCCTTGTGGCTACCTTTCCAGGAAATTGTCACCTGCAGAGTGCAATTATGAGATTGATGACAGAGAGCTGTTAGCGATCATTTTAGCCCTGAAAGAATGGAGACATCTCCTCGAAGGTACCACTTTGCCGGTTCTCATTCTTACTGACCATAAGAATCTCACTTTCTTGTCTGAGGCTAAACGCCTCTCTCCCAGAAGGGCGCGATGGGCTCTTTTCTTGTCAAGTTTCAATTACATTATCTCATTCTTACCCGGTACTTGGAATGTAAGGGCTGACGCTTTGTCACAACAATTTTCCTCCACTTCCAAGATGGAGTTCGTTCCGGTACCTATGATTCCACCTGATCGTATTCTGGCTACGGTTCGCACCAGTCTCACTTCTCCTTTGGGTGACAAAATTCTTGCTGCTCAGGTTCATGCTCCTCCTGAGAAATCTTGTGACTGCTGTGTGCTCAGAGTAAGACTCACATGGGCTACCCAAGGTGATCGTCTCGGACAGGGGTAGTCAGTTTGTGTCCCGGTTCTGGCGAGCCTTTTGTGCACAATTGGGAATTCAGCTTACTTTCTCCTCTGCGTATCACCAGCATTCAAATGGGCCACAGAATGAGCCAATCAGTCCTTGGAGCAATTCCTACGTTGCTATATTTCTGACCATCATAACAACTGGTCAGACCTATTACCATGGGAGGAGTTTGCTCACAATAGTGCCTTGAATTCTGCTTCCCGATTGTCCCCGTTTATGGCGAACTATGGTTTCCAACCTTCCATGTTGCCTGACTCATTTGTTCCGCAGAGTATTCCTGAGTTAGAAAAGCATTTCCGTGGTCTTCATTCCACTTGGGCACAAGTCCAGGAGGCTTTGCGACATGCTAATGATAGGTACAGACTCCATTAGACCTTCCTTCTAATATGCGTATCTCAAATGTATTTCATGTCTCCTTATTAAAACCTTTGGTCTGCAACTGCTTTACCACCTCGGTGCCTCATCCTCACCCTGTACAGGTTGAGAACCATGAGGAGTATGAAGTACAGTACATTATTGACTCCCGTAGGTTCAGTGGGTGCATACAGTACCTGGTGCATTGGAAAGGGTATGGTCTGGACTAAAGCTCTTGGGTCTCATCCTCGGACATACATGCCCCTGTCCTCCTTCGTGATTTCCATAGACGTTTTCCCCTCAAGCCTGGTGGTCCTCCAAGGGGGAGGGGTCATTGAGGAGGGGGTACTGTCAGGGCTTGGCTCAGCCCTTCCTTCACTGAGCTGGCCGCTCAGCTGTCAGCTAATTGCCAGCTCCTATCTCTCCACAGTGACTCACCTGTTGATGATTTCCTGCTCGTCAGTCCTGCCTACTTAAGCTGTCCAGCCCAGATGATCTCTGCCTTCGCCTTGGTCACATCTCTAGAGACGCTCTCCTGGGTTCCTGTTAAACACTTGCTTGGCTGACATTCCTTCTAGCTCCAGATCCTGCTTGCTGTTCTACTACGCTCATCTCTGGCTCCCTGACGTTTTGGCTTGTCTGACTATCCGTTATGGTTCCTGAACTCTGGCTATGTTTTGACTATGTTTACTCTGTTTACCTTTTTTTATTATTATTAAACAAGTGAGATTTAACTGAACTTCTGTCTCAGTCTGATTCATTGTTTCTGACACAGAGGCTCTAATAGGCTTCAAAAAATGGTGAGCCCACCCAGTTGTGTGACAATAGTGAATGAATATATTCGCTATTGTCACACTGATTCTCCTCCCGGCCATTCAGGAAGTGGATCTTGAGACCCATTTCCTGATTGGCCAAAAGGAAAAGTGATCCTATTGACCTAGGAGGAGGAGGGAGGAGATGCATGGCCGCAGTGATGCCAAGGAGCAGACGCAGGGGAAGCCACCACCCGTGCCATAGATGGGGTAAGTGCAGGTAACCAGCCGCCACTGTGTACTCTTGATGAGAACCTGTGACAGTTCTATTAACCCTCACTGTACCAGAAGGTTATGTTGGTGGGGGTGGGGGGTTTGAGCTTTAGAGGAGAGAAGATTTCTACTGAACTAGAAGATAGAAGCACAATTGACACATCACACTGAAGGTAAGAAATGTCCCTTATGCTGATTTTGCTTTGTTGTTTTTTTGTAAGTAACCTCAAGCTTTGAAAGTATTTTAAATGTATTTGTTATACAACTACCGTATATCTAAATTTGACTTGGCAGCAGCATGCTGGGATCCCCTATACAGGAGCCTGCTGGAAGAGGGAGGGGACAACACTAGTAGCCAGTCAGACTCTGCTATATGAACATGTGCTGATAAGGAACATGCTGAAAACAGCATTCATTGTCACAGTCATTTGTCTTGTATAAAATCACTAAATGACCGCTGTTTTAATATCATACTTACATCATTCTGTCTATATTTTTAGAGAAAACTTTTGCAGTGTTGCATAGTATCAGTGTGACGCCACTGACTGTAACTTTACCCCCTGTCTCTGCAGACTGGAATTATATGTATGATTGGCACGCTGTGGGACAGACACACAGGCCTTCATCCCTTAGTAGTACTATGTATCTGTAGACACTATTCTGTGTACATTTCTAAATGTTATTATTTTCTTATAGATACTGTACATGTTATATTTTTTTAGTTAAAGTGTTTTTACTGCACAGCTTCCAGAAACACACAATACACAGTTAATACTTTTAAAGGGCACACGTAGAAATCACATGATCCTATATTAAATTTTGATGAGACCAGTGACTCTCCACTACCCCACACTACCAAGTCAACAGGTTGCCTGACCATTCTCATGACCCCTAATATGATAACTAAAACTCCTTCTAATTGTGCATTATAAATATTGCACAGACAGTGAAATGCATTATTGTTGTTATTGTCTCTACTCAAGGCTGGATTTACAGTATCTCACGAAAGTGAGTACCCCCCTCGCATTTTTGCAAATATTTTATTATATCTTTTCATGTGACAACACTGAAGAAATTACACTTTTACACTGTTACAATGTAAAGTAGTGAGTGTACAACTTGTATAACAGTGTACATTTGCTGTCCCCTCAAAATAACTCAACACACAGCCATTAATGTCTAAACTGTTGGTAACAAAAGTGAGTACACCCCTAAGTGAAAATGTCAAAATTGGGCCCAATTAGCTATTTTCCTTCCCCGGTGTCATTTGACTCGTTAGTGTTACAAGGTCTCAGGTGTGAATGGGGAGCAGGTGTGTTAAATTTGGTGTTATTGCTCTCACTCTCTCATACTGGTCACTGGAAGTTCAACATGGCACCTCATGGCAAAAAACTCTCTGAGGATCTGAAAAAAAGAATTATTGCTCTACATAAAGATGGCATAAGCTATAAGAAGATTGCCAAGACCCTGAAACTGTATATTTCCTCCCCCATAAGCCAACTGTCTTGTTCCATGGCTCTCCCAGTTAATTTGAATGGCTAGGTTTAGAATTGTGCTGACAAGATCAGATGGCATGCCAAGTAGGGGAGGTAAAGCTGAAAGAGATGGTTTCCCCACTTTGCTTCAGTAAACCTGTTGTGTAATTGGTGCATGATCACCATTGGTACTATTAAACTCATTCATGCCTGGGCCCCTAAGTTCACAGAAATCCTATAGGACAGGGCTCCATGGGGTACCTAAGGACTCTGGTCTATGCTATGGTTGGTCCCTTCATATGAGCTCACCCCTTTAGAGATGCCTGGCCTTGTCTGACTAGTATTCTCCAGTTGCACTTTCTTATACTCACTACAGGTATCACAGCAATGTCTCCCACAGAAGCCCATGCTGGCACAAGCCTATTGCCACAAGACATTCCCAATAGAGTTTAGGAGAAGGCAGATTCCAGAAGTGTAAAGCCTTTTCAATGCTTTACTTTAACAATCCATATACCTAAGGTGACCAGATTTTAAAAATGAAATCCGGGGACATATTTTTTTTTTTTTTACTAGTAATGGCAGCAATCGACAACTCTTTGCCCGTCTCCGCCGCCTGCCTCACAGCCTGTCAAGTCTGAAGCCCCATACACACTATCAGATTTTCTGCTGATTTTTTCCTTCAGATTTACCAAAACCATATAATATGAGGTCAAACCTTAGGAGTTTCAATTTGTATGCAATCAGGCATGCCCTTGCACTACATGGTTTTGGTAAATCTGAAGACAAAAATCAGCAGAAAATCTGATAGTGTGTATGGGGCTTTACTCTTCGAGCCCCGGCTACCACCAGGGAAGGCAAGGAGATAAGCAGGCAGGCGGCTGGCCGGGACTTGAGCCAAGGCAGAAGAACATGCGAGTGGAGCTCAATGGGCATGCGCCCAAAACTGAAGAAATAGTCCCTTCGATCCGACCAGCACATGATCATCAGAAAGGGGCACAGATAATGGAAAAAAAATAAACCCCCATAAGCTAGTAGGAGTGGCAGAGGAGGGGGGGGGGGTGCAATTCATATTTTTTCTTTTTATTCTGCACGGGCTTTCTTTGAAATTGCCCCAGCCCCTGTTCAAATCCAATCTGGGGACAAAACTGGGGACAGACTTGGTCCGGGGACAGTGTCTTCAATCCGGGGACTGTCCCCAGAAACTGGGGATGTCTGGTCACCCTACATATACCTGCTTCAGTCATCCTGGCCCCAGATGAAGGGACAATTCTTTAGGCGGAACTATATTCACCTTATATTCAGAGTTGCTGTCCCCTAGAGCTTCCCGCTGGCCACCACCATCTTCGGCCGGGTTGGCTTCCAAGTACCAATCTTCGGCCATTTTCAATGGCGTGGCATAGGTAAAGTCACTCCCGCACACGTGGGTAGTTCATTCATCTCAGTATTGCTGAAATATGTACACTCAGCTGCACATCAGCATCCCACAAATAGAACTTTCTTTTGGTGGTATTCAATCACCACTGCAATTTTATTTAATGTTTTTGCGCTATAAACAAAGAAAGACCAACAATTTTGAAAACAAAAAAAAACATTTTTTTTTACTTTCTGCTATAAAACATATTAAAAAAAAATATAAAAAATAAAATTTCTTCATAAATTTAGGCCAATATGCATTCTACAGCATATTTTTGGTAACAAAAAGCCCAATAAGTGTTTATTGACTCCAATAATGATTACAAAAAGAAGAACTTTCTAACAACATTTTACAAGTGCATTGGCAGCTTAATGGAAACCCTATGCATAGTCTGTTAAGCTGTGGGTGGCTATACCATTAACCGCCTGCCGATCGCTCACAGTAAATATACTGCATGCGGGCAACAGGTACAGGCACAGTCACATGCATGTATGTGATCGACCGACCTAGTTTTGGGGCCTGCATGCGGGAACCCTCTGCCGACCCCTACTGTGATTAGACAAAGCATGAGTGTGGCAGCAGATTTCAGCCAATGATTTAGACTGAAACCTGTTTATCGGCTGTTTCCAAAACACACAGAACTCTGTGTACATAGTAACAGCGATCTTGCTGTTTCTTCTCCCTGAAAAGCAGGGACAAAACACAGCCAGAACAGAAAGTAAAAGCAGCTCATATTACTCATTGTAAGGAACACAGTTAACCCCTTAATCGCCCCTAGATGTTAACCCCTTCCCAGCCAGTGTCATTAGTACAGTCAGTGTACAGTATTATCACTGGTCACTGTGTTAGTGTCACTAGTGACGTCAGTGTCAGTTAATGACCCTCCCAGCCAGTGTCTGTTAGTGCCAGATTGACCGCCACCCTATCACAGTCCCGCTATAAGTTGCTGATCACAGCCATTACAGTGTAGTATGTATAGCTGAGTAAATTCCAGTTATAGTGGAAACTATAGTTTGTAAATACTTTAACTTTCACACAGACTAATTAATATACACTTATTGGGATTTTTTTACCAAAGACATGTTGCAGAATACATTTTGATTAAATTTATGAAATTAGATTTTTTTTTAAAAAATTATTGGCTATGTTTTATAGCAGAAAATACATTTTTTCACAATTTTCTGTCTTTTTTCGCTTATATAATGAAAAATAAAAAACCCAGTGGTGACCAATACCACCAAAAGAAAGCTCTATTATTGTGAAAAAAAATTGCACTGGAAATTGAGCGGTGTTGCATGACCGCTCAATTGTCAGTGCACACAATGCCGAATAGCAAAAAATGCCCTGACCATGTGGGTAAAACCTTTCGGAGGTCAATTGGTTAAAGTGGAGAGAGAAGTTAGAAGACTTTGAAGAATTGCTTTGTTTTCACAAGCATGCTATCCAGTGAAGGATACTGGGGGGAACTGCATTTTAGGTATATTATTTTTATGCAAATACTGGTGGAGAGGAGGGGCCTAAAGTTGCCCATACACAGTACAATGTGATTGTACACTACATGCTGTATCTTTGGTGCGCTTTTAAAAAGCACATCAAAATGGGGAACTAATAGAACTCTATGGAAAAGCGCAGCTAACCCGCACCAAACCCATAGGTACCCTGCGCTGCTCCCATGGTTCTGTCAAACCGCATCACATTAGTCTGAAAGCAGCCTAATGCAGTGTACACACGAGCGGACTTCTCGTCGGACTGAACTCCGAAGGACTTATTCGACGGAGTTCTGATGAAAATAGCTGCCCTTGCGTCGTTTTTGGTCTGTCGGACCAGCATACAGAGGAACGGATTTTTCGATAGGAATCGAGTCCGTCGGAAAGATTTGAAATTTGTTCTATTTCTAAGGTACGTCAGATTTTTAGACAGAAAAGGTCCGATGAAGCCCACACTCGATTAAATTGTCCGACGGATCTGTTCCTTCGAACCTTTGATGCCGAAAAGTCCGGTTGTGTGTACGCGGCATTAGAGGCATTTTGATGATCCACCATGGATTGCTTTTCAGAAGGACAGGAAGGGCTGCCTGCATGTATAAACAAGCCCTAAGGGTACTAATAAATTTGTCCACATTTGTGTGCTCTGCTAGGAAGAGTGAAAGTAAAGTGTACCTGTGCGTTAAAATTATTATAAAATATTTTATAATGGCAGGTCTGATTGTCACCCTAGGGCCGGGACAAGGGGTTGGCAGAAGGGGCGGCTGTCCTGGGCCCTGTGGTATAATGTGAGGTGGGGGGGGGGGTGCTGCCAGGAGATTTGTGTTGGGAGGAATGATTTTGGGGGTGGCAAGGGGTAAGAATTGTCCTAGGAGGAGAAATGTGTGTGGGGGGGGATGCTAGGTGTAGTGATTTGGGGGATTTGTTTTGGGATGGGGGAAGAGCATTTGTGGAAGGTGGATTTGGGGAGGTTTGTGCGAGAAGGGCTGATATGGTAGAGGGGTTAGGGGATTTGTGCTAGGAGGGACATTTTTTTGTGAGGGGGGGGGGGGATGTGTGCTAGTAGAGATGTGGAGATGATTGGGGGGTATTTGTGCTAGGTGGGGAAATTTGGGGGAAGGATTTGTGCTAGGGTGGAGGGATTTGTGCAGAGAGGGGAGGATTTGAAGTGCGGGGGGGGGGGGATTTGTGCTAACAGAGGAAATTTAAGGGGTAAAGAATTTGTGTTAGAAGGGGTGATTTTTGTGGAGACAGAGGATGGGGGTAGCAAAGATTTGTGTTGGGAGGGGGGATTCCAGCAGGGGGGGCAAATTTGTATTGGGAGGAAGGGGAGTTTTAGGGGGTAATCAGATTAGTGCTAGATTTTTTTTTTTTTAGGTGGGGTTGTTTGCTGACACAAAATGCTCATACATCTTGGGTGGGTGGGGGGGTCGGGTGGGGCAGTTTGGTATGTTGGCCCTGGGCTGTAGATGACCACAACACCCTAGTTATGGAGAACAGAAAAATGTTGTAGATCACTGGTGTCAGGACAGTGGTATTACATGGAGTAAATCAAAAGCTGTGAATGGTTAACTCAGCCAAGGGCAATCTGGACTTGATTCCAGGTAGTCTTTAGGGGTCATCAGATAAGTCTTTGTTGCAGTCTATAAACATCGAGAATGACAAAAACCATGAGGTCATCAAAACACCTGGAATTATTATCACCTATTTGTACAAAGAATCTAAATATAGTCAGTGTCATCTGAGGTTTTGTAACCTAATACAGAGAGTTGTAATTGGACACAAGAGGTAAAAAGGCTGATGTGCATGTTCACAAATGGTTTCTCCTACAAAGGAGGTACAATTGTGCTGACCTTCACAACCTTGTACTGCAATAGCAATCATCTCCTTACTAAAAGGACAAGATCCGTGTCATTGCTGGTCAACTTGCAAGACACTCGTGGCATTGTTGGTGGCTTTCTGGTGCTTTGAAGGGGCACACAATGTAGTTTTATTTTGCTTTAAAAAAAAAGAAAAATTAAACAAAATATTCATGTGTACTCAAGCAGGTACTTAGCAACACCTATAACCTGTAAAAATGGTAACAGAGGTAGGAAGGCCCAATAGTACAATGAAGGCAGCAGTAATACTTTATTTTAATTATACATATCTTGTGTGCCAAATGCTAACTCTGCACATTAGTTAGTATTAGTGGTTTACATTCACAGGATTCAACAACGGTAAAATTAAAATGTGCGCAAACCTTTACATTGTAAAACAACCCATTCCGATTTTAAAAAAATAAGACAAAATTTTGTGTATACAGTATATATTAAAATATTCTTTATAACTTTCTATGTTTTGTTTATAAGTGATAACATGACTTCTCTTCTCAGGTGCACAAGAGGCTTAGAGAGGTGGGGTGGAGACTGCAGGGACGCGTGTCAGCAGGAGGCAGGGAAACAGCAGTACATTGATCAGGGCGGCACAGTGGTGCAGTGGTTAGCACTCTCGCCTAGCAGTAAAAAAGGGTCGCTGGTTCGAATCCCAACCACGACACTACCTGCCTGGAGTTTGCATGTTCTCCCTGTGCCTGCGTGGGTTTCCTCCGGGTACTCCGGTTTCCTCCCACACTCCAAAGACATGCTGGTAGGTTAATTGGCTTCTGTCCAAAATTGGCCCTAGTATATGAATGGGGACCTTGGATTGAGGGTAGATTGATGTGAGTGTGCGATGTTCAGGGTTAGAGACAAGGGTCAGGGTTGTAGACCCACACTCACTCAGGTTGAACTGGATGGACTGGTGTCTTTATTCAACCTTACTAACTATGTAACTATGTAACTATGATCTATACAGTAATTAGCTGATCAGTGGGTCATGTCAGCAGGAGCCTAACTATTGGAGTACAGGCAGGCTGTGCTCTCAAGTGAAATGTCAAGAAGCAAACTGACCACCCTGGGATGGATATGCTTCCATGTCTAGTGTGGTCATTTTAAAATAGGAGAGGGACTGGCAGGATCACCAGGTATTTCATACAAAGGAAGCAAAGCAAAGAGAGCAGGATACTTTTTATAGTTGAATATATTTTTATTGTTTTTAAATCAAACATACCCAGCATACACATAAATAAAAGCACAATGGAATGGATCAGAGCTTGATCCATCATCCTATATACAGTGGATATAAAAAGTCTGCACCCCCCCCCCCCCATTAAAATGTCAGGTTTCTGTGATGTAAAAAAAATGAGACAAAGATAAATCATTTCAGAACTTTTTCCACCTTTTTATGTGACCTATAAACTGTGCAACTGAAATCTTTTTAGATGGAGAGAAGTAAAAAAATAAAAAAAATAAAATAATATGGTTGCATAAGTGTGCACACCCTTAAACTAATACTTGGTTGAAGCACCTTTTGATTTTATTACAGCACTCAGCCTTTTTGGGTATGAATCTATCAGAATGGCACATCTTGACTTGGCAATATTTGGCCACTCTTCTTTGCAAAAACACTTCAAATCTGCCAGATTGCGAGGGCATCAACTGTGCAAAGCCCTCTTCAGATCACCCCACATGTTCCAAATCTAAAGTCTGTCAGATTTTTGACTGAAAAAGTCAGCTGCAGGTTCGATGGAGCCCACACATGGTCGGATTGTCGCCGGATTCGGTCCATCGGACCAGTCCGGTCGAAAAGTCCGCCCGTGTGTACACGGCATTATGCCGTGTACACACGGGCGGACTTTTCAACAACAAAGGTCTGACGGCCTTTCTGACAGACTTTCGACGGAGTTATGACGGACTTTCGACTGACTTTCTAACGACTGGACTTGCCTACACACGATCACACCAAAGTTCGACAGATTCGTACGTGATGACGTACGACCGGACTAAAATAAGGAAGTTCATAGCCAGTAGCCAATAGCTGCCCTTGCGTCGGTTTTTGTCCGTCGGACTAGAATACAGACGAGTGGATTTTTCAACCGGACTCGAGTCCATTGGAAAGATTTGAAACATGTTCCAAATCTAAAGTCCGTCAGATTTTCGACCGAAAAAGTCCGCTGCAGGTCCGATGAAGCCCACACACGGTCGAATTGTCCGTCGGACCAGTCTGGTCGAAAAGTCCGCTCGTGTGTACATGGCATAAGAGGGATGAAAAGGGGTAAAAGAAAAGGGGGGAAAGAAGGAAATAGTCAAGGACTATTGGAGGAGAAACTTATCCACAAAATCCTGGTGGTAAGCTAAGAGTTTCTCCATTCTCATTTATATCATTAACTAAATGAACCCAGTTCAAGATGGAAAGTGAGTAGGGAGATATTAACAGGATACGTTTGAATGCAAATACATGGTAACACAGACACATATCAGAAATATAAAATGTTGGTGTAAAATACACTTTAAGGCTGGGTTCACATCTAAGCCGCATGCGGCTCACAGCAGGAGTTCGGTGAGTCTCCATTCACTGTTTTCAGGTCCGATTTCAAGCAGAATTTTGGGCTGAATTCGGACCTGAAATGGGCCAAAAGATGCACAGGGCTCTTGCGCAATTCGCACTGGAGCCGAAGAGGAGATGTGTGAACCGACTCCATAGAGAACCGGTCACAATCTCCTGCTATGTGAATTGGATGCGAGGAAATCCGCATTCAATTCGCATAGGTGTGAACCCAGCCTTAAGCTGAGCTCTGGGATAAGCAAATATTGTGTAAATACACAAGGGATCTATATTCTTACTTGAATTTTGGTGTGCTTTGTGTACTTCTTCCAGATCTGTACAGTAATTCAGTATGAAATTCGGGGGTTGATTTACTAAAGGCAAATAGACTGTGTCACGTGCAGTTGCTCCAGAGCTTAGTAAATGAGGTAAAGCTTCACTTTGCAAAGAACACCCAATCACATGCAAGGAAAATTAAAATAACAGAATTTTTGCTTGCAAATGATTGGATGATGGAAGTCTGCAGAGCTTCTGCTCATTTCCTAAGCTCTGGAGCAATTACACTTGCAGAGTGCAACTGCACTCTGCAAAGTGCACCGTCTATTTGCCGTTAGTAGTAAATCAACTCCTTTGTTTCTATACAGGAGCTTAATGTAATAAAGACTGTTCACTGCTGCTCTCTCTCCTTTTCAGGCTTTTTTCCTTCTGTTTTCACCCAGTGATCTGGCCTATAAAACACCTTCTGTATTAGAGTGCCCCCATTTTGAATGAAAGAGCACAGGGGGCACCCTTGGACAGCAGCATTACCAGTCTGGGGGAGGTCAGATCTACCAGCAGATTTAAATACACTAACAAATTGAAGCCAAGATCCAGCTCATCCTGCAGTTACAGAAGCAGTCACAGCAGAAGTTATTTCCTTTTTGGATATTGATTTTACATTAATAAATAAAAGCTGGCCAGTGAAAGCATCCCTGTCAGTGTTAAATGTTTTGTCTCAACACACTAACTGCTACATCTGCAGAAGAGCTTGTTCTGTTGCGAGACAACAGGCCTACTGGCTGGATCACCAGATGAAAACAAAGGAAAGAGAGCTTAAAGAGGAACTGCAGTCTGCTCACATCATTTTTAATAAAACCATCTTTGCCATTCTGAAGCTTCCCTCCAACCACTTTGCATAATTTATATATACTGTGATTCTGTACTTGCCAAATATGCAGAAATCTCCCTTCACTAGGTCTGGCTGAAGCCATTTTAACTGTGGGCAGCCAAAGCTGCTGCCTGGATTTACACAGATACACAGTGGCACACCTCCAGCCCTGTAGCTCTCATTGGCCCTCTTATGACTCATCCCCCCTCCCTTCCTGGCAAACTTTCACATAAGTGAGAGAGCCGTACACAATGTCATAAGCCTAGGCTAATGACCAGACAAGAAACAGGAAGTGGGCTGTATAACGTATTTACTGGCAGAAAAAAAATGTTTTACTATCCAAATTTAAAACAATAAGGACAGAAGATTTAAGAGATGGAAAGTTGAAAAAATGACTTTGCTTTAAATAAGGAAACAAATGCAGCCATCTAAGAATCTGTAAGCTGCAATATAATTGTAGCTGAGAGCTCTGCTGGCTGTGTGCAGCTCTCTCTTACTTTTATAATGCCCCCCATGAGGAGTGATTTCTGGGTTCTCTGCAGAACGGTTCTCCCCTCTCACCCTCGCTGACCTGTTGTGCGAGCAAAGCAGGCTGTGATCCTCTCACCCATCACTTCCCTGCTGTGTGAACAGAGCGGGCTCTGTGAAATCCCCCGCTCACTCCTGCCCTCTCTCTCCTGGCAACAGAGGATCTGAGCCAATCAGTAGCAAGTGGATTTGCTATGCAGCAGCTGCCTTGGATTCTGGGAAGTGTGGTCCTTAAAGGGGTACAGTGCAATGCAAGTGAAGGGAGGCTGACGGAGCTGTGGACTTCACAACCCTGTATTCTCTGCACAATAGTGGATAACATGGACTTTTCCTGGGTAATTCTGGAGATATCTGGGTCTTTTGCGGGAGGAGGCCAAGCTATAAAGATGTGGGATCTTGGGTCAGACTGTGTGGAAACAGGGTGCTCTCTCAGACATAGGGTGCCTACACAGAGAGCTGAGCTTGGTCTTTGGGGACCAGAGCTGGGTATCCATGCTGTGTCTGAGACTTTTGGACAAAAGACTGCCAAGTGATCTGGACTGGACTTGTTGCCTGCTAGGAGTGTTAAGAGGAACTACAAAGCTTAATCCCTTGCTGCACACATTTAGCAAAATGGAGACTGCTCTTTACTTAGCAGCCCATCAGCCATCCATTACACTATCTTAAAGGGACAGCTTCACATGCACCACCTTACAGAAGAGCCTCAACAAAAGTCAGCTAGCATTGTCAGTTAGGCACCAGGTACTTTGCAATCACCTCCAGGAGTGCATACACCAACCCAATATTAGGGCTGTATATGTAGTGTGCACACAAAGACTTTTTTTGGAATAGTCAAGGCCCATATTCTTAACCCTGTTTACATTAAAGTACAGTTCAGTTGATTGCCATCTTATGGGTCAGAATCCACATTATCCAGTACAGCATCTTGGAACATGTTCAATCACCTACTGGGCACTTTTACCCCCTTCCTGCCCAGGTAAATTTTAAGCTTTCAGCGCTGTCAGACTTTGAATGACAATTGTCATGCAACACTGTACCCAAAGACATTTTTAGCATTTTTTCACACAAAACAAATGCAGCTTTCTTTTGGTGGTATTTGATCACCACTGGGTTTTTTATCTTTTGCTAAAAAAAACGTAAAAAGACCAAAAATTTGGGAAAAAAAACCCCAACTTTTTCATAGTTTGTTATAAAATTTTGCAAACAGTCTTTTGCAATTTGTCTCCCTCCCTGATGTGCGCTGATGAGGCTGCAATGATGGGCACTGATAGGCTGAACTGAAGGGCTCTGATGAGTTGGCACTGGTGTGCATTGATGAGGCAGTACTGATGAGGCAGCACTGATGGGCATTAATTGGCTGCACTGATGGGCATTGATGAGGCAGCACTGGTGGGCACTGATGAGGTGGCACTGATGAGGCTGCACTGATAGAAGGCACAGATAGGTAAAACTGGTGAGGAGGCACTGATGGGCAATGACTGGCAGCACTGATGGGCACTGATTGGCAGCACTGGTGGGCACTGTTGGGACTGCACTGATAATCAGGACACTAGGCTTACTATGGGGCAGCCATTGTCTGTCCCTTCTCTAAACTGAAGCTGGCGCTGGAACCCGATCATGTGACCGGATTGGCCCATAGCGACTTCAGAATAGATAAGTATAGATATCTTTCCTTTTACAAGGTAGATAGAATAGGTTTAGTATGGGGATGGGAGTAGATTTTAGCATAGTTAGGTTTTGACTGGAATTACACTTTAACTGCCTTGCCATAATACATACATTTATGCTACCATCCAGTTGCTTGTTACTTACTTTCTGTGCATTGTTCTAGAGTTGTGGCATGCTAATGTTTAAGTTACACAAGTGTGTCAGTGGGGACCGAGCAGCTTCAAGAATCGTGGTAGAACAGAGGACCCATTATATCCAGTGGCTCCTGTGGGAGTAATGCAACATCATAAATATTTGCTTTTGGGTTTAATACCACTTTAACCACTTGCTTACTGGGCACTTAAACCCCCCCCCCCCCCCCCCTCCCGCCCAGACCAATTTTCAGCTTTTAGCGCCGTCACTTTTTGAACGACAATTGCGCAGTCATACAACACTGTACCAAATTACGTTTTAATCCTTTTTTTTCCCACAAATAGAGCTCTCTTTTGGTGGTATTTGATCACCTCTGGGGTTTTTTTTTTTTGTTAAAAAAATAAATAAAAAGACTGGGAATCGAAAAACAAAAATACAAAACCGTTTTATATTTTGTTATTAAATTTTGCAAACAGGTAATTTTTCTCCTGATGTACGCTGATGAGGCTGCACTGATGGGCACTGATATGCTGCACTGATGGGCACCGATAGGCTGCATTGATGGGCACTGATAAGGCGGCACTGGTGGGCACTGATAGGTGGCATTGGTGGGCACTGAGAGGTGGCACTGATGGGTGGCACTGAAGGGCATTGATAGCTGGCACTGAAGGGCACTGATAGGTGGCACTGATAGCTGGCACCGATCGGAACTGATAGCTGGCAGTGATGGGCACTGATTGATCGAAACTGGTAGGTGACACTGATAGGCAGCACTGCTAGGTGGCACTGATTGGCACCACTGGTGGGCATTGATAGGTGGCACTGATTGCTGGCACTGTTATGCACTAGTGGGCACTGATTCGTGGCACTGTTATGCACTGTGGGCACTGGCAGGCAGCACTGGTGGGCACAGATGAGATGGCTGTGCATCTTCCTCTTCGGGACCGATGTCCCTTGCACAGAAACCGGTGATCGGCTTTTTTTCTCCTCACGATCTTCTGTTTACATCACGTGATCAGCTGTCATTGGCTAACAGCTGATCACGTGGTAAGGGGCCGAGATCTGTGATCACCCGAGTCTCATTGACTCGGTAATCAGGGGGCGCGCGGGGAGCCTGCAAAGGGGAGGAGGACTATTGACGGCCTCCCGGCAAAGTAGTTCTGCGCTGTAGCCGTCATTCGGCTATCGCGCGGATCTGAAGGGATTAAAGCGGAGCTAAGCTGTATCTGAGCACCACAAATAAAAGCCCTATTTAAAAGCCCCATGTCGGCCTACTATGGGTCAGCTCCACCCCCTCTGACCCCTCCAGGACCACCTTTTTTCTAGTCCATAAAGGGCGGCTGTCGGACCAGCTCAATGTTCAAATACCCTTCATCGCGACGGAAGATAGGGTGGGAATCCCCGGCTGACATGGGGAGGATCCAGGAAAGAAAAATTACGGTAAGTATGGGCAACAATTTTCCTTATTCCTGGACCTCCCCATATCAGCCTACTATGGGATGTACCAAGCAACCTTCGATAAGGGAGGAAAAGAACAAAATAAAGAGAGAACACTGCTGCTAAACAAATTAAATGGCCGACAGCTGCAGAAATAACAGAAGAACCAAACGTTTCTAGAAGATAGAAGGCTACATTTAGCCTATAATGCTGGATAAAAGTGTTGGGTGCGCTCCAACTCGCTGATCTGCACACTACCTCGGGTGACACCTTTGCATAAGCTGTCCATGATGCTGCCATACCCCTGGTTGAATGCGCTCTGATCTCTGCAGGAGAGGGAAGGCCTAGGGACTCGTAGGCGGTCTGGATGGTCTTCACATCCAGGATGAGACAATCCTAGGCGGAGCCGCCATGCCCTTTTTAGGTCCCACAGGAAAGATGAACAGTTGATCTTTCTTGCGAAATTTCCCAGTCCGCTTCAAGTAAACTGAAATAGAGGAGACCAAGCCTAGCCTCTTCCAATCATCCTGCAACTGGTCCAAGGTGAAGGCTGGCAGGACCGTCTCCCAATTCATGCAAAAAGAAGTAGAGAACTTTCGTAGAAAGCTAGGAACCGGTCTGAGAATAATTTTGTCTGGAAAAATCACACAAAAAGGCTCTTTGGATGAAAAGGCGCATAATTCCGAAACTCTCCTGTCGGAGGCTATGGCCGTCCAGAACACTGTCCTCAATGTTAAATGAAATAAAGAACAGGATGATGTCTGGTCAAAAGGAGGAGCCAACAAGGCTTTTAAGACCAAAGTCAGGTCCCATTTTGGAAAGTAAAACTTCAGGGGAGGTCTGATTTTAATGGCTGCTTTCAGGAAATGGACCACGACAGGATGTAATGCCCACATGGAATTCGTCATCGCCGAAAGGGCAGAAATCTGGACCTTTAGGGAATTATAAGCCAGGCCATCATCCAGTCCCTGCTGGAGAAAATCCAAGATGTTCGAGACTGAAGGAGATTCGGGCTCCCAGCCTCTCTCCGCAGCGACGCGTTGGAAAGCCTTCCATACCCGGTGATAGGTCGAGGTTGTAGATTTTTTACGAGACTGTAACAAGGTGCTCAACACTCGCTCTGAGAGGCCTTAATCCGTCAGAGATCTCCTCTCAATTTCCACGCCATTAGCCTCAGCTTCCTGGGGTTTGGGTGACATATTTCGTTCTGGAGCAGGAGATCCCGACAAGGTGGTAGCGAGATTGGTTGACACATCTTCATTCTCCACACCAGCGGAAACCATGACCTTCTGGGCCGAAATGGTAGAATTGCTATGGCTGTGACCCTCTTCCTGTAAATCTTCAATAGGGTCTTGAGGATTAAAGGAAGTGGAGGGAACACATACACCAGGGGGAAGTCCCACGGTTTGGACAGAGCATCTTGGCCATAAGCTTGTGGATGGTATGTTCGGGAGAAGAAGCAAGGAAGCTGGGCGTTCCTCCCCGATGCCATGAGGTCTATTACAGGCAACCCCCAGACTCTGAAGATCCTTCGCAGGAATTTCGGATTCAAGGCCCATTCGCCGGGATCCAGCAAGCTCAGACTTAAATGGTCTGCTAAGGTATTCTCGGGCCCTGGGAGATAGGCTGCCGTCAGGGAAACAAGATTTTTCTCTGCCCACTGGAATATCCGGCATGCATCTTGAAGTAGGACCCGGCTACCGGTGCCCCCCTGACGGGACACGTACGTGACAGTGGTCTTGTTGTCGGACAATATTTTGACAGCTTGATCTTTCAAGAGTGGTTGGAAGGCTAGAAGAGCGCGCCGGACGGACTCCAATTCTAGGAAGTTTGATGTTTGCGAGACCCTGAGCCTGCTGGCCCAGGCAGTGGGCTCCCCAACCCAGGAGTCTGGCATCGGTAGTCAGTACCACCGGCTCCGGAGGCCGAAGGGATATGCCCCAGGCAAGGTTGCGTGAGACTGTCCACCAAAGCAGGGATTGACTTAACGACATCGGAATGTGTATCTTCTGCATCAGGGAGTGACGATCCCATTGGAGAAGGAAATTGCACTGAAAAGTTCTTCTTCTCCACCTGGCCCATGGGACTACCAGGATCGTGGCTGATAATACCCGAGATAGCACATGCATTCTCTGAATTTTCCTCTGAGGGAGAGAGACTCGACCCCAATTTGTGTCGAACTTCACCCCCAAGTATTTTAAAACCTGGATTGGCTGCATTTGGCTTTTCCGATAGTTGACTAGCCAGCCGAACCGAGCCAGTGTTTCGCAGATGAGGGCCACATGTTGAAGGAGAAGATGTTCTGAAGAGGCTAGCAATAACAGATCATCCAAATAATGAAATATCTGAATGTCTCTGACCCTGAGGATTGCGATGATGACTGAGAGCACTTTTGAAAAGGTTCTGGGTGCTGTGCAAAGGCCAAACGGGAGGCACCGAAACTGGTAGTGAGAGCCTTCCACCGCAAACCTGAGGAAACGATGATGAGCTGGATGGATGGGAACATGTAAATAGGCGTCCGCTAGGTCGATGGAGGCCATCCAGTCTCCCTCTTTCGCCACGGAAATGATCGTCTCCAACGACTCCATCTTGAAAGGCGGGACCCTCATATATATAAGAATTTAGAGCCTTCAGATCTAACACTGGTCTGAAACCTCCCGAAGCTTTTGTTACTAGGAACAATGGGGAATAGACTCCTAGACCCCGTTCTCGACTTGGCACCGGGATAATGGCTCTCGCTGTCAGCAATCTGTCTATATAATTTTGCAAACAGTGCCTCTTCTCCGAAGGAGCCGGAACTTGGGTTTTGGAGGTCTTGACCCAAACTCAAGACGATAGCCACCTCGAATTATGGCCAAAACCCATGCGTCCTGAATTTCGTCTGCCCAAACCCCCTCGAACTGAGCGAGCCTCGCTCCCACATGAGGGTCTTGGGTGGAGAAACCTTCAAAAGGTCTTATCCGAGGCCTTCGGGGCTTGGTTTGGATTGGGAAGCCTTCGGAAAAGATGAACCAGCTGGTCTCCATTGCCTGGAGAATGGCCTGTCAGGCCTGTAGGAACTGGCTTCCTTGAAATTTTCCCTGGAATTTCTTGCCGGGTGAAAGGGCTGCCGCTGTCTTCTCCTTTCTTGTGGAATTAAGCCTGATTTACCGCCGGATACACGTTGGATCACTGACTCCAAGGGTTTACCAAAGAGTAGTTTACCATAGAACAGCACCGAACATAGGCTCTGTTTTGAAGAATTGTCTGCCGACCAGTGTCTTAACCACAATGCTCTTTGGGCTGTCACGGAGTGGGCCATGATTTTCGCTATCATTCTGACCTGCTCAACGGCCGCTTCTGCCAGGAATTTGACAGCTGTTTTAATAAATTGCAGGGGGGAGGGACTGCCAGCTCCAAGCTCCTCTGAGGAACAACCATCCAATTCTGCTACCCAAGTTTTGAGGGCTGCTGCTACAGAAGTGAGGGCCAACGCAGGCCTGCACGCCGCCCCTGCTACTGAATACAATCGCTTTAAATCTGTGTCCACTCTCCGATCCATGGGATCTCTAAAAGAGACTGAATCTTCTAACGGAGGAGTGATATGGCGGGCCAAATGCTGCAGAGAGGCATCCACACTGGGGGTAGTGTCCCATAACTCCGCATCCTTCAAACTGAATGAATACAACTTTGAAAATCTGTTATTGATATTAAGCTTCCTTTCCGGCCTAGCCCATTCATCCTCCAGTATTTCTTGGATCTCAAAAATGAGGGGAAATGAAGGCAAGGATTTCTTCAGCTTTGGGTAGTATTTCCGTTGCTTTTTTTGGAGGAGGGGTCTCCTCCTGCCACTGCAATGCGTACTTTACTGCTTCCACCAAGAGGGGAACTAACGCAAAGTCGAAAATGCGTGAATCTGGGGTCACCTCGGCCTCTGAGGAATCGGAGTTGGACTCTCCGCCTGCCTCCAGATCCGAATCTGCTGAAGAAGATGCTGCGTTTTTCTTGGATGCACCTCTTAGCCCTTCCCTGGCTGCGGATTTAATATAGGACTTTACTTGATGAGCTTCACATGCATTATCTCATGCAGCTTCTTTAAGACAAAAAAAATGCACACCAACTTTCCTGGAAGGGCTTCAGCCGCACAGGCCCAACAGCCTGCTTCCTCCAATTGGCTTGGGGAGGAGAACCTGGATGAAGAGGAAGACTGCCCCCTGTGCTTGTGACTGGATCTGGTCTTTTTAGAGGCTTTTCGATGGCTTGACCCCTATTGGCTCGGGTATGAGTGACTGCAATGAGGCTCTGGAGAAGGAGATCTGAAACACCGAGATCGTGGAGGAACCCGTAGCTGCATACGACTGTGCAACTTGACATGTCGCGATTTTTTCTAGCTTTTCTGAGACAGCGCAGCAGACTTAAAACCTCTTTGCGGGCGTTTAGCTCGCACTGGGCTTTTCTCTCTGCAAAAGACAAAAGAGGTGCTCTCTTTTAACAAATAAAAAATATAAAAATAAAATCTCTGTACATATGTATACAAAAAACACATGCGTATGAGAAAAAAAAATATATATATATCTATATATTTTAATATATATATAAAAGAAAGAATAGGTAAAAACCTTTCCATGGGTTCTTCAATGCAAAACAGGCAGAGAACACAGGCAAGCAGATGGACCTGGAAGGCAATGGTGAGTATCAATGCACAGTGCACAGTGGTATCAGGTCAAGCCTGCAATATCAGTAGGGAGACAGCCTACCTTTTAGGCAGAGCAGCAGCTGCCAAGCTGGAGCGCTGAGAGGAATGCAGGGAAGCCCAGAGCGGGGAGAATTGCCCCTTAAAACTAGGCAGCGGCGTGAGACAGTGCAGAGCATCCCAGTGGTTGCTAGGCAACCAAACTAGGAGGGAAGCCGCCGTGACGTCACCCGCCCAGCTCAGCGTCGCTCTGAGGCACACGAGGGGCGCACTGCAGAGCCCAGCAGACCGATCAGACCGCTAGACACCAGGGAAAGAAGGTAACAAGCTGCATACTTGTGTGCAAACAGTGCCTCCACTCTGACAAAACAACAGCCCCACAACCTGCCTGCTTCCTAGCTGCCAAAAACAACACAGTTCTTTATACTGTTTAGCATATGTCCCTGCACCACGGGAACCCACCTCCTTGGGAGATTTACAGCCCATCTGGGGGGGTCTTCTGTGCCAGGAGAGGCTGAACCCAAACAGGAACCAAGTAAATTCAACCCATAGTCTTCACTCACATTTTAGTATAATATATTTTTATTTTTTAAAAAAGGCATCTGGAGCGAGGACAAAAAAAGAACATTGAGCTGGTCTGATAGTCGCCTTTTATGGGCTAGAAAAAAGGTGGTCTTGGAGGGGTCAGAGCTGACCCATAGTAGGCTGACATGGGGAAGTCCAGGAAACATAGTTACATAGTTACATAGTAGGTGAGGTTGAAAAAAGACACAAGTCCATCAAGTCCAACCTATGTGTGTGATTATGTCAGTATTATATTGTATATCCATGTATGTTGCGGTCGTTCAGGTTTCTTGAAACTATCGATGCCCCCCCCCGCTGAGACCACCGCCTGTGGAAGGGAATTCCACATCCTTGCCACTCCTACAGTAAAGAACCCTCTACGTAGTTTAAGGTTAAACCTCTTTTCTTTTAATTTTAATTAGTGGCCAAGAGTCTTGTTAAACTCCCTTCCGCAAAAAGTTTTATCCCTATTGTGGGGTCACCAGTAAGGTATTTGTATATTGAAATCATATCCCCTCTCTTCTCCAGAGAGAATAAGCTCAGTGCTTGCAACCTTTCCTCATAACTAATATCCTCCAGACCCTTTATTTGCTTTGTTGTCCTTCTTTGTACTCGCTCCATTTCCAGTACATCCTTCTTGAGGACTGGTGCCCAGAATTGGACAGCATACTCTAGGTGTAGAGTTTTCGGGCTGAAATCGGACCTGAAATAGGGAATGGAGACGCACCGGACTCCTGCTGTGAGCTGCTGCGTGTTCCAGTGTGAACCCAGCCTTAAAGGATAAAGCAATAACAACTTCACCCAACACACACTCAACTTCTGGGGGTCTGCTGCTGCTGTATTTCTACAGTACAGATGTGTGTGTGTAGTCAGTGGCGTCTCCAGCTTTCATATTTAGGGGGGGCACATGGGGGGACAGGGACAAAAGTAGGGGGCAACTATAAAATGCATATATAGATATATAAATATATAAATATATACTGGGGCCCTTTACTACGACCCCACAATGGCCCTTTCACATGTTCTGCAGTGAGCTCCCTTCCTACTGTATTGGGGTCCCCCAGGGTGGCAGAAAACAAGATATATATGTCACCAGCATACCAAGAAAATTGTGTTCTGCCACTGTGGGGTTTCCCAGCCTCCTCTTGTTGTCCTGCCCCTGGTATTGACTGCTCTGGTCTGGCATCTCTTGGAATTTACAGGCTGGTTCTCCTGTCCTAAGGATGGGAGAAATCAGTCTGTTTTTTCAGTAACTGAGAGTCCTGGTGGAGTCCTTCCTGTAACTCGCTCTTCTCCCTGCCAATGAGGATGCAGGGGAAGGAGCAGATCGGGCGGCCATGGTTGTGTGAGCGCTCGCATTATGCAGTGTCAGCAAGCAGAGGGAGGGGGGAGGAATCACCTGCAGGAGCTGACTGGGGACTCTCTCCCTCTTAGACATTGATTTTTTGTAAAAAAAAAAAAAAAAAATTTAATGGGGGGGGGGGCTGGGGGTGGCACATGGTGGGGCACAGCATAATGTTGCTCTGCCCCCCCCTAGGGACGCCATTGTGTGTAGTGTGTGTATGGGGGACTGACATATATACAGGTATTTGTGAGGGGGGCTGCCATATATACAGGTGTGTGTGTGTGGGGGGCTGACATATATACAGGTGTGAGGGGGCTTACATATATACAGGTTTGGGGGGTGGACAAATATACAGGTGTGTGAAGGGGGCTGCCATATATACAGGTGTGTGTTTGGGGGGGCTGACATATATACAGAAGCAAAAAATAAAAGGTCTGCAGTCACCAGTGATACACCTCCATTCCTATATACATATGCAAAAAAAAAGAGAGTCGCCCTGGGACTTTAAATGAGGTGGTCATAGTTAGCCACTGAGTAACAAGAGTAATAGCAGTATAAATGTTTATTAAAATGGATGTACATGAATAATATAGAATATTAGCTCAGCCAATGGATTTGCACATAATGAAGAGAATAAATAAAGTTGATACAAACGTTATATAATACAGTATATACAAGTTCACGCATCAGAAAACCCGACGTGCGTTTCGCGAGATCATTGCTCGCTCATCAGGCTTGGAAACGGCCCAATACTTACCAATGAACAAGACCAGAGTTTCCATCGCTGAACCCCCAAATGGACGGCAGCAGCCAGAGTATGGCACGGGAGCTGAGGGGGAGAAGACGGACGCAGGTACCCCCAGGGGGGATGTCAGGCGGCAGATATGGCATAAGTGAAGGTGAATGGTCCTATTGTCTCAGTATATAGCTTGATAGATATCAGCTGTAAACATAGATGTATATGTCTCAATAATTTGCCAAATTTAGTAAGATGAACAACAAGTTATATAATGTAATAATATTTTTGTATGAGAGCATGTATACTCTAACATAAGTATATGTGTCAAGCTTTACTAAAAAAGCAGAGTAGACAAAAGTTGTACAATTAATTTGTATAGAAACATATGTGGACTAACCTGATCCAATAATGGAGCAGACATAGAGACCATGGGTAAGAGGGTAAATCCCTATGGTATACTAAGGGAGATTTCTTGTCTCCTGCTGTCCCCCCCCCGTCCCATGGACTATGTGGAGGGGCCACCAGCATATCGGCGCCATGCTCCTACACCCATTGGGTGGCTTCCGCGGTTGCGCTGTCACCCAGTGGCAGTGCAGTTTGTCATCTTGGATGGATGGGGGTCCACTGCGCATGCGTACTCCCATTGGTAGCTGACACCCTGGACGTCAGCACACAAATCCATCCTCGCATGGCATTGGGGGCGGAGTGGACCGGACCCCTTCGGGGATATAAGCCAATAATGATATGCTGTAACCTTTAGCAACCAATCAGTTAGCAGTAAAGATGTGCTACAACCCTTAGCAACTAATTAGCGAGCTGTAATGTGTGCTGTAACTACTGACAACTAATCAGCAAGCAGTAATGATGTGCTGTAACCTCTAGCAACTGGTCAGCAAGCAGTAATGATATGCTGTAAAAAAAAAAAAAAAAAAAAAACGTATTTTGAGTATCTGCCATTTATTGTATGTCTCAGACATGGAGAGTGAAATTGCATGGTGGGGGGCCCAAGAAAATGTTTGCCCAGGGTCCAATTAAGATTAAAGTCGGCCCTGCATAGTGTATATAGCTCCTGTCACAGGCGGATTGATACCAAATGCTCTTTGCCTGGGACAGCAACAGCCGGAAATACCTGAGTAGAATACTGTTATTAAAGGTAGGTTTATTACTAAAATCAGTGTATATATGAGCATCCCTGTTCTGTAGTGGGTACTGGGCTGCTTTCAAACTGATCTGCAGCTGCACTGAGCCATAGACTTCTGTTATTACCTGCGGGATTGGTGTGCTTTCCGAAAGTGCACCACACCTGCAGGATATAATAGAAATCTAGTGCAGCTAACCCGCTGAAAAGCCACAGGTGCACTGCGCTGCACCCGCAGTTTGGGTAAACCGCAACACCTCAGTGAGAAAGCAGTCTTAGGCCCCTCTCACACAATCAGTCCGACCCAATTGGACCCTCTATTCACCTCTATAGAGCGGCGGACGTAAACGGACTTGTGGAATCCACTAACATAAACAGAAGGGGGTCCATCCCCTTCTGTCTGGGTGGATCCGATTGGAGGGTCCATAGAGTAGATTGGGCTGTCTCCATGTCTGCTCTGCATATGCAGATTAGACAGGGACCTGTCATCTGCCCGCTCCGCTCATTGTGGCCCATGACCAGTTACCAAGTTGCCTCGTTTCCACTGAGCAGTTCGGTTCGGTACGGTACGCTATTTTGGGTGTTTCCATTATGAAAGCGGCCCATACAACCGAACTGTTCCATTCAGGGTCCTGCTTCAGATGTGGGGCCATAGAAAATGGAACGGTTCGGTTAGGGCGGCGCTACGATACATTACACTGATTGGTGGACGTGTGACGCCATGACGGCATTTTTTCTAAAACCACGTATGGTCCCTGTCGGTCCGACTTGCAGTGGAAACGCTCGCCTGAATAGGCCGGACCACTCTAGGCCTTACAAACCGATCCGACCCGAACCGATCCGCTCGGTGGAAACGAGGCATAAGTGGCCCTTGCTCTTCAAAAGGCACTACAGTCCAGGATAAGACCAGGAAGGGCTAATACCTTCTTGAGATAACACAGGAAGTGTGCACAGGACTTCTCTGAATTTCTGACAAGATTAGCAGGCATTTGTTTGCACTGATCAAACAGATATAACACAGTGCCTCCAAATATGTATTTAACAGACCAAATATGAACATTTTATTGTAAGGGTTTTCACACACGTCAGTTCTACAGTTGCAACATAGAAACATAATGTTCTAGCTAAAAATGGCTTCTTCTGTTGAGCATTGGCAATGTGCACACGTATGCTTTTGTAAGAAGGCAATACATTTAATTTATTAGCTGTAAATATCCCAAATAAGATTATAAATTGCCCCTCTCATTTTTTAATTAGGAATTTTAAAAAAAAAAGTGTAAAAACAAGTTCTCTTCGTCTAAGGAGTTACTGTCCTGTGTTGTTGGGGAATTCCCTGTGGTCTGCAAGATGTGTCTGAATACACAGTGTAATGTGAAATGTCATTCCAGGAATATCTGCTTACACTAACCCCTAGTTAGATGCAGTATAATGACTAATTGTACGCACCTCTATGCAGCCAATTGTCCTTTCCAAAAATATAGAAAATGTTTTCACACTGACACAGGCACCATGGAAAAATATGATGCATATTGAAAAGAGAGTATTACAAGGAGGGTAGTGTGGCAAGATCCATGCAGGTATTTTGTGCTTCATATAGTGTGACAACTAGGAGCACTGTCTATGAAATTCATTGCTAGATTGCAAAAACCAATGCGCAAGCTAATGACAATCTCATACCAAGAACAACTTTTTTATGCTTCCATTAAATTTTCTTCCCAGCTCACATTAGCATTGCTAGAGCAGTGGAAGGATAATCCCATCTTGTTGAAAATGTCCACTTAGAAATTATCGTTATCACTCTGTTGGTAATTACAAAATGGTCATGTTAATACATCTGTCACATTGCTTGCATTTACCAGGAAATGTTTGGCTACCCTAAAGACATCATGTATGGGAAATAATCAAAACCGATCATTCATTTGGTGCTTATAAGAAAGTCCAGTGACTTATATTATGCCGCCTCCCTTCCACTTGTGGGTGCAGAGTAGTACAGCGGCAATAACTCACACACAGTCCAAGTGCAATTAATAGATATTGTAGGAAAGATGTTCGCTGAACTTTTGACCGTCAAGAACGCGGTGACGTACAACACTACGATGAGCCGAAGAAATGAAGTTCAATGCTTCAGAGTATGCGTCGAATTGTTTCCGAGCATGCGTAGGAATTTTGCGCGTTGGAATTGCTACAGATGATCGCATTTTCGGATGGGAACTTTTTCCGACCGAAAAATTGAGAACATGCTCTCAGTCTTTTGCTGGCTGGAATTCGCCCAGCAAAACTCAGATGGAGCATACACACAGTTGCATTTTCCGACCAAAAGCTCTCATCTGTCTTTTGCTGGCCGAATTTCCGATCGGGTGTACGCGGCATTAGAGCTGTCACCAGAACAGGTTTCCTCACTGACAAGTTTCACCTCGCCTCATGTTCCGGTGACAAGTATAAAATAGGAATATACCACACTGCAATTAAAGCTTCGATTTTTGCACAGGAAACAGGTACGGACCCTGGATCTAAATATTCCGATTATTTTTCAGTAGAATTTTAAATGTTTCTAAAAATTATAATGAGATTTTATTCATCTCTTCAATATAGCACCAACATATCCCTCTGAAATTTACAAAAAAATAAATAAATCACCAAAAATGATTCCTTCCTATGAAGCAGATTATGATCTAAGGATTTTACTACAGTCCTACACACAAACACACAAAAACAGGCTAGGGCCAAATTAGATGGAAGTCAGATAACTGAACAGTAGGTTTTTAAGTTGTGGGAGTAAGTACCCAGATGAAACCCACGTAGATAAAATGGCAACATACAAACTCCATGCATATGGTGTTTTTGATGAGCAATAATCGCATGACTCCAGGGTTCCAAAGCAAGAACACTAACATGAAACTATGTGGCTGTTCTGTTCTTCCCAAAGTTCATTTACTTTTCAAAAACATATCAGTTTCAACAATAAATGAATACATAATTAAATGAATAACTTTCACTCAAAAATTTCCATGTTAACATTTGGATGTATGTTTATTATTTTTCTCTCTTATGAAGAGAATAAAATGAGCATTTGCTGTAAATTACCGATGCAAAAGTCGTGATTTCAGGGAATGAATTATAAATAATGGCATGCACCAGGAAACTGAAATATGTTCAAAGCTTTGGCTGCCAAGACAGTTTTAAACAGCTTTAGGCCCCAGGCAATCTGGTACAAATGGTACCTCTATGTTTCACCCTGCTGAAACAATAATATATTTGTTAAACACCTTCATTTATCTTTGACCTTTATTTCAGAAAAGTGAAAAAAACATCTGCATCACATTACTGCCACACAGGCTTGTACAGAGCCAGGAGTGCATAGGGGTTGGGATACTGCATGTGCCAAACTTGTTTATTTCGAAATACAAAATGCATTTTTACACATTCCTGCTATTGCCTAAAAAAAAAGAAAACACTAAACCTATAAATGTAAAGGCTATATTTTATAAAGGAGTTGCTAATAACAGTCAATTCTACCTTATTTATGAAGATATATCCACTGTACATACACCAAAAAGATGCATCAAAGTGTTCATTTTCAATTTAAAAAGTAAAACAGTTATTTCTGTTAAACTAGTTTCTTAGTATTCAGCACAGTAATTCTTAGGTTTTTGGTGCAGAAAGAGTAAAGTATTTTTCTAAATGCCGCTAATCTCTTACCGATCTTTGCTAGGCAAACTATAGAATGTGCAATATGAAATAAGTGCAGCGCTGCACCTATTTAATATTGCATTTTGATATACAGTATATCTGGGAACGCATATAGTGGTAGCTGCAGCCTATTGTATTTTTATGCAACAGCAGGGTGTACATAAGGCTATAGAATGTAACCGTTACTTTTTGGTCTGGGCCAAGGCAGAGGCAGATGCAGAGGAGGCTCCTGCCTAGAGTGATGTGGCAGAGAGGGGCACAGCTGGATTGGGACACCTTTGCATCACCTTAGCCAGCGGCTGCACTGTGCAAATTATACTGGAATACTGACAGCTTCAGATTACACTGGGAGCAGGGACATGCAGTGAGGTCAGTGGCTGGTGAGGCCCTGGCTAGTATCAGAGCCAGATACACACAGGTTACATACGCCATGAACGTTAGAGGGAGAGCAATAATTCTAGCACTAGTATTAAAATAAATTTTGCGCAATATTAAATCAAAATATAATGTGTAAACGAATGTGTAAAGTGCATATAATAATGCAAGTGTGGGACACTGGTGACTTATTATTATTATTGCTAGGATCGATGATCTCTATTTTGCACAATAATAATCGCTGCTATTGGCCACTAAAGTGGTGGTATTCCAATAGTTGTAAAATACTGACATACTAAAAATATTATAATAGTAAAATTATCACCCTGTAATCAGCATGAAAGAATGAGCAATGGCAATTCCTGGTAAATAAAAAAAACAATGAAATCTTCTAAAGGCAATACTCAAATGCTAGAATAATATATATATGCCACCCTGTAATCAGCATAAAAGAATACGTGCATGTAACATGAATACGTGCATAAACAAATGGTAATCCCTGGTGAATAAAAAACAAATAAGATCTTCTAAAATTAATAATCAAAATGTTCAATAAAATATAAGTGTAATCCTATAAAATACTCATAAAAATTGTGGTCATTAAAATGAGTGAAAAACAGTCTGTTTTAGTGCTGTAGTAAAGTGCAAGTGTTCAGATAAAAAGTGCCTTGAAAGAAGGTAGGTGAATATTAATGTAGAAAAAAATCTGTGACTGATTCTTCTTTTTAATCTTGAAAATAAAGATGTGACAAAATATGTATCCTTTTGCTGGTGATATCTCCTAGTGTGGTCTCACAGAACCCTCACCTCCAATTAGTAGCAATCAGGCATTCAGTAGTATATCTTTAAGGAGTGGGAGTGGTCTCTGGCAGCCTTCTCTTTCTTTGTTAATTTTTCTCCAGCATTCCCTCTATGTACCTCCGCTCTGGTAAACTCAGTTTTTGGGGGGGAATAAATAAAGAGGGGAGGGGGAGAAAAGAGGCTCCACTAGTGCATTAAACTTTTAAAAACAAGGAGGGATATTTATTTCAGTAATGCTCTTACATCTATTAAAGTTAAAACAGGCAGGGTAAATGTAAAATTGGTCTGGCGTTCTCAGCGCCCTCTCACTTATGCTTCAGATAGTAGTATCGCTCCAGCCAATCCCTACGCGTTACGCGTCACGTGTCTTCCCCAGATGAAGACACGTGACGGTGTCGTAACGCGTCTCTGGCAGCCTTCTCTTTCTTTGTTAATTTTTCTCCAGCATTCCCTCTATGTACCTCCGCTCTGGTAAACTCAGTTTTTGGGGGGAATAAATAAAGAGGGGAGGGGGAGAAAAGAGGCTCCACTAGTGCATTAAACTTTTAAAAACAAGGAGGGATATTTATTTCAGTAATGCTCTTACATCTATTAAAGTTAAAACAGGCAGGGTAAATGTAAAAACGGTCTGGCGTTCTCAGCGCCCTCTCACTTATGCTTCAGATAGTAGTATCGCTCCAGCCCCTCCTTGTTTTTAAAAGTTTAATGCACTAGTGGAGCCTCTTTTCTCCCCCTCCCCTCTTTATTTATTCCCCCCCAAAAACTGAGTTTACCAGAGCGGAGGTACATAGAGGGAATGCTGGAGAAAAATTAACAAAGAAAGAGAAGGCTGCCAGAGACCACTCCCACTCCTTAAAGATATACTAATGAATGCCTGATTGCTACTAATTGGAGGTGAGGGTTCTGTGAGACCACACTAGGAGATATCACCAGAAAAAGGATACATATTTTGTCACATCTTTATTTTTAAGATTAAAAAGAAGAATCACTCACAGATTTTTTTCTACATTAATATTCACCTACCCTCTTTCAAGGCACTTTTTATCTGAACACTTGCACTTTACTACAGCACTAAAACAGACTGTTTTTCACTCATTTTAATGACCACAATTTTTATGAGTATTTTATAGGATTACACTTATATTTGATTGCACATTTTGATTATTAATTTTAGAAGATCTTATTTGTTTTTTATTCACCAGGGATTACCATTTGTTTATGCACGTATTCATGTTACATGCATGTATTCTTTTATGCTGATTACAGGGTGGCATATATATATTATTCTAGCATTTGAGTATTGCCTTTAGAAGATTTCATTGTTTTTTTTTATTTACCAGGAATTGCCATTGCTCATTCTTTCATGCTGATTACAGGGTGATAATTTTACTATTATAATATTTTTAGTATGTCAGTATTTTACAACTATTGGAATACCACCACTTTAGTGGCCAATAGCAGCGATTATTATTGTGCAAAATAGAGATCATCGATCCTAGCAATAATAATAATAAGTCACCAGTGTCCCACACTTGCATTATTATATGCACTTTACACATTCGTTTACACATTATATTTTGATTTAATATTGCGCAAAATTTATTTTAATATTAATGTTATTAAGTGTTGGTGTGAACACCCTCATTTTGCTGCAATATTATCACTTGTTTAATTTAGTACTACCCACATATTTAATTATCGGGTGACTTCACCTTTTTAGTATCCACCAGCGCGAAGGACATTTTTTAACAATTCTAGCACTAGACCTCCTCTGTAACTCTAAACATGTAACCTGTAAACATTTTTAAAGTGTCGTCTATGGAGGTTTTTAGTTACTAAAGTTTAGCGCCATTCCACAAGTGTACGCAATTCTAAAGTGCAACATGTTAGGTATCCATTTACTCGGCATAACATCATCTTTCACATTTTACAAAAAAATCAGGCCAACTTTAGGTTTCTTTTTCTTTTTCTTTGTTACATTTTTAAAAACTGTACTTAAGAAGGTGGTTTAATAGACAAATTACTGAAGTTTGAAGTTATAACTTCAAACCAGTAATTTCACAGTAAATACATAAATAATAAATTATTATCTGATAACATATAGCATAAAAAATATGTTATTTAGCTTGATTAAAACAGTACCTTTTAAACAGCAGCAGATCCTCTTTCTTAACTGTGTGAGGAAAACATGGGATTATGGGTAAGTCTTATACCCATAAACACATGTTTTTCCTTGTAGTTAAGAGGGATGGGCTGGAAGGAAGCATTTGTCTTTTAGACACATGCCACCATCTATGACACTGCAGTGAGAGGACAGCCTCCACTGCAGCATTTTTATTGGACAGCTTGTTCCAATGGTGCTTTATCATTGGTCCAAGGCTCTATGCTGTCCATTGAGCTCAGTGCCTCTAAAAAGAAGTCAGGGGCACTGTGAGCTCATCCTCTTAGTCTGCTGCAAACAGAGTGTGCCACTTTGTAGTTAAACTGGCTGCTCTGTATGTAGCTTCTGACAGGCTGCGCAAGGAGCTCCATATCCCCGGAACCATAGATGATAGAAGCCCCATATTTTGACCAGTGGTGGGGTAGGACTTAAGCTACATACCCCCCAAATTGTCTCTGTGACCCCAGGTTACTGAGCTACGACAATCAAAGCTCAATCTTTATTTTTATTTTTTTGATCATGGCAGGTGAGGTGACCAGGGCAGGACTTAGGGTGGTGGGGGCCCCTGGGCTTGAGTCACTTTCGGACCCTACCTTCTATACATTACTTTAAATGGAACAAAATGTTGACTGGTACCGTAGACAGTGTTACATGTTAAAAAACGTAATAATCTATTTATATGACCACTAATTAAAGCTTGAAAAACGTGACACTGATGACAGATGACACTAATATGTGGCACTGATGACACGTGGCACTGGTGACAGATGCACTAATACGTGGCACTGATTACATGTGGCACTGATGACAGATGGCACTAATATGTGGCACCAATGACATGTGACACTGCTGACAGATTACACTAATATGTGGCACTGATGACACGTGGCACTGATGACAGATGCCACTAATACGTGGCAATGATGACAGATGGCACTAATACGTGGCACTGATGACAGATGGCACTAATACGTGGCACTGATGACATGTGACACTGATGAGAGATGACACTAATATGTGGCACTGATGACACGTGGCACTGATGACTGATGAAACTAATACGTGGCACTGATGACATGTGGCACTGATGACAGATGGCACTAATATGAGGCACTCATGACAGATGGCACTAATACGTGGCCATGATGACAGATGGCACTGACGACACGTGACACTGATAACAGATGGCACGTGACACTGACAGGTGGCACTGATGACAGATGGCACTGATATGTGGCACTGATGACACGTGACACTGGGGACAGGTGGCACTGGGCACAGGTGGCACTGGGGGCAGGTGGCACTGATAGGTGGCATTGGGGACAGATGGCACTGGGAACAGATGGCGATGGGGACATTTGGCACTGATAGGTGGCACTGGGGACAGATGGCACTATGTTATGTAGTGTAACTGTAACTAGTGTGAGTGTGAAACAATTTGACGCATGCTCTGAAGCATTGAACTTAATTTTCTCGGCTCATCGTAGTGTTGTACGTCACCGCGTTCTTGACGGTCAAAAGTTCAGAGAACTTTTGTGTGACTGTGTGTATGCAAGGCAAGCTTGAACGGAATTCCGTTGGAAAAACCATCCAAGTTTTTTCCGATGGAAAATCCGCTTGAGTGTACGCGGCATAAGTCAAAAATCTTATCCTCCTAATTGTACATTATGGAACACAGGAGAAGTATTCAGATACTGTACATTGAGACATCCAAAAGCATTCCAAATGAGGGGTAGGTGACATGGCAAACACAGGCTAAAAGGCCCACAAGAGAACAGGATAACAGAGGGGTCTCAACAACTTATAGAGCCATGTGAGGAAACCTATGGCCAAAGATTGCATCAGCTGAAACCTGAAGACTAGGTGGCAGGTTTGAAAATCTGATAAACAGATTCCTGATGCTGATCAGACCAAGAAGTCCTAAATGAGCTGCTTGAGTGCGATTTGAAAATGGGGAACCTTGCCGTTGAATTCATAAGCTTGAATGATGAGCTGTTACATCCACCTGGCAGACTTTAGATTTGGAACATGTTTCAAATATTTACGTCAGCATTTCGCCGGACCCAGTTCCTATCAAAAAGTCCACTCGTCTGTATGCTAGTCCGACGGAAGAAAACCGACGCTAGGGCAGCTACTGGCTACTGGCTATCAACTTCCTTATTTTAGTCCAGTCGTATGTCATCACGTAGGAATCCGTCCGACTTTGGTGTGATCTTGTGTAGGCAAGTTCGTTTGTTCGGAAAGTCCGTCGAAAGTCCACCGAAAGTCCGTCTTATAGACCATCGGACCAGTCCGGTCGAAAAGTCCGCTCGTGTGTACACGGCATAAGAAATGAGAAGCAAGCAGTCTTAATAAAAGAACTGCTAAGAGCAAGATGTGAGCCTTGAGGGTACATAAAGAGGAACTGCAGTCTGCTCACATAATTTGTAATAAAAACATTTTTGCCATTCTGAAGCTTCCCTGCAAACACTTTGCATAATATTTTATATATACTGTGATTCTGTGCTTGCCAGAAATCTCCCTCGACTGAGTCTGGCTGCATCTATTTTAACTGTGGGCAGCTGAAGCTGCTGCCTGTTCACTTCCTGGATTTACACAGACACACGGAGGCACACCTCCAGCTCTGCAGCTCTCGTTGGCCCTCTTATGACTCATCCCCCTCCCTTCTTGGCAAACTCTCACAAGAGTGAGAGAGAGAGCTGTGCATGATGTCATAAGCCTAGGCTTTTTACCAGACAAGAAACAGGAAGTGGGCTGTATAAGGTATTTAATGGCAGAAAGAAAATGTTTTACTATCCAAAGGTAAAACAAGGGCAGAAGGTTTAATAGATGCAAAGTTGAAAAAATGACTGAAGTTCCGCTTTAGGGCCAAATGTTGATCCAGATCAGATTGGAGAAAGGACAGGATTATTCCTGAGACTGAAATTCTCTTCTCGGACCAGGAGAAATATGCCTTCCAAGTGCAATGGTAGACTTTGTAAAAGGTTGATTTCCTAGCTTTCAAGAGAGTGTATAAATGACTGAATCCAATACAGTAGACCATTGTCCCTTTAGGACCTAGGCTGCAACAGCCAGGCCGTTGAAGTCAGTGTCCAAGAAACAGGTGGTAAACTGGCCCCTAGGATATAAGATCTGGATGATCCAAGAAGGCTCATGGAAAGTTTGCCGAGAGTTTGTTGAGGTCTGAATTACCAGAACGAGTTTTAGAACAGGAAAGATACAGATCAGGTTGAGCTTATAACATTGTACCATCTCGGACTCCTCTCTAGTCTGATTTGTCAGTCCCCTGGCATTTGTCATGAGTACCATCCAAACAACTGGGAGGAAAGGCTTTTATGATTCCAGCAGTGGACTTGTGACCCACCATGCTAGGGCAAGCCTGGTCTTGTTGGTTAGATGTGTGGAATAATCTAGAGACTGAGCCTGCCTGTCTCATGTTTTCAAAATGTTAAAGTGCAGCTTTCTGGAGTGAAATAGGGCATATGAAACTGCTCTGAAGGAGAACAACTTAGGTCCAAAACTCTCATGCAAAAGTCAAGGGCCAAATGGCTCCTGGACTGCAAAGTCTGAAGGTGGGAGCAGAGAGTCTACAGTATGTTCAGGAGAAGCAATACCTTGGACAGGCCGTATCTAAGATTAGGCCAAGATACTTCAGAGACTTCTGGAGTATCTTCTCTGTGGGTCTGTAGAGTCTATTGGACATTAGTTGACTGTTCAATCAGAAAAAGGTTGTATAGCTATCCCACTATGAGGATGTCCTGAAAGCAAAGCAGAGCAAGAAGAAGGAATATCACCTTCATGAAGACCTGAGTGCAGTGGATAGGCCATAAGGTAGGGCAACAAATTCATTGAGTCAGTGTAGGGAAGGTAGGTCAACAAATTCATTGAGGCATTGAGTCAGTGTAGCTATTTCAAAGTAGGGCAATAAATGTTGCGTACCTACAGCAAAACGTAGGTAATGGTGATATGCTAGGAAAAAGGGGACAGGACAAAAAGGACTCCTTGGTGAAGGAAAGCAATGACTGGCCTGGCAGATTCCAGGCAGAATTTTTGTACCAGGAGAAAAATGTCTCCTTACATGAATGAGCATCCATCCGGATGTCCCAGTCATCATTCCCTGCTCCTATACACCACTCAACAGCCTCATATGTACTAGCTCCATGAGGCTGAGTCCTGGCGTGTCAAGCCAAGCGTCCCATAGTTTGTCAAATTTTCCAGGGTTCCCCCTGTGTTGGTATATGTATTGTTCCATTATGAGTGTTTTTCCCATGTGTTGTATCCAAGTTTTGGTTTTGGGAGGCACAGCCGATTTCCAGCTCAAGAGGATTATTTTCCTGGCCTGGAACAATGCTCTGGCATACGGAACTCTAGTCACCTCCTACCTTATCACCCCCTCCAAATCCCAGTAGGCAGCTGATTGGGTCAAGTGGGACATTTGTCTGGAACACTTGATTCAGTGTAGCCAGCACCTCTGTCCAATATCTATGGAGTTTGGGGCAGCGCCAGAGGAGGTGAATTAAGTCTCCAGGTGCCGTTCTACACCTGCCACATAACGGATCAGGTGCTCTGCCCATTTTGTAAAGCTTCACAGGTGTATAATGCACTCTCAGTAGTATATACAACTGGGAAACCCTCTGCGCCACATTCAATGAACATGCGTTGACTGCCTGCAAGGCCTCCTCCCATAGCTCTCCTGCAATGGGGCCCAGGTCTGACTCCCACTGTGTCATTGCCTTCATAGGGTTCCCTTCCAGGAATGATGATAGTAACATATTATAACATTCTGAAATTATACCCTTTGTGTCCAACGCATCTTGTATCATGTGAAAAACAGGGGTGGGGGACTGAATCCATTCCATAGCATTCCCCTGTGCTCTGACAGTATGTTTTAACTGCAAATAATAAAATAGCATGTTGGCAGGTAATGCATATTTGGATTGTAACTCATTGAAAGAGAGCAAGGTCCCATTTTGAAAAATTTGTCTCAGATGGGTTATGCCTACCTGGCGCCAGCTGGGACCCTGTTGAATTTTGGCTAGTTCTGTATATGTCTTATTTCCCTATATCGGGCTGTAAGCTGTAAACCCTGTCACATTTTGTAGTTGTTTAGTCTTGTTCCACACCTTCTGAAGGAGTGTATACGTGGGCATTTGTTTATTGGGCCTTTGAAAATGTTAGGTTTCAAGTCCCTCAGGTTTGGCCGGTGAGCCCGGCGGGGGAGGAGGCCATGGCCCCTATCAGGTGCTGTAACTATGCGGTAGCCTGTGGTGCATCATATAATAGCCTCACCCACCTAATAAACCTGGGGCCAAACCCAAACTTGGCAAGTACAGCCCACAGATACCGCCAGCCAACACTGTCAAATGCCTTATTGGCATCTAGAGAAAACAGTGCTCTGTGGCCGGCCAAATCTGTGGGGGTCTGCATGTTTAAGTATAGTCGTCTGAGATTGGTCGTAGTAGACGTTCGTGGCATGAACCCAGCTTGGTCTGAGTGGACAATGGATCGGATGATCCTATTGACTCTCATTGCCAGCACCTTGGCTAAGATTTTTACATCACTCTGTAGCAGCGAGATGGGCCTGTATGAGCCGGGATCTAACGGGTCCTTACCTGCTTTAAGCAGTAGTATTATGTTGGCCCTTGTCATGGTGGTGGGCAGCTTTCCCGATTTAAATGAGGAATCAAAGACTTCCAGTAGTTTGGGTAAGATCACTTCCCCATATTGGGTATACACCTCCATAGGGATCCTGTCATCCCCCGGGGCCTTGCAGGTAGGAAAGGAGGCTGCCGCCTCATGCAGCTCATCTAGAGTGAATGGTGCTTCCATCTCTGCTTACGATTGGCGTTACAGAGTTGGAAGGGTTATTGTATCAATGTATGTCTGCAGTTCCTCGTCCATGTAGTTGTCACAGGGTTTATATAATTCAACATAGAAAGCCGCCAATTCAGCTATTATTTGCTCAGGATCATTCACCAGCCGTCCCAAGGAGATGCGTATCACATCTATGGCAGTGGTCGACTGCTGAGATCTAGCTATTCTAGCCAGTAGTCTGCCAGTCTTTTCACCTTCTTCATAAAATGCTTGTGTGGTAAAGAACCTCTTGCGTTCCGCGGCGGAGGATCTCAACCGGTCCAGAGAGTCCTGGCCCAAGATCAAAGCCTCCCTCACGGAATCAGACGAATCTAAAACATATGCAAGCTCCAGTTGCTTCACCTGATCTTCCACCTGTACCAATAAGGTTGATGAATTGTGCTTAATGGCAGCAACTTCAGCAATGAACATACCCCTCAGACATGCCTTAAAGGTGTCCCATCTTATTGTCAGATTGGTGTGTGAGCGGTTATCAAAAAAGTATTATTCTATCTGTGTCACCACCCATACGTGGGATGTGAAAAGTTTTAGCCAAAAGGCATTTAACTTCCATGGTGCCATGGGGAGGGAAGCCACCGGGCGGGTAGCAAGGTGTGCAACCAATGGGGAGTGGTCGGACAACCCCCTGGGAAAGTATTACACCCTGGTGACCATGGCTAAGAGCTGTGGAGAACCTACACAGAGGTCAATGCGAGACAGCGACCAGTGCGTTTTGGAGAAGCATGAAAATTGTTTAGTTGTTGGGAATTTCGTTCACCACACATCTATCCAGCCCACCTCCTGCAGCAACCTGGCTCAAAAAGACCCATTAAAATCACCCATAATCAGTGTGGGGACATCAGGTTTATCGACCAGGTATGACAAAAGAAGCCGCAATATCTCTCTAGAAAATGGGGGAGGTATATACACAAAGGCAAATATCACTGTTAAGGTAAACACTTTGTAGTACAAAAATACATATCTATCCAGAGGGTCTAAGACTGCGTCCAATTCCTGGTAGGCAAAGGATTTGTGTACCAGTACACTTACTCCGCGCGAATATGCGGTGTGAGTGGAGTGGTATGCCTTGCCCACCCAGGAATATTGCAGAAATCCAGTAGTATCTTTTGTAAGGTGAGTCTCCTGGAGGTTTACTATAGCAGGATGGAATTTTTTCAGACATGCACTTATCATAGTGCGTTTCAGAGGGTCGTGAACACCACGGACATTCCAGATTACAACTGGGGTGGTCGCCATGTTAGGTGTGGTAGATTATTATGTCCAGTTCCGGAGGGCCACATCGCCCCGATCCCGGGCAATAAAAGGTCAGCATGTAAACCATGGATATGCAGTTCTTTCAAATAGCATGCAGCATTGATTTGGCGTGGTAGCGTGCTTTGTCTGCAGAGGCAGAGGGAAGAGGGTGGAACAAAGTGCGTCAGTGTGACCATTAAGACCATAGATAACTGACCGAAACTGGTCTGTCGGGTGCGAGCAACGTACCCACATGGGGAAGGGGTAAAGTCCTTCAGTCCATCCCCACGCCCAGAGTCGTTCGGTAAACTTGTGCCAACAGGGCACCAAATAACCTGCCCCCTTAACTGGGGCTTAGTGTAATGCTGAGAGTCCCCATGGGCATAACTTTCCAAATAACAAATTTTGTCAAAGCTCTTGTCAGGCGCTAGCTTTAAAATGGTGTACGTTTTCCCGCACTGTGAATAGCAGATTTAAAATGTCTGTAGGTTACATACCGACCCTATGACTTTCCATGATGGACGTCAATCTCCTCTGTCAGCCTCCCTGAGGCTCCTGAGATCTTGTTCGTTGCAGTCCAGCCATGCGGATGCATCTGAAGCAGATTCAAAAAAAGCTGACTGCCCTCTGGCAGTAATGCGTAGTTTGGCCGGGTACAGCATTGCATATGAAACTTGAATCCTCTGCAGGCGTTTCTTCACTTCAGCAAACTTGGCCCTTTTGCACTGCACCTCTGCTGAGAAGTCAGGGTAAAATTAAACTTTAGTCCCATTATAGTGTATTGCGCCTCTCTCCCTGGCCAGTCTGAGTATAATCTCTCTGTCTTTATAATTCAAGAGCCTGGCCAGCATGGATCTTGGTGGGTTGTCCGGGTGTCAGGTCACCTTGAGGCTAGGTGACAGATGCACTCTGTAGGAGTCAGAGTCTAAGAACCAGCAGGTGTTCACCAGAGCCTCCAGTGGTGAGGATGGACTGCGCTGCAGTCTGGCTCCAGGTCGCAGCCCCCAGGTCTCACAGCTCACGCTCACGGTAGACTACAGGAGAAGAGGAAGGAGGCAGCAGGCTGGAACAACAAGGAAAGTAAGGGACAAGCCAAGGTCGGGGCCACAAGAAAAGGACAACAGAGTTCACGCCAAGGTTTAGGGTCACAGGCAAACAGGGATGGTCGGGGACACGCCAAAGGTCAGGGTCACGAGCAGACATGAATAGTTAAGATCAGGCCAAAGTCGGTAACTGGAATCAGACGTAGGAAACACAGCAAGTACACACGAAAGCTAACAAACAATGGTTGATCAGCACTGCTGGCTTGCAGTGCACAGGTTAATATAGGATTCCTTGATAGGAGCTGGGGTGGAGCCACGCTAGAGGAGAGTCTACAAAAGCAGTCAGGTGAGGGTCAGCTGGTCTCTAGAGATGAACACATGAAGACAGGTAAGCTGACAGAAACTCTATTGCATAACCATACCCCCCCTCTTATAAGGCCTCCCCCTCCCCCGCCTGTGCCCAGGCTTAAAGGGAAACTCCAGATGGAACTTCCTCAATAGACGAGGAGCAAAGACCTCGGATGCAGTGATCCAAGACCTCTCCTCAGGACCAAACCCTTTCCAATGTACGAGGTACTGAAGAATGCCTTTACGGAGCCGGGAATCCAAAACTTGACTAACCTTGTACTTTAGATTATCCTCAGAGACCGGAACCGAGGTAGGGAGAGGACGAAAGGACTTATTGAGGACTAAAGGCTTGATCCCTGAGGTCAGGTTGGTTAGAAGGTGACGTGTCACAAGAGTTAAGCTGGATAGCTGAAACACAAACAGAATGCAGAGAGCCCTGAACAAAAGATTGAAAACCTGGCCGAATGAGGTAGTCTATCCAAAGGATGGATTGAGCCTCTTAAACAGGTTTGAACAGACGTAGTAGCAGTAGGGTGAGGCCAGGTTACAGAAGGTCCTGAACAAGAAGCAGGAAGCTCACTGGGCATACGCTGGACTGGTGCAAAGGCCGACTGAACAGCATCGCCAGGTGCAGCGACCACCAGAATTGCATCGCAGGGTGTAGCGACTGTGGAACTGGTGGACGAGTCAGCCTGCGTGTGTGTCCAAGGGGGTCCAGGGACAGAATATAACACAAAAAACTACCGCGCTACTGTAAAAAGTGGAATATTGCAAGCTGCAGTCCTAAAGTGAGACATGCACACATGTATACAAAAGAAAATCAAAAAAAGACTGCGCTAAAACTAAAGACCATATTTTACAACATATATGATTATGTGAATAATTCAAAAATTTGAAAATTTGATCAGTCTGGTAATCAAACCAGATAATTATGTATAAACAATAAAGAGAAAAAAAATATATAACATAAAATAGTTAAGACCTAAAATGACAATAATTGAAAAGCAAAATAAGTCATATGGCAGATTAATGTCCAAAGAGAATGATGGAAATGTTCAAGGTAAATATATCCTTGGAGATTATGCAGAAAAGATAGGTGATTCTACGGTAAGCACTCAGCACCCAGTGAGTAATCCACCACCATAATAGATGTACGCTTACCAGAGGTAAGCTAGATAACAGCTTATCAATGGATATCCACTCGAGGGACACAACTCCCAGGATCTCCTCCCAAGGAAAGGATAAGCAGGGACTTTCTCACAGCGAACCACAAACAGCATACCAGGGGGACCCAAAAAAATATAAAATATCCTCCATAGTGTGAATCCGCAAAGTGTTTTATTTAAAAAATGGATAATTGCACTTACATAAAATTTGTAGTTTAAAATTCAAAAGAACAGCCGGCCAGCTTGCATACACCCGTTCACGAGATTAGGATGGAAACGATGACGTCAGCGCGTCGACCTTCCGACGTACGTTTCGTCCTATTGGACGTCGTCATGGGAACTATGACGACGTCCAATAGGACGAAACGTACGTCGGAAGGTCGACGCGCTGACGTCATCGTTTCCATCCTAATCTCGTGAACGGGTGTATGCAAGCCGGCCGGCTGTTCTTTTGAATTTTAAACTACAAATTTTATGTAAGTGCAATTATCCATTTTTTAAATAAAACACTTTGCGGATTCACACTATGGAGGATATTTTATATTTTTTTGGGTCCCCCTGGTATGCTGTTTGTGGTTCGCTGTGAGAAAGTCCCTGCTTATCCTTTCCTTGGGAGGAGATCCTGGGAGTTGTGTCCCTCGAGTGGATATCCATTGATAAGCTGTTATCTAGCTTACCTCTGGTAAGCATACATCTATTATGGTGGTGGATTACTCACTGGGTGCTGAGTGCTTACCGTAGAATCACCTATCTTTTCTGCATAATCTCCAAGGATATATTTACCTTGAACATTTCCATCATTCTCTTTGGACATTAATCTGCCATATGACTTATTTTGCTTTTCAATTATTGTCATTTTAGGTCTTAACTATTTTAGGTCCAGGGACAGGCAAAGGGAAATGGCCATGCAAACTGGAGTGACTGATCGGCTCAGGTTCACAGGTGGACTCCTCATCCAGAGTGCCACACGACCCAGAGAGTGCCTCAGCCCGACTATTGCAGGAGACATTCCAGAAATCGCTATATGCAGCGGGAAGAGCAGAAGATACTGGGATTGTGGCAACAGGAAGTTTCTCTTTTGGGGTAACCTTGAGTAGGCAGGAGGAGGAACAGAAGGAACCCCAAGTCAAGATCTGTCCAGCAGTCCAGTCAACATGTGGAGAATGGAGCCGTAACCAAGGAAGACCTAATTTGATAGGAGATGAAGCCTTAGGTAAGACAAGGAAGGATATCCACTCCTGGTGGAGTGTCCCTACCGATATCTTAACAGGGAGGGTCTGGAAGCGGATAGGGCCCCCTGGGAGAACAGTGCCATCAATCGCCAAGACCACCAATGGCGTTGTAAAGGGCAACAGGGTAAGTCTCATGGAAGACGCAGTCCCCCAGTCCATGAAATTGCCAGTGGCTCCGGAATCCAGATATGCCGAGACCGAACAAGGGGAAGCGCCAACATGAAAGAACACAGAAAGGAGAAGACGAGAAGGTGAAGGTGATATTTCAGGGTCCAATACTCCACCTTCCACTGTCAGGTCACCTTGAGGCTAGGTGACAGATGCACTCTGTAGGAGTCAGAAGTGCACCGCAAGGTAGTGGACACTAGGACTGACTGCTGTGGATTGAACCCTGGGAGGTTCAGGAAGCAGGTCTACTGGATCACTGACACAGATTCCACTGGGAGCTGGAGCATAGATTCCCCAGGGCGCTGAGTCTAAGAGCCAGCAGGTGTTCACCAGAGCCTCCAGTGGTGAGGATGGACTGCGCTGCAGTCTGGCTCCAGGTCGCAACCCCCAGGGTCTCACAGCTCACGCTCACGGTAGACTACAGGAGAAGAGGAAAGAGGCAGCAGGCTGGAACAACAAGGAAAGTAAGGGACAAGCCAAGGTCGGGGCCACAAGCAGACAAGGACAACAGAGTTCACGCCAAGGTTCAGGGTCACAGGCAAACAGGGATGGTCGGGGACACGCCAAAGGTCAGGGTCACGAGCAGGCAGGAATAGTTAAGATCAGGCCAAAGTCGGTAACTGGAATCAGACGTAGGAAGCACAGCAAGTACACACGAAAGCTAACAAACAATGGTTGATCAGCACTGCTGGCTTGCAGTGCACAGGTTAATATAGGATTCCTTGATAGGAGCTGGGGTGGAGCCACGCTAGAGGAGAGTCTACAAAAGCAGTCAGGTGAGGGTAAGCTGGTCTCTAGAGATGAACACATGGAGACAGGTAAGCTGACAGAAACTCTATTGCATAACCATGACACCGGGGGAAAAGGTCTTGGTGGTGTGCGATGTGCCCGCTCCACTGCATACAGCATGGTGAAAGCCTCCTTGCCAAATGTATCCTGAAGCCAGGCTTCTATGAAGGCTGTGGGGTCCCTGCCTTCAACTTTCTCCAGGAGTCCCACTATGCGAACATTGTTCCGTCTCAGACGGTTCTCAATATCATCTGTTTTGGCGTTAGCCTGTGCTCAGGGGCGTAACTACCACCATAGCGACCCATGCGGGCGCTATGGGGCCCGCAGCCAAGTGGGGCCCAGTGAGGATAAGAGCACCGCCGGCACAGTCTCCCAGCCAGGGGAAGAGAGAGGAAAGGAAGAGGCGAGCTGTCCGTATCAGCAGAGAGCTGAATTGGCCAATGTAAGAGCTTTCATTAGAACTTCCAGTGTTCCCGGGGCTCACGTCACATAGCTCCACCTTTGTGGCTTGCCTCTTCCTCTGCATAGGTGGGGCTGTATGGGGCACAGGAAGACCAGGCTGTATTGGGCACAGGTCACGCTGTATGGGGCACAGGTCACGCTGTATGGGGCACAGGTCACGCTGTATTGGGCACAGGTCACGCTGTATTGGGCACAGGTCACGATGCATTGGGCACAGGTCACGCTGCATTGACACTAGGGCAGCTGTGGGGGAGGGGCTGTTTGCAGGGGGGCCCCATACAACATTTTGCTATGGGGCCTTGCTATTTCTAGTTATGCCCCTGCCTATGCTGATTGTTGTAGTGCAGTTCTTGCATCTCTGGTAAGGGAGGGTACCACATCCTCCACCTCACTGATCCTGCCCTCCACAGCCATGGTTCTCTCCCTGATTTTTTGGAGATCCTGTCTCAAAAGCGACACAATTTCAGTGAGGCCCCCAAACTGCTCCTTTAAACCATCAATGGATGCCGTGCAGCGCTGCACAGTCCATAGGATTTCAATTAATGTGGGCTGTTGTGTCTCTTCCTGCATCATCTCAAACATGTCCGGGGTAGGGATTGGGGAGCTCTCTAATGGAAGTGTGTCATCCAGTGAGGGAGCGCCATTTTGTCTGTTAAGTGCCTGTGCTTTTAACTGCAGTGGAGGGGGGAGAGAGCCGTTTAGTCCCTGCATCCTCTGTGTATAATATAACATGTCTCTAGGCTGATCCTTCCCATGTTGTTTAGGAGGCTTGTGAGACTTACCGGCCGTCTCCTGTGCTTTATCAGTGGTTCACACTGTTCGTTGGGGCAGGGGGAAGCCAGCACCATCTTGGCCCTCCATGGCTGCCGCAGCATCTTTTTCTCCCTTTCGGGTCATCATGGGCTCATACAGACGCTGGCCTTCGCTCTGCGGTTGTCTGTAAGGTCGGACCTGGTCTCCAGGTCGGCATTTAGCGCGGATCTGTGGCGGGATTAGGATCAAAGAAGGATCAGCAGCGGGAGCTCCGTGTAGTGCGACCACTCACATGCCCGTCCAGGCCACGCCCTGCTGACAGACAACTTAAAGTGATATTAAACCAAAAATGTAATCTATTGCAGCTAACCATTAATTAAATGTGGTGAATGCATTATTTATCTTTTTTTGGCTTTTTCTCTCTATTTTCATCTGGTGATCTGGCCATCAACACACCTCCTGTATTAGATTGCCCCCACTCTGGATGAATCAGTACAGGGGGCACAGCAGACAGCTGCATTGTCAGGCTGGGGGTGTGGGCAGTGTTGAATGTTCCAGCCAAGACCTGGGTTTCCAGTTCTGGGAAGGTGTCCATGGACATCCTTCCAGAACCCTGCCTCCTGCGTGGGGTGAAGAAATAAACAATGCAGCGCTAAACATAAAAATCGTAAACGTAAAATATGTGGAGAACCAAATACAATATTATGGTGAGTCCATGATCATATTAACGACCAATAACATAGACATTGTGGTCATATGAATGTTCAACAAAGGTGAGCAATATGTATGTTGAATGAGTAAGAGATTTCTCAAGGATGCTACGTGGTTCACAGAGGTGGTGTTCCAGTACTCAGTATCCACAGCAAAGAATAAATGGAGCAAATACGCTTACCAGAGCTGGTGGACACGTTTGCCATACGGCTAGGTGTCATACAGGCTTGAGGATCGAACGATCCAAATAGTTGCTTGATGTAGAGGCGTATGCGGCAGGTTCCTTTGTAGCAATGGTGAACGGCCTGGAGACAGCAGATGTTCCAAATCCAGTTACAGGTACTTCTCCAACAGGTGTATATTGGAGAAATACACCTTTCACATAGCCACCATAGGGACATAGAAAAGGAAAAAAAGGCTCCACATAGTGCTTGAATCCGAGAAAGACAGGTTTATTGTAAACCAAACAGGGTAAAAATCCAAATAACAGCAGCCAGGATAAAAGTGATCACAATAAAAAATAGCGTGGTACCAGGAACAAAAAATCAATCTCAACCCGACATGTTTCGGACTAGAGGTCCTTCTACTGGGGCATATTGTCCTTTGTCTGGTATCACGCTTGTATATATGGACACATGAATGATTTAAAATTTGCTTCAGCTGTCAAACTATAATCAGCTGTGAAGGGCCATTGTAGAACGGACCTCACAGCCAATAAGCATCCAGATAAATGAGAATGACATACACTCGCTCAGCCACCCAATCACGAGTAGCTAAGTATGTCCCATCAGCTGTGAGAGACCGCTATAGGGCGGACCCCACAGCCAATGACGATCTAGGTAAATAGGAGTGGCTTGTGGTGGTGTGGTAGCCCAATCACAAGCCGCCAAACACACCACCTGACGTTACATTACAGGAAGTAATCCCCACGCTCTGGCTCTTGTGCTCCAAGCCTCAATTTCATTTAAGGAAGAGGCTAATGTGGATGTATAGTTTGGACTGGCGTAACTCCGCCCACCCATCGCGCTCCAGCGTCATTGCACAGAGGGGCCGAGCGCAGGTGACTAGACAGCTGAATGTGACACCGGATATCTTAAAAATAAGCACAGATGTGCTAGCAAAACAACACTATTGTCAGAATCGGAATTAAAAAGCATAACAAACATAAATAAAAACACAAGGACATCGATTGCTAAACTCATACACTCTATGTCAAGACTCAAAAACATATAAGAAAGGCACTTTTTATCTCACATTGAGTGCACACCCTAACAGTATCTTATAGAACAAATATGGCTTGGGACATATAAAACAATGATCAGTCTATCTCAACACCCATTTTGAATAAATGATAAGTGTATAGAAAATAGTATATCTAATGACTATATGTGACCCCAAAAAAGGCTGAAATTACTAAACCTGTATGTGAATCATGACCTACTTATTCACATTGTAATGAATAAGAATGGATGGATAGTGTAATAAAGGTAACTATTAATGGGTGTAAAATGGAACAACAGAGGTGAATGTGACCAGACCTGAATGCACTGTAAAGAGGGGGGCCAAATCTACAGTGAATCATGAGTTATTGATGAAAGCATTCAGGTCCCATTCAACATTCAACCCATGAGGGAAATAGCTCTTTAGCTGGAATATCCAAAAAGTTTCAAGTTGAGAAACCCCTCTAATGCGCGCCCCCCCCCCTCCAGTGGGAAATTTATCAATGATTTGAAACTTAGTGCCTCTCAGATTCCTGTCATGATGTTCAAGAAAATGCCGGGGCACACTGTGATTGGTACGGCCAAGTTTGATAGCGGTGATGTGCTCATTCACCCGGGTGCTAAACGCCCTTATCGTGCGGCCCACGTACTGTCTATTGCACGGGCAAGTAATGAGGTACACTATAAAGCATGTAGCACACGTGGCGAAATGTTTCATGTCGTATGTAACAGAAGTAACTGAAGACTGAAATGTTTCAGACTTCCTACGTCCACATACGTTATGCATACAGACATTACAACGTCTGCAGGGGTAGTGTCCCTTAGTTTCTGGGAAAAGGGATGTTCTGTTGGGTGCTTCTATGACATTATGTGAGATATGATCACGGAGAGAAGGGGCTCCTCTGAAGGTAACACCTGCGTAATTAGGGAGCACCGGACCTAGAACTGGGTCACTTTTCAGAACTCTCCAATGTTGGTTCAAGATGTGTTTGATTTGCCTATGTTGGATGGAGAACTGAGTGAACATTGACCATTTGAATTTATCATCAGGGGTGATCTTAGGACGTTCGGTGATAAGAGTGTCTCGGTCAATACAAGAGATTCTAGAGATCTCCTGATCTAAAAGCGGTGACTGGTACCCTTTTGCGACAAAACGCTCTTTCAAAAAATGGGCTTGTTCTATGAAGTCTCCAGAAGTGGAACAATTTCTGCGAATCCGCAGCAGTTGGCTCCGAGGGACAGATTCTAACCAAGGGCTGTAATGGCAACTATCTGTAGAGATATACCCATTTCTGTCCGTCGGCTTGAAGTAGGTGGTAGTCATAATCCGAAGGTCAGCTATGGATATCTCTAAATCAAGAAATTGTATAGAGGTGAAACTAGTCTCATAGGTAAGGACTATGCCTCTCTCGTTGTTGTTGAGAGTGGCCATGAACTTATGGAGAGTTTCCTCATCCCCTTTCCATAGGAGGAGGATGTCGTCTATATATCTTGCCCATAAGCACAGCTCAGGCCGCTGTGACGGGTAGACGGTATCCTCCTCCCATAGCGCCATAAAAAGATTGGCGACCCTTGCGACCCCTGTAGCTACGCCCCTGGTTCAAGCAGATTTAAATACACTAACAAATTGAAGCCAAACTCCAGCTCACACCTTATAATCAGTTACAGCAACAGTTTTTTTTTCCTTTTGGATAAAGATTTTACATAAATAAATAAAAGCTGATCATTGTAAGCAACCTTGCCAGTAGGGTTGCCACATCATCCCTTTAATCCAGGACACACATGAATTACAAAGGTTCTGTGGCTAATTAAGGTGGTAATTAAACTCACTTGGTGCCATATCTGCATTAAATCAGCCTCAGAACCTGTGTAATTCATATGTGTCCTGGATTAAAGGGATTATGTGGCAACTCTACTTGCCAGTTCTAAATGGTTTGTTTCATCCTTGTAAACTGATACATCTGGAAGAGAGCCTGTTCTTTTGGAAAACAAAAAACTTGCTGACTTGGTCATCAAAAGAAAATAGAAGAAAGAAAACCTAAAAAAGAAAATAAATACCGCCATCACATCTAAGGCTTTGTTCACATCTGGGCACTTTGAATTGTGGGCAGAATTGGTGCGATTCTGCCTGCGATTTCAAAGCGCTCTGTCAAACAGATCGACAGATCGCTCCTACTCCTTTTTTGACGACAAGCTTCCCCCGAAGCGGATTTCTGCAAATGCAGCGCGATTTATTGTGTAACAATTGTGGCAGAACCGCACCACATTCTCAAGTGCCATTGAAATGAATGGCATCTGAAATTTGCATTGCTCGGTTTGTCATTTGACAGAGCATTTTCAAATCGGAGGCAGAGTCATGCAAATTCTGCCCATAATTCAAAAGGCCCAGGTGTGAACAGAGCCTAAGAATTGATAAGCTACAATATAATAAATGTTTGTTTTTGGGGTAATACTACTTTAACCACTTGCCATCCCCGCTATGGCTGAATGACGGCCACAGCGCGGACCTGAATTCCCGGGAGGCCGTCACATGACGGCCTCCCCTGTGCACGTGCTCTGCGCGCCCCCCGCAGGGCGCGCCCCAAGCGTGCTGTAATCACCGAGTCACTGAGACTCGGCTGATCACCGATCCGAGTAAGGGGCAGGTCCCGGCCCCTTACCATGTGATCAGCTGTCAGCCAATGACAGCTGATCACATGATGTAAACAAAGGATCGGTAATCGTTTTTTTTTTCTACTCACGCTGATAGTGTGAGTAGAAAAAAAAGCTGATCACCGGCTCAGATGAGAGGGACAAAGGTCCCGTAGTGGAAGAGGCACATCTGCCTCATCTTTGCCAGCTAACAGTGCCACCTAACAGTGCCCACAGTGCCACCTAACAGTGCCCACAAGTGCCACCTAACAGTGCCCACAAGTGCCACCGAACAGTGCCCACAAGTGCCACCTAACAGTGCCCACCAGTAGTGCCAATCAGTGCCACCTAGCAGTGCTGTCTATCAGTGTAACAGATCAGCGCCCATCACTGCCGCCTATGAGTGCCCATCAGTGCCGCCTCATCAGCGTACATCAATGAAGGAGAATAATTACCTGTTTTAATTTTTTTTTTTAACAAAAAATAAAAACCGCAGAGGTGATCAAATACCACCAAAAGAAAGCTCTATTTGTGGGGAAAAAATGATAAAAATTTCATTTGGGTAGTGTTGTATGACCGCGCAATTGTCATTCAAAATGCTTCAGCACTGAAAGCTGAAAATTGGTCTGGATAGGAGGGGGGTTTAAGTGCCCAGTAAGCAAGTGGTTAAAGGGACTGCCAGCAGGAGCTACATGCGTGAAATGCAGTAGCAGTATGATATAAACACTGCAGTTTTCTTTGTAAAAAATGGATAGAAGATCCCAGATCCTGCAAGAAGACAATACGGTACTGTACAGGATCCTCATTTTTCCCAGTATCCTCCCAAAAAAAAAAAACCCAATGATGTCACCCTTACCTAGATGAGCCACCAATATCAAGAGTTACTTTTTTCACATGTTACTTTCAATTATCTTTTAATGTATAATAATATATACATTTCTTAAAGTATATTTTATATTAGAATGTATTTTTGTTGCTTTTTTTTTTAAAATGAGTAATTAGTGGGTGAGGGCTACCACATAAGCAGACCTTGCATGTTAGTGAGGGTTTTCTTTAATTTCCAGTAAAAAAAATAGTATCAGGAATGAATTTCGTTTTAGATATGAACACAGTTTTATGCTTAGCAGTAGTGACATCTAGTGATCATTTACAGTATATATTTTCCTGATTTATACAAAATGGATTTTGATATCTATCTATTTAGATCTATAGATGTTAGAGGGTCAGATGTATAGGCCGAATTAGACCGATTAAGGGTTAAGTTGAGTGCTTAATGAACCTGCAAGGCCTGCTCTGATACCAGTTTAGTATAACTGCAATAGATAATGCTATCACATAGATCTGGGTTCTTTGCTAGCATGCTCAGCTCATTGGTGGAATCATAAAGAAGCCAGGTTTTAAGTGTTTATATCAACCACAGGTTTTTTTTTTGTACAAGTAGGCCTATGGGCAACTGTACAAATCTACATTAAATAATGTACAATAGCATAACCTTTAAAAGCAGTCCAAAAGCTCCAGTCAAGTGACTTTGCCCACGGTGAGCTGATGCTATTAGTCTACCGCAGGAAGGAGAAAGCCCTTTCCCCTGCCTCCTCTCTGCAGTGATCAGCCTGCAACATTGGAAGTCTATAGTGAGCTGCAGCAGGTGTCAAATCGGTGTCAGACATTTTTGATCACAGACAAGAACATTACAGATACCATCGTTAACATGTCTATGGAAAAAATGAGTCATGAGTGTAAATTTGCTGTCCCCTCAAAATAACTCAACACACAGCCATTAATGGCTAAACCACTGGCAACAAAAGTGAGTATACCCCTAAGTGAAAATGTCCAACTTGGGCCCAAAGTGTCAATATTTTGTGTAGCCACCATTATTTTCCAGCACTGCCTTAACCCTCTTGGGCATGGAGTTAACCAGAGCTTCACAGGTTGCCACTGGAGTCCTCTTCCACTCCTCCCTGATGACATCACGGAGCTGGTGGATGTTAGAGACCTTGTGCTCCTCCACCTTCCGTTTGAGGATGCCTCACATCTAGATGCTCAATAGGGTTTAGGTCTGGAGACATGCTTGGCCAGTCCATCCCCTTTACCCTCAGCTTCGTTAGCAAGGCAGTGGTCGCCTTGGAGGTGTGTTTAGGGTCATTATCATGTTGGAATACTGCCCTGCAGCCCAGTCTCCAAAGGGAGAGAATCATGCTCCGCTTCAGTATGTCACAGTACATGTTGGCTTTTATGGTTCCCTCAATGAACTGTAGTTCCCCAGTGCCAGCAGCACTCATGCAGCCCCAGACCATGACACTCCCACCACCATGCTTGACTGTAGGCAAGACACACTTGTCTTTGTACTCCTCACCTGGTTGACGCCCCACACGCTTGACACCATCTGAAACAAATAAGCTTATCTTGGTTAATTCATGTCCTTAGTCTGCTTGTCTTCAGCAAACTGTTTGTGGGCTTTCCTGTGCATTATCTTTAGAAGAGGCTTCCTTCAGGGAGGACGGCAATGCAGACCAATTTGATACAGTGTGCGGTATATGGTCTGAGCACTGACAGGTTGACCCCCCACCCCTTCAACCTCTGCATTAAGGCTGGCAGCACTCATACATCTATTTCCCAAAGACAACCTCTGTATATGACGCCTGTTCTGCGTGGAGCCTGTCCTGTTAAAACGCTGTATGGTCTTGGCCACCATGCTGCAGCTCAGTTTCAGGGTCTTGGCAATCTTCTTATAGCCTAGGCCATCTTTATGTAGGGCAACAATTCTTTTTTTCAGATCCTCAGAGAGTTCTTTGCCAAGAGGTGCCATGTTGAACTTCCAGTGACCAGTATGAGAAAGTGAGACTTTTGTGAGATACTGTATATAGCACTGTCAATTTACATATTGCTTTACACATATATATATATTGTACATTCACATCAGTCAATGCCCTTGAGGAGCTTACAATCTAAGGTCCCCAACTCACATCCATACATACACATAGTAAGGCCAATTTAGACAGGAACCAATTAACCTCCCAGTATGTCTTTGGAGTGTGGGAGGAAACCAGAGTAACCACAGAAAACCCACACAGGCATAGGGAGAACTTGCAAAGTTCAAGCAGGTAGTGCCGTAGTTGACCCTGAAACAAAGTTGGCTCATCTTTCTGGAAATAAAAGCAGAGGAAGACATTGTCAGGGGAGTACTGTAATCTCTGTGCGCAAATACTTGTAGTATCACACGTACACATAACAGTACTGTATGTACACATTTTTTGAGTCAAAGGACCCTATACACAGCAAGTTGGGGAATTGCAACTGTGTAGAGCGTTGTATGGTGCAAGTGGTGCTCAGGCTGTTTCTTAGGCCTCATGCACACTGGACATCAAAAACACCACTTATAAGGGTGTTTGACTTGCTTTTTTCTGCCTGTAAATGCCCCTCCATGTTAGCCTAAGTGTCCTTGCACATGTAGCGCTCTCCCTGACCCCCAGAGGCCTGGTGGTGACCCCCAGAGACAGGGAGGGCTGACATTCCTCCTCAGGCTGCAGGTTACTAGGCATAGTGGGTGTTATGCAGAAACTTTTACTTCACTTTTAAAAATGAACCGGCTTATGAAGAGTCTCCTCTGGTACTGCTTCAGAACTCCATCCCTCTCAACGTGCCACCAGCAACAAGAGTGGTTAACCCCCTGGCAACTTCCTTTCCCATGCCTCCTGGCAAAGACCAGGCTCTCTCTGACAGAGCCCCTGAACACATGGCAAAGCCTTAGGCTTCCGTGCTACACTTCTGCTGCTGCTCCTCACACGCCCATCCGGACCGCAGTCCAGGTAGAAAGAACCCAGATCATCCGACCTCCTCTAAATAAATACCCTCTCCCAGCAGCTGTAGGCTGTAATTCATCATACTAATGCCAAAGGTAACAGTGCCACCTATTGACAAAGGGGAGAAACCACAGTTAAACCCAAGCTTAAGAGAAAACCCATTTGATCAAAGACTACAAATTAGCCTAGATACCACCTAGCACAACTAAATTTACTAGCAGCCCTGTTTAGGACAAGGATGCTACACACACACATAGGTGTTTACAGTCATTTAGCGACAGGAGCATTTAGAGGCAGAACAAAAAAAATCACTTGCACGTTCAAAAGAGCAGCGTTATAGCAGAAAAATAAAAATAACATGCATAAGCACATGTATAGTATCTCACAAAAGTGAATACACCCCTCACATTTGTGAGAATATTAAATTATATCTTTTCATGTGACAACACTGAAGAAATGACACTTTGCTACAATGTAAAGTAGTGAGTGTACAGCTTGTATAACAGTGTAAATTTGCTGTCCCCTCAAAATAACTCAACACACAGCCATTAATGTCTAAACCGCTGGCAACAAAAGTGAGCACACCAGAGCTTCACAAAGTGCCACTGGAGTCCTCTTTCACCCCTCCATGACGACTTAACGGAGCTGGCGGATGTAGTATGCCCCACAGATGCTCAATAGGGTTTAGGTCTGGAGATATGCTTGGCCAGTCCATCACATTTACCCTCAGCTTCTTTAACAAGGCAGTGGTCATCTTGGAGGTGTGTTTGGGGTTGTTATCATGTTGGAATACTGCCCTGCGGCCCAGTCACCGAAGGGAGGGGATCATGCTCTGCTTCTGTATGTCACTGTACATGTTGGCATGCATGGTTCCCTCAATGAACTGTAGCTCCCCAGTGCCTGCAGCACTCATGTAGACCCAGACCATGACACTCCCACCACCATGCTTGACTGTAGGCAAGACACACTTGTCTGTACTCCTCACACACGCTTGAAACCATCTGAACCAAATAAGTTTATCTTGGTCTCATCAGACCACAGGACATGGTTCCAGTAAGCCATGTCCTTAGTCTGCTTGTCTTCAGCAAACTGTTTGTGGGCTTCCTTCTGGGACAACAGCCATGCAGACCAATTTGATGCAGTGTGTGGCGTATGGTTTGAGCACTGACAGGCTGACCTCCCCACCTGTTCAACCTCTGCAGCAATACTGGCAGCACTTAAACATCTATTTCCAAAAGACAACCTCTGGATATGACGCTGAGCATGTGCACTCAACTTCTTTGGTCGACCATGGCGAGGCCTGTTCTGAGTGGAACCTGTCCTGTTAAACCACTGTATGGACTTGGCCACCGTGCTGTAGCTCAGTTTCAGGGTCTTGGCAATCTTCTTATAGCCTAGGCTATCTTTATGTAGAGCAACAATTCTTTTTTTCAGATCCTCAGAGAGTTCTTTGCCATTAAGTGCCAGGTTGAACTTCCAGTGACCAGTATGATAGAGTGAGAGCGATAACACCAAATTTAACACACCTGCTCCCCATTCACACCTGAAACCTTGTAACACTAACGAGTCACATGACACCGGGGAGGGAAAATGGCTAATTGGGCCCAATTTGGACATTTTCACTTAGGGGTGTACTCACTTTTGTTGCCAACAGTTTAGACAGGGCCAAATTAAGAACATCGTTGACCTGGTGATGAGGATTTTGGTGGGGCTTTTTATAAAATAAATAAATAAATAAAAATGCAAACAATTGCCAACATTGCCAAAAATATTTTCAGGGACTCTTTTTTTTTTTAATCAGTGGTATATTTAGAGTAGCTGACCTCCCCTATGTTCCTCTATATATCACAGTAGTAATCACAACATTAAATGAGTACTAATAATGGGCAGAACAAATATGAGAACTGAGAAGATTTCCTTTAGTTAAACTAACAAAAGTGTGCCCTTTATACAGCTGGTAACATTGAGGATATTCAATATAATTTTAAAGAACTGTTTTTGTGGGTAAGAGGCAGAGGGGGGAGTATGGATGGTATAAAAGTGGGAAGTATGTGCAAGTGAGGGAGAGGAATGTGGAGGATATAACAGTGGGCACTATGTACAGCAGAGGAGTGTGGAGGGTTGACAGTGTGCACTATGTACAGTAGAGGAGTATGGAGGGTATGACAGTGGGCAATATGTACAGGAGAGGAGTGTGAAGGGTATGACAGTGGGCAGTATGTACAGGAGAGGAATGTGGATGGTATGACAGTAAGCAGTATGTAGAGGACAGGAATGTGGAGGGTATGACAGTGGGCACTATTTATAGGAGAGGAGTGTGGAAGGTATGACAGAGGGCAGTATGTACAGGAGAGGAATGTGGAGGGTATGATGGGGGCAGTATGTACAGGAGAGGAGTGTGGAGGGTATGATAGGGGCAGTATGTACAGGAGAGAAGTATATGACAGTGGGTAGTATGCGCAGGAGAGGAATTTGGAGGGTATGAGTCAGACTGCTTCGTATGTAGCTTATGTACAGGAGAGGAGTGTGGAGGGTATGAAAGTGAGCAGGAGGTACAGGTGAGGAGGATGAAGGAATCTGGGAAGGAAAAATGTAAAGGTTTGTGGAAGGATGTTTAGGGACTGCGTAGTGGTTGAGCGGGCCATACATGGATTGAAATGAAGCCAATTAAGCAGAGACTAGCCATAGTTGATTTATGTATGGTCTAGCTGGCTGTACACAAGTCAATCTATTAATCGAATTGAGTACAATCAGCCTGTCAGGTTTTTCCCAAAACAATCAGAGCTGCCAGCTATAGTTAGCAACACTGATCATTGTATTGTGTGGGTATGGAAGGCTCCCCACTGGCAGAACACAATAACACTGCCGGGAGTGATTCCCCCATCCACAGGTCAGCAGGTGAGAGGGTGTGTGGGGACAGGCTGGGGAGAGAGGTCTGTCAGCAGGGGGGTGTGAGGTAGTCATGGAGGGATATCAATCAGCGGGTGGGGGAGTAACTGGGAGTGATATCTTTTGGAGTAGGGTCTGTCATCTGCAGGTTGGGAAATGGTCACCTGTGATATAAATTGAAGGGAGGTGGCTAACATTAGAAGTGGCTGGGGAGTGACTTGGTTGGTGGGGAGTGTGAAATGGAGTTTCTTTCACATTTGCGGTAATGCTTACTGCCCTCTGAAAAGTGATCTGTGGTGGATTACTTTTCAACGAGTGGTATAGCAGCAGCTGACAGGCGTTCATGAGGTGCTACTGCCACCTCCTTGTTTATTTTTTACATTGCTGAATGGTAGTTTTACATTGTTGGACTATGCTGCTACTGTGAGCGAGTTTGGCTTGCAGTTGCAGAGTGGCCCCATTGAAATCAATAGGCGAGTTTGACAGGCAGTGCTGCCTGTTGAACTCTGCACGATCCAAGCTGTCCATTGAGCTCAGTGCCTCTGACAAGAAGCACTGTGAGCTCATCCTCTCAGTCTGCTGCAAACAGAGTGTGCCAACTTGTATTTAAACTGACTACCCTGTATGTAGCTTCTGACAGGCTGCGGAAGGAGACCCGTATCTCTGGAACCATAGATGATAGGAGCCCCAAATTCTGACCAGTGGCGGGGTAGGTCTTCAGATACTTTGGGGTCTCTGTGACCCCTGGTCGCCGGGCCACGACCCTCAAAGTCGATCGTTGGGGGTTTTTTTTGTGATTTTTTTTTTTTTTTTTGCAAATGGGCCTACCTTAAGGTATTGGGCCTGGAGCTGCAGCTCCAATAGCCCCTATGTTAATCCGGCCCTGGGTTTAGATATTAATGGCTGTGTGTTGAGTTATTTTGAGGGGACAGCAAATTTACACTGTTATACAAGCTGTACACTTACTACTATACATTGTAGCAAAGTGTCATTTCTTCAGCCCCGGTTCACACTGAGGCAGCGTGACTTGCAGCGCGACTGCCTCAGGCGACCTGGACACAACAGGGGTGGCGACTTGCAAAACGACTTCTACATAGACTTCTACTACTATGCAAGTCGCCTCAAGTCGCCCCCAAAGTAGTACAGGAACCTTTTTCTAAGTCGGAGCGACTAATTAATTAATGCGTCGCTCCGATTAGAACGGTTACATTGTACAGAACGGGACGCTACTTGTCACATGAAAAGATATAATAAAATATTTACAAAAATGTGAGGGGTGTACTCACTTTTGTGAGATACTGTAAATGCACCTAAGGGTTAGGCGCGTTTGGTGCTTGAGTGTTCATACATTTCAATGACCAGAATAAATATATTCTGGCCAATTAAATTAATGAATGGCCAAATGCACCTAAACACGTTTGCAAAACGTGGCTGTAGGCCTGTTTTTAACGCTGCCTTTCTCCTGCCAGGAGCAAAGGCATTCAGAAGAGCTGGGCAAACGGCTGGGTTTGCACGAGGCCTTAAACAGTTGCCTATACCAGACTGTTTACTTGACTGGAAAGATTTTCTGCCTAAAACATCGTTTGATGGAAGCCATCAGTAAGAACTATTGTGTGGTCCTTATTAAGCAGTTTGTGAAAAGAATACACAAGAACCATGCTATCTGTTGTACATTATATTTTTTTTTTTTAACAACAAGGTTGGTCTTTATTTGTAAAGATGGAAAAAATTACATGAATTTGGTGCGAAACAACTGTGTGAGTAGTACATACATATTCTCAGAATCATACAGAGAAATAGTCATAGGAGTGCAATGACACAAAATAGTATGCAATCTGTGTGTCCCATTAGCCATACATTAATTCCCTTAATTCCTAATGAAAAGAAGAGGCAGAGGGGAGGGGGGAAGGGGAAGGTAGTGGGGGGAGGGAAGGGGGGGGGGAGGATAAGGGGGGGGGGGGGGAGGGAAGGAGCACACCAAACCTTTCCCGAGAGCGACTACCACAGTTGCCAGCCTCATCAGCCGGGATCTATGCTATATGTGGGGTCTGTCCATGGCCTCCAAATCCGCTCGTACTTCTTAGGGCACCCTCTGCTCATGTATGTCAGCTTATACAGCGGTAAAACTAAATTCACAGAATCCTCCCACGATCGTATCGTGGGGGGCAAATGCGAAGTCCATTTCAGCAAAATTTTGTTGTACATTATATAATTAAGAAGACTGTGCTTCTCCTATCCAACTTAGCCACTGTACAGAACTTCAGCAACTGACCTCATTAAATCACACCCTCCCCCTCCAGGAGGTTGCTGCCGCCCACCTCTGTAGTTACATGCAGTGATTATCAGTGAACACCATTCTCACTAAATACACAGCCAGTGTCTTCCTCAGCTGATTAATTGTTTCGTACCTTAGCTTCTTTTTGTATAGATCGTTCATTTGGCAGAGTGTGCAGGAGCTGAGCGATCACATAACAGCTTATATGGAACAGAGCTGTGTTGAAAACATGAGAAGTGTGTCCCTGGAAGTCTGTAAAGCTCACTTTACACTATACAATCCGATTGTACGATCTCCTTTAGATCTACCATCAACTATGTAGTGCAAGTGCCTGCCTGACTGGATACAGAGTGATTGGATAGATTGGTGTGTCCCTCCTGGTCACTTTTATACACCTAAAATTAAATAGCCGTGCTTATGGTGCCAATAGTTGTTAACAGTCCCCCAAATAGGGAAACAAACACACATTTTGCCTTGTGCAAAAAGAAAAATGCAGCAAAATGTGCAGTTAAAAATGTGTAAACTGTAACATGCCAAAATGCCCCATGAACTACTTTACCACATTTGCTGCTCGTAGGGCAGCCCATCGAATCAATGAGCTGCCCCCATGCGTGTCGCAGGAAAAAACATGCCAAAAAACTGTGCCCCCACTAGATTACGTGTGAATGGGGCCTGAAAGTGAAGTTTTTGCATTTACACAAGAACAATGACAGCTGAGTGTCTCCACTCTCCACCCATTCCCTCCCATGTACTTGTATGAAGCGGGTCATACTTTATGCAGTTTGCAAAATATCAGTACAATTTCCTTTAGATTTACCAAAACTATGAAATAGAAGAATACATCTAAACAATCTTTTCATTTTCTATCAAATCAGGCATGCCCCTGCACTACACAGTTATTGGTAGATCTAAAGGAGATTGTACAAACAGATAGTACAGTGTATGGGTGAAAATAGAAAAAGAGGTTGTATATTAATGAGGAAGGTGTGGTTTACAGTGGTAAACCACGCCCTAATCTGTGATGCAGTAAGGCAGTAAATGATGGGGTATGAAGTTTCCTGGATGGTCACATGATGATGCTACAGGAATTGATGGGCTCAGAATGCATTTTTTTCAATTTTGAACAGAACAGCGCACATTCAAAGCTGCCATGGGCTAGGTAAGTGAGAGACAAGCACTTTGAGATGGCTTGGGCAGAAACGAAAATAGTAAAGTCTTCTATTTATTATGAAAAGTGAAATTCTGTCTGAAAAGGTGCAATTAGCCTTTAATGCAGGTAGAAATATCACTACTACAGTTTGTACCTCTAAAAAGAGTGAGCCTGTAGCAAAGTATGCACTTTATTGCTGAGTAGCCAGTGAGAGTAGATTCCTCTGATCATAACTACAGTTATTGGTATTGCTGTTGGTATTCAGCTACCTGTTATAAAAAAAAAAAAAAAAAAAATGTTTGATAAAATTTTTGCTTAATTTGGCACACATCACCCACATTTTGTCTGTACTATCTGTACTATTAAAGCCCAACTCCAGGCAAGAAAAAGTTCTCCCTTGCAGTGTGGCTGTACCTGCATTGCAAGGGTTAATTGCTAATTTTTGTCTAGGGGATCTTAGAACAGAGATATACTTACCTGATCCTCCCCATACAAAACTGGTCCCTGTGGCTCCTGCCCTCTAGCGATCTTGTAGATGGACTGTTCCTGAAGTCATCAAGCTCATATCCCTGCTCTGGACATAAGGAGGTCAGGAACAGTCCACCGATGGATCATGGGGGAGTGCTGTTCACCGGTGGAATGGAGGATTGGGTGAGTTTCCTCTCTCATCTGGACAAAACAAACACTTAACCCATGCAGTGCGGGAACAGCCCCACTGCAGGGGAAAACTTTTTTTTTTTTGCATGAAGTTCATAGTTGCCAACATTGTAAAAAATTTTTTAGGGACACTTTTTTGGCTGTAGGCGGAGTCTTATAATTAGGGGGCGGGGCATGCATTTGTAGGTGTGGCACAGGGGGAAAGTAAAAATGCGTCGCGCGGCGAAAGATGGGCATGGTTTACGCAAAATAGTGGACGTGTCTTAAATGGGCGTGGCTCAAAGGGGGTGTGGTTAGAGTCTGAGATGAATAAGGGATGGAGAGGGAAAGGGGGAGAGGGATGGAGGGACAGCAGCCCCAGATCCTACACAACAATGGAAATATGTGTATTACAGAAAGTTTCAGCAGATAAAGATACTCCAAACACCTGGTGTTAGCACTTCAATCATCCCGGCACCATGGTTGTTATGGTGTCAGGATTATTGAAGTGCATTATTTCTATTCTTACATTGTAATATAAAATTAAATCATTCAACTCACCATAATGCCGAATCAGTGGGATCCCTGAGCGTGTCACCTGCCATGTCGCCTGCCACCAGCCGTCCGTCCTTGCATCAGGTGTTCCAGCAGAGTCCGTCCTTGCATCAGGTGCTCCCAGCGGAGCCCCCCTTACATCAGATGTCCCCAGCGGAGCCCCCCCTTACATCAGATGTCCCCAGCAGGGCCCTCCTTACATCAGATGTCCCCAGCGGAGCCCACCTTACATCAGATGTCCCCATCGGAGCCCCCTTTACATCAGATGTCCCCAGCGGAGCCCCCCTTACATCAGGTGTCCCCAGCGGAGCGCCCCCTTACAGCAGGTGTCCCCAGTGGAGCCCCCCTTACATCAGGTGTCCCCAGCGGTGCCCCCCTTACATCAGGTGTCCCCAGCGGTGCCCCCTTACATCAGGTGTCCCCAGCGGTACCCCTTAAATCAGGTGTCCCCAGCGGTGCCCCCCTTACATCAGATGTCCCTAGCGGAGCCCCCCTTACAACAGGTGTCCCCAGCAGAGCCCCCCCTTACATCAGTTGTCCCCAGCGGTGCCCCCTTACATCAGGTGTCCCCAGCGTAGCCCCCCCTTACATCAGATGTCCCCAGCGGAGCCCCCCTTACATCAGGTGGCCCCAGCGGAGCCCCCCTTACATCAGGTGTCCCCAGCGGAGCGCCCCTTACATCAGATGTCCCCAACGGAGCCCCCCTTACATCAGGTGTCCCCAGCGGAGCCCCCCTTACATCAGGTGTCCCCAGCAGAGCCCCCCTTACATCAGGTGTCCCCAGCAGAGCCCCCCCCTTACATCAGGTGTCCCCAGCAGAGCCCCCTTATATCAGGTGTCCCCAGCGGAGCCCCCCCTTACATCAGATGTCCCCAGCTGTGCCTCCCTTACATCAGGTGTCCCCAGTGGAGCCCCCCTTACATCAGATGTCCCCAGCAGTGCCCCCCTTACATCAGGTGTCCCTAGCGGAGCCCCCCTTACATCAGATGTCCCCAGCGGTGCCCCCTTACATCAGGTGTCCCCAGCGGAGCCCCCCTTACATCAGGTGTCCCCAGCGAAGCCCCCCTTACATCAGGTGTCCTAGTAGAACCCCCGCCCCTTTCCATAACAGACTGGCAGCGGGGCAGAGTGGGGCGGGGGGTGGTCAGAGCGAAGCGGTAGGCAGGGCGGAGGGTGGGCGGCGACACAGGAGCTCCATCTAGCCGCCCAGCCGTGTTCCTGGTCTTCTTAAAGATGGCGGCCGGCGGAGACATCCGCGGACCTCTAGCGGCGGCGGAAAATAGTGAAAAAACTGATTTCTCTGGACATTTCCCGGGAAACAATAAAATCGGGAAAATAGTTAAATCCCCGAAATGTCCCGGGAAATTCGGGACAGTTGGTAAGTATGGAAGTTGAGCTTTAACTTCCCACATGGGAGCCATCTTCATATTGACTATTGATAATATGGCTATTGTATTTAGATAAATATAGTCTTTTTTTTAGGCTTTGCTTCATCTCAGTTTAGCCTGTCTTCATACATGCACTTCAGTGATGGCTGTATGACATTCTCTAGGGTGGGTTTTATGATGGTTTTATGATTATGAGAGTGGATAATGCCTGTGTAGAGATCATTGATCCATGTAATATCTCATTTGGGGATCTTTTTGGTTATCACCTAGGAGTTTTTTCCACTCTGGAACATACATTATTAGAGATGTTTGCTTTCCTCCTTGGACCGGCTTTGGGCATAAGGGTTCTGTATATTATTGTTATAGAGGACTTTATTATTATAGCACCATCAGTTTGTGCAACACTTTACATAATAAAGAGAAACAGTACAAATAGAATACAATTCAAGACAAGAGGGTAAGGCAAGTATGGGAGGAGATGACCAGGGAGTTAAATAGCAAAGGATTTCAGGAGAAACAGAGGGGGTGGTTTTGGCGATATATTGAGACAAGGTTGATGATGTAATTGGGAAAGAGTTGTAGGTAGTTTTGTATGTTGTTAATATTTTGAATATTCTTTCTTGGGCAATTGGAAGCCAGTGGAAGGATTGGCAGAAAACAATTATAAACTTAATTTTCAATCAATCAAGAACTTAATTTTGGAAGCTCGAATTTGAGCAGGTGGTGTGACATCCATTAGATAAAAGAGACTCAAGGAGAGAAGCAGATGTTTGTACTGCTTCATAGATACAGCTTACTAATCCTTAACCATTTTGGCTCTTGCATCTGTACACACCTTATGAACCAGAGCAATTTTTACATTTTATTCAGCGATAAATTTATCATTACTTAAGATAACAAAGTAATACATGTAGTGTTACCCCCAGGGGCTGCTGAAATGTTGTATTGTCTGTCACCCTGCCAGCCCTGCATTTACTTCAGGCACTCTGAGTCATGAAACAGTCACTGAACTTTATTTTTATTGCCAGCCCCCCTGCCTGCAGCTGCCTCCTTCCACCACAGTCCACACTTCTGGTTCTGCACCCATACAGACTGCAAACTCCCAGTCCTCTGAGGCTTGCCTCCCCAGTCCTCCTGACTGTGCCCCACTCACCAGCCCTTCTGGCTGCGAACAGTTGTCCTCCCTGGAGTTTCTGAGTAGTGCTCTTTTCCGCTGTCCTCTCCTTGCTCTCTCTTGTGCCTCCGGTCCAGGACCTTTTAATGCGTTCCTGAAGGTGGTCCCGACTGCACCTGAGCCCAGGCTTAAGGTCACCCCCCCCGACTGGGTAGCTCCCTCAAAGGCCCCGACAGCCTCCACACTCTCTCTTACTCCAGCTCTTCCACCCAACAACCACCCCCAACTGGGCTGACCCTTGGTATTTAACCGATTCAATACAGGGCATTTTCACCCCCTTCCTTCCCAGACCAATTTTAAGTTTTCAGCGCTGTCGCACTTTAAATGACAATTGCGCGGTCGTGTGACGCTGTACCCAAACAAAATTGACGTCCTTTTTTCCCCACAAATAGAGCTTTCTTTTGGTGGTATTTGATCACCTCTGCGGTTTTTATTTTTTGCGCTATAAACAAAAGAAGAGCGACATTTTTGAAAAAAACACAATATTTTATACTTTTTGCTATAATAAATATCCCAATTTTTTTTTTATTTTTTCCTCAGTTTAGGCCGATACGTATTCTTCTACATATTTTTGGTAAAAAAATCGCAATAAGCGTATATTGATTGGTTTGCGCAAAAGTTATAGCGTCTACAAAATACGGGATAGATTTATGGCATTTAAAAAAATTATTTATTTATTTTTTTACTAGTAATGACGGCTATCTGCGATTTTTTTCGTGCCTGCGACATTATGGCGGACACATCGAACACTTTTGACACATTTTTGGGGCCATTCACATTTATGCAGCGATCAATGCTATAAAATTCCATTGATTACTGTATAAATGTGACAGGCAGGGAAGGGGTTAACCACTAGGGGGACACGAGGGGTTAAATGGGTTTCCTAGGGGGAGTGATCGGTCTCCTCTCACCTGACAGGACGTGGATCTGTGTGTTTACACACACAGATCCACGGTCCTGCTCAGTTAACGGGCAATCGCGGGTGCCCGGCGGACATCGCGGCCGCCGGGCACACGCACCGGGTCCCGAGCAACGCGGCGGGCACGTGCGCCCCCTAGATGGCCGGGAAGCCCAGGACGTCATACGACGGCCACCCAGGATGGGAGATCCCATCTGTGGCTGTCATTTGACTATGGGCCGGTATTGAAGTGGTTAAGGAGGCCTGCCCCCTGCCAATACAGGTTGGGGATTGGTCAGGGCTCCCCAAAACACCCCAGGCAGCTCCACCTCTCCTTACCTCCTCTCTTTCCAGATTTTTCTCACAAACTCTGGAAAGAAGAGGGAGGTCTCAGTGATGCTGCCTGTAAGTCACCAGCTGCTACTCTGAGCCACTCTCAACCCAGATCAAAACAAAACAAACAGGCCTGACTACCAGCCAGTCCTGCCTAAATTTACCTGTCCTAACAAAAAATCCCACCTCTAGCACCTTCTTACCTACAGGGTACTACGCTCACCCCCCCCCCCCCCCCCGGCCAAAATTCAGCCAGTCCCTAGGCTGGGAAATTTGAGAAATAGCTCCTGGGCCCAGGAGCAAGGCTATCCGATAAATTGAATAGGAGAGGAAAAAGGGAATAAACTTGTATGAGAGACATAAATACAAATAAATATGTATCAAAAATATAGAAGATTATTTTGTTCAGTATCTACATTGCATTCCTAACTACAAATCCCTACCACTACAAACAATTCTGCACATTACAAAGATCCAGAGCAGCTCCCTCTCAAGGGAAATTCTCCATCCACAGGATCCGCAGCTCCAGCTGGAGGGGGATAGACAGGACACCTTTGGATACTTTGTACTAAGTACATATTCTTTACACTCTTATGATATTGCCATTTCAGTTACCTCAGACTTTTTCTGTAGGATACTTTTGAACCCTGTGTAACAATGTATACTATCTCATACTCTCAAGACATCTTCATTTCAGTTATTCTAATTTACATACATACTTATACTCATATATTCCATACAGTGAGTACGCCCTGCAAGACCTATGGGAGAATTTTGGGCCCACACAATCCTTTCCAATGTTTGCCATGCCTGCCCCCACGTCTGGCCTTGGTCCTCCTTGCTGTGTTCTCCGTCCCTTCAGCTCCTGGGGGAGATGCCCTCTGCCGACCCCTGTTTGGATTCAGTCTTTGAAGCCTATTGTCTGACAAGTAAGTATGGGATGATCGATTCAGGCTTCTTGCTCTTGTCCAATCATAACTTATACTCTAATATATACTTTATCTGTCTTTACAGACATCAGATATGCACATCAGCCCCTGATGAAGCGAGGAAAGCTTGCGAAACGCGTTTGGTTAGAGATGTATCATGTATATCTGTATTACTTGTGATATTACATTATTATGGATATGTTCAAAGGATTATATGCTATGTTGCTGTTTTATAAACTTGTCAGAAAAGAAGGAAAAGAGGGCGCACCGACCTAGTGCATTACCACTGATAGCGTTTATTAAAAAAAGGTAAAACAGCAAATAAATACTCACAAACGAGCATGAATGACAAGCATGAACAATAGCTGCAGGTGCGCAGTAACAGACATCAGAAAGAAACCGGGACCGGACATCAGGTGGATAAGGCAATGGCTGACGCGTTTCAGGGGAGAACCCCTTTCTTCAGAGCCTAAGCGGGTGGTGACTGTTTTTTCGGTTATGAACTTGTCACCCATGCTCATGTCTTATGTTGGATGATGTTGTTACCATTCAATACATTTTTTTACTCCTATACTTGTTCACCTTTTTGATCATCATGAACACCTCATTTAAAGTCCCAGGGGAGACTGTCGTTTCTCTTTCTTAACTATGCTGAATTTTTAAAGGAACATGTATAGAGCCACTTGTTGCACATTATTTATGTTAAGAGGAAACAAGACATTGCTCTGTTGTGGAAAATGGTTATTAGGAGGTGCTCCCCCCTTACATAGGTAGGATGAGAACCAGCGAAGAGTACAGTGACGGAGACCAAAGGAGTGGAGTTTGAGGAGGAGGGGGCGGTCCACTGTGTCAAAGGCAGCAGAGAGAACCAGGAGAAGTAGTAGTACAGAATAGTGTCCACTGGTCTTAGCCATTAGTAGGTCATTTGAGTTTAAGGAGAGCAGTTTCCGTGGAGAGTGGATGGCGAAATCAGGACTGATGGGGATCAAGAAGTTTATTCATGGTCAGATGGTCACTTAGTCGGTTGTAGACCAGTCTTTCAAGAAGTTTGGAGGAGAAGGCGAGTAAGGAGATGGGACATAGGTTAAGATTGGTGGGGTCCAGTGAGGGCTTTTTAAGTATGGGGGTGACTGGCGCATGTTTTAGAGAGAGTTTGGGAAGATGCCACTCGAGAGGGAGAGGTTGAAAATGTGAGTTATTCCCCGTACACACGGTGAGATTTTCCGATGGAAAATGTCCGATCGGAGCGTGTTGTCGGAAATTCCGACCGTGTGTGGGCTCCATCGGACATTTTCCATCGGATTTTCCGACACACAAAGTTTGAGAGCAGGAGATAAAATTTTCCGACAACAAAGTCCGTTGTCGGAAATTCCGATTGTGTGTACACAAATCCGACGGACAAAGTGCCACGCATGCTCAGAATAAATAAAGAGATGAAAGCTATTGGCCACTGCCCCGTTTATAGTCCCGACGTACGTGTTTTACGTCACCGCGTTCAGAACGATTGGATTTTCTGACAACTTTGTGTGACCGTGTGTATGCAAGACAAGTTTGAGCCAACATCCGTCTGAAAAAATCCTAGGATTTTGTTGTCGGAATGTTCGAACAAAGTCTGACCGTGTGTACGGGGCATTAGAGTGTAGAATTGAACCTATCAGTGCAGCTTCATCAGTGCAGCCTCATAAGAAGAAAAATTGCTTGTTTGCAAAATTTTGCCACAGAAACTAAGACAATGTTTTTGTTTTTTTTTAAATGTCTGTCTTTTTTCGTGTTTAGCAAAAAATAAAAAGCCCAGTGGTGATTAAATACCACCAAAAGAAAGCTCTATCTGTGTGAAGGAAAATGATAAACATCTCATATGAGTACAGCATTGCATGACTGAGTAATTGTCATTCAACATGTGACAGTGCTGAAAGCTGGACATAGGCCTGGGCAGGAAGGGGGTAAAAGTACTCGGTATTGAAGTGGATAAAGCCTGGTGAGCTGCAATCTATGACATATTTGTTTTTTTGGGTGGATATCACTGTGTAATTATGACACTATATATGAATGTAATGTCTCTCACACATACACACACGTGTGTGGACACTATAGTCACGGTCCTATTGTTTGGGAAATACATGGGTTTCATGTGACCTCCTCTCTGCGGCTCTAATCCCACCAGAGCGGAGTATAAACACGATAAAATGGCGGGCTCCGCCGAGCACACAGAGAGATGACAGGGCGGGAACCTCCCCCAGCAGCGCGCCTTGAATCATGTGTAAGGAATGTACCATCTGACCAAGCTGCTCTCCGCTCACTCAGCAGAAGCGATGCAGTAGGGAGGGGTGTCCGGTATAACCATTTCTACAAATAAAAACTACAGGTGGAAGCCGCCGCACATTATGTAAGTATATCTTAGGGACATAGAAGTTCCTTCCCACCGGGAGCTCTACCTAAAGGACTGATAGCTCTGTCTCTCTGCTCTGATATATTCAGAATACTGATCACCCCTTCATGAAGAGCCCCATGGTAGATCCCGATGGGCAGGCAACAGCCTACCTTGCCTAATGGTGGGCGTGTTAGCGTGCGGAGGTTGCTATTGGTGGGAATCGGAGCAGGGGCCGTGCGTTCTAGTCTCCGATTGGTTGGGTGACTGGGAGCGCCGTGCGCAGCTCGACGGGCATTTTGGAGTCGTGTGCAAACCGCGTGTGGCGCAGCCGAGAGGGACTGTAGATAAACAGCGTCCGGGAGGTGAGTAGAGGAGCATTGCGGGGGACATGAGGCGTGCAGGGGGGGGGGGGACTCGGGGGTGAACAGGGCACGGTGCTGGTGAGAAATGCGGGAGAAGGCCAGGCTATGAGCAGCTTGGTGTGTACAGGGAGAAGGGGGCGCGGTGCTAGGCCTGAGCTGGGGGCGGTACAATGGAATGGAGTATTCGGGGCCATGCTTGGCTCCAGATTTCCGTCCTAGGCCTCCGCCGCGCGGCCTGCTCTCACGTGCCGCAGCATTGCCGTCATGTCAGGCCGCCTGCTATTTATAACTGGAGCGCGCCTCGGCCACAAGCGGGGAGTCCGGGCAGCACGTGGGCCTGAGCCGTGCTTCCTTATATGGGCAGAGTGCGGGCATCCCCCCAACCTTCCATCAATCGAAGGCGACAATCTTTATTTATAAAACTCAACGTTATACAGACAAAAGATTCCGTGATCGTTATTAGAAAAACCTGCAAGGCCCAGCCACATAGCACATGGGATGGGTGCCCTACACCGATCAGCCATGTCTTTATGATCGCCCATCCATGGATGCCACATAATCTATGAAGGTCTGCTGTGCTATCCATAGCAGATCATTGGGGGCTCAACTTGTGGCCGTCCAGCTGTTGCAGAACTACAAGTCCCATGAGGCATTGCATCGCTGACTACGTGCATGACTCCCAGAGGGATGATGGGACTTGTAGTTCTACAACAGCTGGCAGGCCACAGGTTGAGCACCCATGTGTTAGTCCTGTAAATTGCGAGGTGGGGCTCCATAGGTCATATATTTTTTTTTTTTTTAACCAGCATATCACACAGATTATATTCAGAATCTGGCAGCCGAATCAACATCTCCAAATATATTTGTGTCCCTCAAACCATTTTTGTAGTGTGATTGTAAGCTCTAAGGAGCAGGACCCTCTGGTTCCTACTGTTTTAAAGTGTATTGGGTATTTGTACTTAAGTTGTAAATTGCTGTGTAAACTTTCAACGCTATATAAATCCTGTGTAATAGTGTGGCAGGACACATTATCTTGCTATCGGGGGGGGAATACTGTTTCTATGAAGGGGTGTATTTGGCCAGCAGCAGTGTTTGGGTAGGTAGTACATGGCAAATAACACCCACATAAATGTCAGGATCAGAGGTTTCCCAGCAGACTATTGCCCAATGCATCACGCTGCTTACACCAGCTTGCCTTCTTCTTTTTTTTTTTTTATTATTCTTATACAGGATTTATATAGCACACAGTTTATGCAGCACAATATAATACAGTAGGAATCGGAGCCCTGCTCGTTAGAGCTTACAATCTAAGAACCATGCACCATATTGTATCTTGGTGCCATTACTTCTCCAGGTAAGCTATGCAATCACACCCGGCTATCCACATGATGTGACAGGAAACGTGATTCATCAGACCAGGCCACTGTCTTCCATTGCTCCGTGGTCCAGTTCTGACGTTCATGTACCCATTGTAGGCGCATTTGGCTGTGGTCACGGGTCAGCATGGGCGTTCTAGCTACACAGCCCCTTACACAAACATGGATGCACTGTGTGTTCTGACCCCCTTTTCTATCGCAACCAGCATTAACTTTTCAGCTTTTTTTGGCTACAGTACAGCCCCTTTTACATGGGGCGGACTCCGTTTTAAACGGCAGGGAATCTGTCCGCTATTTCCCTGCTGACCAGAGCAGGCAGACGTGTGTCTGCCTATATAAATCCATATCAGGGTCTATTCAGGCTCAGCACACCAGCCACAGAATATGAGCACAGGTCTACTTTTAACCAACCTGAGTGACTTGGACCCACACTTGCTACATCCAGCTAACAGACATGGATGGATGTGACATGAGTTTGTTCTTAACCAACCCATCAGTTTAGTCTAGGATCCCATGTTGAGACAGAACAGAGAGGGTACCTGTGTGAAAAGAGCCTTACTGATCATAATGTACTGTGAGCTGTGGATATTTTTAGCTGGAGCTCCTGAATTTCAGAGGTTCCTCTGGGGTAAAAATGTTGAACAGCTGCTCTAAAGGCAGGGACATCATGACTATCTCACCCAATATATTCACTGATGACCCCCTACTATTGGATCGGACTACGTAGGCCAGCCTTCACTTTCTACATGCATCTATGAGCCTTGTCCGCCCATGACCCTGTCGCTGATTCACCACCTTCAAACCAATTTTAGTAGGTCCTGACTGCTGCACACCAGGAACTCCCCATAAGTTTTGGAGTTGCTCTGACTCTGTCATCTAGCCATTGCAATTTATCACTTGTCAGTCACTCAAATCCTTATGCTTGCCCATTTTGTCTACTTTTATTACGTTGACTTCAGGGACATGTTCACCTGCTGCCTAATATATCCTCCTGACATTCAGATGCCATTTTCCAGAAATAATCAGTTTACTTGTCAGTAGTCATGTTATGGCTGTATGGTGATATTCTGTAGGGGGTCATCAGAGAATATATTGTGTGTGACAGTCATGTATGTCCCTGCCTTTAGATCAGCTATTCTCAACATTTTTACCCTAGAGCAGTGATGGCGAACCTTGGCACCCCAAATGTTTTGGAACTACATTTTCCATGATGCTCAACTACACTGCAGAGTACATGGGCATCATGGGAAATGTAGTTCCAAAACATCTGGGGTGCCAAGGTTCGCCATCACTGCCTTTAGAGGAACCTCTGAAGTATAGAAGCCCAACTAATAATATCCACAGCTTACAGTACATTAGGGCCCTTTCACAGACACCCTCTGTTCTGTCTCAGCAGGGAATACTAACCTCCAATAGTGATGTGTTGTCAAAGAACAGAAACTCCTGTTGCCTGCAGTATGTCACATCCATTCATGTCTGTTCTGAATTTCCATGAATATCTTATGGTGGGATCCCCTATAGCTGGCTGGATTTAGCAAGTGTGCATCTGTCTAGTCGCTCAAGTTGGTTTAAAGCTGACCTGCACTCATACTTTGTGTTCAGTCTGCCAAGGCTGAATGGACCCTGATGTGGGTTGATATAGGCACACGCATCTGCTGACATCCAGCCACTTCTAGAGTGGGATACGTTGCCATTTTTAATTTATGTAAAGTCAAAAATAAACCTGAGAGCATGTCAAGGTGAAAGGGGACCAGAGCTTTAGATAAATAATCTGGTTATTTGGAGTTCTTGACATCCAAGCAGATATTTTAACACCCATTGTTATGACAAAAATAGCAATAATCCCAATAAAAAGTCAGCAAAAACATGCTTTCTTACATTGGTGGTCTGTGGAGAAATGCTTCCTTGGAGTTCATCTAAAGGTCCCCTTCTGTTGTCTGCAGGAGAGGTGTCCTCTTCCATTGGTGGGCAGTGAAAAAGAGACCATTTATATTCTGGTCAGTGAGAGAGGTGCCTTCTTTCAGGGGTTTTGTTCCCTGAGAGCAAGCATGTACCTTACATTGGAGGTCAGTTAAAATAATTCTTAATTTCATTGGGAGTTGTTGAGAGGAATGCCGCCCTTAAACTCTTGTTGGCACCTCCCAGCAACTGTTTAAGTAGGTATTAACATCGGAAGATAAAGGTGATCTCCCGGGAGATCACTATGATTGGGATCCTGTCCCAATGGCTCCCAATCAGTGATCAGATGTTGGTGATGGCTAGGTCAGTGTTCTCTAAGCACCATTTTAGCACAGAACCTTGGCACCCCATTGGGGCAAATGTGTGGTGGCTGCGAGTTACATTGGTTAAGCCGCCACTATAAATAAAACTCCTATCCACTCTGTAACATAACAATCTGAGTCGCTGTGCCTGTGTTATATAAAAAAAAAAAGCCGATCTGTACCTATGTCAGAGCAGCTCATGTGACTCCTCGGCTCTCTCCTCTGCCCGGCTGACAGCTCCAGTGGGTGGGGCCGAGCACTCCTGCTGACATCAGCTGGGGGAGAGAGTGCAGAGGAGTTGTGTGAGTAGCTCTGATAAAGGTACAAATCAGAGATTATATATATATATATATATATATATATATATATATATATATATATATATATATATATATATATATATATAGTCCCCTGCATTGAGGCTGCATTGATCTCCTGTACCACGTCTGCAGTCTCTGACCATCTCCGGTATCATATCTGCTAGAGGTGCACCGCATGGAAATTTTGCTAATACTATTAGCAATGTGTTATATAAACATGTATAAGTTTTTATTTAAAATATAAAAATACATTTTTTAATAACGATCATTTTCGGTTTTGGTCAGTTTCTGTTTTTGGCCTAGGGTATTTTTCATTTTCGGTATCTGTTTCGGCACCAAAAAAAACATTTAGTGCACCACTAGTATTAGTGCAACTTATAACATCCAGGTGAAAGATTCTGTTTTTACTTTTTTTTTTTTTTCCTGACATGTCAATGTTATATCTTTCACTTGGATGTTATAAGTTACACTAGTTAATGCAGATGTATAAAACAAAAATTGTGTCAGTCTTTCGGGATGGAAAACAAAAAAATTATTTTAAAAGGGAGTGGGGTGATTCTTTTCTTTACACAACAGAGAGATTACGTCCATATACATTTAGATTTCTCAAACCTATCCTATTGATTTAGTGTGGATGGTGAAATCTCTTCTGCTGGCTATTTTGTTGTGATCGCTGCAGCAACTGCTGCTGACTGAATACCCAAAGAGTGACTACATCTGACTGTTTGGCATCTCTACCAATCTCCTTCAATTTCTTTTTTCAGTTAACTCATGTGGAGCTGGGTGATGCTGAGAGAGCTACCCATGGCTCGAATTTTGGCCAATTCAGCAGGAATTGGCCAAAATGTGAGCCACATATGGCTTTCTTTACTGATTGCTATAAAAAGCTCTTCTGTCATGCCAAAGGGTGTTGCTCCCTGACCTATGAAGATGAATGCGCAGTCAGCCACAGCTCAAGAGGCCCTGATTAGCCTTCTGAAGGATCTCTGGCTGAGAATGGCTGTTCTAGATTATACCCAATAGAAGTCCCTGGGGGTTGTCTTCTATCGTGTCATGGTAAATGTTTGTCCCTGGAAGTAAACCCAGATCCCCAGTGCTAGTATTATGAATGATGTTACTGCACTTACTATGTTAATAATTATTGAACATCTGCTCTCCTATTCAGTAGATGGTTATATCCCATCATATGTTTTTGTGAAAGTATTGGCACATGTCAAGCATAAGTATTGTATATGGGCAAAGAAACATCCCATACATAAGGTTATACTCTGGCCAAGGAACCAAAAGCTTGTCTTCATTTACAATGAGTCTTTCAAATCACTTGAACCTGGTCTGAATATGGCAAATTATGCGGAATAGTTTTTGAATAATTGACCTGTTCAGCTCCAGAATCAAGTGATCTGTTGCTGTTTGGAAATAAACTAGGTAAGATCTGATTTTATCTCAGTGTTCCAAAGTCTGTTTCACTTTATTTTTTTAGACTGAGCAGAGTTCACTACTGCTTTCAATTCGACATGGTTGGATTGGGTTTATATGGGTTAATGCTGTTTAACCACTTGCTTACAGGGCACTTAAACCCCCCTCCTATCCAGACTAATTTTCAGCTTTCAGCGCTGACGCACTTTGATAATTGCGTGGTCATACAACTTTTTACCCAAATGAAATTTTTATCATTTTTTTCACCACAAATGGAGCTTTCTTTTGGTGGTATTTGATTACCTGCAGTTTTTACTTTTTGTTAAAAAAAATGTAAAAAACTACATTTTTTTTTTTATTTTTTTATATATTTTGCTATAAAAAATTTAAAACAGGTCATTTTTCTCCTTCATTGATGTACGCTGATGGGTGGCAGTGATGGGCAGCACTGCTAGGTGGCACTGATTGGCACTACAGGTGGGCATTGATAGCTGGCACTGTTAGGTGGCACTGATGAGGCAGATGTGCCTCTTCCACTTTGGGACCGATGTCCCTCACATCCGAGCCGGTGATCGGCTTTTTTTTTCTACTTGCGCTGTCAGCGTGAGTAGAAAAAAAACCGATTACCGATCTTTTGTTTACATCATGTGATCAGCTGTCATTGGCTGACAGCTGATCACATGGTAAGGGGCCAGGACCGGCCCCTTAGATCGGTGATCACCTGAGTCTCAGTGACTCTGTGATCTCGGCGCGTGCCCTGCACGTGCACAGGGGAGGCGTCATATGAATTCAGGTCCGTGCTGTGGCCGTCATTCGGCCATAGCGCGGATGTGAAGTGGTTAAGGCAACCTGTTTAACTTTGATATGCCAATAAAAATGTCAAAATTGGGTTTACATTGCTGACTTTTCCTTCTGAAAAAGCATATTCCTTGGCTACCTCCTGATCCATTGATTTCAAGTAGGCCTGTCTGTCTAAAATTGTGAGCACTGTCATTGCTTACTAACTAGCTAAGCTGCACAGTGCAGTAAGACAGCAGAGTAAGGTCCAGCCCTCTGCATATGTGTGAGAAAATGTGAATAGCCAGCCCTCAGCTCTACCAGCACAGGACACTGCATTGTGAGCACCCATTCCCAACTAAAAGATCATAGTGGACAAGCACCATTTTTTTCTCCTAGTGCTTTATGGTGTGCCACAGTGCATTTGTCAAATGTGCTTTGGAATATCATTGAAAATGAATAGCACTGCACCATGCTAGCATGTTTAACCTTTCTTGCGGTAAGGTGCATCAATGCAATGCACAAAATTAATAGGTGTGACTGGGCCACGAGGGCACAAGGAATTGTTTTCATTGGGTAATCTGGGTGTTGTATGGCATTTCCCAGCTGAAAACAGTCACAGAAGAGGGGCTATAAGGAAATAAAAAGGTGTGGTACTTCAGTAGAGCTTTAGAGATGGTCTATTGGGAACTATCCCAGTCCTATTTGTGAAAGTGCAACGCAACACCCAGGGTTTTCATTGGTTTCCTTGCTTTAGTAATTAGGCTTGCTGTATTAAGCATGTACAAATTATTAGTGCATACTGATGCCTAATCATCCAGGCCAGTAACTAGCCATGTCAGGTTAGATTTCCTAGGGGCAAGTATGTTGGGTGAGGCCTCTTTCACACTTGTGTGACTTTGACGGGACTTGAAGCAATGCCTGTGTAATCTTGAGGTCTATGGACATCTAGTTGCATCAAAGTCGTCCCAAAGTAGTGCAGGGACTACTTTGAAGTAGCTGCGACTTTAAGTCACACAAATATGAATGGTACTCATTGGAAATCATGGGGTATGACTTTGCAGTCCCAAGTCGTACAAGTGTGAAAGGGGCCGGAGTTGAGGCTTGGATAGGTTTTATGTTGTAAAAGCAAAGTTATTCACAGTAATACAGTGTCGCTGTACATTTTACACTATATAGTGAGTGAATGTGACGTTCACCACACATTTACTGCAGTTGAGTCTAGTCAATGTGTTTATGCATTAAATGATTCCCCACCAGCAAATGTTTGGATGTTTGATAAATATGCCTATTTCTTATTTGTCATCGTAGCTTGCTGCAATAAAGGCCTTTATGCAATAAAGAGTTTTAACTATTTAAACCTTGTTAAGTGATTACTAATTTATTTAGTGAGTTTAGTGTGTACAGAGTATATATACACATACTTTTTACAAAGTTTTTTTTGCCAGCCCTTAAAGCTGGGTACACACGATCTGAATATTGGCCAGTTCAGCAGGAACCATCCGACATTCGGACAGTGAGTACATCTGCCTGTCCGACAGAAGCCAGTCTTGCTGGAAAACCAGCAGCCCGATCAGTGTTCTAGCAGGGAGGCAGTCAGAACATATTTGGGTGCAGTGGAGGAGGTCGCCGCACAACATCCTTTGTGTTAAGATGGCAATCTGACCATCCATGTGTGGGGTGTGGTTTTTGTTTTTTTGTTTTTTTCAATTAAAAGGGACCTTGCACTTTTCGACCATTTTTTAAATTCTCCGTAAGATGTATTTTTCTGTTTAAACGCAGGGGTTTCAAACTGGCGGCCCTCCAGCTGTTGCGAAACTACAAGTCCCATGAGGCATTGCAAGGCTGACAGTTACAAGCATGACTCCCACAGTCAGAGGCATGATGGGACTTGTAGTTTTGCAACAGCTGGAGGGCCGCCAGTTTGAGACCCCTGGTTTAAAGAAAAAAAAAATTTAAAAATTGTGTGCTGGTCATTCTAGATGACTTTTCTCAGGAGAGCCTTTGAACACACACAAATCTGGCATCTTACACTAGAGAACATCTCTAATAGGTGAAGCAGTGCCCAGCACATTAGTTCTCAGTGTGGTAAACAAGAAAAAAGCAGATCTTCAAGGAAACCTCTGGTGAGAAAAAATGGAGGCTGACATTTCTAACCGCTGCTCCTTTTAAAAATGCTAGTTACCTTACCCTCATGTTGCTAAAATGGCTTCAGAGTTATTTCCGGGTTACCGGCCAGGCGCAAGCATGCAAATTTAGGGGTTTTTATAGCTTTTATTTTTTGTGTTCCAGGACAGTTAATCAAAGTTTCATCTGGTGATAGCTAGGCATTTAACATTTTCAGGAGCTCAACCATAGCAGCTGCTGTCAGTTACGTTTAACACTTAACCCTTCCCCAACCAGTGTACTAACAACTTAATCCTAAACATAAATCTTTAATTCTTAACCTCTTCATTTGTTAATTTTTTGTTTGTTTTAGTCAGTATGAAACAGAACCACTGTTTCAACCAGTGGTTGTCTGACCCTGTATGAGGTCCCTCTTCCTGACCACATGACAATATTGTCCATATATGTCTACTTTAGGGTTTGTTTTTTGTTTTAGTTTTTTTCTGTAGAGAAGTGATGCAGTCAGGTTTTTATTGCAGTCTGTCCCTCTCTGCCTTCATTTGTCCTAATGATCATTGTCACAGGGAGAGAAAGTGATGGAAAACTCTAAATGTTTCAGTTTTTTCCCCTCTGCTTCTAAATGCCCCTGCATGTTAACCTGTGACCATGCACACATAGGTGTTGACGGGCAGGAAAAGAAAAACCTGCCTACGTTTCCAGGAGCAGCAGCCTTTTGGCAGAGAAACGGCTTGATGTATTTAGCACATTGAGCATTATTTCATTTGTGACTGGAATAAGCAATAATTCTAGCCAGTGAAATTAACGCCCAAGCGTTACACGTGTTTACAGACGTCAAGCGTTTGTTTTTTTTCTTCTGCTGCCAGGAGGAAAAGTGTCTATGAGAGATGGCCAAACATTCAGTGTGCATAAGGACTAAAAGAGCAATACATTTTTCTGAAGTAGTTGATTCTATATATAACATGTATGTATAATTCTGCGGGGTTTTTTTTTTTTTTTTCTTCTTATTTTAGAACCAAATCTGAAAACATGAGCAGTAACGAGTGCTTCAAGTGTGGTCGTTCTGGTCACTGGGCTAGGGAGTGCCCTACTGGTGGCGGACGTGGTCGAGGTGCTGGTGGTGGTGGTGGTGGTAGAGGCCGAGGACGTGGTGGATTCAACTCTTCAAGAGGTAACATTTATCAATGATGGAAGGCTTTGCTTTGGCTCTCCCTCCCCTGCTTTTATCTCCCTCCCCCAATTAACCGTTTATGCTTTTGCAGTTTTATTAATATACTTTTATTTTTTTATTTTTTTTTCCGATATAGGGTTCCAATTTATTTCTTCATCTCTTCCAGACATTTGTTATCGTTGTGGAGAGTCTGGCCATCTTGCCAAAGATTGCGACCTTCAAGAGGATGGTGAGTGGCAATGTATGTATAAAAATCGTTCCATGTGAGTGGTCAAGATAATATCTGTAATTTTAAATAATGTAATTTTGTAGCATGTTTGTTATCAATGGTTTTTTTTTTTTTTGTTTAAGAGGAAATTAGCTGAAAATTGTAATTTATGATAAATTGTACCGGTCCCTATCTGTCAAGTCGTTACAATTTAATTTGTATACAGTGGAACTTCGTTTTGCGAGTAATGCGGTTAACGAGCGTTTCGCAAACCGAGCACTGTATTTCTAAAATTCCTAACTCGGTTTGCGAGTGTTGTCTCGCAAAACGAGCAGGATTCAGGCCAAAAGCGATGTGCAGTACCGCTTTTGGCCTGAAGTGGGGGGTGTCAGAGCCGACAGTTGCCGTTCGGAAAGGCCCGAGGACATTTCGGCTGACCTTGGAAAGGCTTGTGAACGGAGTCTTGCCAAGGTCCGCTGAAGTGTCCCTCAGGCCTTTTTGGCCGTTTCCGAGTCTCTCCGGCGCCGCCCCGCCTCTGGCCGCATGCGGTATTGCATCCCATTGAAGTCAATGCGGAACAAATTATTTTCATTTCCATGGACTTCAATGGGAAAACTCGCTTTGATATGCAAGTACATTGGATTGCGAGCATACCCCTGGATTGGATTATGTTCTATATCTGAGGTTCCACTGTATAACAGAGCGGAAGTAACTACTGGCATCACACTGCCCCCTACCATAGTTGAGAAGAACAGCAGCTGGAGAGGTCAAGCGCTCCAGCAGCTGCCAATTCTTGTGTGAATTCGGACATCAAGTGGTAGTAAACGCTAATAAAGTGCTCGACAACAGCTGTAAATTTCTGCAGTTCTTACTTTGCCAATGGTCTTGTATGGCCTAGCTAGGAAGCAATACAAAGAGGACAGGATACTTTTTCATGTGTGTTTAGCTTTAGGCTGGGTTCACATCTATGTGAATTGGATGCTGGTTTCCCCGCATCAAATTTGCATAGCGGGAGATTGTGACCGTCTCTCTATGGCGGCGGTTCGCACATCCCTGCAGTGGCTCCAGTGCGATTTGTACAGGAGTCCTGTGCGTCTTTTGGTCTGTTTCAGGTCCGAATTCAGGCTGAAATCAGACCTGAAACTGAATGGAGACGCAGCGGACTCCTACTATGAACCTCTGCATGTTGGTGTCAACCCAGCCTTAGGCTCGGTTCACACAGGGGCAACACGACTCTGGCCGCGACTTTGCGAGGCGACCTGGACAAGACCTTAGGGCGACACCACAGTGCGACTTACAAGGCAACTTCAAGTCGCCTCCAGGACAGGCGACTTTCCAGTGGCCAATCAAACAACAATCAGCTCTGTGGGAGGGGGGAGGGAGGGGTTTGCTTGAGAAAACCATCTTCTCTTCCTGTATTGTTGCTTCAGTTAAGACACGATCCGACTTTGGAGGTGACTTCCATTGAAATCAATGGGTACAAGTCGCCTAGAAGTCGGATTGAAGTAGTACAGGAACCTTTTCTGAAGTCGCGGAGCGACTTTAGTAGCGTACATTAAGACGGCTCTCATTCACTTGAATGGAATTTCTGATGTCAAGCGACTTGAGGTCTGACTAGTCGCATCCCAAGTCACGGTAGTGTGAACCGGCACTTAATGTTCAGTTCTGTGGGAGTTTAGAACCCACTTTAGCCCTACTGATAAGTGATATTGCAACTTAGAAATCATGGTTGGTTAGTGGTCTGTCAGGTGGGCAGTCCTTGTCCTTTACAGTTTGAAAGTAGCTACAGCCCAAGCACTTTTCCTCATTTTACTCCAGGGTGACTTGGAGTTATACTTTTTAGCTTTAGGTGTAGCTTTGCTTTCTTGTGTTAGAGCCTTCAGCAAAACACATCAGTGATCCCCAAACTTCACAAATTTCTTGAGGCCTGTAGTCGGGGACAGCATTGCCTTAATGCACACTGAAATAAACAGCTTTGAGGCTGTAGGTACTAGATTGCATATTCACATACCACGAAGAATACTGCTATTGATCAAGACAAAGGTAAATCCTTCAGGTTACTGATTTAGCTCTAACATAATACATCACTTTTTGAGGTCCAGCATGTCCTAGCCTCCAGAACAAAAACTAATAAATGTACTGCAGCTTCTGATGGTTGCATTAGTTTAGTTTTTTTTTTTTTTTTCATCACATAAAAATACTTTATTGTAAACATACCCCATTGAAACCTATTTTTTACAGCAAAAAAAAGAGGAAAAACCCACATTTTAGGTTGACATCAGAACAGGCGTACAATCTTCAAATGGGGACACTAGTTCTGGTGACACCCCAGGATTCCCTCACTTTGAAAAGATTTCCTCTCCCTTCCTGTTTTGGCTATGCTACAGGAAGTGAGGGGAAATCTCCCCGATGAGAAGCAGATGCAGGGGTGAACTTTATGGGTTATTATTTACCCTTGCGCTATACAAAATGAAGAAAAATTTGCCTTTTGTGACAGTTTAGAATTAAAAAAATGTTTTGAGATGTTAAATGATTTTGTTGATAACACTTGTAACGTTGTGATTTCAGCTTGCTATAACTGCGGCAGAGGTGGCCATATTGCAAAGGACTGCAAGGAGCCAAGAAAGGAGAGAGAGCAGTGCTGCTACAACTGTGGCAAACCAGGCCACCTTGCCCGTGACTGTGACCATGCTGATGAGCAGAAATGTTATTCTTGTGGGGAGTTTGGTCATATCCAGAAAGACTGCACCAAAGTGAAATGCTACAGGTGATCAATAGAACCCATACATCTAATATGCAGACCTGACTGGTTTCTTTTACATGTAAATAACCTATTTAATGCTTGTTTTTTTTTTTTTTCTTTGTTTCAGGTGTGGAGAAACTGGCCATGTAGCCATCAACTGCAGCAAGACCAGTGAAGTCAACTGTTATCGCTGCGGGGAGTCAGGGCACCTTGCGCGGGAATGCACAATTGAAGCTACAGCTTAAATCTCCTTTGTCGCCCCTCCTTTTTCTGATTGATGGTTGTATTATTTTCTCTGAATCCTCTTCACTGGCCAAAGGTTGGCAGATAGAGCTAGTCCCAGGCCAGTGAGCTTTACTTGACGTGCAAAAGGAGGAAAGGGTGGAAACAAAAAACGACTTCCTGCATTTAACTACAAAAAAAAAATGTTTATGTTTAGTTTGGTAGAGGTGTTATGTATAATGCTTTGTTAAAGAACCCCCTTTCCGCGCCACTGGTGAGTTGGGATTAAATAATCGGGAAGAGTTGAGTCAGACTAGTAGACCCTTCTCAGGTTAATGGTAGCACCTGCGCAAGGCGAACCGCTACTGGAAGAGTTTTTGAAAACTTCTGCAAATATTTAATTTTGTGGTAGTCTTGTTGTCTGACCTCAGCTGTTAACATCAACTACATCTGTATCGGGCTAGGGCAGAGTGTCACGTCAATGTCTGTCACAGTGGCCAACTCTACAATTCCGGTGAAAGTGGCCATTGAGATTGCGTCGGAGATACAGGTGACAGAAAGACCTGGAATTTTTTTGTTCCTTTTCATGGAAATAATGAAAATAAAAACCCAGAACATGCATAAATGAATAAAGCAAAAGTAAGCTATTCAGGAGCTGCAGAGAAATGTTTTCACAAAAATCAAGATGTTATTTTTGTATACTATATCACTTTAGACAACTGTTTGAGTTTCATTTGCGTGTAATCAGTTTTTAAAGTCAGATGGTAAAAGAAACTGAAGTCCTGGAAAATAGAAATGTAATTTTAAACTATCAATAAAGCTGGAGGAGGAAGGGGAGTTTGCCTAAAGTCTGTTTTCCATTCCTTAATTTCTTCTAGCCCAGTGTACCAAGCCGAATATCATTTTTTATTTTATTTATTTTTTTTTTTTTTATGGACACCGCACTGGTCCTGAGAAACTGTGAGCAGGAGTTTTTAGGCGAGTCTGCAGTATCCGGCCTCGCGGACTAGGCTGAAGCCGCGGCCTCGCCTAAAAACTCCTGCCCGCAGCTCCTCAGCACCGGTCCTGATGAAAGAAAAAAAAAAATTGATTTTGTTGTGTTTGTATGGTCTTGCAGGCTGAATACCTAGGCAACTGTGATGCTATAAAATTGGTTCCCAAATTATGACCCTTTGGGCACATTTGCATCCACAGATGCCAACAATGGGGCACTATTCCTACTGCTGACAAACGGGGCACTATTCTTAACTGACCACAAGCACTAGATCATTACTCCCACTGATCATAGTCCAGTCACTCTAAGGCCTGAAAAACAATAAACTGTCCCTTTTTTGCAAGTCTGAGGTCGCCTGCTATACAAGAAACCCTAAGAACATGGAAGTGCCGGCTTTTTAACTCGGCATTTAATATTTTTAAAAGGAAGCTCAAGTTTACATTGAAATGAAAGAAGAAACAGTAGTCCACTGGTTTTGCACAGAAAAGTCCCAATCCTCCTTTTCTGCTGTCCCCTGCCCAGTGTTCCTGGCTCCTGCCTTCCAAGTGCCCCCATATCAAGCTACTTGCTATAGGGGCACTTGTGCTGGCTTGACCCCCTAGTTGCATAAGTTTTTATGTTGGGCAAAGGGAGCTACATCTAAAAGGTTTTTTACCTTAAGCCCATGTTCACATTGGGCTGATTTGACATGTCAAATCACTGGCACCGTCTGAATCGGTGCAGCACTGATTCCCAAAAGTAGTTCCTGCACTACTTTTGGTAACTTTGGGGGCGATTTCAATAGACATCTGTGCAGGAACTCACACAGATGTCTCTGAAATCGCTCTTGAAGTCAGACCAAATTGCAGGGTTGAAATCATTTGGCTCAGCTGAACTTGCACGATTTTCAACCCACATTCAGTGTGAGCCTAGGCTAATGCAGATAATGCATTAAGGTACATAAACCTGTAGCCTTTACAACCACTTATGTTGATTTTTAAGTAACTTTTATGTTGTCAAACCCATTGAGAGTGGGCAGCCCACAGTCCCGTCTGGGCTGGAGGGCCACAGAGAAACCCAGAGGTAACAATACCACATGTAATAACCTGAAGGGGTATAATCCTAAAATAGTAAAACGGGTTAAAGAAGCCAGTTAAAAAAAAAAAATGCTGATGTGTTTCAAAAATTCAGAAGACTTGCTTGACTAGTTTTGTGCTTAACAAATGCTGCTTCTGGAGTTGGGTAGGTCTAATAAAGAGTACAAAGGAGAGACAATAACTAGCTTATAATGGGTATTATAAACAAAACATGGTTTTCCTGGTTGTTACCTAATTGAACAAAGCACACATATAATTTAAAAACGGGGTTCTTTCAAAACAAGAAGTGTGTGTGTATACAGTTGGTATACTTACAAAAGTATCAGATATATTGTACATCACTGAGGCGGAACAGAGAACTGGCCAGCTGCTTCAGGGGGATCACCATGTACCAAAAAGGTGGACATGGAGGTACGTAGACAAAAGGCGAGCTGTGAAGTCTAGTGAACATGAGGGTAGAGACTTACAAAAAAGAAGAAAAAAAACTGCAGGATTTTAATGAAGGAATAGATCAATAATGCTGTGTAGGGGGACAAAAAGTCTTCACGAACCTACATTAGTAAAATGTAGTGGGAGGTAGTTAACATAACCACTGGGATAGGATAAGTACTTGTTCCTTCACAGCCTGATACACCATTCTAGATAAGATTTAAGAAAGTAATTGAGGGGCGGGGGCTATTTCATTGGGGAAGGTTAACATAAACTATTGCAAATGATTATATTAAATCACTGAAGCGCTCGCCTAAGATAAGCCAGCCACTTTCATAGCATACACATCTGATGGATGAAGTGAAAAGAATACTTTGGGATGTATATATGTTTACTAATAGTATACAGCTGTGCTGGTGCACCAATATGCCAGTGTAACATCAGTGTTGATTCATCATGTGGCACTGTGAATAAAATATAGAAGGCATATTAGGAAGTATAGAAGTTACAGATATGCCCCACAAATGGCAGAGTGCTCACCGGCCAGTACCTCAAGCCCCTGGTTACCAGTCCTCTCCTCAGTGTCCCTGCAGGTAAAAGCATGCTGCTTCATCCCTGCAGACCATCCCCCCCATAAATACACCCTAGTCGGTTTGCCCTGAATACTGCTACCAGCCGGAAACCCACCTGTAAGTCCCAGATGCAGAGCGTATATTGCAAAGTTGGCGGGGATAAGGGAGGCTACCACGGGCACAGCAACCCCAACTGGAGACCTCCGGAGGCTGCATACAAATCAAGAAGACCCAGGGGAGTTATATCCACCCCAAATAGGTTAGTGGTCCCAGAGGACTCCCAGCCAGCAAATGTTCATCCCTATAGTGAACATTAGGTATAGGGGCACAAAGACAAAATTGTTTATACATAGGCACAAGTAACAATATCTACAGGCGACAAACAAGCTGTATTCAGACATTGGGTAAATTAAGTATCAGTATCACAATATAAGGCATGCAAGCAAAGGAAGGGGATTTTTATATATTGTATCAGAAGATACTCTGGTGTATATCCCTATAGACCGCTTTAGCAGTGTTCAAACAATTATATCATTTATAGATCTGTACGAAATATGATGATGTCTTTTAATTTGGAATTATAAATTCCAATCAAGACATCAGTGACACAGAAATACAACAGATAACTCCTAATGCATGTGTAGATATGTAAACACATGTATGGAGGGGAAAAGAGGAGCAAGAGAAAAAGGTTTTATGTTATCACGGCTATTAATGAGAGACTTATCTATTTTTTTTTTGCTTATCTATTTTCACTACTTTGAGTCGGTGGTCTAAAACAAGCAAGTAAGAAGAAAGGAAAGTCTTGGAGCTTTCTAACTTGCCCAATCTTGTCTGCAAAATTTTCCTTGGGAAATTCAAGTTATTGAACAAGAGGTTAAGCAGCATGATAGCTAGGCAGCCAGTATGTTCTGAAGGTCGACTATGACAGTCACCATATTTCCTTTGATGCGTTTCCCATCTCACCTCTGGCAGGGGTCTCCTGTCGGTACATGTGGAAATGCTTCAAAGTGGTGGACTGTGTAACCTGTGTCTAAAAAGTGCCTGCTCTATAGGGCCTAGATGCAGACTGGGAAGACTCATTGCTAGCTAGTGGTTAAAGCGGGGTTCCACTTAAATTTTTTACTTAATCTTACCCCCTTCAGTTAATTACATAGATGTTCAAATGCCACACGAAATTTTTTTTTATCGCTGTAATTACCTTTATTTCGTACTTTATTGTGGCACTTCCTGTCTCTCCTCCCATGGAAGTAGGCATGTTTATTGCCTTTCCCCGGCGCCGCACTGTCTCCTGAGAGCTTAGTGTCAGGCTTCCCAAGATTCAGTGCGGAAACAATGATCATGCGTGTGAACAAGATGTGAATGAACAGCATTCACCGCATCCTGGAAATCAATGCTTGTGGGCTTCACATGCCCACAAGCAACATGGAAACAGCCAGCATCACATTTTTTAGTTATTCTTCAGTACGAAAGCAGACAGAGGCGGAAATATTACACCCAAACTGTGAGTATTATTTTGGGATTAGCAAAGTGTCTCAATGACCTAAAAAAAAAAAAAAAGATTGGTTGCTTAAAAAGTGTGTTATCTTAGTAACAGGATAGTACAGGACACAGGCAAAATATTTATACACCATCCTTTATAGGCACATACCTTTTTAGGACATGTCCCCATGGGGCACCTCCCCTATAACCCCAGCCTACTGTAAATCCTCCAGTTTTATGCTAGTGTCTGAAGGCGATGGACCTCTTCTCCTTTGCTGAGAAATCAGCTTATATTTCTTTATTTTCTTCAACTTCTTTATGTGTGGGGATAGCCAATAATGTTTGCTTCGGGCACTGAATCTTGCATGGGCATTCACCTTGGACTAAGTCCCCGGGTCAGCCGCAGGGTGCAGTACAGGTCCAAGGCTGTGGTCCATTTCTATGGAACCCAGTCCCTGAAGACTGGGGTATGCCCACTATGATGGGTGAAGACAACTTTTTAATACAGTCCAGTGTTGTAGAAAGGTAGGTCACCCTGTAACTGTGACAGTTCTTGTGAAAATGGGGATATATATATATATCCCCATTTTTTTAGCGGTGTGTGTTTGTATGTATGTATGTATGTGTGTATATATATATATATATATATATATATATATATACATACACACACACACACACACACAGTCAGGTCCATAAATATTGGGACATTGACACAATTCTAATCTTTTTAGCTCTATACACCACCAGAATGGATTTGAAATGAAACAAACAATATGTGCTTTAACTGCAGATTTTCAGCTTCAATTTGAGGATATTTACATCCAAATCAGGTGAACGGTGTAGGAATTACTACAGTTTGTATATGTGCCTCCCACTTTTTAAGAGACCAAAAGTAATGGGACAGATTAACAAAAACATCCATCAAAATTTCACTTTTTAATAGTTGGTTGCAAATCCTTTGCAGTCAATTACAGCCTGCAGTCTGGAACGCATAGACATCACCAGACTCTGGGTTTCATTCCTGCTTGTTCTTGGGGCATTTTCCCTTCAGTTTTGGCTTCAGCAAGTGAAATGCATGCTCAATCGTATTCAGGTCAGGTGATTGACTTGGCCATTGCATAACATTCCACTTCTTTCCCTTAAAAAACGTTTTGGTTGCTTTCGCAGTATGCTTCGGGTCATTGTCCATCTGCACTGTGAAGCAACATCCAATGAGTTCTGAAGCACTTTGCTGAATATGAGCAGATAATATTGCCCGAAACACTTCAGAATTCATCCTGCTGCTTTGGTCAGCAGTTAAATCATCAACAAATACAAGAGAACCAGTTCCATTGGCAGCCATACATGCCCACGCCATGACACTACCACCACCATGCTTCACTGATGAGGTGGTATGCTTTGGATCATGAGCAGTTCCTTTCCTTCTCCATACTCTTCTCTTCCCATCACTCTGGTACAAGTTGATCTTGGTCTCATCTGTCCATAGGATGTTGTTCCAGAACTGTGAAGGCTTTTTTAGATGTTGTTTGGCAAACTCTTAACTGGCTTCCTGTTTTTGAGGCTCACCAATGGTTTATATCTTGTGGTGAACCCTCTATATTCACTCTGGGGAAGTCTTCTCTTGACTGTTGACTTTGACTCACATACACCTACCTCCTGGAGAGTGTTCTTGTTCTGGCCAACTGTTGTGAAGGGTGTTTTCTTCACCAGGGAAAGAATTATTCGATCATCCACCACAGTTTTCCGTGGCGTCTGGGTCTTTTGGTGTTGCTGAGCTCACCAAGGTGTTCTTTCTTTTTAAGGATGTTCCAAACAGTTGATTTGGCCACACCTAATGTTTTTGCTATTTCTCTGATGTGTTTGTTTTGTTTTTTTAGCCTAATGATGGCTTGCTTCACTGATAGTGAGCTCTTTGGATATCATATTGAGAGTTGACAGCAACAGATTCCAAATGCAAATAGCACACTTGAAATTAACTCTGGACATTTTATCTGCTCCTTGTAAATGGGATAATGAGGGAATAACACACACCTGGCCATGGAACAGCTGAGCAGCCAATTGTCCTATTACTTTTGGTCCCTTAAAACGTGGGAGGCACATATACAAACTGTTGTAATTCCTACACCGTTTACCTGATTTGGATGTAAATACCCTCAAATTAAAGCTGAAAGTCTGCAGTTAAAGCACATCTTGTTTGTTTCATTTCAAATCCATTGTGGTGGTGTATAGAGCCAAAAAGATTAGAATTGTGTTGATGTCCCAATATTTATGGACCTGACTGTATATACAGTGGGGACAGAAAGTATTCAGACCCCCTTAATTTTTTCACTCTTTGTTATATTGCAGCCATTTGCTAAAATCTTTGTTATATTGCAGTCATTTGCTAAAATCAAGTTCATTTTTTTTCTTCATTAATGTACACACAGCACCCCAAATTGACAGAAAAACACAGAATTGTTGACATTTTTGCAGATTTAATAAAAAAGAAAAACTGAAATATCACATGGACCTAAGTATTCAGACCCTTTGCTTTCCTTCATTTGAGTCCAGCTGTGTTTGATTATACTGATTGGACTTGATTAGGAAAGCCACACACCTGTCTATATAAGACCTTACAGCTCACAGTGCATGTCAGAGCAAATGAGAATCATGAGGTCAAAGGAACTGCCTGAAGAGCTCAGAGACAGAATTGTGGTAAGGCACAGATCTGGCCAAGGTTACAAAAAAATTTCTGCTGCACTTAAGGTTCCTAAGAGCACAGTGGCCTCCATAATCCTTAAATGGAAGATGTTTGGGATGACCAGAACCCTTCCTAGAGCTGGCCGTCCGGCCAAACTGAGCTATCAGGGGAGAAGAGCCTTGGTGAGAGAGGTAAAGAAGAACCCAAAGATCACTGTGGCTGAGCTCCAGAGATGCAGTGGGGAGATGGGAGAGAGTTGTAGAAAGTCAACCATCACTGCAGCCCTCCACCAGTCCGGGCTTTATGGCAGAGTGGCCCGACGGAAGCCTTCCCTCAGTGCAAGACACATGAAAGCCCGCATGGAGTTTGCTAAAAAAAAACACCTGAAGGACTCCAAAATGGTGAGAAATAAGATTCTCTGGTCTGATGAGACCAAGATAGAACATTTTGGCCTTAATTTTAAGCGGTATGTGTGGAGAAAACCAGGCACTGCTCATCACCTGTCCAATACAGTCCCAACAGTGAAGCATGGTGGTGGCAGCATCATGCTGTGGGGGTGTTTTTCAGCTGCAGGGAGAGGACAACTGGTTGCAATCGAGGGAAAGATGAATGCGGCCAAGTACAGGGATATCCTGGATGAAAACCTCCAGAGTGCTCAGGACCTCAGACTGGGCCAAAGGTTTACCTTCCAACAAGACAATGACCCTAAGCACACAGCTAAAATAACAACTCCGTGACTGTTCTTGAATGGCCCAGCCAGAGCCCTGACTTAAACCCAATTGAGCATCTCTGGAGAGACTTAAAAATGACTGTCCACCAACGTTTACCATCCAACCTGAGAGAACTGGAGAGGATCTGCAAGGAGGAATGGCAGAGGATCCCCAAATCCAGGTGTGAAAAACTTGTTGCATCTTTCCCAAAAAGACTCATGGCTGTATTAGATTAAAAGGGTGCTTCTACTAAATACTGAGCAAAGGGTCTGAATACTTAGGTCCGTGTGATATTTCAGTTTTTCTTTTTTAATAAATCTGCAAAAATGTCAACAATTTTGTGTTTTTCTGTCAATATGGGGTGCTGTGTGTACATTAATGAGGAAAAAAATGAACTGAAATGATTTTAGCAAATGACTGCAATTTAACAAAGAGTGAAAAACTTAAGGGGGTCTGAATACTTTCCGTCCCTACTGTATATACACACAGTATCTCACAAAAGTGAGTACACCTCTCACATTTTTGTAAATATTTTATTATATATTTTCATGTGACAACACTGAAGAAATGACACTTTGCTACAATGTAAAGTAGTGAGTGTACAGCTTGTATAACAGTGTAAATTTGCTGTCCCCTCAAAATAACTCAACACACAGCCATTAATATCTAAACCGCTGGCAACAAAAGTGAGTACACCCCTAAGTGAAAATGTTCTGATTGGGCCCAAAGTGCAATATTTTGTGTGCCCCCATTATTTTCCAGCACAACTTTAACCCTCTTGGGCATGGAGTTTACCAGAGCTTCACAGGTTGCCACTGGAGTCCTCTTCCACTCCTCCATGATGACATCACAGAACTGGTGGATGTTAGAGACCTTGCACTCCTCCACCTTCCGTTTGAGGATGCCTCACAGATGTTCAATAGGGTTTGGACTGGAGACATTGGCTTGGCCAGTCCATCACCTTTACCCTCAGCTTCTTTAGCAAAGCAGTGGTCGTCTTGGAGGTGTGTTTGGGGTCATTTATCATGTTGGAATACTGCCCTGCAGCCCAGTCTCTGAAGGGAGGGGATCATACTCTGCTTCATTATGTCACAGTGCATGTTGGCATTCATGGTTCCCTCAATGAACTGTAGCTCCCCAGTGCCGACAGCATTCATGCAGCCCCAGACCATGACACTCCCAGCACCATGCTTGACTGTAGGCAGGACACACTTGTCTTTGTACTCCTCACCTGGTTGCCGCCACACATGCTTGACACCATCTCAACCAAATAAGTTTATCTTGGTCTCATCAGACAACAGGACACGGTTCCAGTAATCCACATCCTTATGCCCCGTACACACGATCGGACATTCCGACAACAAAATCCATGGATTTATTCAGACGGATGTTGGCTCAAACTTGTCTTGCATACACACGGTCACACAAATCTTGACGGAAATTCTGAACGGCAAGAACGCAGTGACGTATAACGCGTACGACGAGCCAAGAAAAATGAAGTTCAATAGCCAGTGCGGCTCTCCTGCTTGATTCCGAGCATGCGTGAAACTTTGTGCGTCGGAATTGTGTACACACAATCGGAATCTACGACAATGGATTTTGTTGTCAAAAAATTTGAGATCCAGTTTTTAAATTTTGTGTGACGGAAAGTCAGATGGAAAATGTCCGATGGAGCCTACACACGCAAGCTCCCATCAAACATTTTCCGTCATAAAATCCGACCGTGTGTACGGGGCATTAGTCTGCTTGTCTTCAGCAAACTGTTTGCGGGCTTTCTTGTGCATCATCTTTAGAAGAGGCTGCCTTCTGGGACCACAGCCATGCAGACCAATTTGATGCAGTGTGCAGCGTATGGTCTCTGGATATGATGCTGAGCATGTGCACTCAACTACACTGTTATACAAGCTGTACACTCACTACTTTACATTGTAGCAAAGTGTCATTTTTTCAGTGTTGTCACATAAAAAGATATAATAAAATATTTACAAAAATGTGAGGGGTGTACTCACTTTTGTGAGATACTGTGTGTATATATATATATATATATATATACATATATATATATATATATATATATATATATATATATATATATATATATATAACATATTACATATTTACTTCACAGTGCAATTCTTTTCAAACTTGGTGCCAAAATTTAAAACACTCAGTCTTAGGTGAATGACTAGGTATTGCATCACACCAGTGGTTGCATACTTTAAATGCCACTTTATCCTAGAAGCTGTATAAGAAATTCAAGTGCCTAACTTCGCCATAAGGATTTGTCATAGCATGGTCTACACCAGGGCTTCATAAATTGGCTTTGAATCTAGGAGCCAGCTAAAATGTTAGGAGACAGTTTTTTTTAACTAATAAATCTTACGGGTGCAACATGTAACATGTTCCCCAAGATGAACTTGTCCTTTAACCCTTTCACATACAGAGACGTTTTTGCACACGTTAATAATTTTAGTCCTGAAGATTACATAAAACCCTCAAACATATATTTTCTGAAAATGGACACCCTAGACCTAGAGAATAGAATAGTGGTAGTTCCAATTTTTTATGTCACAGGATATTAAATTACCCAATTTTTTGGTAAAGAATAAAAGTCGCGGTTGCATCAAAGTAAATGGATACCCAACATGTCAAACCTTAAACATGTCAGTATCCTATATTTTTCATAGGCAACGCTTTAAAAACCCCTACAAGTCATCAGTTTAGCGTTACGAAGGAGGTCTGGTGCTAGAATTATTGCTCTCATTCATACGTGCGCCGTGATATGTACCACGTATTACAATCAAGGTTTTCAGGCGTAGGTGCCCAGCTGCATGTGTTTGTACCTGCGTATATGTGGGGGGGCCTCAATTTTTTTTGGGGGGGAGGGATTTTATGTGCTTGGGTGTAACTTTAATTTTTTACAATTAAAAAATATATGTATTTTCACTTAAATGTTTTTTTCCATCACATAAGGGACAAAAAGTCCCCTATGTGATGATTTTTAAATTATTTTTTTTGGTGACAGGTTCTCTTTAATGAGACAGCCAGGGTCTAAAAGACCCTGCATGTCTCCCCTGTGCTCCACTGAATGTAATGCATTGCACATTGCACTGCTTTACATTCTTTCCCGGCCTTTATGGTCGGGAAAACTGTCAACGGCCACTGGGAAGTGACACATCACTTTCAGGTCAACAACTAGAAGGGGAGGAGAGCGGACGTGTGTCTGCTCTCCCCTCTACCCAGGGACACCCGCTAGGCCGGTCCCAGACCTGCAGATGGGCAAGTTGAGCCTGGGATACATGGGGGGGGGGGGGGGGGGGTAGTATTTGGGCGTGACAGCCAAAGCGCCAGGAGGAAACTTCTTGTTGCCCTGGGGTTGGTCTAGCCCTGGTTTATGCTGCGTATACTTTCTGTATACGCTTACATTAGTTCCTGCACTCTACTCTGTGAGTCCCAGCCCCCCCCCCCCCCCCCCCCCCAGGGGAACACCCTCACTTGTAGCTATGGCAGAAACCAGAGAAAGGAAACCAATTTAATATTGCAGGTGAACATTCACTTTGCAGAAGGCCTCAGATTCACAATGCTTCCCTTGCACTGGAGCAGGACTTACACCAATGTCTGCGTCCAATTGTAGCTCTATTTCAGGCACACAACATGTGTCCTACCTGATAAAAGCAGAATTTTCTGCATCTGTGCCACAATTCCTCTAAGGGCCCTTTCACACTGGGGCGGTTTGCAGGCGATATTGCGCTAATGATAGTGCCTGCAAACCGACCCGAAAAGCCGCTGCTTTGTCTCCAGTGTGAAAGCCCTGAGGGCTTTCACACTGGAGCGGTGCGCTAGCAGGACGGGAAAAAAATTCCTGCTAGCAGCATCTTCGGAGCGGTGAAGGAGCGGAGTATATACCGCTCCTTCACAACTCCTGCCATTGAAATCAATGGGACAGCGCTGCTATACCGCCAGCAAAGCGCCTCTGCAGAGGCACTTTGTGGTGGTTTTTAACCCTTTCTTGGCCGCTAGCGGGGCAGTTTTACCCCACGACGGTAAAGCGCTTTACCGCCGACGCCGCCCCCGCCCCAGTGTGAAAGATCCCTAATACAGCCATACAGCTCAAATGTCCCATCTCTTGCTCCCATTTCTCAAGCTTAAACACTTGCCAATTCTTACATAATTACATAGTTGGTGAGGTTGAAAAAAAAAGACAAGTCCATCAAGTCCAACCTGTGTGTGTGCTTTTATGTCAGTATTACATTCTAAAACCTTGTATGTTGTGCCTATCTAATAGTTTTTTTAAATTATCGATGCTCCCCGCTGAAACCACTGCTTGTGGAAGAGAATTCCACATCCTTACCGCTCTTACAGTAAAGAACCCTCTACGCAATTTAAGGTTAAACCACTTCTCTTATAATTTTAGTAAATAGCCATGTGTCTTTTTTAGATTCCCTTTCGCGGAAAAGTTTTATACCTATTGTGGGGTCACCAGTACAGTATTTGTACATTGAAATCATATCCCCTCTCAAGCATCTCTTCTCTAGAGAGAAAAAGTTCAGTGCTCGTAATCTTTCCTCATAACTAAGGTCCTTCAGTGCCTTTATTAGCTTTGTTGCCCTTCCCTGGACTCTCTCCAGTTCCAGCACATCCTTCCTGAGGACTGGTACCCAGAACTGAACGGCATACTCCAGGTGCAGCCAGACCAGAGTCTCATAGAGTGGGAGAGTTACCGTTTTATCTCTAGAGTTAATCCCCATTTTAATGCATGCCAATATTCTGTTGGCTTTGCTTGCAGCAGCCTGGTATTGCATGCCATTGCTGAGTGCTGAGTCTGTCATCTACTAGGACCCCCAGGTCCTTTTCCATCCTAGATTCCTCCAGAGGTTCTCCCCCTAGTAAGTAGATTGCATTCATATTTTTGCCACCCAAATGCATTAATTTACATTTTCTACATTAAACCTCATTTGCCATGTAGTTGCCCACCACATTAATTTGTTCAGATCTTCTTGCAAGGTTTCCACATCCTGCGGAGAAATTATTGCCCTGCTTGGCTTTATATCAACTGCAAATACTGAGATTGAGCTGTAATTTATGAATAGATTAAATAGGATTGGTTCCAGGACAGAAGCCTGGGGGACCCCGCTTTCCACACCGGACTATTCCGAGTACTCCCCATTTATCACTACCCTCTGAACTCGCCCCTGTAGCCAGTTTTCAATCCATGTACTCACCCTTTGGTCCACGTTGACAGACCTTAGTTTGTACAGTAAACGATTATGGGGAACTGTATCAAATGCCTTTGCAAAATCCAGATACACCACGTCTACAGGCCTTCCTTTAAATGGCAGCTCACCTCCTCATAGAAGGTTGATAGATTGGTTTGGCAAGAACGATTCTTCATGAATCCATGCTGATTACTGCTAATGATACCGTTTTCATTACTAAAATCTTGTATAAAGTCCCTTATCATCCCCTCCAAGAGCTTGCATACTATTGATGTTAGGCTAACTGGTCTGTAATTCCCAGGGATGTATCTTGGCCCTTTTTTAAATATTTTTGGTGCTACATTGGCTTTTCTCCAATCTGCTGGTACCATTAAAGTCAGTAGACTGTTCATAAATATTAGGAACAAAGTTACATTTTTCAAGTCTATTTCTAATTCTATTCTCTATTAGCCACGAGGGTGCTTCCTGTGACGTGTCATGAGGATAAACATTGCAGTTTTGGTTACTGAAACCCCCCCCCCCCCCGTTTCCCTCGTGAAGACAGGAGAAGAATAAATTCAATACCTTCACCACCTCTCCGTCCTTACTAACCAGATTCCCTTCATAATTCTTTATGGGACCAATATGATATGACCTCCCTTTATTACTTTTTATATACTTAAAGAATTTCTTGGGATTTCTTTTACTCTCCTCCGCTATGTGCCTTTTGTGTTCTATTTTAGCCGCCCTGATTCCACCCTTGCATTCCTATTTGCATTCTTTGTAAAGTTGGAATGCTGATGATGATACCTCAGTTTTGAATTTTTTTGAAGGCCTTCTCCTTTGCTTTTATATGCATTTTTACATTGGAGATAAGCCACCCAGGACTTTTATTAGCTCTTTTAAATTTATTTCCCATTGGGATGCATTGGCTAATACCCCTATTTAATATCCTCTTAAAGCATACGCATTTTTTCTCCGTGTTCTTTGTTCCTAAGACTTTATCCCATTTAGTATCTTCTAGCAAGGATCGTCGTTTAGGGAAGTTGGCTCTTTTGAAATTCGGTGTCTTTGTATTCCCCTTATGTTTCCTATTTGTGTGATTTATACTGAAACTAATTGACCTGTGATCGCTGTTTCCTAAATTGCCCCGTATTTTCACATCCGTGATCAGGTCTGTATTGTTAGTAATTGTTAGTAGGTCTAGTAACACATTGTTCCCTGTTAGTGCTATTACCATCTGACCCATGAAATTGTCCTGTAAGACATTAAGGAAATAGCGAGCTTTAGATGAATGCGTGGTTCCTTCCGCCCAGTCTATGTTTGGATAATTGGAATCCCCCATTATAATTACACTTCCCATCCTTGCCGCTAATCCAAACTGTGATAGGAGGTCCACCTCCCCAATCTGGTTAGGGGGCTATAGGATACTCCCAGTATTACTTTGCCCTTAATTTCCTCCCTTTGTAGCTCTACCCATAAGGATTCCACCTCCTCCCTTGCTCCATTAGTGATGTCGCCCCTCACATTCACTTGTACATCATTTTTTATATACAGGCATACCCTTCCCCCTTTTTTACTTTCCCTATCCCTCCGATATAGGGAATACCCTTGAATGGCTGCCAGCCAATCATGAGCGCTGTTGAACCAAGTCTCTGAAATTCCCACAATATCAAAATCCTCCTCGTACAACAGTACCTCTGTTTCTCCCATCTTGTCTGCCAGACTCCTAGCATTGGTGAACATGCTACATAGTTTAGTCCGGACGCATACTATCTCCTTATTGGGTGTTCTGAGGTTGCAAATAGGACTTGTTACTGTACTTACCTCAGGTTTAGGTGCTTTAGTCAACCTACCACTAATGCCCCCAATACTACCCTCTGGAATTTGTTCCGCGCTGACTATCTCTACCTCTGGATCCTCCCCCCCGTTGCCTAGTTTAAAATCCCCTCTAACTTGTCGGCCATCTTCTCTCCCAGCCAATCTGCACCTTCCCTATTTAGGTGCAGTCCGTCCCTGCTAAAGAGCTGGTAACCGACTGAGAAGTCGGCCCAGTTCTCCAGGAACCCAAACCAGCTCCTCAGCATCTTGTTTACTTCCCTAATCTCCCGCTGCCTTTCTGGTGTGGCTCGAGGTACCGGTAGTATTTCTGAGAATACTACCTTGGAGGTCCTTTTCCTCAATCCCTCCTAAGTCCCTAAAATCGTTTTTTAGGACACTCCATCTTCCTCTGACTTTGTCATTGGTGCACCATGACAGCTGGGTCTTCCCTAGCCCCTCCCAATAATCTGTCCACCAGATCCGTGATGTGCCGAACCCGAGCGCCCGGTAGACAACATACAGTTTGGCGCTTCAGGTCTTTATGACAAATTGCACTCTCTGTTCTTCTCCGAATTCAGTCCCCTACCACCAGAATCTGTCTTTCCTTTCCCTTGGCTTTATTCCCTAACTGGAGGAGGTATTCCCCTGGCAGCGTAGCGGCATCACTGTGCTCCAGCAATGCTGGTCCCTGACTGGTTTCACCAATGTCACTCAACGGGGTGTACTTAATGGGATGTTCCAGCCCAGGACCGGCCCCTCTTTATCTCCACCCGCCTCTGTGCTGGCCCCTGCCGACACCTGCCAGGCACGATCCCAACTATCCTTTAGTATGGAGAGTCTTCTCAGTGTTGGCAGTTGCTTCCCTAGATTCAGAACCAATACACAGGTACTCAACAATACAACACGTGCACTCACAGCACTCGGGTACTCACAGTACACGTGCACTCACAACACTCAGGTACTCACAATACATGTGCACTCACAGCACTCGTGTACACACCGTGCCTCATGTACTGACAGCACACATGCACTCACAGCACTCGGGTACTTACAGTACACGTGCACTCACAGTACTCAGGTACTTACAGCACATGGGTACTCAAAGCACACGTGCACTCACAGCACTCACACACAATACTCAGGTACTCACAATACACACAATACTCAGGTACTCGCAATGCACAGGTACTCACAATACACACAATACTCAGGTACTCACAATACACAGGTACTCACAATTCTAGCACTACTCACGCAGCAGTTTTTTTTTTTGTGTTTTTTTTGTATAATGCAATTTTTTGGGGAAAAAATACACTTTAACCACTGGGCACTTATACCCCCTTTCTTACCAGGCCAATTTTCAGCTTTCAGTGCTCTCACATTTTGAATGACAATTAGTCATGCAACACTGTACCCATATGAAATTTTTGTACTTTTTTCACACAAATAGAGCATTCTTTTGGTGGTATTTAATCACCACTGGGTTTTTTATTTTTTGCATTATAAATGAAAGAAGACTAAAAATTCTGTAAAAAAAAATGCATTTTTCTTTGTTTTTGTTATAAAATTTTGCAAATTAAAAATTTTTCTTCATAAATTTTGGCCAAAATTAATACTGCTACAGTAAAACCTTGGTTTGAGAGTAACTTGGTTTAAGAGCGTTTTGCAAGACAAGCAACATTTTTTAATAAATTTTGATTTGATATACAAGTGATGTCTTGATATACAAGTAGCGTCATGTCACAATTGAGTATAAGAGAGAAGAGAGGTGCCTCTAAGTTTGTGGAACGAATCATTTGAGTTTCCATGATTTCTTATGGGGAAAATTTGCTTTGATATACAAGTGCTTTGGATTACAAGCATGTTTCTGGAACAAATTATGCTCGCAATCCAAGGTTTTACTGTACATATCTTTGATAGAAACAACCAAAATCAGTGTATATTATTTGGTCTTTGTAAAAGTTACATCTCATTTCTTGACACACTAACAAGCCACTAACAAGTCAGGGCAATACAAATACCCCCCCCCCCCCCCCCCACACACACACACACACACCAAATGACCCTCTTTTTTGCAAAGTACACAGTCTAAGGTATGTAGTTTCCTGACTACCTGTTACACTTTTGTGAGGCACTAATGGGCACTGATGTGGCATGGATGAGGCACGGATGAGCACTGATGAGGCACGGATGAGCATGAGCACATATGTGGCATGGATGGGCATGGGTGAACACTGATGAATAAATTGTGCGGTTGCATTAGATATTTAAATCTATATTACTACATGATTATCATAAGTAGATAAACAAATAAATAAAACATAAATAAAAAACACCATCAAAGTTAATTGTGAGTGAATTAGAAAGTCGCTATGCTACAGAGCAAACAGCGACATGTAAGTCAAATACTAATATTGCCCCTTTGAAGACGTGACCTGTCACGAAACATGTAGGGCGTGGCTACGCAGTGTACGCCAGATCGCCATAGAGCCCCATGTAACCTAGCACGGGCGTCTCTGTTGTTTTTATATTTTGCCGGCTTTTATGTTTTGGATGTTTTAAAGATGCCTAGTTGTCTGAGGCAATAAAATTCCCCTTTTTTACATACTATACCATTGGAGTTTTTTCTTTCTCCCCTTCTTTACCTACGAGTCCAAACGAGGGAGTGTTTACATCAATGCTTAAGTGTCGGAACCATCTCCAGCTGTGTGGTGAGCTGACATCTACTGTCCCTGCAGAGGGCTAAATCTGCATGCTTCTAAGACCTTGCTATAAATGAGGTCCAACGTGTCTGGTAAGGATACATCTATTATCAACCTTCGGATCCACTGGTGGTTGGAGGTCCCTTCACGTCCCCTTATTCCTTTATACACACTAAGGAATACAATTCATGAACTTTGGATATGCGTTTTTCCTGCGACTCAGGATACAATTTTGAACTTTTTCACTTATGACTTTGCACTTGGGTGGAATAACCTTTGTTTGTTTGTTTTTTCTTTTTTACACACCAGTTTATAACTTTATTGTTGGTTTATATGTATGCAATGGTCAATATTAGTGTTTGACTTACATGTCGCTGTTTGCTCTGTAGCATAGCGACTTTCTAATTCACTCACAATTAACTTTGATGGTGTTTTATATATATATATATATATATATATATATATATATATATATATATATATATATATATATATATATATATATATATATATATATATATATATATTTATACACACTAAGGAATGCAATTCATGAACTTTGGATATGCGTTTTTCCTGCGACACAGGATGCAATTTTGAACTTTATGACTTTGCACTTGGGTGGAATAACCTTTGTTTTTTTCTTTTTTGCACACCAGTTTATAACTTTATTGTTGATTTATATGTATGCAATGGTCAATATTAGTATTTGACTTACATGTCGCTGTTTGCTCTGTAGCATAGCGACTTTCTAATTCACTCACAATTAACTTTGATGGTGTTTTTTATTTATGTTTTTATTTATTTGTTTATCTACTTATGATAATCATGTAGTAATATAGATTTAAATATCTAATGCAAGCGCACAATTTTTTCTTTGTATGTAATTTTTCACCTCATTGATATTTGTGGTTTTGTTGCATCTGCAGTTATATTAATTTTTTGCTTGATAGCGCAGATTTTCTCTTTCTTTTTTTGAACACTGATGAAGCATGGATGAGGTATGGATGGGCACTGATGAGGCATGGATGGGCACAGGGCAGCACTGTAGGCACTTCAGATCCAGCCCACCCACGCTGCTGCACTGGCTTCCTCCTTTCCTTACACGCTGTAACGATCGGTGTGAGGAGAGGAGAGAGCTGAATAGGATATGCACCGGTTTATTGACAAGTGATCACTCCATCATTGGACGGAGTGATTGCGTGGTAAAGGGCCACTGTCATTGTCCCTTTTCCGTGATGCACTGGGTCTGGGTGCATGCCCCCGGGGGGATGTCAATGTACGCCCTCCCAGAACTAGCCGACCGCACCATAGTCGTCATTAGGTATTGCGTTTGCTCTGACGATCGTGTGTGGTGCGATCACCATTTAATATGCGTGTGGGACTTGCATATGCGTTCGCATTTGTGCATAAGCATGGGGAGGACGGCGCTTTAAAAAAAAAATTTAATTTTTATTTTATCTAAAAAATTTTTTTACACCGTTTAACTTTTTCTTTTTAATTACCTTTATTGCTATTGCAAGGGATGAACCACATCTCTTGTGACAGCATGGGCTGTGACAGCTCCTCTTTACGGAGAAATCTCTCCTCTGGCCTCCAATGCAGCCGATCAGACACAGACCGGTCTGATTGGCTGCTCCCCTGGACAGAGAAGTGGAACCGGAAGTGATGATATTCTCGTCGTTTCCGGGGTCACAGAGAGGGAGGAACAACGTCAGTTCCTTTCTCTCTGTGCTGTGCAGCCGGTTGCACAGCAAAACCCGAGAAAGGAGGGCGGGGGAAACCACATTCCGTTGCCCGCAGAAGTGTTCGAGTGGCTGTTCAGTCACTCTAGTCACTTCTGCATTAAAGGGAACTGCTGGCTGCAAATTTTAATACTGGGATGATACCTGTAAGCATCATTCCGGTATTACCACTGCAAACTGTGGACATCATATGATGGCCTATGGTTGGCAAGTGGTTAATCGGATCGCAATATTCTGGTGCTAGAGGATGTAGACGCAGAAGGGAATAAAGAGGATATTAAGGCTATATGAGAGCAAGAAGATTTTTCTTCCCCAGTCTACTGTTATGTTGATCCAGGCCTGAAAAGCTCATTGCCTCTGTCTGCAAGAGCTTTGGGATTGTGCAGCCTGACACTCCTCTATCTCATTATCCGCCTTTGGGTTTAAAGAAACCCACTATATCCTAAAGAACATTCCCTGTTCATACACAAGTGGAATGTGCAGTATATGACAACTGGGTCACACCTGAAAGGATTTTCCCTTCCCTGAATGAGTATTCTAATCTGTATTCAGTTTGCAAAAAAGTGGGCTATTCCTATGGTTTATACTGCCATCTATTATAAACAAGCATATCACCGAAGTATAAAAGATGTTCCTTCTTTCATAGATTCTGCAGATAGAAAGTTTTAAATACTCCTAAAGCCTCTTTGCTTATGCTACCCTAGCCCTGAAAAAAATTGTATGTCAAACTGCAGCTTCACTAGATTTGGAAAATGAACAATCGATAAGACCCTATATTTCAGGGTTGTGTAGTTACAACTGCAGCAGTTGCGTTCTGCTGTTTTTTTTTGTGTTAATGCTCTAGTCTCCAAACAATGGCCATCCAGTTGTTCAGGAACTACAATTCCCATCATGCCTAGTCATGTCTGTGAATGTCAGAGTTTTAGAATGCCTCATGGGACATGTAGTTCTGCAACAGCTCGAAGACGGTAGTTTGGAGATCCCTGTCTAGAACATGTCATGTGACAAATTTTCGGAATGGCTTTATTCCCATGAGCATCATGAGCAGATTCTTTTATAGCTTGAACAGCTAAAGCTGCCTGCAAAAGGTGTCTTCCAAGGAAGACATCTGTTTGTTGAGGCACTTGACCAGTTTATCAAAGAGGTGACTGGAGGAACATTTTTACTTCCACAAAGGAAGATTCAAAAAATCTCTTCCTCAGTAACCCCCTAGCTTTTCAAAATGTAGAACACCTGTTTTCCCTACCCAGGCTTCTATGTCAAAGTCAAAGTTCAGCCCAAGGTCTGACCCACAAAACCTTCTTCAAAATATAGGGTTGTCCTTAATCTTTTAAGAGTGTGTGTGTGTGTGGGGGGGGGGATATTTGTTAGTTTGCCTCTCTCTCTGGGTCACAAACCTTCCTGACTGCTGGCTTTAATCTGTAGTGTTTAGGAAGGTACAAAATGGAGTTCAAAACTCTGCCCCCACACCACTTTCAAATCAACCAAAGACTGCCCAAGGATAGTTATATTTGCAAATGGCCCCAAGCAACCTTTTGCACCAGTGAGTAGTTGTGCCAGTACTTCCACAAGACAGGTTCAAAGGTTTATACTCTAAACTGTTCATGGTCCCAAAGCCCAGCAGGGATAGTTATTAATATTATACAGGATTTATATAGCAGATAGTTGTCCTATTTTGGAATTAAAATCTCTTTAGAGATTCCCTCAAATTTTGCATGGATTCTGCAAGTTCAGTAATTACCTCTTCAAGACTTATGTGTGTATGACAGTGCTGGATCCAAAGAAGTGAATGTTGGATGGATCTACTGTAAAAAAATTTTTTTTTCTTTAAAGAAGCAGATGAAAATAAGATAGATAGACCCCTGTTCTGGTCCTAGGCAGCTACCTCTGATAATGGATACGCTTGCTATCTGGTACTTCTTGGAAGTGTACAGAGAAATACCTGATACAAAAGTTCATCCCGCTTGAAGGACTTTCTGAAACATTTAAAAGAGAAGTATGGGTTTCCTTAAAAACAAATAATTATACTCACCTAGATCTAAGACCAAGAGCTGATCTGAACTGAACACTGATCACTCAGCTCTGGGTCCTTAGGTTGCAGAGAGTTTGTGGCTGTCAATCAAAGTCTCTCTGCTGTGCCCCTCCAGTACTCACCAAAGTGCTGGGCTGTGCAGGGGATGGGAGCAGATGGCTTAGGCTCTCAGTGGCTCACTGAGAGGCCGAGCCAGTTGCTGTTCCAGGCATCTGGGTGTATCCCGACCAAATGTTTGGTATCTTTTCAGAGCCTGGACCAGCTCTGTGACTTCAACTGACAGTGGGCTTTAGGAGGAGTTCAGAATGAACTGCACTCACGTGATCCATATGAGAAGTACAGTCAAAAAAGCTTTGGCTATTTGGCAGAAGAACCAGCGACTTACAAATACTCTAAAGACCTTTAAAAGACAACCCCTGGCCCCTGCCTAACAGGCCAGATCTGCTATTTCAAGGTCCTCGATTCCATTCTGCTTCTCAGTCTCTGGCTTTAATGGCAGGCCTGTTCAAACCCAGGTTTTAAAGGCTAACAGGATTTCTAAGTCTGTGATCTCTGCCTTGCTAAAAGAAAGAAAAGCGGGGAACATCTGTTATCATACCTGGAAATCTTATTTTGCCTGGTGTGAATGCACTCAGTACAGTCCCAGCGATTCCTCTGTGCCTACATCAAAGTAATTGTAAACCTATTTTTTATAAAATAAACATTTTATACTTACCTGCTCTGTGCAGTGGTTTTGCCCCAATACTCTTCTCAGTGACGTGACGTCTCCAGATGGCACCACCCCCCTTGTAACCGCACTGACCAACAGCATGCTGGGTCGGTGACATCACAAGGGGGCGATGCCACCCTACAACATCACCGGGTGGTCCTGTCTGTTAGTTATTTAAGAGCTGACAGATGGCAGAAGCCTTCGTTGGGACCGGAGGTTTTTTGATTTGTTTTTTCGGATCGGCGGTGGTGACAGACGTCATGATTGATGATGGATCAACAGCGGGGGAATTTTTTTTTTAGTTTTTTTAAATAGAGGACCCACCCCCAATCTTCGAATTTTGAAGCACTGAATGTCTTTGAGCTCAGACATTGTTTTCATCTCGCTCTGTCACGTACCTGACTATTGAGCCTAATGTGCAGTGGGAAGGCCTTGCATACAACCCCGGTTCAAAGGCCACCGATGTTGCAACAGTGGCCGCAAGAGCCTGGTGGTGTATGGAGGCCTTGATCGTCTTCCGTGCAGTGGATGTTTCACCAGGGTAGACCAGCAGGTTAACAGCAAGTGTAGTCAGTTCAGCTGATGCAGACAGGAACCAGGAACAGGAACAGGAAGCAGGTATGTGCAGAGCTGAGGAGACACTGGAAGTATAGTCAGACAAGCCGGGTTTGGTAACAGATGATCAAGCAGATATAAACAACAGGCAGAGAATGGTCAGGATACAGGCAAGGTTCTGCAATAGTATATCAGGCAGTGGAGAGGTATTTATAGTCAACAAGGCAAGCCTGGGTCAGGATAACAGAGAGCAAAAGTAGTCAGAACAAGCCAGGTCAAATACAGGAATTAGATTAGGATCTCAGGAACAGGGTTTCACAGGTGCAAGCTGCAGATCAGACAGCAAAGTCTCTGTGCAGCTGAGGTGTTTAAATAAGGCAGTGATTGATGCCAATCACTGAAATGACTCTGTCCTATTTGTTAACTCTTAGGTGATCCCTTCACCGGGTGGCAAATCCATGACATCCTTCTCTAAGGTGTCTCCTGTATGACCCCATTATGCCAGTGCCCTGACTGCATTTCCAGTTTGTGACCTTGCCATTTAGCCTCTCACCTGCACCTAAGATGTTCACTAATGTACTAGCCCCAGTATTAGCCCTTTCTCATGGCATCGCTATTGTGAGATACTTGGACAATCTCCTGTTGAGGGAACAATTGCTCTGCCAGACTTGTCCTTGACCATGTTGACATTGCAATGGTTTGGATGTATCCTGAACACTCAAAAATCAGTGCTGGAACTGACTCATTGTTTCGAGTGTCTGGGTTTAGTCCAAGACAAAGCCAAGGTGAGCGTTTTTCCTCATCTTATAGTACAGGACACAGGATCATTAGTCTTAAAAGGATGGGTTAAATGCTGATACCTTCAGTTGATTAGACACCAGGGCCGTCTTTAAGGCAGGGCAAAAGGGACAGCTGCCCTGGGCCCTGTCATTGTTGTGGGGCCCAAAGCAGCTGCCTCATACTTGCCAACTATCCTAGTTTAAATTCCCTTGTACTTTGAAGTTTTAGTCCTTTGCTGTGTCCCGATATTTCAGTGTAAAGTGCTGCGACTAAAGCTGCCCAGCGCTGCGTTATTGTTGTGTACAGATGACTCACCTGCAGACCCTGTGTTTACATGTAAATAACCATCATTCATATGCAAATAACTGGAGCATTCATATGTAAATAGTGGTGGCATTGATATGTAAATAAAGGCAGCATTCATATGTATATCATGCCCCTCTGCAGTGAGGAGATGATGTACCGTAATCTCTAGCAACCAATCAACAAGCAACTAATCAGTGAGCCGTAATGTGTGCTGTAACCTCTAGAAACCAGTCAGTAAGAGCACGTGGAGAGCTAAATTGCATGGGGGGGCCCAAGAAAATTTTTGCCCAGGGTCCAATCAATATTAAAGACATCCCTGTTAGACACTGGCGAAAAGGAAACCTGCAGAAACATCCCCCTATTTGACCACTCCCAGCTTATCAGGGAAATGGCAGTGGAAGTACTGGCAATCTTGCCAGTAGTAGAAATGGACTCCATAGGCGCATCATGTGACAGATGGTTCCCCCTGCTGGCCTATAAAGAACTGCCTCTGTCTGACCCAAGTTGCTGGATTGTCATCAGCTTTCTGTGTTCCTCAACCTCTGTGTGATTACTTGGATTTCCTGTTCATTGACCCGGCTTGTTCCAGACCTGTTGACCTTCTCTCCTGGCTCATCCCCTGGCTTGCTCCTGGACCTTCCTTCTGCCTGATTATTCTGCATGACCCTGGCTTGCTATATGGACTTTGCCTCTGCCTGATTACCCGTGCATGACCCCAGTTTGCTATATGGACTTTGCTTTTGCTTGATTACCAGTTTATGACCTCAGCTTAGTTCACAGATTTGCATGGGCCTAGGTCCTAGCTCCATTCAAACTGGTCTTTCTATACACCTTGCCATCCTGTGTTTGACCCTCAGCCAGTTGTTCCTGTGTTTGACCCTCAGCCGAGTGTTCCTGTGTTTGACTCTCAGCCGCTTGTTCCTGTGTATGACCCACAGCCAGGTGTTCTCTGCTTTAACCTGAAGCACAGTTTATTTCAAGCACAGCGGGGAGTTCTTGGCTGCCTGTGCACCACCACGTCCTGGCAGTCCTCACAAGATGACTCTCTTTTGGACCCAGATTTTGCCGGCAACCCGTGCTTCTTCGGGTCGTATACCTTCTGTGGCACTTTCAGAGGTATACCGCACCGAGCCGCAAGGGGAGCCCCTCTCTGCATATTGGCTTCGGATCAGGTACATGACACAGCTAGCCTCAATTTTTTTTTCTTTTGCTAGTGTCCTTAGGTGATGGACGTCTCCACTCTGTTGAGAGAAGCTTACCTCTTTCTTATCAAGGTTTTCTTTCTATGAGGACTCCTGGCTGCACTATAGCTTTGCCTGTTTTGGCATTGCTTTGAGTTCACTGGGCTAAACCAATCCAGAGCTATGTTCTGCCTACTGGAGAGCCCTCTCCTCTAAGACTCCTTCAGGGGTATGCCCATCTTGCTGTGCTGGTCCCGTTATTCCTGCCCCACTTTTTTTCTGTGGTAAGGGTAGGGTAGAAGCCCTTTTCTATACTGCCCAGTGTGCCAGCATGCCTGTGCCCAGGCAGTTAGTTGAGCATGAGCTGTGGCATTCAATTCAATGACTCTCGCTCTGGGAAGCTATTTACTCCTCAAATGTTTTACTCAGCAAGATCATATTGAGAAGAGCTCCCTGCAAAAATGGATGTTCCCTGTAGTGGACCCTGTCATCTCTTGTATTAACAAAGCATTTATCGCCCCTGTAGAGGACAATCCTGTGTTTGAGCATTTAGTTGATAAAAGGTTGGATGCCCTTTTTGGGACTCTTTTTCCCTTGGTAGGTCTAGTACAGAACTCTGTGGTTGCTTCCATGACAGTTTGCCAGACCCTTGCTGTCTGAATTAAGTGCATGGGCCTAGGTCCTAGCTCTATTCAAACTGGTCTTTCTATACACCAGCATCTAGTGCTTTGCTCTGCCAGGTATCCAGGATGAGCCGTTTCTCTTTTCATATGCAGAGAATTCTTTGTCTGATATGCTTGTCAGCTGAACTCCCATACAGAAAAAAAACATAGAGCACCTGCCCTTTGAAGGAGAAGTTCTGTTTGGTCCTTTCTTGGATAAGTACAATAAAGACATCACAGGGGGCAAGAGTACTCTCCTCCCCCAAAATAAGAAACCTCAGGTCTGCAGGCAGAGCTACTACCTTGGGATTAGGAAAAGCTCCTATAATCTCTCTCAAGCCTCTAGCTTCCAGAATAAAGTCTGGAAAAAAAACAAAAAAGACAGCCAGGTCTGACCCCAAGTCCTCCTTCAAAGGAAGGGGTGCCCCCACTTGTCAATTTGATGGGGGGGGGAGAGTGTCTGTCAGCTTATTTGGTTTTCTGGTCCCAGGGAATTCTAAAAATTGGGGTCCAGAACATCCTTTATAGGGTTCCAGTTTAGCCCTTTCTAGAGTTGAAAATGCTCAACTTTTTCCTACAAGTTGAAAAGTTGCACATGGCATCAGCTATGTCAGTCATTGCCTCCCACCTGGGGGATTTTCTGGCTTAAGTGGTTATCTGGGATGCTTAATTGCACGTTCCTTTCCTTCTTACTATCTTTGTTTTGCAGAGGATGAGCATTAGCAATTTGTCAAACTTTCCTTTGGCTAGTCCATGGCCCTTCCGGGTTTTCACTAAGGTGCTTACCCCTGTTTTACTTCTGGGGGCAGACATGTTGTAGGCTGCCTGGATGTTCTCCTGCCAAAGAATACATTTTCGCTTCCCGTCAGCCAATGTCCAGTGGACAGTGCTGACTCTACAGAGCTTTGGTCAGATCCCCAACTTTAAATCGTTGAGTTGGTTCCAGCGAAATCCTCTGAGATACCTGGGCCTAACAGTGGACACAGCTCTCTTCAGGATTTTCCTGCACAAAACTATGGCTGTGCCATATGCCCAGTTTCACTCCTAACCATTGCAACAAATAATTCTGTCAGCGTGGCAAATTATTCTCACTTCTTAGACCGTCCCATGCATCTGATTGGCAAGGCCAGACTCTCCCTGGCATGGTGGATTTCCAACCTGGCACTGGAGTCAGGGAAACCTGTTCCCCCAAAGATGTGAAAAGTTCTCATGCTGGATGCCAGCCTGTCAGCCTGGGAAGGACTCCTAGATGCCTTCCCGATGCAGGTTACTTAAATGTTGGAGGAAGCCTGGCTTTCCAACAACATTCTGAAACCAAGGGCAATTCGGCTGTTTCTTCATTGCTGGACCTGTCAGCTATGAGGTCACTGAACAAGAATTCATTTGGACAATGCCATGGCCTACATCAGCCATCAGGGAAATACCAGAAGCTGTACTGCTAAAAAAGAAGTGGACTTGATCCTTTCTCAGGCAGAACTCCACGTTCTGGCCCTGTCTGTCTTCCACATCCCAGGTGTGGAGAAATGGCAGGTGAACTTTCTTAGAGGTCAGTGTCTCGATTTTGGAGAATAGTGTCCAAAGGTGTTTCAAGCCTTTGCTGAAAAGTGGGGGGACACCGGTCATAGATCTTCTGGCATCCAAATTCAACAACAAACAGGACGGTTTTCTCTTTAGGTCCACAGACCCTTGGACCTTCATAGTGGATGCTCTGGTGACACCTGATCCATGCTTTTCTACCCCTCCAGCTTCTCCCTTGTCTGCTTCGCAGGATCAAGATGGAAGGCATTCTTGTGATTCTCATTGCACTGTACTAGCCCAGGTGAATGTGGTATTTGGACCTATTCAGACTCTTTGCAGACTCTCTATGGCCCTTCCGGATTGTCTGGACCATCTGCCAAAAGAACTGGTTCACCATCCTGCTCCTCGATCATTGGCTTTAACAACTTGGCTATTGAAGCCAAGGTCTTAAGTGACAGTATTTAGTCATCCCTACCGTATTGAAGGCTAGGAAGTCCACTTCTCTAAAAGCTTACAATCACACCTGGAATACTTATTTTGTGTGATGTGAGGATAAAAAGGTTCATCCTAGGAAGTACTCCCTGGGTGTCTTGTACCTGATGGTAGAGTCTGTTATGCAGAGGAAGGCCTCTCTTACACCTCTGACTCGAGGCCCCTGGTAGAGCAGACAGGTGGCGCAGGAGTGCAGAGTTGCACGAGTGCCTGGCAAGTTGCTAGCAGGGAGGCTGAACCGGAACTGAAGGCAGAGCCGTGGGGGAACACCGGCACAGCAGGATGACCAGGAACAGCTGACAGGCTGGAGACTGGAGTAGGCTGGTACTTGGGTGCCACAGACAGGAGCGTGGATACAGCAGTTAGCGGAACTTGGTGTTGGTAATGACTGGAGCACAGGCAGGTGCATGCAGGCTGAATCAGACACTGGAGAACAAGTCCAGAACAGGTGCTGATGCAGAAGGTCAACAGGAACTGGTACAGGCAATGCATAGCAGGAGACACAGGAAACGCTGTAGACCAGACAGCATTGATCTTGGGGAATGAGCCAGTTTAAATAGCCCCTTTGGTGCCAAGGGCTGTCACCGGGCACGCGCGTGTGCTCCCGCACACGCACGCGAACTTGTGGTGGCATCCCGTTCTGTATTGGCATGCAGATGCGCCCGTACCGCTCTTCTCAATGGGACATGGAGCACAGGGGATCTTCTCCGGCTGTCATCTTGGTTACTGGCATGCCCTTCCACACATTACATCGCAGGAATTGAATACTTTGGTGGTCAAATTCACATTTTCAGGCTTGGTGTATAGGCCATGCTGCCAAAAGTTGGTCCAAAGCGCTCTTCACATGTCTGCGATGATTGTCCAGGGATGAAGAAAAGATTAATATATCGTCCAGATAGACTATGACAAACAGATCCAGAAAGTCACGAAAGGCATCGTTAATGAAATGCTGTAATGTAGCAGGGGCATTGCATAATCCAAAAGGCATTACGAGATATTAAAAATGACCACATCGGGTGTGAAAAGCTGTCTTCCATTCATCCCCTCCCTTATGCAAACCAGATTGTAGGCCCCTCGGAGATCTAGCTTTGTGAATATTGTTGCAGCTCCAAGCCTTTGAAATAATTTGGGCACCAAGGGGAGAGGGTAGCGGTTTTTGATAGTGATTTTATTCACGGTAATCCACACAGGGCCCTAGTGAATGATATTTCTTCTCTACAAAGAAGATGCCAGCTCCAGCCAGGGAAGTAGAGGGGTGAATGAAGCCCTTCTTTAGGTTGTCATCAATATAGTCTTTTAATGCCACAAGGTCTAGCTCAGTTAAAGGAAAAATTCTTCTGAAAGGGACTTCGGCCCTGGGAAGAAGTTCTATTGGGCAGTCATAGGGTCAGTGAGGGGGGAGTGTCTCTGCCCCCTTTTTGCTGAACACATCCAAGAACTCATGGTATACTGTTGGTACAGATTGGTAAACATCAGAATCAGAGTCCAGACATAACTTAATAGAGGACCCATCAGCCAGATGTACTGAAAGCCCTTGGGCCTTGGGTTGCAATGGGATCTGATGTTCTGCAGCAAAGGATAAGTTTATAAAGCAGCTGCAGGCCCCAGAATTGATTATGGCAGAAACTGAAATAGTCTTTCCTGGCAACTGCAACAGAATGGGTAGGGCAAGAGGAGATGAGCTGACTGGTAAGACTGGTGCAAGGGCAGAAGACTCGGAATTTGACCAGGCAAGATCTCACTTAGTGACCAGGCTCTCCACAGTATAGGCAGAGGTTCTTCTGGCACCGGCGTTGGTGCTCTTCAACGGTGAGTGAAGGGTGGAGCAAGCCAAGCTGCAAAAGCTCTGGAGTACTCGAGACAGGCGCTGTGAGGACAGGTGCAGCAGGGCTGGTGGAACTTGGGACACATGGTAACTTCCACACTGGACGGAACTGTCCTGCAGCTCTTTCAGAACTTTTTTCTCTTAAGCGTCGGTCGATCTGGATGGACAAGTTGATCAAAGTGTCCAAAGCAAGGGGAACCCCAACCCGGGCCAGTTCATCCTTTAGTGGTTCAGAAAGGCCCTTGCGGAACTGGTAGCAAAGGGCAGCATTGTTCCAGTTAGTATCCGTACTCCAGCGCCTGAACTCTGAAACATAGTCCTCAGCCACTCTGCGACCTTGCTGGAGTGTATACAATGCTGTTTCCGCGGTGGCAGTTTGCTGAGGGTCTTCATAAAGCTTGGACATGGAATTGAAGCAGATGACCAGATCTGTTAGAGCTGTGGCCCTTTGTTCTAGTAGATGGTGAGCCCAAAATTGCGGCTCACCCTGCAGAAGGGAAATGACAAAGCCAACTTTAGTAGTTTCCAGGGAGAAAACGCATGGCTGTAGAGAAAAATAGAGTTCACAAGCATTGCTGAATGCTTGAAATTTTTTGCATTCTCCGGAAAATCTTTCGGGGGTCGGAACCGTAGGTTTAGGGGGTAGCATCATTACTGAGGGTGTACCAGGAGAATAGGTGGATGGCTGAATAGGCCCCTGAGCTGCAGAAGAAGACAGAGCCAGCACACGTCCTTCCAACCGAGTATAGCCCTCTTGAAGATTCTGGACAGCCTGCGTGAGGTCTGATATATGTTGGTAAAGTCCATCCATGTGAGAGGTTCCTTGCTCAGACTCGGACATGGCTATCTTGTACTGTCACGTACCTAATGGTAGAGTCTGTTATGCAGAGGAAGGCCTCTCTTACACCTCTGACTCGAGGCCCCTGATAGAGCAGACAGGTGGCATGGGAGTGCAGAGTCGCACGAGTGCCTGGCAAGTTGCTAGCAGGGAGGCTGAACCAGAACTGAAGGCATAGCCATGGAGGAACACCAACACAGCAGGGCGACCATGAACAGTTGACAGGCTGGAGACTGGAGTAGGCTGGTACTTGGGTGCCACAGACAGGAGCGTGGGTACAGCAGCTAGCGGAACTTGGTGTTGGCAATGACTGGAGCACAGGCAGGTGCATGTAGGCTGAATCAGACACCGGAGAACAAGTCAAAAACAGGTGCTGATGCAGAAGCGTTGTCAGATGCAGGCAGGGTTGGCAACAGGCTGGCAGCAAGGTGGCAGAAGGAACAGGCAGGAGCATAATCAAAGACAAGCCAGAGTCAGATGTAGGCAGATAACAGGAGTAGTCAGGAGCAAGCCGGGTAGGTCAACAGGAACTGGTACAGGCAATGGATAGCAGGAGACACAGGAAATGCTGTAGACCAGACAGCTTGATCTTGGCGAATGAGACAGTTTAAATAGCCCCTTTGGTGCCAAGGGCTGTCATGCACACTTGTGGTGGCATCCCGTTCTGTATTGGCGCCCGTGCTGCTCTGCTCAATGGGACATGGAGCACAGGGGATCTTCTCTGGCTGCCATCTTGGTTGCTGGCATGCCCTTCCTGACACTGGGCCTTATCCCCTCCTTATCCTCTCCTTATCCTTATCCTTTCTATGGTCTGATCTTGACCAGTGTCTGGCTTACCATTTAAGGACAAATCTCTGCCTGAGCCATTCAGTGTCAGAGGCCTTGGCCACGCATTCCTTAGTTTATGCTTTTGTGGTTTTTGTCACATTTGTGTGATCCTTGTTGCTCTAGATTGGCTCAGGTGGATGTGGTTCTTCGACCTGGTAAGACTCCTGGCCATTGTTCTGTGGACTTTTCCAGATCATACAGATCTGACTCAACTTTACTGTTCTGCTTTCATGGTTCCTGGCTTTAAATGCATTACTGTTTAAGCCCGGGTTCTGAGAGACAGGGGCATTGTTGAGTTCCTACAATGTTGAAAGCTTGAAAGTCTACTTTTAATAAGGTGTCTGAGTATTGAGGCTTCCAACATAGCAGATTCTCTGTGGGACAAGTCTTCTTTGTACAGCTGGTTCTGCACCTATATTTGACTCTCAGCATCCAGAGTCAGGTTTCTGTTCTTGCTATGTTGTTTCAGAGACCATTGGCCTCTCATTTCTTGACTAACACCTTTGTACAGGGTGTCTCCTATGTAGCTCTCCCTGGTCGTTCCACTGTGACTCCATCTGATCTGAATCTGGTTCTCTCTGCACTTCAGAAACCATTGTTTAAACCCATTAGAGACACTGCTCTCTCTGTTACCCAAAAAGTTGTGTTTCTTCTGCAAGATGAGCGTCTAAGCTTATGACCTTATCATGCAAAGAATCTTTTCTGGTCTTGGACAAGGTGGTTTTGAAGCCAGGAACTTCTTTCTGCCTAAGGCAGTTTCTGTATTTAATCTCAACAAAGACATATTTTTTTTAGTTCTTCTGTCGATCCTCAGCTCACCCTAAGGGAATTTCTCTTCATTGCCTAGAAATGGCTGGGGCTGTGAGAGTCTCCCAGCCACTGCTTCCTTAAGAAAGAAGGATTCTCTTTTTGCCATCTTGGATTGTCCCCGTAATGGTGCACTGGCTTCTCCTATCACCATCTTTGGGTGGCCCAGACAGACCATTATTCAAGCTTAAGGTTCAACCCTTCCCTTTTAAAGCACACTACTAATTCTGTGAGTACTTCTTGGCACAACTTATCTAAGTTCTACCAGGTGGATATTCAGGCATGTTTATCTGATATCTGCTTCAGGCAGGTCTTTGAGCTGTAGGCAGTCCCTAGTCCTTTTTTCTCATGGGCCTGTTGCTGTTCATTTGCTGTATTGCCCAATTTCCTGTCTTTCTTAATGTACAAGAAAAAAAACAGAAGTTTTGTATATTTAAACTTTTTTTTCTTCAAGTCCCTTGAGGGACATACAGTAGGTTCCACCTATCTGTGTTTTTAATGACCCTGTTGTAGGTACTGCTTTTGCTTAGCCATGTTGGTAGCGGGGAGGTTATCTTTAGCTGACCTAAGTTTTTTTTTTTTATTTGCCAGTGCCCGATCCTTCTGCAGGCAGCAGTATGACCTTAAAGTGAATGATTGTGACCCCTAAATGAGAAGTACAGCCAACTTCTCCTGTGGATCAGCACTTCTGTGACCCGTTTTCAGCAGACAGGCTGAATCCCGCTGTCAGCTGATGTCACAGAGCCGGTCCAGGCTCGGGAAAAATCATGACCATATGGTCGGGATCTGCCTACATGCCTGGACCGGCACCTGACTCAGCCTCTCAGTGCCCCCTCCACAGCCCAGCGCACCAGTGAGTGTAGGGGGGCAGAGCTGAGAGCCAATGACTGACAGTCAACAGCTCTCTGCTAAGGGAGCTCTGAGAATCGAACGTTAGGCAGTGTTTGATCGCTTAGTTCTCAGTCTTAGAGCCTGCGGGGGACAGCTGCAGCATCGGACAGCTGCAGGTGCTGCCTCCACCTAGGTAAGTATGAATCCCCCCCCCCCAAAAAAAATTCCATACTTCTCTTTTAGTTGACTCAAAGAAATTTGCGGTGAGTACAATATTCCTTTTTTATTTTTGTCCTAGGATGCCAACACTCATTTGCCCTCCTTATTAGAATGCAGAAAAAATATAACTATGGGAAGCCTGCCCCTTTCCTATTGTTCTTAAAGAATAAGTATGGCCAAAGCTCTTTTGGCCATACTTCTATTATGGATCATAGGAGTGCACTTAGTTCTGCACACCTGTGATACAGATTCAGATGACAGCAGGCTAAAGCCCGCTGTTGGCTGAAATCACAGAGTTGGTCTAGACCCTGCATCGATCCTGACAATAAAGTCGGGATGTGCCGCTGAGAGGTTGAGCCCTCTGCTCCTACCCCCTCCAAAGCCCAGCGCTCTTGCTCCAATGAGCACTGGAGAGGCAGAGTAGAGAGCCAGTGACTCACAGTCCTTAGAGATATCTGGGAACAATGTAATAAATAAGAATGCAGCGCAGCAAGTTATCATCTGAAAAGGGGCAAGTTCAACAGGTATTTTTGTTTTAACTTATGAAATAGATATACTGTACATATAAATACTTTCAATGATATATTTAACACAGCAAAGGGTAAAATATAGGAGAAGTTTAGGTTTACATACAAGGCCTTGAAAAAGTATTCGTATACCCTTGAAAATTTTCCACATTTTGTCATGTTACAACTAAAAACATAAATGTATTTTATTGGGATTTTATGTGATAGACCAACACAAAGGGGCACATATTTGTGAAGTGGAAGGAAAATGATAAATGTTTTTAAATTTTTTTTACAAATAAATATCTGAAAAGTGTGGCATGCATTTGTATTCAGCCCCCTTTACACTGATACCCCTAACTAAAATCTAGTGGAGCCAATGGCCTTTAGAAGTCACCTAATTAGTAAATAGAGTCCACCTGTGTGTAATTTAATCTCAGCATGAATGCAGCTGTTCTTTGAAGCTTTCAGAGGTTTGTTAGAGAATCTTAGTGAACAAACAATATCATATCATATCAAGGCCAAGGAAAACACCAGACAGGTCAGGGACAAAGTTGTGGAGAAGTTTAAAGTAGGATTAGGTTATAAAAAAAAATATCCCAAGCTTTTATCATCTCACAAAGCACTGTTCAATACATCATCCGAAAATGGAAAGAGTATTACACAAATGCAAACCTACCAAGACATTAATCAGAGTAGGAGCCAAGAGACCCATGGTAACTCTGGAGGAGCTGCAGAGATCTACAGCTCAGGTGGGAGAATCTGTCCACATGACAACTATTAATTGTGCACCCCACAAATCTGCCTTTTATGGAAGAGTGGCAAGAAGAAAGCCATTGTTGAAAGAAAGTCATAAGAAGTCCCATTTGCAGTTTGCGAGAAGCCATGTGGGGGACATAGCAAACATATGGAAGAAGGTGCTCTGATCAGATGAGACCAACATTTTACATTTGGCCTAAAAGCAAAACGCTATGTGTGGCGTAAAATGAACTAACTATCACCCTGAACACACCATCCCCATCGTGAAACATGGTGGTAGCAGCATCATGTTGTGGGGATGCTTTTCTTCAGCAGGGACAGGGAAGCTGGTCAGAGTTGATGAATTTGTGGAGATTCACACCTGAGCAGAACAACAACCCTAAACATACAGCCAGCGCTACAATGGAATGGTTTAGATCAAAGCATATGCATATGTTAGAATGGCCCAGTCAAAGTCCAGACCTAAATCCAATTGAGAATTTGTGGCAAGACTTGAAATTGCTGTTCAGACGCTTTCCATCCAATCTGACAGAGCTTGAGCTATTTTGCAAAGAAGAATGTGCAAAAATTTCACTCTCTAGATGTGGAAAGCTGGTAGAGACATCCCCAAAAAGACTTGCAGCTGTAATTGCAGCGAAAGGTTGTTCTACAAAGTATAGACTCGGGGGGGCTGAATACAAATGCACGCCATACTTTTCACATATTTATTTGTAAAAATTTTGAAAACCATTTATCATCTTCCTTCCACTTCACAATTATGTGCCACTTTGTGTTGGTCTGTCACATAAAATCCCAATAAAATAAATTTACGTTTTTGGTTGTAACATGACAAAATGTGGAAAATTTCAAGGGGTGTGAATACTTTTTCAAGGCACTGTACACTTTAAGGTAAAAGACATCTTTAGAAAAGTGAAGCTGTTGCCCAAAGCCATTTGTCAGGTATCTTCAAACATTCCTTGAAACAATTAAACAAGACATCCTTCTTTGGGGCAGAAGTATAGAGTATGCTCCAAAACCAATAACAGTGAATTATTCAAAATAATGCTTTTGTTGAAAAAAAAAACTGAAGCAAAAGGAACATTATGTAGTTCCTTAGTCAAATCAATCACTCTTATTTTTTTCCCCATAATTTACATACAATCTTTTTTACAAATAATTTTTTAACGCAAGTCGCAGGAACATTTTTGTAAAAAAACAAAACCTCTGCAAAAGAAGGTTTGCATTCAATACTTCCAGGTGAATCGGATGCCTGTGTTGTCAACCTTATGCTGCAATTCCATAATGAGCTAGCAGCCAGCACAGATCATGTGTCTGACACACCCGGAAGTCTGTTAGATACTGAAGTGCTAGGCAGCCATAGATCTTCAGCAAAGCGACATTCTGAGGCAGTGCCTGCTGTACAAGGATTTATGAACTTCTGCAGGGACCCTTTTGAATAAAAAATCCTGGTGACAATGTCACTTTAATAGAAGAGCATTTCTCAGTCATTAGCTTGGTACTTAACATTTCCCTCCTCAAGAATTCCTGGGAAGGCCTGACATACCCATACTTAACCTAAATAGACACAAGTGTAGGCTCACTTCCTTTCTGGCCACCAGAGAAATTACCGCAAAAGCACAGTGATGACCAACAATATACTTTGCAGAAGTCAAATAGAGAATTATGGGTACCATGCTACAGCAGATGATGACAGGCGCTTTAATACCCAAACAACCTTTTTGAAAATCTGGTCCCCTTGAATAGATCATCATCAACTTCTTGAAGTGTTTCCCTAGTTCCTAATCTGGTATTTTGTGGGTACCATGTGGGATCCACTTTCCCTCGGTTGGGTTTCCCTACAACCGTTACTTCCACCCCACCTCTGCTTTTATTATTCCTGAGGTCTTCTCCCCTATTTTTTAATCTCCCCCTTTTCTCTCCTTTTCCCACCTCCCTTCCCTCGTTCTCCTTCTTTCCTCTTTCTTTTTCTGTTTTTGCCTCCATTTCAGTCATGGCATTGACACAGGTGAACACTGCTGTTTTTCTTGGTATCAACCATAGCTTCTCAGATAGCTGGATGCAATTTTTTCCTTTATCTCAACCATTAAGCTGGCCATACATGGTTCAGTTTTTTCATTCAGCCAGCTGGCTGAATGAAAAATAAACTGGACTGATTCCTCTATCCACACTTTCGATGTGGATGTGGGAATCCTCCACACTGTCATTGTATTCTGACAAAGGGGGAATCTCCTGCAGCTCCCCGCTGTCAGAATACACAGATCGAACTGAAAATTTCCAACAGTCCTGTTCATAAGAAATCAATAGGTAGATCCTCCTTCACAGGAGAAGCCATATATGGATCGTAATTCAGCCAATTGCTGCTGATCCAGAGGAATTTTAAACTATGTATGGCCAGAACCTTGCAAAATGTGACGATGAACCTAAAGCTTCAACTACTGTTTAAAAAAGAGTGCAAAATATTAGCATGTAATACTTCATATTTACATAACAAAAGTGAAAAATGATTTCCCCTCCTGCTAATACATCCTGTTCAAAACCACTACACACCACTGACATTTAATTTGCTTCAGTATACTTTTGTCAACCCTTCACTTTCTGAGATATACATTAATTCAGATTTAGTTTTTTAATCAAACAGGTTTTTATTTAGGTTAACACAACCAAAATACAATGCGGGGACAACAAATATGAATTGACAGCGACTCATCCAAGACAATTGTCAGATTCACAGGTTACAGTGCAGTATATGGTATTGTGTTTGCAGTGGATTAACCGATAATATGAACATTGCAAACAACATCATATAGTATCCTGCTGCATATTGTCATCTGGAATAGCTTCCTACGAAATACAAAATATTACAGTATTTTTTTTGCTATCCAAATACCTATGCAGGCCCAGCTAGACACTGCATCACCCGCATTAGCATCAGCTCTCGGGGGCTGAGGCCTGGAGTATCTAGCCATGACGTCCATAATCGCTCAAACTTACCCAGGCACCCTCTTCAGATTATTTAGTTTAATTGTAACATCTAAAAAGTGCTGGAAAGGGACAGTCTGACAAAACAGAAGCTAGTGCCAAAATCAAGCTTGTTGGTTCCAGCACCCTGACTGAATATGTCACATTCAGCATTTAGCAACAAATGAGGATTACCGCTGAATGGAATCAATCCAGTGGTAAATGTGTTAGAAAGGTTTGTGTTCATCTTCCAGTGCAGCAAAATTCACATCTAGTTTCTAAGCAAGTCTGTTTAAAGGGACCCTGTGAGAATAGATGTGAATTTTCCTTGCTGACTTTGTTTTAAAATCTGAATTCCAGGTCAACAGTTAAAATTAAGTTAACCACTTGCCGACCAGCTCACGCAGATATACTGTGACAGGTTGGCAGTGCTGTGCGAATCGCCGTACCTGTATGGCGGCTCGCTGCGGGAGCGTGCCCGCGGGTGGTGCGGACTCGATGTCCGCCGGCAACCTGTGATCACCTAGTACAGAGGCAGAACGGGGATCTGCCTGTGTAAACAAGGATGATCCCCGTTCTGACAGGGGACATGACAGAGATCTACTGTTCCTAGTGATCAAGACATTTCTGAAACGGTGTCCGACCATACCTGCATGCACTTTTAAGTGCCTTCAGTTTAGGAAACCTGTAAATTACCTGATCTGTTTTTTAAGTGTCAATCCAAAAACTTTTTTTTTAGTTTTGGATAGAGTGGGGAAGAATTAGAACTTCTATTACATAGTTAATTACATAGTTAGTCAGGTTGAAAAAAGACACAAGTCCATCTAGTTCAACCATAAAAGAACAAAAAGAACAAAATAAATAAATAAATAAAATAAAAAATATCATCCCATATACGCAATCCTATACCCACAGTGGATCCAGATCCAGAAAAGCAGGATCCAATTTGCTATAGCAGGGGAAGAAATTCCTTCCTGATCCAAGAGAGGCAAAGGGATTTTCCCGGGATCAACTTTACCTATAAATGTTAGTACCCAGGTATATTATGTACATTTAGGAAAGAATCCAGGCCTTTCAAGCAATCTACTGAACTGGCCAGAACCACCTCTGGAGGGAGTTTATTCCACATTTTCACAGCTCTTACTGTGAAGAAACCTTTCCATATTTGGAAATGAAATCTCTTTTCCTGTAGATGTAAAAAGTGCCCCCTTGTCCTCAGTGTTGACCGTAACTCAACACCAAGTTCACTATATGTACCCCTTATATATTTATACATGGTGATCATATCCCCCCTTAATCTCCTCTTCTCAAGAGTGAATAAATTCAGTTCCTCTAATCTTTCCTCATAGCTGAGCTCCTCTATGCCTTTTATCAGTTTGGTTGCCCTTCTCTGTACTCTCTCCAGTTCCCCGATATCCTTTATGAGAACTGGTGCCCTATTGAGTTGCTATTGCCAACTGGGGCTCCTGCTGACAACAGTTTTCCCAGATAGGAATGCAAAGGATAATCTGCCACAATGACACAGACAGAAATAAAAATCTGGCAAAAGATATAGCCTTCTTCATTCTACTAAAGTAAAGCATGTTTATCCATGTCTGCATTGTTGTTGAAGAGTTATCCCAACAGAAGGTCTAACTCTACCCAATATTTAAAAAGTGACATACACTTAAAAAGCCCGGGGATGCCCTGAAACTGCTTTACTGCCTAGTAGGCCACTTGCACTCACCGAGCTTACTCCCACTAAAGTTAGAACTTTGACATACACACTCTCAGCCTCACCCTGCAGAGAGATTTTTCAGCTTGTGGGACAATAATCTAGGTATTACCATAATGAGAGTGCATGTCACTGGGGCAGGTCAATTGAACAGGTAAAGTCCAATTTTGCAAAGGTTAAAGCTCATCTCCGGGCAAAAATACATTTTTTTCCTATACAGTGGCTCTGTGCTTGAACTGCACAGGTCAACTCCTCGTTTTGACTAGGGATGGGGAGAAAGCATATACTCCTTCATCCTTCATTCCATCAAAATGGCACTCCCCCAGTCCACAACTCAAGACCGCTGGACCCTGGAGGTGCCGGAGCGGTCTTGTGCTGGGAGGACTCAGAGAATTACGTAAGTACAGTATCTCACAAAAATAATTTTAAAAAAAAAGTATTATGAGAGCTGCAAGCTGCTTGTGCAGCTATCTTTTCTTGTCCTTTGGCCAGGGTAGTGCAAAATTACTCCACCCATTCAAAATGTCTGAATAGTGTCCTAAAAAATGATTTTAGGGACTTAGGAGTTAAATTGAGGAAAAGGACCTCCAAGGTAGTATTCTTAGAAATACTACCAGTACCTCGAGCCACACCAGAAAGGCGGTGGGAGATTAGGGAAATAAACAAGTGGCAGAGGAGCTGGTGTAGAAAGGAAGGGTTTGGGTTCCTGGAGAAATGGGCCGACTTCTCAGTCGGTTACCAGCTCTTTAGCAGGGACGAACTGCACCTAAATGTAGAAGGTGCAGATCGGCTGGGAGAGAAGATGGCCGACAAGTTAGAGGGGTTTTAAACTAGGCAACAGGGGGAAGGATCCAGAGGTAGAGATAGTCAGCGTGGAACAAATTCCAGGGTAGTATTGGGGGCATTAGTGGTAGGTTGACTAAAGCATCTAAACCCGAGGTAAGTACAGTAACAAGTCCTATTTGCAACCTCAGAACGCCCAATAAGGAGATAATATGCATCTGGACTAAACTGCGTGACATGTTTACCAATGCCAGGAGGCTGGCAGACAAGATGGGAGAACTAGAGCTACTGTTGTACGGGGAGGATTTAGATCTTGTGGGAATTTCAGAGACTTGGTTCAACAGCTCTCATGATTGGCTGGCAACCATTCAAGGGTATTCCCTATATCACAGGGATATGGAGGGTAAAAAAGGGGGGTGCCTGTATAACAAAAATTATGTACAAGTGAATGTGAAGGACGACATCACTAATGGATCAAGTGTGGAGGTGGAATCCTTATAGGTAGAGCTACAAAGGGAGGAAAATAAGGGGAAAGTAATACTGGGAGTATTCTACAGGCCCCCTAACCGGAGGAGGGGAGGCGGACCTCCTATCACAGTTTGGATTAGCGGCAAGAATGGGAAGTGTCATTATAATGGGGGATTTTAATTATTCAGACATAGACTGGGTGGAAAGAACCGCGCATTCATCTAAAGCTCGACGTTTCCTAAATGTCTTGCAGGACAATTTCATGGGCCAGATGGTAAATGCACCAACAAGAAATAAAGCGTTATTAGACCTACTGATTACCACCAATACAGACCTGATCACGGATGTGCAAATATGGGGAAATTTAGGAAAGAGCAATCACAGGTCAAATAGTTTCAGTATAAATCAAACAAATAGGAAACATAAGGAGAATACAAAGACACTGAATTTCAGAAGAGCCAACTTCCCTAAACTACGATCCTTGCTAGAAGATACTAAATGGGATAAAACCTTAGGAACAATGAACACGGAGGAAAAATGGGTATGCTTTAAGAGCATATTAAATAAGGGTCCCAATGGAAAATACATTTAAAAGAGCTAATAAAAGTCCTGGGTGGCTTAACTCCAATGTAAAAATGCATATAAAAGCAAAGGAGAAGGCCTTCAAAAAATACAAGGCTGAGGGTTCAACATCAGTATTCCAACTTTACAAAGAATGCAACAAGAAATGTAAGGGTGCAACCAGGGCGACTAAGATAGAACACGAAAGGCACATAGCGGAGGAGAGTAAAAAAAATCTCAAGAAATTATTTCAGTATGCAAATAGTAAGAAAGGGAGGTCAGATCATATTGACCCCATAAAGAATGATGAAGGGAATTTGGTTACTAAGGATGGAGAGATGGTGAAGGTATTGAATTTTTTGAATTATTGAATTATTATTTGAATTATTCTCCTAAGTCTTCACAAGAGAAATGGGCTTCAGTAACCAAAACTGCAATGTTTATCCTCATGACACATCACAGGAAGCACCCTCATGGCTAACAGAGGATAGAATTAGAAATCGACTTGAAAAACTTAACAATAATAAGTCACCGGGACCAGATGGCTTGCACCCGAGGGTCCTTAAGGAACTCATTTAAGTAATTGCCAGACCATTGTTCCTAATTTTTACGAACAGTCTACTGACTGGAATGGTACCAGCAGATTGGAGAAAAGCCAATGTAGCACCAATATTTAAAAAAGGGCGAAGACACATCTCTGGGAATTACAGACCAGTTAGTCTAACATCAATAGTATGCAAGCTCTTGGAGGGGATGATAAGGGACTATATACAAGATTTTAGTATTGAAAACTGTATCATTAGTAGTAATCAGCATGGATTCATGAAGAATAGTTTTTGCCAAACCAACCTATTAACCTTCTATGAGGAGGTGAGCTGCCATCTATAGAAAGGAAGGCCCATAGATGTGGTGTATCTGGATTTTGCAAAGGCATCTGATACAGTTCCCCATAAACGTTTACTGTACAAACTAAGGTCTGTCAACATGGAGCCAAAGGGTGAGTACATGTATTGAAAACTAGCTACAGGGGCGAGTTCAGAGGGTAGGGATAAATGGGGAGTACTTGAAATGGTCCAGTGTGAAAAGTGGAGTTCCCCAGGGTTCTGTCCTGGGACCAATCCTGTTTAATATATTCATAAATGACCTGGAGGATGGTATAAACATCTCAATCTCAGTATTTGCAGACGATACTAAGCTAAGCAGGGCAATAATTTAATTGGTAGGATGTGGAAACCTTGCAAGAAGATTTGAACAAATTAATGTGGTGGGCAACTACATGGAGTCCTAGTAGATGACAGTCTAAGCAATGGCATGCAATGCAAAGCTTCTGAAAGCAAAGCCAACAGAATATTGGCATGCATTAGAAAGGGGATTAACTCCAGAGATAAAACGATACTTCTCCCACTCTACAAGACTCTGGTCCGGCCACACCTGGAGTATGCCGTCCAGTTCTGGGCACCAGTCCTCAGAAAGGATGTGCTGGAACTCGAGAGAGTCCAGAGAAGGGCAACAAAGCTAATAAACAGACTGGAGGACCTTAGTTATGAGGTAAGATTACGAGCACTGAACTTAATCTCTCTGGAGAAGAGACGCTTGAGAGGGGATATGATTTCAATGTACAAATACTGTACTGGTGACCCCACAATAGGGATAAAACTTTTCAGCGAAAGAGAATTTAAAAAGACATGTGGCCATTCACTAAAATTAGAAGAGAAGTGGTTTAAACTTAAACTATGTAAGGGTTCTTTACTGTTAAAGCGATAAGGACGTGGGATTCTCTTCCACAGGCAGTGGTTTCAGCGGGGAGCATCGATAATTTCAAAAAACTAATAAATAGGCACCTGAATGACCACAACATACAGGGATATACAATGTAATATTGACATAAAAGCACACACACAGGTTGGACTTGATAGACTCTTGTCTTTTTTCAACCTCACCAACTATGTAACTATGTGTCTATGTGTCTTGTTGGTGTGCTGGAGTGTTCCTTAATTCCTGGTAGCAACCAGCATTCTATTAACTAGTAGCCACCCCCCCCCCCCCCCCCCCCCACATTCATACCAGAACCTTCAGGAGTAGTATTGAGTTCTAAGGGAGATTGCACGGGGGGAAAAGAAAATATTCACCCGCCCAAAATCCATACCAGAAAAAGGGGGGGGGGGGGGTGCTTGAGTGTTTGAACTAGGGCTGCAACTAACGATTATTTTCATAATCGATTAGTTGGCCAGATATTGTTTTGATTAATCGGATAAGATCATAAAAAAAATGAATATGCAATTTTTTCGTTTATTTAAAGTAATAATGAAAATGATGGAGCACTATTCCTCCCAGGAACACCAATTATGGGGCGGCACTATTCCTCTCGGGAACACCAATGATGGGGCAGCACTATTCCTCCCAGGAACACCAATGATGAAGTTCTATTCCTCCCAGCAACAGCACTGATGGAGTACTATTCCACCCAGGAACACCAATGATGGGGCACTATCCTCCCCTCCCAGGAACACCAATGGGGCACTATCCCCCCCAGGAAAACCAATGATGGGGTACTATTCCTCCTCCCGCCAGGAAAACCAATGATGGGGCACTATTCCACCACCCCCCTGGAACACCATAATAGACCCTTCAGGACTAGTATTGAGTTTTAAGGGAGATTGCACGGGGGGAAAAAAAATATTCACTCCCCTAAAATCCATACCAGGAAAAGGGGGGGGGGTGCTTGAGTGTTTGAACTAGGGCTGCAACTAACGATTATTTTCATAATCGATTAGTTGGCTGGATATTGTTTCGAATAATCAGATAAAATCATAAAAAAATGAATATGCAATTTTTTCGTTTATTTAAAGTAATAATGAAAATGATGGGGCATTATTCCTCCTGGGAACACCAATGATGGGGCGGCACTATTCCTCCCGGAACACCAATGATGGGGTTCTATTCCTACCAGGAACAGCACTGATGGAGTACTATTCCACCCAGGAACACCAATGATGGGACACTATTCCCCCCTCCCAGGAACACCAATGGGGCACTATCCCCCCCCCCAGGAAAACCAATGATGGGGCACTATTTCTCCCCCCTAGGAAAACCAATGATGGGGCACTAATCCACCACCACCCCCGGAACACCAATGATGGGGCGCTATCCCCCCAGAAATACTTATGATGGGGCACTTGTTGTCATCACAGATATCTAAGTACACTGAGTATTGTATTGTAATAGCCATAGCCGCTACCTTACATTGCAGGTGCAGCTCGACGCTCACAGCTGCTTCTCACCTCTCTCTCTCTCTATTCCCTCGAGGCAACAGCGGGGGTCTGACGTCAGCGAGGAGGAGAGAGGTGGATGTGCCTGGTCACATGAGCACCGCTGTATTCTCATGAAAATACAGTGATGCCGCCGGCTTGTACATAGGATTCTAACACTGGGGCGGAGGCGGGACTGGCAGGGAGGAAGGTGCGTGCCGTTAAACCAACTAATGGATAATGACAACGATTTTCATTATTGATTTTATCAATTAATCGTTTCAGCCCTAGTTTGAACCATAGCAGGCCACATGCCCTCAACATGGGCACCCTATCAGAGTGGACCCCCCCTGGCAAAGCACCTTGTCACCACATTGATGAGAACAAGGGATTCTTCTGCACAAGCCTGACCCGTTAGTTATGGAGGTCTGCAGGTAGGGGCTTATCAGAATCTAGACCCCCCTATTAAAAATAAGGGGGTCTCCAGATGCCAGCTTTCCTATGTAAATGAGTAACGGGTAGAAAGTACACACTTCTATTTAAAATTAATGCCCTGAAGCTGTCACCCTGATTCTAGTTTTATTACCAGACCTAAAACTACAATGTGGGTATCAAGAGCAGTGGCGTCACTGGGGGCATAAAGAGCCACGGTCCCCTCAACATTATCTTGTCCCCCCCAATTAAATAAAATTGACTCTGGGAGCAGTCTGGACTGCTGGGGGATAGGGTTGGACTGACCCGTGTAGCGCTGGCTCCGGCTCCGCCTCAACCTCCACCTGACTCCTGGCCACTGGTTGCTAGAGCTGCCTTGCTCTAGCAACCAGTGAACAAGCCAAGAAATCAGGGAGCCAGAGATCAGCATAGTCAGAACAGCAGACAGGATCAGGAACCAGAAGGGACGTCAGCCAGGCAAGTCTTCAACAGAAAACCAGCAGAGAGTCTCTAGATATGTTGACCAAGGCGAAGGCACAGTAGATCTGATCCAAGCAGCTTAAATAGCCAGCAGGCTGATTGACGAGCAGGATATGATCAGGTGAGCCACTGTGGAATGAAGAGTGCTGGTAATTAACCGACAGCTGAGCAGCCTGAGCTCTGAGAAGGAAGGGCTGAGCCCAGCCATGACAGTATCCCCTCCTCAACGACCCCTCCCCCTCGGAGGGCCACCAGGTTTGAGGGGAAAATGTCTATGGAAAGCACAGAAGAGGACAGGGGAATGTACGTTCAAGGGATGAGACATAACAGCGCTCCTCCGGACCATACCCTTTTCAATGAACCAGGTACTGTATGTGCCCACGGAACCTACGGGAGTCAATGATGGATTGTACTTCATACTCCTCATGGTTCTCAACCTGTACTGGGTGAGGACATGGCAACGAGGTGGTGAAGTGGTTGCACACCAAAGGTTTTAATAAGACATGGAGTGCATTAGAGATACGCATATTAGAAGGAAGGTCTAAAGCGTAAGCCACTGGGTTAATCCTGTGGAGAATATGGCAAGGCCCAATAACCTGAGGTGCCAATTTCAGTGAGAGAAAACGGAGTCGGAGTTTACGAGATGAGTCAGACCTTCTCCCCAACTTGGTAGGAAGGCGCAGGTAGGCGTCTGCGGTCAGCATGGAGACTGTACCTATCATTGGCACGTTGCAAGGACTCTTGGACCTGCACCCAACTGGAACGAAGACACTGAGATGCTCTTCTTACGCATTAATCCTCTTAGGAACAAATGAGTCAGGTAACATAGATGGTTGGAAACCATAATTCACCATAAACGGGGACAATCGGGAAGCGGAATTAAGGGCACTATTGTGAGCAAACTCCACCCAAGGTAAGAGGTCTGACCAGTTGTTATGATGGTCAGAAATACAGCAACGTACAAACTGCTCCAAGGTCTGGTTGGCTCGTTCTGCGGCCCCATTATACTGCAGGTGATACGCAAAAGAGAAGGAAAGCTGAATTTCCAACTGTGCACAAAAGGCTCACCAAAATCTGGATATAAACTGGCTACCCCTAACCGAGATGATAACCTTGGGTATATAAAAACAGGGGGCAATCAGGGCAAACAAGACCAAAAAGCACAAATGAGATGCAAGCTGAACACTATAGGTAATCACATATGCTTAAAAAATATTTATAAACGATGGTAAGTGCAGCGCAATGAATATAACAAAAAGAGAGAAATAAGTCCAATCAGCATAAGTGGAAAAATGCTATATCCAAAGAAGATGGAAGCCAAGATTCCTCGTGACAGAAAGTGGGATAATTTCTCCAAGTGAAAAATGGGTGACAATATCCTCCACCATATAAGCCAAATTGCGCTTACCAGATAAGATGGACCCCTGTATTACAGAAGGTCAAACACGCATTTATCCCAACAGGGATGATGGTAACTCCTGGCACTGCTGCAAAGGTCCTCGCTCCAGCAAGATGGAAGAAAATGCCCAGCAGAGAGTTCCAATGGTAAAAGCCTCCAGGTCGGCAATGGTGAGTGTAAGGATAATACTGCCTCCCGAATGGATATGAAAGGATATAAGGACACACTCTAAGTGTACTCTAAGTTTATTAAAATAAAAAGTCACAAAATGAACATGAAAATATAGCGCTATTATGCTAAAGCAATAAAAAGCCAAAAAAATGGACAAAAAGATCCTTGGATCAAGTGTATGAAAACACATAGGTATGGCAGCGGGTGACGTCCGTGCATAAGCTCCTCCCCCCGTACGCGGCGTTACGTCTTGATAGGACTTCGTCAGCGAGGGTGGAGCTAGACAGTCACCCGACAGGCTTATATAGACGGCTAGTGTCTGCACAGAATGTGGCGGATCCGGAAGCCAGAGGTGCTTCTACAAAACGGTCGCCTTAGTATGCGGGGACACCAATGTCTAAAGCCTAATGAACAGCAAAATATGAACGAAAAACTTTCTGAATCTAAAATAGAAAATATACTTAAAAACGAACAAGAAAAAAGGTTACCCACGGCCATCTCTTTAACAATCTCAAAATTATATTAAATCCAATTAATAAGAATACAATATGTAAATAAAACATTAAAAATTACAAAATTACTTATCTGATATAAAACAGTTGAGGTCAAATTCAACATTTAACCCCTTTGGAACTTAAACCTGGGTTTCATAAATCCACAGGGATTCCCGTTAACTTAACTGCCTTATATAATTCCCCCCTCTCCGATGTTTATTCACTTTTTTAAAGACCCCTGAATTTTAGACTTAGAAAAATTGTGTGTTGTTAAACCTCTTTTGATGTTATTTATATGTTCAGCTATGCGGACACCCATAGGTCTGGCGATTCTGCCTACATATTAGAGTCCGCAGTCACACTGCAACATGTACACAACCCCTACTGTATCACACGTGATAAGATTTTTGGTCTGGAATTTTTTATTAGTAGCAGAGGCAGTGAACGCCTTTCTTTTTTTAAGATTGTATCTGCATTGCTTACATGCTGGGCATTTCCCACAAGTATAAAATCCTGACAAAAAGTTAAAGATTCTATTTTCTTTTATCACTGGAGGATCCACCACACTCGGGGCTAACATGTCCTTCAGAGTTGGTGGTCTCCTATAAATAAATCTTGGACAAGGGGGTACTACTGTACCCAGAATACTATCCTTTTTTTAAATTTCCCAATGTCTCATGATAATCTTCTCAAATTTCTTATGTTGGGCGTTATAATCTAAGATTATTTTATACTCAAAGTTATCTTTTTTCTTCTTACTTTTATCAGAATGCGCGACTAAAATGGCCCGGTCCATATTCCCAATGCTGTCTATATCACCTATTATATGATCTTTGGTATATCATTTTTGTAAAAAACAATCAGCCAGTACATTAGCCTGTTCATAATAGTCTGAGTCCAGGGTACAATTCTGCTATAAACGGATGAATTGACCTCTGGGAATATTATATAGCCAGGAGTGATGATGGCAGCTATCCAGCGGTATGTATCCATTTCTATCAGTCGGCTTGAAGTAGTTTCTGGTCTTAAAAGAACATCCTTGTTTAAAACTTTCTAAATCTAGGAAGGCTATGCATGAAGCATCAGCGTTCCAAGATAAACGTATATTTTTAGTATTACCATTAAGCTTCGACATAAAGAGTTGGAGGCTGATCAGATCCCCCTACCATATCATAATCAAATCGTCCATATATCTTTGGTAGCAGACCAACTGTGCCGGTCCGCTACCAAAGACAAATTCCTCTTCCCAAAGTGTCATAAAAATGTTTGCGACACTTGGCGCAAAACGAGCGCCCATGGCGACTCTGAGTATTTGTAGGAAAAACATTCCGTCGTACCAGAAATAATTTCTGGCCAGACAGAAGTCTAAAGCTTTCAGAAGGAAATCCTTAAGTGAGGTAGGTAGAGTGGACTTAATTAAAGCCCATTGAACAGAGATAAGGGCCTCCCGGTGATCTATGATGGTGTACAATGAGCTAACATCAGCTGTTACTAAAAGACTGTTTTCTTTACATGGGATTTTTTCTATGATCTGAATAATATGTTTTGTATCCTTAAGATAAGCCATAGTGGTAGCACTAACGGCTTCAAAAAATGATCTATGTACTGACCCAAGCGTGATGATATGGAATCAATACCGTTTACTACGGGCCTACCTGCAGGAGACTGGGAGTCTTTATGTATCTTGGGCAAGAAATACATTATCGGTCTCCTGCAGGCACTAGGATCCAGATATAATGCCTCTTTCTTGTTTAAAACTCCCTGTGTCCTACCTGATGTTATCAGTATTTTTAAATCACTTTTAAATTCGAAAACAGGGTCACTGCCTAACACTTGGTAAGTATTGCTATCCGATAACAGTTGTTCTATTTCTAATTTATAGTAAGTTTTGCTCATAATTACCAATCCGCCCCCCTTGTCTGCAGGGCGGCTAACCACATCCTTATTTTTTTCCAATGTGCTAATTCCTTTTTTGAGACATGAGGGGTCCCCCACTTTTTTAATTTTCATTTCCTCCAAATCACTGGTCACCATGTTTTTGAAAACTGCAATATGCCGGTGGTCATTCTTTGCAGGATTAAAAACTGACTTATTTGCCAAATAAGAGTAGTTCCCAGACGAGACCCCCACACCTGTTTGGACAGACCTCTCACCAGGTTTAGAAAGAAAGTACCTCTTAATGTTAAGAGTCCTAATAAACTTCTGTAAGCTAATGTATGTCTGGAATGTATTAAAATTACAGACAGGGGCGAACTTGAGTCCTTTATCAAGAACCTTCAATTTGTCTTCTGATAAGTCCATACCGCTGACGTTATAAATTCCTGTTCCTAATAGGACTTTTGTCTTTTTTGTTTTTCGTCCAGCTCTTCTCCCTCTCTTTCCCTTCTTTTTCCCCCCTGTTTGCTTCCAGTAGGCGTATGGCCCCAAGGTGCCTGCCTTTGGGGCTGGGGGTTCCCTAAAAAAAAACCTTCCCTGATAGGCCTTATCATTAGAAAGGGGGGTGAATCTATTCTGAATAGGTATAGGTGCCCTATCATACTGGTAATCATTACCTCCATAATACTGATTATGATCGTTGTATGAATAATGGCCCCTATTAGATGTATTACTAGGGTTCCTCCCCTGGAAAGTCATGGGGGACCTCAGTTATCCTCTCTATGCCCTTGATTGTACAAGGTTGAATTATGGTGTTGGTTACCTCTACCATTACCTCCCCTATTATTAGGGTGTACATAACCATTGGGGATAGCTCCCTGAGGTTTAGAAGATTGCGAGTGGGTTATGGGGTACCTGGAAGGGGTCTAGTAGAGGTTAATTAAGTGGGAACTATATTAGATACAGGTTCAAGAGTCTGCATCATTTGGTGGGAGATCCCACCTGAGTCTTCTGGGTACTAATTTGCACTTTATATATTCTTCAAAAGATGCAATATCCCACCAAGCCTTAATCTTTTTTTCATAAATATAGCCCATTTTTCTAAAACAGGTCGATAGGTAAAAAGTGGGAGGCACATATACAAACTGTTGTAATTCCTACACCGTTCACCTGATTTGGATGTAAATACTCTCAAAATAAAGCTGAAAGTCTGCAGTTAAAGCACATCTTGTTTGTTTCATTTCAAATTAATTGCGGTATTGTATAGAGCCAAAAAGATTAGAATTGTGTCAATGTCCCAATATTTGTGGACCTGACTGTAATTAGAGGCTGCTGGATTGATCCATCGAGGAGGTCGGATTACATACAGGAGAAATACACATACAGTGGGGCAAAAAAGTATTTAGTCAGCCACCAATTGTACAAGTTCTCCCACTTAAAAAGATGAGAGAGGCCTGTAATTGTCATCATAGGTATACCTCAACTATGAAGCCGCGTACACACGGTCGGACTTTTCGTCTACAAAAGTCCAACGGACGCTGACGGACTAAAGCTGGCTGGTAATCCGATCGTGTGTGGGCTTCTCCGGACTTTCAACTGACTTTTTTAGCCTCAAATCCGACGTACTTTAGATTTGAAACATGCTTCAAATCTTTCCGACGGACTCGAGTCCGGTCGAAAAATCCGCTCGTCTGTATGCTAGTCCGACGGACAAAAACCCACGCTAGGGCAGCTATTGGCTACTGGCTATGAACTTCCTTATTTTAGTCCGGTGTACGTCATCACGTAAGAATTCGACGGACTTTTGTGTGATCGTGTGTAGGCAAGTCTGTTCGTTAGAAAGTCCGCCGCAAGTCCGTCGAAAGTCCGCCAAAAGTCCGTCGAAAGTCTGTCGGACAGGCTGTCGGACTTTTGTAGCTGAAAAGTCCGACCGTGTGTACGCAGCTTGAGAGACAAAATGTGCAAACAAATCCAGACAATCACATTGTTTGATTTTTGAAAGAATTTATTTGCAAATTATGGTGGAAAATAAGTATTTGGTCACCTACAAACAAGCAAGATTTCTGGCTCTCACAGACCTGTATCTTCTTCTTTAAGAGGCTCCTATGTCCTCCACTCATTACCTGTATTAATGGCACCTGTTTGAACTTGTTATCAATATAAAAGACACCTGTCCACAACCTCAAACAGTCACACTCCAAACTCCACTATAGTGAAGACCAAAGAGCTGTCGGAGGACACCAGAAACAAAATTGTAGACCTGCACCAGGCTGGGAAGACTGAATCTGCAATAGGCAAGCAGCCTGGTGTGAAGAAATCAACTGTGGGAGCAATAATTAGAAAACGGAAGACATACAAGACCACTGATAATCTCCCTCGATATTGAAAGGCTACCACGAGTAACACTCTATGCCGCCGGGGACTCAGATCCTGCAGTGCCAGACGTGTCCCCCTGCTTAAGCCAGTACATGTCCGGGCCAGTTTGAGGTTTGCTAGAGAGCATTTGGATGATCCAGAAGAGGATTGGGAGAATGTCATATGGTCAGATGAAACCAAAGTAGAACTGTTTGGTAGAAACACAACTCGTGTTTGGAGGAGAGAGAATGCTGAGTTGCAACCAAAGAACACCATACCTACTGTGAAGCATGGGGGTGGCAACATCATGCTTTGGGGCTGTTTCTCTGCAAAGGGAACAGGACGACTGATCCGTGTACATGAAAGAATGAATGGGGCCATGTATCGTGATATTTTGAGTGCAAACCTCCTCCCATCAGCAAGGGCATTGAAGATATAACATGGCTGGGTTTTTCAGCATGACAATGATCCCAAACACACCGCCCGGGCAATGAAGGAGTGGCTTCGTAAGAAGCATTTCAAGGTCATGGAGTGGCCTAGCCAGTCTCCAGATCTCAACCCCATAGAAAACCTTTGGAGGGAGTTGAAAGTCTGTGTTGCCCAGCGACAGCCCCAAAACATCACTGCTCTAGAGGAGATCTTCATGGAGGAATGGGCCAACATACCAGCAACAGTATGTGACAACCTTGTGAAGACTTACAGAAAACATTTGACCTCTGTCATTGCCAACAAAGGATATATAACAAAGTATTGAGATATTGACAAAATACTTATTTTCCACCATAATTTGCAAATAAATTATTTCAAAAATCCGACAATGTGATCGTCTGGATTTGTTTCCACATTTTGTCTCTCATAGTTGAGGTATACCTATGATGACAATTACAGGCCTCTCTCATCTTTTTAAGTGGAAGAACTTGCACGATTGGTGGCTGACTAAATACTTTTTTGCCCCAATGTATCTGTTCACCTCATGCGATATATGATCTCTTATAACTTGGAGATCATTGGGATCTGGTAAGCAGCACATTTAATTATATTTGGAAAACGGATTGAAAATATTTTTTCACTGGAAGTGGTTCACTTGATTTTATAGAAAGATTTGAACATGGATTGGAATGAAAACACCAGGACACTTTATATGTATATTTTTTTTAATGAAAAAATATAATTTTACACATTTTTTTGGATGAATTTTTATTTTTTGATGAATATTAAATTTTTTTTTGATGAATAATTTTCTGATGAATTTGGTTTCATATTATGTTATTATGTTCGTTTAATCACGTAGTGGTAATTTTTTTGTTTGTTCACAATACTTCACTCTATTGATTAATGGCTGTGTGTTGAGTTATTTTGAGGGGACAGCAAATTTACACTGTTATACAAGCTGTACACTCACTACTTTACATTGTAGCAAAGTGTAATTTCTTCAGTGTTGTCACATGAATAGATAGCATAAAATATTTACAAAAATGTGAGGGTTGTGCTCACTTTTGTGAGATATGTGTGTGTGTGTGTGTGTGTGTGTGTGTGTGTGTATATATATATATATATATATATATAGACAGTATCTCGCAAAAGTGAGTACACCCCTCACATTTTGGTAAATATTTTATGCTATCTATTCATGTGACAACACTGAAGAAATGACACTTTGCTACAATGTAAAGTAGTGAGTGTACAGCTTGTATAACAGTGTAAATTTACTGTGCCCTCAAAATAACTCAACACACAGCCATAAATCAATAGAGTGAAGTATTGTGAACAAACAAAAAAATTACCACTACGTGATTAAAAGAACATAATAACATAATATGAAACCAAATTCATCAGAAAATTATTCATCAAAAAAAAAATGTAATATACTTTGCTACAATGTAAAGTAGTGAGTGTACAGCTTGTATAACAGTGTACATTTGCTGTCCCCTCAAAATACCTCAACACACAGCCATTAATGTCTAAACTGCTGGCAACAAAAGTGAGTACACCCCTGAGTGAAAATGTCCAAATTGGGTCCAAAGTGTCAATATTTTGTGTGCCCACCATTATTTTCCAGCACTGCCTTAACCCTCTTGGGCATGGAGTTCACCAGAGCTTCACAGGTTGCCACTGGAGTCTTCCACTCCTAATGACGACATCACAGAGCTGGTGGATGTTAGAGACCTTGTGCTCCTCCACCTTCCATTCGAGGATGCCCCACAGATGCTTAATAGGGTTTAGGTCTGGAGATACTGTATGCTTGGCCAGTCCATCACATTTATCCTTAGCTTCTTTAGCAAGGCAGTGGTCGTCTTGGCGGTCATTATCATGTTGGAATACTGCCCTGCGTCCCAGTCTCCGAAGGGAGGGGATCATGCTCTGCTTCAGTATGTCACAGTACATGTTGGCATTCATGGTTCTCTCAATGAACTGTAGCTCCCCAGTGCCAGCAGCACTCATGCAGCCCCACATCATGACACTCCCACCACCATAATTGACTTTAGGCAAGACACACTTGTCTTTGTACTCCTCACCTGGTTGCCGCCACACACGCTTGACACCATCTGAACCAAATAAGTTTATCTTGGTCTCATCAGACCACAGGACATGGTTCCAGTAATCCATGTCCTTAGTCTGCTTGTCTTCAGCAAACTGTTTGTGGGCTTTCTTGTGCATCATCTTTAGAAGAGGCTTCCTTCTGGGATGACATCCATGCAGACCAATTTGATGCAGTGTGCAGCATATGGTCTGAGCACTGACAGGCTGACTCCCCACCCCTTCAACCTCTGCAGCAATGCTGGCAGCACTCATACGTCTATTTTCCAAAGGCAACCTCTGGATATGACGCTGAGCACGTGCACTCAACTTCTTTGGTCGACCATGACAAAGCCTGTTCTGAGTGGAACCTGTCCTGTTAAACCACTGTATGGTCTTGACCACCTTGGTGCAGCTCAGTTTCAGGGTCTTGGCAATCTTCTTAAAGCCTGGGCAATGTTTATGTAGAGCAACAATTCTTTTTTAAGATTCTCAGACAGTTCTTTGCCATGAGGTGCTATGTTAAACTTCCAGTGTCCAGTATGAGAGAGTGAGAGTGATAACACCAAGTTTAACACACCTGCTCCCCATTCACACCTGAGACCTTGTAACACTAACGAGTCACATGACACCGGGGAGGAAAAATGGCTAATTAGGCCCAATTTGGACAATTTTCACTTAGGGGTGTACTCACTTTTGTTGCCAGCAGTTTAGACATTAATGGCTGTGTGTTGAGTTATTTTGAGGGGACAGCAAATTTACACTGTTATACAAACTGTAGACTCATTACTTTACATTGTAGCAAAGTGTAATTTCTTCAGTGTTGTCACATGAAAAGATAGAATAAAATATATTTTGTGATATACTATATATATCAGGAGTCCTGAAGGATCACAATAATAGTGTCAGAATATGCACCTTCAAAGACAATTTATAGCAGCGCCTATATCTGTGTCTTGGCAAGTTCTTTTTTAGGCCAGCTAAAAATCCCACCAGCAGGTTTTTTTCTCCTCTCGCAAAACTACAGGCGAAATTCCAAGTGTTGTTTTTCATTCTATATTTAACATCTTTTCATGTGTCCATGGAAACTTGCTTCGGAAAGTAAGTGAAACTAAAATTTGTACTAAGACCTTCTAATTTGGAGAAACAGCACTAAAGTGCTCTGAAATTGGCTCTTTATTTGATTGCAGATGAATAGTATTAGTGTGATTATCTTCCATTCAATAGACCTAACATTAAATACACACAGGAAAATGACTACAGAGCAGAGCAGGCTGGGTGGAAAAAAAGGCATGAGTAGATGTGGACGAGAATAACTAGAGAGAAGAGCAGTCATGAATAGATGTGGAGAAAAATGGGAAGAGAGGAGAGCATGATTAGACTGACATAGAGAAGAATGACCAGAGAGGAGAGCTTTCATGAATTCCTGTGTTGAAGAATGCCCACAAAAGAGAGGGCAGGAGAGAAGTCATGGATAAATGTGAAGCAGAATGACCAGGGAGGAGTACAGCTATGTATGGATGTGAAGGAGAATAGCCAGAGAGGAAAGAGGGCATAGACAGAAGTTGAGGAGATTGACCAGAGGGGAAAGCAGGCATGAATGGAAATGGAGGAGAATGACCAGAGAGGAAAGCAGGCATGGATGGAAATGGAGGAGAATGACCAGAGAGGAAAGCAGGCATGGATGGAAATGGAGGAGAATGACCAGAGAGGAAAGCAGGCATGGATGGAAATGGAGGAGATTAACCAGAGAGGAAAGCAGGCATGAATGGAAATGGAGGAGAATGACCAGTGAGGAAAGCAGGCTTGAATGGAAATGGAGGAAAATGACCAGAGAGGAAAGCAGGCATGGGTGGAAATGGAGGAGAATGACCAGATAGGAAAGCAAGCTTGAGTGGAAATGTCGGAGAATGACCAGAACAGAAAGCAGGCATGGATGAAAATGGAGGAGAATGACCAGAGAGGACAGCAGGCATGGGTGGTAATGGAGGAGAATGACCAGAGAGGAAAGGGGGCATGGATGGAAATGGAGGAGAATGACCAGAGAGAAAATCAGGCATGGATGGAAGTGGAGAAGAATGACCAGAAAGGAGAGTAGACTTAGATGGAAGTGGAGGAGAATGACCATAGAGCACATGTATCAAACACAAGGCCGCAGGCCATTTCATGTGGTCCTCGCACCTCTCCTGCATCTGCGGCACTCCCCTCCTCTCTGCCCCAACCTTGTTTCAGCAGGTGGCAGGAGAGAGGAGGACAGAACTCCTCCACCAGATCCTGCACTTCTCCTTGCAACCGCGGAGAGGCTTGTTTCTGCCCCCCCCATTTCAACAGTCGGCAACTCCTTCTACAGATCCTGTGCCTCTCTGTGCACCTGCATCACCCCCTAGTTTCTGCCTCCCCTGGTCTCAGCATTCAGCAGACTCTGGAAACTGAATCCAGCCCTCCTCTGGTCCTCCTCCAGAGCCTGCACTTTCTGCTTTCCAGCTCTGCCCTCAGTTGCTTCCCGGCAGCAGGGGGATGCACTGTGATGTAAGGGAGGGTGGAGGCCTCTTGACTTCTGATGGGGGGGTGGCTCTTGACATCTGATGTAGGGGAGTGGGGTTCTCTGGACATCTGCTTGTAACTATTATGAGAATAATACAATTCAGTGTCATTTGAAAAGAAGGGATGCACACTGCTGATATCACCCACTAGAAACTTTATTGGAGACTGCAAAGACAGAACACCATGGCAGAACCAGTTTCTTGTGGATGATACCAGTGGTGTGTGACCCCCCTTTTCAGACTTGCATCATCTGCTACACTAGTGGGAGTGGGCTGCACCTGCCCTTCACAGCTTTGGTCTTACGTTATTACTAAAACCAGTAAAAATTGAGTGCAGAGGCAACTATTTATTATGATAAAGAGTAGATACATTTATTTAGTCTTACACATACAACCGGCCCTTTGAGGGCAACCATAATGCTGATGCAGGCCACAATGAAATTGAGTTTGACACCCCTGCCATAGAGGAAAACAGGCATGGATGGAAATGGAGAAGAATGACCATAGAGGAAAGCAGGCATGGATGGAAGTGGAGGAGAATGACTAGAGAGGAGAGTAAACTTGGATGGAAGTGGAGGAGAATGACCATAGAGGAAAGCAGGCATGGATGGAAGTGGAGGAGAATGACTGGAGAGGAGAGTAGACTTGGATGGAAGTGGAGGAGAATGACCATAGAGGAAAGCAGGCATGGATGGAAGTGGAAGAGGATGACTAGAGAGGAGAGTAGACTTGGATAGAAATTGAGGGTAATTATCACAGAAGAGAGGGCAGTCATATAGATGGATTTGCAGAAGAGTGAACAAAGAGAAGACTATCACACTCCACCACCATACAGACACCCTATAATGCTGTGTATACACGACCGGACTTTTCGTCAGAATAGACTACGACGGTCTTTCCGACGGAGTTCCGACGGAGTTCCGCTGAAACGGACTTGCCTACACACGATCACACCAAAGTCTGTATATTTATAACGCGGTGAGGTACACCACGTGCGACTGGACTATAAAACGTAAGTTCAATAGCCATTGTGCCACCCTTTGGGCCCCTTCTGCTAATTTTGTGTTTATCTCGTGTTAGTAGAAGTTTGGTGAGAGACGATTCACGCTTTTCAGACTCGTGTTTTTTCAGATCGTTTAACTGCTGTTCAGTTTGTGCTTGTGGGGTTTGTATCTGCTTTTCAGTACGTGTAGTCAGTTCGCATTTGTTCATTCAGTGTATTCTTGTCCGCTCATTGCTGATTTTCAGCTCGCTCTTCACAGACTTTGCTGTTCCTCAGGGTGTTCTGTTAGTACGTTCTGACCAGCCGACCGTTTTTAAGCCATGTTGCGGGTACGTACTCATCATAGAGTTCGTGCTATGCTGGGGCTTGGTGTTGGAGTTCATTCTTTGACCCAAGTCCAGTCCATGACCAGGGTGGGGAGGAGTTCATGGACCAAGAATTGGTTACTCCAGCGTGACCAATTCTCTCACATGCCTTTGCTTTGTGAGATCCGTGAGAATAATCCTGACGATTTGAGGAACTTTCTCAGGATGACGGACCCCATTTTTCACCGTTTGTTGGCTTTGCTGACCCCTTATATCAGCAGGCAGGATACCTGCATGAGGCAAGCCATCACTCCAGAGCAGAGGCTAGTCGCCACGTTGCGGTACTTGGCGACTGGGAGAAGCCTGCAGGACCTCAAGTTCTCGACAGGCATCTCCCCCCAGGCTCTGGGGATCATTATTCCAGAGACCTGTTCTGCCATCATCCAGGTCCCGTAGAAGGACTATATTAAGGTAAGATTTATCCTTTAACATCACATTCTATGTATTTAGTGTTAATGTATTGTATTTCTTTCATCAATGCCTAATTACCATGATTGTAATATGCTGTGAATGTCCCCTTTGTCCTCATGCATGCTGTAATCTTTTAATGCTCCCTTTTTGTCCTTCATGCATATTTGCCTTCACTAACCTCTCCAGCATGCTATCCTGGGCTCATACACACATAGTCTAGTCACTTAACAATGTATTTTGTCAGCTCCAATGTAGTGCTGACCCTAAACACCCCCTTAAAATGTGTCCAAATGGTATGTGTGTCCTTAAATTAATTTATAAGCCCCCCCCTTAAATGTGTCCATGTGGTATGTGTGTCCTTATATCAATTTATAAGCCGCCCCCCTTAAAATGTGTCCAAATATCGTACTATCATGCTGCATCCTGCACAATTTTTTAAGAAAACATTCTACAAATTATATTGCCTCAGTTGGGCCAAAGCGCCCGTGAAGTTAGGGAGAAATATGTTATTTTTTTTACGGGTAGGGGGGGCCATTACAATGCCAGACAATGTCTAATTTTTAGTAATAAAAAAAAAAGAAAAGATAAAATCTAGAAATGTTATTATTGCTTGCTTTTCTTTTTTTCTTTTTGGCTATCTCCTAGGCTCTCCTAGTACACTTGTAGTTCCAAGTGGATTTTCCTTTAGTAGATAAGCCCCATTGTCACTGTAAACACAAAATTACTTACAAAACTGGTATTGAGCATTGAAAGAATAAGCCACATATTGTTGATTAGCAAACTTTTTAATCTGTGCACATTCACATGTGCGTTTATAATTTTTTTTTTTAAATATATATTTATTTTTTTAACAATATATATATATATATATATATATATATATATATATATATATATATATATATATATATATATTTATTTATTTATTTTTTATTTTTTTACAAACAGGCATGTTTTATAACATACACACAACTCTGGAACTTACAAGGTTCAACATCTATAAAATGAAGGCAATATCAGACATTATAGTGTCAAAAATGTCTTGATATTGCCATAAATCAGATGGGGTGATGTCACCCTTGCAAAAGCCAAAATTTGAAGATGCACACAAATTGGGATTCCAAATGGGTAATGTCAACATGTGCTGTCTCCCATCATGGGGGATCAATAGACTGTTTTGTGGGTGCAATTCCTTCCTCTCACCTACTAGCGTTATGAGGAAGGGGTTGCACCCACAAAACACGTACATTGAGATCCCCTGATGGCAGATAGCACATGTTGACACACCATGTGCATCTTCAAAATTTGGCTTTTAAAATTTAAAAAACTTAAAATCACAGAATGTGGTCATCTAAAAAGGAAATGAAGAACATGATCGATTTCGTGTTAGGGAAAAAGGGATTAGATACTTCCCAAAACATTGATCATGTTCTTCATTTCCTGCTGTATGATGTCCAGGCGATTGCGCATTGCATGGATCTCCCCATTCCAGGCCATGATCTTGGCAATGAGTGTTTGGGGGCTGGCGCTTGTAAATGGTTCCGCCGCTTCCCCTTCCACAACCAGCACATCACCTAAAATTGATGAAAAAAGATGTATTTAGAAATATGCAGACATACATAGATTACGAGAAGCTGGGGTATCAGACACTCACCTGGTGGGGTGCCCATGTCGCCCACTTCCTCCACCTCTCCTTCCTCCACATCCTCGGGGGGGCTGGGGCTTACTTCCCATTCAGGCTGGCGAGGTTGGGGGTCCCTGGGATCCTGTTGTCTGAGTCTTTTCTCCCCTATGAGAATGAAACAAAAGGTATATTTAGCACACAGATATTTGAGTCCAGAAATAGGAATATGAAACATTGCTTTGAAGTGGTGTACAATTGTCTGTTTGGGAAGAGATCCAAGTTGAAGACATGATTAAAAATCCCTTTTAACCAAACTGCAATACTTACCTTTTTTGGCCAAGTTTCACAGATGGAGACACTCCAAGTATCCACTGGAGCACCTGCGTTGGTTACCCTAAAAAATTTGCTCTGGTGTCCCACACTAGTGCTCCTGAGTCCAGATGTGTAAACAGCTGCTGAGTGTCCTCTCCTTACATTCCACTGAATCAAGTTTGCAATTCATTCAAGTTTCAAAGACATCTAGACAACAATGTCCTAAACTTCTTCTAATAAGACAAAGTAGCAAGACCAAAATGTAGTTAAAACCCTGTATCAACTAAATACATCATATATATTTTCAAACGATGTTTCCTACTAACGATGTTTCCTACTAATGATATTTCCGACTAACGATATTTCTGACTAATGATATTTTCTACTAACGATGTTTCCTACGAACGATTTCTGTGTCCACGAACATGAAAGTAGCCAATTGTAAAGAAAAGCACATGGAGCAGCATGCAAGTTAATAATCATAATAGGAACACACCTTCTTTAATCTTTGATAGTGATCCGGCTCCCTCAGTTTAAGGTCGGACCAGCGTTTCCTTAATTGGTCTTTGGAGCGTTGTACCCCAAAATTCTGCTTCAGAGTCTTCACAACTTTTGTCATGATGTTGACCTTGCGCAAATGCGGCTGGGTGTACAGTCCATGCTTCCTCCGCAAGATGTCCACTATCTCCACCATTTCTTCAAAGACCATATTGGAGGCCTTAAATCTCCTCTTCCGGGATCGGGACGTTTCGGGCTCCGGCCTTTCCTCATTACTGGAATAATTATCAACCACCTGCTGTGTCTCCGCCATGTTGCTCCTACTGCGCACCGTAGAGAGAAAGGGCGGGGAATAGTCATGAAAAAGAACATCAGGGGCGTGCGACGTGGGTGGAGTTTCACGCATGCGCAGTGTATATAAAGCTAACACGCATGTGTCGTACGTATGTATGTTCTGTGCGCAGAAGAAAGAGTAACGGAAGTTGCGAGTATCCGAAATGAAGGTACATTTTTAAAATTTGGAACATCAGTGGCCTATACTGCTTAAAGATTGAGGCCTATATTGGGATAAGATTATGAGAGTTTAGGCTGACATTAGTGTTTTTGTCTTGTGTAATGTCTTACAGAAAAAATGAATAAGTTTAAGGACCCAGAATTTCTCTCCAGATTTATTGACAAGTAAAGGGAGATGAGGAATCTGTGGGAGGTCAAACACAGTTCATATTACAATAAACAAGTAAGGAAGGCAACACTGGAGAAACTTCTGGGATTTGTAAAGACTTGGATCCCAGAAGCAGACATGAAGTTTTTGGAAAGTAAAATTGGGATCTTGAGGAACATGTATAGGAAGGAGCATAAAAAGATCCAGGCTTCCCTGAGATCAGGAGCATCAGGAGATGACGTATATGTACCCAAGCTGTGGTACCTCCAAAAACTGCAGTTTCTGGACGACCAGACTGAAGCCAGGGAATCTCTTTCGACCCTTCCCTGCAGCCTTCCCTCCACCCTTCCCTCCACCCCAGCAGAGGCTGACGAGGAACAACCTGGGCCTTCCATCCTGGAGGAAGCAGGTGCGCCCAGCTGGAGCCAGGTATATTATTTTTCAACATATTTATTGTCCTAATATTAATGATGTTAACTAGATGTTATAATTGATTACCTATTAGGGATTTTATCCAAAAAATGATGTATACATATCGAATGACAGTAGTGGCCAAAAATGTTTGTGACCAGCTTGAAAAATGCTGGGGTCAGAATGATAGTCTTTTATATGTATTAACATTGAATTTGTAAGTCATGATTTTGTGTGTGATTGATGAACCAAAAACTAAAACTATGTCCCTTTTTTATACACAGGATGAGCTCAGCCAGGAGCAGGGTCTGGAAAGTGGCAGGCAGGAGGAGGCCGTGCCCAGTGACAGCCAGGAGGTGGCCATGCCCAGTGACAGCCAGGAGGTGGCTGGGCCCAGTAGGAGCCTCACCCAATCCCAGGTGCCCCCCCCCGCCGCCTTCCAACAAAAAGGCCCAGGAAGGGGACGGTGATGGAGGAGGCAGCACTGGGCCTCATTAGGGAAGCAACGGATGTCCTCAGTCGCCCCCCCCCCGACGCTGAAGAGGCCTATGGCTGCTATCTAGCCACCAGGTTGCTAGAATTGGAGAAGGGCTAATGCCTCCTCTGTGAGGAACTTTTTCCTGAGGCCCTTCAGAAGGGGCTGAGGAGCCAGATAACTGAGAACATCACATATATGATCTCACCCATCCTCTTCCTCCTGCCACAAGTCCACCACCAGAGCCACAGCCTCCAAGGAAGGCTGCAGGGCAGCGTGGAGGGAAGGCTGCAGCGAAGAGAAGAAAGTGATGGCCTGGGTTCAGTCTTGTCTGACAGAAGATGCAGGCTAGTGTAGTACCACAGCCTGGGGACATATATGTCATCTGCTGCTGGTCCTGATCTCTGGGATTCCTGGACCAGATTGGGCTCCCTATTATATGGACTCCTCAAGATCCCAATTTTTTTTTCCACAGACTTGATGTGTACCCTGGGGCCAAAAGGCTTCACAAATTCAAAAAGTTTCTCCAGCGTTGCCTTCATCTTTATTTTTTACCCAGAATAAGTGGATATTTTATTTTCTAAAAAAACTTACCTATGTGTTTTTATTCAAATACATTTCTAAAAGACAATGTCTAATTAACAAGGGACACCAACCTCCTTGAGGTTTAAAAAAAATAAAAATAATAATGTTATTGTGGTAACTTGGCACACACAAAAAAAAATATGGAGATCACTAGAAAATAATTTTAAAATAATACTAAAAAAAAGATCTTGATGAAATAAAAAATAATAAAAGATGACTATAAAAAAAAATTGGAAACATTATTATGGAGATCGGGCTTTTAAAAAATACAGAGAAATAATCCAGAAATCAGTTTGTGAGAACTCTGTGTGAATATGAGCAGCAAAACAACTTCATTCTTCTAGCATTATAAAGAAGAAAAAAATGCACTGCATTAAACGATCACAGAATTTACAGCATGGGGAATGTGCTAGCTCCAACACGAAAGCTAGTTTTACCATACCGAGCGCTTACGTCTCATGCTTGCTTCTTAGCATGCGCTGTTTTTGGTTCATCGGAACAGCATACAGACGAGCGATTTTCCCGATATGGACTGGTTCTGGCGGAGTTCCGTCGCAAAGTTTTGAAACGTTCTATTTCTAGGTCAGTCAGAATTTTCGTAAGAAAAAGTCAGATGAAGCCCACACACGATCGGAATGTCCGACGGAATTATTCCGTCTGACCTTTTTTGCCTGAAAGTCCGGTCGTGTGTATGCGGCATTAGTAACACGTCCTAGGGGGATTATTTATTTCCCACCCTATTGTTGCCATTTATCATTATTGCCTATCTATTTGGGTATTAACAAACCAATTAAAATTATTTCTTTTATCATAGAATTCTGTTCGTGCTTAAGCCCCTGAAGATTGGCTTCTGCCATGAAACACGTCGAGCTACAGATGTTGTGTACTTCGATATGCCCATTCTAACCATTGTATGTCTATTACCATAGATAATTGGTTCCATTGGTGTCTATATCTACTCCTTATGGGATGAAATAATGAATATTTAGGTTAGGGATCCATTAAGCCCTATAATTGGGCACTATTGTGTATGTGTATATACAGTGGGGACGGAAAGTATTCAGACCCCCTTAAATTTTTCACTCTTTGTTATATAGCTGCCATTTGCCAAAATAATTTAAGTTCATTTTTTTCCTCATTAATGTACACACAGCACCCCATATTGACAGAAAAACACAGAATTGTTGACATTTTTGCAGATTTATTAAAAAAGAAAAACTGAAATATCACATGGTCCTAAGTATTCAGACCCTTTGCTCAGTATTTAGTAGAAGCAACCTGTCAGACTTACACGTACCTGACTGACGAACCCGGTATAGCAGGGGAGGCCTTCCGTACGTATCTGGTTCCTGGCCCCTGGTAGTGTAAACAGAAGGCACAGGAGCACAGAGTGGTAAGAGAGCCTGGCAGGTGACTTGCGGAGATAAGGCCAAGGATCCTGATGCGTATGGTCTGGAAGTCCTAGAAAGTAAGGGACTAGGCAGCTGGTGCAGAGCAGGAGCAAAGTGGGATGGTCCGATCACAGGCAGAGTTGGCAACAAACAGTAAGTGAGGTACAGAGGAGCAGGCAGGATCAAAGTCCGGGTCACAGGCAGGGTTGGCAGCAGGCGGGCAGCGTGGTACAAAGGAGTAGGCAGAGTCATAGTCAAGGAAAGCCGTGGTCAGGTGCAGGCGGATAACAAGAGAAGTCCAAAGGCAGGCCGGGGTCACTTAGGCGATCAAACAGGCAAACAGGAAGCAAACAGGAAACAGGAAGTCAGGAACTGGGAGCTGCAGATCGGACAGCACCGAGCAGAAGATTCCAGCAGACTAGATAGGGCGGCTGGCGCCAAGCGCCGTGCGTGCCCGCACAGCGGCACAGACCGGCGCGAACCGGAGCGAACCGGCGCACACTGGAGCGCCCACTAGCCAATTTATTCAAGGAACTCCTCTGACACACCCTTTTGATCTAATACAGCCATGAGTCTTTTTGGGAATGATGCAACAAGTTTTTCACACCTGGATTTGGGGATCCTCTGCCATTCCTCCTTGCAGATCCTCTCCAGTTCTGTCAGGTTGGATGGTAAACGTTGGTGGACAGCCATTTTTAGGTCTCTCCAGAGATGCTCAATTGGGTATAAGTCAGGGCTCTGGCTGGGCCATTCAAGAACAGTCACGGAGTTGTTGTGAAGCCACTCCTTCGTTATTTTAGCTGTGTGCATAGGGTCATTGTCTTGTTGGAAGGTAAACCTTCAGCCCAGTCTGAGGTCCTGAGCACTCTGGAGAAGGTTTTCGTCCAGGATATCCCTGTACGAAGAGAAATCCTATTTCTCACCATCTTGGAGTCCTTCAGGTGTTTTTTTAGCAAACTCCATGTGGGCTTTCTTGTGTCTTGCACTAAGGAGAGGCTTCCGTCGGGCCACTCTACATAAGGCCCCGACTGGTGGAGGGCTGCAGTGATGGTTGACAGTTTGGCCAGACGGCCAGCTCTAGGAAGGGTTATGGTAGTCCCAGACGTCTTCCATTTAAGGATTATGGAGGCCACTGTGCTCTTAGGAACCTTAAGTGCAGCAGAAATTTTTTTGTAACCTTGGCCAGATCTGTGCCTTGCCACAATTCTGTCTCTGAGCTCTTCAGGCAGTTCCTTTGACCTCATGATTCTCATTTGCTCTGACATGCACTGTGAGCTGTAAGGTCTTATATAGACAGGTGTGTGGTTTTCCTAATCAAGTCCAATCAGTATAATCAAACACAGCTGGACTCAAATGAAGGTGTAGAACCATCTCAAGGATGATCAGAAGAAATGGACAGCACCTGAGTTAAATATATGAGTGTCATAGCAAAGAGTCTGAATACTTAGTACCATGTGATATTTCAGTTTTTCTTTTTTAATAAATCTGCAAAAATGTCAACAATTTTGTGTTTTTCTGTCAATATGGGGTGCTGTGTGTACATTAATGAGGAAAAAAAATGAACTTAAATGATTGTAGAAAATGGCTGCAATATAACAAAGAGTGAAAAATTTAAGGGGGTCTGAATACTTTCTGTCCCCACTGTATGTGATCCATTGTACTATGTATTACCGCCTGTATCAATCTGTTTATTATCCTTGTTGGAGATTAAGAGAGGCCCCAGATTATATTGGCCAATTGTAATGTATATGTGTTTAATTATGGTTATTGTTCGAGTTCGTATCATTACCATGTATGAATTGAATTGGGTCCTGATGTATTATTACCATAATGAACCCTGGCTACGAACTATTAAATACCTTGTACTCAATTTTATATAACTATTCATTTCATACCCACATGTTTCAATTATAGTCCCAATTTCCCTTCCCCCCCCCCCCCCCCCCCCCCCATCCAAACAGGTCTGGGTTCCAGCTTGTATAAACAAGAAAAGGACACTACATTATAAATTGTTTGGAGGGGAAAATGCTGAACAGTCTACGTACTTGGGGGGGGCGCAAAGCACATGCATGCAAACTCAGGGAGAACATACAGGGGGCTTATTGCAAAGGTCTATTTTTCTTGTTTGTAATCTTGTTGATATTTTTAAAGATATGAACTTAAGAACTTAAGGATAGGACCTGCTCCCTCGTCACTGGCTCTGATTGAGAGCAGTGGGAGCCAATGGCTCCCGCTGCTGTATCTGAACCATTGAGGAGAAAGAAAGAGCCTCAGCTCCCGTGCACATCGTTGGATTAAGATTGGGCTCAGGTATGTATTTAGGGGGCTGTGGGGGAAGGTGTATGCAGAAGATTTTTTACCTTGTTGCATAGAATGCAGCAAGGCAAAAAAAAACTTTTGCCTTTAAGGGCACCAGTAATAAAAAAAAAACCTTATTAGTACCAATTAACATATAGTAGCATAAAAACACATAAAATGAATGCAGACTCATACAATTTATCACTAACATCTCCAACTCTGACCGCTGGATCAGGACCAAAGCATTTGGCAACCCTGATAGATACCCCTTTAGCAGAGCTGGAGTAGGATACTGTTGTAGTTTGTAATCTCTACATGTTTCGCAATGTAGGCTTCTTCAGGAGCTTATTTTATTTTTCCACAGTCAGTATGTCATTAACCACTTCCAGCCCAATAACATCATATGACGTTGTCGACTTTGAGTGAGGATATCTGAATGATGCCTACAGCTACAAAAGAGGACCTGTCACTCACCATTCCTATTACAAGGGATGTTTACATTCCTTGTAATAGGAATAAAAGTGATAAAAAAAAGTACAAAAAAAGTGTCAAAATAGAAAAATAAAAGTAAAATAAACAATAAAAAAAAATTAAAGCGCCCCCTAAAGTTTGGTGCCATTCCACGAGTGTGCGCAATTTCAAAGCGTAACATGTTAGGTATCCATTTACTTGGCATAACATCATCTTTAAGGTTATGCAAAAAAAAATTGGGCTAACTTTACTGTTTTTTTTCCCCAAAAAACGCGTTTGAAAAATTACTGCAAGATAAAAAGTTGCAACAACCACCATTTTATTGCCTAGGGTCTCTGCTAAAAAAACATATATAATGTTTGGGGGTTCTAAGTCATTTTCTAGCAAAAATATTATGATTTTTACATGTAGGAGCACAGTTTCAGAATTGGCCTGGGCAGCAAGTGGTTAAACAACAGCATGGATGGTAACTTCTCAGTATGGGTAATGACAGAGATAAGAAAGAGTTTAAACTACTAGTAGCAAGATCACAAGCTTGGAATGGTATCTCAAATAGTAGAAAAATTTGTGCTATATAACTAAGTACAATTAATGAGTTAATCGGTCAGTAACTAGCCAGCTGTAAATGGACCAGTAGTCACCATGAGATCCCTGTGATACATGCCATAAAAGATCCAATAAACAAAACTTTCAAGATAACAAACTTGGACAAGTCATTAAAGCACTGAACCCAAACATGCGTGGTGGAGTTGTCTGCCAGTCCATAATTCTGTCCAATACATGCATTCTAACCACTAGGATGTGGCACCCTGTACCAATACTTATACACCCACAGTACCATCCTGTGGTGGTGTAATTTGTTAATTTGTCTATCACTTCTGCCTTTACAAACACTTTAACATACTGTTCCTTGACAATTAACCAACCCTCAACACTGAAACCTAAAGTGAACCTTTAGTTAATAATGAAAAATTTTTGAGCAGGAAGGGTTTTTTCATTTTCCCGAAGAGACATACTATTCTTACCATCCTCTCCGTAAACTGCTTACACTATACTTGCACATCTCAGTGTACAGTGTACTGGGTTCTTGGATTTATTATTTCTAGTTCACGTGTGCTGGGGTTATATCATCCTAACCTGGTCAATCAGGATATTTGAAGACCATGCACCCAGAAGAAGCAAGGGAGTTGATTTATACAAAACTTTTTTTCTTAGTTTTAGTTGAAGTGGAGAAGCGTTAGAACACCTGTCGGGTTTTTCTTTGCTGTCTATTTCCCATTGGGGAGATTCAGTTTCTTTATTTGTACTATTTAACATTATTATTGAGAGTGACAGGGAAAGAAACCCCCAAATATTGGGTTGTTACCAGAACAACAATAGAAGGGAAATCTTCCCATGGGGACACTAGGTCTTGTGACCTTGGTGACATCTAGAGATTCCCTCACTTTAAGAATGTTTTCTCACTTCCTGTTTGACTATGAGATAAAAAGTGAAGGGAAACCTCTGCATTGGGACACAGATGGCAAAAAATCCAACAGGGGTCATGACCCTCCCTTGCTCTATCCAAAATGATAAAAATTGCCTTTATTTCCACTTTAGGGTGACTTGCTTCTAACGTATTGAATCACACCGCGTCATACCATGATTATGACAAAAATGCATTTATTTTCTTTAAACATCATATTGATTGTGCTTAGAGCTGAAACAGTTAATGGTTTCTGGATCGTTTCATGTGGCATCTCAGTTGCAGAGTGTAGAAAGTGTAAGGTGATCGGTGTTATGTGAGAGGCTCCGTCACATCACCATTGTAGAGCTACAAGAGAACAGATGGCTAGAAGGCAGTGACAGCGCTTTGTCTGCAGACATCGTACAGGAAATTTCAGGTAAGTCTCTATCTTATTATAAATGATTGTGCTATGGATAGATGTGAAAACTCGCCGCTGTAATATGAACTATAATTTACATAACTCAAAGGATGTCATTGAAATAAAGGTCAACCAAGTTTCTGATGTACCTGCTGTCTCCCAATTACTAATATTCTCTCTCAAATTGTTTTTGTTAAAGGGTCATTCTAGGACAAACTGCTGATTTTTCTACTTTCTCCTGCGTAATTTATTACACAGTGAAGGGAGGAAGTTTTAGGCCCCTTTCACACCTGTGCAATTTAAAGCACTCCACCATCGAATGACAACAAGACGAATCCCATTATTTTCTATTGGGCCCATCACACCTATGCATTGTGCTGCACAGGGTCGTAGATAAAAAAATTTCCGGGGGGGGGGGGATTTCTGGTCTTTCAAACTTAAAGGCATCATTTACACTTTAATGTTGGGGGAGGTACGGTAAAAACATGTGACAGCAGAGTGGTCCCATGAGGTTTTGCAATGCTGCGCAGCAAAAATGATCCCCATTCAACTGAATAGAATGCAATGCACGCAGTTATGGTGCGGTAGTGAACAGCGAGCTCCTCCTAAGCTCCCTAGTTTTTTTTTTCATTCAGCCCGCTGGGTTGAACTAAAAAAAAACTTACCCTGTGAACCAGGCTTTAGATCTCATTCATATGTTCTAAATGGCCATGGAATGGCAAATATACCATGAATACCTACAGCCAGGATACCAGATGTTCCAATTTTTGTCAGCTGCTCAGCCTGTTCACCTGAGTGATGGGCTGAAAAGAGCCACTGCTGTTAACATGTATCTGTACATCCAGTGGTCCCCATGTTTAAACTCCGGGGGACAAAGCAAAACACATTGGGGTGTGGCCTGGCGGGAACCCGGGCTGAGGTAGTCCCTCCCATCTCTACTATATTACCATAGGACTCCGTGGATGTGCAGCCCCAGGGATTTTTTTCTCTCTCTTCTCTTTAGTGACTACAGGAGCTGGGATGAGCTCTATCCCTTACCGGCACTCCTGCAGCACATTCGGTGTCATCTACATTACTCCCCACATCGAATGAGCCTGAGCGACACACTAACAAACCGTGGGTCACAGTGGTTACCTGCTGTTAGGGACAAATTTCTGACCCTGGATGCAGAGAGATTTTATCCAAGGGCAAAAATATATCCATACCCGCAGGTAACCACTGGATGTGCAGATACACACATGTGGATACTTGTTTACAGCAGCAGACAGCCTTGGCTCTTTTCAGCCCATCACTCAGGTGTACAGGCTGAGCACATATTGGAACATCTGAGATCCAAGGTGCAGATATTTGCAGTATACTTGCTGCACCATGGTCATGTATGAATGAGACCCAAGACTGGATTTTAGCTAACCTTACTGTGCAAGTTGAGCAGGTGCAAGGAGCAACATATTGTGTTAGGCAGTAAATTCAGTGATTTATTTAAACCTTAAAAAACTGTGTCCTAAGATATTTTATGAAGTGTTTTAAGAGATGAAAAAAAAAACAACTATTGTGCACTGCCTACCTACCCCTGGATGGCGCCCTTTGCACCTGGTCAATATGATTGGCTTTTATTCAGTCTTAAACTGTAGTAAACCCAGCTTTTGAACTTGTACCTACAAGTAAGCCTATAATAACACTTGGTAAAAATGTAGAACCGCACTAAATATAAACAATAATTATACACACATACATATACTTAATAATATTGTAATGTGTCCATATATAAATATCAAATCTGATGTGAGCAAATTGTGAAAAATTTCATAGCATCAAAATGATAAAACAATGATTAGTACAATATAACAACTGAAAACATGTGAAAGTGAGTCTAAAACATACAGTGACTATATCACCCGTGAAAATACAATAAGATGATAAATTATTATAAAAAGTCCATCCAAAAATTGTGGGATACTAATAATATAGGGAAAGATAGTGCTCGATCCACCACCAAAGAATGTAGGTTTGCCGCTTACCAGAGACCCATGATCCCCCACTACAGAGGATCAGGGAAAGCCTGAATTGAAAGCTATCCTCCAGAACATATCAGATACAGCCAAAACCTGAATTTGTTAATGGTGTAGTGTGGTATCCAAAACACAGCCAACGGAACATAAGTACTTCAGATTTCAACGTAACATCCCCAGCTCGCAAATGGATAAGTGCACCATGAAAGATATAAAAGGCTCCAATAGTGTAAAACCTTTAAGACATTATTAAATATTAAAAACGCAAAGTTACACTCACATTGTTCTAGTAGAAAAAAGCACCTGTATGTCTGGAGCGCTGGCTGGTAAGCTCACAGACTAGCCCGTCCTACTGGAAACAGCAATAGCGCTGAGAGGTGACGCAAGCGCGTTGCTCTGCCCTACGCGTTTTATAATAGAGTTACGTCGTCCAGGGGCACGGGCTGCGCGCTGCGTCACCTCCCTTTATACCATGACAACCTGACCAAGCCTCATTCTTAACCTCACTCCGTCAACAGACATGCGCATTGGTGCTTAAACCATCTAGACCATCCATATGCTGTTTAACAGCGGATACAGATCGGGATCCATGTCAAATATCAATCGCCATATTATTGTCAATAAAAGTGAAACCAACAACACACAGGCGAATAATAAATACCGAACTGTGGAGGCCAGAACAAAAATAAATTAAAAACAAAATATAAATGGATATTCAAATTGCATATCAACGCCCAACCTGGGCGGAAGTGAAATAAATGTACATACCCGTGTCACTGTAGCCGCCAACTCAGGCGACACCAAATGGTGAAAATAGGAATAGAAATAAAAATAAATTAAATAAAAAAACTACAAGGCGAGAATCCATACCAGGATTTAAAAATGCAGGCAAGGATTCATAAGCCACATATAAAGAAAAAAATGTGTCTGCGCTAGATGGAAAATAATAATACCAAAAACTAATAATATTAAAAATATATATAAACATACAATAGTAAGTGCTAAGTGCAAAAGTGAACATACATATAAATCAACGTGCTACAATAAACCACTGATAGATCAGAAATGACTGATGGTGCATACATCCAAGGTGCAAAGTGCTATATTAAACACAATATAGGTGCCCAATCAGGAAAAAAACAATAACATTCCTCATATGAGTCTTTGAGGTTCAAACAGTGTAAATCCAAAAATGCATAAAGTGCCCAAAATAGTGTCCATAATCAGTGAAGTTCATCCATCATGTTCTTCAAAAGTGCAGCACCATAAAACATGCCTTAGTGCCCTCCAGTGATCCCCATAAGCATATGCGCTCACCTTCCAGCGTGTGACACAGTGTTTAAACTCTGTCAAAACACGCTCTGGAGCCACTCCTGTGCTCAAATGGAATCAGCTGTGTAGACCTCCAATGCTCCCAATTATGATTTTATGCAAGAGAAAAGAAACTCCATAGCGCAATATAGTTTAGAATGGACCGTAAGATGCCTTTAATCTTTGGTTTGCTGCAACAATGACACTTGGGCCCTGAAGAAGTCACGTGATATGACGCAACGCGTAGGCACGCAACCGGAAATACGTCAGTGCGGACCGGAAGTGACGTAGCGAGTATCGCTATTACGCTGTTCCCATTGCTGTTTGGCGTTTTTTCGTTTACGTTCATCCTAACAATCGGAGGCAGTGACGGCCCCCCCCCCCCCCCTCAGAAGGATTAGGACGCCACCATCATCACTGCACCAGAGGGACTACAGACCCATTGGAAGCACATAGGCATCTTTATTGTGGAATAGAGGAACCTGCCAATTGGAGGAAGTGACGCCCCCCTCCCTCCAGAAGGATCAGGACGCCACTATCATCACTGCACCAGAGTGACCGCAGACCCATTGGAAGCACATAGGCACTTTTATTGTGCCATAGAGGTGAGAGTTCTGGGAGCCCCGAGTGGGTATCCATTACCATGAACAGTCACCAGATCACCTAGCAACGCATGTTCACTCACCAGTCACAGTCGTTATGCTTTATGTTTTTATTTAGTGACTTTTACAATTGAACAGCACCTATTCACTGTGATGCACCTTTTATATGTTTTTTGACCTACACATATTGTGTTACCCCATTAGGGATTGTTATTTTCATGTCTAAGGTGTGCAGTTTATCCCTATGGTTATTTATTACATTTAGTGTTGCGCAGAATCACATACACAATTCATCACGATTGTGCCCATTCCAACAATCAGATTGAACCGTGAGTGTGAGATGGGTGACTGATGTGTATGACTGGATTTGTTATGGACACCGGTGTTCCATTAAGACCTTCTTGTCTTAATTTTAATTAAATGTGTTTGGAGGAGGGATTTGGGATCTTTTTCATTATTTTAGACAAGTATTTTGCAAGTATTTATTTGTTTTTGTACAATTAAATAAAGTTAAATTAGTCCTTTACACTTTCTGGGACCTTTGTCCCTATCTTTTTTGAATACTGTTCATTGATGCTGCCTTTGTATCAAAGCACTCGATTTCACTGCAGCTGCGTGACACTCCACTTGCTATTGAGGCTCTTGATGGGAGACCTCTACATCCTGCCCATGTGACTCATGAGACGGTTCCGTTGTCCATGGCTGTAGGGGCTCTTCACTATGAGATAATCCAATTCGAAGTGATTTCCTCACCTAAGTTTCCGCTGGTTATTGGTTATCCTTGGTTACAGAGGCACAACCCCTCTTTTGATTGGCTCCATGCTGAGGTTCTCTCCTGGTCACCACAATGCAGTGAAACATGCCTCCGGAAGGTAGCCAAGGTCCTGTGTACCTCTTCACTCTCCTCCCTGCCAGAGGAGTACCGTGATTTTAGCGATGTCTTTGACAAAGGTCAAGCCAGTAGTTTGCCTCCACACCGGTCGTATGATTGCGCAATTGACCTTCAACCTGGTGCCACTCCCCCTCGTGGCCGGGTTTACCCTTTGTCGGTCTTGGAGGATAAAGCCATGGAGGATTATGTTGCAGACACACTTTCTCGAGGTTTCATCTGCAAATCCTCGTCTCCTGCTGGTAATGGTTTCTTCTTTGTGAGGAAGAGGAACGGTGAACTAAGACCTTGTATTGATTATAGGGATCTCAATCGTTTCACGATTAAGAATGCCTACCCGATCCCGTTGATTAAAGAGTTATTTGACCGCCTCAAGGCAGTAACGGTTTTCACCAAGCTTGATCTGAGAGGGGCTTACAATCTCGTGAGGATTAAGGAGGGCGACGAGTGGAAAACTGCGTTTAATACCAGAACAGGCCATTATGAGTATCTCGTAATGCCTTTGGGCCTTTGTAACGCCCCGGCAGTTTTCCAGGAATTTATTAACTATGTCCTCTGAGATTTGTTGCAGTTATGTGTGGTGGTTTATCTTGATGATATCCACATATTTTCCAAGTCCCTGGAGAACCACCACACAGATGTCTGTTGTGTGTTCCAGAAATGAAGAGAGAACAATCTCTATTGTAAACTGGAGAAATGTGAGTTCCATCGGGAACAGGTTAAATTCCTGGGCCTGTCATTTCCACTGCTGGTTTTTCGATGGACCCAGAGAAACTTTCGTCAGTCCTACAGTAGCCTCGACCCGTGGGGTTACGTCCTCTGCAGCGTTTCCTGGGTCTTGCCAACTATTATCGGAAGTTTATTCGTAACTTTTCATCTCTGACCGATATGACCAGAGAGAACGGTAACCCACAGAGTTGGTCTCCGGAGTCCATTAAGGCCTTTGAAAGTCTCAAGGCTGCCTTTGTTTCTGCTCCTGTGTTGGCACATCCTGATCACACGTTACCTTTTATCCTTGAGGTTGATGCTTCTGAGACTGGTGTTGGTGCCCTTCTGTCTCAATGTCCTACCTCTGAGAGTGCTATGCATCCTTGTGGCTACTTTTCCAAGAAATTGTCACCTGCCGAGTGCAATTACGAGATTGGTGACAGAGAGCTGTTGGTAATCAGTTTAGCCCTGAAAGAATGGAGACATATCCTTGAAGGTACCACTGTGCCGGTTCTCATTCTTACTGACCATAAGAATCTCACATTCTTGTCTGAGGCTAAATGCCTCTCTCCCAGAAGGGCGCGATGGGCTCTTTTCTTGTCAAGTTTCAATTACATTGTCTCATTCTTACCCGTTACTAAGAATGTAAGGGCTGATGCCTTGTCACGACAATTTTCCTCCACTTCCAAATTGGAGTCGGTTCCGGTTCCTATGATTCCTCCTGATCGTATTCTGGCTACGGTTCGCACCAGTCTTACTTCTCCTTTAGGTGACAAAATTTTTGCTGCTCAGGTGCATGCTCCTCGTGAGAAACCTTGTGACCGCTGCTTTTACCATTCTCCCAAGGCAGCTAGCCACCCTGGTAAGAATCAACTCATTTGGGCCATTTCCCAACAATTATGGTGGCCTAGTCTACGTGCTGATGTAACTGCCTTCATAGCTGCTTGTTCTGTGTGTGTGCTCAGAGTTAGACTCCCCGACACCTTCCAGTGGGCCTCCTACAACCCATACCCAATGGAGAGAGGCCCTGGTCCCACCTGTCTATGTATTTCATTGTGCAGTTGCCCAACTCCCAAGGCAACACAGTTATCCTTATGGTGGTTGACCAGTTCTCAAAGATGTGTCTTTGTATTCCACCTAGGACGTTGCCCACTTCTAAGGAACTGACTTCCATTTTTGCTCGGGAGAGTATTCCTGCGCTAGAGGAGCATCTCTGTGGTCTTCGTTCCACTTGGGCACAAGTCCAGGAGGCTTTGCGTTATGCTAATGATCGGTACAGACTCTATGCTGACAGCAGACGCCTGCCTGCGCTTTCCGACCAGGTTGGGGACAGGGTCTGGCAGTCATCTCACAACCTCCGACTTCGTGTTCCCTCACTGAAGTTCGCACCTTGGTTTATTGGGCCTTTTCGTATCCTTCGCAGGATTAACCCAGTGGCTTACGCGTTGGACCTTCCTCCTAGTATGCGCATCTCAAATATGTTTCATGTCTCCTTATTGAAACCGTTGGTCTGCAACCACTTTACCACCTCGGTGCCACGTCCTTACTCTATACAGGTTGAGAACCATGGGGAGTATGAGGTACAATCCATTGTTGACCCCCATAGGTTCAGTGGGTGCATACAGTACCTGGTGCATTGGAGGGGGTACGGTCTGGAGGAACACTCCTGGGTCTCATCCTTGGACGTACATGCTCCTGCCCTCCTCCGTGATTTCCATAGACAGTTTCCCCTGAAGCCCGGTGGTCCTCCGAGGGGGAGGGTCGTTGAGGAGGGGGGTACTGTCAGGGCTGGCTCAGCCCTTCCTTCTCTGAGCTGGCCGCTCAGCTGTCGGCTAATTGCCAGTTCTCATCTCTCTCCTCAGTTAACCAGCTGTTGTGGATCTGCTCGTCAGTCCCACCTACTTAAAGATCTCCAGCTCACTTCATTCCTGCTTTCGCCTTGGTCACATCACAAGAAACCATCTCTTGCGTTCCTGTTTAGAGACTGGCTTTGCTGACATCCCTTCTGGCTCCTTATCCTGCTTGCTGTTCCTCTACTTGGATCCCTGACTTCTGGCCTGGCTGATTACCCGATCTGGTTACTGAACTCTGGCTTGGCTGATTACCCAATCTGGTTACTGAACTCTGGCTTGGCTGACTACCCGATCCGATTACTGGACTCTGGCTATGCTTTCACTACGCTTACTCTATTTACCTTTTAATTTTTATTAATAAACAAGTGTGATTTTACTGTGCTTCTGTCTTCGTCTGGTTCATACTTTCTGACAGCAACATACATGTGCTCATATCCCAATAGCTTATACATGTATATAATCCATCAGGTGCTAAAGGGGTGTGACCACATGTTAACGCTAGAAATTCTGGATGAACCCTCTGCATACTGCCCTTTCTAGCAAACTTTGCAAGAAAAACCCAACATATACATGTAAAAGGCTACTTTCACACTGGGGAGGAGCGGGCGTTAGCGGTAAAGTCCTGCTCGTTTTCGCGGCGCTTTGCCACTGCTATAGCGCACTTTGGCAACTCTTTTTGGGCAGTAGCAGGGCAATTATAACCCCCCAAGAAGGGGTTAAAAAGGAGTTAAAAGCGCCCGAGATGCGGTGCTTCCGAAGTGGTGCCCATTCATTCCAATGGGCAGGGGCTGTGGGGGAGCGGTGTATACACCGCTCCCCCACTGCCCCAAAGATGCTGCTTGCAGGACTTTTTTTTTGCAAGCACACCGCTAAGCTTGCTAAGCTGGAATAATGAGGCCTTAGTGGCAACTTTTTTACAAGGCCACTCTGACAGAGTGAAGGATGAATTGGCAGGAAGAACCATTCCCTCTGGTCTGGATAATATCATCTCCCTGTGCAATCAGATCGTTATTCGCTTCCAGGAGAGGACCCCAGAAAAAAGACGCCAGTCCTTAGCCAGCCCAAGCTCCCCTCTCCTCAATGTGTGGAGCATCCCTTGGCAGCTGTGGAACCTATGCAGCTTGCCTGGACTAGGTTATCCCCTGAAGAACGTGCTAGGCGCAGAACTCTGGGCTTGTGTATCTACTGTGGGGGCAAAGGTCATTTTCGAGGCACATGCTCTCTCCGTCCGAGAAACACTTGGGTCTAATCTGGAAGGTGGCATATCGGACCAAGGAATATCACCTTCATTATCCTGTTTCCTTCTTTCTGTGCTCTTCCATGTCAATGCTTCCCCTCATGCGGTCTCGACCTAACTGGATTCCGGAGCCACTGGTAATTTCATGGACTGGGGAACTGCATCTTCCATGAAAATTCCTCTTTCGCCTCTCACCACTCTGCTGGTGGTCTCGAAGATTCATGCCACTGTTCCTCTTGGGGGGCCTATCTGCTTACAGACCCTCCTTGTCAAGATGTCTGGAGGGTTTTTTTTTGCACTGATGTTAAAGACTATGTTAAGGCTTGTCATGTCTGTGCCCAGTCTAAATCCTCCATGTAAGTTCCTGCTGGTATTCTCATGCCTTTGCCAATTCCTAAGGAGCACCACATTGCCATAACATCAGACAACATCAGACTCCGGGTTCCTTCTCTGAAATTTGCCCCAAGATTCATTGGTCCTTACACTATAATTTCTAAGCTGAATCCTGTTTGTTTTAAACTCCAGATCCCTAAAAGCTTCAAGATCTCAAACTATTTTAATGTGTCCCTTCTGAACCTTTAGTTCTCAATAAGTTTTCTCATTCACTCCCTACATCAGCTCCGGTCTCTGAGGATGATTAAGAGTATGAGGGTAGTCAAATTTTGGATTCTGTAAATGTGTTCTTCAATATCTTGTGGATTGGAAAAGTTTTGGTCCTGAGGAGAGGTCTTGGATTCCTGCATCTGATGTCTTTGCGCCTCGTCTTCTGAGGAGGTTTCATTTGAAGTTCCCCTCCAAGCCTGGTTCCAAGCGGGGTAGGAGGAGGCCTCGTAAGAGGGGGTACTGTCATGAATCTGCAGTAATGTTTTATTCTCTGGCTATCTGCTTACTTTTCATGTCTGTGTCTCAGCTTTAGAGAGTGTGCCCCCAAACCTGCACGTTTCAGTATGAGTTCTCAGCATGGCTCCTCCCCAGCCTCTCAATAGGAAACACTATTTTTTTTTCAAATTTTTATTTAAGATATAAAGGCAGCTTCCAAATAGACATACACAATAGGAAGTGTACAAAAGATCCAACAACAGTAAATTACAATACATAACAGCCCCAATGAAAACCAGAGCTGATAAAGGGAGCAGGAGGGAATATCCCCTAGAGGTAGCAAACTGGCCTATTGGAATGTAATTTTAAGGTAACCCCAAAATAGGGTTACTTCCTAGTGAGCACAATATATAGTAGAAAACTGCCCAGTTTCTTTCAAAACAGTGCAAATCTAGAGAGTAGAAAACAGAAGTAGTTGAAGAAAGAGAACCGAAAAGAAAAAAAAAAGGAAGGAGGGGGATGGGGAAAAAAGTCTGAGTCAGACAGTCTGCTGTGAAATGTAAGGGCATCATCAACCAGTAGGAGTCACCTTGATGAGAGCCTTCCCTTCCTCAGAATAGATAAACATGTTCCATAATGTCCAGGTGTGCATACAAGTCTTTTGTTTTTGCTGGGCGGTCAAAACCAGGTCCTTCATCCGGTTCAACTCCTCAACCCTCCTCAACCACAGCCCAATTGTTGGAGGCTGTGTTTCCAGGTGAGGGGAATGAAAGACAACTGCCACGTACACACGATCAGAATTTCAGCCCGCAAAAGACCGATGAGAGTTTTTCGTCGGAAAATGCGAAGGTGTGTATGCTCCATCAATCTTTTGCTGGCGGAATTCCAGCCAGCAAAAGATTGAGAGCATGCTCTCAATTTTTCGGTCGGGAAAAGTTCCTATCCGAAAATGCGATCGTCTGTGGCAATACCGACTTGCGAAATCCCTACGCATGCTCGGAAGCAATTCAACGCATGCTCGGAAGCATTGAACTTCATTTTCTCGGCTCGTCGTAGTGTTGTACGTCACCGCATTCTTGACAGTCATAATTTCAGCCAACTTTTGTGTGACCGTGTACAATACTGTGTATACACCTAATAAACATGATAAAAAAAAAAAAAAAAAAGTTTTTAAAAAAAATTTTTTTTTTTATAGGTGATTATATAATCTCTGTTCTCAGCTGCATAAGAGTTTTAAAAAGGTGGGGGTGGAGAAACAGCAGTACACTGATCTTCACAGTGTATGGCTGTGCATGGGTGCATATCAGCACAAGTCTAATCATTGGAGGACAGGCAGGCTGTTCTCCCAGCACAGCCTGAAAACTGATCATGCTGGGATGGATGTGCTGTCATGGTTAGCATGGTCAGTTTGAAATAGGAACACAGTAACAAATAGCAGCGCAGGTCACAGTATGGGGAATATAAAACACAATGTAAGTTAATCAAATAGTCTTTTGAGCCAATGAAGCTCCTTGTGAGAATGTGCAGTCTATATAGCAGGGCAGCCTTGTGGGGGGAGGTGAAGCCGCTCCAATATGCAAGAAAGAAAAAAGACAGCGACGGGCGCCTCTTAGTAAGGCTGTAACATTTAATGGCAAGTTAGCATTAAAACACTCACATGTAAAGACATGATTGTCCAGCGCAGGGGAGTCCAGTATAAGCCATGAGCGATCTCTGTAGCCTGGATGGAAAGTAGCTTTATTCCTTTGTGTGTCAGTCCACAACACACTTCCAGGATTCGGTCGTGATCCACAACGAGGCTTGCAGTGCAGCCAAACAGTCACATGGAGGGCTGGAGTGCAGAGTTCAAGGTATGGGCTGTACTGCCGTAAAGCAACGCGTTTCAGAGCATGCGAGGTAAAGCGCGCTCCTTTCTCAAGCTAAAGTGAATGGGTCATGTGTGGCCTATTCATGTGCTTGCTCGGCACTGCCACCTAATGGTCAAAGTCAATATTACAAGCTGTATGGATGCAACAGTAATGTATTTATGACATAAAAAAAGAGTGGGAGAAAAATTACAGTGTGCATAAGAATTATACTTTACTATAGCTTATCTTAAAATCTTATCACTTCTATCAGGTACTGGATATGTTGATACAAAAATCAAATACTTGATAAAGGACATATATACGTATACATATAAAAAACACACATTCAGTATTCTTTTGTCAAATGTCAATTGGAAAATTGATTAAAAAGTACATGAATATAGTTGAGATTAATATGTAAAAACAGGGAAAAGAACAGGGAAAGAAATTATTTATATTATTTTATGGGATGTTGTTGATATTTACGGTATTTTAATATATAATTATTATGAGACTTGTTGACTATAAAAACAATGTAAGTTACTGGTATAGGTTGATAAATAAAAAAGTATTAATCGATAAAAACATTCAAAAAATATTTTACAATGATGGATAATAAATCAAACATTTTAAATAGTAGATCCACATGAACACATCGGTATCTATTAGGGAGGAAAAAAATCATAAGATGGGAAGGAGGATAACAGAAGGAGATGGGGACGGGATTAGGGGAGGGAGGAAGAGAAGGGGGGGGGAGAAGAGGGGAAAGGAAAGAGGGGAGAGGTAAAGAACAACAGGGGTGGGATTACTTATGTCCTGGACTGTTTGAAAAGGCCCACTAACCCCAAGATCTTTAATAAAAATTATATTGCTTATAGGGGATCAACATGTAACATCACCTAAAGCACAAAAGGGGGGGAAATTGAAAAATAAGTACAATAATGTGACATTCCTGTATTACAAAATAGTAGAGATTTCCAACTCCTCATTGATTCCACCAGGATTCAAAGTACAGGGGGTCCCCTAGTTACAAACATCCGACTTACAAACGACTCCTACTTACAAACGGAAGGAGACAACAGGAAGTGAGAGGAAATCTACCTATGAAGGGAAGGGAAATTCACTATTATGCTATTATGGAGAAAAGGTACCTCCACTGATGCTTCATCACCAAGGATTGTTTCCACAACAACCCAAAATTTTCAAAATCCAGTTGTCATTGGGACAGAAAGTGAGGTGAAATCTTCTAAACAGGGGCACAGACAGCAAAACAAATGTTACAGGGGTGTTAACCCTTCCCTATGCTATCCAAAAAGCTTAAAAATAGTGTTTTTGGCAGGAGCTACACTTAAAAAATTTACCTGTTCCGACTTACAAACAGATTCAACTTAAGAACAAACCTACAGTCCCTAACTTGTTTGTAACCCGGGGACCCCCTGTATCTAGTGAATAAATCCAGAAGGTCTCGCGTTCACACAATTTGTGAAATCTTTCAGCCTCAAAAAGATTTTTGGGTATTTGCTCTAGGATCCATACTTCAAGACCTTCTGTAGATTTATTATGATATTCTGTAGATTTATTATGACACTATGCTTATCCTTGCCTACCTCTATGTTTCTGCGGTGCTCACCAAACCTTTGACTTAAAGTGGAGTTCCACCCAAAAGTGGAACTTCCACTCATTAGATTCCTCCCCCCCTCCGGTGACACAGTTGGCACCTTTCAGGGGGGAGGGGGGTACAGATACCTGTATATTACAGGTATCTGTACCCACTTCCGGCATAGACACCCGCAGAATCTGCGGGTATTTACGCCACTTCCTGCTCCCTCCCCGCTGCCTGCTGGGAAACACACGGGTCCCAGAGGCAGCAGGGACCATCCGGATTGCGCTGCGCGACTCGCGCATGCGCAGTAGGGAACCGGGAAGTGAAGCCGTACGGCTTCGCTTCCTGATTCCCTTACCGAAGATGGAGGCGGCAGCACCCGAGGACGGAGAGACGCTTCGGCCTCGGGTGCCGACATCGCGGGCGCCCTGGACAGGTAAGTGTCCGTGTTTTAAAAGTCAGCAGCTGCAGTATTTGTAGCTGCTGACTTTTAAAAATTTTTTTTTAGGTGGCGCTCCGCTTTAATGGGCGTATAGTGCGCCCCACGTACATTAGAGTGCAAGGACAACTAAGGCCATATACTACAAAGTCAGAACTGCAAATGTAAAATTCTCCCAACACGTAAGTTTTTCCTTTTGTAGAAAATTGCTTCTTGCCATGTTTGACAAAGCTACAAGTTTTGCACAATGGCTTTTTGCACCGGAACATGCCCTTTAATGGGATCAGGCAGGCTTGCGCCGGTGTGGTTTCCTTTAATGACTTTAATTTGCTGGGTGCAATTTTATTTAATTTTTTTTATATACTATTTAAAATGTTTGATTTATTATCCATCATTTTAAAATATTTTTTGAATGTTTTTATCGATGAATACTTTTTTATTTATCAACCTATACCAGTAGCTTACATTGTTTGTATAGTCAACAAGTCTCATAATAATTATATATTGAAATAAATATCAACAACATCCCATAAAATAATAAAAATAATTTCTTTCCCCGTTCTTTTCCCTGTTTTTACATATTAATCTCAACTTTATTAATATACTTTTTAATCAATTTCCCAATTGACATTTGACAAAAGAATACTGAATGTGTGTTTTTTATATGTATATGTATATATGTCCTTTAAAAACTTATCAAGTATTTGATTTTTGTATCGACATATCCAGTACCTGATAAAAGTGATTAGATTTTAAGATAAGCTATAGTGAAGTATAATATTTATACACACTAATTTTTCTCCCACTTATTTTGGATGTCATAAATACATTACTGTTGCATCCATACAACTTGTAATATTGACTATTAGGTGGCAGTGCCGAGCAAGCACATAAATAGGCCACACATGACCCATTAACTTTAGCTTGAGAAAGGAGCGCGCGTTACCGCGCATGCTCTGAAACGCGTTGCTTTACGGCAGTACGGCCCATACCTTGAACTCTGCACTCCAGCCCTCCATGTGACTGTTTGGCTGTGCTGAAAGCCTCGTTGTGGATCACGACCGAATCCCGGAAGTATGTTGTGGACGGACAGCACAGAGCAATAAAGCTACTTTCCACCCAGGCTACAGAGATCACTCATGGCTTATACTGGACTCCCCTGTGCTGGACAATCATGTCTTTACATGTGAGTGTTTTAATGCTAACTTGCCATTAAATGTTACAGTCCTACTAAGAGGCGCCTGTTGCTGTCTTTTTTCTTTCTTACAGTTTGAAATAGGAAAGCAGGGGGACTGGCAGGATCAGCAGGTATTTCACACAAAGGATGCAATACAAAGAGAACAGGATACTTTTTAACACAAGTACAGGACACACCAGACACATATCAATAATATAAAATGTTGGGGTAACATATTGTTTAAGCTTCCAGATACCAGGAAAGAAAACTTTCATTGTATCTCCAATTAGGAAAGGTGGCGCAAACCTTAGGATTTAGCGAAATGTTCAACCCACGAAACCTCTTTTCTATTATAACTGTTAGTGCTCCACCAACAGACTATTGTCTAATTGCACGCACATCATTTATCTCATTCCAAGTGTGAGTAGGACTAATGCCCGGTCATGGAATAAAAAAAAAAAGAGTTGTAAGTATACCACCTTACAGTATTTAACCACTCGCCGACCGGCTCACGCCGATATACATCGGCAGAATGGCATGGACAGGCATATTAACGTACCTGTACGTTGCCCTTTAAGACACGGCATTGTGAGAGCGTGCGTGCCCCGCCGGGTTTTTCTTTTTTAATAAATCTGCAAAAATGTCAACAATTCTGTGTTTTTCTGTCAATATGGGGTGCTGTGTGTACATTAATGAGGAAAAAAAATGAACCTAAATGATTTTAGAAAATGGCTGCAATATAACAAAGAGTGAAAAACTTAAGGGGGTCTGAATACTTTCCGTCCCCACTGTAAACAAGCATTTCCCCATTCTTCCTAGTGACAGGACCCTGATCACAGCTCCCTGTAATTGGGAGCGGTGATCAGAGTTGTGACACAGGTAGCCCATCCTCCCTATAGTTAGAACACATCCCTAGGACACACTTAACCAATGCAGCGCCCCCTCTTGGTTAACCCCTTCACTGCCAGTCACATTTACACAGTAATCAATGCATTTTTAATCGCACTGATCGCTGTATAAATGTGAATGGTCCCAAAATAGCACCAAAAGTGTCCAATCTGTCCGCCATAATGTCGCAGTCATGATAAAAATCGCTGATCGCTGCCAGTAAAAATTTTTTTTAAAATAAAAATGCCATAAAATTATCCCCTGATTTGTAGACGCTATAACTTTTGCGCAAACCAATCAATAAACACTTATTGCGATTTTTTTTTAACTAAAAATATGTAGAAGAATACTTATCGGCCTAAACTGGGCCAAAATAGTTTTTTTCTATATTTTTAGGGATATTTATTATAGTAAAAAATATTGCTTTTTTTCCAAAATTGTCGCTCTTTTTTTGTTTATAGAGCAAAAAATAAAAACCGAAAGAAAGCTCTATTTGTGAGCAAAAAAAGGACGTCAATTTTGTTTTGGAGCCACATCGCATGACCGCGCAATTGTCAGTTGGTCTTTGGCCAGCCAAATGGTCTGGGGCTGAAGTGGTTAAAGGTCTGCAAGAATGAAAAGACACTAACAATAATAATAAAACCAAATATAGTTTAAGCATGCTTGCACATTTCCCAGTGTACAGTACAGTATGTCTGTACATTTTTATATACAAATTTTTTTTGTTTTTCAGGTTAGGAAACATTCTTTATCCAAGATGGAAAGCTCAGTTGTGCCGTGGGAAGGGAGCACAGAATGTCACGTGGATGGGGATGTGTTAATACATGGACACAGCCCCCCACAACTCTTCATAAGAGATAATGAAGTAGTTACTGACCAGGAGGTTGAAAGTCAAGGTTTTCAGACTGAAGGAAGTCAAATATTTGAAAGTTCACTTGAACTGAAGATGAGGGAGATGATGAATCTTGATACTACAGGGCAAGACTTTGTCTTTTCTGAAAATGTCTATGTGAACACAGAAAAGAAAGATGAGGAACAAAAACATTTCATTGAAGAACCCAAAATGTGTAATGAAAAGACTGCCACATATTGGACAGGCGGTGGAGGAGAGTTTCACTGCAAGGAAGAGCTTCAGTGCGAGGAAGAGCTTCAGTGCGAGGAAGAGCTTCCATCCCATTTAAATGATACACAGTTGGATGTTGATCATACAATTTCACATCTCCCGGAAGAGATGAAACCATCACATAGTAATACCCGAATTTATCTCCCACTTAAAAAGACTCTGAAGAACCTCAGACTACTTGATCTGAAGCTGAAATACAACAGTCACCAACTTGCTCTGGATAAACCAGGATTGGAATGCAATAATGACTCCTCTTCTAGCTCTGATGAAAGTGATTCCAAGTTCCCAGAGTCTACAGTGGAAGAAACCAACAATGATGAAGAAGCCCATCATTTATTTCTGATTGACCTTCTAACTCAATGTCACTACAAGCTGGAGCAAATGGAAGAACTAAGAGCTGGCACTATTAAACTGGGTCACAGAGTAAGTGTTCTAAATCATCCCATAATCCACATCAGTCATTCAAGATTCATCAGCTAGCATCAGCTAAGGTTACTAGCACAGGAACTCATTCAGTAGGGCAAGATATGATGTACGGAGTTCTCTAATTTGTCACTCAGAAATCTTTTACTACAGTGAACGGAAACCTGATTAACTGTTATGGATTACAACATTTTGCATATATTAGATTTACTTTTTATACTGTCTTGTAAGTTTAGCAGTATCTGTCATAGAGGTAAATGGGCCCTACTGATCAAAATTTTCTAGGACTCCATTTCAGAGGTCTCCGACTCTCAAATTACAACTGAGATTGGCTAAGTGCTTCAGTTAGGTTCCTGGCTCTACCCACACTACAACTACGATTGATTGTTGGATGACCTTAAGCAGACAGGGTAGTTAAGCTTCCTACGCATGGTAAAGGATATATATTTTTTGCTTTCAATCCACATGACTAGAATATGAAATGATGAAAATATATACGGTATATAAGTCCTTGTTTGCAGTTACAGTAGGTCAAAGATGTTATTATACACCAGTTATTTGCATGTGTTCCATATTTTGTCTTTATGTCACTTCTTTTTTCCTGCTGTTGTAGTAAAAATATTGTAACCTCTTTTCAGGCTTTGCACTAGAGGCATGCATTATTACATCCTAACGAGACGTAATGTTATGTTTACCCTTCAGCTTTGGGAAGCCGAGACAACCATCGAGTACTTAAAGGAGGAGATAGCAGAACTTCACAGGGAAAATGTGAAAAAAGAGGAGGACATTTTTTTCCTAACAGAGGAACTCATTAAATCCAGAAGGGTTTTACATCAGAAGATGGAGAGAGCCATAGATGAAAGAACGAACATATGCCATCCGAGAAGCCTGACTTTGAATAACCCACAGCATGAATTTGAGCCCATCTGCATAGAGAATGAATACCCTGAAGAAAATAGTCAAGCAGATCGAAACTCATCCAAGATCTGTGTGATCTTGTAAAAGTTTTATGAGTTTATGGCATATATTATTTTACTTCACTTTTTAAAAAACCAATGCTGGGGTTAATAAAACAGTGTTTTAAACATATGCAAGAGTTTAATAGTTTCTTTATTTAATACCAATTGGCTGACATACCCACTGGCTTCATTTGCCTGTTAAGGTTATCTCTTTCAAACTCTCGCTACTTTTTTTTTCTGTCCCCCAACACTGGCTCCTACTGCTGTAAATCAAATCCTGTGACCAGACAGCAGAGGGTGGGGTTGAGCCATGATGTGTGTGTCTATAGATGCACTTAGCCTTGCTCAGGAGCGAGCCCGTAGGTGTTGCACCATAGGAAACAGCTTTCTATGGTGGTGCACTGAGAAAAGGGAGGAACTTGGAGCACTGGAGAGGGACCTCAGAAGAAAAGGTTCAGGGCCACTCTGTGCAATACTTTGCACAGAGCAGGAAAGTACAACATGTTTATTATTAAAAAAAAACAAAAAAAACTTAAGCTTCATAAATGCTTTAATTCAACAGAGGTACACTTAAAATTAACCTAGATAAAATACATTTTGCTATGCTTTTCACTGCAAACACATTAGTTTAGATTTAGTTTTGGCAACCAAGCCAAAAGTGTTTATGATAATATTTCATACCTCCCAACTTTAGAACCTGAGAATGAGGGACACTTCAGAGAGACAGAGGCCTGAGACACGCATAGGTCGCTGCAGCAAAAATTGGGTGTAGTTATATTATGGTGGCTCGGAGGGGACAATCTTCCTCAGCGCTAGGGCTATTACTTGAATTGTAAAAAACAACTGAGGCTCCTCGGGCACCCAAGGGAGAGCAGTAATGTGACATGTGCACTTCGGTGTAGTCAACAGTGGGTGTGGCCAAACTTAACAGTGGGATGGGTTTAAGAGGCACGGTTAAACAAAACCTGAGATTCTTTTTACCTATAAAGGTATGAAATCTACAATATAGTGTAGGAGCCTGTAAGGCAGAGTGCAGTGGTCAGGGGTGTGAAATGTACAGAGTACAAGGTTCAGGAGTTCGTAATGCGCACAGTGTTTGTCAGGAATACAGGTAATGCTCCTTCTTGTGCAGCATGTGGGCGGGGCTGACTCGACCGGTGCACACGGGGCCTTTAGCTCTCTCTCACTCTTTCTCTTCCCCCGGGCTCTCTGGTGTACATGCTCGCTAAAGCCCAGGACCAGACGGGGCCATATACATGTGATGTCAATATTATGACGGTACCCCGACTTAGAAGTGAGTCGTACACCCCAGTGTCTCTATATAATAACCTGAAGCTGGCATACAGATGCCTCCCGGTCCCACATTACATACACCTGCTCAGGATGCAACATTTTGAAGGAGATGCCACAGAGCAGTGTCCCATTCCACCAGTCCAGCTTGACTCTGCCACTTCTTTCCCATTGACAGAGCGGGTCCCTCCAGGAACCAGCGCGGATACCCTGCACTTGCATAATTAACTATTTATCTTCTTTACCATACCGGGCACCAACCGCTCTGTGCGCCAGAGTGCATGAATGCGCACTTCTGTAAGGTAAACCGGATTCCTAGCACCAGAAAACCAATGCAAGCTTGTGCTCATGCTCATATTCATGCGTGTGCGCATTGCAAACATGCTAATTTTTCCGCGTAAAGGGGCAATGTTAGATGTACCGTACCAGTTTGTTGCGCACATGTATGTGCGCAAGCACACACACACACGTGTGCATACCAATTAGCGTGTGCACTCGGTGCCCAGTGGCCTATTTAAACTCATCTGTCACTATGAGGAGTGGACATCACCAACCCGCTACTATGACACTTATGCCACTCTTTGCCCTTACACTCTCTGTCTCCACCTTCAGGAGTGTTGGGCAGGAGGTAGAAGAGAAGTCTCCACAACATTTCAGTCTTTACCAGAACACTCAAGGGTGCTTAGACCAGAGCCCGCAGGGGAAGCCTTCATCAGCTTGGTCTCCAACCAAGGTACATGACCGTGTTGCAGTCAGTGCCAGGTTTAGGAATACATAGTGCAGAGTTCAGGGGTCCATGGTAGGATTGCCACCTCATCCCTTTAAACCTGAACACATATGAATTACACAGGTTCTGAGGCTAAATTATTGCAGATAAGGCACCAAGTGAGTTTAATTACTACCCTAATCAGCCACAGAACCTGTGTAATTAATATGTGTTCAGTTTTAAAGGGATGAGGTGGCAACCCTAGTCCATGGTGTGCAATGCAAAGAGTTCAAGGGTCACTAGTATGTAACACACAGAGTGCTGCAGGGGTCAGGTGTACGTAATGGACCGAAAGGAGGACTCAGCAGTGCATAATGCATACTAGGGGTCAGGAGTACAAAAAAAAAAGAGTATGGGAGTCTGGGGTGTTAACGCACAGTGTGGGGGTCAGAAGAGTGCAAAATTCACCCCCCCCGCAAGCAATACTCTCCTCCTATCCACAAATAAAATCCAGCACTAATCTGCATGCTCACCCCTCACAGCACATATCTTTCCACACTCTCACCCCTTCCCTGCACAAATGCCTCCCACACCAAATACCCCTTCTGTTACAAATCCTCCTTCCCCCAATCCCCCATCCCAGACCAAATCCTCTTCCCCCCTGGGGAAAACTCAGTCTGGACCCCAGGATGCCAGGAGCCTGGGATGGTTGGGAGGTAAGATACTTGTCCTGTATATCTTTTTATACTAAAGCTTTTCCATCTGGATTTTTGCAGTGGGAAAAAATATACTAAACCCCCTTTAGACCAAACTATATAGAGCATGTAATTCATTGATTGTGGTTGCAAGCTTTTCAAGCTCACATGTGGAAAAATAATAAAAATAATAAAAAAAAAATGTATTCGATGTGGATGAATTTATTAATTGTTTGCAAAAGGTGAAATATGCCTTTAAAATAGATCTCAAGGCAAAACTTTTTTTTTTTCATTTTTTTTAGGGTAATAACCCCTGTCAGGTTTATTTTTGACATCTGCATCCCATTGAGGAGATTTTCCCTCACTTTCTGTCCCATATCCAAAAAAGAAAGTGAGAGGAAATCCCTCTAAAGTGATGACTGGGGTGTCATCAGGGTCTCCAGAACTAATGCTCTCGTTGGGAGATTTTCCATTTATTCCTGTTCTGGGGACAACCCAAGATTTTCTTTTACTTTCACTTTCGATGATAATGGTAAACAGGACCAATAGGGTGAATCTCACTAACATGGGCACAGATAGCAATAAAAACCTGACAGGTCCAGTCCACGCTATCCAAAACTTTAAAAAAAAAAAAAAAAAAAAAAAAAAAAGTTTTGCCTTTAGTTATAGCTTAAAGTGGTAGTAAAGGCTGATTTAAAAAAAATTAAATCTTCTCCCTGCAAGACAAAGTCATAATGTGCTAGTATGCATTGCATACTAGCACATTATGAAAGACTTACCACCAAAATGAAGCCCCCCCAGTGGCGCGCTGTCACTGCTGACAGGGCTTCTATCTTCATGCGGTCTTACTTCTGGGTTCACGGGCTGTGGCCGTTTGAATGGCTGAGTGCGATGAAGTCAATCCCGTGCATGCACATGGAAGCCACAATCGCGGCACGGCACTCTGAAGGGATAGCATACTCAGTATATAAATAAATGGACTAAAGGTCCACAAGAAATTTGTCAAAGAGGATCAACCAGTATTGGAAAAATACAAAAGGCTTTATTAGAAATTTCAAAGAATAATAAACGTCACCTCCACCATAACAAAAAGTTAAAATATGACAACATGGTCAAAGGACACAGGTAGCTACCACATCCATTCATCGATCCACATGCATGCATATAATGGAAAATAATTATTTGGCATTAGACAAAGACACAATTCTAGGAAATAGTCTCTTACAGGCATTCTGAGACTATTCCAAGACTGCCACACATTGCATACTTATATGGTTATATATCAGGGTTAATTCGATTGACCCCTGGAATGTCACATTGATTTTATTCAGAGCAGAACTGCTTATCGAGGACCCGTAACTATTTCCTAGAATTGGGTCTTTATCGGATGCCTAATAATTATTTTCTATTATATGCATGTGGATCGATGAGTGACCGTGGTAGCTACCTGTGTCCCTTGACAACGTTGTTATATTTTAACTTTTTGTTATGGTGGAGGTGAAGTTTATTATACTTTGAATTTCTTAACAAACTGACCACAGCCATGGGGCACTATTATTCCCACTGACACCAACGATGGCGCACTTATTATCCCACTGACACCAACGATGGGGCACTAATTCCGCCCACTGACACCAATGATGGGGCACTCTTCCTCACACTGACACCAATGATGGGCATTCTTCCTCACACTGACACCAATGATGGGGCACTCTTCCTCACACTGACACCAATGATGGGGCACTCTTCCTCACACTAACACCAATGATGGGCATTCTTCCTCACACTAACACCAATGATGGGCATTCTTCCTCACACTGACACCAATGATGGGGCATTCTTCCTCCCACTGATACCAATGATGGGGCACTATTTCTCCCATCTGACACCAGCAATAAGGCACTATTTCTCCCCCTTAACACCAAAAATGCATTTTCAATCCCATTTATGCCAATCCAGCCCCTGTAAAGTCTGGAGGACAGTAAACTGACCCTTTCTTTAGAAAGTTTGGAGACCCCTGATCTATGGTACTGGAATATATATTCCCCCTAGATCTATTTTCTTTGGAGGTAGAGCCATGGTAACAATTAAATTTTTTTTGATTTATGTTCATACTCAGTATGTCGTCCTCTCAGAGGGCAGGGCGCATGCGCCTGTGACTGGCTGCAGAGCTAGAGAATATCTCCTAAACGGTGTATGCAGACATCCCAAGTCTCCTGCGAGGTGCAGGAGCCTCCCGCATTTCGAGGGCGGCTCCCGAACACCCGCAAGTGCTGCCCGATATCCCGGCTGCAGAGCTGATCCTGGATGGTCCCCTGGTTCACAGTTGAGGATGATCGGTGCAGCAGGAGGGACAGCTGTGAACACCGATCTGCCTGTATAGCTGATATCCGCTTCTCCTTCTCTCCCTCCTGCGGCTGCCAGCTAAAAACCTATAAAGGGAGATCGGTGATCACAGCTGTCCCTCCTGCTACACCGACCATCCCCGACTGTTCCCTGTATCCTCCTCCTCCAGAACCCCCTCTGTGTTCTTCACCCCCCTCCTTCTTCTCCGGCTCCCTGTCCTCCTCCTCCGCCCTCCCTCGTCCCCCACAGCCGGTTTCCCTCCTTTCCTCTCCTGCCGGCTGTGGGGATCTGTCAGGATGGAGAGCGGAGGAAGGGACTAGTCATTTACCGGCCCCTTCCTTTTCTGAATTGGACACAGTGAGCGAGATCGCTCCTGTGTCCTGTGAAAACTGAGCAGAGTAACCTGTGTGTTACCATAGCTCAACTGTCTCTGATTTTGAAGGACTGTCCCTGATTTGGAGCAATGTCCCTCTGTCCCTCTTTCCTCCTCATTTGTCCCTCATTTTGGTCTGATCTATATAGTTATATATAAAATGCGCTTTTATATTTATTTTATCTATCAAAAAGTGTTTTCCCTCACTAAACCTTTCATCAGATTTCTAAACTGCTGAATTTGTAAATTCTGAAAGCCGATATAAAGGAATAGTAGTCTTAAAAAAGTACTTGTGGGTTTAACCAAATTTGTTTTTTATACGATTCTCCTTTAAGGGGGCGTGTCCTATACCTGCATACTTTTGCTGATAGGTGTCCCTCATTCCCATTTAAAAAAAGTTGGGAGGTGTGTGTTACTCTGCTCAGTTTATAAATGGACAGGAGCTGCTGTCTTCTGTTCAATCATCTTCAATGCTGAGAAAGGGACTGGGGAATCAATGTGCTTAGTCCCTTTTCCCGTCTCAAAGAGGAGATGTCAGGGGTCTGATTAGACCCCTGATATCTCACCAAAGCCCCCCGCCCCCCCTCTTCCCCCCAACAGAGTTGATAAAAAAAAAATGCAAAAAATATTTAAAAATAATAATAAAAACAAAAAACTACTGACACACTGCTCGACTGACACTGTCCACTACCCCCACCCCAATCATTGTGAAAACCAAAAAAGAAAAAAGTAAATTGTAAAAAATAATAATACAAATAAAGAACTACTGACACCGTCCACTGCCCTACTGACACCATCCTGCACATACTACCCACCTCTGTAAACTCCACACTCCTCACATGCACATTATACCCACCTACATACACTCCGCACTCCTCTCCTCCACATACTACCCATCGCCATATACTCCGCACTCCTCTCCTCCACATACTTCCCACCGCCATACACTCCGCACTCCTCTCCTCCACATACTACCCATCGCCATACACTCTGCACTCCTCTCCTCAACATACTACCCACCGCCATACACTCCGCACTCCTCTCCTCCACATACTACCCATCGCCATACACTCCACACTCCTCTCCTCCACATACTACCCATTACCATACACTCCGCACTCCTCTCCTCCACATACTACCCATCGCCATACACTCCGCACTCCTCTCCTCCACATACTACCCATCGCCATACACTCCGCACTCCTCTCCTCCACATACTACCCATCGCCATACACTCCGCACTCCTCTCCTCCACATACTACCCATCGCCATACACTCCGCACTCCTCTCCTCCACATACTACCCATCGCCATACACTCCGCACTCCTCTCCTCCACATACTACCCATCGCCATACACTCCGCACTCCTCTCCTCCACATACTACCCATCGCCATACACTCCGCACTCCTCTCGTCCACATACTACCCATCGCCATACACTCTGCACTCCTCCACATACTACCCATCGCCATACACTCCGCACTCCTCTCCTCCACATACTACCCATCGCCATACACTCCGCACTCCTCTCCTCCACATACTACCCATCGCCATACACTCCGCACACCTCTCCTCCACATACTACCCATCGCCATACACTCCGCACTCCTCTCCTCCACATACTACCCATCGCCATACACTCCGCACTCCTCTCCTCCACATACTACCCATCGCCATACACTCCGCACTCCTCTCCTCCACATACTACCCATCGCCATACACTCCGCACTCCTCTCCTCCACATACTACCCATCGCCATACACTCCGCACTCCTCTCCTCCACATACTACCCATCGCCATACACTCTGCACTCCTCTCCTCCACATACTACCCATCGCCATAAACTTCGCACTCCTCTCCTCCACATACTACCCATCGCCATACACTCCGCACTCCTCTCCTCCACATACTACCCATCGCCATACACTCCGCACTCCTCCACATACTACCCATCGCCATACACTCCGCACTCCTCCACATACTACCCATCGCCATACACTCCGCACTCCTCTCCTCCACATACTACCCATCGCCATACACTCTGCACTCCTCTCCTGCACATACTACCCATCGCCATACACTTCGCACTCCTCTCCTCCATATACTACCCATCGCCATACACTCCGCACTCGTCTCCTCCACATACTACCCATCGCCATACACTCCGCACTCGTCTCCTCCACATACTACCCATCGCCATACACTCCGCACTCCTCTTCTCCACATACTACCCATCGCCATACACTCCGCACTCCTCTCCTCCACATACTACCCATCGCCATACACTCCGCACTCCTCTTCTCCACATACTATCCATCGCCATACACTCCTCTCCTCCACATACTACCCATCGCCATACACTCCGCACTCCTCTCCTCCACATACTACCCATCGCCATACACTCTGCACTCCTCTCCTCCACATACTACCCATCGCCATACAATTCGCACTCCTCTCCTCCACATACTACCCATCGCCATACACTCCGCACTCCTCTCCTCCACATACTACCCATCGCCATACACTCCGCACTCCTCCACATACTACCCATCGCCATACACTCCGCACTCCTCCACATACTACCCATCGCCATACACTCCGCACTCCTCTCCTCCACATACTACCCATCGCCATACACTCTGCACTCCTCTCCTCCACATACTACCCATCGCCATACACTTCGCACTCCTCTCCTCCATATACTACCCATCGCCATACACTCCGCACTCGTCTCCTCCACATACTACCCATCGCCATACACTCCGCACTCGTCTCCTCCACATACTACCCATCGCCATACACTCCGCACTCCTCTTCTCCACATACTACCCATCGCCATACACTCCGCACTCCTCTCCTCCACATACTACCCATCGCCATACACTCCGCACTCCTCTCCTCCACATACTACCCATCGCCATACACTCCGCACTCCTCTCCTCCACATACTACCCATCGCCATACACTCCGCACACCTCTCCTCCACATACTACCCATCGCCATACACTCCGCACTCCTCTCCTCCACATACTACCCATCGCCATACACTCCGCACTCCTCTCCTCCACATACTACCCATCGCCATACACTCCGCACTCCTCTCCTCCACATACTACCCATCGCCATACACTCCGCACTCCTCTCCTCCACATACTACCCATCGCCATACACTCCGCACTCCTCTCCTCCACATACTACCCATCGCCATACACTCTGCACTCCTCTCCTCCACATACTACCCATCGCCATAAACTTCGCACTCCTCTCCTCCACATACTACCCATCGCCATACACTCCGCACTCCTCTCCTCCACATACTACCCATCGCCATACACTCCGCACTCCTCCACATACTACCCATCGCCATACACTCCGCACTCCTCCACATACTACCCATCGCCATACACTCCGCACTCCTCTCCTCCACATACTACCCATCGCCATACACTCTGCACTCCTCTCCTCCACATACTACCCATCGCCATACACTTCGCACTCCTCTCCTCCATATACTACCCATCGCCATACACTCCGCACTCGTCTCCTCCACATACTACCCATCGCCATACACTCCGCACTCGTCTCCTCCACATACTACCCATCGCCATACACTCCGCACTCCTCTTCTCCACATACTACCCATCGCCATACACTCCGCACTCCTCTCCTCCACATACTACCCATCGCCATACACTCCGCACTCCTCTTCTCCACATACTATCCATCGCCATACACTCCTCTCCTCCACATACTACCCATCGCCATACACTCCGCACTCCTCTCCTCCACATACTACCCATCGCCATACACTCTGCACTCCTCTCCTCCACATACTACCCATCGCCATACAATTCGCACTCCTCTCCTCCACATACTACCCATCGCCATACACTCCGCACTCCTCTCCTCCACATACTACCCATCGCCATACACTCCGCACTCCTCCACATACTACCCATCGCCATACACTCCGCACTCCTCCACATACTACCCATCGCCATACACTCCGCACTCCTCTCCTCCACATACTACCCATCGCCATACACTCTGCACTCCTCTCCTCCACATACTACCCATCGCCATACACTTCGCACTCCTCTCCTCCATATACTACCCATCGCCATACACTCCGCACTCGTCTCCTCCACATACTACCCATCGCCATACACTCCGCACTCGTCTCCTCCACATACTACCCATCGCCATACACTCCGCACTCCTCTTCTCCACATACTACCCATCGCCATACACTCCGCACTCCTCTCCTCCACATACTACCCATCGCCATACACTCCGCACTCCTCTCCTCCACATACTACCCATCGCCATACACTCCGCACTCCTCTCCTCCACATACTACCCATCGCCATACACTCTGCACTCCTCTCCTCCACATACTACCCATCGCCATACACTTCGCACTCCTCTCCTCCACATACTACCCATCGCCATACACTCCGCACTCCTCTCCTCCACATACTACCCATCGCCATACACTCCGCACTCCTCCACATACTACCCATCGCCATACACTCCGCACTCCTCCACATACTACCCATCGCCATACACTCCGCACTCCTCTCCTCCACATACTACCCATCGCCATACACTCTGCACTCCTCTCCTCCACATACTACCCATCGCCATACACTTCGCACTCCTCTCCTCCACATACTACCCATCGCCATACACTCCGCACTCGTCTCCTCCACATACTACCCATCGCCATACACTCCGCACTCGTCTCCTCCACATACTACCCATCGCCATACACTCCGCACTCCTCTTCTCCACATACTACCCATCGCCATACACTCCGCACTCCTCTCCTCCACATACTACCCATCGCCATACACTCTGCACTCCTCTCCTCCACATACTACCCATCGCCATACACTCCGCACTCCTCTCCTCCACATACTACCCATCGCCATACACTTCGCACTCCTCTCCTCCACATACTACCCATCGCCATACACTCCGCACTCGTCTCCTCCACATACTACCCATCGCCATACACTCCGCACTCGTCTCCTCCACATACTACCCATCGCCATACACTCCGCACTCCTCTTCTCCACATACTACCCATCGCCATACACTCCGCACTCCTCTCCTCCACTTACTACCCATCGCCATACACTCCGCACTATTCTCCTCCACATACTACCCATCGCCATACACTTCGCACTCCTCTCCTCCACATACTACCCATCGCCATACACTCCGCACTCCTCTCCTCCACATACTACCCATCGCCATCCACTCCGCACTCCTCTCCTCCACATACTACCCATCGCCATACACTCCGCACTCCTCTCCTCCACATACTACCCATCGCCATACACTCCGCACTCCTCTCCTCCACATACTACCCATCGCCATACACTCCGCACTCCTCTCCTCCACATACTACCCATCGCCATACACTCCGCACTCCTCTCCTCCACATACTACCCATCGCCATACACTCTGCACTCCTCTCCTCCACATACTACCCATCGCCATACACTCCGCACTCCTCTCCTCCACATACTACCCATCGCCATACACTCTGCACTCCTCTCCTCCACATACTGCCCATTGCCATACACTCCGCACTGTACATTCCCTATTTAACATTACTACACTCTGCACTCTTAAGCCACGCCCACCTCCCTGAAATGAGTTGTTGCAGGTTGGGATGTCTGTGTAGGTTTAGGAGATACTCCTTGTACCTACAGGTAAGCTTTAATATAAGCTTACCTGTAGATAAAAATTAAAAAAAAAAGAGTTTACTACCACTTTAAAGAATAACTCAGCCTGTCACAGTAATATCAGTTTATTTTAGATAATGTGAGGTTGTCAAGTGTGCAGCCCATTAGCTTTGTGCATTTAAAAATGGAAATAAAAGAAGGAAAGTCATTGTATATAACATGCAGCAGAAGCAACTTTCCCTTTATGTTGAACTGCTATACACAACTGTACTATCATCTGTGATCAGCAGGTGGCGCACGTGGAACTTTTTTCCTGACAAGGCTTCTTTTGGTGAGGTCATTTCCGGTGCGCCGGCTGGTGGTGGCTGTGCAGGATTCGTGCTGTAGTTGGTGGCTGGGAAGTGACACATTGCCGGAGATGGTGAGATACAGAGACATAGAATACTTTATACTGAGTGCAGGGTGTCAGGGAACAAACCTGCTCACATACACTGCTTTCTACACACTGTACGCGGATTACAGGCGAGGTGCTGCAGCCTCCAGCCATAGTACACAGCTCTGCTCTGAGAATCTCACCCACTACACTGCTGACATCTGATTACTATTAGTGGTTGTATATAATACATTGTCAGATCTCTTTGCATCCTGTCTCTCAGCTTTTAAGTGATAGGAAACCCAAAACAAGCACTTAAATTGCAGCTGACCAAGTCTTATGTGTGATGGCTGCATTTGTTTCTTCTTTAGGCATGCTTTCCTTTATTTTCACCTGGTGATCCAGCCAGTAAGTCTGTTGTATTGCAACAGAACACACTGCCCTGCATGTGTAGCATTTAAGAGGGTGGAGAGAAACACCACTGACAATATACCTGCAATTTCTCCAAAACAAAGTGAAGCTGAATTAAAGCCTCTCAAACGCCGCAGGTGCTTCAAGCGAGCTTCGTCATAGAGTTCTATGGAGGCTTGGAAGACACTTTGAAGCACCGCTAAAGCGACATGGGGTATCATTTTTGAAGCAAAGCAAAAGCAAGGTGTAAACAGGACTGTAAGCTAACCATTTTATTTAGTGACAGGGGCTTTGGCTGGCATTCAGAGAGCTTTAACAAAGAGTGTCCGAATCCTTGTTTTGAGGCAAGTGTAAACAATCCCTTAAAGAGACCCTGTCACCAGCGCCAAACATTTCAGATTAAAGCACAGAAAATCAAGTATTGTAAATAAGTGATACTTACTAGAAAATCGGACTACTCCAGGAGAGTCAATTCCCTAGGATAGCCCCTTGCTTCCTGCACATCGTAGCTCTCTCCTCTTCTGGGAGTGTCTTTTTCCTGTCTGTGCTGGCCCAGCTCCTCACAAACAAACAAGATTTTCCAGCACACTTGCCAGCTTACACAACAACCAAATTTACCCTGTCTGACATTTTGCACACATTGCGTAAGCTGCAATCCCCACGCAAAGGGACCTCTGTATATTCTGCGGTCCTAACTTTAATTTTCTAGAGTCTCCATAGTAGGAGCTAAGGATGAGCTCTGACGTGTTCGCACACCCCACGTGCAGAGCCCGCCAGGAAGTTGGCACTGCACAGCGCTAATCACAGGCAGTGAGACATTTCCTGATCTCTGCAGCCGCGCATCGAGACAATGTCTCACTGCCTGTGATTAGCGCAGCGCAGTGCTGACTTCCTGGCAGGCTCTGCACGTGGGGTGTGCGAACACGCCGGAGCTCATCCTTCGTAGGGGCACATATAATAATGGATAGATTACGGGCATGTATGTCTGGAGGGAGCCCACCCTTCCTTAAAGGCACAGAGACGCACGTGACGCCCAGCAAGAGCACAGTGGCAGCGAAGGCATCTAGTGTGTCCCTGCACCCAATTCATCCAACTGTACAAAAAAAGTTGCAACCCCAATAAATTACGATGCTTCAATTTATGAATGGAGGAGACCCCCTGTGTCCTCTTCATTCATCTTCAGTGCAGCTGAGAAAGGGACTGGGGAATATCTATCCTTAGTCCCTTTCCATGTCTCAAAGGGGAGATGTCAGGGGTCTGTTTAGACCCCTGACATCTCACCAAAGCCCCCCTACCCTAAGATTGAATAATAAAAAAAAAAAAAAGAGGAAACATTGTAAAGTAAAATTGTAAAAATAATAAAAAATAACATAAACACTTGAGTGTCCACCCCCTCCTCCCCAAAAAAAAGCATTGTTATATATATTTACCGTATTTATCGGCGTATAACACGCACCCCCAGTTTAGGAGGGAATTTTAAGGAAAAAAACTTTTAGGAGGGAAGTTTAAGGAAAAAACTTTTAAAAAAACATCAATGCAGCCTTATCAGTGTCCATCTGTAGCCTTGTCCATTATTGCAGCCTTGTCACTGTTATGCCCCGTACACACGGTCGGACATTGATCGGTCATTCCGACAACAAAATCCATGGGTTTTTTCCGACGGATGTTGGCTCAAACTTGTCTTGCATACACACGGTCACACAAAGTTGTCGGAAAATCCGATCGTTCTGAACGCGGTGACGTAAAACACGTACGTCGGGACTATAAACGGGGCAGTGGCCAATAGCTTTCATCTCTTTATTTATTCTGAGCATGCGTGGCACTTTGTCCGTCAGATTTGTGTACACACGATCGGAAATTCCGACAACGGATTTTGTTGTCAGAAAATTTTATAGCAAGCTCTCCAACTTTGTGTGTCAGAAAATCCGATGGAAAATGTGTCATGGAGCCTACACACGGAAAATCTGACCGTGTGTACGGGGCATTAGTGTAGCATTGTCAGTGTCCATCATTGCAGCCTTTCAGTTTTAGTGTAGCCTTGTGAGTGTCCATCTGTAGTATCATTGCAGCCTTGTGAGTTTCAATCTGCAGCCTTGCCCCTGTGTTTGCAGTGCTGCAGTTTAAAAATGGCGCCGCCGCTCTAGGCCATTCTCGTCGTGTCTCGGCCGCATTCAGCCATCCTCGGCGGCTCACGCGGGACTGCGAGAGCCGCCGAGAGTGGCCGAAAGCGTCCGAGAGCCGCGAAAAGGCTCACAATCGGCATATAACACGCATCCACGATTTTCCCGTGATTTTAAGGGGGGAAAAAGTGCGTGTTATACGGTATTTAAAGAAAAATTTACTGACTGTGCTGCATATTAGTACCACTGTCACATGACATTATAAAAAAGAATTGGTATCGGCGAGTACTTGGGAAAAAAGTATCGGTACTTGTAGTCGGTCTTAAAAAGTGGTATCCGGACAACCCTAATTACAGGACACAACATTGACGTAGTGTGTAGTAAACAATTTAGAGAGTAAGCAGTTTCAGTACACGAGAGGAGCCCATTCAAATGCACAGCAGCTTTACCAGTCAGATCCTCCATGGATGTTCATATTTGTACTAGAACCTGAAATATGTGAAATTTTGTAACAAAAAACTATTTTCTGTTTCCTTTTTTAACAGGCTCGTAATGCGGAGAAGGCTATGTAAGTGTCAACAATTTCTAATATACACGTGGTTTTTTAAATGCAGATTATTTTGAGTACATCAGTCAGTACTCTATACATGCGTCTAAATCTTCCTTACCTCTGAACCTCGATCCGTGCTTGGATTGTGCTCCAGAGGCAACTGACAGGCAGTGAGGAAGCCATGTGAAGCCTCCACACCGCCTGTTTTAACCTAATTTTTGCCAACAAATGCGCCATAACCATGTGCTTTGCAGGCGGTTGTGGGGCATTTGCGGCGCTTCCTCATTGACTTGAATCTGTAGTGTTTGGGGCTTGCCAATCACTACAAATCAGTTTAACTTTGCCGTGGGTGCAAAGCGAAGCATTGCAGCCGTGGCATGTAAACAGCCCCGACCGCTGCCTATTGCAGCTTAAAGGGGCGGGGGGGGGGGGTGGCAAAGATGCAGCTTAACCACGCATATTTGCTGCCTTCCAACCGCAAGTCTAAACAATGCCTTGGGGTTTTTTCACATCAGTCCAGCTGGATAAAAATAGTGCCGATGCTGGCGCAATGCACTGTTCACTTTTTTAAATTAAGTTTATTGAAATATCACGCTGTGACCTTTCATTACAGTTTTTGCTACACAGTGCGAAGTGATGGTTTGCCTCAGACTGCGCTGTATGGGAAAAAAAGTGCAGACTGCCATACTTTCTTCAGTGCATAGCGCCTGCACACCACTGCAATTTGGTGGTGTGAACAGGCACGTAGGAGACGAGGCATTTTGCCTTGTCTTGCTATGGGACTGCACTGGAATAGCTTCTGAACGCAGTCCTATTACACCTGGTGTGAACTGTCCCTTAGGGCAAATGAACAGGGACATATAGTAATCTGAGCTCAGACCAGTATTATATACAGGTCTAAAAGCAGCTGTGTTATATGCTGTGGGCCGATCCACACTGTTCCTTTTTGCTCCATAGCTTTTAGCTTTGTAAACCAAAACGTTTGTGCTTCAAGTTACATTCATATAGCATAAATGAGCCATGCACTGCCACTCTTCCCTATTGGATTCAGGGCCAACATGTAAACCTCAACAGTGCAATGCAGGCGGTGAATGACTGAAGGCCGAATTCAGACACCCTGTCTACCAATATGTGCCAGCTGAATGTCTACTTAGTTTGCCAGCCTTTTGTCCTCCTTTCCTGTGATAGTGAAATTAGAGTGTAAAAAATCCCTGTGTTTTCTGTTTATAGGTTGTCCATATTGTCTTGGTTTATCACACTTACCCATAGTCATGAACCCAAGCATAGCTACAAGGAATGCACCAATACCAGGCATTTGCACTCGTCCAAATGTTCGATACATTGTGGTTCGATTTGCGTCAGTACAATAATGTAGATTATTTTGCATGTGTCCAGATATGTACTATGAGTTCTAACTTTTTTAAACTGCCCACTAGATGGTGCTTTTCCCTTTCTATAGGCACACACACAGGAGCAGTGGGGGAAATCACATGCGATTCAAACAGGAATCACAGTGCATTCCTTTTTTAAATTGTATGCGATGCTTTGCAGTGTGATTTGCGCCATTTTTTTTTCTATTGACACAAATTGCACCGCAAAGTATTGGTACTGGCGAAAATATTGGTACTTGTACTCACCAATAAAAAACTGTATTGGTGGAACCCTAATAGCTACTGTAGTCTCAAAGCGGAGCTCCACGCAAAAGGGTAAGCTCTGCTTATTTGCACCCTCCACTGCTACATTTGGCACTTTTTTGGGTGGGGGAGGTGAGTGGAGCAGGTACCTGGTTTTGACAGGTACTCACACCCACTTCCTGGTAAAATCGCCGAACAGTGAACTGCGTCATGTCCAGCTCCTTCTCGCTGCCTTCTGGGACCTGTGTGTGTCCCAGAAGACGACAGGATCATACTTGCATTGCCTGCACACAAAGCTAATGGATGAATCAGCTTCGGGTGCCGACATATCTTACCTGTCCCTGGACAGGTAAGTGTCCTTATAATAAAAGTTGTCAGCTACAGTATTTGTAGCTGCTGACTTATGATTTTTTTTTTTTTCACAGGTTGTAACTCCACTTTAAGCTGGCCACACATACTACAGTCTGTAAAAATCCACTTGAGATTTACCAAGAACTGTATAATGTAAGGTCTTACCTATTTTTGGACATAAGTTGAATTAGTTTGTCAGGTAGTCTTTCCTACTATATAGTTGTTGGTAAGTCTAATGCCCTGTACACACGGTCGGACTTTCCGACGGAAAATGTGTGATCAGAGCTTGTTGTCGGAAATTCCGACTGTGTGTAGGCTCCATCAGACTTTTTTCATCGTAATTTCCGACACACAGAGTTTGAGAGCTGGATGTAAAATTTTCCAACGACAAAATCCGTTTGCGTAAATTCTGATCGTGTGTAGACAATTCCAAAGCACAATGTGCCACGCATGCTCAGAATCAAGCAGAAGAGCTGTACTGGCTATAGAACTTCATTTTTCTCGGCTCGTCGTACGTGTTGTACGTCACTGCGTTCTTGACGTTCGGAATTTCCGACAAGATTTGTGTGACTGCGTGTATCTAAGACAAGTTTGAACAAACATCCGTTGGAAAAAATCCGATGGATTTTGTTGTTGGAATGTGCGATCGTGTGTACAGGGCATAAGAGATTTTTGTGCAGGTTCAGGTTGATCAGGCTCTAATCCATGTTTAGGGACTACTAAAATATTGAATACCTATAGCCCTTTTTGTCAATTGATAATTGATCCTTTTTTTTTCTTTTAGGACGGCCTTGGCGAGATTTCGCCAGGCCCAGCTTGAAGATGGCAAAGTCAAGGTAAGATGTCAGTAAGATGAAGATTTAATAACTGTTGCGTTTGTGAAACGGTTTTGAACTGTATAATTTCAATCTACATTGGTGGTGAGAATGTTCAGTCCTCCCTGTATTTTTATATCTTTAGAGAATATTGTTTTGAGAATTTTAACTAATCTTCAGGCTTTAAATTATTTTTTAACCACTTGCCTACCGGGCACTTACACCCCCTTCCTGCCCAGGCCATTTTTCAGCTGTCAGCGCTGTCGCACTTTGAATAACAATTACGCGGTCGCGCTACACTGTACCAAAACAAATTTTTTATCGTTTTCTTCACACAAATAGAGCTTTCTTTTGGTGGTATTAAATCACTGCTAGGTTTTTTATTTTTTACAAAAAAAAAAAAAAAAATTTGAAAAAATGTAACTTTTTTCTGTCAGTAAATTTTGTAACTAAGTAATTTTTCGCCTTCACTGATTTGCGCTGATGAGGCGGCTCTGATAGGCTGAACTGGTGGGCATTGATGAGGAGGCACTAAAATGCCTCACTTATGTGCACAGATAGGCAGCACTGGTGGGCACGGATAGGCAGCACGGATAGGCGGTACAGATGGGCATTGATGGGTGGCACTGATGGGCATGGATCGACAGCATTGATGGGCAGCACTGATAGGCGGCACTGATTGCCAGCACTGACTGGCATCGCTAATGGGCACTGATTGGTGGCAGTGGTGGGCACTGATTGCTGCCACTGATGGGCACTGTCTTCGACACTGTATTTATTTATTGTAATCGGGGCACTGATGATCAGTGCCCTGATTACATCGTTAGATGTCGCCCTGTGAGGAGATGCCCCTGATCGGCTTTCCTCGCCTCACACTCTGTCAGTGTGAGGCGAGGAGAGCCGATTACCGGCATCTCCTTGTTTACATGTGAACGGCTGTGATTGGACACAGCCGATCACATGGTTAAAGAGCCGCGGATGTGTCATATGACGTCATCCCAGAACGAGAGCTGCACCGCCCCGCCGTCATTTGTCGGTGGGCGGGCAGCAAGCAGTTAAATGTGTGCAAAAAAGCAACAATGGCTCTGGCAATCCCACTTAGAGGAGCAATATAGGTTTCCCTTCTGTGATTTGTCCATTCCTAAACAATATATGAGTTTAACTTTTTTTTTTCCTCATCCAGGAACGAAGGCCGTTTCTTGCTTCTGAATGTAATGAACTACCAAAAGCAGAGAAGTGGAGAAGACAGGTAACATGTAAAGAAAATTTATAGAGTTTTTAGTGTGTTTTTAAAATGTACACAGATTAGCCATAACATTATAACCACCCACTATAATGCGTCGAGGCATGAACTCCATTAGACCTCTGAAGGTATGCTGTGGTATCTGGCACTAAGCTGTCAGTAGCAGATACTTTAGGTCCTGTAAGTTGAGAAGTTGGGCCTCCATGGACTGGACTTGTTTTTCCAGCACATCCCATTGATGCTCAATGGACTCAGATCTGGAGATTCATTATTGTGTTTCTCAAGCTATTCTTGAATTCATCAGACCAGGCCACCTTCTCAAATTGCTCCGTGGTCCAGCTCTGGTTCTTGTAGGCGCGTTTGGCTGGGAACACGGGTTGGCATGGGCACCCTGACCAGTCTGCGGTTATGCAGTCCCGTACACAACAAACTGCGTTGCACTACATGTTCTCGCACCATTATGTCGGAAACCAGCATTAACTTTTTCAGTAATTTGAGCTACAATAGCTCTTCTATTGGATTGGACTACACAGGCCAGCATGTGCTCCCCATGTGCATCAATGAGCCTTTTGCTATCCATGACCCTGTTGACAGTTTGCCGGTTTTCCTTCCTTGGACCACTTTTGGTAAATCCTGATCACCGCACACTGGGAACATCCCACAAGAGCTGCAGTTTTGGAGATGCTCTGACCCAGTCTTCTAGCCATTACAATTTGGCCCAAATCCTTAATGTTTGTTTTTTTTCTACTTTCAACGCATCAACTTCAGAGACCACATGTTCACTTGCTGCCTAATGTATTCCATGCACTTTCAGATGCAATTGTGAGATTATCCATGTTATTCACTTTTACTGTCAGTGCACATAAAGCTATGGCTGATTGGTGTACATGCTGAAGAGATGAGCTTGATGTCAATAATTTTATCAACTTGTATTTTAAGCCTTCTTTCTGTGTGTTATTTGTATTGCTACATGACGGCGGCCATATTTACACCTTGCATACACATGCTGTTTTGTGCTTTTCAGTGTTATACAAAGGTTATTCCTTATTGCTCCTTCTCACAATAGAAATCTGTGATTCTACTGACTAATGGACAAAGCACTGTTTATATGGCTAATATCTTATTTCAGCGCTTCTAGTGCGCACGCTCCCTGCTCTCAAAACAGTCGCACAGTGGGAGGATGTGGATGGGGGTATCGGATCTTTTTTTTTTCATCCAAACCACTGGTTGAATGAAAAAAATAAAATGAATGTATGGGCTGTCTTAGAATTGTATATTGGACTTTAAGGCTTGAGAAACCGTATAAAAAAAGGATGGTAAGGGCGCTCAGGGCTTCAAGGGAATAAATGTCTCTTAAAAAAGTTCAACATTGATGGAAATAGATGGAAATAGCAAAAAAAGGAGAGCTCTTCCACACTTTTGGCAGCAGCTAGCAGAAAGAAGCAGTTTCTATGGAGACATAAACAAAGTCTTTGTTTAAGGCTTAAGAAACCGCCCTTCTTTTTTTTTTTTTTTTTCTAGAGGTTGTAATGTTTTAAATGTAGATAGAATTTTTGTTTTGCGTTTCTGGTCATTTATTTTGTACACCGGAATAAAATATTAATATCTATAGGGATTTTTACGAAAGTTGTCTTGAAACTGAATTAAAAAGATATTAACCTTTTTTTAAACAGATTATTGGTGAAATCTCAAAGAAAGTAGCACAGATTCAAAATGGTAAGTTTGGCTTTGTTAAAACAACAACTAAAGTGACACTAAAATAACCTTGCAGGAATAAAACCAATTCAAGTCAAAGCTGTCGCTAAACTGAATCCTTTACATTTACTGGTGAGGATACGGTCCTTGTTTCCCCACAGATGTTTTGTGATTGTAATTGTGAAGGTATGATTTTTTTGTAAAATGTTTGGCCCCTCCAATCCAAACTGATTTTTAAAAGAAAAAATGACAGTGCAAGACACACCCTATACCTAACTTTTTCCCTGCAGTCTTTAGGCTGGTCCAGTAATGTCATGGTACCTTGCGCCTCTTTATTAATGGTGGTTGTTCCTTCCACCTTGATTTTGTAGCCCTCATGTAGTGACATGTGAGCACCACTCAGTCCAGAGGTGCTCTGACCTCAGTCTGTATGAGGGCACACCTCCATGATGGCCTGGGTTCACAAGAATTGGGTAAAATGATGCAGGCCATCAACTATCCCAGAAGAGACTGGCAGAAATGGATAGTAATAGGATTTGGGGGCCTGCACTGGGATGTCAAGAAGGTAAGTAGTATTTGGTCAGATGATATTATTTAGGTACACTTAAGTGGTGCTTGTCCCCTTCCCTTCTTGTACCTTTTTTTTATTTTTTTTATTTATTTATTTTTTTTCCAGAGTTGCTTCTTAATTATTTCAACTTAAATGCAGATTAACATCCAGTCTTTTTTCAATATAAGGTGATTAGTGGATAAAACAGCTCAGTGATCAAAAGGTTATCTCTCACACCAGCAAATAACTTAGGCCAGCCATAGTGCAAATTTCTTTCCTGCAGCCACGGGAGAGGAAAGCCGCGCCCCCCCCCCCCCAACACCCCAGGAGAAAGTGATTGGTAAACTGTAGCAGCCGCTTGTGATAATCGGAAGCAAATCCGGCATGCTGGTTGTAACCAAGTTGATCAATCAACTTGGTACATTCTGCCTGCCCATTAATGGTTCGAATCTCAACTGGTTTCTACTGAACCCGCCGAGATTCGAACCGTGTATAACCAGCCTTATGCTGGCCGTACATGAGACATATATTTCTAGTTCAACCAGCGGGTTGAAGGAAAGAAAATTAATTGATTTCCCCCATCCACACATTCAAGGTGGATGGGGAAATCTTCCCCACTGAGTCTTTGTACTCTGACAGTGGGGAGCAAGTTTCACCAATGTCGACTCTTAAAGTGCAGTTCCAGTCCCCCAAACATTTTTTTAAAAAAAAGACTGCTCTGTAACTGTCTCAACCTGTAAATGAACATTTCTAACATGTCATATTTTTTGCGCTTTTGCTTTCTTTAAAAATAGTTACTTACTGATCTCGGAAGCAGGCAGGTTCCATTTTAGATGTGGGCATCTGAACCCTCTCGTGTTGATTTCCTGGATTTCTGTGCAGCTGTCTACCCATCATGCACCACCACCAAATCTCACACATACTCAGTAATGCCTCCATATAATGTGTGTGTATATATACTTGATATAGTGATAATGTGTAGCCCGCGCTGAGATCGTATAACATTGAGCAGACCTGTATAGTGTCTTTCCTAATGCTTCAGCACTTCCTACGTCTGTTCTGCCTGCTACCCTTGTGTCTAATAGGAGTCTGGAGATATAGATATAATCGGAAGAAATGCGAACCATTGATTTTACTTTTTATTAAAGCAGAATGAGCATCTGATCAATAGTATTGATCCATAGAAACTCAAAAGAGCTTGTTTCACAGTCTTGAGTATCCTGTTTTGTTTGAACAGGTCACACACACTGCAATATACTGTGTGCAGGGAGAGAGAGGAGCTGTCAGAATTCATCGGTGATGTTGGGGTGGGCAGGACCGAGTAGCTATCGAACACCCGCCAATTATTGGGCTTCTTAAGAAAAGGGGGGAAGCCGCATACACGTAGCGGCCCGCCCTGACCCCATCCTATTGGCTGGTGTCTGATAGCTGCTCGGTCCCGCCCACCCCCAACATCACCAATGAATTCTGACAGCTACTCTCTCACCCTGCATATGCAAGATTTTGGCAGTAGGCTATTCGCAAGGAGTCATGGGATACATGACGCCGCTATCCCAGGAACACTTGCGAATTGCCTAATGACACAATCACCTAGGCGATCGCAAGGAGGAAGTAATGTATAAATAGAAAAAAACAGGTATTTAACAACAAAAACATTTTTAAAAAATGGCCATTGTGAAAACTATGAACTAAGGGCATGCAGCACAGCCAAAGAGAAAAAATGGGTGGAACCATACACTGAGCGAATTTCTGAAAGGAATTCGCTTGCTTCCCCATAAACACAGTCAGTATTGATAGGGGAACCCCTCCTGCTGAGCCATTGTATCCTCTGGGCCAGGGAAGCCGTCCCCGCCGGGAGAAGACAGTGATTATTGCTAGCGACTATATCAGCCGCTAGTGATCATCCCAAGTAAAATCTGGCAGGCTAGTTAATTGTTAATCAACTTGGCACATTCAGCCTGCCCATACATGGTTCGAATTTTGGCAGGTTCCTGTTGAACCCGCCTATGGCTGGCCTTAGGGTTTTAATCCTTGTTCTTTTTGCAAAAGTAATAGAATTATACCTCAGATTTACTGTATTTAATATTGCTGTCTTTTTGGTCTGCTTGGTCTTATTGTCTCACTGTTAAATTTGTCTTTGGTTTCAGCTGGCCTTGGAGAGTTTAGGATCCGAGATTTAAATGATGAAATAAATAAGTTAATCCGAGAAAAGGGGCATTGGGAGATCCGCATTAAAGAACTAGGGGGTCCTGATTATGCAGTAAGTAAAGTCTTGTTTTGTCCGTGGAGTATTCTGCAGCATTTATACATGTGTTTTGTGGGTATGGCATGACGTTCTGCTGAGGGTTGATGGGTTCTTTAAAGGTGATTTCTTCTTTACATGCATACTTATCCAGTCCCTTTTGCCTCCTTCCTTTTTTTTTTTTGGTAGCTGTAACTGACCCCAAATCTTCTCATACATATACTGCTGGGGCAGTAATTCAGATTTAGTGTCAGTAACAATCTTGTTGATTTTTTTTTATGTGTAAATTATCTTGTACCTTATGGTTTCATTGGCTTAACATATAAACTTTGATTACATTTCAGTGGTCCTTACTCTTGTGCTAGAAAAGTTGTAAACTGTCCCCTCTATGTGGTTTCAGCGTATAGGTCCCAAAATGCTGGACCATGAAGGGAAAGAGGTCCCAGGAAACCGTGGTTACAAGTATTTTGGAGCAGCCAAAGATTTGCCAGGCGTGCGTGAGCTGTTTGAAAAAGAACGTAAGTATTTTCTGACATGTGGGTTTCTTCTGTTTTGATGACTATTTTTCACATGCAGAAACCAGATAAATCTTAATGGTGCTGTTAGAAACTTTTAATTAAATTATCTTAGTAGTGCTGTGCTTTAATTCTCAAAAAAATTTAAATTTTAAAAAATCCAGTCTTGCAGTAGTACTCCCACTTAACTGTAGAGGTGTGCATCTTCACTGGCCTCACGATTCGATTCGATTACAATTATCCGGCCCACGATTCGATTCCGCGATGCATCACGGTTACTGCGCACGGTTTTCATCCAAAAAATTTAAGCAGTCAGAAGAACTCCATTTACTAAATTTTATCTGTTCTTAAAAAAAAGACAACACTCCCTGCATGTAGCAAAGTGTAAACACAGCAGACAACTTAAGGAGGAGCTCCAGACTGCCCCCAAATGACTACAGAAGATGGTCAGAGACTGCAGACATGATACAGGAGATGGTCAGAGACTGCAGACATGATACAGGAGATGGTCAGAGACTGCAGACATGATACAGGAGATGGTCAGAGACTGCAGACATGATACAAGAGATGATCAGAGACTGCAGACATGATACAAGAGATGTTGAAAAAAGGAGGGGTGTGGAGGCGCCAACTGTGGTAGCTTGTTTATGCAAAAATAAAAGTTAGTGTAACAATTACACTTACTGGTTCGCAGGGTGGAGGTGTTTCTTTGAGATGGAAAGTGTCCTGGGATGTGCTGTTATCTTGTTTCCGGCTCGGATTTCATTCCTTCAGGCGTCTGGGTGTGGAGTCTGTACACAGGCTGAACCGCTGCATCCAGTGCATGGAAAGCTCCACGCTGACCACTCTGGAGCGCGGAAGAGGAAATGACGTCACTGATGCACGGCAAACGTCCAGGCTGGTGTTGGGGATGATGCAGGGATAGTACAGGCTACACGCTCGGGGCTCACAGCTCCTTCTACTGGCCTTTTTGCTCCCGTGAGTACAGCCCTCACATTTTTGTAAATATTTTATTATATCTTTTCATGTGACAACACTGAAGAAATGACACTTTGCTACAATGTAAAGTAGTGAGTGTACAGTTGGTATAACAGTGTAAATTTGCTGTCCCCTCAAAATAACTCAACACACAGCCATTAATGTCTAAACTTCTGGCAACAAAAGTGAGTACACCCCTAAGTGAAAATGTCCAAGATGGGTCCAAAGTGTCAATATTTTGTGTGGCCACCATTATTTTCCAGCACTGCCTTAACCCTCTTGGGCATGGAGTTCACCAGAGCTTCACAGGTTGCCATTGGAGTCCTCTTCCACTCCTCCATGATGACTTCACAGAGCTGGTGGATGTTAGAGACCTTCTGCTCCTCCACCTTCCGTTTTGAGGATGCCCCACAAATGCTTAATATGGTTTATGTCTGGAGACATGCTTGGTCAGTCCATCACCTTTACCCTCAGCTTCTTTAGCAAGGCAGTGGTCGTCTTGGAGGTGTGTTTGGGGTTGTTATCATGTTGGAATACTGCCCTACGGCCCAGTCTCTGAAGGGAGGAGGATCTTGCTTTGCTTCAGTATGTCACGACTCACAGTACATGTTGGCATTTATGGTTCCCTCAATGAACTGTAGTTCCCCAGTGCCTGCAGCACTCCCGCAGCCCCAGACCATGTCACTCCAACCACCATGCTTGACTATAGGCAAGACACACTTGTCTTTGTACTCCTCGCCTGGTTGCCACCACACACGCTTGACACCATCTGAACCAAATAAGTTTATTTTGGTCTCATCAGACCACAGGACATGGTTCCAGTAATCCATGTCCTTAGTCTGCTCATCTTCAGCAAATTGTTTGCTGGCTTTCTTCCTTCTGGGACAACAGCCATGCAGACCAATTTGATGCAGTGTGCGGCGTATGGTCTAAGCACTGACAGGCTGACCCCCCCACACCCCTTCAACCCCTGCAGCAATGCTGGCAGCACTCATACGTCTATTTCCCAAAGACAACCTCTGGATATGACGCTGAGCATGTGCACTCATCTTCTTTGGTCAACCATGGCGAGGCCTGTTCTGAGTGAAACCTGTCCTGGTAAACCACTGTATGGTCTTGGCCACTGTGCTGCAGCTCAGTTTCGGGGTCTTGGAAATCTTCTTATAGCCTAGGCCATCTTCACGTAGAGCAACAATTCTTTTTTTCAGATCCTCAGAGAGTTCTTTGCCATGAGGTGACATGTTGAACTTCCAGTGACCAGTATGAGAGAGCGAGAGTGATAACACCAAATTTAACACACCTGCTCCCCATTCACACCTGAGACCTTGTTACACTAATGAGTTACATGACTCTAGGGAGGGAAAATGGCTAATTGGGCCTAATTTGGACATTTTTACTTAGGGGTGTACTCACTTTTCTTGCCAGCAGTTTAGAAATTAATGGCTTTGTGTTATTTTGAGGGGACAGCAAATTGACATTGTTATACAAGCTGTACACTCATTACTTTACATTGTAGCAAAGTGTCATTTCTTCAGTGTTGTCACATGAAAAGATATAATAAAATATTTACAAAAATGTGAGGGGTGTACTCACTTTTGTGAGATACTGTGTGTGTGTGTATTTTATTTTAGGAAACTTGTCATAAATTTGAATTTTTGAAATATAGGGGATAATATTGGTTAACGATTAACTCCCACTTTTGTTGAGAGAGAGAGAAAAAAAATAACAATCCCTTCTTGTTGATCTATGAACATTGCAAGGATTTAAACAAACTTGCAGAGTTTTGCAGAGTCCTCACTGTTTCTGCTCTGAAGAAATAGCTATCTGTGGTCTGCAGTGTGAAGCTGAATGGGAATGTTTTTTTTTCAGCTCATGCACTTGCACTGTTTTAAGGAGAAAATGCATTGTTAGCGTCCCCTTAGATGTGGTTTAAGAGTGTTTTACCAGGAATTAAATTTTTGTTGCAGAGGATGCCTAAAATCTGACTTGTATCTTTGTGCAGACTTCTGGAAAAATTGAGCCAATCACACAAGCAGGAAATTACATTTTTGGAGGTGTTCTGTACACCAATGGTGTATAGAATACTTCGAGGTTGCCGTATTGCATTAAATTTTACACAAAATTAAAAAGGAAAGGTAATTTGTAATAACATTCAATGGCAATATGGCTTGTGTAGCAATTCTATATGCTGTTTTTTTTTTTATTGCTATTTCTTTTCCCTTCACAAAAGTGCAGTTACGCTTTAACCTGCTTAAGATGTTATCTGTGTACTTGAGCCTTTATTATGTGCAGGAAATATCAACTGCAGCATAAACTAGATCTGACTGTTGATTACATGAAGGGTTCTGAATTTAAAGGTCTCCTCCATGTTACTACAGAAGAGTTTGTAGTAGGGATTACTGTTTTTTTTTTTTCCCTTCTTTATTTATTTATTTATGTATTTATTCCCCCTGCAATGACTGCTCTTTAAAGTGGTTGTAAACCCTAGGACAAAAACAAAAAAAAACTGCAAGACAAAGGCATAGCATACTAGCTCATTATGAATCACTTACCTGAGATTGAAGCCCCCGCAGCCGTCCTCATACACCGCTCCGGCGGCCGACATTGCTCCCTGAGTTACATCCGGCTGTCGTAGGCTCCGGCGCTGTGATTGGCCGGAGCCGCAATGACGTCGCTCCCACGCATGCGCCCGAGAGTCACTCACTAAAGCATTGGCACATATGTTCCATTGCTTCAGTTTGCATGTGCCAATGACGTCGGCACATGCAAATACAGGGGATATCTCCTAAACCGTTTAGGTTTAGGAGATATCCAGGGTAGCTACAGGTAAGCCTTATTATTTTTATATATTTATATAAAAAGTGTGTTGTAAGGGTTTACAACCACTTTAATAAATGCAGTAGAACAGCCCCTTGAGCTTTTAATGTAGAACACCAGATTGCTATATTATGTTTTTTTTCTAGATTAGGTAGGGCTCTATTCATTAATTTATCGCTAGCCTATAACACAGTGCTATTTGTTTTTAGGCAGCTTTAACCAACATGGAATTCAATTATTGTAATGTAATTTTTTTTCTTTTATTGCTAAAAGTAGGGATCCACCGATAGGGTTTTTTTTTTTTTTTTTCTTAACCGACATGTATGAGTACCGATACTTTCAGTCAACTACTCTGCGATACTGTGCCATTTTTGGACTCCTGGGCTACATACTAATTCCAAGGCAGTAACATCGCTCATATCTTCACCACCGTGCTGGCTAAACTGTATGATGGTAGAGATGGTCATCTACTGCTGTTTGCCATTTTGTGTTAACTCTGTTCTAAATAATATGAATAAGGGACATCTTCAAAAAGCCCTACATATGTATTTTGTCTCATTTGTTGAAGTTTGACTTTTCTGAAATGATCAGCATGTTTATTTTTGTAGCTGCTCCCCCGCCTCGGAAAACCCGTGCTGAGCTGATGAAAGAAATTGATGCTGAGTATTATGGATACCGGGATGAAGATGATGGTGTGCTGGTACCTTTGGAACAAGAAGAAGAGAGAAGCGGTAATATCACAGTGTATTGATAGCAGCTATGTATCCAATTGTATGGGTGCCTGGCCATGATATGCAAGCATGATATCATCTTGGTAATATGTAAAAAAATAAAATAAAATTTTAAATAAATAAAGGGTACCTCCAAGTAAAAATAATACATTTTTGCATTGCACTGGTTCAGGAAACCTGAATCATACGCTGGCTTGTTATAACTAAGGCCTCGCGCACACTGGGCAGAAAAAAGACCTCACTTTTTCAGGCATTTTATGTTTTATTCTTCCGCTCGTAAACACACGTGTCCATGCACACATAGGTGTTTACAGGCTGTAATAAAAAAATCACCAGCACGTTCAGGAGCGGGTGTTTGGGCAGAGCCAAAACATTTGTTAACAGTAGACATGTTTAGGCACGTTTTTTTAATTCTAATGGCCGGAATAAATGAATATGCTGGCCAATAGAATACTTTAATAATAAACACGCACCAACCTGTATAAACATGTGGGAAAAACATGGCACTTATTGCATTTTTTTTAAGAAGCTTAAAAAGGAGAAGAGGCGTTTAGAGCAGCTGAACAAAAGCTCATTGTGCATGAGGCCTAATACAGACTTGTGTGGTGTTGTGTTATTGACATAATTCTTAGTTCTACCATACTGTTGCAGCCATTACAAAATTAAGGTGTCGTGCTTTCTTTTTCACATGATCTATGTGCAAATGTTTGGGGAATGAAGTAGAGATCCCTCTAATTTCGGCATCTGAAACATACCGGGCAAAAGAGATGTTTTCGTCATTTTGCAGATAATGGCAGCCGATTTTACTGTATTTATGGCGTGTTTTTCATAGGTCATGTAACTCAAAAACCACATCTAAAATTTAACACGAGTGCATTATTGATGCGTTCTTGCCCTGTTTTCAATGAATTTCAATGGGGAGGTGCGTTTTTTTGGTGCAGTGTTTTTAACTGACTTTTTTTTGGCCACAACAAATTCTAGGGGTGCACTGAATAGAAATTTTGGTACCGAAACTGAAAAAGCACTTTGCCGAAAACTACAGTTTTTAAAACATATATTTATATTTTTAAATATAATTGTATTGTGTTCAACTTTTTATATGAATATGAATTTATTGTTGTCCATTTTATTGGCACCTTTAGTGCTAGAAAAGCTTAAGAAAAATGCAGTCTCTAACCATCCCATGTATCAGGTCCACAGTCTCTAACCATCTCTTGTACCAGCAGCCTTGCCAGTGCAAGTAAGATGCAGCCTGCCAGTGCCTGTGCCCAGAAGATGCAGCCTCCCGCCTGTGCCCAGAAGATGCAGCCTCGTCAGTGTCTGTATCAGAGCGGCGATCTCCTGCTGTGTCAGGGAGCTGGATTTGAATTGCCCGGGCCGCAGTAACAATGTCCTGCCTCCTGTGATCACATCACACTGATTCAATGTCCCGACATTGTTACTACGGCGGCTTGGGCAATTCAGCTTCCTGACACAGGGAGATCGTTGCTCTGCAAGGAGGGGAGGACAGGGCTTTGAGCCGCCAGGATGACGCCCTGCAATGTTTTTTATGTTTTTTTATTTTTGGCTTCGGCCAAGGGCATCCCAGGATTTTTGGTTTCGGCACCAAAATTTCCATTTGGTGCACCTCTAGAATGAAGTTTAGAGTGGGTGCTTTCATTATGCTCCTTTGATGGGGGTGGCAATTAAAACTACCCCTGAATACCTTGCTATTTGTGTCCCCAAGAGAGGTAAGACACTAGTTTTTAAGTCATCCTGCCATAAATCCTGTACATATAGAAAAGGGGATCTTGGTAGACTTGTGAGCACTCCATGAACTACAGCTGGCTAGAAAAACTGTAGCTGCTGACTTTTAATAAACAGATACTCACCTTTTCCAAGATCCAACAATGTGCTCACCCAAGCCATTCTTTCCCTCGCTGCTGTCCCTAGCGCTGACATCTCAACTGTGGGCACCTGGCTGTAACAGCTTGCGGCTTCACAGCCAGGGGCCCGCTACGCGAGCCGGGCTGCACATTGTCAATGGTCTTACAGTCTTCCGAGACCTGTGTCCTAGAAAACTGCTGGGAGGGGGACAGGCTTACTTTCTCTGCTCGATTTCTCATTCATTCTCTATTGTGCAAATACCCCTAGAAATAGACACTTTTTATGGCGTGGCAGGAAAAATTAAAGTCAACCCTATTAGTTGCAAATTTTAAGAAAACTGGGTTGATCTTTGTAGTACATATTCTTTGTATACAATAAATGTTTTGCTTATAAACATGTTACTTTATCAGCCATTGCAGAGGCCATAGAAAAATGGAGAGCGGAGAAGGAAGCTCGCCTTGCATCTGGTGATAAAAACGAAGAAGAGGAGGAAGTCAATATCTATGCAGTGACAGCGGATGAGGTAAAATGCTTTCTTGATTCAGTAAAGTGTCTTTTTTTTAATCTTAACAGATGATGGTAGGTTTGGGGTACTTGACTCTTTTAAAGTGATATTAAAGTGGAGTTCCACCCAAAAATGGAACTTCTGCTTTAAGGGAAGGTGACCCCCAAACATTTGGCATGTCATATTTTTTTTTTGGGGGGGAACCCTCTTTTTAGAGGGTTCCAGCTCCCACTTTTTCCCGGGGCGCCAGAAATAAGTTCACCCCCCCCCCCCTCCCTCTCGGCAATCATCTGGGACACGTCACAGGTCCCAGATGATTGGGCGCCCACAGTGACAATGCCGGCGCGGCAGAGAGGAGGGGGAGACGAGCAGGGCTTCGTTCCCCCCGCATCGCTGGACCCTGGGACAGGTAGTATTTGTAGCTGCTGACTTTTTTTTTTTGTAGTCGGAACTCCGCTTTAAAGTTGGGCTGGGGAGAAAATCGATTTAAATCTTGAATTGAGTTGAGAGGTCAAATCGATTTAAAAATTTAAGCAAATTGTTTTTTTTTTTTTTTTATTCACCGCGGCGGTCCTGAGAAGCTGCGGGCAGGAGTTTTTAGGCGAGGTCGCGGCTTCGGCCTAGTCCACGAGGCCAGACGCCGCGGACTAGGCTGAAGCCGCGGCCTCGCCTAAAAACTCCAGCCCGCAGCTCCTCAGGACCGGCGCAGTGAAAGAAAAAACTCGATTCAAATCGTGAATCGAGGTTTTTTTTTCAGAAAATCTCCCAGCCCTACTTTAAAGTTTTATGTTTTTTTTGTTGTTTAAGAATAACAAACATGCTATACTTACCTGCTCTGTGCAGTGGTTTTGCACAGAGCAGCCCAGATCTTCTGTCCCTCGACGGTGCTCCTGGCGACTGCCCCCACAGCAAGCAGCTTGCTATGGGGGCACTGGAGCCAAGCCACTACTCTGTGTGTCCAGACACGGAGCCATGGCTCGGCCATGCCACCTCTCTCTCATTGGCTGACTGACTTTGACAGCAGCGGAAGCCAATGGCGCCCACTGCTGTGTCTCAGCCAATCAGGAGGGAGAGTCCTGGACAGCTGAGGCTCTCATGCAACGTGGTTGGATCGAGATGAGACTCAGGTAAGTATTAGGGGGGCTGCTGCACATAGGTTTTTTTATCTTCCAAGGAAAGCGGCTTTCCGTGGGGGCACTTGATGAATAGGAGGGGGGGTGGCTAGTCCCCGTCAGAACACAATAGCTCAGTGGGGGAGATGCACTAACATTGGATGTTTTAGTACGGCGATCAGAAAACTTCCGCTGTGTACCGAGCATTACTTAAACAGCAAAAGAAAGCAGCTTTCACAAATTCCTACATAAACAATACCTAATAGCCACCTATTGTTGGCTCTCTCTATAGAGGATGTAAAGTGCATCCAAGTGGCCCATTATTTATAAAAAAAATGTCATATTTGACCTGGCAGGTGTGTACCCATTCCTCGCCATTAATGATAGTTAACTTGTTTGCTCCACTTTTCAATTGAGGGTGTCTGTTTCCAGAATATCAGAATTCAGGTTTTGGTGGCTTTAAGTAGGTGGGGGATTACACTTTTCTTATTACACCCTTGTTATTAATCCCTGCTTGATCCTACTGCGTGCTGACACACTGCATTTCCCAGCTAGGGAGGACGAGATGCAGGTATCTGACATACCAGATCCTAAAAATCTTTTAAGATGAACTCTCCATGTTTTTCTTGAGACCTGTACAGTTGTATAGTCAGCTCTCCTGTACTCAAATTGCTTACTCTGATTTCACTGCACACTGTGAATTTCTCACATTGTATGTTAGAAGCAGCAATAAGCCAGCTAGAGCCTGCCTCATTCCCTGGCTGGAGGATGTCCAGCATTATCTAGCATTTTCCTCCCCAGCTTGACTGTCTCTGGCTTGCGCCATTCATTAGTTGGTTTTTCAGTTCTATCTATCATGGAAGCTTAGCATTATAAAAGGGCTTTACCTAGGGGGGCAGTTTTAAAGAAAACGCAGCCTGCGTAAATGCCAATTCCTCCAGTCTGACAGCCACTCATCAAAGCATTTTAATATTTGCATGACTTCTCCCAAGAGGCAGCTCATTGCTACAATGGAAGGATTTTATTCAGTCATTTCATTAGGCATGTTGATGAGGGGGGAAATGGGTAGCCAGGGAAGGCAAATTATAAGCAGATTAAAATTCAGCTTTAAAGGGCTGTCTTTTTTAAAAAAAATTGTTTTTCACTCTAAATGTGTTGAAGTTTTAATATTTGCTCTATAGACCAACCCAGCCATTGACTACACTGCATAGCAATTTAAGCTTTGCATTTAGGCTGGCCATAAATGGCTAAATAAATCAAGTGATACTCTCTGTTTAGCATTGTTTGTAATATTAGGCTTTTACACATGCACTGGAGGTCAGTAAGGAGTGTCTCAGGCAGTTGGAGGTGCTAATTACAGCACAGGGAGATTTTTCCAATCGGTTGCACCTCTAAAACTGGCCATACAGTGTAGCTGATCAAAATTGGTCTGATTCAGCAGGGACAGGCCAAATTTTGATCCATGTGTGATTACTGCATTTCAACATAAGTTAATCTCTCGATTGACTTCTGTTGGCTGCAGTGCTGATATGTGTATTCTGACAGTGAGGGAGTCTCTTTGCTGTCACAATATAATAGCGCAGCGGGAGGATTACCCCACCAACCTCAATTGTGTGGATGGGGATTCATTTCAGTTTTTTTGTTCAGCCATTGACTGAACCAAAAAAAACTGAACAGTGTATGGCTAGCTTAAGCCTAGCCATGGACGCGTAGGTTTCTGTTATATAATAAATGCTCAGATCTCCGCTGTCGGCTTTTGTATTCATCCAACTGAGACACATGTGGCTTCTTGAATACACGAAGATGACTGCATCTGAATTCTATGCTGTCAGAAAAAAAGATTGCAGCAGGTCTCACGTGTGGTATGAGAAAGTGAACATCTGCCCATCTATGGCCCATCTAATAAGGGTTTTTCTCTTTGTGCTTGGAGTGTGTACGCTGTATTTTGCAATACTTACTGTAATTAGAACGATGCCTGTGACAGGTGGGCAGTTTTGGCTTTCCACTAGAGCATTGTAATTTGAATGAACTGGTGGTGCACGTGTTGTGAGCATGATAAAGGGTCAGTTGACAAAGGAAGCTTATGATACAATCTCTCCATTGGCTGCCACTCAACCAGCAAAGTAAATTCAAGATACTAACAATAACTTACAAAGCCATCCACAACCTGGCCCCCAGCTACATCTCTAACCTAGTCACAAAATACCAACCTAATCGTTCTCTTCGCTCCTCCCAAGACCTCCTGTTCTCTAACTAACCTCATCCAATGCTTGCCTTCAGGACTTCTTCAGAGCCTCTGGAATGCTCTACTCCAATCTGTCTGACTTTTTCCTACTTTTGTCCACTTTCAGGCGATCCTTGAAAATGCATCTCCTCAGAGAAGCCTATCTGGCCCCCACCTAACAACTGTACACTTATTTCCCCCCCCAGCACATCCCCCACAGTTATTACCTCTTGTATCTCCTGACCTTCCCTCTTGGATTGTAAGCTCTAAGGAGCCCTCTGATTCCTACTGTATTAAAGTGTATTGCACTTGTACTGTCTACCCTCAAGTTGTAAAGCGCTGCGTAAACTGTTGGCGCAATATAAATCCTGTATAATAATAAAATGTGACCAGGCCAGAACAAAATGTCTTAAGACAAACAGACATAATGATTGAAAATGCTGCATGCTTTTGTTGATCGATATATATTGATACCTGTTAGTAGTAGTTAGTAAACAATGTTTATGTCTTTTATGTCTAATGGTTTCTCTTGCCAGAAGCACATTTTTATGTACTAAAGTCCTGTCTTTTTTTAAATTTGTGTGCGTATACATAATGTGTCCTTTTAAATTGTAAGTTTCCGTTCAGCAAGATTTTGCAAAAATCCCTCTGTGCAATTCCATAGCCCCTCAATAATAAATACCAGTGCTCTTCCCGTTTGTAAATGGTGCATATCCTTCCATTACAGTTGTAGTTATTAGGAACAAAAAAGGCTCCCCATACTGCTGTTTATATTCATCTTGCTATAGACAAGACGGAGATTTCTAGCATGGTACACAAGTTTGAAATGCTTATGTCAGTGGCGTCAAACAATAAATCGCTCCCACCCCACGGTGCTCGCCCGTCCACCCACAATCCCTGCACTTGCCCAATTTAGGTCGCGGGCGGCTTCGGCCGCTTCCCCCCTGCCTCTCCTCCTCGGCGGTAAATACGGTCACCTCTCCTCTTGGCCAATCCGATCATAAGACCCGCTTCCTGATTGGCCGGGAGGAGATGCAGGAAGACCATAGCCAATATTAATTCGCTATTGTCACACAACTAGGTGGGCGCCCCTTTTTTGAAGTCAATTAGAGCCTTGGGCTCTAATCACGTACTTAAAAAAAACAACAAAAAAAAACACATTGAAATCCATGCGTACGGCACCCTGCATGTTGATTAGGGGGCGGCGTCCCTAATGGTGCGGCCGCAATTTGCTTATATACTGTTTTTCTAAATCTGGTGAAGACTGCCACCCTGGATCTGTTATGGATGAGCATATAAATGCACTGATTACTGGGCCCTCTTTCCCTCCATACTGCTTTTTGCAGGACAAGCTTAACATCACAATAATGCACCCCCTAGAGATTGCTAGAGACAAGATGGAGATTTCTAGCATAGTGCCTTTAAATTAAGTTTGAAATGCTTATCTATTCACCAATTTGATCATTATGTTTTGTTGTTTTCCTAAGTCTGGAGAAGACAGCGACCCTGAAAATGAAAGGGACGAAGGACAGCAGAAGTTCATTGCTCATGTACCAGTACCATCTCAGAAAGAGGTAAGCTGTATTTTCGTGTACTGAGTTTATCACACAAGGTCATTTCACCCAAATCTATAGATCTGTTATGGATGCGCATAATACACTGATTACTAATGAATTTTTTAATGTCTCCAATAATGAGATGCCTAATCTGTTCTATACACACAAAAATACAATATGGAGGCTGTAGAAGGAGACGTGGTAGTACTCTTTCAAGCGGAGCTCCACCCAAAATGGCAAATTATGCTCTAAGAACTCCTCCCCCCTCCCCTGCCACATTTGATATGTCATTTTTTTGGGGGCGGAGCGGTTACCTAGTTTTGCCAGGTACCCGCTCCCACTTCCACTCGGATCGCCTAGTTCTCCTCTCTCCTTGCCTCTTCCGGGATACGTCACAGGTCCCAGAAGACTGTCAGACCATTCAGCAGGCGCAGCACGCACCCGGCTGTGAAGCCGAAAGCTGTCACAGCTGGGTGCCCACAGTTGTAATGTCGGGGAGAGGGAGAGAAGTAACGGTTCGGGTGACCACACTTTTTGTAGCTTCTGACTTGTAATAAGCACAAAAATGACTGGAGCCCCTCTAATATAACATGAATGAATTATCCAACAGGGATAGTACATTTTCATTGTACTAGCTTTGCTAGATGGGTGATGTGAATGTAAATAAGTAGGCTGTGTATCCTTGCCATTATTTGAAACTGCTAGTTGCCAGGGAATCCCGGTGATCCTTTAGGTCAATTACTCAAAGAACATTAAAGATGAAGAAAACATGCTCCAGGTCCTCTCGCTTTTTACATACTCTAGCTTTCACAGTATGTATTCTCATTTTATGGGATTTTTAAAGCAATTCAAACATTTATATATGTTAAAAATATCTTCTTTTTTTGTCACTTAAAAAAGAGAAATATAAAAAGTAATACATTTTTTTTCCCAAACTCATAAATGTTTTTCAATCACATATAACACAATAGTGTCCATAATATAAGCACATCAAGGATTCATTGAAGTGATATTCCCCAACTACTTGCTGTTCAGTTCCACTAACAACTGTATACAACTGTAGATGGTTCCCAGTAGGTGTGGGTATCCAACGCGTTTCAAAATGATAGAAATGAACAATTTCTTGTATTGACTTGGAAAGTACTGAAGCAAGAACCAGCCAAAACACTATAATTTTGAAAAAGAGGTTTGCAAAAAATGGCCTAATTTTTCTGTTTTAAATGATATATGCTGGTGGGCTTATTCACCCTCCAAGTGCCCGGATCACTCAAACCCAAAAGGAAGACCGGAGGAAGATGGAAGCCCTGTCAGTGGTAACAGGGCTCCGCTGGAGGACTTCCTTCTAAGGTAAGTATTTCATAATTCATTAAAGCAGACTTAGGCAGGTCATAAATGGTGCAATTCTCTTTGGTTGCAGAAAAGAAATTCACTTGAATCCATCCCGTGGGGCTATTGTGTTCTCCCGGCGGGGAAACGCGGGGAGCTGTCCCAGCCAGGGGAATACAGTGATTTTTGCAAGCGGCTATAGCTGCTGGCAATAATCGCATGCTGAAAATCTGACATGCTGGTTGTACCCAAGTCATTCGATGGATCGACTTCTATAGAGACTGTCAAGACAAGTTCATTTTTTTTATACTAGTGTTGAGCAGACACTGAAGATGAAGCATTCTTCATCTCCCTAGTCCATAGGCATTATGCGACTGTGTTTATGAAAGGGTTGCTTTGGGATAGATGTGTAAAAAGAAAAGACTATGATATAGACATCATAGGCAAGACAGCATAAATATTGACTGAAACCAAGTGCCATGAAAATAAGAATCCAACTAAATTACATACTGAAAAATCTTTATTAGTGCAGAATCACTTAGAAGGGCATATCATTAAAGCCTGATTCATCAAATATCAACCCTCCACCAGTTACCATTTTAAAACAAAACAAGACAACATTGTCTTCTTACACACAGAAAAATTGTCTGGAGGTCATTTTAGGTATATAAAGCACATGACAACCAATTAATGGCAAATGCCATCCATCGTCTAGCTAGATAAATATGTTGCAAGTAGGGTTATACCGATATCAGTGCCGATACCCAGCGTTTGCATTGGGAGGATTGGTGCGGTGGTGGTGGGGAGTTAAAATCACCGATCTCCCTGTGTGGTTTTCAGTAAAGTGGCTTACAGCCGCTTCTCACCCTCTGTTTAGACCCCGGACATCTCACCAAAGCCCCGCCCCCCAAAGGGTTGACTAAAAATATTTATAAAAAAAAGAAAACGTATTAACCACTTCAGCCTTGGACCATTTGGCTGGCCAAAGACCAGAGCATTGTTTGCGATTCGGCCCTGCGTCACTTTAACTGACAATTGCGCGGCTCCCAAACAAAATTGACATCCTTTTTTCCCCACAAATACAGCTTTCTTTTGGTGGTATTTGATCACCTCTGCCGTTTTTATTTTTTGTGCTATAAAAAAAAAGAGTGACAATTTTGGAAAAAAAAGTAATATTTTTTACTTTTTGCGATAATAAATATCCCCAAAAAATATATAAAAAAAAAACAACATTTTTTTTCTTCAGTTTAGGCCGATACGTATTCTTCTACATATTTTTGGTAAAAAAAATCGCAATAAGCGTTTGATTGGTTTGCGCAAAAGTTATAGCATCTACAAAATAGGGGATAGTTTTATGGCATTTTTATTAATAATTTCTTTGTTTACTAGTAATGGCGGCGTTCAGCGATTTTCTTTCTTTTTTTTTTTTTATCGTGACTGCGACATTTTGGCGGACAGATCGGACACTTTTGGCGCTATTTTAGGACCATTCACATTTTATACAGCGATCAATGCGATTAAAAATGCATTAATTACTGTGTAAATGTGACTGGCAGTGAAGGGGTTAACCAAGAGGGGGCACTGCAGGGGTTAAGTGTGTCCTAGGGATGTGTTCTAACTGGGGGGGCGCGCTATGTGTGACACGACACTGATTACCGCTCCCGATTACAGGAAGCTGTGATCAGTGTCATTAGGCAGAACGGGGAAATTCTTGTTTACATCAGCATTTCCCCGTTCTTCCTTTGCGCGAGATGATTGCGGGTATCCCCGCGGACATCTAGTCCGCGGGACCCGCGATCACACTCGCGAAGCTCGCGGCAGGGTCGCGTGCACGGCGGCAAATTTAAAGGGACGTACCTGTACGCCCATTTGCCTGTCCGTGCCAATCTGTTGACGTATATGTACATGCGGCGGTCGGCAAGTGGTTAAAGAAATATTTAAAAGTAAGATTGTAAAAAAAATAAATAAAAAAAAACAGACACTTTCCACTTTGTAAAAAAATAAAAATTTGTAAAAAATAAACGACTGACATGCCTCATCAGTGCAGCAAATTAGTGCCACTGTCACATGATATTAAAAAAAAGTATTGGTAATTGATATTGGCGAGCACTTGAAAAAATGTATCGGTACTTGTACAACCCTAGTTGCTTGTTATCGCTTACAGTGAACTTCTAACATGTTGGAAAACCTGTGCACAACTGATTGCTGATTATTCCCTTTTTTATGGAGAAAGGGGTTAAAAGCATTTATTATATGTACAGATGACTGCATCCCTGGCCACAGGTAACCGCTGGATGTGCGTGAATACATGTGATCAGTGGCGGACAGCTGTCCACAACCTCCTGTGGTTCCTGCTACTAGAATCCACTGTTCAGACCTCACAGGGCATGTGAATAAAGCCTAAATCCTAAAATGTATCTATGGGCAAAATGTAAAATCATATATTCATCCTTGCATTGTAATTCAACTATTTCTAGCCTAATCCTAATGTGATTGAAGAAGATCCACACAAACATTTACAACCTAGAATTCTGACACGTATTCACTATGCCCTGTGAGTAGGCACTGCTGTGTCACAGAATTCAGAGAGCCTGCCTTCTGATCTACAGAGGCGCTAAGAGAAGAAGTTTCGGGAGGTTTGAAGAATCCCACACATTTACTTCCTTGAATTCTGTGACACATATTTACTATGCCCTGCAAATATTCATGGCTTGTGTCACACATACACAGAGCCTGCTGCCTGAACTACAGAGGGGCGGAGAGGAGTTTTGGGAGGCAGAGTCAGTACAGGAATTCTAGTTGCAAGACCTCATGGCAGCAAGGTACCATGGGATATGTAGTCCTTAGAAATCAAAGTAAACCAAAGGAATGAACAGGAGAAGCTACAAAGCATATGCAGGGAATCCAGGAAGTTGTGGAAAGAGATGACCAGCAGACAGGCAGCGCTCACAGCATGAAACGAGTAAGCTTATATTGGAATATCAAAAATAACTTTTGTTTATTACAATGCTATTGTTATAAAATGAATGTGTATGCTGTGTCTATAAATCTTGTTTAAGTGGTATTTACAAATGTTATTTCTAGTTGTGGTTTATTTTAATTCTTGTAACAATCCGTAGTGAATGGAGATTTTTATTGCGTCTTTCACATTGATCTCCCTTGTTTGTTTTGTACAGATTGAGGAAGCTCTGATCCGACGAAAGAAAATGGAACTCCTGCAAAAGTATGCCAGCGAAGCCCTAATGGCGCAGAGTGAAGACGCCAAGCGACTTTTAGGCATATAATATTGTAAATACTTAAAATAACCCTTCAGATCCTTGTATATTTCCCATGTTTTGTTACTTTTTGTACAGAAACTCGAGAGATAAAATATAGACTGATTTTTGTACTATCTGGTATGACAGTCTGTTTTTTTTAGACATTTAGTAGGACCTGGGTATTACAACCAGATTCTTTTTGGCTCACCTTTTACACTTTATTTGACATATCATGGTAACACAGTACATATGGAGAGAACAGTCTTAGGCTATCAACACAGTTCATGTCTTTGTCCATTGCTGAGTTATGATGTTTACACTCTGATCTAAATGCCAGGAGTTGTTTAACTACTTTAAAGACCAGGCCTTCTGACACTTTTGGTTTACAAGTTAAAATCTGTATTTTTTGCTAGAAAATTATTTAGAACCCCCAAACATAAAATATATGTATTTTAGCAAAGACCGTAGAGATAATAAATGGCATTTTTACCATTTTTTTTATGTCACACGGTATTTGCGCAGTGATTTTTTTAAAGAAAAAATACAGAGAAAATACACTTTATTGAATATTCATGCAAAAAGAACAGAATATATAATCCAGTTTTTTAGTAAAATATAAAAGATGACGAATGATGTCATCAGCACATGCACTCTGAAGGAACGCCCCCCCGTGCCGTTTCTTGAGAAGCCTGTGCCGTGACCAGCGGCTACCGTGCACATGTGCGGGAGTTACATCAGCAGCCCAGCCAGTGACACAGCCAGAGTCCGCGGCCCTGGATGCAAGATGGGCTAAGATGGATGCGGCCTCCAGCGGGGCGCGACACGGGTTTTGTTTGCAGGAAAGTGTCACATAATGTGACACTTTTCTTTCTCGGACATCACGGGACACAGAACCATAGTAATAACTGATGGGTTATGTAGGTACCACTAGGTATTGGACACTGGTCACACCCTAATCAGGAAGTTCAACCCCCTATATAATCCCTCCCCTTCCAGGGATACCTCAGTTTTTACGCCAGTGTCTTAGGTGTTGGACGTGCAAAGATGTCCTGTGCTGAAGCTCCAAAGGGAATATCCTATATCCTATACTGGGGCAAGCCAGGCAAACCGGATCCATTCAAAGTGTCTTTCATGGCCGAATTGGATGGTACCCGGGCCTCGTGTCTAAAGAAACGAGGTTTTACCTGTAACGCTTCTCTTTTTAGAGAGCTGGACCGGCAGATCAGAAAATGGCTTTAAACCTCCTAATTTCTGGCTGGGTGCTTTACAGGGCCAGAACTGCAGGATCCCCCTACTCGTAGGGGGCCCCAGTGTCTGACGGTTTTTACAAACTGAGCCCACCGTGAGAGGTGAAGATTGGGACTGTGTATACAGAATCCTGCGGCTGGATAAGGTAAGAGGAGATTCCACAGAATTTTTGAATTCTAGTGGGTTTTCTCCTTTAAGATAAATGCATACTATGCCTATTGTGACCACCGGGGGCTGCCAAGAGCACAAACCTTCTCATGGTTGATTCTGTCTCAGTGTTCGCTGCACAAGCTCTTCCGCCGGCTCCAGGTAAGATGGATGGGGGGTTTTCTCATCTGGGATGTTCCCCCCAGGCTAGGGGCAGGCTTCAGGTATGCTGCAAGGCGGTTTTAGACCGCACTGTCGCCGGTGCCACCGCCAAGCCGCCTTTGCAGTACAGGGCCCATCACTGCCAGCCTTCTCCTTCCTCCCCCTCCCCTAGCCTTCCTCCAGGCTTGTCAGGAAGGGTCGGCTCGCGCGGGAAGCGCTCGTTTTTCAAAAACGAGGGGGGGGGGGGGGGCATCAGCGTGCTCAGACGCCCACAGTGCCAGGAAGCATGGCTATTTAAAAGCACATTTTACAGGCGCTCTGAGCCTTGGAGGGACACACAGCTGACAGTCACATGTAAGGTGGGACACAGGCATTCTCCTAGGCTGCATTTACTAAGGGAACATCAGACTGGGCATTTGGTAGCAGGGCTTTGCTGGACTACATCGCTCAGCAGTCAGTGTTCATTTTTGGATACCTCACACCTTGTTGCTTTGCACTATGGGTAGAAGAGGTTCAAGTACCCCCAGAACTAGAGACACTGGGGGATCTCGTTCAGGTTCTGAGGACCCCCTGTCTGCTACACCCTCCCCTCCTGAGGGGCCGGGGACTGCTGGCCAGGGAGAGCCATTGGGGTCAGGGGCTACACCTGCTTCTGGCACTTCAGCCCCTGTATACATTACGCAGGAGGATTTTTCCTCAACCATTTCTGGGTTAGAGGAAAGATTAATGGCCGTGATTACATCTTCACTCAGTGGAAGAAAACGCACTAGGATTTCCTCTGTTTCCCAAGACCCTCAGACAGAGGAGCTCTGAGATAAAGGAGACGAATCCCTTTCAGAGGATCGGGATGGGACAGATGATTCCTCTGCGGAGGAGTCAGGTGGAGAGGGACCCTCCTCGACTTCCCAAGAGGAGAAAGTCTTAGTACAGATGCTTACTGGATTGGTCCGCTCCACATTTAAGTTGCCCGTACCTGAGTCTGATAAGGAATCTTCATCTTCTTTGGGGTCGCTGAAACCTTCTCAAACAGCACATGCTTTTCCTGTTCATAATTTACTTGAAAAGCTCCTTTATTCTGAGTGGGATCACCCAGATAAGCGATTTCTTCCGCCGAAGAAGTTTTCAACACTTTATCCTATGGAAGAAAAATTTATTAAGATGTGGGGAATGCCGGCCATTGATGCGGCCATTTCCTCTATAAATAATAGTCTGACTTGTCCTGTAGACAACGCGCAGATGCTCAAGGATCCTGTGGATAAAAAGATGGAATTCTTATTGAAGGATGTTTTTTCCTTGGCAGGATCAGTGGCCCAACCTGCAGTAGCAGCGATTGGAGTCTGTCAATACTTAAGAGACCATGTTAAGCAGGTCATCAAAGTATTACCTGAACAACAGGCCCAGGGGTTTGCTAACCTTCCAGTGTCCTTATGTTATGTTGTTGACGCCATCAGAGATTCTATCGTGCAAACCTCTCGCCTTTCACTTGGGTTGGTGCATATGCGTAGAATCTTATGGTTGAAAAATTGGTCAGCCGAAGCACCATGTAAGAAGCTCTTGGCTGGGTTTCCCTTTCGTGGTGAAAGGTTGTTTGGAGAAGACTTGGATAACTATATCAAGAGAATCTCTTTTGGGAAAAGCACTCTCTTACCTGTTAAGAAGAATAGTAAGCGTCCCTCTTTTAAACAGACTCTTTCCCCAGCGCCAGGGGCATCAGCCTCCAGGCAGTCATGACGGCCTCCTCTGACTGGGGCAAGAAACAAGAGTCAACCCCAGGGACAGAAGAAGTCCTGGGGGAAGAAGTCTTCTAGACAAGACACTAAGGCCTCTTCATGGAGGGGCGCCCCCGCTCGCTCGAGTGGGGGGAAGACTGCTGCAGTTCTCAAGGCTCTGGCAGGAGGACTTCCAGGACAGATGGGTAATCTCCACGGTAACCTTAGGGTACAGACTGGAGTTCCAAGAAGTTCCCTCTACTCGTTTCCTCAGATCAGGTGTTCCCAGAGACCCAGAGAAGAAGCAGTCACTCCTTCTAGCGATAGAGTGACTTTTGTCGCAAGAGATCATTATGGTGGTTCCCACAAAGGATCAAAGATTGGGCTTCTATTCCAACCTTTTTATGGTCCAAAAACCAAATGGGGATGTCAGACCCATTTTGGATTTAAGAGATCTGAATCGATTCCTAAGGATACAGTCCTTCCGTTTGGAATCAATTGGAACAGTAGTCTCCACCCTGCAGGGAGGAGAATTTTTGACATCAATAGACGTTAGAGATGCAGGCCTACCTGTGCCCATTTTTCCTGCTCAGCAGAAGTGTCTGCAAGCAAAGATCACTGCTTTACGGGAGCTGATTCTGACAGTCAGGACCAAGAAGGGTCCTTCTGTCCGCCTTTGTATGAGGCTGCTGGGGAAGATGGTGTCTTCATTCGAAGCAGTTCCCTATGCTCAGTTCCATTCAGGACTGCTGCAACACAGTATTCTGTCGGCCTGGAACAAGAAGGTTCAGGCATTAGACTTTTCAATGCACCTGACGCATGCAGTGCGTCAGAGCCTCAATTGGTGGCTCATACCCGAAGACCTGCAGAAGGGGAAATCCTTTCTACTGGTTGCCTGGGATCCTCTTGCAGGCGGGACGGATGCGTTGGTGATTCCGTGGCATCGGTTCTCACTGATTTATGCATTCCCTCCTATTCTGTTACTGCCACGACTCCTTCGCAGGATCAGGCAGGAAAGGAAGTCGGTACTTCTGGTGGCCCCCGTTTGGCCCAGAAAAACAAGGATGACGGTGGGTTCCCGGTGGACCCTACCGGTACGCCCAGACCTGTTATCTCAAGGTCCAGTGTTCCATCCTGCCTTACAAATGCTAGATTTGACGGGTTGGCTATTGAGACCCACGTTCTGAAGAGTCGTGAGCTTTCAGGTCCTGTCATATCTACCTTGATCAATGCAAGGAAGCCAGCTTCCAGAATGATTTATCATAAAGTCTGGAAAGCTTATGTATCCTGGTGTAAATCCAGGGGTTGGCATCCCAGGAAATATGTCATAGGTAGAATTCTTGATTTTCTACAATTAGGATTAGAGATGAAGCTGGCCTTGAGTACCATCAAGGGCCAGGTCTCGGCCTTATCAGTATTGTTTCAACGGCCGCTTGCTTCGCATTCTTTGGTCCAAAACTTTATGCAGGGGGTGATGCGTCTTAATCCTCCGGTTAAGGCGCCCCTAAACCCCTGGGACTTGAACTTGGTTCTGTCGGTGTTACAGAAACAAACTTTTGAACTAATACGTCAGATTCCTTTGGTCTTGCTGACCAGGAAACTAATTTTTCTGGTAGCCATCTCTTCTGCTAGAAATAGCAGCTCTTTCCTGTAAAGAGCCTTACTTGATTATACACAAGGATAGAGTGGTACTGCGCCCTCATCCTAGTTTTTTTACCGAAGGTGGTTTCAGATTTTCATCTAAACCAAGACATTGTTCTGCCTTCCTTTTTTCCAGATCCCTGTTCTTCGGAAGAAAGGTCACTACATTCTTTGGATGTAGTAAGAGCAGTCAAGACCTATCTGGAAGCAACTGCTCAGATTCGCAAGACGGATGTCTTGTTTGTGCTGCCAGAGGGTCCCAATAGAGGACAGGCAGCGTCAAAGCGACCATCTCTAAATGGATTCGACAATTGATTATTCAAGCTTACAGTTTGAAACGGAAGATTCCTCCGTTTCAGATCAAGGCACATTCCACAAGGGCTATTGGTGCTTGGGCAGTGCATCACCAGGCTTCTCCGGCTCAGATCTGCAAGGCCGCAACCTGGTCTTCAGTCCATACATTCACCAGATTCTATCAGGTGGATGTGAGAAGGCATGAGGATATCGCCTTCGGGCGTAGTGTGCTGCAGACAGCGGTACAGGCTCCTTAGGTCTGATAGCACCCTACTTGGTTGTGATTCCCCTCCCCCCCCTCAGTTAACATTGTTTTGGGACATCCCATCAGTTATTACCATGGCTCTGTGTCCCGTGATGTCCGAGAAAGAAAATAGGATTTTTTATAACAGCTTACCTGTAAAATCCTTTTCTTTTGATGGACATCACGGGACACAGAGGTCCCGCCCCTCTTCTAATACACTTATATTGCTTTGCTACAAAACTGAGGTATCCCTGGAAGGGGAGGGATTATATAGGGGGTTGAACTTCCTGATTAGGGTGTGATCAGTGTCCAATACCTAGTGGTACCTACATAACCCATCAGTTATTACTGTGGCTCTGTGTCCCGTGATGTCCATTGAAAGAAAAGGATTTTACAGGTAAGCTGTTATAAAAAATCCTATTTTTTTTTTTTAATTCTTTTATTTAATAAATATTTTTTTTACACTGTTCCTTTAAAGGATATGTAAACGTTCATAATTTTTTTTTTTTAGACAAACATGCCATACTTACCTTCTCCGTGCAGTTGGTTTTGCACAGAGTGGCTCCGATCCTCCTCTTCTGGGGTCCCTCAGCCTGCGCTCCTGGCTCCTCCTTCTCGAGTGCCCCGTCGGAAAAGTGCTCTCCCTCGGGGCACCCGTGCGGGCGCTCTTCCTGTGTCCCCCGGCTACTGTGTCATTGGATTTGATTGACAGCAGCAGGAGCCAATGGCTGCACTGCTATCAATCTATCCAATCATGACCCGAGACACCGGCTGTGCTCGTCCCCGGGACAGAAACGATCGGGCTCAGGCACGTAAAAGGGGGGCTGGTACACTACAAGAGGTTTTTTACCTCAATGCATAGAATGCATTGAGGTGAAAAACCGCGAGGGTTTACAACCCCTTTAATTTTTTGGATCACTTTTATTACAATCACAAGAAATGTAAACATCCCTTGTGATAGAAATAAGGGATGACAGGTCCTCTTTATGGAGACACTTCTCCTCTTAAAAAATAAAAAAATCATCTGATGCTTTAAAAAAAAAATAGTTTACATCCGCCCTAGACTGGAAGAGACATCAGGACGTCACTTCCGGACTTGTAGATCATAGAGGTGAGGAGAGACCAAATCGTCCTCTGTGGCAAGCTGCGCAAACCGGTTGGATCATTTCTCAGGCTCCCCGGTGAGAATGGTAAGCCAGAGAAACGACCCCTCCCCTCCCACTGCTTCTAAAAACTCAATTTTGTTCTTCTAATAAATTGTATTAGATATGTGTTGTTTTTCCGCTAATTGATTATGACAGTACAAGCCTATGAAAATATTATACAGGCCCTGACTGGCATCTGCCTAGTACCAGCAGGGCTGGTGAATGTGAAAGGATCCATAGATCTGTGTCATCCCCATGTGTTTAAAGTTTTCTCTTCTTGTCTCCCAGAAGTTAAATAATCTCTACCAAAACTTTTATTAGCAGGGTATGGAAGAGTCAAAAACTCTGTCAGATTTATGGTTAATGAGGAAAGTGGAAAGATAGTGCTGGACCTGTAGGGTTATCTTACTGGTATTGTCTAGGTAGGTCCTTCTCCTCATACACTGCTTGTGGACTGTTATCCTAAACCCTGACCTGTTATTTACCAACTGTGAAGCTAGCTGTTCATTGCTGATTCTGTAGAATTTCAAAATGGCTACTTAGTTGATCACCTCCTGTAGTAGATCTGCAGTCTCTGGTCATCTCCTGTAGGACATCTGCCATCTTTGGTCATCTCCTGTAGGACATCTGCAGTCTGATTATCATCTCGCATTATCTCCTGTATTACGTCTGCAGTCTCTGACCCTCTCCTGTAGTATGTCTAGCAGTAAATAATTTGCACAATCCTTTGGTGTTTCAGGGACTGCAGAGACCCCCAAAATCTCATCAGTTGACCATACTCTGATGCAGTCTCAAAACAAGCTATAATGTATGTTCACAAAATAAATTCCCGAGTATTTGAGAGTTGGGTCAAGCCCTTTTGTGGCTTAAAGTGGACCTTTTACCACAAAGGCCTAGGCCTCTTTCACATGTGTCGCAGTCCCTTCTGCTCCACTATAAGGTTATCCACAGTGGATCACGTTGTAGTGGCAGTTAGCAGGTATTCAGGAGAAGATAGTGCTTGTGGCTGCAGCGACTGACTTCAATGAGCAAGGGGATGGCACCTGTGAAACTTCACGTTGAGTTAAAATTGCGGCACTCAGAAGCTAAGCATTGACATCATGGCATGTGTAGTCAACGAAGCAGCTGCTATGTTCGTTTTAAAGGTAGGTGGTCAAGGGGTGGTTCTGTTTAAACACCCTCCCTTTTTTTTATCGCCCTCTTTGAAGCCACTCATATACACTCTGGTCATGCCCACTACTCTGCGGCATGCTTAGCAGAACTTGTTTTTAAACTGTATCCCAGGGTCACACTGTGTTGACTTTGTAGGTGTAAACCAGGTCAATTGCTTGTTATGGGTATTGTCAGTGTTTACAGTGCCTTGAAAAAGTATTCACACCCCTTGAAATTTTCCATATTTTGTCATGTTACAGCCAAAAATGTAAATGTATTTTATGTGATAGACTAACACAAAGTGGGACATAATTGTGAAGTGGAAGGAAAATTATTTTCAAAACTTTTTACAAATATCTAAAAAGTGTGGCATGCATTTGTATTCAGCCCGCTTTACTCTAATACCCCTAATTAAAATCTAGCAGAATCAATTGCCTTCAGAAGTCACCTAATTTTGTAAATGGAGTCCACCTGTGTGTGATTTAATCTAAGTATAAATGAACACACCATCCCCACTGTGAAACATAGTGGTGGCAGCAACATGTTGGGATGCTTTTCTTCAGCAGGGACAGGGTAGCTGGTCGGAGTAGATGGGAAGATGGATAGAGCCAAATACACGGCACTCTTAGAAGAAAACCTTTTAGTCTGTAAAAATATGAGACTGGGTTCACCTTCCAGCAGGACCACGGCCCTAAACATACAGCCAGAGCTACAATGGAATGGTTTAGATCAAAGCATATTCAAGTGTTTAGAATGGTCCAGGCAGATGCTCTCCATCCAATCTGACAGAGCTTGAGCTATTTTGCAAAGAATAATGGGCAAAAATTTCACTCTTTAGATGTGCAAAGCTGGTAGAGACATCCCCAAAAAGACTTGCAGCTGTAATTGCAACAAAAGGTGGTTCTACAAAGTATTGATTCAGGGGGGCTGGATACAAATTCATGCCACAATTTTCAGATATTTATTTGTAAAAAATGTTGAAAACCATTTATCATTTTCCTTCCACTTCACAATTATGTGCCAATTTGTGTTGGTCTATCACAAAAAATCTCAATAAAATACATTTACGTTTTGGTTGTAACATGACAAAATGTGTAAAATTTCAAGAGATATGAATACTTTTTCATGGCACTGTATATATCGTGTTTTTATTGTTAAAATATCGATTGTTAGTAAATTTTCTAGGTTTTGTCAGTAAAAAAATATGCGAGAGGATGGCAATCCTGGTATCCAGTGACAGCAGTGGTATGCTAACAGGCAACTGGAGGAATCTTGGAGCAACCAGACAACTCCATCTGTGACAGTTTCATTGAGACTAGTGCTCCCTGTAGTGAAGAGCTGTATATTGAGGGCTGGATCTAATCACTTGATTAATGTGCTGCTTTACTTGCTCAATTATCTGGGATTGCTCCATTGCTCAGTGAGCAGTAATGATGTGTGGTAACCTCGAGCAACCAATCAGTGCACAATAGTGATCTGGAGAAGATCTAGGGACCAATCAATGACTGGTAATTATGTGCTGGTAACCTCTAGTAATGAAACAGTGAGCGGTAATGAGAGGCAGTAGTAATTGTGTAAATTGCTGCGCTAATATGTGATATTAAACAAATGTGACTCAAATAAGATGAAAACAAAAAAAATCATAAAATCCAAATAAAGTCTTCAAAACACTGCAGTGACACTTTGCAGGGAGGAAGTGTACAATTCACTTTGGCAATCACCACGTAAACCATCATCAACCCTAATGCCCCGTACACACGGTCGGACTTTGTTCGGACATTCCAACAAGAAAATCCTAGGATTTTTTCCGACGGATGTTGGCTCAAACTTGTCTTGCATACACAAGGTCACACAAAGTTGTCGGAAAATCCGATCGTTCTGAACGCGGTGACGTAAAACACGTACGTCGGGACTATAAACGGGGCAGTGGCCAATAGCTTTCATCTCTTTATTTATTCTGATCATGCTTGGCACTTTGTCCGTCGGATTTGTGTACACACCATCGGAATTTCCGACAACGGATTTTGTTGTCGGAAAATTTTATATCCTGTTCTCAGACTTTGTGTGTCGGAAAATCCGATGGAAAATGTGTGATGGAGCCTACACATGGTCGGAATTTCCGACAACAAGGTCCTATCACATTTTCCGTCGGAAAATCCGACCGTGTGTACGGGGCATATGAAGTGGACTCCTTCCTACCAGAGCACGAGGACTCTAATACAGGGTCAAATCAATAAACGAACAGTGCTGCGCTACCAATGAAAATAATTAAATCAAGTGCTCCTCAAATGATCAATGAAGACATGAACTATCAAAACAATTCCAGTCCATGAACAAGTGACTTATGAATAAAATGAAGTGTGACAATTAAAGAAAGCGATCCACCATTCTTGTGCAAATAAATCCAGAAAGTACTCGTACTCTTCTCCACCTGTCTTTTAGGCTGCTCACCTCACTGTTTGACCCCTGTGTTACCAGCGGGACAAACACAGCAGTTCCCCTCTGGGGATATCAAGAGACTGGTGTGATGCTGGCACTGATAGCCCTCTATTTCTTACACATCCTCTGTCTGGTTCTCAAACCCTTGATGTGAATAACAATCAGCAAACATATAAAAAAGAATGGCAAAATCTGGTGCTCTCCATATAAAAGCAGTTTATTCCCATAAAAAATGAGTAAACATACTCACAAAAATGGCACTAAAAGCCATTTTTAGTACAAGCATGGATACAAAGTATACAGAATAGCTGTGGTGTGACGACAGCACATAGGCTCTGCCCCCTATTAATTTTTTTTTTTATGGGTATAAACTGCTTTTATACGGAGAGCACTAGATTTTGCCATTCTTTGCTGATCGTTATTCACATTGAGGGTTTGAGAACCAGAGGATGTGTAAGAAATAGAGGACTATCAGTGCCAGCATCATGCCAGTCTCTTTTGATACCCCCGCATGGGAACTGCTGTGTTTGACCCGCTGTTAAAACCAGGGTCAAACAGTGAGGTGAGCAGCCTAAAACACAGGTGGAGGAGAGAACAAGCACTTTTGGGATTTATTTGTACAAGAATGGTGGATCGCTTTCTTTAATTGTCACACTTCATTTTATTCATAAGTCACTTGTTCATGGACTGGAATTGTTTTGATTGTTCATGTCTTCATTGATCATTTGAGGAGCACTTGATTTAATTATTTTCAGTAGTAGCGCAGCACTGTTTGTTTATTAATTTGTTATGGGAGTGAAAACACTTTAGCAGCTACTTTGTATATGTTTTTGTCTCGTATTCATCATCTTTTATTTATATTTGTTAATTTAGTGTGATTCACAATAGATTTGCGCTGATTGATTTTTTTTTAATTTATATACAGTCAAATCCGCCTGTATATGACAATCCCATCAAGCAAAAATCTGGTTCATATTGATGGCTGGAGTTAACAGTATATCTCGTTTTTCCAATCATGATATTTTTTTTTCTCACATACCGTATGCACTTGTGTTTATTTTATATTGTTTAACCTTATTTGAGTAACGTTTGCTTAGCCTCGGTTCACACCAGAGGTGGCACGACTTGCAGGTCGCCTCACCGAGGCGACCTGCACACGACTGCCGGGGCGACTTGCAAGACGACTTCTGTATAGAAGTCTATGCAAGTCGCCCCCAAAGTAGTACAGGAACCTTTCTTCTAAGTCGGAGCGACTTGCGTCGCTCCGATTAGAACGGTTCCATTGTACAGAACGGGAGGCGACTTGTCAGGCGGCTAGGTCGCCTGACAAGTCGCCCCCGTGTGAACCGAGCCTTATTATCACATTTTAGCACGGCAATTACCACTGTTATAAAGTTTGACAATTTTTGCCAGCTGCTTTTTTTTACTTGTACCTACCAGCGCATTTTCTAATATTGTTTAATGATAAGCAGTAACCTATAGCAACTAATCAGTGAGCAGTAATAATGTGCAGTAATGTCTAGCAACCAGTCAGTGAGTGGTAATGATATGCTGTAACCTCTGACAACCAATCACAGCCTGATCTGCTGCAGTAAACTGAATTCAAGTCTTCCTGCTATTTGTTATATGTCTAAGAGCGGGCGGGGAACCAAGAAAATGGTTGCCCAGGGTCTACTCAATATTAAAGATGACCCTGGTAATGGCACTGGTCGTTTGTGTGAATACAGATTAATTCAGTGAAAGGGTTAAAGGCCTTTCCACATTTGTCCATTTTCATGCAGTAAAGAGGAAAAAACTTACTGTATGAAAAGGCATATCAAATAGAAATTCTATTTTCTTATCGTACATCACGGGACACAGAGCCATAGTAGTTACTATGTGGATTATAGGCCACCTTCAGGTGATGGACACTGGCATGCCCTAAATTAAAAAGTGCACTCCCTATATAACCCCCTCCTACTGGTGGGAGTACCTCAGTTTTTTCACCAGTGTCTAAGGTGTTGGTCACGAGTAAAGATGTGCTGTGCTGAGCTCCTCTGGAGCAATCCTTGCTGGGGCTAGCCATGCTGACCGGATCCATTCAAAGTGTCTCTTTTGGCCAAATTGAATGGTACCCAGGCCTCGTACCTGAAGAAACAAGGTTTTGCCTGTAAATGCTTCTCTTTTTAGAGAACCGGACCCGGGAATCCAGTACTTTTTGGTAGTAAGGCCATAAAGTTGTACTGGCGGAGGTGCTGTTACAGGTCCAGGATAGTGGGTTTCCTGAGGATCCCCAGCTCCTGAAGGTTTAACCACTTCAGCCCCGGAAGGATTTACCCCCTTCCTAACCAGAGCACTTTTTACAATTCGGCACTGCGTCGCTTTAACTGCTAATTGCGCGGTCATGCAATGCTCTACCCAAACGAAATTTGCGTCCTTTTCTTCCCACAAATAGAGCTTTCTTTTGATGATATTTGATCACCTCTGCCATTTTTATTTTTTGCGCTATAAACGGAAAAAGACTGAAAATTTTGAAAAAAAATGATATTTTCTACTTTTTGTTATAAAAAAAATCCAATAAACTAAATTTTAGTCATACATTTAGGCCAAAATGTATTCGGCCACATGTCTTTGGTAAAAAAAATGTCAATAAGCGTATATTTATTGGTTTGCGCAAAAGTTATAGCGTCTACAAACTAGGGTACATTTTCTGGAATTTACACAGCTTTTAGTTTCTGACTGCCTATGTCAATTCTTGAGGTGCTAAAATGGCAGGGCAGTACAAAACCCCCCCAACTGACCCCATTTTGGAAAGTAGACACCCCAAGGAAATTGCTGAGAGGCATGTTGAGCCCATTGAATATTTATTTTTTTTGTCCCAAGTGATTGAATAATGACAAAAAAAAGAAAAAAAAAAAAAATTACAAAAAGTTGTCACTAAATGATATATTGCTCACACAGGCCATGGGCATATGTGGAATTGCACCCCAAAATACATTCAGCTGCTTCTCCTGAGTACGGGGATACCACATGTGTGGCACTTTTTGGGAGCCTAGCCGCGTACGGGGCCCCGAAAACCCAGCACCACCTTCAGGATTTCTAAGGGCATACATTTTTGATTTTACTCCTCACTACCTATCACAGTTTTGAAGGCCATAAAATGCCAAGATGGCACAAACCCCCCCCCCAAATGACCCCATTTTGGAAAGTAGACACCCCAAGCTATTTGCTGAGAGGCATGGTGAGTATTTTGCAGCTCTCATTTGTTTTTAAAAATGAAGAAAGACCAGAAAAAAAAATTTTTTTTTTCAATTTTCAAAACTTTGTGACAAAAAGTGAGGTCTGCAAAATACTCACTATACCTCTCAGCAAATAGCTTGGGGTGTCTACTTTCCAAAATGGGGTAATTTGGGGGGGGGGGTTTGTGCCACCTGGGCATTCCATGGCCTCCGAAACTGTGATAGGTAGTGAGGAGTGAAATCAAAAATTTACGGCCTTAGAAAGCCTGAAGGCGGTGCTTGGTTTTCGGGGTCCCGTGCGCGGCTAGGCTCCCAAAAAGTCCCACACATGTGGTATCCCCGTACTCAGGAGAAGCAACAGAATTTATTTTGGGGTGTAATTTCACATATTCCCATGGCATGTTTGAGCAATATAACATTTAGTGACAACTTTGTGCAAAAAAAAAAAAAAAAAAAATTGTCTCTTTCCCGCAACTTGTGTCACAATATAAAATATTCCATGGACTCGACATGCCTCTCAGCAAATAGCTTGGGGTGTCTACTTTCCAAAATGGGGTCATTTGGGGGGGGTTTGAACTGTCCTGGCATTTTATGCACAACATTTAGAAGCTTATGTCACACATCACCCACTCTTCTAACCACTTGAAGACAAAGCCCTTTCTGACACTTTTTGATTACATGAAAAAATTATTTTTTTTTGCAAGAAAATTACTTTGAACCCCCAAACATTATATATTATTTTAAAGCAATTGCCCTACAGATTAAAATGGTGGGTGTTTCATTTTTTTTTTTTCACACAGTATTTGCGCAGCGATTTTCAAACGCATTTTTTGTGGAAAAAACACACTTTTTTAAATTTTAATGCACTAAAACACACTATATTGCCCAAATGTTTGATGAAATAAAAAAGATGATCTTAGGCCGAGTACATGGATACCAAACATGACATGCTTTAAAATTGCGCACAAACGTGCAGTGGCAACAAAATTAATACATTTTTAAAAGCCTTTAAAAGCCTTTACAGGTTACCACTTTAGATTTACAGAGGAGGTCTACTGCTAAAATTACTGCCCTCGATCTGGCCTTCGCGGTGATACCTCACATGCATGGTGCAATTGCTGTTTACGTTTGACGCCAGACCGCCGCTTGCGTTCGCCTTAGCGCGAGAGCAGGGGGGACAGGGGTGCTTTTTATTTATTTATTTTTTTTCTTTATTTTTTTTTGCTTTTTTATCTTATTTTTAAACTGTTCCTTTCATTTTTTTTTTTTTTAAATCATTTTTATTGTTATCTCAGGGAATGTAAATATCCCCTATGATAGCAATAGGTAGTGACAGGTACTCTTTTTTGAAAAAATTGGGGTCTATTAGACCCTAGATCTCTCCTCTGCCCTCAAAGCATCTGACCACACCAAGATCGGTGTGATAAAATGCTTCCCCAATTTCCCAATGGCGCTATTTACATCCAGCGAAATCTAAGTCATAAAATGCTCGTAGCTTCCGGTTTCTTAGGCCATAGAGATGTTTGGAGCCACTCTGGTCTCTGATCAGCTCTATGGTCAGCTGGCTGAATCACCGGCTGCATTCTCAGGTTCCCTGTTGAGACAGGAGAGCCAGGGAAAAACACGGAAGACGGTGGGGGGGGGGGGCATTCCCTCCCACTGCTTGTAAAAGCAGTCTAGAGGCTAATTAGCCGCTAGGATTGCTTTTACATGAAAGCCGACCGCTGGCTAAAAAGAATGATACCAAGATGATACCTAAACCTGCAGGCATCATTCTGGTATAACCACTCAAAGTCGTGAATGGCGTACCTGAAGACAAAAAATTGGTTAACAATAAAGCACAGTAAACGGTAAAGTATAAATAATTACATACCTGAAAAGCAAACATGATAAAACATAATAACAATAAAACATTGCAGAATAGAATACAGTAAAAAAGAGCAGAACAATAGAGAGAGAATAGAGAGAGAGAGAGAACAATAAAACGACAACTATTTTTTTTTATTTTTGTTTGTTTTTTTTTTTTTTACACTTTTTTTTTGTAAAACTGTAACTTTTATAACTGTAACCGGTTCCAGGTTCGAGTCTCTCAAAATGCGATGGCATCTTGGGAGACCCTGTGAAAGTGTGCCTAGTCTGTGCAATGCTGTACGCTACGCTAATACTCAACTAGTGCATGGTAGCGTTCAAAACATTCACCAAGTGTTACTGCAGTGCTGGTTTGACTACGACCGGGGTGTACTACGCCGCTGGTGCTTGCCAGTTCACCAAAACGCTACAAAGAAAAGTGTCAGTGATCGATCGATACTGCACTTGGGTGGGCTGGACTGGGCTGGGCCGGGCGGAGGGGCAAAACGCAGGTGCTAGCAGGTATCTGGGCTGATCCCGCTAACACTGCGTTTTTGGGAACCCTAAACTGCTGGGGACGCTAGTATAGATCTGATCGGATCAGATATTGATGCGATCAGATACTATACCACTAAGGGAGGTGTACGGTGCGTGTACGGTGCGTGCGTGGGTGTTCGCGGTACTGGCGCTAATCTGACGCTGCCTAGGGCGACGCATATCACCGCCGGGCGATCAGGGGGCTAAACCTTTATTCGGTAATAAACGGTGGGTGCCCTGACACTATAAAAAATAAACGAACTAACCAGCGTCACCCGTAACGGTTATACGGTGATCAGTGGTGAAAGGGTTAACTAGGGGGCCATCAAGGCGTTAAAACATTTATTAGATAGTATATGGGGGTCCCTGTCGCTATAAAACACTGACGGCAAACCTAAATATTTACGTCCCTAACTAGCGTCACCAGCGACACTAATACAGCGATCAGAAAAATGATCGCTTAGCGACACTGGCGAAAGGGGGTGATCAAGGGGTTAAAACTTTATTAGGGGGGTACCCTAGACCTACAGGGGGCTAAACCTTTATTCGGTAATAAACGGCGGGTGCCCTGACACTATAAAAAATAAACGAACTAACCAGCGTCACCCGTAACGGTTATACGGTGATCAGTGGTGAAAGGGTTAACTAGGGGGCAATCAAGGGGTTAAAACATTTATTAGATAGTATATGGGGGTCCCTGTCACTATAAAACACTGACGGCGAACCTAAATATTTACCTCCCTAACTACTGTCACCAGCGACACTAATACAGCGATCAGAAAAATGATCGCTTAGCGACACTGGTGAGGGGGGGTGATCAAGGGGTTAAAACTTTATTAGGGGGGGTAAGGGGGGTACCCTAGACCTACAGGGGGCTAATACTAACTGTCCCACCACTGCTAACTGTCACAAACTGACACTATGCAGTAATCAGGAAAAAAAAAAAAAAAAAAAACCTGCTTGGTGTCAGTTTGTGACAAGGGGGGGGGTGATTGGGGGGGGATCGGGGGGCGATCGGGGGGGGGATCGGGGTGTAATGTATGCCTGGCATGTTCTACTGTGTGTGTGTGTGTGTTTTGTGCACTTACATGTCATCTCTCCTCGGCGCTGGAACGGAAACTGCCAGACCGAGGAGAGATGACATCACATCCTCTGCCTCTGTGTACTATACAGAGGCAGGGGATGTTTCTCATTGGCTGGGAGCGATCGCGAGGGGGGGGCCACGATCGGATGGCCTCCCCCTCGTCTGTCATCGCTCCCAACCAAATGCCGACCGCAGCTGGCACCGGGGGGGGGGTCCGATCGGACCCCCCACTCGCGGGAAGGCAATCACGTTTCAGGTACGTGATTTTGCCTGCCCGTGCCGCTCTGCTCACGTATATAGGCATGAGGCGGTCGGCAAGTGGTTAACAGAACCCACCATGAAGGGTGAAGATTGGGTCTGTTGATTTACCACAGAAAACCCTGCGGCGAGAAAGATAAGGAGTTTTCTAAGAATTTTTTTTGAATTTTCTTATAAATGTCTCCTTTAAGATCAGTAAATGTTGTCATGCCTATGTGTCACCACTGGGGGCTGTATTGAGCACTCACTGCCTCACGCTGAGAGAACACGCTGTGTCAGGGAGCTGAGATGCTTCTTCCTCCAGGCAGACAGCAGCACCCCCTAACCTTTAGGGGGGGTTCTTCTCCCCACCTATTGCCCCCCTGTGCTGACAGTCTCCCCCTCTTCATGGGGGAAGAAGCGCTTTTTTTTTTTTTTTCAAAAGAAAAAATTAGAGAGAGAAAAAAACTAGCCCGATCAGTACGCCGCTCGGCGACTTACAGACCCCCCCCCCCGGGCCATGCTGCTTCTTCCCGTAGTCCGCCGCTCGCACAGGAAAAAGTTTTCTTTTAAAAAGGAAAAGGGGAAGAGCTGTAGGCAACGCGGGGGCGGGGCTTAGCGGCGTCCTCTGACGCCCAACACGAGGAGGCAAGGTTTTAAAAGCACCTTTTGTGTTGCTGCATGCTGTGGAGGGACACAAGAGCAAAAGGTGGCCTTAAGAGGTTTGGTGACACAGGCATTTCCACATTTTTACTGCTGCATCAGGCTGGGCATTAATAGCAGCAACTGTGCTGGACTATAGCTCAAGCAGTATATGCATTCTTTCTGGCAATACCTCTGCTTTGTGCATCGGGCTATGGCAGAAGGGGGGTAAAAAGACCTTTGGGCTCTAGAAAGACTTATTTAGTCACACAGAAGCCTAGATCCATTCCAGTAAGATGGTATCCTCCCCTGAGAGTAATATGGCTGGTCACGGTGAGCCGTCAGGAGGGGCAAGTGTTGCAGCTGCTTTTAAACACTGCAGGCCCTGTGTATATTACTAAGAAGGTTTTTTTCTTCAACCATTTTAAGCTTGAAGTAAAAGTTTAATGCTTTAATCGCATCCCAGAGTGGGACTAAGCGTAACAGGTCCCCGACCATTGCTCAGGACCCTCATACTGAGGAACAGGGTGCGAGAGATGGCAAATATTTATCTAGGACCAGGAAAAGGCTGATGTCTCTTCCGAAGAACCTGATGCGAAGTATCAAGCTCGCAGGAAAGGTTGTTTACAGTCGCTCACTGAATTTGTCTGCTCCACATGTTTACTGCCAGTAACGCAGTCAGTCGATGAGCCCACTTCTGCTTTGGGTTCACTAAAAGCCCCCCAATCTGTTCATGCTTTTTCTATCCAATCATGGCTAAGAAAGCTTATGTATTCTGAGTGAGAGCACCCAGATAGTTTTTTTCCTCTGAAAAAGTTCTCAATACTTTATGGAGGAAGGGTTTTATGGGGAGTTCCAGCAATTAACGCTGCTATATCCTCTGTAAACAAAAACCTGACTTGTCCAGTAGACAATGCTCATATGCTAAAGGGTCCAACAGATAAGATGTTGGAGTTCTTTTTTTTTTTTTTTTAAAAACCCTATATTTTGATCGCAGGTTTAGTCATTCAAACCTGCGCTGGCGTTAAGAGTATCTCAGTCCAAAGGACCAGTTTATAGAGGTACTCAAAGTTATTCCTGATCGGCAGGCCCAGGGTTTGGCCAGCATATCAGAAGCGTTCTGTTTTACAGTTGATGCTATGAAAGATTCTATTCTCCAGGCCTCACGGCTCATGCTAAGGCTGGTACATGTGCATAGAATCCTATGGTTGAAAGATGGTCAGCCGAAGCGCAATGCAAAAAGCTCTTGGCCAGTTTCCCTTTTTATGGTGAACGGTTATTTGGAGACAATCGCGATAAGTATATCCAAAGAATTTCTAATGGGAAAAGTTCCCTTTTTTTTGGTTAAGAAGTTTAAGTATTTTTCTTTTAAACATGCTTCTTCTCCAGTGCCAGGGGCATCTGCCTCCAGGCAGTCACGACGACCTCCACCGTCAGAATTCAAGAGGTAAACCTCAGGGTCAGTCCCAGGGTCAAAAGAGGACCTGGGGGAGGTAACCCACAAAACAAAATACTAAAGCCTTATGAAAGGGCGCCCCCGCTCGCTCGAGTGGAGGGGCGGAAGGCTTCTACAGTTTTCAAGGGACTGGCAGGAACATTGTCAGAGTTCCCATCTCTTCGTTTTCTCAGATCAAAACGATCCCAGAGATCCAGTGAAAAGAAGTCTCTCTTTCTAGCTGTGGATCATCTCTTGTCTCAAAGAGCGATATCGGTGGTCCCCTTGGTAGAGCAAGGATTAGGGTCTTTCAAACCTTTTTTATGGTTCCAAAACCGTACGGGGATCTCAGACCCATTTTAGATCTCAAAGAGCTAAACCGGGTTTTATATATCCGTTCTTTTCGCATCGAGTCAATCAGTAGTCTCCGTCCTACAAGGGGGAGAACTTCTGGTGTCAATCGACATCAAGAATGCTTTTTTCCTTGTGCCGTTTTTTCCCCGCTCACCAGAAATTTACGCTTCAAGGTAGAAAATTTCCATTTGCAGTTTGTAGCTCTGCCTTTCGGTCTAGCTACTCCATCTCGAGTGTTTACAAAGGTCCTGGCTCCTCCTTTAGCCAGGGTAATGGCTCAAGGTATAACAATACTAGCCTATTTAGATCTTCTCTTTATAGATCAATTCGGTAGCCCGCTTAATCCAAATTTTGGTCACCGCAGTTAGCTACCTAGAATACCTAGGTTGGATTCTCAACCTAGAGAAATCCTCCTTAAATCCATCAAGGAGATTGCAGTACTTGGGGCTGATCATTGATACAGCTCAAAAGAGGATGTTTTTTTTCCCCAGGAAAAGATCAGTTCCATAAGGAAACTGATTAAGTTACTCAAGTCAAAGAAGAATCCTTCTATTCGGCTTTGCATTAATTTGTTGGGAAAGATGGTGGCTTCTTTCGAGGCCATTCCTTATGCACTGTTTCATTTAAGACTGCTGCAAAACAGTATCCTGTCAACTGGGAACAAGAAGGCCCAAGCTCTGGGCTTCCTAATGTGTTTATCCCCCAATGTACGTCAGAGCCCCAATTAGTGGTTGATATCCAAGAATCTTCAAAAAGAGGAATCCTTTTTACCAGTTACCTGGAAGGTGGTAACAACAGACACCAGCCTTCTTGGCTGAGGAGCAGTCCTGGAAGAAGCATCTGTCCTAAGGAAATGGTCCAAATCAGTGATGATCTTGTCCATCAATATTCTAGAGATTAGGCAGTACGCCTGGTCCTCGAGGCCTGGACGCTCAATCTACTGAATTGCCCTATCAGGATCCAATCCGACATTGCCACAGTTGTGGATTTATCATTCACCAAGGGGGCACAAGAAATTGTGAGGCCCAGAAAGAGGTGGATCATATTCTATCTTGGCAGAAAACAACATTCTTTGCCTAAATAAAAGATTTTTGCGCTGCGCTTGATAATATAACATAAAAGATAATACCCAAAATCACTTAAAAAAATAAATATATAATAGATTTCAAACAAGGTGATCATATATTTCTACACGATAATTTCCTGCGTGCAATGTGCATATCATCATCTGCAATATATATATCCAAACAATTCTAAGTGCAATGTGCATAATTATAACAATGAATATCTTAATCCAGTGATGAGCTGAAAAACATGCTGTATCTCGCAAAAAGTGCAACATGCAAGGATAAATTAAATATTAAAATCAAATTGCATATAAGTGCCCAGTGCGTCCTAAACACAGTTGATATAATCTGTGTTAGTGAAATCCTTATAATAGTGTCCAAAAAATGTCCAAATTAAACGTGCATCCGTATCCAAAAGAAATGATTGTCCAAATCATCCAGCGTGCTGAATTCAAATGTTGCAAACAACCGTGATGTGCCTTGGTGACCCCCCAAAGTGATTGCGCTCACCTTAGAGCGTGTGACACAGTAATTAGCTGCGTCAAATCACGCTTTGTAGCCACCCCCTGGGCTCTGCATAGTAAGCTAGATATGATCTCCACTCTGGGTTAATAAGGCTCCATAGACATCTAGAAAACTTGTCTCTTCAGCATAAAAGTTGCACACACAGGCATCAAGAGATGGACTCCCACCTCCTTCAGTCCAGAGGATTGAGGTTGATTAAGTGGAAAGCCAGCAGTAAGTGTAGCTGTATGGTTGGAACCCAGGAGAGGAAAGGAAAAATCTGGGGTGCTTCACACATTCCAGACTTGGCGTGGATCCCCACAGAGGCGGCCGGCCAGGGCTCACAAGAGCCACTAATGTTAGGCGGTCCAAGCACACATCTAATTTCTGGTGTTTCTCAGCATAGGCATACACTAACAGGGAAAGCAAGATCCTCTTGGCTGTGTAGCTACACCTGAACCCTTGGGACTTAATTTTAGTCCTGTCGGCTTATAGAAGCAGCCTTTTTTTGGAGCCAGTAGGAGATATTGCCTTGGTCCTCTTGATGGGGGAAAAATAATTTTCATGGTTGCCATATCTTCTGCAAGAAGAGTATCGGTGTTGGCTGAGTATGTGAGTGTTACCGGCGCAAAAGTGACTTTTAAAATTAAACAAAACAATATTACTTAGGTTGCTGCAGTCAAAAAAATCACCAATATGAGTGATAAAATAAATACTAAAAGTGCTGTTGTCTGCGCCACCCTACTATTTTACATGAGTATACCACTAATTTGCTAAAATCTAATATATAAACAAAATTCTATGAGACATTTACATGTGCAAACTTAAAGTGCAATGTGCCCGATGCCAAAATACCATATAATTCACATGATCAAAAATTAAATTAAATATCTAATTAAATATATATATAAAACTATGGTGACCAAACTGTTGCTGTGTGCAAACATACTAAAAAATGTCTCTGTGGACTATCCTTTATGGATATGTGATTCTTGTGCTTTTCAAATTAATCATCCGTTTTTCCTTGTGACCCTTCCACCATATAAAGTGACTATTCCCCCACCATCTGTGCTAGCCACTCACCAGATACTGGTAGATATGCGCCTTTGGTTCATTAGAAGGGATAACCACTCCACCTGTACTGTTCTCCTTGCTGACCCCAATTTCTATAACCATATCCATCCTCATAGGAAATAAATAGCGATCATTGCGCAGTATGAAATGGATATTTATTCGATACGAGTTATGTAAAAGACACCAAGCTGTTCCAGCGGTTGTTAATGGGTAAAGAAATCTCGTGTGTGATATCAAGGCCGGCGTGCGTTGCAAGCCTCGTTTTTTTTGATCTGCGTTCCGCGCCTCGCTCTCACGAGGCGCAGTAGATCAGCAGTTTTTGAAATACTCAGGCCAGGCCTATCTGGCACTAACAACTCTGCCATGTTCAAACTCACTTAAATCTCCTTTCTTCCCCATTCTGCTGCTTGGTTTGAACTTCTACAAGTCGTTTTTACCACATCTACATACCTAATTGCAGTTGCTACCATGTGATTGGCTGATTAGCAATTTGTGTTACTAAGCAATTGAACAGGTGTACCTAATAAAGTGGCTGGTGGGTGTATTTCTACAGGTAAAAGGCAACTCTGCATCACAACCTCCTGAGCACAGATCTCTGCTTCACATACTACATTTCAGGGCTTGTTCACACTAGGTGTGGTGCAGGAATGAGTGAGAAATTGTGCGTTTTCCCACACCACACAAAAAGGTGCTGCCCTTTCTTTGTAGCATAGCGCAAATACGTTCACACCTGCTAAAATGCAGGGTACCTCAGTACCATGGGTTTTGGTGGGCCGTGATTTTAAAAATTGTGGCAGCATCTTTTTTGCTATATTCATGCACATAGGGCAACCCAATGTGCAGGAACACACACAAAAAAAAGTGTGTGTGTTGGTGCTCAGACGCAGCTCCTGGTGTGCCCTGAGATCGGGCACCCTTTAAAATTCTGCACAGACTGAAAAAGTTTTCACTTTTTTTTTTATTTTTTCAAAGCATCATTTACTACAAGTATCCTGTATAAAGAGAAATTATATGTTATACTATACATTTACATTAGTTTACAAATCAAATCATCAACCACTACAAGCATTCTATATAAATCCCTCAATTCCAAACCGGCCCTCCAGTGCTGTTGCTGGTTAGGAACAGCAGCTCGGCAAATTGGACAAGTTGCACATGAAACAGGGGAGTGCAGTTCAGAATTATAGTGTCCTCACCATCTTCATATCCTGCAAGACAAATAGGACACACTATCTCGTCCTTGCCGTGCTGCTCCATGGCCGATGGTGGTGCTCAGCAGCCTTGTTGAAGTCTTTTGGTGAACGTCTCCTGTTGATGAGTGCGTCGTCCTGTCTCCGCCAACGTTGCGGTCTGGACCTCGTCCAATGGACGAATAGACTTTTGACCTTCCTCATACTAACACCTTTGGCGGGATCTGCGACATGAAGGTTGTGGCATCCTGATGGTGTTGAATGCTGGTGTAGCTAAAAATAGCTAAAAAAATATATAATATTATTAATAATAAACAATAAAAGTATGATAGTAATAGAAATAAATATTAATAAAAATGATAAGAATTGCAGTGAATATCAGGAGAAAAGCTCTGACGTTGCAACTCGGTCAGCTCCCAGTGCAGAAGTGATTTGAGAGACAGCCTCAGCCTACAACCAGTCACAGCTTATGACATTACACCAACTGTCACTTTTCAGGCCTAAATATTTTCATTGACAATATGTCTGCCATGCAATACTGTACCCACATAAGTGTTATATTTTACATATAATAATACTGTGCTATGGAGTTATCCACATCTGCAATACCACTCATCGCCATAGATGTCTGCCTTAATGAACAGCTTAATACAGTTTATACACAGCAGTTTGTTTCTGCAGCCACCTTGTCTAGTGTAAAGTATAGGAGGACAAGCCCAGAGGAGAGAGAGGAATCTGCCCGTGTGAGGTGCCGGAAAAACGGTCCGGTGGGGATTATGGCCTCCAGGGAGAGCACAGTCGAGCAGGTAAGGAGGACAGAGGGATGGAGAGCTAGGGGTAGTGATGAGAAGGCTGCAGTAAGGTGTGGTGGATGGCGTAGGCCTAAGTGGTGAGTAGAATGCGGGGAGGTGGAATAGGCTCAGGCTGTTGTATGGCGTGGGCCGTATTGTGCTGGATGGCGGAGGAGGGGGCCAAAGGTGGTGAATGGCCAGCTGTAGAGGGGATAATGTTCATAAAAAGTCAGGTGGGGGTGTTGCAGACATAGCTGAAGCTCCCCCATCACCTCATACTGTTCCCTCATCTAGCTTTCCCTCAACAAGCTTTGCACAATGTGGTTTACCGAGTGACGATCCCAGCCAAACTGGACCTTTTTGCATATTCCCAGGATTGCAGTGCGATTTGGAATCGCGGTGATTCCACTCTTGACCCCAAATTGCCAAATTTGAGCGAGGCCTAATAGTGAATGGCAACCTTTAAATTCCTGGGACCCAAAGCACGCCCCACCCCCCTGTGTGACTTGCAGGCATTTGGGCATCATGGAAAGAGCAGAGTGGCAGCGGGGTGCTGGGCATTGGATGGCACTCTGTGTCCCAGCCCCTTCACTGATGAGACTAGACTATGGTTTGAGTTCTCTCTGACCACAGTACATGGAATGTCCAGCCAGGGGAGCAACATAGGAACCTGTGATCAGGGAAGGGGGAGGGGGTAAAGTTTCACTACCATGGACAGTAATAGGGGAAGAATTTGAGGGTTTGTATTGCTAAGGACTGGGATGATGGGGTGGTCACTTAAGTTGAAGTTTCTGGTGGTAAAAATAAAGCAGTAGATAGCAGTGTTTTTCGTGTCATGTGCACTAATGCCCGTGGTTTAGGCAACAAGCTTTCTGAGCTGACAGATATTATATCTAGGGACAACTTGGACCTTGCTGCAATTACAGAGACATGGTTTAAGGATTGAAATGATTGGGAAATAACCATCCTAGGGTACACACTATACAGGAACATCAGAGTAGGGAAGAGGGGAAGTGGAATTGCCATGTATGTCAAAAATAGCATAATGCTAACATTAATTTAAAAAAAACTAACTACTTGAAACCCTCTGGGTCTGCCTTTCAACCAGAGAGGAATATTTCCTTAGAATTGGTGTTGTATACAGACCCCCAGGACAGACTGAAGATTATGATAACTTGTTGATTGATGAAATAACCCAAATTGCAGTGAAGGGAGAGTTTTTGATTATGGGTGACTTCAATAGGCCTGACATTAACTGGAATTCTCAACTTACTATTACAAGCAGGAGCAGGAATGTAATGGAAGCACTGAATGGGGTTTCTCTAAACAGTAAAAAGCCCAACCTGAGGTGACCATATTCTAGACCAGTGTTTTCCAAGTCCCGTCCTCAAGGCGCCCCAACAGATCATGTTCTCAGGCTTTCCCTCCGATGAAACAGCTATGGTAATTACTAAGGCAGTGAAACTGATCAAATCACCTATGCAAAATAATGGAAAAGCCTGAAAACATGACCTGTTTGGGTGCCTTGAGGACTGGAGTTGAGAAACACTGTCCTAGACCTAGTACCAACTCGACTGTCTGATGTTGAGGAGGGAGAGAATTTGGGTTCTAGTGATCAACAATGTCTTTGGTTTGATATTTAAACAAGAACTGAAAAATAATATACATAAACAAAAGTTTTAGATTTCATAAGGACAAATGTTGCTGAAATGGGGACATTTCAATGAAATGAAAGGTTGGAGTAAAATGACAGGAGTAAGTAATCAGTGGGCACTATTAAAGTATACCATCCTGAAGGCAACTAGATTATAGGTCAGGCAAGTTAATAAGAATAAACAGAAGAAAAAAACAATATGGTTCAATAAAGAGGTAAGTAGGATAGTAAAGAAAACAATTTGTATATAGAAGATTCAAGGAAACAGGAGTTGTAGCTGACAGAGAAGAGTATAAAAATGGACAAAAGGAAGCCAAACACATTATCAGTGCTGCTAAAGCACAGATAGAGGAGGAAACTGTCTAAATCTATTAAGAAAGAAGATAAAACCTTTTTAGGTACTTAGTGACAGAAGGAAAAAATACAATGAGATCACAAAAGTAAAAACTGGGCACAATATATACGTTGAGGGAGACCTGGATGTAGCAAACCATTTAAACAATTACGTCTTTCCGTTTTTTTTTTTTGTTTTTCAAATCATCATCAACAACTACAAAACCACTACAAGCATGCTGTATAAATTCCTCAATTCCAAACTGACCCTGGAATCTCCGGTGCTGTTGCTAGTTAGGAATAGCAGCCCGACAAGTTGCGCTTTCCTGAAGCTATCGTTGGATGCAGTCGGTGCGAAAATGGTGAGTGCAGGTCAGAATTGTAGTGTCCTCACCATCTTAATATCATGCAACACAAATAGGACACACCATCTCCTCCTTGCCGTGCTGCTCCATAGCTGATGGTGGTACTGGGTGGAGATCAACAGCCTTGTTGCGGTCTCTTGGCGAACAGCTCCTGTTGATGGGTGTGTCTACCTATCTCTGCCGACTTTGCGCTCTGGACCTCGTCCAATGGGTGATTGGAAACTTTTGGCCTTCCTCATGTTAGGGCCGTCGACGGGATCTGCGATGTGAAGGTCGCGGCATCCTGATGGTGTTAAATGTTGGTGTACCTAAAAATAGCTAAAAAAAAAAAATATTTTAAATTAATAATAAATATAAAACAATAATAGTAATAAATATTAATAAAAATTATAAGGATTGCAGTGATTATCAGGAGAAAGGCTCTGACAATACGACTTGGTCAGCTCCCAGTGCAGAAGTGACTTGAGACACAGCCTCAGTCTGCAGCCAATCACAGCTTGTGACATCAAACCTCCTCACACCAACTGTCACTTTTCAGGCCTATATATTTTGATTGACAATACGTCTGCCATGCAACACTGTACCTACATAAGTGTTACATTTTATATATTTATATATAATTAAACTGTGCTATGGAGTCTACCTGTGTATTGTGAGAGCACGTGGGCGGCGAGTACCTGTGTATAGTATTGAGTATTAGTGTCAAGAAGCTAGTTGTTAGGTAATTTGGACAGGGTATAATCCCCAATCCTTATTAAATTAGTAGGTACGATGCCCGGCGGGTGTGGAGATGCGAATCGGTGTACATCTTGCAGCATGTATGCATTCCTTGATCATCTGATAAATGGCGAATACTGCTGTGCAAAATGTAAGCACATTGTTTCCCTGGAAGCCCAGGTTCTGAATCTAGGGAAGCAACTGTCAGCACTGAGAAGACCCTCCATACTAAAGGAGAGCACAGAGGCGGTTGGAGACAAAGAGGTGCAGGTACTAGAAACGAGTAGATGGGTGACAGCCAGGAAGGATAGAGGGGAAAGTGCCAGGGAGGCCGATTCTGGGCTGGGGCATCCTAATAAGTACGCTCCATTGAGTGACATTAGTAAAACCGGTCAGGAACCAGCACTGCTGAAGCTGAGGGACTCTCCTAGCTGCCAGGGGGATGAACTCCTCCAGTGGGAGGGGGGAGGAAGCGAAAGGAAAGGATAGACAGATTCTGGTGGTAGGGGACTAAATTCTTAGAAGAGCAAAAAGGGCAATCTGACAAAGAGCTGAAGCGCCGAACTGTATGCTGTCTACCGGGCGCTCGGGTTCGGCACATCACGGATATGGTGGACAGATTACTAGGGGGGATTGGGGAAGACCCGGCTGTCATGGTGCATGTTGGCACCAAATGACAAAGTCTGAGGCAGATGGAGTGCCCTAAAGAATGATTTTAGGGACTTAGGAGTTAAATTGAGGAAAAGGACCTCCAAGGTAGTATTCTCAGGAATACTATCGGTACCTCAAGCCACACCAGAAAACCAGAGGGAGATAAGGGAAGTAAACAAGTAGCTGAGGAGCTGGTATAGTAAGGAGGGGTTTGGGTTCCTGGAGAACTGGGCTGACCTCTCAGTAGGTCACCATTTCTATAGAAGGGACGGACTGCACCTGAGAAGGGTACAGATCAGCTGGGGGTGAAGATGGCCGAAAAGTTAGAGGGGTTTTTAAACTAGGCGACGGAGGGGGGGGGGTCCAGAGGTAGAGATAGTCAGCAATGAACATATTCCAGAGGGTAGTATCAGGGGCATTGGTGGTAGGTTGGCTAAAGCACATAAACCCAAGGAAAGTATAGCAACAAGCCCGATTTGCAATCTCGGAAAACCCAATAGGAGGAGAGTAAGCGACCGGTCTAAACTATGTGGCAGGTTCACCAATGCCAAGAGCCTGGCAGACAAGATGGGTGAACTAGAGATACTGTTGAACGAGGAGGATTTCGATTTTGTGGGAATTTCAGAGACCTGGTTCAACAGCTCTCATGATTGGCTGGCAACCATTCAAGGGTATTCCCTTTATCGCAGGGATAGAGAGGGTAAAAAATGGGGAGGGGTATGCCTATATATCAAGAATAATGTATAAGTGAATGTGAGAGATGACATCAATAAAGGGAGCTAGGGAGGAGGTGGAATCCTTATGGGTATAGCTCCAAAGGGATGAAGCTAAGGGGAAAATACTGGGAGTATGCTATAGGCCCTCTAACCTGAGGGAGGAGGGGGAGACGGACCTCCTATCACAATTTGGATTAGCAGCAGGATGGGAAGTGTTATCATAATGGGGGATTTTAATTATCCAGATAGACTGGGCGGAGGGAACCACGCTTTCGTCTAAGGCTCGCCAGTTTCCAAATGTCTTGCAGGACAATTTCATGGGTCAGATGGTAGACGCACCAACTAGAAACAAGGCGTTACTGGATCTACTGGTTACCAACAATACAGACCTGATCACGGATGTGGAAATATGGGGCAATTTAGGAAACAGCGATCACAGGCCAATTGGCTTCAGTATAAATCACACAAATAGGAAACACAAGTGGAACACAAAGGCACAAAATTTCAAAAGAGCCAACTTCCCTAAACTATGAACCTTGCTAAAAGATATAAATTGGCAAAAAATCTTAGAAACAAAAAATGTGGAGGAGAGATGGGCTTGCTTTAAGAGCATATTAAATAAGGGCATTATTATATGTAAGGGTGCAATTAGGGCAGCTAAGACAGAGCATGAAAGACACATAGCGGAGGAGAGAAAAAAAAATCCCAAGAAATTCTTTATATAAACAGTAAAAGGGAGGACAGAACATATTGGCCCCATAAAGAATGAGGAAGGACATCTGGTTACAAAGGATGGGGAGATGGCAAAGGTATTGAATTTATTCTCCTCAGTCTTCACGAGGGAATTGGGGGGGCTTCAGTAACCAAAACTGCTGTGTTTATCATCATGACACATCACAGGAAGCACCCTCATGGCTAAAAGATGACAGAATTAGAAATAGACTTGGGAAATGTAACATAATTAAATCACCCGGACCAGATGGCTTGCACCTGAGGGTACTTAGGGAACTCAGTCAAGTAATTGCCAGACCATTGTTCCTAATTTTTACTGACAGTCCACTGACTGGAATGGTACCAGTCAATTGGAGAAAAGCCAATGTAGCCCCAATATTTTAAAAAGGGCCAAAATACATCCCTGGGAATTACAGACCAGTTAGCCTAACATCAAAAGTATGCAAGCTCTTGCAGGGGATGATAAAGGAACAATATACAGGAGTTTAGTAATGAAAACTGTATCATTAGCAGTAATCAGCATGGATTCATGAAGAATCATTCTTGCCAAACCAATCTATTAACCTTATTTGAGGAGGTGAGCTGCCATCTACATTGCTTTGCAAAAGTATTCACCCCTTGGCTTTTTACCTATTTTGTTACATTACAGCCTTTAGTTCAATGTCTTTTTAATCTGAATTATATGTGATGGATCAGAACACAATAGTCTAAGTTGGTGAAGTAAAATTATAAAAATATATACGTAAAACTATTTTTCAGAAATAAAAACTGATACCGTATATACTCGTGTATAAGTCGAATTTTTCAGCCCCTTTTTTGGGGCTGAAAGTGCCCCCTTCGACTTATACACGAGTCACCGCTGTCTGCCTACATGATCAGCGTGTCATGCAGGCAGACGGCGGCCAGCGTGTGCTGCAGAGACTCGGCAGCGGCTCTCACTGTTCAAAAGCCGCGCCTCCTCGTCTGTAATAGGCAGTCAGTGTACAGCCTATCACGAACATTCTCTCATCTTCGTCCGTGGTATGAGGATGAGAGAATGTCCGTGATAGGCTGACCGCTGACTGCTGGGAAATGGAGTTTTTAGGACGAGGAGGAGGCGCGGCTTTTGAACAGTGAATGGCCGCCGAATACTACGCGGTGGTCGGTGCAGAGCGGTGCACGGAGGATGCACAGGACACAGGTAGGATGCACACACATGCACACAGACACATGCACAGGTACATATACACATGACACATACACATGCACACAGGTACATATACACATGACACAGGTACATATACACATGCACATATATACACAGGACACATGACACATATGCACAGGACACAGGGAGGTATACAGCTGCAGATGGGCATTGTTGACCATCTTTTTTCCACTTACAGTAGCTGTGCATTTCTCACCCTCGTCTTATACTCGGGTCAATGCGTTTTTTTTCCATTTTTTTGTGGTAAATTAGGGCCTCGACTTATACTCGGAACGACTTATGCTCGAGTATATATGGTAATTGGCATGTGCGTATGTATTCACCCCCTTTGTTATGAAGCCCATAAAAAGCTCTGGTGCAACCAATTACCTTCAGAAGTCACAGAGTTAGTGAAATGATGTCCACCTGTGTGCAATCTAAGTGTCACATGATCTGTCATTACATATACACACCTTTTTGAAAGGCCCCAGAGGCTGCAACACTCAAGCAAGAGGCACCACTAACCAAACACTGCCATGAAGACCAAGGACCTCTCCAAACAAGTAAGGGACAATGTTGTTGAGAAGTACAAGTCAGGGTTAGGTTATAAAAAAATCCAAATCTTTGATGTTTCCTAGGAGCACCATCAAATCTATCATAACCAAATGGAAAGAACATGGCAAAACAGCAAACCTGCCAAGAGACGGCCACACACCAAAACTCACGGACTGGGCAAGGAGGGCATTAATCAGAGAGGCATCCGTGTGAGTACATGACCCCCGAACGCAGACAGTGTAAGCTGTCTGCGGATGTAAAATTGGGAGCAATGGCTCTGTTCATGCAGGTGCTACATCCGAAATGACATCAATGGGACTGCCTACACAGAGATGCATGGAACACCTGTGCATCTCTGTAAAGGTACGCCGTGTATGCCCTGTGTGAACAAGGCCATAGGCCCCTTTCACAAAAGCACACCGATCAGATCTGCCTGTCAATTTGTCAGGCGGGCCCAATCGGACCACCCATTGTTCTCTATGGAGAGACTGATGTAAATGGACATGTGTCCGTTTACACCCGCCTGCATCTGATCCAGTCCGCTAAAAACAGACGGATGGGGATTCCATTCCCCATCCATCTAGCAGATTGGATCGGATGGTATCAGATGGAAATGGACAGGTGGTCCGTTTCCATCCGACCGTCCCATAGAGAATAGCGAGCTATGTCCGTGTCCGCTCTGCTTCAGCGGAGCGGACACGGACCTGTCATCCGCCTGCTCAGCGGGGATCAGCAGACAGATCCCCCGCTGAGCAGGCGGATCTGCTTGACAGAGTCCGCTCCATGTGAAAGGGGTCTTACCAGGAGCGGCCGGTCCATTAGGGGCGCTGCTCCCCTGTAGGGCGATGGACTCATACGTTTGTATAAGTTTTTTTTTTTAAGCTACATGATTAGAGCCTGAGGCTTTAATTGGCTTGAAAAAGGTTGGGCTCGGGCGCATACCCACCTCAGAAGTGGGTGGGTTGCACCCTGAACCCACCCACTTGTGAGTTGTGACAATAGCGAATTATTATTTGCCATCATCTTTAGCTTCTCCTCCTGGCCAATCAGGAGGGATCGGGTTGGCCAGGAGGAGAAGCTGAGGTATCCGTAGAGGGGTGAGTGTTTTTTTTTTTTTTTTTTTTTAATTTTACAATTTTTTTTTGTCATTTGTCATTCAGAGGTCTAAACAGACCCCCATATATATCTTTTTTTTGAGACAGAGAAAGGGACTGAACATCGTCCCTTTTCCCTGCAGCACTTTACTTGAATGAATGAAAAGCTGTATAGAGATTCCATTCATTCAGAAAATGACAGTCTGATACATTGTAACACTCTCAGTTACAATATATCAGCTGTCAGTGGGCACATAGTAGTGAGCGCCGCATGCTCCCTCTCTTCTACAGGGGGAAGCTTAGTAAATACGTTTACTAAAGCCCCAACTTCACCCCCCCACGCACCACTCCCCCCCCCCCCCCCCGTCGCGATCTCCAACCTGACAGATCACGGAGATCTATGTAGGGAAAAGCTGCAGGCGGAGGGAAGGAGAGATGCCGCTCGGAGCGGCCAAGGATCGGGGGTACAGGGGGGGGGGGGGGGGTCGACCCCCCCCAAGCAGCACCTGAAGCCGGCGGGATGCCGGCAATGATGGTGGCTGCGGGGAGCGGGTTTGAGGGGGGGGTCGTATTGGGTAGGGGGGGGTAATCAATGCTGAGGTTGAAGAAGGGGGTGAAGGGGATAGGAGAGGAGAGTGGGGGGGGGGGCAGTTTTAGATGGAAAGGTGCGGCGTGGGTGGGGGCGGCAGTCAGAGGTTAATAACTGATCAGCGGGTTGTAATCCGCTGATCAGAGTTATAGAATTGTTCAGCACAGTCTGCTGAACAATTCTGATATAAGCTTATGGTGATTGAAGTGACCATAAGCTTATAGAAGAGGAAGAAATGGAGTTCCATACGCCGTACTGACCTGGCCACCTGCAGGCACTTCCGTATGTCTGTATGGCGTACGGACCTGCCAGTGAAAGGCTTAATCATCAACCAATACAACTACTACAAAACCACTACAAGCATGCTGTATAAATTCCTCAATTCCAAACTGACCCTGGAACCTCCGGCGCTGTTGCTTGTTAGGAATAGCAGCCCGACAAGTTGGACAAGTTGCGCTTTCCCGAAGCTATTGTTGGAAGCAGCCGGTGTGAAATTGGCGAGCGCAGGTCAAAATTGTAGTGTCCTCTCCATCCTAATATCCTGTAAGTCAAATAGGACACACCATCTCCTCCTTGACGTGCTGCTCCATAGCTGATGGTGGTGCTGGGTGAAGATCAGCAGCCTTGTTGTGGTCTCTTCGCAAATGGCTCCTGTTGATGGGTGTGTCCTCTTGTCTCAGTCGACATTGCGCTCTAGACCTTGTCCGATGGGTGACTTGGAGACTTGTGGCCTTCCTCATGGTAGCACCTTTGACGGGATCTGCGACGTGAAGGTCGTGGCATCCTGATGGTGTTGAATGGTGGTGTACCTGAAAATAGCCAAAACAAATATTTAAAATTAATAATAATATAAACAATAATATTGTGATAGTAATGGCAATAAATATTAACAAAAATAATAAGAATCACAGTGAATATCAGGAAAAAGGCTCTGACGATGCAACTCAGTCAGCTCCAAGTGCAGAAGTAACTTGAGAGACAGTCTCAGTCTGCACCCAATCACAACTTGTGACATCACACCAACTATACACCTGCGGGTTACCTGCACTGAGCCATAGAGCCACTGAGCCTTCTGTTATTACCTGTGGGTTTGGTGTGCTTTCATAAAGTGCACCACACCTGCAGGATATAATAGAATTCTATAGCAAAGTGCAGCTAACCTGCAGTAAAGCCACAGGTGCAGTGCGCGGCACTTTCCGTGTGGGTAAAGCAAAGAGCATCAGTGTGAAAGCATCCTTAGGCCCCTTTTCCAAGATCGGCCCAACCCAATCAGACCCTCCATTTACCTCTATGGAGCGGCTGAAGTCTGTTTACATCCGCCTACCTCCAAACAGATTCGCAAGAAATAAAAAAAATAAAAACAGAAGGGCCCATAGAGTAGAGTGGGTTGTGTCCATGTCCATACAATTTTTTTTTAAAAGATATTTTTATTGCAGTTTTACGACATACAGACATAAAACAAAAAGCACAAACACAAACTACAACACTGATAACAGAATGCTCCTAATCCAGCATATCATGCAAATTCAGGCAGTGTGCAATAATAAACTAGAGATTACATCTACCAGTGGATATCATCATCAGAGGAGTAAGTGATACGGTTTTTAAACATCCTGGGCATAACATAAGTTCCTGTTTAATACAACACACAAAAGGTGAACCCCTGTCATGGTAGTACATGGGGGAGAAAATCAGCAGTTTGTCAGCAACCGCGGAAGCAGGCAGCAGAGGGGGATAGTCCCATTTTATACAGTCTAGCAGGGGTGAGGTGTGAATGATAGAAATTTTTTAGTTTAATCACCCTGTCCCTCGAAGAGAGAACAGAAGTTTTGAACGTATCACATAACTCAGACCAATCCTCTTCTGTGATAGAGATATCAAAGGATGCCTACCTCTCTTGAGCCCTCCGAAACCTAGGGTTAGTGTTTGTCATGAAAGTGGAGTAATATGTGGATATAAGTTTCGTCTGGTCCGGGTCTCTCAGAAGTTTTTCCAGGTCAGGTGTCTTAATAGGACTGAGCAGAGAACCAAACTGAGTATGTATGGCATGTCTGAGTTGGAAATAATAAAATAGGTATGTAGATGGGATGTCAAAGTCTGTCTGTAGTTGAGAAAAGGATTTAAAACCCTGGGGGGTACATAGATAACAAGTATTTTGACTCCCTTTAATGTCCATCTGATGGGGTCAGGTATAGAATATAACTCCTTAAGGTTAGGGTTGAACCACGAGGGGCTGTTGAGGGAGGTCTGCCATGAATCAGTGAACATTTTACCATTCAGAATAGGAAGTGGTTTGGATTATCGACATGCCCGGTCCAGGTGGTGTGCATCCCCTATAGACAATGTTGTGGAGTGTCTCAAATGAGGAAACTATGGCTCCCTCAGTAGTGGTGCAGGCATTATCATAGTTAGGGTGGAGCCAATCATGAATGTTAAAGTGGTTGTAAAAGGCTCTTTTTTTTAATTATTATTTAAAATAACAAACATATATTTACCTCCACTGTGCAGCTCGTTTTGCAGAGTGGCCCTGATCCTCGACTTCTGGGGTCCTCTGGCAGCTGCTCCCTGCATCAGATAACCCCCTAGGAGAAGCGCTCTCCTGGGGGGTTACCTTGCGGGCGCGCTCCCGAGTCCAGCATTCGGTGTCCATAGACACGAATGCCGGACTCGGCCCCGACCCCGCATCATTGGATTTGATTGACAGCAGCGGGAGCCAATGGCTGAGCTGCTATCAATCTGTCCACTCAAGACCCCGTGCAGAGAGGGACAGCTAGCGAAATACGGGGCTCAGGTAAGTAAAACGGGGGGGGGGGGGGCGGTGACTGCCAGAAGTTTTTACACCTTAATGCATAGGATGCATTAAGGTGAAAAAACACAAGGGTTTACAACCCCTTTAACTAGCTGGGATGCTAGGTAGTAACGGTAGAAGTTGGGGAATGCCAGACCTGCCATATGTGAGGGGGGAGGCGCAGAGTTTCTAGCGCAACTCTAGGGGACTGCCCGTTCCAACGCAATACAGATGGAATCAATGCTTTTAAAAATGGACTTGGGAATTTTGCAAGGCAAATTAGCCATAACATACAGTAGTTTAGGTAAGTAAATCATTTTAAAAGGGACATTGGCTCTCCCCATGAGATCCAGGTGCAGATCTTTCCACTGTTCAAAAAAAAAAAAAAAAAAAAAAAGGGCCAAAAATGTTGAAAAAAAAATGGTTTACTTTTTTTCTGTCAGTAAATTTTGTAACTAATTAATTTTTCGCCTTCACTGATGTGCGCTGATGAGGCGGCACTGATAGGCTGAACTGGTGGGCACTGATGAGGAGGCAGTAATATGCCACACTTATGGGCACTGATATGTGGCACTGATGGGCACGAATAGGCGGCACTGATGGGCATTGATTGACAGCAGTTACGGGCACTGATGGGCAGCACTGATAGGCAGCACTGATTGGCAGCACTGACTGGCATCGCTAATGGGCACTGATTGGCGGAACTTGTGGGCACTGATTGCTGCCACTGGTGGTCACTGATTGCTGGCATTGGTGGGCACTGTATGGTGACACTGTATTGCTTTATTGTAATCAGGGCACTGATGATCAGTGCCCTGATTACATTCCTAGATGTCCCCCTGCGTGGAGATGCCACTGATCGGCTCTCCTTGCCACACACTCTGTCAGTGTGAGGTGAGGAGAACAGATTACGGGCACTTCCTTGTTTACATGTAACCGGCTGTGATTGAACACAGCCGATCACATGGTTACAGAGCTGCGGACACGGCTCTTTACAGAGATCAGGGTCGCGCTGTGTTCTAGCAACACGGCGCGATGGGCGCCCGAGAGCGGCCCCTCAGGGACGCCGTCATATGACGGCGTCCCAGAACGAGAGCCGCACAGCCCCACCGTCATTTACCAGTGGGCGGGCAGCAGTTAAACTTGAGTGGGCCCTTTTCTCTAGCAAGGCGCAGTATGGTGACTTTGTCTTGAAAATTTATAATTTTTGCAATCAGGGATCTTGGGGGCCCTCCCCCCAAGGAGGAGGAGGTGGGGGGGGAGTTCGATGTGCACGCTCAAATCATGGCATGGGACAACACTTCCATCCCAAAAACATCTCGCAGCCAGAAGTGAAGGAACCCTTCAGGGCGGGCCCCCTCTGAACGTTTAGGATACCCCACAAAGCAGAGATTGTTCCTGCGAGAGCAGTTCTCTAAATCCTCCATTTTGGCTCTGAGGGACACTAGCTCATCAGTAGCCGTACGCAGTGGCAGCTAAGGGGTGTACTGTGTTCTCCAGGAAGCTGATACGTTCTTCCGGCCCCATATGCATAAATTATTGCATCAATGCGGAGTGGCATGGAGGGGAACAGCCTTTGGCACTGCTGAGGTGTTATGGAAGCCTAGGTTGCTTTCATAGTGGCCTTCAGTTCATCTGCATTGTTGGGTCTGGTGTCTAATCTTCCTTTTGACAATACCCCACAGATTCTCTATGGGGTTTAGGTCAGGCAAGTTTGCTGGCCAATCAAGCACAGTGACACCATGATCATTAAACCAGGTATTGGTACTTTTGGCAGTGTGGGCAGGTGCCAAGTCCTGCTGGAAAATGAAATTAGCATCTCCTTAATGCTGGTCAGCAGAGGGAAGCATGAAATGCGCTAGAATTTCCTAGTAGAGGGCTGCGCTGACTTTGGACTTGATAAAACACAGTGGACCAATGGCAGCAGATGACATTGCTCCCCAAATCATCACTGACTGTGGAAACTTCACACTGTACCTCATGCAACTTGGATTCTGTGCCTCTCCATTCTTCCTCCAGGCTCTGGGACCTTTATTTCCAAATGAAATGCAAAATTAGCTTTCATCCGAAAAGAGGGCTTTGGACCACTGAGCAATAGTCCAGTCCTTTTTCTTATTAGCCCAGGTAAGACGCTTCTGGCGTTGTCTCTGGTTCAGGAGTGGCTTGACACAAGGAATGCGACAGTTGTAGCCTATGTCCTGGATATGTCTGTGTTTGGTGGCTCTTGAAGCACTGACACCAGCCGTAGTTCACTCCTTGTGAATCTCCTCCAAATTCTTGAATGGCCTTTGCTTCACAATCCTCTCAAGGCTGCAGTTATCCCTGTTGCTTGTGCACCTTTCTTGTTCATACATCACGGGACACTGAGCCTTTGATAATTACTTAGTGGGTAAGGCCTCATGTACACTGTTGCTAGTAAACGGACGTTTAGGAGCAGTTGGGCATCTTTTTCAACTGCTCCTGAACCCTACTCTAGGTTATCTTATCAGTACATGTACACTGGTTCGTTTATAGTCGTTTCTAGGCAGTTGTGTTTGGAGGCTTTTTTTGGAACCCAAAACAAAAATGCATTCATAAGCTGTGTTTAGAGGCATTTCAAATGCCGAATGTAGCTAAACGCAGCAACTCGCGTTTAGCCGCGTTTCGTTTATAGGCGTTTTTCATTTTTTACTTTTTTGAAAAAGTTAAATCTTTCAGAAGAGGTTGAAAACGTCCTGTGTACATGAAGCCTTAGATAGTCACCATCAGGTATTTGGACACTGGCAACCCTAATTACCTCCCCTATATAACCCCTCCCATATGGAGAGTACCTCAGTTTTTTCAACAGTATGCATTCCATGCATTAAGATAAAAAGCCTTCTGTGTGCAGCAGCCCCCTCAGCCTCCCTCTTTCCCAAGCCCCATCGCTGTCCAGCGATGTCCACAAGTTTTTCGGCTGTCCGAGACTCTCCCTCCTGATTGGCTGAGAGACAGCAGCGGCACCATTGGCTCCCGCTGCTGTCAAAGTCATTCAGCCAGCCAATCAGGAGAGAGAGGGGACGGGGCTGGGCCACACCTCCGCGTCTGAATGGACACAGGGAGCTGTTACTCGGCTCAAGTGCCCCCATAGCAAGCTGCTTGCTGTGGGGCACGCAACAGAAGATAGGGGCCGGAAGCGCAGAAGTGGGACCCGAGGAGAGGCGGATATGTGCTGCTGTGTGCAAATCCACTGCAACAGAGCAACATTTTTTTTTTCAATAAAAATAACAAACAAGACTTTACAATCATTTTATTTAGCTCATTAGAGCGTGACACCATGAGTCTACAATATTGAACTTTTTCACAATATTCTAATTTTATTAAGTACTGAATTGTGGGCTTTCACTAGCTGTATGTCATAAGCATCAAAAATAAAAGAAAAATGCTTAAAATATATCACTCTGTGTGTAATGAATCTTTACAATATAATTCACTTTTTGAATTGAATTACTGAAATAAATTAACTTTTTGATGATATTCTATTTTTTTTTTTTTAAATTATTTAGAAAACCGGTTCACCGGGATATACAGCAATAGTGTGATTGCATTCAATAACAGTACATACATAGGTTATAGTAACAATATATGTGTTGTACACAGATATAATATGAGAAGCATGGCGTCTAATTTTCTGTATGCTTGTGCTGTCAGTGTGCTTTGTATGTGAATTGCAGGGGAACATAAACCCAGTTTGAACGGTTCCCTATTTATTTTATCATTTTCAGAGAGAAGAAGGATATCTAGTGAGAAAAAGAACAGAATAGTAGGTGGAATGGATGTAGACAGAGTTAGACGAAAAGGAGGGGATGGGTGTGAGGGGGGGGTGTACACATGGGGGGGGAAGGGGAGGGGGGGTTGGGGGTACAGCTAGAGATTCACGGGTATGTGTGTTTACTTGCGTCTATCTGCGATTAATTCTAGACACAGGCGACATTCTAACCTCAACAACCTTGGAGTGCCTGCCCCTCCTCTGAGTACTTGAACATATTCCATAATTGCCAAGTTTTGGTGTATGTTTCTTGTCTGTTTTGGCTTGTGAGGATTAAGTCCTCCATCTGGTTTATTTCTTCTACCTTTTGGAGCCAAAGAGCTATGGTTGGTGTTTGAGTGGACTTCCACAAGAGTGGAATGCAAGTTTTTGCTGCATCTAATAAATGACGTATGACTGATTTTTTGTAAATCTTTTGGGGGGTGTCATTAGCGTGTAAAAGGAAGTATGCCGGGTCATCTGGTACGGCCCGGTCTGTGAATTTTTGCGTTAACTGGCGGACTTCTCTCCAAAAGTTCTGGATCCAAGAACAGGACCAGAAAATATGGAGGCGTGTGCCTTTCCTTTCTTGACATCTCCAGCATAAATCTGACGACGCGGGGAATATTGTGTTAAGCAATGCTGGGGTTCTGTACCAATGAGTAAGGATTTTATAGTTTGTTTCTTGGATCTTGGTGCATAAAGAGGATTTGTGAGTGAACTGCAGAATGTGTTGTTTTTTGCTGGTGGTAAATGTACATTTTAGTTCTTTTTCCCATTTGGTGAGGCCCTGTACTTTATAATCCTCTGATGGGGTGATTAACATACTATAGATTAGAGAGAGTGCGTGTAGTATGGGCCCCGTTCCCGAGCACAGTTCCTCCATTGATGTGAGGGTTTGATCGTAACACTAGGTGGTGTCATGCTGCTGAGGAAGTGATGAAGTTGTAGTGCTCCCAAGAAGTCCAGGCGGAAACAACCCTCTGGGTCAGACAACTCTGTAATAGTCTTCCACCTACCCCTGTTACTGAAATGTGAGGCTTGGTATATTCCCTCATCCCTCAGTTCCCGAAACCTCCCGTCTCCCATTCCTGGTTCAAATGCAGGGTTTCCTAGTATGGGCTTAAGTGGTGACTCGTGAGAAAAGAGGGGAGATGAGTTGACCAGATGAGCGCACACATGAGCCGTGTTACCTATTAACGGGTGATGTTTGAGATCTGTTGGGAGGTTAACATAACACCAGGGGATTCTGTGTATAGGAGTCACGCTTTGTGCTTGTTCGAGTTGCGTCCACAGTTTGGTGGTTGTGTGCCGGCACCAGTCGATGAGCCTGCCTAGATGTGTTGCCCTATAGTAGGTCTGGAGTTCAGGCATTGCCAGTCCTCCGTAACGTTTGGGTAGAGAGAGGGTCTTCCTATTTAGTCGCGGTTTTATCCCTGCCCAAAGGAATTTGATGAATAGTGAGCGTATTTGGTTGAAGAAGCCTGCGGGTATATGTATGGGGATGGTCTGTAGGAGATACAAGAATTTGGGTAGGATTGTCATCTTGAGGATATTGCAACGTCCAAACCATGAATGGAGTCCTCCGTTCCATTTATCTAGCATTTGTTGGACTTTTTTTTAAAAGGGGTGGGAAGTTTAGCTTGAACAGTTGGGGAAATGTTGGGGGTATGTATGTGCCCAAATATTTCAGAGCTGTAGTAGTCCATTTCAGGTGGAAACTATTTTGAAGTTGTGTGAGTTGTGGTTGTGGAATTCCCAGACTCATCGCTTCAGACTTACTAAAGTTGATTTTCAGATTAGCCAATTGACCATATGTGTGAAATTCTTTCATGAGGTTGGGGAGAGAAATGGTTGGGTTTGTGATGGAGAACATTAAGTCGTCGGCGTATGCAGAAACTTTAAATTGTTTGTTGTTTACTTCTATCCCTGTAATGTCTGGGTTCAGTCTAATGTGACATAGGAAAGGTTCCAGGGATAGTGCAAAGAGCAGAGGTATTCTATTTTTTGAGATGCACCTGTATGTACAGTCTGGAGGAAACAAGGGAAAGGGGAGACATGATTGAAACCTTTAAATACATCAAGGGGGTGAAAAGGTTTAGAAAGGCAGTTTTATATGAAACCAAAATCAAGAGGAAAGTTCAAAACTAATCTTAGAAAGTATTATTCTACTGAAAGGGTAGTTGATGCTTGGAATAAACTACCAGCAGAGGTAAGGAGACAGTCAACAGTAAATTGCTTCAAACATACTTGGGATAAACCTAGATCTATGCTCAGACCATTAAGTTAACGAAAAAAAGCAAATAACGGCAGACTTGATGGACTACTTAGTCTTTTTCTGCTGTCAATTTTCCATACTCCTATTGGGGGGGGGGGGGTGAGTTACGGAGGAGTTAACTTTCACAGCCATGATCAGCAGTTAAATTACACTTCTATGACCAATGGGAGTAACTTTTACTGACGCTGAGCACGAATAAAGTTGGGGGGTTACATTTTATTGCCAATATGGAGAGCGGGGGTTAATAGTACTGACACCAATGCTCTGCAGTTGTTATTGGGTCCGTGGACACCAATGCCGGGGGCTTATTATTGCATCCGCTGACACCAATGCTGCTCAGTTTGGGGTTTTTTTGCATCCGCTGACACCAATGATGCGCAGGTTTTATTGCGTCTGCTGACACCATACTACCTTTCATCATACACTCCTCATTCCTCTCCTAAACATTCTACTTAGCATCATACACTCACTCCTCTCTCCTGAACATATTATCGGTCCTCATACAATCCGCACTCCTTTCCTAAAAATACTACCCGTCATCATACACTCTGCACTCCTCTACTGAACATATACTACCTGACATCATAAAAAAGGATTTTTTTTTTTTTTTCCTTTCGAGATCTTAATACCTTGTTTATACTATTATACACATTGCAACACAATGTATACTTATACTACTTTCATTTGTTTTAATTTTTTATTAGCATCTACCCAGTAAAAGTCCTGAAGTATTCTCTGCGAAACGCGTAGACTAAAGCATATGGAGGAATTTATGGACCCTAACTATACATTTGTATAAATATTTTGTCCATATGGTTATTCATATCCTCTTGCTTATTGGGTACTGTTGATTTTGTCTGTCAGTAAGGTGCTATGTACGTCTATGTTTTTAAAAAAAAAAGGAGTAGTATTTTTTGTAATAAAGACCGTATATTTTTTTTAACACTTTTTGGTCTCATGTTGCGCTTTCTGATTGAGGTGTTTCAACTCAATCAATCCTTTTTTCTGAATAATAGGATGTTGGCAGAGTGGGAGGTTTTCCCTTTTTTACCCGACATCATACAATCTGCTCTCCTTTCCAAACATACCACCTGTCATTGTACAATCCGCTCTCTATTTCTAAACATACTATCTTTCATCAGACATACTACCTGTCCTTATGCGCTGCACACTCCTCTCCTGAACATGCTACCTGTCATTGTACAATCCTCTCTCCTGTCCTTAACATACTACCGGTCATCATACAATCCGCACTTCTCCCCGGAACATAGTATGTGTCATCATACAATCCACACTCCTCTCCTGAACATACTACCTGCCATCACACACTCCGCACTCCTCTTCTAAACGTATTACGAGTCATCATACAATCCGCACTGCTTTCCTAAACATACTACCTGTCATCATGCACTCACTCCTTTCCTAGACATACTACCTGTCATCACACAATCTGCACTCCTTTCCTAAACATACTTCATACCATCATACACTCCACTCTCCTTTCCTACAAATACTACCCATCATCATACACTCCGGACTCCTCTCCTGAACATACTATCCTTCATCATACGATCAGCACTCCCGTCCTACACATACTACTTGTCATCATACACTCCATACTCATCTCCTGAACATACTACCTCTCGACATACACTCTACACTTCTCCCCTGAACATACTATCTGTCATCATACAATCCGCACTCTCCAGAACATACTACCTACCATCATACACTCCTCACTCCTTTCTCAAACATACTATCTGCCATCATACACTCTGCTCTCCTCTCCTGAACATACTACCGGTCATCATACACTCTGCACACCTCTCCTGAACATACTATCTGCCATGATACACTCCACACTTCTTTCTAAAAAAACATACCTACCGTCACACACTCCGCAATCCTTTCTTGAACATACTGTCATCATACACTCTGCTCTACTTTCCTAAACATACTACCTTTCATCATACACTCCTCATTGCTTTCCAAAACATACCTATCATACACACCACACTCCTTTCCTGAACATACTATCTGCTAGGGGAGTTGAATTTGATCGCAGCATCGATGCATCGCAACTCAGCATCAATGCCGCGACCGAAATAATCGATTTTGGGATGATATCTGCGCCCCACCACCCTAAACGGAGCTGAAAGCAGCCAAAAGGCGCTGTGCCCTGCCTCTCCAAACTGAGCCGTGGGCATTAGCCGCGCCCTCTTTTCCTGCCTCCCGCTGACGCCATCCCCAGCCGCGTCGCCGTGTGTTTAGCTGGCTGCTACAGGAGAGAACAAAAAATTATTAAAGATGTTCAAGACCCCGGCATCCATTCTTGGTTTATCTCTCCCTTTGCCCACTCACTGTGCGAATGTCACATGAGCCTGCGAGAGCTCGTTGCAAGTTCGCTGGAGCCTGTCACACAGCTTGGAGGTGTAACGCGGCTGGTCAGGTAACTGTAGCTCCCGGAACCCGGAAGTCGAGCCGCGAGAGGCTTCCTCCGCTCTCCTTGGCCAACTGCAGCGGTGCTGGTGCTGCCACTCTCCCTGGATGACATTGAGGCAAAACGGTTGGCCCCCCTTGTTCCATCCCCTGCCATTCTGTGCTGTGAGGCTGGGAGCTGGTGGACAGTGGGCAAATATTGCAAAGTCTAAATGTGCAAAGTTAGTGGAGACATATCCCAACAGACTAAAGGCTGTAATTAAAGCAAAATGTGGTCCAACAAAATACTGACATAAGGGGGGGTGATCATTTTTCCAACTCAGTATAGTATAGTGTTATATCTTTCACTTGGATGTAAGTTGCACTAGTAAATACAGCTGGATAAAACAAAAAAACTGTGTCTTCCTTAATTTCTGGCTGCAAAGCAACAAAATGTAATCATTTTAAAAGGGGTGATTCTTTTCTATACCCACTGTAATTTCAGTGCGGCCTGGAGCCCAGAAGTATACAATTTACTCCATTTACATAGAGGTCGCCTTCATTAAAATCTAATCCTAAGCATGGTCACATGTTAACTATCATTGTGTTCAGTTGGATGAGTCTTTGCAAGGTCTCTATATAAATCTAGTGCTTGATCACTTACTATACCTATAGTTCATTTTTAGCGATAATTTCTTTACCCAAATGTATTAGAGAAATCATTTGTTTACCACAGTCTATAATTTAGTTATTTCTATTTTGTTGCAGTAATACTATATTAGGCCTGGGAAACACTTGCCAATTACAATCTTACCACCTAACAATCACCATCATACCAATCTACTAGTATTTTTCTTATCCACTTGCTGACCTGCTCACACAGATTTACTGCGGCCGGTCGGCTCTCCTGCGCAAACTGACGTACCAGTACGTCAGTCCGCAAAAGCAGGATGACGGCGCGCACGTGGACTCGATGTGCGCCAGCGGTCCACGATCGTGGCGGGGAGAGGCAGAATGGGGAACTGCCTATGTAAACAAGGCATTTTCCTGTTCTGCCTAGTGACATGACAGATCTTCTGTTCCCGGTGAGCCCACCCCCCCTACAGTTAGAACACGCTGAGGGAACACACTTAACCACTTAAGGACTAGCCTCATTTTGAGATTTTGCTGTTTAAAACTGTTTTTTTTGCTAGAAAATTACTTAGAACCCCCAAACATTATATATATTTTTTTTCGAACACCCTAGAGAATAAACTGGCGGTCATTGCAATACTTTTTTTCACACCGTATTTGCGCAGCGGTCTTACAATCGCACTTTTTTTGGAAAAAATTCACTTTTTTGAATAAAAATAATAAGGCAACAGTAAAGTTAGCCCAATTTTTTTTATATTGTGAAAGATAATGTTACACCAAGTAAATTGATACCCAACACGCTTCAAAACTGCGCCCGCTCGTGGAATGGCATCAAAATTTTACCCTTAAAAATCTCCATAGGCGACGTTTACAAAATTCTACATGTTGCATGTTTTGAGTTACAGAGGAAGTCTAGGGCTAGAATTATTGCTCTCGCTCTAACGATTGCGGCGATCAATGTAATAATGTCACTGGTCCCCAAAAAGTGTAATTTGGGGTCAGATTTGTCTGCCGCAATGTCGCAGTCCCGCTAAAAATCGCAGATCGCCGCCAGTAAAAATAATAAAAAATAAGTCCCTAAATCTATCCCGTAGTTTGTAGACGCGATAACTTTTGCGCAAAGCAATCAATATACGCCTATAGCGATTTTTATTTTTTTTTAACAAAAATATGTAGAAGAAAATATAGCTGCCTAAACTGATGAATACATTTATTTTCATTACATATACACATATACAGTGGGGACGGAAAGTATTCAGACCCCCTTACATTTTTCACTCTTTGTTATATTGCAGCCATTTGCTAAAATCATTTAAGTTCATTTTTTTCCCCTCATTAACCTGTTGCCGCCCGCCCACCGTCATATGCGGCTCTTGTTCTGGGCCGTCGTCATATGACGGCGGCTGATTCACACAGGGCATACGCGCGGGCGCGCAGCCCTGCTCTGCCAGTGTCGCCATGTCCCCGGGTACACGGCGTGTCACTGACAGGGATGAACAGCCATTGGGCATGGCTGTTCACCATGTGATTGGCCACGATTACGTCATGACCGACCACAAAGGGGTATTCCCCACTTTAGACCGCGCATGTGCCCAGGAACACTGCTTGTCACCGACAAGAGTAACCGTCATTTTTCACCGCCCATCAGAAAAAATGTCCAAAAGATTCTATACAAGTGAGGAGGCATTCCAGATCCTCTCCATGACTGATGAGAGCAGCGGGGAGTTCTCATCAGATTCAAATGCCAATTCCGATTATGAATCAAATTCAGCATTTGAACCAAATCGATAGTAGTGGATCGGCAAACAAATCAGCGGAAGAATGGATCCCTCCTAAAAGAGCACGGCGCTCTGGAAACCAGGCAGCCACCAGCAATATACCCCAGGATCAAATTCCCAGGCCCAGTACCAGCGCTGCTGCCAGCGATAGACCCCAAAACCAAAGGCCCAGTACCAGAGCTGCCGCCAGCGAAAGGCCACAAGAAATGCCCAGTACCAGCACTTCCGCAGCATCACACCCAAATGCCAGCACAGGAACTCCAACTACCAGCACTGGAGTGCCACGTCCCCCAAGAGCCAGGGCCGCTACATATCTCCCAGATGGTCTTGCCAATCCAACCTGGCTGCCTTCCGACTCAGGATCAGCAAGAATTCCCCCTTTCACCGCACAGCCAGGTATGCAGGCCAATACCCAAAATTTTTCTGAAATTGATTATTTTCATTTATTTTTGCCCAACACTCATGCAACTCATTGTGGACCAGACCAATTTATATGCCCAGCAGCATATTGCCAAAAACCCCCAATCTTCATACGCCAGTCCATTTGAGTGGAAGGATTTGACTCTGGAGGAGTTTAAAATGTGTTTGGGCCTCACCATAAACATGGGGGTTACAAAAAAAAGAAAAAATGAAGGACATGCCTATTGGTCCACCCACCCCATTCACCACATGCCCTTTTATTCTTCCCTAGCAAAAGGGCCAAATACGGAGTGAAATTTTCTAAGCTTTGCGAGAGAGTCACGGGATATCTGTATGCGTTCCGCATATACGAAGGAAGAGATTCCCAGCTCGAGCCCCGAGTGCCCGGCCTACATGGGCACAACTGGTAAAATTGTATGGGACCTGGCATACCCACTGCTGAAGAAAGGTTACCACATATACCTGGATAACTTCTACACAAGCCTGCCCCTTTTCAAACACCTATACCTCGCACAAACCCTGGCCTGTGGAACCTCCAGAAGCCATAGTAAATAAGAAATTGTGAAGGGGAGAAGAGCAACTTTGAGATGCAACGAAGTGCTGGCCTTGAGGTGGAAGGATACCAGGAATGTGTACATGATGTCCACCACCCATGACGATACTACAGTTGAAGTTCAGAGAAGACGAGGTCCCATTGTAAAGCCAAAATGTGTACAAGATTACAATCTGTACATGGGGGGGGGGGTGGGGGTGGATTTCAACGACCAAATACTTCAGCCCTATTTAGCAATAAGGAGGTCCCGTTTCTGGTATAAGAAAGTAGCACTCTATTTAATTCATTTGGCCATTTATAATGCCTACATAATTTACACCAAATCCACCGAAAGCCCTGCCCACTTCCTGAAATTCATAGAAGAAGTTGTCATGTCCCTCATCTACCATCAAAGACCCCCCCCCCCCCCCCCAGAAAACCTTCGCTCTGATGCTGTTAGCCGACTTCATGAACGCCACTTCCCAGACAACATTCCACCATCTGAAGCAGGCAGAAGACGCCAAAAAAGATGTAGAGTATGCAGCAATAAAGGATTTCGAAGAGATACCAGCTACCATTGTCCCCAGTGTCCCTCCAAACCCGCCCTTTGCATTGGTGAATGCTTCAGACTATATCACACATCCCTAAAATATTAGCCCATATTCTTAATCCCCATTTTCATCATCTGTGCTGACCATTTCCTATGCTTCCTCAAATGACCATGCCACTGCCTTCTACGTGAACTGACCCTGGCCTGTTTTTTGACTATGCCTCTGCCAACCGTTTGAACTGCATACATGTGAACTGACCCTGGCCTGTTTTACCAACTATGCTTCTGCCCACCACTTGGACTGCTTGCACGTCATCTGACCCTGGCCTGTTTTATGGACTATGATTTTGCCTACCGTTTGGACTGATCTGTTGCCCTGCTACTGTAGGACACAGGGGTCTCACACGTGAGGGGCTCCAGAAATGTTGTTTTTCCGGATGGAGAAAACTATTTTTTTTGTTGTTTCCGGGTTTCGTAATTTCCAGATTAGGGTCTGGAGTCCGGAGGCTTCATAGAGATTTGGGTGGGTCGAAGCCTCTACCCCTGCGCCCCTGTGCACAGGTCTTACCTGATTGCGGCCCTCAGCCTGCTGCTGACTCACTGCGCCATCCCCCTGCCTGCAGCATAAACTGACCACACCTCTGCCTGCTACCTGGACTATGGAAATAATTAGCTGTAGCAAGAGGCAGTATGTTTATGAAGGGCTGGAGAGCGGTACAATAATGAGTGCAGGGAGGCAACGGTGTACCAGGACCAATATTATAGCTGTGCTGGCTGTCTCTTCCTGGACAATTTCTATGGACGAAATGCTTTGGCTGTGCCGACGATATCCTTGTGCTGACTATAGACAATATTCCCGCCTGCTGCCTGGATAATTACTATTGTTGCTAAGCACATCCCTGCCTGCTGCCTGCACCAATTCTCTCCTCTGGGGACACTACTAAAACCACAGGTAATACTTTTTTTTTTACCCTTTCCTCAATAGAATTTATTTTGGAGTGTAATTTTTGGTAGGTAAATGCTATGTGTTAGAAATATAAGGGCCTTCAAAAATAATAGGTTGTCAGGAAATTAGATGTGTAATTTATGCTTGTAGAACGCCTGAAGGTGCTACTTCAATGGTGGGCCTCTGTATGTGGTCAGGCTGTGTAAAAGTCTGACACATGTGGTATCGCCATACTCAGGAGGAGTAGCAGAATGTATTTTGGGGTGTAATTTTTGCTATGTACATGCTATGTGTTAAAAAATATCTTAAAAATGGACAACTTTGTGGGAAAAAAATGCTTTTTCATTTTTTTTCCACATTTTCCAAAAACTTCTGGGAAAAAAATGAACCGTTCAAAAGACTCATTATGCCTCATAGATTATACATTGGGGTGTCTGCTTTCCAAAATGGGTTAATTTTGAGGGTGTTTCCATTGTCCTGGTGCTCTAGGGCCTTCAAAATTGTAATAGGTGGTTGAGAAATGAGATTTGTAATTTATGATTGTAGAACGCCTGAAGGTGCTACTTCATTGGTGGGCCTCTGTATGTGGCCAGGCTGTGTAAAAGTCTCACACATTTGGTATCGCCATACTCAGGAGTAGCAGAATGTATTTTGGGGTGTCATTTTTGCTATGTACATGCTATGTGTTGGAAATATCTTAAAAATTGACAACTTTGTGGAAAAAAATGTGTTTTCATTTTTTTACCATATTTTCCAAAAATTTCTGGAAAAAATTAACAATTCAAAAGACTCATTATGCCTCATAGACTATACGTTGGGGTGTCTGCTTTCCAAAATGGGGTCATTTTGTGGGTATTTCTACTTTCCTGGCTTGTTAGTGTCTCAAGAAATGAGATAGGTCTTTAGTACATCAGGTGTGATCAATTTTCAATGATTTGCACCATAGCTTGTAGACTCTATAACTTTCACAAAAACCAAATAATATACACCAATTAGGGTTATTTTTACCAAAGATATGTAGTCGTATAAATTTTGGCCAAAATTTATGAAGAAATATTACTAATTTGCAAAACTTTATGACAGAAACAAAGAAAAAGGCATTTTTTCACCAAATTTACAGTCTTTTTTTATTTATAGCACCAAAAAATTTCATTTGGGTACAGTGTTGCATGACTGAGTAATTGTCATTCAAAGTGTGAGAGCGCTGAAAGCTGAAAATTGGTCTGGGCAGGAAGGGGGTGAAAGTGCCCTGTAGGCAAGTGGTTAATGTACACACAGCAGCCCATACTGACAGAAAAACACAGAATTGTTGACATTTTTGCATATTTATTAAAAAAGAAAAACGAAATTATCCCATGGTCCTAAATATGCAGACTCTTTGCTGTGACACTCATATATTTAACTCAGGTGCTGTCCATTTCTTCTGATCATCCTTGAGATGCTTCTACACCTTCATTTGAGTCCAGCTGTGTTTGATTATACTGATTGAACTTGATTAGGAAAGCCACACACCTGCCTATATAAGACCCTACAGCTCACAGGGCATGCAAGAGCAAATGAGAATCATGAGGTCAAAAGGAACTGCCTGAAGAGCTCAGAGACAGAATTGTGGCAAGGCACAGATCTGGCCAAGGTTACAAAAACATTTCTGCTGCACTTAAGGTTCCTAAGAGCACAGTGGCCTCCATAATCCTTAAATGGAAGACGCTTGGAACGACCAGAACCCTTCCTAGAGCTGGCCGTCCAGCCAAACTGAGCTACCGGGGGAGAAGAGCCTTGGTGAGAGAGGTAAAGAAGAACCCAAAGATCACTGTGGCTGAGCTCCAAAGATGCAGTCGGGAGATGGGAGAAAGTCGAAGCGTTATGGCAGAGCAGCCAGACGGAAGCCTCTCCTCACTGCAAGACACATGAAAGCTCACATGAAGTTTGCTAAAAAACACCTGAAGGACTCCAAGGTGGTGAGAAATAAGATTCTCTGGTCTGATGAGACCAAGATAGAACTTTTTGGCCTTAATTCTAAGCGGTATGTGTGGAGGAAACCAGGCACTGCTCATCACCTGTCCAATACAGTCCCAACAGTGAAGCATGGTGGTGGCAGCATCATGCTGTGGGGGTGTTTTTCAGCTGCAGGGACAGGACGACTGGTTGCAATCGAGGGAAAGATAAATGCGGCCAAGTACAGGGATATCCTGGACGAAAACCTTCTCCAGAGTGCTCAGGACCTCAGACTGGGCCGAAGGTTTACCTTCCAACAAGACAATGACCCTAAGCATGCAGCTAAAATGACAAAGGAGTGGCTTCACAACAACTCTGTGACTGTTCTTGAATGGCCCAGCCAGAGCCCTGACTTAAACCCAATTGAGCATCTCTGGAGAGACCTAAAAATGGCTGTCCACCAACGTTTACCATCCAACCTGACAGAACTGGAGAGGATCTGCAAGGAGGAATGGCAGAGGATCCCCAAATTCAGGTGTGAAAAAATTGCATCTTTCCTGAAAAGACTCATGACTTTATTAGATCAAAAGGGTGCTTCTACTAAATACTGAGCAAAGGGTCTGAATACTTAGGACCATGTGATATTTCAGTTTTTCTTTTTTAGGCCCCTTTCACACTAGGCGGACTCCGCTTCCACGGAGTCCGCCTCAGTCCACTGGCTCAGCGGGAGATCTCTCCGTTGATCTCCGCTGAGCCGGCGGATGACAGGTCTTTCTCTGCTCACTGAGCGGGGAGGGGCTTGTCAGGCACCGCTGCCGCCTATGGAGGGATCGGGTGAAAACGGACAGCATGTCCATTTTCATCAGATCTCACCCGATCCGATCCGCCAGCGACGGACCTGGACGTAGGACCATCCGTCTGCTTTTAGCGGATCAGCCTGGGTCGGATGTCAGCGGACATGTCTCCGCTGACATCCATCACTCCATAGGCTAACATGGAGCGCCAGTTCAGGTCCGCCTGTCAGTCCGATCGTGTGAAAGGGGCCTTAATGAATCTGCAAAAATGTCAACAATTCTGTGTTGTTCTGTCAATATGGGGTGCTGTGTGTACATTAGTGAGGAAAACAATGAACTTAAATGATTTTAGCAAATGGCTGCAATATAACAAACAGTGAAAAATTTAAGGGAGTCTGAATACTTTCTGTCCCCAGTGTGTGTGTGTGTATGCATGCATGTGTGTATATATATATATATATATATATATATATATATATATATATATATATATATATATATATATAATTTATTTTTTTTGGATATGCATTATAGCAGAAAGTAAAAACATTTTATTTCAAAATTGACGCTTTTTTTTGTTTATAGCGCAAAAAATAAAAACCGCAGAGGTGATCAAATACCACCAAAAGAAAGCTCTATTTCTGGGGAAAAAAAGGACGTCAATTTTGTTTGGGTACAATGTCGCAAGACCGCGCAATTGTCAGTTAAAGCGAGGCAGTGCCGTATTGCAAAAAATGCTCTGGTCATTAAGGGGGTAAAACCTTTCCGGGGCTGAAGTGGTTAAAGTGATGGTAAAGTCTCATTTTTTTTTCCTTAAAAATAACAAACATCTTATTCTTACCTGCTTTGTGCAGTTGGTTTTGCAAAGAGCAACTCAGATCCTCCTCTTCTCGGCTCCCTCTTCAATGCTCCTAGCCCCTCCCTCCTGTCAAGTGTCCCCACAGCAAGCAGCTTGCGGGAGCCAATGGTGCCGCCGCTGTGTCTCAGCCAATCAGGAGGGAGAGTCCCAGATGGCTGAGGCACTTGAGGACATCACTGGATAGAGATGGGGCTCAGGTAAGTATTAAGGTCCACAAGGGAAGCTGCTGCACACAGAAGGATTTTTAATCTTAATGCATTAAGATAAAAAAAAACTTCTGCCTCTACAACTACTTTAACTTCAATGCCTGGCTAATCTATGAATATTATAGTCACATAGGCGTCCATTTAATAAGGCACAGAGCATATGTCGTACAGGTTTGTAATTTGGCGGCAAAGGGGTTAATCAGCTCATGCACTATTTTAATGAGGGTAATTGCCAGCATCCCTTTAGATGTGGTTTAAGAATATTTTACCAGGAATTAAGTTTTTGTTGCAGAGGGTGCCTAAAATCTGACTTGTATATTTGTGCAGAATTCTGGGGAAAAAAAAAGTCAGTGAGCCAATCAACAAGCAAGAAATTACATTTTGGGGGTGTTCCGGACACCAATGGTGTAAGGAACGCCTCCAGGTTGCCATATTGCATTACATTTTAATTTGAAATTGAAAAGGAAAGGTAATTTGTAATACAATTTGATGACAATATGGCTTGTGTAGCAGTTCTATATGCTATGTTTGTGAAGCTTTTTTTTTTTTTTTTGCTATTCCCCCCCACACACACAAAAGTTACACTTTAACCTGCTTAAAGAGTATGTAAACCCAACACTTCATATTCCCGATATGTGCTTGCTGTACCATGTACTTGTATGAGAAATTATCCTGTTATGTTTGTATTGCTTCCCTTGTATGAAATCCCTGGCGTTCCTGCGAGTCCCATTGCTTTCCTATTGAAAACTGACCACGCTAAGCATGAAAGCACAGCATGATCAGTTCTCTAGCAATTCACTGGGAAGATCAGCGTACTGATGTTTCTTCTCCCCCGGCTCTTATGCAACTGAGAACAGAGGGAATGTAAACATGTAAAAATGAATGTAGAATATTAAAAAAAAAAAAAAAGGGTGTTTTTGTTTTTTATATCCATACACAGAGGTTTTGCCTTTAATTTCTAATTGAAACTGAATGGGTTGTTTTACAAGGTGAAGGTTTACATACACTTTAAAATTCTATCTGAATGCTTGAGCCTTTATTATGTGCAGGAAACATCAACTGCAGTGTAAAGTAGATCGGACTGTTGATTACATAAGAGCCCTTGCACACTGGGGCGGGGGGCGGCGTCGGCGGTAAAACGCCGCTATTATTAGCGGCGTTTTACCGTCGGTATGCGGCCGCTAGCGGGGCGGTTTTACCCCCGCTAGCGGCCGAGAAAGGGTTAAATACCACCGCAAAGCGCCTCTGCGGGGGCGCTTTGCTGGCGGTATAGCTGCGCCGTCCCATTGATTTCAATGGGCAGGAGCGGTAAAGGAGCGGTATACACACCGCTTCTTCACCGCTCCGAAGATGCTGCTGGCAGGACTTTTTTTACCGTCCTGCCAGCGCATCGCTCCAGTGTGCAAGCCCTCGGGGCTTTCACACTGGAATGAAAGCAGCGGCACTTTCGGGGCGGTTTGCAGGTGCTATTATTAGCGCAATAGCGCCTGCAAACCGCCCCAGTGTGCAAGGGCTCTAAAGGATTCTGAAGTAGAAGGGTTCATCCATGTTACTACAGAAGAGTTTGTAGCAGGGTTTATTTTATTTATTTCGTGATGACCGCTCTTTAATAAATGCAGTAGAACGGCCCCTTGAACTTTTTGTGGAACACCAGATTGCTCAAATTATGATGTTTTTTTCTAGATTAGGCAGGGCTCTATTTTTTCATTTCTCACTTGCCTATAACACAGTGCTATTTGTTTGTTAGGTAGCTTTAACTAACATGGAATCTAATTATTGTAATGTAATTTTTTTTTTAATATTGTTAAAAGCAATCAGTTTACAATTTTTTTCAGTATCCGGAGAAGAAAGCAGATCCTGAGAAATGTGTAATGTAATTAAGTGGGAGAGATCATTTTCTGCTGAATGAACAGTTCATGTAAATGCCATCACATGAATCTGAATGTATTTATTATAATTTAGCGCACACTCAAACACGTGAAACTTTATCTGGATAATAGGAAATGTTACGTTTTTATTTAATTGCATTTTGTTCAGCGAAGAACCTTATCATATCATGCTGATTCTTGTGATTCTACTGAAGTGTTTTATTTCCAGTAATTACTACCAGGGCTGATGGTAGTTGGGTAAAGGTTTCTTTAAGTACATAGGACAAGGAGACATCTACCTGTTTTCAAACCCACCCAGACCCATCACTTACCACTTTGCTGATTTGCCTGTGTGTTCCTGCGAGTGCTTCCTTCCATCTTCTTAGTAAAAGACTGGGTCCGCTGCCTGCAATTTGCAAAAGCCCTTTGTGCTGTAGGAAACACTTTTTTGTCAGTAGTGCTTGCAATCACCCCCTTACAGTAGTTCTAAAAGACCCAATCCTTTTATTTATGCTGAGCCTGAAACTGATTAGATAGTTCTGCTTAGCAAGTAAAGAGAACCTATTTGTATTCTACATGTAGCACTACTGCCGTAAGGGTTGCAGATGACAGGGTTCCCCACTTCTGCACAGCCAGGCTGTAGCGATAATAAAGGTTTTTTTTTGTTAAAAATAACAAACATGTCATACTTACCTGCTCTGTATAATGGTTTTGCATAGATCAGCCCAAATCCTCCTCTTCTCGGGTCCCTCTTTGGCGCTCCTGGCCCCTCCCTCCTGTTCAGTGCTCCCACAGCAAGCAGCATGCTATAGGGGCACCGGAGCCAAGCCGCAGCTCCCTGTGTCCCTTCAGACATGGAGCTGTGGCCTGGCCCCATCCACTTTCTCTCCTCTTTGGCTGACTGATTTTGACTGCAGTGGGAGCCAATGGCGCCGCAATGCTGTCTCAGCCAATGAGGAGGGGAGTCTTGGGCAGCCAAGACCAGAGGCAAACAACCACCCACCCCCACGCTGTTTGCTGGTTGGTCCAGCACTTACCCCATCGTGGTGGGTGGCAGGCAGCTTGGTGCAGTGGCTCGGCTCCGAGTCTTCTCCATGGCGGCTTCCAGCTCCTCCCCTCCTAGGCGTCCAATAGGATCGCCAGTCCTTTCAGCCAAATGGGTGACCGATGTCAAAACCCGCCTCCTGATTGGCCAGGAGGAGGATCAGTGTTACAACAGCGAATGTTCATTCACTGTTGTAACACACCTGGGTGGGCTGAGAGCGCACTCTCTGCGACCCAAGCCCACCCTATATTGAAGCCTATTAGAGCCTCAGGCTCTAATCGGTGCTTCAAAAAACAGCCCCTCCATGTTGGAATTCATTCGCCGATGTCCTGAAAGGGGCCGGATGCATGGATGGGAGAGGCGACAGGGTGCCCGTGCGTCCTTAATGGACAGGCTGCCCCTGGCCGAGACACTCCTGCAACATCACTGGATCTGAATGGACCTCAGGTAAGTATTAGGGGGGCTGCTGCACACAGAAGGCTTTTTATCTTAATGCCGTGGTTCTTAACCTCAATCCTCAAGTACCCCCAACAGGCCATGTTTGCAGGTTTTCCTTTATCTTGCACAGGTGTTTTAAATCACAGTCAATGGCTTGGTATTTTGGAGAGCTTTATTATCTAAGAGAAATTACCAAAACATGGCCTGTTGGGGGTACTCGAGGACCGAGGTTGAGAACCACTGTCTTACAACCACTTGCATTAAGATAAAAAAAAATCACCTTCTGACTTTACAACCACTTTGTGCTTTGTTTTTTTGTGTTTTATTAGGGGGTAGTAACCTGGATGGGATAAGCATTATGGGATGCCCAACTTGATAGTGAGAAAACCAGGGACAACTTCCTCCCTATATACAGCTCCACTTGATCCCCTGTACAACTTTTACTGATCCCTCCTCCTTGGTCTGTACAGCATTAATTGAGTCCTCTTCAGTAGCTAAGGCCTGGTTCACACAGACATTGCATGTAATTCCCACCACATTGCTGTGCAGATCACATGCAATGTCTGCACAATGCAAATTCAGCCAAACTGTATGGCTGAAGTCGCATTTGCACCAAAATGGTGCAGGACCCTTTTTTTTGGTCGGCACTGGAATTGGATGGGGTGAATGGGTGTTCACACCTGGGTGATCCGATTCCTGCACCATTTCACAGTTCGCACCGCAATCCGATCTGGGGGGGGTTTAATTAATTGTACATTGACACGCCCCCACGGTTCACAGATGTCAGTATGAACCAGTGTGCGATGCGGGAACCGGCACTGTATTGCAGGGTTTCCCGCATAGCACCAGTGTGACCCAGGACTAACAGTCTCTATTAGATCAGCAACAGCCCCTTACAAGCTAGGAACTCTCAGTCCCTTTAGGAAATAGCACCCTGGAGTACCTCCAACTCCCCTGTAGACACTGGTCCCAGCTCTACCACTGCAGGAAATACTAGCCCACCTGACTGACTCTCTGGTGACCTCCCAGGGCAAGGTTAAAGTGCAAGTTTACCTTCAGCACTAAAAGTCTAGTTCCTTTAAAAAGCATGCCTAACATTGATGACAATCTTACTTACCCCTGAGTTCTGCATATCTCATTTTGTGAGTCATTTTAAGAAATGGTAGCAGCTACTAGAAGGACCCTGGAGATGTCAGCAGACCATGTGAATGCACTGAAAGTTTCTTTTCTTACTTCCTTCTGGCAATGCCTTCTGGGATTGTACTTCACTGAGCTAATAAGAAACTACAAGTCCCATGAATCATTGCCTTTGTGCTTGTATAGGAGGGGCTGGCATGTGCACTAGCATTTCTCTGCTCAGCTTTCTCCATACTGCTGTGACTGAGGGAGGGGGAACTCAAGGAGACGCAGATATTCTGTCTCACTATTCTATGATTATAAAAAGAATAAGAATGGGGAGTTGCAAGAAATAGAAAAACGGCAAAGCCCCAGTATACACGTGTCTATATATACTGGATATCAGAACAATTTCTTCTTTCTGTCTATACAGTAAAACCTTGGATTGCGAGCATAATTCGCTCCAGAAACGTGGTTGTAATCCAAAGCACTTATTTCAAAGCGAATTTCCCCCATAAGTAATAATGGAAACTCAGATGATTTGTTCCACAACCATTTATTCATAGGTCCTTCAGTTTATAGTACATATAAAAAGATTTTAGAAATGGTTGTGTAACCATAAAATGCCCATCCACAAATGGAAGCCTCCACAAGGGGATTAGAAGCAAAGTCCAGCAGGAGCTACAGAGTATAAGGCCTCATGCACACGAGACGCTGGTAAACGCTCGTTCAGAGGCAGTTGGACACTTTTTTCAACTGCCCCTGAACTCATTCAATGTTATCCTATGTGTCCATGTACACAGTCTCCTTTTTTGGAGTTTTTAGGCAGCTGCGTTTAAAATCTCACTGTCCCCTTGTATTGAACCATGAGCTTGCTAGGGTACAGCATGCTATATTTGATCTCCTTCTCCCTCAGGCGTCTGTGGACCTCATTAAAAGGATCATCGTTTGTATTGCGTTGCAGCCGAGAAGTCTGGAAAGAGCATAATCCGTGCATTTTCATGGCACAGCTCTTGAAGTTTCCTGGCTTGTGTCAGAATCATGTCCCGGTAATTTAAGAATCTAACCAGGAAAGGCCGTGGAAAGGCACTTGGGGGTCTGTTGCCAGTGGGTACCCTGTGCGCTCTCTCTACCACGTAGGTAGGGGGCAAATCTTGTAGAGACAACAGTTGCTTAAACAAGAGCTCTGTAAACTGTGTGGGTTTGTCACCCTCAGCCCCTTCAGGCAGCCCTACCACCTGGACATTATTCCTTCTTTGTCGGTTTTCAGCGTCATCTGCTCTACGCTGCAGAGCCTGGACCTGGTCCCGGAGTTCAGATAGGTGGGCACCATGAGAGTGGGAGACATCCTCCACATCCGAGACCCGCGTCTCCACTGTAGTCACGCGACCCCGGATCTTATCTAAGTCATGTCTGATTAAAGTACACTCAGACGAGAGTTGATCTATGCGCCCCATCAGCTCCGCTTTACTGGCACTAATGGCTTCCAGAACCGGCCTGGTGATTGCATCTGCGTGCACTGCAAGGACCGAATCCACCTTCTGAACTAGTTCTGCTGCACCTAGTGCCTGTGCCATTTTCGCCGCCGCTGTGTTGGCGCGCTGTTCCTTCGGCGGGGAAGACAAGATGGCAGGGGCGGGGGAGGGGCCTCTCACAGCATCCTTTGTGGAGCGGGATAGCCGAGGGTCCGTCTGTGCCTTAAGAGTCTTCTTGGAGGCCGAGGAGGGCATTATTAGATTCGGGGCGCCTTCTCCTACCTGTTTGTAGAATTAGTGGCAATCAGCAATTACTCCAATATATCCGGATAATGACAGGGGAACGGAGCTGCAGAGGAACATTTGCTGCCTCGATCACATCCGGCCGAAAGTCTGCCTGGTTAATTTCTTCAATGCCTTCACCTTGGTCAACTTATCTAGAGACTTCTCTGCTGTTTTCCTGTTGAAGCTGATGTCCCTTCTGGTTCCTGATCCTGTCTGCTGCCTCTGACTACGCTGATCTCTGTTTCACGTACCTGGTAGGTAGAGCCCAGAATGCAGGGAATGGCCTCTCGTATACCTCTGACTCGGGAACCCCTGGTAGTGTTGACAGGGGCTTGAGAGTACAAAGGGGCACAAGTGCCTGACTGGAAGGCTGGAGTAGAGGGCTGGATCCTGTAATCAGCAGGGAGGTGTTCTGTAGTCCAGCAGCAGGATGAAGACAGCAGGTAGGTGTTCTGTAGTCCAGCAGCAGGATGCAGACAGCAGGGAGGTGTTCTGTAGTCCATCAGCAGGATGCAGACAGCAGGAAGGTGTTCTGTAATCCAGCAGCAGGATGCAGACAGCAGGGAGGTGTTCTGTAGTCCAGCAGCAGAATGCAGACAGCAGGTAGGTGTTCTGTAGTCCAGCAGCAGGATGCAGACAGCAGGGAGGTGTTCTGTAGTCCAGCAGCAGGATGCAGACAGCAGGAAGGTGTTCTGTAATCCAGCAGCAGGATGCAGACAGCGGGGAGGTGTTCTGTAGTCCAGCAGCAGGATGCAGACAGCACACAAGTATAAACAAGCCTGGTCAAAACACAGGCGGGCAGATCAGGTACAGAAGGGCAATCCAAAAGAATAGTCAAAGTCCAAGCCGGGATCGGGGCAGGCAGCAAACAGGGTAGTCAGAAACAGTCCAAGTTAGATAATAGATTCAGAGATTCAGGTAACAAGCTAACAGGGCAGCAGGGGTCTTCAGGAATGCTGTAGATTGGACAGCAAGGCAGCAATGCATCAGTCCCCTTTAAATAGCACATCTTGGCGCCAAGTGCTGTCACAAGGGGCGCGCGCGTGCTCGTGCGCCGCTATTAGCGATTTTGCGCATGCGTGTGTGTCGGGTGGCTCTTCTGTGCACATGCATCCTTCTAGCCTTCACATTGCTAGAACATTTGCTGGAAGGCTTTTCCTGACACTCTGGCTTCCTGATTTCCTGGCTTGTTCTGAATACCCGATTTAGCTACCAAACCCTGGCTATGTTTTGATTATGTATACCAGTTTATTGAAAGGTGTGATTTTTTTTTTTTTTGACTGCATATTCTGTCTCTGTCTGTTTCAGGGTTCCTGACACAATGACACAAATCAGTGCTAAACATGTGCCCAAGATTGTTTCCTGAGGAGTATAAACACCGATATCCACGGTAAAAACTGGAGACTGCTCATCAACCCCCTCTCCCCTTGCCCCACACTGCCACACCACTAAGCTGCATTGAAGAACATAGGGGAGGCCCCCCTAGTTATAGAGGACTGTAGTGTAGAATACATATAGCCCTAAGAAGACAATCTTCTCTGCTAAATACCCGATGGGGTGCCACACTTACTCTAACTCTAAGGGGGAGGCCAGAGATGTATCCCCCCGGTGGTTGCTGACAGGCCGGACCTTAGTGGGAATTATCAGCCCTCGCTTAGAGGACAGGAGGTATCTTGACTTTCTGGGACAAGGGAAAAAAGGTTCTCCCAGTAGATAAGTAGGTGTAAGATGAGGACCCTCTATTGCAAGATTATCCTGCTCATGAGAGTGGAAGATGTTTAGTTTGGGGGGGGGGGGGGGGTTTACCTTATTTCTTGTTTGTGTTTTATTATTTTGAACCTATAGAATGGTGTTGAGACTCCACTTACGGCCATACACCAACAAGTGCTGATCTGTTAGATGACACAAATTGATCTATAAGGATATCATCTGAAGAGAGAGATATATTAAACATCCATAAACGAGCTCCATCAGCCAGAAACCCTGGGGTTGACACGCTGGTGCGGCACAAGAGGACTGTAAGTGGATTCTCATTAACCTACCGTTTTACATATAATAAATGTGTTCTGAGTTCTTAAATACAGAGTTGATATATACTGTTGCAATATCATAGAATACTAGCTGGGGTGGATGGGGGGACCGGGACCTCACCTAGCAGGCCTGATCTTACCCCTCTCCCGAATAGGATAGCGCACTCTTCAGGGGACTAATTCTCGCTCCTCGGTGCGGAGCGTTATTAAAAATTATCTTTAGACTAAGGGGCATTTAGCCCTGCTCTTTCTACCCCTCCTTCTCTCTCTAAATCTCCCCTCCCCTTTTTCCTTTCTTTCGTTTCTCGCCTGATCCCCAATTCTTAACCTCTGCCTCCCCCCCCTCCCCCCCCCCCCCTACACACGCTATGGCAATGGATAACATTAAAATATTGTTGCTTAATGCTAAGGGCCTTAATACACCTGAGAAGAGACGGATGCTACTAAATGATTTAAAGAGATCCCATACCGACATCGCCTTCATACAAGAGACCCATTTCAGGAACAACAAATTCCCTCTTCTCCAAAACAAATTTTATCCCATAACATACCACTCTACAAATCCGTCAGCCAAGTCGAGAGGAGTCTCCATTTTGTTATCTGGTATATTCTCTTGGACAGGTCAGGACTCTCTGAGACCCGACAGGTCGTTACCTGTTCCTCAGGTGACACCCAGGTGACCTTGGCGAACATATATGCTCCCAACGAACATCAAGACACCTTTATTGAAGGAGTAATGGGAAAGCTTCTAGACTTTAAGTCAGGACAATTTATCCTAATACCCTCGGTAGATACCACGACAGGCACCTCTTCCATCCCAGGAGGCCCATTGAAGCGTATTGCCAAGACCCTACATAGAGCCCAATTAATCGATGTGTGGCGACTACAACATTCCAGTGAACGGGATTACACATTTTACTCGAATCCACATAAAACATATACCAGAATTTACTTTTTTCTGATCCCCCACACACAATTACATGCTGTACGAAACACAGTGATCGGGAATATAACATGGTCTGACAACGCGCCTATATTCCTGACCTATGCACTATCCCAGACACTATCACAAAAACACCGCTTTTGGTGCTTAAACGAGAGCCTATTACAGACTCCAGAGGTACTAACAGATGTAAAAAAGGAGCTAAACTTATACTTCCAAACGAACAATATACCAGGCTGTGACCCAAATACTCTCTGGGAAGCACACAAGGTGGTGATTAGAGGGGTTCTCATCAAGCACGGCTCCCCCATAAAGCGAGAACGCAATGAGCAACTCTCCCAGTTATTACGGAAACTATCAGTGGCTGAAGCTAGACACAAACATGCCCCATCTCCTGCCTCTGAGTCCAAATTGACACTCATACATAACCAGATAACAGATCTGCTACAGTATAGAGCAAAGGCTGCCATTCAAATTTGTCGTGGGAGATAAATGTGGCAAACTATTGGCGAAAATGGTCAGAGAACATAGGCTATCCACATACATACCCCAAATGATTAAATCCAATGGCCAAAAAGTAACACTCCCAAATCAAATCTCACAGGAATTTAAAGACTTCTACTCACATCTATATAATTTACCAAAGACATCCCCCTCCCAAACAACAATAGACGCATATATAGAATCATCTCAGATCCCCTCCATTTCTCCTGAAATCCGAGAAGTGGACTCCACCATTACTATGGAGGAGGAACTCCAACAAGGTGTTGGGGCGATGAAACTGGGGAAAGCCCCGGACCCAGAGGGCTACACTCTCCAATATTACAGGACACTTCTCCCATTACTGGGCCCACATATGGTCAATCTCTATAACATGGTTGACACAGGGGGGACACTTACTAGAGACACACTAAGAGCTCACATCTCCATAAAACATAAGGAGGGAAAAGATCCTACGTCTTGCGGCAGTTACAGGCCAATTTCCCTTTTAAATGTGGATCTTTAACTGTTAACTAAGATACTGGCTACCCGGCTGGCACACCACCTCCAACAGCTGATCCATTTAGACCAGGTCGGTTTTGTCCCCTCTAGAGGGGCGAGAGACAATATGACGAAAGTGTTAAACCTCCTGCATGTTGCACAATCCACAAACACCCCATGTGTCTTTTTAAATACTGATGCCGAAAATTTGATAGGACATTTGATAGGGCGAGCTGGACGTTTATGTCTTCAGTGTTGAGACATGTTGGTCTGGGGGAGGTGATGCTCAGTCGTATAGCCGGGATCTATTCTAATCTGTCTGCCCAAGTAAAAGTGAACGGGGTCTTATCGAAACCCTTTTGCATAAAAAACGATACAGGACAGGGATGCCCTTTATCCCCTCTCTTATTTTGCACTATCCCTAGAACCATTCCTAGCCACTATAAGGCGAAATCCAGATATCCAGGGCCTAACAGTAGGAGACGCAAAATATCTGCGTACGCCTCTGATGACATGATGTTCACATTGACGAACCCGACAGTATCGTTTCCCAACCTCTTTAGGGAATTTGAGGCCTATGGTGCGAACTCCAATTTGAAAATTAATTTTACCAAGTCGGAAGCAATGGGAATCATGCTAAAGCTGTGCACCCTCCGAACGCTACAAACTAGTTTCAGCTTTAAATGGACATCCTCTACTCTGAAGTACCTAGGTACTCACATACCTACCGACGTCTCACAGGTATATGAACACAGTTTCCTTCCGTTACTAGCTGAAACCAGGGGCTTGTTAGAGAAATGGCACAAAGGACTACACTCATGGTTCGGGAGGTGTAATCTATAAAAATGAGCATTTTACGGAAATTCCTATACCTGTTTCAGGCCTTACCGATTAGGATACCGCCCTCTTATTTCACACAGGTACAAGCCATGTTCACCCGATTCGTATGGGCACATAAAAAAACATTGAGTTCCCCACACCCAGCTATCTTTCCCAAAGCAATACAGAGGCCTAGCACTTCCAGATATCCATAAATTCTACCAAGCGATCCACCTTGGTAGAGTCATCGATTTGGGACTTCACTCAGAGTTTAAACTCTGGGCGCAAATAGAAAAGAACCAATCAGTAATTCCTCTAGAAAGCGCAGCATGGTGCTATGATTCTTTACTTCAAGACATTAAATCACACTCGCTAATAGGGAATACATTAAAACAGTGCTCCCAAGCCTCCCTGAAAGCCTCTAATGACCAAAGAACCACCATTGACCCCGGTACTGGGACATCCCTGCTTTTCCTTGGGACTATTACAAACAGCATTCCAAACATTACGAGGTACCAACTGTAAACATGCCTCCAGATTTGTGACCGAGGGAAGGTGGCCCAACATTGCGGAGCTAATAGACACCGCAGGCTCTTTCCAACTCACATTCTGGTCTGCAGCACAAATACACCACTTTCTCCATTCCCTTCCTAACCCTGAGCACTATTCCCGCCAATTAACCACTTTTGAAGAGCTCTGCTCTGCAACTGACCCCCTGCGTCAGGTACTTTCCACAACGTATGCACTGCTGAACACACCTCAAGAACAACCACACTTACCATGCATTGAAAAATGGGAGACGGATGATTTAGGTCGTACCTTCACGACATTACAGATACAGAACATGTTAAGATTTGTACCAAAATCCAAGAGACCAACTTTAAAATACTAACAAGATGGTATCTGACACCGAGCCATTTACACTCTATCTTCCCTAACACACCAGACAGTTGCTGGAGATGTCAGAGAGACATAGGGACGATCTTGCATATCTTCAGGACCTGCCCTAAATTGAATTTTGGACGACAGTCCGTACCATATCCCAAAAATTTACAGATTACAAAATTCCTAATGACCCTGCATTCTTTTTATTGCATATATCGACCATCCCTGCTAGAGTCTACAAAAAAATCAATCCTAATGCCGCGTACACACGAGCGGACTTTACGGCAGACTTTGCCCGGCGGACTGGATTTCGTCGGACAATTCGATCGTGTGTGGGCTCCAGCGGACTTTGTTTTCTCAAAAGTTGGACGGACTTAGATTTGAAACATGTTTTAAATCTATCCGTCGAACTCGAGTCCGGTCGAAAAGTCCACTCGTCTGTATGCTAGTTCGACGGACAAAAAGCCACGCTAGGGCAGCTATTGGCTACTGGCTATGAACTTGCTTGTTTTAGTCTGGTCGTACGTCATCACGAACTAATTCGACGGACTTTGGTGGATTGTGTGTAGGCAAGTCCGTTCATTCCGAAAGTCCGTCGTAAAGTTCGTCGAAAATTCCTCTGGGCAAAGTCTGTCGTAAAGTCCGCTCGTGTGTACGTGGCATAAGACATCTACTCAACGCAGTTAAGTCTTGCATTCCTCTACTCTGGAAACAACAATATCCACCGACCACAGCAAATTGATAAACCCCGAGCATTGAAATAGAGCTGTAAACCTGACCCATAGCTGTGACTCCCTATCACACTCCCTTACACTATCCACACTCCCCCCCCCCCCCCCCTCCAATCTCTAATTCTGCTATTCCTTCCCCCCCATCCCTTTTTTCCTCATTTCTCCTTTCTTTTCATTTCCAGCTTTCTACTTTTACTATATCTCGTAAAGATAATAGAAAATAAGAAAGGGCAGCCCTACCCAGTCATATACCGCTGCAATGTAAATTATTTTCGTCTATAGAGCAGTGGCGTCTCCAGCTTTCATATTTAGGGGGGGCACATGGGGGGACAGGGACAAAAGTAGGGGGGCAACTATATAAATATATTTATATAATATATATGTATATATATATATATATATATATATATATATATATATATATATATATATATATATATATATATATCCTGGGGCCCTTTACTACGACCCCACAACGGCCCTTTCACATGTTCTGCAGTGAGCTCCCTTCCTACTGTATTGGGGCCCCCCAGGGTGGCAGAAAACAAGATATATATGTCACCAGCATACCAAGAAAATATAAGGATCCAAAGCAGTGGGAGAGCTATCAGGGTTGCAAAGGCTGTCTTGCCACCTGGCCCTGGTGTTCTGCCACTGTGGGGTTTCCCAGCCTCCTCTTGCTGTCCTGCCCCTGCTATTGACAGCGCTGATCTGGCATCTCTTGGAATTTACAGGCTGGTTCTCCTGTCCTAAGGATGGGAGAAAGCAGTCTGTTTTTTCAGTAACTGAGAGTCCTGGAGGAGTCCTTCCTGCAACTCGCTCTTCTCCCTGCCAATGAGGATGCAGGGGAAGGAGCAGATCGGGCGGCCGTGGTTGTGTGAGCGCTCGCATTATGCAGTGTCAGCGAGCAGAGGGAGGGGGGAGGAATCACCCGCTGGAGCTGACTGGGGACTCTCTCCCTCTTAGACATTGATTTTTTGTAAAAAAAAAAAAAAAATGTTTTTAAATTGGGGGGGCACATGGTGGGGCACAGCATAATGTGGGGGGGGGGTCAGGGCCCCCTCTGCCCCCCCCCCCCAGGGACGCCATTGCTATAGAGTAAGCAGAAGCAGACCTACAGGAGGTCTGGACACCAAGGTACAGAAAACTCTAACTCAAGTATTAAAGAAAATCTTGCTTTGTTCTCATAGTACTAAGTTATTAGAGGCTGCAACCTCAACTGTTTATATGCTTATGATGTTACATTGGGGCATGGCCCTTTCTTGAAGTTTTCAGACGGATCCAGACTGAACCACAATGTATGTCTATGGTCGGTCAGATGTAAAGGCATGTACTTTTGTTTACACCTGCTTACATGTCCACAGAAAAAAAATGGAAAATATCTGAGAGCTTTTCTGTTCTTGTAGATGTAACCGGATGTAAATAAATTAAATCTCTTCTGTTTTACGTCTGTTTTTAGGCAAGAAACATATTTTTGTTTATACGTTTGTCACCAATGACTATTTTCTTCAACTACTAATAAAACAGACATGTAAAAAAATGGGTGCAAAAACAGTTGTAAACTGAACTGAAGAGGGATGTGCAAACTGGTGTAAATGAATTTTACCCTGCATCAGTATTCATCAGTTTTTTACTTGCTACAAAATGGGACTAAATTGATGACCCGTGTGTGAAAGGACCCTTGGGACTTGTGTAAACTGGGCATTTAGCCCTGTGTATGGGTCTCTGGTGTTTAGCTGCAGGCAGAGGGCATCAGTGAGCTGTCCAGCCCCGCTACAGGCAGCCTGTTAAACTCTATGAGAGGCTAACACCTGCTGCCGCTCAACAGGACTGGACAGAGCACCTAGCAGTACGATTGTTTAAGGCAGTAGGCACCAGGGCCAATCCTGGGCGTGTGCACTGCACCCTGGCGCTGCAAGCTGCTGCAGAGGAGGGGAGCTGAAGCTGTAGAACTCACTTGACTTGCCGGCTGCCTCTGCTGTGCGCTACACTGGTTGCTAGAATCGCATGCCGCCTGGCGTCTACCAACCAGTGACGTCAGAGGTCGCAGCCGTCCCAGCATTCAGAGTGCGCCGCGGCCAACCCAGCATCCAGAGCGCACCGCCTCCACGGCTAGTACACTAGCTCCACCAATGCCATGTTCTTCAGACAACATGGCTTGGAGGGAGGGGAGCGGAGAATATCTGAAGAGAGCTGCTTTAGCCTGCCTTGCTGTCAGTGTCTGAGCTCAGCTGAGCAGCTGTCCACCTGCACTGCACCAGCATAGCAACTGCCACTGCCTGACACTGTGTTCTGGAGGCTCGGAATTGACCCTCGGCTTCACCCTGTAAGTTGTGCCCATCAAAAGCAGCCACTGTGCCCATCAAATGCAGCCACTGTGCCCATCAAAACGCAGCCACTATGCCCCCTCAAATGCTGCCACTGTGCCCATGAAATAGTGCCACATCAAATGCTGTCACTGTGCCCATCAAATAGTGCCACTGTGACCCCCCCGCCAAAGGGGAGGAGTAAGATGACCACGCCCATGTGGGGGGTGCCAGAAATATTTCTGCACCCAGGCGCCTGTGACCCTAGGATTGGCCCTGGTAGGCACCCAGTGATGAATGCGCAGACTTCTTGCATTCCAACATTCATCCCTGAGTTGCATACTGCCCTTCTTTCTTTACAGTTGTGCTTTACTTTACCTTTAGCTGACTCATTAGAATCTACATCACATGGCCATTAGGAGGGGGCTTACTTTGTCTACTGGATTTTTCATTCATGCTGTATTAGGCCCCTTTCACACGGGACGGATCCGTGTTGATCCGACCCGTGAACATCCGCTGCTCAGCAGGGATCTCTCCGGTTTTTCCCAGCTGAGCCGTCGGATGACAGGGCGGGACCCGCACACTGTGCAGGGACCGCCCTGTCAGATCTCTGCTCTCCCCTATGGGGGATCGGATGAGCATGGACCGTCTGTCCGTGTTCATCCGATCCGCTCTGCAGACGGATAGAAAAATAGCATTTTTTTTACAGCTATTGGGGGGAAAAATAAAGTCAACCCAATTAGTTGCACATTTTAAGAAAACTGGTATGATCTTTGTAATATGTATTATTTGTAAATGTTGTTTTTGCTTATAAACATCTTCCTTTTTTATTAGCCATTGCAGAGGATATAGAAAAATGGAGAGCGGAGAAGGAAGCTCACCTTGCATCTGGTGATAAAAATGAAGAGGAGGAGGAAGTCAATATCTATGCAGTGACAGTAGATTAGGTAAAATGCTTTCTTCGGTCAGTAATGTGATTTTTTTCTTTCATCTTAACGGATGATGGTAGGTTTGGGGTATTTGATTAAGGCGTTACAAACGCTGGAAGCTGGGATGCGTGGCTGACACACAGCAATACTTGACATAAATAGGGGTTTCCTCTCATCTTGCCTCAGCACATTGCTCTGGTCTGCACGCGCCCGGGAGGGACGGGGGTTGGTGAGATTTTATGTCCCAGTCAAGGGCATTTTCAACAAATAATACCAACTAATGATAATCTTTGTGTTCCTATGATAACAACCATACCAGCAATAACGTCCAATGCTATCCCAATTCGGAAGTTTTTAAAGTGGGGGTCCACCTATCTATCGTTTTTTTTTTTTTTGAGTTCATTCACAAACTTTTCTTCTCAGCATTACATACTCACATATTGTGTGTAATATGTCCGCCTGTGTCAGATTTCGTCGGAAAGAATAACTTATATTATTCACTGCAGGCGGTTTCCATCTTCATTGTGGGCATTTGAAGCCCACAAGCATTTATTTCCTGCATGCAGTGAATGCTGTGCTCCCAGCATTCACCGCTCGTTCCCGCACATGCTCAGTGGCATCCTGGGAAGCCTGAGACTAGCTCCCAGGAGTCTGGGAGAGGCTAGAAACATGCCTACTCCCATGGGAGGAGAACCAGGAAGTGCAAAGAAGAATAGAAAAATAAAAGGTAATTACGGTGATTTAAATTTTTTTAAACGGCATGTCAGCATCTAGGCAAGGAAGAGAATACATACAGATATTGTTCAAAATTTGGGTGGAACCCCGCTTTAAGTAATTCCACGTAACATCTTAGAAACGAAGTGCTCTTTTTTGCTACATCCCTGAAGAAGGACAAAAATAGTATTTACTCCGAAACGCGTTGGGTGTGAACAAGAGCCCTCGTACAATTTATTGTTCTGCAACAATATTGTCATCTATTGTTTCTGTACTATGTTCCATTGAATATATGTTGTAATATGTTTTTAATCTATGCTATGTTAAAATAAAAATCTTTTTACTTTATATACTCCGTTATACGTACTCACTATTCAATATTTGTTAGCAAGTGCTGGTAAAGTCCACCCAGGGGAACTGTCTTTTCTTATATATATGTAATTATTGGATGTGGCACTGCTCTCCTTGGGCCTAGGGAAGCTAATCACCCTATTTAGTTTGATTCTTTTAAGGCCACAGCAGTCCGTATACCATTGTTCTGAAAGCAGATTATGAAAAATGTGTGAATAGTGGCATCTTAAACAAGTATTTAGACCCCACTTACACTTGTCTTAAAGTTGTCCCCCTCTTCAGTAGTATCTCATTATCACATTTATTAGGGTTGTACCGATACTAGTATCGTTATCAGTGCTGATACCGAGTATTTGCACAAGTATCGGTACTCATGCAAATGCCCGATACCTGAAACCAATACTTTCAGGCTTGGTTCTTTGAGCTGTCAGTGGGTCTCCCCTGTTGACAGCTAAAGTGTTAAGGAAGTCCGGTAATTGGAGCTGTCAAAAAAAAAAAAAAAAGCAGCCGGCAATGTTTATTGACAACATTGCTCAGCCACTGAAACACTAAAATAAAAAGAAACATTGTTTCTTCATCTGCAGATCAAAAGGGATGAACAAATGTTCCTCTGTTTAACCCCTTATAAACCCTTAATTTACTCTAATCAGCCTTAATTAACTCCCTATTCTCCTCCATTTAATTATTTTCCTGCTTTTATTCTTTTTTTTGTTTACGTCTATTTTATAAACAATAAACAATTAAAACGTTTTTTTTGTTTGCTTTGTTAGTGAATATTTTTACACATATATATTAACATATTTACACATGTCACATTGAAAAAGCACAACATTTTTAAAAAATCTATTTATATCATTTGTAAATAACTTTTCAATGCTTTGTACCATTGCTGACAGCTGAAGTGAAAACAAAACAGTTGCGGTAGGTATCAGTGATTGGTATCGGCGAGTACTAAAAAAAAAAAAAGTATCGGTACTGGTAGTCATAAAAAAAATGGTATCGGTGCATCCCTACCATTCATAATTGTTGTTAAAGAAGTTACATAGTGTTCTGAGAGCATGAACTTCAGCTTCCACGATATATATATTTTTAGATACGCTTTATTTAGAGAAGAGGGCATCTAAGGACAGTTATCAATTAAACCAAAAATGGAGAGGAAGCCAGAAAGTTGTGGGAGTAATAAAACTATACAGCACATGATTGAGAGCATGTTGCTTCTAATTTGCTCTCAGTTATTTTATGACTTGAGGGCTAAGAGGATTAGTCCACAACTGAAATGTCAGTTCTTGGTATATTCTGCTGGATTGAAATGCACACTGAATTTATTCATCTCTGAGGGACTCCAGTGACAAGGCGTTCTATGTTTGCTTACCTGTCACTGTCAGGGCCAGTATGAAAAGGTTTTACGTCCCTTGTTGGATCTTTCATTTATTTTAGGCTTTGAAAAATTGCGTAGGATGAGGCTTCTTGCTGAAGATGACGATTGAAATTTAAAGGTATAGGAAACAGGGCAATGATCTACAGACAAGTTAAGGTATAATGCAGCTTTACATCTGTAAATGAAAAAATTGAGTTGGGTGGACTAACCCTTTAACTGAACCTGTTGCAAACCTGAACAATTCAAACTGAGCATATGCTGAAAATTGCATAAACCGACGTTGTCATCAGTAAAAATTGCATTTCAAAGAGATCAGCAGGATTCGGATATAGGCGGATGAAGCTTTCAATGCTTCTTTTGTGTGAAATACCGGATGATCCTTATAGTTCCCCTGCTTTTCTATTGCATTCTACTTGGGAGAACAGCCTGATCTGACTTGTTCTGACACACCCCTATACAGCTGATCACTGGAAAGATCAGTGTACAGCTGTTTCTCTGCCTCCTGCTTACACGCCCCATGCAGTCTCCACCCCACCACTCTAAGCCCCTTATGCAGCTGAGAATAGAAGTCATGTGATTTATATATATATATATATATATATTATATATATATATATATATATATATATATATATACATTCAGGCATACAGGCATACCCCACTTTTAAGTACACAATGGGGTTTATTTACTAAAGCTGGAAAGTGCAAAATCAGGCTCACTTCTGCATAGAAACCAATGAGCTTCTAACCTCAGCTTGTTCAATTAAGCTTTGGTTATAAAATATGGAAGCTCATTGGTTTCTATGAAGAAGCGAGCCTGATTTTGCACTTTCCAGCTTTAGTAAATAAACCCCTTTGCGTACTTAAAAGTGGGGTATGCCTGTATATATATATATATATATATATATATATATATATATATATGTATATATATATATATATATATATATATATATATATATATACACATACATACATATACATATACACACACCTAGCATTTTGCCTTGCATTTCTGTTTTAAACTTAAAGCTGAGCTCCAGCCCCCCCATGAAAAAGTTAAGTCAGCAGCTACAAATACTGTAGCTGCTGACTTTTATTATTAGGACTGCCGGTCTAGGGATTCCGCAATGTCAGCACCCCAGCTGATTTTTCAATCGGCTCTCGGGTGCTGCCACCGCCATTCCTTCTAAGGAATACCGGCAGTGAAGCCTTACGGCTTCACAGTAGGGTTGCCACATCATCCCTTTAAACACGAACACATATTAATTACACAGGTTCTGTGGCTGATTAAGGTGGTAATTAAACTCACTTGGTGCCTTATCTGCATTTAATTAGCCTCAGAACCTGTGTGCAAAGGTGTTCGTGTTTAAAGGGATGAGGTGGCAACTCTACTTCAAAGCTAGTCCCCTGCTGCGCATGCGCGAAGCGTGGTGATTTGTGAATGGCCCGGCAGCGGGGGAGAGAGGAGGGGGGACGGGGGACGAACTTCCAGGGGACCTTGCTGCGGCGAGGTCTCCTGGAGGTGGGGACGGTTACCTGTCAAAAAAATTACGACGGGGGGGGGGGGAAGCAAACAAGCAGAGCTTCCCATTTTGGGTGAAGCTTTGCATTATTTGGTTGTTTTACAAGGTAAGGGTTCACATATGCTTTAACCACTTCACGCCCAGCCTATAGCAGAATGGCGGCCGGGCGGTGGTTCAGTTATCCTGACTGGGGGTCATATGTTGTCCAGCAGGATAACAGCCACTGCGTGCCCGTAAGGGCGCGCATTGCAGCGATCGGTAGTGCCGTGTGTCATTCTGACACACCAGCTACATTGATCTCAGTAAAGAGCCTTCGACTGAGGCTCTTTACCACGTGATAAGCCGTGTTCAATCACGGCTGATCATGATGTAAACAGGAAGAGCCGTTGATTGGCTTTTCCTCACTCACGTCTGACAGACGCGAGTAGAGGAGAGCTGATCGGTGGCTCTCCTGACATGGGGGTTTGCGCTGACAGATTATCAGACCACCAGGGAAGCCGCCAGGACCACCAGGGAAGCCGCCAGGACCACCAAGGAACCCCCTAAAATGTGGATGGCCAGGTACATCCCCCATGGCCATCCACATGTGCCAACTTATGCTCAACATATGCCAATCAGTGCCCACAAATGGGCACTGACTGGCACCATTATAGAACTAATAAAATCAGTGATGCCCAGCAATGCCACCCACCAGTGTAATCAGTGCCACCCATCAGTGGCCCTCAGTGCCACCTATCAATGCCCATCTGTGCCCACCTATCAGTGACCATCAGTGCCCATCTGTGCCACCCATCAGTGCCACCCATAAGTACCCATCAGTGCCGCCTATGAGTGCCCATCAGTGCCGCCTATGAGTGCCCATCAGTGCCGCATACCAGTGCCACCTATCAGAGCCCATCAGTGCCACCTCATTGGTGCCGCCTTATCAGTGCCTGTAAGTGCAGCCATGTCAGTGCCCGTCACTGAAGAAGAAACGTACTTATTTACAAAAAATTTTAAGAGAAACAAAGAAAAACTTTTTTTTTCAAAATCTTCAGCCTTTTTTTATTTGTTGCGTAAAAAATTAAAAAAATCGCAGAGGTGATCAAACACAACCAAAAGAAAGCTCTATTTGTGGGAACAAAATGATAAAAAATTTGTTTGGGTACAGTGTAGCATGACCGCGCAATTGTCATTCAAATTGTGACAGCGCTGAAAGCTGAAAATTGGCTTGGGCAGGAAGGTGTATAAGTGCCTGGTATTGAAGTGGTTAAAAATTCACAAATTCATAGTGCCCTCTTCCACTTCTCAAGCTACTCAGTCTTGTAATATGTGGCCTCACTGATTAAAGTTGGCCATAGACAGTTTTATTTTTGCTCACTTAGCGGGACTGAATGAAAAAGAAATACCAGATTCCTCAATCCACACAAGCAAGGTGGTTGGAGGAATCAGCCAATCGGGACATAGCATTCTGACAGTGGGATCCACCAATATCAGAATACACTGATCAATGGCTGCAGTCACTGTTCAACAAAATGTCCCTTTGGCAGAAGTCGACCAAAGCGCTAAACCGGCCCAATTTTGGTCAGTGTATGGCTAACTTTCATTAAGAACAGGCATATGCTTTGCATAATTGAAGGTTTCCCAATGCTTTTCAAAGCCAATACATTTTATGTAACATAAAAGCTTAGGGTCTAGTACACACATAACATTCAAAATGTCTTTGCATTGATTTGCTTCACCTTGTTTGTGATCTCGCCATCAACTGGTACTGGGAAAGCTTGCGAAAAACCTTAATTCAAGTCAATGACAGAGTGCCTTATAGACTTGTAAGGGGTTCAGGAAGCTTTTGCTTTTAAGAAATTCCTTTCTAATGAATAACCTATTCAACAAGACCTTCTGGAGGCTTTGGACAAACACCTCCTAAACACACAAAAATGCGCTTCAATGCTGTGTGCAAATCTAACATGCAGAATTGTTTTAATGCCCATGGGAACTTTCTGGGAAAGTTTCTTTAGCTTCTAAAGGAAAAACTAAGATGGTCATATAGTGTATATATATTGATCATGTTATGTCTTTTTTACTGAAGGTTACCTCTGCTTTCATTTTCACATTGCTTAGGTTTGTCGCTACTCTCACTTAAAAAAAAAAAATGGTATATGCAAAGACCGCCTTTATTTTTTGTAATGTTTTATTCTTCAGTTTTCAGTTGTACAAGGTTCAAAATATATAATCAGGCCAAAAAGACATACAGCATAGTATATATATAAATAGACAATTCCACCGTAAATTTAAGATTACGAAATGCAAATCCCAACTTCAGCCATGCTTCTGTGGAAAACTAGAAGCCGATCAGCATATGAAGCCAATGGCTGCGATCGCTGATCGGAGTGTTCTGGGGGCAGTCCTCCTGTCAGAACACAAAAGCTCTGCAGTGGAGTATGCTGCATTAACATCTGATGTGTTAGTACGACCATCTGTACTTTTTTTTTTCGTTCAGCCCGCTGGGTTGAACGCAAAAACTTCCCCTGTGTACCAAGCATTACTTAAACAGCAAAAGAAAGCAGCTTTCACAAATTCCTACATAGACAACTTTATTGTTGGCTCTCTCTAGAGCAGTGGTCATCAACCCTGTCCTCAGGGCCCACTAACAGGCCAGGTTTGCAAGATAACTGAAATACATCACAGGTGATATCATTTGCTGCTCAGTGATTGCAGTATTCTAGTCTGCATCTCCCCAAAGTAATACATAAAACCTGGCCTGTTAGTGGGCCCTGAGGACAGGGTTGATGACCACTGCTCAAGAGGATACAAAGTGTATGGACCATTTTTTAAATCAAATTTGTCATATCTGTCCTGGCAGGTGTGTACCCATTCCTCTCCTTCAAAGATAGAGTTAATTTTTTCGATCTTCTTTTCAATTGAGAGTGTCTGTGTCTGTTTCCAGAAGATCAGAATTCAGCTTTTGGTGGCTTTAAGAAGGTGGGGATTTTCTTATTACACCCCTGCTTGTTCCTGCTGCGTAACTCACCCAACCATAGAAGCAAGAGAGGATGAGATGCAGGTATCTGACATACCCCTAAGCCCTGGTTCACACTGATGCGTTCCAGAACTCATGGAATCGCATGACAAGTGAAATAACATGAGTTTCCTCTGAGGCCATTTACATATCCAATTCAATTTTAAAAGGGGTCTTATGCAAGTTAAGTGCAGTGCGATTTGTAGCTACATAGACTTATATAGAAATCGCATGGAGATTGCTTATCTGTCCACACCATTCCTGTTGTTTTCTTCAAATCTTTGCTTTGTTCCTTATCTCCCATCCCTGGCCAATGTGAGGAGATAAGGACCATAAGAATTGCTTCTGAACCGCATCAACTCCCAATAGAGCTGCTCCTTGAAAGCACACTGCAAAACGGATTACACTTGCACCGCATCAGTGTGAATCTAGGTTCAGGGCCGGTTCCCACTGCTGCGATGTGGGAACGCTGCAAATCTACTGCATCGCATGTCTCCCGGCGGCAGTTCACACTGCCCTATGCGAACTGCTGGGAGTGTCAGGTAAAAGTTATTGACACCCCCAAATCAGTTCGCATATCGCAGTGCAATCTGCAAACTCGGACAGGAATCGGATCGCATGGTTTGAACATCCATGCGATCCGATTCTGCTGCGGACCAAAAAAAGGGTCCTGTACGAGTTTGGTCCGAATGCGATGCAAATTCAGCCATACTATCTGTATGGCTGAAATCGCATCGCACAGAGATCGGATGTGATGTGCACTGAAGTGCGGTGCGGATCACATCCAATCTCGGACATCGCAGCAGTGGGAACCTAGCCTCAAGCTGTCCATACAATATTCAATGTTATTCAATTTCCTTAAGGCTGGGTTCACACATGTGTGGTGCGAATTCCAGCTCCGTTTTCTCTGCGAAGAGAAAAAACAGCTGTTCAGCAGTTCCTCTCCGTTGTAGCTGCGGATCAGTCAGCAGGGAGAGGGGAGAGGTGTAGTGAGGAGAAGGAGAGAATTCGTGTTCAGAACAGAATGCATCTGCGAATCAGATGCGTTCCCATAGAAGATAATGTGCTCGTAATTCGCACCGCAATGCCCAGAGAACGCACACTTTTTTGGGCAATGCGCAGTGTGAATGCAACGCACATATGTGAACCAGATGCATTTAAATGAATGCATTTTAAAATGTCCTGCGAATTGGATGCGATGTAAGCCGCATCTAATTCGCAAAGCTGTGAATGGGGCCTTAGATTTGCCTTCAACTATGTAGTGCAAGGGCCTACTTAATTACATACAAGGTGAAAGTCTTTAGGTTTGACTTCATATTATATGGTTTTCGTAAACCTAAAGGAAAATTGTACAAGAAAATGATATAATGTTTGGTCAAGTGTCTGCTGAAGATCTTAAAGATCTTTTTAAGCTGAACTCTCCAGCTTTTTCTTAAGTCTTGTACAGTTGTATAGTCTTCTCTCCCATACTCAGATTGCTTACTCTGATTTCACTGCACTGTGAGTTTCTCACATTGTACATTAGAAGCAGCAATAAGTCAGATTCAGGATGTCCAGCATCATCTAGCCTTTTCCTCCCCAGCTTGAATGTCTCTAGCTTGCGTCTCATTAGTGGGTTTTCAGTTCTATTAATTATAGAGGCTCAGCATCATAAAAGGGCTTTACCTAGGGCAGTGTTCATTAAAAAGCAGCCTGCATAAATGTCCATTCCTCCAGACTGATAGCTAGCCACCCATCAAAGCATTTGTTTGCATATCTGCTTGTCAGGGCTGGGCTCAACCCTTCCTTCTCTGAGCTGGCTGCTCAGCTGTCAGCTAATTGCCAGCTCCCATTTCTCTCCACAGTTACTCAGCTGTTGATGATCCTGCTCGTCAGTCCTGCCTACTTAAGCTGTCCAGTCCAGAGGAGCTCTGCCTGTTTAAGGCCGGGTTCACTCTGGTGCGACACGACGCTCGTTCTACTTTGCCCTGTGACTTGAAGTCAGAGATGCGTCCGACTTCAATGAACGGGGATCCGACTTTACCAGGCACTGTCTGGTATGAATCTTGAGGGGAAACTCCATGCCAAATTTTAAATTTTGTTTAAAAACAGCATAGGTTCCCCCTCTAATAGCATACCAGGCCCTTCGGTCCGGTATGGATTTTAAGGGGAACCCCCTACGCTGAAAAAACGGCAAGAGGGTCTCCCCCAAAGTCCATACCGGACCCTTACCCGAGCACGCAGCCCGGCCAGTCAGGAAGGGGGGTGGGGACGAGCGAGCGCCCCCCCTCCTGAACCACACCAGGCCGCATGCCCTCAACATGGGGGGGTGGGTGCTTTGGGGCAGGGGGGCGCCCTGCAGCCCCCCCCCGAACCCCAAAGCACCTTGTCCCCATGTTGATGAGGACAAGGGCCTCTTCCCCACATCCCTGGCCGTTGGTTGTCAGGGTCTGCAGGAAGGGGGCTTATCTGAATCCGGGAGCCCCCTTTAATAAGGGGGCCCCCAGATCCCGCCCCCCCACCCTATGTAAATGAGTATGGGGTACATCTTACCCCTACCCATTCACCTGGGGGAAAAAAGTGTCAATAAAAAAACACACTAGACCGGTTTTTAAATTTATTAGGCAGCTCCGGGGGGGTTTCTTCCGACTTCGGGGGTCTCTTCCGACTCCTCCGCTCTCTCCGGCCTCTTCTCAGGCTCTCTTCTGCCAGGCTCCTCCTCTTTTTTCTGCTCTTTTGCTAGCAGTGGCCCAGGCTTCTGTGTCGTCTTCTTCCCTGCCCCTTATGACATCACCCGGTGACCACGCCCATGCCTATATAAGTCGTTGCACACCGCGCACACAGCATTATAGCGGGAGAGAGCGTTGTGTCAACATAGGAAGAAGAGAAGAGGGAACAAGATGACTTGAAGACCGGGCAACCGCTAGCAAAAGAGCGGTCAAAAGAGCAGAAGATATCGGAGGAGCCCGGCAGAAGATACCAGAGAGTGGGAGAAGAGGCCGGAGAGAGCGGGGAAGTCAGAAGAGACCTCCAAAGTCAGAAGAGACCCCCGGAGCTGCCTAATAAATTACTTTAAAAACCAGTCTAGTGTGTTTTTTATATTAACACTTTTTTCCCCCAGGTGAATGGGTAGGGGTACGATGTACCCCATACTCATTCACATAGGGTGGGGGGTCGGGATCTGGGGGCCCCCTTATTGAAGGGGCTCCCGGATTCCGATAAGCCCACAGACCCTGACAACCAATGGCCAGGGATGTCGGGAAGAGGCCCTTGTCCTCATCAACATGGGGACAAGGTGCTTTGGGGTGGGGGGCTGCAGGGCTCCTCCCTGCCCAAAAGCACCCACCCCCCCATGTTGAGGGCATGCAGCCTGGTACGGTTCAGGAGAGGGGGGGCGCTCGCTCGTCCCCACCCCCCTTCCTGACCAGCCGGACTGCGTGCTCGGATAAGGGTCTGGTATGGACTTGGGGGGGACCCCCTTGCCGTTTTTTCGGCATGGGGGACCCCCTTGCCGTTTTTTCGGCGTAGGGGGTCCCCCTTAAAATCCATACCAGACCGAAGGGCCTAGTATGCTCTTAGAGGGGGAACCCATGCCGGTTTTTAATTTAAAATTTAGCGTGGAGTTCCCCCTCAAGATTCATACCAGGCAGTGCCTGGTAAAGTCGGATCCCCATTCATTGAAGTCAGACGCATCTCTGACTTCAAGTTGCAGGGCAAAGTCGGATCCAAAGTAGAACGAGTGTCATGTCACACCAGAGTGAACCCGGCCTTAAACAGGCAGAGCTCCTCTGGACTGGACGGCTTAAGTAAATCAGACCGAAGGGCCTGGTATGCTCTTGGAGGGGGAACCCATGCCGATTTTTTTATGTAAAATTTGGCGTGGAGTTCCCCCTCAAGATCATCAGAGCACAAGTCGCATTCCAAAGTCGGATCAGGCAAGACGGCGATCCGACTTTTATCCGACTTCAATGATATTCAATGGGCTGAAGTAGGATCAAAGTCGGACCAAAGTAGTGCAGGGAGCATTTTCAAAGTCGGACCGACTTGTGTCGGACCAGTTAAGACGACTCCCATAGGGAAACATTTTTACACGTCATGCGACATGAGCTCCTAATGTCGGAGTGTTTGTCGCACCAGTGTGAACCTGGCCTAAAGCCTGGCTTTGCTGTCATCCTTTCTGGCTCCAGATCCTGCTTGCTGTTCCACTACATTGATCCTTGACTTCTGGCTTGGCTGACTATCCGTTCCAGTTTCTGAACTTTGACTATGTTTGTCTTTTTACTTTTATTATTAAACAAGTTTGATTTAACTGTACGTCTGTCTCAGCCTGATTTCATGGTTTCTGACAGTAGGTAAACGTCATGAATTCAGAAGATGCAGTCAATCCACTTGTTGGTAATATTTTTTCCAGATTGGATGAACTGGATCACCACATAGATCAGTTCGCCATGGCGTTACAAACACTCCTGAGTCACATGGCTCACCTGGAATCTCCCACTGTGGCCGCCCCGATACAACCTATGTTGCAGGCCGACCCTGCTGCTGCTCCAGTCTCTGTGCAGGCACCCGCCTTGAGTATTACCTCTATAAGAGGTATGTCTGGTTCCGCTCCGCTTCCCCATCGATTTGGGGGCGATCCAGTCCAATGCAGAGGGTTTCTCAACCAGGTTGAGATATACTTTGAGATGCTGTCCCAGGCGTTTCCCACGGACAGAAGCAAAGTAGGTTTTGTGATATCTTTGCTTTCTGAGGGAGCCTTGGCCTGGGCAAACCCTCTATGGGAGACGCAAACCTGTTGTCTTGAGTTACCCTGAGTTTGTGTCTTCGTTTAAAAGGGTATTTGACGCTCCCGCACGCTCCATTTCTGCTGCCACGTGCCTAATGTCCATCGAAAAGAGTACGAGAACTGTTGCAGACTACGCCATTGAATACCGTACTCTGGCAGCAGAGGTTGCGTGGAACAATGAGGCCCTTGTGGCTGCTTATTCTCATGGTCTCTCAGACACCATCGAGGATGAGATAGTAGCCCGAGATATACCCACTGAGCTGGAGAAGTTGATCATGTTTTCCATCCTCATTGACTCCAGACTCAGAGAAAAACTCTCTTTTAAGGAGCACTTGCGGAAGCCTCCTGTACGTTTGTCTCTGAGCTTTGCAGTCCCACCCGTGCCTCCCTCACCTCCCATGCTTCCTGGTGCCGAGTCGGGCAGTGAAGGTGAACCCATGCACTTGGTTTTCACACGTCTCTCTGTGGATGGGAGAACCTTTAGGAGGAGGGAGAGATTGTGCCTTTATCGTGGCCAGGCAGGTCACTTTTTGAAGTCTTGTCCTACCCGTCCAGGGAACGCCCGAACCTTGAGGTCCTGTCACGGACAGACCTTAGGTGGCCTTGTTTCCTCCCCAGTTATCCAGAAGGATAAGCCCCTGGTTTCAGTCACCCTTTCTTGGGCTGAGTCGTCTGTCGAGATACAGGCTCTAATTGACTCTGGAGCTGCAGGCCTGTTCATTGAGGCTGCCTTTGTATCAAAGCACTCGATTCTGCTGCAGCTGCGTGACACTCCACTTGCCATTGAGGCTCTTGAAAGGAGACCTCTACAGCCTGCCCTTGTTACTCATGAGATGGTTCCATTGTCCATGGCCGTAGGGGCTCTTCACCACGAGATAATCCAATTCCAAGTTATTTCCCCACCTAGATTTCCACTGGCTATTGGTTATCCTTGGTTACAGAGGCACAACCCCTCTTTTGATTGGCTCCGTGCTGAGGTTCTCTCCTGGTCACCATAATGCAGTGAGACATGCTTCCAGAAGGTAGCCAAGGTCCTGTGCCCCTCTTCACTCTCCTCCCTGCCAGAGGAGTACCGCAATTTTAGCGATGTCTTTGACAAAGGTCAAGTCGGTAGTTTGCCTCCACAACGGCTGTATGATTGTGCAATTGACCTTCAACCTGGTGCCAAATCCCCTTGTGGCCGGGTTTACCCTTTATCGGTCTTGGAGGATAAGGCCATGGAGGAGTATGTTGCAGATGCACTTTCTCGAGGTTTCATCCGCAAATCCTCATCTCCTGCTGGTGCCGGTTTCTTCTTTGTGAAGAAGAGTGGTGAACTGAGACCTTGTATTGATTATAGGGGTCTCAATCGTTTCACGATTTAAGATTGCCTATCCGATTCCGTTGATTACAGAGTTATTTGACCGCCTCAAGGGAGCAACGGTTTTCACAAAGCTTGATTTGAGAGGGGCATACAACCTCATGAGGATTAAGGAGGGCAACGAGTGGAAAACTGCGTTTAATACCAGAACAGGCCATTATTGTACCGCGTAAGGCCTTTTGGCCTTTGTAACGCCCCGGCAGTTTTCCAGGAATTTATTAACGATGTCCTCCGAGATTTGTTGCAGTTATGTGTGGTGGTTTATCTTGATGATATCCTCATATTTTCCAAGTCCCTGGAGAGCCACCACACAGATGTCTGCTGTGTGCTTCAGAAACTAAGAGAGAATAATCTCTAATGTAAACTGGAGAAGTTCCATCGTGAACAGGTTAAATTCCTGGGCTATGTCATTTCCACTGCTGGTTGTTTGATGGACCCAGAGAAACTTTCAGCAGTCCTACAGTGGCCCGACCCATGGGTTTACATCCTCTGCAGTGTTTCCTGGGCTTTGCCAACTATTATCGGAAGTTTATTCTTAACTTCTCGTCTCTGGTCAAGCCCCTGACTGATAGGACCAGAAAGGACGGTAACCCACAGAGTTAGTCTCTGGAGTCCATTAGGGCCTTTGAGAGTCTCAAGGCTGCCTTTGTTTCTGCTCCTGTGTTGGCACATCCTGATCCTACGTTACCTTTTATCCTAGAGGTTGATGCTTCTGAGATTGTCTCATTCTTACCCGGTACTAAGAATGTATGGGCTGATGCCTTGTCACAACAATTTTCTTCCACTTCCAAGTTGGAGTCGGTTCTGGTTCCAGTGATTCCTCCTGATTGTATTCTGGCTACAGTTCGCACCAGTCTCACTTCTCCTTTGGGTGACAATTCTTGCTGCTCAGGTCCATGCTCCTCCTGAGAAACCTTGTGACCTTTGCTTTGTCCCAGAGAATCTCCGTACTGCCGTGCTCCAGACTTACCATTCTCCCAAGGCAGCTGGCCACCCTGGGAAGAATCAACTTGTTTGGGCCATTTCCCAACAATTCTGGTGGCCTAGTCTACGTGCTAATGTAACTGCCTTCGTAGCTGCCTGTTCCATGTGTGCTCAGAGTAAGACTTCACAACACCTTCCAGTGGGCCTCCTACAACCCATACCCAATGGAGAGAAGCCCTGGACCCATCTATCTATGGATTTCATTGTGGAGTTACCCAACTCCCAAGGCAACACTATTATCCTTATGGTGGTTGACTGATTCTCATCAAGATGTGTCATTGTATTCCACTTAAGAAGTTGCCCACTTCTAAGGAACTAGCTTCCATTTTTTCTTGGGAGGTCTTTCGCTTACATGGGCTACCCAAGGTGATTGTCTCGGACAGGGGTAATCAGTTTGTGTCCCGGTTCTGGTGAGCCTTTTGTGCACAGTTGGGAATTCAGCTTACTTTCTCCTCTGCGTATCACCTGCAGTCTAATGGGGCATGCATAGAATGCATTAAGATAAAAGACCTTCTGCCTTAACAACTCCTTTAATATTTGCCATATAGCCCAACCCAACCATTGCCTACACTGCATAGTATTTAAATCTTTGCGTTTTAAGCTGGCAATAAATGACTAAATAAATCAAGTGATACTCTCTATTTAGCATTGTTTGTTTGTAATATTAGGCCTTTACACATGCACTGGAGGTCAGTAAGGAGTGACTCGGGTAGTTGGAGGTGATAATTACAGCACAGGGAGATTTTTACAACTTGTTGCCCCTTAAAACTAGCCATAGATGGATCAAAATTCCACCGGTTCAGTAGGGACAGGCCAAATTTCGATCCATTTGTGAGCACTGCAGTTGAATATAAAATAAGACCTGTACACACGATACAACTATCTGAAGTAAAATTTCGTCCGCCGAACGATCTGCCAATTTTCGGATCATTAGTATGGTGTTTTCGACAGCCAATTCCAGTTTTTCGTCCAATTAAAAGCTGGATGTGCATAAAATTATACTATAAAATTTTTATCGTACGTGAACCCAACGTCCGATTTTCATTTAATTAGTACGGTTTTCGTACGAAAAAAATTGTAAGAGCAAGACTACGCCTGCTCAAACGAAAGAATACATACAAAACTATTCAAGACATTATGTCACTCCTGAAGTTGCATTTTGTCGTACGAGAATTTTCGTATGGTGAGTAACCTCTTAATTTTCGACACGAGACTAGCATGCAACAAAAAACATCCGAAAATCTGATCGTGTGTACGAGGCTTTATTCTATGGACCGATTTCTGTTGGCTGCAGTGCTGATATGTGTGTTTTGACAGTGGGGGAGTCTCCCTGCTGTCAGAATACAATAGCTCATCAGGGTGGATTTTCACACCAACTTCGATTTGTGTGGGTGGGGATTCTGTTCAGTTTTTTTGTTCAGCTCGTCGACTGAACCAAAAAAAAAAAAAACTGAACAGTGTATGGCCAGCTTAAGCCTAGCCATGGACATGTTGGTTTCTGTTGTATAATAAATGAAGGAGTCTCTGCTGTCAGCTATTGTATTCATCCAGCCGAGACACCCATAGCTGCTTGAATACACATAACAAAACAGTGTTGCGCTTCCTAAATATTAACTACCAATAAATCCTTATGCCGCGTACACACGAGCGGACTTTACAGCAGACTTGGTCCGGCGTACCGGATTTCGTCGGACAATTCGATTGTGTGTGGGCTCCAGCGGACTTTGTTTTATCAAAAGTTGGACGGTCTTAGATTTGAAACATGTTTCAAATCTATCCGACGAACTCTGCTTTCTAGTGTGTGCTAGTCCGACAGACCAAAACTCACGCATGCTCTGAAGTAAGTACAAGACGGAAGCGCTCGGTCTGGTAAAACTAGCCTTCGTATTGAAGCTAGCACATTCCTCTTCTGTGATCTTTTAATACAGCGCATTTTTTTTTCTTTATAATGCGAGAGGAATAAAGTTGTTTTGCTGCTTTATATTCACACAGAGTTCTCACAAACTACTTTCTTCATGATTTATCCTCATGCCATGACTAATATGATATATTTAAAAAGCCAGATCTCCATAAATAAAGTATTAAATTTTGGACTCTCATATTTCTTTTTTTTAGATTTAAACACTATCTATTTTACAATGTGTGCTAAATTATACAAAATTTTTTTTTTTTAGTTTTGGAGTTTCAAGTTACAACAATAACCTTAATATTTTGTGTTGTTTTAATGAACCTTAATGAGGTTGGTGTTCCTTGTTAATTAGACATATAGGGGTTTATTTTCCAAAGGCAAATTCATTTTTCACTACAAGAGCAAATTGTACTTGGAATTGCACAGAAAGAGCATTTTGAAGTGCATTCGCTGTGGATCCGAGGGGCACATGCAAGGAACCACAAAAAAAAAACCTCTCTTGCACATTGTATGATAAAATCAGCAGAGCTTCCCCTAATTTCAGCTCTTCCCCTCAGATTTACAGCAACTGCACTTTCAACAAGTGCACTTGCAGGGCAATTTCTAAAGTGCACTTCCCACTAGTACTTTGCACTTGATTTTCAAAATGATTTAGCCTTTTGGAAAAAATACACATAGTCTTTTTGACCTGTACCTGCCTACTCCCAAACCAAATGTCGTTTTGGAATCAAAATACATAGTCAATAATGTAAGGCAGTGGTTCTCAACTCCAGTCCTCAGGACCCACCAACAGGACCCACCAACAGGCCAGATTTTAAGTATTGCCTTGGGGACTATAATACTGCAATCACTGAGCAGCAAATGATATCACCTGTGATATATTTCAGTTATCTTGCAAACCTGGCCTGTTAGTGGGTCCTGAGGACTGGAGTTGAGAACCACTGAAGGTAAAGAAAAAATCCATTTATTTTGGGAAAAAAAAATGAGGAAGGCAACACTGGAGACACTTTTGGAATCTGTGAAGCCTTTCGTCCCCCAGGACACACATCAAGTTTTAGGACAAGAAAATTGATATCTTGCGACTAGGGAGCACAGGGAGCACAGTCAGACCAGACAGAAGCCAGGCAATCACTTTCGACTCTTCCATGGAGCCTTCCCTGCGCGCTTCTCTGCAGCCTTCCCTCCATGCTTCTCTGCAGCCTTCCTCAGAGGCTGTGCCTCTGGTGGTGTACTTGGGGCAGGAGGAGGAGGAGGAGGAGGAGGAGGAGGAGGGGGAGGAGGAGGAGTGGCTTCATCTGCTAGATAGGTTTTAGCAGTAAGCTCCCCTCTCAAGCCCTTCTGATAGGCCTGAAAAATCAGACCCTCACAGAGGAGGCGTTGCCCCTTTTCGAGTTCCAGCAATCTGCTGGCCATATATGTCCCATACGCCTCTTCTGCATTGGATGGTGTGCTGATGATTTTGCTGGCTTCACGAATGAGGGCTAGTGATTCCTCCTCAGCTTGGGTCATTTTTCTCAGCCTTTTGGTGGTAATGCGGAGGGGAGGCACCTGACACTCCGTGCGGCTTCTACTGGGTCCAGCCACAGCCTCCTCCTCTCCCCCACTAGGCAAGGCCTCCTTCTCTCTCCCACTGCGCAAGGCCTCCTCCTGGCTGAGCTCATCCTGGGTAAAAAAAAGGGACATAGTTGTAATTTTGGGTTACGCAATCACACACAATTTTCAGCTCATGACTTGCAAATATAATTTAAAACAAATAGTAAAGGCTATCTATTTGACCCCACCATTATTCCAGCTGCTCACCAATATCTGAAGTACATAGGCGTGCGAACAGGGTGTGCCTGGGCACACCCTAATCCCCTTGTGTGGTGCATATTCCCCCCTGTTTAGACCACTGATATTTCATCCCAAAAAAAATGTTATAAAATACTTTAAAAAGAATACAAATAAAACTACTGACACTGTCCACTGCCCTACTGACACCATCAGTACATATACACATGCATATGTATTTGAGCTTTGGGGTGCACACCCTAATGCAAGAGGCTGCGCACACCTATGCTGAAGTATATTTTTGGTCACTACTGTCTAGTGATATGTCTACATATTAATATTTGTGATGAAGTCATTTTTTATGAAGCACTTAAAAATTTGAAATGTTTACATCATTAATATTTACAAAATCACATATTCAACAAAAAAGGATACCTGGCTGAAGCGGGGCGCATCCACTTCATCAAGGATGAAAGGGCCCAGTTCTTCCTGGGACTCCTCAGCTGGGGTGGAGGTGGATGGAAGGCTGGAGGGAAGAGTGGGGGGAAGGCTGGAGGGAAGGGTGGGGGGAAGGGTCGAAAGTGATTGCCTTGCTTCTGTCTGGTCATCTAGAAATCGCAGTTTTTGGTAGTACCACAGCTTGGGTACATAAACCTGGTCGGCTGCTGCTTCGGATCTGAGCAACTCCTGGATCTTATTGTGTTCCCACTTGTACATGTTGCGCAAGATACCAATTTTCTTGTCCACAAACTTGAGGTCTGCCTGGGGGACTCGAGTCTTCACAAATTCCAAAAGTGTGCCCAGTGTTGCCTTCCTTACATCTCTATTGAAATATAAAGGGTGTTTGACCTCCCACAGGTTTTTGTTTTCCTGATACAAATCAATGAATCTTGACAAAAAATCAGCCTCCTTAAAGGGATTAATTTTTGCTGAAAGACAAGACACAACATAAAAACTATAATGTCAGTCAGAACTCCCAGGATTATATTTGGCAGAATCTAGGGGACACATATACATACACAAAACACATTCACCAAACACACACACACACACCCCCACGTTTAATCTTACCTTTGTTTCTGACGCTCGCTACTTCCGCACGGACATACGTAGGCCATCGTAATAGCTTTATATACACTGCGCATGTGTCATGCTCCGCCTACGTCGCCTGCCCCTGACGTTCTTTAGTACGATTTGTCCCCCGCCCCTTCACTCTTCGTTGCGCAGTGGGAGTAGATAGCTAAAGATGGCGGAGAGAATCAGTGGAAGTAGCGCGGAGGAAAGCCCGGAGCTCCAACCATCCACATCCCGGAGGAGATATAAGGCCACCAACATGGCTTTTGAAGAGATGGTGGAGATGGTGTCCATATTGAGAAGGGAGGACTACGATGGGAAAAAAGGACCATACACACGACCGAATATGCGGAAGGACAAAATAATGGCCTCAGTTGTCACCGCTCTAGAAGCAAAATTTGGCACTAAACGGTCTAAAGAACAATTGAGGAAGCGGTGGTCTGACATCAAAAGTAGGGAGCCGGAACAATATTGGCGAATAAAGAAGCTGCTTAAAAAAAGTAAGTACTTGTTGTGTATTCCTATTGAGATACTTAACTTGCATGCTGATCCATATTTTTCTCATTTATACAGCATCGTTCGTAAAGACCGTCCTTTGTAAAATACATATGATACTAAGAAAATGACGTATTTTTTTCGCCAAAAACGATGGTACAGGGTCGGACATACATTTAGGTCTTGAGAATTTGTCATATTCCAAAAATGTGGTGATGTGGTGTAGATGTGTTTGAAAATATAACCCTTCTTCAAAAATGATTCAGTGTAATATAAGGACAGGACACAGCAGCTGTTTCCACATCTGGACTCACGAGCACTAGTGTACTATGTGACCATAAAGAAATTTTTGAGGGGTAATACACATAGGAGATCATTGAGGTGTCTGCATCTGTGAAACTTGCATGAAAATGTGTATTGTTTTTAATTGTTGTTCAGAGGGAATTTTTATCCTGTCTTCTAAATTTTTTTGGCCAAAAAATGACAATTGTCCCCAACTCATAACCAACGTTTCATATTAATTTAAAAAAAAAGAAATATCACTGTGTTTTAACTATACCTTGTGTTCAATTATCATAGGGGAGAAAAGACTCAGACAACAGTCCAAGGATCCCAGGAAGCCCCCAAGTCACCAGCCTGAAGCTAAATATACCCCAAGCCCCAGCCCAAGACCACGCCCACCCGACGAGCTGGAGGAAGGAGAGGTGGAGGAAGTGTGCGAGATTTCAACCCCACCAAGTGAGTGACTGACACCCCAGCTTAAAGAAATCTATTTAGGTGTGCATATTTTAACCCATTTTTTTATCCACACATTTTAGGTGAGGTTCTGGTTGTGGAAGGCCAAGCGGCAGAGCCATTTAGCACAGACAGTGCACAAAGACTTATTGGCCTGATAATGTTGTGGAATGGCCAAATTGATCGAATGCATGACCAAATTGACAGCATGAGGAATTGGCTGGACACCATGCAACAGGAAATGAAGAACATGATTGATGTTTTGGGCAGAATATAATAACGTTTTGCCTAAAAACATCAATCATGTTCTTCATTTCATTATCAAGTTTGTTTATTCTTAAATTTTGTAAGTTTAAAAAAAAAAAAAAACAATTTGCAGATGCACACGGTGTGTCAGCATGTGCTATCTTCCATCAGGGGATATCAATATACTATATAACCGTATATACATGTGTATGCCCGCCCAAGCGTATGACTTTCTTTACTACGCTGCTATGGGCTCTAACCCAAGATCTTTTGTAGACCTAGCAACACCCCTGCTGAAAGGATAGTTGATGCTTGGAATAAACTTCCAGCAGGGGTATTTAGACAGTCAACAGTAAATTGCTTTAAACATGCTTGGGACAAACCTAGATCTGTACTCCGACAAAAGAGTTAAGAAAAAAAAAAATAACGGGCAGACTCGATGGACTACTCTAACTTTTCTGTTTCTATGCCTCAGGTTTGGTATGAGGAAGTGGACATCTGCCCATCTATGGCCAACCTCCATAAGGTTGTTTCTCTTTGTGCTTGGAGTGTGTACGCTGTATTTTGCAATATTTACTGTAATCGGAACAATACTTATCTTTGACAGGTGGGCAGTTTTGGCTTTTCCCTAGAGCATTGTAATTTGAATGAAGTGGTGGTCCACGTGTAGTGAGCATGATAAAGGGTCAGTTGACCAGGGAAGCTTATGATACAGATCATGTGACCTGGACAGAACAAAATGTCAAAAACAGACACATTGATCATCAAGCTGCATGCTTTTGTTGCTCAATATTTGTTGATATCTGTTAGTAGTTAAGCAATGTTTATGTCTTTTATGTCTAATTTCGAGTTTCTCTGGCCAGAAACACATTTTTATTACCAATATGTACTCATTTGTTTTTAAAATATATGTCTGTATACATAATGTGTCCTTTAAGGCCTCATGCACACTGCACGTTTTTACAGCAGCTGTTTTTGGCTTCAGACATTTTTTTCTACTGTCAATAAACTCCCCACCATGTTATTCTATGTGTCCATGCACACATAGGCACATATCAGCAATTTTTGGCTGGGGCATTTTTTGGCTTTAAAAAAACCCCAAAACTAGTGGGTTCTGAGAAGAGTTTTTCAGCTGCAAAAACGATCTAACGTCAAAAAACGCTCAAAAACGCTTCTCACCAGCGTATTGTTTATTTATTTTTATCCATTAAAAAAAATGCTAAAAACCACTAACATGGAAAAATGCTAAACGCTATTGCAAAAACATTGAAAAACTTACTGCAAAGCTACTGGTGTTTTTATAACGTTATTTTAACATCCAGTGTGCACGAGGCCTTAAATGTAAGTTCAGCAAGATTTTCAAAAAATCCCTATATGCAATCCCATAGCCCCTGAATAGTACATACTAGTGCTCTTCCTGTTTTTAAATGGTGCATATCCTTCCATTACAGTTGTAGTTAGTAGGAAGGCCTCTCAGCAAAAAACGCTGGCCCCTCATTCCCTCCATCCTGCTATTTGTCTCCATCTTGCTAGGTACAAGATGGAGATTTCTGGATCCTTTAAATCACAAGTTTAAAATGCGTATCTACTGTTCATTCATTTTGATTGTGTTTTTTTCCTACGTCTGGAGAAGACTGCCACCCTGAAAATGAAAGGGATGAAGGACAGCAGAAGTTCATTGCTCATGTACCAGTACCACCTCGGAAGAAGGTAAGCTGTATTTTCGTGTACTGAGTTTATCATACAAGGTCATTTCACCCAAATCTATAGATCTGTTCTGGATCAGCATAATACACTGATTACTAATGTATCTTGAATGTCTCCAGGAATGAGATTCCTATCTATAGTTCCTGTTCTATACACACAAACCTACAGTATGATGGCTTTAGCAGGAGAAGTGTCAGTACTCTACAATATAACATGAAGTATTCAACAGAGATAGTAAATTCCCATTGTAATAGCTTTGCAAGATGGGTGATGATGTGAATCTACATGTACTCAGAGAAATAACGAGGCTGCATATCCTGACCATCATCTGAAACTGCTATTTGCCAGGGTATCCTGGTGATTTTTTTATCTTGAATGTTTTTTGAGTAATTGACCTAAAGGAAACATGCCAGATCTTCTTTCTGCATATGTATTCTAGCTTTTGACTCGGAAAGTACTAAGTAAGAAATTGCCAAACCACTATCATTTTGAGAGAGAGGTCCGTAATAATGACCTTCATTTTTCTGTTCAAAAGGATACATGCTGGTGGGCTTATTCACCCTCCAAGTTCTTAACAGAAGGCTAATATTACATTACAGGGAGAAGTGATTATTTAAAGATACCAAAAAAAATATAAAAAGTTGTTTTGGCAAAGTGTGCCACCTCCTAATGGAAATAACCAGAGATGTCCATCCAGTGGTGTATTTAGGTTTTGTGCTGCCCTAGGCCTGACTAAACTCATGCACCCCCTAATTTAAATACGATCCACCCTTTCTGTCAAGGCCACACCCCTTCCTATTTAAGACACGCCCTATCAGGTGTCAAATCATAGCTGAGGACGGGAAGAGTGGACAGGAGAAGACATCGAGGAGCTGTCCCACTGAGACAGGTAAGTGCAGACGGCGGGCGGGGGGCACAGTGGCAGCATTTGATATGGCACAGTGGGAGCATTTGATGGGGCACAGTGGGAGCATTTGATGGGGCACAGTGGGAGCATTTGATGGGGCACAGTGGGAGCATTTGATTGGGCACAGTGGGAGCATTTGATTGGGCACATCGGCTGCGTTTGATGGGCACAGTGGCTGCATTTAATGGGCACAGTGGCTGCATTTGATGGGCACAGTGGCTGCATTTGATGGGCACAGTGGCTGCATTTGATGGGCACAGTGGCCGCGTTTGATGGGCACAGTGGCCGAGTTTGATGGGCACAGTGGCGGCGATTGATGGGCACAGTGGCGGCAAGTGATGGGCACAGTGGCAGCATTACAAAAGCTGCCTGAGTAACCGTATACAGGTTTTTAAATGGTCCTGACTCCTGGCTCGCTGTTTCAATCCATCTACATAAATATCCATAATGAATATATGTAAATGGATTCACTTGCTCTCATCAATTACCTGAGGGTTGCCACCGTCGTCCTGCTCTCTGGTTACAGAGAGACCCATCCCCGTCTGACTCCCCGAGCTGGAGAGCATGCAATGATGCCTTGCTGAGGTGGGTAGGCGGAGCATTAGGCTCCGGCTCTGCCTCCACCAGTATGTGCATTGTGCACCAGGTATGGCCAGTGACACTGACAGTCTCTCATAGTCTGTTTTATTTGGGGGGCAGTCGCTCCCCCTCCCGCCAAGTACACGCTCCTTCCTGCCGGTGCTGAGTGCGGTGCACATGATATATAGCAAGGCAAGCCGCCGGAGACTGTGTCTGTGCGGGAGCCGGTCGCGGGAGGCTGTATCTGTGCGGGGCGTGGGGGAGGACGGGTCGGGGGGTGGGGTTTTCGGGGGGATTTCGTGCGGGGGGGCGGCAAAAAAGCCGCCGCCCCCCTGCAAAATGCCGCCCTAGGCCTAGGCCTTGTCGGCCTAGGCCAAGACACAGCACTGTGTCCATCAGATATGTTCTCCTCTTCTTAAAGTTCCCACCTAACCAGTAACCTTTACCCTTTAGTGGTGGGGCGTCCCAGGAATCCTATACGGGTCTGTCAGGCCTGCAGTTGTGCTGGAATCGCAGGTACTAGACCAGTGGCGGCCTGTCCATAGGGGGCGCCTGGGCGCCGACCCCCCCCCCCCCCCCCTCCAGGCAGCAAAAAAAAAGTTAAAAAAAAAAAAATTTTTTTATTACTGGCCCTTTAAAAAAAAAAGGAAAAAAAAAGGTCCTTAAGTGCACTGTGTTCGGACGCCGGACACAGTGCACTTATAGGAAGCGCCACGTCTATGCAATCACGAGATTGCAGACGTGGCGCTGCATTTGCGGGCGTTTAGACCGCCTTGTGGCGTTTTTCTGAAGCGCCGAGTAGCTTCCGCCCGGCCATAGTAATAGATACTACAGGCGCCGGGCGGAAGCTACTCGGCGCTTCAGATTTGATTGACATCTGCCCTGAGTCAGATGTCACTTCCTGATTCTCTCTCTCATTGCGCCCGAGAGAGGAAACAGGAAGAATGCTGGTGCCAGTGTGAGGAGGAGGACACCGCAGGAGACCCAAGGTAAGTACCGCTGGCGCTGTGTGGAGAATGGGGGGGACTGAGGCTACATTTGGGGGGACAGAGGCTGTATTTGGGGAGGGACAGGCAGCATTTTGGGGGGGATAGAGGCTGCATTTTGGGGGAGAACAGAGGCTGCATTTTGGGGGTGGGTAGAGGCTGTATTTGGGGGGGACAGAGGCTGTATTTGGGGGGGGACAGAGGCTGTATTTGGGGGGGGACAGAGGCTGAATTTTGGGAGGGACAGAGGCTGCATTTTGGGGGGGACAGAGGCTGCATTTGAGGGGGGGGGGACAGAGGCTGCATTTGGGGGGGGGGCAGAGGCTGCATTTGGGGGGGGGGACAGAAGCTGCATTTGGGGGGGACAGAAGCGGCATTTGGGGGGAACAGAGGCTGCATTTGGGGGAACAGAGGCTGCATTTAATGGGACACAGGCATGCTGCATTTGGGGGGGGGGGAGAGGCTGCATTTGGGGGGGGGGACAGAGGCTTCATTTGGGGGGGGACAGAGGCTTCATTTGGGGGGGACAGAGGCTTCATTTGGGGGGGGACACAGGCTGCATTTGGGGGGACAGAGGCTGCATTTGGGGGAACAGAGGCTGCATTTAATGGGACACAGGCATGCTGCATTTGGGGGGGACAGAGGCTGCATTTGGGAGAACAGAGGCTGCATTTAATGGGAACAGAGGCTGCATTTAATGGGACACAGGCATGCTGCATTTGGGGGGGGGGCAGAGGCTGCATTTGGGGAGACAGAGGCTGCATTTGATGTGACAGAGGCTGCATTTTATGTGACAGAGGCTGCATTTGATGTGACACAGGCTGCATGTAAGGACGGACTGCTGGGGACACCTGATGGCATCTGGTTGTAGGCGACGTGGCTAGTGACACACTCGGGGCTCCCACTGATTCTGCATTATGGTGAGTTGAATGATTTAATTTTATATTACAATGTAATAATAGAAATAATGCGCTTCAATCATCCTGACACCATAACAACCATGGTGCCGGGATGATTGAAGCGCTAACACCAGGTGTTTGGAGTATCTTTATCTGCTGATTGTTAAACTTTCTAGAATACACATTTCTATTGTTGGGTAGGATCTAGGCCTGCTGTCCCTCTCTCCCTCTCCCTCCATCCCTCGTTCATCTCAGACGCTAACGACACCACCTTAGAGCCACGCCCACTATTTTGCTGAAACCACGCCCATTTTCACCAAATGGGAAGGGTCAAAAAGGAAGGGCGGGGTCTGGCGCCCCCCCATCCTAAAACTTCATCAGCTGCCACTGTACTAGACTATGAACTAATGCCTTTAAACACCTTAACACAGTGTCTGAATTCTCTTTTCTACTTTTCATGTTACATCTGTATCACGGATCTAAATGTGGTTTCAGAGATGTTTATTCTCTCTAAACTTAGCCCCGGTTCACACAGGGGCGGCATGACTTGCAGGTCACCTTACCGAGGCGACCTGCACACGACTTCCACGGCGACTTGCAAAACGACTTCTGTATAGAAGTCAGTGCAAGTCGCCTCAAGTCGCCCCCAAAGTAGTACAGGAACGTTTTTCTAAGTCGGAGCGACTTGCTTCACTCCTATTAGAACGGTTCCATTGTACAGAACGGGAGGCGACTTGTCAGGCAGCTAGGTCGCCTGACAAGTCGCCCCTGTGTGAACCGGCACTAAGGATTCCATTTTCTAAACTTTGCTTCCTTTTTGCAGAGCTTTGGCTTGTTCTGTTCAGAAGGCAGAGAGTGGCAACACCACTTTCTTGATATATTTTACGTGTATTTTTTAAAACAGAGCAGTATGCACCAGTTCTATTTTACTGCATCACTTTTAGGGATGAGCTCGTTGCTCAGTTTGAACATCGGTTGTTCACCGAAGAACAACCATTATGGGGCGTTCGCAGCAAATTCGAGCACCGTGGAACGCCCCATAATGCACTGCGAGCTCGCAGTGCATTGCTGTATGATGATTGGCCAAACCATGCACCTGGGCTGCATGCTTTGGCCAATCTCAGTACCCTCTGCTAAGAGAGCCATAATTGGCAGGGTGCCTTTGGCCAATCATGGCTCAGGGGGACTAAATCCACGCCCCACACTATATAAGGCTGCCTACACGGCGGCCGTGTGTAGTGTTGTTGGTGTGGACGGAGAGATAGCGTGATTTAGATTAAGCAGGCAGGTTATTCAGTTAGTGGCAGTGTGTGTGTGAGAGAGAGAGATAATATATATAAATATATATATATATACACAGTATCTCACAAAAGTGAGTACATCCCTCACATTTTCATAAATATTTTGTTATATCTTTTCATGTGCCAACACTGAAGAAATGACACTTTGCTACAATGTTAAGTGTGAAGTGTACAGCTTGTATAACAGTGTATATTTGCTGTGCCCACAAAATAATTAACACACAGCCATTAATGTCTAAACTGCTGGCAACAAAAGTGAGTACATCCCTAAGTGAAATGTCCAGATTGGGCCCAAAGTGTCAATATTTTGTGTGGCCACCATTATTTTCCAGCACTGCCTTAACCCTCTTGGGCATGGAGTTCACCAGAGCTTCACAGGTTGCCACTGGAGTCCTCTACCACTCCTCCATGATGACATCACGGAGCTGGTGGATGTTAGAGACCAGACCTTGCGCTCCTCCACCTTCCATTTGAGAATGCCCCACAGATCACAGATTCTCAATAGGGTTTAGGTCTGGAGATATGCTTGGCCTGCCATCACCTCTACCCTCAGCTTATTTAGCAAGGCAGTGATTGTCTTGGAGGTGTGTTTGGGGCCATTATGTTGGAATACTGCCCTGCGGCCAAGCCTCTGAAGGGAGGGGATCATGCTCTGCTTCAGTATGTCACAGTACATGTTGGCCTTCATGGTTCCCTCAAGGAACTGTAGCTCCCCAGTGCCAGCAGAACTCATGCAGCCCGAGACCATGACACTCCCACCACCATGCTTGACTGTAGGCAAGACACACTTGTCTTTGTACTCCTCACCTGGTCGCCATCACACACGCTTGACACCACCTGAACCAAATAAGTTTATCTTGGTCTCATCAGACCACAGGACATGGTTCCAGTAATCCATGTCCTTAGTCTTTGTCTTCAGCAAACTGTTTGCAGGCTTTCTTGTGCATCATCTTTAGAAGAGGCTTCCTTTTGGGATGACAGCCATGCAGACCAATCTGATGCAGTGTGCGGCATATGGTCTGAGCACTGACAGCCTGACCCCCCACCCCTTCAACCTCTGCAGCAATGCTGGCAGCACTCATATATCTATTTCCCAAAGACAACCTCTGGCTATGACTCTGAGCAGGTGCACTCAACTTCTTTGGTCGACCATGGGAAGATCTGTTTTGAGTGGAACCTGTCCTGTTAAACTGCTGTATGGTGTTGGCCACCATGCTGCAGCTCAGTTTCAGGGTCTTGGCAATCTTCTTATAGCCTAGGCCATCTTTATGTAGAGCAACAATTCTTTTTTTCAGATCCTCAGAGAGTTTTTTGCCATGAGGTGCCATGTTGACCAGTATGAGAGAGTGAGAGCATAACACCAAATTTAACACACCTGCTCCCCATTCACACCTGAGACCTTGTAACACTAAGTCACCTGACACCAGGGAGGGAAAATGGCTAATTGGACAATTGTACTCACTTTTGTTGCCAGCGGTTTAGACATTAATGGCTGTGTGTTAAGTTATTTTCAGGGAACAGCAAATTGACAGTTATACAAGCTGTACACTCACTACTTTACATTGTAGCAAAGTGTAATTTCCTCAGTGTTGTCACATGAAAAGATATAATAAAACATTTACAAAAATGTGAGGGTTGTACTCACTTTTGTGAGATAATATATATATATATATATATATAAAAATATGAGAGAGAGAGAGAGATATAGTCAGTCTAGTATGTGTGTATATATATATATATATAGCGGTACCCCCGTGAGGGCTGCTGATTGAGACTATATCCCACTGGCTACCCCAACTCTGCAGATCCTCTTACCTCTGAAACCTTGGGTTCCATTCTGCAATGTGACGTTAGCAATGAGAAACTCACACGATATCACTGAACCACTCAGAAGAGTTTACTTAGATAAGTCACAGAACACAATAGAGAGTATAAATAGACACAAATTATAATTGACAATTGTTATCACTTAATGCACATATTCAGAACTTATAACCTTATAATCACTTTAAGGAGTATATGTGATCAGGTGCACAGAGGGATAAGTACTCAATATCTTTAAAACATATATTAAATACCTTTCCACTGAGGCCTCAACACACAGACCAAAATGCAGTATATAACCCTTACATTCAAGAACACAGTGTGAGGTCTAGCATATACTCAATGGCTCCCCCTAGGGCAGTGATGGAGAACCTTGGCACTCCAGATGTTTTGGAACTACATTTCCAATGATGCTCCACTACACTGCAGAATGCATGAGCATCATGGGAAATGTAGTTCCAAAACATCTGGGATGCCAATGTTCGCCATCACTGCCCTAGGCTATAATTCAGAGTTCAACTTATGAGTGAAACAGCAAAGCTTATAAAAGAGGAAGATGGTGAAAGTTCTTTTCAACTCCGGATATCTTCAGCTAGCCTGATGTTTAAACTGCAGTATTAGTAATCCACAAAGACAAAGGGAAAGAAATGACTGTAGAACAAAAGATATACTGATGATGGTTTAACTGAAGAAATATCACCACTTGTAGATTCCTCCTTACATGTGAGTGTAATACAGTACCGACCTTACAGCGCAGGGGAGAAAGACAAGGCCCCAAAGTCCAGCTGTATGATGCCTGTGAAGAAGAAGATTCACCTCCGTGGAACTACAAGTCTCACCAGCAGTCTGTAGGAAGAACTCACTCAGCAATACTGTACTCTCTACTGGAATGAGCAGGTGCCCTCTCACCACAATAAACCTCAATGGCTGTGAGGCTCTGTCCGGAATCCCCTCCTGGTGTCTCCGTCTGGTGAAGATGGCGCTGCTGCGCCGTGCTGCAACTCCCGGTGGACTGAAGTGCAGGGGCTTCCAGTTGCTCTGAATCATAGGTCAGTCCGCTTGCTAGGATAGCAGGGCTGTACTCCAAGATCCCTCAGAGGCGGGCGATCCGGCTGTCACTCCGGGTCACAGACAAACTTCCTGCTGGCAGGTGTTGAATGGTGTCCAGAGAGGCTGAAAACAGGCAGGCCGCGCCCGTCCTTTTATCACTCCTCTCAGCAGGCAGTGCTGCGCGCTTTGCATTGTCTGTCCTGTGGTTCAGGGCTCATCCAGCTAACAGAGTCACTTCCTGCTGCTAACTACATCTCCCAAAAAGCTTTGCTGCATTCCTTCTCAAGGGCCAGTCCAGCAGCCATTAGAGGGAGCCAAACTCATTTGAAACAACAACTGTTCAACTATAATAACTATAGTAACGAACCCTTGGCTATATACACAATGCACATAATACAGTGCAGCCGTAGTGCAGTTGCTACTACTTTTCTGGTGGTGTACACAATACAGTGCAGTTGTAGTGCAGTTGCTACTACTTTTCTGGTGGTGTACACAGTATACAATACAGTGTAGTGTGGTGTTGCAAAACAAAATATACATCATGTGCAGAAGGCCACCAAGGAGAGGCAGATGCCCACAGGCCACTAAAAGAGGGCAAGGGTCCTCTGTGTCTACAGTCAACAATGCTGATCGTGGACATGGTGCATCCTCTGCAGGTGGTCGTGGGGCACGCTTGTCCTTTTTTTCTGCTGCTAGTTGTGTTATTGAGCCAGAATATGCAGAAGAATTGGTGGAGTGGATAACAAAGCCGTCCTCATCCTCTGTCACCCAGGCTCAGAGTAGTTTGCCTTCCAATACAGCTGCCAAAGCAGCCTATTCCACCGGCTCCTTGTTCACAATCACTCCTTCCGTAGCCCCCACCATCATGCACAGGGGTGTCCCCCGAAGCTATTTGAACACAGTGTCGGGTACATGCTGCTGGAGGATGCGCAGCGATTTGAAGGCTCCGATGTTGGTTCCCAGGTTGAGGAAGGGAGTAACGTGAGCCTAGAGAGAGGGGGTGCTCAAGAAGGACAAGAAACTGGCAGTCATGTTCCCCCAGATGCAGCATTCTGCCAAGTTTGCTCTAGTGATGAGGAGGGAGGGGATGATGAGGTCACTGACACTACTTGGGAGCCTGATAGAACAGAGGTGGAGGAGGCACAACTTCAACGAGGCAGGATGTCCTCTAGGGGGCAGCTTAAGGGCAGCCACCCTACTGCATCACACTGCAGAGCTCCACAGGTGCAGGGCGCTGCTGACTCCCCGCTGATTTTGAAAAGTTCCTTGGTGAGGGCCTTTTTTGGCACGTGTGCAACAGATCGCACTGTTGCTGTTTTCAACCTATGTCTGAAGTAGGTCAAGCATGGCTAGAACAGCAGCCGCTTGGGCACCACATGCTTGACCAGACATATGACGACCTCCCATGCAGTGTGCACTGTGGTGGATGAGATGATTGGTAGGTAGGTGGGTGTGTAGGATAGGACACATGGAGATGAATGAGGGGACATGGACTGTAGTGCATGAGATGATCGGTAGGTGGGTAGGTGTGCAGGATAGGACACATGGAGATGAATGGAGGTGACGTGGACTGTGGTGGATGAGATGATTGGTAGATAGGTTGGTGTAGGATAGGACACATGGTGGTGACATTGACTGTGGTGGATGAGATGATCGGTAGGTAGGTGGGTGTGTGGGATAGGACACATGGAGGTGATGTGGACTGTAGTGGATGAGATGATCAGTAGGGATGAGCCGAACACCCCCCGGTTCGGTTCGCACCAGAACCCGCGAACGGACCGCAAGTTCGCACGAACGTTAGAACCCCATTGACGTCTATGGGACTCGAACGTTCGAAATCAAAAGTGCTCATTTTAAAGGCTAATTTGCATGGTATTGTCCTAAAAAGGGTTTGGGGACCCGGGTCCTACCCCAGGGGACATGTATCAATGCAAAAAAAACTTTTAAAAACGGCCGTTTTTTCGGGAGCAGTGATTTTAATGATGCTTAAAGTAAAAAAAAAAAAGTGAAATATTCCTTTAAATATCGTACCTGGGGGGTGTCTATAGTATGCCTGTAAAGTGACGCGTGTTTCCCATGTTTAGAACAGTCCCTGCACCAAATGTCATTTTTAAAGGAAAAAATCTCATTTAAAACTGCTTGCGGGTTTAATGTCATGTCGGGTCATGGCAATATGGATGAAAATCAGTGAGACAAACGGCATGGGTACCCCCCAGTCCATTACCAGGCCCTTTGGGTCTTGTATGGATATTAAGGGGAACCCCGCACCCAAATTAAAATAAGGAAAGGTCCCTATATACTCTGAACAGCAGTATTCAGGCGGTGCAAACAAGACAGGGACTGTAGGTTTGTTGTTAAGTAGAATCTGTTTGTAATTTTGAACATTTTTAATGTGTTTAGCTCCAGCCAAAAAATCTTTTCTAAGCTTTTTGGAAAACATAGGGAAGGGTTATCACCCCTGTGACATTTGTTTTGCGTCTTTCCTCCTCTTCAGAAGATTTCACCTCACTTTTTTGTCCCAATGAAAAATGTTTTTGGAAAATTTGGGTTTTTTTGTGGAACAAGGATTGGAAAGCATCAGTGGAAAGGAGAAATTGTTTTCCCATATTAACTCTTACAGGAGAGAATTTCCCTTCCTTAGGGGTAGATTTCATCTCACTTCCTGTTGTCTCCTTCCGTTTGCAAGTAGGAGTCGTTTGTAAGTTAGATGTTTGAAAGTAGGGTCCTGCCCTATATACTCAGCAGAAATTTGGGCCTTAGGTGTTGCTGTGGCCAAAACACTGTAAGCCCTCACAGGGCCCTGCTGTGAAATATTAGATCAAGAATTGTAATTACATGCCCCTGTTGAACAGGAGCTGAAAAATTAGGCCTTAGGCACTGGTGCTGGTGCCACAACACTGCAACCCCTCACAGACACTCTAGTTGGAACGCAGGAACGAGCCCTGCTGCAAAGTATTGCATCAAAAATTGTAATTACACGCCCCTGTTAGACAGGGGCAGAAAAATTGGGTCTTAGGCACTGGTGCTGGTGCCACAACACTGCAACCCCTCACAGACACTCTAGTTGAAACGCAGGAACAAGCCCTGCTGCAAAGTATTGCATCAAAAATTGTAATTACACGCCCCTGTTAGACAGGGGCTGAAAAATTGGGTCTTAGGCACTGGTGCTGGTGCCACAACACTGCAACCCCTCACAGACACTCTAGTTGGAATGCAGGAACGAGCCCTGCTGCAAAGTATTACATCAAAAATTGTAATTACACGCCCCTGTTAAACAGGGGCTGAAAAATTGTGCCTTAGGCACTGGTGGTGGCGCCCAGAACCAAAAATGTTCTTACAAGCTATCAGCGTGATGATTGAGGAGGAAGAGGATAATTACTCAGGGATAGTCACTCAGCATCAGCATAGGCAGTCTTTGAAGGGATCTGAGATTTCAAAAAAAATTATTCGGTTACATCTGCATCAGGTGCTTGGTAGCTGGTGGTGATCCAAGACTGATTCATTTTTATGAAGGTCAGCCGATCGACCGAGTCGGTGGACAGACGCACCCTGTGATCGGTTACCACGCCTCCAGCAGCACTGAATGTGCGTTCCGAAAGAACGCTGGATGCAGGACAGGCCAGTAGCTCAATTGCATACTGTGCAAGCTCTGGCCAGTGATCCATCCTCAAGACCCAGTAACCCAGAGGATTTTCGGTGGGAAAGGTGTCCAAGTCTGATCTTGCCCCTAGGTATTCCTGCACCATGTAAAACAGACGCTGGCGATGGTTGCTGGAACCGATCATACCTTGGGGCTGCGGACCAAAAAATTGTCTGAACGCATCGGTCAGACGGCCACCTTCTCCACCGCTCCTTCTTTGACTGACCGAAGCCTCAGCAACACGTTGTCCAGAAACAGGAGTTTGTAACCTCCCAGTCTCTGGGAACGCGTTGCACAGACCTTTCTGCAAGGCCTCCCGAAGATGTTTCATCCTCTGCTCCCTCTGCGATGGCAAGATAAGGTCCGCAACCTTACCCTTGTAACGTGGATCAAGGAGGGTTGCCAGCCAGTATTGGTCCTTCTCCTTGATACCACGAATACGAGGATCCTTACGCAGGCTTTGCAGGATCAGGGAGGCCATGCAGCGTAGGTTTGCTGAGGCATTCGGTCCGGAGTCCTCTGGGTCACTAAGGACAACAACGTCCGCAGCCACCTCCTCCCAGCCACGTACAAGTCCATGTGTTCCTTGGGACTGATCCCTTAAAGACTGCTGATGCTGAGTGCCAGGCTCCACCTCCATACTGACACAATCTTCCTCCTCCTCCTCCTCCTCCTCCTCGTCCTCTTCCTGTGTGATCGGCGGGCACGCAGGAACACTGTCTGGATAAAGGGGGCCTTGAGAGCTAAGGAAGTCCTCCTCTTCCTGCCTCTGTTCTGCCTCAAGTGCCCTGTCCATTATTCCACGCAGCGTGTGCTCCAACAGGTGGACAAGGGGGACAGTGTCACTGATGCATGCACTGTCAGTGCTCACCATCCTCGTGGCCTCCTCGAATGGTGACAGGACAGTGCATGCATCCCTGATCATGGCCCACTGGCGTGGGGAAAAAAACCAAGGTCCCCTGACCCTGTCCTGGTGCCATAGTCGCACAGGTACTCATTGATGGCCCTCTGCTGCGTGTGCAGCCGCTGCAGCATGGCCAACGTCGAGTTCCACCTGGTGGGCATGTCACAGATTAGGCGGTTCTTGGGCAGGTTAAACTCCTTTTGGAGGTCCGTCAGCCGAGCACTGGCATTATATGACCGGCGGAAATGCACAGAGACTTTCCTGGCCTGCCTCAGGACATCCTGTAAGCCCGGGTACCTGCCCAAGAACCGCTGCACCACCAAGTTAAGGACGTGAGCCAAACAGGGCACATGGGTCAGTTGTCCCTGTCGGAGGGCAGAGAGGAGGTTGGTGCCATTGTCGCAAACCACCATTCCTGCCTTAAGTTGGCGTGGCGTCAACCACCTCTGAACCTGCCCCTGCAGAGCTGACAGAACCTCTGCCCCAGTGTGGCTCCTGTCCCCCAAGCACACCAGCTCAAGCACCGCATGGCATCTTTTGGCCTGCGTACTTGCGTAGCCCCTTGAACGCCTACGGAGCACCGCTGGTTCCGAGGAAGAGGCCATGGAGGAAGAAGAAGAGGAGGGGGTGGAGGAGAGAGGTGTGTCACAATCAGCATTTTGGAGGCGTGGTGGCGGAACAACCTCCAACACTACTGCACCTTGTCCTGCATCCTTCCCAGCTGCCAGCAGAGTCACCCAATGCGCCGTGAAACTTAAGTAACGTCCCTGTCCATGCCTGCTGGACCATGAGTCAGCGGTAATATGCACCTTACCGCTGACCGCCCTGTCCAGCGAGGCATGGACATTGCCTTCCACATGCCGGTAGAGAGCCGGAATCGCCTTCCGTGAGAAAAAGTGGCGTTTGGGTACCTGCCACTGAGGAACCGCACATTCCACAAACTCACGGAAGGGGGCAGAGTCTACCAACTGAAAAGGCAGCAGTTGAAGTGCTAGCAATTTTGCCAAGCTAGCATTCAACCGCTGGGCATGTGGATGGCTGGGAGCAAACTTCTTTCAGCGGTGCAGCAGCTGGGGCAGGGAAATTTGCCTGGTACAATCTGACGTCGGTGTACCAAAAGCAGATTGCCCACAAGTACTTGGCTGTGACACACCTAATTCTACACCTTCATTCCTCTCACTGCAGGTCGCAGAGAGGACTGAAGGTCTAGTGGGGTTGGAAATCTCAGCTGATGAGGAGCAAGGAGAGATCGTCTTTGTTCTTTGGTGTGGGTCTTTTAGATACGCTTGCCAACGAACTGCATGGCAGGTCAACATATGTCTGGTCAAGCATGTGGTACCCAAGCGGGAGATGTTTTGGCCACGCGAGATACGCTTGAGACATATGTTGCAAATAGCAGCGGTGCGATCTGATGCACTCGTCTCAAAAAAGGCCCACACCAAAGAACTTTTTGAATAACGCGCAGAGACTGCAGCGCCCTGCACATGTGGAGCTTTGGGGTGTGATGCAGTCAATGTGCTGCCCTTAGGCTGGCCCCTGGAGGGCATCCTGCCTAGTTGGTGATGTGCCACCTCCTCCTCCTCCTCCTCCTCCTCTCTCCTATCAGGCACCCACGTTGAGTCAGTGACCTCATCATCCCCTCCCTCCTCATCACTGGAGCAAACCTGGCAGTATGCTGCAGCAGGGGGAGCATGACTGCCAGATTGCTGTCCTTCTTGGGCACCCCCTCTGTCCGTGCTCATGTTACTGCCTTCATTGAGCTCAGTATCATCATCAGAGCCTTCCAAACGCTGGGCATCCTCCTGGAGCATGTACCCAACACTGTGGTCAAACAGTTCGAGGGAATCCTCATGAGGACATGGTGGAGCTAGGGAAGGAGTCACTGATGACATTGAGCTGAGGGCAGGGCCGTCTTTAATATTGATTGGACCCTGGGCAAAACTTTTCTTGGGGCCCCCCCATGCAGTTTCGCTCTCCACCTGCTCCGAGACATACAATAAATAGCAGCTGGACTCAAAATCAGTTTACTGAATCAGATCAGGCAGCTATTGCGATTGGTTGCCAGAGGTTACAGTGTATCATTACCGCTCACTGACTGGTTGCTAGAGGTTACAGTGTATCATTACCTCTCACTGACTGGTTGCTAGAGGTTGCAGCACACATTATGGCTCACTGATTAGCTGCTAGAGGTTACAGCACATGATTTCTGCTTGTTGATTGGTTGCTAGAGATTACTGTGGATATGACCTCAGGGGGGCATGATGTACATATCAATGCCGCTGGCCACCCCTATTTACATATGAATGCCGCCACTATTTACATATGAATGCTGGTAATTTACATGTAAACACAGGGTCTGCAGAGGAGTCATCTGTACACAACAATAGGGCAGAGCTGGGCAGCATTAGTAGCAGCAGTTCACACTGAGATATTGGGACACAGCACATGATTAAAACCTCAAGGGATGAGCGAAATTAAACCAGGATAGTTGGCAAGTATGAGGCAGCTGCTTTGGGCCCCACAACAATGACAGGGCCCAGGGCAGCTGCCCCTTTTGCCCTGCCTTAAAAACGGCCCTGGCTGAGGGAAGAGGCCGCTGCTTTGCCAGACAAAGCACCCTGGGCATGGGTGAGAGAGGATGAGGAGGATGAGGACGGCTTGGTCATCCACTCGACCAAGTCTTCCGCATGTTGCGGCTCAACACAGCCAGCTGCCGAAAAAAAGGCCAAGCGTGTCCCATGGCCACGTGCTGATGAGGATGCACCGTCTCCACGACCAGCACTAGACACAGAGCCTGCTTGCCCTCTCTTATTGGCTTGTGACTGTCTGCCTCTCCTTCTTGGCCTTCCAGACATACTAATGGCCTGTAGCTGCACTAAGCTGGATAGAACACCTGTAATTTTCTTCAGGTAGCTTTATATACTGTAACCAGACAAGCCTGCCTGTCAGTAGGAAGATAACAGGAACGGATCTAGCTGAACACTGTGAGCAGGACGTACTGCACTAAATGTATATAGCAGGAACGGATCTAGCTGAACACTGTGAGCAGGACGCACTGCACTGAATGTAAATACCAGGAACGGATCTAGCTGAACACTGTGAGCAGGACGCACTGCACTGAATGTAAATAGCAAGAACGGATCTAGCTGAACACTGTGAGCAGGACGCACTGCACTGAATGTAAATAGTCTAGCTGCCTGACCGTGGTACTAATAGGATCAAAAAGAACACCTGTAATTTTCTTAAGGTAGCTTTATATACTGTAACCAGACAAGCCTGCCTGTCAGTAGGAAGATAACAGGAACGGATCTAGCTGAACACTGTGAGCAGGACACACTGTACTAAATGTAAATAGTCTAGCTGCCTGACCGTGGTACTAATAGGATCAAAAAGAACACCTGTAATTTTCTTCAGGTAGCTTTATATACTGTAACCAGACAAGCCTGCCTGTCAGTAGGAAGATAACAGGAACGGATCTAGCTGAACACTGTGAGCAGGACGTACTGCACTAAATGTATATAGCAGGAACGGATCTAGCTGAACACTGTGAGCAGGACGCACTGCACTGAATGTAAATAGCAGGAACGGATCTAGCTGAACACTGTGAGCAGGACGCACTGCACTAAATGTAAATAGCAGGAACGGATCTAGCTGAACACTGTGAGCAGGACGCACTGCACTGAATGTAAATAGCAGGAACGGATCTAGCTGAACACTGTGAGCAGGACGCACTGCACTGAATGTAAATAGCAGGAACGGATCTAGCTGAACACTGTGAGCAGGACGCACTGCACTGAATGTAAACAGCAGGAACGGATGTAGCTGAACACTGTGAGCAGGACGCACTGCACTGAATGTAAATAGCAGGAACGGATCTAGCTGAACACTGTGAGCAGGACGCACTGCACTGAATGTAAATAGCAGGAACGGATGTAGCTGAACACTGTGAGCAGGACGCACTGCACTAAATGTAAATACCAGGAACGGATCTAGCTGAACACTGTGAGCAGGACGCACTGCACTGAATGTAAATAGCAGGAACGGATCTAGCTGAACACTGTGAGCAGGACGCACTGCACTAAATGTAAATACCAGGAACGGATCTAGCTGAACACTGTGAGCAGGACGCACTGCACTGAATGTAAATAGCAGGAACGGATCTAGCTGAACACTGTGAGCAGGACGCACTGTACTAAATGTAAATACCAGGAACGGATCTAGCTGAACACTGTGAGCAGGACGCACTGCACTGAATGTAAATAGCAGGAACGGATCTAGCTGAACACTGTGAGCAGGACGCACTGCACTAAATGTAAATACCAGGAACGGATCTAGCTGAACACTGTGAGCAGGACGCACTGCACTGAATGTAAATACCAGGAACGGATCTAGCTGAACACTGTGAGCAGGACGCACTGCACTGAATGTAAATAGTCTAGCTGCCTGACCGTGGTACTAATAGGATCAAAAAGAACACCTGTAATTTTCTTAAGGTAGCTTTATATACTGTAACCAGACAAGCCTGCCTGTCAGTAGGAAGATAACAGGAACGGATCTAGCTGAACACTGTGAGCAGGACACACTGTACTAAATGTAAATAGTCTAGCTGCCTGACCGTGGTACTAATAGGATCAAAAAGAACACCTGTAATTTTCTTAAGGTAGCTTTATATACTGTAACCAGACAAGCCTGCCTGTCAGTAGGAAGATAACAGGAACGGATCTAGCTGAACACTGTGAGCAGGACACACTGTACTAAATGTAAATAGTCTAGCTGCCTGACCGTGGTACTAATAGGATCAAAAAGAACACCTGTAATTTTCTTAAGGTAGCTTTATATACTGTAACCAGACAAGCCTGCCTGTCAGTAGGAAGATAACAGGAACGGATCTAGCTGAACACTGTGAGCAGGACACACTGTACTAAATGTAAATAGTCTAGCTGCCTGACCGTGGTACTAATAGGATCAAAAAGAACACCTGTAATTTTCTTCAGGTAGCTTTATATACTGTAACCAGACAAGCCTGCCTGTCAGTAGGAAGATAACAGGAACGGATCTAGCTGAACACTGTGAGCAGGACGTACTGCACTAAATGTATATAGCAGGAACGGATCTAGCTGAACACTGTGAGCAGGACGCACTGCACTGAATGTAAATAGCAGGAACGGATCTAGCTGAACACTGTGAGCAGGACGCACTGCACTGAATGTAAATAGCAGGAACGGATCTAGCTGAACACTGTGAACAGGACGCACTGCACTGAATGTAAATAGCAGGAACGGATCTAGCTGAACACTGTGAGCAGGACGCACTGCACTGAATGTAAATAGCAGGAACGGATCTAGCTGAACACTGTGAGCAGGACGCACTGCACTGAATGTAAACAGCAGGAACGGATGTAGCTGAACACTGTGAGCAGGACGCACTGCACTGAATGTAAATAGCAGGAACGGATCTAGCTGAACACTGTGAGCAGGACGCACTGCACTGAATGTAAATAGCAGGAACGGATGTAGCTGAACACTGTGAGCAGGACGCACTGCACTAAATGTAAATACCAGGAACGGATCTAGCTGAACACTGTGAGCAGGACGCACTGCACTGAATGTAAATAGCAGGAACGGATCTAGCTGAACACTGTGAGCAGGACGCACTGCACTAAATGTAAATACCAGGAACGGATCTAGCTGAACACTGTGAGCAGGACGCACTGCACTGAATGTAAATAGCAGGAACGGATCTAGCTGAACACTGTGAGCAGGACGCACTGCACTGAATGTAAATAGCAGGAACGGATCTAGCTGAACACTGTGAGCAGGACGCACTGCACTGAATGTAAATAGCAGGAACGGATCTAGCTGAACACTGTGAGCAGGACGCACTGCACTGAATGTAAATAGCAGGAACGGATCTAGCTGAACACTGTGAGCAGGACGCACTGCACTGAATGTAAATAGCAGGAACGGATCTAGCTGAACACTGTGAGCAGGACACACTGCACTAAATGTAAATAGTCTAGATAGAAGATAACAGGAACGGATCTAGCTAAACTGAATACAGTGTATATATATATATGCAACACCTGGGATGCATATATATACACAATACACTGTAAGTGCAGCTAACTGACTGACTGTTCTGCCTAATCTATCTAACTCAAATCAAATGACACTGTCTCTCTCTCTCTCTATCTCTCAGCACACCGGAACACACACTACACAGGGCCGCCGTGCAGGTGGCCTTATATAGTGTGGGGTGTGTACTAAATCCCCTGAGCCATAATTGGCCAAAGCCACCCTGGCTTTGGCCAATTACAGCTCTCTCTACTGACGGCGCTGTGATTGGCCAAGCATGCGGGTCATAGTGCATGCTTGGCCAATCATCAGCCAGCAATGCACTGCGATGCCGCAGTGAATTATGGGCCATGACGCGCCACACGAATTTGGCGCGAACGGCCCATATCGTTCGCAATTCGACGGACGGTCGAACAGCCGATGTTCGAGTCGAACATGGGTTCGACTCGAACACGAAGCTCATCCCTAATGATCAGTAGGTGGGTGGGTGTGTAGGATAGGACACATGGAGATGAATGGAGGTGATGTGGACTGTGGTGGATGAGATGATTGGTAGATAGGTTGGTGTAGGATAGGACACATGGTGGTGACATTGACTGTGGTGGATGAGATGATCAGTAGGTAGGTGGGTGTGTGGGATAGGACACATGGTGGTCATGTGGACTGTAGTGGATGAGATGATCTGTAGGTGGTTGGGTGTGTGAGATAGGACACATGGAGGTGACGTGGAGTGTAGTGGATGAGATGATCAGTAAGTAGGTAGGTGGGTGTAGGATAAGACACATGGAGATGAATGGAGGTGATGTGGACTGTAGTGGATGAGATGATCAGTAGGTGGGTGGGTGTGTAGGATAGGACACATGGAGATCACGCGGACTATAGTGGATGAGATTATCGGTAGGTGGGTGGGTGCGTGAGATAGGACACATGGAGGTGACTTGGAGTGTAGTGGATGAGATGATCAGTAAGTAGGTAGGTGGGTGTAGGATAGGACAAATGGAGATGAATGGAGGTGACATGGACTGTAGTGGATGAGATGATCGGTAGGTAGGTGGGTGTAGGATAGGACACATAGAGATGAATGGAGGTGACGTGGACTGTAGTGGATGAGATGATCGGTAGGTAGGTGGGTGTAGGATAGGACACATAGAGATGAATGGAGGTGACGTGGACTGTAGTGGATGAGATGATCGGTAGGTAGGTGGGTGTGTAGGATAGGACACATGGAAGTCACGTGGACTGTAGTGGATGAGATGATCGGTAGGTAGGTGGGTGTAGGATAGGACACATGGAGATGAATGGAGGTGACGTGGACTGTGGCAGATGAGATGATCGTTAGGTAGGTAGGTGTGTAGGATAGGACACATGGAGATGAATTCAGGTGATGTGGACTGTAGTGGATGAGATGATCAGTAGGTAGGTAGGTGTAGGATAGAACATGTGGCGATGAATGGAGGTGACATGGATGAGATGGTAGGTAGGTGGGTGTAGGATAGGACACATGGAGGTGACGTGGACTGTGTGTCAGGGCTGGGCTCAGCCCTTCCTTCTCTAAGCTGGCCTCTCAGCTGTCGGCTAATTGCCATCTCTCCACAGTGACTCACCTGTTGATGATATCCTGCTCGTCAGTCCTGCCTAGTTAAGCCGTCCAGTCCAGATCCGGTTATGAACTCTGGCTATGTTTTAAATACGTTTACATTTTTTTTTTTTTAATTATTATTATTAAACAAGTGTGATTTAACTGTACTTTTGTCCCAGTCTGAGTCATGGTTTCTGACACTGTGGTGGATGAGATGGTAGGTAGGTGGGTGTGTAGGATAGAACACATGGAGATGAATGGAGGTGACGTGGACTGTAGCGGATGAGGTGATCGGTAAGTAGGTGGGTGTGTAGGATAGGACACAAGGAGATCAGGCAGCAGAGTGGTGTAGTGGTTAGCACTTTCACCTAGCAGTAAAAAAGGGTTGCTGGTTCAAATCTCGACACCATCTACCTGGAGTTTGTATGTTCTCCTTGTGCCTGCGTGGGTTTCCTCTGGGTACTCTGGTTTCCTTCCACATTCTAAAAACATGCTGGTAGGTTAATCAGATCCTGTCTAGATTGTCCCTAGTATGTATGAATGTGTGTTAGGGACCTTAGTTTGTAAGCTCCTTAAGGGTAGGGACTGATGTGAACGTACAATGTATATGTAAAGCACTGTGTAAAATGACAGTGCTATATAAGTACCTGAAATTAATTAATAAATAATAAGGGGATGAATGGAGGTGATGTGGATGAGATGATCGGTAGGTAGGTGGGTGTAGGATAGGACACAAGGAGATGAATGGAGGTGATGTGGATGAGATGATCGGTAGGTAGGTGGGTGTAGGTTAGGACACAAGGAGATGAATGGAGGTGATGTGGATTGTGGTGGATGAGATGATCGGTAGGTAGGTGTAGGATAGGACACAAGGAGATGAGGTGGATGAGATGATCTGTAGGTAGGTAGGTGGGTGGATGTAGGATAGGACACAAGGAGGTGACGTGGATGAGATGATCGGTAGGTAGGTGGGTGTAGGATGGGACACAAGGAGGTGTATGAGATGATCGGTAGGTAGGTAGGTGGGTGTAGGATAGGACACAAGGGGGTGGATGAGATGACCGGTAGGTAGGTGGGTGTAGGATAGGACACGAGGTGGATGAGATGATCGGTAGGTAGGTGGGTGTAGGATAGGACACAAGGAGGTGGATGAGATGAGATGATCGGTAGGTAGGTAGGTGGGTGTAGGATAGGACACAAGGAGGTGGATAAGATGATCGGTAGGTAGGTAGGTGGGTGTAGGATAGGACACAAGGAGGTGGATGAGATGATCGGTAGGTAGGTGGGTGTAGGATAGGACACAAGGAGGTGGATGAGATGAGATGATCGGTAGGTAGGTAGGTGGGTGTAGGATAGGACACAAGGAGGTGGATGAGATGATCGGTAGGTAGGTAGGTGTAGGATAGGACACAAGGAGGTGGATGAGATGATCGGTGGATCTCTGGCGGTGTGATCAGCAGATAATTGGTGACTATGAATGACACGTTGGGGGGAGGGGGAGGTGACACTGGGATCATATACTGGTCAGACTGGTGTTATTGTCTTCACCGGAAGCTGCTGGTCTGGGGGCTGGGAGGGGGCGGGATGTGGTTGTGGTCCCTGATTGGCTGAGTAGGAAGCCGCCGGTGTGTGAGTGGCTGGGTGTCCTCGCACAGCTGAGATATATCCCGGGAGACGAGCAGAACGGAGTCCGGGGAGAAGAAGGAACGATGAGGGGGATGTGGTCGCTGTGTCGGGGTCTCAGGCTGTGTGGGACACGGAGGACGGTGAGGAGGGACCCCCGGGCCGGAATGTGTACGGCCTCCGATGAGCACCAGGTAATCTTCTCATAGGGGCTGTATTGGGGGAATGGAGGCAGGAATCTGGGGGGTCACTGAGGGGACAGCGAGCACAGGGGCCCCGAACACGGCCAGTGCTGTGATATGACCGCTCCTCACATCCCATCAAGAGGTGTCTGTGGGAGGATTTCATTCTACAATTATTTCATGTACAATTGAAAGCAAAACTTCCTTCATTGTGTATGAAGAGAGAGGAGGGGGAGGGGGGATTTCCTGTCCCATAGACACATCAGTAAGTGACAAGATCTCTGGTTGGCACCAGAACCTGTGTGGATTTCCATTCCTGTTATGTTGGCAGCCTGAAATTTTGAATTTGCTTTCAGTGATAACAAAAAATAGGACTGGTGGAGGGTGACTCTCCCTAATGGGGACACAGACAACAATGATACCTGATTGGGGTTCTAATAATAATTATTTGTCTTTACTTCTACTTTAGAGCAAAATGATCATTTTAGATGAGATTGTTATATGTGTATAATGAGGACACTCTTATACATCATCATACATCGGATTATCAGGGGCCATTCTCTACAATCTGTCATCGCCAGACACATCCAGAGCAAGGTGCCCACTTCTGGGGTGACCCCTGTCTGTGCTCTGTACCCCGAGATGTGGAGGGATCCCTTTACATCCAGCCAGGCAGGGGACACGGGATATGGAGCCATTTAGTGATTAGAATTACGGTTTATATGTCAGGACAGGTACTTGCATGTCACAATATATTTATATCAAGATAGGTGCTTAATGTCAAGACATGCATTTGTCAGGATAGGGGTGCTAATGCTAAAAGTGTGTGTATATATATATATATATATATATATATATATATATATATATATATATATATATATATATATATATATATATATATATATATATATATTTTTTACCATTTCAATACCAGGCACTTAGCCGGCTTCCCGCCCAAGCCAATTTTCAGCGCTGTCGCAATTTGGATGACAATTGTGCGGTCATGCTACACTGTACCCAAACACATTTTTTTAATCATTTTGTTCCCACAAATAGAGATCTCTTTTGGTGCTATTTGATCACCTCTGCGATTTTTATTTATTTTTTTTTTTTTCGCAACAAATAAAAAAAGACCAAAAATTTTGCAAAAAAACAAGTATTCCTTTGTTTCTGTTAAATTATTTTGTAAATAAGTACATCTTCTTCCTCAATGATGGGCACTGATAGGTGGCACTGGTATGTGCCACTGATGGGCACTCGTAGGTGGCACTGATGCGTACTTATGGATGGACACTGATGGGTGGCTTTGCTGGGCATTCCTGTTTTGTAATGTAAATATGGTGTGCCAGTCAGTGCCCATTTGTGGGCACTGGCATAAATTGGGCATTTTTTTTATTACATGTGGATGACCATGGGGGATGTACCTGGCCATCCACCTGCTGGGGGCTTCCCTGGTGGTGTAGTGTGGGCATCTGAGGGGGGCTGCACTGATAAACAATCAGCGCACACCCCCCTGTCAGGAGAGCCGCCAATCGGCTTTCCTCTACTCGCGTCTATCAGACGCGAGTGAGGAAAAGCCAATCAACGGCTCTTCCTATTTACATCGTGATCAGCGGGGATTGGACATGGCTGATAACGTGGTAAAGAGCCTCCGCTGGGGGGGTGTGTCACGACATGTAACTTGTATATTGGTACGGGTGTGTGTGTGTGTGTGTGTATATCTATCGGGATGTATTTAAGACCCCTTTCACACTGGGGCCACCTGTGCGTTATCGCTGCTCTTTGTAGTGGGGCTTTTCTAGCCCCCCCCCCGCTAGCGGCTGAAGAAGGGGTTAAACACCTGTGTTGCGGTGCTTTATTGCAACGGGCAGTGGCGTTTTGAGAGCGCTGTGTGCAGCACTCCCAATTCGCCCCAAAAAATGCTGCTTGCAGGACTTTTTCTAACGTCCCGCACAAGCACTGCCCCAGTGTGAAAGCATTCGGGCGGCATGGGAGGCAGTTTTCAGGCGCTATTTCTAGCACTAAAACGCCTGAAAACTGCCTCAGTGTGGAAGGGGTTTAAGTCATGACCAGTGTTAATTTCGTCAACTAAAATGACTAAAACATTTCAGCCGACTAAATGAATACTATTTTAGTTGACTAAAATACGACTAAAACAAAAACAATTGAGATGACTAAAATACGACTAAAACTAAAATGCCATTTTAGTCAAAAGACTAAAACTAAATTGAAATTTGACTTAAAAATTAACACTGGTCTGTAGTGCGTGTTCATACCTCAATGCCATAAATAATAACATATTCCATTTTTCACTCGTAATGAGTTTGGAAATTTTAGAGAAATGTTTAACTAATGCATTACAATTTATGCCCATTCGATTTTAGACAACTAAAACGTAGGACATTTTAGTCAACTAAAATGTACTGGAGATTTAGTCGACTAAATACGACTAAACTAAAACAATTGCAGAAGACTAAAATGGGACCAAAACTAAAATGCCATTTTAGTCCCAAGTCTAATGCCTTGTACACACGGTCGGATTTTCCGATGGAAAATGTGTGATAGGACCTTGTTGTCGACCGTGTGTAGGCTCCATCACACATTTTCCATCGGATTTTCCGACACAGTTTGAGAGCAGGCTATAAAATTTTTCGACAACAAAATCCGTTGTCGGAAATTCCGATCGTGTGTACACAAATCCGACGCAAAAAGTGCCACCAATGCTCAGCATAAATTAAGAGACGAAAGCTATTGGCTACTGCCCTGTTTATAGTCCCGACTTGCGTGTTTTATTTCACCGCGTTCAGAGTGATCAGATTTTCCGACAACTTTGTGCGACCGTGTGTATGCAAGACAAGTTCGAGCCAACATCCGTCGGGTAAAAATCCATGGGTTTTGTTGTCGGAATGTCCGATCAATGTCCGATCGTGTGTACGGGGCATTATGGGTTATGACGCCTGGGACATCACAAGTCTGTGTGCACAGCACTGCTAAATGAGTGAGGCTGATCCCATTGGACAGACTGATATTCAGTCTCATTCACACCGGCACTGTTGTACTTTATAGACCTTTAGAGGACATTTCTAGACACATGCGTGCAATGATTTTTCATGCTGTCAGCTAAGTTGGGCATTTACCGATGTCTGTCTGGTTGTGGTCAGTTTAGAGGAAACAGAATTCTGTGACCAGGATCAGTAGATAGATAGATAGATAGATAGATAGATCTATATATACAGTGGCTTGCGAAAGTATTCGGCCCCCTTGAACTTTTCAACCTTTTGCCACATTTCAGGCTTCAAACATAAAGATATAAAATTTTTATTTTTTGTGAAGAATCACCAACAAGTGGGACACAATTGTGAAGTGGAACGAAAGCTTTTGGATTTTTGAAACTTTTTTAACTAATAAAAAAATGAAAAGTGTGGCGTGCAAAATTATACGGCCCCCTTGCGTTAATACTTTGTAGAGCCACCTTTTGCTGCGATTACAGCTGCAAGTCGCTTGGGGTATGTCTCTATCAGTTTTGCACATCGAGAGACTGAAATTCTTGCCCATTCTTCCTTGCAAAACAGCTCGAGCTCAGTGAGGTTGGATGGAGAGCGTTTGTGAACAGCAGTTTTCAGCTCTTTCCACAGATCCTCGATTGGATTCAGGTCTGGACTTTGACTTGGCCATTCTAACACCTGGATACGTTTATTTGTGAACCATTCCTTTGTAGATTTTGCTGTATGTTTGGGATCATTGTCTTGTTGGAAGATAAATCTCTGTCCCAGTTTCAGGTCTTTTGCAGACTCCAACAGGTTTTCATCCAGAATGGTCCTGTATTTGGCTGCATCCATCTTCCCCTCAATTTTAACCATCTTCCCTGTCCCTGCTGAAGAAAAGCAGACCCAAACCATGATGCTACCACCACCATGTTTGGCAGTGGGGATGGTGTGTTGAGTGTGATGAGCTGTGTTGCTTTTACGCCAAACATATCGTTTTGCATTGTGGCCAAAAAGTTCGATTTTGGTTTCATCGGACCAGAGCACCTTCTTCCACATGTTTGGTGTGTCTCCCAGGTGGCTTGTGGCAAACTTTAGACAAGACTTTTTATGGATATCTTTGAGAAATGGCATTCTTCTTGCCACTCTTCCATAATGGCCAGATTTGTGCAATGTACGACTGATTGTTGTCCTATGGACAGACTCTCCCACCTCAGCTGTAGTTCTCTGCATTTCATCCAGAGTGATCATGGGCCTCTTGGCTGCATCTATGATCAGTCTTCTCCTTGTCTGAGCTGAAAGTTTAGAGGGACAGCCAGGTCTTGGTAGATTTGCAGTGGTCTGATACTCCTTCCATTTCAAAATGATTGCTTGCACAGTGCTCCTTGGGATGTTTAAAGCTTGGGAAATCTTTTTGTATCCAAATCTGGCTTTAAACTTCTCCACAACAGTATTACGGACCTGCTTGGTGTGTTCCTTGGTCTTCATGATGCTCTCTGAGCTTTCAACAGAACCCTGAGACTATCACAGAGCAGGTGCATTTATACAGAGACTTGATTACACACAGGTGGATTCTATTTATCACCATCAGTCATTTAGGACAACATTGGATCATTCAGAGATCCTCGCTGAACTTCTGGAGTGAGTTTGCTGCACTGAAAGTAAAGGGGCCGAATAATTTTGCACGCACCACTTTTCAGTTTTTTAATTGCTAAAAAAGTTTAAAATATCCAATAGATTTTGTTCCACTTCACAATTGTGTCCCACTTGTTGGTGATTCTTCACAAAAAATTAAAATTTTATATCTTTATGTTTGAAGCCTGAAATGTGGCAAAAGGTTGAAAAGTTCAAGGGGGCCGAATACTTTCGCAAGCCACTGTATCTCTCGCTATATAGAGACTTGCAAAGAAAAAAAATGAAGCTAGGAAGCTGTAACTGCCATACGATTCTACACATTCCCCCAGGAAGTCAATGCACTTGTGACATCTGTCCTGCAGCTGAAGTCCTTGCAAATAAAATTCTTCCGACTGATGTAACCACTCATTTGCAGCATTAGTTGCCTCTGGAACTCTCCCAAATCGTTGTCCCTTTTTAGGTGTTTTTTTTTGCGTTTTTTGTTTTTTTTTGAGATTGGGGAACAGATGAGTCAGAAGGAGCCAGGTTGGGTAAATGGGGGGGATGGGGCATCACTTGAAAGCCTGAGGTCAGTCTTGCCTTTGTTTCACCTGCTGTGTGTGACGAGGCATTGTCATGAAACAGGATGACACCTTTGGAGAGCAACGTTTTTCCTTGATATTTTGCCTCAACTTCATCAATAAAGGACAGTAATATGTTGCATTGATGGTTGAACCTTTTTGGAGGTAGTCCACCAGCAGAACTCCCTTTTTATCCCAAAAAACTGTTGCCGTTTGCTTCTGCACTACCCTTTGCACACAGAAGTTCTTTTGCCTGGGGGAACCACTGTGCCTCCATTCCTTAGGCCCCTTTCACACTGGGGCATCGGCGCCGTCGGCGGTAAAGCCCCGCCTTTCCTAAGTGGTGCTTTACCATCGTTTTTGCGGGGTTTTTTGGCCGCTAGCAGGGCACTTTTAACCCTCGCTACCGGCCGAAAAAGGGTTAAAACGACCCACAAAGCAGCGGCGCTTTGGCAGTGATGCCCATTCAGTTCAATGGGCAGGAGCGGGGGTATACCCCGCTTCAAAAATGCCGCTTGCAGGAGTTTTTTCAAGGTCCTGCCAGCGCATCGCCTCAGTGTGAAAGCCCTGCGGCTTTCACACCGAGACTGCAGGGAAGCTGTTTTTCAGGCGCTTTACAGGTGCTATTTTTAGCCCAAAGTGCCTGAGAAACATCTGTGTGAAAGGGGTCTAAAGCTGGCCATACACCTATAGATTATCTGCAGATTTTCTATGGTTAGATGGAAAAAGTGCAACAGATTTCTCCATGTTCGCTAAACTGTGTGGATGGAGGAATCTTCCACTTTTTCCATCTAACCATAGAAAATCTTCAGATAATCTATAGGTATATGGCCAGCTTTAGTCTCTAGATCATAACAGTACCAGTTTGTCCAGGAAATCTGACTCCTTTCTTACAAAATGTTCTAAAACAGCCACCAGTGTCTCCACATGTTTCCTCTTTTGTTTGGTTGTCAAGTTTTGGGATCCATTTTGCTGCAAGCTTTTTTGTTTCCAATTTGTTGAGGGTAATGGCACCAACTCTCTCACATGATGTTCCCAGATATGTAGCAATACTTTTGCACATGAAGGGCCACTGTCACCCATAGTTTGTGACATTTCATCATGGGTCTTCTTCGCACCTTTCCCTTGGAGAAACAGGAACTTGATTATGGTCCTATGAGTTTTTCTGGAGGTGCTGCCATGTTCACTTTGGACCTGAAATAGAAAGCCAAGTTAAAATGGTAGGTAGTTGCTTTTTGCACCATTGATTAGAGACAAATTCTCTAGTACACCCTGCAATTTACAGCTTCCTAGCTTAATTTTTTCTGGGTAAGGTTCAATACTTGTCAGCACCCCCTCGTATATACACTTTATTGTCAAAAGTATTGGTTGGGTTGTCTGCCTTTTACACACTTGAATTTTTAATGGCATTCCAGTCTTAGTCCGTAGGGTTCAATTGGCCCACCCTTTGCAGCTATAAAAGCTTCAACTCTTCTGGGAAGGCTGTCCACAAGGTTTAGGAGTGTGTCTATGGGAATGTTTGAACGTTCTTCCAGAAGTGCATTTGTGAGGTCAGGTATTGATGTGGACAAGAGATCCTGGCTCATAGTCTCTGCTCTAATTCATCCCAAAGGTGTTCTATTGGGTTTAGGTCAGGACTCTGTGCAGGCCAGTCAAGTTCCTCCACCACAAACTCGCTCATCCATGCCTTTATGGACCTTGCTTTGTGCACAGTCATGTTGGAACAGGAAGGGGCCATGATTTGGACCAGTGCAGAAAGCAAGAGGACGACTTGTATCTGTCCCTGAGCACAGGTAGCCCTTGTCTTTTTGCTTTGTACAGGCTCAGTGTCCACAGCTATCCACCTCTTCATCCAGCCTCAGAAATACATTGGATTCATGACTGACTGCAGCTGGCAATAAAATCCTGTGTGGATGAGGCTGGAATTTCCAGATAACGTCTTTATTTGGAAAAACTAATTGTGGGAATGAAGAGTGAATGCAGCTTCAACAAACAAAAGCATGAAATCTTGTGATGTTTGTACAGCTCGATTGCTTTGCAGAATGTCAGGCAGACAGGACTTGGATAATACAACATATTGATGTGCGGAGTTATTCTATATATTGGAAGGAGAAACAATATATGGAAATCCTGTAGCTGAAAAAATACAGTTTTGTGTATTGCATGAAGATAGGTTACTAGTCTTAAAAAAAAAAAAAAAAAATACCTTAAGTGGAGATAATTAGGCACCTATCAGAACCGAAGTAATGTGAGATAAAGCTGGTGTTGTAGAGGGGAGGCTTACTGGTTAGAGCAGGCATGTCCAAAGTCCAGGCCGCGGGCCAATTGTGGCTCGCGTTCTGATTTCAAAAGGCCCCACTGGTAATTTGGCTATATATATCTTTTGTGGCCCCCAATGAATCCCACGAGCGTCACGGGGGACACAAAAGATATATAGCCCTATTTTTATGTGCCTCGGAGGGGGCGGGATGAGCGCTGACAGAATACATACAGTGAGAATTTCCTGTTTACACGGCGGCCTCTGTAATAGGAAGTCCTGTCTCCTGGGCTGCCATTGGACCACTGTTCTGTCTATCATAGAAGGCGGGACTTTGTATTAAAGAGGGCGCCGAGAAAACAGGAGATTCTCCTATACGTAACCTGTTGGCGCTCCCCGCCCCCCTCCCTGTCCTCTCCGAGGCTGCAGATGGGCACTGATTAGGCTGCATTGATGGGCACTGACCCTTATTTTGCTTCACAGTTCTTTATATAAAATGTTAAGTTTTTTTTTTTTTTTTTTTTTTTTTTTTTTAACCTGAAACTTCCCTCTTAAAGTGAAGGTGCATGTTATATGCCGATTAAATACGGTATATCCAAATAACACACCCAAGGTCATCCTTGGTCCTGAGCGGCGCTCAGGGATTCGTTGGGGGGGCCACAGCCACAAAAGATATAGCTATCTCGCTAATCTTTTCACCACACACAGCCACAAAGGCAAGAGAATACTTGTTGGCAGTGTAATATTGCTTGGACGAACACACTCGAGCCCCTTTCACACGAGGCGGACTCCGCTTCCACGGAGTCCACCGGCTCTGCTGAGCCGGCGGATGATAGGTCCCTCTCTGCTCATTGAGAGGGGAGGGGCTTGTCAGGCACCGCTGCCGCCTATGGAGAGATCGGACGAAAACGGACAGCATGTCCATTTTTATCAGATCTCACCCGATCCGCCAGCTACGGATCCGAACGTAGAGGCATCCGTATGCTTTTAGCGGATCGGACCGGGTCGGATGTCAGCTGACATCAGTTGCTCTTATAGGCTAACATGGAGCGCCCGTTCAGGTCCGGCGTCAAAAATGACAGGCGGACCTGGACGGTCCGATCGCGTGAGAGGGGCCTTGGACCGAATTTTATTGGTTCAAAGAATGTCAGGCAAAATGGTCGGCCATCACACATGTTCACTTAATCAAATCTGGCCCTTTTTCAACAAAGTTTGGACATCCCCTGTCTTAGAGCCAAAATTCTAAAGAAACTGGTAGTTTTTTGGTCAACTGTCAGCAAAACAGACCTAAACCCTCCTTTCCTTTAGGCCTCAGGCACACTGGGTGGGAAAAAAAAAAAGTAAAACCTTTACAAGCATGTTCTATACGCCCCTCTTAATCTGTGTCCATGCACACAGGCATTTACGGGCGTATTTGAAGAGTCAGGCAGTTTATGAGCAGAAAAACCACCACCAGCATGCTCAGGAGAGGAGCTCTTGGGCAGAAAAACGCTAGCTGCATGTTAATCAATTACAAGTCCCAGTTCACACATGTGCCATGTGGGAACCAGCGCGATTCCAGTACGGGTTCTCGCATTGCATATCACTCACCGGCTGTTCACACTGACATCTGCGAACCACTGCGGGTTTCAATGTAAAGTCAATGACACCCCCAGATCAGATCGCAGTGCGAACCTTCAACTGGTGCAGGAATCTGATCGCCTAGATGTGAACACCCATCCAATCCTATTCCAGTGCTGACCAAAAAAAGGGGTCCTGCACCATTTTAGTGTGAATGCGATGGGATTTCTGCCATACAGTTGTTATGGCTGAATTTGCATCGCACAGACATCGCATGGGATCTGCACAGCAATGCGGTGCGAATCCTATGCAATGTCTGTGATCGCACAGGTGTAAAACCTAATGACCAGAATAAATTCATATTCTAGCCGATAGAATGCGTTGTTGTGCAAGTGCACATAAACATGCGTGCAATATGTGGCTTTACCTGCTTTTCTAAAATTTTATGTATTTTTTTTTTTCTGCCAAGAGTAAAGGCTCTCAGTGAAGCTGTGTAAACGCTCAATGTGCATGGGGCCTATGGAGATTACATTTTGTACTAAGGTTGCAGTAAGTTCTGCTCCATAGTGGCCACAATAAAACTTGCCATGGAAAGATGCCAGGATGTGAAGGTTTAAATTGGATTGGTTATTGTGGGACACAGTAAATACACAAAGCTAACCAAATACTCAACATGTCAGAATTGCTGATTGTATGTTGGTGAGAACATTTGCTTTTATGAAAGTACAACCATGTGCAGCATTGCAGGCTGTGTAAATCTATAGTGCTGCTGACCTAGATGCAAACAATCCTTCATTTTTTTTTTTTGACCTAATTTGCTGAGCGAGATCTATAAATAAAATGCTTGGTCCGAAAACTTCCCATCTTGTATGACATGAGCAGAGGTCAGGTAAAGGCTCTGACAGCAGAGAGCAGCTGTAGCCATGGTATGCCAGACGTGGGAGCTCCCTGCAGACATTACAGATGGCAGTTGGAGATAGAAAACCTGGTTTGGCTGATAATGCACCCCCTCTGATAAGGCGGCTATGAAAGGGACTAGAGTGCCCCCCCCCCCCACAGGGCACCATACAGCTAATCGTCCACCAAATTTCCACATGTATGGTGACTAATGGTAAGGGATGCACTGTTTATATAAATGCCTGAGGGCAGTCCAACTGTTCAATGTGTCTAGTGTCTGTAACTTAATTGATTCCTAATAATGCTAACTGTATGCAGCGCAATATTCTGTGTAAAGCCGGCCTCGCCCTAGGAGAATTTAGTCAGAAAATGTTCACTCTAAGAACCTTTTTGTTTTTATTTTCTAATCATTAGTCAGATGAATGTATGCGTTTTCGACCGCAGTAACGAGAAAATTGGAAGGAGTCTGATGGAAAATGTTTGAACAAATATCTACAGTGCATGTGATTTTTGTTTTGTCCACTCACTCCAATATCGAATGTTGGAAGCAGTTGATCAGCATAACGGCAAGGTGTTTTCTCTAAGCGTCTTCCAGGATAGCCATGAGACCTAGGGCTCCTCCTACCAGGACAGGAAACGCGTTATCCCCCATCAGATAAAAGGGCGGTCCTCCATAACCCATGTCAGTATTGGTGTTTCCACCGGACTGGGGGTAACATGTTTCCTGGAACTGGTTCCCCTAGGTCTCATGAGCTTGGCTCCTGTTGCATTTCGGGGTGGTATTCCTACCTTCTTCTTGGTCCCAGAGCGGCACATGCACCAGGGGAGTAGGTTTGTGGCTGCTGTTCCTGCTTCTCGGTGCATGAGGAATGCCAGCACCGCGGTGTACGTCGGAGCTCTGGTCCGCGAGCTGCATGGCGGCAGTCAGCTTGTCTCCCCCTGTTAAACAGTGGGGCTGGAGTGTGCAGGGGTAGAGAGGAAGCCACACGCGTGGAGGGGGCGGAAATTATGCGTTCCAAGCTGGCCCACAGGAAGTACCCAGCAGGGTCACTTCCGGGGCATGTGGCGCTGTCAGCAGGCGCCGGAGGCGCTAGTTCTGGTCTCCAAACGGTGCTAACTGGGAGGCTGGTGGTTTTAAAAACTGTGAAACCCAGCAGAGGCTGCAGACCCCTAAGGGGTGGGATGGATTCCTCTGCGATACTTGCACAGGCAGCGGAAGCAGGCCCTAACACCAGCACCTTACAGGTAAGCCTGAAGTGTATTTTATTTGCTTGCACATCCTGTGGGTGTTCTCCCTCTTGTAACCAGTAGGGACTAGGTGAAGGGGGCACATTTTCCTTTCCTTCTGCGTGGGGTGTTATGGGTGTATGTGGCATAAAATTCACTGGGGTCATTTGTTGACCTTGCAGGCCAAGACTCAGGACAAGGCCCAAGCACAGCCACCAAAAATGTGCAGTTTGCGGAAACAAATTGAGCTCCTCGTGGAGCAAAGCAGTTTGCCGCACCTGTATAGACAGCCTAGTTAAGGATGTCCCGGTAGTCTCCTTTCACAAAATACTGACTTCTTTTAGAGATGAGCTTGCGTCTACATTTAGCTCATTTTAAAAATCTGATAAAATTCAAGTCCCCTCAGAGGGTCTATCTCCAGTTAGGACTTCAGCCGGTCCTAGCGCACCACAGCATAGTGTGGAGAGTGAAGACTCTGAGGCTGCAGCCGGATCTACCTATTCTTCTCCGGAAGAATCGGGGTCAGATACAGGGCCCAGGGATAGAGAATCAGCAAGGGTCTCGAGGTATAAGTTATCATTGGAAGATGTAGATTACTTATCAAAGGCTATCTATACGACACTTGATATAGAAGAGAAGGTACAATTGTCTAAACATGACCTCATGTACAAAGGTTTGCATAAGAAAAGGGCTAGAGTTTTTCCCGTACATAGTTCCCTTCTTGATACTATCAAGTGGGAAAATCCAGAGAAAACCTTTCTTTTCCGGTAACCTAAAAAGAAGATTTTCTACTTGAAGAGGACACAGCACAGCCATGCAACAAAAATCCCAAGTTAGGTGCGCCTCTTTCAAAAAAACTCGGACCTTGTGTTTGACGATATGGGCACGCTTGGGGATCCGATGGATAAGAGGGAATATCCTTCACAGAGCCTGGGACTCAGCCATTGGGATATTCAAACAAGCGTTGGCCTCCACTTGTGTAGCCAGAAATTTAGTATGGTTGACACAAATACAAACACACTTGTTGGCAGGTACCTCTAGAGAACAGATTCTGAAATCTTTCCCTCTCTTTCGTGCTGTGGGGTTTTTGGCTGATTCTTCCGTAGAGTCTGTAAGGATGACAGCTAGGACCTCGGCCATAGTGAATTCAGCCACGAGAAGCCTATGGCTTAAAACCTGGTCAGGCGAGGCTGCCTCAAAGTTGCTCTTATGTGGTCTTCCCTTAACAGGCAATTTTTATCTTTTTGGCCCAGGTCTGCAAGAGGCGCTGGAACACACGGCCGATGGAAAGCAGGCCTTTTCAGAGATTAAGAAAAAGCCGACAGCCAGAATGTGTTTTTTTTTTTTTTGTGGCCAAAGTAGGCAGCAAGGTCCTAGAGAAAGGGACAATAGGCCCAAAAGCATTGGACAGGGCACAAGGGCAGAGGTAGAGGGCGTGTCTTGTTTAGCCCTCCTCAACAAGCCACAGTGACTCATGTCTCCCAGTGGGAGGAAGATTAAGGACCTTTCTCCCACAGCGGGCAGCAGTCACCCCAGGTCCATTCATCCTGGGCCTAGTGACCAATGGGTACAGGCTGGAATTTTCTTGCCAGCCACCAGAACGATTATTGGTCCCCTTCCCTCCCCAAGTTCGGGTAAAAGCGAGGGCCCTGGGTCTCCAAATTTTGAGACTTGATAGATCAAAAGGTCCTGATCCCGATTCCCCGGTCTGATCAGGGCAAGGGATTTTATTCTCATATATATTTGCCATCGGAAATCCGTCGGAAAATAACAGCTTATCCTGAACCTCCGAATTCTTCTGGTCTACCTTGAGGTCCCCAAGACCTTTAGAAAAACAAACGCCTTATTTGCCCTCTTTTCAGGAGCATACAAGGGAAAGGGTGCATATAAAGCCACCTTGGCTAGATGGATAAAGCAAGCTAATTTCTGAAACTTCCAAAATTAGGGAAGTTCCTCTGCCTTTTGTCACTGCGCACTCAACAAGAGCCTTGTCTGCATCTTGGGCTGAGAGGGCTGGAGCCTCACTGGAACAAATTTGCAGAGCTGCCACATGGTCCAGTTTTTCGCCCTTCATTAAACATTATCGTCTGGATCTCCTATCTGCTCAGGAGCAGGCGTTTGGTCATAAGGTCCTTCAGGCAGTTGTCCCTTCCTAGACTGGTAAGTTCTGGCTCATCGTCTCATGGCTGTCCTGGAAGACGCTTAGAGAAAAGCTGAGTTAGACTTACCAGTAACTCCTTTTCTGAGGGTCTTCCAGGACAGCCATGAGACCTAGGGCTCCTCCTACCAGGACAGGTAACACGTTAACCCCTTACCAGATAAAAGGGCAGTCCTCCAGGCCCCATGTCAGTATTCGAGAACCGTAGGACATCCCTGTAAAACATATGCATAATACACAACTCAAAGACAAAACCGGGTGGGAATCCGGTGTTCTGCCGAAAAAGTTCCTCTCGGCGGATAAGGACCCCTCTACTGCGCAGGCGCAGCAGGAGCCGGCGGAAATGGCCGAAGCCAAATAGTGAGAAAATCAGCTGTACACGGCGCCTGTAAGAGGGCCCCTCGTGGGCTTGCTTCGCTCGCCACGCTTCGGGCACGGCCTCGCTGCGCTCGCCACTTTCTTATTCTCCCTCTAGGTCCACTTGGATGGTGGGGCTTGAACCTGAACCTAGGGCGCAGGCGCCGTGTACAGCTGATTGAAGTTTTTCAGCTTCGGCTTTTTTCAGCGGCTCCTAGTCATTCGTACTGTGCAAGCGCAGCGCTTTCGCAGTACAGGGGTCATTATCCACCAAGGGAACTTTCTCAGCAAGACACCAGCTGTCCTGGAAGACTCTCAGAAAAGGAGTTACCAGTAAGTCTAACTCAGCTTTTCTGTTTCCTGATTTAAGAAATTACTTGTTTCTGGATTCTGTCACTAGGGTGGGGGAAATCCCTTTCAACTAGAAAATAAAAACTGTACAGTCTTTTAAAGGCCAACTGTATCCATGCAATCCTGCTACACCCCTACTAAACTGACCTACATGAACACTGCCACACCCCTACTGAACTGACCTGCTTTTTTGGGCTCTTTTTTTTTGCACGTGTGTGTGTATTGCCTCGTTTCCATTAAGCGGAGCGGTTTGGTTTGGTACAGTACACTATTTTGAGTGTTTCCATTATGAAAGTGGCCCATACAACCGACTCGCACCATTCAGGGTCCTGCTTCAGATGTGGGTCCATAGAAAATGGTACGGTTCGGTTAGGGCGGAGCTACGATGCATTCCACTGATTGGGGGACATGTGACGCCATGCTAGGCATTTTTTCTAAACCCACGTATGGCCCCTGTCGGTCTGACTTGCAGTGGAAACACTCACCTGAAATAGGCCAGACCATTCTAGGCCTTCCAAAGTGTACCGGACCGATCCGCTCAGTGGAAACAAGGCATATGTGTGTCTTTCCTGCTCAAAAGCTCCTCTCAAACATGAGTTTGGGTTTTGGTTTTTTTTTCTGCCTGTAAGAGCATATGCCTGTAAACTCCTGAAAAAGACAAAGTGTGCATGGACACAGGTTTACATGAAGGGGAGTACTTTCCAGGCAGAAAAAATTAGCTCAAGCCTGTAGGAGCATTTTTTGAGCTGCATGAGCCCTTAACCCTATCAAATTCTCAGCATCCCTACTTGATCTAACCTGCACTAACCCCCCCCCACCCCCACCCCAGCTTCTTACATCAGTGACAGAGCCATGTCCTGCTGTACAGCGTACACCACCTTGGCAGTAACTCCCTTTATTGGGGACAATGCCTGCACAGTGAGCCCTTATAGACTTGTATGGGGTTGTACAGTGAGCATGGTCACATACAATTTCCCTTATATTCTACTTGTGAGCTCAAAGGGGCTGTAAACCCTCGTGTGTTTGTTATATTAAAATGCCTGCACCCGAGAGCTGAGGGACAGATCGGCTTTGGGTTATGACATTGCGGGCCCCCTGGACACGTAGGTGTCCTAATAAATCAGCAGCTGAAATATTTGTAGCTGCTGACTTTAAAAAAATTTATCATTTTCGGCGGAACTCCGCTTTAAGAATTGTGACCTGAGTTGTCTAGTTGGCTTTTACAACAAAGTGATACCTGCAGTAGGTCTGTATGGGGCCCCTGTGCAGGTAGACTTCCTATACCCATGGCACATTGGTTTATTGGTATGTCTCTGATAGCCAGTCCATCTGATGCCTCTCTGATCATTGTAGTATTAGGAGGAAGCAGCAGATAGGTTTGTTGCTTTAGCAAGTTCTAAGTAAATAACCGTACAATCTGCATGTGGTAACAATAGACACTGCAAATATTATTAAGATAAGAATGTAAAGTGTGCAGGTTAATGATAAGCCTCATGCTGCATTTTGGGAGTGGATTGCTCTCCCATCATAATGATCAGGGGAAAGTATATCTTTGCTATATGGAGTTATGAATTCAGCCCTTATCTGTGGGTCTTGAGATCAGCAGCATTGTGTATGGTGCAGATCATAATGTAATGTTTACATGCACTGTATAGAGCATGAATTTCAGTGGTTTAGTATACATTAGAATGTAGGAAAGGTTAAAGCGGTTGTATACCCGCTGAAATTTTTTATTTATTTCTTTTTTTTTTCCCCCTGTAAAGCAAAAGGCATAATGAGCTAGTATGCACTGCATACTAGCTCATTATGAAATACTTACCTTAGAACGAGGCGTCGGTATCTTACCTGGTCCACGCCGAGGGAGCTGTCATGTTGCCTCGGCGTGTCTTCCGGGTATCGCGGTTCCAGCGCTGTGAGTGGCTGGAGCTGCGATGTCATCACTCCCGCGCATGCGCGCGGGAGATTTCTTACCCGGCAAGGTCCGGCAGTTGCCGGACCTTCAGCCGAGAATCCCCTGTGCGCATGCGCCGCTGCAGTCAGCGGCGCATAGCAAGGGGAATATCTCCTAAACCGTAAAGGTTTAGGAGATATTTTTTTTTTTTTTTACCTACAGGTAAGCCTTATTATAGGCTTACCTGTAGGTAAAAGTTAAAAAAAAAACACTATACAACCACTTTAAGTAACACATTTTAATAAAATTAAATACAGTACAATTACTGCATGGAACACAAGAAAAAAGGGGGGGGGGGAGGGACTGCTTTCTTCTGAATGAGGGAAAACCACTGTTGTATTCATTAGTGTAAAAGCCCATCTGACATTACTATTAATAGATGGGACGTATGTTTAGAATCTGCAGACAGTCACTATGCGCATTTCACCAGGCCATGGCTGACTGCAGTAAACACTGTAATGCCTCGTGTACACTGGCAGAAAAAACTGCCACTTTTAGGACTCATTTGCCTAAGTGTTGCCATCTGAAGTGCAATCTGCGGTGAATTGCATGTTAGAGAGTGCTTGAAGGGCAGTGAGGAGGCAATACGTTGCCTACTTGCTGCCTGTTTTAACTAGGGGTGTTGAATTTAATTGCAGCATCGATGCATCACGATTCTGCATCAATGCTATGACCGACGTAATCAATTTTCAGATGACATCATCCACACACCGTACTGTGCCCTGCCCCTCTGAAAGCAGCCATGGGAATTAGCTGCGCCCATTTCTGCCAGCTGCCCGGTGTTGCCGTGTGTTGAGCTGGCTGCTGTAAGAGAGGAGACGAGACACCTGGTGCAAGTGTCCCCAGATGGTAGTCCTCGGCTCAGGAAGCGGAGTCCGCTTCCTGCACTTGTCCTCCACCCTCCTTACAACAGGCTGCTGTGGGCAGCAGGAGACCCTCGCGAGACAGGCCAGCGTCCCAGAAGAATACTGGATGGCGGCAGTGGGAGACCAGTTCACACTGTCATCTTCATTATCAGGTACTTAAGTTAGACACTGACAATAAAATCTGATACACCATTATGTGCAAATTAGCCAAATTATGATCGTAATAAAATATGATGGTCCTAAACATTAAAGTGACCATGCCATTTCATGAAATATGATTTATGTATGCTGACTTTGCTCATCACTGCCCCACATATGCATGGCTGCATGCAGCCATGCAATGCATTGCATGTGGGGCAGTGATGAGCCTAAATCCTACAAAATCAATGAAGTTGTGAATCAATCACTAAGACAATAAGGCATACATAAATCATCATTAATGAAATGGCATACACTGTCGTTTGGGGGGATGTTATGGGGACATTGTCTCCTGAATCATGTCTGCAGTCTCTGTCCGTCTCCTAGTATTTTGGGGGGAGCTTGGCGCTCCTCTTTATGTTATCTGCTGTGTTTAGACTTTGCGACGTTTTTTTTTTTTTGTGTGTGTGTGTCAAAAAAAAAGAGGAGTTCTGACTGCCTGCTTGAATATTTTTGATGAAAACTATGGTCGGTAATCGTGATGCATCACAGAATCGAATTGTGTGACCAGTGAAGATTCGCACCTCTAGTTTTAACCCACAAAAGCCCACATCACCACTCTGCAACCCTGTGTATTTCACTTGGTTGCAACAGGGCCCCATTCACTTCAAAGAGTTGCATTTGGCGAGCAGTACTGCTTGCATTCTGGGCATTTATTCCATGGCGCATACTGTCTTATGGGGTCCTAAAAACAAATAGTGACTTGTGTACTGTCTTCTTGGTTTGGATTTTTTTTTATTTATTTTTATCGAACTATGCCTTACAAGAATAGTGGCAGTAGTAAAACATTTTGCTGTGAAAGAAAAAAGGAGAAAATTGTGGCAGTACATGACTTTTGTTTAAAAAAAATAAACAGAAAAGTCCTTTCCTATAATCGCACAGTACATTACAATCTCCTGTGACGTATTCAAAAGGAATTTAAAATTGTGAATGCAGTGCATGAAAAAACGCACACAAGTGTGACAGCGTCATTACAGGGTCACTAAGATCCTGGGGAGTAGAAGAGTACAGAAAATAAGGTGCCAGGTCAAATTTACTATCCATGTGTGCAGGAACATAACTCTTTTCCCATCTATTTATATATTCTATTTATATACACCGGGTTGGGACCTCTGTCATGATTTTAGCCTGAAGCAAAGTCCCAGGAAGGGTGACTCTTGCGTAATGAATTTGACTTTGGGTCAGATTCTTGTTTACTCTGCCAAAAAAAAAAACTGTTTTCTAGAATGAAATGGTTAACAGGTGGAAACATTGCCAGGAGACAAATCAACATTCTGGTCAGCTCCTCCCTTTTTTTTTTTTTTTTCTTCTTTCCCCAAGATAATTACCCGCCTATGTAAAAGAGGACCCTTGTGTTGTGCAGTCACTTGGAAATTCTGTACACGTGTAGATCGTAACTTCTCAAGCAGTTATAAATAATATACAGGTAAACACTGTGTGGGAACTGGAACTCTGTAAAGCTAAATTGGGTGAGCCGTGGAAAAAGCCTTATCCTAATCGCGCCAGGGATTCCTGACTTCATCTTGGACTATATTGTTAATTTAAGGCTCTATTCACACTTCTGCGACTTGTCATGTGACTTTAAACACTAAAGTCGCATGACAAGTATCACCCCATGTTTTTCGGTGACAATGTTATACATGCAACAGTTGTGCAGTTGTCCATTATCATTGGTCAAAGCCAAAGCCAAAGTTGCATTAACTTTGCACCCCAAAGTTGTGTGACTTTGGAGTCCTACAAGTGTGAATGGAGCCTCAGGCTATGTTTATACTAGCCACGGTAAAACACAGATCTTTACTGTGCAGTCAGCTGCGGTAGGAAGCCGAGCATTGCGTGTTTGAGCACATCGCACTGTGTGGTGTGCGGGGTTTTTGTGCACCGCACATTATTATTATTATTATTATTATTATTATTATTATTCGAGATTTATATAGCGCCAACAGTTTACTCAGCGCTTTACAATGTATAAGGGGGACAACACAATTACAGTACAGTTCAATACAAAAGGTACAGGAGGGCCCTGCTCGTAGAGCTTACATTCTAAAGGGAGGGGGTGGTGGTACAAAAGGTAATAACATCACACCTGTTATTGTGAATGAGACACCTGGAAAATGGTTGCTTTCTGTGGCTCTAAGGAATGCCCTGTGTTTATCCAGTGTGGAAAATGCAGGTTACTGCAAATAGAAAATAGGACTCGTTCACACTGTGGGGTTTATTTACTAAAACTGGAGATTGCAAAATCTGGTGCATCTCTGCATCAGCTCCCAGGCTTTATTTGTTAAAGCTTAATTGAACAAGCTGAAGTTAGAAGTTGGCTACTATGTACAGCTGCACCAGATTTTGCGCTCTTGATTTTAGTAAAATGGGGTTGATTTACTAAAGGCAAAACCACTCTACACTGCAAGTGCACTTGGAAGTGCAGTCGCTGTAGATCTGAGGGGAAGCTCTGCTGATTTTCATCATCCAATCATGTACAAGAAAAAATTCTGTTTTTTATTTTCCTTACGTGTTCCCATCGGATCTACAGCGACTGCACTTCCAAGTGCACTTGTAGTGCAAAGTGGATTTGCCTTTAGTAAATCGACCCCTATGTGCCTTTTTCACACTACAATGTGTACATGTGTGCATTTTTCTTACGCATTGCAGGGCATCGACATTCAACACAACTGAAGTGAAGAGTGTTTTTGTTTTTGAGCCTTCAAGGGAACTGGGAATTATGTTTAAAGGAAATAAGACTTCAAAACACTTATCAACGGATGAACTTTTTGGCCCGGTTCACACTACTGCGATGTGATTTTCAGTTCTATTGTATAGTGACTTTGCTGCAACTTGGCTGCATTTTTGCATAATGAAAATTGGCACTATTGAGTGAGATTTCCCTTGTCATGATTTCTGTGTGACTCAAGTTTGTATATGAAAGCTCACTTGTGTGAACCAGCACTAAAATGCATGCCAACCCATATACTGTAAATGCAGTATGGTGTGAAGGACTGTAAGGTGATGTGCCCACTACTAGCCAGACTAGTAAAGCGCAGCATTTTACACTGCAGGCTGGTGCAGTGTCGGCTCCAGCAGCGAGCAATGCGTAATATTAAAGGTGACTGGAAACCGTGTGAATGTGTCCTTAATGAAACTCCGCCAAATAGGTGAATCCGTTTGTGTGAGATGATTAGTTCTGGGTGTAGTGTGGTTGGGACATGCTGGGAGTCATGAACAAAACAATATATTATTGGGTGCTGTGTTCTCTTACAAGCTGTCAAATATTCATACACCTAAATGCCAAAAGGAAGAGCATGGTGTGCCTGACTGGAACCAGTTAGAATCTGGATTCTTGTGGATTTCTGCAGGCTGCAGCTGCCTGATCTGACCATGTAGTTCCATTATCTCTTCAGCCCAATCTTTACAAAGTCTCTGTAGCCATCCATCACTGAGAGCAAACACAGGTATTCTCATGGACTCTATATTATACTGGCCTGCTCAAGCTGGTTGAAATAAGTTCAAGAGCTTGCCTTGTAAATTTATTCTGGCACTTGTGCTGCAGGGTTGCTGATGGCTCCGTATGTAGAGACTAATTCTGCATATCAGTTATAAGGTTATCGTAAACAGTAAATTGTTGGCTGAAAATTTTACTTTCAGCCCCCTTTTCACACGGGTGTTTTGTCGTCCCCCCTTTTCATCCCTGTTTTTTGAAGAGGAACAAACAGTAATCTATTCCAGTAGGCTGGTGGATGTATACTGACAATTAAATACTGGATAGATTTACATCCTTTTCTGTTTTTATGCAGGCTTGCCAATGGTCATCAGTACACATCAATTTATTAGAAGTCAGTTTATGATCTAGAAAGTGAAAGTGAAGGACACATTTGATATGGGAGATGGAGAGAGACATAAAAGCTTATATTTGGCCTTGCAATGTCTGTTCTCATTTATTGATTTAAAGAGGAAGTATAGGCTAAAGTCTGCTTAAAAATGTTGCCTCCCCTCCTACCAATGCTGCTTACTGTTTGTTAATGAGAACGCTGTAAATGCCTATTTTATCTTTAGCTTGGGTGTAGTCAGCATGATCCAGAAGCAGCAGCTCCCCTGTGACAGTGTGTGGCTGCTGCAGGGGATGTAAAGGAGCACTGATAACGGAGGGCAGTAGAAGCCGGCAGGTGACCTCACAGAATTCAGCCCCGTCGTCGAGCAGGGTGCTACTGCTTCTGGATCACCTAACCACCCGCAGGCTGATTGTAAAAAAGCATTTACATTGCCAATTTACAAACAGTAGTATAGGTAGAAGGAAGAGGAGGCAACATTTACGCTTATACTGCCACTTTAAGAATTGGGAAAAATATATGAGCAATTGGATGTAAACACTTTTTTTTTTTTTCCTTCCTTCCTTCCTTCCTTCCTTCCTTCCTTCCTTCCTTCCTTCCTTCCTTCCTTCCTTCCTTCCTTCCTTCCTTCCTTCCTTCCTTCCTTCCTTCCTTCCTTCCTTCCTTCCTTCCTTCCTTCCTTCCTTCCTTCCTTCCTTCCTTCCTTCCTTCCTTCCTTCCTTCCTTCTTCACTATGGTGTGGATGATGCCCATGTGAAAGGGGCATTAGATAGCTCCACGTGAGTGCCTGAGGAAAATGGGCTATAGCAGGGGTGTCAAACTCCATTTCTTTGCCGGCTGCATCAGCATCATGGCTGCCATTAAAGGACTGATTGTATCTGTAAAACCAGAGCCCCCCTTTTACATCAGATGTTAAGAGCCCTCCCACCATCAGACGTCGAGTCCCCCACCCTCCTTTCCAGCAGCAGCACACAGTAAGGGGGGTGCACTGTGATGTAAAGAAGCTTGGACGGAGCTGAGGAGTGCAGGGTCTGTATGAGGACCAGAGGAGGGCTTGAGTCGGCTACCAGAGTCTGCTGAATGCTGAGACCAGGGGAGGCAGAGATGGGGAGTGCTGCGTCTCTGCAGAGAGGCGCAGGGTCTGTAGGACAAGTTCTGTCCTCTTCTGTCAACTGCTGAGACAAGGTGGTGGCTGAGATGAAGGGGCTGCTGCAGGAGAGGTAAGAGGATCACATGATATGGTCTGGTGGGCTGGATGTGGGCCTTGTTTGACATGTGGGCGATAGTTTTTCCTTAGTGAAGTATTACAGGTCATTGCAAGCTGAGAGCTGTAGTAATACTATATACTCTTCCCCCCCCCCCCCCTCCTTTTTTCTTTTCTTCTTTTTTTTTTTTTTTTAACTGTTAAATTAAGAGCAGCATACAATAACTGAAAATGATGAAAAGGAAGTTTTTGTATTCTAGCTACACACAGCTGACTTCCTGTTGGTAATCTCATTGACAGACAGCACAATCCCTCTGCCGCCACCTAAAAATACCCAATTACATCAAACAATAGTTTGAATAAAGCTAAACCTAAAATGGTAAGACAGTAAAAGATAAGAATCTTAAGTTACTTGCAGTTTTGGAGCTTTCCTGTGCGTGCAATTAAATTGTTATAAATGGCTTACTGTGTATCTGATAGGGATGTGTTTCTTTTGGAGTTAGACTTTTTTGCCTTTTAATGCCACATAAAGGATCAGTTACTTAAAATGCAAATTGGCTTATGTAAACTATACATTGTTGGTAACTTTTCGGTGGGGGTTTCAAAAAAGTCATCGGCTGTATAAAATGGCATTCCTAATTCATAGACCTTTGGGGTCTGGAAGATTGGCAACAAGTAAACCAAAACTGCCACCCTCTCCCCAGTTATCAATCAGACAGGGCAAATTGCTGACTGGTATCATTAGCCTCCTTCTGCCCTCCTAAGCTGGCTATACACTGGCAGTTCCATTGTTTAGCCAGTGGGCAGAATGGGGGGGAAAAAAAATCCCAGATTCCGCCATTCGCACAAAAGAACATATTTGAAATGCAGGGGTAACAAGAAAGGGGTTTGGACAGGTTAGGACTCTCCCCGGCTGCTTTTGTTTTCCTTGCCATGCTCCAATTCAGCAGCATTCTGTTTAAAGGAGAACCTGGAGTCAAATACTTTGTGGATTTGTTTGTTGCGCATGCCCAGTCAAATACTAATTGCAAATTTCTTCTCCATCTTTCACTGCAAATTTCCAAAGCGGCTGTTCTGCGATTTTTATTTATTTATTTTTTTGAGGTGCCGGCTGCTGTGCCCCTAACGGATGACTTGTCAGCTGAATGTAAAATAAATAAGTAAAATCGACAAGGGCCTCTTCCCTTCAATCCCGGCCGGTGGTTGTGGGGGTCTACAGGCAGGGGGCTTATCAGATTCTGGAAGCCCCCTTTTTAACAAGGAAGTCAGAAGAAATCATTCCATGGTGATGGGGGGGGAAAAGCCCCCTTTTAGCTGTCACCAGTGGAAGATTTCCCTTTGCCGCCTATTCCAGTGACGACTAAGAATAGGATTTAAAGAAACGTTTTGGGTTTCCCATCACCTTCTGAACCAAAGACAGTGGTCCTCGGAACAGATGGGGGGGCATATACAGCAATAAGATGGCAGACGTTCTTCCTTTTTAAAGCCACTCCATCTAATACCTCCTCCTCGCATTCCCTCCAGTCTAAAGTAATTGATAACGGAAGCGACAGATTGCTTTCCGCTCAAGTCAAATGTGGTAAATCCTCATTCCATCAAGATGTAAGCCTTTTGCACACATCTGATTGTGTAATGCTACCCACACATACTACATGCTTCTCTTTTTTTATTGTTTTCATAGTACTATGCGTCATAGAAGTACACCAGAGGTGGCATACAAATATTTAAGGCGTGTTTTGTTCTAATGGGTTGCAGTTAAAAGATCATAAGTTATCCATGCATTTTGTATTGGTTTTTTTTTTTTTTTTTTTTTTTTAGCAATCCATGACTGCCCTCTTTTTTTAGTGTAAAGTTCATCATGCTTTTTTAAAACCTTTTGTGTTTAAAGACTAGAACTGCACCGGTGATCTTAGTACTGTAGTAGCTCAACTGAAATTGCTAGCAGTGAATTGCTAAGAGTTGTCATCCATTTCAAAACAGATTGCACAAATGTCTTTTATGTCATAAGCGACACAAACAGGATGTGCAGGGAGTAATCGCACACGATTTGCACAGACAGCCAGATCTGAAGCAATCCCCAATGTCTATGGATACATCAAAGTAGAAGTAAATTAAATTGTAATTCGTTAAAATGTTTTATCCCAATATGCCCCTAGAAGCATGCATCAAATTATTTAACACTCTTTAAAAAGTTAGTCATGTGATCATGTTCTCTCTTGCTGTTTTATGAAGCTGAGATTTAAAGCAAAGCTCCACACAAGGGGGAAGTTCCTATGTAAGCACTGTTTTAGACTCAGTTATGTCATCGCTAGGTCTCTCTGCTTCTTTATGCAGTGGAGGCTAATCATGGGTGAGAAGGGCGGGCCTTCTGCCCAGATGCAAACAGTGGGCCAGATCTTGGGAAGAGGCAAATACCCAAATGTCTTGAGTGTTAGGCAGGCCATAGATGTGATATTTTTTTTTTTTTTTTTTCTTTCCTGCAACCATGGGTATGAATGAAGATAATAATGGAAATCTTCAGGTTCAGAGGCCCATACATGTTTAGGTGTTGTAATGACACACAATTGTGAAAGGGCCCTCAGAGTGGTTTACCTCATTCTGGTTTTTCTGCTTAAGAGGACTGCCAGTTCTTGGTAAAACGTATCATTAACTGTGTCCTTTGGAAGGCATCCTAATTAGCAGAATCTATAGCTTGGCCTTTGTCTTGTCATGATATTCTCCTTTTGTGTGCATTGAACTTATTGACTTAAGTTTTTCACCTTCTTAACCTGAAGGAGTCCTAATATAATATAGATCATTGAAGTGCCCATCACTGTATTGGGGTTTTCAGACTAAAGATCACATTTCAGTTGATTCCTCTTGAATTGAAATTTTGAGTCATGAGTGGCCCTGTTGGCATCACCCAGCTTGACAAAAATGGAAGAAGGCTTCTTATTCAATTTTATAGCTAAATGCTTGTTATCCCTTTGTGTCCATATGCTTACCCAAGGCCTTGTGGAATACCTAACCCAATGGCCAGGGTCTTCTTTTGTTCCATGTACAGAACATGCAAGGATTGTTCGCTACTCTGCCAAGTGATATTTTACTCTTATTTTGAAAAAAAAAAAAAAAATTAATAAATGATTGAAAGCAAAAAATCAAAGAAACTGTATGGAAAATTGTCGATTGAGCAGTAACTACATCCAATCAGATGCAGTCACTGTCTGAGTATTCGGGGAGCTGTGGCTCTCAGAATACAATAGCTGGCAGTAGAGATGCCTCCATTCCATGATGTTTAACATGGATGGGGGTAGGAATCCATTGATTTCTCGCATTCAGCCTGTGGGTTGAGTAAGAGAAATGTAAGCATGTATGACTAGCAGTTATTACTATTTTCCACAGTATCACAAGACAGTGGGGTTGTCTAATAGATATATGGTTTTGAATCCAAAGCGTTCACATCAATCGTCCAATAATGTGTAAGCAAAAATTATTTCCCATGCACATGATTGGATTTCTTAATGTGAACAGAGCTTCACTTTATTTATGAGTGCCCAGTCACAATGTGCAGCAGTGCGTCCAAATTTGTGTGTTGAGGCACATGGAATTGGACAGCCCATTCATTTTTTTTTTTCAGTAACCGTAAATGCACAAAAATGTCGTCTTTGCGATATTTTTCTGCAACCTGCATGTGTGAATGGGTCCTTACTCTTCTATATGCACAGTCTCTATTTCTTAAGCCATCTCCATTGGATAGTAGTAGATGGCAGTGCCTGATTTATAAGGGGGCAAAAGGGATAACCCCCCTTTTTTTAATGTTGTCTTTGGAAGTAATATTTGCTGGCCATCATCTGAAAGTTTTTTTTTTTTTTTTTTTTTTTTACTCCTGCATTTGATATTTTTTTTATTGTCTTTAAAAAAACGAATTTTGGCAACTCAAGCAAACTACGTGTGTGTGTGTGTGTGTGTGTGCACATGTGACCTTTTTAGAATCACATTGTGCAATGCATTTAAAAAATATGGTAATGCAAACCAACTCTGTATAAGGTGCCCACCCGGGGGTTTAATTCTAGCCCTAGTTGGTAAGGCTTTATCCAAGAATAGTCATTTTTGTGACCTGAGGAGCTACATGTAAGGGAGAACATTGTTTCCCACCATCCATTAGTCATTTCTGTTGAAGGTTACTTGCTATAATTCTCTTGACCCTGCAGCCTTCTTACCTGGGACGTTTTGGTTGCATTGGACAGAGGAAGTCTAATGCCGCATACACCCGGCCGGACTTCCCGACAAAAAAAGTCCGATGGGAGCTTTTGGTCGGACATTCCGACCATGTGCATGCCCCATCGGACTTTTTTTCTGTCGTCCTTTCCGACGGACTCAGATATAGGACATGTTCAGATCTAAATCATTTCGTCGGAAATGCCGACGGAGTTTAGCCCGTTGGCAAGTCCGGCCGTGTGTATACGGCATAAGTTTCATGAAAGGAACTGATCCCAGCTGGAGATGAGAAAATGCAAATGATTCATTGAAATCTGCAGCAAGGAGGTTGAATCTGGTCCTTTGTAGGACAGGAGATTAAATGCAGACTGACCTTCTTTCTGAGATCTTTAAAACTGAGCCTGTGTGGCCGTACAGCATGAAGATTAATGACTAGTTCTTAATCAAGCTCGGTTTGACATTGTATTCTGACAGCTGATGTCCCTTTTGTCAGAAAATATGTAGGTAGTCTTCCATATGTAGGAGTACATCTTCTAAATTTGAGATACAGCATCAGTGCTTGACTGCTGTATGTGTAGCCAACCAAATGTATGCCAAAATAGATTTATTGATCTGGAGAATGCAAGAAATGAGAAGCATTCCCTGTTTTTGTTAGCTCTTCAATCCTATCCCCCCCCCCCCTCCTTGTTCTGGCTAAAAGCTGCTTGCAATGCTGATTTGATCTTGAGGAAGGGTTTTTATAGTGTGGAAGGTGGGGTGGGGGGAAAAGAGATTTTGCCTTGAGCTGCTGCTGAATATCAATGTCTGGCTCAGGCTGTCTCTACCTTTTTTAACCCTAGAGGAACCCCAAAAATAATTTTTAGGTCTTGAGGAACCCTTACTAAAGCCAATTCATCAGGGGTCAGTAGAACAATGCCCCTTACACTGGTGGTTAATAGAAAGAATGTTCCCCTTTAAAATGGTGGTGCTCAGAATGCCACCCTTAAAGACCTGCTAAAAATATATTTTGTGTCCTGCTGCTAGCTTTGCTAAGTCTTGCTGAACCTTGAACTCTGTAGGTACCATCAAAAAGGTGGTTCTTTAGCTACAGCTCAAGGAATCCCTGGCAACCTCTGGAGGAACCCCGGGGTTCCACGGAACCCTGGTTGAGAATGGCTGGTCTAGCTTGTAACTTAGGTTTACTAAAGCATTCGTGATGATGTCTAAGATGGAATAATGTGTGGTTTTGGCAGTAAATTTGACAATTCCTGTACTTTTGGCACAGTGCTCTATATTCCAAAGAGGATAATTGTATTCTTTTAATGTGGGTTCATCTATACTTTTATGGTTTTATGTACATAAATATTTGTTCAGTATTTTATGTATGGACATTTCTAGACACATGTGTGCAATGATTTTTTTTTTTTTTTTTTCATGCTGTCAGCTAAGTTAGGCATTTAACGATGTCTGGTTGTGGTCAGTTTAGAGGAAACAGAATTCTGTGTCTAGGATCAAATTATAAACGCCAAATACAGTGTATGTGTGATGGATAGATAGAGATAGATAGATATATATATATATATCTATCTATCTCTATCTAATAAAAATTAAAGACGTTTTTATTTTTTTCTTCCAGCCGACATTTGGACTTTTGTTTGATATTGATGGAGTGCTTGTCAGAGGGAAAACTCCGATTCCTGCCGCAAGAAAAGCCTTCCAGAAACTGGTAAATAACCATGGCCAGTTCTTGGTGCCAGTCGTCTTTGTCACAAATGCTGGAAACTGCCTTCGTCAGACCAAAGCTGACCAGCTATCCAATATACTTGGAGTGCCAGTGAGTATATCTACACCTACACCTTTTCCCTCTGACTGTGAGGCAAATGGTGGTCCTGCATTCCAGTGCTACAAGACAGAAGTAATAACCTACTGTAATCATTAATGCTAGATCACGTGTGTCAAACACAAGGCCCAGGGGCCAAATCAGGCCTGTCAAACTATTTCATGTGACCCTCACACCCAGGGCGCTTTTTCAGCTAGAATGTGGTGGAACTCTTCCGCCACCTCCGTTTTTCACCCTCTGCTGCCCTCTCACCAGTGTTACTTGTAAACACAGAAGCCTTTTTTGCAGCTCCCACAGATCTCTGCCTGGCCTGCACTCATGGTGTGGACAAAGCAAATGCAGGTGTAGTATGGGATGGGGCATTATGTAGCAAGCTGCACTGTGATCCCCATCTGTGCTTGGATGCACAGATGCTGACCAATCTCCCCATAAGAGGTGGCAGTGATGGTTGAGTACCTATTAGAAGAAAGTCCTGGATATATTTTCTATAGTCTTAGATATAACTGGCCCTTTTTAGAGGCAACCATAATGTTGATGCGGGCCGCAATGAAATAGTTTTGACGCTCTGGCCTAGAACATCCACCAAACTGTCCTGTAGCTGCAGTTATGACTTCACTCTGACTTTATTTGCTGTAAGTTTTGGCTTAAAATGTATTGAAATCTCAGGATTGGCATTCCTGACAACCATTTTTAAAATTTTTTTTTTTTTTTTTTTTTTTTTTTTTCCCCTGATAGGGTTATACCGATACTAGTATTGGTGCCGATACCGAGCGTTTGCACAAGTACTTGTGCAAATGCTCCGATGCTTGACCCGATACCTGGGATGATCGATGGAGTTACAATCACAGATCTCCCTGTGTGGCTTTCAATAAAGCATCTGACAGCCGCTTCTCTGCCCCGTGGCTTTCAGCTGCTTTATTGACAGCCACCCAGGGAGATCGGTGATTGTAACTCCCCTCACCGCCCCACCGATTGTCCCTGACTGTTCGCCGTGTGGTCTGGTTTCCCCTGTGTCGTCCTCGCTGTGTCCTCCCCTGCCCTCCCCTTCATCTTCAGTGCAGCTGAGGCGCCCCCCCTCCCATATTTAGGTGATCAGACACAAAATCGTATTTCCAAAATGCCCCCGGGCAACAGATTCCTGTTGCTGTGCTGAGTTCCTTTAATTTTAAATGGCACCCCAATGCACTAATTAAATGAGTCTGTGCTGTAGCAGGCCCCAAAGCTTGACTGTGTCCTGCTTTCCAAAATATAGATTAGGTGTGTTGGAAGCCCATTAAAAATGCATGGGATTGCCTTGCCACATGGCATGTTAACATGCCTTTTTATCCTATGTGTATTATACACCACGCAAGTCTAAACCCAGCCTTAAACTTTCATAATTTAAACAAGTGCATTTTAACATGGTTTCTCTGTGTTCAGAAATTTCCGTAGGTTCGTAAGCCTGTGTGTGTGAGATCAGGAGGGGGCTCTTGTTGCTCTGAGACTGAAATCTGTATACAGTGAATAAATGTATCCTGATATTCTAATAACCATTCTTTTCTCCCCCCCAACCTCTTTATTTTATTTTTTCCCCCTCTTCCTCCTTCTCTTTCACCAGATCTCACAGGACCAAGTGATGATGTCACACAGTCCACTGCGTATCTTCAGACAGTATCACAATAAGTGCGTCTTGGTATCAGGACAAGGCCCAGTTCTAGATATAGCAAAATAGTATCCTTTCTATGACATTGCTTCCTACCATTTCTGCTGACATTTCTCATTTTGATTCATCTTTTTTTTAAATTGGCTAACATGGGGTTCCTAAGCTGTCCATGCACCTGCAGATAGGCTCAATTAGACCTTTTCCTTGGTGACTCTGCAAGAGATGTCTGTCTTGGAGCCCTCCATAGTCTGCTACGCAAATGGTTTGAGAGAAAACGAGAACAGCAGAGCAGCAAATGTGTGCTGATATTTTTGGTTTGGGGTGTATATGATGCTTAAAGGGATAGTAAAGACTGCTTTGTGATCAGGCTTACCTGTAGGTAAAACGAATATCTTCTAAATGTGCACCATTTTAGGAGATGTTCACCCTGGATGCAGCTGGTGATGTCACCGGCGCATTTGCTCTAGAGACCCGGCATACTATGCTGAACCTTCAGAGCACCATGCCGTAACCAAGGGCTCCCGCGCGCATGTGCCGGAGTGACGTCATCGGGGCTCTGGCCACACACAGCCGGAGTCCGCAAAAATGGAGTAAAAATTAGCAATACGAGTACAGAGCCATAAGATAGAAAACTTTACATTTGGTTTCAGTAATTTATGTGCACACGCATGTTTATGCGAGTATAAATTACAACACTGCAGCAGAATTTTACATGCTTATACTCAACATTTCTCAAGTTTTTTTTTTTTTTTTTTTTTAACTCTGGGTCCTTCTGTCAACAAGATTCTGAGTAAACATTAAATTATGACGCCCAGGTACCTTGTAAAAGAAGACCAGTTGTGAATTATGTAGTTCTATAACCAATCCATAAACTTTTTCTTATTGGGAATTCTGTATGTAGTGGTTATTACACAATTCCTTGTCATTTTATTGTTTTCTGTGTTTTTTTGTTGTTGTTGTTAGAGTAGTACACTGAGTTTGTAAATGCAGGTATAGTATGTTCTCAGTCACACAGAGGGTTCCAGAGGAAAGTTCAAGATTTTTAACTTGGTAAATAATTGAACAAATGACAAGTAAACCCAGTTAACGTAGAAAATGCTGGTACATGCCCAAGGCGGTAAATGTTATGGATATAAAAGGAAGTGCTAGGCCTAGTAAATATATACATTACGTTGACCATAGGTCTCAATCTGACAATGGGGATAGGCCAAAGCTGCAACCATGGTAGTTTGAAGTGCGGGCGTGCATGAAGCTGCCGTTTGTATCTCGGTCGGCTCCTGCTTTTCTGGGGTCCTGAGAAATCCAATACCATATGCAGGCATCTTATTTGACCACATTTTTCACTTTGAAGTAGATTTTAAAGGTTCATAAAAAACTATGTTTTGTAGGGCACAATCACTAAATAAACTTGCATCAAGTGTGTGTGTTGGTGTTTTTTTGTTTTTTTTTTTTTTTTGTTTTTTGTTTTTTTTTTCTTGGGCACAAATGAAATGAGAGATGCACATAATGTATAGTATGGTCCTGAACATGTGTATTGTACTTCTGTCTTAATCTAATATTCCACATTCATGTAAAGTATATGCAAGTTTGTATGATATAATTTTTTTTTTTTTTTTTCCTTAACTAAGAAATTAGTTTAGGATTTTCAAATCCTATTACCGTTGACTCTGTGTGTGAGTCCTATCCATTCCTTGACATGGTGGACCACAGGAGAAGACCTAAAATTTTGGTATGTATTAATCTCTTTATTAATGTTATGTAGTTTGCTAGGTTGGAAAATGCAGGTTCAGCCTTTCAGAAATTCTAGCAGTTTTCATCAGCTTGAAGTGTATATAAACCCTAACACGTGCTTTCTACCTGCACTGCACTGTTATTAGTTTTACTGCTCTAAGCCAGTGATCTTCAAACTGTGGCCCTTTGTTTACCTTTATCCAGACCATGGGCCACTGCTCTTATCACTGATGTGGGGAACCGTTCCTCACACCACTGATAAGGCACTATTTCTTCATCTACTGGGCACAGGTGCTATGTAATTGTTTTTACTTTTTTTTTTTTTTTTTTTTTTTATATCCCACTGACCACCAAACCTGAGATTGTCTATTTCCACTGACTCTGGGCTTTTTCTCCCCACTGACCACAGTCCACCCCCCTTAAAGTCTAAAGGACAGTAAACTGGCCCTTGGCTTAGAGCAGGGGGCTCCAAACTTTCTAAACAATCACTGGGGATTACAGAATGCCCCTACCTAACTTATGGAGAGGGGGGGGGGGGGGGGGGGTGTTCCTAGGGTGACAACACTGCTCCTTCATAGATATAGTACAGTGACTGGACAACACTCTCCCAACTGTGCAGTAAATTGCTTATAAAATTATATTTTCCCAAGGCACTAAATACTGACTAGAATAATATGATAGTTTTACACAAGTTTAATGGGAGTCTCTGCTCATATTGTGACCTGTGTATTGGTTCACATTCAATGCCGTGTTCTGTCCTGTGTCACTGTGACACGCTGATAGCACCAGCTGGAGGGACAGATGTGCAAACCGCTTTAACTATCCCAACCAGTGACCTTTACTTTAGCTCTTGAAGCAACTCATATTTAAAAGGTTGGTGATAAAAATGCCCATGCTTTGTAACTCATACAGATGAGTGACTTTTTAGGCTTACAACAATAAAGGTTTGCCCAGATAACTGAAGATTGCACCATATAAATTCTAATGGGTCACAGTGTCCCAGTTCTTCTTAGCACTTAGATTGTTTAGTCAGCCAACAGAACAAAGAATCATGGGTGTTAATCTTTGATATTTGAAGTAGAAGCTAAAGCAAGGCTAAATGCTTGTTAAAGTTGTAAAAGTGTTGCAAGCCAAGTTTCTTTGCATTGCCTTTGTGCTGTTTTGGGACAGCTGTAGTAACTCTTGGTGGCTTGACTCCATCACTAATTGCTTTAAAAAGCCGTTGGCTGATTTCACTGAAGTGCTGTGATCTTGACATACCATGAGAATTCATTGCAAGAGTGCATTTTCATGGGGTATCAAGTACCCACCTATCCTGTGAGGCATGGTGACATGACTGTGCCTCATGGAAGCATCAAAAGACGCGACGGAGGCAACTTTTTTTTTTTTTTCTGGGTGATCTGTTTTACAAATGGTGTTTTTTGTTTTTTAAAGCCCATGTGTTTTGGGGGCATGGAGCTTGCAGAAAAGCTATTTGGGTAACTACAAATATATTCAAGTGCCTTAACTTTTTCTGTTTTCTATTTATTTTTACAGCCATCCACTGCTGTGGATCTGCCAAAAATAGATGGTAATTATTTTTGTGTGTGTGTATGTATGTATGTATGTATGTATTCCTAAGGCTTCTTCCACACAAGGTGAGTCTGCCAGCTCAGCAGGAGATTGCTCTGGCGGATGACAGGTCCGTCTCTGCTCACTAGTCGGGAAGGTGCCTGTCAGAGCGCCGCTAATTCCAATGGAGAGATCGTCTGAAAACGGACAGCATGTCAATGGTTTCCGCACTGCAAAAAGTCTTTATAGTCCTTTATAAACATGTCACAGAGTGGATGATTAGTGTAGCATCAAGCAGTACCCCCCCCCCCCCCCCCCCCGTCTTATAGTGCGTGTTTATTACGTGAGGCTTTGTATTATCGCTGAGAAGATCCCGACACATTTAGGCACCTGTAATGCAGATATTTTAAAGTTTCACAAATCCTTTAACACGTATATATATATATATATATATATATATATATATATATATATATATATATATATATATATATTATTTAGTTCTTGTCTTCCTTATTCCACAACTCTTCTATTTTCATGTCCTTTCTGAAGACCTGTTTCCAGCAAGAATATTGCTGTAGGCCTTGTGCACACGGTGTGGCAGGTTCTGTGTGTTGAGTCCTTTAAAAATTGTGCATCTAGGAAGAATTGGCATACGTGCATGCATGGGTAAACATTGATGTTTACCTGAGCACAGCTGCATACCTACATTTGATTGTCTTGGCGTCTGTACATGGCACATGAGGCTCACTGGGTGCCAGAAAGCGCAGGGGATTTTATGCCTCTGCGCACAGGAGCTGATAAGTGTCTGAGTACAAGGCATTATGTTTAACCACTTGACCACTGGGCACTTAAACCCCCTTAATAACCAGACCAATTTTCAGCTTTCGGTGCTCTCACATTTTGAATGACAATTACTCAGTCATGCAACACTGTACCTTATATGAAATGTTGGTGGTATTTAATCACCGCTGGGTTTTTTATTTTTTGCGCTATAAAATAAAGGAGACTGAAAATTCGGTAAAAAAAAATCATTTTTCTTTGTTTCGGTTATAAAATTTTTAGTAATTTTTTCTTCATAAATTTTGGCCAAAATTTATACTGCTACATATCTTTGGTAAAAATAAGTACAAATTGGTGTTTATTTGGTCTTTGTGAAAGTTGGAGTCCAAAAGCTATGGTGCCAATATCTGAAAATTGATCACACCTGAATTAGTGACAGCCTATCTAATTTCTTGAGACCCTAACATGCCAGAAAAGTACAAATACCCCCCAAATGACCCCTTTTTGGAAGGAAGACATTCCAAGGTATTTAGAAAGATGCTTGATGAGTTTTTTGAAGTTGTCATTTTTCCCCACAATTCTTTGCAAAATCAAGATTTTTTTTTTTTTCCCCACAAAATTGTCATATTAGCAGGTTATTTCTCACACACTGCATATGCATACCACAAATTACACCCCAAAACATTCTGTTATTACTCCTGAGTACGGCGATACCACATGTGTGAGACTTTTACACAGCATGGCCACATACAGAGACCCAACATGCAAGGAGCATTTTCAGGCATTCTGGAGCGCCCAGGCCAATTCTGACATTTCTCTCCTACATGTAAAAATTATCATTTATTTGCTAGAAAATTACATAGAACCCCAAAACATATATGTTTTTTTTTTTTTTAGCAAAGACACTAGAGCATACAATGGCGGTCGTTACAACTTTTTTTATCTCGCACGGTATTTGCGCAGCAGTTTTTCGAAATTTTTTTTTTTTTTTTTTTCCAAAAAAAAACCAAAACAGTTTTGTGCTTAAAAAAAAACAAAACGTAAAGTTAGCCCAATGTTTTTGCATAATGTGAAAGATGAAGTTATGCTGAGTAAATAGATACCTAACATGTCACCCTTCAAAATTGCACACACTAGTGGAATGGCGCCAAACTTTGCTACTTAAAAATCCCCATAGGCGACGCTTTAAAATTTTTTACTGGTTACATGTTTTGAGTTACAGAGGAGGTCTAGGGAAAAAATTATTGCTCTCGCTCTACCGATCGCAGTGATACCTCACACGTGTGGTTTGAACACTGTTTTTATATGTGGGCGGAACTTGCGTATGCGTTCGCTTCTGCATGCATGCACACGGGGACAGGGGTGCTTTAAACATTTTTTTTTTTTTTTTTTTTTTTATTGATCATTTTACTTTTATTTTAGTTTGATACTTTTTTTTTTTTTTTTTTTCCCAAAAATTTTATTTTTTGATCAATTTTATTCCTATTACAAGGAATGTAAACATCCCTTGTAATAGGAATATGGCATGACAGGTACTCTTTACAGTGAGATATGGGGTCAATAAGGCCCCACATCACACCTCTAGGCTGGGAAACCTGAAATAAAATAAAAAAACGATCCTGGGTTCGATCGTAGCGGTGAGTCGGTAGAAGCACCGGAGGGGGGACGTCCCCTCTCGCAAGAACGATCAAACAGCGGAACAGCTGCTATGATCGTTCTTATGGTGTAGGGAATTGCTGGCTGAAAAAGCCGGTATCTGAATGATGCCTGTAGCTGCAGGCATCATTTAGATCTCCCCGCACAAAGTCAAGAACGTCGTATGACGGCGGGCGGGAAGTGGTTAAAACGCTTTGTGTTTAAAAAAAAAAAAAAAAAAAAAAGTTTGTCCATTTATATAATTTTTCTAACACATAGCATGTACATACCAAAAATGACACCCCGAAATAGATTCTCCTACTCCTCCTGAGTACGGCGATACCACATGTGTGAGACTTCCACAGCCTGGCCACATACGGCGGGGTATTGCTGAGCATGGATGGATCGATGGATGTGACTGCACATGTCACAGAGCAGCGCTGTGGGCACTACACATCCAGCCCACAGCGCTGCTGCCATCCGATCCCTCCCCCTCTGTACCGATCGGTACAGAGAGGCTAGAGAGGAACCTGCGTCATGACATGACGCCGGTTTGTTTACATGTGATTGCTCTGTCATTTGATAGGGCGATCACATGGTAAACGGCCACGATCAGCAGCCATTTACCGTGATGCGCGGGGTCCTCTGTACCCGGCGGTCGCGGATGTTCTCGGGTGCGCGCGAAGGCGGAATTCAGGGAGGACGTCACTGTACGCCCTCCCAGGATTAAGAAACCGCCCTGTAGCCGTCATTCGACTATGGGCCGGTTGTTAAGTGGTTAAAGGTTGAAATACTCTGATTTTAAAGTCAACTGAAAGTATGAAAACCCTTCCGAGTTTTAGTTCACTTGCATAGTGACCGTTATTGGATGACCATGTAACCCAATTCAAAGGACAACATGGCTGGCACCATTATTTGACCTATAATTGTAAATGCTGAATAATTGGTCAGTCTGTTCATATATGCTGTGATTGCTATGAATGAAAACTCTAATAACACAAGCCTGCAAATGTCTAATTCTGAAACACTGATGCTTTCAAATGTGACCATAGAGAACTACTATCTGGTAGTAAGAAATCAAGGTTATAAATGGGGGAGGGGAAGAAATGCAAAAGCCAGACAGTAGTAATACTGTAGCCAGTGCTATAAGCTGCTGTTCTTGTTTTACAGCTGTGATTCTGTTTGGGGAACCTATCCGATGGGAAACAAATCTTCAGATAATTATTGATGTATTGCTGACAGGGGGTCATCCTGCAAGCCCCCATCAACTCACCAGTTACCCTCATATTCCATTGCTGGCATGTAATATGGATTTGATGTGGATGGCGGAGGCCCGCTCACCACGGTAGGAACAAACATTTGTGTAATGTATGTGTGTAAATGTCAAAAGAGACAAACCATGGAAGATAATGTATAAGAACTTTTTTTTATTGCACCAACATTTCAGGGAGTTGCAGCCTGACTTTTTATTTTTTTTTTTTTTTTTTTTTTAGGCAACAAGCAGAATACACAACACACTTTTTAAATTTGCCCATGCTGTGTGCCGCCAATCAAAAGTAAAACGGACCTGATGGGTAAACCGTCTGTTCCCCTTCAGGCTCCATCCACCCAATGTCAAGTGATTTCCCAAATATGGGCATTGCAATATTTTGGGTAGTGACCTCACCTTTTTGTTTACATTTGGCTTTCAGACAGGGGGACTCTCCTAGCAGACAGCTGAATTGAGCTGGAGATACAGCCCTGTGCGGGGAAACTGTCACATACACGACAGCTTATCAGCACGGTCACCGCATGCTGTATGGGCTTACCTCCTGTATGCCAGCTCAGTGTTGATCTTCGTTATCACCAGTTTCCCTAAATGTCTTTCAGGACCGCACCTGAGAGTGTCTACACCAAATTTTAAAAGGAGGCTTCTCCCCACAGCTTGTCAGTTTTTGTTTCCTCCGGTATTCGGACCTTCCTCTAGAAAGAGATGCTTTGTAACAAACTTGCCAAGGAACACAACAAAGGCCCTAGCCATTAAGAACGTGTTAGGAGATTTGATGCAACAGGGAGTTGTGATTCAGGTATCTCCAGAGGAATGTTATCCGGGGGTTCTATTCTCATTTTTTTTTTTTTCCTGATAAAGAAACCGTTGGGAAGCTTTCGTCTTATTCTCAACTTTAAAACAGGTCAGTCCGATACAGGAGATTTCGCATGGACTCAATTTTTTTCCAGTCAGAAATCTTGGTCAAGGGATGCTTCATGGCATCAATTGACTTAAAGAGATGCGTACCTGCATGTGCCTATAGCAGCGATGGCGAATCTTGGCACACCAGATGTTTTGGAGCTACATTTCCCATGATGCTCTGGCACTCTGCATTGTAGTGGAGTATCATGGGAAATGTAGTTCCAAAACATCTGGGGTGCCAAGGTTTGCATCACTGGCCTATAGCCTCTCACTCTCAAAAGTACCTCAGGCTAGCAATAAATATGGGGATGGAGGTGCTGCATCTACAATTCAAGGCCCTTCCTTTTGGTCTTTCATCCGCCCCACGAATAATTACAAAAATAATGGCAGAAGCTCTTGCTCCTCTGCAAGGAATTGCAGTAATCCCTTATCTGGATGACCTCCTCTTTGCCCCTTCCAGAGAAATTGCAGGTAGACCTGGCCAAGGCCCACAATCATTTTGAAGCCTTGGGCTGGATTATGAACCTTCAGAATCAAATTTCAATCCAGCTCAGAAAGTTCAGTTTCTAGGTTATCAAATAGATTCTGTAGAACAAAGGTTTTTCTTCCAGAAGAAAAGAAAAACAGTCATAAGTGTAGTAGCCAAGCTACAAACAAACCAGGAGATGTCAACCAGAAAGATTTATGCCCACCCTGGGAACCTTAACTTTGACAATGCCGGCCATTCAATGGGCGAGGCTCCATTTCAGACCACTCCAGAGTTTTCTCTTAAAGGTTTGGGATCACAGCCCAGAAACCTTAGACACAAAAGTAGCACCCCCCACCAGGGTCAAGAGGACCCTTTGGTGGTAGAGAAGTCAGTCAGTTTTGTCAAAGGGCTTACTATGGTCTTTTCCGACAGAAAAAAGTCCTGACAGACTCCAGCAGTTGGGGATGGGGGGCTCACTGGGATCAAAATATAGCACAGGGAATTTGGTCCCGATCTGAAGCAGGAAGGTCCTCAAACTGGAGGGAGTTAAAAGCAGTCGTCCTAGCATTGTTTGCCTTCTCTCCAAACCTCCAGGGGTCCCATGTGCAGATTCTATCAGACAATGCCACTACCGTGGCATACCTGAACAAACTGGGGCACAAGGAGCAAGGCTCTTCTGTTGCTGTCGTCAGAAATCCTGGAGTGGGCATAGAAGCATTTACTCTCCCTGTCAGCAGTGCATCTCAAAGGCTCGCTAAATGAAGTAGCAGACTTCTTAAGCAGACGAAAAATTCAGGAAGCAGAATGGAGCTTGAATCCAGGAATATTTTCATTGATCACCAGGATGTGGGGGCGTCCACAAGTGGATTTGTTTGTGTCAAAAGAAAACTCTCAGCTCCCTCAGTTCTTTTCTCTGCACCGAGACAGCGGCTCACTAGGGATAGATGCCTTTAGCACATCCCTGGAACTTTCATCTGGGCTATGCCTCCCTCCCTTCAGCTAATTCCACTGGTATTGAGGAAAATACAAAAGGAAAAAGTGTCAATTCTGATCACTCCGTTCTGGCTGAAAAGAGCCTGGTTTTCTTCCATTCTACAAATGACAGTCAAACCGTTCTGGCAGCTTGCTCTCAGACAGGTCTTGCTACTGCAAGGCCCAGTTTAGCACCCGTATATAGCCAGATTAAGTCTCACCGCCTGGTATCTGAGGAACAGTTGTTATGGAACAAAGGATTGTCAGAGCCTCTAGTATCCACTTTACTCGCCAGTAGAAAGTAACTAGAGATATTTACGCTAAAGTTTGGAGAGTCTACGACTTTTAGGAAATCATCCTGCCAACTTTTTGTTCAAATCCTTCTGGGGGGAAAAAGGAGCATTTATTCCATAACTTAGATGCAAGAAGAATTTTATTACATTACTTGGAAGTAACAAGGGACTTTAGGTCTTCGGACTCTGTTTCTTCTGGTAACAGAAAGGGCCGCCAAGCATCAAAGAGGTCAATTGCTAGATGGCCAAAATCCGCTATTTCAGAAGCTTGTTCCCAGATGGGTTTGTCTCCCCCGCCAGGAATTCAAGCACACTCTACTAGAGCTTTGGCCACTACATGGGCCAAAATTTGTAAGGTGGCTACGTGGTCAAGTTATCTAACGTTTGTCCATCATAACAGACTGGATCTTCTGTCAGCCGGTAATCAGGCATTTGGCAGACAGGTCCTGCAGGCTGTTGTCCCTCCCTAGTTGGTAAGTCTCAATTATCCTCTCAGGTGCTATCCTGAAAGACGTTTAGGGAAAATTCCAGTTAGACTTGCCGGTAACTTTTTTTTTTTCAGGTAACTTGTTTTCCAGGAGTCTTTCAGGACAGCAACGACCCGCCCTCTTCTTGTTTATATATTTGCTGCGACTACCCATATTCTGATTGTGTTCCAGCTTGGACTGCAGGTTCTCTGCTACAACTGACGAGCTGTGGGGAGAAACCTCCTTTTTAAAATGTTTGGTTCCTGTTTTCTAGTGGGTGGAACCACTCTCTCTCTCAATTGCTGTCCTGGAAAACAAGTTACCAGTAAGTCTGAAATTGAATTTTCCTAATCTGAGAACTGGTGGAAAAATTCTTTAAGAATCTCACCACTTTAAGAACCTGTCGCTTTGGCAGTGGCATAGTAAGAACTACCTGAATTTGCCACATATAGGTCATTTTATTGACTCTGATGCAAATGCTTGCCACCATTTTGCTCAGTGAAGTGAAGGCACCTTGCTGTACCTACAAATACCTGTAGATGTCTCTGACTTACTTTGTGGAGTTGACTCTGCATCCTTAGTCCAGGCTGTATACAGCCCCCTATCCAAGTTGAGATTAAAGGAGAAGTTCACTTTTTAAAAAAAATGCTATGCGTTTGTGGGGTGTGGTGGTGTTTTTTTTTTTTTTCTTTTCTTGTTGCCTGTAAAGCATTGCACCAGCGATCGGCAGATCTGTGTGTGTGCCCGTACATGCGAGCAAGCAGATGCACTGACAGGAAGAATCGATGGGCTACCATGGTGCTGCATAGCGCATGAATGATAGGGCTGTGTGCTGTAGGAGCGTGCCCGCAGGTCAGGCGGGCTCCATGTCCGCCGGCAGCCCACGATCGCCTATTAGAGGCAGAACGGGGAACTGCCTTTGTAAACAAGGCGATTTCCCCGTTCTGACAGGTTGCATGACAGGGATCTACTGTTCCCAGTGATTGGGAACAGTGATCTGTCATGTCTCTGGCACCCCCCCCCCCCTACAGTTAGAACACGCAGAGGGAACACCTTTAACCCCATTGATTGCCACCTAATGTTAACCCCTTCCCTGCTAGTGACATACATTTACACAGTAATCGGTGGATATATGTGTGTAATATATAGATATAAAAGTAATCAAAAAAAGGAAGGAGGCTGTACCCCAGAGGGGTTTTATAGGCAGCAAAGAATGAAAATTATATTAAGGGATTAAGTATTAATTGAAATTCTTTATTTTTGGTATCAAAATAGTAGTAGTTTAAAATGTATATCGTCTATCTACACTTTAAACTACCTTGTGATAACAAAAATAAAGAATTTCCATTAATACTTAATCCCTTAATATAATTTTCATTCTTTGCTGCCTAGAAAACCCCTCTGGGGGACAGCCTCCTTCCTTTTTTTAAAAAAACATTTTTTTCCTCAGTTTAGGCCGATACGTATTCTTCTTCTACATATTTTTGGTAAAAAAATCGCAATAAGCATTTATTGATTGGTTTGCGCAGAAGTTATAGCATTTACAAAATAGGGGATAGTTTTATGGCATTTTTATAAATTTTTTTTTTTTTTTTTGGCGGTGATCAGCTATTTATTTATTTTTTGGGACTGCAACATTATGGCGGACACATCGGACATTTTTGACACATCTTTGGGACCATTGTCATTTATACAGCAATCAGTGCTATAAAAATGCACTGATTCATGTGTAAATGACACTGGCAGTGAAGGGGTTAATCACTAGGGGGAGGGGTTAAAGGGGTTGTAAAGGTATACATTTTTTCACCTTAATGCATTCTATGCATTAAGGTGAAAAAACTTTTGACAATACCGCCGCCCCCAGCCCCCCCCTCCCCCGTTTTTACTTACCTGACACCTCGAAACTCAGCCGCTCGCTCCCGACCTCCAGTTCGCCGCTTAGCCTGGTCGCTGTTTAGCTATAGTAGATGGATTGAAAGCGGCGCAGCCATTGGCTCGCGCTGCTGTCAATCACATCCAATGACGCGGCGCGCCGGGGGGCGGGGCCGAGTGATACAGCGAGCGGCTATAGCCGCCGGCTGTATCACGGGAGCGCGCCCGCAATAACTAACCACCATGCGAGGGAGCTCGCATTAAGGTGGTTAGTTCTTGCGGGGAGGAGCTGAAACAGCCGCCGAGGGACCCCAGAAGAGCAGGTTCGGGGCCACTCTGTGCAGAACGAGTTGCACAGTGAAGGTAAGTATAACATGTTTGTTTAAAAAAAAAAAAAAAATTACCTTTACAACCCCTTTAAGTATGTCCTAGGGGAGTGATTCTAACTATTAGGGGGATGGGCAGTGTGTGTGACATCACTGATCTCTGCTCCGATGACAGGGAGCAGAGATCGAGTGACACTGTCACTAGGCAGAACGGGGAGATGGTTTACAACGGCATCACCCCGTTCGTCCTCTCCGTGAGGCGATCGCGGGTATGCCCGCGGCGATCAAGTCCGCGGTACCCGTGACCCGACTCACAGATCACGGCAGGCACGCGCACACGGCGGCAAATTCAAAGTAAAGTACAGGTACGTTACTTTGCGCAGCCGTGCCATTCTGCTGACGTATATCTACAGGAGTCGGTCGGGAAACGGTTAACCTCTTGACATCTGCGCTATAGCCGAATGACTGCCTCCCCTGTGCATGCGCTCTGCAGGGTGAGCGCGCAGTGATCACCGAGTCACTGAGACTCGGGTGATCACCGATCCGAGTAAGGGGCCGGTCCTAGCCCCTTACCATGTGATCAGCTGTCAGCCAATGACAGCTGATCACATGATCAAAACGAAAGCTCGGTGATCGTTTTTGTTCTCCTCACGCTGATAGGGTGAGGAACAAAAAGCCGATCACCAGCTCATCTGTCCCGAAGAGGAAGAGGCAATAATGCCTCATCTGTGCCACCTGCCATTGCCACCTATCAATGCCCACCAGTGCTGCCAATCGGTGACACCTAGCAGTGCTGCCTATCAGTGTAACCAATCGGTGCCCATTATTGCCACCCATTTGTAATACTGACACATAATCACACACATAGGTTGGACTTGATAGACTTGTGTCTTTTTTCAACCTCACCTACTATGTAACTATATCAGTGCCACCTATTGGTGCCCATCAGTGCCGCCTCATGAGCGTACATCAATGAAGGAGAATTACCTGTTTTTATATATATATATATATATATATATATATATATATATATATATATATATATATATATATATATATATATATATATATATATATATATATATATATATATATATATATATATATATATATATATATATATAATTTTTTAATTCGGTCTTTTTACATTTTTATCAAATAAAAACTGCAAAGGTGATCAAATGCCACCAAAAGAAAGCTCTATTTGTGGGAAAAAAATGATAACAATTTCATTTGGGTACAGTGTTGTATGACCGCGCAATTGTCATTCAAAGTGCGTCGGCGCTGAAAAATGATCTGGATAGGAGGGGGGTTTAAGTGCCCAGTAAGCAAGTGGTTAAAAGACAAGTTCAGACATTTGCGGACGTATGTGGGTGCTTTTTCAACCTCACCAGTACTATTTATGCAATTTGGCTGAAAGGTAAGGTTCATGTTAAAGGATGTTTTTATAAGGGGAAGTTTTAAAACTTGCAAATGCAGAAAATATCAATCCAAATTAAAGGTTTGCAGTGATCCAAGTATCACAAAAAAACATCCGTTTTAAAAGCTTGTCATTATAAATTTTGTATAGTCAGAATTCAAATACAAGGGGAGTTTATTCTCCGCATTGTTAATGGCATGCAGTATCCTAGTATGGAATAATTAAAACTGAAGTTTAGGTATTTTATTGCATAGTTACATTGGTCCAGCTTGGGCCATTTTAAGGAATGAATATTGCATACCTGATCAATCCAAAGCTCTACTCCATAAACACCTTGGCTCCTATGGAGAAGGGCTGGGGATCAGACAAACCAGTATAAGCATACAACATATGGTGGGAAGGGAATAAAATTGTTTGGAGGGCTTTTTGATTCATTTAGTCCCTTCTCGCCTTAACCCCGGTATGGCTACACTGTGTGTTTAATGTAGAAACTGCTCCCTCTAGTGTCACATTGCAATATATCGGCCTGCGGCCGGAAATCAGTTCTGGTTTGAGTTGTATTCAACATTTTCTAATATACTGCCACATTGGGGCACCCAAATGGCCAAATTGTTTATGGATTTTTTTTGTCTGTTTTTCAGGTTTGGTCATGGAATATTTATGGTTTGTCTTGAAAGCATTTATAAGAAGATTACAGGAAAGGAGCTGAAGTATGAGGCTTTAATGGGCAAGCCAAGTGAAGTGACTTACCACTATGCAGAATACCTCATCCGGACCAAAGCAGCAGAGATGCAGTGGAATAAGCCTGTCCAAACACTCTATGCTGTTGGGTAATGCGCTTTTCATATTTTACTTAATATAAAATATGATAAATATAAAATTTTATAAAGTGAACTTTACCTTGAAAACTCATAAAATTGTGTGCATTCTGAAATGCAAATATATCAACCAGCCACAACTGTGCTGTTGATGTGCTAGCGCTGCCATGGTAATCGGAAAAGATAAAATGGGCCTTAATAAAAACCTATGCACCTGAGAAATACAGGGATGGCCATTGATCGCCTCCAAAAAAAAAAAAAAAAAAAGTTGCCTGACTTTTTAATACTTTCTAAGTTGCTGACCTGGAACAAGCACGTAAAAAGTATAGTCTGGGTGAAATTGAAGTCCTGATCTGTATCTTTGTTATGGATCCAAGCATCAGAAATATGAATTGGATAGCATGATCGCCAGGGAACTAGCCCGCTTTTTATATACAGTGCCTTGCAAAAGTACTCACCCCCCTTGGCTTTTTACCTATTTTGTTACATTACAGCCTTTAGTTCAATGTTTTTGTTTTTTTTTTGTTTTTTTTTACCTGAATTATATGTGATGGATCAGAACACAATAGTCTTAAGTTGGTGAAGAAAAATATATACATAAAACTATTTTTCAGAAATAAACATAATTGGCATGTGCATATGTATTCACCCCCTTTGTTATGAAGCCTATAAAAAGCTCTGGTGCAACCAATTACCTTCAGAAGTCACATAACTGGTGAAATGATGTCCACCTGTGTGCAATCTAAGTGTCACATGATCTGTCATTACATATACACACCTTTTTTGTAAGGCCCCAGAGGCTGCAACACCTAAGCAAGAGGCACCACTAACCAAACACTGCCATGAAGACCAAGGAACTCTCCAAACAAGTAAGGAACAATGTTGTTGAGACTTACAAGTCAGGGTTGGGTTATTAAAAAAAAAAAAAAAAATCCAAATATTTGATGATCCCTAGGAGCACCATCAAATCTATCATAACCAAATGGAAAGAACATGGCACAACAGCAAACCTGCCAAAAGATGGCCGCACTCCAAAACTCACGGACTGGGCAAGGAGGGCATTAATCAGAGAGGCAGCACTGAGACCTAAGGTAAACCTGGAGATGCTGAAGATTTCCACAGCAGAGACTAGAGTATCTGTACATAGGACGACAATAAGCTGTACGCTCCATAGAATTAGGCTTTATGGCAGAGTAGCCAGAAGAAAGCCATTACGTTCAGCAAAAGACAAAATGGCACGTTTTGAGTTTGCGAAAAGGCATGTGGGAGACTCCCAAAATGTATGGAGGAAGGTTCTCTGGTCTGATGAGACTAAAATTGAACTTTTTGGCCATCAAAGAAAACGCTATGTCTGGTGCAAACCCAACACATCACATCACCCAAAGAACACCATCCCCACAGTGAAACATGGTGCTGGAAGCATCATGCTGTGGGGATGTTTTTCAGCAGTCGGGACTGGGAAACTGGTCAGAGCTGAGGGAAAGATGGATGGTGCTAAATACAGGGATATTCTTGAGCAAAGCCTGTACCACTCTGTGTGATTCTAGGCTAGGACAGAGGTTCACCTTCCAGCAGGACAATGACCCTAAACACACTGCTAAAGCAACACTTGAGTGGTTTAAGGGGAAACATGTAAATGTGTAGGAATGGCCTAGTCAAAGCCCAGACCTCAATCCAATAGAAAATCTGTGGTCAGACTTAAAGATTGCTGTTCACAAGCGTAAACCATCCAAATTGAAGGAGCTGGAGCAGTTTTGCAAGGAGGAATGGGCAAAAATCCCAGTGGTAAGATGTGGCAAGCTCACAGAGGCTTATCCAAAGCGACTTGGAGCTATGATAGCTGCAAAAGATGGCTCTATAAAGTATTGACTTTAGGGGGTGAATAGTTATGCACATTGACTTTTTCTGTTTTGTCCGATTTGTTTGACAATGTTTTCTTCTTCTTTTTTTTTTTTTTTTTTTTTTTGTTATTGTGAAGCAAAGTTGTGGGCATGTTCTGTCAATTTAAATGATGCAAATCCTCAAACAATCCATGTTAATTCCAGAGGGGGGGTGAATACTTTTGCAAGGCTGTGTGTATATCTATCTAGTTCAGGAAATATGGAAAAAAAATATTTTTTTTTCTTTTCCTTTTTTTTTTTTTTTTTTTTTTTTTTTTTTTTAATATGCTCACCCTTATTCTTGGTTTTAGTGTTGTGCTGTACTTGCACGCAGACAATATGTGGCAAAGGCTGCAACTTTTCCCCACCCAGTCTAAAACGGAAAGAAAAAAACTCTCTGTTTAAACCTGGTAACTAACAGGTTTAGCGTATTTTTGGTAAAGGACAGGGTTTACCTGCGCTTTACTTTTTGAAAGTTTAGCTGTGCTATTGCAGTCAGTATACATCTTTAGGTAATGTGTGACTTTTTTTGTTTTCCTTTTACAGGGACAACCTAATGACTGATATCTATGGTGCTAATCACTACAACCGTTATCTTCAGGAGAGAAATTCTAGAAAAGGCTCAAAGACATTAGTGCAGACCGGCTCTGGAGCCCGAGTGACAACCGTTTCTCAGGATGTGGAGGCAGCATGGGAAAGTGAGCTGTCCTGTCCCAGTGCCACTCACTGTAAGTCTGTTCTGGTTTGCACTGGGATCTACAACCCTCACGCTGAAGTGCCTGCTGACCCCACACAGTCAGTTACTGAAACAGTATTTCACGGCCACCGGGATTTCAGGATTGACCCAGCCTTGGTAGAACCTGGCCATGTTGTTCCTGATGTTAATGCTGCAGTTGACCTGATCTTCCAACTAGAAAAGTTTTTGCCAACCAGTGATCGTGGGACAAGCTAGAGATTTTTATATAATATACGTAAAACACTATCAGGATATTCTCATCTAACCTCAAACACCTTTTGATGTTTTATTAGTTTTTACTGCACTTTACTGTTCGCCCTATCATAAATATATATAATATTTTTTTTTTTTCCCCCTATGATCTTTAAAGCCTTTAAAATGGTGTGCTTTTAACATTTTGGCATTTAAATGTTCTATCCTATATTTATATTGTTAAAATTAGGTGTGACTGAAAACCTGCTCCCCCCCCCCCGTTGTGTTGTTTTTTTGTTTTTTTAATTGGTTACTGAAGTTGCCAAGCCAAAGTAGCTTCCCTCCCTTTTTATCTTGTGGTGTTTGACTTCTTTTTCATATTTTGTTTATACACTTTTTTTTTTTTTTTTTAGCACAAATTGCTCACCTGGTGCCTATTAACCAATCCATAGCCACCTTTGTACCATCAAATGTGTCATTTTAAATGTCTTCTCGTTAAAATAAGATATTATTAAATTATTATTACTACTGTGATCTGGAACAAGAAGAGGGCCGAAGTTCAGATGCCACTGGCTGCATGCTCGTTTTAAGTCTGCGACTCCCTAGATGCTGAAATCTGGATGACTGCCATTTTTAAAAATGGTCACCAATGGCAACTCCCAGGATGTGTTTTTTTTTTTTATTTAATTTTTTTTTTTGTCTTCAGAATTTAACATTTATAAATGGTATCAGAAAGCACTCTATTTACCCTGGATGAAGAAAGCATGATGTGGCCATGTCTAGGCATTTGGTCATACAATCTCTGCTGAAGGGGAGGATCAGCCAGTGGTATTTAGCAGAGGTTACATGATCAAAAACGCAGGTGGCTTTAGTCATGTGAACACCTGAAACGCTTTTCTTGAACTGTGATTCTGCAGCCAAGCTTGGCATTCTGTGCCTTTTTTTGCTACTATTTTGATATGCAAGTTTAGAGGTACATGACCATTTTCTTTAGAGGTGCTGAGAGACTAAACCACTGTTGGAAATTGGTAGCATCTTTTAGAGATCATTTGCACATGGCTGAAACCTTTCGGTCATGAGGAATTAATCGTTACTTCATGCAAGTGACCTTAGTAGTACTGAACATATTCTGTATAGCTTTAGCCTAATGAGGTGACTACCAGAAATGGTTAAATCTCAGTAGCAAAAGACCTTGTCACCTTGCCCATTCTGGGAAAAGTGAGAAGTGTCTCTGCAAAAGGCCCCTGGCCCCCTTATATTTGTCCTACTAGTACTTCCTTGACACGCCTTCCTACCTGACAACTGAAAAGACCTAAGCTGGTGACTCTGGGAAATGGACATCGTCCTCATGTGACCATGCTCAGGTCTAGTGATTGGCTACTAGATTCAAGCATTATTATAGGGAAGGTCACATGCTTTTGCATACCTGGAAATGCTCGATGTTGCCAGCTGCGACAGAGGAATGAGCAGCAGCGGAGTGCTGGTAAGCGAAATATAAGGAGTTTGGGTGGGGAGGTGCGCATTTGCAGGGACATTGGCTAAGGTGACAATTTTTTTTACACCATGCCTGTGTAGCAAGCAAAGGAGTAAGGTGTCTTATTTAAAGAAGAAGAAAAGTCCACTTTAAAAATCTGATGCAAGCCCATGGTATGTGGCAACCACACTTTATCAGTTTTGTAGCCAAGTTTCAGATGCAGGATGGGTGTGGTTACTTTGTGCATCACACAAATACTATATATCACAAAGACTGTAACAGTTGACATGAATATCAGGATACTGTCAACAATGGTGGTGGTTCTCTACCAGCAGAGGAAAAGAGGCCACAGCAAGCCGATTTTTATATTCTATCTATCTACTCATCCCTGTTATAATGTCGGGTTTCTGTGATGTAAAAAGAGACCAAGCTGAATCATTTCAGAACTTTTTCTACCTTTTTGGATGTGACCTATAAACTATACAACTCAGTTGAACAACAAACTGAAATCTTTTAGGTAGAGGGAAGTAAAAATATGGTGTGAACCTTTTAGATTAATACCCGAAAAGACTGAGGGGCTGTAATAAAGTCAAAAGGTGCTTCAACAAAGTATTAGTTTTATCAGCATGGCACATCCTGACTTGCAAAAACACTCCAAATCTGTCAGATTGCGAGGGCATCTCCTGTGCACAGCCCTCTACAGATCACCCCATAGATTTTCAATCAGATTCAGGTCAGTCAGTTCCTCTTCATGTTCAGCTTTCTAGCAGAAGCCTGAAGGTTTTGTGCCAATATTGACTGGTATTTGGAACTGTTCATAATTCCCTCTACCTTGACTAAGGCACCTGTTCCAGCTGAAGAAAAACGGCCCCAAAGCATAATGCTGCCACCACCATGCTTCACTGTGGGTATGGTGTCTTTTGGTGATGTGCAGTGTTTTTGCGCCAAACGTATCTACACATGGAATTATGGCTAAAAGTTTCAACCTTTTTTGTTTCATTAGACCATAACACATTTTCCTACATGCTTTTGGAAGGCTTCAGGTGTGTTTTTGCTAAATTTTGCCGGGTTTGGGTGTTTTTCTTGGTAAGAAAAGGCCTCCGTCTTGCCACTCTACCCCAAAGCCCAGACATATGAAGAATATGGGAGATTATTGTCACATGTGACACACAACCAGTACTTGCCAGATATTCCTGCAGCTCCTTTAATGTTTACTGTCGGCCTCTTGGCAGCCTCCCTGACCAGTTTTCTTCTCTTCTTTTCAATCAAAGTGACTGATGCCTTTTTAACAATGAGATCCCTGTAATGCTTTGGAAGCTCTCTGCGGACTATGCCTTTTGCTGTGGAATGCGACTAAGAAAATGTCAGGAAAGACCTGCTAGAACAGCTGAACTTTATTTGGGGTTAATCAGAGGCACTTTAAATGATGGCAGGTGTGTACTGAATCCTATTTAACATGAGTTTGAATGTGATTGCTTAATTCTGAACACAGCTACAGCCCCCGTTATAAGAGGGTGTGCACATTTATGCAACCATGTCATTTTAGTTTATTTTTACCCCTAAAAAAATGTCAGTTTGCTTTTCAATTGAGTTGGACAGTTTATAGGTCACATTAAAGATGGAAAAAGTTCTGAAATTGTCTTTTGTCCTTCCTTCCTTCCTTCCTTTTTTTTTTTTTTGTTTGTTTTTTTTTATTTTTTATTTTTTTTTTTGTTTTGTTTTTTTTTTACCCACTTTGTGGAAAATTTAAATTGGTTGCTGAGGGACGTCTCTTACTTGTATATGACCACCACATACATGGAGGGCCCAGAATGTATGGTTCGGTTTATGTTCTGGGTTATTAAAACTGTAATATAGGGCAAAAAAAAATCTTTGCAATGAGGTTTCAGTGCTATATTAAGAAAAATACATATCCTTTTTATATCTCTTCAGAACATTTCCACTATTTTTCAAGGGGCATTTTAAACTATTGCAACCAGTTATTTTTATTTTCTACTGTTTTATGCTAAACGGGCACTATCTGCCCAGTTTGTGACTTGAAATGTTTTATTCTAACTGCTTTTTGTCGTGTATATAATTTCTGCCATTTTGGTGTACACCTTTTATGGAGCTCATATTTCTCTTTATTTATAAGTATGTTACAAAATGATTTCCTTCTTACGGTTTTATTAAACGTTGCTCACAGCACGGTTGTTGATTGTCTTATTTTAAAAATGAGTCTGATGTGACAACATGCGAGACTGCTTTTATTTAAAAAAAAAAATCAGGTTTTAATTTTATAAAAAATGACTATTGTATTTTTGATTCCTGCTAATTTTAGTAGCAGAAAAGTGACCAATTAACCATTTGCCGACCGCCTCACGCAGATATACTGTGGCAGAATGACAAAGTAACGTATGGGTACGTTGCTTGCCTCCCGCGGGTGGGGGGGTCCAATCGGACACCACCACCCCCACCCCGGAGCCCGAGGCGGTCGGCATCTGTCCCCGAGCGATCAGAGGTGAGGGGGAGGCCATCCATTTGTGGCCACCCCCCTCGCGATTGCTCCCAGCCAATGACATTCCTCCTCTGCCTCTGAAATGTAAAAATGTAAACAGCGGCAGAGGAAGTGATGTCATCTCTCCTCGAGCCAGTCTTTTCGTTCCGGCGCCAAGGATAGAAGACCTCAAGTAAGTGCACCAAACACTACATTAACAGTAGAACACTCTAGGCACAGATATCACCCCCCCCCCCCCCCCCCCGGTACCCCCTAGTTACAGTGACACCAATAGCAATTTCTTTTTCTATTTTTGATTATTGCATTGGTGTCAGTTTGTGACAGTTATATGTGGTAGGGCAGTTAGTGGTAGCGTTTTATTGTTCTCTCTCTCTCTCTCTCTCTCTATTCTCTCTATTGTTCTGCTCCTTTTTACTGTATTCTATTCTGCAATGTTTTATTATGTTTTACCATGTTTGCTTTATAGATATGCAATTTTTTTTATACTTTACTGTTTACTGTGCTTTATTAACTATTTGTTTTTAGGTACGCAATTCAGCTGCAGCGTGGATTTATTTATCTTGACAGCAACAGCGTTTGCTCCCACAATGCATAAAGCCGTGACTCCAGCGCTGTAGGAGGTGATTTCACCACCACAGTTAAAAAAGGAGCATATATGCAAAGCATGGGGGTGGAGGAGCGCTTTGCTCCTAGCTTTTGGGGCGGATGCCCCCATGCTTCGGAATATATAAAAGGTGCATGTATGCCCATCATTAGAAGTGGGTGGATAAAGGGAGGTATTCTAATGGTGGGCATACCCACCGATCAATCTTTTTTTCGTTCAGCCCACAGGCTGCATAAAAAAAAATTTACAATATATGCCTAACAAGGACCAGCAACGTACTGGTATCTTGGTATCCATTCTTTTCAGCCAGCGGTCCGCTTTCATGTAAAAGCAACCCTAGCGGCTAATTGGCCTCTAGACTGCTTTTACAAGCAGTGGAAAGGAATGAACCCCCCCCCAGTCTTCCATGGTTTTTCTCTGGCTCTCCTGTCCCAACAGGGAACCTGAGAATGCAGCCAGTGATTCAGCCAGCTGGCCATAGAGCTGATCAGAGACCAGAATGGCTCCAAACATCTCTATGGCGTAAGAAACCGGAAGCTTTGAGCATTTCGTCGGATGTAAACAGCGCCATTGGGAAATTGGGAGAGCATTTTATCACACCGATCTTGGTGTGGTCAGATGCTTTGAGGGCAGAGGAGAGATCTAGGGTCTAATAGACCCCAATTTTTTCAAAAAAAGAGTACCTGTCACTACCTATTGCTATTATAGGGGATATTTACATTCCCTGAGATAACAATAAAAATGATTAAAAAAAAAAATGAAAGGAACAGTTTATTATTTTTTTTCTTTTTTATCTGATTTTTAAAGAAAAAAAAAAAGCACCCCTGTCCCCCCCCCCCCCCTGCTCTCGCGCAAAGACGAACGCAAGCGTCGGTCTGGCGTCAAATGTAAACAGCAATTGCACCATGCATGTGAGGTATCACCATGAAGGTCAGATCGAGGGCAGTAATTTTAGCAGTAGACCTCCTCTGTAAATCTAAAGTGGTAACCTGTAAAAGCTTTTAAAAACGTATTTAGTTTGTGCGCAATTTTAAAGCATGTCATGTTTGGTATCCATGTACTCGGCCTAAGATCATCTTTTTTTATTTCATCAAACATTTAGGCAATATAGCGTGTTTTAGTGCATTCAAATTTAAAAAAAGTGTTTTTTCCCAAAAAAAATGTTTGAAAAATCTCTGCGCAAATACTGTGTGGAAAAAAAAATAAAAAATGAAACACCCACCATTTTAATCTGTAGGGCATTTGCTTTAAAAAAATATATAATGTTTGGGGGTTCAAAGTAATTTTCTTGCAAAAAAAAAATAATTTTTTCATGTAAACAAAGTGTCAAAGGGCTTTGTCTTCAAGTAATTAGAGTGGGTGATGTGTGACATAAGCTTCGAAATGTTGTGCATAAAATGCCAGGACAGTTCAAAACCCCCCCCCAAATGACCCCATTTTGGAAAGTAGACACCCTGAGCTATTTGCTGAGAGGCATGTTGAGTCCATGGAATATTTTATATTGTGACAAAAGTTGCAGGAAAATGGCAAACTTTTTTTTTTTTTGCACAAAGTTGTCACTAAATGATATATTGCTCAAACATGCCATGGGGATATGTGAAATTACACCCCAAAATACATTCTGTTGCTTCTCTTGAGTACGGAGATACCACGTGTGTGAGACTTTTTGGGAGCCTAGCCGCGTACGGGACCCCGAAAACCAATCACCGCCTTCAGGCTTTCTAAGGGCGTAAATTTTTTATTTCACTCTTCACTGCCTATCACTGTTTCGGAGGCCATGGAATGCCCAGGTGGCACAACCCCTGACCCCCCCCCCAAATGACCCTATTTTGGAAAGTAGACACCCCAAGCTATTTGCTGAGACGTATAGTGAGTATTTTGCAGACCTCACTTTTTGTCACAAAGTTTTGAAAATTGAAAGAAGAAAAAAAAATTTCTTGTCTTCATTTTCAAAAACAAATGACAGCTGCAAAATACTCAGCATGCCTCTTAGCAAATAGCTTGGGGTGTCTACTTTCCAAAATGGGGTCATTTGGGGGGGGGGGGGGGGGGGATTGTGCTATCTTGGCCGTAGTGAATCAAAAATTTACGTCCTTGGAAATCCTGAAGGCGGTGATTGGTTTTCAAGACCCCGTATGCAGCTAGGCTCCCAAAAAGTCCCACACATGTGGTATCCCCGTACTCAGGAGAAGCAGCAGAATGTATTTTGGGGTGCTATTCCACATATGCCCATGGCCTGTGTGAGCAATATATCATTTAGTGACAACTTTTTGTAATAATTTTTTTTTTTTGTTGTTGTCATTATTCAATCCCTTGGGACAAAAAAAAAATAATATTCAATGGGCTCAACATGCCTCTCAGCAATTTCCTTGGGGTGTCTACTTTCCAAAATGGGGTCATTTGTGGGGGGGGTTGTACTGCCCTGCCATTTGAGCACCTCAAGAAATGACATAGGCAGTCATAAACTAAAAAGCTGTGTAAATTCCAGAAAATGTACCCTAGTTTTGTAGACGCTGTAACTTTTGCGCAAACCAATAAATAAATATACGCTTATTGACTTTTTTTTTTTACCAAAGACATGTGCCTGAATACATTTTGGCCTAAATGTATGACTAAAATTAAGTTTATTGGATTTTTTTTTATAACAAAAAGAAAAATTTTTTTTTTTTTTTTTTCAAAATTTTCGGTCTTTTTCCGTTTTATAGCGCAAAAAATAAAAACTGCAGAGGTGATTAAATACCATCAAAAGAAAGCTCTATTTGTGGGAAGAAAAGGACACAAATTTTGTTTGGGTGCAGCATTGCATGACCGCGCAATTAGCAGTTAAAGCGGCGCAGTGCCAAATTGTAAAGTGCTCTGGTCAGGAAGGGGGTAAATCCTTCTGGGGCTGAAGTGGTTAAATAGTTTCTATGAGCAACACCTTTACATTCACTCTCCATTAAAATAAACTCGTCAGCATCACAGACCACATGCTCTACTTGGAGTAAAACCAACTTGATTGACACATTTGTAATGATCTGATCAGTAATGCTGCTTTTTATTAGCAGGTAAACACCATACTGTCCTTGTTTATCAAATAACATTTTTATTTTTTTTTCCCCAGTAACTGATCTTATTAATCAAATTTACACATGCACTGGAAAATGGCAGTTAAACTAGAATGCCAGACAAATCTGTGATACTCAGCCGGGACAGGCTTTTGGAGAGTACTGAATGCTAGCCTCTTGCCTAGCGACTATGGGCCCGCCATTTGAGGGAGCTACAAGCATTTAGGAAGATATTCTGTTATGTAATGAAAAAGGCCATTATTAAGGAGGCCATGATGGTCTCTGCCAGCTTGGGACTCAGTGGACAGATGTATGTGAAAGGAATGCTAATTTAATGAGATCTGGAAAGCTCGTGTCTTTCACCCAATAGTTTGTTTCATTTTGTTGTGTACTATTTGCTTGGTCGTTTGGGGTGTGGCTGCATTCCAGTGTTCTATTGTGTCTGTCTTGGATATTATGGGATGTGTATGTAGATTAGCTGTGAGATTGGTGGGGGTGAACAGCTCTCACTGCTGATTGTATTGTCTTGTTTGTTGTTGGGAGCGGTTGGAATATCTGATACCTATATTCAGACTGTGAGGAAGCGGTATGACGAAAGCACTCAAGCAGAGTTTCGTTACATTGGTGGTAGGCAGTAGGATGCTTCCTGCAGTCTCTGGAACATCCAAACCTCCACCTGGTTTCAAGGTCTGGAGAGGAGGAGAGGTACAGACACCAGCCACCATGGAAGAGGAATTCGGAAGGAGGTTGCGAGAGATGCAGATACAGCACAGAGGGCCAGTATCAGAGCAGGTCCTGCTGGGATAGTATGATTCTATAAGTTAGAACAAAGAAGGTAACCCCCTCAAATGGGACTTTGACAGACCACCCACTCAATAATGAATAAAATATAATCTTTTAATGATATAGAATAAAAAACATATAAAATCTACATATAACAAGAATGCACAATGTGTGTCATGTGGAAAACAAAACAAAAACTATACACATAAACATAAGCATCCGGCTCACCTCCCCAAGGGCAGCTACACTTGGGGCAGGAGCCTGGATTCCTCCACTCCCAAATGGTTAGCCAAAGCGGATGCTGTGGAGTCCCCAGCAGAAGTGCGGGCAACAGGGCAGAGTGCTACCAACCTCTGCCCAGCACCAGCAACAACTGGAGTTCCAGGAGCCGGGGCAGTCTGCCCCTTTCTCCAGCAACAAGCTGATGTAGTAAAACTTCTATTCCCAGCTGCATCGCTGGCAACAAGGCAGAGCACTGCTGGCCTCTGCCTAGTACCTACAACAGGGACCCTCAAACTACGGCCCTCCACCTGTTGCAGAACTACACTTCCTATGAGGCATTGTAAAACTCTGACATTCACAGACATGACTAGGCATGATGGGAATTGAAGTTCCTGAACAACTGGAGGGCTGCAGTTTGAAGACCCCTGACCTACAATGTCTCTACAGCTTCAGGAAGCTGGGGTGATCAGCCCGTCTGCCCAGCAGCAGACCGAGCCCTGGAGTGTTGAAAACCAACCAGCTGAAGCGCTGGCAGCCGGACAGTCAATGACCTCTGCCCCACACCAACTGATGACAATTATTCCTTGCAGCCAAGAATGGAGATCATGTGGACTGACTGATGTGAGTTCACTCTGCCCGACTAACGCATGTTCAGACCAGGTGGAGGTCTGGGGCCTTGTTAGTTGACTTTTGATGGGGAAGAAATAGACTCACCCGGGACAGAGGCTTTTGGAGGGGACTGAATGCTAGCCTCTTGCCTACCGACTATGGGCTCTGGCATTTGAGGGAGCTACAAGCATTTAGGAAGATATTCTGTTCTGTAATGCAAAAGGCCTTTGTTAAGGAGGCCATGATGGTCTCTGCCAGCTTAAGACTCAGTGGACAGATGTATGTGAAAGAAATGCTGAGTGTGGAATGAGAGCTGGAAAGCCCGGGTCTTTCACCCAATAGTTTATTCTCTCATTTTGTTGTGAAGAAAGAGAAAATATGCAACTGGTGCAATTGGAGCCGCCCCCTTGAAATTTAAAGGCAGAAAAGGAGTAATGAAGTATATAAAAGGCAACCAAGTACCACTTTTATTGAAGTACAAAAAAAATTTACAGTCAAAACTGCATATTTTTAAAAATGACAAAGTACACCAATTGAATTAATTATACATAGAGAAGTATATCTATCAAACCCAAGGCTAATAATCTAGGCACTGCCAGAGTCAAGCTGAGGTCAGTCCATGAAGATTTGTAGCATACATTACAACATATTTCGGAAATTTTTATTGGTACATATTTTCCTTCATCGGGGAGATTTACTTTGGGTGACTTATTATGCGTTATATTTATGTTGCAGATAATGTGTGCAGTAAAATATGAAAACAAGTAGTATTTTATATAAAAAATGTATACAATATTTTTGGGTCAGAAGGTACTTACATACAGACTTCAATGGAATAACAAGGAGAAAATATAAACAATGACATAAAGTCCACGTTGGCTGGGAGAGCTCAGAGAGACCAGCAGGTGTGCAACTGTGCAATCCAGAGCAGGCCAATGCTTCACACACACACACACACACACACACACACCTCCCTGGTATAAAACCAGCAAGAAGCACTATCTGAAAAAACCATAGGTAAATAGACAGGTTTTGTTAACTTCTAAAATTTACCTTTCACTGTGTTGGCAAGTATGCAGTGCAGACATCAAAGCGGCAGTTCTCAGACTGAGAATGCTAACTGTGGATAAGCACTTTAAATAGTGAATCAGTATGTGGGAAACCCAATCAGCACAAGCTGATTGCATAATGCTGGATGAAATGGAAAAGGAAGTGTAGCAATAAAAAAATAATAAAATTCATCAAAAAACGTTCGATCGATCAGCATAAAGTCCCTTTAAGGTCTCTTCATATATGGAAGGAAAGATAGACCATCACCCAATAGTACTGACTCTTACCATTAGTGTATGAGGTATACACTTTTAAATATACTGAATAGGGATGAGTCGAACACCCCCCCCCGGTTCGGTTCGCACCACAACCTGCGAACGGACCGAAAATTTGCGCAAACTTTAGAACCCCATTGAAGTCTATGGGACTCGAACATTCCAAATCAAAAGTGCTAAATTTAAAGGCTAATTTACATGGTATTCAACAAATAAAGGGTCTTCACAGTATAATAGCCACCCTATACCAAGTTACCCACCACAGCGCCTTGGAGTGAATACCAACTTTAATAATTAAAAGTTGATACACTTGTCTCACTAAAGCTGCCACGTTGTAAATATCTACTATACCATATATTTTTATCTATAACGTGTCTAATGTGTAAGAATCACACGTAAACAATAAAAAGTGTCGCTTCCTAACAAAAAAAATTAAAAATAAATATCACCCTTTATAGTGACTACTTGATCTACTAATACACACCTATTTACACGTGCATCATACACAATTACATATTGCATATATATGTGTGGTGAACATCAAGTGAACAAACTCACAAGTTATAGCACAATATCAATACTGCTCCAACAAAAATATTAAGAAAAATTAAAATTGTGAAGTGATTATCCTTAAGCCTGTATGAAGATGTGATCCAGTGAAAGAAAACAAAAGTTAATTCAAATTAGTGCCAAAGAAGTCCTCAAAACACCATGTGTAAATTCTTCTTTCAAAAACTTCCACCACACCTGGGTATTTCGGTGAGCCCACTCCCAATGAAAATTCACTCACCAGCTCCAATTGCCCCCACTTGCGTGTAAGGCTGTAAAGTTTAATGATGTCAAATCACCAGGATTCAGCTACCAATATCTCCATCCAAGAACACGTTCCTTATGTGAAGTGGAAAAAAATGCTCCAAATAGTGTGATAACGTAAAACCAGTTTATTAACACACACTTTAAACAAATCTCCAATGGTTAAACTCACAATGTAAAATATATAAACTAGCACAGCAACCTCCACAGCACACTGTATAAGCAGTATACAACACAGCAACTTGTGAAACTTCCTGGGGGTATGCTGTCACTGCGGACCTGAGATAAGCAGGCGTATGGTGTGATTATCTTACTCTCTCCTCACTTGCCCGACTGTTAAACCCGATCTCTTCCCAGGTGGGTCCGCAACGCTCGTTCCTCTATGTGTCACTCGTATGCGATGTCCACCATTGCTTGGCCACGCCAAGGTGGTATTGTCCTAAAAAGGGTTTGGGGACCCGGGTCCTGCCCCAGGGGACATGTATCAATGCAAAAAAAAGTTTTAAAAACGGACGTTTTTTCGGGAGCAGTGTTTTTATTGATGCTTACCAACTTACCAACCGGCCCATAGCCGAATGACGGCTGCAGGGCGGTTGGATAACTCTGGGAGGGCGTACTATGACGTCCTCCCAGAATTCCCCTCTCGCGCGCCCCCTGGGGCGCGCACCCGAACACATCCGTGACCGCCGGGTCCGGAGGACCCGGCGCATCACGGATCCCGGTAAATGGCCGCTGATCGCGGCCGTTTACCATGTGATCGCGCCGTCAAATGACGGCGCGATCACATGTAAACAGACCGGCGTCATCTGATGACGCCGGTTCCTCTCCTCCCCTCCTGTGTACCGATCGGTACACTGTGAGCGGGGAGGGGGATGGATGGATGTCTGCAGCGCTGTGGGCTGTATGTGTAGTGCCCACAGCGCTGCACAGAGACATCCAGGCATCCATCCATCCATGCTCAGCCATCCCCACTACACTGCAATGCTGTGCAATACTCTGCAACACCCCCACAATACTCTGCAATGCTGTGCAATACTCTGCAACACCCCCACAATACTCTGCAACACCCCCACAATACTCTGCAATGCTGTGCAATACTCTGCAACACCCCCACAATACTCTGCAACACCCCCACAATACTCTGCAATGCTGTGCAATACTCTGCAACACCCCCACAATACTCTGCAATGCTGTGCAATACTCTGCAATACCCCCACAATACTCTGCAACACCCCCACAATACTCTGCAATGCTGTGCAATACTCTGCAACACCCCCACAATACTCTGCAACACCCCCACAATACTCTGCAACACCCCCACAATACTCTGCAATGCTGTGCAATACTCTGCAATACCCCCACAATACTCTGCAATGCTGTGCAGTACTCTGCAATACCCCCGCCATACTCTGCAATACCCCCACAATACTCTGCAATGCTGTGCAGTACACTGCAATGCCCCCGCCATACTCTGCAATGCTGTGCAATACTCTGCACTGCCCCCGCCATACTCTGCAATGCCCCCACAATACTCTGCAATACTCTGCAATTCCCCCGCCATACTCTGCAATGCCCCCGCCATACCCTGCAATGCCCCCGCCATACTCTGCCATGCCCCCGCCATACTCTGCCATGCCCCGCCATACCCCGCCATACTCTGCCATACCCCGCCATACTCCGCAATACCCCGCCATACCCCGATATACTCTGCCATACCCTGCAATACCCCGCCATACCCCGCCATACTCCGCCATACTCCGCCATACTCTGCCATACCCCACCATACCCCGCCATACTCCGCCATACTCTGCAATACCCCGCCATACTCCGCCATACCCCGCCATACTCCGCCATACACTGCCATACTCTGCAATACCCCACCATACCCCGCCATACTCCGCAATACCCCGCCATACCGAGCCATGCTCAGCTGTACTCGCCCTCTGTATGTGGCCAGGCTGTGGAAGTCTCACACATGTGGTATCGCCGTACTCAGGAGGAGTAGGAGAATCTATTTTGGGGTGTCATTTTTGGTATGTACATGTTATGTGGTAGAAATATTGTATAAATGGACAACTTTGTGTTAAAAAAAAAATGCGTTTTAACCACTTCCCGCCCACCGGCCGTCATACAACGTCCTTGACTTTGTGCGGAGATATCTGAATGATGGTTGCAGCTACAGGCATCATTCAGATATCGGCTTTTTCAGCCGGCGATTCCCTACACCATGAGAACGATCATAGCAGCTGTTCCACTGCTTGATCGTTCTTACGGAAGGCGAGAGGGGATGTCCCCCCCTCCCGCGCTTCTACCGACTCACCGCTACGATCGAAGCCAGGATCGTTTTTTTTTTTTTTTTTATTTCAGGCTTCCCAGCCTAGAGGTGAGATGTGGGGTCTTATTGACCCCATATCTCACTGTAAAGAGGACCTGTCATGCCATATTCCTATTACAAGGATGTTTATATTCCTTGTAATAGGAATAAAAGTGGTCAAAAATTTTTTTTTTTGGAAAAAAGCATCAAACTAAAATAAATAAAGTAAAATGAACAATAAAAAAAAAAAAAAAAAAATTTTAAAGCGCCCCTGTCCCTGCGTGCTAGCATGCAGAAGCGAACGCATACGTAAGTCCCGCCCACATATGAAAACCGTGTTCAAACCACACATGTGAGGTATCGCTGCGATCAGTAGAGCGAGAGTAATAATTTTGGCCCTAGACCTCCTCTGTAACTCAAAACATGTAACCAGTAAAAAATTTTAAAGCGTCGCCTATGGGGATTTTTGAGTAGCAAAGTTTGGCGCCATTCCACAAGCGCGTGCAATTTTGAAAGGTGACATGTTGGGTATCTATTTACTCAGTATAACTTCATCTTTCACATTATGCAAAAACATTAGGCTAACTTTACTGTTTTGGTTTTTGTAAATCACAAAACAGTTTTTTTTCCCAAAAAAAAAAACGCGTTAAAAAAATTGCTGCGCAAATACCGTGCGAGATAAAAAGTTGCAACGACTGCCATTGTATTCTCTAGGGTCTTTGCTAAAAAAACATATATAATGTTTTGGGGTTCTATGTAATTTTCTAGCAAATGATGATTTTTACATGTAGGAGAGAAATGTCAGAATTGGCCTGGAAGCTCCAGAACGCCTGAAGGTGCTCCCCTGCATGTTGGGCCTCTGTATGTGGCCACGCTGTGTAAAAGTCTCACACATGTGGTATCGCCATACTCGGGAGTAATCGCAGAATGTGTTTTGGGGTGTAATTTGTGGTATGCATATGTGGTGTGTGAGAAATAACCTGCTAATATGACAATTTTGTGGAAAAAAAAAAAGTAAAAAAAAAAACTTGATTTTGCAAAGAATTGTGGGAAAAAATGACAACTTCAAAAATCTCACCATGCATCTTTCTAAATACCTTGGAATGTCTTCTTTCCAAAAAGGTATCATTTGGGGGGTATTTGTACTTTTCTGGAATGTTAGGGTCTCAAGAAATTAGATAGGCCGTCAGTACTTCAGGTGTGATCAATTTTCAGAGATTCGCACCATAGCTTTTGGACTCTATAACTTTCACAAAGACCAAATAATATCCACCGATTTGGGTTAATTTTACCAAAGATATGTAGCGGTATAAATTTTGGCCAAAATATATGAAGAAAAATTACTAATTTGCAAAATATTATAACAGAAATGAAGAAAAATGCATTTTTTTACAGATTTTGCGGTCTTTTTTCTTTTACGGCGCAAAAAATAAAGAACCCAGCGGTGATTAAATACCACCAAAAGAAAGCTCTATTTGTGTGAAAAAAAGGACAAAAATTTCATATAGATACAGTGTTGCATGGCTGAGTAATTGTCATTCAAAATGTGAGAGCACCAAAAGCTGAAAATTGGTCTGGTTAGGAAGGGGGTTTAAGTGCCCAGTTGTCAAGTAATTAAAGTGAAAAAAAAAGTGAAATATTCCTTTAAATATCATACCTGGGGGGTGTCTATAGTATGCCTCTAAAGTGGCGCGTGTTTCCCATGCTTAGAACAGTCCCTGCACAAAATGACATTTTTAAAGGAATAAAAGTCATTTAAAACTGCTTGCGGCTTTAATGTAATGTCGGGTCCTGGCAATATGGATGAAAATCAGTGAGACAAACGGCATGGGTACCCCCCACCCCCCAATCCATTACCAGGCCCTTTGGGTCTTGTATGGATATTAAGGGGAGCCCCACACCCAAATTAAAAAAAGGAAAAGCGTGGGGCCCCCAGGCCCTATATACGCTGAACAGCAGTATACAGGCGGTGCAAACAAGATAGGGACTGTAGGTTTGTTGTTAAGTAGGCCTGCCCTATATACTCTGCAGAAATTGCGGCCTTAGGTGTTGGTGTTGCCACAACACTGTAAGCCCTCACAGTTACTCTTGGTGGGCGCAGGAACGGGATCTGCTGTGAAATATTACATCAAGAATTGTAATTACATGCCCCTGTTGAACAGGGTCAGAAAAATTGGGCCTTTGGTGGTGGTGGTGGTGCTGGTGCCACAACACTATGTCCTCAGTTACTCTTGGTGGGTGCAGAAATGGGCCCTGCTGTGAAATATTATATTAAGAATTGTAATTACATGCACCTGTTGAACAGGGGCAGAAAAATTGAGCCTTTGGTGGTGGTGCTGGTGCTACAACACTAAGTCCTCACAGTTACTCTTGGTGGGCGCAGAAACGGGCCCTGCTGTGAAATATTAGATCAAGAACTGGTAATTGCATGTCCCTGTTGAACAGGGGCAGAAAAATCGGGCCTTAGGCACTGGTGCCACAACACTGCAACCCCTCACAGATACTCTAGTTGGAGCGCAGGAATGAGCCTTCCTGCAAAATATTGCAACAAAAATTGTAATTACACGCCCCTGTTAAACAGGGGCTGAAAAATTCGGCCTTAGGCACTGGTGGCGGCGGCGCCCAGAACCAAAAATATTCTTACAAGCTATCAGCATGATCATTGAGGAGGCTAGTCACTCAGCATAACAGGATAGTCACTCAGCATAGGCAGTCTTGAAGGGATCTGACATTTCAAAAAAAATTATTCGGTTACATCCAGCATCAGGTGCTTGGTAGCTGGTGGTGATCCAAGACTGATTCATTTTTATGAAGGTCAGTCGATCGACCGAGTCGGTGGACAGGCGCACCCTGTGATCGGTTACAAAGCCTCCAGCAGCACTGAATGTGCGCTCCGAAACAACGCTGGATGCAGGACAAGCCAGTAGCTCAATTGCATACTGTGTAAGCTCTGGCCAGTGATCCATCCTCAAGACTCAGTAACCCAGAGGATTTTCGGTGGGAAAGGTGTCCAAGTCAGATCTTGCTCCTAGCTATTCTTGCACCATGTAAAACAGACGCTGGCGATGGTTGCTGGAACCGATCATACCTTGGGGCTGCGGACTAAAAAATTGTCTGAACGCATCGGTCAGACGGCCACCTTCTCCACCACTCCTTCTTTGACTGACCGAAGCCTCAGCAACATGTTGTCCAGGAACAGGAGTTTGTAACCTCCCAGTCTCTGGGAATGCGTTGCACAGACCTTTCTGCAAGGCCTCTCGAAGATGTTTCATCCTCTGCTCCCTCTGCGACGGCAAGATAAGGTCCGCAACCTTACCCTTGTAACGTGGATCAAGGAGGGTTGCCAGCCAGTATTGGTCCTTCTCCTTGATACCACGAATATGAGGATCCTTGCGCAGGCTTTGCAGGATCAGGGAGGCCATGCAGCATAGGTTTGCTGAGGCATTCGGTCCGTAGTCCTCTGGGTCACTAAGGACGACATGATCCGCAGCCACCTCTTCCCAGCCACGTACAAGTCCATGGGTTTCTTAGGACTGTAAATGATCCCTTAAAGACTGCTGCTGATGCTGAGTGCCAGGCTCCACCTCCATGCTGACACAATCCTCCTCTTCCTGACTCTGTTCTGCCTTAAGTGCCCTGTCCATTATGCCACGCAGCATGTGCTACAACAGGTGGACAAGGGGAACAGTGTCACTGATGCATGCACTATCACTGCTCACCATCCTCCTCAAATGGTGACAGGACAGTGCATGCATCCCTGATCATGGCCCACTGGCGTGGGGAAAAAAAAAACAAGCTCCCCTGACCCGGTCCTGGTGCCATAGTCGCACAAGTACTCATTGATGGCCCTCTGCTGCGTGTGCAGATGCTGCAGCATGGCCAACGTTGAGTTCCACCTGGTGGGCATGTCACAGATTAGACGGTTCTTGGGCAGATTAAATTCCTTTTGGAGGTCAGCCAGCCGAGCACTGGCATTATATGACCTGCGGAAATGCACACAAACTTTCTTGGCCTGCCTCGAGACATCCTGTAAGCCCGGGTACCTGCCCAAGAACCGCTGCACCACCAAGTTAAGGACATGAGCCAAACAGGGCACATGGGTCAGTTGTCCCTGTCGGAGGGCGGAGAGGAGGTTGGTGCCATTGTCGCAAACCACCATACCTGCCTTAAGCTGGCGTGGTGTCAACCACCTCTGAACCTGCCCCTGCAGAGCTGACAGAATCTCCAGTGTGGCTCCTGTCCCCCAAGCACACCAGCTCAAGCACCGCATGGCATCTTTTTGCCTGCGTGCTTGCATAGCCCCTTGAACGCCTACGGAGCACCGCTGGTTCTGAAGACAAATCAGCACAGGAAGAGGCCATGGAGGAAGAAGAGGAGGGGTGGAGGAGAGAGGTGTGGCAGAATCACCACTAGTAGTATTTTGGTGGCGGAACAACCTCCAACAATACTGCACCCTGTCCTGCATCCTTCCCAGCTGCCAGAAGAGTCACCCAATGCACGGTGAAAGATAGGTAACGTCCCTGTCCAAGCTTGCTGGACCATGAGTCAGTGGTAATATGCACCTTACCGCTGACCGCCCTGTCCAGCAAGGCCAAGACATTGCCTTCCACATGCCGATAGAGAGCCGGAATCACCTTCCGTGAGAATAAGTGGCGTTTGGGAACCTGCCACTGAGGAACCGCACATTCCACAAACTCACAGAAGGGGGCAGAGTCTACCAACTGAAAAGGCAGCAGTTGAAGTGCTAGCAATTTTTAGCCAAGCTAGCATTCAACCGCTGGACATGTGGATGACTGGGAGTAAACTTCTTTCGGCGGTGCAGCAGCTGGGGCAGGGAAATTTGCCTGGTACAATCTGATGTTGGTGTACCAATAGCAGATTGCCCGCAAGTACTTGGCTGTGACACACCTAATTCTACACCTTCATTCCTCTCAGTGCAGGTCTCAGAGAGGACTGAAGGTATAGGGGGTTGGAGATCCCAGCTGATGAGGAGCAAAGAGAGGTCCTCTTTGTTCTTTGGTGTGGGTCTTTTAGGTACGCTTGCCAATGACCTGCATTGCAGGTGGACATATGTCTGGTCAAGCATGTGGTGCCCAAGCGGGTGATGTTTTGGCCACACGAGATACGCTTGAGACATATGTTGCAAATAGCAGCGGTGGGATCTGATGCACTCATCTCAAAAAAGGCCCACACCAAAGAACTTTTGGAATAACGCGCAGAGACAGCAGCGCGCCCTGCACATGCGGAGCTCTGCGGTGTGATGCAGTCGGTGTGCTGCCCTTTAGCTGGCCCCTGGAGGGCATCCTGCCTCGTTGGTGATGTACCTCCTCCTCCTCTCTCCTATCAGGCACCCACGTGGAGTCAGTGACCTCATCATCCCCTCCCTCCTCATCACTGGAGCAAAGCTGGCAGTATGCTGCAGCTGGGGGAACATGACTGCCAGATTGCTGTCCTTCTTGGGCACCCCCTCTCTCTGGACTCACGTTACTGCCTTCCTCTAGCTGGGTACCATCATTGGAGCCTTCAAAACGCTGGGCATCCTCCTGGAGCATGTACCCAACACTGTGGTCAAACAGTTCGGGGGACTCCTCAGGAGGACATGGTGGGGCTAGGGAAGGAGTGACTGATGCCATTGAGCCGAAGGAAGAGGCCGCGTTGGCAGCTGCTTTGCCAGACAAAGTACCCTGGGCCTGGGTGAGAGAGGATGAGGACGGCTTGGTCATCCACTCTACCAAGTCTTTCGCATGTTGCGGCTCAACACGGCCAGCTGCTGAAAAAAAAGGACAAGCGTGTCCCACGGCCACGTGCTGATGGGGATGCACCATCTCCACGACCAGCACTGTTGCCTCTAGACAAAGAGCCTGCTTGCCCTCTTTTATTGGCTTGTGACTGTCTGCCCCTCCTTGTTGGCCTTCCAGACATACTAATGACCTGCAGTGAGATGTAGCTGCACAAAGCTGGGATGTGTATATATATACTGATACTGCAGCTAGCAGAATCAACTGCCTGCCTGTAGTATTATTATTATGAGAACACCAGCAATTGCATTCAGGTAGCTTTAGGTGGACACTGTGCAGAGGATACAGTACACTAACTGTAAATACTGTAGCTGCCTGCCTGTGGTATTAATAGGAGCAGAACAACAGCAATTGTCTTCAGGTAGCTTTAGGTGCACACTGTGCAGAGGATGCAGTACATTAACTGTAAATACTGTAGCTGCCTGCCTGTGGTATTAATAAGAGCAGAACAGCAATTGTGTTTAGGTAGCTTTAGGTGCACACTGTGCAGAGATCACAGTACACTAACTGTAAATACTGCAGCTGCCTGCCTGTGGTACTAATAGGATCAGAAGAACACCACCAATTTTCTTCAGGTAGCTTTAGGTGCACACTGTGCAGAGATCACAGTACACTAACTGTAAATACTGTAGCTGCCTGCCTGTAGTATTAATAGCAGAACAACAGCAATTGTCTCCAGGCAGCTTTAGGTGCACACTGTGCAGAGGACACAGTACACTAACTATAAATACTGTAGCTGCCTACCTGTGCTATTAATAGGATCAGAAGAACACCACCCATTTTATTCAGGTAGCTGTAGGTGCACACTGAGCAAAGGACAGTACACTAACTGTAAATACTGTAGCTGCCTGTCTGTGGTATTAATAGGAGCAGAACAACAGCAATTGTCTCCAGGTAGCTTTAGGTGCACACTGTGCAGAGGACGCACTACACTAACTTGTAAATACTGGAGCTGTCTGCGGTACTGTACTAATAGGATCAGAAGAACACCACCAATTTTCTTCAGGTAGCTTTAGGTGCACACTGTGCAGAGGACGCACTACACTAACTTGTAAATACTACAGCTGCCTGCAGTACTAATAGGATCAGAAGAACACCACTAATTTTCTTCAGGTAGCTTTAGGTGAACACTGTGCAGAGGACGCACTACACTAACTTGTAAATACTGCAGCTGCCTGCGGTACTGTACTAATAGGATCAGGAGAACACCACCAATTTTCTTCAGGTAGCTTTAGGTGCACACTGTGCAGAGGACGCACTACACTAACTTGTAAATACTGCAGCTGCCTGCGGTACTGTACTAATAGGGTCAGAAGAACACCACTAATTTTCTTCAGGTAGCTTTAGATGCACCCTGTGCAGAGGACACACTACACTAACTTGTAAATACTACAGCTGCCTGCGATACTAATAGGATCAGAAGAACACCACCAATTTTTTTCCGGTAGCTTTAGGTGCACACTGTGCAGAGGATGCACTACACTAATTTGTAAATACTGTAGCTAATAGGACTAATATGATCGGAAGAACACCAGCAATTTTCTTCAGGTAGCTGTAAATACTGTAAAAACACCTGCCCACCTGTCAGTAGGAAGAGAATAACAGGAATGGATCTAGCTAAACTGAATACAGTGTGTATATATATATATATATACACACTGTATTCAGTGTGTATGTATGTATATATATATATATATATATATATATATATATATATATATATATATATATTGTTGAAAATATATAACATCCTAGGTGTTGTGTGTGTGCATATATATATATATATATATATATATATATATGTGTGTGTGTATATGTATGTGTGTATATATATATATATATAACACCTAGGATGTGTATATATATACACAATATACTGTAAGTGCAGCTAAATGACTCGCCTGCCTACTCTATCTAACTTAATTCAAATGACACTGTCTATCTCTCAACGCCGGAAAACACTACACAGGGCCGCCGTGCAGGCGGCCTTATATAGTGTGGGGCGTGTACTAAACCCCCTAAGCCAATTGCTGCTCTCTGTACAGATGGCGCTGTGATTGGCCAAGCATGCGGGTCATAGTGCATGCTTGGCCAATCATCAGCCAGCAATGCACTGCGATGCCGCAGTGAATTATGGGCCGTGACGTGCCATTCGAATTTGGCGCGAACGGCCCATATCGTTCAGAATTCGACGAACAGGCGAACATACGATGTTCGACTCGAACATGGGTTCAACTCGAACACGAAGCTCATCCCTAATACTGAATAGCGGTACCATCGATCCTTCCTACAAACACTGTTCCACTACACATGCGGTTAAAGCTGCTCCACCTCATGTAAGACCATTAAGGGTAAGGGAATCACTCCACATCCAGAAAAGACCTTTTGCAGGCAAGCTCCAACATCCACACAGGCACACAGCATAGCCCTGCCCCAAGGGGCATGCTGACGTCATGCACCAACGCATCACCGGTGGAAAAGAAGTTTCCGCTGGTGTAATAGGAATACACGCAGCGGGGACATAGAAATACACGCAGCAAGGACATGTAGAGGCTCCTCTCTGCACAAAGGCCCGGATGGGGAACCGGAAAGACCTTTGTCACCTGCCAGCCATGTATAGGAGGAGCCCATCCGCCAGGCATGTGCGATACATAGCACAGCCCCAGAAAGCGCGCCGCGCACAATCTAGTGGCCAAATGGAGCAATAGCAGCCAACATGTTTACAAAAGGAGACTAAACAAGGGCAAAAACGAATAGGGGAAAAAGGGAAACTTAAAAAAAAATGGAACAAACACTGACCATGACAGAAACAACAAAGAAAAATAAAGGATAAATTAAATACACATACATGGCAGTTAAATATACAAATGGACATGATTAACAAAGGACTAGATTATCCATATTGCAATAAAAATAATGATCATGATCGTATGCTAATAAAGCTGTATTTATAGACAATTGATAGAATTGTATTCAGTATACATATCCCCCTAGCAAAGAGAAAAGAACCCTATGAAAGAGAATTTATAATCAAATGCCTTATTGGGGCCTGATCATGTGATGGCTCAAGAGATTAAATCTGCATGTAATGGAGAGTGAAAATATGGCTAAGGATGGTGCATTAAAAATCAGGCAGAGAGGGAAGGGAAAGAGAGGCTATAAATTTAATTTGCAACCCCCTGAGACAAAGGCCGGAAGAAAAGACAAAGTTAAATGTCTCATTGAGGCCAGGTGGTGAAGTGGCCTGTAAAGTGAATATCCATCTCAATTCGCACTGGAGGAGGCGCTTATTGAATTCACCCCCTCTAGAGTGAAAATGTACACGATCAAATGCCAAAAGGTATATTTTGGGGATAGGTTCTGGGTGGACTAGCACCATATGATGACCCATGGGTACATCAGGATCCTGTTTTGCGTATGGTGTATAGATGTTGATATATTCGTTTCCAAAATTCACTTATGGTCTTACCGACATAGTAGCACTCACATTCACATGTGAGTAGGTACACTATACCGGGAGTACTGCAGTTTACATAATGTTTCGGATGAAATGTACATCCATTGGGCAAGGCAAAATGTATGCGCCTATCCATGTATTGGCAATATGTGCATCCACCACAGGTTACCTAAGTTTTGCATATATCGCCTTTTTATATGATTTATATTAATTTGCTACCAGTTTGTCACCCACAGAGGTAGCCCTCCTGTAGGTGACAGCTGGTGAGTTAGAAATAAAGGGAGCAAGCAATTGATCCATCGTCATTAAGTGCCAGTATTTATTTAGGATAACTTGTTTGTGTTGTGGTGATAATTCTAGTTTATCTTCATTTGAGGATTGTTTTTCCACATTCAGTAGATCACGGCGGGATAGACCAATGGTCCTTCGATATGCTTCCTTAAGGCATGTATTGGAATATATACCCTTTCTAGAAGTCTATTTCTCAGGATGTCGGCCTCATTTTTGAAGCTGGCATCATCTGAGCAGTTCTGACGTGCCCTCAAATACTGGCTATAGGGGATTGATGCAAGTAAGGGTTTAGGGTGAAAACTTGATGCATGTAATAATGAATTCCCTGCTGTCGGTTTACGGTATAGTTCACTAGTAAGACCCCCATCTAGCTGCCTCTTAATGAGTACATATAAAAATATGATTTCAGTTGTACTATGTGACATAGTAAAGCTTAAATTTAATTCACTTTTGTTTATACAAGCCATAAATTCATGCACAAGATCATCAGGTCCGTCCCAAATAAGAAACACGTCATCAATGTAGCGGTACCATGCAAGTACATGGCCCATCTATCTGTGTATATGCCTTAAAGCATATTGAAGGACCATTGGTCTATCCCGCCGTGATCTACTGAATGTGGAAAAACAGTCCTCAAATGACGATACAACTAGCATTATCACCACCTATTCGACACAACACAAACAAGTTAGACATATCCTAAATAAATACTGGAACTTACTGACGATGGATCCATTGCTTGCTCCCTTTATTTCTAACTCACCAGCTGTCGCCTACAGGAGGGCTACCTATGTGGGTGACAAACTGGTAGCAAATTAATACAAATCCATACAAAGGCGATATATGCAAAACTTTGTGCATCCACTACACGCTAAAGGTTCCTGTATTGCCAATACCTGGATAGGCGCATACATTTTTCCTTGCCCAATGGACGTATATTTCGTCCGAAACATTATGTGACCTGCAGGACTCCCGGTATAGTGTACCTACTCACATGTGAATGTGGTTGCTACTATGTCGGGAAGACCATAAACGAATTTTGGAAACAAATATATCAACCTCTATCCACCATACGCAAACAGGATCCTGATGTAACTATTGGTCGTCATATGGTACTAGTCCACCCAGAATCTATCCCCAAAATAAACTTTTTGGCACTTGATCGTGTACATTTTCACTCTAGAGGGGGAGACTTCAATAAGCTCCTCCTCCAGTGCGAATTGAGATGGATATTCAATTTACCGGCCACTTTACCACCTGGCCTCAATGAGGCATTTAACTTTAAGGCCCGGTTCACACCTATGCGAGTTTGATGCAGCTTACACCGCATCCAATTCGCATGACATTTTAAAATACGTTCATTTGAATGAGGCTGGTTCACATATGTGCGTTGCATTCGCACTCCGCATTGCCCAAAAAAGTGTGCGTTTTCTGGGCATTGCTGTGCGAATTGCAAGCACATTATCTTCTATGGAAACGCATCTGATTCACAGATGCATTCCATTGTGATCAGGATAAAATCGCGATGTAAACTTGACCTGATACTGATGCAATCCTGACCTGATCCTGATCAAAAACTGGCGTGAAACGCTGAACAACTAATTTTTCTCTTCGCAGGGAAACCTGAACTTCAATTTGCACCGCACATGTGTGAACCCGGCCTGAGTCTTTTCTTCTGGGCTTTGTCTCAGGGGGTTGCGAATTGAATCTTTAGCCTCTCTCTTTTCCCTTGTCTCCTTCCCTCTCTGCCTGATTTTTAATGTACCATTCTTAGCCATATTTTCACTCTCCATTACATGCAGATTTAATCTCTTGGGCCATCACATAATCAGGCCCCAATAAGGCATTCGATTATAGATTCTCTTTCATAGGGTTCTTTTATCTTTGCTAGGGGGATATGTATATTGAATACAATTCTATCAATTGTCTTTAATTGCAGCTTTATTAGCATATGATCATTATTTTATTGCAATATGGATGATCTAGTGAGTCCTTTGTTAATCATGTCCATTTGATATTAAACTACCATGTATGTGTATTTAATTTATCCTTTATTTTTATTTTTCTATCATGGTCAATTTGTTTTTGTTTTTTGTTTCTCTTTTTCCCATTTTTGTTTATGCCCTTGTTTAGTCTCCTTTTGTAAACATGTTGGCTGCTATTGCTCTCTTTGGCTATTAGATGGTGCACGACGCGCTTCTGGGGCTGTGCTATGTATCGCACATGTCCGGCGGGTGGGCTCCTCCTTTACATGGCTGGCAGGTGACAAAGGTCTTTCTGGTTCCCCATCTGGACCTTTGCGCAGAGGGGAGCCCCTACATGTCGCCGCTGCGTGTATTCCTATTTCACGAGCAGAGACTTATTTTCCGCCGTTGGCACGTGACGTCATCACGCTCCTTGAGTTGGGGCTACGTTGTGTGCCTTTATGTCAGAGAGACACTCTGAGTTGCTGCCCCAGCTGTTTTGTTTTATAGCTAATGGGGCAGAACATCCAGCATTATGCAACATCCGGCATTATGCAATCAGCTTATGCTGATTGGGTTTAACAAAACCTCCCTGTCTATTTACCTATGGTTTTTCAGATAGTGCTTCCTGCTTTTTTTTTTTTACCAGGGAGTCTCGTGCGCGCGCGCGTGTGTGTGTGTGTGTGGCATTGGCCGGCTCTGGATTGTGCAGTTGCACACCTGCTGGTCTCTCTGAGCTCCCCCAGCCAACGTGGACTATATGTCATTGTTTTTATATTTTCTCCTTGTTATTCCAATAAAGTCTGTATGTATGTACCTTCTGACCCAAAAATATTGTATACATTTATTATATAATACTACTTGTTTTCATATTTTACTGCACACATAATATGCATTATATTTATGTTGCAGATAAAGATAAAATCACCCAAAGTAAATCTCCTATGATGAAGGAAAATATGTTCCAATAAAAATTTACGAAATATGTCGGGATGTATGCTACAAATCCTCATGGACTGACCTCAGCTTGACTCTGGCAGTGCCTAGATTATTAGCCGATAGATCTTTTTTTGACGGTAAAATTGTATTTTTTGCACTTCAATAAAAGTTGCCTTTTTATATACTTCATTACTCCTTTTCTGCCTTAAAGTGGTTGGATACCTTTTTTGTTAACTTTTACCCACAGGTAAGCCTATAATAAGGCTTACCTGTAGGTAAAAAAAATATCTCCTAAACCTGTACGGTTTAGGAGAAATTCCCCTCGCAATGAGCCGCTGAATGCAGCGCGCATGCGCACAGGGGATTCTCGGCTGACAGCCTGGCAAACTCCGGAGCTTGCCGGACTGAAGTCTCCCGCGCGCACGCGCGGGAGTGACATCATCGCGGCTCCGGCCACTCACAGCGCCGGAGCCGCGATACCCGGAAGACACGCAGAGGAGAGATGTCAGCTCCCTCGGCGTGGACAGGATGAGATGCCGGCGCCTCGTTCTAAGGTAAGTATCTCATAATGAGCTAGTATGCGATGCATACTAGCTCATTATGCCTTTTCCTTTGCAGGTATAGGAAAAAAAAACAAAAACGCGGGTATACAACCGCTTTAAGTCCAAGGGGGCGGCTCCTATTGCACCAGTTGCATGTTTTCTCTTTCTGTATTCAAGGATGCTGGCAGTCCCACATATTCATTTTCCTTACAATCCTTTTTCTCTCATTTTGTTGTGTACTCTTTGCTGGGTCGTTTGGGGTATGGCTGTATTCCAATGTTCTATTATGTCTGTCTTGGATATTGTGGGATGTGTGTGTGTCGATTAGGTGTGGGATTGGTGGGGTCGAATCCCTCCAACAGCTCTCACTGCTGATCGGACAGTCTACTAATTGGGGGGGGGGGGAGATTGTCCAGAGTATTACCTGTTTTTTTTTTTCTTCAATAAACAGTCCATGTTCAGCAACCAAATGAGTGTTGTCTTGTCTGTTGGAATGTCTGATGCCTATATTCAGACTGGTAGGAAGCAGTATATGACGAAAGCACTCAAGCGGAGTGTGGACATTTCATTACAAAATCTTTTTTTTTTTTTTTTAATGTGGGTCATGGGTTAAAAGCCTTTTATACTTTACCTCAATCAACAAATGCCCCCTCCCTCATATTGGGGAGATTCACCCTCACTATTTGTCCTGTTATCACCAAAAAAAAAAAAAAATCACACATTTTAAGTGAGCACCAGAGCAGAAATGGTGGGAAAATCCTCCTGTGGGAGACACTAGTTCTAATGCCTTTTAGGGATTTTCTCTCACTCACTGTTGTGACTGTGGGGGGACACAGATGGCTAGAATAAACTGGATGGGGTGTGACCAAGATGGCGAACAGGACAGATGTCTAGGTGCAGAGCTCTGCAGCCTCGGAGGGAATAATATCCTGTATATCTATTCTGGGCACATATAATCCTACCTGCGTGTCCTCCTAAAAGCCCTGGCAGATAAGGCGCATAAACCAATCAGGACTCCAATAACTAAAAGAAACGCCTGTTAAGATCACTGGAGCTTCCAACATGGTGACGCAGACCACAGACACTGAATCGGCTCTCACGGAGCACACCATCTTCGCCATGAAGCTGCATGACTTATGTTCTTCCCGGACTTCTCTGTGGCCACGAAGAAGCTCCGTAAGTCCTTTGATGTGGTCAAGCAATCCCTCCGCTACAGAAATATAAAATATAGCATGCTTTTTCCTGCGCGCCTGAGGGTAGTGGATGGTGAAACTGCCCGCTTTTTAACCTCACCTGAGGAAGCAGCACAATGGGTCAATACCCTACCCCGCAGAGAAACAAAATGGGGGGGGGTTTCTGCGCTCCGCAACATGTGATGTCTAAGGCAAATAGTAAAATGGTAGCTATAATAGCACATTAAAATAAGGCAGGTAAATTCTAGAATGAGGAGGCAGCCATCCTCAGAGGGTGTCCATTACCTCTGTTGATAATCAATGTTTAAAAAAGGAGGGATGTGGAGGCGCCAACTGTGGTAGCTTGTTTATGCAAAAATAAAAGTTAGTGTAACAATTACACTTACTGGTTCACAGGGTGGAGGTGTTTCTTTGAGATGGAAAGTGTCCTGGGATGTGCTGTTATCTTGTTTCCGGCTCGGATTTCATTCCTTCAGGCGTCTGGGTGTGAAGTCTGTACACAGGCTGAACCGCTGCATCCAGTGCATGGAAAGCTCCACGCTGACCACTCGGGAGTGCAGAAGAGGAAATGACGTCACTGATGCACGGCAAACGTCCAGGCTGGTGTTGGGGATAATGCAGGGATAGTACAGGCTACGCGCTCCGGGCTCACAGCTCCTTCTACTGGCCTGGACGTTTGCAATACCAGGCACTTAGACACCTTCCCGCCCAGGCCAATTTTCAGCTTTTAGCGCTGTCACACTTTGAATGACAATTGCGCGGTCATGCTACACTGTACTCAAACAATTTTTTTTTAATCTTTTGTTCCCACAAATAGAGCTTTCTTTTGGTGGTATTTGATCACCTCTGCGGTTTTTATTTTTTGAGCAACAAATAAAAAAAGATCGAAAATTTTGAAAAAAAACAAGTTTTTCTTTGTTTCTGTTAAAATTTTTATAAATAAGTAAGTTTTCTTCTTCAATGACGGGCACTGATAGGGCTGCACTGACAGGCACTGATACGGCGGCACTGATGGGCACCGATGAGGTGGCACCAATGAGGTGGCACTGATGAGGTGGCACTGACGGGCACTGATGATGGGCACTAATAGGCGGCACTGATGGGCACTGATAGGTGGCACTGGTATGCGGCACCGATGGGCACTCATAAGCGGCACTGATGGGCACTCGCAGGTGGCATTGATGGGTACTTATGGATGGCACTGATGGGTACTTATGGGTGGCACTGATAGGTGGCATGGGTGGGCACGGATGGACACTGATAGGTGGTACTGATGACACTGATGGCAGTGATGCCCCTAAGATCGGTGGAGAGGTGTGTCAGACTGACACACCGCTCCACGATCGCCGCGATGCGCACCGGCATGTTATCCTGCTGGACATCATATGACGCCCAGTCAGGATAACAGAACCACCGCCCGGCCGTCAATCCGCTATAGGCCGGGCGGGAAGTGGTTAAATGTAAATTTATTAAAACCAATAGTAAAAAGAAACTACTCACAAACAGTTGTGGAAAATCTCGCAGTGAAAAAAGTCTTTGACTAGCAGCATGCAGTCTAGGATAAGCGGAGCCCTCCAGAGATCACAGATAAACTCACAGGGATCACTGCTTACTGACGCGTTTTGAGGTCTGCTGAGCTCTGAGGAAGAGGGGATGTTCCCCTCGAAACGCGTCAGATAGCAGTGATCCCTGTGAGTTTATCTGTGATCTCCGAAGGGCTCCGCTTATCCTAGACTGCATGCTGCTAGTCAAAGACTTTTTTCACTGTGAGATTTTCCACAACTGTTTGTGAATAGTTTCTTTTTACTATTGGTTTTAATAAATTTACATTTAAAGGATAATGCACATGGCTGGTGCGCCCCATCTTTCTTTTCTCTCGTCGTCTGCATCCCAGTTGGGGTGGGGGGTATTTTTTGATGTCTGTTTTGTTTTTGTTTTTTATGTTTTACTTTTGGTTTTTGAAGGAATGTATGATCATTGGTATTGGCGCGGCTTGCGGCTGAGAATGCAGCTACCATCTAACTTCCCCTAGCAGCTCCACCGCTCTCTGACCCTCATTAGAGGCTCGGGTGCGGTAGATGGGCTACCTCCATTATGTTTTCCCTCTCTGATATGGCCCCATTGACACTGATCTCATGGAATGTTAGGGGAATAAATTCCCAAATTAAAAGGGCCCTAGTTTTCAAATTTCTTAAAGCCTATAACCCCGATATTTGCATATTACAGGAAAGACAGTTGGTAGGGAGCAGGATCCTCAGCCTCAAGAAGCCATGGGTGGGACATTACTATCACTCCACTTATACAACACGTCCTCGAGGGGTTAGTGTACCCATACGCATGTCCTTACCTTTTGGACCTGCGACTAGATCCCGAAGGACAATATGTGGTGTTGCATGCAGCAGTTGATGGTGTTGGTGGGCCTGTATATCCCCCTCCAGCCACGGTTGGTCTCCTCACCAAGATAGCGCAGCTCATGGCTGAGTTTCTGGCCACTGCGGTTTTCAACATGGCCTTCAGTCCCTATATAGATAAAATGGCTCAGGATCCGGCTATAGACTCACCGCTTTCCCGCTGGGCCTCAGCGATTGGTCTTACTGATGTTTGGAGGTGGAAACATCCCTGGACCCGGGGATACAGCTGTAACTCAGCCACGTATTGATTTCATATATGTCAGCAACCCCGTCTTAGCTAGGGTACAGGAGGTATCTGCCCTTCCCAGGGGTATCTCAGACCATGCCCCTGTCTTATTGCGGTTACAAGTCACAGTGTCCCCGGCCAACTGCCTATATCGGCTTTCCAGGTACTGGATCTCAGACGAGCGGGTGGAGCCAATTGTAGAATCGGCCATTTTGTCATCCAACATTTGTCGGCCGAAAGTTGGACAACAATTGTCAAAAGGAGGGTACTAATGGTAAGATTTTAGGACAACAGTCTGTCAACAGACAATCCCCCTGCCAACAGTCGTACCGTGTGTACGAGGCTTTAGACTTAGTTACCAATGTGGTTTGTGGTAAATGTGCTTTTAGGCTCCATGCACACTAGCGTGTTTTTTTTTGTTTGTTTGTTTTTTCCCTACTCCTGAAAGCTAAATAGTATTATCCTATGTGTCCATGCACACTACTGTGAGCTATTCAAATTTTTGAGGTTTCTTGGAGCATTTGCACTGCAAAAACCCTAATCTCACACTCTATATTATCAAAAGTATTGGGACACCTGCTTTTACAGGCACATGACCTTTAATGGCATCCCAGTCTGAGGCCGTAGAGGAAGGCTGTCCACAATGTTTAGGAATGTCTATGGCAGTGGTTCTCAACTCCAGTCCTCAGGACCCACCAACAGGCCAGGTTTGCAAGATAGCTGAAATACATCACAGGTGATATCACTTGCTGCTCAGTGATTTCAGTATTCTAGTCTGCAACTCCCCAAGGTAATACTTAAAATCTGGCCTGTTGGTGGGTCCCGAGGACTGGAGTTGAGAACCACTGGTCTATGGGAATGTTTGACCATTCTTCCAGAAGTGCATTTGTGAGGTTAGGCACTGCTGTGGATGAGAAGGCCTGGCTCGCAGTCTTTGCTCTAATGCATCCCACAGGTGTTCTAACGGGTTGAGGTCAGGACTCTGTGCAGACCAGTCCAGGTCCTCCACCCCAAAACTCGCTCATTCATGTCTTTATGGACCTTGCTTTGTGTACTGGTGCGCAGTCATGTTGAAACAGGAAAGGGCCATCCCCAAACCGTTCCCATAAAGTTGGTAGCATAAAATTGTCTATAATGTATTTGTATGCTGACGCCTTAAGAGTTCACTAGAACTAAGGGGCCGGGGGCGGGGCCAAGCCCAACCTCTAAAAAAAAAAAAAAAAACCTACACCATAATCCTCCCTCCACCAAATGATTTGAACCAGTGCACAAAGCAAGGTCCATAAAGACATGGATGAGTGAGTTTGGGGTGGAGGAACTTGACTGGCCTGCACAGAGTCCTGACCTCAACCCAATAGAACACCTGTGGGATGCATTAGAGCAAAGACTGCAAGCCAGGCCTTTTCATCCAACATCAGTGCCTGACCTCACAAATACGTTTCTGGAAGAATGGTCAAACATTCCCATAGACACACTCCTAAACCTTGTGGACAGCCTTCCCAGAAGCATTGAAGCTGGTAAAGCTGCAAAGGGTGGGCCAACTTAATATTGAACCCTACAGACTAAGGCTGGCCATACACTATACAATTTTCTTGTACAACTTTGCTTTAGATTTATCAAAACCATATAATAGTAGAGCAAACCAAAACACTTTCCATCTGTGTGCAATCAGGCAGGCCCTTGCACTAGATAATTGAAGGTAAACCTAAAAAAAATTGAATAAGAAAATGATATGGTGTATGGCCAGCTTAAGCCCAGGTTCACACTGAATGTGGGTTTAAAATCGGGCGAGTTCAGCTGAACTCGCACAATTTCAATCCTGCATTTCAGTCCGACTTCGGGGGCGATTTGAGAGACATCTCTGCAGGTTCATGCACAGATGTCTATTGAAATTGCCCCCGAAGTCACCAAAAGTAGCGCAGGATCTACTTTTATGAATCAGTGCAGCGTCACACCAAATCGGACACAGGGCCAGATTAAGAGCATCATGGGCCTGGTGCTGAGGATTTCGGTGGGCCTTTTTATGGAAACAAAATGAAAATGCAAACAATTTTTCGCTAAAACGAATTAAATATACTCTCACCAGTAATACCAGCTGTGCAGCCTCTGAGCAGCAGCAACACCACCAATACCACCTGCTATGCAGTCTCTCACCAGCAGCAACATAGGGAGACCACATTTCCAAACTGTCATTCAGAGACAACCCCCTCTTCCCAAAAAAAGATGAGGGTGGGGGATGTAGTCTCGGGGTTGGCAGGGAAATCGGTGGTGGAGGTGATTTGTCAGGCAAATGGCTGGTGTTAGTACTTAAAATCAATCATCCTGACACCATGCTTGATATGGTGTCAGGATGACCAAATTCCATTATTTCAGTTACTACATTGTAATATATAGTGAAATAGTTCAACTCACCATCGTGCAGAATCAGTGGGACCTGAGCTTGTCACTTGCCACCAGATGCAGCTTGTCACTTGCCACCCATAGCCTGCCACCAAATGTAGCGTATCACTTTCCACAGTTGCCTGCCGCTAGATGCAGCATGTCACTTGCCACCAGCAGCCTGCCACCAGATACAGTGTGCCACTTGCAACCAGATACAGTGTGCCACTTGCTACCCACAGCCTGCCAAAAGGTACAATGTGCCAATTGCCACCAGCAGCCTGCCACCAGATACAGTGTGCCACTTGCCAACAGCAGCCTTTCACCAGATACAGCGTGCCACTTGCTACCGACAGCCTGTCACCAGATACAGTGTGCCACTTGCCACCAGCAGCCTGCCACTAGATACAGTGTGCCACTTGCTACCGACAGCCTGTCACCAGATACAGTGTGCCACTTGCCACCAGCAGCCTGCCACTAGATACAGTGTGCCACTTGCCACCAGATACATTGTGCCACTTGCCACCAGATACAGTGTGCCACTTGCCACCAGCAGCCTGCCACCAGATACAGTGTGTCACTTGCCACCAGCAGCCTGTCACCAGATACATTGTGCCACCTGCCACCAGATACAGTGTGCCACTTGCCACCAGCAGCCTGCCACCAGATACATTGTGCCACTTGCCACCAGATACAGTGTGCCACTTGCCACCAGCTCCCTGCCACCAGATACAGTGCCACTTGCCACCAGCAGCCTTCCATCAGATACAGTGTGCCACTTGCCAACCACAGCCTACCACCAGATACAGTGTGTCACTTACCACCAGCAGCCTTCCACCAGATAGTGTGCCACTTGCCACCAGCAGCCTGCCATCAGATACAGTGTGCCACTTGCCACCAGCAGCCTGCCACCAGATACATTGTGCCACTTGCCAACCACAGCCTACCACCAGATACAGTGTGCCACTTGCCACCGGCAGCCTGCCACCAGATACAGTGTGCCACTTGCCACCGGCAGCCTGCCACCAGATAGTGTGCCACTTGTCACCGGCATCCTTCCACCAGATACAGTGTGCCACTTGCCACCAGCAGCCTGCCACCAGATACAGTGTGCCACTTGCCAACCACAGCCTACCACCAGATACAGTGTGTCACTTACCACCAGCAGCCTTCCACCAGATAGTGTGCCACTTGCCACCAGCAGCTTGCCACCAGATACAGTGTGCCACTTGCCACCAGCAGCCTGCCACCAGATACAGTGTGCCACTTGCCAACCACAGCCTACCACCAGATACAGTGTGCCACTTGCCACCGGCAGCCTGCCACCAGATACAGTGTGCCACTTGCCACCAGCAGCCTGCCACCAGATACAGTGTGCCACTTGCCAACCACAGCCTACCACCAGATACAGTGTGCCACTTGCCACCAGCAGCCTGCCACCAGATACAGTGTGCCACTTGCCACTAGCAGCCTCCCACCAGATACAGTGTGCCACATGTCACCTGCAGCCTGTCACCAGATACAGTGTGCCACTTGCCACTAGCAGCCTGTCACCAGATACAGTGTGCCACTTGCCACTGACAGCCTGTCACCAGATACAGCGTGTCACTTGCCACCAGCAGCCTGCCACCAGATACAGTGTGCCACTTGCCACCAGCAGCCTGCCACCAGATACAGTGTGCTACTTGCCACCAGCAGCCTGCCACCAGATACAGTGTGCCACTTGCCACTAGCAGCCTGCCACCAGATACAGTGTGCCACTTGTCACCTGCAGCCTATCACCAGATACAGTGTGCCACTTGCCAACCACAGCCTACCACCAGATACAGTGTGCCACTTGCCACCGGCAGCCTGCCACCAGATACAGTGTGCCACTTGCCACCAGCAGCCTGCCACCAGATAGTGTGCCACTTGCCACCGGCAGCCTGCCACCAGATACAGTGTGCCACTTGCCACCAGCAGCCTGCCACCAGATACAGTGTGCCACTTGCCAACCACAGCCTACCACCAGATACAGTGTGTCACTTACCACCAGCAGCCTTCCACCAGATAGTGTGCCACTTGCCACCAGCAGCTTGCCACCAGATACAGTGTGCCACTTGCCACCAGCAGCCTGCCACCAGATACAGTGTGCCACTTGCCAACCACAGCCTACCACCAGATACAGTGTGCCACTTGCCACCGGCAGCCTGCCACCAGATACAGTGTGCCACTTGCCACCAGCAGCCTGCCACCAGATACAGTGTGCCACTTGCCAACCACAGCCTACCACCAGATACAGTGTGCCACTTGCCACCAGCAGCCTGCCACCAGATACAGTGTGCCACTTGCCACTAGCAGCCTGCCACCAGATACAGTGTGCCACATGTCACCTGCAGCCTGTCACCAGATACAGTGTGCCACTTGCCACTAGCAGCCTGCCACCAGATACAGTGTGCCACTTGCCACTGACAGCCTGTCACCAGATACAGCGTGTCACTTGCCACCAGCAGCCTGCCACCAGATACAGTGTGCCACTTGCCACCAGCAGCCTGCCACCAGATACAGTGTGCTACTTGCCACCAGCAGCCTGCCACCAGATACAGTGTGCCACTTGCCACTAGCAGCCTGCCACCAGATACAGTGTGCCACTTGTCACTTGCAGCCTATCACCAGATACAGTGTGCCACTTGCCACTAGCAGCCTGCCACCAGATACAGTGTGTCACTTGCCACCAGCAGCCTGCCACCAGATACAGTGTGCCACTTGCCACTAGCAGCCTGCCACCAGATACAGTGTGCCACATGTCACCTGCAGCCTGTCACCAGATACAGTGTGCCACTTGCCACTAGCAGCCTGTCACCAGATACAGTGTGCCACTTGCCACTAGCAGCCTGCCACCAGATACAGTGTGCCACTTGCCACTGACAGCCTGTCACCAGATACAGCGTGTCACTTGCCACGAGCAGCCTGCCACCAGATACAGTGTGCCACTTGCCACCAGCAGCCTGACACCAGATACAGTGTGCTACTTGCCACCAGCAGCCTGCCACCAGATACAGTGTGCCACTTGCCACTAGCAGCCTGCCACCAGATACAGTGTGCCACTTGCCACTAGCAGCCTGCCACCAGATACAGTGTGCCACTTGTCACCTGCAGCCTATCACCAGATACAGTGTGCCACTTGTCACCTGCAGCCTGCCACCAGATACAGTGTGCTACTTGCCACTAGCAGCCTGTCACCAGATACAGAGTGTCACTTGCCACCAGCAGCCTGCCACTCCCTCCAGGACTCTTCCAGGATGGGTAGAAGGGACAGGGCCTGCATAGTCAAACAAATCCCTGAAGCCCCCACCCCTCCCGATCTGGGATGGTATGGTTGTGTGTAAAATGAATGCCAGGAGTATTGATCAGACCAAGTTCTATAGAGGGGGGTGTGTACAGCCTTTGGGCTCACACTGGTTTGCTGCAGTTTGGCCGCACTGCTTGTGTATCTGCAGTTTTAGCTGCAGTCCTATTGATTTTGGTGCGCTTTCAGAAAAAACATGCAACCTAATAGAAATCAATAGGACTGTGGGTAAAACGCAGGAAAACTGCGGATACACCAGCAATGGCCAAAACACAGCAAAGCAGTGTGAACCCACCTAAAAGCACAAGGAGCCGAGTCTACATATTGACTGCAGTTATAACAGCCATTGCTGAAGATAAAGGTAAAAGAGGGGGAGAGAAGGGAGATAAGAGTCCAGTCACTGAGCTCACACTTGGATGGTTGGAAGCTCATCACTCAGATATGTGTTCACCTTCTATCTGCCGGCTGCAGTTGCTCTGTTCATAATTTCCCAGCCCATATGGCTCCTTCACTGCACACAGAGAGAGAGGAGAGAGGGGAGGGGGAAGGCAGAGCCATTTGTGTAGGGGGGGAACTGTGCACTGTGACACTGTAATAAACACAGTGAGCCAACACAGATGCAGCCAGACACCCCTCCATTTACACACAGCTTCTCCTGTCCCATAGACGTTTATGGGCAGGAGAAAGTCGGGCTTATATTACTAGCTGTGAGGGCCGATTTTAAGGCAGGGGCCTGGAGCTGCAGCTCCATCAGCCCCTATGTTAATCCGGCCCTGATCGGACAGTACTGTTGCCGGAAATAGGCTCCGATTTGACAAAATCGGCCCGATGTGAACGAGAACTTAGACTGGGATGATAGGAAAAGGGGGAAGGCAGTTTCTTGCCACCCCTTTTCCTCATGGGAGAGCGGTGGGAATGGCAGTTTCTAGTTCCCCCTGGGAGCCTGCTGCTCTCAGGGGAAATACAGGGTGGCCCACATGGCTTAGCCCCGGTTCACACAGGGGCGGCACGACCTGCAGGTTGCCTCAGCGAAGCGACCTGCAAACGACTTCCGCGGCGACTTGCAAAACGACTTCTGTATAGAAGTCTGTGCAAGTCGCCCCCAAAGTAGTACAGGAACCTTTTTCTAAGTCGGAGTGACTTGCGTCGCTCCTATTAGAACGGTTCCATTGTACAGAACAGGAGGCGACTTGTCAGGCGGCTAGGTCACCTGACAAGTCGCCCCCGTGTGAACCGGCTCTTAGAGAGTCATATACACATGGCTTAGAGAGGGGTACAGGTGACCTCTCATGAGTCATAGGTAAAAGCCCGGGAAAATCTAGTTTAAACTGGATAGAGTTAGGCTAGTTAGGGATATAAAAAGGGGTTCCGTAGCTAGCGGGCTCATTCGCCTCAGAAGAGGAGCTGTGGTATTCTCCCTGGGGGTTATCTCCCTAAACAAACAGCGTCTTCTGAGGCCGGAAGATGAGTCTCCTGCGGCGGCTAATTGAGCGGGCGGGCGAGGACGGCGGAGAAGCCTGGATTCGCCAGTGCTTAGACCTACCTCGCACTTCGAGTCGAGAGGCTCCGGTGGGAGCTGCAACATTCAGCGCTGGATCCGAGTTGGTGTCGGCTGCGGAAGAGCGACTAGACGAAGGAGTCCGGGAGCCCGCACAGCACCAGGAAGAAGTTAGGCAAGAGAACGAAGAGGAAGATCCAGGGCGGCGCTGAAGAGGAGGCACCACCCCTTTGAGTGAGTCCGCAAAGAGACGGCGTATCCCTCGCCGTGGTTACTCCCCCTCTCCACCTCGCTCTGCTGCTGCAATAAGAGCTGGTCCTTCCCAGGATCGTGGCAGAGGAGCGACGGGCGGAGCTAGGGGAGTGTCGAATAACAGACACAGGCAAGCCCAGCGAAGAGATGAAGCTTCGAGAGGCAATTCGGTGGGCGTGTCAAGAGGCGGATCCGAAGGCGGGACAATCAGCGGCATCGAATCGAAGGATCGGGCTTCTTTACAGCAAGCACAGCCGTCTCCATGGCAACAATCAGCAAGGTATGAGTGATCCATCATCTAACCTTTTGTTATCCAACATAGCTGAAATGTTATCTAAGTTAGCAAAGGAATTGCATACTGTTAATAATAACACTCAGACTGAAAGAGCTGGTGCTATAGTAAATAATGATCTGTCAGCTGTGGGTGTTTGGTCGCCATCTAGTGGTACATCTGCTAATGGTGATCAAAATCCTCTAATTAATACAGATATAGGTTTCTCTTCTTATCAGTCTGCTAAATCACAGAATTTGCCTGAAACTTGTTTAAAAGAGTCTGTCATGCGAAGTTACTCCTTTAGGTTATCATTTGTCGAATCTAACTAAAGAAAAAATTTGGCAGGGGGAATTTATTGACATTTTGTCTTTACTTCCATCCGCTAAAGATTTTATTGGGAAAATGGATAAAAGAGATCACGATGATAGACGTAGACCTGTACAAAAACCTTTTAATAATTGGTTGCAGGCCTTTTGTATTTTTTCGGGAGTTTTATGTGAAAAATCTCCCGAAAAAAGTGCTGGTTTATTCCAACACCTGGATATCATTATCGAAGCTTTCATAAATTTTGGTGGAACTTCATGGTATAATTACAATAAAGCATTTCTTCAAAAATTATCTGTTCATCCTAATTTAAAATGGGGAGTTAAGGACGTAGGCCTTTGGCTGAATCTTTTTCTGCCCCAAAGACCTTCATATCCTAAACAGATCACAAATACTCAAATGTCAAGCAATTCCAGTTTTAAAAAAGGAATATGCTTCAATTTTATTGACAGCCAGTGTAGATGGCCAAATTCATGCAAATACAGACATGAGTGTGCTTTCTGCGCCGGTGCCCGTTCAGTATCCAAATGTTTTAAAAAAATGTCAGCAGCAAATCAACAGTCGGGGAGTTTTCCAAAAAGCAGCAACACCAGTGATGCTTCAAAATATGGTCCCATGGCTCAAAATGTATCCAGATCAGTTGAAGGCTTCTCATTGAAGGCTTTAGGGATGGTTTTTTACTACCTATTTTTTTGGGTCAAGGCTGCAGTGTAGTTAATAATTTAAAATCAGTAGATGAATTTCCCAACATAGTCTTATCAAAAATTAATACTGAAATTTTTAGAAGGTAGGGTGGAAGGTCCGTTTAGTTCCCCTCCTTTTAAAGATTTTAGAATTTCTCCTTTAGGTATTGTTCAGAAAAAAGAAAAAAATTCATTCAGATTAATTCACCATCTATCATTCCCCAAAGGTAATTCTCTCAATGATCAAATTGATGATAGTTTATCATCGGTTTCTTATGCTTCTTTTGAGGATGCCCTTACAAAGCTTAGATGTTTAGGTAAGGGGGTTATGATGGCAAAAGCGGATGTTAAATCAGCTTTTCGCCTTCTCCCAATTAACCCATTATGTTTCAGTTCCCTAGGTTTTTTCTTTAATGGTAAGATTTTTTTTGATAAATGTCTGCCAATGGGTTGCTCTCTGTCTTGTTTTTATTTTGAATCTTTTTCTTCCTTTATAGAGTGGGTAGTTTCGTTTATATCTAGTTCAGAGTTTTTGATTCATTATTTAGACGATTTTTTATTTTTAGGCCCCCTAGTTCTCCTGATTGTTGTAATTTATTAAATAACTTTTTTCAAATATGTAGTCATTTTGGTATCCCTTTGGCAAAAGAAAAAACGATTTGGCCTTCAACCTGTTTGGAGTTTTTAGGTATCGTTATTGATACTAATTTAATGGAATTTAGACTTCCTTTATGTTTAAAGGAGATGCAGTCTCTTTTAGGTCTGTTAGCATTTGCTACCAGAATTATGCCGGTGGGAAAACATTTTTCCAGAAGACTTTATATTTCAATCTCTGGTTTAAAATCTCCATTTTCCCATATCCGGTCATCTCATGATATGAAAGAAGTCCTAATAGTTTGGCTGCAGTTCCTTTATCACTTCAATGGTAGAGCTATGTGGCAGGAGGAATTCATTTTAGATAAAAATTTCTTGCTATTTACGGATGCCGCAGGATCTGTTGGCTTTGCTGCTATTTGGCGGAGCCATTGGTGCGCGGAGCATTGGAATCCAACTTGGCAAGTAAAAGGATATTTAAAAAACATAGTTCTATTGGAATTATTTCCCATTATTGTAGCCATCGAAATTTGGGGATCCTTTTTTAGAAATAAGAGGATTTTGATAAGAACAGATAATAAAGGAGTTATGTATGCCATCAACTGCTTAACATCAAAATCTCCTCCAGTCATCATTCTTTTAAGGGATATGATTTTTAAATGTTTAAGCCTTAACATTTGGATGAAAGCTGTTCACGTACCAGGTAAGGACAATGTTTGGCAGACGCATTATCTCGCCTACAGATGGATCGTTTCTTCCAGTTATTCTCGGAGGCGGACCGAGTGGGACTGTCATGTCCACCCAATTTATAGGAACTGGTTTGAGGCCCATATCTGATTACATCATTAATTCAGTAGCACCTTCAACTTGGGCTGGTTATCAATCAGCCTGGTTTCTTTATTTAAAATTTTTAAATTTGATTCATGAACCGATGGGTTCTTTTTCTGAAAGTTTAATATTACAATTTCTTAGTTTCCTATTTGCCCAACATTACTCTTGGTCTTATGTGCAAAAGACTTTATCTGGTATTTTTTTTTTTCTTGAAAATTAATAATATGCCGTCATGCATACAATATTTTTCTGTTAAGCAGGCTTTAAAAGGTTATAAGAGAGATAATTTTAGGAGTGATTCACGCAAACCGATTACCCCAAAAGCCTTGGGCGAACTTTGCTCAGTTATGGGAAAAGTTTGTATTTCGGCATTTGAATCAAAGTTATTTCAAGCTGTTTTTTCAATCATATTTTTTGCTGCGCTTAGAGTGTCTGAGCTGGTCTCTATACAAACTTCAGATATTCTTATTTTTAAAAATCCAATTAGAATATTGATCAATAAATCGAAAACAGACCAATTGGGCAGAGGTTCTTGGATACAGTTAGAGAATTGCGTGAGTTGGCATATTTGTCCAGTTTACTTAGTTAACCAATATGCTTTGGTTAGGCCTGCAGGGGGTAAGAAATTTTTCATACATGAATCGGGTTTACCCCTTACTAAATATCAGTTCATATGTGTTTTAAAGAAATGTTTAAAAGTTTTGAATTTAGATCAGGATCAGCTCACGTCTCATTCTTTTAGGATTGGAGCTGCTACTGAAGCTGCAAGATTAGGACTAGATGTTAACTCAATAAAAAAGCTCGGTAGATGGAAATCGGATAGATACTTGTTATATATTCGCCCTAACAAAAATTTTTGATTCATTTCAGGTAAAATCTGCATTGTTTGGATTGTTGGACACTCGTTCATCTATTGGGCACAGCGCAGCACAGAATTTATAGTGTTAATTTAGGTTTGGATGTAAATAAATTTAAGGTTTTTTGGAGTAGGAAAAGAGGTATGTTATGGTCTGATTTAAATTTAGTGATGTCGCAACTTCTTCTTCATTTTCCCCCACCAGATGTGTTAATCATACATCTTGGGGGAAATGATATTGGCAAAAGAAAAACGTTGGATATTATATTTCAAATTAGGGACGACTTGCAAACAATTCAATTAATTTTTCCCAACACTAGGGTAATTTTTTCGGAGATTGTGCAAAGATTGGAGTGGCTTTCTCCTCCCTCTGTGCGCCCCTTTGAAAAAAATCAGAAAAAGGGTTAATAGGGCAGTGTCCAAACTCCTGTCAAACCTAGGCATTTTATCTTTTAGGCACATGGAGCTGGAGGGTGGTATTGAGAGTCTTTATAGGTCAGACGGAGTGCATTTATCTGAAATAGGTTTGGACATTTTTAACGCAGACTTAAGCACCTGTGTGGAGATGGCTGCGGGTTGGGGTTTTGTGGTCAGGTGTTCTTAGGCCCACCTGCCTTTTGGGATTTGTTTTTGCAGCCTGAGCCGTAGTGGCTAGGTTAACTTAACTGCCTGCTGACTACCGGCCGTCAATTGACGGCCAGGTGGCGCAGCTCTCGTGGCGGGCGGGCGTCATATGATGGCCTCGCTTTCCCAACCCACCAGGGGGCGCGATCGCACGCGCCCGCCGTGTCACTGGGCACCCGGTGCGCGTGCCCAGCGGCCGCGATGTCCGCGATTACCGGTAACACAGCAGGACCATGGATCTGTGTGTGTAAACACACAGATCCACGGTCCTGTCAGAGGGGAGGAGACCGATGGTATGTTCCCAGTACAGAGGAACACTGATCGTTCTCCTCCCCTAGTGAGTCCCCACCCCCTACAGTTAGAATCACTCCCTAGCAAACACAGTTAACCCCTCGATCACCACCTAGTGTTAACCCCTTCCCTACCTGTCACATTTATACAGTAATCAATGCATTTTTATAGCACGGATCGCTGTGTAAATGTGAATGGTCCCAAATATGTGTCAAAAGTGTCCGATGTGTCCGCCGCAATATCGCAGTCACGATAAAAATCGCAGATCGCCGCCATTACTAGTAAAAAAATTAAAATGTTTTAAATCTATCCCCTATTTTGTAGAAGCTATAACTTTTGCGCAAACCAAACTATATACGCTTATTGCAATTTTTTTTTTACCAAATATATGTAGAAGAATACATATGGCCTAAACTGAGGAAAAAAATTTGTTTTAAAGAAAAAAAAAATTGGATATTTATTATCGCAAAAGGTAAAAATTATTGTGTGTTTTTTTTTTAAACTTGTCACTCTTCTTTTGTTTATAGTGCAAAAATTAAAAACCGCAGAGGTGATCAAATACCACTAAAAGAAAGCTCTATTTGTGGGGAAAAAATGATAACAATTTCATTTGGGTACAGTGTTGTATGACCGCGCAATTGTCATTCAAATTGTGACAGCACTGAAAGCTGAAAAATGGCTTGGGCAGGAAGGGGGTGAAAATGCCCTGTATTGAAGTGGTTAAAGCTTATTCATGATATTTGAAAGTATGAATTAATTTATTTATAAAAAACGTTTGAAACCAATAATAAACAACCGCGGCCTTTTTTATCCAAAGCTTGTCTGCTGGTATTTATGTAAAGGCGTAAAGGCAGGTGTCCAAATACTTTTTCACAATATAGTGTGTATATATACATATATACATATACACACACACCAGCCACTATAGTAGGTATACTTATTCAATTGCCAATGAGCCAATCACATGGCAGCAACTTAATGCATCTAGGACGTGGTGAAGATGACTTGCTGTATCAGACAAGACCAGTCACCCCAAGCATCAGAATGGGGATTTAAAAGACGTTGAACGTCGTATGGTTGTTAGTGCCAGACGGGCTGGTCTGAGTATTTCAAAAACTGATGATCTACTGGGATTTTTTTTACACACAACCATCTCCAGGGTTTACAGAGAATCAGCCTGAAAGAGAAAATTTCCAGTGAGCGGCAGTTGTGTGGACGAAAATGCCTTGTTGAAGTCAGAGGAGAATGGGCAGACTGGTTTGAGAGGATAGGCAACAGTAACTCAAATAACCACTCGTTACAACCAAGGTATGCAGAATACCATCTTTGAAACAGATGGGCTACAGCAGCAGAAGACCACACCAGGTGACACTCTGTCTGTTAAGAAAAGGAAACTGAGGCTACAATTCACACAGGCTCACCAAAATAGAAGATTGGAAAAATGTTGCCTGGTCTGATGAGTCTCGATTTCAGCTGCGACATTCAGATTGTAGGGTCAGAATTTGGTGTGAACAACATGAAAGTATGAATCCATCCTGCATTGTAGTAATGGTTCAGGCTGGTGGTGTAATGGTGTGTGTGGGGGGTATTTTCTTGGCACACTTTGGACCCCTTAGTACCAATTGAACATCATTTAAACGCCACGGCCTACCTAAATATTGTTGCTGACCATGTCCATCCCTTTATGACTAAAGTGTACCCATCTTCTGATGGCTCCTTCCAGCAGGATAATGCTCCATGTCACAAGGCTCAAATCATCTCACCACTGGTTTCTTGAACATGACAATGATATCACTGTATTCCAATGGCCACCACAGTCACCCGATCGCAATCCAATAGAGCACCTTTGGGATGTGGTGGAAGGGGAGATTCACATCATGGATATGCAACTGACAAATCAGCAGCAATTGTGTGATGCTATCATGTCAATATGGACCAAAATCTCTGAGGAATGTTTCCAACACCTTGTTGAATCTATGCCACGAAGAATTAAAGGCAGTTCTGAATGGTGAAAGGGGGTCCAACACGGTACTAGTAAGGTGTACCTAATAAAGTGGCCAGTGAGTGTATATATTTATTTCTTTTTTCCTTACCTGTAAAAGCCTAGGCTTATGTTGACATCCAAAACCACCCCCAAGACAGATTTTGGGTGCCGCCATCTTGGATGTGATATCAGCAGTCCCCGCATACTGAGAATTGTCACTAAAGTGCCCTCTAGATCTAGAATTATTCCTTTTCACTCTTCCCCTGGCTGCTTCATCAGAGGTTAAGGGAAGAGGTGCCGAGGAGCTAGCACACAAAATACCTCGACACTCACACAAATGGAGAGAGTTATTATATGCAAGAAGGCAGGTGGACTATGGTAGGGAATTGACTTTATGGGGAGTTCAAAGGCACACTGCAAGTGAATAAAAGATTAAGAAAAAAAAAAAGGATTTGAAATGCTTGATTTCTTATGTGTTTTTTTTTTTTTTTGAAAGCTAAACTCCAGTACAAAAAAATCTAAATTTAACCACTTGCCGACCACCTACTGCAGATGTACTGCGGCAAGTTGGCTCTATGGTGCGAAACAATGTACCTGTATGTTATTTCATGCAATAGACACTGGGGGGCGCAATTGTGTGCTGACTGGACACAGTAGATGCCAATCAATGGGTCCGGCGGATCCAATGTCCGCCAGCCACCCGTGATCATTACCTAGAGAGGCAGAATGGCGATCTGTAAAACAGGGCAGACCGACGGTCTGACCGGATAGAAGATAAAGATCTTGTGTTCCTGCTAAGCAAGAACACTGATCTCTGTCTTCATCCAGTCAGCCCTTTCCCCACACAATTAGCAAGCACCAGCTAGGCACACATTTAACCCTTTTGATCGCCCCCCCCCCATTAACCCCTCCCCTGCCAGTGTCATTAGTACAGTGACAGTGCATATTATTTAGCACTGATCACTGTAGTGTCACTGGTCCCCAAAAAAAGTGTCAGTGAGGTGTCCAATTTGTCCACCGCTAAAAGACGCCGATTGCCGCCATTATTAGTAAAATTTTTTTTAAAAATAATAAAGAAAAATGCCCTAAAACGCCCTAAATGTTATAACTTTTGCACAAACCAATCAATATACGTGTATTGGGATTTAAAAAGTGTAAAAATATATAGCAGAATACACATTGGCCTAAATTGATAAATAAATTAGTTTTTTTTTTTATTGGATATGTATTATAGCAGAAAGTAAAAAAAATAGTTTTTTTTTTTTTTTTTTAAATTGTCGGTCTTTTTGTTTATAGCGCAAAAAAAAAAAAAGAAAACGCAGAGGTGATCAAATACCACCAAAAGAAAGCTCTATTGGGGGGGGGGGAGAGAGATACGTTTTATATGTGTACAGCGTTGCATGACCGCGCAATTGTCAGTTAAAATAACGCAGTGCCGTATCGCAAAAAATGGCCTGGTCATTAAAGGGGGTAAAACCTTCCAGAGCTGAAGTGGTTAAAGCTGTAGTTAAAGCTTCATCATAACTTTTCCCATTCGCATGGCAGGAGATTGTGACTGGATCTCTATTGAGCCGGTTTACAAATCTCCGTGGCGGCTGCGAATCGGATTGCACAGGAGCCCTATGCGTCTTTGGCTTAGTTTCAGGGCCGAATTCAGGCAAAAATTTGGCCCTGAAACGGAGAACGGGGACACACCGGACCCCTGCTGTGAGCCGCATCCGTCCGAGATGTGAACCCAGCCTAAAGCATTTAGAAACAATATGCATATAGGTGTCTTTGAAATGACCCTAAACTTCGCTGTTTAGGAGAAATCGCGCAGTGTTCGCTTTAATGATGTCATGCGCTTTTTTGCCCCGAATGACAGCATGCTCAGTGTCCCATCAGTCTATTAAAGAAGATGCCATGTCTGTGTCTTCACTGCTCTGCAATACCACAAGAGTACAAGTTCATTCACAATAAGTAATGTGCAAGATTATGGCTATGACTGAATGATGGGGCAGAAGTATAATGCATTTTGGAGGCAGAAGACAACAGCTAACTTTGTACCGGGATACATGAAAAAGAAAAAAAGGGCGCAAAACAAGTAAACACCCGAGGGGGATAATTAATAATGTAGAATGTTGTAGAAAGCTTTGGCATACCAGCTTTATATGATTTGGGTGGCTGAGTTTACCACTACTTTAGATATACCGTATATAATAGAGTATAAGCTGAGTTTTTCAGCACATTTTTTTGTGCTGAAAATGCCCCCCTCGGCTTATACTTGAGTCCTCCCGGCGCTGTCCCCAACTGCAGCCTATTATCTCCCGGCTCTGTCCCCAACTGCAGCCTTATTATCTCCCGGCTCTGTCCCCAACTGCAGCCTTATTATCTCCCGGCGCTGTGATATATTCAGTCTACTCGGAGGCCGTGCAGTGTAGTGTACCAAAGCCATGCCTCTTCCTCGTCCGTGATAGGCTGAACACTGACTCACTGCGTCAGTGTTCCGTCACGGAGGACAAGGAGGAGGCAGCGCTTTGGTACACTGCACGGCCGCCAAGTAGACTGAATATAGCACAGCGCCGGGAGATAATAAGGCTGCAGATGGGGACAGCGCCGGGAGATCATAACGCTGGCACAACGGCAGACGCCGATCAGGTACTTGAGGGTGTGGCTGAGGGATGCAGATGGGAACAGTGAGGCTGCAAATAGGCATTGTTGACCCTCTTTTCCACTTACAGTAGCTTCTGCATTCCCACCCTAGGCTTATACTTGAGTCAATAGGTTTTCCCAGGTTTTGTGGTAAAAGTAGGTGCCTCGGCTTATATTCGGGTCGGCTTATATTCAGGTCGGCTTATACTCGAGTATATACGGTATAATCTTTATTGTGTAGATATATATTTCTAAATAACCAAATGGGATAAAAATCCACTTTGTGAACCGCCGCAGAGACCACTATTATTGGAAACCGGAACGTTCGGCCGAAGAAGAGGATACCTGGGTTATGGCAGCTAGCTGCTGCCATAACAACGATATTCCTCTTCAAAGTTAGGACGTATATTGGTGTGCGGCGGTCCGGAAGTGGTCATCAGTAAATGTACACAGGGTTGTTTATAGGAAGTTGAGTTTAGAGGCTTTTTTTGGAACGCAAAAAAAAAAATGGGTTCAGAAGCGGAGTTTAGCGGCATTTCAAGCGCCAAATGCTTCCAAACGCAGCTAAATGCAATAACTCACGTTTCATTTACAGGCGTCTTTCATTCTTGGCAATTTTGAAAAAAAAATAAATTTATATATATATATATATATATATATATATATATATATATATATATATATATATATATACATACATATATACATACATACATATATACATACATACATACATATATATATATATATATACATATATATATACATATACATATATATATATATATATATATATATATACATACACACACACACACCCACATACATATACACACACACACATTATATATATATATATATATATATATATATATATACATACATATATACACACATACATATATACAGACACACACACAGTGGGGACGGAAAGTATTCAGACCCCTTTAAATTTTTCACTCTGTTATATTGCAGCCATTTGCTAAGATCATTTAATTTCCTTTTTTTCCTCATTAATGTACACACAGTACCCCATATTGACAGAAAAACACAGAATTGTTGACATTTTTGCAGATTTATTAAAAAAGAAAAACTGAAATATCACACGGTCCTAAGTATTCAGACCCTTTGCTCAGTATTTAGTAGAAGTACCCTTTTGATCTTATACAGCCATGAGTCTTTTTGGGAAAGATGCAACAAGTTTTTCACACCTGGATTTGGGGATCCTCTGCCATTCCTCCTTGCAGATCCTCTCCAGTTCTGTCAGGTTGGATGGTAAACGTTGGTGGACAGCTATTTTTAGGTCTCTCCAGAGATGCTCAATTGGGTTTAAGTCAGGGCTCTGGCTGGGCCATTCAAGAACAGTCACGGAGTTGTTATGAAGCCACTCCTTCATTATTTTAGCTGTGTGCTTAGGGTCATTGTCTTGTTGGAAGGTAAACCTTCAGCCCAGTCTGAGGTCCTGAGCACTCTGGAGAAGGTTTTCGTCCAGGATATCCCTGTACTTGGCCGCATTCATCTTTCCCTCGATTGCAACCAGTCGTCCTGTCCCTGCAGCTGAAAAACACCCCCACAGCATGATGCTGCCACCACCATGCTTCACTGTTGGGACTGTATTGGACAGGTGATGAGCAATGCCTGGTTTTCTCCACACATACCGCTTAGAATTAAGGCCAAAAACTTCTATCTTGGTCTCATCAGACCAGAGAATCTTATTTCTCACCATCTTGGAGTCCTTCAGGTGTTTTTTAGCAAACTCCATGCGTGCTTTCATGTGTCTTGTACTGAGGAGAGGCTTCCGTCGGGCCACTCTGCCATAAAGCCCCGACTGGTGGAGGGCTGCAGTGATGGTTGACTTTCTACAACTTTCTCCCATCTCCCGACTGCATCTCTGGAGCTCAGCCACAGTGATCTTTGGGTTCTTCTTTACCTCTCTCACCAAGGCTCTCCCCAGATAGCTCAGTTTGGCCAGACGGCCAGCTCTAGGAAGGGTTCTGGTCATCCCAAACGTCTTCCATTTAAGGATTACGGAGGCCACTGTGCTCTTAGGAACCTTAAGTGCAGCAGAAATTTTTTGTAAACTTGGCCAGATCTGTGCCTTGCCACAATTCTGTCTCTGAGCTCTTCAGGCAGTTCCTTTGACCTTGTGATTCTCATTTGCTCTGACATGCACTGTGAGCTGTAAGGTCTTATACAGAACAGGTGTGTGGCTTTCCTAATCAAGTCCAATTAGTATAATCAAACACAGCTGGACTCAAATGAAGGTGTAGAACCATCTCAAGGATGATCAGAAGAAATGGACAGCACCTGAGTTAAATATATGAGTGTCACAGCAAAGGGTCTGAATACTTAGGACCATGTGATATTTCAGTTTTTCTTTTTTAATAAATCTGCAAAAATGTCAACAATTCTGTGTTTTTCTGTCAATATGGGGTGCTGTGTGTACATTAATGAGGAAAAAAATGAACTTAAATGATTTTAGCAAATGGCTGCAATATAACAAATAATGAAAAATGTAAGGGGGTCTGAATATTTTCCGTCCCCACTGTGTGTGTATTATTATATATATATATATATATATATATATATATATATATATATATATATATATATATATATATATATATATATATATATATATATATATATATAAATTTTTTTTAAAGCTTCTAAATGCAAATGCTGACAGGGTCTCTAAGGACAAAGCCTACAACATCAGGCTTTAATTAAAAAAAGAATAACAAATTACCTTTGGTTAATTGATAAACAGCGCTCCAAGACATTGTATACAGTATATGTACACAGCACCCATTGTGTTGTACATAACGATTGCTTAGTTATGTCTTTTTCACAAATAAGTCAAACTTTTTACTTCTAAAATTATTTATTTCATACTTCTAAAATTATTTCAACTTTAAATATATCATCTATTTAAGAGAAAAACACTTTGAGTAGTATATCAAACATCCTCTGAAATGTTAACTGATAGTATGATTGAGACATTGCACGTGACTCCCCGTCTTGAAATGTTCATTTGGTCACCCAAAAGTTTTAAAAAGATTCAGGAATGACTCCAAAGTATTAAGAGGCTAAAGTGTCCAAAGAAGAAGCATGAAAAATAAAATATTAATAAAATAGATTTTTTTTTTTTTTATGTTCCAAATCTTAGAAAAAGATTCCAAAGTTTAGAAAAAATATCTACAAAAATGCAGGTTGTCCTACATATTTTCAGTGGCTTCCTGCCACATGCAAAAAAATCTTCTACTAAAAGGTTATTAAAATCATGTGGTATCATTATCAGAAAACAGCTAAGGTTCTCAGCCCAATGAGTAACAAAGGCAATTGGTGTGGTTCATATATAAATTACAGTACACATATCCCTGTACTAACAGATTCTGCATCACTCACATAGGTGGACACCAGGTCCACTATTTTTGGCCATTAGTCCCCACTTCAACTTTTGCTCACTTAAAAGTGAAGCCCTTGTGAACAAGGCCTTTATCGGCTTGTATTACAGCAGTGTGTACAGCAAACCTTTGAAAAGGATTTGCAGAACTTTTAGCAAGCTTTGTTGAAGCCTTTAGGGCCGATTCACACATGTGGCTAACATACCTGCTCCTCTGAGAAGCGAGCCACGGTGGATAATTTTTTTTAGAGGGCATTTGACAGGCTACAAGATGATACATCACCACCGCCTCGCCCGTTTAAACCCTTGAAATGCCACAACTGCAGCCCTATTCCAGTGGTGCTTCCGGCCAACAGTGACAAGCCATTCAAATCCTGCCACAAATGCACAGCAAGGGAGTTGGGGGTATTGGGGGCAGTGGTAAATCATCTGATTTTACTGCCCCCTCGCTGCTCGTGTGAACAAGACCTTAAAGCAGGGATCTCAAACTAGCGGCCCTCTAGCTGTTGCGAAACAAATCCCATCATGCCTCTGCCTGTGAGAGTCATGCTTGTATCTGTCAGCCTTGCAATGCCTCATAGGACTTGTAGTTCTGTAACAGCTGGAGGGCCACCAGTTTGAGACCCCTGCCTTAAAGTGATAGTAAAGCCTCATTTTTTTATATTAAAACAAAAATGGAGGTTATACTTGCCTGCTTTGTGCAATGGTTATGCACAGAGCGCTCCCTTTCCTCTTCTGTCCACTCCTTCTAGCTGCCGGTGCCCCTTAGCAAGCCGTGTGCTATGGGGCACCCATGCGGGCATGCTCCTGAGTTGGGTGCGTCCTTAAACACACATGGCTCATCCCTGTCCCCTCCTCATAGGATTTGACTAACAGCAGTAAGAGGCTATGGCTCCTGCTGCTGCCTCTGTCTCCTGTAAGATCAAGAAGAGGAGGGAGAAGAGCTGCAGCCGGGGCAGCGACTGATCACTGCCAAGACTCTGGTAAGAATTTAAAGCGGAACTTTACCCAAAAGGGCAAATCTTGCTCTCACTCCTCCTCTACATTTGGCATTTTTTTTGTGGGGGGGTACCTGATTTTGACAGGTACCCCCACTTTCAGTCAGATGGCCCAGGCGATCTGAGCAGCTGTTGCGCGTCCCCCCCCCCCCCCCCCCGCAGCTTCCTGGGACACATCACAGGACATCGCTGGATCCAGGGGCAGGTAAGTGTCCTTATATTAAAAGTCAGCAGTACTTTTTTTGGGGGGGGGGGGGGAGACTGGAGCTCCTTTAAAGCGGAGTTCTGCTTAAAAAAAAAAAATTAACAGTCAGCAGCTACAAATACTGCAGCTGCTGACTTTTAATAATCGGACACTTACCTGTCCAGGGTCCAGCGATGTGGGTGTACGAAGCCCCGCTTGTCTCTCCCTCCTCTCTGCGGCGCCAGCATTGTAACTGTGGGCACCCGGCTGTGGCTTCATAGCCGGGCACCCACTGCGACTGCGCCGCGCTGTGACTGGCCGGGCAATCATCTGGGACCTGTGACGTGTCCCAGATGATTGCCGAGAGGGAGGGGGGAGAGGTGATCTCCCTTCCGGTGCCGAGGTGGGCTGGGAGGAAGTGGGAGTATGGGACCCACTGAAAAGAGGATACCGGCTCCCCCCCCCACCCCCCCAAAAAAAATGACATGACAAATGTGGCATGTCAGGGGGTTGCCTCCCTTAAAGCGGAAGTTCCATTTTTGGGTGGAACTCCTCTTTAAGAGAGGGGGAGACAGTTAACAGGCAGCTTTTGTTTTTCCCAAATTACACTCAGTACTCCCATTGTGATCTGTGTTGGATCTCCCCAAACTGGAAGGGTTCTTTAAAAGCTTCAACAAATTTGCTCATTAAACACACTGCTCTTGTACAAGCTGAAGCCCTAAGAATAGGGCTAATCAGTGGGAGATTGGTAAATAGATCCCCTGCTGAATTAGTGCAGAACATCTTATGTCATTTGACAGCACAAAACTGTTTTTTGCTGTAGGAGCTTTCCAGACCCATATTAGATCTTTGGGCAGCAGGATTGTAAATGGACTTGCATCCACTTCAAATCTATCAGGTTTAGGTCTGAAAAAAAACGAAAGACCTAGAGACCCTTTTCGTTTTTTCCCCCGGATGCAGGCTTGGAGGCAATCGGATGTAAACAGATGCACATGTTTACATTTGCTTGCCCACAGACTTACATGCAGCTTCTGATCAAGTCAGCCTAAAAACTGATTGGCCAAAAACCATTCAGATTCTCCAAAGACTGAACCCAATTAGCTTCTAGTATCCTTCAGATACCTAAAGTACAGCTCTCTGGCAAAAACTTACTTTGAGCAGAGTTGGTTAGAACCTCGGTCAGATTTTTATTTTTTGTCATCTATGTCCAGACGGAGAGATTCTCCCTTACTTACTGTCCCGGTTACACAAAAGAAGGTAAGAAAATCTCAGCAGGGACACACGACATCAAACGCCTAATCAGTATTCCAGCCTGAATTAAAGTGCTTTTATTGTTTTCTGTGTCCTCAGAGAGATTCAGCTCACTTCCTGCCCCAGTGACACAACAAGAAGTTAACGGAAATCTTCACAGTGAGGACACAGGCAATAAAACCATGACAGATTGTCTAAGCCTTCCCTACTCTATACAAAACAAGAAATATGTCCAGAGTTAGACTTCCACCATAGGACCTGCTGCCTTTAAGTTCAACTAATATGGTCAGCATGCAAGCTGCATATTGAGAGTTGTAGTTTAGATCAAAGTGGAAAAGCCCATTTACTGATGACACCAATCTAGAACTAAACGTAACAGGCTAGAAAAAAACGGTCATCAACAGGCACATCCCCAAGACTCCCCAGCCATGTCTTTGCTGTCAAGTTTTATACTATCTGCTGGTTTTTCAGTGAAGACTGGTCCTCCATGCCTCATCATCAGCTCCACGGCCATCTTCACAAAGGCCTCTTCCACGTTACTGGAATCCTTTGCGGAGGTCTCGACGACGCTGATGATGTCATAATGTTTTGCCAGGTTTTCAGCATCTTGTAGTGGGACATCTCGAAACTCGTGCATGTCAGATTTGTTTCCTGTAGAACAAAGGTTGTACTTCGTTATGGCACATACAAATCCACCAACCTCACAAAACTTAATGTTATTCTACAGCCCTATGAAAAAAAATTTAAAATAATGTATTGAAGTATTATGTATTAAAGTGCCTGAACAAAGAACAGTCTATTCATTCCCCCAACCAATCAGTTTCTCCACTTACTGTTGCTAGGACAGGTGAGAACATTTCTTTTGACAGCTCAACCGGGTTTTTGAATGGAAATACTGTGCCCCAACCACAACCCTAGCAGTTGCAGTACATCTGTATTTGCTGACTACCGAACGCGATATGGGGATTTTTTCTTTTCTATCCTGCAAAGCATCGCGGCCGCAGCAAATGTACAACCCAATACAACTGCCTTACAGCTTAAAGCAATATTAAACCCAAAACAAAAATGTAATATATTGCAGCCTACCAATCCTTCATACTGTATAAGCTTAAAAAGTTGCAACCTGGAGCCCCCACGTGGCCAACCCTCTTCACTCTTAGCAGCAGAACCAGAGAGTAGTGAAGAGAAGGTAAGTAAGTATGGGCTGAAAAATGCCTCCAGTGTGAAAGGGGTCTTATAGAAATTAAAATCCAATACAGGAAGTTCCCATGTCATGAACAAGGTAGGTTCTGTAGGTTAGTTTTTAAAGTTGAATTTGTATGTAAGTTGGAACAGGTAAATTTTTTAAGTGTAACCAGCATGACGTCATAGTTCCTCCGTTCTTAAAGTGTAAGTAAACCCTCCTATCGTTTTCAGCCAAGGAAGCTGCCATCTTTGCCTCTGTTTAATCTACAACTGCCATGATGCTGCACATGTGATCAGTTATGACACCAGCCATTGGATGGCTTGACAGTTTGGTTGAGAGCACAACCAATGGGAGCGTTACATTTCCGGCACGTGCCGGAAATGAAACAGTTTTATGGATGGGTTTACTTCCGCTTTAAGTACGAGTTATATGTAAGTCAGATGTTTGTAACTCGGGGATTGCCTGTATAAGCTTACTTAAAAACTTCTCCTTTAATATTGTGAGCTTTGCCTGTCTGCTGGCCATCTCTTTCCACAACTTCCTGAATTTCCTGCATGCTTTGCAGCTTCTCCTCTGCTGTTTAACCTCTAAGGACTACATATCCCATGGTACCTCCCTGCCTCAAGTAGTGATGCCCTGCCTATTCCTCCTCTCAGTGCCTCTGTAGATCAGAAGACCGGCTCTGTGAAATGTGTGACACAGCAGTGCCTACTCACAGGGCATAGTGAATACGTGTCACGGAATTCAAGAAAGTAAGTGTGTGGAGATCTTCACAAAGTTTTCAAACTTAAAGAATGTTTAGATTAATAGGAGTAGACTAGAAATAATTAAAATACAATGTGGAAATGAATTACATTCTGACCACAGATATGCTTTAAAAGGCGCTGTAAACCCTTGAGGTTTTTCACCTTAATGCATTCTATGCATTAAGATGAAAAACCTTCTGTAGTACAGCAGCCCCCCAGAGCCTACCTTTTACTTACCTGAACCCGATGGTTTCAGTAACAGGGACAAGCACAGCAGCTCCAGCCGCTGTCTCGAATCCTCATTGGATAGATTGATAGCAGTAGGAACCATTGGCTCCCATTGCTGTCAATCAAATCCAGTGACATGGAAGCCGGGGGGGCGGAGCCAAGTCCTTCTGTCTGGGTGAATGGAGGCAGCAGCAGGACTCGGGAGCGCACCCGCATGAGTGCCCCCTTGGAAAGCAGCTCCCTGTGGGGGCACTCAAGAAGAGGAGGAGGAGGAGGAGGAGAAGAACAGGAGGAGCCAGGAGCGCCACTGAGGGACCCCAGAAAAGGAGGATAGGAGCCGCTCTGTGCAAAACCCTTGCACAAAGGAGGCAAGTGTAACACGTTTGTTATTTAAAAAAAAAAAAAAAAAAAACAAGGAACCTTTACAACCCCTTTAATGACATCTTCTAGGGCTGTCAGATACAAGGTCTTGACAAATTTGCTTTGAATCGAGGAGCCAGTTGTTTTAACCGCTTGCCGACCAGCCGCCGTCATGATCCTGCGAACCATCGTAGCTATACGTCAGCTCGCGGGATCAGGATAGCAGGTGCACGCGCCCGCTGCACAGTTGGGGTGCCGATGTTTGTGGCTGACAGTCACCATGACCGCCGGCCACGAGCGATTGCGGGCACGGGAGGCAGAACAGGGACGAGTGTGTAAACACACAAATCCCTGTTCTGTGAGGCATGACAGATCGTGACTTCCTATTAGCTAGGAACCATGATCCGTCACTTCCTCTAGGTCAGTCCCCTCCCCCTACATTTAGAAACATACAAAGGGGACACAGTTAACCCCTTGATCGCCACCTAGTGTTACCCCTTTCCTGCCAGTGACATTTTTACAGTAATCAGTGCATTTTTATAGCACTGATCGCTGTACAAAATGCCAATGGTCCCAAAAATGTGTCAAAAGTGTCCGATGTGTCCGTCATAATATCGCAGTCCCGAAAAAAATCGCAGATCGCCACCATTACTAGTAAAAAAAATAAAATAAATAAAAATGCTATAAATGTATCCCCTATTTTGTAGACGTTATAACTTTTGTGCAAACCAATCAGTATATGCTTATTACAATTTTTTTTACCAAAAATATGTAGAAGAATACATAGCCTAAACTGAGAATTTTTTTTTGGGGGGGATATTTATTATAGAAAAAAGTACAAAATATTGTGTTTTTTTCAAAACTGTTGCTTTTTTTTGTTTATAGCGCAAAAAATAAAAAACAGCAGAGGCGATCAAATACCACCAAAAGAAAGGGGAAAAAAAGGGCGTCAATTTTTTTTGGGTGCAGCGTCGCACGACCGCAGAAATGTCAGTTAAAGTGACGCAGTGGAGAATCACAAAAAATGGCCTGGTCATTGAGCAGCCAAATCTTCTGGGGCTGAAGTGGTTAAATAAACAAATCTTACAGGGGAAGATGTAACGAAGGTGAATGTACCCTTTAACCCTTTTACAGCCACAGCCGTTTTTTGCTTTTTTTTTTGCACACGTTTAAAAAATTATTTGAGGCCTGAAGAAGATTACATAAAGCCCCCAAACATTAGATTTTTTCTGAAAGCAGACACCCTAGAGAATAAAATAAGGGTAGTTCCAATTTTTTTATGTCGCACTATATTACTGCAAAATTTCAGTTAAAAAAACAAAAACAAAAAAAAAAAAAAAAAAAAACCATGAAAAGTTAATTTTAGTGGGCACAAAAACACAATAAATGACCCAATTTTTTTTGGTAAAATATAAAAGCTAATGTTGCACCAATAGATACCCAACATGTCAAGCCTTAAGAGCCCTTGCACACTGGGGCGGTGTGCAGGCGCTATTGCGCTAATAATAGCGCCTGCAAACCGCCCCGAAAGTGCCGCTGCTTTCATTCCAGTGTGAAAGCCCCGAGGGCTTGCACACTGGAGAGATGCGCTGGCAGGACGGTAAAAAAAGTCCTGCCAGCAGCATCTTCGGAGCGGTGAAGGAGCGGTGTGTATACTGCTCCTTTACCGCTCCTTCCCATTGAAATCAATGGGACGGCGCGGCTATACCGCCGGCAATGCGCCTCTGCAGAGGCGCTTTGCGGTGGTATTTAACCCTTTCTCGGCCGCTAGCGGGGGGTAAAACCACCCCGCTAGCGGCCGCATACCGACGGTAAAACGCCGACGCCGCCCCCCCCGCCCCAGTGTGCAAGGGCTCTAACCCCCTCATGACTGCGCTATAGCCTCGCACTTCCCGCACACCCCCTGTGGCGCATATTGGCAGTGATCGATGCGTGGGGAGCATTCGGGCGGCAGCTCAGGCGCCAGGACGAAACTTCTTGTCACCATGGCGACCTGGTGTTTGTCAAGCCCTGTCAGATACTGTAAATTGAAATAAAGAAACCACATGGGCTTATCAATAAGTAACCAGTTACCTTAAAACCTTTCCTTAAAAATGGACCCATCTACAGCCTGCCTAAGGGTTCTCAGCACACAAAGCCCTACAGCATATGGATGAGGGGCCGGTGACACCAGTATGGCTACACCCGGTCACACTGCTGTCCAGGGGGGATGGGTGTTTGGGAAGGTCACTCAATTCAATAGAGAACAGACAATAGAGCACAAATACTCCAGCACTGAACACACCCTGACAGTTTATCTTCAATAGAGTAAGTGCATAAGAGGACTAGAGGACAACCAAGAAGGCAACACAGCAATAAAGATAAAGGGCAAAGCACAAAGCCTGGGAGCCAAACACACTCCACCTTCTCAGGCCTCTTAGCTTCTGACAAGAGTAATTTTGTCAACAGGTAGAAAAATATTGACAGGTGTCCTTAGAGAATACAAGGGTGGAAATAAATGTTCTTAAAGTGGGGTTCCACCCAAAAAAACAAACATATCTAAAAAATTCTAAAAAAAAAAACAAAAAAACATTTGGATATTTTTTTTTTTTTTACTTACCTCTAAATGCCTGTTGCTAGGTGGTCCCTCGTAGTCTGCCCCTTCGTCTGCCTGGGCTGGTGACATCACTTCCCCCTGGCACAGGAAGGGCTCGGCTCTTCTCCCTCCCTCCTGTCAATCATCTGGGACCCATTGCAGGTCCCAGGTGATTGAGCGGCCAATCACGGCGCTCGGCGCCGCTCGCGCATGCGCAGTGGGTGCCAGGCTGTGAAGCCACAGCCCGGCGCCCACAGTTGAAATGCCGGCGCCGACGAGCGGAGGGGGGGGACGAGCGGGGCTTCGATCCCCCTGCATCGCTGGACCCAGGGACAGGTGAGTGTCCAATTAAAAGTCAGCAGCTGCAGTATTTGTAGCTGCTGACTTTAAAAAAAAAAAAAAAGACAAGGCAGCAGAAAAGACCGCAGAAAGATAAAGGAATCCATTGATAAAAGTTATTGGAAAGCTTTAAAGTGATTGTAAGGGTCATTTTTTTATTTTTATTTTTTAAACAACAAACATATCATACTTACCTCCACTGTGCAGCTCGTTTTGCACAGAGTGGCCCGGAACCTGCTCTTCTGGGGTCCCCCGGCAGGTCTTGCGGCTCCTCCCCGCATCAGATAACCCCCTATGAGAAGCGATCTCCCGGGGGGGTTACCTTGCGGCCGCGCTCCCTAATCCAGCATTTGTGTCCATAGAGGCCGAATGCAGGACTCAGCCCCGCCCCCCCCCGCGTCATCGGATATGATTGACAGCAGCAGGAGCCAATGGCTGCGCTGCTATCAATCGATCCAATCAAGAACCGGGAGCCCGTGGAGAGAGACAGCATGTCCCCGCTGACTGAATGAAGGGGTTCAGGTAAGTCAAACGATGGGGCTGGGCTAGGGGGTCGGTGACTGCCAGGTTTTTTTTTCACCCTAATGCATAGGATGTATTCAGGTGAAAAAAAACACAAACCTTTACAAAGCCTTTAAGACCAAGCTACTGGAGTTATGCCCCATACACACTATCAGATTTTCTGCTGATTTTTGTCTTCAGATTTACCAAAACCATGTAGTGCAAGGGCCTGCCTGATTGCATACAAATTGAAACTCCTAAGATTTGACCTCATATTATATGGTTTTGGTAAATCTGAAGACAAAAATCAGCAGAAAATCTGATAGTGTGTATGGGGCTTTAGAATACAAATCTACTCAAACCCCCAGTTTTAGGGTGGCTCCTTTCTCTTGCAGCATCCTATGGAGCTACCCTTAAATGTAGTCTCTCTGCATCAATAGAAACACACAGCCCTGTAAAGGTAAGGCACTCCCCCTGCTCCTCCCTCCTCCTCCAGCCTGTGAGGAAACTGCACTGTCCACTGTTAAAGTGTTACTAAACCCAGTAATACGAAAACAGTTCACCCCCCCCCCCCCCCCCCCCACAGTGCCCACAGCTTATAAATCTTTTTACATTAAAATACTGCCACTATATACCTTTTTGGATGATCTGTATACCACAGTTACATGATAAACTGCAGAGTTTCTCCAGTGCTGAGAGTTCAGGCAGAAGGAGATTTCCACAGCAGCCTGTATACACGCCCACATGTGTGATGTCAATATCATGTGACCTGGCTAGCTCTGAGAACAAGTAAATGTTCTCTCCAGCATAAAAGACACAACTGAGCATGTGCAGGTCAGCTAGCCTGCCTGTATTAGCTGGCTTTCCCCAGATAGACAGTGCAGGAGGGGGAGGATCTGTGCATACAGGATAAAACAGCCTTTTCACACAATGCAGACGATTAACCCCTTGTTCAACAGTGAGTATAATAAGCATGCTATGCTGCATCTACAGACCGATTTTACTGTTGTGGGTTTAGTAACACTTTAACTCTTTTCAGTAAAGAAAGGACGTTCAGGTAAGCAGCACTGATAGAGCAGGAGCCAGCAGCATTGGAAGTTGTAAACTGCCGAGGTAGGTTTTAACAAAGTTTACTGGGGAGTCTTTATTTTATTGTGCTCAGCGTGTTAAGATAAAAAAACCACTGAGGATTTAACACTATTTTAAACGCTTGTTGTGTCTAGGGATGCAAGGATAAAGAAAAACGCCTTATTCAGCATTCCAGCAGGTTCCTTCAAATGGTGTGACCAGTCCCCTGCAGCCTCCTCACGACCATTGTTGTATGCTTTCCCCCCTACAGGGTTAATAGCCCTGCATTGTACAGGGTGATACCACGGGACAACAACAGAGTGGGGGATGGGAATCTTGCCTGTTCCCATACCCCCCCCCCCCTAGACAATTAGCATTTAACCTTTGCAGGGAGTGGGGCTTTAACAAAGCAAAAAAGGCTGTTATAGGAGAGCTCTGCATTCCGATGACATAAATACACTACCTTTAATTAATGTAAACTTCAAATGTATTTGAAATAAAAAAAACAAAATAAAAACAGTATCTTATCCACCATTATCTGATGCGATTTTTTTCTGTGGGCTTGCATTTTCTTTATTTGTACATAGTGATCCTGGCAGTGAGGCTCCATGCACACCGGGCTTAAAAAATTGGTCATATAGAGCATTTCTTGTACAAAGTTTAGACGAGTTTAGGAGTTTTACAATTTTTTCTGCCAGTAAGCTCCAATCAGAAACACGAACCAGAAAGTTTTTTTTTTTTCTTGCCTCTAAACATTGAGCTCAAAACACGCCTGTAATCATCCTAATGTACATGGACACATAGGATAACATTGAGCTGCTTCTACAGGCAGAACTCCTGTAGAAGCAATGTTTTTTAAGCCACTATGCATGAAGCTTTAGACCAGGGATATGCAATTAGCGGACCTCCAGCTGTTACAAAACTACAAGTCCCATCATGCCTCTGCCTCTGGGTGTCATGCTTGTGGCTGTCCGATTCTTGCTATGCCTCATGGGACTTGTAGTTCTGCAACAGCTGGCGGTCCGCTAATTGCACATCCCTGCTTTAGACCTTTCCCAGCAACTTCCTGTCCTTGAGTGACAATGTTCCCAGAAAATCTCTATGCAGGAGCAGTATTGTCACCCCTAGGGCGCACACTCTTTCTGTGACTGCTGTCTCCTATCTGTGGGTTTCTCCATCTAACCTGCATCTGCTGCTGTGATGAGGGTGGCATGAAAGAAGAATGGGATTAGAAATCTTGTGCGCCATACATAGATTAAGTGCCAGCTCACAATATGCGGTGCGGGAAGAATTGCACCGCATTCCTGTTCAAATCACATGCGATTCTTCAGCTGTGCGATTTGAGCCATTATTCTGTATGGCTCAAAACGCACCGAATCTGCACTAAAATGGACCCTTTTTTGGCCGCACCAGAATCAGATTGCATAGGTTTTCACACCTACGCGATCCAATTCTGCAAATCGTCTTGCGAACAGATTTTGGGGCATTGTTAACTTAACATACACACCAACAGCAGTTTGCATGAACGGGGTGCGATTTGTTTATGGTGCTGATTCGGTGTGGTTCACTTAAATAGGAAAAAAAAAAATACTTCCAAGAAATGGAGCTTGCGAATACCATTATCTTCCACCCCTCCCCCTGCAGCATCCAGATGGTCCTAAACTAACAATACAGCCCAGAGCTGTCAGAATTTTTAACATGCCAATTATGTGCTATTAGCATTCCGCCTCGTACTTTGCCCTGGGCTGCACATATAACTTTGTATAGCTGGCCATACGCTGGTAGAATTATGGTCTAGTTTTGGATATAAGAATATTCATTCAATTTTTTAAATCAATTCTTCAAGTCATTCCAAAATCTACTAGTGTATGGTCAGCTTTAGTTTGAATTCTCACTAGAAGCAGTGACGGTAGGGTTCCTGTTTACATGGGACAGACCCTGCCAGCGAATTCGCCTGCTCAGCCAAGGATCTCTCCTCTGATCCCCGCTGAGGAAGCGGATGACAGGTCCGTGTCCACCCCACTGATACAGAGCAGACACAGACACAGCCTGCTGTTCTCTATGGGGCAGTCAGATGGAAATGGACCGCCAGACTTTTTTTTAGCGGAGAGGATCGGATGCCGGCGGGTGTCAGAGGACACATCTGCCGACATCCGCCGCTCCATAGAGAACAATGTAGGTTCCAATCTGGTCCACCTGAACAGACAGGTGGACCTGATCAGAACGTTTGTGTAAAAGGGGCCTAACAGTAAGGAAGAATTCCAAGTATGGTTTGAACAATGGGGGGGGGGGGGGGATGTCATGCTCTTCACCTCATCCAATATTCATTTAGAAAGTGCAAAATTAATTCTCTATGCCAAGCAGCCGACCTCCTGTGTTCAGAATGCAGTAGGCCAGCCGCTCAGCACAGGACCCAAAACTGGAGATCACTGAAGTATTAGTGTCTATTTTCGTGATTTCCAGCTTCCAGGGGCATCGACCGGGAATACCTGTATATACATAGTTACATTGCTCCAAGCTCAACCAATGTAAGCATGTATGAAATATTCATAGCCGGAATTATTTAAAGCAGGAAGGGTGCTTTCTCTATATATAGTCTGAGCATTGACAAATATGGTTTGCGTTGAGCAAAATAGCAACTCTGGTATGTGATTAGGTTTGGGGCTCTGTGATTAAAACTGATCCATTATTATGTTGGGCTATTTTAATAGCCAATACCCATGCGATCCGAGTCCTTGCACCTTTTTTTATGTGAATTGGCATTGCACAGACATCGCATGTGATCGGCACCGCAGTGCGGGTGCGAATCACATGCGATGTCTGTGTCCGCTATAGTGTGAACCGGGGCTTAATGACAGAGTCACGAACATAAGTTATGTATTCTGTCAGCTCTGAGCCGTAATGTCAGTTTGGCACTGTCTGGATCAGAAAATAACAAGTTTATACCATTGTTTGTGGGCTAAATGTGCATAGTCATTTAAAGCTGTTGTGGAAATTTTATGAAGATGTATTTAATATGTATTGTCATAGTGTCTCCCAGTGTTAGTTCTCCCGCAGCCTGCTCTAAACAGCTGACTGGGGCAGACTGACGCTGGTTGAGATCCGTTTGGTAGTGAAAAGCTCCTTGGGGATGTAGAGAAGTGTTTGCAGAGTGGGGATATGTCCGCCAGCGAAGGGCCCCTGTGTGATGCACATAACGATCGTCTGGGGGGGGGGTGTTCGCTCTGCAAAGACATTATCGGTTTAGTGGATGTACGCTAGTGTCACCCCTGTGTGCCTGATCAACACATTTGGGGTGCCGTGGCATGTACCTGCAAATAATCTCCCACGTTCTCTGAATAAAGCAGAATAAGGATTAACGCCAAACGTTAAAAACGGGAGTCTTTGATTTGTTGTTGTCGGGAGCAGCGTTCGTGATCTCAAGCTTCCTGTCTGTAGCTGAAGATAGATTACAAAGACAGGGGGCGGGAGATCGTACACGCTGCCCCCGCCCAGACATGCCCATAAGACTCCCCTAGTCATCATTCATTGGTTGTTGTAAAAACTCATCCTGTTGGAAGGATTTCCTGTGTTGACATTCATATCCTGTGAGGTCATTTCCCATGGAGGAAGTGATTGGCTGTTGGGGCGATCATTTCCGCTTTGTCATTGCTTTTGTTGTCTTTGAATAAAAGACCCAGTGTGGTGCTCGGTGGGGGCAGTCGTGCTGAGAAGAGGACATAAGCTGTGGTCATGTCTGTTTACTTGGGGATATGCGGGAAATAGAGTGATAGGTAAGATGCATTATACCATTATGCCCCGTACACACGGTCGGATTTTCCGATGGAAAATGTCCGATTGGAGCGTGTTGTCGGAAATTCCGACCGTGTGTGGGCTCCATCGGACATTTTCCATCGGATTTTCCGACACACAAAGTTGGACAGCAGGAGATAAAATTTTCCGACAACAAAATCCGTTGTCGGAAATTCCGATCGTGTGTACACAAATCCGACGGACAAAGTGCCACGCATGCTCAGAATAAATAAAGAGATGAAAGCTATTGGCCACTTCCCCATTTGTAGTCCCAACGTACGTGTTTTACGTCACCGCGTTTAGAACGATCGGATTTTCCGACAACTTTGTGTGACCGTGTGTATGCAAGACAAGTTTGAGCCAACATCCGTCGGAAAAAATCCATGGATTTTGTTGTCGGAATGTCCGAACAAAGTCCGACCGTGTGTACGGGGCATTAGACGAAATGGGCGCTTATTAGCGCAAAAAAAAAAAAAGAGTATGCTGGGTTTTTCTACAACAAAGCCAAACTTAAAACTTAACTTCCTTAAACCTAAGGAAACTTAAAAATGATTTCTTGCGGTGGGCTGAGCTGTACTGCAAGGGTTGACCGCTCGTTTAGTCTAGGGGAGAGGAGAAGAACTTTAACATACTTGATCCTCCGCTCCCCAGCAGATACTGCGCCTCCATTTCTCTGACAGATGACCATCCCTCGGTTTCCTCATGTCCAGTACAGAACTATGGACCCTAAAATGGTCCTGATGACATTAGGACTTTGTACTGTGGGAGCATGGGGGGGGGACCTATCTAGCATCGTAGAGAATCAGGTAAATAGATCTTCATTTCTATGGCTCAACTTTACTGTAAGGATTCATTTTTAAACTTTCCAAGAATTAGGCTTTAGGAATTTAACACAATTTAGAAAAATTCCAGGGCATATGAGGTCACAATAGAAAAAAGAAAGTTCAGGGGACGTGAATTATAATTTGTGTTATTTCCTGAGACGATTTAGCTCACCAATCAGCAGCTGTACGATGTTGGAGCCGGCATATTTCTGAACGTCCTCTATCCAGCGAGGAACAGACTCAAATGACTTTTTCTTGCTGATGTCATAGGCGATGATGGCTCCATTGGCGCTCCTGTAGTAGCTTTGGGTTATTGTGCGGAAACGTTCCTGTCCAGCAGTGTCCCAGATCTGCAACTGTTAAATGTAAAATACATCAGCTAGATCATTCTCCTTCATTATATACCTTTTCTCCAGTCTCGTATTATATTTCAGGCATGCAGGGGGTAAAGGTAGTACACTAGAAGAGCTCCATTAAAGCAAGAATGACCCAAACTTGACAGCGGATTACATTTTCAAGCAAGAATACAATTTGTTTTTGCATAGTTCCACCATATTCCGTGGCATTGTACAAAGAAAGCCCTGCAGCTTGCAAGTGATAGAATGCTTTGTCAGTGGACATCCCTAATTGCAGAAAATGTTGAAAATTGTCTGATGATTGTATGGAGTGGCTAATCTAGAATATGCAGATTTAAAGGGCCAAAACTTGAAGTGAGACTAACTTACGTGATCTGTAGCTTTCGCTACTCATCCACATCACCTACCCCCTCCAGCCTCTTAATGTGAACTTGCAGCCAGTCTATGGACATTCAAATATATCCTTAAAGTGGGGTTCCACCCAAAAAAACAAAAATACATGAAAAATCCTAAAAAACAAAAAAACATTTGGATATTTTTTTTTTTAACTTACCTCTAAATGCCTGTTGCTAGGTGGTCCCTCGTAGTCTGCCCCTTCCAGTGCCTGGGCTGGTGACATCACTTCCCCCTCGGCACAGGAAGGGCTCCGCTCTGCTCCCTCCCTCCTGTCAATCATCTGGGACCCATTACAGGTCCCAGGTGACCGAGAGGCCAATCACGGCGCGCGGCGCCGCTCGCGCATGCGCAGTGGGTGCCAGGCTGTGAAGCCACAGCCCGGCGCCCACAGTTGCAATGCCGGCGCCGCTGAACGGAGGGGGAGACGAGCCGGGCTTCGATCCCCCGCATTGCTGGACCCTGGGACAGGTAAGTGTCCAATTAAAAGTCAGCAGCTGCAGTATTTGTAGCTGCTGACTTTTAATTTTTTTTTTTTTTACTGGACCCCCTGGGCGGAACTCCTCTTTAATAAGCAATTAAAATTTTCACTTTGGATAGAGTAAGGGAGGGTTAAAACCTCTGCCAGGTTTGTTTTTGCAATCTCTGTCCCATTGGGGAGCTTTCCCTTCACTTCCTTTCCAATAACCTAAACAGGAAGTAGCAGGAAATCCATTAAAAGTGAGGGAAAGCCTGGTTGTCATCACATCTAGTGTCCCCATTGGAAGATTTACCATCTCTTACTGTGCTGGGGACAACCTGAAATATGGGATTCTTTTACTTTCACTTTTGATGATAATGGGAAACAGGACAAATAGAGAGGGTGGATCTCTCGAACCGGTGTATAGACAGCCAAACAAACCAAAAAAAAAAAAGCTTTTCTGGGTCAAATGAGTGTGCTTACTTCTCGGTCTTTTGGCGAAGATCAAGTGTAGTAGATGTTCTGATCAGTGTCCAGTAGGGGTGCTCTGCCATCATTCTGGCCTTTTGCTGGGAATGGCTGTCTATACAGTATCCCTGCTGGTATGATGGGGGCTCTGAAGGTTAGTACCAGCTGGAACAGAAACTGGAGCACCGACAGGTACGGGTGGGACGGGAGTTATTCCCCTAGGAAAACTGGATGGGCCAGTTCCTCCAATTTGAATGGGTCTACCTTGTCTGGCCAAGGGCTGGGAAAGCAGAGAGTCTGCAGTGTCTGTGCCCCCTAGGAGTGGTCACCCCAGAATGATCTTAGTAACACTTGGGTGTGGGACCCCACTGCGCTAAAAACTTTCTGCACTGCACCCCCATGGGCAAGGACTTTTGGCTAAGTCTGGGGCAATTCTTCCTACCAGGCCTCAGGGCCCAGCCAGTGCACATTGCACGGACACTATTTTATTAAGTTTCTCCTTCACGGTTGTCACCTTTCACTTTTGTGTGTTTTTTTTCTTTCACTGGATGGAGGGTGTGGGTCCTGGGCCTATCCTGAAGTCTAGAGGGAGGATTTGTGGCCATCAGGTTCCCCCCCCCCCCCCCCCGAGCTGGGGGGGGGGGGGTCTCTCTCTTCAGGAGAGCCCCTTGACCTAGTACTCATTGGTCGGCCCTGGGTGACCAAGAGCAGAGGGGTCCGCCAGGCTTTTTGGCTAAGTGGGCCATGTTGAAACCTAGTCCATCAGGAGCCTGGGGGGTTGGACAAAGAGCCCACCCTTAAGTGCACTTTTTTGTGTGTGTGTGTGTTTGCACATGCACCTTTTTGGTACACTTACAAGTATTGTTTTTTGTGCACCACTACAGTTTCAAGATTAAATAAAAAACAAAAAAACACGAGTGCTCGCCCATGCCCCTAAATCAGCTGACAGCAGGCTAAAGCTCCAATGTGTATACTGCTGCTCCAGGTGGGTTCGCCACACAGTCCCTTTCACCTCCAGTGTATTCAGGTGCAAGAACTGCTCATCTGGCTATGTGAAAAAAATGCAATGAGATCCAAAGGGCTGCACACTTGAAAACTGAATCCACTTCATTGATGATCTTTAAAAACGCCGTATACAGCAACAGCAGACACCGTGGGAGCAAGGAAACGCAGCCAATGCGTTTTACACTGCTACCACTTATTCATGACATGGCTAAAGCCCAATGTCGGCTGATGTCATACAGCAACTACAGACACTGAAAGGATCCTGACCATATTGTCAAGATCCACCCAGATGCCTAAATGACAGCTGGCTCTGCCTCTCGAAGCTTAGCTGAGAGTCGAAGCCAGCTATTCCCACCCCCTCTCCAACACAGAGCTCTAGTCACTGCTCTCCACTCAGAGCTGACTGGGAAATGAGTGATCAGGGACCATTTGATCACTCAGTTCTCTGGCTTAGAGCCAGCAGGGGACAGATTAAGCATCACACCAACGCTGCAGCATGGAAGAGAGTATGTATGTTTTGTTTAACAACCCCAAACTTCTCCTTTGAACAAGCCCTTGCTTACCTCACTAGCTGCAGGCATTGTGAACAATGAATCCCCAAATTCATAGCAGAAGAACTGAATGCCATTCTTACTGCAGCTCAGCTCTCCCCGTTTCCACCTTTATTAACCACATTCTCTGAGATTGTGCTGGAAGGCTGCAAAGGCACTGTTTGGGGAGTAAGTGAACACAGTCATCTGAGCTGCTGAGCAATAGAGACCTCAGTGCTTCTGCTGTAAATCCAAGATTGGATTTCTCCACAGTGCCTGTAGCTACGGGGGTCATTTGCTTTAACACTGTCTATTACAGAGACGGGCCAGTTGTATAACTTAGGTGAAGGAGATGCCAGGCTCTAAACTCTGAAAGCTGGGCAAATAATTGATTTGGTGCTGCCAGCTTGGTAAAGAAAAAGTAAACTGGTTACCATACCTCACCCTAAACAGAAACAGGAGATGGATATGATTCTGAAGTTATTGGGGTCCATCTACTATGTAGGATTGCTATAATGAGCAGTTATGAGTGTTGGTGTTCTGCAGTTCCATTCATTCTGAAGAGCATGCCAACACGTGCTACAGCTCACCACAATGTATGGTAACAAAATATAGAGAGTTGTGGTTTGATATGCTGATAACAATAGTACAAATGCTCCTTTTTAGTGTGTTAAGCAGCCAGTTCAAAAGAATGGGCTGTGTCAATGCAACATGTGTTAATGCGCTCGCTTTAACGCACTACAAAAACTGAATTTTGCCCCTAATGAAATAGCCACGTGTTCAGGGAATACTCTAATACCCCGTACACACGGTCGGATTTTCAGATGGAAAATGTCCGATCGGAGCGTGTTGTCGGAAATTCCGACCGTATGTGGGCGCCATCGGACATTTTCCATCGGATTTTCCGACACACAAAGTTGGAGAGCAGGAGATAAAATTTTCCGACAACAAAATCCGTTGTCGGAAATTCCGATCGTGTGTACACAAATCCGACGGACAAAGTGCCACGCATGTTCAGAATAAATAAAGAGATGAAAGCTATTGGCCACTGCCCCGTTTATAGTCCCGACGTACGTGTTTTACGTCAACGCATTTAGAGCGATCGGATTTTCTGACAACTTTGTGTGACCGTGTGTATGCAAGACAAGTTTGAGCCAACATCCGTCGGAAGAAATCCTAGGATTTTGTTGTCGGAATGTCCGAACAAAGTCCGACCGTGTGTACGCCCTATTACACTTTGCAGGGCTGACCCAGCAAAATGCTGCTGACAACAAAGTTAAAGTTCACAGCTTCTCTGATAAAGTGCTGATCATATCATCAATCCAAATGTTCAGAAAATAAAAACAGCCCCCATATATAACATATAACCAGCATATTACCTGGATGGCTACAAATGCCAAGCTGTTGGAAAGAGTTGATTATCGCACTATTGCAAAACTTATCTTAGTAGCTCCGTCACTTCATACCAAAGAACAAGAGCTCCAGCATCTTGTGGAGGATTTACATATGAATATGGTTCCTGGGTAGGTGTGGTGTACTCAGGGAAGAATGACTCAGATATATTGACTTCCCTTCAAGAACAATCTGCATACAGCTTTGTTGTGTTTTATACATCTGAAACTTGAAAACGGCTTTCCAAGGCCACATTTTACCTTTTCTACTAGATCCCGGTGACGATCAACAGCTTATATCACATGTATGACATCACATCATGTGAAAACACCCAGACTTTCTACTATGGTTAGAATAGGCACTTGTAGCCAAGAAATACTTTCTGCCATGGCACTGCCTCCCCACCATCATATTAGGTGAACCTTTAAAACGGAACTAAACTCTCTCAATCAACATTACCTGTTTTTATCCTTATATTGCTTGCATTAGTAAGTAGATTGGAAGGTATACTATACTTACTTTTTTTTTAAATTTTTATTTCTTCAGTTGCTTCCTGGTCTCTGGCCTAGGCCATAATGATGTCAAATATCCTAAGAGTCTTTCATCTGGAGGAGGGTCTCTCTCAGCTAAGCACACCCTCTCGCTTTTCCACAGATACACACAAAAAATTTAATCTGGGCTGTTCCTGAAGAAGTGGGCGTTGCCCCATGAAACGCGTAGAGAGCTTTAAGCCTTCATGAATTGAAAATCACATGTTCCTGCAATTATGGGTGATATGTTGTATATACATGTCTGATTTGTGAATGTTGATAATATTATATAAATTGAATTGCACTACTGTCTTTTGTAATAAATTTTGTACGCTTTTAACACTCTGTTGGATCCTTCTTAAGCACCAATCACAAAAGTCCCATGGGCACATTTCCTTTTGGCTGGTCCCTCCTGTTTGCATGCCTGAGCTAAGGGAAGATGGATTCCAGGGAGTAAATGCTACGTAAATCATCTGCCCTTACTCAAGATGGCCACGGCTAGTAATGCTGGGGCTGGCCTGAGTGTCAGAGAGGTTACCTGGTTGGGTGTCGTTGCGCGCCGGGGCGCGCGTTCCTGTGGATGCTTGGGCGCCTGCCTCCATGGGCACTGATGTTGGCGTTCCGGCTGGCCATGGTGGACGCGGTGGTGCCCGGCGCGCATTCGTGGTAGCGCGTGTCCGCCTATGGGCGCTGTTATACGCTTGCCTGGTGGTGCTGGTGTGCGCTGCGTTTGATGCCAGTCAGCCTATTTAGGCTTTCCTCTCCCTCTGATCGGTGCTGCCTGATCAACAGCTCCCGTGCCTAGTTCCCTTGCTTAACCCCGCTTCTGCCTGCTCCTCCTGCACCTCCGCTGCCCGCCTGTTGCCGAATCCTGCCTGTGTTTGACCAGTCTATAGCTCCTGCTCAGCATCCGTTGCCTGTGCCTTTGATTACCATCTGCTGTTTGGAGACTTCCTGCTTCCGGAATCTGGACTCCTACACAGGCTCTCATACCACTCCGCACTCGTGTGCTTCCTGTCTGCTCTACCAGGGGCCGCGAGTCGGATACGTAAGGGAGCTTACCCTCTGCCCAAGCGGACTCACCGGTCTGGTAAGTGAGAGAACTGACAGTATCAGGCAGCCATGACCGAATCCGGGCAGGGGGCCTCCCCCATGGATGAACTTTGTAGGCACCTAGCGGGCCTTACCCAAGCAGTTAAAAGCCTACAAGAAGGCTACACCAGATTAGAGGGTCAGGTCCAAGCCCTCTCAGCAGCTCCTCCCCCTCAAGGGGCACCATCTGCCGGACAATCCCCAGCACCCTCCGTAGTAATGCTTCCTCCGGAGCCCAGGGTACCCACACCCGAAATGTTTACTGGAGATCGTTGCAAATACCGGGCCTTCTGTAATGCCTGTGAGCTCTATTTTGCTTTACAACCTCGCACGTTCTCTCTGGATGCCACAAAGGTGGGATTTGTCATTGCACTACTGTCCGGCAAGCCTCAGACTTGGGCTCATCATCTACTGGAGCAGAAATCTAGGTCCTTGGATACCCTGGATGCTTTTTAGCTAGCAATGTCACAGTTATACGAGGACCCCCAACTAACTGCTACTGCTGAGGCAGCCTTGCACTCCCCGCAGCAAGGTCGCAGAGCGGCCGAAGATTACGCAGTTGAGTTCCGACGTTGGAGCTCTGATACAGAGTGGAACGACGCTGCCTGACTCATCAATTTCGGATGGGGTTATCTGATCCCCTTAAAGATGGGCTGGCACGTGTTGGGATACCTCAGACTCTGGATGAACTCATAAACCTGTCCATTCAGATTGACCGTCGTCTGAGAGAGACGTTCTGAGAGGTCCTCTAGTCATCCTCGTCCCATTTGGATGCTCCCTAAGGTTTCCAGTTCCCCCAACCAATTGCCTCCTGTCTCCTCTATTCCGGTCACGGAAGCACCCGAACCCATGCAAGTTGCTCTGCTCCGGCCATCCCTTACCCCGGAAGGGAAGATGCGCAGACGTACTCACAACTTATGCCTGTACTGCGGGGAACAAGGACATTTTGTGAGGGCGTGCCCCAACAAGATACGCAAGTGTCTGACGTCTTCTTCCTTTTGTGCACCTGTTTTGCCCAAATCTGGTAACCATTTGACACTCTCTGTTATGTTACAGCTTCCCGGAAAGAACATCCCGGTGTCGGTCATTATTGACTCTGGAGCATGCAGCGGCTTCATCGACCAGACCTTCGTTAATAATCATGGCATTCCTCTTCAACCTAAAACCCAGGGACTTGCAGTATTCTTAGCAGATGGCTCTACCCTCCGTTCCGGTCCAGTCACCTGTGAGACCGTCCCACTACAGGCCACCATAGGCCCGGAACACCAGGAACTATTATGCTCGGATGTCATCTCCTCTCCTCTCTTCCCAATCAACCTAGGAATGCCCTGGCTACAGGCACAGAACCCCAGCATTGACTGGTCCACGGGAAAGATCCAATTTCTATCTGACTACTGCAGGCAACACTGCTTACATGGGACACCCGTGACACCGACTCAGTGTCTTTGCTTGGATTCTGATACCAAGCTTTGTCAACCCCTTCCCGAGGCCTACCGGGATTTCCAGGATGTCTTCAGCAAGAAGGGGGCAGAGACCCTTCCAGTGAACAGGCCTTATGATTGCCCAATAGAACCCTTACCCGGTACCGAAGTTCCCTTCGGGAGGATTTTCCCACTAACTGAGCAGGAGCTGGGCACCTTGAAAAATTATATTGATGAGAACTTAAAGGGTTCATTCGCCCTTCCACGTCTCCAGCTGGTGCAGGCATCTTCTTCGTGGAGAAGAAGGATGGAAGGATGCGTAGATTTGCTTTGAATATTAAAAATGAATTAATAAGCATTTTAGTTTGAGGTGCTCAGATACAGTTTAGTTCCCCTTAACTATTTTACTGCGGTGTCATAAGTACTATGGTGGGACAGTAACAGGATGTAGCCAAGCTTCTATGTACTGTGCATCTACTATTTTAATAATAAAAAAAAAAAAAAAAAAAAAAAAGACATTTATCTTGAAACAAAACATACCAAACAAGAGCTCAGTTGGATCTTCATAAGGCCCCTTTCACACTGACTTTCTGATCAGTTCCGCCTGTCAGTATTTCAGGCGGACCTGATCAGACACTCCATGCACTCCTATGGAGCGGCGGATGTCAGCGGTGACATGTCCGCTGATATCTGCCGATATAAGATCCTGTCCATGAAATCCAGGACGGATAAAAACCCTATTTTCCATCCGTCTGGATAATCAGATCGGATGAAAATGGACAGGCGGTCTGTTTTCATCTGATCTCCATAGAGGACAGCAGGGCTTGACAGGTCCATCTCTGCATAGTGAGCGGAGATGGACCTGTCACCCGCCTGCTCAACGGGGATCGGCGGATCAATCCCCACTGAGCAAAGCGGAGTCCCAACAAGGACAAGCCCGTGTGAAAGGGGCGTAAGGGTGTCAACGCCGGGTAACAAGACAAGCATTAAAGTATAATTCCACTTTTGTTGAGGAAAAAAACAAAACAAAAAAACCCCACCATCATCTGGGTGATCTATGGCAATTGCAAAGTTTTTTTTACAAACTTTGAAGCAGACTCCTCCTTTTTTCTGCACCAAAGAAAAGGCTGTTTGTTTCACAATATCCTTTGCAGACTCATTCTGAATGGGAGGGTCAGGTTTATTATAATCACCTGTTGCATTCTCAAGTGTTCTAATGAGAAAAGCTGCATTGTCAGCATCCATTTCGAAGCGTTTAACCTTTGGGGAGTATCTCATCAAAACTGAAATTCCTATTGCAGGGGTGCCTAAAATTTCACTTGAATCTTAGAGCAGACTTAGAAAGCGCATGAGCATGTGTACAGAACGGCTCCAGGTTGCCATATTCCACTGAATTTTACAGTGGCTGCAGATCGAAAAGGAATGGTAATTTTATTAGGAATAAATTACAATATGACTTGCTTAGCAATTGTATATACTATATTTTTTATATGATATTTTTTTCCCCATAAAAGTGCAGTTATCCTTTAACCACTTTTGGCCCGGCTTATAGCAGAATGATGGCCGGGGTGTGGTTCAGCTATCCTGACTTGGCGTCATATGACGTCCAGCAGGATAACAAGCCAGCATGTGACTCCGGGGGTGCATAGCATGGCGACTGGTGTTGTGGTGTGTCAGTCTGACACCCCGCAACTCCGAGCTAGGTAAAGAGCCTCTGATGGAGGCTCTTTACCACGTGGTCAGCTGTGTCCAATCACAGCTGATCATAGTGTAAACAGGAAAAGCCGTGTATCGTCTTTTCCTCTATCATGTCCGACAGACGCGAGTAGAGGAGAGCTGATCGGCTGCTCTCCTGACAGGGGGGGTCTGCACTCATTAGATTATCAGTGCAGCCCCCCCCCCAGGATGCCCAACCAGGACCACCAGGCACCTGTCAGTCGGCACTGGTGGTCCCTGACATGGTGGTCCCCAACAAGCAGCACTGGTGGTCCCCGACATTTGGCACTGGTGGTCCCTGACATTCGGCACTGGTGGTCCCCAACAAGCGGCACTGGTGGTCCCTGACATTTGGCACTGCTGGTCCCTGACATGGTGGTCCTTGACATTCGGCACTGGTGGACACAGATATGCTGCACTGGTTTGCATTTATATTAAATGCATTAAGATTAAATTTATTTTATATGGATTTATTAAATGCATCAAATTATTATATTTATATGCATGTATATTATGCTTTGCATTTATAAGGCTGTAACCTATCATACCGTGTGTTATGTATGGCTTGCTGGCTGCAGAATGAGGGGTGTGATTTATGTTGAAGTGGGCGAGTTCACATTTACATGTACAAGCCTAGTGTACCTCCCACATTCACTCCCATCCCAAGGATTCATGGGAAATGTAGTCTGATTACAGTTAGAGAGAGAGAGAAGAGGATATGAAGCAATGACTGTTCTAAAAGATTTTTTTTTTACAAATGTAATAACTGGGGGGGACACTAATGGGGTTTTTCTTTTTTAAATCCCGGAGTTCTTCTTTAACCACTTCCCGCCTGGCCTATAGCAGATTGACGGCCGGGCGGTGGTTCAGTTATCCTGACTGGGCGTCATGAGTGCCCACAAATGGGCACTGACTGGCATCATTTTAATTCAGTGATGCCCAGCAATACCACCCAACAATGTGATCAGTGCCACCAGTGTCAATAGTGCCACCCATCAGTGTCCATCTGTACCACCTATCAGTGTCCATCCATGCCCACCAGTGCCCACCTATCAGTGCCCATCCGTGCCACCCATAAGTACCCATTAGTGCCACCGATCAGTGCCCATCATCAGTGCCTGTCAGTGCCACCCCTCATCGGTGCCGCCTTATCAGTGCCCGTCAGTGCAGCCATATCAGTGCCCGTCATTGAAGAATAAAACGTACTTATTTACAAAAATTTTTAAGCTGGTGCAGAGTCCGCACATACCTTATTTATCCGAGTATAACATGCACCCCAATTTAAGAGGGAAGTTTCAGGAATTTTTTTTTTTTTTATTATTAAACCACTTCGAAGCAAAATAATGGTCAGAGATGTGCCCATCTGCAGCTCCAGTGCAGCCTGATCTGTGCCCATCTGCAGCTCCAGTGCAGCCTGATCTGTGCCCATCTGCAGCTCCAGTGCAGCCTGATCTGTGCCCATCTGCAGCTCCAGTGCAGCCTGATCTGTGCCCATCTGCAGCTCCAGTGCAGCCTGATCTGTGCCCATCTGCAGCTCCAGTGCAGCCTGATCTGTGCCCATCTGCAGCTCCAGTGCAGCCTGATCTGTGCCCATCTGCAGCTCCAGTGCAGCCTGATCTGTGCCCATCTGCAGCTCCAGTGCAGCCTGATCTGTGCCCATCTGCAGCTCCAGTGCAGCCTGATCTGTGCCCATCTGCAGCTCCAGTGCAGCCTGATCTGTGCCCATCTGCAGCTCCAGTGCAGCCAGATCTGTGCCCATCTGCAGCTCCAGTGCAGCCGGATCTGTGCCCATCTGCAGCTCCAGTGCAGCCGGATCTGTGCCCATCTGCAGCTTCAGTGCAGCCGGATCTGTGCCCATCTGCAGCTTCAGTGCAGCCGGATCTGTGCCCATCTGCAGCTTCAGTGCAGCCGGATCTGTGCCCATCTGCAGCTTCAGTGCAGCCGGATCTGTGCCCATCTGCAGCTTCAGTGCAGCCGGATCTGTGCCCATCTGCAGCTTCAGTGCAGCCGGATCTGTGCCCATCTGCAGCTTCAGTGCAGCCGGATCTGTGCCCATCTGCAGCTTCAGTGCAGCCGGATCTGTGCCCATCTGCAGCTTCAGGGCAGCCGGATCTGTGCCCATCTGCAGCTTCAGGGCAGCCGGATCTGTGCCCATCTGCAGCTTCAGTGCAGCCGGATCTGTGCCCATCTGCAGCTTCAGTGCAGCCGGATCTGTGCCCATCTGCAGCTTCAGTGCAGCCGGATCTGTGCCCATCTGCAGCTTCAGTGCAGCCGGATCTGTGCCCATCTGCAGCTTCAGGGCAGCCTGATCTGTGCCCATCTGCAGCTTCAGTGCAGCCTGATCTGTGCCCATCTGCAGCTTCAGTGCAGCCGGATCTGTGCCCATCTGCAGCCTGATCTGTGCCCATCTGCAGCTTCAGTGCAGCCTGATCTGTGCCCATCTGCAGCTTCAGTGCAGCCTGATCTGTGCCCATCTGCAGCTTCAGTGCAGCCGGATCTGTGCCCATCTGCAGCTTCAGTGCAGCCGGATCTGTGCCCATCTGCAGCTTCAGTGCAGCCTGATCTGTGCCCATCTGCAGCTTCAGTGCAGCCGGATCTGTGCCCATCTGCAGCTTCAGTGCAGCCTTATCTGTTCCCATCTCCAGCATTCCTCCTCACTGCAACCTGATTAGTTTCCATCTGCAGCATAGAGAGCCATTATTGTCTGAATCCGGTATTAGTTGGGATAGAATTACCAGCATGTATTCTGTCCTTCTGATCCTACTTGTAGAAGCTGTGGCTCAGTATGCGCACATAGCTCAGATAGGTGTGATTTATTGAGTGACATTTTGCTGCAAGCAAGAACATATGTCTCTCTACATGAGGGAAGTATTAGAGACATCACAGGGCTGAGGGAGAGGGGGTGAGAAGACAAACGCAAAGAACAGCCAGCCTGATCAGTGCCCATCTGCAGCATTCCTCCTCACCGCAGCCTGATCAGTGCCCATCTGCAGCATTCCTCCTCACCGCAGCCTGATCAGTGCCCATCTGCAGCATTCCTCCTCACCGCAGCCTGATCAGTGCCCATCTGCAGCATTCCTCCTCACCGCAGCCTGATCAGTGCCCATCTGCAGCATTCCTCCTCACCGCAGCCTGATCAGTGCCCATCTGCAGCATTCCTCCTCACCGCAGCCTGATCAGTGCCCATCTGTAGCATTCCTCCTCACCGCAGCTTGATCAGTGTCCATCTGCAGCCTTGCCGAAATAGACAGAGCCGGATCTCCTGTGTACTCGGCGTCACGCCCAGTCCACCCCTTGGCCCAGATCCTATGATGGACATAACGCCGGTCCAATGCCGGGACGTCAATGCTAGAAGCTGCCCAGGGGGCGGGACTGAGCGTGACTGCGAGCAGAGTCGAGTACACAGGAGATCCGGCTCTGCCTATTTCGGTAGCAATCGTAAGAGAACATGGCAGTGAAGCCTTTCGGCTTCACAGCCGATACTCTACTGCGCATGCGCTAAGCGCTCTGCGCTGATTGGCCCGGTGTCAGAGGAAGGAGGCCGAACTTCCGAGAGACCGGGATGCAGTGCCATCTCCGGAAGTGGGGAAGGTGATCTGCCAAAAAACAGCCCCGACCCCCACCTCCCGAAAGGTGCCAATTGTGGCGCTGGAGGGGGATAGGAGACGAATAAGCGGAAGTTCAACTTTTGGGTGGAACTCCGCTTCAACAAGGGGAATGTTGCCGTTTTCAATATAGAAAACTGCCGCAAATCCCCATCAGGTCAGACCTGGTGTACAGGATGAGACCTCTCCACAGACAGCTCACATCTCTCTCTTACTCTCTGCTCTGGTAGTGATTACATGAGACAAGCAGAGCATTCGTTTTAAAAGGTAAATCTGCCATAATCTGCTATCACAAAAGTAAGTACACCCCTCACATTTTTGTAAATATTTTATTATATCTTTTCATGCAACTACACTGAAGAAATGACACTTTGCTACAATGTAAAGTAGTGAGTGTACAGCTTGTATAACAGTGTAAATTTGCTGCCCCCTCAAAATAACTCAACACACAGCCATTAATGTCTAAACCACTGGCAACAAAAGTGAGTAGATCCCTAAGAGAAAATGTCCAAATTGGGCCCAATTAGCCATTTTCCCTCCCCGGAGTCATGTGACTCGTTAGTATTACAAGGTCGCAACCTGTGAAACTCTGGTGAACTCCATGCCCAAGAGGGTTAAGGCAGTGCTGGAAAAAAATGGTGGCCACACAAAATATTGACAGTTTCACTTAGGGGTGTACTCCCCTCAGGGATGTTTATATATATATATATATATATATATATATATATATATATATATATATATATATACACACACACACACACACACACATACATACATACATACATACATACATACATACATACATATATATATATATATATATATATATATATATATATATATATATACACACATATATACACATATATACACATACACACACAAACACACACACAGTGGGGCAAAAAAGTATTTAGTCAGCCACCAATTGTGCAAGTTCTCCCACTTAAAAAGGTGAGAAAGGCCTGTAATTGTCATCATAGGTATACCTCAACTATGAGAGACAAAATATGGAAACAAATCCAGACAAATCACATTGTCTGATTTTTGAAAGAATTTATTTGCAAATTATGGTGGAAAATAAGTATTTGGTCAATATCAAAAGTTCATCTCAATACTTTGTTATATATCCTTTGTTGACAATGACAGAGGTCAAACGTTTTCTGTAAGTCTTCACAAGGTTGTCACACACTGTTGCTGGTATGTTGGCCCATTCCTCCATGCAGATCTCCTCTAGAGCAGTGATGTTTTGGGGTTTTCGCTGGGCAACATGGACTTTCAACTCCCTCCAAAGGTTTTCTATGGGGTTGAGATCTGCAGACTGGCTAGGCCACTCCAGGACCTTGAAATGCTTCTTACAAAGCCACTCCTTCGTTGCCCGGGCGGTGTGTTTGGGATCATTGTCATGCTGAAAGACTCAGCCACGTTTCATCTTCAATGCCCTTGCTGATGGGAGGAGGTTTGCACTCAAAATCTCACGATACATGACCCCATTCATTCTTTCATGTACATGGATCAGTGGTCCTGTTCCCTTTGCAGAGAAACAGCCCCAAAGCATGATGTTGCCACCCCCATGCTTCACAGTAGGTATGGTGTTCTTTGGTTACAACTCAGCATTCTCTCTCCTCCAAACACGACGAGTTGTGTTTCTACCAAACAGTTCTACTTTGGTTTCATCTGACCATATGACATTCTCCCAATCCTCTTCCGGATCATCCAAATGCTCTCTAGCAAACCTCAAACGGGCCCAGACATGTACTGGCTTAAGCAGGGGGACACGTCTGGCACTGCAGGATCTGAGTCCCTGGCGGCGTAGTGTGTTACTGATGGTAGCCTTTGTTACGTTGGCCTCAGCTCTCTGCAGGTCATTCACTAGGTACCCCTGTGTGGTTCTGGGATTTTGCTCACCGTACTTGTGATCATTTTGACCCCATGGGGTGAGATCTTGCGTGGAGCCCCAGATCGAGGGAGATTATCAGTGCTCTTGTATGTCTTCCATTTTCTAATCATTGCTCCCACAGTTGATTTCTTCACACCAAGCTGCTTGCCTATTGCAGATTCAGTCTTCCCAGCCTGATGCAGGTCTACTATTTTGTTTCTGGTGTCCTTCAACAGCTCTTTGGTCTTCACCATAGTGGAATTTGGAGTGTGACTGTTTGAGGTTGTGGACAGGTGTCTTTTATACTGATAACAAGTTCAAACAGGTGCCATTAATACAGGTAATGAGTGGAGGACAGAGGAGCCTCTTAAAGAAGAAGATACTGGTCTGTGAGAGCCAGAAATCTTGCTTGTTTGTAGGTGACCACTTATTTTCCACCATAATTTGCAAATAAATTCTTTCAAAAATCAGATAATGTGATTGTCTGGATTTGTTTCCATATTTTGCCTCTCATAGTTGAGGTATACCTATGATGACAATTACAGGCCTCTCTCATCTTTTTAAGTGGGAGAACTTGCACAATTGGTGGCTGACTAAATACTTTTTTGCCCCACTAAAATAAATATAAATATATATATATATATATATATATATATATATATATATATATATTTTTTTTTAAGAGTTTGCTACTGCTTTAACACACACATGTAAACACACAATGCATTAAGGCAGCTCATTAATTTAAATCCTTCCTACAGCATTGCTTTTAGTGCAGTGCATTACAATGTGTGCGGGTGTGTTAAGCCGGACATAGATGGATCGAATTCCAGCCGGTTCAGCAGGGACAGGCTGGCTGGACTGCATACTGGGAACCAGCTTGTCAGATATTTTACATGCTATAGCCGCCGGCAGTAATTATTGCATTTTGCCAACCAGGAAGGCTCCCCGTCAGCAGAACACAATAGCGCTGTGGGAGAGGATTCCCTCATTGACTGTGTTGATGGGGGAATTGAGTGATTTTCTCTCCTTCCATACCAGTGCATGGCTTGCCTTACAGAATGTGGTGACTGTCTAGAAAAGATTGCCCATCAAGTTTACCTTCCAGCAGAACAAGAATTGTAACGTACCCCATATAATACAGATACGTCTCCAAACTGGTGGGAATGTACAGGTTATCCCAACGCTCCATTTATTCACACTTGAGAGTTTAGTACCTAGAAAAATTGAACATGTAAAAAGCCCTGGTTCTCAGGTGTCCCTGGTCACACCTCTACGGAGTGTTGCTTGTAAAATCGTGAAAACTACATGCGCTTCTTTTGAGCCACAAGCTAATATAGAATATTATTATTTTGTTCCCTTTGGAGTCATTTCGACACAAGGTAACATTACACAACTTCTCAAACAGTCCTGGAAATAAACCAGTTCAGCTTTCTGAACATTTCATTACCTGTCATACAGCTGACAGTTGGGGATCGTCAGACCTGACCTACAGAAGAATGGTGACAATCGTTCCTTTTTTAATTACAAAGAAGCCAAAACAATCACTTTTTTGCCTTTCCATTCTGGAATTTTTTGTCTACCTGGGTTCCTATTATATGGATGTATTTGCCATGAAAATACTTATGCCGCGTACACACGGTCGGACTTTTCGTCTACAAAAGTCCGACGGACTTTCGAAGGACTTTCGGCGGACTTGCAGCAGACTTTCTTACGAACGGACTTGCCTACATACGATCACACAAAAGTCCGACGGATTCGTACGTGATGACGTACACCGGACTAAAATAAGGAAGTTGATAGCCAGTAGCCAATAGCTGCCCTAGCGTGGGTTTTTGTCCGTCGGACTAGCACACAGACGAGCGGATTTCTGGGTCCGGCGTACTTACGACGTAAAGATTTGAAGCATGTTTCAAATCTAAAGTCGGTCAGATTTGAGGCTGGAAAAGTCCACTGAAAGTCCGGGGAAGACCACACACGATCGGATTGTCAGCCAGCTTTAGTCCGTCGGACTTTTGTAGACGAAAATTCCGACCGTGTGTACGCGGCATTACAGAACACAACCCTTGAAGCTGAGCTCCGGGCAAATAAACACACAGATAAAGTACAAATATGAGAGTTGTCAAAAGAGCTGTATTCCTGTTCATCCAGTCCTGTGATTTACACAGCTCTGCTACACAGCATAGTCCTGTCTAGCAGGGCAGGAGACCTGATTTTTCTTAGCTCAGTAGCACTTCGGGCACCTTAACACCAAAACCTCGGGACATCATAGGAGTCTATGGGAAAGCACAGCTAACCCCGCATGAAAGCCGCAGGAGCTGCGCTGTGTCCAAAGTACAGCGGGACAGCACTGGGGCAGTGTGAAGTCATCCTTAGACTAGTAGAGGTCTTATCCCCCCCCCCCGCCCCCAAGCCTGCCCCCAAGACTGGACAGTGTATTGCAGAATGAGCAGCTCAGATCTCTGTCACTTTGCTCTCTCCTTCTATCAGAATGCTCCTCGCCCTGCACCACACCTGATTGGCTCCTGACACAGTTTCTTCCTCTCCCAGTCTGAGCGCTGCTGTTCAGGGACAAGAGGCAGATACAAAGCCAAATTCAGGTACTTACACCTAAATATTACATGTACAGATGCATTACTTAATACAAATCTGCATTAATTGTGTATTTCAGCTTTGAAGTCATACTAAAGTCTTGTTTTTTTGTGTTTAAAAATAAACATGTTATACTTACCTGCTCTGTTGCGGTGGTTTTGCACAGACCAGCCCAGATCCTCCTCTTCTCGGGTCCCTCGCCGGCGCTCCTGCCCCCTCCCTCCTGCCGAGTGCCCCCACAGCAAGCAGCTTGCTAGGGGGAGCAGCTGAGCCGCTGCTCTTTGTGCCCCCTCTCTCTCTTCTCATTGGCTCATTGACTTTGATTGACAGCAGCGGGAACCAATGGCGCCTGCTGCTGTGTCTCAGCCAATCAGGAGGGAGAGTCCCGGACAGCCAAGTCTCTCGTGCAGCAATCTCTGGGATCTAGATGGGGCTCAGGTAAGCATTAGGGGGGCTGCTGCACCAGGTTTTTTTATCTAAATGCAATGCATTAAAAGGGTCGTAAACCCTCGTTTTAACAAACAAACATGTCATGCTTACCTCCACTGCACGTTTCGTTTTGCACAGAGTGGCCCCGATCGTTCTCTTCTGGGGTCCCTCAGCGGCGCTGGTGGCTCCTCCCTGCATCGAGTGTCCATGTTGGAGAAGCGCTCTCCTTGGTGGACACCCGTGCGGGCGCGCCCCTGACCCCCGCAACTGTGTCCATTCACACAGAATGCAGGACTCGGCCACGCCTCCTTGCGCCGCATCATTGGATTTGATTGACAGCAGGGGGAGCCAATGGCTGCACTGCTTTCAATCCATCCAATCAGAACACGAGACACCAGGTAGAGCTGGTATGCTCGTTCCCGGCCAGAGAAGGATTGGGGTCAGGTAAGTAAAAACGGGGGCCCGGGGGGGGGGGGGGGGAGGGGGAACCACTGACGGTTTTTCACCTTAATACATAGAATGCATTAAGGTGAAAAAGCATGAGGGTTTACAACCCCTTTAAGATAAAAAAAAGAAAACTTCTGCCTTTAGAACCACTTTAATGGCACCAAAACACCTTTTTTGTGTACTTTGAATGTCTATTCCTTGTTGGGATGGATAGATTCTGATCCAAAGAATATACTGATAGATTAGTTGGTTTATGAATAATAGTGTTCCTAGTGTGTATATTCATGTTGTAAAGCACTGCGTAAACTGTTGGCGCTATATAAATCCTGTTTATTAATAATAATAATAATATTATATACATTCTACATTTAGTTAATTAGGGCAGATTACGGTTAACAAAGGGTTAACCAATTTTTATTTTTATTGGTTTAATTGAGATCATGTACAGATTGAACCTCATAGGCAGATGCATAAAACAGATTAATTACAAAGCAACAATAATGTTACTTTGTATCTCTGAGTTTTGCTACTAAACAGTGTTTACAAACCTTCATGGGGTCTACCTTTGACAGCAGTGGCTGGAGCAGGCTGCTGTATTTACACAGCAAAGTCCCAGCTGTCATTTTGGTTAAAGCGTCGGGGTAGAGAGAGGGCATGTGTGCCCTTTGTCCTTCAGTGAAGTTTGTTTGGACTTTGGGCGTATGTAGTACACGTAGGGTACAAGACTGGTTACACATTTTTTCACTGCTCATAGCAGGTAAAAAACACAATAAAACCATGTGCTAAGAAAAAAAAAGAAAAGAATTTAAAGTATCTAAAACTCAAACATTAGTTTTGGATAGAATGGTAAGGGTTTTAATTGTTAGTCTGTGAAAGTTGAGTTGGTCCTGCCCTTTCTGTCACCATTACTGCACTACTGGTCAACGAAACAAGGTATTGGGGCAATCTTGAGGCACATAAAGCAGGATGGGTTAGGCTGGGTTCACACGGGCTTCAAAAATAGGTTTTTACTGTCTGCCAACCTGCCATCACCAAATGACCCTGGGTGGCCCCTCTGAAGCACATACATTGCCCCGGTCACAATTTTAAAATTGTGACATCAAACTCGTCCATTGAAGTCAATAAATCAGTGCCGCAACTGAGCCAAATGCTCGGCTTGTGGTTGCAACACAATATTTCAATTCAGAAGAGCAGCAGAAGTCGATATCCTTGTAGATGGGCCTTTACAGCAATAACGGATTTCAAAAATTGAACTAAGGATTTGTAGAATAGATTATCCACAGTTCTGAGGTTCCTGGGTCACTCCTGAAGATCACTTATACTCTAAGCAGGCCATACAAAGGAGCAAATTTGTTTCCTGCAATCATGGGTCAATTCCCCCATCAACATGGACAGGGGAATCCCTCCCGCCAGGCCATTGTCTTCTCCTGGTGGGGAAAGCTGTCCCTGCTGGGAGAAGACAGTGATTATTGCTAGCGGCTATACCAGCCACTAGAGATAAATCGCATGTAAAAGACAGCAGGCTGATTGTATTTAAATTGATTGCTCAACCTGGCACATTCAGCCTGCCCCATACATGGTTTGAATCAGCAGGAACTACTTTGCATTGGAAATAAGGTATAATTTAACAATTGGGTAAATCTCTCCATAGCTTGAGATTATACTTAGAGATGTGGTTTACCCAACCATCCCGTCTACTATTATAATTCAATGAGGAGGCCATTCAAAAAACACAGCATGGAGCCCAATGACAAAGGAATCCTGTTCTAAATAAACAGGAAGGTTTAAATCCCCAAATGCACAAGTATTATGAAAGTCAGGAGCCAGTTTGTCTAATCCAGGAGCCCACCCAATTTTTTTTTATTTTTTTATGTCTAGCAGGCTAACACACACACGGGGTGAATGAGGTCGTATAATGTAAATGGGGGCATATCTCCATGCCTGGAACACACAGCTGCCCTTTACAGCTGTCCTTAGTAATGAATGGCTGTATGTTTATTCCACAACTTGTGTAAATCCACACATACAACCTTGAATGCAGACTGTCTTTATTGAGCGGTGTGCGAGATAAGGTACGCGTTACCTAAAAAGAAGTAGTGGGGTAATACAGCCATTCATTACTATGGCCGGCTGTACATGGTAGCTGTATACCAGGCAAGAAAATCCACCTGCAGTGTACATTATTAGGCTGCCATGTGAATGGGGAGCCAGCTCCATTGATAACTAGAGAGCCCCTCAAAAGTTAGGCTCCTCCTGTATTTTCTAAGAAGCACTGAGTACCCAGCTCCTGGGATTTGTCCAGCTCAGCCTTAAAGTGTCACTAAACCCACAACAGTAAAATCAGTCTATATATGCAGTAATACGTGCTTGTTATACCCACTGTGGAACTTAAGGGGTTAATCCTCTGCATTGTGTAAAAAGGCTGATTGATCCTGTATGCACAGATCCTCCTCCTCCTCCTCTCCTCTCCTTCCACTGACTTCAAAACATGTCTGGATAAGACCCCTTGTACACTGGGGCCACGGCAGCGCTAAAGCGGCGCTTGTTTTATCTGCGCTTTTTGACTGCTAGCGGGGCATATTTAACCCCCAAGGAAGGGTTAAAAGCGCTTGTGTTGCGGTGCTTCCGCTTTGGAAGTGCTGCCCATTCATTTCAATTGGCAGGGCATTTTGGGAGCACTGTATACCACGCTCCTACATCACCCCAAAGATGCTGCTTGCAGGACTTTTCCTAATGTCCCTCAAGTGCACTGCCCCAGTGTGAAAAGACACCCTGAAATGAATGGGAGGTGGTTTTCAGGCGCTAATCAGGGCCTATTTCTAGTGTTAAAACACCTGAAAACCGCCTCAGTGTGAAAGGGGTCTAAGACAGAGTTACTGGAGTCAGGCTGCACATGCTCAGTTTGGTGTGTATTGTTAGAGAGTTTGTTATTTCTTGGGAGGGTGCATGTGATCATCACAGGGCCAATCAGCACTATCCAGACAGAGGGTCAGGGGTCCTTCATTCTGATAAATCAGCCAGTGCAGTATGAAAACTCCCCCTACAAGCTAACCAGACACTGATAGAAGTCACAAGACTGCTATATACTGCTGATGAGAAAGGGTATTTAGCAGTTTATATTTACTAAAATAATTGAATTTCCATGTTCTGTGTACTGTGGGAGACCAGATATAGTGAATGCAGGGTCCTGGGTTTAGTAACACTTTAACCACTTCCCGCCCGCCCTATAGCGGATTGACGTCCGGGAAGTGGTTCTGTTATCCTGACTGGGCGTCATATGACGTCCAGCAGGATAACATGCTGCAGCGCGCCCCCGGGGGCACGCATCACGGCGATCGTGGAGCGGTGTGTCAGTCTGACACACCGCTCCACCGATCTTGGTAAAGAGCCTCCGTCGGAGGCTCTTTACCACGTGATCAGCCATGTCCAATCACGGCTGATCACGCTGTCAATAGGAAGAGCCGTTGATCGGCTCTTCCTCACTCGCGTCTCACAGTAGAGGAGAGCCGATCGGCGGCTCTCCTGGCAGGGGGTGTCTGCGCTGATTGTTTATCAGCACAGCCCCCCCACAGATCACCACACTGGACCACCAGGGATCGCCACTAGGACCACCAGGGAAGGGGCAACATGTGGATGGCCAGGTATGTACCCAATGGCCATCCACATGTGCCCAGTGTGCCAAATCTGTGCCAATCAGTGCCCACAAATGGGCACTGATTGGCACCATTATGTTGCAGTGATGCCCAGCAATGCCATCCTTAGGGGCATCACTGCAAACAAGCAGTGTCATCAGTGCCACCCATCAGTGTCCATTCGTGCCACCTGTCAGTGCCCATCCATGCCCATCAGTGCCCACCTATCAGTGCCCATCAGTGCCAACTATCAGTGCCACCTACGAGTGCCCATCAATGCCACCTACGAGTGCCCATCAATGCCACCTACGAGTGCCCATCAATGCCACCTACGAGTGCCCATCGGTGCCACCTATGGGTGCCCATCAGTGCCGCATACCAGTGCCACCCATCAGTGCCCATCATCAGTGCCACCTCATTGGTGCCACCTCATCGGTGCCCATCAGTGCCCGTCAGTGCAGCCATATCAGTGCCCGTCATTGAAGAAGAAAACGTACTTATTTACAAAAAGTTTTAACAGAAACAAAGAAAAACTTGTTTTTTTTCAAAATTTTCGGTCTTTTTTTATTTGTTGCGCAAAAAATAAAAACCGCAGAGGTGATCAAATACCACCAAAAGAAAGCTCTATTTGTGGGAACAAAATGATAAAAAATTTGTTTGGGTACAGTGTTGTATGACCGCGCAATTGTCATTCAAATTGCGACAGCGCTGAAAGCTGAAAATTGGCCTGGGCAGGAAGGTGTCTAAGTGCCTGGTATTGAAGTGGTTAAAGTAGGGTGGATATAAATCAACAATTAAAAATAAATAAATAAAAAATCTGATTTTTTTTTTAATTGAAATCATTTTTTTGATTTTTAACAAAATTTATTTTAATAAAATGCATTTGGAGTAAAAATCTATCTGAAGATAATTTTCTATTTAAGATACATTAATAATTTAGTTTATTCAGCATGAAATTCAGCTTAGTTATGTAGCAGGAGGCTGTATATTCTGCAATATTTACAATTTTGGTAAACTCATTCAATGAATCCAAGCTTTGCAAGCTGAGATAACATGCATTGCATTGATGCATTCACACAATTTCACAGTAACCATGAGATAAAACAAAGTTCAGGAAGATTCCTTTATCCCATTGTTTTGAAAATCTATGTACACTACAAACTGTATGATTGAATCAGTTCTAATATTGCTGTTTTACTAACCTGACAGCTTATTAGTCCAAATAGGAGATTTTGTTTGCAAATATTAAAGATTCTAACTACCAGCAAGAATGAGTCCTTACATTTAAAGGGCACCTGTCATTTCAGATCCATCATGGCAGCGCTTGTTAGCGGGTATCCACACACCTGCTGCCACCACGTCCCTCACCTTGTTGTGTCACTGCCTCATCACCAGCCATCCCATTAAAGTGAATGGGACTGTCGGTGAGTCAACAGCGGGTCAGAGGAGGAGCCGCTGCGGGACATAGATGAGAGTTACTCTTTAAAAATTATGATTTAAATCGTCTTTTTACTAGTGATTTTAACCGTGATTTAAATTGACTTGATTTAAATCAAATCCGCCCTGCTCTGAAGTAATCCTGTATTAAAAGAAACATGGAGGTGCCTGGCTGCGTTTAGCATCAATCCCAATGCTAACCATCTGCTGGGGGGTGGGCACAAGCACCCATTTCCAGGTGTCTAATTTATTAGATCAGAAACTGTACATATTAGCATCTTGGCCTGGTACAAAATGTGAGATAAAATGGTTCATTGGTTACATTTAGAAATCTAAATATCTTTACTATTAGACTGTACATAAAGAGCTTTGTTTAACCCGCAGTTCTTTCTCGGTCCTGATATAGTACAACCGAAACCTCCATGAGTAATACCAGACACCGGTACTAATACATATCACAGTTCCCGTATGAACACCAGCTGTACATTGCTGCACACCTCAGTAGTCTTAAAGCAAACCTATATGTTAGACTAGACATCTCTTCAAACAAGCAGGAACAGAGATTTAAAACAAGCCCTCACTGATCTCTGTAGCTGCAGGTGCTCCGGAGCAATTCATTCTCAAAGTTCACAACAAAAGCATTAAAGTCCTTCAGATCATTCTCTCTCTCTCTCTCTCTCAGGGCTCCTCTCTGTATTTAGAGATCAGAAGGCTGGAAGGCTGCCAAGTCAACACTAGAGGGGGTAGCTGAGCTGCGCACAAAACAACTTCAGTGCCTCTTCTATGATGTTTGAGGATGAATTGCTCCACAGTGACTGCAGCTACAGAGGTCAGTGAAGACTTGTTTTAAAGCTTGTTGATTGTTCTTTTAGAATATATAAAGAACTCTAATGTTTACAGCCTGGCTGTGGTTTCACTTTAAAGTGTACCCCAGACAAAACCAGCTCTGTTTTGGAGATGAAGGACCCTCTCACTTAATATCCCAAATGTCATCAGAATAGAAAGGGAAAAGCAAAAATTCAACACAGACAACAACAAAAACCTGACAAAGGTTCTAACCCTTCCCCGCTTTATCCAAGCCTTCAAAAAGCTCAATTTCAAATCCTGTCAATTCTGTTCCATGTATAGTTCTGTTAAATAGAATTTATGTGCCAGCTAAGGCATAATGTTATTTTTGTATTTGAGTGTAAAAGGGTAAGATCCCCTGGAAAGTTTTTACTGTGAGATTCACCCTTGCATTTATCCTGCTAAACAAAAAGTAAGGAGAATCTCCTGCTCTCTAGTTCCCTTGTCACCTCATTCTATGCTCGCCTCCAGGACTTCTCCAAAGCCTCTCCCATCCTCTGCAACTCCCTACCCCAATCTGTCTATCTCCTACTCTGTCCACTTTCAGACAATCCCTGAAAACTCATCTCTTCAGAGAGACCTATCCAGACCCACCTAACTACCGTACATTTATTTTCTCCATCAGCTCACCCCCCACAGTTATTACCTCTTGTATCTCTTGACCCTCCCTTTTAGAATGTAAGCTCTAAGGAGCAGGGCCCTCTGATTCCCACTGTATAAAATTCTATTGTAATTGTACGGCCTGTCCTTATGTTGTAAAGCGCTGCGTAAACTGTCCGCACTATACGAGATTGCATTCACTTCAGAATTTTGAATCGCTGGGCAGATTTGTCGCGATTTCAAAGACGTGTGAATGACAAATCGCGGGACTCGCATTTGAGATGCCATTTCATCTGAATGACACCTAAAATCGCGGTGCGGGTCTGCCGCAATTGTCGGGCGATAAACCGCGTGAAGCTTGTCGCTCCAAGAAAAAAAAAAAAGATCAGGAGCTACTTTTGGGTGACATGCTTCTCGCGATGCGGGTTGCCGCGATTTATCGCATGACAAACGCACCAGATCCGCACCGCGATTTTAGGTGTCATTCAAACGAATCGCATCTTAAATGTGTGAACGACAGATCGCGGGACTCATGTTTAAAATGCGATTCATTTGAATGACACCTAAAATCGTGGTGCGGATCCGCCGCGCTTGTCGTGCGATAAATCGCGGCAACCCGCATTGCGAGAACCACGTCGCCCAAAAGTAGCTCCTGAATTTTTTTTTCGAGCGACAACCTTCACGCGAGGCGGGTTGCCGCGATTGCAGCGCGGTTTATCGCCCGACAATTGCGGAAGACCTGCACGGAAATTTTAGGTGTCATTCAGACGAATGGCATCTCAAATGGGAGTCCCGCGATCTGTCGTTCGCACATCGGCGCTTTGAAGTCGCGGGCAGAATCGCGGCAAATCTGCCCGCGATTCAAAACACTGAAGTCTGAATGCAGTCTAAATCCTGTATAATAATAATAATAATAATAATAATGTCAGCGTTGTCACGAGAACAGGAGGTGAGGGGAAATCTTCCAATGGGGACAAAATGTTTTGGTGACAACTACCTAAGAGAATTCTTCTCACTTCCTGTTGTGTCTTTAAGACAGGAAGTAAAGAATCTCCTAAGCAGGTCACAGACAGCAGAAAAAAAAAATCCTGATAGGGGTTTTAACCCTCCTTGTTGGGTGACAACACTCAGTAATAAGGAGAAAGCTCCCCAAGGGGACACACACAGCAATGTAGACCTAACACAGCATCAAGCTCTTCTCTGCTCCATCTAAAACTAAAGAATGGTTTAGCCTGGAGGTGAGCTTTATATGAACAGAGAGGTTTGTACTGCATGTTCTGTTCTGGATTACACAAGGAACACAACAGGATGTGTCTGCCTTATTTTGCAAGAAGACTTTCTCAACCTGTTTAGAGAACAAAGACAGTGAGGGCCGGTCCGTGACAATGACACAGGAAAAACTGCTCAAACAGAAGAGAAGTTCAACTGCTGCCCAAGGCTCTCTCCATGTAATATATCATATGAACACGGACTGCTGGAATCCCCCCATCTACAGAAACAAGGCATGGCAGTGATTTGTAACCACAATGTACCAATACTTTGCCATGTTAGTCTTAGAGCACCTGTCACTGGGTGGCCATACACATAACCATCTAATCAAATGAGTCTAAACATAATCTACCAGTAAGATCGAATCTATGAATTATGGATACATAGGGGTCGGTTTATAAAGAAATCACATTTGCTCGGTGACAGTGCATTTACATTTGTTCGGGGGGAAAAAAAAACAAAAAACTGTGAATAGGCTTTATCCTGTTCAAATGTAAACCATTCATTTTAAATAGAAAAAATACAACATTTGGCCACTAGAGGGAGCTGAGAATTAAAAATCCTTATGATACTTAGCTCCATCTAGTGGCCAAATGCAGCATTTTCCATTTAAAATCAATAGAGTACATTTGACCAGCACAGGAAATCGCATCTATTTTTTGGCCCAATCACACAGAATGAAGGTTCATGCGCTGTCACCGGGTGAATGGCGATGTGATTTCTGCATAAATCAACTCATCACTGTGTCACTGATTGATTTTGCCCAAAAACGATCAATTTCAGCGTGGACAGAAAATCCAATCATAATCTGCCAGAGGTTCTAACCCTTCCCTAGTCTATCCAAACCTGAAAAAGTTGTGGTCATACATACACTTTAAGAGGCTAATAGGCCAGGACTCTGCACTCTATGAGTGTCAGGGCATGCTGGCTCCTGTAGTGCCCCAGCCTCATATACAGTCCAATGCTCTGAGCTCTCACCTTGACCCTCTTGCCCTGGATCTCCAGGGTCTTCATAGTGAAGTCCACCCCGATGGTGCTCCCCTGACGCTCTACAAACATGCCGCTCTTGAACCTCTGCACCACACATGTCTTCCCGACCCCGGCATCCCCGATCAGCACGATCTTGAAGAGGAAATCATAGGCGTCGTCTGAGTCTAGTGGGGTGGACATGCCGGGGTCCCGGGAGCCGAGATCTCCTCCAGCTGCCCGTGACGTGGTGCGAGCACCCGCGGATCTGACAACGCGGAACTACAGGACCTCTGTACAGGAGAAAGACACCAGGGCTGTCCCACCGCTCTGCCTAACTCAATTCCATAGAAACTAATACACCGCTTTCACATTGCTGCCCCGACACTGCCTGATTGGAATAGAACAGAAAAGATAGAGCACTTTCATATTGCTGCCCTTGCTGCTGCCGGGCGACAATTTAAACACTGTATAATATGAGACAATACAGGGCTGAGCCTGTACTGCTTAGTGAGTCCTTCGCAAGTATTCATTGTTATTGACATAGATGACTTGCATGTTTGTTCCAGGTCATATTATCATATTAACTCACTTGTAGTAAAGTAAACAAAAAACAATATACAACATATATATACACACACACACACATATATTTAGTGCTTCACACATCTGATTTCAACATCCTCCTTGTTACTGCTCTCATCCATCTCATGCCCCCCTATCTGTACTGCTCCTCTTATCTGCCCCTGTCCCCCCCCCCTCTCTGTCCCGCTCCTCTCATCCGCCTCCAGTGCCCCCCTCTCTGTACAGCTCCTCTCATCCGCCTCCAGTGCCCCCCTCTCTGTACAGCTCCTCTCATCTGCCTCCAGTGCCCCCCTCTCTGTACAGCTCCTCTCATCCACCTCCAGTGCCCCCCTCTCTGTGCCGTTCCTTTCATCCGCCTCCAGTGCTCCCTCTCTGTACAGCTCCTTTCATCCACCTCCAGTGCCCCCCTCTCTGTACAGCTCCTCTCATCTGCCTCCAGTGCCCCCCTCTCTGTACAGCTCCTCTCATCCACCTCCAGTGCCCCCCTCTCTGTGCCGTTCCTTTCATCAGCCTCCAGTGCTCCCTCTCTGTCCCGCTCCTCTCATCCGCCTCCAGTGCCCCCTCTCTGTACAGCTCCTCTCATCCACCTCCAGTGCCCCCCTCTCTGTGCCGTTCCTTTCATCAGCCTCCAGTGCTCCCTCTCTGTACAGCTCCTCTCATCTGCCTCCAGTGCCCCCCTCTCTGTACAGCTCCTCTCATCCGCCTCCAGTGCCCCCTCTCTGTGCCGTTCCTTTCATCAGCCTCCAGTGCCCCCTCTCTGTCCCGCTCCTCTCATCCGCCTCCAGTGCCCCCTCTCTGTACAGCTCCTCTCATCCGCCTCCAGTGCCCCCCTCTCTGTACTGCTTCTCTCATCTGCCTCCGGTGCCCCCTCTCTGTCCCGCTCCTCTCATCCACCTCCAGTGCCCCCTCTCTGTGCCGCTCCTCTCACCCGCCTCCAGTGCCCCCTCTCTGTACTGCTCCTCTCATCCACCTCCAGTGCCCCCTCTCTGTGCCGCTCCTCTCACCCGCCTCCAGTGCCCCCCTCTCTGTACAGCTCCTCTCATCCGCCTCCAGTGCCCCCTCTCTGTCCCGCTCCTCTCATCCACCTCCAGTGCCCCCTCTCTGTGCCGCTCCTCTCACCCGCCTCCAGTGCCCCCTCTCTGTACTGCTCCTCTCATCCACCTCCAGTGCCCCCTCTCTGTACAGCTCCTCTCATTCGCCTCCAGTGCCCCCTCTCTGTACTGCTCCTCTCATCTGCCTCCAGTGCCCCCTCTCTGTGCCGTTCCTTTCATCAGCCTCCAGTGCCCCCTCTCTGTACAGCTCCTCTCATCCACCTCCAGTGCCCCCCTCTCTGTGCCGTTCCTTTCATCAGCCTCCAGTGCCCCCTCTCTGTACTGCTCCTCTCATCTGCCTCCAGTGCCCCCTCTCTGTCCCGCTCCTCTCATCTGCCTCCAGTGCCCCCTCTCTGTGCTGCTCCTCTCACCCGCCTCCAGTGCCCCCTCTCTGTACTGCTCCTCTCATCCACCTCCAGTGTCCCCTCTCTGTGCCGCTCCTCTCACCCACCTCCAGTGCCCCCTCTCTGTCCCGCTCCTCTCATCCACCTCCAGTGTCCTCCTCTCTGTACTGCTCCTCTCATCCGCCTCCAGTGCCCCCTCTCTGTCCCGATCCTCTCATCCACCTCCAGTGCCCCCTCTCTGTGCCGCTCCTCTCACCCGCCTCCAGTGCCCCCTCTCTGTACTGCTCCTCTCATCCACCTCCAGTGCCCCCTCTCTGTACAGCTCCTCTCATCCACCTCCAGTGCCCCCTCTCTGTACTGCTCCTCTCATCCGCCTCCAGTGCCCCTTCTCTGTACTGCTCCTCTCATCCGCCTCCAGTGCCCCCCTCTCTGTACTGCTCCTCTCATCTGCCTCCAATGTCCCCCTCTCTGTGCCGCTCCTCTCATCTGCCTCCAGTGCCCCCCTCCCTGTGCCGTTCCTTTCATCAGCCTCCAGTGCCCCAATCTCTTTGCCATTCCTCTCATCCACCTCCAGTGCCCCCCTCTCTGTGCCATTCCTTTCATCAGCCTCCAGTGCCCCCCTGTCTCTGCCGCTCTTCTCATCCGCCTCCAGTGCCCCCCTCTCTGTGCCGCTTCTCTCATCTGCCTCCAGTGCCCCCCTGTCTGTACTGCTCCTCTCATTCGCCTCCAGTGCCCCCTCTCTGTGCCGTTCCTCTCATCCACCTCCAGTGCCCCCCTCTCTGTGCCGCTCCTCTCATCTGCCTCCAGTGCCCCCCTTTCTGTACTGCTCCTTTCATCCGCCTCCAGTGCCCCCCTCTCTGGGCCACTCCTCTCATCCGCCTCCAGTGCCCCTATCTCTGTACTGCTCCTCTCATCCACCTCCAGTGCCCCCCTCTCTAAGCCTTTCCTCTCATCAGCCTCCATAAGTTTCTAGCGATCTCCATATTTTTTTCTTTTATCTCCAGAATAATCTTTTTTTTTTTTTTTTCTAATGATCTCCATAATTTTTTTGTAGTTTTGTGTATCAAGTTACCACAACACTATTATTATCTTGTATTTTTTAACATCAAAGATACAACTATGTTGGTGTCCCTTGTTATTTGACATTGTATTTTTGAAAAGGTACCTGCCTACTCACAAACTGTCCTTTTTGAAGTAAAACACATAGCCAAGTATTTGTCAAAAAAAAAAAATAGAAATTTAATAGGGGTCATAACAAAATAAAGAGGAAGGCAACGCTGGAGAAACAGTTGGAATTGGTGAAGCCTTTGTACCCCAGGGCAGACATCAATTATTTGACTGTCAAAATTGGTAACCTGAGGAGTCCATTTAATAGGGAGCACAGTACGGTCCAGGACTCCGAGTGATCGAGAGCAGCAGCAGATGACATATATGTCCTGAGGCTGTGGTCTTACAACAGCCTGCGTTTTTTTCCAGACCATACCAAACCCAGGCCATCACTCTCAACACTTCCCTTCCACGCATCCTTCTATGCTGCTGTGGTGGGTTGGGTGGCTGTGGTGTTGGTGGTGTTGCTGGAGGTGGAGGAGGAGTATGGTCGAACTCACACAGGTAGGTTTGAGTTGTTAGTTCGCCCCTCATCCCCTTGTTTGGGCCTTCAGAATGATTTCCTCACAGATTGTGCATTGGCCCTCCTCTATGTGTTCAAGCTTGCTTGCTGTGACACAGCCAAATGCCTTGTGGCCACCAGTGGTCATGTTAAGTGCTGCAGTAGCCTGGCAAAGGAAAACAGTCGCTGACTTCTCCAGGTTCCTCGCCTTCCTGGTCCTTTTGGTTGGAGGGCGGAGGGGAGGAACCTGGGATTCCGTCAGGCTGCTTGCCACGGCCAGCTCCTGGCTCAGACTTTCCTGTGTATGAAAATGGTACATAGTTTTAGTTTTTTGGTCATCAATCACACACAATTTTGAGCTCATGACTGTTGCAAATTGAAGTATACCAAATAGAAAAGATTATCCTTCTGACCCCAGCATTTTTCATTCTTGTCCCAATCATTTTTGGCTACTACTATCTATTGATATGTAAACCACTTTGTTAAATTTGAAATTAGTGATCAATAACATTTAGTTAACATCATTCAATTTTTAACAAGAAATAAGTTCAACAATGCTATACCTGGGTCAAGCTGGGCTCCTCCACATCTTCCTGGGTGGAAGGCCCAGGTTGGACTTCAGGAGCCTCAGCTGATATGGAAGGAAGTGTTGAAGGAAGTGTAGATAGTGATGGCCTGGGTTCTGTCTGGTCTGACAAAAAACACAGTCTGTCATATCTCTGGGAATCCTGGACCTTCTTGCACTCCCTATTTTATGTGTTCCTCAGGCTACCAATTTTGGCCTTCAAATAGTTGATGTCTGCCATGGGATACATCGGCTTCACCAATTTCAACAATTTATCCAGCGCTGCCTTCCTCTTTTGCTTGTTCGAGTAGTCCCTGTTTTGTACTTGCCAGAGACATGGCAGCTCCCTGTACATGTCTAGGAATTTGGGCAGGAAGTCCGGGTCTGTGAATTTATCCACCATTTTATCTGCAAGACACAAGACAAACCCTAATGTCAGGCTAAACTCTCCTAATCTTGTCCCAATATAGGTCTCAATCTATAAGCAGTATAGGCCACTAACCACTGATGCCCCAAGTTACAATTGTACCTTCGTTTGCACGATCCTCCATTCACAGATCGTACATACGACGCCCACGTGTTATGCTTTATATACACTGCGCATGCGTCAAACTCCACCCCTGTCCTTCTTTCTAGTGTATTCCCCGCCTCTTCTCTTTCAGGGCAGTGGGAAAGCACATGGCAGAGACACAGCGGGTGTGTGGTGTTATCAGCAACAACAAGGAAAGCCCTGAGCAAGGCAGTTCCAGATCCAGGAGGAGATATAAGGCCTCAAATATATCCTTTAAAGAGATGGTGGAGATGGTGGACATCTTGAAGAGGGCAGACTATGATGGGAAGTATGGACTGTACAGAAACCCAAATGTGAGAAAGGCCAAGATCATGACTAAAGTTGTGAGAAGTCTGCACAGGACTTTTGGGGTACGACGATCCAAGGAGCAATTGAGGAAACGCTGGTCAGACCTGAAATTGAGGGAGCAAGATCAGTATAGAAGGATCAGGAAAGTTCTGCAAAAAAGTAAGTATTTGTCGTGTGTTCCTATTATTATTATTATTCTGTGCTGGTTCATGTGCTTTATTTTACTGTTGTACAGTTTAAAATGCCAAGTTTGAGGTTTGTGGGCACAGTAATCGTTAGTATTAAACATTGTTCGTTCGACCACTAATACAACGTTTTTGGCAGATGCAGGTTAACTACATTTGTTCATGCCTATCTGGATTAAAAGAAGTTTATTACATTGTTGTCTAGATGTGTTTGAAACTTTATTGAAATGCCAACTTAAATCATGTGTAAGGAGAGGAACTCAGCAGCTGTTTACACATCTGGACGCAGGAGCACTAGTGTGAGACACCCTAACAACCTTTTTATGATGTGCCACGCAGGTGCTCCAGCGGATACTAGGGGTCTCTCCATGTGTGAAACTTGCACAAAACAGGTAAGTATTCCAGCTTTGGAAAGTGAAAAAATCATGTCTTCAGCTTGGAACTCTGCCAAAACAGACGATTGGACGACACATCCAAGCAGTGTTTCATATTACTATTTCTCGCCTCAAATATCTGTCTGATAAGTATACCATTTTTGTATTCACATAGGGGAGAAAAGAATCAGGACATCTGAGGACACAAGGAACCCCACATCTCCTGAAAAGGGAAACTCAGCACACAACCTGAGGATGTGGATGCAGAGCCTGAGGATGTGGATGCAGAGGTTCAGGAAGTGGTCAAAATGGTGTGCACAAGAGGTCAGTGTCTGAGACCACAGCTTCAGGTAATAGATGGATGCCTGCATATTTATAATACATGGTGTTTTTTTTATTTTTAGGTGATGTGGATGTTGTGGAAGAAGAAACTCACTTCAGCAGTGCAAGTGCACAAGTCCTCATCAGTGAGATCATGGTGTGCAATCGGGATTTAGAAAAGCTGAAGCAAAATATTAATGATGTTCAAAAAAGAATGAGCAACATAGATGATGTTTTATCTAAACCCCCAAAAATTTAAATTTTGTGCTTATCGTTTTTGGTTTTTTAAAAGTTTTCAAGTAATTGCAAAGCAGAATTTTGAAGATGCACACAGTGCATTAACATGTGCTATCTGCCATCATGGGATATGAATGTACGCGTTTTGTGGGTGCAACCCCTTCCTCGAAACTAAAGTAGGTGAGAGGAAGGGGTTACACCCTCAAAACACGTCTATTGATTACCCATGATGGAAGCTAGCACATGTTGACACATTGTGGCTTATTTCAAAAAAGCAAAACCACTTTGCACCACAAATGCAATGCAAGTGCACTTGAAAGTGCACTTGTAGGGCAAGGTGGATTGTCCTTTCTGAAATAAGGCCCAGTGTGTCAACATGTGCTAGCTCCCATCATGGGGGATCAGTGGACGTGTTTCGGGGGTGCAACCCCTTCCTCTCTCACCTACTTTAGTTTTGAGGAAGGGGTTGCACCCACAAAACACGTACATTGATATCCCATGATGGCAGATAGCACATGTTGACACACTGTGTGTTTTGTGGCTTTCAAAAAATAGATGTAGGGAAAAGACATGCATTTTAGGCATGGGATCATGAGGGAAATCCATATTTTGAGTCCCAATTTGTGTACATCTTCAAAATTTGGCTTTTACAGGGGTGAGATCACCCCATCTCATGAAGGCAAAATCAACACAGTTTTGACATACTAATGTCTCATATGGCCTTCACTTTATCAAAGTTGAACTTTGTAAGTTCCTGAGTTGGGGATGTGTATGTTATGGTTTTAAACATGCCTGTTTAGCCACAAAAAAGGCTATATACTGTCAAACATACATGTTATACACCAAAGATGTTGGTTTGTTAAAAAACCCTTTTATAATGCACATGTTAATGTGCTTGGAGTAAAATGTTTTATACTCAACAATGTGTGGCTTCTTCTTTCAATGCTCAATACCAGTTTTTTTAGTAAGTTGGTATAGTTACAGTGACAATGGGGGTTATTTACTAAAGGCAAATCCACTTTGCACTACAAGTGCACTTGTAGTGCAAAGTAGATTTGCTTTTAGTGAATAACCCCCCCCCCCCCGTGCTGTAAAATTTGCCCAAATCAGCCCATTTTAGGGACAATTAATTCATGGAGTTGAAAAGGATGAATATTTTTTATCAATGCATTACATACATTAACAACAAAAACATTGCGTATGTGTAGCAGACCCACAGCACAACATAATAGTTAGCTGAAGAAGAGATTGTCACCTCATGTATCAAATAAGTTACGTTTGCACTGTTGAAGAAAATGGCCAAAAATAAAAGGCCATTGGAGAACCTAGGAGAAAGATAAGAAACACAAGCAATAAATCAAATGAAATATGAGTTTAGTTTTTCCAAAAAAATGTATTTTAATGAGCTTCCAGATTCTCTGGTATATCAATTGCCCCCCTACCCACGAAGTACTCCACATAGCTTTGCTGTACTTTGCGGGTGCTTTTGGGGGGCAAGCCAGACAGCCAGTTTCAAGCGCCGTCATTGTTTCTGTGGGTGAAAAGTCGGACTCAGGCACAACTGAGGCCAGATAGTTGGCTGCATTCTTACGCAGAAAATTATGTAGAATGCAGCAGCTTAAAATTATGTAGTGTAGTTTGTATTCAGTCATGTTTATGGTCGTTTGGAAAAGCTGGAACTGGCTGGCCATTATGCCAAGGGCATTCTCGACCACTCTTCTGGCTCTGGCCAGCCGCTAGTTAAAAACCCTCTGCTCCGGGGTCAGGGTTCTCATGGGGAACGGCCTCATCAGATGGTCCCCCAGCGCAAAGGCCTCATCTGCCACAAAAACAAACGGGAGGTCCACCACGTTATCTGCTGGAGGTGGAAAGCCCAAGCTGCCATTCTGGAGAGGGCTGTAAAATTCGGTCTGTGTGATCACTCTAACATCTGACATACGGCCATTCTTCCCAACATCCAGATAGAGGAACTCATAAGTCTCCGACACCACCACCAACATCACAATACTACTGTACGCCTTGTAGTTGTAGTAGTATGACCCAGAGTTGGGGGGTGGGATGATCCAGATGTGCTTCCCATCTATCGCACCACCGCAGTTGGGAAAATCCCACTGCTGGTCGAATTGGGAGGCCACAGTCTGCCATTCCTGTGGGTTGGAATTGAAACTGTGGAGTCAAACAAGAAAAAAATGTGTACTTTTGCACATAACATTGCAAGCAGATTAGACACAAACATTCTTGGCTGAAATAAGTAGAACATTTATTGAAATGAGTATTTAAAGACAAAAGTATAAGTTCCACTTATCAGATTCTTCACCCCCTCTGATGGCCTATTGTAAAAATTTTAGGGTGGGGGGGGGGGTTGTTTTGAACAGGTAACCGTCTCCACTTCATTGAGAGCTGAAAGCATAAATAATGTGTGTTACTTTGGCCAGCCCCTCCTTACTTACACTATTGGCAGCCCACTGGATAGGTAAGAAGTGTCATAATCCAAAAATATGAATACACACCGTCCAAATTGAAGCACATTTTTACATTCTGCAATTACCTATCAAGATAATAGGAGAACAAAACTTTAAACAGTACCATTTGAAAGTATTTAGGCAGGCACTTGCACTACATGCTTTGGCGAATTCATCCATAAATATGAACACAAAAGAGGTAGGTATAGTGTGTATGGGTTTGGCAAAGCAGGCAGGTAGAGTATTGGTATCGGTTGACTTAGTGGTTTGGGGGAGGGAGGGTTCCAAATGAGTATTGGCCCCCAAAAAAAGTCTCTAGCACTGTGCCTGAATTTAAGGATAACAAAAACATTTGGACACATTTTAGGGGGTGTTTAGGGTAAGCACTACAATGGAGCTAACAAAATACATTGTTAAGTGACTAGGCTAGGTGTGTATGGGCCCAGGATAGCATGCTGGGGAGGTTAGTGAAGGCACAGCAAGGGTCTGATGAAGCCCACACACGATCGAATTGTCCGGCGGATTCGTTCCGTCTGACCTTTGCTGTTGAAAAGTCCGGTCGTGTGTACACTGCATTATAGTAACTAGTTCTAGATTTAAGAAAAAGGAACAAGAATTGAAAGAACACATTTAAGGATATACTATAGACATTATTCACACTAAAGAAAACAAGTTTGTTTCAATAGTTTTTATTGGTATATCAAATAGAAAGGAAGAACTACAGTCATATAAATAGGAGATGGTCAAAAATAAACAACAATGTTGTTGAATTATCTATAAAGGATAAACCATAAATATTACATATACAGAGTGTATCTAAATGACTGTTACAAAGGATCCGACTCCTAAAGATCATATCTTCAAAAGAATTCAATCTTAAGAAAGACATCTCCAAAAAGGCGTGAAGAAAAGTTCAGAAAAGAGAGAAAAGAAAAGAGAACAATTGAAAACAATAAACAGTTTGATAAATAATCTATCCAAGGTTTACATATCTCCTCAAAAGAACATTGTTTGTCCAGTAAAATTGCTGTAACATGTTCATTAATCATTATAAATGATATTTTTTTTTAACCAATTTAATGGGAACAGAAGGAGTTTTCCAGGATTTGGCTACTGCAATTCTAGCAGCAGTAAAAATGAATTCTATACATTTTCTGGGATGTTTCCGAGAATGTTCAATAGGGTATCCTAATAATGCTTGCTTAGGAGATTTTACTAGGGTAATTTTGGTCAAAGAATTTATTAAATTATAAATTCGTATCCAAAATTTTTGTATTCTTGGACACGTCCACCAAATATGGAACATAGTACCATCCATACCACATCCCCTAAAACATAGAGGTGATGCTTCCGGGATATATTTTGCTATTCTAATCGGAACCATATACCACCTAAGTAATATTTTAGAATTGGCCTCTATCAGGGACGTATTAATATAGGATTTAGAGGCATATTGTGCCAACTTGAAACATGCATCGGTCAAAATTGTTTCATCTAGATCTTGTTCCCATTTATGCATATAAAATAACTTTTCAGAATTAGAGATTAAAATAGAATACATTTTCGAAATGTGACCAGTATCTTTATCAAAAGATTTACATAAGCATTCCATTGAAGTGGAAGAAGTCAGGTCAAATGAATGTTGTAATGATTGCATACAACGCAAAATTTGGGAATAATGATGCATTTCAGAATCAGGAAAATTAAACTTTTCTCTGAATGTTTGGATTGTCATAATACCCCTATGGTCATAAAAATCAGCAATTCGTAGTAAACCCTTATTTGTCCACCAATAAAAAAAGTTGGATTTAGATTTTGGTGAATGAAGGGTTACTGGTTAAAAGAGCTAAAGGAACATGGGGACAAATACATTTATGAGCCTTACTTAGTCTTTTCCATAAACTTAAAGAAAAAGAAAGTGTAGGACACATTATAGGTGGTCTATTTTTGTTTTGCAACCATATTAAATGGCTAATTGGTTTTGATGGATAAAGAGAATATTCAATTTTCATCCACAATGGTTGTGGTGATAAAGAATGAAAACGAATTAGATGTGCCAACTGCGTTGCGTGAAAGTATTTAATTAAATCTGATAACCCCAAACCTCCTTGTAATCTAGGTGTATGTAAAGTGTGTGCATTCACTCGGGGTCTTTTATTCATCCATATAAAATTAGATATCTTCCTTTGGAAGCATTTAAGATCTGGCATGTGAATGTTCTGAATAGATACAATAATCTTGGTAAAACATTCATCTTGATTGTGTATAGTCTACCAAACCATGAAGGTGGAGAACCTGCCCAGCGTATAAGATCCAATGACAGTTTTTCATATAACGGGGGATAATTGGCTTTATAAAGAGTGTGAAGAGAAGGTGTAAGAAAAATTCCCAGATACGCTAGACTCTCTTTCTGCCATTGAAACGGGAATGAATTTTGTAACGTTTGGACAGTATCTGTACCAAGGTTGATGTTTAAGGCCTCTGATTTCGAGTGATTGAGTTTAAGACCAGAAATGTTAGTAAAGTATTGCATTGTGCGGTATAGATTAGGTAGCAAAGTTATCGGGGAGGAGAGGAGCATCAGAATATCGTCCGCAAAAAGGGCACATTTATGTATTCCTTTACCACAGTAAATTCTTTTAATATCAGGGTGGTTTCTGATTTTTATTGCCAAGGGTTCCAAAGCCAAGATACACAATATGGGAGAAAGGGGACATCCTTGTGGTGTACCTTTTACAATAATTTTTGCAGTGGGTGTTTTGTATAAGGCCTGTAGTATAGTCAAGAAATTGTGACCAAATCCATAACGTTTTAATACATAAAATAGGTAGTCCCATGACACAGAATCAAAGGCCTTATGAAGATCCAATGATAATAGCATTCCCTTCTGTATGCCATAGCTGTCCCAATTAGAATATAATGCCGATATGATGTCTATCAGTCTCTGGGTCTGATCGGGAGCTTGTCTTGTGGGAACAAACCCAACCTGATCTGGATGTATATATTGAGATAAAAATTAGTTCAATCCAGTTGCTAACACTTTAGTCAATATCTTAAGGTCCACTCAATAAGTGAAATTGGGCGAAAATTGCCAAAATCTTTTCCTTAATTAGGAATTTTCATGTGAAGGCAAAAGAGATCCCTTTTTTAAATTATTGAAAAAAGAGCATACATGAGGTACCAATAGATCTGAATATTTTCTATAATAGTGAATAGAAAATCCATCAGGACCAGGTGCTTTAGAGGGATTTAAGTTTTTAATTGCTGTTTTAATTTTCGTGATCAGTAAAATCACTATCCATCAAATCTTTATGATCATTCTAAAATTTTGGGAGTGAGAGATCCTGAAAGAATTTATCAACATGAATGGTGGAAAATGAATCTGGAGAAGAATAAAGGTTAGAATAAAAATCAAAAAATTCTTGGACTACAAGCTGTGGATTTTGGGTCAAATTACCATTTTTCAAACGTAATTTTGGCATGGCTGGATTAAACGAATGAGGATTGAGTTTTCTTGCTAATAATGTAGATGGTTTGTCTCCAGCAGAATAGAATCGATGTCTAGACCGTCGCAGATATTTTTCTGCTTTGGTAGTAGGACTAAGATTTAGAATAGCACGTGTTGCATCAATTTTATGTCGTAAATCTAAATGAGGATTATTTGTTTGCTCAGAAGTAACATTTTGTAAGAAATGGAGATAGGGGGACTTTTAGGGTACATAGAGAATAAACATGCTAGAATCTAAAAATTAAATTATTTATTTCAAAAAGTTTATAAAAAGTGAAAAATACAGTGTATAACGCAGTCATAGGTACATACACATTTGCCTATTAAATGGCAGCGAAACAGACTGTAATCATATATATATAAATAGGTATTATGTCCACAATTTTCAACATGTTTCGCCGATGTGGCTTCATCAGCAAAGGGACATGCTTTATTTAGTAACCATAAAAACATACAATCTTCCAGCTCTTGGTGTATGAGAAGAAAAAAGAAAAATAAAAAAATGAATACATAATATTTCCATTATCTATTATCAACACACATATAACAAACAAGAAAAAAAATCAATGGGCGGCTGTTACAGGTAACTTGAATGCTCTAGTTAGTGATACACTAATTCCCTTATATGGATTAAAGCCTGTATATCATGGCTGAGCCCTTGCTACTTTAACCACTTGCCGACCGCCTCACGCCTATATACGTGAGCAGAGCGGCACGGGCAGGCAAAATCACGTGATTGCCTTCCCGCGGGTGGGGGGGGCATTTGGCTGGGAGCATTGAGAGACGAGGGGGAGGCCATCCGATCGTGGCCCCCCCCTCGCGATCGCTCCCAGCCAATGAGAAACATCCCCTGCCTCTGTATAGTACACAGAGGCAGAGGATGTGATGTCATCTCTCCTCGGTCTGGCAGTTTCCGTTCCAGCGCCGAGGAGAGATGACATGTAAGTGCACCAAACACACACACACACACAGTAGAACATGCCAGGCATACATTACACCCCCGATCGCCCCCCGATCCCCCCCCGATCACCCCCCCCCTGTCACAAACTGACACCAAGCAGGTTTTTTTTTTTTTTTTTCCTGATTACTGCATAGTGTCAGTTTGTGACAGTTAGCAGTGTTAGGGCAGTGAGTGTTACCCCCCTGTAGGTCTAGGGTACCCCCCTTACCCCCCCTAATAAAGTTTTAACCCCTTGATCACCCCCCCTCACCAGTGTCGCTAAGCGATCATTTTTCTGATCGCTGTATTAGTGTCGCTGGTGACGCTAGTTAGGGACGTAAATATTTAGGTTCGCCGTCAGTGTTTTATAGTGACAGGGACCCCCATATACTACCTAATAAATGTTTTAACCCCTTGATTGCCCCCTAGTTAACCCTTTCACCACTGATCACCGTATAACTGTTACGGGTGACGCTGGTTAGTTCGTTTTTTTTTTTATAGTGTCAGGGCACCCGCCGTTTATTACCGAATAAAGGTTTAGCCCCCTGTAGGTCTAGGGTACCCCCCTTACCCCCCCTAATAAAGTTTTAACCCCTTGATCACCCCCTGTCGCCAGTGTCGCTAAGCGATCATTTTTCTGATCGCTGTATTAGTGTCGCTGGTGACGCTAGTTAGGGACGTAAATATTTAGGTTCGCCGTCAGTGTTTTATAGCGACAGGGACCCCCATATACTATCTAATAAATGTTTTAACCCCTTGATGGCCCCCTAGTTAACCCTTTCACCACTGATCACCGTATAACCGTTACGGGTGACGCTGGTTAGTTCGTTTATTTTTTATAGTGTCAGGGCACCCGCCGTTTATTACCGAAAAAAGGTTTAGCCCCCTGATCGCCCGGCGGTGATATGCGTCGCCCTAGGCAGCGTCAGATTAGCGCCAGTACCGCGAACACCCACGCACGCACCGTACACGCACCGTACACCTCCCTTAGTGGTATAGTATCTGAACGCATCAATATCTGATCCGATCAGATCTATACTAGCGTCCCCAGCAGTTTAGGGTTCCCAAAAAGGCAGTGTTAGCGGGATCAGCCCAGATACCTGCTAGCACCTGCGTTTTGTCCCTCCGCCCGGCCCAGCCCAGTCCAGCCCACCCAAGTGCAGTATCGATCGATCACTGTCACTTTTTTTTGTAGCATTTTGGTGAACTGGCAAGCACCAGCGGCCTAGTACACCCCGGTCGTAGTCAAACCAGCACTGCAGTAACACTTGGTGACGTGGCGAGTCCCATAAGTGCAGTTCAAGCTGGTGAGGTGGCAAGCACAAGTAGTGTCCCGCTGCCACCAAAAAGACAAACACAGGCCCGTCGTGCCCATAGTGCCCTTCCTGCTGCATTCGCCAATCCTAATTGGGAACCCACCGCTTCTGCAGCGCCCGTACTTCCCCCATTCACATCCCCAACCAAATGCAGTCGGCTGCATGAGAGGCATTTATATGTCCTCCCGAGTACCCCTACCCAACGAACCCCCCCAAAAAAGATGTTGTGTCTGCAGCAAGCGCGGATATAGACGTGACGCCCGCTATTATTGTCCCTCCTGTCCTGACAATCCTGGTCTTTGCATTGGTGAATGTTTTGAACGCTACCATGCAGTAGTTGAGTATTAGCGTAGGGTACAGCATTGCACAGACTAGGCACACTTTCACAGGGTCTCCCAAGATGCCATCGCATTTTGAGAGACCCGAACCTGGAACCGGTTACAGTTATAAAAGTTACAGTTACAAAAAAAAGTGTAAAAAAAAAAAAAAACACAAACAAAAATTAAAAAAAATAGTTGTCGTTTTATTGTTCTCTCTCTCTCTCTATTGTTCTGCTCTTTTTTACTGTATTCTATTCTGCAATGTTTTATTGTTATTATGTTTTATCATGTTTGCTTTTCAGGTATGCAATTTTTTATACTTTACCGTTTACTGTGCTTTATTGTTAACCATTTTTTTGTCTTCAGGTACGCCATTCACGACTTTGAGTGGTTATACCAGAATGATGCCTGCAGGTTTAGGTATCATCTTGGTATCATTCTTTTTAGCCAGCGGTCGGCTTTCATGTAAAAGCAATCCTAGCGGCTAATTAGCCTCTAGACTGCTTTTACAAGCAGTGGGAGGGAATGCCCCCCCCCCACCGTGTTTTTCTCTGGCTCTCCTGTCTCAACAGGGAACCTGAGAATGCAGCCGGTGATTCAGCCAGCTGACCATAGAGCTGATCAGAGACCAGAGTGGCTCCAAACATCTCTATGGCCTAAGAAACCGGAAGCTACGAGCATTTTATGACTTCGATTTCGCCGGATGTAAACAGCGCCATTGGGAAATTGGGGAAGCATTTTATCACACCGATCTTGGTGTGGTCAGATGCTTTGAGGGCAGAGGAGAGATCTAGGGTCTAATAGACCCCAATTTTTTCAAAAAAGAGTACCTGTCACTACCTATTGCTATCATAGGGGATATTTACATTCCCTGAGATAACAATAAAAATGATTTAAAAAAAAAAAAAAAATGAAAGGAACAGTTTAAAAATAAGATAAAAAAGCAAAAAAATAATAAAGAAAAAAATAAAATAAATAAAAAGCACCCCTGTCCCCCCTGCTCTCGCGCTAAGGCGAACGCAAGCGGCGGTCTGGCGTCAAATGTAAACAGCAATTGCACCATGCATGTGAGGTATCACCGCGAAGGTCAGATCGAGGGCAGTAATTTTAGCAGTAGACCTCCTCTGTAAATCTAAAGTGGTAACCTGTAAAGGCTTTTAAAGACTTTTAAAAATGTATTAATTTTGTTGCCACTGCACGTTTGTGCGCAATTTTAAAGCATGTCATGTTTGGTATCCATGTACTCGACCTAAGATCATCAAACATTTGGGCAATATAGTGTGTTTTAGTGCATTAAAATTTAAAAAAGTGTGTTTTTTCCCCAAAAAATGCGTTTGAAAATCGCTGCGCAAATACTGTTTGAAAAAAAAAAAATGAAACACCCACCATTTTAATCTGTAGGGCATTTGCTTTAAAATAATATATAATGTTTGGGGGTTCAAAGTAATTTTCTTGCAAAAAAAAATAATTTTTTCATGTAATCAAAAAGTGTCAGAAAGGGCTTTGTCTTCAAGTGGTTAGAAGAGTGGGTGATGTGTGACATAAGCTTCTAAATGTTGTGCATAAAATGCCAGGACAGTTCAAACCCCCCCAAATGACCCCATTTTGGAAAGTAGACACCCCAAGCTATTTGCTGAGAGGCATGTCGAGTCCATGGAATATTTTATATTGTGACACAAGTAGCGGGAAAGAGACAAATTTTTTTTTTTTGCACAAAGTTGTCACTAAATGTTATATTGCTCAAGCATGCCATGGGAATATGTGAAATTACACCCCAAAATAAATTCTGTTGCTTCTCCTGAGTACGGGGATACCACATGTGTGGGACTTTTTGGGAGCCTATCCGCGCACGGGACCCCGAAAACCAAGCACCGCCTTCAGGCTTTCTAAGGCCGTAAATTTTTGATTTCACTCTTCACTGCCTATCACAGTTTCGGAGGCCATGGAATGCCCAGGTGGCACAAACCCCCCCCCCAAATGACCCCATTTTGGAAAGTAGACACCCCAAGCTATTTGCTGAGAGGTATAGTGAGTATTTTGCAGACCTCACTTTTTGTCACAAAGTTTTGAAAATTGAAAAAAGAAAAAGGGCTGCAAAATACTCACCATGCCTCTCAGCAAATAGCTTGGGGTGTCTACTTTCCAAAATGGGGTCAATTGGGGGGGGGTTTGTGCCATCTGGGCATTTTATGGCCTTCAAAACTGTGATAGGTAGTGAGGAGTAAAATCAAAAATGTATGCCCTTAGAAATCCTGAAGGTGGTGCTGGGTTTTCGGGGCCCCGTACGCGGCTAGGCTCCCAAAAAGTGCCACACATGTGGTATCCCCGTACTCAGGAGAAGCAGCTGAATGTATTTTGGGGTGCAATTCCACATATGCCCATGGCCTGTGTGAGCAATATATCATTTAGTGACAACTTTTTGTAAATTTTTTTTTTTTTTTTTGTCATTATTCAATCACTTGGGACAAAAATAAATAAATATTCAATGGGCTCAACATGCCTCTCAGCAATTTCCTTGGGGTGTCTACTTTCCAAAATGGGGTCATTTGGGGGGGTTTTGTACTGCCCTGCCATTTTAGCACCTCAAGAAATGACATAGGCAGTCATAAACTAAAAGCTGTGTAAATTCCAGAAAATGTACCCTAGTTTGTAGACGCTATAACTTTTGCGCAAACCAATAAATATACGCTTATTGACATTTTTTTTACCAAAGACATGTGGCCGAATACATTTTGGCCTAAATGTATGACTAAAATTCAGTTTATTGGATTTTTTTTATAACAAAAAGTAGAAAATATCATTTTTTTTCAAAATTTTCAGTCTTCTTCCGTTTATAGCGCAAAAAATAAAAACGGCAGAGGTGATCAAATACCATCAAAAGAAAGCTCTATTTGTGGGAAGAAAAGGACGCAAATTTCGTTTGGGTAGAGCATTGCATGACCGCGCAATTAGCAGTTAAAGCGACGCAGTGCCGAATTGTAAAAAGTGCTCTGGTCAGGAAGGGGGTAAATCCTTCCGGGGCTGAAGTGGTTAATAATAGTATCTTAATTTTTCTTTTTCCTTGTTTGCTGTGTTTTTTTTTTTTATAGGTTTGATCTTGCAACTGCACTCTTTGGCTATTGGCTGTGCTAGCTGACCGTCCATTTGTCTTGCCGTATATACCCGTATTGCCTCGCGGTTCATCATGACCGCTGGGCATTGAGGGCTTTTGAAAAGTAGGTATCATTACCGGCTTTTGTAATATCTTCAATAAAAGTGCAATTTACATGCAGCTATATCAATTTAAGGATAATCCTTCTATCCCGCCCATATGAGCTCCCAGCGAATACTCTACCAAAGTTTTTTCTACTCTGGGGGTGAGTTCATGTTTAATTGAAGCCTGTTTTGAACATGCCCTCCTCCTGTCTAATACCTATACATTTTAAATACATGTTATGTGTTACAGGCACCATTGTGTGACACTGGATAAAAATAACATCTCCCCTATGGGAGATCTGGCCACTTTGGGACCAAGGTGTGGATAAGCGTTGCCAAATCGTTTGAGTACACCCTCACGCCCCTCAAGGTATGGGAGGTGGAATGCCCCCTTTTCCCTTTCCTCCTTTTTTTTTGTTTTTTTGTTATATGTGTGTTGATAATAGATAATGAAAATATTATGTATTCATTTTGTATTTTTTCTTTTTTCTTCTCATACACCAAGAGCTGGAAGATTGTATGTTTTTATGGTTATTAAAAAAAGCACTATGTCCCCTTCCTGATGAAGCCACATCGGCGAAACATGTTGAAAATTGTGGACATAATACCTATTTATATATATGTGATTACAGTCTGTTTCGCTGTCATTTAATAGGCAAATGTGTATGTACCTATGACTGTGTTATACACTGTATTTTTCACTTTTTATAAACTTTTTGAAATAAATAATTTAATTTTTAGATTCTAGCATGTTTATTCTCTATGTACCCTAAAAGTCCCCCATCTCCATTTCTTGCTTCTTCTGAACTCTAGGGATGTTGGTACTATACTATGTTAAGAGTCTTGGAACTGAATTCTGCCCATTTATAAGTAACATTTTGTAGTTCTGTTTCTTGTTGTAGTATTGTATGTTCGCGAATCTGCTTTGGTCTATTTCAATTAATTTTCTAGAGGCTCTTTCAAATAATTTTCCACAAATGGCGACTTTATGAGCTGCCCATGGGGATGGGGAGATATTATGGGAGAGGTTATCATTAAAATATTGTTTGATGGCTGATTCTACCTCAATATAGGTAGAAGGGTCATTAAAGAGGGAGGCATTTAATCGCCAAGAGCAGGGTTTAGGTTTGAACCACATATCCGATAATGTGATACATATTGGGGAATGATCAGACCACAATATACTACGTATGGTAGCTGAAGTAATAAAAGAAAGCACTGACGATAACATGAATAGATGATCTATTCTAGAATAAGTTTTGTGCACATGAGAATAGAAAGTAAAATCTCGAGCTGTGAGATTGAGATCCCTCCAAATGTCTATAAGATCATAAGAATATAACAATTGAGCCAAATTATTGATCTGTTTTGGAACCTGTTTTAATGTTGGTCAAAATGGATCAGATTTATCAAGGGTTCGATCCAGAGGCATGTTACTATCTCCCCCTAAAATAACATGACCATTTATACGGGGCGTCAATTTATTTAGCATTGATTCAAAAAATTTTACCTGTCCGACATTTGGAGCATAGTAGGAGTTCAGAGTAATGGTTTGTTCATACATTTCTCCAACCACCATAATGTACCTTCCATCTTCATCTCTAAGTATTACAGTAGGATTAAAAGGGACATATTTAGCTATACAAATTGCCACACCTCTTTTCTTTTCTGGTCCATTAGAGAGGTAGTGGGAAGTGGGAAATTTGATATGTAGATATTTAGGTGTTGAAGTTTGGGAAAAGTGAGTTTCTTGTAGGAACAATGAGTCTATACCCAACTTAACCCCTTACCGACCGGCCACTGTATATATACATCATTTTTTTGAAGATGGATATCTCGGTAATGGCAGCAGCTGCTGCCACAACCGAGGTATCCATCTTTAGGGCCGGCGGTTCTGTACACGGGTTCGCCGCAAGATCACCATTATCAGTGGCGGGAGAGGTGCCATGCCCCCTCCCGCCGCTCTCCCGCGCCCTCCACCGCTTACCGGAGCCATCGGTAGCGGCGGAGGCGATCGGGTCCTTTCCTCAGTATGGAGACGAGTGAGGCTAAGATGGCGCCTACTTGTCTCCATACCATAGGACGGCCGGAGCGACGTCATTACGTCAGCTCCGCCCACTTCTCTTAAAGGCACATTTTTTCTTGTGTCATTTTTTCATTATTTTAAACTACTTTTTTTTTTTTTTTTTGCATTAAAGTCTAAATATGAGATCTGAGGACTTTTTGGACCCCAGATCTCATATTTAAGAGGACCTGTCATGCTTTTTTCTCTTTTCTAAGGGATGTTTACATTCCTTGTAATAGGAATAAAAGTGATCCAAATTTTTTTTTTTAAACAGTGAAAAAATAAATAAAATAAAATAAAATAAATAATAATAAAAAAATTTTTTTAAAGCGCCCTGTCCCGACGAGCTCACGCGCAGAAGCGAACGCATACGTGAGTAGCGCCCGCATATGAAAACGGTGGTCAAACCACACATGTGAGGTATCGCCACGACTGGTAGAGCGAGAGCAATAATTCTAGCCCTAGACCTCCTCTGTAACGCAAAACATGCAATCTGTAGAATTTTTTAAACGTTGCCTATGGAGATTTTTAAGGGTAAAAGTTTGACTCCATTCCACGAGCGGGCGCAATTTTGAAGCGTGACATGATGGGTATCAATTTACTTGGCGTAACATTATATTTCACAATATAAAAAAAAAATTGGGCTAACTTTACTGTTGTCTTATTTTTTTATTCAAAAAAGTGAATTTTTTCCAAAAAAAAGTGCACTTAGAAGACCGCTGCGCAAATACGGTGCAAAAAAAAGTATTGCAATGACCGCTATTTTATTCTCTAGGGTGTTAGAAAAAAAACAATATATAATGTTTGGGGGTTCTAAGAATTTTTCTAGCAAAAAAAACTGTTTTAAACATGTAAACACCTAAAATCCAAAACGAGGCTGGTCTTTAAGTGGTTAAGATAGTATTGAGGAAGTTGGGGAATTAAAGCCTTGTACATTGTGTGTTAATATGTTAAATTTGGAGGAAGGAGTAGTTAACATAAAAGTATAATCATTTTTACTTGTATAATCTCCAGCAATGTAAGTATAATTCCATTGCAGATCTCGGATAATAATATAATAACGATGGCGTACTCAAGCAAGAAACAACAGCAAAGAAAAGAATAGTGAAAGGATAGAAAAAAAAAAGAAATATAAATATCAGTAGTTTATTAAAAGGTGTAAATAAATAGAACCTAAATTTTTGAGGAAAAAATGATCCCATAAATTGGTGTGAGGTTACCATTTTCAATCGAGTCATGGTAAGCCCACTTGGACAAAAATGTCCAATATAAGAACAACAGATCAACAATAGTAAATAAATCAGAATAGTCAGTTAAGACCTGAATGGGGTGAACCGCAAAAATTGGGAGAAAAATGGAAGAATGGACGATCATTCAAATCAAACGTTAGAAGGATGAATTTTCTTGGATGGAGAACCACCTTGTTTGGACCACAGGGTTGAGAGTGGGTGAGCCGGAAAGTTCACAGAAGAATCTTTGGAGATTAGGCTCAAGTCAAGTAAAACATCTTTTCCTTCTTGAAATGTGGTGAATGAATGAAATTTGCTCATGTAAGAAAAGGATAAGTGGAAGGGAAACAACCAGCGATATTTAATTTGATGATCGATCAAGTGAGCTAGCAAAGGTTTCAACGATCTTCTTTTTATAATGGTCACAGCAAATATCTGCAAATATTTGGCTGTTATGACCTAGGAGCTTGATGTCATGTTTGAGTCTGGCAGCAGACATTAATTTTTCTTTAATAGTATAAAAATTTTATTTTACTATGACATCTCTGGGCAAGCCATTCAATCTAGGGGCTGTCAGGGAACGTTGTAGTCTGTGGATTTCATGGTGGTGAGGTGAAATATCTGGCATCAGATCTTGTAGCAAAATATGTATTGCTTCTTTCAAGTCTACCACTGATTCGGGCAATCCAAGTAATCTAAAATTATGATGTCTAGAACGATTTTCCAAATCTTCAATTTTAATATTGGCCAGATCTAATTGTTCTTGCAAAGATTAAATTATGGTGATGTTCTGGTTCACACGCTGCACTGTGTCGTCCATTTTGGATTCAATATTGTCCAAACGTTCACCAATATTTTGTAAGTCAGATTTGAATTCAGCAGTGATAATATCACAAGCTCTAGACAGTTCTCTATGTAGAAGTGTAGAGAATTTATGTAATAACACTGTGTCACCAGATGGGGGAGCAGGCTGAGAGGATGAGAGTGTTTCCATAGCAGCTAGTTTAGCCATGTCGTTATGCATATAAGAAGCAATGGAAACTGCATTGATTTCATCACTCCTTTGAGAAGGTGAAGGAGGAAGCTGGATCGTGTCAGCATCTAGCATCTGAGGAGATGGTAAAGATAAAGGACTCTGGTGAGTGTGAGAAGCATTCGGTGAACGAGTAGAAACAGGCAGATTCAGTGACACAGCTGCATGTGGAGTCACTGTTTGTGCCACCGCCATCTTAGGAGAAGGAGATTGCTGAGGTACAGAGGGCACAGGTTTAGACGACTTTGGTGGTTTGTTTTTTACCACACCTGTATTCCTACGCTGCATGGTAAGTCTCCCAAATCTAAGGGGAATATAATCAGCTGTTTTTTGGTATCCGGATCGCTCAATAGAAGTTTGAAAAGGGCGGTGATAAGCAGGAGCCGTTCAGAACATGTCCGATCCCGGGACCCGCGCTAATGCGCACTAAGAAAACACGTTTGTACGAGATAGCAATGCCCATGCAAATGGATATGCTTACAAATGGAACCAGAATACTTATACCAGACAATACAATGGACAAACTAGTCAAACCACTACTAAAATTGATGAGGTTGTACCTAATCTATCTTCTCTCTCTTCCATGTCCTCTAGTCAATCTACAGTATATCACGATCTATCCAAGGATAGACTTCCTAAAAAACGTAAAGGTATGTATATATTCTGATATATCTGTATTTTCTCTGATATCGTATTTTTATATTTCTCTGTACAGTTTCACATGTTTTCCGGTGGTTTTTAAATTCCCTGATGAAGCAAACACTGGCGAAACATGTTGGGATAACATATAAACCTATAGCTACCATATAACCGGAATTTCATTTACTTGACCACCAAAACAGAGATGTACAATAAGTGATTTTAATTTGATCATATTTTAACCTTGTCTACAATAAATTTGAAGTTTTAATTACTTTCTGTTTCTATTATTATAAGTTGGCACCTTCATAATCCCACCCCAACCCTCTTCCAATATATTTGACTTCTTGGGATGAGGTGCCGGATGCTATGTGGTTACCCGGGTCGGAACAAATACACAACCTGAATGGTCTAAGGTTATCAGTGGTGTACCCCAAGGTTCAGTGTTGGGACCCTTGTTTTTAAAATCTTTATAAATGATATAGTCTCTTTGCAGATGACACCAAACTATGCAGTGGAATAACATCCTTACAGGATGTCTACAACTTACAAGCCAACCTCAATGTTTAATTAGGCCACTATGTGGCAAATGAGGTTTAATGTTGATAAATGTAAAGTTATGCACTTGGGGGCTAAGAAAGTGCAAGCATCATACATACTAGGGGGAGTACACCTGGGGAAATCCATAGTGGAGAAGGATCTGGGGGTTTTGGTAGATCATAAGCTCAATAATAGCATGCAATGCCAATTGCGATTTCTAAAGCGAGCAAAATCCTTTCTTGTATTAAGAGAGGTGTGGACTCCAGAGAGAGAGATATCATTTTGCACCTGTACAAATCATTAGTAAGACCTCATCTGGAATAGAGATGAGCCGAACACCCCCCAGTTCGGTTCGCAGCAGAACATGCGAACAGGCAAAAAATTACTTCAAACATGCGAACACGGTTAAAGTCTATGAGACACGAACATGAAAAATCAAAACTGCTAATTTTAAGGGTTAATATGCAAGTTATTATCATAAAAAGTGTTTGGGGACCCGGGTCCTGCCCCAGGGGACATGTATCAATGCAAAAAAAAGTTTTAAAAACGGCTGTTTTTTTCGGGAGCAGTGATTTTAATAATGCTTAAAGTGAAACAATAAAAGTGAAATATTCCTTTAAATTTCGTACCTGGGGTGTGCCTATAGTATGCCTGTAAAGTGGCGTATTTTTCCTGTGTTTAGAACAGTCCCTGCACAAAATGACATTTCTAAAGGAGAAAAGTAATTTAAAACTACTCGCGGCTATAATGAATTCTCGAGTCCCGGCAATACACATAAAAGTCATTGAAAAAAATGACAAGGGATCCCCCCCAGTCCATTACCAGGCCCTTCAGGTCTGGTATGGTTATTAAGGAGAACCCTGCGCCAATTTTTTTTTTTTAAATGGAGTAGGGGTCCCTCTCAAAATCCATACCAGAGCTTTTAGCTCTGGTATGAATTTTAAGGGAAACCCTGCGCCAAAATTTAAAAAAAAAAAGACGAGGGGGCCCCCCAAAAATCCATACCAGACCCTTATCCGAGCACGCAACCTGGCAGGCCGCAGGAAAAGAGGGGGGGGAGAGAGAGAGCGGCCCCCCTCCTGAACTGTACCAGGCCACATGCCCTCAACATGGGGAGGGTGTTTTGATGGGGACAAGGGCCTCATCCCCACAATCCTTGCCCAGTGGTTGTGGGGGTCTGCGGGCGGGGGGCTTATCAGAATCTGGAAGCCACCTTTAACAAGGGGACCCCCAGATCCCGGCCCCCCCGTTTGAAATGGTAATGGGTACATTGTACCCGTACCATTTCACAAAAAAGTGTCAAAATGTTAAAAAAAAAAACAAGACATGCAAGTTCTTTATTAAAAAATAAAAAAATAAAAGTTCCACGAAGTCCATTCATCTTCTTCTATGGCTCCGCCGACGGACCGAAAAATAAAATAAAAAAGATCTGCCTCCATGGGAGGCACCTGCCATATGACGCTTCAGCGCCGATGACAGTTCTTTTATAACTGAGGGCGGGGCCACACAGTGAAGTACCTGGGTGACCCTGCCCCCCTCTGACGGGTGCCTCCAATGGAGGCGGATCTTTTTTTTTTTTTTCGGTCCGTCGGCGGAGCCATAGAAGAAGATGAATGGACTTCGTGGGACATTTTTATTTTTTAATAAAGGACTTGTCCCAAGGTGTGTCTTGTTTTTTTTTTAACATTTTGACACTTTTTTTGTAAAATGGTACGGGTACAACGTACCCGTTACCATTTCAAACAGGGGGGGCTGGGATCTGGGGGTCCCCTTGTTAAAGGGGACTACCAGATTCCTATAAGCCCCCCGCCCGCAGACCCCCACAACCACCGGGCAAGGGTTGTGGGGATGAGGCTACCCCAAAGCACCCTCCCCATGTTGAGGGCATGTGGCCTGGTACGGTTCAGGATGGGGGGCGCTCTCTCGTCCCCGCTCTTTTCCTGCAGCCTGCTCAAATAAGGGTCTGGTATGGATTTTTGGGGGGACCCCCACGCCATTTGTTTTTCATTTTGGTGAGGGGTTCCCCTTAAAATCTATACCAGACCCTTCAGGTCTGGTATGGATTTTGAGGGGGACCCCTACGCCATTTAAAAAAAAAAAATTGGCGCAGGGATCCCCTTAATATCCATACCAGACCTAAAGGGCCCGGTATGGAATTTGGGGGGACCCCCACGCAATTTAAAAAAAAATTTTGGTTCAGAGTTCCCCTTAATATTCATACCGGACCCAAAGAGTCTGGTAATAGACTGGGGGGATCCCATGCCGTTTTTTTGAATGACTTTTATCTGTATTGCCGGGACCCGACAATTCATTATAGCCGCGAGTAGCAGCGAGAATACCATGCATATACTGTAAGCCTTTAAAATTAGCACTTTTGATTTCTCCCATAGACAATTCATTATAGCCGCGAGTAGTTTTAAATGACTTTTTTTTCATTTAGAAATGTCATTTTGTGCAGGGACTGTTCTAAAAAAATGTGCCACTTTACAGGCATACTATAGACACCCCCAGGTACGAAATTTAAAGGAATATTTCACTTTTATTGTTTCACTTTAAGCATTATTAAAATCACTGCTCCCGAAAAAATGTCAGTTTTTAAAACTTTTTTTGCATTGATACATGTCCCTTTGTGCAGGACCCAGGTCCCCAAAAACTTTCTATGACAATATCATGCATATAAGCCTTTAAAATTAGCACTTTTGATTTCTCCGACAGACTTTTAAAGGGTGTTCCACGGCTTTCAAATTTGCTGCGAACACCCCAAATTGTTCGCTATTCGGTGAACAGGTGAACATCCGATGTTCGTTTCGAACTTATGTTCGACTCGAACATACGTTTGAGTCGAACATCGGGCTCATCCCTAATCTTGAATATGCAGTTCAGTTTTGGGCACCAGTTCACAAAAAGGATATCGGGGAACTGAACATACACAGCAAGGATTTAGATGCTCATTAGTCTAGGGGTGCAGGCATAAAGTGTGCTATTTACTCTATGCCTGGGTGTGGCAAGCTCCAATATTGTTCTCTTCTATCCCAAAGCTCTAAGCTGTGGGCAGTGCCTCAGCATCATATCATACAGTGCAGAGCTTATTAGAATTTAAACGGGGCTGAGAGCACCTTAAAGGAGAGGTACAGCAAACCTTGTTTGGCTGTATTTCTCCTATAGATCACAGGAGTGCAGTCTGTTTTGCACTCCTGTGACCAATTTTCAGCAGACAATGGGCTTCAGCTGTCGGCTGACATCACAGAGTCGGTCCAGGCCAGCAGGCTGGGGAAAGATCGCAACCATATGGTCGCGATCCACCCAGATGCCTGGACTGGCACCTGTCTCAGCCTCTCAGCGAGCCGCTGAGAGGCTGAGCCAGCAGTTGCTCCCGCCCCCTCCACAGCCCAGCGCTCCAGTGAGCGGGGTGGGTGGGTGGGGGGGATCAGAGCAGAGAGCCGCTAGCTGACAGGTCACCAGCTCTCATTTATGGAGCACTGAGAACTGATCGCTTGGTTCTCAGTCTTAGAGCTGGCAGGGGACAGATGCAGCATCGGACCGAAGTTGCATCCACCTAGGAAAAAAAAATGCTATTAGGCTGATTGTCCGCAATATCTCAATGCTCCTAATATATGCACTTTTATTTTATGTAGTATGCAATGTATACCAACCACTTTGCCACTTTGTGGTAGCCAAGGTATTCTAGCAATACCCCTACTCATGAACAAATGAAGTAGAAACTATATCTCCCACACTAGTATCATTATCAGAATGAATCTTTGTCAAAGTTTCTCAAATGTCCTCAGTGCTGCAATGGTTAAGACCCCTTTCACACTGCCAGCTATTTTTAGCGCCGCTTTACCGTAGTTTTAGCGGTGCTATTTGGCCGCTAGCGAGGCGGTTTTAACCCCCCGCTTGCGGCCAAAAAGGGGTAAATCTGCCCCCATAACGCCGCTGCAGCAGTGCCGCCCCATTGTTTTCAATGGCCAGGAGAGGTGGAGGAGCAGTGTAGGAGCGGTCTATCTCAATGCTGCAAAGAATCTGCTGGCAGGACTTTTTGTGATGCCCTGCCAGCGCAGCGCCCCAGTGTAAAAGCAGCTGAGGCTATTTTCAGGCACTATGCAGGCGCTATTTTTAGCACTGTAGCGCCTAAAAAACACCTCAGTGTGAAAGGGGTCTAATAACTTCGACTCTTCAGGTAGAACAGCAGTACAGATGATCTGCCAAGGATATGCCCCCTTCTCCCTCCATTTAAAAAAGTTCTTAAACTGATTACACTGTCTGTAACATGATCTGTGAATGGGGGGGGGGGGGTAGCCTGATCACTCACAGGATTCTCTCCCCTACTCAAAGGTTCTGTTAGAAGAAGCAATGTAATCAGTGAAAGAACTTTTCTCAGTGGAGGAGGAGGAAGTAGGGGGCGTGCCCCAGTCAAGACTGTCTGTACTGCTGTTCTGCCTGAAGACCCAAAGCTGTTAACCATTGCAGGCAGCGCTGGAAGTTCAGAGACAGGGAGAGGGCAGACGTCTCTGCAGTTGCCTGCACAACTTGAGACATACTTCATTACAGATAAGTGATGTGCAAAATGCCTTAATTGTGCAGTGCATGCTCCTAGCTAAAAAAAATCAAGTTAAATTATAACCAGTCAGATGGACACTTACACAGCATGCTAACTCTGACTGTGTATGGCTATTTAAATGGAAAGAGTACATCCAACTCAGTTATGTAAAATATATAAAAAGTTGGTCATACTGCGCTTAATCTACCCCCCCAAAAAAATTCCTGGTGTTACAATGTAATGACAAACCATTCTGCCTGTCCTCTTGATCAGTGTTTTTTCCAACCTTTTTTTAGTTGAGGCATCCTTTAAAAATTTTGGACAGTCTTGAGGCACCCCATTCTAAAATGTAAAAACTATTCTAATAGTTTTACATAATGCAGCAACATCCACAAGTCCAAGTAGGACACCCAACAATAGAGGTGATTTATTCTTCCAAAAGCAAATACACTTTTGCAAACAGGTACTGACTAGTATTCCAATGTTTCTCCTCTCCCTCACTCTAAATCACTCAGCTAATGTGACCTCAGTGCTGATGGAGAGGGGCAGGGGAGGGTCAAACAAGGATGCTATATAGGTGACTAACATCCTCCTTATCAACTGATGATGCCATTGATCATTAGGATGCCGGCAGCTGGAAGGATATAATGGTGCACAATGAAAACCTGTGGCTTAGTGCAACTAAAAGACAGATTTCATCCACTCACTGGCTTGTATACAATATTTGACAATTTTTTGGTATTTTTTACCAAGGCACCCCTGAAGAAACCTCAAGGCACCCCAAGGTGTCTGAGCACCCTGGTTGAAAAAGGCTGCTCTAGAGCATGCAGGACTAATTCCTCTGACCTCTCATATACCAGAACCAGAGGTGGAACACCCTCAGGGAGAAATAGGGTGGTGGTCTGGTGGACAATAGCGGCAGGATCAGGAAAACCGTCTACGCTGCAGGCTTTAGGAGGAGTTTTTGTAAAGAGAATTAGCAAAGCATTTTATGGTATGTAAGATGAACTGTCAGGAGGTTACACATTCTAGTGTTTAGGGAAACCCCATTTTTAGTATTCCAGAATGTTCATAATCTTTAGGTTTGTAGGGCCAACTTAGGTGGTACTCTGCTTTCACAGTGATGGCTTGCAATCTACAGGTGAGCTGCTTCTAGTGATGTAGAGAAGGCAATGCGGTGTCCATCCACCATTTTGGCTAGGTATAGAATTTTAATAATTCATCTGGAGATCTCAGAGAAGCAATTTACAGGATTTGTTTAGGCATAACCTAAATTTACCCCCCCCCCCAAAATCTCCCTCGCCTCATGTAGAGGATGTCCCAGCGTTAATTTTTCCCTTTAAATTGTTCATGTAGTGAAAAACAACTTTGTTGTAAACTTCTTGCAGGGACAGCTGTTGGGAGGTCACTTTCTATTGATAAAGGGATACCTCCAAAATAACATCACTCAAGAGCCCCTTTCCCAAACACAATATGTGGGCAAGCTTTTAGAAGTGTAGGCAGCAGAATTGTTTTTCAGGGAAATAAATCAACGTAAACATATGGAGTGGGACAAAAAGGGTTAGGCATAACCAGAGTCCTGTACTCTAGCAAGAAGAGCTGACATTGCTGCTTGGAATTTTAGTGTTGTCAGCTCAAATAGGATATTGGATACACAATGGATTGCTGACAGATAGCAGATCTTTTTTCTGTCCTTGTAGCTAAAGAGACAAAGTTTTAGAAAATGTGCATGTGTTACAATGATAATGAAATGTTTATTTCTTTACTTTTTTCCCAGATATATACTATAACTAGTAAATTTGGCTGAACAAAATTAGGAAAAAACTGCCCTGTCACATTTGTTATCTTGTTCTCTTACCTTATCTGGCCATACACTAGTAAAAACGTGTTCAAATTTTTTTTGTTTTAGGAACGTTTGTTCAATCCTGTTAGTGGGGGCAAATCTACACAGTGATGAGAAAATTCAAAGGAGCAGGATTACCATTTTTTCTCGATCAAACAAATGTCTAACAGTTTATGTGGTTTTTGTTTGGTAAAGTTCATTAGTTCCAAAAAGAAATGTTGAAAGCAAACGTGATTTTGACATACTTTTAAACAACATTTGTCAAGTCATTGATTGTATAATCCACTTCACCCCGTCAAAGCCCACTCAAAACAATATCATTTTCACGGATGCTGAGAAAGCCTTTGACAGGGTGGACTGGTCATTTCCTAACCATTTGCCGACCGTATACTGTATATATACCGTGGCAAGGGGGCTCTCCTGCGCAGCATCATGTATCTAGTACATGATCCTGCACATTTACAGAGTCTGGGGCAGGCACGCACGCCGCCGACCTGCTCCCGCTGTGATTGGACACTGGAGACAATCAGCGGGACCGGCAGACTTGGTGTCCACCAGGACATGCCGATCGTTCGGGACAGAAGCCCAAACGATGTAAACAAGGCAGACTGCCATTTTGTCAGTCTGTAGGGAAGGAAGTGATCCTGTGTTTCTGCAAAGCAGAAACATGGATCTCTGCCTTTCCATGGCTCAAGCACCTCCCACACAGTAACCAAGCACATTTTAGGCACACATTTAACCCTTTGATCGCCCCTGATGTAAACCCCCTTACAGCCAGTGTCATTAGTATAGTGGCAGTGCATCTTTTTAGCACTGATCACTGTATTAGTGTCACTGGTTCCCAAAAAAGTGTCAAAAGTGTCACTTAGTGTACGATTTGTCCGCTGCAATATCGCAGCCCCGCAATAAGTCGCTGATAGCCCCTATTACTAGTAAAAATAAATAAAAATTCCATAATAATATACCATAGTTTTTGGACGCTATAATTCTTGCGCAAACCAATCAATATACGCTTACTGGGATTTTTTGAACAAAAACATGTAGCAGAATACATATTGGCTTGTGAATGTGTTGAATTCGGCATTCTGTTAATTCATCTGGCAAGGTAAAAATCCTCGGATCGCGTTAAAAAAACGCTATTTACCTTGGCTTTACCCAATATGCGATTATACAATCTATCGTGTCTGTTGAGACATGCTATAGATTGGATAATGGGTAGATCTGGAATAAAATAATAATGGAATAATGGAATAAAATATGACAGCACCCTGGAATCTGACGGCCCTCTTGCATTGTCCACCTGCAAAATTGCTTTTATTGAATCGCCAATACATCTTGATTATAGATACGGTGGTTGTGTGGAGTGAAGTTGGAAAATATATTCATAAATCTCCATATTGCACAAAATATCTCTCTATTAGAAGTAATAGAACAACATATAGCTTTTTTTCAGATGGCTTTAAGGCAGAAATTTCGTATTCCCCCATCAGATTATTTTTATTTTATGCAAGTGTCCTCTTACTGGAAGGGTATTATGTTGCATCCTATATGGGGTGTCTACCTCCTGTTTGGACACTTTAGTAGAAATAGCAGATTTTTTATATCTGTCATCTATCCATACTTGACTAGGCTTAGAGCTTTTGATCTAGGTAGATCTAATATCCAAAAATGGTCCCAGGATTTTCAGGTGGACAACATAACACCTAAAATACTTCAGGGATACCAAAGGGTTTGTAAAATCATAATAAACTAAGTATGATGAGAGACATTATTTAAAATAATGCATTGAGTATATATACCAGTCCAAAGCTGTGATCCACAGACAGGACTCAAGCTTAGCTATCAAAAATGTGGAGAAAATAAAGCCACGTTAGCACACTATTTTTGGTATTGTCACTTAGTTAACAATTTTTGGAAGCAAGTAGTAAGCTATGAATCTAAGATCTGTGGTTACACCATTCCGGAAAATCCAATGCTAGTTTTGTTTAGCTACCTGGAGACCGCGCCAAGGGGACAGTCAGAAAAATGTAACACAGAATGGGTCCACATTTGTCTAATAACAGCAAGAAGGTGCATAGTTAGAGAATAGCTCAACCCATTGCCCCCAACTTTGGAAAGGGCACAGAGAGACATAAAGAACTTGTTTAACTTAGAAAATCTATGAATTAAAATAGTTGATGGTAGGGGGGGAGCAAAAGTTGAAGAAAATGAATCAACAGTGGGCTTTATATATAGAGAAGTCCTTAAATGCATAGGAGAAAGCTATTTTATCACCTAATTGGGTGTATACAAGCTGTAAAACTAGAATTTGAGGGGCGATCACATATTTTTATTTTATACCTTATTCATTCCCCCCCCCCCCTTTTTTTTTCTTCTGCTACAATTTTAATTTTTTTAAGCTATGTTTTACATCCAAGACTCCAGATTTCGATCTATTGGAGAAAAAAACGTACATCCTAAGAGAGAGTGGTGGAGCGAGAAATTGATAATGAATGAGTGGTGGAGCGAGAAATTGATAATGAATGAAGGATAAAGGAACTTAATGGTCAGAGTTGTTTTGTTGAAGGGTAATAGAGAGAGAATTAGGAAAGGACCAGTATAATTAATATTATTAAATATTGGACTTCCTTTTCTTTTTAACGTGTAATTTATTTGTTTGTTTTTGTAAAGAAAATATTTAAAAAATAATAATAAAGTGTTTACCACTTGCTTACTGGGCACCTAACCCCCACTCCTGCCCAGACCAATTTTCAGATTTTAGCACTGTCACTCTTTGAATGACAATTGTGCGGTCATACAACACTGTACCCAAATAAAATTTTTATCATTTTTACCCACAAATAGAGCTTTCTTTTGGTGGTATTTTATTACCTATTTTTTATTTTTTGTTAAGAGACTGAAATCACTTTTAAAAAATACAAAACCGTTTTATATTTTGTTAATACATTTTGCAAACAGGTAACTTTTCTCTTTCATTGATGTACGCTAATGAGGCTGCACTGATGGGCACTGATAGGCTGCACTGATGGACACCGATAGGCCCCATTGATGGGCACTGATAAGGCAGGACTGATGGGTACTTATAGGCGGCACTGATGGGCACTAATAGGCGGCACTGGTGGGCACTGATGAGGTGGCACTGGTGGGCACTGATGAGGTGGCATTGGTGGGCACTGAGAGGTGGCACTAATGGGTGGCACTGAAAGGCATTGATAGGTGACATTAAAGAGCACTAATAGGTGGCACTGATAGCTGGCACTGATGGGCACTGATAGGTGGCAGTAATGGGCACTGATGGTGGCAGTGATGGGCACTGATCAGCACTGATAGGTGACACTGATAGGCAGCACTGCTAGGTGGCATTGATGAGGCACTGACTGGCACCAATGGTGGGCATTGATAGGTGGCACGCCTGGGCATTGATAGGTGGCACTGATTGCTGGCACTTATGCACTGGTGGGCACTGATTCGTGGCACTGTGTGGGCACTGGCAGGTGGCACTGGCAGGTGGTACTGGTGGGCACAGATGAGACGGCTTTGCCTCTTCCTCTTCGGGACCGATGTCCCTTGCACTGAAGCCGTTGATCTTTCTTTTTTCTCCTCAAAAAAAAATCCAGATTACCGATCTTCTGTTTACATTTACTCCGATCTGTGATCACCCGAGTCTCATTGACTCTGTGATTACAGCGCGCGCCGCGTGCGCCCTACAGGGGGCGCACGGGAAGCATGCAAAGGGGAGGATGTCTATTGATGGCCTCCCGGCAAAGTAGATCCGCGCTGTAGCCATCATTTGGCTATAGTGCGGATCTGAAGGGGTTAAAAAAATAATAATTTAAGAAATTAGATTTTTTTACATTTTTTATTGGATATGTTTTATAGCAGAAAGTGAAAAAAAATATTGTTCTTGTATCCTTTATTGTTTATAGCGCAAAAAAAAACAAAAAACACAGAGGTGATCAAATACCACCAAAAGAAAGCTCTATTTGTGGGGGAAAAAAAAGGACATTTTTTTTATTTCAAGAACTTTATTCCATTTTCAAGGAAATACATTGGAGTCAATCATTCAATCTTTTTTTTTTTTTTTTTTTAACATAGAAGTTTATTTAAATTTTCACAACAGAAACAATTCACTTCGTATTAGATTAAAGTACAGATGGCATGCATAAAACCGTTTCATAATCTGGTATATATATGAGATTCAATTATCACAGTGGTTATCTATTTCAGAAGGAAATATTAATACACACGTTAAGGGTAACAATACATGGCGTAAGTGCAAGGGGTCCCACCTTCCATTTCAGAATATTCTAGTCAATACATATATAGTTTGGAGAGTCCCGTGGGTAGGTCAACTCCGTTCCCAAAGGGCTCGAGCCCAACATTTCATTCAATAGTTAAGTGTTTTGCTTTCACCCATGCTGCCCAGATTTTCTCGAATTTTTTTGGACAATTCCTTCCCATATATGTCATTTTATATAATGGGAGCGCCTTATTTACCAGAGATTGCCAGAGTTGTTTGGTGGGCGGTTGGGACTGATTCCACTGCAGTAAAATTGCTTTTCTAGCGTATAGTGTGGTGTAGAAGATGAATAGTTTCTTCCCCCATGTGACTTCAAGAAAGTCACAGATACCTAGTAGAAGGGGTATTGGGCTATATGGGACTTGCAGTCCCCCTATAATATTGATGTCATCAAGTATATTCTTCCAAAATTCCACCACTCCAGGGCAGGACCAGACCACATGGAAGAAATCGGCCTCCCCTGACCCACATCTAGGGCACCTCGCTATTCTATCAGGGTATATCCTTGCCAGGCGTATTGGAGAATAGTAGGCCCTGTGTATGAATTTCAGCTGCATAAATCTGTCTCTTGCTGAGATTGTCAAGGGTAAATACTGTTGAATTCCTTCTTCCCAGTCCCCATCCGACAACTCCGGAACATCCACCCTCCATCGCTCACATAACTGGGAGACTTTAGATGTATCTTGAGTCACAAGTAGGTTATAGACGACGGATAGTGTTCTTCCGCCCTCTTGGTTTTTTAATACATTTTCTATCGGTGTCTCCTCCAGAGTCAACGGGCTGGGGAACTGGGACCGGAACGCATGCCTCACTTGGAGGAACCTAAAGAACATATGATTGGGTAGATCCCTTTCACTTTTTAAAGCATCAAAGGTGATTAGTTGTCCCTGGGCAACTATATCTCCCAAGGTTATGACTCCATATCTGGCCCACACAACCGGGTCGGGAATGGAGTGAAAATGGGGCAGGCGGGGGTTGCCCCATAAAGGAGTTGCTGGGGACCAGTTACCAGGTCCCAGAAATAGCTTATTGACAGTATCCCATACCTTAAGGGTTGTCTTCATTGGGCAGGTCACATCCGCATTTGATCTAGGGCCTCTGTGCACCAAATTTCTCAACTCTGCATAGGAGCCGATCAACGCCGCCTCCAAGGAAGCAGCAGGATTAGCCGGCTCCTCCGAGAGCCACCATTTAACTGTTACCAACACCGCTGCCCAATAGTATTTTAGGAAGCATGGCAAGGCCAGACCTCCCAGGGTCCCTGGAAGTTGCAGAGTTGCCTTGGCTATTCTAGGAGCCTTCCCATTCCAAATAAATGAGGTCATAATGCTGTCTAAGTGTCGAAAGAAGGTTATTGGTATAGGGATCGGGGTTTGTCTGAATAAGTATATAAATTTGGGTAGGATTGACATTTTAATTAGGTTGACACGGCCAACTGGAGTTAGTGGTAGGGATCTCCACGTGTTACATCTTTGGGATAGGTGGTGAACCACCGGGTTTAAGTTTAGGTTGATGTATTTTTTCAAGTCTTGGTGTATTTCTACCCCTAGGTACCTAAACTGGGAGACCCTACTAAGTTGTCCATCCGTCTGCGAGGGAGTAGACCCCGCCCGCAGAGGAAACAGGATCGATTTCCCCCAGTTAATACATATACCTGAGAATTTCCCAAATCTATTAATTACTGAGAGGGCCTCCTGTAGGGAAGTACCGTCATCCTTAAGATAGAGCAAGGTGTCGTCAGCATATAACGACACCTTTTCCTGTAGAGGACCTCTCGTAATTCCCCTTATTCCGGGTGTGGCCCTGAGAAGGACAGCCATAGGCTCCATTGCCAGGGCAAAAAGACCCGGCGATAGCGGGCACCCTTGTCTAGTTCCCCTACCCAAAAGAAAAGTAGGGGAGAGTACTGTACCTGTACGAACTCTGGCTGTGGGGGCCTTGTATACCATCCTGACCCAGGAGATAAAAACCGGTCCAAACCCGAACCTGCGGAGGACCTCCCATAGGTAGCCCCACTCTACAGAGTCGAAGGCCTTTTCCGCGTCTAGAGAGGCCACTATTTCGTCTCGGGCATCCTCCTCCCCAGAGGCCAGGACAGCATACAACCTACGAATGTTTATGTCCGTGCCCTTTCCAGGCATAAAACCTGTTTGATCTTCATGAATTAGATCCAATATTATTTCGTTTAACCGCTGGGCTAAAATTTTGGTTAAAATCTTCGCGTCCGAATTAAGTAAAGATATAGGTCGATATGAGGGGCATAGTTGGGGGTCTTTTCCGGGCTTTGGCAGGACAACTATAATGGCTTGTGACATGGAAAGCGGTATTTCCCCAGTTCGTAGGGTCTCTGTAAGCATTGTGTGTATCCTAGGTGCCACCTCGCCCATGTACAATTTATAAAATTCAGGGGGCAAGCCGTCTATTCCCGGTGTCTTCCCCGTTTGTAGGGAGCCTAGAGCCCGTTGGACCTCTTCCAGGGTTATTGGAGCCTCGAGGCTCTCTCGTGCTGCAGCCGTGAGGGTCGGAAGCGTTATTTCGTCCAGGAAGTCCCGTAGTTCCTTCGCTGAGTATTGTGCCCTAGAAGAGTATAGGGACGAGTAATAGTCAGCAAAGCATCCGTTAATCTTCGCAGGATCTGATACTAGGGTCCCATCATTCATTCGGATACGAGCTATTGTGGATATAGGGGATTGCTCTCTGGACAACCAGGCCAGAAGCCTACCTGTTTTTTCCCCTTGCTCAAATATTCTTTGAGTTTGGGCCAGTTGGCGTTTATTCGCCTTGGCCACCCTCAGTAGCATTACCTCCCGATAGGCAACCTTCATGTCTTGTGCTATAATAGGGTTAGCCGTGAGGGTGTATCGGGTCTCTAAGTCCCGGGCTTTAGTCTCTGCCTCCTCCAACAACATCTGATTATTCCTACGCTCTCTAGCTATGGATGACATATAGCAGCCTCTAATGTAGGCTTTAAACGTGTCCCATACCATCCCCGGGGTAGAGGATCCCGCGTTAGCCCGCCAGAATTGTTTTATCTCTTTTACTATCTCAATTTCTATAGTAGGATGTTCAATCCAAAATCTGGAAAGTCGCCAAATTCTGTCCGCCTGTGGAGTGGAAGTTTGCAGTGTGCATAGTAGTGGGGAGTGGTCAGAAATACCCCTCGGTAACGTTTCAATGTTTATAACTTTGGGAAGCATGGGTGAGCTTGCGTATAGAAGGTCAATACGTGACAGAGTGTTATAAGATGATGAGTGGCATGTGTACACGCGTTCTGTTGGATGTTTCCAACGCCATACATCCTCCAATCCCAACACCTGCGCCCATCTAGTTAACGCAGAATCTGTGACTGGGTCCGGGGACATTTTATCTAGTGAAGGGTTAGGCGTGATATTGAAATCTCCCGTAAGAATTACATAATCTGTGGGGAATTGCGCTATTGTAGTAGTGATTTTCTGCAGAAGGGAGATGTTAGCCGGCGGGGGCAGATATACCCCCACTATAACCATAGCCAGTGTTTCAATATTAGCATGGATTATTACGTATCTACCCTCTGGGTCGATGAGAATATCGAGGGGTTCAAAATGTAGCGATTTGTGGATCAGTACACTAACCCCCCTGGCGTAATTAGTGTAGGTAGCATGGTAATGGTGTCCCACCCACGGTTTCTTTATCCCCAGTACTCTGCCCCCCACCAGGTGTGTCTCCTGAAAAATGCAAATACTAGGTGTGTATTTCTTAAGATATTCAAAAACTAGTGTGCGTTTAATTTTGTGGTTAAGACCCCTCACATTCCATGATAATATTTTCAGCTGAGCCATATTTCAAAGTGGTATATATTTCTTCCGGACAGCCATATATGATTAAAGTATATAAATAACTCCTTCTCGTCCCTCCCCCCTCCCACTAAGGGACCCAACTTGTCCCGAAGGGCATTAACCATTCTGTTAGCCTGAAGCATGTAGCCTATGCCTTTGCTATTTTTAAGCCATCTATATGAATTTTTCCATGAGTGATGAAGCGAGAAACAAAGAACAAAAATTAAAACTGAACAACCTAAACAAAACATCCCTCCCATCCCACCCCACACCCCATTAAGTAAACCTCGGGGTGTTTGAGTACCCATAACAACCATAAAACAAGAAAAAGCAAAAAATAGGAGAAGCCTCCTGGGGGGCGGCGTGCAACAATTGGCACACCTAGGACCTAGTTATCTTAGTGTGAGATCAGAGATCACGCTACTCACTGCATCCGCAGGCCTTTACTGATATTAAACTAAAAGAGGGGAAGGGAGAATAAATACTTATTCCCTAAAAGGAAAAAATAAAAAATAAAATATAGGGGGGGAGAAAAAAGCGAATCTTAGTAATTGGGGGGGGGGGGGAACCTCCCCCATAACTAGGGCCCCTCCCCTTTATGTGGACCCGGGCAACCTATCTGCGCTGGAGCAGCCATTAACACTTAGATATTTCTAAGGGTACATTCTTAGTTACAAACAATAGTAGATTCTTAAAACCTGTAGAACGTGAAAGAAATTGGTTAGACAGTAATAACAGTCATTGAAAGTCCTCCTGAAAAATCAAACCAGGTGACAGAATTCCACCATTAACCTCTCCCTCCACCACCCATCTCTAATAACAGGAAGAGCACTGATTGAGCAGGGCCTTGTGTCTTGTACTCTCTCCCTCTATGTCTTCACCCTTGGGGCCAATGAATACAGCAGCAAAGTTCCATAACTCCACACTGTTGGTCAGGACCGTCTAGATCCGAGTAGTCCCTTCGTGGGTAGAATAGGTCCCAGGAAGAAGATGAAAAACAAATATGTGTGATTGGCCGGTGCGGCCGTATCCCCATCAGGCAACTAGGCCTCTCAGGATTTATGTATTCCCTAGTTCCCAGATATTGTGTCAGTCACCAATGGGGGTAGGGGTTATTAGAGATAACAAGTTATAGATCTTACCACCCGTCGTCACCAGGTAGATAGAGGGTTAGTCATGGTGTACTCCATACTTCGGATCAGTGATTGCGTGGCAGGGATTCAAGCCATCTGGCTGCTTCCTCCGGAGAGGTGAAAAATTTAGTGGTTTCTCCATCAACCACCCTGAGTCGTGCAGGGAACAGCATGCTGTATTTTAGTCCTTTAGCACGCATTTGGGCCTTTACCTGGTCGAATGTCCTGCGTTGCCTCTGTGTTTCTACTGAGTAGTCGGGGAATAGCATTATCTTCGCGTTCTCAGTGCGCAGCTCTCCCACCTTTCGTGCCTCCCTTAAGATCAGATCTCTATCTCTAAAGTTTAGTAGACGAAATATGAAGGTGCGTGGGGGAGCTCCCGGTGGGCCCCGAGCTGACGGCATTCTGTGGGCTCGCTCCACCGCGAAGTGTGCAGAGAATGGTGCCTGTGGGAGAAGATTTTGCAGTAGCTGCTCCGTGTATGCCTCCGGGTCTCTTCCCTCTACTCCCTCCGGGAGTCCCACCAGGCGCAGATTGTTCCTGCGGTTTCTGTTTTCCTGATCTTCCGCACGCGATTCCAGTGTCTTCATTTTAACTTGCAGTATACGGATGGAGGCGCCGTGGTCTCGTAATTCATCTTCATTCTCCCCTACCCTCCTTTCAGCCTCCGTCAGCCTGTCTCTGTATTTGTCCATATCTCTTCTTATTAGGCCCATTTCTGACTGTATTTGCTCTATTTTGGTAGTTAGGGTAGTTTGACAACCCGTGATGGCCTGCATGAGTGCTTGAAACTGATCTTCTCCCATTTGGGAAGACTCAGCCTGAATGTCTGTGTGGTCTGTCTGTGCAGCCATGTTTAAACACACTGCTCCCCGTGGGCCCCGGGCTGGTGGTGATGTTGTAGGGGCCTTTTGCTTCTGCTTCTGGGCACCACAAGTTCTTCTTCTCATGCCCAGGTTTGTTCCCTGACTTCCAGCTATTATGTGACAGGCAGGGTTCCCCCAGCAACCAGGTTATAATCTGTATCTTCTGCCCGCCGTATAATCCTGTCTCCCTCACCTCCCAACGGATCTTTTTTCTGTTCCCTCTGTCACTCACCCTCAGGTAGCACCACCGTGGGACATGCAGCGGCCCTGCGTCTGCCGTTTGTGTCACCCGAGGCCGGGGATTGCGGAGGCCTCGTAGGCCTCAAGATGGTGGATCCCCTCCGGGATGGAGAGCCGGTCGCAGGCCTCTGGGGCGGCGTGGATACCTCCTTATGTCCGTTCCGGGTCCCCCAGCGGCGACAGCCGTAGCGGATGGTGCGTTGCGGCCCCTTCACGGCCGATTGCGGCACCCGAGGCCGGGGATCGCGAGGCCGCACAGGCCGCAAGATCGCGGATCGTCACCGCGGGATAGAGCCGGGGCCTCCGAGGCGGCCTGGACAGCTCCTCTCATCCGCTCCGGGTCCCCCAGCAGCGACAGCCGCAGCGGATGGCGCGCCGCGGCCCCTCCACGGCCGATTACTGTACCCGAGGCCGGGGATCGCGAGGCCGCACAGGCCGCAAGATGGCGGATCTTCAGTGGGAGATGGAGCCAGCCGAGGGCCTACAATAGCCGCATCCAGCGGTCCCCGCCTGCAATACTCCTCCGTTCCTTTGGTTCAAGTGTAGTATAAAACCCCCAGGTAAGTTAGAAGGGGGTTTTGCAAAAGTTCCTGTTAGACATAGCATTTTTCAACCAGGGGTGTTTTTGACAGGTACCCATCCCCACTTCTGGGTGATCTCGCTGTGTCACCTGGAAGTTCAGCCCCCCTCCTCCTTCCCCCGCCGCTGGGCCATTCAGAAAGCGCAGTGTGCTTCGCACATGCGCAGTAGGGAACCGGCTGTGAAGCTGCAAGGCTTCACTGCTGGTTTCTCTTAGAAGCAATGGCGGCGGCAGCACCCGAAAGCTGATGGAAAAAATCGGCTAGGGTGCTGACATTGCGGAATCCCTTGACAGGTAAGTGTCCTAATATTAAAAGTCAACAGCTACAGCATTTGTAGCTGCTGACTTTTAATTTTTTCTGAAGGAGGCTGGACCTACTCAACAACTGAGTGATGGTATGGGAGCCTACTATATCTGATGTTATAATGAAGAACAGAGGCAGAAATATACAGTATCGCACAAAAGTGAGTACACCCCTCACATTTTTGCAAATATTTTATTATATCTTTTCATGTGACAACATTGAAGAAATTACACTTTGCTACAATGTAAAGTAGTGAGTGTACAGCTTGTATAACAGTGTAAATTTGCTGTCCCCTCAAAATAACTCAACACAGAGCCATTAATGTCTAAATCGCTGGCAATAAAAGTGAGTACACCCCTAAGGGAAAATGTCAAAATTGGGCCCAAAGTGTCAATACTTTGTATGGCCATCATTATTTTCCAGCACTGCCTTAACCCTCTTGGGCATGGAGTTTACCAGAGCTTCACAGGTTGCCACTGGAGTCCTTTTCCATGCTTCCATGATGACATCACGGAGCTGGTGGATGTTAGAGACCTTGTGCTCTGCCACCATCCATTTGAGGATGCCTCACATATGCTCAATATGGTTTAGGTCTGGAGACATGCTTGGCCAGTCCATCACCTTTACCTTCAGCTTCTTTAGCAAGGCAGTGGTCGTCTTGGAGGTGTGTTTGGGGTCGTTATCATGTTGGAATACTGCTCTGCGGCCCAGTCTCCGAAGGGAGGGGATCATGCTCTGCTTCAGTATGTTACAGTACATGTTGGCATACATGGTTCCCTCAATGAACTGTTTCTACCCAGTGCCGGCAGCACTCATGCAACCCCAGACCATGACTCTCCAACCACCATGCTTGACTGTAGGCAAGACACACTTGTCTTTGTACTCCTCACCTGGTTGCCGCCACACACGCTTGACACCATCTGAACCAAATAAGATTATCTTGGTCTCATCAGACCACAGGACGTGTTTCCAGTAATCCATGTCCTTAGTCTGCTTGTCTTCAACAAACTGTTTGCAGGCTTTCTTTTGCATCATCTTTAGAAGAGGCTTCCTTCTGAGACAACAGTCATGCAGACCAATTTGATGCAGTGTGCGGTGTATGGTCTGAGCACTGACAGGCTGACCCCCCACCCCTTCAACCTCTGCAGCAATGCTGGCAGCTCTCATACGTCTATTTCCCAAAGACAACCTCTGGATATGACGCTGAGCACATGCACTCAACTCCTTTGGTTAACCATGACGAGGCCTGTTCTGGGTGGAACCTGTCCTGTTAAACCACTGTATGGTCTTGGCCACCGTGCTGAAGCTCAGTTTTAGGGTCTTGGCAATCTTCTTATAGCCTAGGCCATCTTTATGTAGAGCAACAATTCTTTTTTTTTCAGTTCTTTGCCATGAGGTGCCATGTTGAACTTCCAGGGACCAGTATGAGAGCGTGAGAGCAATAACACCAAAATTAACACACCTGCTCTCCATTCACACCTGAGACCTTGTAACACTAACGAGTCACATGACACCGGGGATGGGAAAATGGCTAATTGGGCCCAATTTGGACATTTTCACTTAGGGGTGTACTCACTTTTGTTGCCAGCAGTTTAGACATTAATGGCTGTGTGTTGAGTTATTTTGAGGGGACAGCAAATTTACACTGTTATACAAGCTGTACACTCACTACTTTACATTGTAGCAACATGTCATTTCTTCAGTGTTGTCACATGAAAAGATATAATAAAATATTTACAAAAATGTGATTTCACTTTTGTAAAATACTGTACATTAATCTTGATCTTCTTGCCCAATACCTTTAGAATAGACTCTTTACCAAGGTGGTAAAAAAAAAAAGGACATAAATTGTATTTGGGTACAGTGTCGCACGACCGCGCAATTGTCAATTACAGTAACACAGTGCCATATTTCAAAAAATGGCCTGGTCATGAAGGGGGGGTAAACCTTTCAGAGCTGAAGTGGTTAAACTCACTTTGAAGGACATTGCCCTGGGTCACTCTATGTTGGTGTAGATAGAGTCCCTGTATTTGACCCCCACAGCACAGGTCAGAGCCATCAGAGTGTTATCCAAACCCTTCAATATTAAAAAGAGGACACAACAGACAGCAGCATTGTCAGAGTGTGTGTGTTTGTGTGTGTGTGTGTGTGTGTGTGTGTGTGTGTGTGTGGGGGGGGGGGGGGGGTGTTAAAAGTACAAGATTTAGGTACACTAACAAATTTAAGCCAAACTCCAGCTAACAGGTTTTTTCCTTTTGGGATAAAGGTTTTCCAAAAAATAAGTAAAAGCTGATCGTTCTAAGCACCCCTTCCAGTGTTAAATGGTCTGTCGTATCCCTGTAACTGCAAGAGAGCTTTTATGTTAAAAAAAAAACAATGGACTTACTGGCTGGATTACAAGATGAGAATAGAAGAAAGAAAGCCTTGAAAAATAAATCAATATAGCTATCACATCTTATGCCCCGTACACACGGTCGGACTTTGTTCGGACATTCCGACAACAAAATCCTAGGATTTTTTCCGACGGATGTTGGCTCAAACTTGTCTTGCATACACACGGTCACACAAAGTTGTCGGAAAATCCGATCGTTCTAAACGCGGGGACGTAAAACACGTACGTCGGGACTATAAACAGGGCAGTGGCCAATAGCTTTCATCCCTTTATTTATTCTGAGCATGCGTGGCACTTTGTCCGTCGGATTTGTGTACACACAATCGGAATTTGTTGTCGGAAAATTTTATATCCTGCTCTCAAACTTTGTGGGTCGGAAAATCCGATGGAAAATGTGTGATGGAGCACACACACGGTCGGAATTTCCGACAACAAGGTCCTATCACACATTTTCCATCGGAAAATCCGACCGTGTGTATGGGGCATAAGAATTGGTAAGCTGCAATAAAATAAACGTTTGCTTAAGGGTTTAATACTGCTTTAAAATAGAAATGCAAGGCACATGTGTGTGTGTGTGTGTGTGTGTGTGTGTGTGTGTGTGTGTGTGTGTGTGTGTGTGTATATATATATATATATATATATATCCATTGTATGCAAAAAAGATTATAAATAACTTTTTTGTTTTCTTACATAACCTCTGTTCTCAGCTGCATAAAAGGTAGGGGTGAAGAAGACTGCAGGGAGGGATGTCAGTGAAAGGCAGAAAAATAGCAATATGTTGATCTTCCCAGTGAAGAACTGCGTGTGTGTTTTGGGGGGGGGGGCATGTCAGCACAGGTCTTGGTCATTGGAAGACAGCCAGGCCGTGCTCCCAGCTCATCCAGAGAACTGATCATGCCAGGAAAAATGTGCTCTCATGCCTAGTGTGGTCAGTCTGACATAGGAAAGCAAGGGGACTGGCAGGATCAACAGATATTTCACACAAAGGAAGCAATGCAAATAGAACAGAATACTTTTTAACAAAAGTACATGGAACAACAGACACAAAAATATCAGCATTGGCAGAGATAAGAGACAGTGATGGTGAGGTGCTATCACCCATTTTGGGTCTATACTAATTCTCATCTTTGGGGTGAAACTTGTCTCTTTTTTTGGCTGCTTCTGGTGGTCTGTTAGACGTTGAGCTTTTATTGCTGAGTTTTTAGGAAAAGAGTGGATCTGTTGTTGTATAAATGTCAGGGGGTAGGTTGTTGAGCTCTTTTTTATTATGGTCGTGCACAAAATGGATTGTAAATTTACTCTGCAGTACTGCCACAGACACATAGCTGCCATCAGAGAGTTTAGTACTCTGTCCACGGTAGTACCAGTGGGTGCTTATGTGGAGGTTATCCTGTGCAAACAGGAATGGATTATTGTTAAGCCTGTGAGGCTTCTGAGACTGTCCAAAGGCAAAAAGGAGAAGTCCACTCTCCAAATCCTTATCAGGGTACAATCCCTCATCTTCAGAGACTCGCTTCAAACCAAGTGAGATTCTAAACCTAGCAGGCACTCCAAATACAACCTTGGACCTCTGCCTGTAGTCACTTCCTTTGTGCTGTAGAGGATCATCAGGTCCCAATGTCTCACCTAGTGTGCCAAGTGCCACTGCCCTTTAGGGCAGGCCAGGTATTTTCAGCAGTACTAAGGCATAGAGAGGCAGGCAGAGATAGTTTCTGTAGGGACCGTCTTAAGCCTATTACAAGTGGGCAGAATGTCGGGCCGCATCAACCGGTTCAATAGATACTGACCAACATTCAGCCAGTCCAACGGGGTCATGGCCGGCTCCTGATCAGCTCCCGATCAGCGCTCTCAGCCAACTGCTAATCGGAGTGTTCTGGTGGGTGGGGGTCCCCCTGTCAGAACACAATAGCACAGCAGGGGAGATCTCTGTATTAACATTGGATTGTTAGCATACCGGCTCCGACCTGAGCTGTCAGTAGTGTGTATGAGGCTTTAGGGACTGGTAGAGTGGACTACACACCAGTAATGCTGGTCTTCTGCTGTCCTGGGCTTGCCACTGTCTTTGTACAGGGTGATCATAGTGCTTTTTTGGAATGATACATGTAGGATATCTGCTGGAGAGCTCAGGCACCAGACTTCTTCACAGCATGCTGCCTGATCAATGCCCCTTTCCTGTTGTTTTTTTCCTTTACTTTCTTTTTTTTAAAAATACAACAGGATGGAATATAATGGACAAAGCGCCAAATGCTCTCAGCTGGACGGGGAAGTCAAGAGATCTGGCAAGGAGATCTTACTGTTGGATTATCTAAGACCCTGGTGTCCAACACTTGGCCCACCAAGCTCCCATTTTGGCTGCTAAGTGCTGGGCTGAGGTCCGAGCACCAATTAAACAAAAACATCAATTGGTCCTGGTGCCGTCCACATTGCAGCCCTGGAGGAGTTTACCAGTAATCACTAGCAGCTGCCAGTGTGCAGGCTTAACAATCTTACCTGTGCATTGGCTTCTAAAGAATTTCATACAAGCTGTTAAAAAAGTCAGGTATGGTGTTGGATAGTGCCATCATCCCTAGGTAAAGTAAATGTGAAAACCCTCTTATAATGGGACTATTTTGGCACAGGCTCGAAAGAGATATTACAGAAGTAAAAGTATGAAAAAAAGCTTCATTTGTACAAACATTCATAAAACCAGATGAAATAGCGAACAGCGTTTAATGTATACACATAATAAAACATCTCACAATCATAGAATGCAAATGAGGAACCCAGAACATACATAAGTATATTCTGAGTTCCTCTTTTGCATTCTATGATTGTGAGATGTTTTATTATGTGTATACATTAGCCGCTGTTCACCATTTCACCTGTTTATATACATTTTTGTACAAATAAAGCTTTTTTCATATTTTTACTTCTGTAATATGTTTTTGTGCCTGTGCCGACATAGTCCCATTATAAGAGGGTTTTCACATATAAAAGCTGTAAAAGAAAAAAAAAAAGCCAATAATGCTTCACGACTGATAGCAGTTCATCTTGTATGAATAGGTACAAATTCCATTGTGATTAATAACGAGTGCAGGAGCTGACTCTTGCCTCCATGCCCTGCCTATAATTAAAATACGGTGCCTTGAAAAAGTATTCACACCCCTTGAAATTTTGCACATTTGTTATGCTACAACCAAATCCGTGAATGTATTTCATTGGGATTTTTTTTGATAGACCAACACAAAGTGGCACATAATTGTGAAGTGGAAGGAAAATGATACATGGTTTTCACTTTTTTTTTACAAATAAATATCTGAAAAGTGTGGTGTACATTTGTATTCAGCCCCCTTTTCTCTGATACCCCTAACTAAAATCTAGTGGAACCAATTGCCTTCAGAAGTCACCTAATTAGTAAATAGAGTCCACCTGTGTGTAACTTAATTTCAGTATAAATACAGATATTCTGTGAAGCCCTCAGAGGTTTGTTAGAGAACCTTAGTGAACAAACAGCCAAAGAACACACCAGACAAGTCAGGGATAAAGTTGTAGAGAAGTTTAAAGCAGGGTTAGGGTATAAAAAAAATCCCAAGCTTTGAACATCTCAGGGAGCACTGTTAAATCCATCATACGAAAATGGAAAGTGTATGGCAGAACTGCAAACCTACCAAGACATGGCCGTCCACCTAAACTGACAGGCTGGGCAAGGAGAGCATTAATCAGAGAAGCAGCCAAGAGGCCCATGGTAACTCTGGAGGAGCTGCAGAGATCCACAGCTCAGGTGGGAGAATCTGTCCACAGGACAACTATTAGTCGTGCACTCCACAAATCTAGCCTTTATTGAAGAGTGGCAAGAAGAAATCCATTGTTGAAAGAAAACCATAAGAGGCCCCACTTGCAGTTGGTGAAAAGCCATGTGGGGAACACAGCAAACATGTGGAAGATGATATCAGATGAGATCAAAATTGATCTTTTTAGCCTAAAAGCAAAATGCTATGTGTGGCGGAAAACTAACACTGTACATCTCTGTACATCACCCTAAACCCTAAGCTTTTGTTCAGCAGGGACAGGGAAGCTGGTCAGCATTGATGGGAAGATGGATGAAGCCAAATACAGGGCAATCTTACAAAAAATCCTGTTAGAGTCTGCAAAAGACTTAAGACTGGGCTGGAGGTTCACCTTCCAGCAGGACAATGACCCTAAACATACAGCCAGAGCTACAATTAAATGGTTTAGATCAAAGCATATTCATGTGTTAGAATGGCAAAGTCAAAGTCTAGACCTGAATCCAATTGAGAATCTGTGGCAAGACTTGAAAATTGCTGTTCACAGATGCTCTCCATCCGATCTGACAGAGCTTGAGCTATTTTGCACAGAAGAATGGGCAAAAATGTCACTCTCTAGATGTGCAAAGCTGGTAGAGACATCATCAAAAAGAGTTGCAACTGTAAATGCAGCGAAAGGGGGTTCTACAAAGTATTGACTCAGGGGGGCTGAATACAAATACACGCCATACTTTTCATATAACGGAAAATTGTTATCAAATACTTACAGTAATTTTCTTTCCTGGCCCATCCTCACGTCAACACACAACGGGTTAACACGTCCTCTGGAGCCCCACAGGACCACCTATTCCTAGTTAAAAGACAGCCCCTCCCCCAACTAAAGTGTTTGATAACCTAGCCTGCAACAAGGCACTAGGGCGGGAGTCCTTTGCTTATGTGAGGATGGGCCAAGAAAGGAAAATTATGCTAAGTATTTGATAACAATTTTCCGTTTTTCTGGTCCACCTCACGTCAGCACACAACGGGATGTAGCATAGCTGAATAAATGGGCGGGAGAGAACAAATTAAAAGAGACAATGACAATCAAAGAAAAGCTGCTAAAGCCAAAAATAATTTATCTCTCTTGTCCCAAACTTGCTGACCGCACATTTATTTTGTAAGGTTGAATGAAGGACACACAAGACCTTCAAGCAAGCCATCTTACATATATCTTCCAAGCATAACTGCCGCAAAGGCTGCCACCCCTCTAGTCAAATAAGCCTGCAACTGTTTCAGAGCAGAAAGGCCTATTTTCTGCATGCCAATCTAATCACCCTGGTAACCCAACAGTGGATGACTCTTGAGGACCTGATGGCTAAATAAAAAGATTGTCCACTTTCCTCTTTGGACCAAGTACACTGTTAGCAACTTGACCATGTGTAAGGAACTGAAGTCTTGCTGCTGTGCACTCAGAGACTCTCGTGTGAAAACTTGGAGGGACTACTAACCCGTTTTGCTGAAAACTGGATACCACTTTAAAATGGAACTTTGGGGATAGGCGTAGTATCCCTATTTCTGGTAAAAAAAAAAAAGAAAGAAAAGACACCAAAGGGCCCTTTGCAGGAAGGTGTTGCAATCTTCAACATTCTTCTGTCTGAAGTAGTTGCTGTCAGAAGAACTAGTTTTACAGTGAGGTACTTCAATGGAAATAAAACCATTGGAGCAAGCATTTCCCTCAAGGTCATATATAGATTGTCACCTGCAAGAAGCATCTGGTCACTGGATTTTGCACCCATCTGCAGCCTGTGAAAGATGAGGTAGAGATATGTACCTTAAATGGAGTTGTATGCCAGACCAACCTCTAGCGCTGACTGTAAAATGTCCAGGATATTGGCTAGAGCAGGAAGCACAGGAGAGAAAGCTTTTGCTGAGCAAATAAAACAAACTTCTTCCATATCCTCTCATATGTAGCATTTATGGATTATCTTCTAGTCACCAAGGTCTGAAAACCTCGGATGAGAATCCCTGCACCTCTAGTCTAGGCTATTCCATGGCCAGGCTAATAAAAGTAGTCTCATTGGATTGGGGGTGCTGTCACTGGCCTTGCCATAAAAGATTTAATTTGACCAGAAATGGGTTTGGTGGTGCTGGTAACATCTGGGGGAACAGTGGAAGCCAAGGCCTTCTCAGTAGGTGGAAAGGATCTGTATGGCATGGACTTGTTCTGTCCATATTTTCAGAAGCACCTTTTAAAGTCAAGGTCACCAGAGAGTGACAAAGATCAAACAGAAAATTCCATGGCACTGTGAACCTATCTTGTATGATGGAGTCTTTGCATTGGTATCCTGTTGCAAATATCAGAAGCTGTGTGTTCAGTGGAGTCTCAGTGGAGAACTACTGCTGGAAAGCCCCAAAAGGACAATATTGGTTTGAGGTACTTGTTGAAAAATATTCTGCCTAACCGAACCAATAGTTGATTTTGCTTTCCTGGCAAGAAGACTAACCTTAAATAACTGCAAGTGGTTCTCTGCCCCGCAAACATTTTTTGGGCAAGATGTAAAACAGTAAAAAAATTTGGTGCTCCCTTGTCAGGCAATGTAGGCTACTACTGTCTTGTTGTCAACCTTACCCAGGCCCCCTTGAAGATTCTGAAAGGTTTGCAATGCTAGAAAAGGCTTCCTTCCATTCAAGATACTTAGGGAGTCTGCGCTCCACCGTGCTCCAATGGCCTTGCATTCGTTTCTTCAGATTGTGGACTCCCCAGCCCCAGAGACTGGCATCTGGCTTCAGAATCATCCTATCTCCTGGGCTGAGAGCCATGCCCTGAAAGAAGCATAGTGGTGATGTCCAAAATTCCAGTTCTCGCTGAATTTGTACAGGCACAAAGATTTTCTGATCCATAGACTGAAGAAGGCAAATTGAAACGCCCTCATGTGCCACCTGGCCCAAGGTACCACCTCTGCCAACAAGATCTTCAAAAAGATTCCTGAGGCTGTGCCAATTTTGTAAAAGGCAGACACCTAAACTGGAAGTGACATCTGGCCACTGCAAATCTCACATGCCTCTGGTGCTCGGCATTGATCGGTACATGGAAGTATGAGTCTGCAGGTCGATTGATACCAACTGGTCCTCCTGCTGAACTGTCCCTGTGATTGTCTGCATGAACCAAATCTTGCAGTTTCCAGTGTTGAATGTAATGCCGATTCTAAAGTTTATACATCGAAGTTAACGCTTTTGCTGGTTGACAGGCAAAATCTGTCACTGTATTGATTCTGTACAAGTCTAACGGCCAGATCACCACAATTTCTGCGTTCCAGATGTCTTTCTGCATGAGTGTTTTTGATGCATTCTAATGCGTTTTCAATACTTTTTGCCATACAGAAACAATGTAACATATTCTACTTTTGTTGACTGCACTAGAATGCGCTGCACTAGTGTGAACTAGGTAATTGAAATCCGAATTAAACACTGTCCATGCCTTCTTGATGCAGAATAAAAATGCACTGGACTGTATCTGGTGTGAACAAGTCCACTTATCTTCCATAGAATCTCTGACAGCAACTGAACTATAAAAAGGCAAAGCCACTTGATGTGCCAGGCATAGAGGGCAGCATCCGCCCCTGGAAGTGCAGTGCATAAACATACATCAGCTTGGACGAGGCATTTCCTATCATGGCATAAATGCATGTGAGCCAGTGCCACATGGAGTGCTTGGGAAGCATGAGAGCCGCCCTGTGGAGGACTCCATGGGATGCGTTTTTTTTTTTTATGATATTGCACGGCTTCCCCATTGAGAGTGATTTACACCTCATATGCCACCCCAGAGACCAGCAGAGGGGCTCCCTGATAAACAATGCATTTCGCATGTGAACACAGGGGCCACATCCCAGCGGAGAAGGATGGACAGCCCAAACTTTATACGAGCTAGGTAGGAGACATATGCCCATATCCTGGATCCTGTCCCTTCACATGGTAAGTGGAAATGTCTCCTTTAGAGTGTATTGACCACATGCCTAATAAATGTGACAACCTGTTAGGTGTCGTCGTCCTGGTCAGGATAAGATGAACATTGGCAGGTCTTATGTTTTTTGGAGCGTTTGCCTTTGCCTTCTGCAAAACACCTTAATTTGCAAAATTTCCTTGAGCACTCTCCAAGTCCAAGTCCCACGTTGCCCCCTCCTACCTTTGCTAGTCTTCTGTGCCACTAACAGGTGTGGCAAGCTCATATTTGCACAAAATATATGGAGAACGACATATTACCTCTCAACAAAAAACAGGTGCACTGTCTCTTTAAGACCCATCTGCCTTCACCCACTCACTTCAGAAGCAGCAGCGGGTAAGCAGCATTTCCAAAGGCAGACAGCAGACACAGTCAGAGTCTGAGACAAAAAACAGTCAGACTATCAAACCCACAGAAGTACACAGCATAGCAGGGGAGTCAGGACAGCACATCCAGAGGCAGACAGGAGACTCAGTCAGAATCTGAGGTAAGTCCTTTACCTGGCAGGACTGCAGAGAGAGAGGGAGAGAAGCCCTCTCAACTGCAGACCTCCAAGATTATTTATGCTGTTGCATGGGGACTGGTGGTTACCATCCCGTGCTGCCAATCTCCCCGCTCCCTGTGACATCATTCATAGCTGCTCTCAGACTGACAATAAAGTCAGGAGAGCAGTGCGGTGCACTGCATATAGAAGACAGGAAAAAAACCCAAGGGAAAGGCAGTGAGGACATTGCAGAGCTCTTATAATACTACCTCTGTACAATGTCAATGCTGTTTAAGCATCCTTTTGCCCACGACCTGGAACAAAGGGCACCCAGTTTTTAGGAGGGTTTACCATCCAACATTCAGGGTCTTCCAACGCTATAAGAGGCTGAACATGGAGGGGCAAAGATGCAGCAAACAAAGTACTTACCACTGCAATCGACAGGTGGCCTGGAGCATGACCAAAAAAGAAGAACACTTTAGTTGGGGGAGGGGTTGCCTTTTATTTAGCTAGGAACAGGTGGTCCAGTGGGGCTCCAGAGGAGGTGTTAACCCGTTGCGTGCTGACGTGAAGTGGACCAGAAAATGTATTTGAAAACATTTTGAAAACCATTTATCATTTTCCTTTCACTTCACAATTATGTGCCACTTTATATTGGTCTATCACGTAAAATCCCAATAAAATACAATTACATTTTTGGTTGTAACATGACAAAATGTGGAAAATTTCAAGGGGTGTGAACACTTTTTCAAGCCACTGTATATTATATGGATGGATTTTGGATGGAAGACCTTTTCAAAAAGTTGTGAATGGCTAGATTAGAGTTCAAGGACATTCTCGAAGACCTTAATTTTTTACTTGTGTATAGTCTTTAAAGCCCCATGCCAAAAATAAGAGTGCCAGGATAATAACCAAGAAAATTGCACCCAGTGTTGCCTATTTACTTTTATTACCTGCGTTTTTTCTGTTGTTTGTAGGGTTCCCTTTTAATCATCATCATATCAGACACTAGGAAGAACTATCCCTAGTTACCATGCTATAGAAAATCTTCAGTGAACCACGAAGCCTTTTATAGGACAATTTGCTTTAATATATCTACAGACTTATGTGTATCATTTAATCAGAGCTGGCATGTGATTTTCCGCCTGGACAAGTAAATTGACTGCACAGCAGCTGCATCAAGGTCTTGTACTCCGTTTTATGTGTCCTGCTGTTCTGGCACTAAGGAGAAACAAAATCTTTGCGTTCTGTTATGAACAATGTAAAATTAATATATGTCATCAATTACCCAATCGGTTATTAGATTATATTTTGTTATATTTTGTACAAAAGTACTCCGTTAAGAACTGTTTGCATCTACACTGAATACCTAACAACTTACCAATGTCTTTTCAGAAACAAAAGTGTAGTAAAAAAAATTCAGTGATTATAACTCAGTTAACCTTGGCTGAAACAGTTCTGGGACAGTTAGCTAGAAATAAAATAATCTGGATCATTAGGATTTGTGTTTTGCACTCTTCACCACTGTATAGCTGAACAGATTGGGGAAAAGGGTTTATTTAAAGTGAACCAGTAATTTCAAAAACTATGGAAATGTTAGCCTAGGTGTAGTGCTACCCCTGTAGGAGCCACTGAGTAGATGCCCAGTGTTATTTTGCCATTAAAGTGGTTGTTAAGCTTCTTTTTTTTTAAATAAAAAAACATAGAACCCCCTCCCCCCCAAAAAAAAACAAAACACAAAGCATACGAATTCTAGCCTCTCGGGCTTCTTTTCACAATAGTGAATTTCTTCTTCTACAGACAATAGCTTGTACTTAGAAGGCTGCTGTTACGCAAACTCTGTCTATTTCTCTCTCCAGGTCAGTGCAGCTTGCTTCTCTCCCAAAGACCAAGTGAACAGTTACTTCCTCTATAAATGATAACCACACCATTAACATAATGAGGCCACCTTTCAGAAAACACAGAAGTACAGTTTCCCTTTTTTGGCGTTTCGGTCACATAGAGATGTATTTAAAAAGAAATGTCTGTTGAAACGGCATGTCATTTTTTTTTCTTTGCAAATAGGGTGAAATCAAATGTTCTCAGACTATAGTCTCTGCAAAATTTTCCAGAGCTTTTGCCTAGTTTGCATGGAATGAATTTACACGCAGTTAAAGGGACAAACAGCTATGCAAATTTTTTTTTTTTTAAATACACCTCATAGAGTTTGGTGAATGATTCATATGCACAAAAGATCTACCCAAGTGTTTTCATTTCTTTAAAAACAAAATAAAAATCTTAAATAAAGAATATTTTGAAAACATTTAAAGTGGAGTTCCACCCACTTTTACAACTCTTCAGCATCCCTCACTAAACTGTGCACTGTAAACGAATTGGATATTTTAATTTTTTTTTTTCTCAGCACCTACTGTATATCTGCTGTATTCATTTTTCACTTCCTCCTCCCTGGCCGCGGCCCATCGCATCATTTCCTGTTTGCAATGCCTTCTGGGAAGGGGCGGCAACTTCCTCTGACACTGCCGTTGCTATGGAAACCTGCCCTGAAACCTATTACACTGCTTGTGCTGCACTGAGCATGTGCGAGATCTGCAAGGATGAGATCCAGGAAGAAATACAGTCTGGCTTCAGATGCCCAGACTTAAGATGGCCACGGCCTGCTGTAAGTTTATAAAATAACAAACTACTGCTATAAACTACCAAAACAGACATTAGTTTACAGACTAACTTTACTAGAATACATTAAGCTTGTGCATTATAGGGGTATTTTTATTTAAAAAGTATATTTTGGGCCGGAACACCACTTTAAAAACAATTATGGAGATGACGGTAACACAAGGTACACTGCAGTTCTGGTTACCAAGCAAATAGAGTTGAAGAAACTCTGGAGGGTTTACCTGCACTTGGTGAACTGACAATATTTCAATAAAGGGGGTACACACTACGAGAAAATCAGAAGTAAAATTCACGATTGTTCAATTTTCGTTAAGTGGGTACACAACTTTCGACATCAGATTTAGATTTTTGCAAACTATGTCCGAAGGGACAAACTCCAAAAATGTTCTTGCATGTGAACAGACAGAACAATTTTCGTTTAATGTGTAGGGCTTTGGTACGATTTTTGTGCGAGAAAAATCAGGAACGAAAGACTGTGCATGATCAGAAACAGCACACACAAAAAAAAAAAAGCCTTTGCTGTATGAGAATTTTCATACATTATTTCCTTCCTCGGTTCCAATTTGCTGTGAAACAAGGAAAATCGGACGATCGTTCACCCGATTTTCTCATAGTGTGTACCAGCCTTAAGACAGCCTATGCTCTCAGAGCCAGTAATGTCATAGCTTGTGGGGCCACATTTATCAAATGATGGGTGCAGAGACCCTGCTCCAAATGACTTAACATTAATTTCATGACCCGTCCACTGGGGTTTTCTGGGGTTTTGAGGCACTCTACAAAGGCTGAGATTGACATTAAGACACCTGGAAATGCCTGTAACTGTGTGTGACATTTGTATGCCTAATTGCCTCCCTGGGTTTGCTTAAAGGCAACATCCACCCCAAGCTAATCTGTCAGAATCTCTACTGGCACTTATCACTACCCATTATTCAGTGGGAACATTGTCTTGCTTTCATTTGGCCTTTATTTTTCTGAGTGGCAAAAGGCCATGCCTGGTAATCAAGCTTCCCCTTATATGTATCTATTCATTTTATAAGATCATTGATAGTTGGTGAAGTTGTTGGGTCAATAATTTTGCCTGGTTTGAGTGAAGCAATACAGGCTTTGGAAAAGGTGTAGTTGGGGACACCGAAGTATGGTTATGAACAGCCATACAGTATGTTTTTAAAGAGTAAATCCACTTTTGTTGAGAAAAAATAACAATCCCCTCTGGGTGATCAATGTGCATTGCAAGGATTTAACAAACTTTGTTGCAGATGGCTACTTTCTCTGAAGAAAAAACAGTTTGTTACATCATATCCTTTGCAGACTGATTCTGAATGGGAGGATCTGGTTCATTATAATCAACTAGTGCATTCTTAGGGCCCTTTCACACGGGCTTTCCGATCAGGTCCGCTTGTCAGTTTTTCAGGCGGACCTGATCGGACGCTCTATGCACCTCTATGATAAAATAATAGAAGGGGATTTGGGACTTTGAATGAGGTTCTAGACATGGTGGGGGTGTATTTAAAAGATCACATATTTATTAACATGGAGGATAAATAAGTATAAATATCTGGGTCATAGGATGGCACATGAAAATATATATATCATGGACATCAGAGACATGCAATCATATCAACTTGGAAACTCATAACAATATAGCGAATACACATATATATAACATGGTACATCAAGGATACAAAATAATATCAACTTAGAAGCACAAGACAGTAACGAATATCGATGAGCAATTCCCATGAATCCATATATGTACACGGTTCTTAAGGCGGCACAGTGCAATAAAGTGACATGGTGTGGATGGATAAAATCACGATTGCTTTTGGGACATTAGACTTGATTGGTCCTGATAATGGTATGTGTTGGCATCCTAGATTTTCCGACGCGTTTCGTGTTTCCACACTCATCAGGGGCGGATGCTCCCAAATATCTAAAAAAGGATTGAAATATATTAAGCCTAATGTATCACTGAGCATACCAGGAAGAGGTATATATGCCAGTCCTGGATACTTACATGTAAAAAGTAGATGATGGGGATATGTTGGATGTGGGACCAGGGCCAACAAAGAGGTGTCTGTCCCAGAAGCTGGGGTATAGTGGGGCCGCATGTAACTGGGGCGCACTGCACAGAGCTTCCCAAAGAGAAAGTAGCCACTCTAAATCAATGATAAGGGGGTGATGAGGACTGTCACAAGATCTAAAATAAATTAATAAAATCTATAATAAGTATTGTGGTCACACCAAGGAAATATAGTGGCATACAGGCTAACGATGGAATTACCTTGGTGGCGTGCATGGAGAAGTAGAGGGTCCCTGTGTAGTGTGGCGTGTTCCACACTGTGAGAATAGTAGCTGTGTACGACCGGCGTGTTAAGTACGCTCCACACAGCCGCACGCTGGCTCCTACTGACGTCACGCCAGCTCGACGCGTGCAGGGAGGGGCTCCGGCCTGGACGGTACACACTGCCCCTGACAGGGACTGACCTCCCCAACTGTGGCGGCTAAGATGGAGATAACCGCGCCCCGCGTCTTGACACAAATGATGACGTCACATGTGAGGCACGTTACGATGCACTGTGGATTCTGCCCAGTCCCCCAAACCCACGCCTCGAGAGGGCAGAAGGGAGGGGGAAAGGGAGGCATACAGAGCGCATCGCAGCTTCTGGGATGGGACAACAAATGGAGGCTCACTAACCCACAAAATGACAACTACCCACCCAGATAGAAAAAAAACAAAAACAAACGAACAAAGTGCCGCATTACTCATGGACACGAGGGAGCATGTCCCGAGTACAACAAGGCCTCAAGTGTGATGGATGGCCAGATGGAGCCGAAACCACTCACCCAGACGGAGGGGAACACTGCCAGCTAAATCAGAAAACCTCTGCATCTCTATGCACCTCTATGGACACGTCCGCTGACATCCGCCGATAGTCGATCCGTTCCTGCCCCCATAGCAGCTTGCTATAGGGGACACCCAAGCAGGCTCGGTCCTGAGCTGCTGCTCTGTTTGTTCATTCACACACAAAGAACAGCTCATTACCACCCCTGCTCTCTCCTTATTGGCTCACTGGCTGTGGTTGACAGTAGCAAGTGCCAATGGCTACCGCTGCTGTCTCAGCCAATGAGGAGGGAGAGACCCTGGAGAGCGGAGGCTCTCGGGCACACCACTGGATTGAGATGGGGCTCAGGTAAGTTTTAGGGGGGGCTGGGGAGGCTGATGCACACAGATGGCTCTTTATCTTCATGCATAGAATTCATGAAGTTAAAAAAACCTTCAGCCTTTACAACCACTTTAACTCTTGTAGAGCATCTCACCGAAACTAAAATTCTTATTGCAGAGGATGCCTAAAATTTGACTTGTATCTTAGTGAAGACTTTTGCGAAAATCAGTGAGCCAATCACACAAGCAGGAAATTAAATTTCCAGGGCTTTTTGTATACCAGTGGACACCAAAGTACAACAATGTACAGAATGCCTCCAGGCTGTCATATTGCGTTGATATTTACTAAAAATGATAGTGCTGCAGATTGAAAAGTAAATGCAATTTTTAATAACATTAAAATATAATATGGCTTGTGTTGCAATTGTATATGATATATATTTTTGTATTTTCTTGTTAAACTAGCAATTTCTATCTCTCATAGACTGTTGGTAAAATATTGTTGTTTGAGTTTCTGGGTGTGGGTGGACATTGTCAGGAATTCACAATGACCCTGTCGGATTTTAGTTTAAAACACAGAGGTGATCTGGAACACCTGAATCTTCAAAGTGGTCAGGAAGATCCTGTGCTGAAATAACCAAGACATATTAGAAGCTAGGGGAGACTCCACCAATCAAATTTTGCCTAAAACTAAAATGTCACTTTTGGGTGGTCAGTGTCATTAATGTTGTGACGTAAAAATGATATACAGAATATCCTTACCATTGTTTAGTTATTCCAATGGTATCCAGATAAAAGACATACAGTACCGTAGATCATAACACAGAAACTTCCAGATTTGTTCTGCTGCAGCAACCTTGGTTTCCATTTATTTATTTATTTATTTTTTACTTTTTATTTTTCAATATTTCTCAAAATACAAAACATTTTCCCTTCCAAAGGGATATACATTATTTAACATAGCTTTATTTCCAATAACATATCCCCCAAAATTGTATTCCTTTTTGCTGGTGTGTTTAGCCCTCGTACATTGTAGGTCAAAAAATTAATTGTTGTCTTGGTTCAATTGTTTGTTACCTATTTTTATAATAGGGGGATCAATATCTGTGATTACAATTGTTTTTAACGGGCCTAGGTTTTATCCCGAATCCCTCTGGTTCTTCCTTTTTACAATATCTCACCCCACTCCCCCCTCCCCCCTCCCCCCCCCCTCCAACCACCCCGCCCTCACCCCACCCCAACCCTCCCTCCCCTAGCCACTTTCTCCTGACTCGCAAGTGGAGCCCCTCTCCATTTCCCTCCTGCGAATCTCCTAACCTAGGGTGTAACTCTGACCATGGCCGCCGACCTCCAAACCCCCACCCCCCCACCAATCGTGGGGGGGTGGGGGTTGTCCAAGGTAGTCCAGGTTTCCCAGAAATCCAGTTCCATACTTCTCTATTTCTCGTCCTCTCCCTCAAGACTCCCAACCCCTCCCCGAATCCCCCCCCCCGAATTTTCTCAACTCCGCCTCCCCAGGTCTGATCCAGGCAACCTCATCTTTATCTCTCATTTTTAGTTTCTTCTTGTGACTTTCTGGGGTTTCTGCCAATATCCTTCTTCTTCCCCAAGGGTTCTTCCTTCTTCCAACCACCCTGGGATATCCAAAATTGGAATATGAATTCTTTTGCAGAATTCCTGTAAGTCTTATCTCTCTAATTTAATCTCTCTACCTTCTTTCTGGGCTTTTAAAGATGCCGGAAAACCCCAGCTATTTTTGATGTTAGCAGCTCGCATTTGTTCCAATAATGGTTTAAGAAGCCTTCTTCTGGCCATTGGTTTCCTAATACTATATATTCGATCCATCTTTAATTCTTAATCCTATCTTTAGTCCAGGAAGGGGTTAAATATTTTATTTAATTATTTTTTTCAACTCTTCTCCTCTATCTTCTGGAAGTGCCCTGATCCTTAGCTTCTGGCATCTGCTTTGGTTTTCCTGATTTTCCAATTTTCCAGAATTTCTCTCTGACCAATTTGCAAGGTTTTGACTTGTATTTTTAACTCTTTTATTTCTTGAGCTTGCTTGATGGTCTTGTCCTCCGTTTCCTCTACCCTCTTCAATAACTGGCCTAGGTCAGCCCGCATTGTGGCGATTTCTATCTTGCGAACATATCTGTTATTTCCGATTTCATTGGTATTTGGGCACAGATACTTTGTTCCTCCATTCTACTTGTCTCTACTTCACTTTCCATCGTGATGTCTGTTCTTTTCCAATATTTTTATTCAGAAATTTTTAACAAGTACAAGATCAACATTTACCATCGTAGTATGAAGTAATGGTACAAATCGGTTTTGAGTTGGTTATATCGCAAATTATCTTATATTTATTTGAGGTCTTGTGTATCATTGTCCCTATTCTAGGTTCACATAGTATGGTTAGACCTAAACCGAAAAAATAAAAATAAAACCAAAACAATTCAAAAGAAAGCCTCCTCTAGGTGGTGCACAGGAATGCTCCAACATGTAGCACGGGAAAAATTCCTGCAGTATTAGCTGGGGATTCTGGGTTGTGTGGCCATTCTGCAACTGCAATTTAGGTAGAGCAGGTGTAAATGGTCTGGGAGTTAGTTTCCTCGCCAAAAGTTTATTAGGTTTATCTCCCATGGTGTAGAATCGGTGTCTGGACCATCTAATGTGTTTTTCTGCTTTAGTGGTGAGGCTCAAGTTCAGGGCCGTACGGGTTGCATCAATCTGGTCTCTAAGATCAAGATGCTGTTTGGCATTTTGTTCGCGCATAAGGCGATGCAGCTCCTCGTTTTTTTTATTAATCGTTTGTTCACGTGCTCGTTTCGCTCTGGAGGCTAATTGTATCAGTTTACCGCGGATTGTGGCCTTATGGGCCACCCAAATCATGGTTGGGGTGGATGACGAGGGGGGGATTGTCCTGAAAGTAGTGTTGGAGAGTTGTTTCAACTTCTTTGGCAATAATAGGGTCATTTAATAAAGACTCGTTTAGTAGCCAAGAAGATGATTGTGGTTTCGACCATAGGTTTGTTAGTGTGACTTGAATCAAGGAGTGGTCTGACCATGCCATGGGGAGAATTTTAGCCGACGAGACATATGAGAGTAGAGGGGATAAAGTGAATAGGTGATCTTTTCGGGAATACGTTTTGTGTACATGGAAGGAAAACGTGAAGTCCCTGCTGGTGGGATGGTCATCTCTCCATATATTGATCAAATCATAGCTGTGTAGTAGGCGTGCTATTCCCCCATTCTGCTTTGGGGTGTGTTTTAGAACTGTCTTCCTGGGGTTAGATTTATCTAAAATTTGGTCTAGAGAAGTATTGCTATCCCCTCCCAGAATTACATAACCCGTCACATGGGGCAAAAACAATGTCAGCATTGAGCGAAGGAACTGTGTTTGACTTGTGTTGGGAGCGTAATAGGAAAGTAGGGTGATTACATTTTCATTGATTTTCCCTGTTACATATATACATATAGCGGCCTTCCTTGTCCTTTATAACATTGGTGGGTGTAAAAGGGATATTTTTAGCGATACATATTGCTACTCCCCGTTTTTTGTCTGGTCCATTTGATAAACTTTCACACTGGGGCGGGGGCGGCGTCGGTGGTACCGTCGCTTTACCGTCGTTTTAGCGGCGGTATTCGTCCACTAGTGGGACGGTTTTACCCCCCTGCTAGCGGCCAAGAAAGGGCTAAAACCACCACAAAGCGCTGCTGCAGCAGCGCTTTGCCGGCGGTATAGCCCCGCTGCCCCACTGAATTCCTTCACTGCTCCAAAGATGCTGCTAGCACGACTTTTTTTACCGTCCTGCCAGTGCACAGCTTCAGTGTGAAAGCCCTCAGGGCTTTCACATTGGGGACACAGCAGCGGCTCTTTCAGGGAGCTTTGCAGGCGCTATTTTTAGCGCTGTAGCGCCTGCAAAGCACCCCAGTGTGAAAGGGGTCCTAGGGATATTTCCAATTGAGGAGGACAAGCTGGAATGGGAGCAGATATAGTAATAATCCTTTATAATCAATCTTGTGGCTTTAGTCTTGTTCAGTTTATGTACCACTCAGAGATTGTCCTTTTATGTACCTGGCAATGATTTGTTACAGTTTTCTTGATAAATCGCATATGTATTGCAGTCTTAATCGCACAGACTCAGAATTAATTAGTATGCTTCACCTCACTCAGGAATATTTCCAATTAAGGAGGGCAGACTGAGGCGGGTGCAGATGTACAAAAACCTTTATAATCAATCTGTTTGATGTACTTTTTATTCTGATTTTTATAACATTTCTTGGTTTGTTTTCATATGCGATTTCCTCCCCAACTTATTGCAGCCTTCTTTATAAATCGAAAGTAAGACCACAGATTGGTCTCCTGCGATTCACCACTTTTTGCTTCCCTTTTTTATGATCCTTATCCCACGTGGGTTTACAAAGTCAGTGCAGTATACTTAATTCATGTGATGGTGCCTTAGTTCAAGTATATTTCATTCCTCGGTTTATTTTTATATGCAACTTTGTACGTGGCTTAAACTGCAGTTTGTTGCACCTTTCTTTAATACCTATAGATATATACCAGGGTATTTGCCAACAATTTAACTGCTTCACTGGCCCCTCTCCACTGCTTTATTACTCCTTCTTTCTTCACACTATTTATTCCTCCAATTCATTTAGCCAAAAATAAAACTTTATAGGCAGATTGGTCTTCACACAAGAGAGCCCTTCCACCCGGGGAGGCGGACTAATACTAACTCAGAGTTTGAGAAGCCAGCATACAGTTTAACTGTATTTATTGCTCACCTCTCCCCCTGCACGTTTCCTTCTGAGTTCCGAGGTGGGGGGCGAGGGTGCGGGATGCCGGGCCGGCCAGGACAGACTCTTAAAGTGGTTGTAAACCCATTACAACCACTTTAACCTACAGGGAAGCCTAGATTAAGGCTTACCTGTAGGTGCAAGAAATATCTCCCAAACCAGGCTTAGGAGATATTTGCAGGGAAAGCAGCACCGATGTCTACGGCGCATGCGCCGTAGACATCGGGCGCAGGCGCACTGGGCGTACCATTTCAAACAGCGATCATGCGTGGGAGTGACATCTGCGCTGTGACTGGCCGGAGCCGCGATACACGGAAGTCACTCCGGGATAGATGGCGGCGTCGGAGGAGACGAACGAGGGCCGAAGCCGGGGCTTCGATCTCAGGTAAGTAATTCATAATGAGCTAGTATGCTATGCATACTAGCTCATTATGTCTTTGCCTTGCAGGGTGTATTTTTTTTAAAGAGGCTTTACTTCCTCTTTAAGCGTGGTCCTCCAATCTCTTTACACACGCCAGCGCTCTTATTCTTCTGCCAATATCCCGGCACGGTCTTGTGGTTTTGTGGGCTGTCATGTATGGAGTTCGTCACAGCCTCTCACACCGTTCATCTCCCACTGGTCCACCCAGAGCCTCTCTCAGCTGTTGTCTTCTAGCGCCATGGTCGGGCTCCTCCCCCAACTCAACATGTCACGTCCTCACCCCCCTCTCTGTGCTGGTTTCCATTTATTTGACAACAATGAACATACAGCATTGTACACGGGGGTTAAAAAAAATAAAAAATACATACATATATATATATATATATATATATATATATATATATATATATATATATATATATACACACACTGCATATATATTTGTAGTTCATATCAGCAAAGGTCATTTATAGAGCTTTCTGTCATTCACATCCTTCTGTGCATTTTTCTAGGTAGCATTTATTATGAAATGCTATAGAAATATTACTTTAATAATCTGCTATCCACGCAATAGCCAAATCCATTAAATGGAATTAAAAGACAAATGCTTTCAGGGGCATGTGGTTATGAATGTCAATTTATAATTGGAGGAAAATAAATAGTCTTACTAAATATAATGTCATTATCATATTAAAGAAAACAAGAGATACGTCCTTTTCAAGGAGAAGTTTTTGTCGTATTGTTCAATGAGAACAACTGGAAAAGTCATGATTTCTTATACAATACCTCCAGCTACAGCATACAAAAAATTCAGATGGAGGATAAAAGGTACAGCAAGCAGGATATAGTCCAAATCAAAAGCATTTTAAACAGGCTGCTAGATCTGAGATATAAGGTAGATTGAGTTGAAGTTGTAGCTGTATATTGGTTTTGTGCAAAATGTATTTTTATTTCTTCATTTATTTTAGGTTAAAATGTTTTTAGATGGGTAAATATCAAATACGCATAACACACACATTATATATATATATCTATATAGATATATAGATATATCTATATAGATATATATAGATATATATAGATATATATATATAGATATAGATATAGATATAGATCTATATCTATATCTCTATCTATCTATCTATCTATCTATCTATCTATCTATCTATCTATCTATCTATCTATCTATCTATCTATCTATCTATCTATCTATCTATCTATCTATCTATCTATCTATCTATCTATCTATCTATATATATATCTATATATATAGATATATATATAGATATATATATATATATATTTATAATGTATTAATATATGTACACACAGTATATACAGTATATATACACACACACCTTTCCTCGACCCTCCCAAATTGCTGAGCCTCAGACCGGCATACAGATGTGCAATTTTGACACACCTATTAGGCCAATTAACTTTCCAACATGTTTGTGGAGTATGGAGAGGAAACTGGAGGAAATCCACACCAACACAGTGAGAACACGCAAACTCAAAGCTCAAAGCTGTCCAAGCTGGGATTTGAACTAATGACCCCAATTTTGCAAGACATACAATACACGCTGACCACTAGGGCTGGCCGTACACTAATTGAATGGTGTTCAATTTTTTTAGGTTTAAGGGCATTAGTTTGATTTTCCAGTAATCAGTGGGATCATTTATTGTTTCTTTTCTGCAATCTATTGGATGTCTCTAATGCACTACAATGTATTAGTGTTGACTGTTACTACAAATTGTATTACCATTCTCATCTTGTTTCTGGCCTCCCCATTATGGCTGCCTGGAGCCCATAATAGAGGGGAAAATGAGTCCCCAATGATTTCCTGCCAGCCTGGATAAATGGCACAGTGCCACCTTCAGATCAGCAGATATACTGCAGCCCTAAACCTACCATACAAGCTGTTATGCTAACTGTGCTAGTGTTCTAGGAAACATATTTGTACATATATAGATTTAAAACAAAGAAAAAAAACATTTATAAAATGTTACAGTTTCCCTTTTAGCGCAGTTTATATGCTTTCCAAACAGCAGTTCATTGATTGATTGTACTCTGTCTCTCCTATCAGCTGATTCTTGCTCTACAGCCCACCTGATTGGACCTTTGTGCTGCTTCTCCCTACCCCTCTTTGAGATCTGTTGTACAGACTTCAAAAGGCTGACACCAGGTCAAAATTAGTTACTTACACTACTTACAATAAAGATACATGTATTGATGTATTAATGATTAAAGAGCTACATTAATTTGTGCCTTTTTTATCTGCCTGGAGTTTAGCTTTAATGCTGGGTCCTGCATAAACCAGTTGGACAATGTTCTGTGGAAGATGATGCTCATTAACATGAAGGGTAAACTGCTATGCGTAGCCATTGGAATCTCTTGTCTGCTCCATGGCTCCTTATGCTTTCATTGCTAGTGGCTGAGTCATTGACTTGAAACAAGCCCAGGACTTCCGATAGAAATCATGGCGCCCCGTACAGACTACCTGACAGCCCCCCAAAGAAAATATTAAAGCTATATATAAAATCATTTTTAGCAGACACATATACAACATAACTCACAGAATTCCTGCTAAATCTAAAGGATAAAACTGAGGTAATAAATAAAGCTCTTTGTGGATAAGGTCTTGGGGCTCATGCACATGGGTGCTGTGGTCTGTACAGTGTGGATCAGTGGCTCAATTATGTGGCTTGAGCCACAGGGGGGCTGTACGAACACAGCTGCAGGTCCAAATTTGACAGGCTTGGGGATGCAGGTGTACAGCCCAAACATAGACAGTGTGCATTCGGGAGCCACTCACCTGCACACCTGTCAAATTAAGGCCTGAGGCTGTGTTCGTACAGGCGCTGCATCCCAATAGAATGACAGGCGGCTCCAGCCCAAAACCCTCCTTCATACAGCCAGAGTACCTGTGTGAGGGAGCTCTTAATTATATTTTTCTAACACATTTTTTGTAACAACCCAGTTGGGGAAATATCATTATGACAGCCTTACCTAAAAACCAATCTCTCCAGCGGAGTGCTGTCGCTACTGAGAGGGATTCCATCTTTATCTGGTCTTCTTTCTGAAGTTCTTGGGCTCCAGCTGTTTGGCCAAACAGCGGTGATGTAACTAACATGCATGCATGCGGGAGTCATGGTCACAGCACAGCTCTCTCAATGGATGGTATGCCATCCATTGAGAGCGCAGTGCACATGTGCTGGTGCTATCACTGGCTGCTACGTTTAGGAGATATTTTAGGAGATATTCACTGTACCTACAGGTAAGCCCTATTATAGACTTAACTGTAGATACAAGATAAAAAATGGAGTTTACTGGAGATCAGTTATAAAATGTTGCCACTGTGCCCCAAGTGCTGCCACTGTGCCCCAAGTGCTGCCACTGTGCCCCAAATGTTGCCACTGTGCCCCAAGTGCTGCCACTGTGCCCCCCACCCGCCATCTGCCCGGCACCTTGTCTCGGGTGGGCAGCGGGTGACGGCGGCAGGCGGCGAGCGGTGTCGCGTGTCCTCCATTTCTTCCCTGACCCCAATGTCTTCTCCCGCCCACTCCTCCTCTCGTCCTCTACTATGATTGGATGCCTAATCCATCCAATCACAGCGCCTGTCATTTCAGCCAATCAGTTGACAGGTAACACAGACCCGGCAACCTGATTGACTGAGAGGCGGTTCAATGTTAGCAAAGTGAATTCCTTTGCTTTGCTAACATACAGCTGAGTGAGAAGCGAACGCACAGCGTTGCGCCCGCTTCTCACATTTTTGGGTGCCTATGGCTCTAATCAGTTGCTTCCAAAATACACCCCCGCCAGTTTAATTCAGATGCCCGGCGCCTGAAAATGGGCCGGGCACCTGAATAGGGGGTGTCGCAGCAACCATAGATAAATTCATGCAATGCATGAATCTATCTATGGTGATTAGAGCAGTGCAGGAGATGGGGGGGGGGGGGGCGGCGCTTGGGCAGAAGCTATTTGCAGTAAAAAAAAAAAAGGGCAGCAACGTAATGGGCCTGCTACTGGATTATTTATACTACTTAGTTGGGTCTAGAGTTCAGTTGGGCATGGTAAAGCTAATGTTTAGACAGAAAACCTAAAAATTCAAAATGCTTCTGGTCACCATTTCTTTATGATCATCTAGAACCATATCCTCACAGCTTTATAATGCTTCATGGTCTCCCTTGCAGGTTCCAGATCTGATTTTTAAAACAGTGTAATGGATTTTCCCAGTGACCTTAAAAATATTCAAGCAAAGACCCATCCTGACAAAAACTCTTGGTCACACAGACCATGAATAATAAATGACTTAATGACACATGGTCATTCATTTGTGGTCATCTCCAATATAGAGTATATCTGCACAAAGTTTTGCAGGATGTTTATAACACTCATTTGTAATCATTTTCTTCATAGGCATTAAGGGCTTGCTTATTATACCTGGGTTACTATTTGTGGTATGATCTGTGGAAATTTGCTTTTTAGAGAGCAGTGCCGGCACAGCTGGCAGGTAGTCAAGTGGCAACATTGTCACCTCCTAAATGCCTGTTTTTTATCTTTTGCTGTGTGTTGATGACCGCACTGGACCAATGGAACTAAAGTTTGGTATTTGGTATTGATGGATATATTTATGGAGTAGGATTTCCTTTCAGGCAGTTATTATCCAAGGGAGGTGCTATGGTAGTAGACTCTAGCGGTCTTGTGCTGCTGCCTCTCTGATATGACAGTGAGGACATTTCATCAGAAAACACGTGGAAGGGTATAGAGGAGTCCCCAGTAATGAAAGATCTTACTTAAGATCAATAACATTCTAAAATAAATCCTCGATCTTTTGTTATCATCGCTTATCTATACCCAACTACTTTTTTTTTTACACTTGAACTTGGGCTTTGAATGAGAATACTATACCCCAATCATGAGCCGAGCATTTCATATGTGGTTGAGACGTGCCCCTATCCCCTTGAATATGCTGCGTTTGGTACAAGCGTGTAAGGGGGGATACTTTTTGCTGCAAAGTATCAAGGTCGCGGCATGTCCCCCCCCCTTCCAGCTGCCTTTGCAGCTTAAGGGCGGACAATTGGGGGGTGATAAAACATTGCTCAACCATTTATTTTTACTGTCCCAGTAGTGTAAACCAAGCCTTATAGTTGGCCAAAACATCTATTGTATCTTATACCTCCTGGAATATTGGTTTGCCTACAGCCATCATTATTTTAACAGTGATCGGTTTATACTGGATTCAATATACTGGATCTTGCCATGTTCAGCAGAATTTCACTGCAATGCTGCTGGAGCAGAAGTTTTTGATAAAAGCATTTCTTCCAACAACCACTAGATGGCAATAGTGCTGCATTGCTAAGTTTCTAAAGTCAGTTTTGCTCTCCAGATACTTCATCCAATACCTACACAATGTCTATGATTTTGTTTAAAAAATATTTTCAAAAGAGGCCTATTTTACTCTGTTGTTTAACTAACTGTCAGGTTTGTGAGAAATTAAATTTATCAGTTACGTGAACGGAATTGTAGTTGCTGCTCAGGTGAAACCTATTGAAGATTTCACTTGGCAGTACACAAACGATGTAATGCGGATGATCTGAAGGAGTGTGTATTACTGCATGACGTACCAGCACTGCAACGCATACTTTTTAGAGATATTCAACGCTTTTATTGTGTGCCCCCCCAAACAGGTAAAGACATGATTTTATTATAAAAGACGAGTCAGACATGATGCAGTTATCTCTGAAAAAGCAAGACTTTGATATATATCTAGATCAGTGGTTCTCAACTCCCGTCCTCAGGACCCACCAACAGGCCAGATTTTAAGTATTACCTTGGGGAGAATACTGCAATCACTGAGCAGCAAATGTTATCACCTGTGATGTACCGTATTTATCGGCGTATAACACGCACTTTTTTCCCATTAAAATCAGGGTAAAATCGTGGGTGCATGTTATACGCCGATCCCACGCCGATTGTGAGCCTTTTGGCGGCTCTCGGCGGCTTTTGGCCGCTCTCGGTGGCTCTCGCAGCCCCAGGTGAGCCAAGTGCGTCCGAAAGCCGCCGAGAACAGACGAGGGCCGCCGAGAATGGGCGAAAGCGGCCGAGAGCCGCCGAGAATGGCCGAAAGCCGCCGAAAGCCGCCAGAAGAGGCCGAGAGCCGCCGAGAATGGCCGGGAGCGCCCAAGAACGGCGGCGCCATTTTTAAACGCCATTGCAAACACAGTGCAAGGCAGAAGGACACTGACAAGGCTGCAATGAGGGACACAGCTGCAATGAGGAACTACAGATGGACACTGACAAGGCTGCAATGGGGGACAAGGCTGCAATGAGGAACTACAGATGGACACTGACAAGGCTGCAATGGGGGACAAGGCTGCAATGAGGAACTACAGATGGACACTGACAAGGCTGCAATGGGGGACAAGGCTGCAATGGGGGACAAGGCTGCAATGAGGGACACTGACAAGGCTGCAATGGGGGACAAGGCTGCAATGGGGGACAAGGCTGCAATGAGGGACACTGACAAGGCTGCAATGATGGACAAGGCTACAGATGGACACTGATGAGGCTGCATTGATGGGCATTTAAATGTAAGTTTTTTTTCTTAAACTTCCCTCCTAAAGGTTTTTTTCCTTAAAAATCCCTCCTAAACTTGGGGTGCGTGTTATACGCCAGCGCGTGTTAAACGCCGCTAAATACGGTATTTCAGTTATCTTGCAAACCTGGCCTGTTAGTGGGTCCTGAGGACAGGAGTTGAGAACCACTGATCTAGATGCACCAGCTGAAAGATATGCTCAGGCCTTATAACCACTAGGCATAGTCTTTACCAGAAGGCTGAACACTTAACCTGAGTAAATGTAGCTGCAGAGATCTCAATATCTGAATTCTCTGTGTCCCCATTAATAGCAGTTCTCACCCTAATGCCTCGTACACACGATCAGACTTTCCGACAACAAAACCGTAGATTTTTTTCCAAAGGATGTTGGCTCAAACTTGTCTTGCATACACACGGTCACACAAATGTTGTGATTCCGAACGTTAAGAACGCGGTGATGTACAACACATACGACGAGTCGAGAAAAATGAAGTTCAATAGCCAGTGTGGCTCTTCTGCTTGATTCTGAGCATGCGTGGACTTTTGTGTGTCGGACTTGTGTACACACGATCAGAATTTCTGACGATAAGTTTTGTTGTCGGAAAATTTGAGAACCTGCTCTCAAACATTTGTTGGCGGCAGCAAATGTTCTATGGAGCATACACACGGTCGGACTTTCCGACAACAAGCTCACATTCAACATTTGTTGTCGGAAAGTCTGACCGTGTGTACGCGGCATTACTGTTGGATTTTTTTATTTGTTTTATTTTACAGAGAACGCAACACTAATGAGAATTCGGAGAAAATACCAAGACTGGGGAATCCCAGCTGAGAGATCTTGCTGCTGCTGGAGTACAATAAAAACTTGGTTCACCTTTTCAGAAAAAAGAAAAATGCAAATGCACACCGTAGAACACCCCCCCACACCACCACCCCCCAACCTCCCAGTCTTTACCTCCATGGAAGATGAGCTCTCAGAGCCAACACATCTGGTGTACTGATCCAGGGATTTGAAATCCATACTCTTCTCCCTCTTCTTTCTGCAGTGCTTCTGGGATGAATCAGAGCTATACTCTGCTAGAGCTGACCAATCAGAATTGTGGATGCGGCCCTTTGCTTGCCTTTGTCTGGACCTTCAGGCACTATTTCTGCTATTGACATCAAAGATGAGGCACTATTGCTTTTACTGACACCAACAGTTGGGCCCTATTCCTATCGTTTCACTGACAAGCGCGTAGTCCAACTGGAACAAGCTCTCCCTCCACTTGATCTTCAGGCATTACTCTGACTTACCCTTGCTCAAAGCCAGTGGCGGCTGGTGGTCAAAATTTTTTTTTTTTGGGGGGGGGGGGGGGCAGCAGACCTTGCTCCCTCAATCGCACTACCACCCCCCCCCTGCTCGATAGGCAGCGAGTCCTGGCCAATTGGGTCTCAGGACCCGCTTCCTGATTGGCCGGGAGGTGAGGCAGGAAGACATTAGCAAATATTTATTCACTTTTGTTACACAAGTGGGTGAGCTCGGGCCGCAGTGCTCTGCGCCCCTAGCCCACCCTTTTTTAAGCCAATTAAAGCCTCCGGTTCTAATCATGTGCTTAAAAAAAAAAAACACATCGAAATCCATGCGTCCGGCACCCTGCATGGAGATTAGGGGCTTATGGCTTATCATTTCTGATATATAGCAGCTCAGCTTTTGGCAATATTTGGTTTAGTTTTTTCTTCCTCATGCTCTTAAAGAGATTCATTCATGAACAATTGTAATTATTTTGTTGTTACAGACAGGATTTTTTGTATGCCACATTTTATTTGCAGATACATTTGAGCTTTCCATTGTTTATTACCCGCATTGTCTCTTCTTGGCATTTTACTTGACTACAATGTAATGTTTTCCATGATTTTGTCATACCGAATATTTATCTATTCCATTTAATACTTGGAAAATTTTTGAATAAACATTTATTTGAGAAAAAGAAATGAATGAACATTTTACAAAGATGCGTTTTTCTATCTACTGGAACCCCTTAATTGCATTTGCTATTTTCTGGAAAAGGTAACTTGGGAAAAATCTGGAACGCAGGAAAATCCTGGAATTCCCAAACCTGGGAAAATCCTGTTACTCCGAAAAAATTGTCCTGTAAAAAATCCTGTAATTTCAGAACTCAGAAAATCACAATATTTCTGAAACTTCGGAAAATCCCGGAATTCCAGAACTTGGAAAAATTCCAGAACTTGGGAAAATCCCAGAAATCCAAAACTAGGGAAAATTCCGTAATTCCAGAACTTGGTAAAATTTCAAAATTCCGAAAAAGTGGGAAAATCCCCGTAATTTCGGAACTCTGGAATAGCCTGGAATTCCAGAACTTGGGAAAATTTTGTAACTCTGTAAAAATCCCAGAATTACAGAATTTGGGCAAATTATGTAACTGAAAAATCCCCAAATTTTTAAACTATGGAAAATTCCAGAATTCCAAAACTGGAAAATCCTGGAATTCCGATAGAATAATTGAATCAGGAGGATTAATCACTAAAGTAGGCCATAGACAGCAGGAAGGAGCAAAAGGGCTGAATGAAAAAAACATAGCCGATTTCTCCAGCTTTGTATTTTGACAATGGGACCCGCCATTGTCAGAATACAATGATCAGTGTCTGCAGCCACTGATCAAGAAACATTTTCCAATATGTACCTTCGATAGAAAATGATCAAACGATCAGGGACAGCCACACACTGATCAAAATTTCTCCAGTCTCTGCTGAATGGGACAGATTTTGATCAGTGTATAACCAGCTGACAAATTTGCCACTACAGAAATGGTGGTTGTTTGCTCCTTATGAACAGAACAGTTTTTATATTTCAGAAATTCTTTTTCAGGGTATATAGCACAAACTGCTCAGGATGTTTAGTAACACTGAAAGCATGGGGAGCTCCATAAGACATAAAAGAAGAGAAAATAAGAAGAAAAAACTAAGTAATTTCCCTAGAATTCCAATACCACACATTCCACACACAATGATGCTCAAGTAGTGGATTAACATTTATTGCACCCAGTACCCACTGCTTGGTTATGGCAACGTTCCCAAGCAAGTTTAATTGCTCTCTGGCATACCATTAAGTTTCTATTACGGTAATTGATACATTTCCTGTTGGCTAAAGCATTTCTGAATAAATATTTTCCATCTCCTAAAGAACTGATGGGTACATCTGTTTTTATTAATTTCAGTGTCCATCTTTTAACAATGACAGTGGTATTAGGTCTTTCTTGATATCAAGCATAGTAGCTGTGTAATGTAGATCTGTTCTTTCGTTTTGCAGCTCATTGTGGTTAGAAGACAGATATGTGACTATATATAAATATATATATTTTTTTAACTTATGTTAATACTAGTGTAGTACCCTCTACCTTTAGGTAGGTGCTAGAGTAGTGTTTGTGAGTACTGCCAGTGCAGGTAAATTTCCGCAGGCCTGGCTGTGAGCTAGGCCTGTTTGTTTTTGATCAAGGGGCAGGCCTCCTATATATACCCATGGCCAGCCTGTTGTGGGAGGAGTTGTCAGGTGGAAGAACTGAACGGTGGAGTGGTATACTGTCGTGGTCTGAGGGAACCCCCTTTCTGGGGAGGGGTGAACTCAGGCCTGGAGCTCGGGAGCTGGGAGGGAGCCTCTCTTTACACGGTCATTGAGAGTTGTCCTGGAACAGGAGCAGGAAGAAGTCAGCGGGGAACACGGCCGGGAAAGTCATTTAGGAGGGATCAATGCCGGCAATGGCATCACCAGGGTGGGGCCTGAGGGGGCCACGTCCCCCCAAGTTTACTGTGTGCCCCCCCATGTGCCCCGCAAGTGCTGTACTGTCTGTTTGTATAACCAAAACAATGGCCGCTGACCGGCGCTGCGGCTGTCCGAGTTTCCGGCCGCTAAGTCACTACTCACTATTGACTGACTGTCAGTCTGTCAGGTGACGTCGCTGTTGCTTATGGGAGTTGTAGTCCATGGCAGGAGCTGCGTGCTCAAGCTACCTGCTCCTTGGGGGTGGAGTCAGTTACTCTGAGGAGAGCAGCGCAGCCAGCCTACCGCATGCTACAACCCACAGGTCTGCAGTCAGCTCCCAGCAGGACTCACAGTTGGGAGCTGACCACTGACCTGTGAGTCCTGCTGGCCACTGACATGTGGGTCCTGCTGGCCACTGAACCTGTGAGTGCATTCTATTCTTGATTCTCTTCTTGATCCACAGCCAGCTCCCAGCAGGACCCACAGGTCAGTGGCCAGCTCCCAGCAGGACCCACAGGTCAGTGGCAAGCAGGCCTCACAGGTCCACAGCTTGTGGGCCCTGCTGGGATCTGGCCACTGACCTGTGGGTCCTGCTGGCCACTGACCTGTGGGTCCTATTGGCCACTGACCTGTGGGTCCTGCTGGCTACTGACATGTGGGTCCTGCTGGCCACTGACCTGTGAGTGCATTCTATTCTTGATTGTTTTTTTTAAATAAAAATGTGTGTGTGTGTGTGTGTATATATATATATGTATATGAGTATATGTATATATATTTATTTGGGTTTTATGGTTGGACCCCCTGCTTTTGTCCTTGTCCCCCCATGTGCCCCTAAATATGAAAGCTAGAGATGCCACTGCATGCCGGGGTCGGAGAGTAAGAAGCACAGAGAGAAACTCTGGAAGAGACATGCCAGGATTAGATGTGGAGCCAGAGGGAGAGGCTGTGGTGTTGTTGAAGTTAAGTTGCTGCAGCCAGAAGGGTTGGCAGGACTTGCATTGGACATGCTGGGAGCTAGGGTGACCAATGTCCCGGATTGCCCGGGAAAGTCCCGCATCTTGGAGGTCTGTCCCAGGTCCCAGGCACCTTCATTTCAGGATAATACAGTGTCCCGGAATTAAATTGACATGGCCGATGCAGCCGTTCACGATTCTGTGGCCATGTCTGTCTGTCTCCTCTTCCGGCTCTCCCGCCCCACCAACGATTTAATCTTATCAGCACAGAGCAAGGGGTGGGAGGAGCTGGAGATCTGCACAGACAGCGGGATTGGCGGAGTCTTTTCATAACAGCTCCTCCTGCCCCTGCTCTTCTCTGCTGATAGGCAGGGTTGTCTTTGCCCTTAAGGTAGTAGAGGGTGATGGGTTGGAGGGACGGGGCTGGCAGTCGAGTAGTAGTAAGGTGGATGGAGGTGTAGGTCGGGGATAGCGGTGCTGACTCCCTGTCAGACGTGCACTGTACGGCGGATCCCAGTGATCGGTGCTCTGGCACTGCTCATCTCTCGTGACTGAAATGGGGGTTGGGCACTGCCTGTGTCTGTGTCCCCGAGTCCCTCCCGTGCTTCCCCGTCCCTCCTTCTTGGTGCTTGCTCACCCCCAGCTGCTCCCTCCCTGATTGTCTCCCCCAGCTCTGATCCAGATCCCTCCGACCATTCCAGGCTGTCAATGTCCAGGGCCCCCTCTGACACTGTTCTCTGCCCTCTACTCCTCCACTGAACCCTGTGTGGGAGCCCTCTCTTCTTCCTGTACTTCCCATCTACCCTGCACCCCTCACCCCTCTACTCTACAGAACCCTGCCCCCAACCCATAGTACCCTGCACCCCTCCACAGAACCCTGCCCCCAACCTATAGTAACCTGCACCCCTCTACAGAACCCTGCCCCCAGCCCATAATATCCTGCACCCCTCTACAGAACCCTGCCCCAACCCATAGTACCCTGCACCGCTCCACAGAACCCTGCCCTCAACCCATAGTACCCTGCGCCCCTCCACGGAACCCTGCCCCAACCCATAGTACCCTGCACCCCTTCACATTACCCTGCCCCAACCCATAGTACCCTGCACCCCTCCTCAGAACCCTGCCCCCAACCCATAGTACCCTGCACCCCTCCACAGAACCCTGCCCCCAACCCATAGTACCCTGCACCCCTCTACAGAACCCTGCAGCCCTTATTATACACCCTGCCCCCAACCCATAATACCCTGCACCCCTCCACAGAACCTGGCCCCCAACCCCTAGTACCCTGCATCCCTCTACAGAACCCTGCAGCTCTCACTATACACCCTGCCCCCAACCCATAATATCCTGCACCCTCTACAGAACTCGGCACCCTTCACTATACACCCTCACTATTGGCTGGCAAGTACACTGCATCTGGTGGCAGGTAGGGATGAGCTTCGAGTTCAAATCAAACTCATGTTCGACTTGAACATCAGCTGTTCGCAAGTTCGCCGAACAGCGAACAATTTGGGGTGTTCGCGGCAAATTCGAATGCCGCGGAACACCCTTTAAAAGTCTATGGGAGAAATCAAAAGTGCTAATTTTAAAGGCTTATATGCAAGTTATTGTCATAAAAAGTGTTTGGGAACCTGGGTCTTGCCCCAGGGGACATGGATCAATGCAAAAAAAGTTTTAAAAATGGACGTTTTTTCGGGAGCAGTGATTTTAATAATGCTTAAAGTGAAACAATAAAAGTGTAACATCCCTTTAAATTTCGTACCTGGGGGGTGTCTATACTATGCCTGTAAAGGGGCGCATGTTTCCCGTGTTTAGAACAGTCTGACAGCAAAATTAAATTTCAAAGGAAAAAAAGTCATTTAAAACTACTTGCGGCTATTGCATTGCCGGTCCGACAATACACATAGAAGTTCATTGATAAAAACGGCATGGGAATTCCCTTTACCATTTCACACAGGGGGGGGCCGGGATCTGGGGGGCCCCTTGTTAAAGGGGGCTTCCAGATTCCGATAAGCCCCCCACCCGCAGACCCCCACAACCACCGGCCAGGGTTGTGGGGATGAGGCCCTTGTCCTCATCAACATGGGGACAAGGTGTTTTGGGGGGCTACCCCAAAGTACCCTCCCAATGTTGAGGGCATGTGGCCTGGTACGGTTCAGGAGGGGGGGACGCTCTCTCGTCCCCCCTCTTTTCCTGCGGCCTGCCAGATTGCGTGCTCGGATAAGGGTCTGGTATGGATTTTTGGGGGGACCCCACGCCGTTTTTTTTTTTAAATTTTGGTGTGGGTTCCCCTTAAAATCCATACCAGACCTGAAAGGTCTGGTATGGAATTTAGGGGGACCTCCACGTCATTTTTAAAAAAATTTTGGCCGGGGTTCCCCTTAATATCCATACCAGACCTGAAGGGCCTGGTATGGAATTTAGGGGGTCCCCCAACGTCATTTTTTTTTTAAATTTTGGTTCGGGGTTTCCCTGTGGGGAATTCCCATGCCGTTTTTATCAATGAACTTCTATGTGTATTGTCAGACCGGCAATGCAATAGCTGCGAGTAGTTTAAATGACTTTTTTTTCCTTTGAAATGTCATTTTGCTGTCAGACTGTTCTAAACACGGGAAACATGCACCCCTTTACAGGCATACTATAGACACCCCCCAGGTACGAAATTTAAAGGGATATTACACTTTTATTGTTTCACTTTAAACATTATTAAAATCACTGCTCCTGAAAAAACTGCCATTTTTAAAACTTTTTTTTGCATTGATCCATGTCCCCTGGGACAGGACCCAGGTCCCCAAACACTTTTTATGACAATAACTTGCATATAAGCCTTTAAAATTAGCACTTTTGATTATTCATGTTCATGTCCCATGGACTTTAACGGTGTTCGCGTGTTCGAACGAATTTTTTTCCTGTTCTGGTGCGAACCGAACAGAGGGGTGTTCGGCTCATCCCTAATGGCAGGCTGTGGGTGGCAAGTGGCACACAGCATCTGGTGAAAGGGTATGGGTGGCAAGTGGCACACTGCATCTGGTGACAAGCTACAGGTATAGGTGGCAAGTGGCACACTGCATCCGGTGGCTGGCTACGGGTGGCAAGCGACAAACTGCATTGGATGGCAAGTGACACACTGCATCTGGCAGCAGACGATGGTGGCAAGTGACAAGCTGCATCTGGGGGCAGGCGACGGTGGCATGCTGTATCTGGTGGCAAGTGAAAAGCTTAAGGTTCTCACTGATTCTGCATTATGTAGACATGTGCGGTTCGCTTCGTACGAATCGAAAATTCGTACGAATTTCTGAAAATTCGTACATTCGGAAGCATCCGAAATACGAATTTCTATTCTTCTGAATTGTATACGAAATACTAAATTTCGTTGAGGAATTTTGGATCCAAATTCCATTACATTGGAAATAATAATGAGCACAGCAGGGGTACAGCCCAAGAGGAAGTCAGCACAGCACAGGGATGGTGGGAGCCCCTCATAATGAGCATAATGAGTTGACGACTGCCATATTGAGAAAGGCATTTTTTGCTTTTTAAATTATTCATAATGAACGTTCGTAATTGTTACGAAAAGTTAACAAACCTAACGAAAATTCGTATCTCGTACGAATCCAAATTGAGTTTCGGACACGAATTAAGAAATACGAATTAACGACTAATACGAAACGGAACGAAACAAATTTATTGACAGCACACATGTCTAGCATTATGGTGAGTTGAACTATTTCATTATATATTACAATGTAGTAATAGAAACAATGTGATTTGATCATCCTGACACCATATCAAGCATGGTGTTGGGATGATTTAAGTGTTAACATCAGCCATTCACCCGACAAATCACCCGCCACCGAATTCCCCGTCAACCCAGAGACTACATTCCTCCTCCCCTTCTACGAAACCGGTCCCCCATGCAAAAAAGGTTGGGGACCGCTGTTCTAAAGTGACATCACTTCCTCCTAGCGTTCTATGATAGAGATAGCCACGCAGAAGGGAAAGGAGTGACAGATTCTATCATCAGCGAGGGATTTGAAATCATATTTTTTTGGGAAGGGGGGGTGTCCCTGAATGGCAGTTTGGATTTGTGGTCACCCTACTGGGAGCAGTAGTCCACTAAGGATCAGTTAGCACAATTATCTTCTTCATCTAAAATGGCTACTAGGAAAATGTTAGGAGTTCAGAGTGAGGCCTAGCCATGTGCTAATGGTGACAGGAATCTAGAACTGGACAATGAAGGAAAGCAAGTGATCTCAAGTAGTGTGCTGGAGGAGATGTGCAGACTGTCAGTTTGGATTCAACTACATTTATTCTACTAAGAAAGATTTATCATTTGGGCATCCCATGTCCCTTTTCCCCATCCAAGTTTAATCCTCTAATAAAAACAACAAAAACAAGCAAGAGACTGTTCATTGACTCAAGAAGTGTGCCTAAAATGGTTGTCTGACCAGCAAGGTGATGTGTGGATGCTGAAACATGCAGCGACCCCACGGGGGCACAGCTACACTTATATTAAATAGGAAGTAAACCCTGCAATCCCTATGGTGCTTTTCATCCATTTTGTTCTAATCACTTGTTAGCAAGCATCACATAACCTAATCCAGCCACAATCGCCTATTACTTACTTTTTTTTAAGTTTGAATTTTTTTTTTCTTCATGGATAAGGCGGCGCCATCTTTAGTACTGTTATCTGAGTCCGATTTCTGCCCTTTCATGTTTCCCTTCGCCGCAATCTTGCGCATGCGCAATTGTGTTATAGCTAAGCTTCGTTCTTAATCCGATGTTCCCATGACAACCGCCGCTCATTGCCGAGTTTGCTGAGTTACTTATAATAGCGAAGCACGATTGCATGTGTATGCCTGTCAGTCCTACTGCAGCTGATCGCTGCTCTAGAATGCAGCATGATTGCCAAGGTTAATCCCCCCATGTGACATCGCACGGTCACATGGAAAGTACCAGGAACAAGAAAACACAGCAGTCTCACAAGCTTAAATGGCTGTGCCGCTGGGAGAGGGAATCCCATTCAGGGCACCATGTCAGTGGATGGACTGTACACAGAGCGTGCCGTAAATCAAGGAAAGGGAAGCGCATGTGCTGGTGACGTCATTAATCAAAACGAGACAGATTACAGCAAAACAAAACAAGTAAGGAGACAATTATTAGCAGCAATCATGAGTATTTTTTATGAGGATTACAATGCAATAAAATTGTTAGGGAGGGTTTACAACCACTTTAATAGCTATTGTTAAAATATGTGAATAATTTACCCAGCTGACCTTTACTGGCCAAAACAGAGGGTGATAATTCAATGTCTATAGGTACCCTCAAATTTGTGTAAAATTGTATAGAGGCAAAATTAGAATTTTTTTGTAGTTGCAGATAAAGTGAGAAAGTTTAGACCTTCTGCCAAGATTTTATTGTTGTTTGTGCTCCTGCTGGGGAGATTCGCCATTCTATTTTTCCAGGTGACCACTGCCACCGCAACAGAAAGTGCAGGGAAATACAGTATCTAACAAGTACACCCCTCACATTTTTGTAAATATTTTATTATATCTTTTCATTTAACAACACTGAAGAAATGACACTTTGCTACAATGTAAAGTAGTGAGTGTACAGCTTGTATAACAGTGTAAATTTGCTGTCCCCTCAAAATAAGTCAACACACAGCCATTAATGTCTAAACCACTGGCAACAAAAGTGAGTACACCCCTAAGTGAAAATGTCCAAATTTGGTCCAAAGTTTCAATATTTTGTGTGGCCACCATTATTTTCCAGCACTGCCTTAACCCTCTTGGGCATGGAGTTCACCAGAGCTTCACAGGTTGCCACTGGAGTCCTCTTCCACTCCTCCATGACATCACGGAGCTGGTGAATGTTAGAGATCTTGCGCTCCTCCACCTTCCTTTTGAGGATGCCCCACAGATGCTCAATAGGGTTTAGGCCTTTAGACATGCCTGGCCAGTCCACCACCTTTACCCTCAGCTTCTTTAGCAAGGCAGTGGTCACCTTGGAGGTGTGTTTGGGGTCATTATCATGTTGGAATACTGCCCTTCGGCCCAGTCTCCGAAGGGAGGGGATCATGCTCTGCTTTAGTATGTCACAGTACATGTTGGCATTCATGGTTCCCTCAATGAACTATAGCTTTCCAGTGCTGGCAGCATTCATGCAGCCCCAGACCATGACACTCCCACCACCATGCTTGACTGTAGGCTAGACACACTTGTCTTTATACTTCTCACTAAGGATGAGCCAAACCCCCCCCCCCCCGTTTGGTTCGCAGCAGAAGATGCGAACAGCCAAAAAATTAGTTTGAACACACGAACGCAGTTAAAGTCTATGGTCCATTTCTTCGGATCATCCTTGAGATGGTTCTACACCTTCATTTGAGTCCAGCTGTGTTTGATTATACTGATTGGACTTGATTAGGAAAACTACACACCTGTCTATATAAGACCTTACAGCTCACAGTGCATGTCAGAGCAAATGAGAATCATGAGGTCAAAGGAACTGCCTGAAGAGCTCAGAGACAGAATTGTGGCAAGGCACAGATCTGGCCAAGGTTACAAAAAATTTCTGCTGCACTTAAGGTTCCTAAGAGCACAGTGGCCTCCATAATCCTTAAATGGAAGACGACCAGAGCTCTTCCTAGAGCTGGCCGTCTGGCCAAACTGAGCTATCAGGGGAGAAGAGCCTTGGTGAGAGAGGTAAAGAAGAACCCAAAGATCACTGTAGTTGGGAGATGGGGGAAAGTTGTAGAAAGTCAACCATCACCGCAGCCCTCCACAAGTCGTGGCTTTATGGCAGAGTGGCCAGACAGAAGCCTCTCCTCAGTGCAACACACATGAAAGCCTGCATGGAGTTTGCTAAAAAAAACACCTGAAGGACTCTAAGATGGTGAGAAATAAGATTCTTTGGTCTGATGAGAACAAGATAGAACTTTTTGGCCTTAATTCTAAGTGGTATGTGTGGAGAAAACCAGGCACTGCTCATCACCTGTCCAATGCAGTCCCAACAGTGAAGCATGGTGGTGGCAGCATCATGCTGTGGGGGTGTTTTTCAGCTGCAGGGACAGGACGACTGGTTGCAATCGAGGGAAAGATGAATGCAGCCAATTACAGGGATATCCTGGACAAAAAACTTCTCCAGAGTACTCAGGACCTCAGACTGGGCCGAAGGTCTACCTTCCAACAAGACAATGACCCTAAGCACACAGCTAAAATAACAAAGGAGTGGCTTCACAACAACTCCGTGACTGTTCTTGAATGGCCCAGCCAGAGCCCTGACTTAAACTCAATTGAGCATCTCTGGAGAGACCTAAAAATGGCTGTCCACCAACGTTTACCATCCAAGCTGACAGAACTGGAGAGGATCTGCAAGGAGGAATGGCAGAGGATCCCCAAATCCAGGTGTGAAAAACTTGTTGCATCTTTCCCAAAAAGACTCATGGCTGTATTAGATCAAAAGGGTGCCTCTACTAAATACTGAGCAAAGGGTCTGAATACTTAGGACCATGTGATATTTCAGTTTTTCTTTTTTAATAAATCTGCAAAAATGTCAACACTGTGTTTTTCTGTCAATATGGGGTGCTGTGTGTACATTAAAGAGGAAAAAAAATGAACTTAAATGATTTTAGCAAATGGCTGCAATATAACAAAGAGTGAACAATTTAAGGAGGTCTGAATACTTTCCATTCCCACTGTACTATACGGCCTGCCCTATATACTCTGCAGAAAATTGGGCCTTAGGTGTTGGTTGTACCAGAACACTGTACACCCTCACAGTTACTTTTGGTGGGTGCAGGAATGGGCCCTGCTGTGAAATACTATATGAAAAATTGTAATTGCATGCCCCTGTTAAACAGGGGCAGAAAAATTGGGCCTTTGGTGGTGGTGTTGCCCTGAACCAAAAATATTGTTGGAAGCTAGCATCATCAAGATTGAGGAGGAATAGGATAGTCAGCATAGGCAGTCTTCAAGGGATCCCACATCCATAGCAAATTCAATCAGTTACATCAGCGTCAGGTGCTTGATAGCTGCTGATCCAAGACTGATTCATTTTTAATGTTTGAATGTGAGCCTATCAACAGAGTCTATGGACAGGCGCACACTTTGATCCGTTACAAACCCTCCAGCAGCACTGAATGTTCGTTCAGAAAGTATACTGGATGCAGGACAGTCCAGTAGCTGAATTGCATATTGAGCAAGTTCTGGCTAGTGGTCCATCCTCAAGACCCAGTAACCCAGTAGATGCTCTGTTGGAAAGGTCTCCAAGTCTGCTCTTACCCCTAGATATTCCTGCACCATGACACTGGTGATGGTTGCTTGAACTGATCAGACCTTGGCGCTGAGGACTGAAAAATTGTTTAAAGGCATCGGTCAGCCAGCCACCTTCTCCACCGTTCTTCCTCTGACTGAACGAAGCCTCAGCAACACGTTGTCCAGCACCAGGAGATTGTAACCTCCCAAGGTCTGGAAATGCATTGCACAAACCTTTCTTTAAGGCCTCCTGAAGATGTTTCATCCTCTGCTCCCTCTGTGAAGGCAGGGTGAGTTCTGCAACCTTACTGTTATAACGTGGATCAAGAAGGGTTGCCAGCCAGTAATGATCCCTCTCCTTGTTACTGTAATGGAAATTTGTACGTTCTGTATATAATTGTATTATATTTTGTATGTATTACACACTGCCCTCACTGTGCACACAGCACTAATAATGTTTTCAGTAAATGTTTACATTCTTTCGAGTCCTGATTAGAATTAGCCTGTTTATGTAACGCCCCTTGTTACCATAAACGTACAATTGTAATATTAATGTGATACCTACGTAATCATGTGCATAAAAACCTTCAATTGCGTCATAATAAAGCAGGACAGTTATTTGGAAAGATGCTGAGCGTATCTTTTGTGTCTGTTCCCTACTACAGTAGTTATTATTAATTTGGAACCACTAATCAATATGAGAATAGGAGTTGCCTATCATCAATTTAATCGAGTCAGCATGGCGAGCTTTGCCTTAGGAGGGGATTCCAGGTGACCCCGAGTATCCGAAACGAGGAGCTTGAGACGATCCGGGAATTTCTGATAATCAGCCGGCTGAGGTAAGCCTTTTGCTTACATTTGAGTTATCAGACTTCCTTAATCGGTAAGGCATTTTCGGGACAAAGGGTACCTATTTTACTCCCCTTAATCGAACTGTATTGATTGGTGGTTATATGTTATGTTGTCACTGTCTATTGTCCATCGGAGTGTTATAGATAAGAAAGGGAAGAATAGTGCTATTCACAGTTATATGTAGTACATCTGCTAGATAAAGTAGTTTAGAGGCAAGAGGGTATAGGCACATGTAGAGAAGACTGACCAGTCATTATGGGCATTGAATTAAGTAAGGGAATGAAGGGTAAGAGACCCTCAAAAATGCCCAGTGCAAGAGGAGCGCTATATATGAACCTAAGGTTCCTATTCCGCCTATACTGAGCCCCTAGATTAATGGTAAAAGTGGACAGTGATCCACATTGGGTAACTGAGTTACCACCAAGGTCCACAGGGACTAAGAATCATGCAGAGTAAACAGCTAGAGAAACAGTTATCTATGTGAGCAGGATGGATCAAGGGTGACATTAACACTAGACAGAAAGGGACATTTTCATGTTAAGTTGTGGGATGAATTTGGGGTCAGGCACTACAACTATTAGAGTCAGAAACAGAGAAATGAGAATTAAAACAGAATACTTTATATGTTGTCAGAGAGGGAAGATGGGATGAGCACTCTGGCTGCCCGTCTGATCATAGAAGCTAGTTATAAAAGATATCTGAACAAAATAAGGAAAGCAGAATTTAGGCAGGGAAATATTAATGAGAGTTAAAAGAAAGTGAGAGAATGATATGCATGTGTTGTGTACAAATGGGAAAAAGTAAGCAATTTAAGAGAGATACCGTATTTATCGGCGTATAACACGCACTTTTTTCCCCTTAAAATCAGGGGAAAATCGCGGGTGCGTGTTATACACCGATCCCCTGCGATCCCCCGCTGATTGAGCGGAGCGATCGCCGACCGCGATCTGAAAATGGCGCTGCCGGTGCCGAAATACACAGAGCCGGTCCTCGGCTTTTCTCGGCCACTTTCGACTTCACTCAAGCGCCGCCCGAACCTAGCCGAGTGTACTCGGCTAGGTTCGGCTAGCTCCGCTCACAGTCACGCCCATCCTGGGCGGGACTACGAGTGGAGCCGAAAGTGGCCAAAAGTGAACGAGAGCCGCCAAGAAGAGCCGAGGACCGGCTCTGTGTATTTCGGCGCCGGCGGTGCCATTTTCAAACTGCAGTGACACTGACATGTCACTGCAGTTTAACTGCAGCCTGGGCAAGGCTGCAAAAGGACACAGACAAAGCTGCAGATCGGCACTGGCAAAGCTGCAAGGCTGCAAATGGACACTGATAAGGCTGCAAATGACACCAAGGCTGCTGACTGCAAGGCTGCAAATGACTGCAAGGCTGCAAATGACACCAAGGCTGCTGACTGCAAGGCTGCAAATGACTGCAAGGCTGCAAATGACACTGGACAAGCATGCAGATGGACGCTGTGCAAGGCTGCATTGATGGGCATTTAAATGTAAGTTTTTTTCCTTAAAACATTTTTTTCCTTATAATTCCCTCCTAAACTTGGGATGCGTGTTATACGCCGGAGCATGTTATACGCCAATAAATACGGTATTTCTTGTATGTGCGAATGCTGTGACCTTTAGTTCTATTGCTTGTGTGTGTCATGTATGCAGATGTGACCCCCTCCTTTGTGCTCTCCTAAAAGAATGGGGCTGAGATGAGAGGTCAGTGATAAGCTGGAAGGACACCATGCCAATTTCAGTTTTTTAGACAAAACATTTATAACAAAATGTGCCGGATTAACGAATCTAATGATAAACAATGTGATCACAATTATTTTGAATCTGTTTTCCAAACATGGTAAAATGAAGGTTATCCTTTGATAGTGGAAACAGTGCATTTAAAAAAGGGAAATTAAGTAAAATTAAGTAATAATGAGTATTCATTTCTAATATGAGTTTAACAGTTTTATTAAAAATATAGATATATTGAAACTGGTTTAGACAACCTTTGGTTGGAAATGAAATCCAGGTTATTGGGGAAATTTGTAAAAATGGGATTAGTTTAGATTAAGATAACAATTTTGTAATTTTACATTTATACAATAAGCCCTTATTGATTAACCACCTCAATACAGGGCACTTTCACCCCCTTTCTGCCCAAGCCATTTTTCAGTTTTCAGCGCTGTCGCACTTTGAATGACAATTGCGCGGTCATGTTACACTGCACCCTAATGGAATTTTTATAATTTTTTTCCCCACAAATAGAGCTTTCTTTTGGTGGTATTTGATCACCTCTGTGGTTTTTATTTATTGCGCTATAAACAAAAGAAGAGGGACAATTTTGAAAAAACACAATATTTTTTACTTTTTGCTATAATAAATATCCAAATTTTTTTTTTTTTAACAAATTTTTTCCTCAGTTTAGGCCGATATGTATTCTTCTACATATTTTTGGTAAAAAAAAATCGTGATAAGCGTATATTGATTGGTTTGCGCAAAAGTTATAGCGTCTACAAAATACGGGATAGATTTATAGCATTTTTATTTATTTATTTATTTATTTATTTATTTTTTTACTAGTAATGGCGGCGATCTGTGATTTTTATTGTGACTGCGATATTGCAGCAGACATATCGGACACTTTTGACACATTTTTGGGACCATTCACATTTATACAGCGATCCGTGCTGTAAAAATGCATTGATTACTGTGTAAATGTGACTGGCAGGGAAGGGGTTAACACTAGGGGGTGATCGAGGGGTTAATGTATGACCTAGGGAGGTGATTCTAACTGTGGGGGGAGGGGACTGACTGGGGGAGGTGACTGATCGGTGTCCCTATGTACAAGGGACACACCATCGGTCTCCTCTCCTCTCTGACAGGATGTGGATCTGTGTTTACATGCACAGTTCCACGGTCCTGCTCTGTTACCCGGCAATCGCGGGTGCCCGGCGGACATCGCGGCCCCCCTGGCACACGCACCGGGTCCCGAGCGACGCAGCGGGCACGCGCGCGCGCACCCCCTAGTGGCTCGGGAGGGCGATCACTTCATATGACGTCCGCCCAGAACAAGAGAAGCCTCGTCCTGCCGTCATATGACGGTGGGCGGTGGCTTAGTGGTTAAGATGAGGTTGATATTTGGAATACAGCTGCCATAGTATTTAACAAAGCCAAGATGGATGGGATACATAAGAAGTTTTTCTACAAAAATGAAATTTTAAGGTTCTTGATAATAACTTGATGTGTGTCCCATGATGTGAGAGTAATAATAAATAAAATTTAAATATAACAGACCCATAACATCAAGTCCACACACTCTGTTAGGATAGATGCCACCTGCAGCCAGTTGTTTTTTTAGTTTTTGATGCTTTCTGGTCCATCATACAGATTCTTGGTCTTTTTGTTTTATCTATTTTTATTTTTGAAATCCAAAGCAGAATGTGTGGATTGCGAAATGATGTGCCCCTTTTCCTTGTAAGTGTCGTGGTATAAGCAGAAGAATATTTTGGATTTATGGGCATCTCTCCATGACTGCGGGGTATTGTTATCATTTATTATAATATTGGCAGGAAAAAGTTGTCTTTTGAAACATGAAACTGGAGTTCTTACACAAACAGTGTGATAGAAAACAAGCCATTGTAATATATTTATGGAAGCTGGACCCAGTAATGAAGGGTTCACCCCGATATATCAGAGCTGTAGCTTTATGCAAAGGTGCTATTAGACAAAATTAGATATTGTTTTGGTCAAACATTTAATTTTGAATGTTCCGACATTCTGCGCAGCAAATATACAGCTAACTAAATGTTTGTCTAATGAATGGTTTAAAATATGAGTTTGTTTATGTACAAATCTAACAATGAAAAACACGTACATTTATTCAAAAGAAAGGAAAAACCACATGTGTTAAATTGATGGTGTAGGAATCAGCTGCTGTGAGCCCAGTGCAGGACACACTCCCTGAAGACCCAGATATTACATTTTTGTAGATTTGAATATGCAGTTTATCACCCAGAAGGATATTCTTTATTCAAAGTCATTGGATCCTTTTTTCCCCAGCTCAAGAAGCAGAGCTCCATGTTTTAGCAAAGCCTGTGAGCTATAAAAAGAGTGTATATTTATATAGATAGTCGAGATATAGAGAGCTTTTGGCTCCATTTGAAGGGCCAGAAGTTTGTTTTTACTTCGGCAGGTAAACCAATAAAGCATGCCAAGTTAATTTGATTGACTGTTTTCAGCCTTCCAGGTTCTTGCTGAGGTAGCCATATTAACTTTCACACATGGAAACAGACCAGGTGGCTAAGGATGCTGCGTTTACAGCCCTGGACACTTGATGGGTCTGTGTAACTCACAGATTCCACCCTAGTTCTGGCCCAGTATAGCTGGGATTAATAATTCAACTTTAAGGACCCCAGAACGAGAAGAACAAGTGGTCCACAGGGGGCAACTTCTTATGAAACAAGACTTTGGAAAAGGTGATCATTTATGTCTGCCAGACACTCTTTTCCCTCCAGCTTGACACATGGACCGTGTCATCAGTCACAAGCAGTTATGGCTGCCTTAGTAAATGAGCGTCGGATAGAGCCAGGGTTCTCCACAGTTGTTTTTATAACATACCACTTCTTTTTACCTGTTACCAAAGGTGTTACCAAAAGCTGAACATCACTTCCAGAGATTACAAAAAGATATATCCAGATGCCCAAGTCAGGATCTTACGAGTATGCATTTTGTCTGTATAGACATGTTTTCTGGATGTCCAGTGGCAAATGCTACTGCAAAGGCCACAGTAAAAAGTGATATCAGAAGTAGTTTGTAAATATAGAGCGCAGAAAGTACAGAGAGTAACAGGGGAAATCATTTTTATAGGAGAGTCCTTACTAGAAGTTTTGAGGTTTTATTAAGAAACTAGAAAACTTTTGCCTGAATGTTTTCTTATATTTTATCAAGCCTCTAAGGGGGATGTTGGACTCTCTCCCTATGGGATTTGGTTTGGGAGTGTGTTACTCACTTGCTTATATTTTGTCTCAGCAGCTGAAGTCCTCCATTCGGATCTCACAGAGAATGTTGCTGATCTTTTAAGGTTTTTGACAAACTCATTTATGTGTTTTCTCCCCAATTCCTGATCCTAAAAGTTTGGAAGGATCTAAAACTAAAGCCAGGTGACTTGTGGATTGTTAAGAGACATTTATATATAAGGAAATGTTTGGAGACTCAATACAGCATCTATTTCATGTACAGTTTTTGCAAAACTTGAAGGAAAAATCACCTGGATCCACACGAGACACTGCAAAAATGACTAAATTAAAGAAATCTCTGTGTTTGATTTGTTTCCCTCTTGTGATCACAGTCTAGGGTACTTGTTGATTCAATTACTTTAATTGTAAGGGATATATATATTTGAAAAGTAGTTTAGCCATGTTGAAGTCATATTTGTCTTTTGTACGTCTTCCATTTTATGTAAAATTGTCTGTGTTTACATATGCTGATAAGTCAGCATGCCCACAATTCAGCTAGAAGGCCATTCTGGCCACAGGAGTGTACAGCCAGTACTCTATAAATATGTCTTATCAATCATTTGTTTTTCACAATGAAAAGTCATTTTGTAATTAAAAAGTTGCTCAGCTATTATTTTCTCCACAATGGAGTTTTTTTTGCCTCTTTGGCCAGGACTACCTCCACGTAAGCGTGTGGAGGTTCCAGGTTAAAGGTGATAGCAGGTATGGTTAGTGATCAAAATATTGATCAAAAGAGGGGAGACTGTAATGGAAATTTGTAAGTTCTGTATATAATTGTATTGTATTTTGTATGTATTGCACACTGCCCTCACTGTGCACACAGCACTAATAATGTTTTCAGTAAATGTTTACATTCTTTCGAGCCTTGATTAGAATTAGCCTGTTTATGTAACGCCCCTTGTTACCATAAATGTACAATTGTAATATTAATGTGATACCTACGTAATCATGTGCATAAAAACCTTCAATTGCGTCATAATAAAGTAGAACAGGGAGGCCATGTAGCGTAAGTTTGCAGAGGCATTCGATTCTGAGCCCTCTGAGTCACTAAGGATCACATGATCCGTAACTACCTCCTCCCAGCCACATACAACTCCTCGGGTTTCTGTGGACTGAAAACCATCCCTTGAAGACTGCTGCTGAGTGTTATCCTCTACATCCATGCTGACACAGTCCTCCTCCACCCCTTCTTCCTGTGTGTTTGGCGGGCCCGCAGGAATGCTATCTGGATAAAGTGGGCCTTGAAAGGTAAAGAAGTTCTCCTCTTGCTCCCACTGTTCTGCCTCAAGTGCCCTGTCCATGATTCCACGAAGCGTGTGCTCCAACAGGAAGACTAGAGAGACAGTGTCACTAATGCATGCATTGTCGCCGCTCACCATCCTTGTGGCCTCCTCAAATGGTGACAGGACAGTGAATGCATCCTTAATCACTAGCCACTGGCATGTCAAAAAGAAGCCAAGCTCCCCTGACCCTGTCCTGGTGCCATACTTGCACAGGTACTCATTGATGGCCCTCTGCTGTGCATTGCCGCTGCAGCATTGCCAACATTGAGTTCCACAAATGAGGTGGTTGGTGGGCAGGTTGCATTCCCTTTGAATGTCAGCCAACCCAGCACTGGCATTGTATGACCGGCAGAAATGACCACAGACTTTTCTGGCCTGCCTCAGGAGATCCTGTAAGCCTGGGTACCTGCTCAAGAACTGCTGCACCATCAAATTCAGGACATGTGCCAAACATGGAACAGGGGTCAAGTGTCCCTGTCGGAGTGTGGAGAAAAGGTTGGTGTCGCATACAACAATTCCTGGCTGCAGCTGACGTGGCGTCAACCACCTCTGAGCCTGCCCCTGCAAAGCTGACAGAATCTTTTCCCCAGTGTGGCTCCTGTCCCCATAGCAGACAAACTCAAGCACCGCATGGCATCTTTTAGCCTGACTGCTTGCGTAGCCCCTTGAACGCTTAAGGAGCACCGCTGGTTCAGAGGACAAATTTGCAGAAGAGGCCATAGAGGAAGAAGAAGAGGAGGGGGTGGAGGAGAGAGCTGTGGCAGAATCAAACCTGTCCTGCATCCTTCATAGCTGCCAGCAGAGTTACCCAGTGGGCCGTGAAGGAAAGGTAATGTCCCTGCTCATGCCTGATGGACCATGAGTCAGTGGTAATATGCACTTTACTGCTGACCGCCCTGTCCAACGAGGCCAAAACTTTGCCTTCCACATGCCAGTAGAGAGCCGGAATGGCTTTCCGTGAAAAGAAATGGCATTTTGGAACCTGCCACTGAGGTACAGCACATTCCACAAATTCACAAAAAAGGGGGCAGAGTCTACCAGCCGAAAAGGCAGCAGTTGCACTGGTAGCAATTTGGCCAAGCTAGAATTTAGACGCTGAGCATGTGGATGGCTGGAACTGAATTTCTTTTTACGGTTCAGCAACTGGGGTAGGGAAATTTCCCTGCTAAAATCAGATGGGGGTGTTCTGCTAGCAGATTGGCTGCAAGTATTTGGGACACCTATTGCTATACCTTCATTCCTCTAAGTGCAGGTTTTTGAGAGGACTGGAGGTATAGTAGGGTTGGAGATCCCAGATGAGGAGCAAGGAGAAGTCCGCCTTTTTCTTTGATGTGGGTCTTTCAAGTGCTGTTGCCAATGGACAGCATGGCAGGTCGTCATATGTCTGGTCAGGCATGTGGTGCCCAAGCGGCTGCTGTTCTGGCCAAGCTTGATTCGTGTCAGACATAGGTTGCAAATAGCAACGGTGCGATCTGCTGCACACGTGTCGAAAAAAAAAAGGCCCACACCAAGGAACTTTTAAAAGTTAACGGGGGGCAGCAGCGCCCTGCACCTGCAGAGCTCTGCGGTGTGATGCAATAGGGGGGCTGCCCTTAAGCTGCCCCCTAGAGGACATTCTGCCTTGTTGCAGTTGTGCTTCCTCCTCCTCTCTTCTCTCAGGCACCCAAGTACAATCAAGGAGCTCATGATCCCCTCCCTCCTCGTCACTGGAGCAAACTTGGCAGTATGCTGCAGCTGGGGGAACATGACTGCCAGTTTCTTGTCCTTTTTGGACACCCCCTGTCTCTAGGCTCACGTTACTCCCTTCCTCAACCTGGGATCCAACATGGGAGCCTTCAAATCGCTGCGCATCCTCCAGCAGCATGTACCTGACACTGTGGTCGAATATTTCTGGGGACTCCTCTGTGCATGATGGTGGATCTACAGAAGGAGTGACTGTGGATAAGGAGCCGGTGGAATAGGCCGCTTTGGCAGCTGCATTGGAAGGCAAACTACTCTGAGCCTGGGTGACAGGGGATGAGGACGGCTTTGTTATCCACTCCACCAACTCTTATGCATGTTCTGGCTCAATAACACGGCTAGCAGCAGAAAAAAAGGACAATCGTGCCCCACGGCCACCTGCAGAGGATGCACCCTGTCCACGACCAGCACTGTTGACTGTACACACAGAGGCTGCTTGCCCTCTTTTAGTGGCCTGTGAGCGTCTGCCTCTCCTTGGTGGCCTTCCGAACATGATGTATATTTTGTTTTGCAACATCACACTGCACTGTATTAGATACTGTCACGAAGATCCTGCCAGTAACCGGTGTCCCAGGCGCACGGGAACCCGGCCACGGGTCCCATTGCGCATGCGCGCGCGTTCACGGGTGCGGTCACGCACGGGCACGCGCGCGCGCACTCCCGCTGGTGTCAGGCGGGCTATTTAAACCTGCCTGTCACACTCCATCCCTGCTGTCTGCTCTACAGCGTTCTGTGAGTGTTACCTGATCTGATCTGTGTTTCCTGTTATCTGACCCGGCTTCCTGTTTGACGATCCTGCTATCTGCCTGCACCAGACTCTCTTGGCTTGCCTGACCATCCCTCTGCATTACCCCTGGTACCTCTGCTGTCCAAACGTTACTGACCACCGGCTTGTTGACCCTCCGCTGTGTTCATCAGCTTCCAGTCTGCTATTACCTGCTGTTGTTCCTGGTTCCAGTCCAGCTTCCAGTCTGCTATTACCTGCTGTTGTTCCTGGTTCCAGTCCAGCGTTCCAGGCTACCTTCTGCTGTGTTGCAGCCCAGCGTTCCAGGCTATCTTCTGCTGTGTTCCAGTCCAGCGTTCCAGTCTATTACCTGCTGTTGTTCCTGGTTCCAGCCCAGCGTTCCAGGCTACCTTCCGCTGTGTTCCAGCCCAGAGTTCCAGGCTATCTTCTGCTGTGTTCCAGTCCAGCGTTCCAGTCTATTACCTGCTGTTGTTCCTGGTTCCAGTCCAGTGTTCCAGGCTATCTTCTGCTGTTGTTCCAGTCCAGCTTCCAGTCTGCTATTACCTGCTGTTGTTCCTGGTTCCAGTCCTGCATTCCTGTCTCTGTCCTCAGTCTACTCCTCAGGCTACTGACTCCAGAGGGTGCCACCACTACTGGACTTTCAGCAACTGTTGATCCTGCCAGGCACCCATACCACTCTTCACTCCTTGTCCTCTGTCTCCATTCCAGGGGAACGGGAGTGGGAGCTGTAAGGGAGGTCTTTTCCTGCACTTCAGGCTCACAACCTACCAGGTACGTGACAGTAGCAGACAGCCATGTCTGAGCCTGAGCAGGGAACGTCTCCCATGGAGGAACTCTGTGCACACCTGGCAGGATTGACTGAAGCAGTCAAAAATCTGCAGCAAGGATACACCAGACTGGAGGAACGAGTGTTAACCCTGTCTAACCCCATTGGGGCCCAGGGAGCTTCCTCTGCTCCTGCTCCTTCAGTTGGGCCTTCCTCAAAGGTGGTGATGCTCCCTCCGGAACCTAAGGTTCCCACACCTGAACGTTTCTTTGGAAATCGCCATAAGTTCAGAGCCTTCCGCAATTCCTGCGAACTATTTTTTGCTCTTCAGCCACGTACCTTTTCCCTGGAGGCTACAAAGGTGGGCTACGTGATTTCTCTGCTCTCTGGTGACCCCCAAACCTGGGCCCATCGCCTCTTAGAGCAAAAGGACATATCTCTGACCAACCTCTCCACTTTCTTTGACGCACTAGGCCAGTTATATGATGACCCCCAGCTATCTGTAACTGCAGAGGCGGCTCTACACACCCTTCAACAAGGTCGCAGAGCAGCAGAGGATTATGTGGCTGAATTCAGGAAGTGGAGTGCGGATACTAACTGGAACGATGCGGCTCTCCGTTATCAATTTCGGTTGGGACTTTCTGATCCTCTGAAGGATGAACTGGCCAGGGTGGGTACACCACAGACTTTAAATGCTTTAATCGATCTAGCTATCCAGATCGATCGACGCCTACGAGAGCGCAGGTTGGAGAGAGCTATGGGGTCTTCTCGTCCAACTTGGGTTACCCCTAAGGTTCCCCATCACCCATCATCAACACCACCTACCTCCACGCTTAACTTACCTGAGCCAATGCAATTGGGTGTCCTGCGACCTTCACTCACCCCAGAGGAACGACAACGTCGTCGTGCAAATAACTTGTGCCTGTATTGTGGGAAACCCAGGCACTACGTCAGGAACTGTCCTGTCAAACTCCGTAAGTGTTTATCCCTATCTACTGACTATGTGACATCTCTGGTTAAAAATACCACTCACCTTGCTCTTCCTCTTCTGCTACAGCTTCCAAGGAAGGATCTACAAATCACAGCCATTAGTGATTTAGGAGCTTGCAGCTGTTTCATGGATTCTCGTTTTGCCATCCAACACCAAATACCCTTGTCACCTAAAGCCCATGGACTTTCTATCCATCTAGCTGATGGGACCGCTATCAAGTCTGGACCTGTCACCCAAGAGACTATGCCAATACCCGTTTTCGTTTCCAACGTCCATCAGGAACAGCTGCGCCTGGACATTATCGCTTCACCCCTGTTCCCCATAATACTCGGCATGCCATGGTTACAGGCCCATAATCCGGACATAAATTGGATCACGGGTGAGGTGACCTTTCCCTCTCCTTACTGCCAACAGTTTTGCAGAACCCAGAACATCCAGGAGAACTCTACTCTGTTATGCCTAGATACAGATCCTAGTCTACTTCAATCCATTCCTTCCGCCTATCATGATTTCCTGGACGTATTTAGTAAACAGAGGGCAGAGGTGTTACCCCCTCACCGGGCCTATGACTGTCCCATTGAGTTACTTCCTGGTGCTGAAATTCCTTTTGGAAGAATATTTCCCCTGACTGAGGTGGAGCAAGGGGCATTGAAGGAATACATTGACGAAAACCTCAAAAGAGGCTTCATTCGTCCATCCACGTCCCCCGCAGGTGCAGGCATCTTCTTCGTGCAGAAAAAAGATAAAACCCTCAGGCCGTGTGTGGATTACCGCGAACTAAACAAAATTACTGTGAAGAATCGGTACCCTCTCCCCTTAGTACCAGAGTTGTTTCAGAGACTGGGGACGGCTACCATATTCACCAAACTTGATCTCCGTGGGGCCTACAATTTAGTTCGTATCAGGGATGGAGACGAATGGAAGACCGCTTTTCGTACCCGTTATGGGCATTTTGAGTACCTCGTGATGCCTTTCGGCCTGTGTAATGCCCCTGCCACATTTCAATACTTTATTAATGATGTGTTACGTGACTTTCTAGACCTGTTTGTCATCATCTATTTAGACGACATATTGATTTTTTCTTGTTCCCTTGAATCCCATCGCAGGCACGTCAGAAGTGTATTGGACCGACTTCGACAACACGGTCTATATGCAAAGGCTGAAAAATGTGAATTTGAACAGGAAAGTATTCCATTTTTAGGGTTGGTCATCTCCAGTAAGGGCATTAAAATGGACCCCTAGAAGGTCACGGCTGTTCTAGATTGGCCAGTCCCGACTGATAAGAAAGGAATCCAGCGATTCGTTGGATTCGCTAATTTTTACCGCAAATTTATTAAGGGGTTCTCAGCCATCATTGCACCCATCACACAGCTTACCAAACAGGGTACACGCTTCCATTGGTCGGCCGAGGCTCAAAAGGCTTTTGAGACTCTCAAGGGCCTTTTTACCTCCGCCTATGTACTGAAACATCCAGATTCCTCTCTGCCATTTATTCTAGAAGTGGATGCATCTGAAATTGCTGTAGGAGCAGTATTATCCCAAAGACAGGGAACCAAAGCCCTGCTGCATCCTGTGGCTTTCTTTTCTCGTAAATTATCCACGGCAGAGAGAAATTATGATGTAGGTGACAGAGAGTTGTTGGCAATCAAGTCAGCATTGGAGGAGTGGCGCTATCTGCTCATCCAGTTTTAATCTTTACAGATCATAAGAACCTGGAGTATTTGAGGTCTGCAAAGAGGTTGAAACCACGTCAGGCCAGGTGGGCTCTCTTTTTCTCCAGGTTCTCCTTCCATGTCACTTACCGTCCTGGCTCCAAGAATACCAAACCTGACGCCCTATCTAGGATGTTTCACAAACCTCAAGAGATTTCCCCTCCAGACACCATTTTGTCTCCAGGGAACTTTCTTCTACTTCAGGGAAACCTGCTTTCCCAGATTAAACAGGCCTCCGCAGAAATAGAATCTTCCATTAAGACAGAACTCCAGGTTAAGGATGGGTTATTGTGGCATGAGAATAGGATCTTTATACCTGAAACACTACGAGTTCCAGTACTAGAGCTCTGTCACGATCATGCGCTGGCTGGGCATTTCGGTGTGGCTAAGACCACTGATTTGGTTCAGCGCACCTTCTGGTGGCCTCAGCTGCGCAAAGATTGTAAGGAGTTTGTAGAGTCCTGTACCACCTGCCTTAGGAACAAAGGGCACAAAACAAAGGCATGGGGTCTACTAAAACCCTTGCCTGTCCCAGATAGACCCTGGAAAATGCTCTCAATAGATTTTATTGTAGAACTACCCCCGGCCGGGGGCTTCACTTCAATCTTTGTCATAGTGGACCGGTTGTCGAAGATGGCGCACTTTGTCCCAATGAAGGGTACCCCTTCAGCTACAGAAACAGCACAGGCATTCATTAAAGAGGTTGTCAGGCTCCATGGGGTACCAGTTAACATCGTTTCAGATCAAGGGGTACAATTTACCTTTCGATTCTGGAGGGCTTTGTGTAAAACCTTGGACATTGAACTCTCATTTTCATCGGCTTATCACCCCCAGACTAATGGGCAAACAGAAAGAACAAACCAGACCCTTGAACAATATTTGCGCTGTTTTTCTTCCTTTGCCCAAGATAATTGGATTGCTGTTTTACCATTGGCCGAATTCGCTTATAACAATTCTATTCATTCTGCTATCAAGCAAACTCCGTTTTTTGCGAAATATGGTTTCCACCCCTCATTTTTACCAAACTCTCTTCCAGAATGCACAGTACCCGCAGTCCAGGAGAAATTGGATTTCTTTACCTCTAACAACCAAGTTTTACAGGACACCATGACCAGAACCCAGGAGTACAACAAAGCAACCTTCGATAAAAAGAGGCGAGGTGAGCTCTTACTTACACCTGGGGATCAGGTATGGTTGTCCACCATAAACCTCAGGTTGGCCTGCCCTTCCAAGAAATTGGGTCCCAAATTTCTTGGACCATTCCCTGTTAAACGGAGAATTAATGAAGTTGCATATGAACTTGAACTCCCGGATTCACTAAAGGTACATCCAGTTTTTCACGTGTTCTTGCTTAAACCATCTATTACTAACCCATTTCCAGGTCGAAGTACGGATCCTCCTGATCCAATCTCGGTAGATGGGGAAGAGGAATTCGAGGTGGAGTCTATCATGGACCACAGGAAAAGAGGTAACCAAAATCAATTCTTAATAAAGTGGAAGGGGTTTGGCCCAGAGGAGAATTCTTGGGAACTAGAGGATAATATTCATGCTGAAGACCTGTTACAAGCCTTTAAACAGCTCATCCAGAGAAATTTTTTCAAAGGGGCATCCGGAGGCTGCCCCTTGGGGGAGGGCAATGTCACGAAGATCCTGCCAGTAACCGGCGTCCCAGGCGCACGGGAACCCGGCCACGGGTCCCATTGCGCATGCGCGCGCGTTCACGGGTGCGGTCACGCGCGCGCGCACTCCCGCTGGTGTCAGGCGGGCTATTTAAACCTGCCTGTCACACTCCATCCCTGCTGTCTGCTCTACAGCGTCCTGTGAGTGTTACCTGATCTGATCTGTGTTTCCTGTTATCTGACCCGGCTTCCTGTTTGACGATCCTGCTATCTGCCTGCACCAGACTCTCTTGGCTTGCCTGACCATCCTTCTGCATTACCCCTGGTACCTCTGCTGTCCGAACGTTACTGACCACCGGCTTGTTGACCCTCCGCTGTGTTCATCAGCTTCCAGTCTGCTATTACCTGCTGTTGTTCCTGGTTCCAGTCCAGCTTCCAGTCTGCTATTACCTGCTGTTGTTCCTGGTTCCAGTCCAGCGTTCCAGGCTACCTTCTGCTGTGTTCCAGCCCAGCGTTCCAGGCTATCTTCTGCTGTGTTCCAGTCCAGCGTTCCAGTCTATTACCTGCTGTTGTTCCTGGTTCCAGTCCAGCGTTCCAGGCTACCTTCTGCTGTGTTCCAGCCCAGCGTTCCAGGCTATCTTCTGCTGTGTTCCAGTCCAGCGTTCCAGTCTATTACCTGCTGTTGTTCCTGGTTCCAGTCCAGTGTTCCAGGCTATCTTCTGCTGTTGTTCCAGTCCAGCTTCCAGTCTGCTATTACCTGCTGTTGTTCCTGGTTCCAGTCCTGCATTCCAGTCTCTGTCCTCAGTCTACTCCTCAGGCTACTGACTCCAGAGGGTGCCACCACTACTGGACTTTCAGCAACTGTTGATCCTGCCAGGCACCCATACCACTCTTCACTCCTTGTCCTCTGTCTCCATTCCAGGGGAACGGGAGTGGGAGCTGTAAGGGAGGTCTTTTCCTGCACTTCAGGCTCACAACCTACCAGGTACGTGACAGATACTGTGTACACCACCAGAAGTGTAGTAGAAACTGTACACACTGTATTAAATGCTGTGTACACCACCTGCACTGTATTAGCAACTGTACTACGGCTGCACTGTATTGTGTATTTTGTACACCACCAGAAGTATAGTAGAAACTGTACACACTGTATTAGATACTGTGTACACCACCTGCACTGTATTAGAAACTGTACAACGGCTGGGCTGTATTGTGTACACCACCAGAAGTGTAGTAGAAACTGTACACAGTGTATTAGATACTGTGTACACCACCTGAAGTGTATTAGAAACAGTACACCACAGAATGCACTGTAGATATAGGCTACACTGGATGCAGAGTATATATATATATATATATATATAAATCGAGCTATCTCTCTGTCCACACCAACAACACTACACAGGGCCGCCATGTAAGCAGCCTTATATAGTGTGGGGCGTGGACTTAGTCCCCCTGAGCCATGATTGCTCATGGTCTTCGGCGAACAGACGAACACCCGATGTTCGAGTCGAACTTATGTTCGACCTAAACATCAAGCTCATCCCTACTCACATGCCCCACACGTTTGACACCATCTGGAGCAAATAAGTTTATCTTGGTCTTATCAGACCACAGGACATGCTTCCAGTAATCCATGTCCTTAGTCTGCTTGTCTGCTTGTCTTCAGCAAACTGTTTGCGGGCTCTGTTGTGCATCATCTTTAGAAGAGGCTTCCTTCTGGGATGACAGCCATGCAGACCAATTTGATACAGTGTGCGGCGTATGAAAAGCTATAATAAAATATTTACAAAAATGTCAGGGGTGTACTCACTTTTGTGAGATACTGTACTAAATTGTAGCTGTTGTCATGAGAGGAATAAGTGTGAGGAATCCTCCAATTGGGACAAATGTTCTGGTGATAACTTGTCTTAGGCTGGTTTCACACAGGCTTTGTCCATAGTTCGCAATCGTCTGCTCAGCAGGGGGTGAGTAGGCGGATGACAGGCCCATGTCCGCTCAGCTATACAGAGTAGACATGGACACAGCTGTTCTCTATGGGGCTTCAGATAGAAATGAACTGCCTGTCCGTTTCCCCCCGACTGTCATCCGATCCACTGTTTTTGGTGGACAGTATCGGACACATGTCCGCTGACATCCATAGAGAGCTATTGAAGACAAATTATCCAAGCAGGACACAAAATAAATTGATAGGTTCTACCCCTTCTCTATGCTATGCAAAATGAGAAAAATTGCCTTTGACCTTATATACACTTCAAAACTCAATTGCAGTCAAACTTTTCTTTTGCTGGCTCTATCTTTATCAGTGATATTTCCAGTTACCGGTACTTTCTGACTAAGTGAAGCAAGGCGTCAGACAGAACATGAAGGGAAGAAAAGAGGGATGTCCTCTGTAATAAAACAGGAAGCATTTATGAACAGACATTTTGACCCTTCCCCCAGTCTATCCAAAGCTAAAAAAAAAAGTTTAAGGTAGATTAATGCTTTAAGGTTCCTTACACACTGGATGCCTGACTGGGTGCCTGTGAGTATTTTAGCCCTGTCTGCACTGCATTGTTATTTCTGAAGAAAGTGCTTTTTAGCTGCAGCCTCGTAGGGAGGCAAAGGGTTAACTTACATAGTTACATAGTTAGTCAGGTTGAAAAAAGACACAAGTCATCTAGTTCAACCAAAAAAATAAAATAAAAATTCATACTATCCCATATACACAATCCTGTACCCACAGTTGATCCAGAGGAAGGCGAAAAACCCCAGCAAAGCATGATCCAATTTTCTACAGCAGGGAAAAAAATTCCTTCCTGATCCCTTTGAGAGGCAATCGGATATTCCCTGGATCAACTTTACCTATAAATGTTAGTACCTAGTTATATTATGTACATTTAGGAAATAATCCAGCCCTTTCTTAAAGCACTCTACTGAGCTGGATAGAACCACTGCTGGAGGGAGTCTATTCCGCATTTTCACAGCTCTTACTGTGAAGAAACCTTTCTGTATTTGCAGATGAAACCTATTTTACTCTTATCTTCTTATTTCCTGGGTCTTTGGTGCTCTGCTGCTGGACTCTGCCCCTTTCCTGTGCATATAAATTAGGAAGGAGTTTTGCCAGCACAGAGACCAGCCATATGGGAGAAGAGTGACTGACTGCTGCGATGTAACCCGATCCTCCACCATCCGCCCAGGGGGGCCCTGCTTGGCTCTCCTTCAGCTACCTTCTCTGTTATCTGTCATCACTGGAGATTGCTTGAAGAGAGGAGCCTGCCAACATGGGGCTGCTGAGACCTGTAGTCCTACAACACACAGTCTGATGCATGGGAAAGAAAGACACAGCCAGGCAGAAACATGTTAAGAGAGTGCTTCTGTTCCTGATTCCAACAAAGCTGCTACAAATATGTGTCCTGAAGCCTTCCACGTGTAGGGGGATTGCTAGGACTTGCAGACCTTCCAGACCTTCCAGAAGATGTCAGCAATGAACTCTTTCTTAAGCAGGTATGTCTCGGCAGACACAAGCCTGTAGTTAGGGGTTAGGCATGGTAGGAAAAGACTGCACTTAATGTTGAACTGTTACCTTGTGTTTCTCATCATGCTGCTCTATTCCACTAAAGCTTTTGAAACATTTCCATGCCTGGTCTGAAGTTATTTAAAGGGGTGCATGGTTTTAATGGTGTATAGGAGAACAGGACCTGTATTATACGAGGAAGTGGTGACATGCCATTGCTAGGGGCAACAAGTACAAGAGTAGGAGGATATTACAACCAGACACTGGCAGAGCGGTACCGGCAAATCGGCCCTGCCCACAAGTGCATACTTCCCGGCATTTAGTGCGCCTGGCAGGGACAAGAGCAGCATCCAACCTTGCAGCAGGCAGCCTGTCAAAGTCTACGACAGGCTGCGGCTGGGCGGGGCTAAACACCATACTGAGTGGTACCCGCATTTAGGGCCCTGTGCGGTCAGGGACAAAGGTCTGGAACACAGGTCCTCTATATTATGAATATAATGTTACAATTACAAAGATAACAAAATATAACATAAAGGATAACAAAGTAAAAGTATCTCATCTGGAGCTCCTACAAGTTGATGTATTTTTCTTTCTTTCTTTAATTTGAATTAGGCAAAGTAATTAAACTAATGTGGCTTTCTTTCTGGTTGTCTAATGTAGTTTTTCAGCTCAGACTAATGAAATCTGGCTGGGACCTCATGATTAACCTTCACTGACTAATTAAATGTCCTGTGCTGAACATCTTAAAGTGCAGATTTGCAGTGGCATAGAAATAGTGGATGTAGAGGTAGCTAGGGAGCAGCTGAATCAGTTATAACCTATACTTTGTACAGCTTAGGGATGGCTGCGCCAGAGCTGAAGTACAGTCATGATGAAGACAGGCAAGAGGCTTTATTATGGCAATATGAATAAAATGTGGAGTTGAATATTAAATATGCAGTCTAAATGCGCTGTTTATTGCTCCATATGTTGCTGCCTCTGGTATTGTAAAAAAATAATTATGCCATCCCCTTGTGTGAGTGAAGGAACAATACAAACCACCATTAAGCTTATAATAAGAACTACTAAATGTGCATTCCGACAGCTCCCCTCTTTGTAAAGATCATTTTGTCATCCACACACAGTAAACTCCAATATGACAGCCCCTACATAAAGGCAAATATATAAGAAAATGAATACAGTTTTGCATATATTTTAGATGCAACTATTTTAAATACCTAAATGTGACTTGATTTCAGCCTACAAATCTTCTGTACAGAAGCACTCAGACTGGAAGAAAAAGGGACAGCAGAAGAGGCCAATCAGGTGTCTTGCATGTACATGTGCTGAAAAGAAACATGCTGACAGGAGAAGAGAGCAGAGGGATAATCTCATCAGGGTTAGTTTTCCTTTATACAAAACAATACAGGGTAAACTAACACCCTACTTCCTTACCACCCTCCCCCCAGCCCTTGGTGTACTTACCTCAGTGGGGGATCAGCTGTCAGTGCCCACACAGCTAGTGCAGCAGTCCGGGGATTTGAAATCCTCGCTCTTTACCCCATTCTCTCTGCAGGGCTTCCATGATGGATCAAAGCAATGCTCTGTGCTGGTGATGACCAATCAGAATTGCTCTGATTTGTCTCAGAAGCCCTGCAGAGAGAAGAGGGAGGTAGACAGGAATTTCAGATCTGCAGACTGTTGCATCAGCTGCATGGGCACTGACAGCTCATCACCCCTGGAGTTAAAGTACAGCAGGGTCTCGGCGGTGGATGGGTGGAGAAAATATAGGTTGTTTAAGGTAAACTTACACTTTAACTACAGTAGAGAAAAGTCCATTTACCAGTCCAGCTGCGCTGTGTGGCATGGCTGAGTAGACCTGAATACAGATATAAATAACTTGGAGAGTAAAACAGCTCCTGTATATGTATTTTTACTCTGTGTTTAGCTGTTTGCCTGGACACATTTACTTTTACTAAAAGACTACTAAATAACGCTCTCTGGTCCTCCTGATTTGCTTAGGCTAGAAGCCCCTCACAATAGCTATTTATGTACCCTAATAAAACACTAGAACAAATGGGGCACGGGATTCAGATTTTCTAAAGGCCACTGAAATTGTCACTGGGCACACTGACACTGATTTGGCAGCACTGTGAATGCTATGAATTCATTTTATCATTAAAAACCCTTGGACTTTGTTTAGTCCTCTCATTGGACTGTGTGTATTTACCTTAGTAGGAAAATCATGGCCTGCTCCGATTTGTGGATTTTCTTCCATTCTCAGACCGTACTTCTTTTCGTGCTTGTGCAGTGAACAATACTAGACTCTTATAGGGCCTCCTGTCTTGGGAGAGCACCCGTATTGGCAGGTAAATAAGAAGGGACTCTGCATCCAGTCATGGGGGTGTTGTCATATTTGAGTAATGATTAATAAGTATCGCAGCAGCAACAATGTTCTTTACCAGAGAGATTAGCACTTATTGGATTCCCAAAACAGATGACAAAAATCCAACAGGTACTTGTAAATAATACAATGAATAGCAGCCTTCAGAGTCCCTTAAAAATACTTTCAAAAGTCCTTTTCTGTCATAGCAAGCATTGAGACACCACACCATCCAGCATATATGTCCAATCTATAATATGCACCTAGGTAGCTTCCATGCATGCAATAATGTGTGTTATAATCTAGACCTGTGCTTCCATAACAATGATCATTTCTAGATCATGACCCTTCCAAAATTCAAATCTGAAAGACCAGTTATTAACCCTGGAGCAGTTTCTGATTGGCTGACCAAACAATTTTGACCATTTGGCCAGTTAACATTTTTAGAACTAACATGTGACTAGCTTGTCATTTCTATCAACATTCTATATATCTTTGTAAATGAACAAATGGATCTTGTCTGTGCATGTCATGCACATCAGGAAAAAAAAAAAAAAAAAAAAAAAAATATATATATATATATATATATATATACCGTATTTATCGGCGTATAACGCGCACTTTTTTCCCCTTAAAATCAGGGGAAAATTGTGGTTGCATGTTATACACCGAACCGCTGTCTCGGAGGGGAAGGAGGGAATGAGCGCTGCCAAAGTGGACAGAGCCGAGTGTACTGTGTACTCGGCTAGGCTCGGCTCTGCTCCGCTCGCAGTCCCGCCTCCTAGCCATTGGATGGGTGTTGTGTCCATCATAGGAGCCGGGCCAAGGGGCGGGGCTGGGCGGGACTGTGAGAGGAGCCGAGAGGAGCCGAATACACAGGGCATCCGGCTCTGTCTATCTCGGCGGTGCAATAATTTAAAAAATCATGCTGCAATTTTGGGCAAGGCTGCAGATGGACACTGGGAAAGGCTGCAATGATGGGGAAGGCTGCAGATGGACACTGGGCAAGGCTGCAGATGGATACTGGGCAAGGCTGCAGATGGACACTGATCATTCTGCAATGATGGGCAAGGCTGCAGATGGGCACTGATCATTCTACAATGATGGGCAAGGCTGCAGATGGACACTAATAAGGCTGCATTGATGGGCATTTAAAATGTAAGTTTTTTTCCTTAAACTTCCCTCCTAAAAGTTTTTTTCCTTAAACTTCCCTCCTAAACTTGGAGTGCATGTTATAAACCAATAAATACGTATAAATGTATATATGTCAGAAACCATGAACCAGACCAAGACAGAAGTACCGTAAAATCCCTCTTGTTTATTAATAAAAAATAAAAAGTTAATAGAGTAAGCGTAGTCAATGCATAGCCAGAGTCCAGTAACCAGATTGGGTAGTCAGCCAAGCCAGAGTAAGAGTTCAGTAACCAGATCGGGTAATCAGCCAGGCCAGAAGTCAGGGATCCAAGCAGAGGAAAAGCAAGCAGGATAAGGAGCCAGAAGGGATGTCAGCAAAGCCAGTCTTTAAACAGGAACGTCGGAGATATATACACACATACAAACATACACATACACACACATACATACACACACAGTATCTCACAAAAGTGAGTACACTCCTCACATTTTTGTTAATATTTTATTATATCTTTTCATATGACAACACCGAAGAAATGACACTTTGCTACAAGGCAAAGTAGTGAGTGTACAGCTTGTATAACAGTGTAAATTTGCTGTCCCCTCAAAATAACTCAACACACAGCCATTAATGTCCAAACCGCTGTCAACAAAAGTGTCCAAATTGGGCCCAAGTTGCCATTTTCCCTCCCCGGTGTCACGTGACTCGTTAGTGTTACAAGGTCTCGGGTGTGAATGGGGAGCAGGTGTGGTAAATTAGGTGTTATCACTCTCACTCTCTCATACTGGTCACTGGAAGTTCAACATGGCACCTTATGGCAAAGAACTCTGAGAATCTGAAAAAAAAAGAATTGTTGCTCTACATAAAGATTACCTAGGCTATAAGAAGATTGCCAAGACCTGAAACTGAGCTGCAGCACGGTGATCAAGACCATACAGTGGTTTAACAGGACAGATTCCACTCAGAACAGGCCTTGCCATGGTTGACCAAAGATGTTGAGTGCACGTGCTCAGCGTCATATACAGGAGGTTGTCTTTGGGAGATAGACGTATGAGTGCTGCCAGCATTGCTGCAATTGCTGCAGAGGTTGAAGGGTGGGGGGTCACCCTTTTAGTGCTCAGACCATATGCCGCACACTGCATCAAATTTGTCTGCATGGCTGTCGTCCCAGAAGGAAGCCTCTTCTAAAAATGATGCACAAGAAAGCCTGCAAACAGTTTACTGGAACCATGTCCTGTGGTCTGATGAGACCAAGATAAACTTCAAAAAGAGAGGCCTGTAATATCATAAAGGTTTAAATAGGTATCAGTACCATCATCCCAAAGTATCAAGAACAAGAAAGATGAGAGGGCGGAACAGCAGCCGCAGTTGCTGCTACTGTCAGCTAGTGTCTCCACTCCCACTATAGGAAGAAAGGGGGGACTGTTACGGTACTCGATATTGATATACAATGATAAGTGTGAAACAGAAAAGTATAAAATATTTTGTAAAAATTCACTTTTAATAGAAAAAATGTTTAGAAAAGTATACAATTTCACATGTAATTGTGATTATACACAACAGCACTACAGGAAACCATAAAAAAGGAGGTACCACTTAGTCTAAGCCAGTGGATTCCGCACAATTTTAAATGGCGAGTGTGTATCGACTTTTATTCTCGACCGGTTTCGCGGTTAACACCGCTTCTTCAGGAGAACCATATCTACAGCGTGACATAAAATAGTAGTTTTAATTTTAACATAGATCTATGTGTATGCCAGATTATTGCAGCAAAATATTAAACAGAGTATCAAAAACATTACATACAAAACATATGGAAATAAGGACAAGCTCACCTGTTCAGGAGATTCCTGTGGGCATACAGGACCCCATAAAATTCCCCCTGCGGCGGACACAGGGGATGATAGACAGCTTCTGATGGATAAATATTGGATTAGATGATTATAAGTATCACCATCTTGTGACATCAGGGGAGCGTGTGCCTAAAACATACAGATGAAATACCCCAAGATAGTGGTGTGTGGAGTGGAGTGGAGTTTCGTGGAAGGAGGGTCGGGTGGGGAGACAGGACGGGGGAGGAAAGAGGGGAGGGGGAAGAACCGGAAAGGAAGCAGAGGGGGAAAGGAAGAAGTAGAGGGAACATCTGGGGGGCGAGAGAACAGGGGTAAGGATAGTAGAGAGAGAAGGAGGGAGGGGAGGAAGGGCAGCAAGGGGAGGAGAATTGATAGGGTGACTGGGGAGGAAAAGAGGGGTTGGAGGGGTACCAGGGAAGGGAAAGAGGAGGACGGGGAAAGGAGGGGAACCGGCTAGTAGGGAAGGAAAGGGGGGTACTGGGAAAACAAGGGGGGGGAGGGAAGAGGGGGGGAAAGGGGAGAAGGAAAAGGGGGAAGGAAAAGAAGGGAGGAAAGAAGGAGGGGGAAAAAAGGGGGGAAGAGAGGGGAAAGGACTAAGCGGGGGGGGAGGGGGGAAGGGGGAGAAAAAAAGGGGGGGTAGGCGGGACTAGGGGAGGATAGAGAGGATCAGGAGGGGGAGGGGGGGAGAGGGGAAAGAGAGGGGGGGAAAGGAAGGGGGGGCGGGAACAGTGGGGGGGTGGGAAGAGAGGGGGGGGGGGGGAAAACCCCAGAACCACTATCCATGCAAGTATTAAGGGTTGTACAGATTAAAACGGGAGACTGCGCACTGATAGTGGCAGGGCTAACACTCACCAACTGAGACTTAGCGTAGTGTGTGACGTAAGAGCTGGGAATGTCCTATAAGACCGAGGGTCAACAGGATCATGAGGAGCAGGAGATTTTTAGTATCTCTATAGCTAGGGCCGTGGGTGCGTCCCAAGGAGATCTCTATAGCCAGAGGGAAAGTGGTAGATAAGAATTACTTATCATAATAAAGCAAGAAGGATTATACTGCAGATGTCAGTAATGCAACGGACATATACTGCAGAAATGATCTCATGTTAAACCAGGATGCTAATGTAAAAAATAAACATTAATAGGGGAGGGAGTCATAGAATCAGCCAGGTACATATAGTGATTCCCTCACAAGACTAGGAGGGTACATCTGTAGAGTATTGGAAATTACCAAGATAAACTTATTTGGTTCAGATGTCAAGCTTGTTTGGCGGCAACCAGGTGAGGAGTATAAAGACAAGTGTGTCTTGCCTGCAGTCCAGCATGGTGGTGGTAGTGTCATGGTCTGGGGCTGCATGAGTGCTACAGTTCATTGAGGTAACCATGAATGCCAACATGTACTGTGACATACTGAAGCCAAGCATGATCCCCTCCCTTTGGTGCCGCAGGGCAGTATTCCAACATGATAACGACCACAAACACACCTCCAAGACTACCACTGCCTTGCTAAAGAGCTAAAAGCTGAGGGTAAAGGTGATGGACTGGCCAAGCATGTCCCCAGACCTAAACCCTATTGAGCATCTGTGGGGCATCCTCAAATGGAAGGTGGAGGAGCACAAGGTCTCTAACATTCACCAGCTCTGTGATGTCGTCATGGAGGAGTGGAAGAGGACTCCAGTGGCAACCTGTGAATCTTTGGTGAACTCCATGCCCAAGAGGGTTAAGGCAGTGCTGAAAAATAATGGTGGCCACACAAAATATTGACACTTTGGGCCCAATTTGGACATTTCACTTAGGGGTGTACTCACTTTTGTTGCCAGCGGTTTAGACATTAATGGCTGTGTGTTGAGTTATTTTGAGGAGACAGCAAATTTACACTGTTATACAAGCTGTACACTCACTACTTTACATTGTAGCAAAGTGTTCTCACATGAAAAGATACATAATAAAATTTTCCAAAAATGTCAGGGGTGTATATAAATATATACATATACACGCACACAGTGCCATGAAAAAGTATTCATACCCCTTGAGATTTTCCACATTTTGTCATGTTACAACTGAAAACGTAAATGTATTTCATTGGGATTTTATGTGATAGACCAACACAAAGTGGCACATAATTGTGAAAGGAAAGGAAAATGATAAATGGTTTTCAATTTTTTTACAAATAAATATCTGAAAAGTGTATCGTGCATTTGTATTCAGCCCCCTTTACTCTGATACCCCTAACTAAAATCTAGTGGACCCAATTGCCTTCTGAAGTCACCTAATTAGTAAATAGAGTCTACCTGTGGGTAATTTAATCTTCACCACACCAGATAGGTCAGGGATAAAGTTGTGGAGAAGTTTAAAGCAGGGTTAGGTTATAAAAAAATATCCCAAGCTTTCAACAACTCACAGAGCACTGTTCAATCCATCTTCCAAAAATAGAAAGAGCATGGCACAACTGCAAACCTACCAAGACATGGCCGGGCAAGGAGTACATTAATCAGAGAAGCAGCCAAGAGGCCCATGGTAACACTGAAGGAGCTACAGTAGATCCACAGCTCAGATGGGGGAATCTGTCCACAGGACAACTATAATGCCGCGTACACACGGTCGGACTTTTCGGCTACAAAAGTCCGACAGCCCGTCCGACAGACTTTCGACGGACTTTCGACAGACTTTTGGCGGACTTGCGGCGGACTTTCTAACGAACGGACTTGCCTACATACGATCGCACAAAAGTCTGACAGATTCGTACGTGATGACATACACCAGACTAAAATAAGGAAGTTGATAGCCAGTAGCCAATAGCTGCCCTAGCATTGGTTTTTGTCCGTCGGACTAGCATACAGATGAGCGAATTTCTGGGTCCGGCGGAGTTACGACGTAAAGATTTGAAGCATGTTTCAAATCTAAAGTCCATCAGATTTGCAGCTGGAAAAGTCCGCTGAAAGTCCGGGGAAGCCCACACACGATCGGATTGTCCGCCAGATTTGGTCCGTCGGCGTCCGTCGGACTTTAGTAGACGAAAAGTCTGACCATGTGTACGCAGCATTAGTCGTGCACTCCACAAATCTGGCCTTTATGGAAGAGTGGCAAGAAGAAAGCCATTGTTGAAAGAAAGTCAAAAGAAGTCCCGTTTGCAGTTTGTGAGAAGCCATGTGGGGGACACAGCAAACATGTGGAAAAAAGTGCTCTGGTCAGCTGAGACTAAAATTTGGCCTAAAAGCATGTGTGGAAGAAAACTAACACTGCACATAACCTTCAACACACCATCCCCACCGTGAAACATGGTGGTGGCAGCATCATGTTGTGGGGATGCTTTTCTTCAGCAGGGACGGGGAAGCTGGTCAGAATTGATGGGAAGATGGATGGCGCCAAATACAGGGCAATCTTACATGAAAACCTGTTAGAGTCTGCAAAAGACTTGAGACGGGGTGGGGGCTCACCTTCCAGCAGGACAACAACCCTAAACATACAGCCAGAGCTACAATGGACTGCTTTAGATCAAAGCATATTCATGTGTTGGAATGGCCCAGTCAAAGTCCAGACATAAATCCAATTAAGAATCTGTGGCAAGACTTGAAAATTGCTGTTCACAGACGCTCTCTATCCAATCTGACAGAGCTTGAAGGATGAGCAAAAATGTCACTCTCTAGATGTGCAAAGCTGGAGGAGACATACCCAACAAGACCTGCAGTTGTAATTGCAGTGAAAGGTGGTTCTATAAAGTATTAACTCAGGGGGGCTGAATACAAATGCACGCCACAATTTTCACATATTTATTTGTAAAAAAAATTGAAAACCATTTATCATTTTCCTTCGGCCCCTTTCACGCTGGGGCGGGGGCGGCGTCAGCGGTAAAGCGCCGATATTGTAAGCGGCGCTTTACCGTCGGTATTTGGCCACTAGCGGGACGGTTTTACCCCACGCTAGTGGCCGAGAAAGGGTTAAAAACCACCACAAAGCGCCTCTGCAGAGGCGCTTTGCCGGCGGTATAGCCGCACTGTCCCATTGATTTCAATGGGCAGGAGCTGTGAAGGAGCGGTGTATACTCCGCTCCTTCACCGCTCCGAAGATGCTGCTAGCAGGACTTTTTTTCCTGTCTTGCTAGCGCACCGCTCCAGTGTGATAGCCTTTGGGGCTTTCACACTAGAGACACAGCAGCGGCTGTTTCGGGTCGGTTTGCAGGCGCTATTATTAGCGCAATATATATATCCAGAACAGCTCTGCCAGATATAGCCAGCGGCACCGATCGAGCGACCAAAAACTAACAGGGCACTTGTACCAAAGTTGATTGGATCAAAATTTGGCTACTGAACCGAACAAATTTTGATTAATGTATGGCCACATTATATCCTGCATTGCCCAGTACCCAGCTCCAGCCCCCAATGAAGACTGCACGAAAGGTCAAATTTCTGCATATCTGTGGGGACCAGCCTTGCAGCCTCCAACCACTTTTACAACTTTCAAGCTCAGCGGTTAATAAGCAAATGCAAATACATGTTTTTTTTTATTTGTGGGCCTTAGTTGACCACTTCACTCACCTTGCCCTTGCCCCTGTGTATGTAAACCCAGCACTTCATTTTTTGTATTTGCTCCTTTTGGCCTGCTACATATAACTTTGAAAGTGTTTTGACAAGTCTGTTCGATAAATGCAATAAATACCTGTTGCCATAATCAGAAATCTTGTGAATTAAAGTGATTGTAAAGTCTCATTTTTTTTTCTACTAAAATAACAAACGTGTTGTACTGACCTACTCTATGCAGTTGGTTTTGCACAGAGCAGCCCCGATCCTCCTATTCTCTGGTCCCTGACTGGAATCTCCTGACCCCTTCCTCGTGCTGAGTGCCCCCACAGCACCCGAGCCGAGCTGCAGCTCCGTGTATCCATTTAGACACGGAGCTGTGTTTCTGCCCTGCCCCCTCTCTCTCCTGATTGGCTAACTGAGTTTGATTGACAGCAGCAGGAGCCAATAGGGCCGCTGCTGTGTCTCAGCCAATCAGGAGAGAGTCCAAGACCGCCGAGGGACTCGTTGACATTGCTGGATAGAGTGGGACTCAGGTAAGAAGTGGGGGGGGGGCTGCATTAAGATAAAAAAAAACCTTTTGACTTTACAACCCCTTTAATAACTTCCTGTGCTCTCTGCCTGTGTACAGCGAGGGGTTATGAAGTTGAGGAGAGGGGTTACAAAGATGAGGAGAGGTCTGTGGTCACATGCTTAGAAATTCAGATCTGTGTTGTCATCTCAAAGAGGGAGATAGGAGCAAGCAATAGTTATGGCACATCAACAGTTATTTTTTTTGTTCTTGCAGAGTATCTAAAGTGATAAAAAAGAGAGGAAATGTGCATGTATTCCAGAGATGTACTAAATGTGTTTGACCTAAACTTTTAGGGCTTGTTCGTTGAAGGGCAGTAAAACCCGGTGGCTGAGCCAAGCTTTTACCGGCCTCCAACCGTCATCCCCCCCTTCAGGTGCAGAAGCAGCAGCTCAGCAGCTGGAGGTGTACACATGCTGTGGCCACATTTTGCTTCACACCTACAGCAGGAATTATACTCCTTGTCACTTTTTGTGGGCGTAGCGACCCCCAAACATGACCCATTTAAGTGAATGGGGCCAGTCTGCAGCGCACTAGTGCAGGGATCAAAGGATTAAAGCAGGTATTGAGGAGGCGATACAATACCTCCTCAAAACCTGTCAAATGCTTTCTGAAGAGCAATACGAGAGCAAATTGCTCTTCAGAGACCAAAGCAGATATGAACGAGCTCTAAGACAGCTTTGTGCCTTATGTGGACTGATGAGATGGAATGAATCATATGCTTATAAGGGCTAGCTTTGGTCTGTGATCTCCCCTAGATATGAGAAATAGAAAAATATAAATCAGTATGTCTAACTTGTGGTGTGTATGTGTGTGCGCACGCATGCGTATGAGTTTGTATGTGATGGAAGGAAATGCAATGGCGCTGATTTACGAAGATTAATGCAAGGAAAAAAACAAACAAAATTTGAGCAGTTGTCCACATATACCAATCATATTTCATCTTTTGAATAAAATAAAGAATCTGATTGTTTGCTTTCAGCAAGCTCCATAACTTAAAAAAAATGAAAACATATTTAAAAAAAAAAACCATGCAGAAACCGTCATTCCAGCAGTAAACCTAAGCTGCTTATTCTTGATTTTCTGATAACCAAAGAAATCCTCGTGATGGACAGCTACATACATTAACCATGAACATTGAATAACAGCCGGGGATCCTATTTATATATCAGAATCACAGCGCCTGCAGGGCTCCAGCTACGACGTGTATACACAAAAATCAATACACTAATCCCAAAATATGTTGTGTGGATTGATTTCAATGCGAGGGACACCAGCCTGGTTATGACACTCAGAGACTGGTAAGAAGCTCTTGCTGAAATTGTCAATTTCTAAGCAAGAAAGGCCTGCTGCTTGAGTCTGCAAAGGCCCCCGCTGGGGTCTACCAGGGACTCGCAGTGGGAGATATTATACAGAACTAGAATATTTCCTCATGTTTCACAAGATATGTCAGAAAGATCTCCTAAATCTGCTGTGCTGTGCACAATGCAATTGGCTCCTGAGAATAAAGAATAATTCCTGTGTATTTTAAGACTTGCTCTGTTATACAAATAACGGTCATAGTGGTCCTGCTATGTCAATGAGTATATATACAGTGTATAGCTATATTAACCGCTTGCCGCCACAGTACATTTACTCATTGGGGCCTCCTGTAGGGCGCGCGGGCACACAGGGGGCCTGGAACAGCAGAGGGATTCGGTGCGGCGGGCAGGGGTGCAGTTACAGAAGGATGCCCTGTGCGGCTCTCTGCAGAAGCTGAAATCCGGTTTTTCTCCCTCCGACTGGCTTTCAGCTGCTGCAGGGAGAGGCACAGACACAGGGCATTGTTCCTGTAATTGCTTTCCCTGCACTGATCCTCCTCCCTGTTCTGCCTGCTTCGAATACCCCCTGTGTGCCCCAACTGTCACTGTGCCACCATCTGCCTCCCCCCGACTCTTCCCTCAGCGCTGCCAGCTTCCCTGTCCTGCTACAGGGCATGTGTCAGGATGGAGAGCGGAGGAAGGGGTCGGTAATTATGTCATTTAGCAGCCCCTTCCATTTTTGAATGGACAAAATGAGTGATCGATACTGATCACTCCTGTGTCCATTGATAACTTTTATTACAGCAAATCATGTTTACTAATCTTCAATTTATGAATGAACAGGAGTCTCTGTCTCCTGTTCATTCATCTTCAGTGTAGCTGAGGCTATAGAGAAAGGAATTGAACAGTCTGTCCTCAATTCCTTTCTCTGTCTCAAAGGTGAGATGTCAGGGGTCTGGTTAAACCCCTGATATCTCACCAAAGCAACCCCCTCAAACAGTGTTGTAAAAAAGAAAAAAAAAACTATTTAAAGAATGTAAAACATATTAACAAATTGTAAGAAATTGTAGAAAATATATTTTTGAAAACTAAAAAATAATGTAAAAAATTATAAAAAATAATTACATTTTTTTTTTAGAAATTGTGGCAATAGTATTAATAAAAGAAAATACTGATTCACACGGTACAAGTCACAGCTCCTTTGTGAAGGAGCCCCAAGATCTCTTTTACACACAGAACTTTTTATTACCTCAATACAGTTTTATCTTTTCCATTTAGCAGGAATTTTGTAAGTTATGTTGTTTGTGTCCGCTAATACTGATTTTAGCGTATTTTTAAAGAAAATATTGTTTTGATATGTTCAAGATGGGGGAATGTAGCATGTGTGGCCAACTTCACTTGTACATTACACCGACTTTCCCTAAAGTATTATAATTACGGTAAACTTCCTGAAGTTTTAAATTGTTCAGTATCTGTCTTGCTTATATACGTGACATAAAAGTGAAAAAAAACTGTAATTATATGTGTTTGTAATATATATTAGATTGTCAAACATACATTTTTTTTGTATTGTTATTAGAATGCTGATGTTAAAAGATGAAAAATGTATGCTATGACCATAGAACTCCTTTCAATTCAAAGGTGAGTTGCAGAAATATTCTTTGGAAATGGTATTAGTCATTGCAATTGCAGGCCCATAGACTTTCATTGACCAACTTCCTTTCAAAAAATAACAGGAACTGGAAGCAGTTCTTTACAAAAAATATCTTTTAAAGTGTAGCTGTATCTTGGCTAGAGATACACTTTAATGTCAAATTATTTGCATTTTTAAATGCAACTCTTGTAGTCCCTTTCAGAGTAGCACAGACTGGAAGAGGGAGGAGCAGCACTGGGAGCCAATCTGTTGAGCAACATACCAATATGCTACCAAGGAACTGAGAAGTTGTGAAAGCAGAATGAGCAGAAAGATAGCCTCATCAGTTTGCTTCTACTCCTTCACTATATAATTCACAGGCTGGTGGCAAGGAGGTGTATCTGGCTTCCTAGCACTCCCGTCCCACTCATGTTCCGCAGTCACTTTAGCCACAGGCAAGCAAAACTATCATTTGGTTTTTGGAGAGTGGAAGGAAAGTAGTGACATGGATACAGAACTGTGGTGGTGTGTGCAATACGTGACATGCAATATATACCTTCTGTAGCAAGTTACTGAGGAAGTTACATGATTATGCCATACTAAGCTTGTTATTACTTCTTCTTTTAACCACTTCTCGCTCAAGGTACGTCATATGACGTCCTTGACTTTGTGCGGGTATATCTGAATGATGCCTGCAGCTACAGACATCATTCAGATATCGTCTTTTCCAGGTGGCGATTCCCTACACCATAAGAATGATCATAGCGGCTGTTCCGCAGCTTGATCGTTCTTACGGGCGGCAAGAGGGGACGTCCCGCCACCCTCCGGTGCTTCTACAGATTCAGCGCTTCCATCGGGGAGTCGGAGAACGGATCCGCCGGCCTCGGATGTTTACCATAGAGATTTCTGGTGGACCAGATGGTCGCTGGAGTCTCTATGATCGTTCGGAGGCCGGGCGCCATGTTATGACGTCAAGCCCGGCCTCTGCATTCAAACAAACGGCGCCGCCTCGGCTAGGAAGCCGAGACCGTTTATTTTTTTATTTCAGGCTTCCCAGCCTAGAGGTGAGATGTGGGGTCTTATTGACCCCATATCTCACTGTAAAGAGGACCTGTCATGCCATATTCCTATTACAAGGGATGTTTACATTCCTTGTATTAAGAATAAAAGTGATCAAAATTTGTTTTTTTTTAAAGTGTCAGACTAAAAAAAGACAAGTAAAATTAACAATAAAAAAAAAAAAAAAAAAAAAAAAAAGTAAAGCGCCCCTGCCCCCGTGTGCTCGCATGCAGAAGCGAACGCATACGTAAGTCCCGCCCACAAACCACACATGTGAGGTATCGCCGTGAACGTTAGAGCGAGAGCAATAATCCTAGCCCTAGAACTCCTCTGTAACTCAAAACATGTAACCACTAAAACATTTTAAAGCGTCGCCTATGGGAGTTTTTAAGTACCGAGGTTTGGCGCCATTCCACGAGCATGTGCAATTTTGAAGTGTGACATGTTAGGTATCTATTTACTTCATCTTTCATCTTTTTTTTAAGCATTTTTTAAAGCATGAAGCATTTTTTTTCCCAAAAAATTTGAAAATTTGCTGCGCAAATACTGTGCGAGATAAAAAGTTGCAATGACCACCATTGTATTCTCTCTATGTAATTTTCTAGCAAAGAAATTATGAAATTTACATGTAGGAGAGAAATGTCAGAATTGGCCTGGGTGGAAAGTGGTTAATGCACGCCAGGAGCCAGATGACTCTGAAAGCACAGGAGATATGTTAAGAAGCTCTAACTCTATTGTAGTTTCAAGACGTTCTGCCTTACAAACCCAGGAATAGCCTGTACCCCCTGTATTCTGTAATATCCTGAAATATTCTTTAAAACTGAATTCTGAAATCTGTAAAAATTTAAATTGAGAGAGAAAGTAAAAAGCACAGAGGACCGGTATCTTGCTATGTTGAAATCGTTTTTTTATTGTTCCATCAGCGCAAGAATATCTAACGTATGCATAGAGATATAATATTGCTTATTCTTTTTATAATTTAATACTTCAGGCTTTAGAACTATAGAATATTTTAGTGCTAGAGCTAGACTCAATGTTCTTTATATAATGAAATTATAATAGAGTAGTTGCTACAGCAGAAGATACAACTACTTTGTTTCTCTGTTGGATGTAATCCCGGAGTGCCTAAAAGGGAGGAGATATTGCAAGGGGCCATTAAAATAGGTGTTAGGTGTTGTCCATGTTTGGTTTCCCCTGGGGTGTTTTAGTCTTTTATGGTGGCGCATCAGCAGAATAATGCAGTCAATAATGTCACATTGCACAAATTATGTTTTTTTTCAACAGCTAAAGTGTAAACAGTCAGCAAAAGAAATTGCATCCGGATATTAAAAGAAATACAAACATAAAATTGGCTTAGATTTACATTGATCTGTATGCATTATAAAAAATACCAGGTTTTAAGTGATAGAAGGTGATATTTGTCTTAATGATGGGAAATAATTTGATTTTTCAGGTCATCTTATCGTTCTGTGGTCTGTGATGGTGAACATAGACAGGCAGATTTCCCACTAAGAGTGACAGGTGGAAAGATATTTGCCAGCCCCCTATGGGTGATCAATATACAAGAAATAGCTGTTTGTTTCACCATGTCCTTTGTACACTGATTCTGAATGGAAGGCCTGGTTCAATTTAATTAGTTGGTGCAATCTCAGGGTTTTCAAATAGGAGTATGGCCATTGCTTTTTCTGCCATACTTCTTTTGTGGGTCGCCGAAGTGTACTTACTGTACTTGTGCTCTCCAATGACCCAGAAACAGCCAACAGTGGGCTAAAGTCTGCTGTCAGTTGACATCACAGAGCCGCTCCAGGCTGTGGAAGGATCCTGATAATAATATTGGGACCCACTCGGATGCCTGACAGTCTCTCAGCCCCTCTCCTTCTCTCAGGTGCAGTGGTGTGCGGTTCGCTTGCAGCCTCAGTTCCACTGCAAGTCACCCCCCTTTTCTCTCCTCAGCCCATGAAACAAACTGTAGCATAGGCTCCTCTCCTTGGGGACCACATCTCCCACAAGTCCTTGCTTCTCCCAGCAGACTTTATCCTTTACCAGGCTGCACAGCAACAAAATTACTGCTTCCTTTAAATTCCCAGATTGCGATCGGAGGTTTCCTCCAGCTCTCTTTCTGGCTGCATACAGTCCCTCATACATATCAGCTCACCCAAAATAGCCAACACCAGGGCTGAAGACACTTCTTAGCCGAGCATTGTTCAGGGTCTCCCCAAAATAGTCACTGCAGCTAAGCATTAGTACCAAGAGCAAAGCTTCCAAACAGGGAAAAAACCTTGTAACTACCAGCAAACCTGGCTACTCTTGGAAAAAGACGAATGATGTGTACAGATGGGCACCAGTCACTTTTTAGAACGCTAGGGCACAGGACACCCATGCGATGTGGCAGACTCCAGGAAATGGACAAAAAAATATTTAAACACCTCCAAAGATAGACGGCCTTTGGGTCAGTCTGGAATTTGGTCAATTCTGCTTCTGGCTGCAAAGTACCGGGTGATTTACCTATGGACCCCTTAGGGAGAGGTCACCACATTTAAACAGAGGAACAATCCCAGGCCTCCTTCCGATTGCATAACCATCCTCTCCAGGAAGCTCAGGTGGATCAAACATATAACTGTGTCCCTCCCTCAGGCAGGTGGCCTAGGGAAGACTGCCTTCCTAAAGTCATTCCTATTTATTTATACCCTCCCCGAGCCTGCACCACTGGTACTATACCGCTTATTGGTTGACTAGGGAGATCTACATATTCAGAACTCAGGTAATTGTAGCTGCCCACCCTATTGCCAGGGACATTACCTTTAATGGGTTGTGGCACCAGTGTCACCGTGCTGTTGGAATTAGGGAGGTATGCAGCCAGGCAATTTTGACAATACTGGAGCCCAGTATACCCCGCCCTTACCTTTAAGTTTAAAACTACAAAGATCCCTATCTCTGTATGGCCACAAATTTGCTCGCTGGCCTGGGGTAGGAACTGTAAGAGGAGAGATAGCATAACCTACACTTCCTTCTGGCTTTCCCATCTTCTACAGTGCCAACTGGCCTGCTCCGGCTGCTGTGTGACTGGTGTAGTGATGCTGATGTAGCACCATGTCTTAACCACTTGACCTCCGGAAGGTTTTACCCCCTTGACCAGGGCGATAATTGCTATTTAGCACTGCACTACTTTAACTGGCAGTTGCACGGTCATGCAAGACTATATGCAAATCAAATTTATAGAATTTTTTTTCCACACAAATAGAGCTTTTTTTGGTGGTATTTGATCACCACTGGGTTTTTTATTTTTTATTAAATTAACAAAAAAAATAAAATTCTACTTTCTGTTATAAAACCCATCCAATAAAAAATGTAAGAATTTAAATTTCTTCATACATTTAGGCCAAAATATATTCTGACACATCTGTCTTTATTAAAATGTTTTTTTTGGTTTGTGGGAAAGTTATAGGTTATACAAACTATGGTATATATTCTGGAATTTACAAAGCTACTGACACTATTTTGTAATAGCGGCTTAAAATGTGACTGTGATTGGGTGGTGGCCAATCTGGCGCTAACAGACACTATCTGGGAAGGTCACTAACTGACACTAGTGACACGAAAACTGTGGCAAAATCATTGGCTGAAATCAGCTGCCAAACTTGTGCTGTGTCCAATCACAATCACAAACCCGGAAGCAGGCCGTCGACATACAGGTACGTCGTCCTGCCTGCCCAAGCGGCCCGCCTGGAGCAAAACTACTTGGGGCGAGTGGCAAGTAGTTAAACAGGGGCTATTGCCTAAATTTTGTAGGTGGTAGTTACCCTAGACTAATTGTATAGTTTTTCACTTGAAGCGTAAAAGATTTATGGCACAATCATAGGACGTAATCAAAATCCTGTCCACTCAAAGTGGTGTATATACAGATCAGTAATAAAGGATAAACACAAAACTAGGGGCCATAGAATAGCAGATAAAAATGACAGTAAACTGCAGTAATAGGTGATAAGTCCTAAAAAACTAAAAGTCTGTTAAAAAAAGGTCCATATAATGCACTGTAGATAGGCAGCTCCAGCAATAGACAGGAACAAGTTTCTGAAATATAAATAGAAGACACAAGGGGGCGCCTTGTAACATTGAGCCTAGGTTCACACTATAGCGATGCGGGAACCAGCTCCATTCCAGCGCCGGTTCCCACATCATATCTCTCCCGCAGGCAGTTCACACTGCCCTCTGCGAACGGCTGCGGGTGTCAATACAATGTTAATGACACCCCCAGAATGGTTCACAGATCGCAGTGTGAACTGTGGATTCGGACAGGAATCGGATTGCATGGGTGAGAACACCCATATGATCTGATTCCAGTGCGAGAAAAAAAAGTCCCTGCACCTTTTTTTATGCATATCCAATGCAAGTTCAGCCATACAACTGTATGGCTGAACTTGCATTGCACAGACATTGCATGCGATCGGCACTGCAGTGCGGGTGCAAATCACATGCAATGTCTTTGTTTGCTATAGTGTGAACATGGGTTTAATGGTAAAAGACCATTAGAGCCCTTTCACACTGGGCGTCGGTGCTTTTCGGGCACTAGCGGGGTGATTTTAACCCCTGCTAGCGGCTGAATAAACTGTTAAAAGGCAGCGCTGCCCATTTATTTCAATGGGCAGGGGCGCTTTAGGAGCGATGTATACACTGTTTCATAAGCGCCTCAAAGATGCTGCTTGCAGAACTTTTTGCAGGTATGTCCTGAGGAAGGCAAGTAGTTAAAGTTGAACTCTTGGCAAACAGCTAAATGCACAAATGGTCTACAGTGCATACAGTATAAGGGAGTAGTTAAACCTGCCAAAAGGATATGTACATTTGTCCATTGTGTTCTGGGATTTACACAGCTCCAAGTCGCAGCACAGTCCTGCCTGGCAGGGCAAGAGACCTAACTTTCTTTGTTGTCGGTAAGTAATACTTCCAGGTCTTGTTCTTTCCCAACATGTAATTGGACATTAAAAGGACAAGAAGCAAACTGATGAATTAACCTCCCTGTCATTCTGCTCCCTCCTACTATCAGAATGCTCCTTGTTAGTACTTGGGCACTGCAGCAAAACTGGTTGGCTTCTTGCCCTGCTTCTCTTCCCCCAGTCTAAGTTCTCATTGTACAGAAACTGGAAGAGGCTGATACCAGATCAAAGTTATGAACTCACTGCACACTGCTTACATATAAAACAACACATGATAACGATATGGTAAGAAATTCAAAGCTGTATAACTTGTTTGCTTCATATCTGCCTGGACTGCAGCTTTACATTTTTTCATATTATCATTTTTTACATTTATCATATTTTCCATATTAATTTTCTTAAAATACAATTTATATCATCAAATTTAGATAGACTTCTCAGCGGCCTTCCTATGCTGTCAGTGGAAAGTGGAAACTCAACCCAATATTTTTCATTCTCTCCAACTTTTGGGCCATTTCACACAGGTGGCAAAGGGGTGGAAGAAGGGGTCCTAACATTGCAGCCAGCGGGTGTATTACACATACATTGCCTGCAATGATTTGTGGCATGGATGCCGCAAATTAAAAAATGGCAGTAGCGTTTGACAATTAGAGCAGCCTGTCAAATTCACCCCTTGTGATTAATGGGAATGCCCCTTGGGATGAAAAAGAAGAATGCAAAAAAAGAGACTCTGGAGAGTTGACAGGATCACCTTCTGAATGTCTGCCAACCCCTGCTCTACTATCCTCTGAAAAGCAATCCACGTCAGGTTGCTTTTCAGAGGGTGGTAGAAACCCAGGGTGGTTACTAAACTCAGGACCCTGCATTCACTATATCTGGCCTCCCACAGTACACAGAACATGGAAATGTAATTATTTTAGAAAATATAAACTGCTAAATACCTTTACTCATCAGCAGTACATAGCAGTCTTGTGACTTCTATCAGTGTCCAGCCAAGCACTGGTTAATCACTTGCCGACCGCCTAAATGTAAATATACATCATTACTTTGACGTTAAATACCGGGGTTATGGCAGCAGATAGCTATCATAAACCCAATATCTTTATTTACAGCAGGCCGCCGGCTTCATGCCCTTGGAGGACCATAGCGATGTCTGACGTCATTTCCGCCTCTCTGGCTTAAAGGGGATTTTTTTTTTTCTTAAAGTCAAAATTACCTTATTCTTTTTTTTCTTTTAAAGGTAAATGGGAGATCTGGGGTCTTTTTGATCCCAGATCTCTCAATAAAGAGAACCTGTCATTATGCTTATTTCTATTACAAGGATGTTTACATTCCTTTTAATAGGAATAAAAGTTATAAAAAAAATCAATTAATTAAAAGGGACAGTGTAAAAATAAAAAGTAAACTGAATAAGAAAAAAAAAAACTTAAATGTCCCGCGCAGAATCGAAAGCATACGCAAGTCGCGCCTGCTTATGTAAGCAGTGTTTAAACCACACAAGTGAAGTAATGTGATCATTAGAGTGAGATCAATAATTCTATTGCAAGACCTCCTCTGTAACGCCAAAAAGGTAACATGTAAACATTTTTAAAGCATCGCTTATGGCGAATTTATAGTACCGTAGTTTGTTGCCACTCCACAAGCATGCACTATTTTAAAGCATAACATGTTAGGTATCTATTTAATCGGCGTAACATCATCTTTTACATTGAACAAAAAAATGGGCTAACTTTACTGTTTTGTTTTTTTAATTCATTAAAGTGTATTTTTTCCCCAAAAAAATTGTGTTTGAAAGACCGCTGCGCAAATACAGTGTGGCATAAAATATTGTAATGACCGCCATTTTATTTTTTAGGGTCTCTGCTAAAAAAATATTAATATCGTTCTAAGTAATTTTTTAGCAAAAAATACAGATTTCTTCTTAAAAAACAAATGTCAGAAAAATGTCAGAAAAAGGCCTGCTCCTAAATTAAAGTTTGTAAGAGGAGTTTTCATTCTCCTCTCATTGTCTTATGAGGCTGTAGGACCCCTGACCCTCTGCCTGGACAGTGCTGATTGGCCTTGTGCCGATCACATGCACCCTCTCAAAAAAAAACTCTCTAGCAATACACATCAAGCATGTGCAGAGTGCCCCCCCCCCCCATCAGGAGACGGATTGGGGACAGTAGATGAAGGGTATGTAGCACTGATAACTTTTGTTATAGTGCCATCTTGTGGACAATTGAAAAGGTACAACACTTTTATGTTTCATGCTTAAGAGAAGTGACATGGAAGTGATTGATTGTTTACTTCTGAACATTAACTATGACCTACCCACAATGCTCCTGGACAAGAGAAGAACTGAACTGAATTGTGGGAGGATATAAAAGGGCTGGGAGCAGCCATCTTAGGTCTCTTGTTCCTGGGACGCGGGGGCTGCCTGCAGAGCTCTGTGGGTGTGGGTGTCCCACAGGGTTGCGGCCTACTTTGTGAGGGAGCGGAGCAGCAGCAGGGAAGCCACAGCCCGGCGCCCACAGTTGCAATGCCGGTGCCGCCGAACGGAGGGGGAGACGAGCGGGGCTTCGATCCCCCGCATCGCTGGACCCAGGGACAGGTAAGTGTCCAATTAAAAGTCAGCAGCTGCAGTATTTGTAGCTGCTGACTTTTAATTTTTTATTTTTTTGACTGGAGCTCCTCTTTAAGTTGGAGAACATTACATCTGCATAGACTTCAGTATTCAAGAATTGATATTAGATGTTTATCTCCTTTGTATAAGAACACTTAACCAGTCTTCTGGATTATAACTGCTTTAGTGTATTACCTTACACTGCGCAACACCCAAGAGGAACCCCTTTTGTGGATTGCAATTACAAATTCATAAGCTAGCGAAGACTGAAGACGTCAAGACTATCTCTTTTACTGCAGGGCCCTGCACTTAGTTACAGAGGATAGTGACTTTACAGTTTATAGCAGGGGGAGCTCCCTGGTATAAATATAGATATATACATATACTTAATTATAACAGTCGGAGTAACATACACAAATATAACTGTTTACTATACTGTGGCACTACGTTGGTGTGATAATGTAGTTATTGTAATAACCTTTTATATAAATATACTATTTACTCAAAGAAAGAAGTTATTTTTGGTTATTACCAAAGTTTGTGTAAAAATGTTGTTATTTCTCCTGAAGGTGGAGCTACAGACACCCAGGTAGAGGTAAATATAAACATAAGTGTATATTGTGGGTTAAAGTCAATACTCATATCATTACAACACTGCACTACAGTTGTGTCAAGCGGACTGAACAATTTAAGAGCGGTAAAGAGACAAGAGGATAGGCCCACTTTAAATCAGCAGCTCCACCAAGAGTTATTGCTACAGGTAGAATCAGAGAAGACAGGATCAATCAGCCTTTTTACATAATGCACAGGTTTAACCCCTTAAGTTCCACAGTGAGTATAACAAGCATGCTTTACTGCATATATAGACAGATTTTACTGTTGTGGGTCTAGTAACATTTTAATGCCCCGTACACACGGTCGGATTTTCCGATGGAAAATGTGTGATAGGACCTTGTTGTCGGAAATTCCGACAGTGTGTAGGCTCCATCACACATTTTCCATCGGATTTTCCGACACACAAAGTTTGAGAGCAGGCTATAAAATTTTCCGACAACAAAATCCGTTGTCGGAATTTCCGATCGTGTGTACACAAATCCGACGCACAAAGTGCCATACATGCTCAGAATAAATAAAGAGATGAAAGCTATTGGCTACTGCCCCGTTTATAGTCCCGACGTACGTGTTTTACGTCACCGCGTTCAGAATGATCGGATTTTCCGACAACTTTGTGTGACCGTGTGTATGCAAGACAAGTTTGAGCCAACATCCGTCGGAAAAAATCCTAGGATTATGTTGTCGGAATGTCCGATCAATGTCCGACCGTGTGTACGGGGCATAAGATTGTTTTGTCAGCCAATTGAACTGCTTTAACTGATAAAACATTACAAATAGATCTCAAAGCACCCCAAAACAGTTTTGGTATGCTACTTTGCATACCATTAAATTGGCTTTTAATATAGTTTAATAACTTACCTGGGAACTATCCAGCTTTGGCCAGAGTTGCCAGCTAATCAGGATGAATACCAGAACTTTACCTGCCTCGGTCAAATGACAGGATCAGCATCATTATTGTCAGTAAGAGCAGGGACAAGGATAGCTGCTGGAAGGAAAATTCTTCTCTTACCCCCCACCACTTCTCTCTCGGGAAAAGGAAGAAAAAGTCCACCCTTAAAAGGTCTAGGTCAGTGATGGCGAACGTTGGCACCCCAGATGTTTTGGAACTACATTTCCCCTGATGCTTAACTACACAGCAGAGTGCATGAGCATCATGGGAAATGTAGTTCCAAAACATCTGGGGTACCAAGGTTCACCATCACTGGTCTAGGTTATGAATACATAGAGGATCCTTTAGAAACATTTGAGGTTCTTCCTCTGGATATTAAGCATTAGTGCTCACCAGTAGCTGCCATCCATGTGAAATTTAAACACAAAGTGCTACTTGCCACTGAGTACATGCATCCAACCCATCAGTTTGAACAGGTATTTTTCTTTCCTTGGTATTGATGTTGGATGAAAAATGAACAGGTGGATGCACTTGGCTTGCATTTGTCTTTCAGAGCTACATCCATCAACTAGGGGAGACAAAGAAGCAAATTGTGATCATTACAAGTTTGTTTGCTGTGCTTGGTACAATATATAGTCTTTTCCTGGCTGATAATCCAAGTACGCTTACACTAATTATTGTCTCACATGACACTGATCAAGCTGAGGTGCCCTTGTAGCACTCCTTTTTTCTCTATACAGCACAACCCCATTGCATGGTATATGGCATGTTGACAGCCTCAAAAGACTAGCGTTGATTAATTGTTCACCAATGTGAAGGCTCCTTTGCTCCCCATTTTTCTTGGCAGTATTATTAGTGAATATTCTCTCCCCGCCAATGGAAGTTTAGTATGGCCAGAAAGAGAAGAGATCAGAGAGAGAGAGGAAGTGTTAGACTTGGCATCATCATGGGGAGATGTTGGAAAGCCTTCCCAGAGGCATAACATTCCCTTTGGCTGGCCATTTTGTGCTGTGGCTCAAACAAACCTTTTGGATTGGATATGAGTGAGGGTCAACTGCACTTTTTTCCATCTTCCCCGTCATGTGAATTTTTACAAATTATAGGGTTAGATTAATGAAAATGTTATGATATTGTTGTCATGTTTCACATGCCTTGTGATATGCCTTCAAATGTTATATGCATTATTCTGTCCCTGGTCCCTCCTGTATAATCTCAGTTTATCTTATATAGTTAGCCCCACCCTTTGTTTATTCTCCCAGTAATGCATTTCTGCACACATGTGGACTGGATCACATTATGATCTTTCCGATGTTCACTGTAAGATCCTCACAGTTTATGGAATAAACTTCACAAGATCAACAAGGTGTCGTCTGGATTGAGTCACTGTCTGTTTATCACTGTAAGTTACAGAGATCACACTTTTAATGCTTAGATTGGAGAGACAGAACAGTCAAAAGATCGTTAGAAAGATCAGTCAATACATCCTTAGAAAGATCAATCAAAAGATCTGATCGTTGCTAGCTCTGGAACCACTGTGGTTATGTGGACACAGGAAATAGCAGCTATCAGACAGTGCAGCCATTAATACACAAGTCTGTATATGTGTTTGCAAGTAAGAGCCGGTTCACACGGGGGCGACTTGTCAGGCGACGTAGCCGCCTGACAAGTCGCCTCCCATTCTGTACAATGGAACCGTCGCTCCGACTTAGAAAAAGGTTCCTGTACTACTTTGGGGGCGACTTGAGGCGACTTGCATAGACTTCTATACAAAAGTCGTTTTGCAAGTCGCCGTGGCAGTCGTGTGCAGGTCGCCTCGGTGAGGCGACCTGCAAGTCGTGCCGCCCCTAGTGTGAACCGACCCTAAGTCTCAGCATAGCACTCATCAGCCACAGGACAATATTACTACTATGAATGTTCATACAAACAGCTTATACACTGCCTCTGTATGCATCTGTACATGGCTTTGTCTGTGTAATCTTATAAGAAAGTCAGAGTAAACCTTTCTTAAACTGCAGCCTAAGAAACCTGATCTCAGACACAGTAAATTGATACATTTCTCTGCTGCTGGAAAACTTTACTATAACTGCCCCCCCCCCCCCCCCCCCCCTGTTAACAAGATGTTTCAGCAAGACAATATGCAATCTGAGGATGCACAGCCAGGTTTTGTACTCCTTCCAGATGAGGAATTAAACCCTGTATTAAACCAAAGGGAAAAACGCTTAACAAAACCAACCTGGAAAGTGCAAGAGAATCTTAAAGCTGACAAAGAAAAACTGCTGTTTAATATCCATGATTTATGGTGTAAATACTGTTAAATGCATGTCTGCTCTCTTCCAACAATCTCATGAGCCATTACAACTAGGGGGCGCCATCAAGCAATTGAATGTTGCTTATGAGAGTTATCAAAGACTGTGTGTTAAATATACTGATCTCTTAAAGTGGTACTCACTCAAGGGTCATTGTAAGAATTAAAAGGATTTGAGGAGCTCAATCTTGAAAGAGACAATTTAATGGTGCAAATAAAGACAAAGGCAGAAGTGAGAATAACACGGCTTCATGAATCCAGATCTTATCGCTCTGCATCTACTAGACACTCCACAAGATCTTCCAAATGCCTACAATCAAGATCTTCTGCACTCAGTCAACAACTCATAAAGGCCCGTGCAGATGCTGAAGCTTCTAGAATTCAGGCAGCTTTCGCCCAAAAGAAAGCAGAGATAGAAATTGAAGCCGCACGCCAGAAAGCAGAGAAAGAAGCTCAAGCCACACACCAAGCCGCAGGCCAGAAAGCAAGCAACGAAGCTGAAGCTGCATGCCAGAAAGCAGAAATGGATGTTTTGGAAAAACAATGTGAGCATGCCACAGCCATGGCAAGGTTAAGGGTCTTAGAACAAGCCGCTAGTGAAAGTGAAAGAGACAACAGTTGCAGACACTCAGTTGTATCCTATACTTCAGATTCTTCACATACCTCTCCTGCTTGGATCAAAGTATAAGGAAAATCATAAAGTTGCCTTTCCTCCTTATTCCTACTTCTGCAAGTTCATCAAAAGAATTGCAGACACTAAGAATGACCCAAGTTTCTCCTATGGTGACTGTAACCTTCTCATTTCACCCTCTCCAAGATCTATGAACACACGTATGACACACAGTGACCATAGAGGTCCAGTGTTAGTGAACAGGACTAATGTTCTACCTGCACCTGCTACAGTTCTCGAAAAGACTGATCAAAACAAGAAAATTGAGAACCCAAATCACCAATGTCTGATACATAATAAACCACATCCACTTAAGAAATGTATTGGCTTCAGAAAGAAAACTCTGCAAGAACGTAAGGAACTTTTAAAGAAATTTGGAGTTTGTAGAACTTTGCAAAGGACTGTAAAGCTATCATCAAATGTATAGAGTGTGACAGTAATGACCATGTGCAAGCTCTTCATCAATATCCTGACAACCCTACTACACTCACAAACAATCTTCCTGAGACAAAGCAAGGTGGGGAGCGCACAGATCAAACAGCACCTTCCACCTTAGTGTTCTCTACATGTACAGAAGTCTGTGGAGAAAGAATCTGTGACAAATCCTGTGCAAAGATTTGCTTGGTTTGTGTATACCGCAAAGGTCAACCTGAAAAGGCCATAAGACTGTATACTATTCTGGATGAGCAGAGCAACAGATCTCTTTGCAAGAACACAGTTTTTTGAACTGTTGAACATAACAGGAGATGTTCTACCTTATAGCCTGAGCACTTGTGCCGGCACTACAGAATTCTTAGGTAGGAGAGCCAGCAGTCTTGTAGTTGCTCCCCTGAATGACAATGTGGAAATATTCTTGCCCACTATCACTGAGTGCAACCAAATCCCAAGCAACAAAGAGGAGATCCCTACTCCTGAAGATGCCTTTCACCATTCTCATTTGAAGGACATAGCCGACCAAATACCAGCCCTCAACGAAAGTGCTGATATCCTGCTGTTACTCGGCCGAGACATCTTAAGGGTGCACAAGGTTGGTCAGCAAATAAATGGTCCACATCCTGCACCATATGCTCAGTGTCTGAATCTAGACTGGGTCGTCATAGGCAATGTCTGTCGAGACAAAGGCAAAAGGGCTTATTCAGTCTCTTCCTTTAAAATGCACGTCCTGTCAAACAGACGGACTACTTGTTCTGTACAATGACCACATCAATATAATGTGAAAGATAGACTGTTTGTTTGAAAAAGGTGCACAACAGCACATCATACAAGATGATAAGAAAGCCCTTAATGTCTGGGATGACAACATCGGCAACACAGTGTTCGAAGTAACCACTAAAGACCAGGAGTTGGCAGCTACCATGGAAGACAAAGGATTCTTGAAAACCATGAGTAAAGAGTTCTACCAAGATGATTCCAACAGTTGGGTAGCACCTCTACCATTTCGTACCACAAGAAAGAGACTACCAAATAACAGAGTGGAACGCATTAGGACATTCTCTACGCCTGAACAATGGCACTATGTTCCCACTAACCTCAACCCTGCTGATCGCGGCAGTTGTGCAGTACCTACTACTGCATTTATGGACACATCATGGCTATTTCCACCAGTACTCTTGAATGATAAACTCATCACAAGTTCTACAGATTCCAACTTTGAACTGGTTCATCCAGAATCTTATAAGGAAATCAGAGCTGTTACCACCACACTCAACACCTCTGTGAAACCAAGGGTAAGGCTGAGTCCTCACCACTTTGAACACTTTTCTAAGTGGTCCTCTGTTGTACAAATCATTGCACGTCTTATTCACATTGCTCATCAATTTGCAAATGGCTCTAGCACTGGAAAAGAGTGTCACAAGTGGCACATCTGTAAAGGCCCTCCCGCAATTGAGGAAGTCTCTCAAGCAGAAAGGGGTTATCATCCAATGTTCCAGCATGAAGTGTGCTCACAAGAGATTGCTAACGTATCAAAAGGACTCAACCTGTCTAAGAATAGCCCTCTGTACAAATTAAATCCAAAAATTGATCACAACCAGTTGAGTTGGTGGTCGCATTGGAAGGGCGAGTTTGTTTAGTGAAGAGAAAAATCCCCTCATTATTCCAGGATGTCATTACATTATTGCTCTGTTAGTTAGGCATTTCCATGAGCAAGTTCAGCAGCAAGGACGTCACTTCACAGAAGGAGCAGTAAGATGTGCAGGTTTCTGGATCATTGGGATGAAAGGATGTATATCGTCCATACTCCACAAATGTGTCAAGTGCCAAAAACTAAGAGGAAAGCACCTACAACAACAGATGGCAGAGATGCTGGCTGACTGATTAAGCACCGAACGTCCGTTTACTAATGTTGGCATGGACATATTTGGCCCCTGGACTGTTGTTACACACAGAACTTGTGGCAGAGTTGCTAACAATAAGCAATGGGCTGTGCTGTTCACTTGCTTGAGCATTCGTGCAGTGCACATCGAAGTGATAGAATCAATGGATTCTTCCTGTTTTATTAATGCCTTCAGAAGATTTATATCTGTGCGAGGACCTGTAAAGTTACCTAGATCTGACTGTTTGACCAATTTTACAGGAGCAGAAAATATTGTGAACTTCTTGAATGACAACAAGTGTAAATGGGAATTCAACCCACCTCATTCCTCTCACATGGGAGGCTCTGGGGAACGCATGATTGGAGTTGCACAGAAAATCCTGGACTCTATGCTACTGGACCAGAAAACTTCCCAGCGTACCCATGAAATCTTAGTCACTCTTCTTGCAGAGTTGTCTGCTATAATCAACGCAAGGCCTGTAGTCTCTGTGTCCTCAGATCCAGAGTCTCCAGTATTGCTCACCGCAGCCACTCTTCTTACTCAAAAAATTGGGATAGCCACTATCCCCACAGAGGAACTTCATTATCCTAATGTTTACAAGCATCAATGGAAACATGTTCAACACCTTGCTAATGTGTTTTGGAACCGTTGGAAGATGGAGTACCTTTCTAACCTTCAAAGTTGCAGTAAATGGCAAGCCAGCAAACCCAACCTACAAGTGGGAGACATAGTTCTCTTTAAGAGACAGATTCTCATCGCAAACATTGGTCTATGGGTCTTACTACAAAGACTATGCCAAGTATTGACGAAAAATTACAGAAAGTAGAAGTTAAAGAATGAAAGAAGGTTCTGCACACTTTTACTTCAGGCCTATAAAGGAACTAGTACTTATTTTGCCCAAAGAAGAAAAGTCATCAACTTGATTCAAAGGCAGGTTTGAAGGATTGATGCATGTTACTGCCTTCCCCTCTGAAGATGGATATTTCCCTGTCACAGCCTGGACCTTTGAGACCAACATCTGCAAGTATATGTTAATGTTTGCATTGTTTCCCTTGTTCTTGCCTTCCCTCTTATTTTGCAGGTGTTCTCGGAAAGAACTGCAGTACTTATATTTGGACTTGGACTAAAGTTTGTTAATAATAGAAATCATAAATTTTGACGGGGAGTGTCATGTTTCACATGCCTTGTGATATGCCTTTAAATGTTATATGTATTATTCTGTCCCTGGTCCCTCCCTTTCCTATATCTCAGCTTATCCTGTATAGTTAGCCCCACCCTTTGTTCATTCTCCCAGTAATGCATTTCTGCACACGTGTGGACTGGATCACATTATGTTCTTTTAAACTATCTATGTTCATTGTTGTAAGATCCTCATAGTTTATGGATTAAACTTCACAAGATCAACAAGGTGTCGTCTGGATCGAGTCACTGTCTGTTTATCCAAATAAGATTGGGGTAATCGACATCTCAACACAACTAACTGTAAGTTACAGAGATCACACTTTCAATGCTTAGAATGGAGAGACAGAAGAATTGTAGTGTGGTGCCCAAAGAAAACTGTAAATTACTGCTGCCACTTATTCAGCACAGGCTTGTAAGTTAATGCTAATAGCTCATTGGTTGCTTACGGATACACCCTCTTTTTTAATCTCCCCCAGTTTTTATACATCTCTTTACAAGTCATATTGCTGCCACTTTTACATTAAAGCATGTGAGAGTAGAGAAAATGCATCACTGCGTATTAATCAGCCAGAACCCTAGCTTCTTATAATTGCTTGTCCCTTTGATGTATCATCACTCATATCCCCAGGTGGATGCACACTTCCCTCATCTAGTTATAATCACACGCTGTGTTTACTGAGCCAGCAAGTTATAGACAGAAATATTGATCAACCCCATGAATTAATTTCACTCTTTAGTTGGAGATTTTAATTTCTTTTAATAGACAGTTATGCTAATAAGACAAATCCTTGGTTCTGGATGACTGCGGAGGCCCCGAGAGTTGTCCTAAATGGGCTGCAGAGGTTGGATTTGGATTGACACAGTCATGGGATACGGAGGATGTGATGCAATTTGCATTTAATAGCCATAGATATGAGATGGCGTTCAGAAGAGGAGATGTTTGTGAGAGAGATTAAAATATGCTCACTGTCTTTAAGATAAAGTTGCCATGTAACACATGTGATGCCAAGAAAAAAGGAGAAGGAAAACATTTTACAGGCAAGCACTTACCATTCTAAAAAAATGGAAAAATTCTGAAAAAACCCCCATCAATTGCAGCCTCACTGTGCCATCAAACGCAGCCACTGTGCCCATCAATTGCCGCCACTGTGCTATCAAATGCAGCCACTGTGCTATCAAACGCAGCCACTGTGCTATCAAACGCAGCCACTGTGCCATCAAACACAGCCACTGTGCCCATCAAACGCAGCCACTGTGCCCATCAATTGCTGCCACTGTGCCATCAAATGCAGCCACTGTGCCCCATAAAATGCAGCCACTGTGCCCATCAATTGCCGCCACTGTGCCATCAAGCACAGCCACTGTGCCCATCAATTGCTGCCATTGTGCCATCAAACGCAGCCACTGTGCCCATAAATTGCTGCCACTGTGGCGGTTTAGTGTTAGAAAAGTGAATATTCATTCGCTTTTTTAACACAGCTGAGTCAGCTTTTTTGACGCCTATTAGAGCCTCTGGCTCTAATCAGGTGCTTCAAAAACACCCCCCGCCGCTGTAATTCAGGCGCTTTGCGCCCGAAAAGGGGTGGCAGTGGCGGCCATAGATAGATTCATGCAATGCATGAATCTATCTGTTGGTGCTAGAGGGGGTGGCAGGAGAGAGGGGGCGGCGCCTGTGTGCCCTTACTGCACGGGCCACCACTGTGTACCACCCTCTAGTGTGCTACTAGATTAGTGCAGGCATATTTATGTTAGACTCGTGGTTTGCTTGTGAGTCTGAAATTGTGTCAGGGTTCACTGCAGTTCAAGCTGGATGACTCACAGAGGCAGGTCTGTGGTACCTCCCCCTGGGTCTGGGAGTTTATAGAAACTTCTAGACCTTAGTGGGCAGGGGCCAAGAGGACTGATCTGCATACTTGAGGGAACTTGGCCAATCCCCAGTCAGCCCCTAACCACTTCAGTATGAAAAAAGATTTGGTGTGGACAAGAGAGTCCCCAGAAAGCAAACTAAAAAGGAAGGGTCAACCACGGCTTATGGTATAAAAATAAATGATAGGCTTTATTGAAAAATAAGGGGGGGGGGGGGGAGGTTATACAAGCACAAAGGTATAACGTATATGCAAGGAAAATAATGTATCCTAATTAGCACAATACATCTCTCTATACTTAACCAAAAAATATTAAAAACATGCTGCAGCAATAAATAAAAATGCAGAGCACTCATGCAGGCAGAAAGACATGGTCCTCATTTATCCAGGGGGCTGAAAAAAGGTTGCACTGTAATATAGCCTATGATTTGCTGGTTAACCACTTGCTGCCCGCCCGCCGTAATATGACGGCGGGACGGTGCAGCTGTTGTTCTGGGCCGCCGTCATATGACGGCGCAGCCTTCCAGGCAGCCCAGGGGGCGCGTGCCCGCCACATCGCTCGGGTCCCGGTGCGTGTGCCCGGCGGCCGCGATGTCCGCTGGGTACCTGCGGTAACCGAGCAGGAACGTGGATCTGTGTGTGTAAACACACAGATCCATGTCCTGTCAGATGGGAGGAGACCGATGGTGTGTTCCTTGTACAGAGGAACACCGATCGGTCTCCTCCCCTTGTGAATCCCCTCCCCCCACAGTTAGAATCACTCCCTAGCAACACATTAACCCCTACAGCGCCCCCTCCTGGTTAACCCCTTCATTGCTAGTCACATTTATACAGTAATCAATGCATTTTTATAGCATGGATCGCTGTATAAATGTGAATGGTCCCAAAAATGTGTCAAAATTGTCCAATGTGTCCGCCACAATATCGCAGTCACAATAAAAATCGCAGATCGCCGCCATTACTAGTAAAAAAAATAATAATAAAAATGCTATAAATCTATCCGCTTACTTTGTAGACGCTATAACTTTTGCGCAAACCAATAAATATATGCTTATTGCGATATTTTTTACCAAAAATATGTAGAAGAATACGTATCGGCCTAAACTGAGGAAAAAATTTGTTTAAGAAAAAAAAAATTTGGATACTTATTATAGCAAAAAGTAAAAAATATTGTGTTTTTTTTCAAACTTGTCACTCTTGTTTTGTTTATAGCACAAGAAATAAAAAACGCAGGGGTGATCAAATACCACCAAAAGAAAGCTCTATTAGTGGGAGGAAAATGATAAAAATTTCATTTGGGTGCAGTGTTGTATGACTGCGCAATTGTTATTCAAAATGCGACAGCGCTGAAAGCTGAAAATTGGCTTGGGCAGGAAGGGGGTGAAAATGCCCTGTATGGAAGTGGTTAAATGGTGAAAAATCAAATGTTGGCATGTATTAAAGAGTGTCAGCGATGATAATGTTAGGAATTAACCAAATATGTCCACAGCAAAAATACTCTTCATGCAACTCAGATTGCACAATCTACATGCATCAAGAAACTTCAGTGTACTAGGCCTATTTGTTAGCCAGCAGACCCAGATGGAAAGACAGCGTTCCAAATGGCTAATACATCCAGATCATAAATAAATACCACATTATCCAAAACATTGTCTCTGATTATAAAGTGGAGGATTGCTAAAAGACGTAGATTGAACCCATTTGCTGTCCGGAACAAAAGTAATGCTTTCTACAGTTCACCAGTATCTCCTATATCAATCAGCATTCCACGAATGGAGGAATAAGCGGCAGCAGACTGAGAGGCTGGAAATAAGTAACAATAGGGGTGCCCAGCTGGGCTCTCACAACTTCAGGCGTCAGTCTCTGCAGTCTCTCTACTGGGCATAAGTTGGCTCTAAAGTCGTTCACAATGCCGCTCAGTGTGTAACTGTTTAACATCAAGATGCCACTCCGCTCTGTCATGAACGCTCCAGGAGATAATTCCTTGTGGTGCGTGGTCACATGATCGGTCAGGTGTTCAGATAGAGATCCGGGATGCTGTATTCAATTGGTTATACACAGATAGGCTGTAAAGTGCAGTGCCAAAAGTATAGAAATCACAGGAAAGACCCCCTACATTGCTGGATTGGAGGGCATGCTTAAAGCCTGCTGTCTGGCCCTGCAAGGGCTATGTTGACGTTTCGTGCACCTCTGTGCACTTCTTCAGAACAGCCACTTCAGCCCAGGAAGATTTGGCTGCTCAATGACCAGGCCATTTTTTGCGATACTGCACTGTGTCGCTTTAACTGACAATTGCGCGGTAATGCGACGCTGTACCCAAACAAAATTGACATAAATTTTCCCCCACAAATAGAGCTTTCTTTTAGGGGTATTTGATCGCCTCTGCGGTTTATATTTCTATAAACAAAAGAAGTGCGACAATTTTGAAAAAAACACAATGGGGGTTATTTACGAAAGGAAAATTCACTTTGCACTACAAGTGCAAACTACAAGTGCAAAGTCTGAACACACGATCTGTCTCTACTCCCCTAAAACAACCGGGATCTGTATGTTTACACACACAGATCCCGGTTCTCGCTCTGTCACGAGCGATCGTGGAAGCCCGGTGGTCATCGCGCCCACCCGGCACTCACATCGTCTTGGCCACACACTGCGGGCACGGGCCCCTAGTGGCCAAAATGCGAAGCGACGTAAGGTAATGTCATTTCCCCCAGCCCTGCCATTCTGCCGCAGTAAAACTGTGATGGCTTGTCGGCAAGTGGTTAAATATGGTGGAGCCATGCCAGCAGGGGAGTCGGGTGGAAGATGGAGTGCTGCAGGGGCTTTCAGTGGCTTAGGAAGATGCATTCAGCATCACGGTTTGAAAAGGATTTTTGCCTGAGAGTAGTGGGAACAAGAAGGACAGAATGAGTACATCAGCACACCCAGAGATTCAAAAGAGGAGAGACTGCCACATATAGCAAGCTTTCAAAGGACAGCGCTGTGCTTAACCCTTTATCCCTTGTCCTGGAAGCCTAGAAGTGGGCCGCTAGACGTGCAGTCAGGAGGTAGTTCCTGCAGGCGGTAGAGCTGGGAGCAGTTCTACAAGAGGAGAGGAGATACTCCTGCATGCAGCTTTGCAATATTTTGTGCTAGTTTCCAAAGGGGCTGAGAGCTCCTAGTCCGTAGGGGACTTTGCCGCACTCTGTACTCGATCAAAATTCTTTTATTCAGAACATCCCAAAGTGTTGACAGAAAGCTGGTAGATGCATTTCACACACTCCAAGTGTGCTTAGTCATTACACAGGAAGAGCAGCATAGATTTCCTTATAAAGCCCCACCTAGTTGTATAACAGGTGACACTAATCATTAAATCGCATGCTTCCTGTTATATGATACACGTAGAAACTAAGAAAGCAGGAAAAACCTACAGCAACCCATAGTAATCGCATATGGATTAATGTAGAGTAGAACAATCGTATAATGTGAAAAGACATTACTAAAAATGTGTACATACATTAGTAAATAGAGATAAAATGAGATAAACATACTCAATAACACACACCATAAAACCATTGTAATCACCATATTAGATTAAAACAAGTCTGTGTAAGCCATCATATACCATCCCTTAGCAGGAGTATGCACACGCGCATCACACATACACAAATATATATATATATGTGTAAACGCATATGTACCCACCTGTAGAATATCTCCCTCCATCATAAAAACATTAATAAACATATATCACTATATATTATACATAACTCTAGGGGGATATTTAAAAAAATCTTGCTCCATTGCCCCCAAATGAACAACGGAGAAAGGGTGGGCAATAGAGGGCAGAGCAAAGGGGGAAAAACACAAAGATAGAAAAGACAAAGAGACAAAAAAGATTGAGCAAGAGATGTGAGACTGCATTAAAATTATCAATGAATATGTATCGATCTATATATAGTCAGTAAAAACTGACATATATCAACCCATATCTCTATAAGCTCATAAAACACCAAATATGGCAAGACATATCAAGAGGACTGTGCGGAGGGAAAGACCAGGGCAGTAAATATAAGGCCAAATTTTCAGCTGCCCTCAATCCACTCAATGTATATATATATGTCTATACCTGAAGAATATGCAAATGCACATTCCTGTGTGTATGTAGTACATGTCTTAGACGGACCCCGAGAATAATAATAAAAGGATGAGATAACAAAAGATAACAAAAGATAGTAAATAATGAATAATAATAATGAAAAGATGAATAGATCATTATGTAGTTATTTTTGAATACTAGTATTAATGCTGCCGGAGAGAGTGCATTCATCACATTTATTCATAATAATGGGTTACATCCCACTCAAAATTCAGCCCATGTGGGATGCAAGTCTGGAGCTGGAAAATCCAGAATACCTCTCTACGATAAAGTAATCAGAATATATCACCCCCTCTGGGTGTAACCCTGACCTTCTCAATAATCTGTATATACATGGCTGTAATATTGCTGTTATGGCATAAGTTAAAGTGTTTGGCCACATTTGTTGATAGATTTTTCGTTTCCCTATATAGGTGCTCATAAAAATGATCACGTAGATGTCTAGTTGTTCTACCAACATACTGAATGTGGCATAAATCGCAAGTCAACAAATAAACAACATAGCTATTATTGCAATTATAAAAATTTGATATTTTATATTCCTTATGTGTCATTGATGAGACAAACTGGTCACCACCAGTAATATGGCCACAACAGGAACACCCGTTACACTGCACCTAAAGTTTCCCTAAAAATGCAGCCATGTGGCCGACTTAGTAGTTTTCTTATTGAAGAAACTAGGGGACAAGGTGTGACTCAGGGAAGGGGCACTGTGGGACACTATATTGATTCCCCCTGCAGAATATTGGCGCAGGTTTCATCCGCATATAGAACAGGAAGATTTTTGGTGATTATATCTCGAATTTCCCTAAATTCATTGTTATACGGAGTAGATAAAGTCCTTTGCCTCTGATGGTCTGAAGACAGGTTCCCTTTAGTTGAAACCAGAGTGAGCCAGCACAATTTGCAATGCCATGCTCTAACCACCAGAGGGCTCCTGCTCCCCTTCTCCCAGCACCACTACTCCCTTCCCTCTCTGTGGTCACGTCGGGATGAAGAGGAACAGAGATGAGGAGAAGGGGGGGGAGAAAAGGAAGGAGGATTACTGGAGCACTGCTGAGGCCTGTGAGCTGACTTCAGGTGACAAGCTACACGCCCACAACCCCCCCGCCCAAGGTGACAAGCTGCACAAACCCCCCATCCCCACCCCCGCCTGCAAAGGGGTTGTCTTCCAGGAAGCCGATCCCTGGTGCTGGGGAAGTTGGGGACCGCTGGTATACACAGTGCAGTGTACTGGGTCCCTTTTATATTAATGGTCAGTATAGGGCCTCCTTACAAAGTTGGTCAGTGGTAAGTGCCCACTTTGACTGATATCTTTAGATGAATAGAGAAGAGAGTGCCACTGACACTTACATTCCAGCAAAAGTATATCACATACGCATACATATCGCAAAAATCTTTTAAAAGATGAACACATTTCGGAGGATTCAAAGCACCTCTTTCATCAGGGCTACAATATAAAACAGTTATAAAATTTAACTCAATGTTATCCTTAGTTTGGATCTCTAGTAAGCTACTTCCTCCTATCAAATGTCCTACGCTGTCATATTCGATAGCCGTCTGGGACAGACTGAAAGCGAGGATAAAGAGCCATTCTTCTTATATTCCTCTAGCCCTTATATTAAGTAATCCTGAATTTATTCCAGGACTATCCCCGCATCTTTTTCAATGGTGGGGAAATAAAGGTGTCAGGGCAGGATCTGAACTTTGGACCTCTGCAGTGTCTGGCTGTAGCTATTCCCACTGTGCCACCTGAGATGCTGGACAGCGCCCTGCCTGATCCCTTGGACAACCTTGCCTTGTATCTTGCTTCTGCTGACCCATGAACTTCCTTATTTAAGCCATTTCTATTCACTTCCTGTTGGCCAGATTATTGTGCTCTCTCCAGCCAATATCATGCTTCTTTGTGTACCTGCAACTGTCCTTATCTTCGCTATAACTATCATTTCACTATCACTCGTTATCGACCCTTGGCTTGTTCATCAACTATGCTTCCACCTGATCCCATCCAGCTATTTCTTGTTACTGACCTTTTGACTTGTTCATCAACTATGCTTCTGCTTGTTCCTTATCTGCTTCATCTGTCACCTCACTCTTTTTCCTGCTGAGCAATCCTGAGGGCCGTGACCTGGCATTAGCACACAGTGAAACCCATCTCCACTCCATTCTACTTCACTCCACAGGGGCTCTGGTTAAGCCCAGCTAGTGCCTAGACACCATGCCTTGGGTGAGTTCATCCGCTAAGCTAGTCTGTTGGTGTATTTGAGGCACCCTCCTAATTTGGTTGCTAGGAAGCTAGGCAAATTTAGTTCTCTGTAGTCTGAGTTTTGATTGCTTTTAGCTGTTCTAGGTTTTAAAGACTGCAGGGTTAATTGCTCTCCCCTGTCTTCCAGAGGATTTGGGAACATAAAGGGTGGAGGAAGGTTAATCCCAGCTTGAATATTTATTGGGCTCCAGCCAATCCATGGGGAGGTGTGCCCAGAATGGGGTTGGAGAGGCATATAAATAGTCTGAGATTTAGAAAGCAGGGGTCTTCCTCTACCCCCAGTTGGAGGGAATCCACCCATCTAGGTGGGGGTGGCTAACCCCATCTGCAGCAACCAGCCTGAAGCCAGTTTTATTCCATGAGGTCCAAGCTGTGGCATAGCTAAGGGGGCCTATTCGTGAGAATCTCCTTTGTGGAAGGTTATCAAAGGAGCCCTCACCTGGAAACTTGGTCTTGAGAGCTCATTTAAGAGAGCCCATTGGAAGTTAGAAGGAGTCTGGCTATCCTGTGAGCAATAACCACTCCCCCACTGCCTCCCTCACTAACCACTACCCTCCACAACAACCAAAACAAATTTGATAAAACGTGGGACCCTTGAATACAGTGTCTGTCTATGGACGAGTGAGGCCTCGAAGGCACCACCTTCTTCTACTGCCCTTAATAGTTCCCTTGCTTTTTACTGTTTTTCCTATTTCACTGGTTTTCATATCTTCCTTTCCTTTTATTCCAATTTTGTATACATTGCCCATGTACTGTACAATTCATACTTCACCCCTTTGGGTGTTGAACTAAATAAAATCAATATGAATAATAGTATAATTATTCACTAGAAATGTTTTGATTTTACTTTTAAGATATGGCACATACAACATTGCTGTTATACTTTATATTTGTACACAGAGGTAACAGTTGATGCCTGAATGATAACGATACACTCCTTTTGGGGAATTGTCCATAATAAACTGGAATTAAAAGATTGAAACATAAAATAATATTATCCAAAAATTAAGAAAAAATCTAAAATTAAGATCTTTAGTTGATAAAATAAGACGAACATTAATGTAGTCAATAATTAGTTATGGCCCTAGTAAAATAGAGAGCTTCCTATTTAAAATTTCTACAATCATTTGGGATACCTACCTATGTTAGAGTTCGGGCCCCTTGTACCTCCTTCTCTCCACCCTCTCTTTGGCTGTAAGTGCTTAAATACACCCTTACTATTGTTAAAAATTGTGAAATTCCTCCTTATATTCACAATATCCTCTTTTGTTATTGGTAAGTACTTTTTTCACTTGTGGGGGATGAGGGGAGGGGGTGAGTGCCCTCTTTCATTGGTTGTTAGTGGTGGGGGCTTCCCACCATTTAGGTGGTCAGTGATGAAGTTCTCCTTTTGTTGATGATCATCGATGAGTACCTCATACTTTGATGGCCTTTTTGTAAAGTGCCCTATATCCTTATCAGGCAGTGGTATGTACTCCTTTTCATTGGTAGTTATTTTGATTGATCCTTACATTGATGACTAGGCTTAAAAAAAAAAAAAAAAGATGCCACTGTCATTCGGCTCTGTCACTTCTGAGTGACGTTGGTGCTGGGACTACTTAGGCACTGTCGGTTAAATTATAGTATGGTTAAATGTGACAAGTTGCCGTTAAGTAATACACATACTCTTCACTGGTAACTTAGTATATTTTGGTATTTTTTGTGCAGTTGCCATTTCAAACACCTTTTAGCACAAGCACTTTTTTTTTTGCAAATGGGTATGTGTATCCTCTAGTAATAGGAATGCAGCTCCTTACAGGAATTTTCAACTAATTTTCAGCCCTGTTTTAATTTACATTCAACACTACTTGTCCCAATGAATATTATCAGAAGTATGTTAAATTTGCATTATCTTATAATTGTGATAATTGCTTTTTAGGGTCAAACAAATTTAAGCAGTATTTGGGTAATTGTGTTACCAAAGGAGTAGAGTGTTTGAGTGTTCTATTAGGCTAGGTTCACACTAGAGTGCGGTGTGGGAAACCTGTGTTCTGTGTGCGCTACCAAAACGCACTGCAGTTGCAATCTGCACCGGGTGTCAATGTTAAAGCAGAGTTCTGCCTAATTTTTTTTTTTTTTAAAGTTAGCAGCTACAAATACTGCAGCTGCTAACTTTTAAAATAAGGACACTTACCTGTCCAGGGCACCCGCGATGTCGGCCCCCGAACCGTCCCTCGGCTCTTGGGTGGAGGCGCCGCCATCTTCGGTAAGGGAATCAGGAAGTGAAGCCTTGCAAATTCACTTCCTGTTTCCCTACTGCGCTGCGCGATCCCACTGGTTCCTGCTGTCTTCTGGGACCTGTTGGTCTCCCAGATGACAGCGTGGGGGGACGGAGAAAGCGCCGAAAGTGGTGTAGATACCCACGGGTGGTTCGGATATCTATGCCCGGAAGTGGGAGCAATATACCTGTATTAGACAGGTATCTGCTCCCCCCTGAAAGGTGGCAAATGTGACACCAGAGGGGGGAGGATTCTGAAAAGTGGACGTTCCATTTTTTGGGTGGAACTCCGCTTTAAGTTAATGACACCTCAAACGCAGGTTGCAAACAGAGTGTGTTTGCCTGCACCAGATTGCATGCTGCAAAAGTACCTTGCTACTAGGTTGCAATGTGTTTTCAAAAGTAGTGCATGCACTACTTTTGCTGTGATGCAGTGCGAATTGAGACCATTTAAAAAGAATGGGCTCAAATCGCACCTCACTGCATTGTACGTGAATTATACAAGAATGTAGTTCTGTTCACTTTTGTCATACTGTCATGTAGGATTTTTTTTTATTCCCCTGTATATGATTTGATACTTGAGTTGACCAGAGCTATACTAGGCCAAGTTAGAATCTTCTTCCTTTAGTATTTAAAAAAAATAGAAGGGCAGTGCATGATATTTAAAAATGCAGGAGGAGGATAGAGGGTCCCACTAAGTAAGTGTAATTATTCTATAAAAAATGCATTTTCTTTATTATGGCCTTGAAAGCTGCCTATGTAGTAGAAGGTCCCATGTAGCCCACACACTTCAAGTTAAAATATGCTAAAGCAATGTCTGTAAACACAGCAAGGTTAATATTTGAACAGTTAGACTAGTTTTTATGATGAATGAAAAATTTATAGCCACTGACTGCTACGTTTAGGGAGAAGACATTTTTTCCTTCATAAAAGACCAAATCAAATCTCATCTCATTCTCTATTTACAAACTCCCAAAAACCTTTCCAAAGTTCAGGAAAATAATTGGTGACACCGCCAAGGGTAACTGTGCTGGGCTAAATTGTGTAGCAGTGATCATATTATAATGTTTATTATAATTTACTGCTCAAAGAGACTGTGACATCTGAAAAAGCAATAATAGGCCAACAGATAGCACATTATTATTACATGTCAAGTACTGAAATGGAAGTAATACACAAATACTATAGAGAGCTGGTGTGTGGAGCCAAGAGTGCGTAAAGGTAGAGCTCAAAAGTAGAAAATGAAAGCTCATTATGGCTAGCTCTCGATTTTATATTGTCTCCTCTTTACATTGTATTGTTCCTGTGATGAGGATTTTCAAGAGTCATTGCACTTTGTACAATCAAATTTTTTTTGAAGTGTTATATTGAAAGAAGTGCCATGATAACTATTTACAGATGCATGGTCACTTAAAGAACTCTCCTTGGGCACTATTTAAAGCGGCGTTCCACTCAAATTTTTAACTTAATCTTACCCCTTCAGTTAATTGCATAGATGTTCAAATGCCGCACAAATTTTTTTTTTAATCGCTGTAATTACCTTTATATTGTACTTTATTGTGGCACTTCCTGTCTCTCCTCCCATGGGAGTAGGCGTGTTTATTGCCTTTCCCGGCACCGCACTGTCTCCTGGGAGCTTAGTGTCTGGCTTCCCAAGATTCAGTGCGGAAACAATGATCATGCGTGTGAACAAGCTGTGAATGAACAGCATTCACCGCATCCCGGAAATCAATGCTTGTGGGCTACTCATGCCCACAAGCAAGATGGAAACAGCCAGCATCACATTTTTTAAAGTGGAGTTCCACCCACTTTTACAACTCTTCAGCATCCCTCACTAAACTGTGCACTGTAAACAAATTGGATATTTTAAAATTTTTTTTTCAGCACCTACTGTATATCTGCTGTATTCATTTTTCACTTCCTCCTCCCTGGCCGCGGCCCATCGCATCATTTCCTGTTTGCAATGCCTTCTGGGAAGGGGCGGCAACTTCCTCTGAAACTGACGTTGCTGTGGAAACCTGAACTGAAACCTATTACACCGCTTGTGCTGCACTGAGCATGTGCGAGATCTGCAAGGATGAGATCCAGGAAGAAATACAGTCTGGCTTCAGATGCCCACACTTAAGATGGCCACAGCCTGTTGTAAGTTTATAAAATAACAAACTACTGCTATAAACTAACAAAACAGACCTTAGTTTACAGACTAACTTTACTAGAATACATTAAGCTTGTGCATTATAGGGGTATTTTCATTTAAAAAGTATAATTTCGGCCGGAACACCACTTTAAGTTATTCTTCAGTACGAAAACAGACAGAGGCAGAAATATTACACCCAAACTGTGAGTATTATTTTGGGGTTAGCAAAGCGTCTCAATGACCTAAAAAAAAAAAAGATTGGTCGTCCGACTCCCGCTTTAAATGCACACATAGGATAAACTCAGTATCATTTCATAACTTCAACCCTTTTGTGAAACAAAAATCAGGAGATGGTTTTAAATTGCTTTCCAGCTACTGTAAGGTAAGGGATAAGCTACAGGTTCAGGCTAAACAATCTTTTCTTGTTTGCTTCTGAAAGCTTCCTCCTTCCACTGTCAAAGCTGTTAAAGTGGTTGTAAACCCTTACAGACCACTTTTACCTACAGGTAAGCCTAGATTTAGGCTTACCTGTAGGTGCAAGAAATATCTCCTAAACCTACATGGTTTAGGAGATATCTGAAAAAGACAGGCACCGATGTCTACGGTGCATGCGCCGTAGACAACGGCACGCAGGCGCACTGAGCGTGCCATTTCTAACGGCGATCGTGCCGTCAGTGGTGGCTCCCATACAGTGACGTCATCGCGGCTCCGGCCAATCACAGCACCGGAGCCGCGATACCCGGAAGGAAGATGGACGCTTCGTGGAAGAGGGGACAGCGGTGACATGGCAGGCTCCTGTGTCAGGTAAGTGACACATAATGGGCTACTATGCATTTCCTTTACCTTTGCAGGGAAACAAAGAGGAAGTAAAACCCATCAGGGCATACTTCCTCTTTAAGAACGTGGTGAGTGCTGGCATCTGCAGGGTTCAGAGCAACCAGTGACACCATCTGGTGCCATTCTTTTGCCGTCTGGGAATCCCCGTCTATGTTGGGATAGTTTAGAAAACTATTGATAATTCATACCAGGCCCTTTAGGTCTGGTGTGCATTTTAAGACGGAACTCTACACACAAATCAGTATAAAAAAATGCCTTCCCCATTAAAAAATTAACTCCAAGACAAAAAACTTACAAAATAAAACTTTTTAAAATTTATAATAATGCTGCAAGAGCCCATATCCTTCCCTCAATATAACACTGGTTTTCCAAGATTAAAGGTGAACAGCAGGCAAGCAGCTACTACACAGATGAAATGCAGTTTTACCTGCAAAATGTTATGTACTCTAGCTATTATGAATGAAAAAAAATCTATGAATGGAGGAAGGGCTGTTGAACGAAGGTTCAATCATGTTGGCGTAGTCATGTTGGAACAGGAAGAGGCCAACCCCAAACTGTTCCCACAAAGTTTGGAGCATGAAATTGTCCAAAATGTCTTGGTATGCTGACGCCTTAAGAGTTCCCTTCACTGGAACTAAGGGGCAAAGCCCATCCCCTTAAAAACAACCCCACACCATAATCCCCCCCTCCACCAAATGATTTGGACCAGTGCACAAATCAAGCTCCATAAAGACATGGATGAGCAAGTTTGGGGTGGGGGAATTTGACTGGCCTGCACAGAGTCCTGACCTCAACCTGATTGAACACCTTTGGGGTAAATTAGAGCTGGGACTGTGAGCCAGGCCCTCTCATCCACATCAGTGCCTGACCTCACAAATGCGCTTCTGCCACACTGCCTCGGTGAATCCTTATCTAGCTCAGTTCCGGGTTCTGGACATGATGCCAAGAAGAGAGAGAAGGGAAACAAGGGGGCCTCCAATAGTGTAGTAAAAAAATTTTTTATTGGAATAAAAATAGCTGGAATAAAAAATGCACTCTTTGCATACAGTGCATGTACAGCGTGAGGCAGCTCACCGCCATCACCTAGTGCGAAGCTTCCGGTCCACAGTGTCAACAACCGGTTTAAAGGGTGTTAAATGCTAGGTGTATTGGCTTGCTGGGATTCCTACGCTTTACGTCACCTGACCTCGTGACTTCCTCAGCTAAGCTGAGCTAAGCTGAGGAAGTCACAAAGTCACGTGACATAACGCGTAGGAATCCCAGCAAGCCAATACACCTAGCAGTCGACACCCTTTGACCCGGTTGTTGACACTGTGGACCGGAAGCTTCGCACTAGGTGACGGCGGTGAGCTGCCTCATGCTGTACATGCACTGTATGCAAAGAGTGTGTTTTTTATTCCAGCTATTTTTATTCCAATAAAAAAATTTTTTACTACACTATTGGAGGCCCCCTTGTTTCCCTTCTCTCTCTTCTTGGCATCATGTCCAGAACCCGGAACTGAGCTAGATAACGATTCACCGAGGACACCCATCCACTTCAAGCTAGCCAGCATTAGCCAACAGCATCCAGAACAGGCATCTCCATCAGCACTCAGCACTTTCTACAGGGCTTATATCTAAGCCCCTTAAGGTAAGGGCACTGTGAGCATGGATGCATGAAGACTTCTACACTGATTTTTTCACATTTTAAAATATTTTTTGATTACAAGCATGAAAGAACTTTTATAATTTATAGCACCGTCGATGTTATATTCACTGCCTATTCACTTTCATCTATGAACTTGGTTTTTTTTTCAACCCATTATCATGCTATGATCTATGTATGACACTTATTTTCACTACTGGACATTTTGTTTATTTATTCATCAGATGCATTTATCTAGCATCATCACTTGGTGACTTAGTACGTATTATGACATAACGTCACACATGGGATATAACATTTTCATTTCTTTCTTGTGTTTTGCGCGAAATCATTTGTTTATTTATTCTTAGATTTTTAGTGGTTTTGTGTACAATAGAGATTTTGCAGCAGCACACCTTAGTGTGATTACACATCAGTTAATTTATTGAATAGTAGCGCAGAGGTTCTTTCTATTTTATTACAATCTAATAGGGTGGGGCAGGTGGTACAAAAGGTTGTAACTGTGGGGAATGAGCTGATGGAGGTGGTAAAAGGTTAGTTAGAGACGTTATAGGCTTTCTTGAAGAGATGAGTTTTCAGGGATCTCCAGAAGGTAGCAAGAGTAGGGGATAGCTGGACAGGTGGAGGTAGCGAGTTCCAAAGGATGGGAGCGGCTCTGGAGAAATCCTGGGGACGAGCATGTGAGGAGGAGACGAGAGAGCTTGAGAGTAGGAGGTCTTGAGAAGAGCGGAGAGGACGATTTGGGTGATATTTGGAGACAAGATTGGAGATGTAGCTCGGGGCAGAGTTGTGAATGGCTTTGTATGTTGTGGTCAGTATTTTGAATTTAATTCACTGGGTGATTGGGAGCCAGTGTAGGGATTGGAGGAGAGGGGGGGCAGACACTGAGCGGTTGGTAAGGTGGATGAGTCTGGCAGCAGCATTCATGATAGACTGAAGAGGGGATAGCCTATGGAGTGACATCAGTGTCCAGATATAGAACTACTATATGTAGCCTTTAGACTTACAAACAGGTCAAACACAGTCTATTATATGTGAATGAACAATTCCATAGTTAGCCAATCAAAAAGTTACGGGTCACAAGATGCTGATATTCTATTGCTTAGTGTTAACCTATCTGTATGTGTGTGTTCACTTAGCTGGATGATAGGCCTCATCGAAATTGTGTTGTTAAATGTAGAGTAAAGCTCTCTTTTAAAGGTTACCCAGTGATCAATCCACTCTAGATGCATAGTTGCCAACATAAAAAAATACGTGGGACACTTTTTTGGCTGTAGGTGGAGCCGTACAATAATTAGGGGGCGGGGCATTCATTTGTAGGCGTGGCTCAGCAATACAAAATACTGCAGGAAAATGGGCGTGGTTTACGTGAAATGGTGGGCGTGGCTTAAATGGGCGCGTCTCGAAGAGGGTGTGGTTAGAGTCTGAGATGAATGAGGGATGGAGAGGGAAAGGGGGAGAGGGAAAGGGGGAGAGAGGAATGACGGGACAGCAGCCCCAGATCCTACACAATAAAAATATGTGTATTCTAGAAAGTTTAACAATCAGCAGATAAAGATACTCCAAACACCTGGTGTTAACGCTTCAATCATCTCGGCACCATGATTGTTATGGTGTCAGGATGATTGAAGCGCATTATTTCTATTATTACATTGTAATATAAAATTAAACCATTCAACTCACCATAATGCTGAATCAGTGGGATCCCTGAGCGTGTCACCAGGAGTCCATCCTTGCATCAGGTGCCACCAGCAGAGTCTGTCCTTGCATCAGGTGCCCCTAGCAGAGTCCGTCCTTGCATCAGGGGTCCCCAGCAGAGTCTGTCCTTGCATCAGGTGTCCCCAACAGAGTCAGTATAGATCCCCTCAGTGCAGACCCCCTCCATCAGTGCAGACCCCCTCAGTGTAGACCCCTCAGTGCAGACCCCCTCCATCAGTGCAGACCCCCTCAGTGCAGACCCCCCTCCATCAGTGCAGACCCCCTCAGTGCAGACCCCCCTCCATCAGTGCAGACCCCCTCAGTGCAGACCCCCCTCCATCAGTGCAGACCCCCTCAGTGCAGATCCCCCTCCATCAATGCAGATCCCCCTCCATCAGTGCAGACCCCCTCATTGCAGACCCCCCTCTATTAGTGCAGACCCCCCTCAGTGCAGCCCCCCTCTATTAGTACAGCCCCCCTCTATTAGTGCAGACCCCCCTCAGTGCAGCCACCCTCTATTAGTGCAGAACCCCCTCAGTGCAGACCCCCCCTCTATTAGTGCAGACCCCCCTCAGTGCAGCCCCCCCTCTATTAGTGCAGACCCCCCTCAGTGCAGCCACCCTCTATTAGTGCAGAACCCCCTCAGTGCAGACCCCCCTCTATTAGTGCAGACCCCCCTCAGTGCAGCCCCCCTCTATTAGTGCAGACCCCCCTCAGTGAAGACCCACCCTCTATCAGTGCAGACCCCCCTCTATTAATGCAGACCCCCCTCTATTAGTGCAGGCCCCCTCAGTGCAGACCACCCCCTCCATCAGTGCCAGTGCCAGTGCAGACCCTCCCCTCCCATAACTCCCCCCACCACACGTCCAGCGGCCAGTGTTCTGACGAGAAAGTTCCCCTCGGCAAGTAAGGACCCCCTGTACTGTGCAGGCGCAGTGCTTGCGCAGTACGAGCCGGCGGAAATAGCGGAACTAAACTGAATAGCTGGAGAACTTTCGCGGCAAGACACTGGAGAGGGGAGGGGCCGAACCGTGCAGCTAAAGAAGCCGATTCATTGGCTGCACGGATCGAACCCCCTTCCTCTCTCCACTGAACACTAGGGGGAAGATCTAGCGGCGGCGCCGGTGGCCATTTTGCTGGAGCCAGCTGCTCCAAAAATTAAAAAAACAACATTCCCGATTCTCCTGATGGAAATCCCGATTCGGGACAGCCTCCAATCGGGACGAGGGTCCCAATATCGGGATTGTCCCGGGGAAATCGGGACTGTTGGCAACTATGTAGATGTATTTGGATGTAACATAAATGTTAAATTACGTATATTTTTCATTTTTATTTTGTTATAATCACGGTTCATCTGGTGTAGCTAAGATCTATAATGCTTTGAATGTTTTGTTAGAAACGCTTTACTATTAGCCCCAAGCTTAGCCCTCTATTTCCTACTATGAACTGCAAATGAATACTGATGATACCTGAGTCACATATTTGCTTGTTGAGCTTTCAAGTCTACAAAGCATATTGTAAATATATAGCTCAAATCAAATATATACACGCTGCGCTAACAGAACTATGAACCTAAATAATAACATATAAAGCTATAACTTAATAGCTATAAAATGATATTGGTGCAATACATAAAATGTAATAAAACATGCAATTTTGCAATGAATATAATAAAGTGACAATGTGCATTCATGTGATGTTTATCTCTATGCTTTAAAATCAAAAGACCATAGGTTCATAAAAAGCAATTGATCCAAAATATAAAAAATATATGAATAAGTGAAATTGCTTCAATGTGCTGTGCAAAGTTCAAAAGGATGACAATCTATAAGTGCTCCAAAAAATCCATGCGATTCGATAAATGCTGTGAAAATAATCCAATAGCAAAGTGCTGTATTCACACTCAAGTGCTCCCCCCTAGGTTTTGGACACTCACCTTAGAGCGTGTGACCTTGCTGTTAAGCTTGATCAATACACGCTTTAGAACCTCTTCTGGGTTCAGCAGTATATCCGGAATCCTGGACTGGTCCCCACTTATACCTCATTATGTCAACAGAAAAAGGAGGACTTCATGGTGCAGTATATTAAAACAATTTATTGAAACACAGTCAGTGCGCCGCTCTGTATATAGCGTGATTGTGTGGGAGAACTCGGCCGATAATGGGATGGTGTGCTTATCGTTCCTGGCAGGTCACCTGCCAAATGCTCCGTCCTGTCCCCTTCCCCAACGTGTGTCGATACAAAGGGTTTCCGTATCTTCCTCAGGGGGCAATTTGATTCCGTGGGTGTGAATACAGCACTTTGCTATTGGATTATTTTCACAGCATTTACCGAATCGCATGGATTTTTTGGAGCACTAATAGATTGTCCTCCTTTTGAACTTTGCACAGCACATTAAAGCACTTTCACTTATTCATATATTTTTTATATTTTGGATCAATTGCTTTTTATGATCCTATGGACTTTTGGTTTTAAAGCATACAGATAAATATCACGTGAATGCACATTGTCACTTTATTATATTCATTGCAAAATTGCATGTTTTTTTAACATTTTATGTATTGCACCAATATCATTTTATAGCTATTAAGTTATAGCTTTATATGTTATTATTTAGGTTCACAGTTCTGTTAGCGCAGCGTATATATATTTGATTGGTTTACTCTTGCATGCTGTATGAGACATGTGCAACGCTTGCAGCTGATTTAATAGAGAAGCACTGATCTTAAAGTGATAGTACTGGTTTTATAGTTAGTGGAGGCTCAAAGGACATTATAGTATAAATATATAGCTCTGAACTCATTACCTTAACAATGTTTTATGATTAAATAATCTAGTCTGAGCTCATCGACATATGGTTTTGGGGTTGTCATATGCAAGGATCAATGTACCATGTCTGGTGGGAATGTCCTCGATTATGGGTCTTTTGAAATAGGGTATTTGCCCTCTTGAGATGGGGTCACCATTCTACAATCCCCAGACATAGCACTGTTAAATGAACCCATCAACCATGCTGCTCAAGCTACCCAGAGACTGGCATTCTTCATCCTCTTAGAGGCCGAGCTAACTATTTCTAGGGATTGGAAGAAGGCTTCAGTCACAGTGTCTCAGGTACAGCAAAAAGTCTCATCGCAGTCTTGTCGCTCTCTCTTTCTACCCTCTGCCTCTTTACTAAACTTGTCTGGAGATCTGGCTATGTTGGGTAGGTCTATTCAAGGCATTCAGTGAGGATAGCAATTATGTTTTCAGTGTAACAAGTCACTTTTACATTTTGGAAAGTTTTTTGCTCATGCCTGACCAGTGCTTTATTGTATTATTTGTACTTGGAACTCCATGGTGAGTTTTTCTCCAGTTTTGCATTAAAATGTAAATCTTTAATTAAAAGTATTGATAGTAAATAATCTAGGCTGGACTACTGCATAGCCAGCATTGGCCGTGGCCTCTATTAGTGCAGAACCCCCTCAGTGCAGACCCCCCCCTCTATTAGTGCAGACCCCCCTCAGTGCAGCCCCCCCTCTATTTGTGCAGACCCCCCTCAGTGCAGACCCCCCATCTATTAGTGCAGACCCCCCTCAGTGCAGCCCCCCTCTATTAGTGCAGACCCCCCTCAGTGCAGGCCACCCCCATTATCAGTGCCAGTGCAGACCCTCCCCTCCCATAACGCCCCCCACCACATGTCCAGGAGCGGCCGGTGTTCTGCTGAGAAAGTTCCCCTCGGCAAGTAAGGACCCCCTGTACTGCGCAGGCACAGTGCTTGTGCAGTACGAGCCGGTGGAAATAGCCGAACAAAGCTGAATAGCTGGAGAACTTTCTCGGCAAGACACCGGCGCCGTGTGTTCAGTGGAGAGGGGAGGGGCCGATCCGCACTGTTAAATGAATCCATCAACCATGCTGCTCAAGCTACCCAGAGGCTGGCATTCTTCATCCTCTTAGAGGCCGAGCTAACTATTGCTATTTGGCTTGGATTGGAAGAAGGCTTCAGTCCCAGTGTCTCAGGTACAGCAAAAAGTCTCAGTGCAGTCTTGTCACTCTCTCTTTCTACCCTCTGCCTCTTTACTAAACTTGTCTGGAGATCTGGCTATGTTGGGTAGGTCTATTCAAGGCATTCAGTGAGGATAGCAATTATGTTTTCAGTGTAACAAGTCACTTTTACATTTTGGAAAGTTTTTTTGCTCATGTCTGACCAGTGCTTTATTGTATTATTTGTACTTGGAACTCCATGGTGAGTTTTTCTCCAGTTTTGCATTAAAATGTAAATCTTTAACTAAAAGTATTGATAGTAAATAATCTAGGCTGGACTACTGCATAGCCAGCATTGGCCGTGGCCTATGGTAACAGGTCTTCCTTGTTCGACAAAGAACCACCAACACTTCATGTTGCTGATTGTCAGCAACACATATTCATATATATTAAAAGGTTTCAAACTGTCAATGTGATTGCCATTGATATCTGACTGGGTCCTGTTTGCTGTCACTGCACAGTTGGATTAAACTTAGTTGCAATAATAGTGTTTACAGTGGCTCTGTACACCAAGAACTGAACATCTAGCAGAAAAAGTTGACAGCTTTTACTACTCTTCTAATCATCGGTTTTGAGTATACTGATGCAGAATGGACAAACTGCCTTTTTTGCCCAGTCCACCCCTAGGTTCATTGTGCCTTGTATAGCTATGATATCTGACCCCATTAGTGTAATACTAAGGCTAACCAGTCCAATGGGTTAGGAAGTGTGTTGCAGAAGAAAGTTTTCTTTGGGGGTTGGAAGGGTAGGAAACATAATAGCCCATTCACACCAGTGCATTGAGATATTGTAAGGTAAAAAGCAAGCATTATCACAATCTACAGTAGCTCATCAAGCACCATTGGATGCAGTGCTTTGCTATTAATCTTTATTGGCAACCCAATGCACCAGTGCTATAGCCCATGTAGGCATGTGTAGTGCAGGGCAGCCTAGTTGGCTGTAATAGGTAGTGGGTTAGCAAGTGTATATACTCACTTTTCAGCCGATTTGGTATGTTTATGTGTACAATTGTTCAGTGCTGTCTGCCCCTATCATTGTCTCCGGCACCATTTTGGAGAAGCCTGGTGTCCTGATAGGACAGAAAATCTTGGGAGATTTGGTCGGCCATTTTAGGAAAGCCCAGCCACATTGAGATAGTTCACGTGTGTGTATAGACAGGGACAGAGACCCGCTTGTGAGGGAGAGTTAGGAGAAGATAGGGAGAGTGTTCCAGCCTGTCAGGGATAGCTCAGGGTTCCTACAGAGTCCTGTATTAGCAATCCTGGTCAGATGAAAGACTCCCCATGGCAGATAATAAAACCGGTGCTCTCACTGTGAGGGCAGGACAAGCGTATCAGATGCCTATATACATCTGCTGAAGAAATACCGTTGTTCCCGGGTAACGTGTGTGAATATCAGCCTCTACAGATACGCATTGTGTGCTTGGGTTTATGCTGTGTTAGTCAGTGGAAAGTGCCTATAGTGTTTGACGAATATGTGCTGTGTATCTGTGCCTCCATGCTTAGAGTGAAACTATGTGCATTACTGCTGTAAATACTCTTTCTACTACCGTCTCTCTGGTAATAAACGTTGCCTGGTTTATAAAGTCAGTACATGTGATTCCCTCTGTGAAGCCGCTACACCCTACCCCTGCTTACACCCACTTTAGCACCCTGTAGCGCACAATGTGCATTATGGGTACTGCAGTGAAAAAATTTAGAGCATTTAAAAAGGATAGGGCTGTGGTAACGCAGCCTGCTTGCAATGCAAGTTACCACAACACATGGTAGTATAACAGGGTCTAAGGTCTGAACCTGAATGATGGATCTTTGTTTTTGGATTTTGCATGTATGAGCATCAGACATGTATCCTTGCATCTCTGGGTCCCGAGTTCCCTTCCTACCTGAGACATAGTATGTATGGAGTTATATGTGTTTCTGTGGGGTTTTACCCACAATCCAAAACTCCCTGTTATGAAACCCACAGCAAATGATCAAAGTCTTACCTTGCAATTAAACTTGGGGTAAGGGGACCTGCAGCAGATGGTGGTACAGCTACTGGACAGACCTCTTCTAAAGCACTATGAACACTGGAACATCTACCTGGCAATATATTTATAAAGGAAACACCAACAATCTCAGAGTAACTGGGATTGTGACTGTAGAATTTTCTAGGAAGCATTTCAAATGTTTAATTACGGAATAATTCCATTAAGTGCCATTTGTCTTTAAACACGGCACACATGTAAGTATTTGCTCATATTCTTTTAATCAAAAATGATTATTAGTGGAAAAACTGTGATTTGCAAAGACTGACAAAGTGCCAGCAATTGTTTATTTGAATTGCACAGAAATTTACAGTGAGGAAAAGGAATTTATAACTTAAATGCCACCTCCAAACAGATGGTACACGCTACTTGGACAGGAACAGTGTGGAGAGATGGCACAATATTTGCTAGGCAGATGGAATTCAGCTACAATAAATTAGCCTTGATCCAGCAGGGAAGGTTTATAAAATTCTGAATAACAGAGAGAATATGGAATATTTATACTTTAATTTACATCAAGAGGAAACCAGTGTAATTATCTGAAAGTACAGATAAATCAAGTTGCAGGAAGACAGATTTCTCTGTCAAATATTAACCAGAGGGATTTTATTTTTTGTCACTAATGTTTCTGTAAACTTTACAGTTTAAAATTGCATTTATAACACCCAAAAATATCAATGTACAATTTTTTATAACATTTTTTGTTTTTTATTTAGCAACTTTGTGTGCTGGTGGTCACACTCATTATCTATTTACTAGCATGACCAAAAGAGTTCTGGACAGTGGATGACAGTCTCCCATTTTAACCAACGTTGATCTAATGTTTATAGGGCAGTAATAAAATCGGTCCATATTTGGAGCTAATTTTGACAGTTTCTGATGAACCGGCCAACATTCGAGTCATGGGTGGCCCTGACAGGAAATTCTCGCCTGACAATCTTTGACCTGAAAACTGAGAAGACAATTGTTAGCTGGACAGAAGCTGCATCCAATAAGATGCAGCTACTGTATGGGTAATCAGACAGCCTAGGGTGCCGATGGTCAGGATACAATAGCCTGAAGGAGAGATTCGCCGTTTAATTTAATTGGGGGAATCAAGTGAATTCTCCCTCATTCCTGAACATAACTTTCATTTTGTACAGGTTGGGAAAAAAATCAATTCTCCTATGTATTTTTTGAAATGTGAAAGAAGATTGTGATTGCTCCCTTTATTATTTATTGTTTTATATAAAAGTGATTTTCATAACGTATTAAGCTCCATCTATCTGTGTCATCTACATATATATATATATATATATTTTCTCAATTATGCTTTTGCTGTTAACAATCAAGTACAATTTCCAGCAACCCTTAAACATGGGCTGAACAGTCTCTTCTCCTTGTCAAATCCAAGCAGATCCAACAAGAACAGTTCACTAGGCAAAATCAGAACATCCTGTTGGGTTATAGTTCCTAGATATACTAAACTCTAGGATTACCCCGGAAGAGTTTAAATCCTTGGCCAGGCAAAGTTTTTCTAAGTGGGCATGCTGCTCCGCCAGCCTTCACTAGGTAAATGAAAGATGATAGGATGAAATTGTCCACCATTGTCTCATTAAAATTGCCACAAACAGAATTTATAGGAATTGAAATACGTTCTATTCAGAATTTTTCCAATATGAATATGATCTCCTTCTAAGAAAATCGGCTCTAGAATATCGATACCACCTAAAATCAGTGTTATTGTCGCTTACTTTCATTTTGAATTTTATCTTTTTAAAAGTTCTCAAGCATAGGATCATTAGGGACAACACAAGGAATAAAAAAATATAAAGAAAAGCATCATTAAATAGAAAGTCTGAGCAGAATCTTGTATGCCTCGAGCAGAAACCGATTTGGTTTCCTGTTAACTGGCTCAGTGGCTTCCCGTGCAGTGATGAGGGGGAGACGCATTTAATTCCGCTGTCTACTTCCATGTCTCCATCAGAAAGCCACATAATTAAATACCAGATACTGCAGTCACAATGCAGTGGGTTGGAGGTTAAATTCAACTTTTTCAAGTTTATTAAGTTGTCAAAGGCCCCAGCGGGGATTGTTGTGAGTTTGTTTTCCTGCAATAGTAATTCTTCTGTTTCTTCTGGGAAGGATGGAAAACTATCCAAGTTTCCAAAGCTGCAGTCCACTTTTAGTGCACCTTTGTCCAGACTGCTACATTTACATTTTGCCGGGCAGTCACCTCCATGTGTAGTTGTCAGGAACCAGAGCCCCAGCAGTATTAATTTTGAATAAACCAGCATCCTGAAATAAGAAATTCACAATTATTTTTAGAATATTTTATACATATTGCAAGAACAGGATTTTAATTCCATTTAAGTAAATTAATCAAATTATGATGTTACTCTATATTTTTCCTTGATATGTTGTACTTTATACACTTCATCACCATCATTGTGTCTGCCTTAAACCAAATGGAATGCGTCAACAACAATTTTATGTTAGCAATTTAACCTTGTTGTACTATTCATAAAATTATGTAAAGGCTTTACGGAAAAAAGACTATAAACCATTCATTTAGTTATTACTATGTTTAGCAGTTTAACTTTTAGGTGGGATCATTTCTTTATATGCAGCATAACATTAAATCAGTTAGCTTACCTTTTTTTTTTTAAAGGGTAAATTTTTATTGAAATTCACAAGATTTTACACTTCCATATCACATTTCACTTTTTCATACAATATCATTGAAATACATTACACACTGTTATCATATATTTAACCCATATAACTGTTAATAAGCAAGCATTCCATTTTTATCATAGAATGTAAGCAATAAAATTGTGTATCACACATGCTGTTAACTGTTCTGTTTCTTTCTTTGTCCCCGTTTTTATGTGTCCCATCTATGTTCCAAATATGACATTTGCTCTTTCTCTCACTTCTCATTTGTCGATATATTTTCATTACTAATAACAATATAACTTTTATACCACAATATCTCCCGATGTATTTTCAATCCATTTTCCCCAGACTTTATCAAACTTTTTATTGCTACCTCTGGCTTGATATGTAAGTTTATACATTGGTAGAGAGTTATTAACCGATTTTAACCAGTCTTGTAGGGAGGGGGGGTCCAAGTTTTTCCATTCAAGGGCCAGAGCTTTCTTGGCATAACAAAATACAATTCGCAAAAGGGTCTTCTGTGATGTGGACAATTCTTCCAAGAAGACACCTGGCCGGAGAATATATGTTTGGGATCCCAAGTTTCTCTTCCATATATGTAAGGATTGTATTCCAGTATGACATCACCCGAGGCCATTGCCATACCATATGGAATAAGTTTCCCACCTCTGCGTTGCATCGAGGACACTCCGGGGACTCCGTCCTTCCCATCTTGGGCAGTCGTTTAGGGGTATAATAAATTCAATGTAAGTAATTGAACTGAAGCATTTTATCTCTAGCTACGATCATTGAAGACAACATTGTATCCAGCACCTCCAGCCAGTTAGCTTACCTTACTACTTAGATGTCCATAGCAAGAATGTGAGTTTAGTGCAGTTACATAATTACTCTTATTCAGCTGAAACATTAATAGCTATTATCACCATAAATAGGCACCAAGGGCCCTGATATGGCACAAGTAGACGGTTAAAAGTACTTTAAAGCCTCACTCTGGAATATGACTAAATGAAGGTGTTCTGTACACAGATGGTGTACAGAACTCTCCCCAGAAACATAATTTCCTGCTTGTTTGATTGGCTCACTGATTTTCTCATTAGTCTATACTAAGATACAAGTCAGATTTTTGGCATCCCCTGCAACAAAAATGTCATTATTGGTAAGATACTCACAACAGGAAATCACGTCTAAAGTGATGCAAACCCTGCAATTTTCCCATTAGACTCACTCAGAACATGGGAACAGAGAAACACAGGGATTTCTTCAGAATAACAAAAGGTAGGAATCCGCATCAAAGTTTGTTAAAATCTTTGTAATGTACATAGATCACCCAAAGGGGAATGTTTTTTTTTCAACAAAAGTAGTAAAACCTTCTTTTTTTCAGCTTACCCCTGCCCCCAAAATTCTTACCTTACCTACTATCTCCCTCCTTCTTCACTAGATGGCTCCTGCTGCTGTCAATCAAATCCAGTGATGAGGGAGTAGGTTACATAGTTACATAGTAGGTTACATAGTAGGTGAGGTGGAAAAAAGACACAAGTCCATCAAGTCCAACCTATGTGTGTGATTATGTCAGTATTACATTGTATATCCCTGTATGTTGCGGTCGCTCAGGTGCTTATCTAATAGTTTCTTGAAACTATCGATGCCCTCTGCTGAGACCACCGCCTGTGGAAGGGAATTCCACATCCTTGCCGCTCTTACAGTAAAGAACCCTCTACGTAGTTTAAGGTTAAAGCTCTTTTCTTCTAATTTTAATGAGTGGCCATGAGTCTTGTTAAACTCACTTCTGCGAAAAAGTTTTATCCCTATATTGGGGTCACCAGTATGGTATTTGTATATTGAAATCATATCCACTCTCAAGCGTCTCTTATCCAGAGAGAATAAGTTCAGTGCTCACAACCTTTCCTCATAACTAATATCCTCCAGACCCTTTATTAGCTTTATTGCCCTTCTTTGTACTCGCTCCATTTCCAGTACATCCTTCCTGAGGACTGGTGCCCAGAACTGGACAGCATAATCTAGGTGCGGCCAGACCAGAGTCTTGTAGAGCGGGAGAATTATCGTTTTATCTCTGGAATTAATTCCTTTTTTAATGCATGCCAATATTCTGTTTGCTTTGTTAGCAGCAGCTTGGCATTGCATGCCATTGCTGAGCCAAACATCTACTAGGACCCCCAGGTCCTTTTCCATCCTAGATTCCCCAGAGGTTCTCCCCCCAGTAAACGTTTATGGGGAACTGTGTCAAATGCTTTTGCAAAATCTAGACACACCACGTCTACGGGCCTTCCATTATCTAGATGGCAACTCACCTCCTCATAGAAGGTTAATAGATTGGTTTGGCAAGAACGATTCTTCAAGAATCCATGCTGATTACTGCTAATGATAACGTTTTCATTACTAAAATCTTGTATATAATCCCTTATCATCCCCTCCAAGAGTTTACATACTATTGATGTTAGGCTAACTGGTCTGTAATTCCCAGGGATATATTTTGCACCCTTTTCAAATATTGGTGCTACATTGGCTTTTCTCCAATCAGCTGGTACCATCCCAGTCAGTAGACTGTCAGTAAAAATTAGGAACAATGGTCTGGCAATTACTTGACTGAGTTCCTTAAGTACCCTCGGATGCAAGCCATCTGGTCCTGGTGATTTATTAATGTTAAGTTTCCCAAGTCTAATTTTAATTCTGTCCTCTGTTAACCATGGAGGTGCTTCCTGTGATGTGTCATGAGGATAAACACTGCAGTTTTGGTTACTGAAGCCCCCCGATTCTCTCGTGAAGATTGAGGAGAAGAATAAATTCAATACCTTCACCATCTCCCCATCCTTTGTAACCAGATGTCCTCCCTCATTCTTTATGGGACCAATATGGTTTGTCCTCCCTTTTTTACTATTTACATACTTAACCGCTTGCCGACCGCCGCATGTACTTATACGTCGGTAGAATGGCATGGCTGGAAAAATGGACGTACCTGTATGTCCCTTTGAATTTTCCGCTGTGCCATCGCGTGCGTGCCGCTGGCAGTGCATGTGCACTCCCGCCGCAAGCTCCGTGAGTAGGATCGGGGTCCCGTGGACTCGATGTCTCGTCTCACGGAAAGGAAGAATGGGGAGATGCTAATGTAAACAAGCATCTTCCTGTGCTGCCTAGTGACACTGTCACTGATCATAGCTCCCTGTGATTGGGAGCTATGATCAGTGATGTGTCTAACACAGCCCCCCCCCCCCACAGTTAGAATCACTCCCTAGGACACACTTAACCCCTCCCTAGCCCTCTAGTGGTTAACCCCTTCAATGCCAGTGTCATTTTTACAGTAATCAATGCAATTTTATAGCACTGATCACTGTAAAAATGACAATGGTCCCAAAAATGTGTCAAAAGTGTCTGATGTGTCCGCCATAATGTTGCAGTCACGATAAAAATCGCAGATCGCCGCCATTACTAGTAAAAAAAAAAAAGATTAATAAAAATGCCATAAAACTATCCCTTATGCTTATTGAGATTTTTTTTACCAAAAATATGTAGAAGAATACGTATCGGCCTAAACTGAGGGAAAAAAAATGTTCTTTTATATATTTTTTGGGGATATTTATTATAGCAAAAAGTAAAAAATAATGTGTTTTTTTCAAAATTGTCGCTCTATTTTTGTTTATAACGCAAAAAATAATAACCGCAGAAGTGATCAAATACCACCAAAAGAAAGCTCTATTTGTGGGCAAAAAAGGACTTCAATTTTGTTTGGGAGCCATGTCGCACGACCGCGCAATTGTCAGTTAAATCGACGCAATGCTGAATCCCAAAAAGTGCTCTGGTCTTTGGGCAGCAAAATGGTCCGGGGCTGAAGTGGTTAAAGAATTTCTTGGGATTTATTTTGCTCTCCTCCGCTATGTGTCTTTCATGTTCTATCTTAGCCATCCTTATTGCATCCTTACATTTCTTGTTGCATTCTTTAGAAAGGCTGAATGCTGATGATGATCCCTCAACCTTGTATTTTTTAACCACTTGACCACTGGGCACTTAAACCCCCTTAATAACCAGACCAATTTTCAGCTTTCAGTACTCTCACATTTTGAATGACAATTACTTAGTCATGCAACACTGTACCTATATGAATTTTTTTTCCTTTTTTTCACACAAATAGAGCTTTCTTTTGGTGGTATTTAATAACCGCTGGGTTCTTTATTTTTTGCGCTATAAAAGAAAAAAGACCGAAAATTGCATTTTTCTTCGTTTCTGTTATAAAATTTTGTAAATTAGTAATTTTTCTTCATATATTTTGGCCAAAGTTTATACTGCTACATATCTTTGGTAAAAATAACCCAAATTGGTGTATATTATTTGGTCTTTGTGAAAGTTATAGAGTCCAAAAGCTATGGTGCCAATATCTGAAAATTGATCACACCTGAAGTACTAAAGTACTAATTTCTTGAGACCCTAACATGCCAGAAAAGTACAAGTACCCCCCAAATGACCCATTTTTGGAAAGAAGACATTCCAAGGTATTTAGAAAGATGCATGATGAGTTTTTTTAAGTCATTTTTTCCCACAATTCTTTGCAAAATCAAGATTTTTTTTTCTTTTTTTTTTTCACAAAATTGTCATATTAGCAGGTTATTTCTCACACACAGCATATGCATACCACGATCCTGGGTTCGATCGTAGCGGTGAGTCGGTAGAAGCACCTGAGGGTGGCGGGAGGGGAAGGACGTCCCCTCTTGCCTCCCGTAAGAATGATCAAGCAGTGGAACAGCCGCTATGATCATTCTTATGGTGTAGGGAATCACCGGCTGAAAAAGCTGATATCTGGATGATGCCTGTAGCTGCAGGCATCATTCAGATATCCCTGCACAAAGTCAAGGTAGTCGTATGACGGCCGGCGGGCGGGAAGTGGTTAAAACGCATTTTTTTTTAACACAAAGTTGTCCATTTATACAATATTTCTAACACATAGCATGTACACATACCAAAAATGACACCCCAAAATAGATTCTCCTACTCCTCCTGAGTATGGCGATACCACGTGTGTGAGACTTCCACTGCCTGGCCACATACAGAGGCCGAGTACAGCCAAGTATGACTGAGCATGGCAGAGCATGGTAGGGTATTGCAGGGTAGCGCTGAGTATGACTGGGTATGGCAGAGTATGGCTGGGTATGGCAGAGTATGGCTGGGTATCACCGAGTATTGCAGAGTATGGCTGGGTATTGCAGAGTATAGCTGGGTATTGCAGAGTATGGCTAGGTATTGCAGAGTATGGCTGGGTATTGCTGGGTATGGCTGGGTATGGCAGAGTATGGTTGTGTATGGCAGAGTATGGCTGGGTATGGCAGAGTATTGCAGGGTATTGCAGATTATTGCGGGGTATTGCGGGGTATTGCAGAGTATTGCAGAGTATTGCAGGGTATTGCAGAGTATTGAAGGGTAGTGCAGAGTATTGCGGGGTATTGCAGGGTATTGCGGGGTATTGCAGAGTATTGCAGGGTATTGCAGAGTATTACAGGGTATTGCGGGGTATTGCAGAGTATTGCAGGGTATTGCGGTGTATTGCAGAGTATTGCAGGGTATTGCAGAGTATTGTGGGGTATTGCAGGGTATTGCAGGGTATTGCAGAGTATTGCAGGGTATTGCAGAGTATTGAAGGGTAGTGCAGAGTATTGCGGGGTATTGCAGGGTATTGCGGGGTATTGCAGAGTATTGCAGGGTATTGCAGAGTATTACAGGGTATTGCGGGGTATTGCAGAGTATTGCAGGGTATTGCGGTGTATTGCAGAGTATTGCAGGGTATTGCAGAGTATTGTGGGGTATTGCAGGGTATTGCAGGGTATTGCAGAGTATTGCAGGGTATTGCAGAGTATTGCGGGGTATTGCAGGGTATTGCGGGGTATTGCGGGGTATTGCGGGGTATTGCAGAGTATTGCAGAGTATTGCAGAGTATTGCGGGGTATTGTAGAGTATTGCAGGGTATTGCGGTTTATTGCAGAGTATTTCAGGGTATTGCAGGGTATTGCAGAGTATTGCGGGGTATTGCAGGGTATTGCAGAGTATTGCGGGGTATTGCAGGGTATTGCAGAGTATTGCAGAGTATTGCGGGGTATTGCTGAGTAATGCAGAGTATTGCAGGGTATTGCAGGGTATTGCAGAGTATTGCGGGGTATTGCAGGGTATTGCAGGGTATTGCAGAGTATTGCAGGGTATTGCAGAGTATTGCAGGGTATTGCAGAGTATTGCAGGGTATTGCAGGGTATTGCAGAGTATTGCAGAGTATTGCAGGGTATTGCAGGGTATTGCAGGGTATTGCAGAGTATTGCAGGGTATTGCAGAGTATTGCAGAGTATTGCGGGGTATTGCGGGGTATTGCGGGGTATTACAGAGTATTGCAGGGTATTGCAGAGTATTGCAGAGTATTGCAGGGTATTGCAGAGTATTGCGGGGTATTGCGGGGTATTGCGGGGTATTGCAGGGTATTGCAGGGTATTGCAGGGTATTGCAGAGTATTGCGGGTTATTGCAGTGTATTTCAGGGTATTGTGGGGTATTGCGGGGTATTGCAGAGTATTGCGGGGTATTCCAGAGTATTGCAGAGTATTGCAGGGTATTGTAGAGTATTGCGGGGTATTGCAGGGTATTGCAGAGTATTACAGAGTATTGCAGAGTATTGCAGAGTATTGCGGGGGATTGCAGGGTATTGCAGAGTATTGCAGGGTATTGCAGAGTATTGCAGGGTAATGCAGAGTATTGCGGGGTATTGCAGAGTATTGCGGGGTATTGCAGGGTATTGCAGAGTATTGCAGAGTATTGCAGGGTATTGCAGAGTATTGCGGGGTATTGCAGGGTATTGCAGAGTATTACAGGGTATTGCAGAGTATTGCAGAGTATTGCAGGGTATTGCAGAGTATTGCAGGGTATTGCAGGGTATTGCAGAGTATTGCAGGGTATTGCAGGGTATTGCAGAGTATTGCAGGGTATTATAATATGGCTGAGCATGGAGGGATGGCTGAGCATGGATGGATGGATGGATGGCTGGATGTGACTGCAATTGTCACAGAGCAGCGCTGTGGGCACTACAGATCCAGCCCACAGTGCTGCTGCCATCCGATCCCTCCCCTTCTTCTCTCACACTGTACTGATCGGTACACAGAGGGGAGAGAGGAACCGGCGTCATGACATGATGCCGGTTTGTTTACATGTGATCATCAGTCATTTGACGGAGCGATCCCGTGGTAAACGCCCGTGATCCGTGATGTGCTGGGTCCAGGTCACGGATGAGAGAGTTATCCAACCGCCCTGCAGCCATTATTTGGTTATGGGCAGGTTGGTAACTGGTTAAAGGCCTTCTCCTTTGCTTTTATATGCATTTTTACATTGGAGTTAAGCCATCCAGGACTTTTGTTCGCTCTTTTAAATGTATTGCCCAATGGGATGCATTGGTTAATGCCCTTATTTAATATGCTCTTAAAGCAAACCCATCTCTCCTCCGTGTTCTTTGTTCCTAAGATTTTATCCCAATTTATGTCTTCTAGCAAGGTTTCTAGTTTAGGGAAGTTGGCTCTTTTGAAATTCAGTGTCTTTGTATCCCCTTATGTTTCCTATTTGTGTGATTTATGTTATTTAAAGCCAATTGACCTGTGATCGCTGTTACCTAAACTGCCCGTATTTCCACATCTGTGATCAGGTCTGTATTGTTGGTAATCAGTAGATCAAATAATGCTTTATTTCTAGTTGGTGCGTCTACCATCTGACCCATAAAATTGTCCTGCAAGACATTTAGGAACTGGGGAGCCTTAGATGAATGCGTAATTCCCTCCACCCAGTCTATGTCTGAATAATTAAAATCCCCCATGATGATAACACTTCCAATCCTTGCTGCTAATCCAAATTGTGATAGGAGTGGGAGGCAGGGATCGAGCTGAACTGTGTTCAATAATGGAGTGGCTTCCTATGGTGCCACACAGAGAAGAGGAGGAGCCCAGAGTGCTGGCGGGGAACCCCAAAAGAGGAGGATCGGGCTGCTCTGTGCATTACAAAGAGCAGGCAAGTATGACATGTTTGTAATTTAACCTGCAATTGATCTTGGGTGTCCCCATAGCAAGCTGCTTGCTGTGGGGGCACTCAGCAGGAGGGAGGGGCCAGGAGTGCTGGCGAGGGACCCAAGAAGAGGAGTATCTGAGCTGCTCTGTGCAAAACCACTACAGGTACTGTAAGTATAACATGTTTGTTATTTTTAAACAAACAAACCTAGACTTTAGTATCACTTTAACCCCTTGCTCCCTCCTAGGCAGAATTCTTTACATGTGGCTGCATCCAATTTCACCCAGGTAATTAAAGGAAGACACTTTTGCTGTTTAAGTCCCAACTTACATCTTAAAGTAAACTGCCCCTACAGATTCACCCTCTTAAAGTGATCCTTGTCAACAACCTTATCTCTTAAAGTGAACTGTGTCAACAACCTCATCTCCTAAGGTGACTTGTACCAACAACCTTGTCTTTTAAAGGGAACTATCCTGTTCATTCTACATCTTAACGGGACAGCATCTTACATTGCACGCCAACATAAGGGGCCCAGCTAAGCCGGCAGAAGATTCAATTTTCAGACTGCTTCATAATCAGGGTTTATCCTGTTAGCCATACTGGTTTGCAGGTAGTCTAACCAATTTATCAGGTTTAAACCTAGACTCTCCTGACTGAGGACCTACAAGTGAGCTAGCCAGTTGTTTACATGTCTCACTTGGGGAGTGATCTCCCAGTCAGAGGGCCATTCGTTCCTGCAGAACATAGATGGCCAAACTTTAAAGGGTATTTCACTGTACTGTATTGTTACTTTGTTGTTTCACTGTGTCTTTCAGTTAACCTCTAAATTGTTGCACTGTCTTACTATTTTATTGCTACGAATACAACCTGGGCATTTGTCAGGTACCTGACTGGAGGCTGAGGTGACAAGGGGGGTTCTCTTAAGGCTAAGTGCAGAGTACCCCTGAAGGTGGTGACAGGGTGCTATGCCCAAAGCTGCACGGGTGAAGCTGCCTGATGATTCCAGATGTGAGGACACCCAAGAGCAGAGAAGTAGTCACAGCAGATGATTCTCTGTAGGTGTTGCACTTGTGGATTCGATATAATTGCTATTCAACTCCATTGGGTTTACGTACCATTGATTTTTTATTCAGGCACCAATTTAAGTGTGTTGGATAGGCTGGGGGTGTTTGTTGTTTAATGGTTGATTGTCTATAGTTATTTAGCAGCGCAGCATCACTCTTTTTTCTTTCATCCAGTAACTCACTTCCCGTGTTAAGGCTTCTACACTTCAGGTGAAAGAGTAACAGGGACCCCCTTGGACAGCAGTATCGACAGTCTGCCGGGGGAGTGTAGTGTTAGGGTGGCAGATTTAGACAGATGTGATTAAATTATAGCTGAATTCCTGCTAAAACATTTAAACATTTACAGCAACAGTTTTTTTCCCCTTGTGAGATAAAGATTTTACATAAGTGAATAAAGCTGACCATTGTAAGTACCCCTGTCAGTTGGAAATGGTTTGTTTCACCCCTCTAACTGCTACTTTGTCTGGGTAGCTTGGTCTGTTAAGGGAAGATCAAAAATAGCAGACTGACTGGCAGGATCACATTGTAAAAAAAAAAAAAAAAAAAAGCCTGATAACATAAAACTAAAACAGCCATCACATCTTAGACTTGGTAAGCTGCAATATAATAAATGTTTGTTTTTGAGTTATGTGGATTTTCAGGGGTGAGGATTGATAGGAACATCATGGTCTGATACTTATAGAGTGAAAAATGAGCAATCTCATAAATCTGCAGTCAAATAAAGCTGAAAAGTAACTTCTACCTTTCAAACTCTTTCGCATTTAACCTTCTTTGACTTATGTTTAGCTGGATATTAATTACCTTGAAGATGCATTGTGCTTCACTTACAGAATCTCTTCCAGAAACCTATTGAAGAGGCTTTTTAATTGTCAAATTTTTTGCTTGCATGTGGCTCCTTTCCAAAGTCGATAAAATTGTAAGAGGTAAAGATGGCAGTTAAGTTTATGGGGCATGAAATTAAAAGGAGAACATTTGATAAGGTAAATATGATATAACATATTTAGAGGAGAGCTTGGATTTCTTGACACTACTGGTACCTTTAGCTAATAAATACAGCAAAAAAGAAAAACTCAATGTGCGGGACGTCATGCGTGAACTTAGGCCAAAGCAGTAGTTGATTCATTTTTAATACAAGGCTTCATGATTTTATGCTACTACACTAAACATAATTGATTCTAAACATTACATTCCTATGCAGGCCTGGACTGGCCATAGGGCACACCAGGCACTTGCCGGCCAGTTCCGTTCTGCCATCGACCATGACGCGGGAGGGGATCTGGGGGAGACACTGGACCAGAAAGAAGGTAAGCTCCTTGTGCGCCTGGATAGGAGGAGCGGTGGGGCAGCTGCATAGAGGAATCTCTATTCTATGCCTGTAGCCTCTTAAAGCCCTCTTATCCTCCTCTCTCTCCCGTAGGCATTCAGAGGCTGCAGGAGGAAGATGGAGAGATTGATTCTTCTATATCCTCCTATCCAGCTACTTTCTGCTGCCCATCCTGTGCTGTCCCCCCCCCCAGTGCTCTCTGACCCCTCCCATGTGCTCTCCACCCCCAGTGCTCTCTGACCCCCCCGGGCTCTCAGGTCCCCCCCATGTGCTCTCCAGCCCCCTAGTGCTCTCAGCCCCCCACGATGTGCTCTCAGACTACCCCCCTGTGCTCTCAGCTCCCCCCATGCTCTCAGAATTCCCCCCCTGTGCTCTCAGACTCCCCCATGTTCTCAGGCTCCCCCACCCTAGTGCTCTCAAGCTCCCCCAAATGCTCTCAGCTGCCCCCAATGCTCTCAGGCTCTCCCCAGTGCCTTGAGCTGCCCCCGATGCTCTCAGGCTCCCCCCAGTGCTCTCAGACTCCCCCCCAAATGTTCTCAGGCTCCTCCAGTGCTCTCAGCTCTCCCCTGTGCTCTCAGGCTCCCCCCAGTGCTCTCAGGCTCCCCCAGTGCTCTCAGGCTCCCCTAGTGCTCTCAGCTCCCCCCATGCTCTCAGGCTCCTCCCAGTGCTCTCAGCTCCCCCCATGCTCTCAGGCTCCCCCCAGTGCTCCCAGCTCCCCCCTATGTTCTCAGCCCCTCCCCTGTGCTCTCAGGCTCCTCCCAGTTCTCTCAGCTCCCCCAGTGCTCTCAGCCCCCCATGCTTTCAACCCCCCATGCTTTCAAGCTCCCCCAGTGCTCTGAGCCCCCCCATGTGCTCTCCCCTCTGTGCTCTCAGCTCCCCGCCATGTGCTCTCCACCCCCCCCCCAGTGTTCTCTGACTCCCCTTGTGCTTTCCAGTCCCCCTGTGTTCTCAGGCTCCCAGCCCCCCTGTGCTCTCCAGCCCCCCCCAGTACCCTCATCTCTCCCCCATGCTCTCTGCTCCCCCCAGTGCTTTAAGCTCCCCCAATGCTCTCCAGCCCCCTAGTGCTCTCAGGCCCCCCATCCTGTGCTCTCCGACTCCCCCCAGTGCTCTCCGACCCGTGCTCCCAGGGCCCCCCTAGTGCTCTACAGCCCCTCCAGTGCTCTCCGCCCCCCCTAGTGCTCTACAGCCTCTCTTGTGCGCTACAGCCCTCTCTAGTGCTCTACAGCCCCCCAGTGCTCTACAGCCCCCCCAGTGCTCTACAGCCCCCCCCAGTGCTCTCTGCCTCTTGTGCTCTCCAGCCCTCCTATGCTCTCCAACCCCCCCGTGCTCACCAGCCCCCCACAGTGCCCTTCACTCCCCAATGTTCTCCAGACCCCCCTATGCTCTCTGCCGTCCCCTTGTGCACTCCACCCCTATGCTCTATGACCCCCCCTGTGCTCTTTCCTGGTCCCCCTCGCCTCCACTAGGATGGAGATTTGGGAAAGGGCCGGTAAATATATCATGGGCTGCTTAGTCTAAAATGTCCAGGCCTATTTTTTGTCCCAGTTCGGGCCTGCCCCCCATGCTCTCAGACTCCACCCCATTCGCTCAGGCTCCCCTTACCCCAGTGCTCTCAGCTCCCCCCATGCTCTCAGGCTCCCCCCAGTGCTCTCAGCTCCCCCCTTGCTCTCAGGCTCTCCCCAGTGCTCTCAGCTCCCCTCATGCTCTCAGCCCCCCCATGTGCTCTCAGGCTCCCCCCAGTGCTCTCAGCTCCCCTCATGCTCTCAGCCCCCCCCTGTGCTCTCAGGCTCCCCCAGTGCTCTCAGCTCCCCTCATGCTCTCAGCCCCCCCTGTGCTCTCAGTCTCCCCCCAGTGCTCTCAGCTCCCCCATGCTCTCAAGCTCTCCCCAGTGCTCTCAGCTCCCCCCATGCTCTCAGGCCTCCCCCTGTGCTCTCAGACCCTCCCCCCATGTGTTCTTCACCCCCCAGTGCTCATTGACTTCCCCCCAGTGCTCTCCCCCCTGTGCTCTCCAGCCCCCATGCTCTCAGCCCCCCCGTGCTCTCAGCTCCCCCCATGCTCTCAAGCTCTCCCCAGAGCTCTCAGCTCCTCCCATGCTCTCAGGCCTCCCCCTGTGCTCTCAGCCCCTCCCCCTGTGCTCTCAGCCCCTCCCCCCATGTGCTCTTCACCCCCCAGTGCTCATTGACCCCTGTGCCCTCCAGCCCCTATGGTCTCAGCCCCCCCCCCGTGCTCTCAGCTCCCCCCAAGAGCATGGGGCTGGGTTGCAATTGCACCCCCTGCGACCCCTGTAGGTACACCTCTGAACCATCCTGTTCAGAACACAAGCATCTGTGAAGATATCATTCACGACATGCCTTGAATGTAACTGTTTTGGGAAACAGTCACATTATTGTGCTTAGTTCTGCTTTAATGATGTATTGGAAATACAAGACTGCATTGATTTGGCTGTACATTTGGCTGATTTTGCTATACATGGTTGTATAGCAGAGGGACACATCATTTTTATAGCAACAGTGCCTGTAGAAACAAGACAAGGCTGTCAAACAATTCAATTGTTCTCTTTTTAGTGCTGTCTGTTCCCTTTCTTCAGCTGTGTCCAGTTGCTAAGGATGTGGTTGCTATGCTCAGGGCACCTCTGAGTAGAAAAGAACAACATTTTTGGGCAAATTTATTAAAGCAAAGAGGATGTACAAAGTATAGTAACCCATAGTGATCAGATTTTACAGTCAGCTCAAGAGATTATTTCCTATTGCTTGCTGTTGGCTACTGCACTTCACACATCTTTATTGCACTTTTACTGCTCTACTAAATTATTTAAATCATGCTGACCCAACAGCAAACAATGGTATGAAAACTGTGATACAGTCAAAACTTCGAATGTGTTAAGCTGGCCATAGACGGATTGAAATTCGTCCGGATCAGCAGGAACCGGACAAATTTTGGTCCATCTATGGGCAGGCTGGTTGTACTGAAGTCGGATCTATCGATCGAATTCAGTACAACCATTCTGTGTTGTTTTTTTTTTTACGCAATCACTGCCGGCGGCTATAGCCTTCCGCTGTCAGAATACCATAACCCAGCAGGAGGGATTACCCCACCATCACTAACTATGTTGATGAGGGAATCAAGTGATTCTATTTCCTTCAATTTGTAGTTGAAGGAGAGAAAATAGCATAAGCTATTGCAAATCTTAGTTCACCTTTACAGATATAAGGACAATTTTAAACTAACACTGTTCACTCTCCCGAGCCCCTTGTGTCTAACTTTTGTGACACCCCCCCTTTTCCGGCTACTGTCACTGTCACACTGACAGACGCACGGCGAGGAGTTTTGTAACAGGGGTGGGTGTAGCCTGATGGGGAACTGAGAAACTAGTTCCCAATCAGGTCCAGGTTCATGGCAGTGGGCAGATCCATAGCCATTATTCGGTCAAATAGCAGCTTTTGAATCCACCCACTGCCGTGTGCTTTCAGTCAAAATAGGGATGGGGAACTAGTCTTTCAGTTTTTTGTCAGGCTCCGCCTACTCAGTGGCAAGTCATTTTTAAACTGTGGGCATTGCCCATATTTATGGGCATCCTTTGCTCCTTTGTTTACATTTAGCTTTCAGCTGGGGAATGTCCTGGCCAACAGCTGAATGAAGCTGAGGAGAGAGTTCTGTGTGGGAAACTGTCACTTACATGACCCAGTACAAACATGCCCCTTTCTGAGTCTTGGCGTACCTCTATATGCAGGCTCAGGATCTTAATTTCCACCAGTTTCCTATTCTGGGAACTGGCAACAATTTTTTAGAAATCTGTCACTGCCAAAGTAAGTAGGTTCTTAACCACTTGCCGACTGCCGCACGCCGATATACGTCGGCACAATGGCAGCGGTGGGCAAATAGGCGTACCTGTACATCCGCTTTAAGAGCCGGGAATAGCAGGCGCGCGCGTGCCCACTGCGTACAGTGTGACCATGCCCGCGGGACTGGCAGACTCGATGTCCGCCGGTCTCCCGGCGATTGTGTCACGGAGCCTCAGAACGGGGAAGTGTCTATGTCCTGTGATATGACAGAAATCACTGCTCCCTGTCATCGGGAGCAGTGATTGCTGTCATGTGACTAGTAGCCCATCCCCAACACAGTTATGCCGCGTACACACGATCGCACATTCCGACAACAAAATCCATGTTTTTTTTCCGACGGATGTTGGCTCAAACTTGTCTTGCATACACACGGTCACACAAATTTTTGTCGGAAATTCCGAACGTCAAGAATGCGGTGACGTTACAACATGTACAACGAGCCGAGAAAAATGAAGTTCAATAGCCAGTGCAGCTCTTCTGCTTGATTCCGAGCATGCATGGAATTTTGTGCGTCAGAATTATGTACACACGATCGTAATTTCCGACAACACATTTGATCTCAAATTTTATTTGTCGGAGATTCTGACGGAAAATGTCTGATGGAGCTTACACACGGTCGGAATTTCCGACAACGAGCTCCCATCGAACATTTCCAGTTGCGTAATCTGACCGTGTGTACCGGGCATTAGAATCACTCCATTTTTTACCAAAAATATGTAGAATACATATCGGCTTAAACTGAGGAAAATAATTGTTTTTTTTATATATTTTTGGGGGATATTTATTATAGCAAAAAGTGAAAAATAATGCGTTTTTTTCAAAATTGTCACTCCTTTTTTGTTCATAGCGCAAAAAATAAAAAACGCAGAGGTGATCAAATACCACCAAAAGAAAGCTCTATTTGTGGGAAAAAAAAGGACGTCAATTTTGTTTGGGTGCAATGTCACACGACCGCGCAATTGTCAGTTAAAACGACGCAGTGCCGAATCGCAAAAAGTGCTCTGGTCAGGAAGGAGGTAAAATCTTCCGGGGCTGAAGCGGTTAAAGTGGCAGTGGTAAGAACTACCTGAATTAGTTACACAGGTCAGTAATGTTACGTTACCAAAACTGGCGCAAGTGCTTGCTTGAGTTAGGCTCAGGTGGTTCGTAAGGAAGCTAGTGTCAGAAATGTGTTGTTAGGCCTCTTTCATGAAAACGGACAGGCGGTCCATTTTCATCTGATCTCCCATAGAGGACAGCAGGGATCTGACAGGTCCATCTCTGCACAGTGAACGGAGACGGACCTGTCATCCACCTTCTCAGCGGAGATCAACGGATCGATCCCTGCTAAGCAAGCAAAGTCTGTCAAAACGGACAGCGCTATCGGATGGAATCAGATGAAAATGGACAGGCGGGTCTGTTTTCATCCGATTCCATCCGATTCCATCCGATAGCGCCGGATGTCAGCGGACATGTCACAGTTGACACCTGTTGCTCCATAGAGGTGCATTGAGTGTTCGATCAGGTCCACCTGAAAAACAGACAGGCGGACCTGATGTGTGAAAGGGGCCATACTGTTTTATTGAATTACCCTGAAAGACTATTAACATAACAAAACTAGGGAAAAGGTTGCTTCTCCTGCTAAAAGTGCAGTCAGGAATGTACTGTTAAACCTTATCAGTGGTATACAGCAAATATACTTAGCTTTGGCATCATTAAAAGGGTTGCCATCTTGCCTGTATTTTACAGCCCTGCCTACTAAAAATGGGACCTGTCATCATTGTTATGAACAGGAAAAAGATCATAAAGTTTGTATTTTTAAATTGTATTTATTATTATTATTATTATTATTATTATTATTATTATCATACGGGATTTATATAGCGCCAACAGTATTTAGAGCCACTTTTTTTTTTCAGTGTAGTAAGATATTATTTAAAAATCCTGCCATATTTTTCTATTTCTTATTGTGATATGTGTTCCACTGTAGAGATTTCCTTTCACTTCTTTTTCTAGGGACAAAACAACAATTAGGAGTAAATTTCTCTAAAGTGAGAGCAAATCCTCTCTTAGGCTTGTAGGCAGGTGGCCTACTGTATATTTAGTTAGCACCTTTCAAGGGGGAAAGGGTTAATGTTTTGCAGCCTTTACCAAGGTGTTCGCTGGCCTTCTCTGGGGTCCAGCCTCCCTCCCCTGTTCTTGAGGGGTCCGACTCACTGGGACCTCTGAAATGCTGATTTCCCGGAATACCCCAAGAACATGACTTCTCATTTTGAGCATTTTCAAGTATGGACTTTTCCCAAAAAGGCTTCACCTGGGGCACCCACAGTTAGGTTTAGTTAGGAGAAAGACAGTATTGCATGTTATACATTTTGTGCCAAGTTTGCATTAAATGTTGATTCAACTGCTCAGAGCCTGGTCTGAAGTTATTATAGGGGTGCATTTGAGATCTTGGCATATTATTAAAGAATGCGGGTCCATAACAGCAATATGGGTGTAGCACTACCCCCGTAAGAGTTGCTGATGTCAGGATTCCCCACTGCTGCACAGCCAGTCACAAAGCATTTCCTTCTTGCATCCAGACACAGAAATTAGCCCTTTGGCTTGTTTTTGTTGTTTTATTAGGGGATGATAACTTGGATGGTGTAAGGGATTATGGGATGCCCAACTTGAAAATGTTCAACAATCAAAACCAGGGACAACTTCCTCCCTATTTACAGATTCCTCTTCTTCCTTCCGCCTGCACAAACTTGGTTCCCTTGTATAGCTTCTGCTGAATTACTCCAGGAGGAACTAACAGTCTATTTAGTTCAGAAACAGCCCATTACAGGCTAGGAACTTACCCTTTGGTAAAGTAGCATAGGTGGAGTAAACAGCATTGCTTACAACCTTCCGCTTGCCCGTAGACATTGATCCCAGTGCTGCTGCCTACAGAAAATGCTAGCCCGCCTGGCTGCTACCAGCCCACCTGGCTATTTTCTCTTCCCAGTCCTCCCGACTGACATTCACATGGAGACTCCCCAGGGCAAGGTTGGATGAAGACCTGTCACAACACTGTCTTTAAGAGAGCACTGCTACAGCTGGCAGTCTCTCCCCTTGTCTGTCCCTGCACCATGCTGATCTAATCACTCTGTCTCTCTTTGCTCCTGCTGCCTCTCCGGAAAGCTTTCCTCCAACTGCCTCCTGTGGTAGGATCCTGCCAGGCCAGCCACTCGAGCTCCGGCCGAGGTAAAACCCCTACCTGGCAAGTGTCCCTCAAGGGCCACTGACAGACTCTTCTCAACACTGCTTCTCAATCTTCCACCTGACTCCCTGACTGGCATGGCTCATTCCTATTTAAGGGCTCCTTGTTCCCCTGCCAAGCCCACTCCTGGGGATTGGCTAAGGGCCCCTAATTATTCAAGGCAACCCCTCCTTGCCTCTATCTTCTAGAATGTTCTCCAACATTCTAGAAACAGGGGGAGGCACCAGAGACCTGCCAGGATGAGTCATCCAGTCCTAATCTCTAATAACCCTGACCCAGATGCCATGCCTCGGGTTTATCCCTGGACCAGATACAGATACATTTTCCTGTACTACCACTAGTCGCACACTAGACCTTGCTACATGGGGCATGTGTAACATTACTACGACAGAGGTTCATTCAGACGTTCATTCAGCAAGACAAGAAGAAAGATGTAGTTGCCATGAGTAATTGCAAGGAAGAACAGCAACCAGTCATTTGCATGGTCCTCCGGTAGCGAGGGGGTTGGTGCTTTGTCTTCATCCTTAACGGTTCGTCTTCGTAAGACTAGCGTTACAGGGATCTATGGCCTAGGTATGGGAAGAGAAGAGTTAGGTGAAAGCAGGCATGAGGTCCAGGCTATATGCTTAACGGGACCCCATTCTGTTACTGGGAGTGAGGTACACTGACTGGTGCAGTGGGCAGAGACTCGGCCTGTCCTTCCGAATGCAACACAAACATCAGTTCAAGTGTGTGTGAACTGCCAGTTACACTTTACGCCAGTTAGTTCCTGTTGAACTTTGCATGCCTGTTTTTTTGTGCAAATTGCCTATTTGCATTACTCATGTGTCTATTTTTGTACACTGCACTTTTGTAAATTTATATGCTGCGATAGACGGCTTGCGATAGAGGAGGGGGATGTGTAGGCAGGCGGACTACTGTATATACCCATCTGCCCCGGTGTGTTTGCTGCCTTTCTCAGGGGTCCAGTGGTTTCAGAGGGGGTCCCGTGTTTTAAAAAAAGGAAGAGGTCCAAATCCTAGGGGGGATACACGCAACTAGGGATATATACCGAGACTCGCTAGGACCTGTGGTCCGCTCTGGAACACTAATTCAATGGAAAAACCCAAGAACATGCATTTGGACATGGACTTCTCAGTTAGAGTATTTCCAAGTATAGGCTTTTCCCATGCTGACTGGTGTAGTGGGCAGAGGCTTGGCCTGTCCCTCCAAATGAAATACAACCATCAGTACACGTGTGTAGGACATGGGACGAAGCAGCTTATGGAGGAACCCTGTACTTCGGGTACTGCACACATGAGGCCATCCTAATGTTTGACACTTCACATGACCGTGGCTCACGCCTGGTTACTCCACATGCAAGGGTCAGCGACCCAGTAAAACACTTGGTATACCCTAAAGAACCCCTGGAGGTACGCAACTTGGAATAGTCAGCATGGGTACACTGTGCCCTTCATCAAACTCTCCCGCTCCCTTACAGGCTTAGCTTAAACTTGCAGCGTGGTGGGGACAAGGATTGTAATAACAGGTGGCTGAACTACTTGTTTTACTGCCCGCAACCACCCCCTCATGCTGCAAAGACAGGTATACAGGGGTATATACATGCCATGGCCATGATGCTTTGCATTGCAGCTGGTAAAAATGATCCTCCCTTCGTGTTGGGTGGGCAGTACTGCAGAACATGACCCGGTTGTGGCACGGTGGGTGGTGCAGGCTTTTAGAGGTTAGTCAACATAATGCCTCCTCACGCCTGTCAAATGTTCTCTGAAAAGCAATCCATCTCGGGAGTGCTCTTCAGAGGGCTACCACATGTGTAAACGAGCCCTTAGAACAGGGGTCTCCAAACTTTCTAAACAGAGGGCCAGTTTACTGTCCTTCAGGGAGGCCGAAGTGGTCAGTGGAAGCAGTAAATGCCCCAGTGTTATTGGGGGTAAAAAAATTACATAGTGCCTGTAGTCAGTAGAAAGAGGAATAGTGTCCTATCATTGGTATTATTGAGAGGAATAGTGCCTAATTGTTTATATAAGTGGGAGGAATTATGTCCCATTGCTGGTATTTGTGGGAGAAATAGTGTCCTATCACCATCATTGGTGTCAGTGGAAGGAAAAATGCCCAATTGTTGGTGTCAGTGAGAGGAATGGTTCTCCACTGTTGGTGTCAGTGGAAGGGATGGTGCCCACTTTTTGGTGTCAATGGGAGGAACAGTGTCCCGAGAGCCAGATAAAGGTGAGCAAAGGGCCGCACTCGGCCCATGGGCCACAGTTTGGAGACCACTGCCTTAGACAGTTGCCCATGGAACAGGAGTCTCCTCATTGAAAGATTTCCCCTCAAACCCTATTCTGCTAACAACCGTAAACTTTCTGAACTTGTGACGATCCTGAACAAGAGAAATAAAAGGGGTAAATCTCTCCAGCAGGGACACAGACAGCAATACAAAGTTACAGAGATTCCAACCCTTGCACAAACCAAAACTAAAGAAAAAGTTTTGTCTTTGGATACACTTTAAGGTAACTGAGAAAGTAAAGACTGTTTAGCATATACAGTACAGTATATTGCAGCTGGTAAAGAATGAAAAACATGAACTTACTGGAGGACAAAGCAATAAATACACCTAAATCTGTACTCTGGGCACAAAGACTTTAAAGGCTAAGTTGTTTCCCAAAAATCAGTCTATAGAGTCAAGAGGCCCCAGTAGGTATTGAAAACTATGCAGCTTTGTAAAAAAAAAAGTATTTTCATGGTCATACTATTTGGGGCCCCCTACCCCGGAAGCCTGAAAAATTCTAAGTTACCAATGGCCATCATTGGCTTTTGTCCTGTAATGCTGGGAGTGAGCATCCAATGGTTTTCATGCTCCTGCAACAAGGCAGCATATGGGGATTGCTAACTGGGAGTTTTTTTAGCCTGGCTTCTGGGGGGCTAATGGCACACAAGTATGACAATAAAAATGTTTTTTTGTTTTTTTTTTAAGTTCTGTAGTAAACACATTCAAAAGTAAACACCAGGTGCATTAAAAAGTGAGTACAAAAAAAGTGAACCACAAAAATGGACTTCTGATGGGGGCTGTGGTGCTTGTGGTCCACACACAAAAAAAACCTTCTCCCTGCAAATTAACCACATTTTGAAATATTATTATTAATGTTTCATATTAATTATTAGCACATTATGAAAGACTTGCCTGAAAATGAAGCCCTCCAGTGGGGCACTGTCACCGTTGACAGGGCTTCCATCTTCACCCGGTCTTCCTTCCAGATTCGCAGGCAGCTGCCGTTTAACTGTCACACCATCCAATGGCTGGTGTCATAACTGATCAAAGGTGCAACATTGTGGCAGTTGCAGATTAAACAGAGGCCAAGATGGCAGTGTCCTTGGCTGAAAACAATAGGAGGGTTTACTTCCACTTTAAGTATTAGTTGGCCCTAAAACACACACTGAATTTGACTTTGAATTTGTGCTAGTTCAATTGAAATCGCACGATTTTAGTGCGACTTCAGGTGCAACTTGGTTGACATCTGTGCGACTTCATGCATGTATCTGGAAAGTTCATAAGACAAAAAAAATGCTGCAGCAACAAAGAAAAGGCAACGTATTGTCTCATCTTGTATTACACACTGCCTATACACATGATTTATGAGCCCTGACCATTTGAATGTAATGAAATTGTGAAGGTGAAACATCTCCTGCTTCCTTCCCCTCTTTCAGCACATTAATAAATTTACATGTAATAGAAAAATAAAATTCCAAGAGCACCAATCAATTTCTAAGAGCAATCAATTTACCTTTGGATACTAGAAGGATCCCCATTGGCCCATGGCTATTTCTCTTCATATTTCCAGGCCCCCAGGTTAGTTCTTGTGATTATTCAGTTCTCCTTCGGTGTCGGTACTGTTGAAGATTATGGGACGGGCTATATGAGAGCTGGTTTTGGTGAATGCAGAAAACTTGGCATTTGTTGGAGATGTGTGACGCAGCTGATGTGACATGTCCTGTTGTCAGGAAGAGATAAGAGATGCTGGTCAGGGCTGGAAAAAAACTCATCAGCAAACTAGTGTTTAGGAATGATAAGAGAACTTACTACAGAGCCGTAAAACAGAGCCAAAAATAACAGTTTGAAATGGAAATGTGCTTTTATTCTGTTGAATGATGCTCACTGGGATGACACACTTAGGCCTCATGCACACTGGACATTTTTACAGCTGCTGTTTTTGGCTCCAGACTTTTTTTCTGCAGTCAAACTCCCCAGCATTTATTCTATGTTTCCATGCACTCATAGGCTGTTATCAGCGGCTTTTGGCAGGGGCATTTTTCTAGCTGGAAAAACCCCAGAACTAGCCTTTCAACTGTAAAAACGCCCTAACTCTGAAAACTCTGAAAAACTTAGCTATTCAGCATTTTTGAGCCATAAGCTTTTATGGGAGTATAGTTTTGCTAAAAAACGCTACAGCTAAAAAAACTCCAAAAAACACTACCACAAAAATGCTGAAAAACTCACTCTACAGCTGCAGCTTTTTACAGCTAACGTTACTGGCTTTTTTATAATCTCCAGTGTGCGTGAGGCCTTATAGTAACACTAAACGATATCTGTATTCTCTGAAAAATAATCCACACATATCTACTATTTAACCACTTGCTTACTGGGCACTTGAACCCCCCTCCTGCCCAGACCAATTTTCAGCTTTCAGCGCTGTCGCACTTTGAATGACAATTGCGCGGTCATACAACACTGTACCCAAATAAAATTTTTATCATTTTTTTCCACAAATAGAGCTTTCTTTTGGTGGTATTTGATCACAGCTGGGATTTTTTTTTTTTTGCTAAACAAACAAAAAAAGATGTAAAATTTTGAAAAAAAAAAAATCATGTTTCATAGTTTGTTATAAAATTTTGTAAACAGGTATTTTTTCTCCTTCATTGATTAGCGCTGAGGAGGCGGCACTGGTGAACACTGATAGGCTGCACTGATGGGCACCGATAGGCACAGTTAAGGCATCACTGATAGGCACAGTTAAGGCAGCACTGATGGGGACAGATAAGGCAGTACTGGTGGGCACAGATAAGGCGGCACTGATGGGCGCTGATGGGTGGCACTAATGGGTGGCACGGATGGGTGGCACAGATAGGTGGCACTGATGGGCACTGATAGGTATCACTGATGGGGGGCACTGATGGGCGGCACTGATGGGGGCACTGATGGGTGGCAGTGATGGGCGGCACTGATGGGCACTGGTAGGTGACACTGATGGGCACTGATAGGTGGCACTAATGTGCAGCACTGTTCTGGCACTGATGTGGACGCTGATGGGTGGCATTGTGGGCGCTGATGGGTGGCATTGATGGGTGGCACTGTGGCGCACTGATGGGTGGCACTGTGGGCACTGATAGATGGCACTGTGGGCATTGATGGATGGCACTGTGGGTACTGATGGGTGATGCTGGTGGGCACTGGTAGGCGGCACTGCTCCCTTTTCTTAGGTGTCACTGGCAGGGGGCAGATGATCGCCGTGATCGGGACTGATGTCCCTTTCACGGCCACCGGTGATCGGCTTTTTTTTTCCTCCTCACGCTGTCAGCGCGAGGAGAAAAAATAGCCAATTACCGGCTCCGTTTACATCACATGATCAGCTGTCATTGGCTGACAGCTGATCATGTGGTAAAGAAGTATAAACCTCACTCTCCACAACTGCCTCCTATTTTCCCCTGTCATTGGACTCTCCACACATAATATGAGACTGATCTACACAATAATGCCTCGTTTCCACTGAGCGGATCGGTTCGGTTCGGTACGGTAAGCTATTTTGGGTGTTTCCATTATGAAAGCGGCCCATACAACCGAACTGAACCGTTCCATTCAGGGTCCTGCTTCAGATGTGGGGCCATAGAAAATGGAACGGTTCGGTTAGGGCGGAGCTACGATACATTCCACTGATTGGTGGACGTGTGACGCCATGACGGCATTTTTTCTAAATCCACATATGGCCCCTGTCAGTCCGACTTGCAGTGGAAACGCTCGCCTGAATAGGCCGGACCATTCTAGGCCTTCCAAACCGATCCGACCCGAACCGATCCGCTCGGTGGAAACGAGGCATATGTGTAGCAATACACTGGTTGATAGCATTCCATTGGAAATCCTCATCAATTCCTCTAACACATTTGAAAACCAGAATGAACAATATTAATCTTATGGGAAAAATATTCCACACATTACAGAACACTAATCATTTTTATAATAAAAAATGGGACCTCTAGTCTAACCTTTCCAATCTCTTTTTTCAAACCTGAATAACATTACCAAGATCTGGCATCCAATGAACAATATGAGATAAGATATGTATATAGAGATTATTGTTATCTTGTTGACTCTATAAGTCCTTATGTGTAAAATACCTGTATTGTACTTTTTATGGCATATGACAAAAGATTTTTGTACCACTAATAAAAATAGTTTGTCAACAAAAAAAATTGTAGTTACAGTATAATGTCTTGTGCAAATTTGGCTTAAAAACGCATTTACAGGCATTTTACAGATGTTTTTTTTCAGCTTATAAAAGTATAAAAGTACCTGAATATTAACCTATATGTCCATGATTGTACACATAGGCATTGTAAAGGAAATTTGTAAGTCCTGTATATAATTGTGTTCTATTTTTTATGTATTGCACACCGCGATATATCAGAGCTGTAGCTTTATGCAAAGGTGCTATTAGATAAAGTTACAGACATTATTTTGGTCAAATATTTAATTTTTAATGGTCCCACATTCTGTGCAGCAAACATACAGCTAACTAAATGTTTGTCTAATGAAAGGTTCAAAATGAATTTGTTTTGTTAGTTTATGTACAAATCTAACAATGAAAAATGTGTACATTTGAATCCAGCCACCTTATTGCCTCTATTGGAGGAGGCTGGAGACAAAGGAAAACCACATGTGTTAAATTGATGACGTAGGAATCAGCTGCTGTGAGCCCAGTGCAGGACACACTCCCTGAAGACCCAGATATTTAATTTTTTGTAGAGTTATTCCCGGTTTTATACCAAGTATGCAATTTATTACCCAGAAGGATACTCTGTATTTAGAGTTGTTGGATCCTTTTTCCCCCAGCTCCAGAAGCACAGCTCCAGGTTTTAGCAAAGCCTGTGAGATATAAAAAGAGTATATATATTCATATAGATAGTCAAGATATAGAGAGCTTTTGGTTCCATTTGAAGGGCCAGAAGTTTGTTTTTACTTTGGCAGGTAAACCAATGCCAAGTTAATTTGATTGGCTGTTTTCAGCCTTCCAGGTTCTTGCTGAGGTAGCCATATTAACTTTAAAACTCATAAATGGAAGCAGACCAGGTAACTCTAAGGATGCTGCATTACAGCCCCGGACACTTGCTGGGTCTGTGCAACTCACAGATTCCACCCTTGTTCTGGCCCAGTATAGCTGGGATTACTAATTCGACTTTAAGGAACCCAGAACGAGAAGAACAAGTGGTCCACAGGGGGCAACTTGTTATGAAACAGGACTTTGGAAAAGGTGATCATTTATGTCTGCCAGACACTCTTTTCCCTCCAGCTTGACACATGGACCGTGTCATCAGTCACATGCCGTTATGGCTGCCTTAGTAAATGAGCGTGGGATAGAGCCAGGGTTCTCCACTGTTGTTTTTTTTTTATAGCATACCACTTCTTGTTACAAATTGTGGTACCAAAAGCTGAACATCCCTTCCAGAGATTACAAAAAGATATATCCAGATGCCCAAGTCAGGACCTTACGAGTATGCATTTTGTCTGTATGGACATGTTTTCTGGATGTCCAGTGCCAAATGCTACTGCAAAGGCCACAGTAAAAAGTGTTATCAGAAGTAGTTTGTAAATATAGAGTGCAGAATCTACAGAGAGTAACAGAGGAAATCATTTTTATAGGAAAGTCCTTACTAGAAGTTTTGAGGTTTTATTTTTACACCCCCCCTACTGTCTACAATGTAGCGGACAAAGTAGAGTAAGAAACAAGGAAACTTTTGCCTGAATGTTTTCTTATATTTTATGAAGACCCTAAGGGGATGTTGGACTCTCTCCCTATGGGATTTGGTTTGGGAGTGTGTTACTCACTTGCTTATATTTTGTCTCAGCAGCTGAAGTCCTCCATTCCGATCTCACAGAGAATATTGCTGATCTTTTAAGGTTTTTGACAAACTCATTTATGTGTTTTCTCCCCAATTCCAGATCCTAAAAGTTTGGAAGGATCTAAAACTAAAGTCAGGGGACTTGTGGATTGTTAAGAGACATTTATATAAGAAAATGTTTGGAGACTCAATACAGCATCTATTTCATGTACAGTTGTGGAAAACTTGAAGGAAAAGTCACCTGGATCCACACCAGACACTGCAAAAATTACTAAATTAAAGAAATCTCTGTGTTTGATTTGTTTCCCTCTTGTGATCACAGTCTAGGGTACTTTTTGATTCAATTACTTTAATTGTAAGGGATATATATATCTATATATATATATCTATATATAGATATATCTATATATATAGAATTATATATAAAATGTGATTTGAAAAGTAGTTCAGCCATTTTAAAGTTATATTTGTCTTTTGTAAGTCTTCCATTTTAGGTAGAATTGTCTGTGTTTACATATGCCAACAATTCAGCTAGAAGGCCATTCTGGCCACAGGAGTGTACAGCCAGTACTCTGTAAATATGTCTTATCAATCATTTGTTTTTCACAATGAAAAGTCATTTTGTAATAAAAAAGCTGCTCAGCTATTATTTTCTCCACAATGGGGTTTTTGCCTCTTTGGTCAGGACTACCTCCACCTAAGCGTGTGGAGGTTCCAGGTTAAAGGTGATAGCAGGTATGGTTAGTGATCAAAACATTGATCAAAAGAGACTGTAATGGAAATTTGTAAGTTCTGTATATAATTGTATTCTATTTTGTATGTATTGCACACTGCAAACCAAAATTTCCAAATACCACTAAACAAAGCATCATGGGACGTTTAAGGTGTGAGTTGTATACAGTAAGTCATAAATGTTTGAATGCCTAAAATATCAATTTTTATTTTTAATTACATCTAATAAACAATCCATTAAAATCCATAAAATATGTTCTGTCCAAGAAACATAAAGATGGTAAATACAGTAATTAATTGACTGCTTTGAAATGTAATTAAAAATAAAAATTGATATTTTAGGTACTGTAAGTATTTTTATCTTACTGTAAATAATTGACACATTAAATGTCCCACAGTACTAAGTTTAGTGGTCTAATTTGGAAATTTGGGATGCGGTGTCATGAGCCACTACCAATCTAGGGACAAGCTACTATATTAACCACTTCAGCCCCAGAAGATTCGGCTGCTCGATGACCAGAGCATTTTTTGCGATACGGCACTGCGTCGCTTTAACTGATAATTGCACGGTCATGTGACGCTGTACCCAAACAAAATGTACGTCCTTTTTTTCCCACAAATAGCGCTTTCTTTTGGTGGTATGTGATCATCTCTGCGGTTTTTATTTTTTGCTCTATAAACAAAAAAAGAGCGACAATTTTGAAAAAAACACAATATTTTGTACTTTTTGCAGTAATAAATATCTCCATTTTTTCAAAAAAAAAGCAAATTTTTTTTCTCAGTTTAGGCCGATATGTATTCTTCTACATATTTTTGGTAATAAAAATCCCAATAAGCGTATATTGATTGGTTTGTGCAAAAGTTATAGCGTCTACTAAATAAAGGATAGATTTATGGCATTTTTATTATTATTTTTTTTTTACTAGTAATGGCGGCGATCTGCGATTTTTATCATGACTGCGACATTATGGAGGACACATCGGACACTTTAGACGCATTTTTGGGACGATTGAAAATTACACAGCGATCAGTGCTATAAAAATGCACTGATTACTGTATAAATGTCACTGGCAGGGAAGGGGTTAACACTAGGGGGCGATCAAGGGGTTAACTGTGTTCCCTGACTGTGTGTTCTAATGGTAGGGGTAGGGGACTGACTAGAGCGGATGACAGATCGTGGTTCCTAGCTATTAGGAACTCACGATCTGGTCCTCCTCAACAGAACAGGGATTTGTTCTGCCTCTCGTGCCCGCGATCGTTTGTGGCCGGCGGTCTTTGCGACCGTCGGCCACGAGCATCGGCACCCCCGCAGTACAGCACACACCTGCTATCCCACTTAAAGGAGCCGACGTATAGCTACGATTAGATGTGGTGTCTGCATTTGTTTTCTTTTTTTAGGATTTTTTTTCACCTGGTGATCTGGCCAGTAACACACCTCCTGTAGAGTGCCTACATTTTGGAACAACAGAGACACTCTTGGGCAGCAGTTTTGTCAGTCTAGGGTGAGGGGAATGGGGGATGCACTAGCAGATTAAAATATACAGACAAAATTAATCCAAACTCCAGCTAATGCTTTATAAGGAGTTTCAGCAACAGTTTCTCTTTTTGGGATAAATGTTTTACATAAACAAAAGCTGATCATTGTAAGCACCCCCGGCAGTGGTATATGGTTTGTCTCATCCCTCTAACTGCTACATCTGCAAGACAACTTGAGCTAGACAGACTTACTGGTAGGATCACCGGGTGAAAGTAAAAGGAAGAAAGCCTAAAAAAGAAAATGTATGTAGCCACAACATTTAAGCAGGGTTGCCAACTGTCCATAAATGTACAGACTGTTTGTAAAAATCTGTGATTTTTTTACAACTGTCTGTAAATATCAGGGGCTGATAGTTTGTCATGCTGTGTTGACTTCTTAAGTGTAAATCAGGCAAATTGCTTGTTATGGGCATTGTCAGCGTTTCCATATTGTGTTTATACTGTTTAAATAACAGTTGTCTTAGTTTCTCATAGGAGTTCTGCCATTTTTAAGGTTGTCAGTAAAAAATGTGCTCCGTCAGTAAATTTTCCATGTTGTGTCAGTAAAAAACGCAGCGGGAGGTTGGCAACACTGCATTTAAGAATCGGTTGTCTGTAACAGTGGCGGCTGGTGAAGTTTTAGGATGGGGGGGCGCCAGACCCCGCCCTTCCTTTTTGACTCCTCCCACTTCTCAAAAGCCCCACCCCTTATAGAAGCCACCGACTCCGTCCCCTGTATTCCACTTACTTTCACCCATAGTGTCAGGATTATATAGCTCAGCATCATAGGACAGAGAATACAGCTCAGCATCACATGGCAGTGTACAGTCAGGTCCATAAATATTGGGACATCGACACAATTCTAATCTTTTTTGGCTCTATACACCACCACAATGGATTTGTAATGAAAGGAACAAGATGTGCTGTGTGTGCTGTGCTGTTTCATTTTCATTTCAAATCCATTGTGGTGGTGTATAGAGCAAAAAGATTACAATTGTGTCGATGTCCCAATATTTATGGACCTGACTGTATATAGCCCCAGCATCACAGGACAGAGTATACAGCCCCAGCATCACAGGACAGAGTAGACAGCCCCGGGATCACAGGACAGAGTATATAGCTCAGCATCACAGGACAGAGTATATAGCTCAGCATCACAGGACAGAGTATATAGCTCAGCATCACAGGACAGAGTAAATAGCTCAGCATCACAGATCAGGGTATATAACGTAGCCTCACAGATCATGGTATATAGCACAGTCTCACAGATCATGCTATATAGCGTAGGTCATATCCGTACAATGTATACCCCACAGGTCATATCTGTACAATGTATACTATATATATATATATATATATATATATATATATATATATATATATATATATATATGTGTGTACAATGTATACTCCACAGGTAATTTCTATGTACAACGTATCTACACAGGTCATATTCTGCATATGTACATTGTATACAATGAACACACAAGTCAATTACTGTATGTACACAAAAGTCATATATGTACAATGTATATACACACAAGTCACATACACCAATCAGCCATAACATTATAACCACTGACCAACCATCTGTGAATAATACTGTGTATCTGATTACAATGGCATCTGAAAGCCGGTGGGATATATTAGGCAGCAAGTGAACATGTTGTCTCTGAAGTTGATGTGCTGAGATTTTTTAAGTGTCAGGGATTTCTTTCCTGCATTTCTTTGGATAGGACAGCTATACACCCAGCACGCAGATACACAGATGTGATCCAAGCCTAGGGGCTCATTCACACATGAGGTTTGGGGACAGTGAAACCATGCGGTTGAGCTATGTTTTTACCACCCCCAGCTGCACCACCTTTACATGTAGAAGCAGCGGCTGAGGTCGTACACATGCTTCAGCCACAGCAGGAAATATACCCCGTCACATTCAACGGCACTATCAGTTCAAAGTAACATACATACATATATATACATATATAGGCACATACATAGTTGCAACATTGCAAAAAAAATTTTTTGGCTGTAGGCGGAGCCGTATAATAATTAGGGAGCGGAGCATGGCGCTTGTAGGCATGGCATAGCAATAAAAAAGAAAACTGCGAGCCGCCCGGAAAAATGGGCGTGGTTTACGTTTAACAGTGGGCGTGGCTTAAATGGGCATGACTCAAAGGGGGTGTGGTTAGAGTCTGGTTAGAGTCTGAGATGAATGAGGAATGGGGCCCTAGATCCTACACAACAATAGAAATATGTGTATTCTAGAAAGTTTAACAATCAGCAGATAAAGATACTCCAAACACCTGGTGTTAGCGCTTCAATCATCCCGACACCATGATTGTTATGGTGTCAGGATGATTGAAGTGCATTATTTCTATTATTACATTGTAATATAAAATGAAATCATTCAACTCACCCTAATGCCGAATCAGTGGGATCCCTGAGCGTGTCACTAGCCACGTCGCCTGCCACCAGCAGAGTCCTTCCTTTCATCAGGTGCCCCCAGCAGAGTCTGTCCTTGCATCAGGTGCCCCCAGCAGAGTCCGTCCTTGCATCAGGTGCCCCCAGCAGAGTCCATCCTTGCATCAGGTGCCCCCAGCAGAGTCCGTCCTTGCATCAGGTGTCCCCAGCAGTCTGTCCTTGTATCAGGTGTCCCCAGCAGAGTCTGTCCTCATATCAGGTGCCTCCGGCAGAGTCCCTCCTTGCATCAGGTGCCCCGGCAGAGTCCATCCTCGCATCAGGTGCCCCCAGCAGAGTCCCTCCTTGCTTCAGGTGCTCCCAGCAGAGTCCCTACTTGCATCAGGTGCCCCGGCAGAGTCCGTCCTCGCATCAGGTGCCCCCAGCAGAGTCCCTCCTTGCTTCAGGTGCCCCCAGCAGAGTCCCTCCTTGCATCAGGTGCCCCCAGCAGAGTCCCTCCTTGCATCAGGTGCCCCAAGCAGAGACCCTCCTTGCATTAGGTGCTCCCAGCAGAGTCCCTACTTGCATCAGGTGCCCCCAGCAGAGTCCCTCCTTGCATCAGATGCCCCCAGCAGAGTTAGTTTTTACACAAGTTTTCCCAGCCTCAGTCCTTAAATCAGTGTCCCAGGCAGAGCCATAGTTACCCCCCTGTAAATAGTTACCCCCTCCCCCTGTACATAGTTTCCCCTCTCCCCCTAGTCACCCCCTGTACATAGTTACCCCCTGTGCATAGTTACCCCCCATACATAGTTACCCCCCCTGTACATAGTAACCCCTCCTGTAAATAGTTAACCCCCCTTCTGTAAATAGTTAACCCCCCCTCCTGTATATAGTTAACCCCCCTCCTGTATATAGTTAACCCTCCCCTCTCCTGTACATAGTTAACCCTTCCCCCTCCTGTATATAGTTAACCCCCCTCCTGTATATAGTTAACCCTCCCCCTCCTGTATTTAGTTAACCCTCCCCCGCCTGTATATAGTTAACCCCCCTCCTCCTGTATATAGCTAACCCCCCTCCTCCAGTATATAGCTAACCCCCCCTCCTGTATATACGTAACCCCCCTCCTCCTGTATATAGTTACCCTATCCTGTATATAGTTAACCCCCCTCCTGTACATTAAAGTTAAATTGCTGCAGAGACAAGAGCCAGTGGCGTCACTACAGCTGGTGTCACCTGGTGCGGAAAAAAATTGGTGTCACCCCCCTCCACCAACTATGGTCCCCCTTCAGTACAGACCCCCTCCCTCAGTAAAGACCTCCCCACTAAGTACAGACTGCCCCTCCAGCAGTATAGATCCTCCTCCCTCAGTACAGACCCCCCACTAAGTACAGACCCCCTCCATCAGTTTAGACCCCCTCAGTGTAGACCCCCCTCATCAGTATAGACCCCCTCAGTACAGACCCCTCTCCCTCAATACAGACCCCCCTCAGTGCGGTCCCCCCTATCTATCAGTATAGACCCCCTCAGTGCAGACCCCCCTTCATCAGTGCAGACCCCTCTCCATCAGTGCAGACCCCCCTCAGTGCAGACCCCCCTCCATCAGTGCAGACCCCCTCAGTGCAGACCACCTCAGTGCAGACCCCCCTCAGTGCAGACCCCCCCCCAGTGCAGACCCCCCTCAGTGCAGACCCCCCCTCTATCAGTGCAGACCCCCCTCTATCAGTGCAGGCCCCCCTCAGTGCAGACCACCCCCTCTATCAGTGCAGGCCCCCTTAGTGCAGACAACCCCCTCTATCAGTGCCAGTGCAGACCCGACCCTCCAAGCACATGTCTATTAGAGCAGAAGGAACATGGCATGAGCTGCAGGCGCCGTGTGTTCAGTGGAGAGGGGAGGGCCCGTTCCGTGCAGCTAACCCCGGCTTCAGTATTGTGAGAGGAGAAGCTGATTCATTGGCTGCAGGGATCAAGCCCCCTTCCTCTCTCCACTGAACACAAGGGGGAACGATCTAGCGGCTGCGCCGGCGGCCATTTTGCTGAAGCCAGCTGCTCCAAAAATGAAAAAAGCAAACATTCCCAATTTCCCTGGGCAAAATCCCAATTCGGGACAGCCTCCGATCAGGACGAGGGTCCCAAAATCGTGATTGTCCCGGAAAAAATAGGGACTGTTGGCAACTATGAACATACATAAACGCAAAAACTTTCATATATGCACAAAGACCCACATAGACACATACAGTATATACACACACACATTCATACATAAGGTCACATACATACACACACATATTTACATAAATACAAATACACATACATATACACACGCATACACACATAAGCTCACATACATACATACTCACACATATATAAACTCACATACATACATATACATACATGCACACACATCTATACATACACACACACATACAGTACATACATAAAGCCTTTTTAAAAACTGCAGTACTGTACCCATACTTGCACTCACATCAGCATTAACCACATTACAACCCCAGCAAAAATCCACAGTCACTCTTCATGAAAGGCAATTAGTTCCAGCATGTACAGCAAACCTCTGAACATGACATGCCAAGGGAGAGCTCACACTATTCTATGGGAAATGTTATCTGCATACAGCAAGTCTTCTAACCTATAGAGCATAGCTATGCTCTGCAATTGACATTCCTGCCTGCTGGGTATATGCATAGCTCCCAACTGTCCCTAATTTGGAGCAATGTCCCTCTGTCCCTCATTCCTCCCTCATTTTGGTCTAATCTATATAGATGTATATAAAATGCACTTTTTATCTATCAAAAAGTGTTTTCCAGCGCTAAACCTTTCATCTGATTTTTAAATTGCTGTATTTGTAAAGTCCAAAAGCCAATATAAAGGAATAGTAGGAGTAAAAAAAGCACTTGTGGGTTTAACCAATCTTGTTTTTTGTACAATTCTCCTTTAAGGGGACGTGGCCATGGGCGTGTCCTATGCCTGCATACTTTTACTGATAGGTGTCCCTCATTCCCATCTTAAAAAGTTGGGAGGTATGTATATGGTGCTTATATGGGATGGCTGGACTGGTCATAGACACATGCTATAGGGCTTCTGCACTGGTCACAGACTCATCCTATAGGGCCACAGGGTGTGCTGGTCAGACTGATGCTATGGGGCTGCTGTGCCCATCACCCACATATCCTATAGGACTGAGGTACTGGTTTCATATTAATTCTATAAGGTTTTTGTACTGGTCACATAATACTGTCCCGTGCGCCCCCTATGGACGGGCCACCACTAGTCTGGAATATAAGAAACATTTGCTCTTGGGTTTAAAACCACTTTAATTTAGCACAGGGAAAGCCGTATTATTGGTCTGGAGATGTGAACAGTAGCCACATTCACTTTAGCTCTGTTTCACCAATTGATATCTTTGTTGATCTGTAACCACCATGCTTCCAAATTATTCTGACGAGATATGTGTAGTAATAAATGCACAGCGGAGTGTTTTAATGGTTTATTGATCAAGTAATTTATATCATTCTTTGGTGTCCAATACTGCCTGTTGCTCCTAGTAAATATCAAATCCACCTACACTATATGCAAAGGTTTACCTGCCCATGATAGAAATCCAAAAACGGGAAAAAGGAGGTGATCGAGCCAAATTTGAATTTTCTTGAATTAGATATTGTATAAGCAAATTTAACCCCATAAGAGCCCAAGTGTGCCCATTTAATGGGCACACTTGGGCTCTTAGGGGATTAAATTTGCTTTCCAGCTATGGTGGAACTGCAAGCACCAGCATGCTTTAATTGCAGGAGAGGAATACCGTATTAGTTGCATCCTACAGAGATGAGAAAAAAGGACACTTTTTGACATAAAAGTATGTATGTAAAGGACATCCCCTTTTATTTTATTTATTTTTGTTCAACAGCATCATTTTTTTAATCCAAAAACATTTTATTGAAATCAAAGTTGTTTCCCATACAGAGATTAGCCAAGTATCAAGTACAATAAAAAATCCCTTTTATATCTCTATTTTTGGGGACGACGAAGAAGTAATACTTAGCAATTGGTTAAAGGGGTTGTAAACCCTCGTATTTTTTCATCTTAATCCTATGCATTAAGGTGACAAAACACCTGGCAGTGACCGGCCCCCCTGTTTAACTTACCTGAGCCCTGTATTTCCCTCGGCAGGGACGCGCTGTCCCGGCTCTTGATTGGATAGATTTAAGGCAGCGTAGCCATTGGCGCTGCTGCCAATCAAATCCAATGACGCGGTCGCCGGGGGGCGGACCCGAGTCTGGCATTCATGTCTTTGGATGCAAATTCTGGACTCGAGAGTGCCCCCTCAAGGTAACCCCCTGGGAGATCTCTTCTCCTAGGGGGTTATCTGATGCGGGGAGGAGCCGCGAAAGCCGCCGAGGGACCCCAGAAGAGGATGTTCGGGGCCACACTGTGCAAAATGAGCTGCACAGTGGAGGTAAGTATGATATGTTTGTTATTTAAAAAAAATAAAAAACTAGCCTTTACAATCACTTTCTGTTTCAATATGTTTATTGAATTTTTGGAGAAACAAGAGATTCATAACCAAGCTTGTTGTTTGCCCGCGCAGGGGCTAGAAATGTGTAAAAATTACCAATGATCAATATTGTTCTCAATTATCCTATAACATCCTATCCTATGAGTGAAAATAGGGGATTGTATAAAGTAATTAATACTGCATAAAATGCCACATCCCCAAAATCGTTGCCGAAGGGGAGGCTCTTCTCCAGCAACCCCCCTTCATATGAGGCAATGGCAGGAACCAGGATAGTGAGAAACCAGAAAGAAAGTGAGAAGAGCGAAAAAGCAGAGAGAGAGGGTCATAGATAGGAGAGGGGGGAAAGAGAGCACTCGGACTCAAGAGCCCCACAGAAGGGAATCAAACAAGGCCCAAACAGGATGCTTGGAGTGTGGGGAACTCATAAGAGATCCGTGGTTCCCAAATTTTGAGAAATTTGGTGTGTGAGTCATTCACAATACTGGACATTCATTCCTGAAGCAACATAGCAGTCATACGTGTCCTCACCCCTTGGAAAGCTACGCGTTGGGTCTTCCAGGCTTGAGCTATAGTCCGTTTAGCTGCTATAAAGAGGTAAGCCGGCAGCTTCTGCTTTGGCGCGAATAAACCAGGTATTGGATGTAATTAGGGCTAACTTAGCGTCCCTACGGACTGTTAGATGGAAAAGGGTCTGCAGTAAGCCAAAAACCCTAGACCAGAACCCCACCAGTCTTGGGCCTTTACAATCACTTTAAACCCATAAGAGCTTTTTTCAGCACTTTTTTTCTTTATACTGACCTTCCAATGAAAGCTGCGCAAACATTGACTCTTCACAGCAATGTCTCTGCGGTTCAATCACGGTAACCATAGATGTGCGCAGCTCAGTAAAAAAAATAAATAATAAAAATGCCATAAATCTAGTCCCTATTTTGTAGACGCTATAGCTTTTGGATAAAATAATCAATGTATGCTAATTGTGTTTTTTTATCCAAAAATATGTAGAATAATACATATTGGCCTAAACCTAAATTTGTTTTTTATTTGTTTTTATTACAGCAAAAAGTACAAAATATTGTTTTTTTTTTCAAAATTGTTGCATTTTTTTGTTTATAGCACAAAAAATTAAAACCACAGATGTGATCCAATACCACCAAAAGAAATCTCTATTTGTAGAAAAAAAAGGACGTTAATTTTGTTTCAGTACAATGTCGCACGACTGCGCAATTGTCAGTTAAAGCGACACAGTGCGTATCACAAAAAACAATGATTGAAGTGCATTATTTTATTATTACATTGTTATATAAAATTAAATAGTTCAACTCACCATAATGCAGAATCAATGGGAGCCCCGAGGGTGTCACTTGCCACCATCATCTGCCTTCAGATGCGGATTGTCACTTGCTGCATCATCTGCCATATGTTGCGGATTATCACTTGCCACGTCACCTGCCACACATTGCGGATTGTCACTTGCCATGTCACCTGCCACACGTTGCAGATTGTCACTTGCCACGGCGTCACTTGCCACACGTTGCGGATTGTCACTTGCCACGTCACCTGCCACACATTGTGGATTGTCACTTGCCACACATTGTGGATTGTCACTTGCCACGTCACCTGCCACATGTAGCGGATTGTCATGTGCCACAACGTCACCTGCCACACGTTGTTGATTGCCACTTGCCACGACACCGGCCACACGTAGCGGATTGTCACTTGTCACCATAATGCAGAATTAGTGGGAGTCCTGAGCGTCTCATATGCCACCTTCACCTGCCTTCAGATGCGGATTGTCACTTGCCGCGTCACCTGCCACACATTGTGGATTGTCACTTGCCACGTCACCTGCCACACATTGTGAATTGTCACTTGCCACGTCACCTGCCACACATTGCGGTATGTCACTTGCCCCTCCGAGGGGGTGGTCTACCTGCTGCAGTGCCCTTGTGGGTTACAGTATGTGGGCAGGACCAGACGACCCCTTTCCGTTTGCTTAAACGAACATATCACCAACATCATAAATGGTTTTCCAAAACATTCTGTTTCAAAGCATTATTTGACTACTCACAACAAGGACCCCTCCAAAACCCTTTTTCTGGGGATCGATAGGTATCGACCCCACTGGAGGGGGAGCTCTCTGATCAGGAGCATCTCAAAACTTGAGATGCTCTGGATACATAAAATTAAGTGTTATGTTCCACATGGGCTCAATGTGGATACCGACACCAATGCCTTTATCGACAACTCATAAAAAAAATCCCTCAGTTTTCTGGTTTATGATATCCATCAATCGATTTTTTACCTATATTCTTGTGACACCTGAGAGAACCTTTATTTACCCACTTAATAAGTGGCCAATACCACCCATCCAGTATGTATTGGTTGGGTATATGCCCCATCAGTGTACACTTAGATTCTTTACTAAATGGGGTATCTGCCCCATTAGTGTACCTGTAGACAAAATTTACGTCTCTTTAATAATTTTATTGACTTTTGGGATTAATTTACTGTATAAAAATATCTGTTATGTGATTTATCTGTATTAATATTTTTGGTATTGTATATGTATATGTTCTATGCTGTACTGTGGGTTTTATGTACATTTACGTAGGGGGACGAAATCACCTTCCTCTTCCCTAGCATTATCCATCTAGTCTGAAATCCATTTGGGTGTGTTGTATGCATGGTAGACTCTTATGCTAATTTTCTCGCTTAGTGAGAATAGAAAGGTGTGCCCCCAAGTACGTTCTAGTTGGGCCCCTCTATATGACTAACTCCTTTTTAGAATGAATCATTAAAGCTCTGGTACTAGTTAGATGGATGTTCTTTTAATTTTCTATTTATATACATTTTTTTAGATTTTTTATTTTTTCACATTGTTAATTTATGTGTGAAACTACTGGTAACCCCTCCTTTTTCCGCATCGGTTTATATACGTTTGGTGGTTTCTGTACTGGAAGCGTTTATACGATGTAATATAGAATCCCCTATCTAAGATGGCGTTTCTGCACCATCCGCCCTTACTTAGTGGAGCGCAAGGTGATTTCCGGTCTCGTTTCCAATATGAGGCTTGGTTACGGTGGTTTATCATATTAGGTGCGACACGTCAGTGCGTCGCCCGTGCCCCAGACGACGTCAGAGTGTGAGGAAACGTACGTCGGGCGTGCTGACGTGCTGATGTGCTGCATCTTCCGTCTGCAGGACGGGTGTTCGCTTCTAGCCGGCCGGCTCTTTATGCTTATGTGCATCTACCACATTGTAAGTGTGATTTTTAGTTTTTTTAATAAAAACTCAACCAGGATTACGCTATGTTGCTCTCCTTTTTCTCTCCGGGGCATCTCTTGTGAGAACAACCCCCAGCTAGGAGTATATTATCCCCACACTAGAGGGATTGCTTGCTACTTGGTGGACAGCGGGCTTGTCTCAAGGTGTATGAAGTGGTGTGTTGGTGTCTCCATTCCATGAAAGGCCCCGACCGGGTTAAGGTCGCAATCTCTCCTATGCTTGCCGTTTGGTAAGCGCGCATTTTTATTTGGTATCACAGTGGTGCGGTGAAGGATTCATCCACTTTTTACTTGCATTCCTGCCTTAGACTGGGGCCTGTGCCTATGTCTCTCCACTTCACTTCACACGTTGCAGATTGTCACTTGTCACGTCACCTGCCACACATAGCAGATTGTCACTTGCCACGACATTACCTGCCACACTTTGCAGATTGTCACTTGCCACGACTTCACCTGCCACACATTGCGGATTGTCACTTGCTGTGTCCCAGAGTGAAGGCAGGCTGCAGAGAGATTACATCATAAAGGCTGCACAATGAGGACGGAACTGCAGTAATGCAGGGTGGGTGGTGAGAAATGATGACATCTCTCTGCTCCCCACCCACTGGCCCACTGATTGGCCAGCAAGCCCACTAACCTGCCAACTGGCCCCCCCGCTCACTGAGCCAACGATCCGCCCACCTGCTGACTGCTCGCCCCCAGGCAACGAGTGTCCTGCCTGCACTCTCCTGTCACCTTGGCGCTGGGCTCCCTCACAGTGGGATATGCAGTGGAGCAGGTGGAACCGGCTGGCTGGCGGGCGGGCGAGTGGCAATTAACCGCCCCCCCCCTATAAGTGCCACTTGGGACCGGTAGTCCCACCGGTCCCATGATAGGGCCGGATTTGCCCCAATCCATGCGCTTGGCCCCTAATCTACATGCAGGGTGCCAGATGCATGGATTTCAGTGTTTTGTTTTTTGAAGCACATGATTAGAGCCTGTGGGGGGGGGGGGGCACGGGGGAAATCTGGGCAGTAGGGGGAATCAGCACCACACAAAGTGATTAGGGAGTGCACAGGCACACCTGGCACACCCCCTGTGTACGCCTATGAGGGCAACATGTGGCTTCAAAGCATAGTCTCAATAGGACTGTAACAAGAGAGTCTAGCTGAGAATCACTACTTCAAGAAAACTGTTCAAAACAGCTCCCTTTCAGTGAAGTCCAAATTAGCTTTGGTAACACAGATGAACAGCTGGAGGGATCCACAGCCTGAAGACAAAGGGCAACCCCACTCCAATTCTGGTGGCAATTGGAGAGGTGCTTCTCACAGTAGCTGAGTCTTCTGGAGAATCTGTGTGCTATTACACTTCTGCCTGGCTGCCTGCACACCAATTCTGACAGTGGAGGGCCTCTGACCTGGCTGCAGATTCCTTGCCCAGCTACCTCTGCCTTACCAGATGTGGCCTCTGAGCTGCTGAAAGAGGTAAGCTGGGGAACTTATCTACCCTGAGCTTGTGCAGGAGCCCGGGGAGTTGTGGGGCAAGAAGTTAAAAGGACCTGCCCCTCCATCTGAGCATTGTAAGTAAATGGGCACTCCACTATACAAACATCAGATCTAAAAGAGGAGTATGTGAGATGGAAAGAAGGACAGAGGGATTTATTCCAAAGGAGGTACAGTCCTCCAAATGAGGGGCAGATGGGAGCTATTGATACTGTTATAAAATGAGAACCTACTGCTGAAATCCTCATATATAACCAACTGTGTATAATAAATAGTTGCTGTGGTTTATTGTCATAAAATACAGCTTTCACACATTTTGTTCTGTTTTTTTTTTTGTTGTATTACATCTGCTAATCTCTTCTAACCTCTTTGTAGCCACTCCCTGGGTACATGTATTCATTCCAGCTTCTGCTACCCATCATTGTTCTGGACCTGCTTCCTAATATAAATATTCCTAAAATATTTTTAAAAAGTTTGAATTTATCTTAACAGCTAGATCAGTTTTATCTCATTTACCTCCCTTCCTTGATGTGAAGGAGCAGTTAATAGGCAGGTATGACCATCTGCTACTATACCCAGACCTTCAGATAATTCCCCATCACCTGTTTAGCATATCCTCTATTCAGAGCATAACTGAACAATCATTTGAGTACTAACTATGACGCTGTAATCAAGACTGCAAGGTCATCTGCATTCACCTGTGCTTTAATAGCAGAGATAAAAGGAAGAAGAGACAAAACACCTACCTCTACATCTCATATCGTCAGATCTCTTATGATGCTGATGTTGGCCTCCAAAATTCTGCTAGATAGATCACTGATGGTCCATACAAAGAGAGTTTGTAGCATTTGCGTATTGTATTTACATAGTGATATATTTTTAGTCTGTGTATGATCATCCTTACCCTGAGCAAGACAAAGAGACCCTATTGTATCATGGAACACTATTTTCTGGTTCATGGCCAATCAGGTATGACCGAGTGGAGGAGTGGTCACACATACATTTGTATATTTCTCCATGTGCATATTGGAAGAATAGGAACAGCATACATTCTAATTCCATTTTTTTTCCATTCACTGTACAACAGAGCTCAATCTTGGGGAGGTAGAAACAGCACAATAAGCATACTGATAGGAAGAGAGAGTGACAAAGAGATGTGCTTCTCGGTGTGCTGATTTTCCTTTCACTGCCCAGGTAAAGGCTGGGGGAGGAACTTGACCTCTTTGTGCTACTTAAAGTGGAGTTTCACCCAAAAGTGGAACTTATGCTTATCTGTCTCCTCCCCCCTCTGGTGCCACAATTGGCACCTTTCGGGGGGGGGGGGGGGATCGGGCACCTGTTTTTGACAGGTACCCTGTCCCCACTTCTGTTGGACCTTGCCATAGCGAGGAACTTCAGAGATCCAGCCCCCTCCTCCTCAGCCGTCGGGCCAGTAGGAGAGCGCAACACACTTCACGCATGCGCAGTAGGGACCCGGCCATGAAGCCGAAAGGTCTCCTGCTCTGCCAGTACTGTGCTGTGTAAGAGAGCTGTGTAAATCTCAGGACTGGATGGACACAAATAAAAAATGTTGGCAGATAAAACAGTCCCCATATATGAATTTGATCAGTGTTTTTCATTGTTTGGCTGTAGTTCAGCTTTAAGCAATATAGCTTGGTTACCAAATTTGCTCACTAAGTTTCCCAGAAGTTTGCACTAAAATACAAGTCAGATTTTTCGCATCCACTGCAACAAAAAATTTAATTTTTGGTAAGATACTCCCAATAGGAAAAAAAAGTCTAAAGGGATGCAGACCTTGCAATTTTCTTCATTAGAGGCCTGATTCTGCAGCAGCTGACTAATCATTATGAAACCACTCCCATTAATCTCAGTTGTCACAAGGGTACAGAGGAACAAACAGGGATTTCTTCAGAATAACAAAAGGTAGGAATCTGCAACCCTTGCAATGTACATAGATCACCCAGGGGGAATGTTTTTTTCTCAACAAAAGTGGAGTTAAGCTTTAAGATTTTTCGCCTTAATACATTCTATGCATTAAGGTGAAAAACCTTCTGTGCTGCAGACTCCTCCTTTTTCTTACCTGAGCCCGAACCAGTGATGTGCATGAGCGCAGCGGCTCCAGCTGCTGTTGCTCTCCTCACTGGACAGATTGATAGCAGCAGGAGCCATTGGCTCCCGCTGCTGTCAATCATAAGCTGTGACACAGGAGCAGGGGGCGGGACCGAATCCCGTTGTCTGTGTCAATAGCAGCAGCAGCAGGACTCAGGAGCAAGCCTGCTTGGGTGCCCACATGGAAATCAGCTTTCCGAGGGGGCACCTGATGAATAGAAGGGGCCTGGAGCGCCGGCGATTGACCCCAGAATAAAAGGATCGGGGCTGCCCTGTGCAAAATTATTGCACAGAGCAGGTAAGTATAGGCACATTTGTTATTTAAAAAAAAAACATGAAAGACAAATGTTTACGACCACTTTAACTTTTTATGAAAGTCTAATGCCCCGTACACACGGTCGGATTTTCCGATGGAAAATGTCCGATCGGAGCGTGTTGTCGGAAATTCTGACCGTGTGTGGGCTCCATCGGACATTTTCCATCGGATTTTCCGACACACAAAGTTTGAGAGCAGGATATAAAATTTTCCGACAACAAAATCCGTTGTCGGAAATTCCGATCATGTGTACACAAATCCGACGGACAAAGTGCCACACATGCTCAGAATAAATAAAGAGATGAAAGCTTTTGGCCACTGCCCTGTTTATAGTCCCGACGTACGTGTTTTACGTCACCGCGTTTAGAACCATCGGATTTTCCGACAACTTTGTGTGACCGTGGGTATGCAAGATAAGTTTGAGCCAACATCCGTCGGAAAAAATCCTAGGATTTTGTTGTCGGAATGTCCGAACAAAGTCCGACCGTGTGTACGCCCTATAAGTCTAAATAAAATGATTTTGTTTTCTGTGTTTTTTTAACACTTGACCTCTGAATGGTTTTACCCCCTTCATGACCAGGGATTTTTTTTGTTATTCGGCACTGCGCTACTTTAACTGGTAATTGCGCCGTCATGCGCAACACTATGCATATTACTTTTTTCGCACAAATAGAGCTTTCTTTTGGTGGCATTTGTTTACCACTGGGTTTTCTATCAATTATTATATAAATGAAAAAAGACTGAAAGTTTTGGAAAAAAAAACAATATTCCCTACTTTCTGTTATAAAACATATCCAATCAAATCGAGATTCTTCATAAATTTAGGCCAAAATGTATTCTACTACATTTCCCACTAAATATATTAATTGGTTTGTTTGAAAAGTTATAGAATCTTTAAACTATGGTATTGTAGCGCTACCCCTATAGGAACCGGAGTATGTTTGGTTCTGTACTCTGCCTCTCAACCCCAAGAACGGTCCCAGCAAACGGTCCCACCTAGCAAACAGTGTACTTGCAAACACAGAAAAAACAGACACAGATGTAGTGAACAGGAAGTTTGTTTACTGGGAGACTTTCCACAACTAAACAAACAGTGATCTGGTAACAATAGTCAAGAATGGCAATCTGTGATCTTTAATGGTGTAAATCAAATCCAAATGCAGACTTCAAAATAGCACAGTCAAACAACTTCAATATGTCTGAAGTGGTCTATGCGCTCAGGCATAAAGGGGAACAGAGCTGGCTTAACAACGGTTGGTCTGTTTCCCTCAAATCCTGAAATCACAGACCCAGGCAATAAACATGTGAGACAACAGGCCACAAATGCAAAATATCACTTTAACAATTAACATTAGAGTTCCCTGTTAACCACTTCAGCCCCGGAAGAATTTACCCCCTTCCTGACCAGTGCGTTTTTTGCGATTCGGCACTGCGTCGCTTTGACTGACAATTGCGCGGTCGTGTGAAGTGGCTCCCAAACAAAATTGATGTCCTTTTTTTCCCACAATTAGAGCTTTCTTTTGGTGGTATTTGATCACCTCTGCGGTTTTTATTATTTGCGCTATAAACAAAAAAATAGTGACAATTTTGAAAAAAACGCATTATTTTTTACTTTTTGCTATAATAAATATCCCCCCAAAAATATATAAAAAAAATTTTTTTCCCTCAGTTTAGGCCGATACGTATTCTTCTACATATTTTGGTAAAAAAATCACAATAAGGGATTATTGATCGGTTTACGCAAAAGTTATAGCGTTTACAAAATAGGGGATAGTTTTATGGCATTTTTATTAATAATTTTTTATTTTTTTTAAATGGCGGCAATCAGCGATTTTTATCGTGACATTTTTGGGTCCATTGTCATTTATACAGCAATCAGTGCTATACAAATGCACTGATTCCTGTGTAAATGACATTGGCAGTGAAGGGGTTAACCACTAGGTGGCAGTGTAGGGGTTAAGTGTGTCCTAGGGGCGTGTTTCTAACTGTGAGGGGCATGGCGGTGTGTAACACGTCACTGATCTCTGCTCCGATGACAGGGAGCAGAGATCAGTGACACTGTCACTAGGCAGAATGGGGAGATGCTTGTTTACATTAGCATCTCCTCGTTCTTCCTCCCCGTGAGGCGATCGCGGGTATCCCCGCGGCGATCAAGTCCGCGGGATCCGCGACCCAACTCACGGAGCTTTCCGCCTTTTAAAGGGGAACCTACAGGTACGTGATTCTGCCTGTATGAGCCCTTCTGTCGACGTATATCGTTGTGAGGCGGTCGGCAAGCGGTTAAAGGTAGTCACTGGAATCATTAAATTACTGATACTGAAAGAGTAACAGAAAGGCTCCTTTCACACAGACAAGATAGGGCTTCCATCCGTCTGGATTTCATGGACAGGATCGTATCGGAAACAGGACATGTCACCGCTGACATCCGCCGGTCCATAAAGGTGCATGGAGCGCCCGATCAGGTCCGTCTGAAAAACTTACAAGCGGACCTGATCGTAAAGCCTGTGTGAAAGATGCCAAAGGGTCCTCACAATGGAGATATACAGGATCTTCAGCTAGCCTGGCGTTAGTGCACTTGGTGTCCTGTTGAGCAGGATAAACAAAGTGTACTTGAAAGTATTCTGCTAAGGCAAAGTGGAATGTAGGATGCTAGCAGTATCCTGGTAGGCAAGTGGAATGTAGTGCCTTTAAAGATGGGCAAACGCCCACTCACCTGTCCTGTGTCCATTGATCAAGCGTCAGGTTCCCCAAAAGGCCCGACAGGCTATTTTGTAACCGGATCAGCTTACGCCCTCAGGAACGCCTGGAGATGCACCCGGGAGCCCTTTTGGGTGGGATGTCCATCACCGTCCGAATCCTGGAACTGTGGCAGGATCAGCACACTGACGTCTGGAACTGTGGCAGGATCAGCACACCGACCTCTGGAGCTGTGGCTGGATGGAACGCCTCCGTGGGTAACAGCAGCCCCTCAGGTCACGTATGTCTCTTTCCCTGCCTCGTGGAGAATTTTCCTCAGGTTTCCAAAATGGAGTCCTTAGCCAGTCCTCTCTTTTGTAGAGCCCACTGGGATTTTGAGTCCTGCCTCTTTAAGAGTCAGTGAGGCCACTTTGTGCTGGGACTTCATATTCCAGAGTCCTTTTCAGCTGCTGCTGTTTGTTCAAGTCCCATTGATTGGCTCCTGTAACTGCTCCTTTCATTGGCTTTCTTCCTCCTGCCAATAGGAACACAGGGGAGAGTGCAGAGCAAGCAGCTGTCTGTGTGTGAAAAGAGAGAGAGAGAGGGGAATCTCCCTCGCAGATGCTGGCGGCAAGTTCTCCCTCAAATCCTGTGTCAGTGTTAATCCTGCGGCCGTCCGCAGGAATGGTGGGAGGTACGGGGCCAAGGGGGACAGAGCAACCCCCGCTACACACTCCCCCCACCAAAGAACCTTTGGTCACCAAAAGGAGGTAAAGAGTCCATGACCTGTTACATATATATATAAGCGGAGGAAAACAGCTTAGTGTGCACAAGATATAAGACAGTTTGCACCTGCATAAAACCCTGGCAGAGGAACTTCCCACCAATTAGCATAGGAGGAAAATTTCTCCTGTCTACAGGCCACCTGAGTTGATATGGCTCAGTTAGATGTGCCAGGGGCAGGGGCGTAACTACCACCATAGCGACCCATGCGGGCGCTATGGGGCCCGCAGCCAAGTGGGGCCTAGTGAGGATGAGAGCACCGCCGGCACAGTCTCCCAGCCAGGGGAAGAGAGAGGAGAGGAAGAGGCAAGCTGTGACCTGTGCCCAATACAGCGTGACCTGTGCCCAATACAGCGTTGCCTGTGCCCAATACAGCCTGGTCTGCCTGTGCCCCATACAGCCTCACCTGTGCAGAGGAAGAGGCAAGCCACCCGGATCAGCAGAGAGCTGAATTGCCCGATGTAATAGCTTTCATTAGAACTCCCAGTGTTCCCGGGGCTCACGTCTCAAAGCTCCACCTCTTGGCCCGGCGCCTTTGATAGACAGAACGCCAATCCAATGCGGGACGTGTGACGTCATCAAAGGCGTCAGGCCAAGAGGCGGGGCTATGTGACGATGAGCCCCGGGAAGACGGGAAATTCAAATGAAAGCTATTACAGCGGGCAATTCCGCTCTCTGCTGATCCGGGTGGCTTGCCTCTTCCTCTGCACAGGTGAGGCTGTATGGGGCACAGGCAGACCAGGCTGTATTGGGTACAGGCAATGCTGTATTGGGCACAGGTCACGCTGCATTGGGCACAGGTCACGCTGTATGGGGCACAGGTCACGCTTTATGGGGCACAGGTCACGCTGCATTGGGCACAGGTCACGCTGCATTGGGCAAGGGTCACGCTGTATGGGGCACAGGTCACGCTGCATGGGGCACAGGTCACGCTGCATGGGGCACAGGTCACGCTGCATTGGGCACAGGTCACGCTGCATGGGGCACAGGTCACGCTGCATGGGGCACAGGCCACGCTGCATGGGGCACAGGTCACGCTGTATGGGGCACAGGTCACGCTGCATTGGGCACAGGTCACGCTGCATAGGGCACAGGTCACGCTGCATTGGGCACAGGTCATGCTATATGGGGAACAGGTCATGCTGCATTGTTCACAGGTCACGCTGCATTGTGCACAGGTCACGCTGCATTGTGCACAGGTCACGCTATATGTGGCACAGGTCACGCTGCATTGACACTAGGGCAGCTGTGGGGGGGCTGTTTGCAGGAGAGCCCCATACAACATTTTGCTATGGGGCCCTGCTATATCTAGTTACGCCCCTGGCCAGGGGGTAAGTTGGGATTGTCCTCCACTAAATCTGCGGTGGAAGGATCAGGTGCTACATGAGTCCTCTTTGCAGTGAGAACGACATCCTCAGAGCTCTCACCCAAAGTGCCATATCTCAGTCTTTTGGGCGGGTGAATAACCCTCCGCTCTCCCTGTTCTTTAGGTTTTGGGGTTGCAGGCATACTGGTCTCTCCTTCTTCCTCCACATCAGCTTCCTCTTTAATGAAGGATGGGATGTCTTTGGGGGCTGCTGTCAGAAGGAAAGATTGAGTGTTTTCCAACTCTTCAGAAGGTAAGCTTTGAGGCACAAACTCAGAAGTATCTGGCCGAAGAATCCCATTGTCATTATTTTTGGGAGGAGAAGAAGGGGAGGTGGCAGGCCCTGACATTTGAGATGGCCACAGCCAATCTATTCCAATTTCTTCATCCTCGCTGCTCTCATCCTCTTTAGCAAGGGGCACAGACTGAGATCTAGTCACTGGTCGGGATCTCAGAGAAGCCATGGGTGTGGACTGTGAATCTGGCTGGGGTGGCAAAGGAACTGCTTCTGACAGAGGCACACAGATGGTTACAGTGCCAACATCTTTTGATGTTCCCGCTCCCTCCGCTTCTGCTGCCATGTGCCTCATGTCCATCAAACAGAGTACGAGAACTGTTGCCGACTACGCTATTGAGTTCCGTACTCTGGCAGCAGAGGTTGCTTGGAACAATGAGGCCCTCGTGGCTGCTTTTTCTCATGGTCTCTCAGATTCCATCAAGGATGAGATAGCAGCCCGGGATATACCCACTGAGCTGGAGAGCTTGATTTCATTTACCATCCTCATTGACTCCAGACTCAGAAAAAGACTTTCTTTTAAGGAGCGCTTGCAAAAGCCTCCTGTACATTTGCCTCCGAGCTTTGCAGTCCCACCCGTGCCACCCTCACCTCCCATGCCTCCTGGTACCGAGTCGGTCAGTGAAGATAAACCCATGCACTTGGGCTTCACGCGTCTCTCTGCGGATGAGAGAGCCTTTAGGAGGAGGGAGAGATTGTGCCTTTATTGTGGCCAGGCAGGTCACTTTTTGAAGTCTTGTCCTACCCGTCCTGGGAACACCCGAACCTTGAGGTCCTGTCATGGGCAGACCTTAGGTGGTGTTGTGTCGTCCCCAGTTATCCAGAAGGATAAGCCCCTGGTTTCGGTCACCCTTTCTTGGGCTAAGTCGTCTATCGAGATACAGGCTCTAATCGACTCTGGGTCTTCAGGCCTATTCATTGATGCTGCCTTTGTATCAAAGCACTCGATTCCACTGTAGCTGCGTGACACTCTACTTGCCATTGAAGCTCTTGACGGGAGACCTCTACAGCCTGCCCATGTGACTCATGAGACGGTTCCATTGTCCATGGTCGTAGGGGCTTTTCACCATGAGTTAATCCAATTCCATGTGACTTCCTCTCCAAAGTTTCCGCTGATTATTGGTTATCCTTGGTTACAGAGGCACAACCCTTCTTTTGATTGGCTCCGTGCTGAGGTTCTCTCCTGGTCACCACAATGCAGTGAAACATGCTTCCGGAAGGTAGCCAAGGTCCTGTGTACCTCTTCACTCTCCTCCCTGCCAGAGGAGTACCGTGATTTTAGCGATGTCTTTGACAAAAGTCATGACTGTTGTATAACAGATGTGATTCCCATTACCTAAAAAACCCCAACCTCTTAACCTTATTCTAAACAATCAAGACCAGACCAGAGGGTTGGAGTTATAAAAGGCCGTAGCAGCCTACTTTATTAAACAATAAATACCATAACAAAAACACATCTGTTATTCAAAGATTCCTCATCTATCTAGCGTTGGTCTTTGCAGGAGATTCGTAAAACATCAGTAACATAACCATATTGCACTGCGGCCCTTCTCTTAATGAAATAATAGGCCTCAAGCCGACAAGCTGGCTCAGAGACAACCAATGACCGCAGTGCCCCCATTAACACTTTCCGTCTAACCTCCGTTATCCGGAAACCACCATCAGTACCATCAGGACCATAGCAACGCTAGTTCCCGAAATTCTCATTGTGCCATATCTTCTTTCCCCTGCAAAGACCAAAACGCCCGCAACTGCTACGACATCCAACTTCCACGAACCTGTTTTGGAAAAGAAAAAGAAAAAAAACACACAACCAAAACTACCCAATTCACTTTTCCAATTTTTTTAGGGAGGGTGGGCGGGAACTTTCCCCCACGCTTGTGATGACTCATCAGGGCGGGGACAGAATTTAACACCTTCCATGGCCCCTCCCCCTCGGCACCAAACATTTTCCCTTTCTCATGATACCATCTCCCTGTTAACCCTGTCATGTCTGCCCTTCGCCTATGTATTTCTTACTTTGCTCCGGGCTTCTCTTGACTGTTGTATAACAGATGTGATTCCCATTACCTAAAAAACCCCAACCTCTTAACCTTATTCTAAACAATCAAGACCAGACCAGAGGGTTGGAGTTATAAAAGGCCGTAGCAGCCTACTTTATTAAACAATAAATACCATAACAAAAACACATCTGTTATTCAAAGATTCCTCATCTATCTAGCGTTGGTCTTTGCAGGAGATTCGTAAAACATCAGTAACATAACCATATTGCACTGCGGCCCTTCTCTTAATGAAATAATAGGCCTCAAGCCGACAAGCTGGCTCAGAGACAACCAATGACCGCAGTGCCCCCATTAACACTTTCCGTCTAACCTCCGTTATCTGGAAACCACCATCAGTACCATCAGGACCATAGCAACGCTAGTTCCCGAAATTCTCATTGTGCCATATCTTCTTTCCCCTGCAAAGACCAAAACGCCCGCCACAGCACCCAAAGGTAATAACCTTACCTTTTGGTGCACCTCCACACCCAAATAGCTCTCTGGATACCGTCCTGCAGTCCCAACGCCCACAGATCAATACCCACATCATTTAAATGAACGCCATCTCTCCTCAAGTACCTCCAAGTTTCGAACTCTAATTCCAAATGCCTAATAGCCAATCCCCCATTCTTCACCATGAACTCACTCACCTCCCGGTTAATCTCCCTCCGTGCCCTATTAACACCCTCAAACAACCTGGCCATCCTCCATGTTGTCCGAGCCACCATGTCGGACCAAACTATAACCATCTTTGAAAACTCCTGCATCCAACGCCAGACATCAAATTTGATGTCCCGCGATATATACACCATAGATCTCACCCCCAAATCATTGCCCCCTAAATGCAAAACTAAAACATCCGGTGCCCTGTCCCTAAGCGCATAACGCTGCACCTCAGAAATCAATCTTCCCCACAACATACCCGGGAACCAAAACCACTTAATGCAGGCTTCCTTCCTATGAAAAACCCAACTGTCTACCTTCAAATCTCACATCTCCCCTCCTGGCCCCGTAGCTCAGAAAGGAATGGCCCAATATCCAAACCAGGCCTGCCGCTGAACCTGTAAAGAAAATGACCCAAAAACAATACCCATGATCACTAGTATTCTGCAAACCTAACCCCCAATATGAACAGGATTCTTCCCAATTAACATTTTACAGCCCCACCACCAGATGAGACCTAACATATATCTGGAACCTCCGCGATTCCCACCGCCCTATGCGTTTTACAGCCTCTGCCTCCATCCCATTTCTAGCCGCCTCTGTCGCAGCCCCAATCCGAAAGGAATGAGACGAAAATTCCTTCTCATTCAAACCCAAAGCCCTTAAACATTTCCTAAATACGGCCACAAATTGATAACGTGATAACGGAACCCCATCGAAATGCACCAACAAGGGACCCCCCCTTTGGCGGATACCCATAAATCCCTTAACTGCTTCCACTGGGCACAATGCCGAACCCGGCACTGGGAAACCTGCACCAACCTCCCTTTACCCATTTGATCCGTCTTTGACCTACGAAAATATAACAAAACATCCTTTTCGCATGTCACCTCCTGTATCCCAATTCCCCCTTGTACCTTCTTTGACAGACTAACCAATTTCCCAATACGAAATGCCCCGAAGAAAGACAGCAAAAATGCCGCCGTAAACATGGTGCACTCGTAGTCAGAGGAACAAACCCCCACCAACTGTGCTACCATACCTGTTAAAATCTGAAAGGTTATCGTCTCCTGGAGTCCGTACGAACCACCGATTGCCGATAGCCTTTCATCGCCTGCCTCACCCAGAAATCCTTTGTAAAGTCAGGCTGGCCTTGTAATTTGAACAAAAACGCTAAACCCGCTAACTGCTTATGCAGTGCCGATGCAGGCACTCCCTCCTCCATCATTCTCGCCACATAATACACCAGGAGCCCCACTGCACCATCCACCGACTCATCACCCACCTCTTGCACCAACGCCTGCCACTCATGCCATACTTTCGAGTATGCTGACCAGGTTACCTCACTTACCGACTTCCTGATCCATCCGGCGACGAAGCCAATGCTATCCCCCACAACCATTCGGGACAAGGCACCCTGTGCCGCTCCGCCTCCGCCGCCAACTCGCAGAACCTGTCCCACTGGAAGCGAGACAGCGCATCAGCGATAACATTCTCCACACTCGGGAGGTGTACTGCATGAATGAAAGCATTCAACTGCAAACGTCTCAAAACCAAGTGTTGTAACAACCTAATCACTGGCGGGAATGATGCAGTAATCCTGTTAATCACTTGCACCACACCTAAATTGTCCCCATGAAACCGCACTTTTCGATCCTTAAAGGCCCCACCCCACAATACAACTGCTAAAACCACCGGAAACAGTTCCAGCAGCACTAGGTTTTTTGTAAAACCCGCTTCAATCCATTCCCCCGGCCATGTACCCGCACTCCACTGCCCGTGAAAGAACGCCCCATAACCTGTGGAACCGGCCGCATCCGTGAACAGTTCGAGGTCAAAGTTGCTGACTGGCTCCGACATCCATAGCGCCCGTCCATTAAAGGATTCCAAGAAGGTATGCCATACCCTCAAGTCCTCCCTGTGTTCTTTTCTCAATCTCACATAGTGCCTTGGGGACTGAATACCAGCTGTGCTGGCCACTAGCCTGCGGCAAAAAACCCTCCCCATTGGCAAACTGCAGCACGCACAATTCAGCTTACCTAATAGCGATTGCAAATCTCGAAGCTGAACTTTGCGCAACCCAATCATACCTGCGATTTCCCTTTTTAGGTCCGCCAACTTATCTTCTGGTAACCTGCATTCCATTGCCACCGAGTCCAGGACAATGCCCAGAAAACTGATGACCTTACCATGTCCTTCCGTCTTCTCGGGCGCCAATGGAATGCCAAACCTATCCGCTATGTGCTCCAGCGATGCCAGAAGCACCGCGCAGATTCTGGAAGCAGCTGGTCCTATGCAAAGGAAATCGTCCAAATAGTGGATAACCAAATTCATGCCTGACACATCCCGTACTACCCATTCTACAAAAGAACTGAACTGTTCAAATAATGCGCACGACACAGAGCAGCCCATCGGCAAGCATTGGTCCACATAAAATTGGTTATTCCAATGGCATCCCAGCAACCGGAAACTATCCGGGTGAACCAGAAGAAGCCGAAAGGCTGACTCCACATCTGCCTTAGCCATTAACGCTCCCTTGCCGTAACGCCGTACCCACCCCACCGCAGCATCAAATGATGTATAAGACACTGAACAATCTGCCTGATCAATTGCATAATTCACCGATCCCCTTTTCAGGAAGGAGAGGTGATGAATGAGCCTAAACTTATCCCGTTCTTTCTTTGGCACCACCCCCAACGGGGATACTACCAAATCGGCAAAAGGCGGTAATGGGAAAGGACCCCCCATTCTCCCTAAAGCCACCTCCTTATTTAGTTTCTCCGAAACCACGTCCGGATGTTGCATGGCTGGCCTCAAATTGCGCGGAACGGGGGGAACAACCTCTAAATTACACGAAATCCCAAAACCTACTGTAAAACCTGACTCTAACAACCTCGCCGCCTCCCTGTCCGGATACCTACTTAGGAACGGCCGCATTCTGCGCACCTTCACCGGGGTCCTCCCTCTAGTTTTCAGCCTCTCCAGCGCGGCCTTTTTTCCTGTTTAAAGCATCTGGACCCCGGATGAGTTCCTCCGCACCCAGAACATTCATGCTTGTACCAACATGCACCTCCAAACTTACCGGTCCCTGAATTATATTGCCAACATACCCCTTTTTTGTTTTCGGCCGATTGTCCCTGGGCCGAAGGTCCACCGGCCCCTCCTGGAAAAAACTGGCTGGGAGCCCTCGGTGATGTCATCAGGCGCATCCACAAGCTGATGTCCTTGTGATCCCATCTCAGTTCTGGCCTTACCGCTCTGCGTTGACTAAATCATACCGCAGCCATCCTGTACCGCCATAAACCCTGTAGGCCTCCCCTATAGCATCCTGGTAGCAGAAGATCCCCGAATAATGTTCGGGATTCTTCTCCCCTATGACACTTGCCATTATCGCGAACGCATGTAACCAGTTCCTCGTCCTCCTTCTTGGAATCATCCGGTTTTACCCTGTCCAGGTTACATTTTTCTAAAAGCAGCAGGGAAAATATCTCAACGTACTCACCTTTCCACAGTTTTTCCCGCACCTCCTGTTTCAGATGAGCTCCCAGTGGTCCCTCAAAGCAGACATATACTTCACATTTTGCTGCATCTCCCAAACTGACGATGTCCTGCCTTCCCTCTGCCTTTGACGTCCCCTGCGGGGAACTACCCACCGTTGACGCCACAGCAGGAGCAGGGATTTTAGGCGCAACAACTGGCACCACCGAGCTCCCTCCAGCCGCACCGGCATCCCCGGCACTCCCACTTACGAGACCCATGCCGATGCTGGCCCAGCTGCGACTCTTTCCGCATTCTCAAATTTCTGTACCAGGTCCTTTATTCCGGCCAAAAAACCCCAATAACCCAGCAGTCCCCCCGGACGGTCTCAAAACCCCCGCACCCGGAGCGGACCCAGCTAAGCCACTACTAACTCCAACAGTATCAGACATTCCCACAACATGCATAGAAGAAGGTAACTTACCCGGCTGCACAGGCGTGGACCCCTCAGCCGATCGTCCGTGTTCCTCCGACCGCACGCTCCCGGTTAATGGCCCCGCCTCCTCATCAGATCCGGACTGGTTTCCTGGGGACCTCAGCTCCAATCCTTCTTCCTCCTCAGATGATGGCCCACCATGCGATGCAGCCCTGGTTGCCGCTAGAACTGCTGACCTCCGACCCTGCCTCCGCGCAGCATAGCCCTCTGATGATTTTTGGACAGCCTTGCCAGGACCAGTGCATTGAACCTCAGTCCTGCCAGCCTCCGCTCTCCCATGCACCAATCCTGATCTCCTCCCACGATCGTTCTCTTTTCGGTCCCCTGCTGCAGTGTTAGAAAGCCCAGGGACTGCCACCATAGCCCTCTGCTCCGTGTGTCCTGTCCTCTGTGATGCCATCCTCCTCTGCACAGCGTGTCCGGTCTCCTGTGACAGTCTCCTGATGGTGGGGGAGGGGCCCGCACTCACACTGTCCCTGCGCCTTGTAGGCCGCATGTTCCCCCCAGGGGCCTGCAATGAGCTGCTCGATCCCCCCTGCTTTCCTGGAACACTAACCGGGCTCCCCCTGGCCACTAACGCTGCCGGCTACGCCGCCGGACCCGACAGGGTCCCAGCAGAATCACCACCCCCCACTGCGGTCCCGCATTGCGGTCCGGGGAGAACCGATCCGGCGGTCTGGACCTCCGTCCCCTCGTACCTGGCAAAGGCTCAAAGCCTTGTAACACAGTCCCCAGAGTGTCCTATAGCCATGAAGCCCCCCGCGCCGCTGCCTCCTCCCTAAGCTGGGCCAAGATCCTCTCCACATCAGCCATGCTGTATGCTCCCTGGAACTTTCCCCCACGCTTGTGATGACTCATCAGGGCGGGGACAGAATTTAACACCTTCCATGGCCCCTCCCCCTCGGCACCAAACATTTTCCCTTTCTCATGATACCATCTCCCTGTTAACCCTGTCATGTCTGCCCTTCGCCTATGTATTTCTTACTTTGCTCCGGGCTTCTCTAGCTGGTAGTTTGCCATTACACCGGCCGTATGATTGCGCAATTGACCTTCAACCTGGTGCCACTCCCCCTCCTGGTCGGGTTTACCCTTTGTCGGTCTTGGAGGATAAAGCCATGGAGGAGTATGTTGCAGACGCACTTTCTCGAGGTTTCATCCGCAAATCCTCGTCTCCTGCTGGTGCTGGTTTCTTCTTTGTGAAGAAGAAGAGTGGTGAACTGAGACCTTGCATTGATTATAGGGGTCTCAATCGTTTAAGAATGCCTACCCGATCCCGTTGATTACAGAATTATTTGACCGCCTCAAGGGAGCAACGGTTTTCACTAAGCTTGATCGGAGAGGGGCTTACAATCTCGTGAGGATTAAGGAGGGCGACTAGTGGAAAACTGCGTTTAATACCAGAACAGGCCATTATGAGTACCTCGTAATGCCTTTTGGCCTTTGTAACGCCCTGGTAGTTTTCCAGGAATTTATTAACGATGTCCTCCGAGATTTGTTGCAGTTATGTGTGGTGGTTTATCTCAATGATATCCTCATATTTTCCAAGTCCCTGGAGAGCCACCACACAGATGTCTGCCGTGTGCTTCAGAAATTAAGAGAGAACAATCTCTATTGTAAACTGGAGAAGTGTGAGTTCCATCGGGAACAGGTTAAATTCCTGGGCTAAGTCATTTCCACTGCTGGTTTTTCGATGGACCCAGAGAAACTTTTGGCAGTCCTACAGTGGCCTCAACCCGTGGTGTTACGTCCTCTGCAGCGTTTCCTGGGTTTTGCCAACTATTATCGGAAGTTTATTCGTAACTTCTCGTCTCTGGTCAAGCCCCTGACCGATATGAACAGAAAGAACGGTAACCCACAGAGTTGGTCTCCGGAGTCCATTCAGGCCTTTGAAAGTCTCAAGGCTGTCTTTGTTTCTGCTCCTGTGTTGGCACATCCTGATCCTACGTTACCTTTTATCCTTGAGGTTGATGCTTCTGAGACTGGTGTTGGCGCCCTTCTGTCTCAACGTCATCCCTCTGAGAGTGCTATGCATCCTTGTGGCTACCTTTCCAAGAAATTATCACCTGCCGAGTGCAATTACGAGATTGGTGACAGAGAACTGTTGGCGATCATTTTAGCCCTGAAAGAATGGAGACATCTCCTCGACGGTACCACTGTGTCAGTTCTCATTCTTACTGACCATAAGAATCTCACACTCTTGTCTGAGGCTAAATGCCTCTCTCCCAGAAGGGCGCGATGGGGTCTTTTCTTGTCAAGTTTCAATTACATTGCCTCATTCTTACCCGGTACTAAGAATGTAAGGGCTAACGCCTTGTCACGACAATTTTCCTCCACTTCCAAGTTGGACTCGGTTCCGGTTCCTATGATTTCTCCTGATCATATTCTGGCTACAGTTCGCACCAGTCATACTTCTCCTTTGGGTGACAAAATTCTTGCTGCTCAGGTCGATGCTCCTCCTGAGAAACCTTGTGACCGCTGCTTTGTCCCAGAGTGTCTCCGTACTGCTGTGCTCCAGACTTACCATTCTCCCAAGGCAGCTGGCCACCCTGTGAAGAATCAACTCATTTGTGCCATTTCCTAACAATTCTGGTGGCCTAGTCTACATGCTGATGTAACTGCCTTCGTAGCTGCCTGTTCCGTGTGTGCTCAGAGTAAGACTCCACGACACCTTCCAGTGGGCCTCCTACAACCCATACCCAATGCAGAGGGTCCCTGGACCCACCTGTCTATGGATTTCATTGTGGAGTTACCCAACTCCCAGGGCAACACAGTTATCCTTATGGTGGTTGACCATTTCTCAAAGATGTGTCATTGTATTCCACTAAAGAAGTTGCCCCCTTCTAAGGAACTGGCTTCCATTTTTGCTTGGGAGATCTTTCGCTTACATGGGCTACCCAAGGTTGTCTTGTAGAGGGGTAGTCAGTTTGTGTCCTGGTTCTGGAGAGCCTTTTGTGCACAGTTGGGAGTTCAGCTTGTTTTCTCCTCTGCCTATCATCCGCAGTCTATTGGGGCCGCAGGACGAGCCAATCAGGCCTTGGAGCAATTCCTAAGTTGCTATGTTTCTGACCATCTTAACAACTGGTCAGACCTATTGCCATGGGCAGAGTTTGCTCACAACAGTGCCTTGAATTCTGCTTCCCGATTGTCCCCGTTTATGGCGAATTTTGGTTTCCAACCATCCATGTTGCCTGACTAGTTTGTTCCGCAGAGTATTCCTGCGTTAGAGGAGCATCTCTGTGGTCTTCGTTCCACTTGGGCACAAGTCCAGAAGCCTTTGTGACATGCTGATAATAGGTACAGACTCCATGCTGACCCCAGACGTCTGCCTGCGCCTTCCTACCAGGTTGGGGACAGGGTCTGGCTGTCTTCTCACAACCTCCGACTTTGTGTTCCCTCACTGAAGTTCGCACCTCGGTTTATTGGGCCTTTCCATATTCTTCGCAGGAATAACCCAGTGGCTTACGCATTAGACCTTCATTCTAGTATGGGTATTTCGAATGTATTTCATGTCTCCTTATTAAAACCTTTAGTCTGCAACCGCTGTACCACCTCGGTGCCATGCCCTCACCCTGTACAGGTTGAGAACCATGAGGATTATGAAGTACAGTCCATTGTTGACTCCCGTAGGTTCAAAGGGCGCATACAGTACCTGGTGCATTGGAAAGAGTACGGTCTGGAGGAACACTCTTGGGTCTCATCCTCGGGCGTACATGCCTGTCCTCCTCTGTGATTTCCATAGACGTTTTCCCCTCAAGCCTGGTGGTCCTCTGAGGGGGAGGGGTCGTTAAGGAGGGGGAACTGTCAGGGCTGGGCTCAGCCCTTCCTTCTCTGAGCTGGCCGCTCAGCTGTCGGCTAATTGCCAGCTCCTATCTCTCCACAGTTACTCAGCTATTGATGATATCCTGCTTGTCAGACCTGCCTACTTAAGCCGTCCCAGCCCAGAGGATCTCTGCCTTCGCATTAGTCAACATCACAGAGATGATCCTCCTGCATTCCTGTTAAAAGACTTGCTTGACTGACATCCCTTCTGGCTCCAGATCCTGCTTGCTGTTTTACTAGGCTCATCTCTGGCCCCCTGCTTGTCTGGCTATTCGTTCCATTTCCTGAACTATGGCTATGTTTTGACTACGTTTGTTCTATTTACTTTATTATTAAACAAGTGTGATTTAACTGTACTTCTGTCTCGGTCTGATTTCATGGTTTCTGACAGTGGTCTTCTCCCGATCTTCAGGATGCATGGGGATTTGATAGTACCCACTGTTCAGGTCCAGCACGCTAAACAATTTTGCCCCTGACAGGCTTTGCAAGGCGTCTTCTAGCCGTGGGGTGGTGTATTGGTCAGGAATGGTCCTTCTGTTCAGCGTTCTGTAGTCGATACACAGCCTCAGCAAACCATTCTTCTTCCATATCACCACTATCGGAGAAGAGTATGGACTTTCGGGACTCTCAGATGATACCTGCTCTCTTCAATTCTGTTGGTTGTTCAAGCAGGTCTTCCAAGTCCCCTAAAGGAATCCATCAGACTCTTTCTCTGAACGGCTTATCTTCTTGTAGAAGGATCCGGTGTTGGCACTCTTTTCAAACCCCACGCCAAATTCACTCTTCGACAATGCAGCTTGCCATCTCAGGTGCTGACTCTTGGCTCTTTCTTTCCATTCGGGTGAGAGAGGAGTGTTCTTCGGATAGAACTCCTTGACAGGGATCCCATCCGTTTCTCCCCCCACAAAATCAGACGGTGAGACTGGGGTACCCAGATTCACTTGTCCAAGCAACATCCGAGGCGGCATCTTCACTGGCGAGGCTGTTAGGTTGCGGACACTGACTGAGATCCTCCCGTGACTTTTTTTCAATGCTTTGGATGAAACCACTTCGGGAATCATCTCCACTCCTATGTCCTCTCTGTCCTCTGTCTGTCCGCTTCAAGGACAATGAAAGGGCCTGGTTGTTTCCAGTTTAGTTTGACAGATGCCCGTAAGCAGGCTACTTCACCAGGCTGTAACACCTTCTAACTTCGGTCAAAGCACCAGATCTTTCCCACTCCTTCAGCTGGGGCCTTCTTTTCTTGTACCAGGTGCTGATAGGCTTGTCTCAACATGGGGTGCACACTTGTAGTTGAAGTGTCCAGCTCTTGGACAAGAGGTGTCAAAAGTCTTCTGACAAGATCAGTATTAGTCCCGATGATAAAAGTCTTACTGGCCCCTGGTGGGCGACAGACCACTGTCAAAGTGTCAAAGGTCTCAGTTTTCCCAGCTACGGAGGGTTTAAATGTCAGCTTGACTCATTAGATAGCCATTATTGGTCATCTTCAGGACAAAATACCTAGATAACCATTAAAATAATTTAATAATCCATTATTTTATAGTATAATGCATGCATCCAACTCCTGACAATTGGCAAAAGACCATGAAACGCGTTGAGTGTTCATCTAGGGGTGCCAAGCCATGCTTGCTCCAACAATCTTAACACATAATGTTCTTTGTTTGTACTAATCATGTTAATTATGTATACATTATATATGTTTGAACTGTATTTACTTTCTGTCATGAATTTTCACTGTTTGTCACAAATCATGTTTTAGTGATTAACTCTTTATATTAAATGTATTATGATTATATCAACTTACTGTTGAATTTTTATGATTGTATTTCTACATCATAAATGCCTTATTATATTGCTCAAATATGTTTACCAAGATCACTACCATGAATTACCCCTAGGGGTCTGTGACATTCAGGTTACCCTCATGCCATTTTTATTATTACACCCACAGGCCTCAATCCAAAGTCCCAACCCTACCCCTTTTTCGGTTCCTATATACATATAGGCAGGGATGGAGGCTTGTCGTGTGTAGTTTCATGTTGAGACAGAATCATACCCCCCCCCCCGCTTAATCCTTTCTTGCAGAAGTTCTGATCCGGCTTGAGTCTCTGTTAAGCTCTGAGAGTCTCGTGTGCTCTGACTGTCAGACCCCGGGTAGCATGTGTCAAAGAGAGCGGGACACTGGGTCGCTTAGAGACAACCACGGGAGCCCTCAGAGAGGGTTGGGACTCCCACCGTGGTCTCCCCGCGTCATTGCTTCTGGAGCTAGCTGCTGTAAGTGGGCCCCCAGTTGGCTCCATCCCCGGGGCCCTCTGAAGTTTCCCCCGTTGATAACGTTCCACTCCTCCACAGTTGAAGCATACTTCATTGCTAATCGGATCTTGCCCGATGCAGCGGGTGGGGTTGGAGGTACACTCGCCTCTGTAACACTCGTCGGGGGGGTCTTAACGATTTTTGCCGCCAGCAAGGTCAGCATCTCCATTATCTGTGCCATCTGAGACTTCAGGGTGGCTATTTCAGAATTTTGTTCCACTGCCCCCATGGACCCAACTTCAGCCAGAGGTGTAAAAGCTGGACGAACAACTACACGCTTATCATAGAACATGGCTTCTTCTTCTCTCACTACTTTGATGAGTTCAGGGTATAGAAGGGACATTACACCTGCAGAGGTCTTCAGCTGAAGCCAGACTGGGTCGGGGCATATGGCCCCCTTTAGGATTTGCTGTATTCTGGCCTGGTCTATGGCAGAAGGCATCATCCCTTTTTTTAGCACAATCTGCTATAGCATCTTGTTCAGCCGTCTGATGTATTCAGACAGGCGTTTACCTTGGCGTTGAGGGGCATGTTTGAATTGATATATCAGGTCAGCTACTTTCTCTCTCCGCCCAAACTCCTCCCGTAACATGGCCAGGTAATCATAAACCATACAGGACATGTTACTAAATCTCAAGTTCCTGATAGCCTCAGCAGCAGCTCCTCACAAACTCTCACTGATGTGTTGCTTCTTCTGGGCCTATGGCAGGTCCCATTCCTCTAGGGCCTGCATGGCCTGTTCCATCCAATCTTCATACGCTTCCTCTCCAGTGGGCATGGGCTGCTTTCCCAAGAAGATCCTCAGCTTCCAGTATCCAGCCCCAGAACACACTGGATTGCCCTTCTGGCATTTTAATACAAATTCTCCCATAGCGGTGAGAAATCCTGGCCCAATCATGGCCAGGGGTGACGGGGAGGGTACTTCTTCTGCAGTTAACTCAGCTTGACCAGAACTGGTAGGACCCTCATCTGGAATCTTCGGATGGATTATACCAAAGCTCAGTCTTGTTGGCCAATTGCTCCCTGACGCCTTTGAGTCTTTCAGGGACTCCTTATTTCCACTCTAATGCCCTGTACACACGATCGGACATTCCGACAACAAAATCCATGGATTTTTTCCGACGGATGTTGGCTCAAACTTGCCTTGCATACACACGGTCACACAAATCTTGTCGGAAATTCCGAACATCAAGAACGCGGTGACGTACAACACGTACGACGAGCCGAGGAAAATGAAGTTCAGTAGCCAGTGCGGCTCTTCTGCTTAATTCCTAACATGCGTGGAACTTTGTGCATCGGAATTGTGTACACACGATCAGAATTTACGAGAACGCATTTTGTTGTTGGAAAATTTGAGATACAGATCTCAAATTTTGTGTGACAGAAATTCGGATGGAAAATGTCCAATGGAGCCTACATACAGTTGGAATTTCCGACAACAAGCTCCCATCGAACATTTTCCATCGGAAAATCCGACCGTGTGTACGGGGCGTTATGCCCCGTACACACGATAGAATTCTCATTTTTCTCAGCTCGTCGTACGTGTTGTACGTCACCGCGTTCTTGACGTTTGGAATTTCCGACAAGATTTGTGTGACCTTGTGTATGCAAGACAAGTTTGAGCCAACATCTGTCGGAAAAAAAACATGGATTTTGTTGTCAGAAAATCCTATCATGTGTACGGGGCATAACAGCACATAGGTGCGGGGGATTCCAAGGTCTGATCTGACAGCAATCACCCACACATTCCTGTCTGGGGAAAACGTCTTCACTGCTTGGCTGATTTGTTCCTCAGCCCAGGTCTCCCCTGGGAGCTCGATCACCATGCTTGACTCTGAGCGAACGCCTTCTTCTTCACACCACTGGATCGCAGAGGCGGGGTCCATTCTGGTGCTTGTAGGGGTACTGTCTGGGAGAGTTGATTGCAGAGTAGTATCCCGGACGAGCCTCCATGTTTAGCGCTACCCCCGTAGGAGCCGCTTGAGTATGTTCCGTACTCTGCCTCCCAATCCCCAGGAACGGTCCCAGCCCCTCTGGCACACCTAGCAAGCAGTGTACTTGCAAACACAGTAAAACAGACACAAATGTACTGAACAGGAAGTTTACTGGGAGACTTTCCACAACTAAACAAACAGTGATCTGGTAACTCCATAGTCAAGAACGGCAAACTGTGATCTTTAATGGTGTAAATAAAAACCAAATGCAGATTTAAAAATAGCACAGTCAAACAACTTAAATAGGTCTGAAGTGGCCTATGCGCTCAGGCATAAAGGGGAGCAGAGATGGCTTAACGGTCAGTCTATTTCCCTCAAATCCTGAAATCACAGACCCAGGTAATAACCATGTTAGACAACAGGCCACAAATGCAAATTATCACTTTAACAATTAACGTGAGAGTTCCCCTTTAAAGGTAGTCACTGGAATTACTAATGCTGAAAGAGTAACAGAAAGGGTCCTCACAATGGAGACATCCAGGATCTTCGGCAAGCCTGGCATTGGTGCACTTGGTGTCCTGTTGAGCAGGATAAACAAAGTGTACTTGAAAGTATCCTGGTAAGGCAAAGTGGAATGTAGGGTGCTAGCAGTATCCTGGTAGGTAAGTGGAATGTAGTGACTGTTCAGCAGGGTGCAAGTGTTCCTACAAATGTGGTCACTGGTAAGGCAATGTTGCCTGACTACCGTGCCTTTAAAGATGGGCAAACGCCTGCTCACCTGTCCTGCGACCAAAGGATCAAACAACAGGTTCCCCAAAAGGCCCGACTGGCTACCTTGTAACCGGATCGGCCCACGCCCTCAGAAACACCTGGAGATGCACCGGGATCCCTCTCGGATGGGATTCCGCCATCATCCGACTCCTGGAACTGTGGCAGGATCAGCACACCGACCTCTGGTACTGTGGCTGGATGGATCGCCTCTGTGGGTAACAGCAGCCCCTCAGGTCACATCTGTCTCTTTCCCTGCCTCGTGGAGAATTTTTCTCAGGTTTCCAAAATGGAGTCCATATCCAGCCCTCTCTTTTGCAGAGCCCACTGGAATTTGTAGTGAGTGAGGCCGCTTTGTGCTGGGACTTCATATTCCAGAGTCCTTTGCAGCTGCTGCTTCTGCTGCTTGTTAAAGTCCTATTGGTTTGCTCCTGTAACTGCTCCTTTAATTGGCTTTCTTCTTCCTGCCAATAGGAACACAGGGGAGGGTGCAGAGCGAGCAGCTGCCTGTGTGTGAGATTAGAGGGAGGGGCGAATCCTCCTTGCAGATGCTGGCAGGCAAGTTCTTCCTCAAATCCTGTGTCAGTGTTAATCCGGCGAATGGCGGGAGGTGCGGGGCTGCGGGTGACAGAGCGGCCCCCAGTACAGTATATATATACTTCAATTTACACAGCTGCAGATGCTATACTGTAAGGGTGGTGATCAGCGACTTATAGTGTGTCTGTGATAGGGTGGCGGGCAATCTGGCGCTAAAAGACACTATCTGGGATGGTCACTAACTGACACTGACATGGATGTGTGACACTAATACAGTGATCAGTGATAATACTGTACACTGACACTGTAGTAATGACACTGACTGGGAAGGGGCTAACATCTAGGGGCAATCAAGGAGTTAACTGCATGCCTAAAGTGCTTCATATAAACCCAACCATACATGTTTCGCCATTTTTTGTGGCTTCATCAGGGGTAAAGTGTTTTCTGTGACAAACTGCTTGTCCTTTAAAACAGGCAAACATTTTCTCAGTAGCAGCAAGCCAGATTAAAAAAATAGATTTATGATAATTAGAAAGCTTTGGCAATAAATCCCCCCTCAACTCCTATAAAGAAACAATTCATTCTAATCAAATCTGACCCTAACCACTTCCTAATTGTGTATCTGCTTGGAATGAAAATCTCCAGTGGTATTTCTGTTGCAAGTTTTTCTCAGTTGGCTGCCTAGGACACCAGGTGATGGGGTCACAATACAAGTAAAAACTGTTGCATAGATTTTGCTAACTGGCAGATGGCCTGTCATGTATCTAAATTTGCCACCAATTTGATTGATAAATTTCCCTCTTTGTGTATTGTAATGGAATGCTGCTTCCCCCTTTACCAGTCATGTTGTGCAGAAGTGTACAAATATATAGACAGCAGCATTTAACCTAAAACCAAAAATGTAATATATTGCAGCTTACTAATCATTAGATGTGGTGGCTGCATTTGTTTTTCTTTTTTTATGCTTTTTTCCCTCTGTTGTCACCTGCCCCCTGTGCTCATTCATCCATAGTGGGGGCACAAGGGGCATCTTTGTACAGAAGCATTGTTAATCTGGGGGAGTGTTAGATGTACTAGCATATTTAGATACACTAACAAAATAAAGTCAAACTCCAGCTTTAACTGCAGTTACACAAATAGTTACAGCCAGGGCCGTCTTTAATATTGATTGGACCCTGGGCAAAAATTTTCTTGGACCCCCCTAGTCCAGCAGCACCCCCCCCCTCCCTGGCCTATGGCCTACCACCATGCATTTCACTCCCCACCTGGTCTGAGGCATACAAAAAATGGCAGCTAGACTCAAGATCAGTTTTACTGCAGCAGAGCAGACAGCGATTGCGATTAGTTGCTAAAGGTTACATGACAACATTCCTGTGCACTGACTGGTTGCTATAGGTTACTGCAATCCTTACTGCTCATTCTTTGGTTGCTAAAGGTTGTTGCACATCGTTACCGCTCACTGATTGGTTGCTAGAGGTTACTGCACATCATTAACTCTCACCCATTGCTCGCTAGAGGTTATGCACTAATCCCCCTGATGAGTACACAAGACACTTTGCATTGCCTAGGAGAGGCACAAATTTGTTGCAGTACTGTGGATTTTAAATTGCTACATGCTGTACAAAGTTGGTGCACTGTAGCACCTAATAAATGTAAGTTGTATGCAAATATTTTAACTACTTCAGCCCCGGAAGGATTTACCCCCTTCCTGACGGGCCATTTTTTGTGGTACGGTACTGCGTTGCTTTAACTGACAATTGCGCAGTCGTGCGACGCTGTACCCAAACAAAATTGATGTCCTTTTTTCCCCACAAATAGAGCTTTCTTTTGGTGGTATTTGATCTGCGGTTTTTATTTTTTGCGCTACAAGCAAAAAAGTGACAACTTTGAAAAAAAAAACCACAATATTTTTTACTTTTTGCTATAATAAATATCCCCAAATTTAAAAAAAAATAAATCATTTTTTTCCTCGGTTTAGGCCGATATGTAATGTACATTTTTGGTAAAAAAAATCGCAATAAGTGTATATTGATCGGTTTAAGCAAAAATTACAGCGTGTACAAAATAGGGGATAGATTTGTGGCATTTTTTATTATTTTTTTTTACTAGTAATGGTGGCGATCTGCGATTTTTGTTGCAACTGCGACAGACAGATCGGACACTTTCGACACTTTTTTGGGACCACTGACAATCTATACAGCGATCAAAGCTATAAATAGCCACTGATTACTGTATTAATGTCACTGACAGGGAAGGGGTTAACACTAAGGGGCGATCAAAGGGTTAAATGTGTTCCCTCACTGTGTGTTCTAACTGTGGGGGGGATAGGAATGCCTGGGGGAGCAGACTGATTGGTGTTCCTATATACTAGGAACACACGATCTGTCTCCTCTCCCCTGTCAGAACGTGGATTTATGTGTTTACACACACAGATCCTTATTCTGGCTCTATCAGGAGCGATCACGTGTGCCCGCGGCTGCCAGGTACGCGCATTGGCTCCTAAGTACCGCGGCGTGTGCCCCCTATACCCCTTAAAGCAGCCGCCGTACAGCTATGGCGATTCGCGCAGGGGAGCCATTCGACGGCGGGCGGGAGTTAGTGAAAGGAACATGTGGTATAGGTCCACCCAGAGACTGAGCTGCAGAAAAACCACTAAGCAAGTACCATGTGGGGAGACTGCAAGAAGATCATGTTACTGAGCCACTGCAAGGATATGAACCTTGCTGCACTGCCTACTGGAGTCGTCATGGGCAACCCCAGACACCTAATTGAAGGGAACATGGCTTAGGTCAGCCATAGACAGAGTAATTTTCTTTCCTGCAACCCGTGGTTGCAGAAAAGAAAGTCACTTTATTCCCCCATCTACAGAGTCAGTGTTGATGGGGGAATCCCTCCTGCTGAGCCATTGTCTTTTTCCAGCAGGGGGTGGGGGAAGATGTTCCTGCCAGGAGAATGCAGTGAATATTGCTAGCAGCTATAACTGCTAGGAATAATTGAATGTAAAATCCTTCAAACTGGTTGTACCCAAGTTGATCAATCGATCAACTGAACCAGCTGAGCTTTGAACCTTCTTCCTCCACATCAGCTTCCTCTTTAATGAAGGATGGGATGTCTTTGGGGGCTGCTGTCAGAAGGAAAGATTGAGTGTTTTCCAACTCTTCAGAAGGTAAGCTTTGAGGCACAAACTCAGAAGTATCTGGCCGAAGAATCCCATTGTCATTATTTTTGGGAGGAGAAGAAGGGGAGGTGGCAGGCCCTGACATTTGAGATGGCCACAGCCAATCTATTCCAATTTCTTCATCCTCGCTGCTCTCATCCTCTTTAGCAAGGGGCACAGACTGAGATCTAGTCACTGGTCGGGATCTCAGAGAAGCCATGGGTGTGGACTGTGAATCTGGCTGGGGTGGCAAAGGAACTGCTTCTGACAGAGGCACACAGATGGTTACAGTGCCAACATCTTTTGATGTTCCCGCTCCCTCCGCTTCTGCTGCCATGTGCCTCATGTCCATCAAACAGAGTACGAGAACTGTTGCCGACTACGCTATTGAGTTCCGTACTCTGGCAGCAGAGGTTGCTTGGAACAATGAGGCCCTCGTGGCTGCTTTTTCTCATGGTCTCTCAGATTCCATCAAGGATGAGATAGCAGCCCGGGATATACCCACTGAGCTGGAGAGCTTGATTTCATTTACCATCCTCATTGACTCCAGACTCAGAAAAAGACTTTCTTTTAAGGAGCGCTTGCAAAAGCCTCCTGTACATTTGCCTCCGAGCTTTGCAGTCCCACCCGTGCCACCCTCACCTCCCATGCCTCCTGGTACCGAGTCGGTCAGTGAAGATAAACCCATGCACTTGGGCTTCACGCGTCTCTCTGCGGATGAGAGAGCCTTTAGGAGGAGGGAGAGATTGTGCCTTTATTGTGGCCAGGCAGGTCACTTTTTGAAGTCTTGTCCTACCCGTCCTGGGAACACCCGAACCTTGAGGTCCTGTCATGGGCAGACCTTAGGTGGTGTTGTGTCGTCCCCAGTTATCCAGAAGGATAAGCCCCTGGTTTCGGTCACCCTTTCTTGGGCTAAGTCGTCTATCGAGATACAGGCTCTAATCGACTCTGGGTCTTCAGGCCTATTCATTGATGCTGCCTTTGTATCAAAGCACTCGATTCCACTGTAGCTGCGTGACACTCTACTTGCTATTGAAGCTCTTGACGGGAGACCTCTACAGCCTGCCCATGTGACTCATGAGACGGTTCCATTGTCCATGGTCGTAGGGGCTTTTCACCATGAGTTAATCCAATTCCATGTGACTTCCTCTCCAAAGTTTCCGCTGATTATTGGTTATCCTTGGTTACAGAGGCACAACCCTTCTTTTGATTGGCTCCGTGCTGAGGTTCTCTCCTGGTCACCACAATGCAGTGAAACATGCTTCCGGAAGGTAGCCAAGGTCCTGTGTACCTCTTCACTCTCCTCCCTGCCAGAGGAGTACCGTGATTTTAGCGATGTCTTTGACAAAAGTCAAGCTGGTAGTTTGCCATTACACCGGCCGTATGATTGCGCAATTGACCTTCAACCTGGTGCCACTCCCCCTCCTGGTCGGGTTTACCCTTTGTCGGTCTTGGAGGATAAAGCCATGGAGGAGTATGTTGCAGACGCACTTTCTCGAGGTTTCATCCGCAAATCCTCGTCTCCTGCTGGTGCTGGTTTCTTCTTTGTGAAGAAGAAGAGTGGTGAACTGAGACCTTGCATTGATTATAGGGGTCTCAATCGTTTAAGAATGCCTACCCGATCCCGTTGATTACAGAATTATTTGACCGCCTCAAGGGAGCAACGGTTTTCACTAAGCTTGATCGGAGAGGGGCTTACAATCTCGTGAGGATTAAGGAGGGCGACTAGTGGAAAACTGCGTTTAATACCAGAACAGGCCATTATGAGTACCTCGTAATGCCTTTTGGCCTTTGTAACGCCCTGGTAGTTTTCCAGGAATTTATTAACGATGTCCTCCGAGATTTGTTGCAGTTATGTGTGGTGGTTTATCTCAATGATATCCTCATATTTTCCAAGTCCCTGGAGAGCCACCACACAGATGTCTGCCGTGTGCTTCAGAAATTAAGAGAGAACAATCTCTATTGTAAACTGGAGAAGTGTGAGTTCCATCGGGAACAGGTTAAATTCCTGGGCTAAGTCATTTCCACTGCTGGTTTTTCGATGGACCCAGAGAAACTTTTGGCAGTCCTACAGTGGCCTCAACCCGTGGTGTTACGTCCTCTGCAGCGTTTCCTGGGTTTTGCCAACTATTATCGGAAGTTTATTCGTAACTTCTCGTCTCTGGTCAAGCCCCTGACCGATATGAACAGAAAGAACGGTAACCCACAGAGTTGGTCTCCGGAGTCCATTCAGGCCTTTGAAAGTCTCAAGGCTGTCTTTGTTTCTGCTCCTGTGTTGGCACATCCTGATCCTACGTTACCTTTTATCCTTGAGGTTGATGCTTCTGAGACTGGTGTTGGCGCCCTTCTGTCTCAACGTCATCCCTCTGAGAGTGCTATGCATCCTTGTGGCTACCTTTCCAAGAAATTATCACCTGCCGAGTGCAATTACGAGATTGGTGACAGAGAACTGTTGGCGATCATTTTAGCCCTGAAAGAATGGAGACATCTCCTCGACGGTACCACTGTGTCAGTTCTCATTCTTACTGACCATAAGAATCTCACACTCTTGTCTGAGGCTAAATGCCTCTCTCCCAGAAGGGCGCGATGGGGTCTTTTCTTGTCAAGTTTCAATTACATTGCCTCATTCTTACCCGGTACTAAGAATGTAAGGGCTAACGCCTTGTCACGACAATTTTCCTCCACTTCCAAGTTGGACTCGGTTCCGGTTCCTATGATTTCTCCTGATCATATTCTGGCTACAGTTCGCACCAGTCATACTTCTCCTTTGGGTGACAAAATTCTTGCTGCTCAGGTCGATGCTCCTCCTGAGAAACCTTGTGACCGCTGCTTTGTCCCAGAGTGTCTCCGTACTGCTGTGCTCCAGACTTACCATTCTCCCAAGGCAGCTGGCCACCCTGTGAAGAATCAACTCATTTGTGCCATTTCCTAACAATTCTGGTGGCCTAGTCTACATGCTGATGTAACTGCCTTCGTAGCTGCCTGTTCCGTGTGTGCTCAGAGTAAGACTCCACGACACCTTCCAGTGGGCCTCCTACAACCCATACCCAATGCAGAGGGTCCCTGGACCCACCTGTCTATGGATTTCATTGTGGAGTTACCCAACTCCCAGGGCAACACAGTTATCCTTATGGTGGTTGACCATTTCTCAAAGATGTGTCATTGTATTCCACTAAAGAAGTTGCCCCCTTCTAAGGAACTGGCTTCCATTTTTGCTTGGGAGATCTTTCGCTTACATGGGCTACCCAAGGTTGTCTTGTAGAGGGGTAGTCAGTTTGTGTCCTGGTTCTGGAGAGCCTTTTGTGCACAGTTGGGAGTTCAGCTTGTTTTCTCCTCTGCCTATCATCCGCAGTCTATTGGGGCCGCAGGACGAGCCAATCAGGCCTTGGAGCAATTCCTAAGTTGCTATGTTTCTGACCATCTTAACAACTGGTCAGACCTATTGCCATGGGCAGAGTTTGCTCACAACAGTGCCTTGAATTCTGCTTCCCGATTGTCCCCGTTTATGGCGAATTTTGGTTTCCAACCATCCATGTTGCCTGACTAGTTTGTTCCGCAGAGTATTCCTGCGTTAGAGGAGCATCTCTGTGGTCTTCGTTCCACTTGGGCACAAGTCCAGAAGCCTTTGTGACATGCTGATAATAGGTACAGACTCCATGCTGACCCCAGACGTCTGCCTGCGCCTTCCTACCAGGTTGGGGACAGGGTCTGGCTGTCTTCTCACAACCTCCGACTTTGTGTTCCCTCACTGAAGTTCGCACCTCGGTTTATTGGGCCTTTCCATATTCTTCGCAGGAATAACCCAGTGGCTTACGCATTAGACCTTCATTCTAGTATGGGTATTTCGAATGTATTTCATGTCTCCTTATTAAAACCTTTAGTCTGCAACCGCTGTACCACCTCGGTGCCATGCCCTCACCCTGTACAGGTTGAGAACCATGAGGATTATGAAGTACAGTCCATTGTTGACTCCCGTAGGTTCAAAGGGCGCATACAGTACCTGGTGCATTGGAAAGAGTACGGTCTGGAGGAACACTCTTGGGTCTCATCCTCGGGCGTACATGCCTGTCCTCCTCTGTGATTTCCATAGACGTTTTCCCCTCAAGCCTGGTGGTCCTCTGAGGGGGAGGGGTCGTTAAGGAGGGGGAACTGTCAGGGCTGGGCTCAGCCCTTCCTTCTCTGAGCTGGCCGCTCAGCTGTCGGCTAATTGCCAGCTCCTATCTCTCCACAGTTACTCAGCTATTGATGATATCCTGCTTGTCAGACCTGCCTACTTAAGCCGTCCCAGCCCAGAGGATCTCTGCCTTCGCATTAGTCAACATCACAGAGATGATCCTCCTGCATTCCTGTTAAAAGACTTGCTTGACTGACATCCCTTCTGGCTCCAGATCCTGCTTGCTGTTTTACTAGGCTCATCTCTGGCCCCCTGCTTGTCTGGCTATTCGTTCCATTTCCTGAACTATGGCTATGTTTTGACTACGTTTGTTCTATTTACTTTATTATTAAACAAGTGTGATTTAACTGTACTTCTGTCTCGGTCTGATTTCATGGTTTCTGACAGTGGTCTTCTCCCGATCTTCAGGATGCATGGGGATTTGATAGTACCCACTGTTCAGGTCCAGCACGCTAAACAATTTTGCCCCTGACAGGCTTTGCAAGGCGTCTTCTAGCCGTGGGGTGGTGTATTGGTCAGGAATGGTCCTTCTGTTCAGCGTTCTGTAGTCGATACACAGCCTCAGCAAACCATTCTTCTTCCATATCACCACTATCGGAGAAGAGTATGGACTTTCGGGACTCTCAGATGATACCTGCTCTCTTCAATTCTGTTGGTTGTTCAAGCAGGTCTTCCAAGTCCCCTAAAGGAATCCATCAGACTCTTTCTCTGAACGGCTTATCTTCTTGTAGAAGGATCCGGTGTTGGCACTCTTTTCAAACCCCACGCCAAATTCACTCTTCGACAATGCAGCTTGCCATCTCAGGTGCTGACTCTTGGCTCTTTCTTTCCATTCGGGTGAGAGAGGAGTGTTCTTCGGATAGAACTCCTTGACAGGGATCCCATCCGTTTCTCCCCCCACAAAATCAGACGGTGAGACTGGGGTACCCAGATTCACTTGTCCAAGCAACATCCGAGGCGGCATCTTCACTGGCGAGGCTGTTAGGTTGCGGACACTGACTGAGATCCTCCCGTGACTTTTTTTCAATGCTTTGGATGAAACCACTTCGGGAATCATCTCCACTCCTATGTCCTCTCTGTCCTCTGTCTGTCCGCTTCAAGGACAATGAAAGGGCCTGGTTGTTTCCAGTTTAGTTTGACAGATGCCCGTAAGCAGGCTACTTCACCAGGCTGTAACACCTTCTAACTTCGGTCAAAGCACCAGATCTTTCCCACTCCTTCAGCTGGGGCCTTCTTTTCTTGTACCAGGTGCTGATAGGCTTGTCTCAACATGGGGTGCACACTTGTAGTTGAAGTGTCCAGCTCTTGGACAAGAGGTGTCAAAAGTCTTCTGACAAGATCAGTATTAGTCCCGATGATAAAAGTCTTACTGGCCCCTGGTGGGCGAGGACAGACCACTGTCAAAGTGTCAAAGGTCTCAGTTTTCCCAGCTACGGAGGGTTTAAATGTCAGCTTGACTCATAGATAGCCATTATTGGTCATCTTCAGGACAAAATACCTAGATAACCATTAAAATTATTTAATAATCCATTATTTTATAGTATAATGCATGCATCCAACTCCTGACAATTGGCAAAAGACCATGAAACGCGTTGAGTGTTCATCTAGGGGTGCCAAGCCATGCTTGCTCCAACAATCTTAACACATAATGTTCTTTGTTTGTACTAATCATGTTAATTATGTATACATTATATATGTTTGAACTGTATTTACTTTCTGTCATGAATTTCACTGTTTGTCACAAATCATGTTTTAGTGATTAACTCTTTATTAATAAATGTATTATGATTATATCAACTTATGTTGAATTTTTATGATTGTATTTCTACATCATAAATGCCTTATTATATTGCTCAAATATGTTTACCAAGATCACTACCATGAATTACCCCTAGGGGTCTGTGACATTCAGGTTACCCTCATGCCATTTTTATTATTACACCCACAGGCCTCAATCAAAGTCCCAACCCTACCCCTTTTTCGGTTCCTATATACATATAGGCAGGGATGGAGGCTTGTCGTGTGTAGTTTCATGTTGAGACAGATCATACCCCCCCCCCCCGCTTAATCCTTTCTTGCAGAAGTTCTGATCCGGCTTGAGTCTCTGTTAAGCTCTGAGAGTCTCGTGTGCTCTGACTGTCAGACCCCGGGTAGCATGTGTCAAAGAGAGCGGGACACTGGGTCGCTTAGAGACAACCACGGGAGCCCTCAGAGAGGGTTGGGACTCCCACCGTGGTCTCCCCGCGTCATTGCTTCTGGAGCTAGCTGCTGTAAGTGGGCCCCCAGTTGGCTCCATCCCCGGGGCCCTCTGAAGTTTCCCCCGTTGATAACGTTCCACTCCTCCACAGTTGAAGCATACTTCATTGCTAATCGGATCTTGCCCGATGCAGCGGGTGGGGTTGGAGGTACACTCGCCTCTGTAACACTCGTCGGGGGGGTCTTAACGATTTTTGCCGCCAGCAAGGTCAGCATCTCCATTATCTGTGCCATCTGAGACTTCAGGGTGGCTATTTCAGAATTTTGTTCCACTGCCCCCATGGACCCAACTTCAGCCAGAGGTGTAAAAGCTGGACGAACAACTACACGCTTATCATAGAACATGGCTTCTTCTTCTCTCACTACTTTGATGAGTTCAGGGTATAGAAGGGACATTACACCTGCAGAGGTCTTCAGCTGAAGCCAGACTGGGTCGGGGCATATGGCCCCCTTTAGGATTTGCTGTATTCTGGCCTGGTCTATGGCAGAAGGCATCATCCCTTTTTTTAGCACAATCTGCTATAGCATCTTGTTCAGCCGTCTGATGTATTCAGACAGGCGTTTACCTTGGCGTTGAGGGGCATGTTTGAATTGATATATCAGGTCAGCTACTTTCTCTCTCCGCCCAAACTCCTCCCGTAACATGGCCAGGTAATCATAAACCATACAGGACATGTTACTAAATCTCAAGTTCCTGATAGCCTCAGCAGCAGCTCCTCACAAACTCTCACTGATGTGTTGCTTCTTCTGGGCCTATGGCAGGTCCCATTCCTCTAGGGCCTGCATGGCCTGTTCCATCCAATCTTCATACGCTTCCTCTCCAGTGGGCATGGGCTGCTTTCCCAAGAAGATCCTCAGCTTCCAGTATCCAGCCCCAGAACACACTGGATTGCCCTTCTGGCATTTTAATACAAATTCTCCCATAGCGGTGAGAAATCCTGGCCCAATCATGGCCAGGGGTGACGGGGAGGGTACTTCTTCTGCAGTTAACTCAGCTTGACCAGAACTGGTAGGACCCTCATCTGGAATCTTCGGATGGATTATACCAAAGCTCAGTCTTGTTGGCCAATTGCTCCCTGACGCCTTTGAAGCTTTCAGGGACTCCTTATTTCCACTCTAATGCCCTGTACACACGATCGGACATTCCGACAACAAAATCCATGGATTTTTTCCGACGGATGTTGGCTCAAACTTGCCTTGCATACACACGGTCACACAAATCTTGTCGGAAATTCCGAACATCAAGAACGCGGTGACGTACAACACGTACGACGAGCCGAGGAAAATGAAGTTCAGTAGCCAGTGCGGCTCTTCTGCTTAATTCCTAACATGCGTGGAACTTTGTGCATCGGAATTGTGTACACACGATCAGAATTTACGAGAACGCATTTTGTTGTTGGAAAATTTGAGATACAGATCTCAAATTTTGTGTGACAGAAATTCGGATGGAAAATGTCCAATGGAGCCTACATACAGTTGGAATTTCCGACAACAAGCTCCCATCGAACATTTTCCATCGGAAAATCCGACCGTGTGTACGGGGCGTTATGCCCCGTACACACGATAGAATTCTCATTTTTCTCAGCTCGTCGTACGTGTTGTACGTCACCGCGTTCTTGACGTTTGGAATTTCCGCCAAGATTTGTGTGACCTTGTGTATGCAAGACAAGTTTGAGCCAACATCTGTCGGAAAAAAAACATGGATTTTGTTGTCAGAAAATCCTATCATGTGTACGGGGCATAACAGCACATAGGTGCGGGGGATTCCAAGGTCTGATCTGACAGCAATCACCCACACATTCCTGTCTGGGGAAAACGTCTTCACTGCTTGGCTGATTTGTTCCTCAGCCCAGGTCTCCCCTGGGAGCTCGATCACCATGCTTGACTCTGAGCGAACGCCTTCTTCTTCACACCACTGGATCGCAGAGGCGGGGTCCATTCTGGTGCTTGTAGGGGTACTGTCTGGGAGAGTTGATTGCAGAGTAGTATCCCGGACGAGCCTCCATGTTTAGCGCTACCCCCGTAGGAGCCGCTTGAGTATGTTCCGTACTCTGCCTCCCAATCCCCAGGAACGGTCCCAGCCCCTCTGGCACACCTAGCAAGCAGTGTACTTGCAAACACAGTAAAACAGACACAAATGTACTGAACAGGAAGTTTACTGGGAGACTTTCCACAACTAAACAAACAGTGATCTGGTAACTCCATAGTCAAGAACAGCAAACTGTGATCTTTAATGGTGTAAATAAAAACCAAATGCAGATTTAAAAATAGCACAGTCAAACAACTTAAATAGGTCTGAAGTGGCCTATGCGCTCAGGCATAAAGGGGAGCAGAGATGGCTTAACGGTCAGTCTATTTCCCTCAAATCCTGAAATCACAGACCCAGGTAATAACCATGTTAGACAACAGGCCACAAATGCAAATTATCACTTTAACAATTAACGTGAGAGTTCCCCTTTAAAGGTAGTCACTGGAATTACTAATGCTGAAAGAGTAACAGAAAGGGTCCTCACAATGGAGACATCCAGGATCTTCGGCAAGCCTGGCATTGGTGCACTTGGTGTCCTGTTGAGCAGGATAAACAAAGTGTACTTGAAAGTATCCTGGTAAGGCAAAGTGGAATGTAGGGTGCTAGCAGTATCCTGGTAGGTAAGTGGAATGTAGTGACTGTTCAGCAGGGTGCAAGTGTTCCTACAAATGTGGTCACTGGTAAGGCAATGTTGCCTGACTACCGTGCCTTTAAAGATGGGCAAACGCCTGCTCACCTGTCCTGCGACCAAAGGATCAAACAACAGGTTCCCCAAAAGGCCCGACTGGCTACCTTGTAACCGGATCGGCCCACGCCCTCAGAAACACCTGGAGATGCACCGGGATCCCTCTCGGATGGGATTCCGCCATCATCCGACTCCTGGAACTGTGGCAGGATCAGCACACCGACCTCTGGTACTGTGGCTGGATGGATCGCCTCTGTGGGTAACAGCAGCCCCTCAGGTCACATCTGTCTCTTTCCCTGCCTCGTGGAGAATTTTTCTCAGGTTTCCAAAATGGAGTCCATATCCAGCCCTCTCTTTTGCAGAGCCCACTGGAATTTGTAGTGAGTGAGGCCGCTTTGTGCTGGGACTTCATATTCCAGAGTCCTTTGCAGCTGCTGCTTCTGCTGCTTGTTAAAGTCCTATTGGTTTGCTCCTGTAACTGCTCCTTTAATTGGCTTTCTTCTTCCTGCCAATAGGAACACAGGGGAGGGTGCAGAGCGAGCAGCTGCCTGTGTGTGAGATTAGAGGGAGGGGCGAATCCTCCTTGCAGATGCTGGCAGGCAAGTTCTTCCTCAAATCCTGTGTCAGTGTTAATCCGGCGAATGGCGGGAGGTGCGGGGCTGCGGGTGACAGAGCGGCCCCCAGTACAGTATATATATACTTCAATTTACACAGCTGCAGATGCTATACTGTAAGGGTGGTGATCAGCGACTTATAGTGTGTCTGTGATAGGGTGGCGGGCAATCTGGCGCTAAAAGACACTATCTGGGATGGTCACTAACTGACACTGACATGGATGTGTGACACTAATACAGTGATCAGTGATAATACTGTACACTGACACTGTAGTAATGACACTGACTGGGAAGGGGCTAACATCTAGGGGCAATCAAGGAGTTAACTGCATGCCTAAAGTGCTTCATATAAACCCAACCATACATGTTTCGCCATTTTTTGTGGCTTCATCAGGGGTAAAGTGTTTTCTGTGACAAACTGCTTGTCCTTTAAAACAGGCAAACATTTTCTCAGTAGCAGCAAGCCAGATTAAAAAAATAGATTTATGATAATTAGAAAGCTTTGGCAATAAATCCCCCCTCAACTCCTATAAAGAAACAATTCATTCTAATCAAATCTGACCCTAACCACTTCCTAATTGTGTATCTGCTTGGAATGAAAATCTCCAGTGGTATTTCTGTTGCAAGTTTTTCTCAGTTGGCTGCCTAGGACACCAGGTGATGGGGTCACAATACAAGTAAAAACTGTTGCATAGATTTTGCTAACTGGCAGATGGCCTGTCATGTATCTAAATTTGCCACCAATTTGATTGATAAATTTCCCTCTTTGTGTATTGTAATGGAATGCTGCTTCCCCCTTTACCAGTCATGTTGTGCAGAAGTGTACAAATATATAGACAGCAGCATTTAACCTAAAACCAAAAATGTAATATATTGCAGCTTACTAATCATTAGATGTGGTGGCTGCATTTGTTTTTCTTTTTTTATGCTTTTTTCCCTCTGTTGTCACCTGCCCCCTGTGCTCATTCATCCATAGTGGGGGCACAAGGGGCATCTTTGTACAGAAGCATTGTTAATCTGGGGGAGTGTTAGATGTACTAGCATATTTAGATACACTAACAAAATAAAGTCAAACTCCAGCTTTAACTGCAGTTACACAAATAGTTACAGCCAGGGCCGTCTTTAATATTGATTGGACCCTGGGCAAAAATTTTCTTGGACCCCCCTAGTCCAGCAGCACCCCCCCCCTCCCTGGCCTATGGCCTACCACCATGCATTTCACTCCCCACCTGGTCTGAGGCATACAAAAAATGGCAGCTAGACTCAAGATCAGTTTTACTGCAGCAGAGCAGACAGCGATTGCGATTAGTTGCTAAAGGTTACATGACAACATTCCTGTGCACTGACTGGTTGCTATAGGTTACTGCAATCCTTACTGCTCATTCTTTGGTTGCTAAAGGTTGTTGCACATCGTTACCGCTCACTGATTGGTTGCTAGAGGTTACTGCACATCATTAACTCTCACCCATTGCTCGCTAGAGGTTATGCACTAATCCCCCTGATGAGTACACAAGACACTTTGCATTGCCTAGGAGAGGCACAAATTTGTTGCAGTACTGTGGATTTTAAATTGCTACATGCTGTACAAAGTTGGTGCACTGTAGCACCTAATAAATGTAAGTTGTATGCAAATATTTTAACTACTTCAGCCCCGGAAGGATTTACCCCCTTCCTGACGGGCCATTTTTTGTGGTACGGTACTGCGTTGCTTTAACTGACAATTGCGCAGTCGTGCGACGCTGTACCCAAACAAAATTGATGTCCTTTTTTCCCCACAAATAGAGCTTTCTTTTGGTGGTATTTGATCTGCGGTTTTTATTTTTTGCGCTACAAGCAAAAAAGTGACAACTTTGAAAAAAAAAACCACAATATTTTTTACTTTTTGCTATAATAAATATCCCCAAATTTAAAAAAAAATAAATCATTTTTTTCCTCGGTTTAGGCCGATATGTAATGTACATTTTTGGTAAAAAAAATCGCAATAAGTGTATATTGATCGGTTTAAGCAAAAATTACAGCGTGTACAAAATAGGGGATAGATTTGTGGCATTTTTTATTATTTTTTTTTACTAGTAATGGTGGCGATCTGCGATTTTTGTTGCAACTGCGACAGACAGATCGGACACTTTCGACACTTTTTTGGGACCACTGACAATCTATACAGCGATCAAAGCTATAAATAGCCACTGATTACTGTATTAATGTCACTGACAGGGAAGGGGTTAACACTAAGGGGCGATCAAAGGGTTAAATGTGTTCCCTCACTGTGTGTTCTAACTGTGGGGGGGATAGGAATGCCTGGGGGAGCAGACTGATTGGTGTTCCTATATACTAGGAACACACGATCTGTCTCCTCTCCCCTGTCAGAACGTGGATTTATGTGTTTACACACACAGATCCTTATTCTGGCTCTATCAGGAGCGATCACGTGTGCCCGCGGCTGCCAGGTACGCGCATTGGCTCCTAAGTACCGCGGCGTGTGCCCCCTATACCCCTTAAAGCAGCCGCCGTACAGCTATGGCGATTCGCGCAGGGGAGCCATTCGACGGCGGGCGGGAGTTAGTGAAAGGAACATGTGGTATAGGTCCACCCAGAGACTGAGCTGCAGAAAAACCACTAAGCAAGTACCATGTGGGGAGACTGCAAGAAGATCATGTTACTGAGCCACTGCAAGGATATGAACCTTGCTGCACTGCCTACTGGAGTCGTCATGGGCAACCCCAGACACCTAATTGAAGGGAACATGGCTTAGGTCAGCCATAGACAGAGTAATTTTCTTTCCTGCAACCCGTGGTTGCAGAAAAGAAAGTCACTTTATTCCCCCATCTACAGAGTCAGTGTTGATGGGGGAATCCCTCCTGCTGAGCCATTGTCTTTTTCCAGCAGGGGGTGGGGGAAGATGTTCCTGCCAGGAGAATGCAGTGAATATTGCTAGCAGCTATAACTGCTAGGAATAATTGAATGTAAAATCCTTCAAACTGGTTGTACCCAAGTTGATCAATCGATCAACTGAACCAGCTGAGCTTTGAACCTTCTTCCTCCACATCAGCTTCCTCTTTAATGAAGGATGGGATGTCTTTGGGGGCTGCTGTCAGAAGGAAAGATTGAGTGTTTTCCAACTCTTCAGAAGGTAAGCTTTGAGGCACAAACTCAGAAGTATCTGGCCGAAGAATCCCATTGTCATTATTTTTGGGAGGAGAAGAAGGGGAGGTGGCAGGCCCTGACATTTGAGATGGCCACAGCCAATCTATTCCAATTTCTTCATCCTCGCTGCTCTCATCCTCTTTAGCAAGGGGCACAGACTGAGATCTAGTCACTGGTCGGGATCTCAGAGAAGCCATGGGTGTGGACTGTGAATCTGGCTGGGGTGGCAAAGGAACTGCTTCTGACAGAGGCACACAGATGGTTACAGTGCCAACATCTTTTGATGTTCCCGCTCCCTCCGCTTCTGCTGCCATGTGCCTCATGTCCATCAAACAGAGTACGAGAACTGTTGCCGACTACGCTATTGAGTTCCGTACTCTGGCAGCAGAGGTTGCTTGGAACAATGAGGCCCTCGTGGCTGCTTTTTCTCATGGTCTCTCAGATTCCATCAAGGATGAGATAGCAGCCCGGGATATACCCACTGAGCTGGAGAGCTTGATTTCATTTACCATCCTCATTGACTCCAGACTCAGAAAAAGACTTTCTTTTAAGGAGCGCTTGCAAAAGCCTCCTGTACATTTGCCTCCGAGCTTTGCAGTCCCACCCGTGCCACCCTCACCTCCCATGCCTCCTGGTACCGAGTCGGTCAGTGAAGATAAACCCATGCACTTGGGCTTCACGCGTCTCTCTGCGGATGAGAGAGCCTTTAGGAGGAGGGAGAGATTGTGCCTTTATTGTGGCCAGGCAGGTCACTTTTTGAAGTCTTGTCCTACCCGTCCTGGGAACACCCGAACCTTGAGGTCCTGTCATGGGCAGACCTTAGGTGGTGTTGTGTCGTCCCCAGTTATCCAGAAGGATAAGCCCCTGGTTTCGGTCACCCTTTCTTGGGCTAAGTCGTCTATCGAGATACAGGCTCTAATCGACTCTGGGTCTTCAGGCCTATTCATTGATGCTGCCTTTGTATCAAAGCACTCGATTCCACTGTAGCTGCGTGACACTCTACTTGCTATTGAAGCTCTTGACGGGAGACCTCTACAGCCTGCCCATGTGACTCATGAGACGGTTCCATTGTCCATGGTCGTAGGGGCTTTTCACCATGAGTTAATCCAATTCCATGTGACTTCCTCTCCAAAGTTTCCGCTGATTATTGGTTATCCTTGGTTACAGAGGCACAACCCTTCTTTTGATTGGCTCCGTGCTGAGGTTCTCTCCTGGTCACCACAATGCAGTGAAACATGCTTCCGGAAGGTAGCCAAGGTCCTGTGTACCTCTTCACTCTCCTCCCTGCCAGAGGAGTACCGTGATTTTAGCGATGTCTTTGACAAAAGTCAAGCTGGTAGTTTGCCATTACACCGGCCGTATGATTGCGCAATTGACCTTCAACCTGGTGCCACTCCCCCTCCTGGTCGGGTTTACCCTTTGTCGGTCTTGGAGGATAAAGCCATGGAGGAGTATGTTGCAGACGCACTTTCTCGAGGTTTCATCCGCAAATCCTCGTCTCCTGCTGGTGCTGGTTTCTTCTTTGTGAAGAAGAAGAGTGGTGAACTGAGACCTTGCATTGATTATAGGGGTCTCAATCGTTTAAGAATGCCTACCCGATCCCGTTGATTACAGAATTATTTGACCGCCTCAAGGGAGCAACGGTTTTCACTAAGCTTGATCGGAGAGGGGCTTACAATCTCGTGAGGATTAAGGAGGGCGACTAGTGGAAAACTGCGTTTAATACCAGAACAGGCCATTATGAGTACCTCGTAATGCCTTTTGGCCTTTGTAACGCCCTGGTAGTTTTCCAGGAATTTATTAACGATGTCCTCCGAGATTTGTTGCAGTTATGTGTGGTGGTTTATCTCAATGATATCCTCATATTTTCCAAGTCCCTGGAGAGCCACCACACAGATGTCTGCCGTGTGCTTCAGAAATTAAGAGAGAACAATCTCTATTGTAAACTGGAGAAGTGTGAGTTCCATCGGGAACAGGTTAAATTCCTGGGCTAAGTCATTTCCACTGCTGGTTTTTCGATGGACCCAGAGAAACTTTTGGCAGTCCTACAGTGGCCTCAACCCGTGGTGTTACGTCCTCTGCAGCGTTTCCTGGGTTTTGCCAACTATTATCGGAAGTTTATTCGTAACTTCTCGTCTCTGGTCAAGCCCCTGACCGATATGAACAGAAAGAACGGTAACCCACAGAGTTGGTCTCCGGAGTCCATTCAGGCCTTTGAAAGTCTCAAGGCTGTCTTTGTTTCTGCTCCTGTGTTGGCACATCCTGATCCTACGTTACCTTTTATCCTTGAGGTTGATGCTTCTGAGACTGGTGTTGGCGCCCTTCTGTCTCAACGTCATCCCTCTGAGAGTGCTATGCATCCTTGTGGCTACCTTTCCAAGAAATTATCACCTGCCGAGTGCAATTACGAGATTGGTGACAGAGAACTGTTGGCGATCATTTTAGCCCTGAAAGAATGGAGACATCTCCTCGACGGTACCACTGTGTCAGTTCTCATTCTTACTGACCATAAGAATCTCACACTCTTGTCTGAGGCTAAATGCCTCTCTCCCAGAAGGGCGCGATGGGGTCTTTTCTTGTCAAGTTTCAATTACATTGCCTCATTCTTACCCGGTACTAAGAATGTAAGGGCTAACGCCTTGTCACGACAATTTTCCTCCACTTCCAAGTTGGACTCGGTTCCGGTTCCTATGATTTCTCCTGATCATATTCTGGCTACAGTTCGCACCAGTCATACTTCTCCTTTGGGTGACAAAATTCTTGCTGCTCAGGTCGATGCTCCTCCTGAGAAACCTTGTGACCGCTGCTTTGTCCCAGAGTGTCTCCGTACTGCTGTGCTCCAGACTTACCATTCTCCCAAGGCAGCTGGCCACCCTGTGAAGAATCAACTCATTTGTGCCATTTCCTAACAATTCTGGTGGCCTAGTCTACATGCTGATGTAACTGCCTTCGTAGCTGCCTGTTCCGTGTGTGCTCAGAGTAAGACTCCACGACACCTTCCAGTGGGCCTCCTACAACCCATACCCAATGCAGAGGGTCCCTGGACCCACCTGTCTATGGATTTCATTGTGGAGTTACCCAACTCCCAGGGCAACACAGTTATCCTTATGGTGGTTGACCATTTCTCAAAGATGTGTCATTGTATTCCACTAAAGAAGTTGCCCCCTTCTAAGGAACTGGCTTCCATTTTTGCTTGGGAGATCTTTCGCTTACATGGGCTACCCAAGGTTGTCTTGTAGAGGGGTAGTCAGTTTGTGTCCTGGTTCTGGAGAGCCTTTTGTGCACAGTTGGGAGTTCAGCTTGTTTTCTCCTCTGCCTATCATCCGCAGTCTATTGGGGCCGCAGGACGAGCCAATCAGGCCTTGGAGCAATTCCTAAGTTGCTATGTTTCTGACCATCTTAACAACTGGTCAGACCTATTGCCATGGGCAGAGTTTGCTCACAACAGTGCCTTGAATTCTGCTTCCCGATTGTCCCCGTTTATGGCGAATTTTGGTTTCCAACCATCCATGTTGCCTGACTAGTTTGTTCCGCAGAGTATTCCTGCGTTAGAGGAGCATCTCTGTGGTCTTCGTTCCACTTGGGCACAAGTCCAGAAGCCTTTGTGACATGCTGATAATAGGTACAGACTCCATGCTGACCCCAGACGTCTGCCTGCGCCTTCCTACCAGGTTGGGGACAGGGTCTGGCTGTCTTCTCACAACCTCCGACTTTGTGTTCCCTCACTGAAGTTCGCACCTCGGTTTATTGGGCCTTTCCATATTCTTCGCAGGAATAACCCAGTGGCTTACGCATTAGACCTTCATTCTAGTATGGGTATTTCGAATGTATTTCATGTCTCCTTATTAAAACCTTTAGTCTGCAACCGCTGTACCACCTCGGTGCCATGCCCTCACCCTGTACAGGTTGAGAACCATGAGGATTATGAAGTACAGTCCATTGTTGACTCCCGTAGGTTCAAAGGGCGCATACAGTACCTGGTGCATTGGAAAGAGTACGGTCTGGAGGAACACTCTTGGGTCTCATCCTCGGGCGTACATGCCTGTCCTCCTCTGTGATTTCCATAGACGTTTTCCCCTCAAGCCTGGTGGTCCTCTGAGGGGGAGGGGTCGTTAAGGAGGGGGAACTGTCAGGGCTGGGCTCAGCCCTTCCTTCTCTGAGCTGGCCGCTCAGCTGTCGGCTAATTGCCAGCTCCTATCTCTCCACAGTTACTCAGCTATTGATGATATCCTGCTTGTCAGACCTGCCTACTTAAGCCGTCCCAGCCCAGAGGATCTCTGCCTTCGCATTAGTCAACATCACAGAGATGATCCTCCTGCATTCCTGTTAAAAGACTTGCTTGACTGACATCCCTTCTGGCTCCAGATCCTGCTTGCTGTTTTACTAGGCTCATCTCTGGCCCCCTGCTTGTCTGGCTATTCGTTCCATTTCCTGAACTATGGCTATGTTTTGACTACGTTTGTTCTATTTACTTTATTATTAAACAAGTGTGATTTAACTGTACTTCTGTCTCGGTCTGATTTCATGGTTTCTGACAGTGGTCTTCTCCCGATCTTCAGGATGCATGGGGATTTGATAGTACCCACTGTTCAGGTCCAGCACGCTAAACAATTTTGCCCCTGACAGGCTTTGCAAGGCGTCTTCTAGCCGTGGGGTGGTGTATTGGTCAGGAATGGTCCTTCTGTTCAGCGTTCTGTAGTCGATACACAGCCTCAGCAAACCATTCTTCTTCCATATCACCACTATCGGAGAGGAGTATGGACTTTCGGGACTCTCAGATGATACCTGCTCTCTTCAATTCTGTTGGTTGTTCAAGCAGGTCTTCCAAGTCCCCTAAAGGAATCCATCAGACTCTTTCTCTGAACGGCTTATCTTCTTGTAGAAGGATCCGGTGTTGGCACTCTTTTCAAACCCCACGCCAAATTCACTCTTCGACAATGCAGCTTGCCATCTCAGGTGCTGACTCTTGGCTCTTTCTTTCCATTCGGGTGAGAGAGGAGTGTTCTTCGGATAGAACTCCTTGACAGGGATCCCATCCGTTTCTCCCCCCACAAAATCAGACGGTGAGACTGGGGTACCCAGATTCACTTGTCCAAGCAACATCCGAGGCGGCATCTTCACTGGCGAGGCTGTTAGGTTGCGGACACTGACTGAGATCCTCCCGTGACTTTTTTTCAATGCTTTGGATGAAACCACTTCGGGAATCATCTCCACTCCTATGTCCTCTCTGTCCTCTGTCTGTCCGCTTCAAGGACAATGAAAGGGCCTGGTTGTTTCCAGTTTAGTTTGACAGATGCCCGTAAGCAGGCTACTTCACCAGGCTGTAACACCTTCTAACTTCGGTCAAAGCACCAGATCTTTCCCACTCCTTCAGCTGGGGCCTTCTTTTCTTGTACCAGGTGCTGATAGGCTTGTCTCAACATGGGGTGCACACTTGTAGTTGAAGTGTCCAGCTCTTGGACAAGAGGTGTCAAAAGTCTTCTGACAAGATCAGTATTAGTCCCGATGATAAAAGTCTTACTGGCCCCTGGTGGGCGAGGACAGACCACTGTCAAAGTGTCAAAGGTCTCAGTTTTCCCAGCTACGGAGGGTTTAAATGTCAGCTTGACTCATAGATAGCCATTATTGGTCATCTTCAGGACAAAATACCTAGATAACCATTAAAATTATTTAATAATCCATTATTTTATAGTATAATGCATGCATCCAACTCCTGACAATTGGCAAAAGACCATGAAACGCGTTGAGTGTTCATCTAGGGGTGCCAAGCCATGCTTGCTCCAACAATCTTAACACATAATGTTCTTTGTTTGTACTAATCATGTTAATTATGTATACATTATATATGTTTGAACTGTATTTACTTTCTGTCATGAATTTCACTGTTTGTCACAAATCATGTTTTAGTGATTAACTCTTTATTAATAAATGTATTATGATTATATCAACTTATGTTGAATTTTTATGATTGTATTTCTACATCATAAATGCCTTATTATATTGCTCAAATATGTTTACCAAGATCACTACCATGAATTACCCCTAGGGGTCTGTGACATTCAGGTTACCCTCATGCCATTTTTATTATTACACCCACAGGCCTCAATCAAAGTCCCAACCCTACCCCTTTTTCGGTTCCTATATACATATAGGCAGGGATGGAGGCTTGTCGTGTGTAGTTTCATGTTGAGACAGATCATACCCCCCCCCCCCGCTTAATCCTTTCTTGCAGAAGTTCTGATCCGGCTTGAGTCTCTGTTAAGCTCTGAGAGTCTCGTGTGCTCTGACTGTCAGACCCCGGGTAGCATGTGTCAAAGAGAGCGGGACACTGGGTCGCTTAGAGACAACCACGGGAGCCCTCAGAGAGGGTTGGGACTCCCACCGTGGTCTCCCCGCGTCATTGCTTCTGGAGCTAGCTGCTGTAAGTGGGCCCCCAGTTGGCTCCATCCCCGGGGCCCTCTGAAGTTTCCCCCGTTGATAACGTTCCACTCCTCCACAGTTGAAGCATACTTCATTGCTAATCGGATCTTGCCCGATGCAGCGGGTGGGGTTGGAGGTACACTCGCCTCTGTAACACTCGTCGGGGGGGTCTTAACGATTTTTGCCGCCAGCAAGGTCAGCATCTCCATTATCTGTGCCATCTGAGACTTCAGGGTGGCTATTTCAGAATTTTGTTCCACTGCCCCCATGGACCCAACTTCAGCCAGAGGTGTAAAAGCTGGACGAACAACTACACGCTTATCATAGAACATGGCTTCTTCTTCTCTCACTACTTTGATGAGTTCAGGGTATAGAAGGGACATTACACCTGCAGAGGTCTTCAGCTGAAGCCAGACTGGGTCGGGGCATATGGCCCCCTTTAGGATTTGCTGTATTCTGGCCTGGTCTATGGCAGAAGGCATCATCCCTTTTTTTAGCACAATCTGCTATAGCATCTTGTTCAGCCGTCTGATGTATTCAGACAGGCGTTTACCTTGGCGTTGAGGGGCATGTTTGAATTGATATATCAGGTCAGCTACTTTCTCTCTCCGCCCAAACTCCTCCCGTAACATGGCCAGGTAATCATAAACCATACAGGACATGTTACTAAATCTCAAGTTCCTGATAGCCTCAGCAGCAGCTCCTCACAAACTCTCACTGATGTGTTGCTTCTTCTGGGCCTATGGCAGGTCCCATTCCTCTAGGGCCTGCATGGCCTGTTCCATCCAATCTTCATACGCTTCCTCTCCAGTGGGCATGGGCTGCTTTCCCAAGAAGATCCTCAGCTTCCAGTATCCAGCCCCAGAACACACTGGATTGCCCTTCTGGCATTTTAATACAAATTCTCCCATAGCGGTGAGAAATCCTGGCCCAATCATGGCCAGGGGTGACGGGGAGGGTACTTCTTCTGCAGTTAACTCAGCTTGACCAGAACTGGTAGGACCCTCATCTGGAATCTTCGGATGGATTATACCAAAGCTCAGTCTTGTTGGCCAATTGCTCCCTGACGCCTTTGAAGCTTTCAGGGACTCCTTATTTCCACTCTAATGCCCTGTACACACGATCGGACATTCCGACAACAAAATCCATGGATTTTTTCCGACGGATGTTGGCTCAAACTTGCCTTGCATACACACGGTCACACAAATCTTGTCGGAAATTCCGAACATCAAGAACGCGGTGACGTACAACACGTACGACGAGCCGAGGAAAATGAAGTTCAGTAGCCAGTGCGGCTCTTCTGCTTAATTCCTAACATGCGTGGAACTTTGTGCATCGGAATTGTGTACACACGATCAGAATTTACGAGAACGCATTTTGTTGTTGGAAAATTTGAGATACAGATCTCAAATTTTGTGTGACAGAAATTCGGATGGAAAATGTCCAATGGAGCCTACATACAGTTGGAATTTCCGACAACAAGCTCCCATCGAACATTTTCCATCGGAAAATCCGACCGTGTGTACGGGGCGTTATGCCCCGTACACACGATAGAATTCTCATTTTTCTCAGCTCGTCGTACGTGTTGTACGTCACCGCGTTCTTGACGTTTGGAATTTCCGACAAGATTTGTGTGACCTTGTGTATGCAAGACAAGTTTGAGCCAACATCTGTCGGAAAAAAAACATGGATTTTGTTGTCAGAAAATCCTATCATGTGTACGGGGCATAACAGCACATAGGTGCGGGGGATTCCAAGGTCTGATCTGACAGCAATCACCCACACATTCCTGTCTGGGGAAAACGTCTTCACTGCTTGGCTGATTTGTTCCTCAGCCCAGGTCTCCCCTGGGAGCTCGATCACCATGCTTGACTCTGAGCGAACGCCTTCTTCTTCACACCACTGGATCGCAGAGGCGGGGTCCATTCTGGTGCTTGTAGGGGTACTGTCTGGGAGAGTTGATTGCAGAGTAGTATCCCGGACGAGCCTCCATGTTTAGCGCTACCCCCGTAGGAGCCGCTTGAGTATGTTCCGTACTCTGCCTCCCAATCCCCAGGAACGGTCCCAGCCCCTCTGGCACACCTAGCAAGCAGTGTACTTGCAAACACAGTAAAACAGACACAAATGTACTGAACAGGAAGTTTACTGGGAGACTTTCCACAACTAAACAAACAGTGATCTGGTAACTCCATAGTCAAGAACAGCAAACTGTGATCTTTAATGGTGTAAATAAAAACCAAATGCAGATTTAAAAATAGCACAGTCAAACAACTTAAATAGGTCTGAAGTGGCCTATGCGCTCAGGCATAAAGGGGAGCAGAGATGGCTTAACGGTCAGTCTATTTCCCTCAAATCCTGAAATCACAGACCCAGGTAATAACCATGTTAGACAACAGGCCACAAATGCAAATTATCACTTTAACAATTAACGTGAGAGTTCCCCTTTAAAGGTAGTCACTGGAATTACTAATGCTGAAAGAGTAACAGAAAGGGTCCTCACAATGGAGACATCCAGGATCTTCGGCAAGCCTGGCATTGGTGCACTTGGTGTCCTGTTGAGCAGGATAAACAAAGTGTACTTGAAAGTATCCTGGTAAGGCAAAGTGGAATGTAGGGTGCTAGCAGTATCCTGGTAGGTAAGTGGAATGTAGTGACTGTTCAGCAGGGTGCAAGTGTTCCTACAAATGTGGTCACTGGTAAGGCAATGTTGCCTGACTACCGTGCCTTTAAAGATGGGCAAACGCCTGCTCACCTGTCCTGCGACCAAAGGATCAAACAACAGGTTCCCCAAAAGGCCCGACTGGCTACCTTGTAACCGGATCGGCCCACGCCCTCAGAAACACCTGGAGATGCACCGGGATCCCTCTCGGATGGGATTCCGCCATCATCCGACTCCTGGAACTGTGGCAGGATCAGCACACCGACCTCTGGTACTGTGGCTGGATGGATCGCCTCTGTGGGTAACAGCAGCCCCTCAGGTCACATCTGTCTCTTTCCCTGCCTCGTGGAGAATTTTTCTCAGGTTTCCAAAATGGAGTCCATATCCAGCCCTCTCTTTTGCAGAGCCCACTGGAATTTGTAGTGAGTGAGGCCGCTTTGTGCTGGGACTTCATATTCCAGAGTCCTTTGCAGCTGCTGCTTCTGCTGCTTGTTAAAGTCCTATTGGTTTGCTCCTGTAACTGCTCCTTTAATTGGCTTTCTTCTTCCTGCCAATAGGAACACAGGGGAGGGTGCAGAGCGAGCAGCTGCCTGTGTGTGAGATTAGAGGGAGGGGCGAATCCTCCTTGCAGATGCTGGCAGGCAAGTTCTTCCTCAAATCCTGTGTCAGTGTTAATCCGGCGAATGGCGGGAGGTGCGGGGCTGCGGGTGACAGAGCGGCCCCCAGTACAGTATATATATACTTCAATTTACACAGCTGCAGATGCTATACTGTAAGGGTGGTGATCAGCGACTTATAGTGTGTCTGTGATAGGGTGGCGGGCAATCTGGCGCTAAAAGACACTATCTGGGATGGTCACTAACTGACACTGACATGGATGTGTGACACTAATACAGTGATCAGTGATAATACTGTACACTGACACTGTAGTAATGACACTGACTGGGAAGGGGCTAACATCTAGGGGCAATCAAGGAGTTAACTGCATGCCTAAAGTGCTTCATATAAACCCAACCATACATGTTTCGCCATTTTTTGTGGCTTCATCAGGGGTAAAGTGTTTTCTGTGACAAACTGCTTGTCCTTTAAAACAGGCAAACATTTTCTCAGTAGCAGCAAGCCAGATTAAAAAAATAGATTTATGATAATTAGAAAGCTTTGGCAATAAATCCCCCCTCAACTCCTATAAAGAAACAATTCATTCTAATCAAATCTGACCCTAACCACTTCCTAATTGTGTATCTGCTTGGAATGAAAATCTCCAGTGGTATTTCTGTTGCAAGTTTTTCTCAGTTGGCTGCCTAGGACACCAGGTGATGGGGTCACAATACAAGTAAAAACTGTTGCATAGATTTTGCTAACTGGCAGATGGCCTGTCATGTATCTAAATTTGCCACCAATTTGATTGATAAATTTCCCTCTTTGTGTATTGTAATGGAATGCTGCTTCCCCCTTTACCAGTCATGTTGTGCAGAAGTGTACAAATATATAGACAGCAGCATTTAACCTAAAACCAAAAATGTAATATATTGCAGCTTACTAATCATTAGATGTGGTGGCTGCATTTGTTTTTCTTTTTTTATGCTTTTTTCCCTCTGTTGTCACCTGCCCCCTGTGCTCATTCATCCATAGTGGGGGCACAAGGGGCATCTTTGTACAGAAGCATTGTTAATCTGGGGGAGTGTTAGATGTACTAGCATATTTAGATACACTAACAAAATAAAGTCAAACTCCAGCTTTAACTGCAGTTACACAAATAGTTACAGCCAGGGCCGTCTTTAATATTGATTGGACCCTGGGCAAAAATTTTCTTGGACCCCCCTAGTCCAGCAGCACCCCCCCCCTCCCTGGCCTATGGCCTACCACCATGCATTTCACTCCCCACCTGGTCTGAGGCATACAAAAAATGGCAGCTAGACTCAAGATCAGTTTTACTGCAGCAGAGCAGACAGCGATTGCGATTAGTTGCTAAAGGTTACATGACAACATTCCTGTGCACTGACTGGTTGCTATAGGTTACTGCAATCCTTACTGCTCATTCTTTGGTTGCTAAAGGTTGTTGCACATCGTTACCGCTCACTGATTGGTTGCTAGAGGTTACTGCACATCATTAACTCTCACCCATTGCTCGCTAGAGGTTATGCACTAATCCCCCTGATGAGTACACAAGACACTTTGCATTGCCTAGGAGAGGCACAAATTTGTTGCAGTACTGTGGATTTTAAATTGCTACATGCTGTACAAAGTTGGTGCACTGTAGCACCTAATAAATGTAAGTTGTATGCAAATATTTTAACTACTTCAGCCCCGGAAGGATTTACCCCCTTCCTGACGGGCCATTTTTTGTGGTACGGTACTGCGTTGCTTTAACTGACAATTGCGCAGTCGTGCGACGCTGTACCCAAACAAAATTGATGTCCTTTTTTCCCCACAAATAGAGCTTTCTTTTGGTGGTATTTGATCTGCGGTTTTTATTTTTTGCGCTACAAGCAAAAAAGTGACAACTTTGAAAAAAAAAACCACAATATTTTTTACTTTTTGCTATAATAAATATCCCCAAATTTAAAAAAAAATAAATCATTTTTTTCCTCGGTTTAGGCCGATATGTAATGTACATTTTTGGTAAAAAAAATCGCAATAAGTGTATATTGATCGGTTTAAGCAAAAATTACAGCGTGTACAAAATAGGGGATAGATTTGTGGCATTTTTTATTATTTTTTTTTACTAGTAATGGTGGCGATCTGCGATTTTTGTTGCAACTGCGACAGACAGATCGGACACTTTCGACACTTTTTTGGGACCACTGACAATCTATACAGCGATAAAAGCTATAAATAGCCACTGATTACTGTATTAATGTCACTGACAGGGAAGGGGTTAACACTAAGGGGCGATCAAAGGGTTAAATGTGTTCCCTCACTGTGTGTTCTAACTGTGGGGGGGATAGGAATGCCTGGGGGAGCAGACTGATTGGTGTTCCTATATACTAGGAACACACGATCTGTCTCCTCTCCCCTGTCAGAACGTGGATTTATGTGTTTACACACACAGATCCTTATTCTGGCTCTATCAGGAGCGATCACGTGTGCCCGCGGCTGCCAGGTACGCGCATTGGCTCCTAAGTACCGCGGCGTGTGCCCCTTATACCCCTTAAAGCAGCCGCCGTACAGCTATGGCGATTCGCGCAGGGGAGCCATTCGACGGCGGGCGGGAGTTAGTGAAAGGAACATGTGGTATAGGTCCACCCAGAGACTGAGCTGCAGAAAAACCACTAAGCAAGTACCATGTGGGGAGACTGCAAGAAGATCATGTTACTGAGCCACTGCAAGGATATGAACCTTGCTGCACTGCCTACTGGAGTCGTCATGGGCAACCCCAGACACCTAATTGAAGGGAACATGGCTTAGGTCAGCCATAGACAGAGTAATTTTCTTTCCTGCAACCCGTGGTTGCAGAAAAGAAAGTCACTTTATTCCCCCATCTACAGAGTCAGTGTTGATGGGGGAATCCCTCCTGCTGAGCCATTGTCTTTTTCCAGCAGGGGGTGGGGGAAGATGTTCCTGCCAGGAGAATGCAGTGAATATTGCTAGCAGCTATAACTGCTAGGAATAATTGAATGTAAAATCCTTCAAACTGGTTGTACCCAAGTTGATCAATCGATCAACTGAACCAGCTGAGCTTTGAACCGTCCATGGCCAGCTTAAGTCAGGCTGCAGAGCGGACTGGACAGAGGTATGTGCCATGGCAGCTACTGAGTGGAGATAGTAGATCCCAGGGGAAGCACATGATGACCCTTTCAATTCTAGAAGATCCCTGCTCGAAACTTCATGCATTTCCATTGGGGTTCTGCAAGCAAAGAAATAGTTAATCATACACTTCCAACACAGATCTGAAAGGGTTAATCATGCACTTCCAACTGGGATCTCTTCTGCGAGCAATGAAAGGGTTAATTGCGTCCAGTTACCCCGCACCTCCCTAGTCCATGGTGTGCAGGCAGTAAGGAAATGATGTGCTGTAACCTTCAGCAACCAATCAGTGAGCCATAATGGTGTGCTGTGATCTCTAGCAACCAATCAGTGATCAGTAACAATGTGCAGTAACCTCTACCAACCAATAAGTGAATGGTAATGATGTGTAGTAACTTCTAGCAACCACTCAGCAAGCAGAAATGATGTGCTGTAACATCTAGCAACTATTTAGTGAGTTGTAATGTGTGCTATAACCTCTAGCAACCAGTCAACGAGTGGTAATGATATGCTGCATCCTCTGGCAATCTCAATCACTGCCTGATCTGCTGTAGTAAACTGATATTGAGTCTAGCTGCTCTCAGAGCAGGTGGAGAGTAAAATTGCATGGCGGGGACCAGGCCAGCTTCCCGTAGGTGCCTGGAAAGTCTTAAAGTGACCTTTTTTTTTTGCTTTTGTGAAACGCTTGGGGGGGGGGGGGGGCGCCCATGCGCCCCTATTGACTGGCCGCCACTGATATATATCGAGCAATGGCAGAGAAATACTAGCAGGACGGTAAGGAGGAAAGCATGATTTGTTAGTCCAAAGTGACTAAAAGGCTGTTTGTGCCCAAACTTAATTGTGAGGTCACACTCCATGAGGTGAGCGCATATCTAATGCGGGAGCACTGTGGTGAATTAGTATAAGGTATGCTTGTGGATTTATGAAGATTCAGCGAGTCTTTTCTTTTTTTATTTTACATTTATTTGATCATCATTTATCTGACACCTGACTGCACTGGAACACTGGACCTATTTATTTGGACTATTATATGAAGATTACTTAATTTTATGTTAAATTTATTTAACACTGGCACATGTTTTATATGATTGACACGTTAAGAGATAAGAGATTTGTTATATATATATTAGTGCAGCATATCCTGTTTAAAATATGAACATCCTTACTACTCACTGGTTGCTAGAGGTTACTGCACATCAATACCCCTCACTGATTGGTTGCCAGCGGTTACTGCACATCAATATTGTTCACCCATGGGTTGCTAGAAGTTACTACAAATTATTACTGCTCCCGCTCACTGATTGGTTACTAGAGGTTATTGCAAATCATTACCGCTCACCCATTGGTTACTAGAGGTTACTGCACATCATTGCCGCTTACTGATTAGTTGCTAGAGGTTACTGCACATAATACTGCTCACTGGTTGCTAGAGGTTACTGCACATTATTACAGCAGCCCCCTTGCCACAGTAGAAGTGTTATCTTACACTGCAGCAGAATGTAACATGTGGCAGAAAAGATGAGATCAATGAAGCCGACCAGGATTACCTTCAAAACAGTACTGTCAATGAGCATAGCAAGCAGAGAGGCAGAGATGAGTGATAGTTAAGTGGCTAAAGCAGTGAAAGTTCAAACAAAACAAAATAGAATTGAAAATAAAAGAATAGAATAGACGCATAAAAAAGGAAGCTGGGACTTTGAATTGAAGCGGTTGAAATGCGGAGGTGATGGTATCAGTTTTATTTGTATAAAATTATTAAATTGCATTGTTACATGTATGCACAAGATGTGGACACGGTAATACAAGGTATAAAACATATAACTGAATAAGACAAATTCAAGACAATCAAGTAGGTAGTATGCGACAGCAAAACTGCCTAAACAAGCCAATTACAGCATGCCCGGCACCTATGTAAATGATCACATATAAAATTCTAAGATAGCTTGGTTCATAAGGTAAGATCATGGGCCATAGTGGATGTGTCTGTAGCATCATGTAGCTCTTTTTTTTTGATGGTATATACATAAAGTTTTATTTGTATAAAATTATTAAATTGCATTGTTACATGTATGCACAAGATGTGGACACGGTAATACAAGGTATAAAACATATAACTGAATAGGACAAATTCAAGACAATCAAGTAGGTAGTATGCGACAGCAAAACGGCCTAAACAAGCCAATTACAGCATGCCCGGTACCTATGTCAATGATCACATGATAAAATTCTAAGATAGCTTGATTCATAAGGTAACATCATGGGCCATAGTGGATGTGTCTGTAGCATCATGTAGCTCTACGCGTTTCGTGGATTCGTTTCCACTCGTCAGGAGCGGATGCGACAGATCCCTGTAAATATAGTAATTAGGTAAACCACACTTTGTTTGAAGGTGAAAATATTAATTCAATTTGAAAGATTTAACCCAGCACACTCACCAACCCCGGTGGTAAGTGCAGCATGGGGCGAGCGAGACATGGCGAAACGGGAGCATGGACCACCCCACGGGAGCTGAGGCAGCGTAGTGATACACAAATGGCTTGGGGAGATGTAGGGGTGCCTGTGAGGGTTTCCATGAGCCAGGGTGCTGACATGTGAGTCTGAAATGGAAGATGTTTGGGAACAAATGAAAAAATGTACTGTGAGATGAAAAGTGTATGAAATGAAGTAATGAAAATGTGAAAAAAAAACAAAAACAAATAGGATGTGTGTGAGGTGAAGTGGTGAATTGGGTTATATGTAAATACACCCAATATGTCCACATGTATTGATGGTGGCAAAGAAGAATGTGATGAGTGAGTGAAAAGAGGATATGTGTATAAGAAGTGAGCTGAACTAAATATCGGTGTTGCTGTGAAAAACTGAACTCATTGGTGCAAACAAAGCATGGGAATATGGGTGAAATTGTATGTGAACACAAACGTGCAATAGCATTCATGGCGAACAGGAGTGAACCTGACTCAAGGGACACTTACCCAAGTTGCATGCCATGCAGCGCCAAGCGATGGAGTGGCTGGCGTGCAGGAGCCCCAGGCTGAGACCAGTCAAGTGAATGGCCGGCTCCGACTGAAGGTGTGGGGTATGTACGCCGCCAACGCCACGTGCGTGAACATGGGAGGGGCGAGAGGCACCGTCCATGTCTCGCTCGCCCCATGCTGCACTTACCACCGGGGTTGGTGAGTGTACTGGGTTAAATCTTTCAAATTTAATTAATATTTTCACCTTCAAACAAAGTGTGGTTTACCTAATTACTATATTTACAGGGATCTGTCGCATCCGCTCCTGACGAGTGGAAACGAATCCACGAAACGCGTAGAGCTACATGATGCTACAGACACATCCACTATGGCCCATGATGTTACCTTATGAACCAAGCTATCTTAGAATTTTATCATGTGATCATTGACATAGGTGGCGGGCATGCTGTAATTGGCTTGTTTAGGCCGTTTTGCTGTCGCATACTACCTACTTGATTGTCTTGAATTTGTCCTATTCAGTTATATGTTTTATACCTTGTATTACCGTGTCCACATCTTGTGCATACATGTAACAATGCAATTTAATAATTTTATACAAATAAAACTTTATATATATACCATCACCTCCGCATTTCAACCGCTTCAATTCAAAGTCCCACCTTCCTTTTTAAGGCATCCAAATATAGAGATGGAGGCACGCATCTGTGCCTCATATAAAGTCCCACATTCCCCTTTTTTTCTCCAAAAGAATAGAATAGACTAGAATATAATAGAAGCAAATAAGAGAATAGAATAACAGAGAAAGAATATAACCATCTTCTGAAATTCGAATTTCAAATAGAATAAATTTGAATTCGAATAAACAAGAAAAGAATAGAATAGAAAAAAATAGAATAGAAAAGAATAGAATAGAAAAAAGAATAGAATAGACTATAATAGAATAGAAAAAAACAATAGAATAGAATAGAATAGAATAGAATAGAATAGAATAGAAAGAATGTAACCATTTCCCAAAATTCAGATAGAATCAATTAAAATTTGAATAGAATAAAATAGAATAGGATAGAATAGTAAATAACAAAATAGTATAGAAAAAAACAACAACATAAAATAGAATAGAAAGAATATAACCATCTTTATATAATAGAAAAGAATAGAATAGAATATAATAAACAATTTGAAAAAAATAGAATTAAAAAAGAATAGAATTTCCCAAAATTCAAATAGAATCAATTTGAATTTGAATAGAATAGAAAATAATATATTAGAATAGGAAGATGGTTATATTCATTCTGATCTATTCTATTCTGTTGTGTTTTCTCTACTATTGTGTTATATTCCATTCTACTCTATTATATTCTATTATAATTTGAATTGATTCTATTTGAATTTTGGAAAATGGTTATATTATTTATATTCTGATCTATTCTATTGTTTTTAATTCAAATCTTTTCTATTCTCATCGAATTTCAGAAGATGGTTATGTTCTCTCTATTTAATTCTATTTTTTTATTCTATTCCTTTATATTCTATTATATTCCATTCTATTCTGTTCTTTTATTTCCTATCCTATTTTGTTCTGTTTTACTCTATTATATTCTATTATTTTATTATCTGTTATATTCTTTTCTATTCTATTATATTTTTTTCTATTCTATTCCTTTATTTTCTATTCTATTTTATTCTCTTGGAAATTGGAAAACTATTTGGATTTGAAAACTATTTGAAATCGATGTGAAAGCAATTCGAATCGACCCGAATTTGAATTTGAAAATTCGAATTGATTAGAATACGAATAAACTAAGTGAATTCCGAAAAAGATTTAAACAGATTAAACAAATGTAACTAAATGAATTTATGTAAATAATGAATCGAAACGAAACAAAATTAATTTTTTCGTTCTGCACATGTTTAATTGGGAGTGAGGTAGAGGTGATATACTGGATAGGTAGTGAGGGCAAGGCCTCTGCATTACCCTCTTTAATTGCACAAGTTATCATGGTGATGTACAGTAACATTGAGAGAGTTTATTAGAGATCAAGCGGTTGTTCCAGTAAAGGTACCCCCCTGCGTAAGGCAGTGACCCTCGCCAAAGTGCCCTGCATAGCCCAGAAGAACCCACCCTGGAGTAGGGCTGTCATGTGACCCTTGCTTTGGCGCCCAACAAGGAGGAGAACATGGAGGACGTGACAATCACCACAGACACCTACCCTACATGCTATTGGAAGGATGTTCCAGCAATAGAGTGGGATGATCAATCCCTTTGTTATAAATAGCTATCTGAACCTCCCTCAGAAGCTGAACTAGAAGGTGTGGTTGAGGAGAAGATACATGTTTGGGAGGATCTGATCAGTCTCTTCCCCTAGGGCTTTTCCCCATGAGGAAGCATGTGTGTCTGTGTTCCAGAGAAGCTATTGCAACTAGGCTTAAGCAGGTGCTTTGGCTGAGGGCTTGAAGGAAATTGGACTAAAGAAGACTTGTCTGAAGGAAACTTGATTGTGGAAGCTGTTGGAGAGGTGGGTGCCTATTGCCTGAAGCTACAAGTGTGACATTATTTCTTGAAGGTGGGACACCAGAAGTTGCTGCTGACTGTGACTGTTCTCATAGGGTCTCAGATATATTGGCCCCTCTTTATTCAACATTATTTTTGGGCCTGCAACTATAGAGCCTAATACTGCTGGGACAGCTTTTTTCAGGAAGCTGTCCTCCAATATTTACAAGTGCCTTTGGGTATCCTGCACCCTCAACCCCCTCTATATTTTTCTCAATATCTGCATTAAAAGGTAAAAAGACCCCTAGAATGAGTCTGAAATCGTTGGTGTGCTTCTGGAACTCAAAACTGGGCAGGCAACAGTGTCTGGACAGGTAAGCAGGACATGGTTTCTTTCCAGCTGCCCCGTCAGAGGTTATCACTACACTTCCTAGAGTGACAACCATACACATCCTAGATACAATGTGGTTGTCCCCCTAGTGCAGGAAGTGTATTCCTGGCAGGATTACCAAGTGCAGATAAAGAAGAAAAAGTGTGAGAAAAAAAACCTCAGCCACCGCTTCTAAGGAAAGGTAAGCTGCAATACATACAATCTTTGTTCTTGGGTTTAGATATGCTTTTACATTACAGAATCTCACAAAAATTGAAAAATCAGTTTGGGGTAGACTGAAGTCCATCGCCACTGTTCTAATGTACACCAATGTTTTAAGCTCTCATGGGCAAAAAGGGAGGTTTTCAAGGTCAGCAAAACGCAGTATTTCATAGGATGCGAATGTCAATGTTAATATTGTGAAAGGCTCCAGAAATTGGCTCTATACGGGAGATTTAGTCTTTGTGATGACTTTATAAGTATTAATGTGTGTTCTTTATATAGTCATCTATATTTCTAACCATACTGTATTTATGGTAGCCTGAGCTATACAATAGGTTGAGATGGAAACCATTTCAGCTGCAATTACAGCTAGATCACTAGGTATTATGTTAAACTCTATGATAGGCTATTGTACTTTGCCTTGTATGTATGGTAGTAATTGCAGCACCATAAACATCAATAACCATATATTTCTTTAGCACAAATGAACTACCACACAGCCATTTAATGTGAACCTTCCATGAAAGGAAACAGCAATAATGTTGTCTTAAACAGTGATGGAGGGCACTGTGTAGAGAAAAAAACCAGAGAGAGAGAAAGCTAAGATGCTAGTCATTAGGCTTCGCTTTGACTGTGTGTAACAAATGGCTGATTATAGGCAGTTAGGCCAATAATTTCGTAGCAGTGTGCAAAGAGCATTGATGTGCAGTAATGCATAGCAACAGATTATTAATCAGCGTTCATTAACCTGGCTTCATTAAACTGTGTTAATGCATTTTTCATCTTGGTATTAAATAAAGCATTTTAATGCCTTCATATTATTTTTGGGCTTATTTAAATAAGGCAGTGCAAGCTGCAATAACTATGTGTAAATTACAGTAACTTACATGAACCTATGAAAGTTCAATAACTTTACTGACCTGGCTACTGTTAACAGGAATGTGGAAATCACCTAGCTGCCCGCGCAGAACACGTTTCATATGCCGTGCAATACAATGTATACAAAAGATACTCTGCGCTAAAGTGAAAATGTCAATCTGGAGATCATTAATGCATATGAGGTATACTGAAAATACCGCATAAGCGGCTTATCCAGCCACAGCAAGGCACAAAGGATATATGTATTAAAAAAAAAAAAAAATTAAAAGTGATTATAAGGTGCAATGTGTAAATAATATACTAGATGTATACCATTAGAATAAGAGTAGCGATGATTAAACTACTAACTGTATATATAATAAATGAAAAATTATTTATATAATCTGAAATTTACAGTGTAAAAAATATATATAAATAATATCACAGTGATAAGTGCAAAAAATACAACAAAGTGATGGGGGATGACATCCCCCTGATGAAGACACGTGACCCACGCGTAGGGGAGGGGCCAGGACAGGGCACGGAGCCTTTCACTCCACTGAGATGAAATGCACAGCTTATCCCTCCTGACAGGCAAACTTTGAGGCAAACTTTGGAGACTGTTATCAGATTGGTGCACTCACGCACCTTGCAAATGTGAGTACCCTAATGTGGGGAGCTTTTATTCCAATAAACATTTATAAACGATATCACACTATCCAGTTTTTGTTTTTCTTTTCCTTTATTCCTAACTGTGGAGCTGCTGCTGAATACTGTGTATCTGGATTCCATCACTGAGCCGTGGGATGGCTCATAAGCATGTTTAGATTCAGTCGCACACTCTGAGGTGAGCGGCTGCCCCCGGGGGGGTCACTGGATGGCACTTGAGCATGGAATTCTGAGCACTAAGATTAATGCACACACGTTGGGTTTTTTATGAACTGTTTTTATGGACTTTATGTGCATTTCTTTCATAAATTGGACTTTAATAACCATGTATCACATCTTGGATTTGATATTCACACTCATTGTGTGGCACTTGGCACTTTGTTGTATTTTTTGCACTTATCACTGTGATATTATTTATATATATTTTTTACACGGTAAATTTCAGATTATATAAATAACTTTTCATTTACTATATATACAGTTAGTAATTTAATCATCGCTACTCTTATTCTAATGGTATACATCTAGTATATTATTTACACATTGCACCTTATAATCACTTTAAATTTTTTTTTTTTGAATACATATATCCTTTGTGCCTTGCTGTGGCTGGATAAGCCACTTAAGCGATATTTTCAGTATAACTCATATGCATTAATGATCTCCAGATTGACATTTTCACCAAAATACTGTGCCTCATTAAAGAGGTTGTAAACCGCTGGACGTTTTTCTTGTTTTTTTTTCTTACCTGCAAGGTAATGTCACAATGTGCTAGTATGCATCGCATACTAGCACATTATGTGAAACATACCCCCAAAAAAAGCATTCTAGCAATGCGATGTCATTGCTGGAGGCTGCTTCCATCTTTACTCGTCTTGCTTCTGGGTTCGCGAAACTCCAGCTCTGTGACTGTCCGGAGTCGCGATGACGTCACTCCTGCCTATATACCGTTCACAACACAGGGGTCTGAAGAAATGGCACGGGTGGCTGTTCCTTCAGAGAGCATGCGAGATGATGTCACTGGCTGCATGTACAGTAAATATCTCCAAAACGGTGCACGTTTAGGAGATATTTACCTATAGGTAAGCCTTATTATAGACTTACCTAAAGGTAAAATTTAGTGATGGAGGTTAGGGATGGGTGAACGGGTTCGGCCTGAGCATTAGATCAGGCTGAACTTTCGTTGTTCGGACGTTCAGCGAACTTCCAAACAAATGGGTCGTTCAACCGTTTCTTCGGCCCCCCCGAACCGACCACAATGCATTGCGGCGCTGAATAGTGCATTGCAAGCCCTGATTGGTTGAGGGTATGTAGTTCCCAAGCCAATCAGCCAATCAGGGCACAGAGCCCTTTCAGAGTCATGATTGGACACTGTCATCATGACTTTATCCAATCATGGCTCACTCCCGCCCCACAGTATAAAAGTATTCTTTCAATGGAAGCCATTTTTATGCCCCGTACACACAGTCGGACTTTGTTCGGACATTCCGACAACAAAATCCTAGGATTTTTTCCGACGGATGTTGGCTCAAACTTGTCTTGCATACACACGGTCACACAAAGTTGTCGGAAAATCCGATCGTTCTAAACACGGTGACGTAAAACACGTACGTCGGGACTATAAACGGGGCAGTGGCCAATAGCTTTCATCTCTTTATTTATTCTGAGCATGCGTGGCACTTTGTCAGTCGGATTTGTGTACACACGATCGGAATTTCCGACAACGGATTTTGTTGTCTGAAAATTTTATATCCTACTCTCAAACTTTGTGTGTCGGAAAATCCGATGGAAAATGTGTGATGGAGCCCAGACACGGTCGGAATTTCCGACAACAAGGTCCTATCACACATTTTCCGGCGGAAAATCCGACCGTGTGTATGGGGCATTAGCGTGATTTTGGTGTGGAGAGAGATAGAACAGGGCTCTGTTCATTGCTGTTAGTTAGTGTGCTATACTGTGCTAGCTTCAATTGTTAGTGTAGAATATTAGTTTAGTGTCAGTCTAGGGATAGTGTGAGGGTAGTGAGGAGGATCATCATTCAGCTTTGCATAGTGTGCAGCTAGAGTAGGGACAGCTCAGATAGTTTCAGTGTAGTGTAGTGAGACCGTGTCAGTAATCTTGACATTAGTGTATAGCTAGAGTAGGGACAGTTAAAATAGCGTCAGTGTAGTGATGGTTGAACACCGTCTATTTGACTGCGTTACTGCCAGTTTAACGCCATTTACTTCTGTGTGCGTTACTACCAGTTTAATGCCATTTACTTCTGTTTGCGTTACTGCCAGTTTAACACTATATAGTTTTGTGTGCGTTACTGCCAGTTTAACGCCATATAGTTCTGTATGCGTTACTGACAGTTTAACGCCATATAGTTTTGTGCGTTACTATACATTTGGCGCATTATATTATAGTGTATCCATGGAGTGTGTCTGTGTAGTGTGAATACTCAAATTAAGGTGCACCAAAAACACCACATTGATTAAAGTGCATCTACGTACAGATTTCCACTTCTTATTTACATTTGCTTATAAGCACCGCCCCCTCCTTCCCAATAATGTCTGGGAGGACAACAAGGTGAGGCAGATGTTCCCTTGGCACTGTAAGGGGGCCAGAAACAAATGTGTCCACAGGCAAAGGTGGACATAGTGGTCAGTCCTCAGGCAGGGCGTCATTTCCTCTGTTTCGTGAGTTTGCCCGTGCTATCCAGCCACAGCATGCAGAGGAGATGGTGGACTGGCTTACTAAACCTTCCTCATCCTCCTCATCCTTTGTCACGCAAGCAGAGACAGAGCAGTGTGCAGTCCCCTGCAGTTGCCATAGTGGATAAACCTGCCTCCTTGACCACATCTTTTCCTGCCATAGCCCCAACATCAGCCATGGAGGAGTCTGCTGAGTTATTTGACCACAGCGTCAGCCACTTGCCCCTTGATGATACCCAGCCATTACTGGATTCAGATGTTGGTTCTGAGGTAGAGGATGACCAGAACATGAGCCTAGATAGAGGGAAGAACACTGGTAGACAAATTGGCATTCATGTTCCCCCAGCCGCAGAGTATTGCCAAGTTGTCTCCAGTGGTAATGATGAAGATGGAGGAGATGGAGATGATGATGATGATGAGGTCACTGATGCGACTTGGGTGCCAGATAGAGCAGAGGAGGAAACTGAAGGTGAGGCGGCACAATCCCAGGGAGGCCGACATCAAGAAAGAGTAGAGAGCAGCCACCCTATTCCATCGCATTCTGCAGCTGTTACCTCCCAGCCCACCCGCCAAAACTCAGCTGTCTGGGCCTTTTTCAGCACATCTGCAGCAGATCGCACTGTTGCTATCTGCAAACTGTGTCTCAGGTACATCAAACATGGCAAAAACACCAGCCATTTGGGTACCACATGCTTAACAAGGCATTTAACGTCCAACCACTCAGCCCATTAGCAAGAGCACCTAAAAGCCACACAAAAGGGGCACAAATCTGTCCCTCCTCTTTACCCACTTCAGTCTGCCCCTGCTATACTGCTGAGTCATTACCTCTCAGCAGCCTCCACTGACAGGGATTATGTTATAGCACAGGGTGTCCCAGGTCCTAGCAGCACATCTACCAGCAGCACACCACCAGCTGTAGACTGTAGCCGGCAAATTTCTCTGCCCCATCTGCTGCAGCAGAAAAAAAATAAGTCCCTGCCATCCATATGCCCAGTGTCTAAATACAAGCTTGTCAAAGCCGTTGGCTCTCCAACTTCTTCCTTTCAGCCTGGTGGATTCTGCCCCCTTCCGTGAATTCGCACAATGTGCTGTACCATAAGGGAAAGGTTCCCAGTCGCTACTACTTTCCATGTAAGGCCATTCCATCTCTCTACCATCACGTGGAAGGGAATGTTCTGGCATTGTTGGGCAAGGCAGTCAGCTGTAAAATCCACCTTACTTCTGACATGTGGTGCAGCAAGCATGGGCAGCGACGATATATTTCGTTCACAGCAACACTGGGTAATGCTGCTTGCAACCCAAAAAGGATGCAGGTCAATGCTCGGTGCTGCAGCTTGTTGTGCCCCCACGTCTCCATACAGCTGGTGGTGATGATGCCAGACATGTAAGCTCTACCCCCTCCTTCTCCTCTGCCACCTCCATGCCCTCCTCTGCAGAATTGTCCTATGAACATTAGGTACCCCCTAAGCATTCAAAGGGCTATTCCATGAGTCAGGCTAAAAGGTGCCATGCAGTGCTTCAGCTGGTGTGTTTAGGGGAGAGGAACCTCACCGGAGCAGGGATTCTTGCAGCTCTGCAGGGACAGGCCCAGAGGTGGTTTACACCACGCCAGCTGGAGCCAGGAATGGTGGTGTGCGATAATGGTTCAAACCTCCTGTCCGCCCTTGGACAGGGAAAGTTGACACATGTGCCATGCCTGGCACATGTCCTCAATTTGGTGGTGCAGCATTTCCTAAATACGTACCCAGGGTTGCAAGAGGTGCTAAAGCTGGCCAGAAGAGTCTGTAGTCATTTCAGGCAGTCATACACAGCCAGTGCTCGGTTGGCTGAAATTCAGCAGGAATTCCACCTGCCCGTAAACCTCCTGATCTGTTCCATGCCCACCAGGTGGAACTCGACTTTGCAATGCTGCAGTGGCTATACATGCAGCAGAGGGCCGTCAACGAGTACCTGTGGGAATACGGCAAGATGACAGGCTCAGGCCACCTCTGCTTTTTTTTCTTGTTCCAGCAGCAGGCAGAATCAATCAACCACCAGGCTTAGGGAAACAGACCTGAAAAAGACCTGAAAAATGAATTGAGGCTTAGCTGACTACATTAAAGCTAAATACTAAACTTAGTCAGCCCAGTGCAGGGCACTACATCTACATAGTTGCAATATTGTTGTGGTGCATGTTAGTATTTCCTCCTAATAAAGATTTTGCTTAAAGGCTTAGAAGCAAATGGCTTTCCTCTTAGGGCTTTTAAAGAAAAGGTGCACGTACATCCCAGGCTGACTGTTTTATTTTCACTATTAGAAGAAGAGTGAAATCACAGTTTTATATTATTTTACCTTTAATAGCAGCCACCATGTTTTTCTCAGAATTATTTCCTTTAAAGTGTATGTAAGTTCTAACAATGATCTTCTTATTTTCTCTGCTAAATATACAATTTTAAGTAAAGACTCTTGGCAGGAATTAAGGCCAAGATATTTGCAGGAATAAAGCCTTTAATGTTGGATACATCATCGATGTATGACTGTCTAGTCTTTCCTTTAAAATGGGTTTGAAGTACGCCAGCACTCAAGTTCTGGGAGACAGTAATAGAAGGATATCCAAAAAATGACAAATAATCAAAAATAAAAGGTTGATACCTCCTCCCTAGCGCTCAGGAAATCACAGATAATATTTCAAAACAATATAAGCAGCCACTATAACAGTAAATCAATAATCACAAAAATATGCTACAGAAAAACTATAACATTAGCAGCGCGAAACAATCACAAGAAAGGATTGAAATAATAATGTCCAATTTAAAATTTTGTGAATAATGGATTGTCCAAAAAAAAATTCTTACGGGGTTAATTTCAGCTTAATACCATCACCACACCACATGTGCACCAATCCCCTAAGGTAATGAACTTCCAAGACAACCATAGGTATTACGCTTGTGTTTTTAACAATCTCTGTCGGAAGGCACTGCGTCTCTCCATCTAAGTTTTGCTCACAGAAATCAAGAGAAAAATGTACACATAGCGTAATCCAGTAAATTCTCCCCTTACAAATGTGCACCAACAATGTTTAAAATACACGAAAGCATGTAACAGGTATATAAATTATCCAAATCTCTCGTCTCTATCATATGTCTACCTCTCACCGCTCAGCTGATTTCTCACAAAGCGATGTTCCCGGGCCGGGTAAACAGATAGTCCGACGGTGTGAGTTACTGCGTGGTCACGCCCTGATGCGTTTTATCATCACTTCGTCAGAGGGCGTGGCCACACAGCGCAGCACCCATCCTTATATACTCCTACGAGTGCCAGGGTATTAACCCTGCACGTGCTCGTTCCTACTGGTTTAATGTGCACCATCCGTCGCACCCATCCAGAAGGCTTATGCTTCCTTTTAAGCACATACGGGTGCCAGGGTATTACCCCTACACATGCTCGTTTCTACTGGTCTGATGCGCAGCTTCCGCCGCATCACATCCAGACGGCTTGTGCAATCTAACAATGCCCTATATTGTCAATCCAGCAATACGTGGTAAACCCACACTCACTGAATGGCACAATATATCACAATATATCATTTCGACTTCTTTATGTTGTGCATGGTAACCGCTAATGAAGCCCCATTCATGCTTCTACCCAGAATGGAGAGGGAGGATTAGGGTAAGGGAACTATCAAAGTGTGAGACCAAATGGATTTATTTGACTGACATTTTATATCCCAAGGGAATGAACGTTGAGTTGGCTTTAAATTGTTTTATCAGTAATTATTGAATTTTAAGTAATTTTATAACTGGATTTTTAATCAAATTTTATGTATGTAAAATGTTTTGAGATTCATTACATAATTTTAGATATTCTTAAACAATTATGTTGTGTTGATATATGTATGGGATGAAAGCCCCTTTTTTAAAAAAAGTGAATTTGATTTATCATACTGATTAAGTAATGTCTAATATGATTTTAACATATATGGAAATATAAGTTGAATATTATATATATGTTGAACCAAAACAATAATAGGGCCATGGTGAGCACATGATTGATGGTGGAATGAACTGTGTCTTGAATTTAACATCCAGTCTCATCATCGATCAGTATCTCTTTATAAATAGTGTCACCATACAGGGAACGGGTGATAACAAGGGCGATTTCACCGATCGAATATAAACACATATGGTGGGTGCCTAGCATACCTTCCCGCAGTTTATGACGGGTGTATATTGTGCCATTCAGTGAGTGTTGGTTTACCACGTATTGCTGGATTGACAATATAGGGCATTGTTAGATTGCACAAGCCGTCTGGATGTGATGCGGTGGATGCTGTGCATCAGACCAGTAGAAACGAGCGCGTGTAGGGGTAATACCCCGGCACCCGTATGTGCTTAAAAGGAAGCGTAAGCCTTCTGGATTGGTGTGACGGATAGTTCGCATTAAACCAGTAGGAACAAGCGTGTGCAGGGTTAATACCCTGGCGCTCGTAGGAGTATATAAGGATGGGTGCTGCGCTGTTACTCACGCCATTGGACTATCTGTATACCCGGCCCGGAAACATCGCTTTGTGAGAAATCAACTGAACGGTGAGAGGTGGACATATGATTGAGACGAGAGATTTGGATATTTTATATGCCTGTTACATGCTTTTGTGTATTTTAAACATTGTAAGTGTGCATTTGTAAGGGGGAGAATTTTATTGTTAATAAATTTTACTGGATTATGCTATGTGTACATTTTTCTCTTGCTTGCTCTGAGCAAAACTTAGATGGAGAGACGCAGTGCCTTCTAACAGAGATTGTTAAATGCGCCTAAAAGCGTAATACCTATGGTTGTCTGGTAAGTTCATTACCTTAGGGGATTGGTGCACACGTGGTGTGGTGACGGTATTCAGCTGGAATTAACCCCGTATGAAATTTTTTTCATTCATTATTCATTATTCACTAAATTTTAAGGAGTTCTGCCTGTCACTGCTAATACCATTTTAGGTGTTTTGTCATAGTGCAAAGAAATACCTTTTCAGCTTTCAGAGCTGTCCTATCTAGTTTACCCCCCAAATTCTTTAAATTGGAGTTACAGATCATTGTTGTGGAAAAGTGGGTATGAGCACGGCTGCTGTTAGAAATCATGGGGCCCTGTATAGCCTTCCTGATGGACCCCCCCCCCCCAACCCCACCTCCAACACCCTGAAGTGCAGCAGAACCGTGGCACTGACTTTATCTGCCTACACCCCAAAAAAAAAAAAAAATCCTTCCCCCTGCACTCCTCTGTTGACGTGATGGGCCCAGGGAAATGTAATTTAAGTCCTGCTAAGCAAGTAGAAGTGGGGGTGTAGTCTAGTAAAATCAATATATTCATTTAGGCAGAAATGAACAATAAAGCTCCCTGTTTAGCTGATAAATCTTGGGCCCAGTAAAAAAGGACCAGTTGTACTGCCTTATCAGCAGCCTTGGGTATAAGTAGTTTATTCAACTAAAAAAACTGGGCATGGCTGACAGCACTAACTCTACAGCAATTGGGAGCTGAGCGCTTTCCTGGCATATCAGCTGGCATTTTTCTGTACTTGTCTTTAAAGTGATAACACAGTGGAATATTTGCATGTATTGAGAGATGTACTTCAAAAGTTTTTTTTTTCTTTGCCCTGACAAACACTTTAATTTCATGCTTGGTAAGGATAGCAATTATTTTTTTCCTGATTTTTTAAACTGCGTCACATCCTGCCTCAACCATTGTGTTGCCACCTGAAAATGTATTCCATTTTTCTGTATTATAAAACATAATGCAGTCACTTTTGAGAGTGGATTTTTTTTTATTTCTGGCCACTGTGTACCTTTTTTAGAGAAAGTGAAGTCAATAGCAGAACTCAAGCATGTTAAATGACATTAGTAATGTTGACGTAGGCATCTCCATTTTCCATTCTCCTGGACACAATAACAAAAATGGGCTGTGAGTAGTGCGATATTCTCTGCAGCTGTGTGGGTGTAAGTGAATGAAATGGCTTTTGTGTAATATTCTATGTGTGACCACCGTGTAATATCATGCTGCGCAGTCTGTCATTCATTAAGCTCCAGACTTGATGGGTTTGTCAATTTATTCTGTTACAGTTCCATGAGCGCTGTCTGTGTTCAGGTGTCGTGCAGCGATTTAGGTTTTTGTTCCTAACCATTAAGTTGTAAATGATAACAAACACTTGCATACGGAAATGCTCAGGGCTCAAGGAGAAAAATACTAGCTAATTAGCATTCTTTTCATATAAATATGTTACAAAAAAAAATATAAGCTTTAATTAACTGTTTCATTGAGTAAAGTATATAAATGACCGTGTGTAATACTTGTGGATTTGACTGTGAAGTTGGTAGTTAAAGGAGAAGTCCAGTACTGATTGGAGTCGTGCTTCGGAAACGGACTTTAAGGGATCCACCTCTCCCCTACAGCTGCCCAAGTCTTCTCTGTCCTACATAATAAATTCATAATCATTAAAAGTCGCCCAGAGTGCAGGGACTGTGGTGCCAGATTGTCCCAGCATATGGTGCTACAAATGAATTATGAAATGACAGGTTTAACCAAAACATGTCTTTTTAGTCCTGGGTAGAGATGGAGAGATTAGAACCTCCAACACTATTTCATTGGATTTTAGTTTTTTTTGGAGTTGTATACAATCACATTAAGAGTAGAATAACATGAAAAAGGTAGCAGAGGCACAAGTCTGCCTAGTACATGAAGATAACACTTAAGATTACATCTCAAGTTATAAAAAGGTACAAATAAATGCACTTTTACATCAACAAAGTAGCTCAGGGGTCATACCAATGTAGCACACTCCTACATAGGTGCTAGGATTAGGTGAATAGGTGCTAGAATTAGATGAATAGGTGTTAGGATTAGGTAAATTTAGTTCTGGCTCACTGAATCCAGTGGAGCCGCAGTTTGTTGTTAGGTAAATTTAGTTTTGGCACACTGTAACCAGTGTGTTGTGGTAATTGTTTTGGTCTGTTCTATGTTTCAGTAGTGACTGCTTCCCCCTGATTAACCCAGAAATGTCTGCAAATTAGTGATCAGGAAGAGTCTAATCAGCAGCTAAATATTCATACAGACCTGGCCAGTGCAGGACTTAGGGTGGTGGGGGCCCCTGGGCTTGAGTCACTTTCGAGCCCTACCTTCTATACATATGCACAGCTCTATAAAACAGAAATAGAAAAGGACAAGGTGCGCCAGACTCAGTGCAGTATTAAAGAACTTCTGTTTAAATGGACAAGACAAAACATCCAAATGGCTACTCACAAAAGTAGATAATATATAAGCGTATAAGTGGGGGATACTGTACTGGTATTCGTCCTGGGTCCACGATTAATAAAAGCAATAAAAATGGATAAAATGATAATTACCGTATTTATAGGCGTATAACATGCGCCGCCGTATAACACGCACCCCAAGTTTAGGAGGGAAGTTTAAGGAAAAAAATTACATTTAAATGCCCATCAATGCAGCCTTATCAGTGTCCATCTGCAGCCTTGTCATTGTCATTTCAGCCTTGTCCGTGTCAGTATAGCCTTGTCAGTGTCAGTGTAGCCTTGCCCCAGTGTCATTTGCCGACTTGTCAGTGTAGCCTTGCTCCAGTGTCATTGCTGCCTTGTCGTTGCAGCCTTTCAGTTTAAAAATGGCGCCACCGAGATACAGAGCCGGATGTCCTGTGTATCTCGGCGGCTCTCGGCGGCTCTCAGCGGCTTTCGGGGGCTTTCGGCCACTCTCGGCGGTTTTCGAAACGGGCGGGGCCGGCAGGCCCACGGGGCCCCCTATTGGCCGGGGCCCATGGGCTTGAGCCCAGTCAAGCGCAATGGAAAGTCTGGCCCTGGTCAATCCCTAGGCAAAGTCACCCAGATGGTTGCTGGGAGCCTGTATAAATATTCTGTCTCAGGCCGGGTTCACACCTATGCAAATTAGATGCGGGTTTCCCTATGGAGCCGGTTAACGTATCTCTGTTGTGGCTGTGGAGCGCACTGCACAGAAATGCTGTGCGTCTTTGGCTCAGTTTCAGGGAATTCAGGCATAGATTTGGCCCTGATTCATCCCTGAAACAGGGAACAGGGACGCACAGCGCTCCTGTGCGATCCGCAGCCGGTTCCAGTGTAAACCCGGCCTCAAAGTATTTATACAGGCTCCCAGCAACCATCTGGGAGTGGGGTCTTTTTACTTGCGTATCAGGTGCCGAACCCCCCCCCCCCACTTGGCCAGCTGCCGCTGTCAGCAGTGGAAGGAGCGAATCTCTGTTGCTGCCCACCCCCTCCTCCTTTCATGGAGGAAACCTGAACAAAAGGAGACTGGAGCAGATGCGGGCTCCCCCACCCTCCTTTTAATGCAGCTACATAGAAGGGCACTCGTCAGAGCAAGCCACGCGCTCTGTTCCTGAACCCATTGGCTGCAGAGGGGAGGACCAATCACAGGGCCATGGGACATGTAGTCCCAGAAAAAAGCTTCCCCACTGTGAAACACAGGGGACAAACTTCAGCCCCCGGCATGCTCGCCTGAAAGAGGGAGAAGATGAAGCTGGAGCCCAGGAAAAGGTGTGTCAGGTGCTACCCAAGGGAAAGAAGCAAGAGGGTGGTTCTGGGAGGAGAGAGAGAGAGACAGCCTGGGTCAAGGGAAGCCCACAGCTGTGTGGGAGAACTCCAGAGGCTGCAGAGTGTTATCGGGGCTAGTGTGGGGAGAGAACGAGGCGTAGGGTCATCTCCAGAGACAGAGGGAGACCACACCATTGGAAGCCACTACAGTGTGGGGAAGCAGATCTGTGACCTGAACAAAGAGAGACAGACCCACTGCTGGAACACTGTGTTTGCTGTGTTTCCTGCCAGAGTTGCCTTAAGTTGCCTTAAGTAACCCAAGCGAGTGGACGCTGATCAGAGAGACAACTACTGCTGTGTTGCTGGGTCTAGTGAGAGGGCCTTGCGCTCATTACTTGCTATCACTGCTATAGACTAAGCTATTGAAAACTAGCCTAACTTGCTATCCTATAGTCCCTAAACTGTCTACAGGCTTTGACTGGTGCAATGCATGCCAATAAGCTCCAACGTTTATCCAGTGAAGACTTCAGGTTAAAGACCCATTAATCATAGCGGACCAAAGCCCTAGCCCATCTGCTAGTTAAAGAGTTACCATACTTATGTCCATTAATTTGAGTGCACTCAAAACCCAGTATGGGATTATAAATATCCTTGCTGCGCATACAGTTTGTATACATTGTTTATTGCTAACTTGTCTGATGTGATGACTTATGTTAATCCACAATAATAGATTAAGTGCGTTTATCACTAACCAGGTATGTGTGTTTCATTACTGGCAATACCGCACAACCAGGCGAAAGGTATTTTACACTTGTGTTGTTAATTGTGCTGAATTTTATTCAACCAGGTGTACCAGAGGCAAAAGAAAAAAGGGGGATCTCATAAACTCCTTCTACCTGCCCACCCTGGAGTGTAAACAAAGTGATATACAGTGCAATAACAAAATATTAATCAAAATCATTGTATAAACAAAGCAGCAGGTAGTAAGGCTCAAAGCCTCAATGTGTAACGAAAAACAACTGTGATTTCCTAACACGCTAGAAACATTAAAAATAAATATATAATCATGTATTTATGATGAATATTAAGTGATTATAATATAAACAACAAAAAAGTCCAATGATCCACCACCGATTAGTTAGACTTACATAAAGTGCTGGTACTTCTTCAATACATCAAACGTGATGGTGAAGAAAACATATATGGCTATTGTCTCCAGTGTATCTCCTTCCAACTTCTAGGCAAATGTCCTACTCGCCAGACGAAATTGACACCTATGACACGTAGTCAAAAACAGCAAAGACAAACAGATGTCAAAAGAAACGGCAGTTTAGGGTTTGACACAATCACCAAATGGAAATGGCATATACATCAAAAAGACAAGAACAGAAGCTCCTCATAGTGCAGTACCATTTATAAAAACGGAAAATTCCTATCAAAATACTTACCGTAATTTTCCTTTCCTCATGGACTCCATGGCAGCCAATGTGTGGGTTTAGTCCCGCCTCTAATACCCTATAGGACACTACTCCCATAAATCTTTGCTCCTCACCAGCAGCCGTGTTCGATAACTAGCCTACTCCAGCCATTTGGGAGGGAACTCCAGCTGCCATGGAGTCCATCAGGAAAGGAAAATTACGGTAAGTATTTTGATAGGAATTTTCCATTTTCCTGACAGACTCAATGGCAGCCAACGTGTGGGAAATAACTCGCCGTACACACCCGGGTGGGCAAAATGCTGAAAAAACAAAGATTTATTTAACACCGTCAACTGACAGTACTTTAACACCAAAATCAACTGAAGATAGAGCAGCTGGCTCAACACAATAATGGGACATAAAGGTATGGATCGATGACCAAGAAGCTGCCCTGCAAATCACTTCAGGTGCAACATGACGTGAGACTGCCCACGAGGTCGAAAGACTTCTAGTTGAGTGCGCTGTTACCGCCTCAGGAGGAGCCAAGCCCTTCTCTCTATATGCCCATTGAATTGCCGGCAAAACCCATGCAGCAATGGATCTGACTGAGGCTTGGAGCCCCTTGTTCTTCCCGTAGAACGAAACAAAAAGATAATCCGACTGGCGAAAGGTAGCCGTTACTTCTAGATATTGTTTCAAGGAAACACCAACATCGAGTGGATGTATTTCCAGATTTACGGTAGATCTGAAGGTAGGAAGTGAGATCTCTTGGTTCTCATGAAAGAGAGAGGTGACCTTAGGGTTTGACCCTAGCATCGGAATTAGAACCACTCTGTCTGGAAAAAAGGTTAAGAAAGGTTCTTTTGATCCTAAAGCCTGGATTTCGGACACCCTCTTTGCCGAGGTGATGGCAATCAAAAATGCAGTTTTGATAGTAAGCTCTCTGACAGACAGTGGTTTATCGAGTTGTGAGAAGAACTCAAGAACTAGAGGAAGATCCCATTTGGGGAACCTGGGTTTCCTTTGAGGCCTCAGTCTAATTGCTCCTTTGAAAAATTGCTGAATAAGGGCATGTCTGGGCCACGACACCCCAGTAAAGTCTGAGATCGCTGAGACCTGTACACGAAGAGAACTGACAGATAGGGGCAAATCCAGGCCTGATTGCAGGAAACTCAAGATGTCCTGAACTGCAGGTGTGCCACATGACTTAGACCATTATTGGTTCCACCTCTTGTAACAGAAACAGGCTTTTGGTACCCCCTTGTTTCCTTACATAGGCTACTGCCGTCGTATTGTCCAGTCTGAGTAATACAGATGCCCCTGCTATCAGATGGCGAAATGCCAACAATGCCTGGAAGGCATATCCTAATTCTAGGATATTCGACACCAATCTCTGAGCTGGAAAATCCCAGGAGCCTTAAGCCACTTCCGGCAATGAGCACCTCAACCTCTGTTGCTGGCATCTGACGTCACTGTGATCCACGTGATGGGAAGGAAAGAGTGACACTTGCCTAGATTTTCTCTTTGAAGCCACCAGAGGAGGGAACCCCTCATGGTCTGAGTGATGTGAATGCGCTGATCTTTGTCGCCCGACCATTGAAGAAGAAATCCCTTCTGGAAAGGTCGCATCCTCTACTGAGCCCATTTCACCATTGGTATTGTGGACACCATGGTACCTATAATCCTCAGACACTGGAGGGCATGGAGATGAGAGGAGGAGAGAGTACGGCGAATCCTGTCTCGAACTATTGTAACCTTCTCCTCGGGTAGGGAAATGGTGCCTCTCACTGTATTGAAGAGGGCTCCGAGGAACACCAGAGACTGCGAAGGCTCCAACTGGCTCTTCTCCAGGTTCAGGAACCATCCGAATTCCCGGAGAGTTGAGATGACTTGATCTCTGTGTTTCAGGAGACAATCTCTGTCTTGAGCCAGTAGGAGGAGATCGTCTAGGTAATGATGAAGACGGATCCCTCTGGTTCTCAATAGAGCCACAACAGCCAACAAGACCTTTGAAAAGACACGTGGAAAAGTCGACAGACCGAAGGGAAGGAATGAGAATTGTAAATGTAGTTGGCCTATGGAAAAGCGGAGAAACCTGTCCCCTAGAGGCCCCCTTACCTGATATAAAAGATCCAGGGCCAGGGAAGGACACTCCTATCAGTCTGCAAGCATTCCCAAGCTTGCAGACTATTTTCGCAATTTAAAAACTGGCGCCCCTGTGACGTCACCGCCGTGTCAATCACTTCATTAGTGCGCACGCGCAGTTACCGCTATGCGCGTGCGCGAACCAAGCCTCGTTCTCGTGCCGGACCCGCGCATGCGCAGACCGTCTGCGAGAACGAAACCAGGAAGCGAACGGCGGCTGGAACGCAAGAGAAATCAGCATGCCTACCAGCCACGCTGTACCCGACAGCATGGGGGGGGAGAAAAAACACAGGAAATAAATAGCTAGGAAGCAAACATAAACAGGGGAAAGGAATTCACAAAAACTGCTGCCATTAGAGAAAAAATTGGAACGAACTCACCACTCCTGCCGCAATCGAGACCAGGCCAAAGGTAAGACAACACAAGACCGCACTTTTTCTGGGCAAAAAAGGCCACCCGCTAGGCTGTATGACCAACGCGCGGTTTTGCCTGCCAGTGGCTAGGACTAGACCATCATCAGCGCCTCTTCCATATGCCCATTCCATACCCTGCTAGTAGCTAGGGCTTATTGGAATAATGCGATTCCTGTTCCAAAAGGATCGCTCGGCCAGATCTGATCGCAGGGGAGGAAAAGAAATCTTCGGGTAGGAAGACCATTTTAGCTAGGTCCATCGGAGGAGGGCAAAAAAAGGAACACGGCTGCTGGTGAGGAGCAAAGATTTATGGGAGTAGTGTCCTATAGGGTAGTAGAGGTGGAACTAAACCCACACGTTGGCTGCCATGGAGTCTGTCAGGAAATGTATTATTCTCCTCCTATTTTCCATTCAATCTGGTTTTCCTTTTTTCATTTTATGTTTAAAAATTATATATGTTAATTTTTATTGTGAACATCAAGGCTTATTGACCAAAACTTTCCTCTGTACCAGAGGACGGTCTTCCATGTTAGCGTAACATTACTAGAGAGCAGGAGCCCAGCTGTGGACAATAGCCATTAGGCTGACTCCCTATGTCTACTATGGCTGTCCATGGAATGTGTATTTTCCTGATGTTCATCGTGTTTTCTGTAAAATTTTCAATAAAAATATTTTCAACACTAAAAATGTACAGGTTGCACTTACATAAGCAGAAGATAAAATCGCAGTTGTAAAATGGCATTTAACGTCAACAGCGCCCGTCAGTGAAGGAGAAAATTGTACTTATTTACAAAATTTTATAACAAACAAAAAACCTTTTTTTTTTCTAAATTTTCTGACTTTTTTAATTTGTTGCGCAAAAAATAAAAACCCCAGCAGTGATCAAATACCACCAAAAGAAAGCTCTATTTGTGGGAAGAAAATTATAAAAAGATTTTTTTCGGTACAGTGTAGCATGACCGCACTTCAAAATGCGACAGCGCTGAAAGCTAAAAATTGGCTTGGGCAGGAAGGGGCGAAAGTGCCTTGTATTGAAGTGGTTAACTGCCAACTGGCTGCTTACATTAAGAAGTGCCTACTCCTGGCACTAGGAAAACTTGCAGATGCTTGGGCAGGGATTGCAAGCCACTCTCGAGCCGGCATGCGTTCCACTGCCATAAACAGAAAACCAGAAGTTCGGGACCCGGAAGTAACGTGACCGTAATGCACCTCCAAGTACGTTTTGTTGTACGACGTCATCAGGAAGCAATTGCTGTCACTAGGCAGGTTACATTAAATAGCCTGGCCTCGACACGTGACTGGCAGTGATGTTACTCTCCGCCTACCTCATCTCTGAGACCAGGACCCACCCCTTTACTAATGCGCAAATTGTGGACCTGATTCTCCCATTATTGCCAGGAGCAAGTCCACATAAATTTTACTAACAATAATGATACAATCAAATTGGCAACATATACATAACTAGGGGAGCTTGAATATGAATTGGAATAATTGCAAAGATGTTAGAGGAACCTAATTAAATGCAAACATGCAATTTAGAAAATATGAAAAATATGAAAAAATATAAAAATATTAAAAATATCAAACAATGTAGAATTTAATGAAGTAAAAATAAAAATAAAAAATATAAATAAAAATTTTACTTAAAATAAAAATAAATATGAAAATTAAAATATAAAAGTAAAAGTAAATAAAAATACAAAATAACAATATAAATAAATAAATATAAATAAAAAAATAAATAAAATATTGTGTGTTAGCAGTTCATGCACTAGACCTTACTTCATGATATATAAAGGAATATTTTTGATTACCCCTGGTTAAATGGATATATTAGGCATCCTCAATGGTTGGGTGGTAGAGAATTCCCCCACCGTGATGTTGGCTGTGCAGCCACCCGTCTGGCCCTCACCGATCTTACATTTTGATGTCACCACCAACATTACTGACTTAATCATTGGTTAGAAAACAATTAAGATCTAAATCCAGGGCTTTTTTTCAGCAGGAACGAGGGTGAACGCAGTTCCGGCACCTCCAGCTCTGAATGTATGTAATGGCAAGGGGTGCTGGGGTGTACTGGAGGGTCTATTGATGTTGGCTGCTGGGGGATCTATTGTTGCTGGAGGGGATCTATTTTTACAGGGGGAGAGTCTGTTGTTGCTGGGGAGGTCAGTTGTTGCTGGTGGGGGATCTATTGTTGCTGGGGGACTCTTATGCTACTGGGAGATAATCGTTTCTGGGAGACATCTACTGTTGAGGGAGAGGTCTATTGTTGCTAGCTGTTCAAAGTCTATTGTTGCTAGGGGTGCTCCATTGTTGCTGGCTACAGGGGATCTATTTTACTTCCTATCATTTTCAACAAATTACATACAAATTACTTAGCACCACAAATTGATACTTGATTCTGTATCCATTACTGAGAGGTGGGTAGGGGGTGGAACCAAGGAATGGTGCTCGGAAGTGGGTAGGGAGTGGAACCAAGGAATGGTGCTCAGAGGTGGGTAGGGGGTGGAACCAAGGAATGGTGCTCAGAGGTGGGTAGGGGGTGGAACCAAGGAACGGTGCTTGGAGTTGGGTAGGAGATGGAACCAAGGAATGGTGCTCGGAGGTGGGTACGGGGTGGAACCAAGGAATGGTGCTCGGAGGTGGGTAGGGGGTGGAACCAAGGAATGGCACTCGGAGGTGGGTAGGGGGTGGAACCAAGGAATGGTGCTCGGAGGTGGGTTGGGGTGGAACCAAGGAATGGAGCTCGGAGGTGGGTTGGGGGCGGACACAAGAGGTGACTCGGAAGGAGGGAGTTCCTGCACTTATTCTCTGAGAAAATAAGCCCTGTCTAAATCTATATTCATACCTACAGTTTGCAGAGTTCCCAACTTGTGTAGCCATAGGGTTTCATTTTGTGATACTGCTTGTTTCAGATGGGTACCCCTCCAGTGTTTAGAAATTTTATCTATTCCATAAAAGGTAAGTTGTGTTGGATCTCTATTATGGTATTGTCTGAAGTTTTTCGACACACTGTGTTTGACAAAACCATTTTTGATATTGGTAAGATGTTCATTTATTCTTGTACATAGTTTCCACATTGTTCTGCCTAAATATTGCCTTGGACATGGGCATTCCAAAACATACAGTGGGGACAGAAAGTATTCAGACCCCTTTAAATTTTTCACTCTTTGTTATTGCAGTCATTTGCTAAAATCATTTAAGTTCTTTTTTTTCCCTCAATAATGTACACACAGCACCCCATATTGACAGAAAAACACAGAATTGTTGACATTTTTGCAGATTTATTAAAAAAGAAAAACTGAAATATCACATGGTCCTAAGTATTCAGACCCTTTGCTGTGACACTCATATATTTAACTCAGGTGCTGTCTATTTCTTCTGATCATCCTTGAGATGGTTCTACACCTTCATTTGAGTCCAGCTGTGTTTGATTATACTGATTGGACTTGATTAGGAAAGCCACACACCTGTCTATATAAGACCTTACAGCTCACAGTGCATGTCAGAGCAAATGAGAATCATGAGGTCAAAGGAACTGCCTGAAGAGCTCAGAGACAGAATTGTGGCAAGGCACAGATCTGGCCAAGGTTACAAAAAAAATTCTGCTGCACTTAAGGTTCCTAAGAGCACAGTGGCCTCCATAATCCTTAAATGGAAGACGTTTGGGACGACCAGAACCCTTCCTAGAGCTGGCCGTCCGGCCAAACTGAGCTATCGGGGGAGAAGGGCCTTAGTGGGAGAGGTAAAGAAGAACCCAAAGATCACTGTGGCTGAGCTCCAAAGATGGAGTCGAGAAATGGGAGAAAGTTGTAGAAAGTCAACCATCACAGCAGCCCTCCACCAGTCAGGTCTTTATGGCAGAGTAGCCCGATGGAAGCCTCTCCTCAGTACAAGACACATGAAAGCCCGCATGGAGTTTGCTAAAAAAACACCTGAAGTACTCCAAGATGGTGAGAAATAAGATTCTCTGGTCTGATGAGACCAAGGTAGAACTTTTTGGCCTTAATTCTAAGCGGTATGCATGGAGAAAACCAGGCACTGCTCATCACCTGTCCAATACAGTCCCAACAGTGAAGCATGGTGGTGACAGCATCATGCTGTGGGGGTGTTTTTCAGCTGCAGGGACAGGATGACTGGTTGCAATTGAGGGAAAGATGAATGCGGCCAAGTACAGGGATATCCTGGACGAAAACCTTCTCCAGAGTGCTCAGGACCTCAGACTGGGCCGAAGGTTTACCTTCCAACAAAACAATGACCCTAAACACACAGCTAAAATAACGAAGGAGTGGCTTCACAACAACTGTTCTTGAATGACCAGCCAGAGCCCAGACTTAAACCCAATTGAGCATCTCTGGAGAGACCTAAAAATGGCTGTCCATCAACGTTTACCATTCAACCTGAAAGAACTGGAGAGGATCTGCAAGGAGGAATAGCAGAGGATCCCCAAATCCAGGTGTGAAAAACTTGTTGCATCTTTCCCAAAAAGACTCATGGCTGTATTCGATTAAAAGGGTGCTTCTACTAAATACTGAGCAAAGGGTCTGAATACTTAGGACCATGTGATACTTCAGTTTTTCTTTTTTAATAAATCTGCAAAAATGTCAACAGTTCTGTGTTTTTCTGTCAATATGGGATGCTGTGTGTACATTAATGTAGAAAAAAAAAATGAACCTAAATTATTTTAGCAAATGGCTGCAATATAACAAAGAGTAAAAAATTTAAGGGGGTCTGAATATTTTCCGTCCCCACTGTATGTGACATATTCAGAATTGCATGTGATAAGTGGTTTGTTGTTGTGTGGCCACCGACTGGAAGCTATCAATTTTCCTCTTTGTTCTCTTTGTTGTTTTGCACGCCTTGCACCTAGTGCAGTAGTGAAAACCTGCCCTATCTAAAAAAGTGCCTTCTTTGTAATGGGTTATCTCGGTGGAGAGGCGGCTGTCATTTGGAAAGCTACCCTGGTTCATCCCCAGTGCAAAGACCCACACACAAAGGCTATTTTGACCTTTTTTTATTTAAAGAGATCATGTTCCTCCGGTGAGTAGGAATTCTTACCACACACATTGAGTGTAACTTCTCATATCTGTTTATGGTGATGGTGGCACGTTTTGGAAATTTACCACAGGAATTTATCACAGAAGAACTTATGGACTTTTAAATGAATATATTCACTTATGTTTATTGCTGTATATGGAATGTAATATTCTTTTGCACTGAGAACTTTATTTAACCTAGACTGCGGGCAATCTACCCCCTTTCGGGGGTAACGCTACACCAGTGACGGCTAATGCTGCCAACACCAATTAAGGCATTTGCATCCTTAAGAGGGGAAAAGAGAGAAGGATGATATGGAGCCTAAGATAGAGCTCAGTATTGGAGGGCAGGGAAATGCAGAGTGGGGAGTAACCGCCTAGAGCTACCGGCGGAGAATAAGGAAAGGCAAGAGGAGAAGGGAGAGGAGACTTGCCCTGGAGAAGAGAGGGGTAAGGGAGATCCAGCATGTTTTTATTACTATTTAGATTCCTGCTTTATAGATTTAATCTGGCCATATACTAGAAGAACTTTGTTTGAAGGTATGGTCTTTCTCTTCGGGAACATTCATTTGATTTTCAGAACGTTAATGGGGCAAATTAAAGCATGTTTTTGACCGCAGTGACAAGAAAATTGCAGGAATGAACACTTTTCCCCAATCAACTTTCAACAGAATTTTGTTCATTTGGGAAATTGCACACACCCTAATTACAGCTGTCTATCTCTCCCCCAGCAGATTGTGTACCCAGTACCATCACCTACTTATAGCTCTTTCCATTTTAGTTTTATCATTCGAGTATCTATTAGATATTTTGAACAGCTGCTTATTAGGTGGGTTATATTGTTTCAGTGCAGCATTTCTTGGGTATAGTCTATTGCATATTTTGCTAGACTGTGATCAGCTTGAGCCTCTGCTTTCTTTTTTCTAGGCTCTGTAGATCTTCCTTTAGCTCAGTGGGTAATTGGTTCTGCCTGTTACTGTGAAGGAGGTCCATCTAGTTCAACCCTAAAATAAATAAATAAATAAATAAAATAAAAAATATCATACAATTCCATATACCCAGTCCTATACCCACAGTTTATCCAGAGGAAGGCAACCCCCCCCCCCCCAGAAAAGCAGGGGAAAAAATTTCTTCCTGATCCCAGAGAGGCAATCGGATTTTCCCTGGATCAACTTTACCTATAAATGTTAGTACCCACTTATATGATGTACATTTAGGAAAGTATCCAGACCTCTCTTAAAGCAATCTACTGAGCTGGTCAGATCCACCTCTGGAGGGAATCTATTCCACATTTTCACAGCTCTTACTGGAGCTCTTACTCTTACACGGCTCTTACAATCACTGAGTAATGAATATGCTTCTGACTCAATCCCTAAGGTTCTTGCTCAGGGGTAGGGTTTGGAAAGAAAAATGTTCGGGTCACTTTTCCAGAATGTTCTCTACCACCTAGAGGGTGTCGGCATAGAGAGATCTCTGCTTGGGCTTTGCCTCAGCCTGGGGCATATGCCAGAGGCTAAGGACTTTAGTTGTCTGCTAGGGTGGATATATGGAGGTGGCTGGGTTTGCATTTAATCACAGAAGAGCAAGGTGGAAGCAATAGCTGGACACTGTAATTGATTTGTCACCTATCATTTAGGGCATGGGTGCTCAACCTGTTGCCCTCCAGCTGTTGCAGAACTACAAGTCCCATGACGCATTGCAAGGCTGAACAGTTACAAGCATAACTTCCAAAGGCTGAGGCATAATGGGACTTGTAGTTCTGCAACAGCTGGAGGGCCGCAGGTTGATTTGGGGTATTTTTGACTACTCTAAAAGGTCAAAGAGATATTCACTACATCTCATATCACAGCCTGGTTGTTCTCACAGGACCAGAAATTTCCAAGTTTTTAAAGGGTCTACTGCTACTTCCAGAATACTTGTCCTATTTGTGGGTAGCCTACACCTCTAAACCCTCTCTCCTGCAGTTGAGTTTAACATTAAAAGGTAAAAAGGAGTTGTAAAGGCAGAATATTTTTCATCTTAATGCATTCTATGCATTAAGATAAAAAACCTTCTGTGTGAAGCAGCCTCCCCAGCACCCCCTGATTGCTTACCAGAGCCCCATCGCTCTCCAGCGATGTGTCTAAGCCATTCGGGATTATCCTCCTCCTGATTGGCTAAGACACAGCAGCGGTACCATTGGCTCCTGCGGCTGTCAATCAACGTCAGTTAGCCAATCAGGGGGAGAGAGGAGGTGGGCTGGGTCGGGGCTCTGTGTCCCCATCCTCTGTCCCCCATGGTGCCCCCATAGCAAGCTGCTGGCTGTGGGGGCACTCGACAGGAGGGAGGGGCCAGGAGCAGCAAAGAGGAACCTGAGGAGAGGAGGATCCAGGCTGCTCTGTGCAAAACCAACTGCACAGAGCAGGTAAGTATAACATGTTTGTTATTATTCTTTTTTTTTTTAATACGAGACTTTAAAATACTTTAAGTGACTGGTGCCAAACCTTTTTTTACCCTGCTATACACCTACAACTGGACCCTGAGATGAAAATGTTAGTCCAGCCACACTACTTAAAGGGGTTATTCTGTACCACCCTAGAAAGACAACTTTCTTGTCTCTAGTGAATGCCCTACTTAGCATTAATTGTCATGTGTCTCAAAGCACATGAAGACATGTTAAATTGGCTTTAGCAAAAAACATTTAACTATATTTCTCACAGGATCAACAGGTATAGTATTTTTTGCACTTATTGACTATAAGAAAATGCTTTCAATATTAAATTTAATAGACCAAAAAGAGCAAGTATGAGAAATTCATTGTTATAGGGCGTACACACGGTCGGACTTTGTTCGGACATTCCGATAACAAAATCCATGGATTTTTTCCGACGGATGTTGGCTGGATGTCGGGACTATAAACGGGGCAGTGGCTGTCCGTCGGATTTGTGTACACACGATCGGAATTTCCGACAACGGATTTTGTTGTCGGAAAATTTTATCTCCTGCTCTCCAACTTTGTGTGTCGGAAAATCCGATGGAAAATGTCCGATGGAGCCCACACACGATCGGAATTTCCGACAACACGCTACGATCGGACATTTTCCATCGGAAAATCCGACCGTGTGTACGGGGCATTAGAGTTTATGTAGAGTTTAGGGATAAAAAAAACACAAACTCATAGCACTTTGGCCGGCTGGGGAGAGAGTGGGCAATTAGACTCTCTGTCATAAAAAGTTCATAAAATGAAAGTTCATGAAATGCAAGTTCTGAAGCAATTGAAGTTGCAGAGGGTATGGGCTTTGGACGGCTACAGGCTCTGGTATAAGCTAGAAGGAACTCTGTGGAGATGCAGAACAGAAGGAGAGCAGTGCCATCTAAGTACAGCATTTAATGTGACATTTATTTAAGATCAACAATAAAAACTCACAAGATTAAAAAGATTACAGCGCATGTGAGCGATCACATCCGGATGGAGGGTGGAGTGGGAGGTGCACACGTTCAGAGCATGCGTGCTCCTTTGTCAGGCGAGCGCCTGACGAAGGAGCCTGACGAAGGAGCACGCATGCTCCGAACGTGCACACCTCCCACTCCACCCTCCATCCGGATGTGATCCCAGCGGCTACGCCTGAGCCTACCTGAGTCCCTGGAAGCGCTGGGAGCCACCAGCACAGCCAGAACCAGTTGCCTCTTCTCCCCTGACCGCAGCTCGTCCTCCCCAGGAGTGGATGAACCACCATACATTCCCACATGTGCTGAAATCTTTGTAATCTTCTGAGTTTTTATTGTTACTGTTAAATAAATGTCACATTAGTTGCTGCACTTAGATGGCGCTGCTCTCCTTCTGTTCTGTATAGTTTAAGAATGTATTCATAAATACAAAACTGCATTAACTACTTGACCCCCAGGCCAATTCTGACATTTCTGTCACCCATGTAAAAATCTGCATTTTTTTGCTAGAAACCCCAAATATAACATTTTTTAGGAGGCCCTAGAGAAAAAAATGATGGGTATTGCGACACTTTTTATGTCACATGATAATTGCGCAACAGTTTTTCAAACGCATTTTTGGAAAAAATACACTGAATTGTAGTGAACACCAACACAATATGATACCCAGTTTTTTGGTAGATTGTTGAAGATGAATGTTACACTGAGTAAATAGATACCAAACATGCCATGCTTTAATATTTTGCATGCCTGTGAAACAGCGACAAATTAAAAAATATCCATAGGAGAAGCTTTAAAGCAGGGATATGCAATTAGTGGACTTTCAGCTGTTGCAGAACTACAAGTCCTATGAGGCATAGCAAGACTCTGACAGCCACAAGCATGACACCCAGAGGCAGAGGCATGATGAGGCTTGTAGTCTTGCAACAGCTGGAGGTCCGCTAATTGCATATCCCTGCTTTAAAGCCTTTAAAGGTTACCAGTTTAGAGTTACACAGGAGTTATGGTTCTAGAATTTTTGCTCTCGCTCTGATGTTCCTGGCGATACCTCACATGTGTTGTGCGATTGTCGTTTATACATGCATACAGGACTTGAGCTCAGGGGTACAGGGGTGCTTTAAAAAAATGTTTTTTGTTTTATTGTTTGTTTATTTTTTACACTGTAGCTTTAATTTTCTTTTTTTTTGGTTCATAGTTACATAGTTACATAGTAGGTGAGGTTGAAAAAAGACACAAGTCCATCAAGTCCAACCTATGTGTGTGATTATGTGTCAGTATTACATTGTATATCCCTGTATGTTGCGGTCATTCAGGTGATTATCTAATAGTTTCTTGAAGCTATCAATGCTCCCCACTGAGACCACCGCCTGTGGAAGGGAATTCCACATCCTTGCCGCTCTTACAGTAAAGAACCCTCTACGTAGTTTAAGGTTAAACCTCTTTTCTTCTAATTGTAATGTGAAAAAGTTTTATCCCTATTGTGGGGTCACCAGTACAGTATTTGTAAATTGAAATCATATCCCCTCTCAAGCGTCTCTTCTACAGAGAGAATAAGTTCAGTGCTCGCAACCTTTCCTCATAACTAATATCCTCCAGACCCTTTATTAGCTTTGTTGCCCTTCTTTGCACTCGCTCCTTTACCAGTACATCCAGTACATCCTTCCTGAGGACTGGTGTCCAGAACTGGATAGCATACTCTAGGTGCGGCCAGACCAGACCATGTGATATTTCAGTTTTTCTTTTTTAATAAATCTGCAAAAATGTCAACAATTCTATGTTTTTCTGTCAATATGGGGTGCTGTGTGTACATCATTAATGAGGGAAAAAAAATGAACTTAAATGATTTTAGCAAATGGCTGCAATATAACAAAGAGTGAAAAATTTAAGGGGGTCTGAATACTTTCCGTCCCCACTATATAGTCATGATCCTGGTCATAGGTGTGCGCAGCCCATTGCATTAGGGTGTGCACCCCAAAGCTCAAACACACACTACTGATCGCTCACTGTGTTCATTCAGAAAGGGAAGGGGTCAGTAAATTACATATTTACCGGCCCCTTCCCCCATTCACCTTAAAACATCCCCGCAGCAACAGCCGCCAGGAGAGGAGGGAAGCCAGCAGCGGTAGAAGTGGGGGGGCTAGGGCAGTAGGGGAATCTATGCTGCACAGAGTGATTAGGGTGTGCCTGGGCACACCTGGCACACCCTGTGCGCACACCTATGATCCTGGTATAACCACTTCAACCCTTAACTCAAATATGCGGCCTACATTTGGAAAGCGGTTAATTTCTGACTCTTTTATATCTGCCTGGAATTCATCCAGACATAATATTATTTATTAGGAAAGGAAAACTCTTTTGAGAAAACATGTAGGCTGCCGTTGCTGATCTCTTGTTTTGGAAATGCAAGTTGTCTGGCTGTTATCTTAAAGTAGAATTTCAGGTTTCATTCTCTATAAATAGTTTGGGCTAAACTGACCCAAACAAATGAATTTATATTACTTAATGATGCTGCCGCTGTGTGTGCTGTAATATACTATAGTAGCATTAGCTAGATACAGTAAGTGGCACCATTTTCCAGCAGCAGTACAGGAGATTTGGAGTGTTTCTCTGGTATTTGGAAGAAGCGACTGGCAGGTGACATCACAATTTTCACCTTGGCCTATCAGAACAATCCTGTGGATTGATAAAAATACAAGGGTTCTTCTGAATGGCCAAGAATCACTCAGTCCAACTCTCTTTAATTCCAGCAGCAGACGGGAAGTCGTCTGTACTGCTGCCCAAATGCAGTATTGCTTACTGTATGTAACTAATTCTACAATAGTGTATTTCAGCACACACAGCAGCCACATTGTTAAGTAATGGAAATAGTTTGTTTGGGCCACCTTAAAGTGAAATAAAACCTGGAATTCTATTTTAAACCAAATAATTATCTTCCATTTAAAAAAACTGGTTGTAACACTGTGCAATGTTACCGTAATGCAGATTTTATTTTGACCACAATATGTTCAGAAACTCTGTTCCTCATACGTCCCAATACAGGAGTGCAGAGGCCGCTGGGACTTGTATGCTGAAAGCATGACTTTTCCTACAGTTTAGCTGAGATCAAACTACAAAGCCCAGGAGAAATTGTCAGGGGGTAGGAGGATATAAAAGAAAAAGCCCAGCAACACAGGGGGAAAGTTAAAGAGGGGCTTTGCTGTTGGAAGGGCATGTGTGGGAGAACTGTGTGGAGGTGCGTGGGCCTGGACTGGACCGGGTAGGGCCAGAAAGCCACAAGTGACGTCGGAAAGCCAGGTACCCTGAGCAGGCAGACTAGAGGAGATCTGATTTTTGCTAGATCGCAAAGGTGGTGAACTTCTGGGCTAAATAAACATCTGGGATGCATACCTCCATGTATCTATATTTCCCCCTCACCAGAAATATCTACATTTCCAGGTAGAAAATCTTCTTTTTCAGTTTGTAGCTCTGCCTTTCAGTCTAGCTACTGCACCTCGAGCATTTACAAAGGTCTGGCCCCTCCTGTAACCGGATTAGGGCCCCAAGGTATAACGATTATAGCTTACCTAGACGATCTGCTCTTAGACCAAAGTATTATACCAATACCAAGGTCGGATTCTCAACCTAGAGAAATCCTGCTTAAAAAAACTATCAAGGAGATTGGAATACTTGGGTATTATATATACTTGGGTCTGATTGTTGATACAGCCCAGAGCCATAAAGGAACTGGTTCAGATGGTCATAGCAAAGAAGAATCCTTCTATTCGACTTTGCATGAGGTTGTTGGGAAAGATAGTGGCTTCATTTGAGGCCGTTACTTATGGTCAGTTTCATTTGAGGCTGCTGCAAAACAGTATTTTGTCGGCTTGGAACAAGTAGGTCCAAGCTCTAGATTTCCCAATGTGTCTGTCTCCAGGGTGCACCAGAGCCTCAGTTGGTGGTTGATAACCAAGAATCTGCAGAAGGGAAAATATTTCCTACCAGCTACCTGGAAGATGGTAACAGCAGATGCCAGCCTTTTGAGTTGGGGAGCAGTTCGGGAATAAGCGACTGTCCAAGGAAAATAGTCCAGATCAAAAATGACCTTGCCCATCAACAATCTAGAGATCCGGGCAGCGCGCTTGGCCCAGAGGGCTTGGATGTTCAGGTTACGGAATTATCCTGTCAGGATCCAATCCGACAATACCACAGCAGTGGCCTATATCAATCACCAAGGGGGCACGACAAGTCGTGTGGCCCAGAGAGAGGTGAATTATATCTTAACTTGGGCAGAAAACAATGTACCTTGCCTATCGGCAGTCTTCATTCCGGGTATAGAATATTGGCAGGCGGATTACTTGAGTCGCCAGCATTTGTTCCCGGGAGAATGTTCCCTTCACCCTGATATCTTCCTGGCAATATGCTGAAGATGGGGGATCCCAGACGTAGATCTGTTTGTGTCCAGGTTCAACAAGAAAATCGACAACTTTGTGTCAAGAACAAGGGATCCGCTGGCATGCGGAACAGATGCCTTGGTGTTTCCGTGGAATCCGTTCTCACAGATTTATGCATTTTCTCCTATTCTGCTTTTTCCACGACTGCTTCACAGGATCAAGCAGGAAGGGAGAGCGGTGATTCTTGTGGCCCGGCGTGGCCCAGAAGATCTTGGTATGCAGAGATCATAAGGATGGTGGTAGGGGACCTATGGACCCTACCACCACGTCCAGACCTTCTCTCGCAATGTCCGGTATTCCATCCTACCTTACAAACGCTAAATTTAACGGTTTGGCTGTTGAATCCCACATCCTGAAGAAGTGTGGGCTGTCAGGTCCAGTGGTATTTACCTTGATTAATGCAGGGAAGCTGGCTTCCAGAATCATAGATTAGAGTCTAGAACAGGGGTGCCCAACCTTTTGAGGAGCGAGGGCCACTTTATCGACTTGGTAACTGGTCGCGGGCCACAATGAGCGTAAAGGGGAATGGCAGGTCTGTGTCCACTCTGCATATGTAGAGCAGACACGGATGCAACCCTCTCTACCCTAAGGGCCCCCCAATCCGCCCAGACAGAAGGGGACAGATCTCCTTAGTTTTTTCTTAAGGAGATCGGATTGCAGATAGGCGGGTGTAAATGGACATGAGTCCGTTTACATCTGACGCTCTATAGAGGTAAATGTAAAGTCCATTTGAGTCCACCTGAAAAACAGACAGACCGACCATGTAAAAGGGGCCTAAGGCTGCTTTCACACTGATGCACAGCGGTTTACCTGCACCTAAACTGACCTCAATCTTCACTTCTTCCTCAGGATTCCTGCTGCTGGCTGGTACTGCCTGTGGGTACTGTTGGCTGGTACGGGTACTGCTGGCTGGTACTGGTACTGCTGACTAGTACTGCTGGTGGTTACTGGTACTGCTGGCTGGTACTGGTACTAATGACTGGTACTGATACTGGTGGCTGGTACCGGTACTGCTGGCTGGTACTGGTACTGCTGGTTTATACTGCTGGCTGGTACTGATGACTGGTACGTATGGTGGGTATTGGTACTGCTGGCAGATACTTCTGGCTGGTACTGGTACTGCTGGTTTATACTGCTTGCTGGTACTGATGACTGGTACGGATGGTGGGTACTGGTACTGCTGGTGGGTACTTCTGGCGGGTACTGGTACTGATGACTGGTACTGCTGGCTGGTACTGGTACTGCTGGTTGGTACTGGTACTGCTGGCTGGTACTGGTACTGCTGGCGGGTACTGTTGGCTGGTATGGGTACTGCTGGCTGGTACTGGTACTGCTGACTGGTACTGCTGACTAGTACTGCTGGTGGGTACTGGTACTGCTGGCTGGTACTAGTACTGCTGGTGGGTACTGGCTGGTACTGGTACTGCTGGCTAGTACTGATGGTGGTTACTAGTACTGCTGGCTGGTACTGGTACTGGTGGCTGGTACTGATACTGGTGGCTGGTACTGGTACTGCTGGCGGGTACTGGTACTGCTGGCTGGTACTGATACTGGTGGCTGGTACTGGTACTGCTAGCGGGTACTGCTGGCTGGTACTGATACTGCTGGCTGGTACTGGTACTGCTGGTTTATACTGCTGGCTGGTACTGATGACTGGTACGGATGGTGAGTACTGGTACTGCTGGTGGGTACTTCTGGCGGGTACTGGTACTGCTGACTGGTACTGCTGGTTGGTACAGGTACTGCTGGCTGGTACTGGTACTGCTGGCTGGTACTGGTAATGTTGGTACTAGTACTACTGGCTGGTACTGGTATTGCTGGTTGGTACTGGTACTGCTGGCTGGTACTGGTGGTTGGTACTGGTACTGTTGTTTGGTACTGGTACTGCTGGCTGGTACTGGTACTGCTGGTTGGTACTGGTACTGCTGGCTGGTACTGGTATTGTTGGTTTGTACTGGTACTGCTGGCTGGTACTGGTACTGATACTGGTGGCTGGTACTGATACTGGTGGCTGCTGTCTCAGATCACAGGTTCCCGTGTCCCGACCCGCCATCCCCGAGCACAATTGTGACAGAAGCATGCAACTGCAGTAGAGAGCAGAGCCGATGCTTCCTGTCACACGTGGAGTACATTTGGTATCACTCCGCCTGTGAAGGAGCTGGCGCTATACAGGAAGCATCTGCTCTGCATCCTCTAGCGGCTGCTCCGTTCTTCGTACTAATGCTCTGAGATGGCGGGTTGGGAACCCGCGCTCTGGGCTTGCCGACCCGCCATCTGAGAGCAAGACATGGTGGGCAACATCGGTTGGGCACCCCTGGTCTAGAAAGCTTCCTGGTATGAATCCAGGGGTTGGCACCTCAGAAAGTATGTCCTAGGTAGAATCCTTGACTTTCTGTAGATGGGGTTAGAAATGAAGCTGGCCTTGCGTACTATCAAAGGCCAGGTTTCGTCCTTGTCGGTATTATTTCAACAACCACTTACTTTGCATTCTTTGGTTCGTAGCTTATTCAGGGGGTAATGTGGCTTAATGGCTTAAGTCACCCCTGAACCCTTGGGACTTAGATTTAGTTCTGTCGGCATTGCTGAAGCCTTTTTGAGCCAATACAGCATATTCCCTTGGTTCCCTTGACAAGGAATCTAATTTTCTGATATCTTTTGCAAGAAGGGTATCAGAGTCAGCTGCTCTTTCTTGTAAAGAACCATATTTGATTATTCACAAGGATAAGGTAGTATCCTCATCCTAACTTTCTACCGAAGGTAGTGCCTAGTTTATCCGAACTAGGATATTGTTCTACCTTAATTTTTTCCAGAACCCTGTTCTACGGAAGGGAAATTACTACATTCTCTTGATGTGGTGAGAGCACTCAAGGTCTACTTGAAGGCGACTGCTCAGATTCGAAAAATGGATGTTTTGTTGTGTTGCCTGAAGGTCCTAGAAAAAGAACAGACCGCATCGAAATCTATTATTTCTAAATGGATTCAGCAAGTAACTGTTCAGGCTTATGGTTTAAAGAGGAGGATTCCACCCTCTCAAATCAAAAGCACACTCCACTAGGACTGTTAGTGCTTCGTAGGAGTGCATCATGAGCTTCCATGGTTCAAATCTGCAAGGCCTCAACTTGGTCTTCAGTCCATACATTTACCAGATTTTATCAGGTTAATGTAAAAAGGCATGAGGATATCGTCTTTGGGCGTAGTGTGCTGCAGGCAGCAGTATAACTCCTCTAGTCTCATGTTGCCCTAATTCTGTTGTGTCTCCCTCCCCTCAGTTGGCATTGCTCTGGGACATCCCACATAGTAATTACCATGGCTCTGTGTCCCGTGATCTACGATTAAGAAAATAGGATTTTTATAACAGCTTATCTGTAAAATCCTTTTCTTTGAAGTACATCACGGGACACAGAGGTCCCTCCCCTCTTTCTGGTATACACATGTATTGCTTTGCTACAAAACTGAGGTACTCCCAGTGGTGGGAGGGGTTATATAGGGTGTGGACTTCCTGTCTTAGGATGTGCCAGTGTCCATCACCTGAAGGTGGCCTATAACCCACATAGTAATTACTATGGCTCTGTGTCCCATGATGTACTTCATAGAAAAGGATTTTACAGGTAAGCTGTTATAAAAATGCTATTTTTATAAGTGTGTGCATATTTTTCCTTGTGTGACAGACAGGAAGCTCCCTGGCCAAGGCATTTTGATGGTGGTCAGCAGGGGTGGTGCTCTGCCCAGGGCTTAGTGACAAACAGAGGAACCAAATATACTAGCGGCTCCAGCAGGGGTAGTGCTACATGAATATAGCTGTTCCTGTAAATAAAAGGAAAAAAAAGATTTCGCTGAAGTTCTCCCCTTTAGTCAGTTTCTGTGCTCTAAAGAAGGTCCACTTTGTGCTGCAGCTGCCACAGGTCTTCCAGTTGAATCACAGCTAGACCCACTGTCTCTGGGCCTAGGCTGTCATGGTTACGCTCCTTGGGAACACATCTTCCTGGAGCTTGGGCTCATAGTACACCTGCACTGACTAGTGATCAGACCAAAAGGAGGGACTTCCTGCCAGTGCTTGCCTTGGGTGGCATCAGCCTCTAGTATAGCCCTGACTTTTAATATCACTAAATTGTCCTTTAAAAATGCTGGAAATTGGCATGTATAACATTTTTTTATTTTTAAAGATATGCAGCGGGTAGTATATCTGAAGAAAATTTGAGTTTTTTCTTTAAAGCTGAGTTCCACCCAAAAGTGGAAACTCCGCTTATCTGCCTCCTCCCTCCCTCCGGTGCCACATTTGGCACCTCTTGAGAGGGAGGGGGGGTGCGGTTACCTGGTTTTGACAGGCACCCGTCCCCGCCGTGTCGAGATCACGCAGAAGTTTGGCCCCCCTCGTCCTTCCCCTGCCTCTGGGCTATTCAGAAAGCGCAGTGCTCTTTGCGCAGTAGGGACCCGGCTGTGAACTTGAAAGGCTTCACTGCCGGTTTCCCTTACCAGTAATGGTGGCAGCAGTACCCAAGAGCCGTAAACATCGGCTAGGGTGCTGACATCGCTGGATTCTAGGACAGATAAGTATTCTTATATTAAAAGTCAGCAGCTACAATATGTGTAGCTGCTGATTTTACATGTTTTGCTGTGGTGGGGGCAGAACTCAACTTTAATATGACTTCCTTAACATTTGCAAAAACCTCTGTATATTTCCTAACCATAAAATGTATTTTCCTTTTTTCTGCTTCCATCAGTATGTCTTTAAGAAAAACAGAGCATAATCTGAAAAGCTGTCCGTTAGGTACGTTCCTAAACCATGGGCATAATGACATCTTGTACTATCAACATAAGAAGAATGTGTACTAAAAGTGTAAGTCTGGCCAAAATGTACTTTTTTAGTTTTGATAGAAATGGAAGAATTAGAACCTGTGTCAGTTTTTACTGCTGTCCAGGGCACTGTTAGAAAAAAATGTTCACTCATTTGTTTTTTCTGGTGGCAATGGTTTCATCAGATAAGTAGTGAGCGAAGGCCTGCAACAGGAAACCAGACAGCAATAAAAAAAAGCTAACAGGTATTCTAGTATTCTCCTGTATAACTAAAATCGTTTTTACTGTATCTGTTGCTGTCGGAGAGATTAATTCTTGTCTGGTGAAAAGATTGTCACCGGAACACTAAAAAAAGGAGAAATCCCTCTAACAGAGCCCCAGATAGTAGTAAATCTGACAGGGGTTCTAATCCTTTCATACTCCTAAAGTGGAGCATTAGTTAGAAAATTAAGTCTTGCTAGTTCGCATGAGGCTGGCCCCTTCTGCAGATATAGCTATATAAAACATTAACAATAAGTGTCTATACTGTTTAAAATCCAGTAACACACTGTCTCCCCTGCTGTGCACATCCTCAGTTGCTCTCCATTTGTAGGCACTGTGCCGAATTTGTAGAGGCCGATGTGCTGATAGCCTAAACATTTACTGCTGTTCAGGGGCTCTGGGCTTCAGCAAAATGGCTGCCTCCAGCAAGAAGAAACGGGAACAATGCTGGCGGCAATTTACAGCACACTCTAATTTTGGTAGCATAAATATTAATGTGGAATGTATGTTTCTTGCTAAAGAACATTATTTTTACCAAGTTGTTATGGGTAAAGTTCCACTTTAAGCATGGATAGATTAAAAATCATCTGATGCAGAAGGGACCAGCTGAATTTCGATCCATCTTTGGCCATTCTCGCTCAAAAGAAGTCATCCAGCTAGCTTTATTCTTCCTCCAAAAATACAGTATTTCTAAATCTATGAAGTGAACATCAGTCTTATTGGAACCCACTTCAAATTGGATATAAGATTGATTCTTAGTAATGTATGCAATAAAACATTTTAGAGTCTTCTTTAATCTTCAACATGTCATCTCCAGAGTAATAACTGATCATAAAAAATATCCTTTAAGAACTTCTCCTTCCATTTCTTTATATAAATTTGAAAAATTGGATTAATATTTTACCACAAAGACAATATCAAGATTTTGATAATAAAAATAATTTTCTGCAGTTATTTACTGAGCTATAGCATAGGTAGTGTACAAGATGACAGATATGTCTATTACAGCTTAGTCTGTTATACAATATTCCCTTCTGTACGATGTACAATGTCAGGGAGTCATTTGGTCCCTCGCCTACAATCAGATCTGGCTGTGTCTGTATCTCCCTCTCCCTACTAATATGGTCCTTGGTAGAAACCTCTACTTAAGACTTTCATGCAATAACCATCTAGATAGTTTTCTGAATGCCCCTTTCCTGAAGAAGCATGTCTGCAAAACTGCAACTCCTCCACAGCCTACGAATTTCATCATGATGTGACATTTTATGTATTTTATTGATTTGCTGTACATCTGGTGTGCTGGCATTGTAGCCTCTTCTGAAGCAGTTCAATGTACACTGCTCAAAAAATGAAAGGAACACTTAATCAAAGTATAGCATCAAGTCAATTGAACTTCAGGGATATTGATCTGGTCAGTTAGGTAGCAGAGGGGGCTGTTAATCAGTTTTAGCTACTTTATTTTTTAATAGTTTTGCATTTGGCTATGGTCATTGTCACTACTGGTAGCATGAGGCAATGCCTGGATGCTATAGAGGTTGTACGGGCAGCCCTACTCCTCCAGGATGGCACATCAATACGTGGCATTGCCAGAAGGTTTGCTGTGTCTCCCAGCACAGTCCCTAGAGCATGGAGGAGATTCCAGGAGACAGCCAGTTCTAGAAGAGCTGGGCAGGGCTGTAAAAGGTCCTTAACCCATCAGCAGAACCAATATCTGCTCCTTTGTGCAAGGAGGAACAGGATGAGCACTGCCAGAACCCTACAAAATGACCTCCAGCAGGCCACTGGTGTTAATGTCTCTGACCAAAGAATCAGAAACAGACTTCATGAGGGTGGCCTGAGTGCTTGACATCCGCTAGTGGGCACTGTGCTCACTACCAGGCACTATGGAGCTTGATTGGCATTTGTCATTAAACACTAGAATTGGCAGGTCCACCACTGGCGCCCTGTACTTTTCACAGATGAGAGCAGGTTCACCCTGAGTAAATGTGACAGACGTGAAAGGGTCTGGAGAAGTTGTGGAGAATGTTATGCTGCCTGTAACATCATTCAGCATGACCAGTTTGGTGGTGGGTCAGTGATGATCTGGCGAGGTATATCCATGGAGGAATGCACAGACCTCTACAGGCTAGAAAATGGCACCCTGACTGCCATTAGGTATTCGGATGAAATCCTTGGATCCATTGTCAGACCCTACGCTGATGCAGTGGGTCCTGGGTTCCTCCTGGTGCACGACAATGCCCGGCCTCATGTGTATGCAGCCAGTTCCTGGAGAAAGAAGGAATTGATATCATTGAATGGTCCCCACACTCGCCTAACCTAAATCCAATAGAACACCTCTGGGACATTATGTTTCGGTCCATCCGACGCTGCTAGGTTGCACCTCAGTCCGTTCAGAAGCTCAGTGATGCCTTGGTCCAGATCTGGGAGGAAATACCCCAGGACACCATCCGTCGTCTGATTATGAGCATGTCCCGACTTCAGGCATGCATACAAGCACATGAGGGCCATACAAACTACTGAGTATCATTTTGAGTTGCTGAGAAGAAACTCAAAGAAATTCCAAGAAATTTCAGCAAAATTGACTATCCTGCTGCATCATTTTTTCACTTTGATTTTCGGGGTGTCTTTGAATTCAGCCCCCTGTAGGTTGATAATTTTAATTTACATCAAACGATGTGGCATCCTTTCATTCCTAACAAATTACTCAGTCCATATCAATATAGTAGGGAAACCTCCAATTGATGGGGGTACCATCATCCAAAAAGCAATAATGAATAATTGAGTGCAAGGAGACAATTCCCCAAAAGGAGTCTCCAGAGCAGGGAGGGGAAAAAAAATTGAATATCTCGGTACCCTGAACAGAGTGGACATCAGATAAAACATATGTTTTTTATTGATACATATAATAAATGAAGTATCCAGATACAAAAACTAAAGATGTAGATAAAATTATAAAAATTTTACATTACACTGGTACTCAAATACACTCCATGGTGGAAAATAGGAGTTACATTTCCTCAGTGCACGATCATACACTACATGTTTCGTGGCTATAGACCGCTTCTTCACCAGGAAAACAGAATAAAATCTACAGATAAGGTGATAAAGTTTACATATTAAGCACCAATAATTAATGCTTTTATACAAACAGAGAAGCAGTTCATTGGGGAAGTGAAAACGTTCAATCGCTTACCAGTGAAGGCCCATAAGAGATCGAGGCTGAACAGCAATGTCACCAGTGCTTCCCTGTGGCGAACATGGTGTCAGGTCACTTGAGGCCAGGTGACAGATGCACACCGTTGGAGTCAGGAGTGCGCCGCTAAGGTTTTGGACCCTACGGCTGACTGCTGTGGATGGAGCTCTGTGTGGTTCAGGAAAGCACGTCCACTGGAGCACCAACATGGATCCCACTGGGAGCTAGAGCATAAGATTATCCAGGGTGCGGTGTCTAAGCCAGCAGGTGCTCACCAGAGCCTCTAGTGGTGAGGATAGACTGCGCTGCAACTGGCTCCAGGTCGCGGCCCCCAGAGTCTCCCAGCTCACGCACATGGTAGTCTACTGGAGGATAGAGAGGAAGCAGCATTCCAGGACAACAAAGGGTAGTCAGGAAATAAGCCAAAGGTCGGGCAACTAGCAGACAAGGATTAGACAAAGAACACGCCAAAGGTCAGGGTAACAAGCAGGCAAGGTTAGTCTAAGAACAAGCCAAGATCGGTGAACAGAAACAGACGTAGAGCACGTGGAAAGAAACACACAATATTGATCAGTAGGGATGAGCTTCGTGTTCGAGTTGAACGCATGTGTGTGTTCAGCTGTTCGCCGAATTACGAACGTTATGGGCCGTTCGCTCCAAATTCGAGTGGAGCGTCACGGCCCATAATTCACTGCGGCATTGCAGTACATTGCTGGCTATTGATTGGCCAAGCATGCACTATGACCTGCATGCTTGGCCAATCACAGCGCCGTGTGTACAGAGAGCCATAATTGGCCAACGCCAGGGAGGCTTTAGCCAATTATGGCTCAGGGAGTTTAGTACACGCCCCACACTATATAAGGCCGCCTGCGTGGCGGCCTTGTGTAGTGTGTTGCGGTGGGGAAAGATAGACAGAGAGACAGTGTCATTTGATTTAAGTTAGATAGAGTAGGCAGTTCGAGTCAGTTAGCTGCACTTACAGTGTATTGTGTATATATATGCATCCCAGGTGTTGTATATATAATATATATGTACACTGTATTCAGTTTAGCTAGATCCGTTCCTGTTATTCTCTTCCTAATATGCTGACAGGCAGGCAGGTGTATTTCCAGTTAGTGTACTGTGTAACCCTGCACAGTTGCACCTACAGTATAGCTACCTGAAGCCACGTGCTTGTGTGCTTCTTCTGATCCTATTAATAGCACAGGCAGGCTCTTGAAGTATTTCCAGTTAGTGTACTGTGTAACCCTGCACAGTTGCACCTACAGTATAGCTACCTGAAGCCAAGAGCTTGTGTGCTTCTTCTGATCCTATTATTAGCACAGGCAGGCTCTTGAAGTATTTACAGGTAGTATACTGTGTAACCCTGCACAGTTGCACCTACAGTATAGCTACCTGAAGCCAGGTGCTTGTGTGCTTCTTCTGATCCCATTAATAACACAGGCAGGCTCTTGAAGTATTTCCAGTTAGTGTACTGTGTAACCCTGCACAGTTGCACCTACAGTATAGCTACCTGAAGTCAAGTGGTTGTGTGCTTCTTCTGATCCTATTAATAGCACAGGCAGATTCTTGAAGTATTTCCAGTTAGTGTACTGTGTACCCTGCACAGTTGCACCTACAGTATAGCTACCTGAAGCCAGGTGCTTGTGTGCTTCTTCTGATCCCATTAATAACACAGGCAGGCTCTTGAAGTATTTACAGCTAGTGTATAGTGTAACCCTGCACAGTTGCACCTACAGTATAGCTACCTGAAGACAGGTGCTCGTGTGCTTCTTCTGATCCTATTAATAACACAGGCAGACTCTTGAAGTATTTACAGTTAGTGTACTGTGTAACCCTGCACAGTTGCACCTACAGTATAGCTACCTGAAGCCAGGTGCTTGTGTGCTTCTTCTGATCCCATTAATAACACAGGCAGGCTCTTGAAGTATTTACAGCTAGTGTACAGTGTAACCCTGCACAGTTGCACCTACAGTATAGCTACCTGAAGACAGGTGCTCGTGTGCTTCTTCTGATCCTGTTAATAACACAGGCAGACTCTTGAAGTATTTACAGTTAGTGTACTGTGTAACCCTGCACAGTTGCACCTACAGTATAGCTACCTGAAGCCAAGTGCTTGTGTGCTTCTTCTGATCCTATTAATAGCACAGGCAGGCTCTTGAAGTATTTACCGTTTAATGTACTGTGTAACCCTGCACAGTTGCACCTACAGTACAGCTACCTGAAGCCAAGTGCTTGTTTGCTTCTTCTGATCCTATTAATCGCACAGGCAGGCTTTTGAAGTATTTCCAGTTAGTGTACTGTGTACCCTGCACAGTTGCACCTACAGTATAGCTACGTGAAGCCAGGTGCTTGTGTGCTTCTTCTGATCCTATCAATAGCACAGACAGGCTCTTGAAGTATTTACAGTTAGTGCACTGTGTAACCCTGCACAGTTGCACCTACAGTATAGCTACCTGAAGCCAAGTGCTTGTGTGCTTCTTCTGATCCAATTAATAGCACAGGCAGGCTCTTGAAGTATTTCCAGTTAGTGTACTGTGTACCCTGCACAGTTGCACCTACAGTATAGATACCTGAAGCCAGGTGCTTGTGTGCTTCTTCTGATCCTATTAATAGCACAGGCAGACTCTTGAAGTATTTACAGTTAGTGTACTTTGTAACCCTGCACAGTTGCACCTACAGTATAGCTACCTGAAGCCAAGTGCTTGTGTGCTTCTTCTGATCCTATTAATAGCACAGGCAGGCTCTTGAAGTATTTACAGTTAGTGTACTGTGTACCCTGCACAGTTGCACCTACAGTATAGCTACCTGAAGCCAAGTGCTTGTGTGCTTCTTCTGATCCTATTAATAGCACAGGCAGACTCTTGAAGTATTTACAGTTACTGTACTGTGTAACCCTGCACAGTTGCACCTACAGTATAGCTACCTGAAGCCAAGTGCTTGTGTGCTTCTTCTGATCCTAATAATAGCACAGGCAGGCTCTTGAAGTATTTCCAGTTAGTGTACTGTGTACCCTGCACAGTTGCACCTACAGTATAGCTACCTGAAGCCAAGTGCTTGTGTGCTTCTTCTGATCCTATTAATAGCACAGGTAGGCTCTTGAAGTATTTCCAGTTAGTGTACTGTGTAACCCTGCACAGTTGCACCTACAGTATAGCTACCTGAAGCCAAGTGCTTGTGTGCTTCTTCTGATCCAATTAATAGCACAGGCAGGCTCTTGAAGTATTTCCAGTTAGTGTACTGTGTACCCTGCACAGTTGCACCTACAGTATAGCTACCTGAAGTTGAGTGCTTGTGTGCTTCTTCTGATCCTATTAATAGCACAGGCAGGCTTTTGAAGTATTTCCAGTTAGTGTACTGTGTACCCTGCACAGTTGCACCTACAGTATAGCTACCTGAACAGGTGCTTGTGTGCTTCTTCTGATCCTATTAATAGCACAGGCAGGCTCTTGAAGTATTTCCAGTTAGTGTACTGTGTACCCTGCATAGTTGCACCTACAGTATAGCTACCTGAAGCCAGGTGCTTGCGTGCTTCTTCTGATCCTAATAATAGCACAGGCAGGCTCTTGAAGTATTTACAGTTAGTGTACTGTGTAACCCTGCACAGTTGCACCTACAGTATAGCTACCTGAAGACAAGTGCAGGCGTTCTCATACTATTATACTACAGGCAGGCAGGTGATTCTGCTAGCTGCAGTATAATTGGTATATATATACATCCCAGTTTTGTGCAGTTACATCTCAAGGCAGGAGCGTGTAATTACAATTTTTGATACAATACTTTGCAGCAGGGCTCGTTCCTGCGCTCCAACTAGAGTATCTGTGAGGGGTTGCAGTGTTGTGGCACCAGCGCCAGTGCCTAAGGCCCAATTTTTCAGCCCCTGTTTAACAGGGGCATGTAATTACAATTTTTGATGCAATACTTTGCAGCAGGGCTCGTTCCTGTGCTCCAACTAGAGTATTTGTGAGGGGTTGCAGTGTTGTGGCACCAGTACCTAAGGCCCAATTTTTCTGCCCCTGTTCAACAGGGACATGTAATTACAATTCTTGATCTAATATTTCACAGCAGGGCCCGTTTCTGCGCCCACCAAGGGTAACTGTGAGTACTTGCAGTGTTGTGGCACCAGCACCACCACCACCACCAAAGGCCCAATTTTTCTGCCCCTGTTCAACAGGTGCATGTAATTACAATTCTTGATCTAATATTTCACAGCAGGGCCCGTTTCAGCGCCCACCAAGAGTTACTGTGAGGACTTACAGTGTTGTGGCACCACCACCACCATCACCAAAGGCCCAATTTTTCTGACCCTGTTCAACAGGGGCATGTATTTACAATTCTTGATCTAATATTTCACAGCAGGGCCCTGTGAGGGCTTACAGTGTTGTGGCAACACCAACACCTAAGGCCCCAATTTCTGCAGAGTATATAGGGCAGGCCCCTACTTTCAAACATCCAACTTACAAATGACTCCTACTTGCAAACTGAAGGAGACAACAGGAAGTGAGATGACATCTACCCCTAGGAAGGGAAATTCTCTCCTGTAAGAGTTAATATGCGAAAAACTTTTCTCCTTTCCACTGATGCTTTATCACCAATCCTTGTTTCACTAAAAAACCCAAATTTTCAAAAAACATTTGTCATTGGGACAGAAAGTGAGGTGAAATCTTCTGAAGAGGAGCACAGACAGCAAAACAAATTTTTCAGGGGTGATAACCCTTCCCTATGTTTTCCAAAAAGTTTAAAATAGATTTTTTGGCTGGAGCTAAACACTTTAAAAATGTACCAGTTCAAAATTACAAACAGATTCTACTTAACAACAAACCTACAGTCCCTGTCTTGTTTGCACCGCCTGTATACTGCTGTTCAGAGGGCCTGGGGCCCTATGCCTTTCCTTTTTTTAATTTGAGTGCGGGGTTCTCCTTAATATCCACACAAGACCCAAAGGGCCTGGTAATGGACCTGGGGGGGGGGGGGGGTACCCATGCCGTTTGTCTCACTGATTTTCATCTATATTACGGGGACCCGACATTACATTAAAGCCGTAAGTAGTTTTAAATGACTTTTATTCCTTTAAAAATGTCATTTTGTGCAGGGACTGTTCTAAGCACGGGAAACACGCGCCACTTTACAGGCATACTATAGTCTCCCCCCAGGTACGATATTTGAAGGAATATTTCACTTTTTTTTTTTTCACTTTAAGCATCATTAAAATCACTGCTCCCGAAAAAACGGGCGTTTTTAAAACTTTTTTTTTGCATTGATACATGTCCCCTGGGGCAGGACCCGGGTCCCCAAACCCTTTTTAGGACAATGCCATGCAAATTAGCATTTAAAACTAGCACTTTTGATTTTGAACGTTCAAGTCCCATAGACTTCAATGTAGTTCTAACGTTCGTGCAAAGTTTCGGTCCGTTCGCAGGTTCTGGTGCGAACCGAACCGGGGGGTGTTTGGCTCATTCCTATTGATCAGCAAGGTTTGGCTTGCAGCGCACAGGTAAATATAGTGTTCCTATTTAGAGACTAGGGTGGAGCCACTGGCCTCTAAGCTGAACACAACAGAAAGGTGAGTAAACAGACATGAACACTACTGCAGAGTCATGACACATGGGGGACTGGATAGATGATGGATTTGCTAGGGCTGATTAGCCACTAGAAAAGAGGATTTGTTGTACAAAGGTTTATATTAGTACACAAATATCCGTATACAAATTATTATGTAGAAAAGGTACACATGTAATCCAAATAAGTAACCTGTTAGGCCAGAAGTTGAATATCTATAACGGGGGAAAGCAAAAAATATACCCAGGAGGAGGCTGAAGTTGGGTATAGATACTCCCACAAACAACTGGGGAACATATGGGCAGCAAAAAGGCCAGAGATCAAAAAGTTCCAATCTGGTTTACACTGTAAAGATTGCTGGTATATAGGTAGAGGAATCAACCATAAACCTAGGAGGAAAAATAACCTCCATTAAGTAACCAGATAGAGATAGCAGTAGTCGCTGGAACCATTCCAGCAAATGACATATAGCGATCGAACATGGAGGATTACCTCTATATATAAACAGGTCTACTGATAAGTACAGCTCCCTTGCTCACCCGAAACACAGCCTCCAAAGGTATCCCCCCCTGGGTGAACATCCACCGCACCATCCAGCAGGCAATGCCTGCTAGATACATTCCGCAACCCGACGTCTGGCACCACGCCGACCGGCACCGGTGTGACACATCACTGGGTCAGATCCCCCACAATGTGCATGTGAGGGCCACGAGTGCATGCGCACTGGAGTCGCGGATCAAAGGGAGCAGCGCTGCATCATATTGCAGGCGGGGGGATGGATTGGGAGAACACTCCCCGGTACCGCCAACCACCTGGGAGATCACACATGTGATCAGCCACGAGGGCCTCATTGTTCCAAGCAGCCTCTGCCAGAGTACGGAATTCAATGGCGTAATCGGCAACAGTTCTCATACTCTGTTTGATGGACATGAGGCAGTTGGCAGCATAAGCAGAGCGCGCAGGAATGTCAAATACCCTTTTAAAGGAGGCCACAAACTCAGGGTAACTCAAGACAACAGGTTTTTGCGTCTCCCGTAGAGTGTTTGCCCAGGCCAACACTCTACGGGAGAAAGCAAAGATATCATGAACCTGCTTTGCTTCTGTCCGTGGGAAACGTCTGAGGCAGCATCTCAAAGTATATCTCAACCTGGTTGAGAAACTCTCTGCATTGGACTGGTTTGCCCCCAAATCGGAGAAGCAGACTGGGGAAGCGGAGCAGAAACAGACATACCTCTTATAGAGGTAATACTTGAGGCGGGTGACTGCACAGAGACTGGAGGAGCAGCAGCAGAAATGGCCTGCAACACAGATTGTACTGGAGCAGCCACAGTGGAAGATTCCAGGTGAGCCATGTGACTCAGGAGCGTTTGTAACGCCATGGCAAACTGATCCATGCGGTGATCCTACTCATCCAATCTGGAAAAAATATTACCAACAAGTGGATTGACTGTATCTTCTTTCATGGCCTTCACCTACTGTCAGAAACCATGAAATCAACCTACACTACTAGAGGGTGCTACAATTTGCGTAAAATATTGAGCGTTGACTTAAAGGGGTGTGGTTTAATACAATCTGAGATGACTTACATAGCGCAGAATGTGATAATGTTAAATAGGGAATGTACAGTGCAGACTGGACAGCGGCGGGTAGTATATGCAGGAGAGGGGTGTGGAGTGTATGGAGGTGGGTAGTATGTGCAGGAGAGGAGTGCAGAATGTATGGAGGTGGGTAGTATGTGCAGGAGAGGAGTGCAGAGTGTAGAGAGGTGGGTAGTATGTGCAGGAGAGGAGTGTGGAGGTGGGTAGTATGTGCAGGAGAGGAGTGCAGAGTTTATAGAGGTGGGTAGTATTTGCAGGAGAGGAGTGTGGAGTGTATGGAGGTGGGTAGTATGTGCAGATGAGGAATGCGGAGTGTACAGTGGTGGGTAGTATGTGTAGGATGATGTCAGTAGGATAGTGGACAGTGTCAGTAGTTTATTTTTTTATTTTACAAATTAATTTTTTTGTATTTTTTTTTTCAAAATACTTTTTGGGACCAGTGGATGGTGTTAGTAGAGCAATGGACAGTTGTCAGAATTTTTTTATTTTTATTATTTTTTACAATTTATTTTTGTACTATTTATTTTCACAATGATGGGGGGGTGGGGTTTTATTTTTTTAAATATATTTTTTCACAGTGCTTTTGGGAAAGGGGGTGGGGGGATGGGGCAGTGGACGGTATCAGTAGGGCAGTGGTTGATGTCAGTGGGGTAATAGATGGTGTTAGTGGGGCAATGGATGGTGTCAGTGGGGCAGTGGACGGTGACAGTGGTCGTGTCAGTAGGACAGTGGTCGTGTCAGTAGGGCAGTGGTCGGTGTCAGTGGTTGGTGTCAGTAGGGCAGTGGTCGGTGTCAGTGGTTGGTGTCAGTAGGGCAGTGGTCGGTGTCAGTGGTTGGTGTCAGTAGGGCAGTGGTCGGTGTCAGTCATCGGTGTCAGTAGGGCAGTGGTCGGTGTCAGTAGGGCAGTTGTCAGTGGTTGGTGTCAGTAGGGCAGTGGATGGTGTTAGTAGTTTTTTTTATTTTTATGTATTTTCTTTTTACAAGTTAATTTGTTCTTATTTTTTTTCACAATTCTTTTTGGGGGTGAGGGGGCTTGGGGCTGTGGACCGGGTCAGTATGGGGGGGGGGGTTGTGGTGTTAGTAGTTTTAAATTTTTTATTTACAATTTTATTTTTTATCTTTTTTTTTATACAATTTTGTATTTTGTAATATTTATGAAGTTTTTTTTTTAGTTTTTTTTTATCAGCCCTGTTGGGGGCTTTGGTGGGCTAAACAGAGACCCCTGACATCTCTCATTTGAGACAGAGAAAGGGACAGAGGACACAGATTCCCTAGTCCTTTTCTCTGCATTGAAGATGAATGGAGAGGAGACAGCGGCTCCTGTCCATTCATAAACTGAAGCAGAGTAACACACAGGTTACTCTGCTCAGTTATCACAGGACACAGGAACGATCGGTAAAGAACGCTCATTGTGTCCCAATAATAAAAGAAAGGAGCCGGTAAATGACATACCGGCCCCTTTCTCCTGACAGATTAAGCCTCCCCCCCAGGATGCGGGAGAGGTGGGGAAAGGGGGGGGCGGAGGAGGAAGACACAGCGGGTGGATGAGGAGGACATGGAGGGGGACCAGAGAAGAAGAAGGGGGGGTGGAGGAGAACACGGGCGCTGGATGAGGAGGAAGACACAGGGAACAGTCGGGGATAATCGGTGTGGCGGGAACAGCTGTGAGCACCAATTTCCCTGCATGGCTTTTCAGGTGAAAGCCACGGGAGGGAGAGAAGGAGAAGATGGTGAAAAGCCACGCAGGGAGATCAGCACTCACAGCTGTCCCTGCTGCACCGATCATCCTCAACTGTCACGCGCTCTGCCTCTCCTGTGCGCACTCTGGCCAAGGGGAGTGTAGAGGTGGGCGGGGAGTCTGCTGGTGTCACGACTCCACCCACCGAGCGCCAGATAACAGATCCGCCCACTGAATCCAGAATTTTTGGGGTCTCCAAATAGAGAAAGGGGAGATATTTGAAAGGTAAGGATGCCTGCAGGAGGCATGTATACCATTATAGTTCAGCACTATGGCAGTACTTTATAATTGATGAGAGTGGGTTTTCATCCACTTTAATGGGGTGTTATTTTTCCTCCTCCTAGGTTTATGGTTGATTCCTCTACTTATAGACCAGCAATCTCTACAGTGTAAACCAGATTGGAACTTTTTGATCTCTGGCCTTTTTGCTGTCCATATGTTCCCCAGTTGTTTGTGGGGGTATCTAGCCTCCTCCTGGGTATATTTTTTGCTCCCCCCGGGTATAGATATTCAGCTTCTGGCCTAACAGGTTAGTTATTTGGATTACATGTGTATCTTTTCTATATAATTCGTATATGGATATTTGTGTACTAATATAAACTTTTGTACAACAAATCCTCTTTTCTAGTGGCTAATCGGCCCTAGTAAATCCATCACCTATCCAGTCCACAATGTCCGCCACAGGGAAGCCCTGGTGACATTGCTCTTCAGCCTTGATCTCTTATGAGCCTTGTGGTAAGCGTTTGAACATTTTCACTTCCCCAATTAACTGCTTCTCTGTTTGTATACAAGCATTATTTATTGGTGCTTATCATGTAAACTTTATCACCTTATCTGTAGATTTTATTCTGTGTTCCTCCTGAAGAAGCAGTCTATAGCCACAAAACATGTAGAGGATGATTGTGCACTGAGAAAACTGAACTCCTATTTTCCACCATAGAGTGTATTTGAGTACCAGTGTAATGTAAAATTTGAATCATTTTATCTACATCTGTCGTTTTTGTATCTGGATACTTCATTATTTTTTAACTATGTATCAATAAAATTCCTATGTTTTATCTAATGTCTAATCTGTTCAGAGTACCGAGATAGTCCATTTTTTTCCCCCTGCTCTGAAGACTCCTTTTGGGGAATTGTCTCCTTGCACTCAATTATCCATATCAGTATAGATATCTAACATGATATTTTTCCCCATTGAGATCTGATGTGTTTTCAAAGTGTTCCTTTAATTTTTTGGAGCAGTTTATTATGTATGTATGTATGTATACACGCAGTGGATGGGGCTATGCATATATAGTGGGCTTTGTTCAATTTAGTAATAGGCAGAAGTTTTTAAACTTTTTAGTTTGTTCTGGATTTTAGACTTGGTCAACCTGTTATGCTGGTTTGGATCAGCATTAATAAAATGTGTTTTTTTTACTCAATGCATGTTCTTTTTTGATAGATAATACATCAATAAGGTCCCCTAGTACTTTCTAGGCTGCCTTCATAGACAACTGTTTTTGTATCTGTTATACAATAGTACAGGAATTCCCCACGTTGTGAACTCAATAGGGACTCGGTAGTTGTTCATAAGTCGCAACACTGCATTTGTAAGTGTAACTTCCGGTCGGAACACTGCATTCGCAAGTGTAACGTCTGCCTGTGCATGGATGTGGGATGTTCCGAGCGCTTGTTATGTTATCTGGGGCTCTTCCGGCCATGCAGTACATGTAGTACTGCAGTATGGGATGTTTCCGGAGGCATTTGGAGCCATTCGTAAGTAGGAGTCGTTCGTAACTCGGGTGTTCGTAACTCGGGGACTGCCTGTATTTTATAGCACAGCATTTGTAAATAGAAGGTGTAGCATAATGCTTGTTGTATTCCCATTTTGATATTGTTCAGAACATTTGACAGTTGTGTGCCATAAATGCTATAAGGACTAGTGATGCACCACCTCTCTGGAGATATGAAAGAATCTTTAAACCAGAAGTAATTCTGATACAAGGTAAAACTCACCATCAGCATAATAAGTTCCATTTGTTTCAACATCAGGCCTTATTCCCCTTCTAAAAATATTTTACTGCCTACAGTACCTGCCCTCGTAAATGTGTTTCCAGCGCGATTCTCGGCGACAGGGTACTGTACATCTCACGCTGGCTGCAATAGGAAAAACACATTTTCCTACTGCAGCGAGCGCGAGAAAGAATTCCCCTCCAAGAGCATACCAGGCCCTTAGGTGATATGGATTATAAGGGGAACCCCCTACATGGAAAAAACGGCATGGGGTTCCCCCAAAAATCTATACCAGACCACCCTTATCCGAGCGCGCAGCACAGCCAGTCAGGAAAGGGGGTGGGGACGAGTGAGCGCCCCCCCCTCCTAAACCGTACCAGGCCGCATGCCCTCAACATGGGGGGTGGGTGCTTTGGGGAAGGGGGGTGCCCTGTTGATGGGGACAATGGCCAGGGTTGTCGGGGTCTGTGGGCGGGGGGGCTTATCGAAATCCGGGACCCCAAGATCCCGACCCCCCCACCCTATGTGAATGTGTATGGGGTACATTGTACCCCTACTCATTCACCTGGGGGAAGAAAAGTGTCAATAAAAACACACTAGACAGGTTGTTAAAGTAATTTATTAGGCAGCTCCGGAGGTCTCTTCCGACTTCAGGGGTCTGCGGCCCCCCTTTAATAAGGGGAGCCAGGATCTGGTGGCCCCCCTTATTAAAGGGGGCTCCCGGATTCTGATAAGCCCCCCGCCCGCAGACCCCAACAACCAATGGCCAGGGTTGTGGGGAAGAGGCCCTTGTCCTAATCAACATGGGGACAAGGTGCTTTGGGGTGGGGGGGGCCGCAGGGTGCCCGCCTTTCCCAAAGCACCCACCCCCCCATGTTGAGGGCATGCGGCCTGGTACGGTTCAGGAGGGGGGGCGTTTGCTCGTCCCCACCCCTTTCCTGACCGGCTGGGCTGCGTGCTCGGATAAGGGTCTGGTATGGATTTTGGAGGGGACCCCATGCCGTTTTTTCAGCGTAGGGGGTTCCCCTTACAATTCATACCAGACCTAAGCGCCTGGTATGCTCTTGGAGGGGAACCCATGCCAGTTTTTTAATTAAAATTTGGCGTGGAGTTCCCCCTCATGATTCATACCAAACACATGTCAGCAATGTTTGTCGCTCATTGGGAAAGGAAAAAACACATTTTTTCTTTCCCGAGCGAGTGCTCCCGCGACGGGGCTCGCAGGTGTCAATCTCGCCGATAACAGTGGCGAGATTGACACAATATTGCGGTCACCTACTGTATTTACCCTTTGAATAGAAAATAATAGTGTACAGCCCCGGTGCCCTACACATGTAGCCCACTAGTGCTCAGTATGTGGCCCACTGTGTTCCAAATCTAAAAAAGATTAAATGTTTTTTATTGAGGATTTTATTAGTAACATTCTCCACATCAAAATGTGCATTACCTGATGTATTTTATGGGGTATAGACAGTCCAATCCCTTATTCATCATCACTGCGTTCTTGCAAAAACTTGGCATTACTTTTCAGTCACCATTGAACATCAGACCTGCCATTAAGTTTGAATCTAAATGTTGACATCTGGGAAATAACTCTAGTTCTTAGATAAAGAGTGTTTAGCTCAGCGCCTGTCGTATTCTCATTTTGATATGGTTCAGAACATTTGACATTTCTGTACCTTAAAAGCTATAAGGAATAGCGAAGTATTTCTGATACAAAAAAGTAAAACTCACTATCAGCATAAAAAAATCCTTCTGATTTAATGTCAGACCTGATTCCCCTTCTAAAAAAATGTTTACAGCCCGTTTTCTCTTTGGATGGGGAATGATAGTATAAAGTCCTGGTGCCCAACATGCGGCCGACCAGTGCTTAGTGAGATTTACCGTATTTACTAAATGTACATGATGCTAAATCTGGTGCAGCTCTGCATAGAAACCAATCAGCTTCCAGGTTTTATTGTAAAAGCTAAATTTAAGAAGCTGAAGGTAGAAGCTGATTGGCTACCATGCACAGCTACAACAGATTGTGAGTGCACCAGTTTTAGTAAATCTTCCACCAGTGTGTGGCCCTCTGTGCGCCAGAACTTAAAATGTTACTAAACCCACAACTGTAAAATAATTCTGTATATGCTAAAAGCATGCTTGTTATACTCACTGTAGGACCTAAGGGGTTAAGCCTCCACATTGTGTAAAAAGGCTGTGTGATCCTGTCTCCTCTGATTCTCCCCTTCTTCCACAGTGCCAAATCCATATCCTGATAGTACATCGTCTTTGGCGGCATTGTGCACATGTTCAGTTTGGTGTGTATTGCTAGAGAGTTTTTTTTGTTCTTGGGAGGGTGCATGTGATCAGCACAGGGCCAATCAACACTGTCCAAACAGAGGGTCAGGGGTCCTGCAGAGTAAAATGAAAACTACTGCTACAAGCTTTAACCAGACACTGTTAGAAGTCACAAAACCGCTATATACGGCTGATGAGAAAAGGCATTTAGCAGTTTATATTTACTAAAATAATTGCATTTACATGTTCTGTGTACTGTGGGAGACCAGATATAATGAATGTGGGGTCCTTGGCTTAGTAAAGCTTTTAATAAAAGTCACCTCAGCTGCCATTCAACATCAGACCTGCTGTAAAGTTTCGGTTTGAATGTTGACATCTGAGAAATAGATGTTTTTTTAATATATAAGGCCCTAAGTGTTTTTTTTTTTCTAATACACTTATGGATATCTATAAATCCAGAACTGATTATTGGTCTTTTTATTTTACTATTTAGTTTCTATACATACTTTTTTTGTGACAATATGATTTATCAAAGGAGGTAATGACTAAACAATAACTAGCTTTAATACATCATGCCAAAGTTTTATAAAACCCAAGTTGGGTGTTTTAATGTTTGGCATGCCGTTTTTTCTTTACATTCCCTTACCATGTGACACCTAGGGGTTTATTTACTAAAGGCAAATACACTTTGCACTACAAGTGCCCTTGGAAGTGCAGTCGCTGTAGATCCGAGGGGGACATGCAAGGAAAATAAAAAAACAGCATTTTTGCTTGCACATGTGTGGATGATAAAATCAGCAGAGCTTCCGCTCATTTCAGATCTACAGCGACTGCACTTCCAAGTGCACTTGTAGTGCACAGTGGATTTGCCTTTAATAAATCAACCCCGTAGTACCTAGACATGTGCACACTGAAATATTTCGTTTCGGAATTTCGTTTTCGTCAGAAAAATAAATTTATTTAGTTACTCCCGAAATTCGTTTTTATTTATTTCATTTTTCGTTAAAAATTGCATTCGTCCGAAAATTAAAATTACGGTTGAATCTGTCATTGAAGGCTTATGGTGTCTGTCGAATGTTCAAAGAAGATTTGACGGAGCAGCTAAACTGTACGACGCCATATAGTTTACCTGCTCCGTCGAATCTTCTTAGAACTTTCAACAGACACCATAAGCCAAAGTACGTGTGTACTTAGTTCTAGCTATTTTACTGCTCCTCCTCTTTGGTTACAATCAGCCAATAACATTCATCATCATCATTATTTTTATTTATCTTTTCTCCCCTACGTCGAATCTTTTCTCCCCTATGTCGAATCTTTTCTCCCCTACGTCGAATCTTTTCTCCCCTACGTCGAATCTTTTCTCTCTATAATCTTCGACCACAGGTTTGATGGACACAGATTGTTTTTGTCATCATCATGTCGAATCTCCTATCTATATCGAACTGTTGTAGCAACGAAAACGAAAATAAAGCATTTGTTTATGACGGATCTTTCGTTTTTCGGATTCTGCACGTTCATTATCGTTTGTTAAAACGATAACGAAAATACCTGAAATTCGTCCGAAAATGTATTCGGACAAAAACGATTGCACATGTCTACTAGTAGTACCTTACTTGCAAAGAATATGAATGAGACAGGTCTCTCTTGGTCCCCTGATATCCTTTCTTCTAGAGAACACATTGATGCACACAACCATCTATTTATTGTTTTTTGGCTGCTCCCAGCATTTGTTATAGTAGAACATATTCCTTTATAGTGGTTGGTGACCTTTTCCTGAATATTAAGATAATAATTGTTATATAGTATTGTGGGGATTTTTTATATTTTACTTTTGACTCTAAATTTACTATTCCCAGATGTAATGGCATATTTAGTATGGTTTAATTTCCAAGAATGTTTCTACAACTAAAAACACATCCAGTACTATTAAGTTTTAGAAAATGATTAACTCAAAAAGTACTTATGAAGCAATGAATGTGACATTCAGCAAATATTCATGTAATTTAAAACTTGGTGCACCAGGCAGATACCTCTGCAGTGTATGTTTCATAAAAAGTAAGGCAATATTTTTCCCAGATAACACCAAAACTGTCAACTGTATACTGTAAATTATGTGCTAAATGCATTGGTTCTGATTGGCTGTAATGCAAGTCCTATTTAGATTTGGAGGTTTCTTTCATGGATGTTTTTTGGAGTGAGGGAGTTGAGACTGCAACACGACAAGAGAGTTTCCGGGCCATCCGTGCTATATAGGACATGAAGATCAGGACCACCACTGCAAGTCCATTTATGTACAAGTCCCGCACAAAGAATTCTCTGCATTTGATTGGCCATGGTCTTCCACACCTAGGTATTTCATTCCCTGTTAGGTCTTTGAAAGCCTTCATGGATGCAGATTGTGGAGTTGCACACTGCACTTTTGCATGGTTTCTCTGCACAGTTTGGGAATCCAACCATGCTTTCAGATAAAGGATACTGCAGTCACAATTCCAAGGGTTCTGGGAGACATCAACTTCCTGGAGGCTGGCTAGGTGATCCAAAGCTCCTGGTGATACCGTAGTCATCAAATTGTTTTGCAAATAAAGCTTCACTGTGGTAATTGGGAGATCTGGCACAGTTGTGAGATGCCTCGAACTGCAGTTAACTATTAATCCATGGGTCTCAATTACACCACAACTGCAAGAGGTGGGGCATAAATCGATACTACTTGCACCAAACCCAAATAAAAGTAGCATGAGAAACCAGGACATTTTACTCTACAATGCCTGTAAGACATAAGATTAAATATAGTTTATCATATTGCATTATAATATTATTTTAATACACTTTATTATTATGATTATAATACCATGTCTATATTTTTGCTGCTTAGGTTGAAACTTGTAAACACTAAACATGAAGACATCACTTCAATACCAGATTGTTACACACCCTTACTTTCCAGACCAATTTTCAGCTTTCAGTGCTCTAATAGTTTGATTGACAATTACTCAGTCATGCAATAGTGTACCCAAATATTTTTTTAACATTTTTTTGAGGTTTCAGATGGAGCATTTCGGGGATATTTAATAACCACAACTTTGAATGTACAGGACAGGTGTATTGGCCCAATATTTGAGTGGTGGTCCCTCGGAGGGGGACAGTTGGAAGGCTTGGTTAAGTACTCACCCACACAGAGTGAAGGGTTCTGGGATAGTCGGTTTGGAAGAGAGTACTGATTATCGGTTCCCTCTGAAGTGGTAATTACCTATCAGGGACCTGGGACTTTGAATGTTCTAAAGCCGCGTACACACGAGCGGAATGTCCGACAGGAAAAGTCAGACAGAAGCTTTTCATCGTATATTCCGATCGTGTGTGTGCCTCATCTGAACTTTTTTTTTCAAAAATTCTGATGGACCTAGAAATAGAACATGTTCTAAATATTTCCGACGGAACCAATTCCTATCGGGAAAACCGCTCATCTGTATGCTGTTCCGATGGACCAAAAACGACGCATGCTCTGAAGCAAGTACGAGACGGAAGCTATTGGCTACTGGCTATTGAACTTCCTTTTTTTAGTCCCGTCGTACGTGCTGTACGTCACCGTGCTCTGGACGGTCAGACTTTGGTCAGACTTTGGTTTGACCATGTGTAGGCAAGACCGCTTGAATGGAATTCTGTCGGAGTTCTGTCGGAGAAACCTTCGGAGTTTATTATTATATAAACCGGTCGTGTGTACAGGGCATAAGAGATTTGGGTGGAAAGAACCTCCAAATGCTGACTGCCTGGACTCTGGTCCCGAAGGCTTTAAGCACCAGGCAGGGGGAGGCTTGAAAGGCAGCATAGTGAAAGCAGCACCATGTCAGGGAAGTGAGTGGGGAGAAAGGCTAAGCTTTTTTTTTTTCAAATTAAAATAACAAAAATGTTATACTTGCTTGTTCTAGTTCAATAGCATTGCACAGAACAATCCTGAACCTTCTCTTCTGGAATCTTACGCTGGCAACCTTGGCCCTTCTCTGTGTGCCACCATAGACAATCCGCTTGCTATGCGGGCACTCATGTCCGCCTCCCGCTCCCTCTCTACAGGATTTTGACTGACAACAGCAGGGTCCAAGTTGTACTATGATCATTATTACATCTGTTCTTTTGTTTTCATGAAGAGTTATTGAGACATGATTAATAAAATGTGTATATTTTTTTATAAATATTGTATTTGATACCCATGCCTCAAAAGCCCCATTAAAACCAATTTTGTCATATGCTTTAATAAGGTATGTGGCATGTTTTTTCTTTTGGGGGTAAAAACATGCTTTTTCATATTGGTGTCAGGTAAGTGTTTAAGGAGGGGGGGGGGGGGGCACAGACACATGAAGGTTTTATACCTTAAAAGAGAAGTATGGGAATTATTTTTTTCCCATAATCATACTAACCTAGGTGGATGCATAGGTCAGATGCTGCATCTGTCCCCCACCGCCTTTGCACTGAGAACTGAGCCATCGAACACCGCCGATGGCTTGGTTCTCTCGGCTCCCCAAGCAGAGAGCTGCTACCTGTCAATCAGCAGCTCTCCTGCTCTGCTCCTCCACATTCACTGGAGCGCTGAGCTGTGGAGGGGCGGGGAGCGGCCGTCTCAGCGGCACACTGAGAGGCTGAGATGGCCACCAGTCCAGGCACCCGGTGGATGCAGACTCCCAGAGTGCCTGGACTGATCTGTATGACTTAAGAAAAAAGCGTACTTCAGACCGGTCTCTGCTGAAAACGGGTCACAGGAGTGCTAAACAAATTGCACTCCTATAAACCATAGGAGAAGCCCAGCCAAACAAGCTCAGGCTGGACTTCTCCTTTAGGTTCACACTGCTGCGGGATTGAAATCGCGCAAAATTCAGCTGAACTCGCACAATTTCATACCCACATGTCAGTCCGACTTCGGGGGTGATTTCAGAGACATCTGTGCGGGTTTTTGCACAGATGTCTACTGAAATTGCACCCAAAGTCACCAAAAGTAGTACAGAAACTACTTTTGGGAATCGGTGCGGCACCGCAAAGTTGGCGTCGCACCGATATGGATGGTGCTATTGCCAGTAATAGCCACCAATTTGGCATGCGATTTGACATGTCAAATCGCATGCCAAATTGCAACAATGTGAACCTGGGCTGAAGAATATGCCAATCAATGCCACCTTATCAATGCCCATCAGTGCAGCCCAATCAGCGCACATCAGTGAAGGAGAAAAAGGAGCCAATAACGATGGCTTTTTACTATGTGATCAGCTGTGTCCAATCCTCCCCTCGCTGACAGCGCGTGAGGAGAGCTGAAAACTGGCAAATTCACCTGGAAAAAATAATGCACTGCGACTCCTATCAGCCTGCCCCAATTTACTCACTTACTCACATGAATTAAAGTATAAATAGTTGATAGAATTAAACATATAATTATTAGTACTTTAAAAAAAAAATGACTTTAAACAAAAATAATACTTGACATAAGTCAAAGACTAATCAACACACATATATCCAAACAATATAAAAAGTCAATAGTGCAAAGGACAGAGCATCAGAAGGACAGAGTACAGGGGTCATCGGGGTAAGGAGGGCAGTAGAGGACAGTGCAGGGGATGGGATGAATAGGAGAGAAGGACCAGCAGAGATCAGAGCTGTATACATAAGCAGCATCAGTAGTAAATAGCACCTGAAGAGTGGAAGAGTGCCAGAAACTGCAGGGGGGAACTGCAGGGGTCCTCAATGCACCCGGGTCTTTGGGCAGTGCCCAGGGGTGCCTGTGTGTTAAGAAGGCCCTGGTAAGAGGCACGGTGACTATAAAGAAGAGCTAATTTTTTTGCCACACTGTTGAAAACTGAAGAAAGTAAATTTTTTGTTTTCACAATTTAAAAGTTATTTCCCAAACACAACATGGGCACTCTTATGCCCCGTACACACGGTCGGACATTGATCGGACATTCCGACAACGAAATTCTAGGATTTTTTAAGATGGATGTTGGCTCAAATTTGTCTTGCATACACACGGTCACACAAAGTTGTCAGAAAATCCGATCATTCTGAACGCGGTGACGTAAAACACGTACGTTGGGACTATAAACGGGGCAGTAGCCAATAGCGTTCATCTCTTTATTTACACACGATCGGGAATTCCGACAACGGATTTTGTTGTCGGAAAATTTTATAGCCTGCTCTCAAACTTTGTGTGTCGGAAAATCCGATGGAAAATGTGTGATGGAGCCTACACACGGTCGGAATTTCCGACAACAAGGTTCTATCACACCTTTTCCTTCGGAAAATCCGACCGTGTGTACAGGGCATAAGAATTCCACCCAAAAACATATTCTTCTGTCCCTCCTAAATATGAGGATACCACATATATTAGACATTTTTCTTGTCAAGTTGCAGAGAAGAGCACAAAAATTTAAGGAGCAACTTTGAGTTTTAACCTTTTTTTAATAGATTATGTACCTAACAGTTTTAACACCTGCCAGTAACAGACGTCCTGTAGTAGGGTGAGAATGGTCACTCAATGCACTGTTTCTATTGAGAAGCAGCAGTGTCACCTTAGGGCAGGAAATGGGACTACTAAGCATTCCTTCCTCTGCTCGTCTCCATAACATGGGTTTAAGGTGTTCTGCAGTTCACGAGTCTAACTGATAACATTGCTTAAAGTGATTGTAAAGTCTTGTTTAAAAAAAAAAACAAACATGTTATAATTGTCTGCTGTGTTGCATAGGTTTTGCACAGAGCAGCCCAGATCCTCCTCTTCTCCTCTTTGCTGCTCTGGGCCCCTCCCTCCTGTCAAGTGCCCCCACAGCAAGCAGCTTGCTATGGGGGCACCCAAGCCGGCCTGCAGCTTAGTGTGTTTATTCTGCCAGTCGGCCCCTCTAACTACTGATTGGCTAACTGACTTTGATTGATAGCAGCCAATGGTGCCACTGCTGTGTATCAGCCAATCAGTAGTATAGTCCCAGACAGCCAAGGGACTCTTGGACATCGCTGGCTAGAGATGGAGCTCAAGTATTAGGGGCGCTGCTACACACAGAAGGCTTTATGCATGGAGTGCATTAAGATAAAAAAAAAAAAAACTTCTGCCTTTACAACTCCTTTAAGCATAGTTAATAGTAGAAAAATAAATCAGCATAAGGGACACTCCTTACATTCAATACAAAGAGTCCCTTGTGCTGCTGGCTGGTCTCTTAGTTGAAATTTAAAGTCCTATGCCCCCCGCCCCTGCCATAACCCCACAGCCGTAATCTTGCAGTGCTGTGAGGGTTAATACAATCAGCTGGACCTTTCATGAGCATTTGCTAGGAGTACCGACTATGTTAGGGCTTACATACATTGCAAACTGGCAAATCTGTTCCTATACAGGCCAAATGTTATTTTCGAATAAAAAAAAAAAAAGTGTGAGCTTTCTTGTTATCAATTCTTCAGTGTAGCAAATTCTTGCTCAGCCGGTGACTGATGTCTCTGAAGGAGGCTCATAACTGTAGCACCTGTGGTGCTGATATTCACACAGAATGTAATGTCTCTAGTACACTATCATAGCACATTTATCAGAGCAGCCTTAGTTCAGCTCTGGGATCTGCAGCTCTTTCACTGCTTCCATATTTCCTTGTACTTCCGACACATAATTCCAATTGCTGTTCTCCTGTGCAATGAATTATCCTCAATACATTATTTTCCAAACACCTTGCAGCAAAACATTATTACTATAGATTATATTTTAGTTGCTGAATCGTATCTTGCATTAATTCATTTTCAACTTCAGTATCAATTTTTCATCTGAGAGACCTAATTTATCCACCTGCCCATATAGTTTATCTCCGCGTTTTGCTAGGCCAACAGTTCTGCTGCTGCAGTGAAACTGGCTGCAAATTGGAAAAAATATATATTTTATTTCCTCTGACTGCCAGCCCCTTGCCATTAGACTTGTCTTTGTGTTACTGAGAATATATGAGAGCTGAAGGTATGCTAGGCAACCTAGACAATATCTTGATAAGGTGACCTTGGTCTGAACTGAATGTGATGAGTTGCTACTTATTACGGCCATAATTTCACAAATATCTCTATTTCAATACATTTTTTCTATAGGAGTGTGATTCATTATTAGCAATAACTATTATAATAATTCTACTTAGATCATGCACATTATAATTTTGATCAAAGAACATTTTGGTTATATACTCTACATGACAAAGAAAAAAAAAATCTAGCATTATACAAGAGAAGGAAAGATTTAGGTTTTGTAGTTGCCATGGCAAACACCATTACACTAAACTGCACAAAGCCATTTAGAATTACTAGGGCATGTAGGTGACTAACACAGACTAATGGGAGGACGACAGCTCCCAACCATTTCAAACACACATATAAAGAAAGAAAAGACAGACAGACAGACAGACAGACAGACCTTTTTGGTTGAGATGGGCAACAATCACTTTTTCTTTACTTTTTTTTTTACACCCATTATTACAAAAAGTGATGCTTTCATTAATTATCTTTAATTACTTTTTCAATCAACATTATAACCTGTAGGTGGTAGTGTGGTATTTTCTATCAAAAAGAGATTTGAGTTAATGGATATTCTAAATAAAACAAATAAAACTCAGATTCTATTAGGAAGTACATTTATATGTACAATGACTGTACTTAATTATTTATACACGTATCTAAGTATATTTATCTAATATGAGTTTATTCAGCAACATTGTTCCCGATACTATACACACTATAGTGTGTGTGTGTATTTGTGTGTGTGTGTGTGTGTGTGTATATATATATATATATATATATATATATATATATATATATAGATATTGGGACATCGACACAATTCTAATCTTTTTGGCTTTATATACCACCACAATGGATTTGAAATGAAACAAACACGATGTGCTTTAACTGCAGACTTTCAACTTTAAAGGGTTTGTAAAGGTAATTTAAAAAAAAAAAAAAAAATAACAAACATGTTATACATACCTTCACTGTGCAGCTCGTTCTGCACAGAGTGGCCCCGAACCTGCTCTTCTGGGGTCCCTCGGCGGCTGTCTCAGCTCCTCCCCGCAATAACTAACCACCTTAATGCGAGCTCCCTCGCATGGTGGTAAGTTATTGCGGGCGCGCTCCCGTGATACAGCCGGCGGCTATAGCTGCTCGCTGTATCACTCGGCCCTGCCCCCGGCGCGCCGCGTCATTGGATGTGATTGACAGCAGTGCGAGCCAATGGCTGCGCTGCTTTCAATCCATCCACTATAGCCAATCAGCGACCAGGCTGATCGGCTGAATGGCGGTCGGGAGCGAGCGGCCTAGTTTCGAGGTGTCAGGTAAGTAAAACGGGGGGGGGGCCTGCATAGGATGCATTAAGGTGAAAAAATGTATACCTTTACAACCCCTTTCATTTGAGGGTATTTACATCCAAATCAGGTGAACGGTGTAGGAATTACAATAGTTTGTATATGTGCCTCCCACTTTTTAAGGGACCAAAAGTAATGGGACAGATTAACAATCATCCATCAAACTTTCACTTTTTAATATTTGGTTGCAAATTATTTGCAGTCAATTACAGACCGAAGTCTGGAACGCATAGACATCACCAGACACTGGGTTTCATCCCTGGTGATGCTCTGCCAGGCCTCTACTGCAACTGTCTTCAGTTCCTGCTTGTTCTTGGGGCATTTTCCCTTCAGTTTTGTCTTTAGCAAGTGAAATGCATGCTCGATCCGATTCAGGTCAGGTGATTGACTTGGCTATTGCATAACATTCCACTTCTTTCCCTTAAAAAACTCTTTGGTTGCTTTCGCAGTATGCTTCGGGTCATTGTCCATCTGCACTGTGAAGCGCCTTCCAATGAGTTCTGAAGCATTTTGCTGAATATGAGCAGATAATATTGCCCGAAACACTTCAGAATTCATCCTGCTGCTCTTGTCAGCAGTCACATCATCAATAAATACAGGAGAACCAGTTCCATTGGCAGCCATACATGCCTACGCCATGACACTACCACCACCATGCTTCACTGATGAGGTGGTATGCTTTGGATCATGAGCAGTTCCTTTCCTTCTCCATACTCTTCTCTTCCCATCACTCTGGTACAAGTTGATCTTGGTCTCATCTGTCCATAGGATGTTGTTCCAGAACTGTGAAGGCTTTTTTAGATGTTGTTTGGCAAACTCTAATCTGGCCTTCCTGTTTTTGAGGCTCACCAATAGTTTACATCTTGTGGTGAACACTCTGTATTCACTCTGGTGAAGACTTCTCTTGATTGTTGACTTTGACACACATACACCTACCTCCTGGAGAGTGTTCTTGATCTGGCCAACTGTTGTGAAGGGTGTTTTGTTCACCAGGGAAAGAATTCTTTGGTCATCCACCACAGTTGTTTTCCGTGGTCTTCCGGGTCTCTTGGTGTTCCTGAGCTCACCGGTGCATCCTTTCTTTTTGAGGATGTTCCAAACAGTTGATTTGGCCACACCTAATGTTTTTGCTATCTCTCTGATGGGTTTGTTTTGTTTTTTCAGCCTAATGATGGCTTGCTTCACTGATAGTGACAGCTCTTTGGATCTCATATTGAGAGTTGACAGCAACAGATTCCAAATGCAAATAGCACACTTGAAATGAACTCTGGACCTTTTTTCTGCTCCTTGTAAATGGGATAATGAGGAAATAACACACACCTGGCCATGGAACAGCTGAGCAGCCAATTGTCCCATTACTTTTGGTCCCTTAAAAAGTGGGAGCCACATATACAAACTTTTGTAATTCCTAGACCGTTCACCTGATTTGGATGTAAATACCCTCAAATTAAAGCTAAAAGTCTGCAGTTAAAGCACATCTTTTTCATTACATTTCAAATCCATTGTGGTGGTGTATAGAGCCAAAAAGATTAGAATTTGTGTCGATGTCCCAATATTTATGGACCTGACTGTGTGTGTATATATATATATATATATATATATATATATATATATATATATATATATATATATATATATATATATATATATATATATATATATAATTTATTATATATACACCACCAGAGAAATGTTATGGGTTTACACTGAAAATAGTAACCGTGCTTAACTTATTTAATAAGGTCAAAGAAATGTGCAGCAGCCCACAGAAGTCAACAAGATTCAGAATTTCAGTTATGTGTTGTAATATGAAATCCGATTTATATGCACATGGCACATCATCTCTCCCTTTTGGCACAGCCTTATTACATACTCTGATTATAGATGCTATTTTCTCCAGAACCCACATATAGTTATTTCCGGAAGTTGTAACCAAGTGTTATCAGTCTAGTAAATGAATGTCAGTAACTAAATATCTTTAATGCCATATCAATTTAAGGTAATTTCCATGGGACACTCTGAGAAATTAAATATTAAAACAGAAGCCTAATTGTGGAAATGTCCATAAGAAATGCAAATTAGGTTGAGACACCTGGCACAAACTGCAGCTAAATTACTGCTTTAGTCAGAGAAGAGATAGCTCAGAGACCACAGTTAAATACTGTAGAAACCTTGAACTGTACTAAGTTAGCCCTCAGATGAGACATATCCTCATATTAACACTGTTTTGTGACCTAATAATCATAGATACAACAAATCACTTACTTTTTCTATGCTGCTAAATGTGTTGAAGTGGTTGTAAACCCACGAAAAAAAAAAAAAAACCTGCAAGACAAAGGCATAATGAGCTAGTAGCTCATTATGAAATACTCACCTTAGATCGAAGCCCCCGCAACGGTCCCGGCACACTGCTCTGCCCGTCGACAAGTCTCCCGGAGTTATTTCCGGGTATCGCAGGCTCTGGCCTGTGATTGGCACATCAGCTGAAGCAATGGCACGAACGAGCTGTTGCTTCAGTGCGCATGTGCCAATGACGTCGGCACATGCTGATACAGGGGATATCTCCTAAATTGTGCAGGTTTAAGAGATATCCACGGTAGCTCCAGGTAAGCCTTATTATATGCTTACCTGTAGTGAAAAGTGGTCTATAAGGGTTTACATCCACTTTAAGGTAGCCACACACCAGTACAATTCATTTGAAAATGTTAATTGTGTTTGATTTTCTAGAGTTAACCTGGCCATACAATGATCAAAATTCAGCTGGTTCAGCAGGGGTCATCCGAATTTTGATCAACTTTTGTTGAAGGGACATATTGGAAGATTTTTCTTGATCAATCAAGAGTGGCTGCTGATCCATGTATTGTGACAGTGATTGGTAGCAAGTCAGAATACAATGTCTTGGCAGGGGGGATTCCTCTTGTAGGCAGGTTACCTACTGTGAGTTAGTTAGTCAGCTTTGGCTGCCCAAGTCAGAGGGAAGGGGTTAATGTTTTTACTGACTTCCCAGGGCTACGTTTGCAGGCTTTCTGGGGTCCAGCCCCCCATCCTGTGTGCTGTAAAAGGGAGAGGGGTCCAGGTCCCAGGGGGCCAGTTACAAATGAACGAGAGAAAATGGCCCCTGGGACTTTTTGTCCACTCCAGGAAACACTGACTTGTTGGGATATCTTTTAGGACGTTCCATCTATGGACTTTATCCATAAGGAATTTACCTGTGCAGGTATGCTGAGGGAGCCACAGCCAGAGTCAGTTATGAGAAGGACATTTGTCTGTCATGCTGTTTTAAGGTTCCATCAGTAAAGTTGCTTCAACTGCTTTGAGCCTGGTTTGAAGTTATTCAAAGGGGTGCTTGTTCTGGCGTATTCTAAAGAATTTGGGTCTGTAAAGCACTATGGGGTATGAGTAACATCAGTACAAAAAGGACAAGGAAGAGAAGGTAGTTATCATGGGTACCCAAAGGGAAGAACAGCTACAGCAACCAGTCAATAGGCATGGTAGCTGGGTAGGTGACATGTCCTTTAATTGCAGGGGGGGGGTCGCTGCTCTGACTCCCTCCCTAGCAGTCCCTCTCCCCCTGGTGTTACAGAGATCTAATGCCTGATCACAAGATATGGGATGGAGTGAGTTAATAAGCGCCCATGAGGTCCCGCTATGTGCTCAGAGGGACTTCATTATATTACTGGGAGTGAAGTAACAGAGGTACTCTGGACTGGTGGAGTGGGTGCAGGCTCAGAACCTCCTTCCTAATGCAACATACAGGTGCAGTGAATAGTGACATGGGACAAACCGCCTGTCAAAGGAACGCAGCACTTCAACACTACACACGGTAAAGCTCATCTCTAAGTCAGGAAACTGCCTTAATGTTCAATTTTTCACATGACCGCAGTCCCAGTCTGGTCCTGGGCATTGATGAACGCACTCCACGCGAAGTATAGTGGGGGAGCCTAGGATGGAAAAGGACCCGGGGGTCCTAGTAGATGATAGGCTCAGCAATGGCATGCAATGCCAAGCTGCTGCTAATAAAGCAAACAGAATATTGGCATGCATTAAAAAGGAGATTAATTCCAGAGATAAAACGATAATCCTCCCACTCTACAAGACTCTGGTCCGGCCGCACCTGGAGTATGCTGTCCAGTTCTGGGCACCAGTCCTCAGGAAGGATGTACTGGAAATGGAGCGAGTACAAAGAAGGGCAACAAAGCTAATAAAGGATCTGGACTCTGGAGGATATTAGTTATGAGGAAAGGTTGCGAGCACTGAACTTATTCTCCCTGGAGAAGAGTCGCTTGAGAGGGGATATGATTTCAATATACAAATACCATATTGGTGACCCCACAATAGGGATAAAACTTTTTCGCAGAAGAGAGTTTAACAAGACTCGAGGCCACTCATTAAAATTAGAAGAAAAGAGGTTTAACCTTAAACTACGTAGAGGGTTCTTTACTGTAAGGGCGGCAAGGATGTGGAATTCCCTTCCACAGGAGGTGGTCTCAGCGGGGAGCATCGATAGTTTCAAGAAACTATTAGATAAGCACCTGAACGACCGCAACATACAGGGATATACAATGTAATACTGACATATAATCACACACATAGGTTGGACTTGATGGTCTTTTTTCAACCTCACCTACTATGTAACTATGTATACCTCCATGTGCATGGGTGTTTATTTTCGCTCAGCCGACAAAAAAAAAAAAAAATATCCATGTAAGGCCAGTTTAAACACAATTTTCAAACTTTTCACGCACGTTAAAATCAGCATTTTTTGCTAGAAAACAACTTAGAACCGAACACAAAGGCCCTGGAGAATAATATGGAGGCTGTTGTAAATTAAATTAAAGTCACACAATATTTGTGCAGCTGTTTGTCAAATGCAAATTTTCAGGAAAAATACACTAAAAAGAAATTTAGTGCACACAAGCACAATGTAATAGCCATTTTTTGTGTTGCATGATGATTATTCATCCAGTACAGTGCCTTGCAAAAGTATTCACCCACTTGGCTTTTTACCTATTTTGTTACATTACAGCCTTTATTTCAATGTTTGAATTATATGTGATGGATCAGAACACAATAGTCTAAGTTGGTGAAGTAAAATTAGAAAAACATATACATAAAACTATTTTTCAGAAATAAACATGATAATTGGCATGTGCGTATGTATCCACCCCCTTTGTTATGAAACCCATAAAAAGCTCTGGTGCAACCAATTACCTTCAGAAGTCACATAATTAGTGAAATGATGTCCACCTGTGTGCAATCTAAGTGTCACATGATCTGTCATTACATATACACACCTTTTTGAAAGGCCCCAGAGGCTGCAACACCTAATCAAGAGGCACCACTAACCAAACACTGCCATGAAGACCAAGGAACTCTCCAAACAAGGGATGTTGTTGAGAAGTACAAGTCAGGGTTAGGTTATAAAAAAAATACAAATCTTTGATGATCCCTAGGAGCACCATCAAATCTATCATAACCAAATGGAAAGAACATGGCACAACAGCAAACCTGCCAAGGGACGGCCGCACATCAAAACTCACGGACCGGGCAAGGAGGGCATTAATCAGAGAGGCAGCACAGAGACCTAAGGTAACCCTGGAGGAGCTGCAGAGTTCCAAACCAGAGACTGGAGTATCTGTACATAGGATGGCAATAAGCCGTACGCTCCATAGATTTGGGCTTTATGGCAGAGTGGTCAAAAGAAAGCCATTACTTTCAGCAAAAAACAAAATGGCATGTTTTGAGTTTGCAAAAAGGCATGTGGGAGATTCCCAAAATGTATGGAGGAAGGTGCTCTGGTCTGATGAGAGAAATGTAACTTGGCCACCAAAGAAAACGCTATGTCTGGCGCAAACCCAATACATCATATCACCCAAAGAACACCACCCCCAGAGTGAAATATGGTGATGGCAACATCATGCTGTGGGGATGTTTTTCAGAAGTTGGGACTGGGAAACTGGTCAGAGTTGAGTTAAAAATGGATACAGGGATATTCTTGAGCAAAACCTGTACCACTCTGTGTGTGATTTGAGGCTAGGAAGGAGGTTCACCTTCCAGCAGGACAATGACCCCAAACACACTGCTAAAGCAACACTTGAGTGGTTTAAGGGGAAACATGTAAATATGTTCGAATGGCCTAGTCAAAGCCCAGACCTCAATCCAATAGCAAATCTGTGATCAGACTTAAAGATTGCTGTTCACAAGCACAAACCATCCAACTTGAAGGAGCTGGAGCAGTTTTGCAAGGAGGAACAGGCAAAAATCCAAGTGGTAAGATGTGGCAAGCTCATAGAGACTTATCCAAAGTGACCTGGAGCTGTGATAGGTGGCTCTACAAAGTATTGACTTTAGGGGGGTGAATAGTTATGCACATTGACTTTTTCTGTTATGTTGTCCTATTTGTTGTTTGCTTCACAATAATAAAAAAAAAATCTTCAAACTTGTGGGCATGTTCTGTAAATTAAATGATGCAAATCCTCAAACAATCCATGTTAATTCCAGGTTGTGAGGCAACAAAACACGAAAAATGCCAAGGGGGGTGAATACTTATGTAAGGCACTGTACATAGATACCAAACATGTCAAGACTCAAAATGCACAAACCCGTGAAATGGCGACAAACTTCGATACCCATTTTTTTTCATACGCTTGGAAAGCCTTCACAGGTTCATCAGTTTAGAGTTAACCATGAATTACAGTGCTAGAATTATTGGACTCACCGATTTAGCTTTGGGCAGTTGACATGTCCTTTTTATAGAGATATCCGGGGTCTATTAGCTGCCTCCCTGTCTGTGATAGCTAGGGAATGACAGCTCTAAAACTGGAAGTGAAGAAATCATTGTCGCTGACAGACAGAGGAAAAGTCTTTATGAAGTCTTTTTTCTCTATTCTTTGCCATTATAAATCTTACATTTAAGGGTTCCTCATAATACATTGGCTTGGTTGTAAGCTCAGTTGATAATAAGGCTGCAAATTCTGCTAACATCTACTGTAGGGCATGCCATTAGAACCTGGTGCAACCCTATCATATACCACGTTCACAGCCAAGCCAATATTTTGCATTCCAATCATTTTTAATCATCCATCCTTTATTGCTAACTTTTTATTCTATACTGGCACATACTGAATCTCTTCTGTAAGATGATGATTGCTACTGAAATTAGCTATGCCCACTTTTGCGGCACCCTGATAATCCTCTACCTGCGATGACATCTCTGTCAAGTACACTTGAATTCAAAGTAAAATCTGAACTCTGATCTGCTTGCTTGTTGTAGGCATAGGCGTGCACACAGGGTGTGCCAGGTGTGCCTGGGCACACCCTAATCGCCCTGTGTGGTGCAGATTCCTGGGGTTTAGACCCCTAATAATTCACTAAAGCCTCCTAATGGGGCTCCTAAAAAGAATTGTAAAATTTCTATTGTGAAAAAAAAAAAAGAATTGTAAAAAAATAAAAATAATAAAATTGTAAAAAAATAGTAAAAAATAAAAAGTGCTGACATCGTCCACTGCCTTACTGACATCAGTCTCTGCCTTACTGACACTGTCCACTGCTCTACTGACACCGTCAGTATATATACACACATGTACACACATGCATATGTGTTTGAGCTTTGGGGTGCACACCCTAATGCAATAGGCTGTGCACACCTATGGTTGTTGGTCAGTGATTTATAAAGTGCAGAAATACAGTAAAGCAGGAGAACAGAAGTACAGCATAACAGCAAAAAAATCTGCATTTTCAGAGTGAAGTTAAAGTTTATATTAAGTTAATATTTATTTATGGTTTAGGATAGAGTAGAGAATTGTTAAGACCCATGTCAGGTTATTGTCTGTATCCCATCAGGGGGATTTCCCTTCACTTTCTGTCCCAGAATTACAGCAGGAAGTAAAGCTGGCCATACACTAGCAGAATTTATTTTTACCATTTTTCATTCATTCTATTATATAATTATCAGTGGGGTCAAATTGGCTTTCCTTTTTTAACTGCAGTGACAAGAAAATTTGAAAGAGCAGGATGAACATTTTTTGTTGAACGAACAAATTTCTAACAGTGTATGTGGTTTTGGTTTAGGAAAGTCCATTTATTTCCAAAGTTTTAAAGTGCTTTCGAGCCACATTAGTCAAGTCATCAAATATGCTGAGAATTTTTGTGCAATTGTTTTGTATGCGTTTTAGTACAAATCTATGTTCAAAAACCAACTAGTGTATGGCAAGCCTAACCACTTGCCTACTGGACACTTTTACCCCCTTCCTACCCAGGCCAATATTCAGCTTTCAGGGATATCGCACTTTGAATGACAATTGCGAGGTCATGCAACACTGTAACCCAAATGAAAATTTTTTTTTTTTTTTCACACAAATAGAGCTTTCTTTTTGTGCTATTTAATCACCACTGGGTTTTTTATTTTTTGCTAAACAAACGAAAAAAGACAGAAAGTTTAGAAAGAAAAACCCATTTTTTAAAGTTTGTTATAAAATTTAGCAACCAGGTAATTTTTCTCCCTTACTGATGTGCGCTGATGAGGCGGCACTGATGGGCACTGATAGATGGCACTGAGGAGGCTGCACTAATAGACGGCACTGATAGCACTGGTAGGCAGCACTAACAGGCACTGGTAGGCGGCACTGATGAGGTGGCACTGATGGGCACTGATTGGCAGCACTGGTAGGCACTGTTGGGACTGCACTGATAATCAGGACACTGATAATCAGTGCCCTGATTATCAGTGTCAATGTCCCTTCAACACAAGCCAGTTATCGTCTCTCCTTTTCTCTTCTCACGCTGTCAGCGTCAAAGTCGGTTCACACTGAGGCAGCACGACTTCCAGCGCGACTGCCTCAGACGACTTGAACACGACTGCAGCGTCGACTTGCAAAACAACTTCTATATAGAAGTCTATGCAAGTCACCTCAAGTCGCTCCCAAAGTAGTACAGGAACCTTTTTCTAAGTCGGAGCGACGCAACGGTTCCATTGTACAGAACGAGACGCTACTTGTCAGACGGCTGACAAGTCGTCCTAGTGTGAACCGGCTCTTAGGAAAAAAAGCTGTTAACTAGTTTGTGTTTATTTCCATGATCAGCTGTCATTGAACACAGCTGATCACCTGGTAATTGGCCCTTGTGATTGGCCCTTTATCCCGATCTCTGATCTGCTGAGTCCAAAGCACAATCACGAGATGACGTCTATGTATTTACTCCTGGCAAATTAAGCCTGTGCTGTAGCCGTCTTTTGGCTATAGCGCAGGCAGGAAGTGGTTAAGTAACTGGTTAAGATGTGGTTAAGATGTTCCAATTGAATGACTTGCCTTCACTTTAGGTTCATGTGACGGCTACAAATTTTGCATTTCCCATTACTTGGATGGGATATGATGAAAGACAATCAAATAGAAATGCTAAATCTCCCCAGAAGAGACACTAACAGCAATAAAATCCTGACAGTGGCTCCAACCTTTTCACATTCTATATCAAACTAAATAAAGAAATTCAAGATTTACATGTACTTTAATAATAGCAGCCCCTATAATTTTGCAGTTTTCCCTTAAACCATACCATTGATCAAAATGTAAAATCAAACATTCTTTTTCACATTGTATTTCAATTATTTCTAGCCTACTCCAATTATTCTGAACAATCTTAAAGTTTGTACACTTATTATCACTCTGCCCTGTGAGTAGGCACTGTTGTGTCACACATTTCTCTGTTCCTGCCTTCTGAAGTACAAGAGGTGCTGAGAGGAGGTGTTTCAGGAGGCGGAGTCAGCACAGGAATCAGCTTGCAGGCAGCAAGGTACTATGGGTTATGTAGTCCTTAGAAACTGGAAGTAGATAGCAAAGAGCTGTAAAAAGCTGCAAAGCATGCAGGGAATCCAGGAAGCTATGGAAAGAGATGGCCAGCAGATAGGTAGCACTCACAACATCAAAGGAGAGTTTTCAAGTAAGTTTATACTGAATTGTCAAAAAAAAATGTTATTTGTATTTCTATTACAGTTCTGATGTTATAATATGAAAGTGTATGCTGAGAATATAGATTTGTTTTAACAGTCTAATTTTCTGGAAAATAATCATATCAGTATAATGTGAAAATATTGCAGAAAAGAAATTCATGCTATAAAATATATATATTAGGGAAATCAGTAACATTTAAACAAGAAACTGGCAAAATATCTTCATTTTTGTACACTAGAAATGTATCTGGTTAATTACACTAATCCATTTACAAACATTCACTTTGTGTTAGATGTGTGAATCTTAGAAGCCACATGTTAATAGCCCAGGTAATGGACTTTTTTGCTATAAAAAGTGGGAAATTAGGAGTGAAAGCCGAAGATTGTGCTATTTGCATCACATCTCACCAGTTCCTTTCTAATTAAAAAATGCGGCTGTAGCAAAAGACTGAAACTTTTTAAGTTGAAGCTAATTGTCTGTGGGTGAAATATGGCTCATAAAAGTAAATTTGTCAACTTCATTAAGAACAATTATTGAGTCATAATTAAAATATAATGCCCTTTTTCCAATTAGATCATTTCTTGCCATGATGAAAAGCTGTCTGATGTAACCACTAAAATAAAAGTTGATCTATTATATACAGAAATCTTCAGTGTGTTTTATTGACATTTTATTGGTGAATAAATATCTGGGAAATAAAAAAAAGACACAAATGAATGCAGCTATGTATTTATTAATAAATCATTAAATATTTTTTTTTTTAATGAAAGCAGTCTCAGTACCTGAATTTGACTTTGAATTTGATATTGTTCTCTTGCAATCTCCTATACAGTGGCACACAGATTGGTAGATGGAGGGGTGGACTGTGGGCTAGTAAGGGGTACTACATGCAATTGTACTTTGTTAGACTGCTGTCCAATCAGAAGGCTGGGAGTGGAGAGCAGAAACTCCCATACCCTTTCTACAATTTTAGACATGCAGTTTGGGGGCAATTAAAACAGGTAGCCCCTACTTAAAGCAGAACTTCACCCAAAAGGGGAAGTTCCACTTGTTTGCATCCTTTCCCCCTCCACTGCTACATTTGGCACTTTTTTGGGGGGAGTGGATACCTGGTTATCACAGGTACCCGCTCCCACTTCCGGGTCTGATTGCCGCAGCGATCTATGAGGATGTTCGGCCACTCCTCCTTCCCCTGCAGCCTTCTGGGACACACACAGGTCCCAGAAGACTGCAGTTCCATTCACAAAGCGCGGCTCAATCACATGCATGTGCAGTAGGAAACCAGCTGTCGGTTTCCCTTACCTAAGATGCCCCTCAAGCCAGTTCAAGAATCGGCTCGTGTGCGGACTTCGCTGGGTTTCCTGGACATTTAAGTGTCCTTATATTAAAAGTCAACAGCTACTGACTTTTACATTTTTATGGGGAGACTGGAGCTCCTCTTTAAGCTGCCAAGGCAGCCAGATAGGGTTGTATACTTACTATGGCTATGATGTTTTCATATGTTTATGCAAGGAACCACAATTAGCTATGGCATTGCTGCAGCGATCCAAGCAAAAAGGTGGGCTTGGGTCTGCCTAATGTTCTCCAAGCGATAGCTCTGCAACGTATACTTGACTGGAAATTAAACGCTTCCTTTAAATTATGGGTTTCACTGGAAAAAAACATTGCAGGCCGCAATCTTTCGTATGCTCCCTGGGTTCCATTGGTGAACAGATGTCTCTCTGATTGGGTGTTCCCGTTGACTACCCATTGATTGAGCGTCTGGGACAGACTGAGTAGTTCCTTGGCTTTAACTCCACCAACGTCTCCGCTGCTGGCCCCAATAGGGGGATTCCCCTAGTTTACCCCCAGGGAGCGGTTGTCCTCTTTTGGAACTTGGGCGAGGGATGGCATAGTCAGTTTGACACGTTTTGTGGAGGGCCATACGATAGTCCCATTCGTTACCCTCAGGGAATGATGCGGGAGCTTCCCTTTTGATTTCTGGAGAACCGCCAGCTGGCGGATTTTGTTGCCTTGACACATCGTGTATCGCAGATTAGATTCACTCTTATGGAGTTTGAACGCTTATGGGCTGTTCAGGATCCTCTGCCTCACATGATCTCTGCCCCATACTAATTATTAGATGCAGCCAAGTCGATTTCAAAACCATATTTCATTAGAGAATGGGAGCGTGAACTTCAGTGCGAGTTCCTGATCTGGATTTTTCAAAAGCATTTGACACAGTTCCCCGTAAACGTCTAAAAACGTTTAAAAGGTTCGTTGTAATGGACCACAGGGTGAGTACATGGATTGAAAACTGGCTACAAGGGTGAGTTCAGAGGGTGGTGATAAATGGGGAATACTCGGAATAGTCAGGGGTGGGTAGTAGGATCCCACAGGGTTCTGTGCTGGGACCAATCCTATTTAATTTGTTCATAAACGACCTGGAGGATGGGGTAAACAGTTCAATCTCTGTATTTGCGGACGATACTACACTAAGCAGGGCAATAACTTCTCCGCAGAATGTGGAAACCTTGCAGGAAGATCTGGACAAATTAATGGGGTGAGCAACTACATGGCAAATGAGGTTCAATGTAGAAAAATGTAAAAATAATGCATTTGGGTGGCAAAAATATGAATGCAATCTATACACTAGGAGGAGAACCTCTGGGGGAATCTAGGATAGAAAAAGGCCTAGGGGGCCTAGTAGATTATAGGCTCAGCAATGGCATGCAATGCCAAGCTGCTGCTGACAAAGCAAACAGAATATTGGCATGCATTAAAAAATGGATTAACTCCAGGGATAAAGCGATAATTCTCCCACTCTACAAGACCCTGGGCACCAGTCCTCAGGAAGGATGTACTGGAAATGGAGTAAGTATAAAGAAGGGCAACAAAGCTAATAAAGGGTCTGGAGGATTAGTTATGATGAAAGGTTGGGAGCACTGAACTTATTCTCTCTGGAGAAGAGAAGCTTGAAAGGGGATATGATTTAAATTTATAAATACCATACTGGTGACCCCACAATAGGGATAAAACTTTTTTGTGTAAGGGAGTTTAACAAGACACGTGCAGGGGTTGAAGGGGTAGGGGTCAGCCTGTCAGTGCTCAGACCATACACCGCACGCTGCATAAAATTGGTCTGCATGGCTGTCGTCCCAGAAGGAAGCCTCTTCTAAAGATGATGCACAAGAAAGCCTGCAAACAGTTTGCTGAAGGCAAGCAGACTAAGGACATGTATTACTGGAGCCATGTCCTGTGGTCTGATGTGACCAAGAAAACTTATTTAGTTCAGATGGTGTCAAGTGTGTGTGGCTGGAAGCCAGATGAGGAGTACAAAGACAAGTATGTCTTGCTTACAGTCAAGCATGGCTGTGGGAGTGTTATAGTCTGGGGCTGCATGAGTGCTGCTGGCACTGGGGAGCTACAGTTCATTGAGGGAACCATAAATGCCAACATGTACTGTGACATACTGAAGCAAAGCATGATCCTCTCCCTTTAGAGACTGGGCTGCAGGGCAGTATTCCAACATAGCGACCCCAAACATACCTCCTTGCTAAAGAATCTCAGGGTAAAAGTGAAAAGCTCCAGTGGCAACCTGTGAAGCTCTGGTGAACTCCATGCCTAAAAGGGTTAAGGCAGTTTTGGAAAATAATAATAATATATATAAAAACATATACACAATCCCATAGACTTCAGTCTGCTCTCTGCTGAAAACGGGTCACAGGAGTGCAAAACGAATTGCACTCCTGTGATCTATAGGAGAAGCCCAGCCAAACAAGCTTTGGCTGGACTTCTCCTTTAATTGTCTGTGTATGGCCAAGCATATTTTTCAGAAAAATGACCAATTTAGTTACATAGTTGGTCTGATTGAAAAAAAACACAAGTTCCTCTAGTTTAGGGGTCCTCAAACTACGGCCCGCGGGCCGAATCCGGCCCTCCAGTGTTTTTTATCCGGCCCGCGGACTGCCCCTTTAACATTGCAGCACTCCCCCTGTCCTCTGCTACCTCCATTACACAGGACAGGAAACATGACAGGCCCGGACAAAGGACCTTCTGTGCTAAGAAGCAGGTGATTGGTTACTAGGCATCGGGGCGGTCCCAGAAACCAATCACCTGCCCCTCACTTCCAAAGTCCCGCCCTCCGTCCGGACCTACCATGCCTCGCTTCCTGCGTGATACAGGTAAGTGCTGAGTGGGAGTGCTGTGACATTATACAAGGGGCGGCAGTGTAATATTGATATGGGGAGTCTGTGATATGGGGGGATCTGTGATATGGGGGGATCTGTGATGGGGGATCTGTGATATGGGGGGGATCTGTGATATGGGGGGATCTGTGATGGGGGATCTGTGATATGGGGGGATCTGTTATATGGGGGGATATGTGATATGAGGGGATCATTGATATGGGGGGATCTGTGATATGGGGGGGATCTGTGATATGGGGGGATCTGTGATATGGGGGGGTATGTGATGGGGATCTGTGATATGGGGGAGTCTGTGATATGGGGGTGATCTGTGATGGGGGATATGTGATGGGGGATCTGTGATATGGGGGAGTCTGTGATGGGGGATCTGTAATATGGGATGATCTGTGATGAGGGATCTGTGATATAGGGGGGATCTGTGATATGGGGGGGATCTGTGATATGGGCGGATCTGTGATATGGGGGGATCTGTGATATGGGGGATCTGTGATATAGGGGGATATGTGATATGGGGGGATCTGTGATATGGGGAGTCTGTGATATGGGGGGATCTGTGATATGGGGGGATCTGTGATATAGGGTGATATGTGATATGGGGGGATCTGTGATATGGGGAGTCTGTGATGGGGGATCTGTGATATAGGGGGGATATGTGATATGGGGGAATCTGTGATATGGGGAGTCTGTGATGGGGGATCTTGGATATGGGGGGGGAGTTGTGATATGGGGGGATCTGTGATATGGGGGGATCTGTGATATGGGGGGGTATGTGATGGGGGATCTGTGATATGGGGGAGTCTGTGATATGTTATGGGGGATCTGTGATATGGGGGAGTCTGTGATATGGGGGGGATCTGTGATGGGGGATATATGGGGGGGATCTGTGATATGGGGGGGGATCTGTGATATGGGGGATCTCTGATGGGGAGATCTGTGATATGGGGGGATCTGTGATATGGGGGATCTGTGATGGGGAGATCTGTGATATGGGGAGTCTGTTATGGGGGAGTCTGTGATATGGGGGGATCTGTGATGGGGAGTCTGTTATGGGGGGATCTGTGATATGGGGGAGTCTGTTATGGGGGAGTCTGTTATGGATGAGATCTGTGATATGGGGAGATCTGTGATATGGGGGATCTGTGATGGGGGAGTCTGTGATATGGGGAGTCTGTTATGGGGGAGTCTGTGATATGGGGGATCTGTGATGGGGAGATCTGTGATATGGGGGATCTGTGATGGGGAGTCTGTTATGGGGAGATCTGTGATGGGGAGTCTGTTATGGGGGGATCTGTGATATGGGGGAGTCTGTTATGGGGGAGTCTGTTAGGGGGGAGATCTGTGATATGGGGAGATCTGTGATATGGGGGGATCTGTGATGGGGGAGTCTGTGATATGGGGGAGTCTGTGATATGGGGGATCTGTGATGGGGAGATCTGTGATATGGGGGGATCTGTGATGGGGAGTCTGTTATGGGGGGATCTGTGATGGGGGAGTCTGTTATGGGGGGATCTGTGATGGGGGAGTCTGTTATGGGGGGATCTGTGATGGCAGAGTCTGTTATGGGGGATCTGTGATATGGGGGGATCTGTGATGGGGGAGTCTGTTCTATGGGGGGGGGGGACTGATATGGGGGGATCTGTGATGGGTGAGTCTGTTATGGGGGAGTCGGTTATGGGGGGATCTGTGGTGGTGGAGTCTGTTATGGGGAAAGTCTGTGATGGGGGAAGTATGTGATATGGGGGAGTTTGTTATGGGGGGAATCTGTTATGTGGGGCTTTGTGATGGAGAGGAGTTTGTGTTGGGGGGCTTTGTGATGGGGGGATCTGTCATGGGGGGGCTTTGTTATGGGGTGAGTCTGTGATGGGGAGGGGGGGTCTGTGATTGGGAGTGGTTCTGTAATGAGGGGAGTCTGTGAAATACTGATAAGTTCATATTGATTACAATTGTTCTTTATTTTAAATATTGTACTGTTTTTTTCCTGTTTTTTTTTTTTTTTGCACTACAAATAAGATGTGTGCATAGGAATTAGTTCATATTTTTTTAAACTATAGTGCGGCCCCCCAACAGTCTGAGGGACCGTGAACTGGCCCCCTGTCTAAAAAGTTTGAGGACCCCTGCTCTAGTTCAACCAATAAAAGGGAAAAACATGTTTTTACAATCCTATATACACAATCCCATACCCACAGTTGATCCAGAGGAAGGCAAAAAAACAGCAAAGCATGATCCAATTTGCTCCAGCAGGGGGAAAAAATTCTTCCTGATCTCCCAAAAGGCAATCGGATATTCCCTGGATCAACTTTACCTATAAATGTTAGTATTCTGATCAAAACGATTTGAACATTGAAAACCTTCATATGTTGATGATCCAAGTTTCAAATGGTCTAATGATCTGTCTAAATCAATTAGCAATTGATTGCACAACTAATCTCTTAAGAATTGTAGCATGTATGGTCTGTATACCCCTCTGTCCAAAGGTAATTTTTTATGCTAACTCTGTTGTATGAACCATAAGCTAAATCCTAGCCCAATTCTAACTCTCTCCTTTGTACTAGTCCAGACTTTATCCTTAACCTTAAACCTGATACTTACATTAACATGCATCTTGTATCATTGCATTAAGATCAGGGACAAATACAGTATACAGTATAGAGGGGAAGTCACTGCATACCCCCACCCCTGAATATCATACTACCCTCACTCTAAGCATTATGTGCCCTAGTGGGGTGCAGTATTCCACCTTGGCTGGGAGATCTTTTCAGGCAGCTAATATTGCCAAACACTCCATTCACCTCTATGTAAAGCAATGCATTGTGGCGCACTGTTGTGAGCTGTAACGCGCTGTTGTTTGCATAAAACTACAGAAGTGTTGCATTTTTCTGCAATGAACCTGTGTAAAGAGCACACATAGGAAACAGTTGTTTGAGCAAGACACCCATGTGAGGGAGGAGTTTGAAATCTTCACTCCAAAAATTGTTTGAACATTAAAAAATTTTTTTACTCTTTACTTTTGTAGCACTAACCCCCGAAGGAGCTGCTGATTTATATCGGGCTGTTACCGTCACCTCTTTACCCGTAGTTTCACCAATACCAGAACTTAGAGTCCATGTTGAGCTTTGTATCTGACAATGTAGACACCAGTCAATTTAGTACTTTTCCAGGAGCGTAGCACGAACAAAAAGTTTCTGCCACAGACTTGAGAAGAACAATTTAACTGTACGATCCTCTGCCATAGAACGTAGTCGTTTTAGATGAACAGCAACACAGTACCAGAACCTTTAAGCCGACCCGGCAGTACTAGTGCGTAAAATTAGGTTAAGATGCATCCTCCAATTGAGTCACCAGGCCCCTCTTGAGATACTAGCATTCTGCACGGTCCTCTCCAAAGAAGGGTCCTCCCCTGGGTCTTCTAAATTGTCCGGCTTCTTCCCGCAGGACAGACAGCACAGGACCATCTCCGTTGTAGTAGGCCCCAGACAGGCTTCTGGGCCTACCTGCACGGCTGCAGCAACGCAACTCTCGGGCCTGGAGAGCCACGAGGTAGAACTCACTCGTCACATACCTTTAGGCCAGGAGGGCCAGCAGGCGAAAGAGAAAGAAAAATGGCGTCTGCCCCTTAAGTACTTTCTCCCAGAATGTATAGCAGTGGACCACCTCTGCCGAGGTACCTCTGGGAAAGAAGAGCACTCAATATACTTCAGCTTGTTGCTTTCCAACACTGACCTATGGTGACAACGACACCTACAGACAACAGTGTAGAACTGCACACAACACAGCCAATGCTGGAACAGAGGCTAATTTAGCCAAAGATTAACTCTGAACTATATACAGAACAGATGACCCACTAGATTTACAAATAAGCGCCTGATCGAAAATTTGTCAGCGCTACACTTGGAATACCCAAACTTGTGCAGATGCATTTCACCTAATTGAACAATTGAAGTGGATATTCACACAATTATTTGAGTGAAGATTCTCAAATCTTTTAGGGCTCCTTTACACTTGCAGTTGGGTGGGCAGTAAAAACTGGCATTTGAGCCATGTTTTTACCAACCCCTCCTCCCACCCCCAAGCTGCAAAAGAAATTTGACCAGGGGTGCATACATGCCACAGCTGCGAGGCTTTTGGCCCCTGCAAAAAATATACCCCCTATTGCATACATCAAGGAACACAACCCATTTAAATGAACATGTGTAATGCGCGCACATAAAATAGATAGTAAGAAGGTGATATATCACCTCCTCACCATCTGTCAAATGCCTCAGAAAAGTGATCCACCACAGATCACTTTTCAGTGTTGTGGCAATATTGGCGACACATCTAAACAGAGCCTTAGGGCTTGTTCACCCTACATCCGTTAAACCCTTTAGTAAATCAGCCCATTTGTTTACATGGTCCCAAGCTCTTTTGGCATGCCCATTTAAATAGTCCATGTATGTGACAGACCCCTGTACTCAGGAGCAGTATGTCCATCGTATAAGCTTCCATTTCCTGGTAACAGAACACTACAAGATCCCGCAGCCCACCCAGTCACTAGTGGGGACACAGTGTAGAATCGTGAAAAACATAAACCTGTTTACTGAAAACTCACAGAGAATTTATATACTACACAAAATCAGATAAAAGCTTGATCACATTATCGTATGCAACGCCAACTGTATACAGGAATATAATTAACATAACTAATGTACAACCAACATATACTATATGCTAATCCACATCTAGCAACTAATAGCTGACAGTGATAAAATTAACATGAGCTAATTAACTAGGCCCCTAAACCAGCCTAGGTGGTGACCAGACCATTCGGCACCTACAACCCTGAATACAAAGTACTGTACAATACACATTATTACAAGTATAAACAGATAGATGAGAAGACAGACAGAAACAATATGGGATCAAATTAACAATGAGAGGAAGACGGAGGCAGACTATGGGAGAGACCTACTTACAATAAACATGGCGGACAACCCCAGTGGTTTGAGCTAATTACATTAACATCTACAGTCATTGCTAGTTTGAGGCATAGAGGCCCCAAATATGTATATGGAACCTCCAGTTCTCAGAGTCTGTATGTTTTGGGCTAGACATGAACTTGAATCAGTAACAAGACCACTCCATGGATCCCCCATACATACACCTTCTAAATAGTAGTGTTCCCTTAAAAGCCAGGGCACATAATCAGTAGGCAAGAGGCCACCCTGTAGTCCCCTCCAAAAGCCCCTGTCCTGGCTGGGCCTGTTACAAATTCACAATGCATATAAACAAAAAAACTCTTATGCCGCGTACACGCGGTTGGACTTGCCAACGGGACAAGCTCCGTCCGCATTTCCAACGAAAAAATTTAGAGCATGTTCTCTATCCAAGTCCGTCGGAAATGCCGACAGAAAAAGTCTGATGGGGCATACACACGGTCGGATTATCCGACCAAAAGCTCCCATCGGACTTTTTCTTTCGGAAATTCCGACCGTGTGTACGCGGCATTAGGGGTATAATATAAAGCAGTAAAAGTGACTTTCCCCCCAACATTTACAGCAGTTTAATCTTCCTGGTGTTTGTGTGTTTAGTGAAGACTGAAGTATTAAGTTTTACACTATAGAATGTATAGTAATGTTATTGTATTTAGAGTAGTAATAAAGTATCCTAGCACTGGTTACAGGTTGCGCTGAAGCTTATGTATTTTGCTATTACAAGGAAAGGGACAGAGGCAAATACAAACATTAAGAGGCATAATTATAAAGCAGTGAATGTGTCATTCACCTAACATTTACTGCAGGTGAAAACATCCCTGTCAGTTAAAACCACACATAAAATTGTTAACTGATTGAGGAAGAAGTTGTAATACATTTTATTAGGCCAGTGTTTCTCAACCTTATTTCAGTCGAGGCACCTTTTAAAATTATACTGACTAGTATTCCAATGTTTCTCTTCTCCCTCAATTTCTCTCCATAAGTCAGCTAATGTCACCCCCAGTGCTAAGGGAGAGGAGCACAGGAGGGTCAAAAAAGGATGCTGTGCAGGCAACAGACATCCTCCTTATTAACGGATGATGTCATGGGTTGTTAGGATGCCGGTGTCTAGAAAGTTGTAATGGTGCACAATGAAAACCTGTGGCTTTGTGTAACTAAAAAGCAGGCTTGATTCACCTGCTGGCTTGTATACAATTTTTGATCAATTTTTAGGTATTTTGCCAAGGCACCCCTAAAGAAATCTCAAGGCACCCTGGTAGAAAAAGGCTGTATTAGGCTATTATGTTAATACATTTTATGAGTTAAAAAAATAAGATTAATGTATACCGAAAAATATTAAACAAAAGCTAAGAATATGGCAAACATTGAGATGAGTCTCTTTAATCCATAGACAAGGATAGAGAAAGCAAGACATGGAATGACAGTTCTATTAGCTATCCTGTGACCGGTGCTACTAACCTTTGTCCAGTGCAATTTTCTTAAACTCAGCAAAGTTGCAACTTGCGCTCAACTGTGCAAAACTAACCCAATGTTCCAGACTTATCTTGCATTCAAAGGAGCCAGGAAGGAAATGATTTCTTAGTAACTCATTTGAATACCCTTCTTTTATTTGCCACAGGCTGATAATACACTATTTTACGCATCAAACTGACAGTAATGTACTGCAGGGTGACCTTTAGATTTAATATATTTTTAGCAGCCTCATTCAGTCCTAACACCACAACCATATCAGTCTTATACACTCGCTTCTCTGGATGTCGCCATCTCCTTTCTCCGCTCATTTTAAAGCTAAAGCAATGAGAAACAACACCACAGACTATGAAAGGGATGTAATATCTATCTGCAATCATTCCAAATTCTATCACAGCCTGATATAAAAGTATTTGCAATACTGAGAGAAATATTTCTACAACATTTGCTTTTTATGATTTCTCCCCCTTCCTCCATTATCTAATGCTCTAAACAAAATAAAAATGACATTTAAATAAGTACCGTACATTTGTTTTATTAAAGTGATTCTAAAGTTTTTTGGGGTTTTTTTGCATTCTCCGCATTTAGGTAAAAAACTCCCTACTACTATCGTTTCTACTCCACCCCATCCTTAAAGCGGAGTTCCACTCAAAAGTGGAACTTCCACTTTAAGCACTCCTCGCCCCCTGACATGCCACATTTGGCATGTCATTTTTTTTGGGGGGGGGGTGTACCCTTTTTTTCATGGGACTTCCTGTCCCACTTCCTGCTTCCTATCTTCGGCCGCCTAGGCGACTCCTCCTCTCGCCCTAGGCGGCCCCTCCCTGCCAGCAAGCTTCTGGAACACAACTCAGGTCCCAGAAGATCGACTGGCCAATAGGAGAGTGCAGCACGACTCGTGCATGAGCAGTGCCCGCCTGGCCGTGAAGCCGTAAGCTGTCACGGCCGGGTGCTCACAGTTACCATGACGGCACCGAGGAGAGGAGGGGGAGAAGAGCTAGCCTCCAGGCGACCACATCGCTGGACCATCAGGGAGGTAAGTGTTGGTTTATTAAAAGTCAGCAGCTATGCTTTTTGTAGCTGCTGACTTTTAATAAACTAAAAAAGGGGTGGAACTTCGCTTTACACACTTACCTGGCTCCTCGCACCTCTTCAGAGCTGTCCTGGCTGAGAGTAGTGGGAGCCACAAGCTCCTGCTGCTCAGTGGCGGCTGGTGCTCAAAAGTTTTGGGGGTTCGCAAACAAACTGAACATTTCTGAAAAATACTGAAACAAAAACATCAAATGCAGCCTCGCTGTGCCATCATATGCAGCCACTGTGCACATCATATGCAGCCACTGTGCCCATCATATGCAGCCAACTGTGCCCATCATATGCAGCCACTGTGCCCAACAAATGCAGCCACTGTGCCCACCATATGCAGCCACAGTGCCCATAATATGCAGCCACTGTACCCATTATATGCAGCCAACTGTATCCATCATATGCAGCAACTGTGCCCAGCAAATGCAGCCACTTTGCCCATCATATGCAGCCACTGTGCCCATCATATGCAGCCAACTGTGCCCATCATATGCAGCCATTGTGCCCATCATACGAAAATTTTATATTTTATATTATACGGTTCAACTACCATTTCCTGCAGATCCTTTGACAATTATTTTGCTTTCCCCATGACTCAGAATCCAGAAATGTCAGTGCAGCACAGGATTAAAGATGCAAGGGTCTGTCAGGAGTCAAGAAACTCATTGACCTTTTATATACACACACTAATTACAAGCAAACAGATCACAGGTGAGGATGGTTACCTTTAATAGTCATTCAAACCCCTTTGTGTCAACGTGTGTGCATGTTATCAGACCAAAATCACCAGGGTATGTAAACTTTTGATCAGGGTTATGTGGGTAGTTTTTGTTGTGATTATGATTTAAAAAGAGTAAACAAAGTTGATTGATAATAAATGGCTTCAGCCAAACACTAACCATGAGAGAAAGAAAAGTTTTTGTGTTATCATTCAGATTCTCTGAAAAATGGCCAAGAAATCATAAATTCTGCCAGGGTATGTAAACTTTTGAGCACAACTGTAAATGTTTTCCTGGTTGTTGTGATTGTAATACACAGTGTCAACAGCTTTGTTATTTCCTCAGTTATTTCCTCATATACGGTATCTGCTGTTTTGTTGCTTTCTCCAGACTTGGTAATCTTTATAAAAAGCTGTAGAACAAACGCATGTCAAATCGCATGCCAAATTGGAGCCTATTGCTGGCAACGGCACCGTCCGCCGCACCGATTCCCAAAAGTAGTTCCTGCACTACTTTTGATGAGTTCACAGGCGATTTTAATGGACATCTGTGCATAAACCCAGATGTCTTTAAAAATCGCCTCAAACTCGCACTGAAATGCGGGTTTTAAATCGTGCGAGTTCTGCTGGATTTCAAACCTGCCCTCAGTGTGAACGAGGGCTTCTTTAGAGCTGGTTTTCTCACATGCTTACACCTTTGTATAGCCAATCACCTACTGTCTTTATGATAGATTTATAAATTACTGATGAGCATAGTTGCAGCTGAAACTGCATGGCTTGCAATAAACTACACTTAAAGTGTAGCTAAACTAAAAAAAAAAAAAACAACAAATTAATATATTGCAGCATACCAATCCTTTGAGGTCATGGCTGCATTCAGGGCCGAAACTAGGGGAGTGACGCGGGTGACTCATCTAGGGGGGCGCCGCCCCCCACCCGCACTGGGAACCGTTGCTCCAAGGGTGTCACTGCAGCCCAGTTAAGCGTAATGAATAGGCAGCGCCCGCTGCATATAGTTTGCCAAATGCCAGAGAATCAAATAGGAGGAAGACCGCACAGTTTCACTAGCGCTGAATCACTCTCCTCTGCAGTGACAACATGGAGCAGAGGCACCAGGTGCGAGCTGTGATGTCACCCTCCTAGTCCTGTCCAGTGCCCAAACAGCCTATGTCTTTTCTGTGAGGCATCCCAGAGAAGATGAGGCTTCAAAGGAGGCCCTGGACTGGGGGGGTGCAGAGGAGGCCCTGGACTGGGGGAGAGTGCAGAGGAGGCCCTGGGCTGGGGAGTGCAGAGGAGGCCTTGGACTGGGGGGTGCAGAGGAGGCCCTGGGCTAAGCGGGGGTGCGGTGGAGGCCCAGGACTGGAGGGGTTCAGAGGAGGCACTGGACTGGAGGGTGCAGTGGAAGCCCTGGGCCTAATAGGGGGGTGCGGAGGAGGCCCTGGGCTGGGGAGTGCGGAGGATGCCCTGGGCTGGGGGGTGTAGAGGAGGCCCTGACCTGGGACGGGTTGCAAACGAGACCCTGGACTTGAGGGATTCAGAGGAGGTCCTGAGCTGGGGGGGTGCAGAGGAGGTGCTGGAGTGGGGGGGGGGTGCAGGGAAGGCCCTGGACTAGAAAAGAGTTGATGTGGTAAAGACCCTGGATAGGGAGAGGGGGAGTGCAGACGAGGCTCTGGACTGGGAGGGGAGTGCAGAGAAGGCCCTGGACTAGGGGGTGCAGAGGAGGCCCTGGACTAGCAGGGGAGTGCAGAGGAGGCCTTGGACTATGGGATGCAGAGGAGACCCTGGACTAGTTTGGGAGTACACAGGAGGCTGTCAGGTATGGGTATGGAGATCGAGATGCTAAGAGGGCTCTCCTTGCGGCTAAGTGCAGCGCGTTCCTGGATTTGGGAACAGGAAGCGTGGTGCCCAAAGAAGCACAGTTGGCCAGGTGCTTGTCTGCAGTCCAAGGAGCTCAGCCACGGAGGGATCGTTAATGCTGGCAAAGCAGAACTTGCAGTGTCCAGGTAAAAGGAGAAACCAGGTGACAGGCCAGTGGTCATACACGGGTAAATCAGTCCAGAGAGAGTACAGGGGCGAGCAGAGGTCATGCACAGGCAGGGTCCAGGTACAAGCCGAAGGTCAAGCCGGGAGATCAGGATGCAAAAGCGGAGTCCAGAAGCAGGCCAAGGGTCAAACCAGGAGATCAGGAAGCAAGGTCAAGGCAAGCCGGGTCACAACGGTATCCACAGATCAGGAAGCAAGGTCAAGTACACAAGGAAGCTGAGAAGATAATCCAGCAACGTCCTGTGGTCACAGGCTGGTTTTAATAGGGCCACTGGCGCCAGCGTCAGTCACGCCACTTGCGCGCTGTTGTGCATGCGCTGTATTGCACATGCGTGTGCGCCAATGCGCAAAGGCGTGTGTCAATGCACGCAGATGCGTGGTGCACACTCGTGCATGTCTCAGGATCATCCGTGGGCGTCCATGAGGGGTTTGTGCAACATTGCCAGTACTAGGACGGCCATGTCCCTGACACAGGCCCTGGTCTAGGGGGTGTAGAGGAGGCCCTGAACTGGGGGATGCAGAGGAGGAACTGGACTAGGAGTGGAGTACACTGGAGGCCCTGGACTGGGGGGTGTAGAGGAGGTCCTGGACTTAAAAAGTGGGGTTGATGTGGTAAAGGACCTGGATTCAGAGAGCAGGGTGCAGAGGGGGCTCTGAACTTGGGGTGGGCTGTAGGAGGTCTGGGACTAGGAGTGGAGTGCAGAGGAGGCCCTGGACTAGGGAGGTGGGTGCAGATGAGGCCATTGACTATGAAATGTTGCTTGGTTTGGCAAAGGCCCCTGGATAGGGGGGTACAAGGGAGATACTGGACAAGGTGAGGGGGACATTTATCAATTGTCACAAGTAATGCCAAACCGGAGCAGAGAGACTGGTTGTGTGATAGATTTAGTAACGGAGAAGTACAACCAAAGCCTTGTTTTGCAGATTGTTTTGCACTCCTGTGACCCATTTTCAGATGACAGTGGGCTTAAGCCCGCTCTCGGCTGATGTCACAGAGTTGGTCCAGGCAGGAGGAGCAAGTTTCGGCACTTGGCTCCGCTAATTCACCTGGGGGGATTTCCTGGGGGGGGGGGATTACACTGGGGGTTTTTGCTGGGAGGGGGGATTTGGGGAGTGGAAAAGGATTTGTGCTGGGAGGGGAGATTGGGGGAAGGAGGATATCTGTTGGGGGATATTTGGAGGGGAAGAGAGTTTGTACTAGAAGGGGGATTTAGAGTGGCTGTGAGTGGCTGTGAGAGGATTTGTGCTGGGAGGGGTGAGAGTGTAGAAAAGTGATGGATTTTATTTGAAGGGGAAGGAGTGAGGACTTTTGCTAAAAGGGTAAAGTAAAAAAAGAGTATTGCTTGAGGGGAGCATTAAGTACCATCCTACCCCATACACTGTGTATTACACTACCCTCACTCCTGCACACTCCCAAACTTTACAATGCGTTACATACTCCTAACCTTTGCACTCTGTGCATTGCACACCCTAGTCCTCTACAGACTCCTCCACTATATACACTATATTGTACATTACATACTTCTCAGAGTCTTGGGTTGTGTTTAACTATGTCCCATAAGCCCCCCCCATCTGTTAACGCAATTTTTTTTATAACTGTACTGCAGCATTGTGGAATTGAGGAGGTGCCCTAAGTAAATCAGCAAACCTTGCTTGTAATATAAGACCCACTTTAATTAATTTTGATAGGTTTCTAAATCAGAATGTATTGAAGCCAATGCATCAGCATGCCAGGTAGACAACTAGCGTTTTCAAAAGCAATGGTCAGCAATGGCTGATTACATATTTCTGTCAAATATATTTACGCAGAAGTGTGAGCCTGAATAATAAAATATACTATGCTATGCAATAATACCTATAAAGTGAAAATAGTGCAATACATGAAAATTATAATGTTATAAATAACCATGCCATATTATGATAGAATAAAATAAAGTGACAATGTGCAATTACGTGACAAATGTCTGTATGTTTAAAACACAAAAGTCCATAGGATCATAAAAAGCAACAGAAAAGGGGACACTCAAACGAGTACAGACGACACAGCTGCGCACCCCAAAAATTACATATGGAAAGCGGGAAGCCCCCTAACGGGGCTTTAATGCAGCCAATGATGTGATGTGACACAACGCGAAGTAGATAGATGATCAAAAGTAATTTTTATTAGTACAAAAAGTATGGATAATAAAAATTTGACTATAAAAAGTCAGGACATGAACTGGAGTACAAATTTGATATCTATGACAAGTGGCAGTGTACAATAAAATGAACCATAGGCAACAAAGATGTAATAGCACAAAGTCTAAAATGTAGAATCCTGACGCGTTTCGACCCCAGTGGGTCATCTTCAGAGGATAGGTATATAACAACTGTAAGGATGTAAACATGCATCAAAACATCTTTCAACAAAACAAGAGAATATATATATTTACATATGCATGAACGAATCCATATAATACATCATTACCAGTCACGTTGCACTTAATGATTATAAGCGGCCATGGTATGAGGGAGTTGCCCTCTCGTAATTTCCTTAATGTTTCAGAAATTCGCCTATTCTGGGTAATTTGTCGGGTAAAGGTAATTTGTCCCGCCTTCACCATGTGTCACTCACACCTCACTTTCCACACTTTTGGCATTGTTTGGCTTTGTTTGTTTGGTTTGCCTCCCCTTTTTTCACTCAGTTACGTGTTCACTAGTACCTCCCACCCCCCCTGTCCTTCTCCCCCCCCCCCCCCCGGCTTGACGCTGGGCCTCCCCCACACCTGATTGATTTTGTGGCATTTCACTATTACACACTCACAACCATCATTACCCTTCATGATGGGAGTCGGCCCATATGTATATACACACATTTTCTCGTTGTCCATGTCCCTGCCTGCGTCACCTCTGCTGCACTGCCCTTTCTGGGTTTTCCTCTTATTTTCCCCCCCAGTCACTCATGATTCCCCACGGTCCTTTCTCTTCTCCCCTTTACCGCCCCAGTCTTCCCTTCCCTCCCTCCCTCCTCTTCTTCTTCTTTTTTTAAAAATGTTTTCCCTACCCCCCTCTTTCCTCCCCCATTATTCCTTCCTTCCCTTACCCCATCTGTATTGCGTTCTTTGTGTGTTGTATTTATGGACCCACTCTCAACCCATGCTTGTTTATATTCTAAAAATCATTACATTATGCTACTCCCCCCCATTGCCTTGGGAAAAACCTCTTTGCTTAAATCCTTTACTTAGTACAATTGTTACCTTTTCGCAGGTGCAGTGCACGCCCCTCCTCTCCTCCAACCTCTGGGGGTCATCTATGTGTGACCACTCGTAAGGCACACGTGCTCAATACCTGCTCCCCATGGGACCGGCCCACCTCTCTGGGAAATTAAGGATATACGAGAGGGCAACTCCCTCATACCATGGCCGCTTATAATCATTAAGTGCAACGTGACTGGTAATGATGTATTATATAGATTCGTTTATGCATATGTAAATATATATATTCTCTTGTTTTGTTGAAAGATGTTTTGATGCATGTTTACATCCTTACAGTTGTTATATACCTATCCTCTGAAGATGACCCACTGGGGTCAAAACGCGTCAGGATTCTACATTTTAGACTTTGTGCTATTACATCTTTGTTGCCTATGGTTCATTTTATTGTACAGTGCCACTTGCCATAGATATCAGATTTGTACTCCAGTTTATGTCCTGACTTTTTATAGTCGAAATTTATTATCCATACTTTTTGTACTAATAAAAATTACTTTTGATCATCTCTCTACTTCGCATTGTGTCACATCACATCATTGGCTGCATTAAAGCCCCGTTAGGGGGTTTCCCGTTTTCCATATGTAATTTTTGGGGTGCGCAGCCGTGTCGTCTGTACTCGTTTGAGTGTCCCCTTTTCTGTTGTGAATATTGGGTGGTTAAACACCCCTCCCCCGCCGTTTTTGACACTCGAGTTCAGACATGAACTGTGAACTGTTCCCTGTGTTTTGTATATAACTCTGGTCCTTTTTCCCTTGCTGAATTTACCTTTATTATATTAAAGCTGTGATTTTTCACCCAGGATGAGTATATAGTCATGTTTCATCTGACTATATATGATATCCTCAAGCATGTGATTTTGTATTAAATTACCTAGATCTCATAGGGATATTGCTTTGTACGTAAGCCAGTTCACAGTTTCTTTCAATATGATTCATTGTGTTATGTTTTGCTAGTAATTTGATCAATTGTACCTTGACTGTGGTTTCGTACAAACTTTATATGTGCTATAGCCAACAGATGATCTTCTATATTTCATATATAGAAGGCTTATTATTTAACTATGGTCTAGTAATAACCTTTATGGACTTCCCCTCTCTTTCCTTTCTCCTCCCAGGTATGGATATCATTTGGCTATTGTTCCAGGTTGGCCGTGTCCGTTTCGGGGGGTGGGTCCGTGTCACGCCTGCCTTCCTGGCAGGGTGGGGAGACGCAAGGGCCCTGCGTCTCCATAAGCGCCCACCAGGTGGTGGCACCAGGACTGGGCGCTATCTTCTTCCCTGCCAGTGGCATTCCGGATCCCTTCCGGACGCCGTGCTCACGTGCGCGTGACGCAGTGCGCGTGACGTCACAGCGCCTGCGCATTTGTGGCGGAAGTGACGGTAGATCCGGGAGAAATACTCCTCATAATGGCGGGGGGGGGTCACACAGGGAGCGCCACCAATGCGTCGCTCCCCCCCCCAACTGGGGGGTTAGACTGGGAGGGGATAAGTGCCTGCACCTGAGATATCTATGGGCAATAAGTCTCCCCGTAAATTACTTTGGCGGCATGGGAGGTTCAGTGGTACTGCTTGTTCTCACTGGACGCTCCTGTGTTGCAGCTCTACAGGTTGACCGGTAAGAACACATGTACCTTTCAACCGTCCCCTTTGATCTGTGGTTCACATCATGTTTATCTCACCCCTCACTCTCATTCAACCATTTTTGACCCGTATACACTTATATTGTTTCAGAAATTCACCTATTCCGCTTTCTGATTCGATTGATTGTACTTTACATCCAAGGTAATTTGTCCCGCCTTCACCATGTGTCACTCACACCTCACTTTGCACACTTTTGGCATTGTTTGGCTTTGATTGTTTGGTTTGCCTACCCTTTTTTCACTCAGTTATGTGTTCACTAGTACCTCCCACCCCCCCTGTCCCCCCCCCCCCCCCGGCTTGACGCTGGGCCTCCCCCACACCTGATTAATTTTGTGGCATTTCACTATTACACACTCACAACCATCGTCATTACCCTTCATGATGGGAGTCGGCCCATATGTATATACACACATTTTCTCGTTGTCCATGTCCCTGCCTGCGTAACCTTTGCTGCACTGCCCTTCCTGGGTTTTCCTCTTATTTTTCCCCCCCAGTAACTCATGATTCCCCACGGTCCTTTCTCTTCTCCCCTTTACCGTCCCAGTCTTCCCTTCCCTCCCTCTCTCCTCTTCTTCTTCTTTTTTTTTTTCCCTACCCCCCTCTTTCCTCCCCCATTATTCCTTCCTTCCCTTACCCCACCTGTATTGCGTTCTTTGTGTGTTGTATTTATGGACCCACTCTCAACCCATGCTTGTTTATATTCTAAAAATCATTACATTATGCTACTCCCCCCCATTGCCTTGGGAAAAACCTCTTTGCTTAAATCCTTTACTTAGTACAATTGTTACCTTTTCGCAGGTGCAGTGCACGCCCCTCCTCTCCTCCAACCTCTGGGGGTCATCTATGTGTGACCACTCGTAAGGCACACATGCTCAATACCTGCTCCCCATGGGACCGGCCCACCTCTCTGGGAAATTAAGGATATACGAGAGGGCAATCCCTCATACCATGGCCGCTTATAATCATTAAGTGACTGGTAATGATGTATTATATGAATTCGTTCATGCATATGTAAATATATATATTCTCTTGTTTTGTTGAAAGATGTTTTGATGCATGTTTACATCCTTACAGTTGTTATATATCTATCCTCTGAAGATGACCCACTGGGGTCGAAACGCGTCAGGATTCTACATTTTAGACTTTGTGCTATTACATCTTTGTTGCCTATGGTTCATTTTATTGTACACTGCCACTTGTCATAGATATCAAATTTGTACTCCAGTTCATGTCCTGACTTTTTAATGTCAAAATGTATTATCCATATTTTTTGTACTAATAAAAATTACTTTTGATCATCTAACTACTTCGCATTGTGTCACATCACATCATTGGTTGCATTAAAGCCCCGTTAAGGGTTTCCGGTTTTCCATATGAATCATAAAAAGCAATTGATCCAAAATAATCAAAATGAAATGAAATGAAAGTGCTTCAATGTGCTGTGCAAAGTTCAAAATGATGACAATCTATAAGTACTCCAAAAAAATCATGTGATTCGGTAAATGCTGTGAAGGTGATCCAATAGCAGGATGCTGTGTTCTCACTCAAGTGCTCCCCCCCCCCCCCAGGTAGTGGGCGCTCACCTTAGAGCGTGTGACCTTGCTGTTAAGCCTGGTCAATACACGCATTAGAACCACCCCTGGGTTCAGCAGTGTATCCGGAATCCTGGACTGCCCCCCACTTATACCTCGTATGTCAATAGAGAAAGGAGGACTTCATGGTGTAGTATGTTAAAACAATTTATTGAACCACAATAAAAAAATCCCACACAGGGTACTCACAATAGCCAGGCGCCTCAGTGCGCCACTCTCCAAGAAGCGTGAACGTCCTGTCCCCGGAACGTGCGGCAGGCTATCTGCCAGGAACGATCAGCACACCATCCCGTTATCGGCCGGTTTCTCCCACTCATTCTTGGAGATATATATATATATATATATATATATATATATATATAGATTTATATATATAGATAGATATATATATAGATTTATATATATAGATAGATATATATTGTTTTTTAATATCTGTGGATATAGACCTTGACTAGAAATATGTATATATTGGATTGTTTTTTATGATACTATCCACTAATTAAATATATATATATATATATATACATATATATATATATATATATATATATATATATACATATATATATATATATATATATATATATATATATATATATATATATATATATATATATATATATATATATATATATATATATATAGCTGTCTTTGGTGATAGGTTGCTACTGGAATACTTTCTGTGGGATGTTGGAGGGTAATTGCATCACATTTAACTGTTTCTCTAGGAATTAGGATGGAGTTATTCAAATTTCTTTATTTTGTTTAATTGTTTAATTAGTACCTAATTGATTCCTTGTGAAAAATGTATCAATATAAAGAGATATTGAGATATGTAAAAGTATTGTCATTTCATGTTTGTTCATACCTGAAGAAGGGTACAAGCCTTACAGCCCAAAATTGCTGTGTGGAAAGATATGAAACTTCTTTGTATGTGAATATACCTTTTAATTTTTTAAAGCGGGGGTCCACCTATCTATCGTTTTTTTTTTTTTTTTAGTTCATTCACAAACTTTTCTTCTCAGCATTACATACTCACATATTGTGTGTAATATGTCCGCCTGTGTCAGATTTCTGGTACAATGTTTTTATTGAAATATAAAAAGGGAAAAACCCCAGATAATGAGTTCCCACGCAGGGGATATGTACAGAAACATAAGAAAAAGGTTTACATAAAAGCACATAATGAACATTTTTTAAAGTGCATTATATCAATCTGACATTGACCCGTCAGCCAGGGCCGGCGGTCAGTGCGCTATGCCCAAGCCGTAAGGCCCAGGGGCTAAGGCGGACAAAAGCGAGCGGAGTTATCCGCAAAACAGGGTAGGGGGAGACAAACAAGCATGAGAAGGGAGGAAAGAAGAGAGAAGAAAAAAAAAAAAAAAAAAGGGGGGGGGGGGAAGAATGGAGAAAAAGAGCACATGTACAACAACAGAGGGGGAAGGAGGAGGAGATATATGAGTAGAACAGAGAGCGGCGGGCGAGAGGCCCAGAAAAAGAGGGGAAGGGAGGGGGGAAAAGAGGTCCCTCAGGCTGGAGGCTAGTTCAAATTGGACCTACAGACCTAGACTAGTCGGATTTAGATTGGGGAGTGTGTAGGACCACCACGGGGCCCATACCTTAAGGAATTTAGCATGGGAGTCGTGGAGGATGCTGGACATTTTTTCGTGAATCATGAAGGTCGTCAAGGAATTCTTCACCTCTGCGAATGAGACAGAGGGTTTTTTCCAAGCCCTCGCTATTGTTCGTTTGGCGGCAATAAATAAGTATGTAGCTAGTTTTTGTTGATGAGAAAAGAGGCCCGGGAGCGGGCAATGGAGTAATGCAAATTTGGGGTCTTTGCGGAAGGGAGCATGAAATAGGGAGGAGAGTAGACCAAAGACCCTTGACCAGAAGCCTATAAGACGGGGGCAGGACCACCACGTGTGCAGTTCATCTCCTCGTTGACCGCAACCCCTAAAGCATCTGTCGTTGTATGATGGGTTTGATTTGGCGATACGGGCTGGAACCCAATACCAGCACAGGAGGACCTTATAGGCCGCCTCCAACGTGGCAGTGTTAAAGGAGCATTTTGATATGCTGGACCAGGCTTTACTCCAATCTGCGAGATCTATGGGGGATAGGTCACGTTCCCATTTTAGCGTGTAGGAAAGGGTAGTGGAATTGTTGCCGGCAGTTAGTAAGGAGTATATCATGGAAATGGTGCCACGAGCACCTGGGCAATGTTGGCAGGAGTGCTCGAAGGCAGTCATTTGGTACGGAAAGCGCCTGTGTCAGATTTCGTCGGAAAGAATAACTTATATTTTTCACTGCAGGAAGTTTCCATCTTCATTGTGGGCATTTGAAGCCCACAAGCATTTATTTCCTGGATGTGGTGAATGCTGTGCTCCCAGCATTCACCGCTCGTTCCCGCACATGCTCAGTGGCATCCTGGGAAGCTTGAGACTAGCTCCCAGGAGTCTGGGAGAGGCTAGTAACACGCCTACTCCCATGGGAGGAGAACCAGGAAGTGCAAAGAAGAATAGAAAAATAAAAGGTAATTACAGCGATTTAAATTTTTTTAAACGGCATGTCAGCATCTAGGCAAGGAATAGAATACATACAGATATTGTTCAAAATTTGGGTGGAACCCCGCTTTAAGTGCAGCAATCCCTGCATTTGTTTCTATATATGGCCACTTGGCACTAGAAGACTGCCATAGTGCCGTTTACCTCACCTGTGAAAATATATATATATATATATAATATTGTCAAAAGTATTGGGACACTTGCGTTTACACGCACATGAACTTTAATAGCAACCCAGTCTTATGCCGCGTACACACGGTCGGACTTTTCGTCTACAAAAGTCCGACGGACAAAATACGCCTGACAATCCGATCGTGCGTGGGCTTCAAATCTTTACGTCGTAACTACGCCGGACCCAGAAATCCGCTCGTCTGTATGCTAGTGCGACGGACAAAAACCGACGCTAGGGCAGCTATTGGCTACTGGCTATCAACTTCCTTATTTTAGTCCGGTGTACGTCATCACGTACGAATCCGTCGGACTTTTGTGTGATCGTATGTAGGCAAGTCCGTTCGTTAGAAAGTCTGCCGCAAGTCCGCCAAAAGTCCGTCGAAAGTCTGTCGGACAGGCTGTCGGACTTTCGTAGCCGAAAAGTCCGACCGTGTGTACGCGGCATTAGTCTGTAGGATTCAATATTGTGTTAGCCACCCGTTGCAGCTATAACAGCTTCAACTCTTCTGGGAAGGCTGTCCACAGGGTTTAGGAGTGTGTTTATGTGAATGTTTGACCTTTCCCACAGAAGTGCATTTGTGAGGTCAGGCAGTGATGTTAGACGAGAAGGCCTGGCTTGCAGTCTCTGCTCTAATTCATCCCAAAGGTGTTCTATCAGGTTGAGGTCAGGACTCTGTGCAGGCCAGTCAAGTTCCTCCAACCGAAACTCGTTTATCCATGTCTTTATGGACCTTGCTTTGTGCACTGGTGCTCAGTCATGTTGGAACAGGAAGGGGTCATCCCCGAACCGTTCCCACAAAGTTAGGAGCATGAAATTGTCCAAAATGTCTTGTTATGCCAACGCCTTAAGAGTTCTCTCCACTGGAACTAAGGGGCCAAGCCCAGCTCCTGTAAAACAACCCCACACCACGATCCCCCCTTCACCAAATGATTTGGACCAGTGCACAAAACAAGGTCCATAAAGACATGGATGAGCAAGCTTGGGGTGGATAAACTTGACTGGCCTACACAGAGTCCTGACCTCAACCCGACAGAACACCTTGGGATCAATAAGAGCGGAGACTGCGAGCCAGGCCTTCTTGTCCAACATCAGTGCCTGACCTCAGAAATACGCTTCTGGAAAAACTTTCCTATAGACACAATCCTAAACCATGTAGACAGCCTTCTCAGAAGAGTTGAAGCTGTTATAGCTGCAAAGGGTGGGCCAACCCAATGTTGAACCCTATGGACTATGACTGGGATGCTATTAAAATTCATGTGCATGTAAAGGCAGGCATCCCAAAACTTTTGACAATTTAGTGTATTTATATACAGTATATCACAAAAGTGAGTACACTTCTCACATTTTTGTAAATATTTTATTCTATCTTTTCATGTGACAACACTGAAGAAATGACACTTTGCTACTTTGCTTCTCTTTGCTTGTCTCTTCTGACATCAACTAGGCCTTTTTGTCCACACAACTGCCGCTCACTGGACATTTTCTCTTTTTCGGACCATTCTCTGTAAACCCCTGGAGAGGGCAGTGCGTGAAAATCCCAGTTTTTTAAATACTCAGACCAGCCCGTCTAGCACCAACAACCACGCCACATTCAAAGTCACTTAAATTCCCTTTCTTTCCCATTCTGATGCTCGGTTTGAAATTCAGCAAGTCATCTTCACCACGTCTAGATGCCTAAATGCATTGAGTTGCTGCCATGTGATTGGCTGATTAGCAATTTGTGTTATTAAGCAATTAAACAGGTGTACCTAAAAAAGTGGCCGGTGAGTGTATGTTTACAGTAAATCCCTTGTAGTTTGAACCATGGGAATTCTACACTGATGTGTCAGTTCACATAAAGTGATTTATTGGGAGATCAATATATTAGTCCTTTGAGTTGACCTTTTCATTGCGGTGCATCCAGAAAATGATTAAATTTTAACATTCTTCCCCAAGGTCACAAAGGATCATGATGATATAGTATATTCATTTACCTGTTGAAGTGTCCACAGGCAGATATTGACCAGTGAAAATGACCTGGCACAGAGGATTTAGCTGGACCTGAAAGGGTGAGATAGCAAATTACAGCATAATTATACTGTTTATTGATTGGTTTGCATCTGATGAGAAGAGCTGTTGACATTTAAAGTGCTGTTAAGATAGTTCAAGAACATTATTATTATTATTTCTTTTTTGTATTTATATAACAAAGATTTTAAAGATCATTCTACAGAATGAATAGAACAGGGTTTCCCAACTGAGTTCTGTGAGAGGTACCCAGGGCTTCTGTTGCTTTATATCCACCTAATAGTAGCATTATGCCCCGTACACACGAGCAGAATTTCTGTCAAAAAAAGTGTGACGGGAGCTTTTGGTCGGATAGTCCGACCATGTGTATGCTCCATCCAACTTTTTCTGTCTGAATTTCCGCCAGCAAAAGATTGAGAGCTGGTTCTCTATTTTTCCGATGAAAAAAGTTCTTGACGGAAATTCTGTTCGTCTGTATGCAATTCCGACGCGCAAAAAACCACGCATGCTCGGAAACAATTCGATGCATGCTCAGAAGCATTGAACTTCATTTTCTCGGCTCGTTGTAGTGTTCTACGTCACCGCGTTCTTGACGGTCGAAAGTTCAGAGACCTTCTGTGTGACATTCAATAATATCAATTCAGAGGTGCTTTAAAGTCCATGTGATTCGGAAACTGCTGTGGGGATAATCCAAAGCAAGCTACAGTGATCACACTCAGGTGCTCCCCCCCAGGTATTAAACGCTCACCTCAGAGCGTGTGACTTTGCACTTAAGCTCAGTCATAACATGCCTGTGAACCACCTCTGGGCTCTGCAGTTTTGACCAGATTCCTGGATCCGTCAACGCAATACCTTGGTTTAGTAAAAAAAGGACTGGATGGTGTAATATAGTTTAAACAGTTTATTAATCACAAAAACCCCCCTATGGGGTACTCACATAGATCAGGCGTGTCAGTGCACAACTCTACATCAAACAAAAGCATCTAAAAAAAAACGGGCTGGTGTCGGGATGGTATAGGATTCCTGCCTGACATATCACCTGCTGAACGTCCATCCTGTCCCCTCCCTAACGCGTGTTGATACAGGGATATATCTTCTTCAGGGGGAATTATGATTGGACGGCTGACCTGTCAGGTAATATAGAGCGTCCGCGTCCATTTTGTGGTAGCCTGGGGACACTCTAGTGCTGGAAACTATATGCTCAATGAAAATACTACATGGAGTTTAGCTGGCTAGATATATCCAATGATGACAACAGCATCATACATTCTCCATTATGCTGGCACCCTACGGTGTCCTCCAGGGGCGTTGCTAGGGGGTGGCTTTTGGGGCTATAGCCCCGAATCTGGGGCCAATAGCCCCGAGTCTCTGCAGGGGTCCCCAAGGGGAGGGGAGGCTCTCTGGGGACCCTGATGCAAGGGATAGGCTCTCTGGGGACCCTAATGTAATGGGGGCTCTCTGGGAACCCTGATGTAAGGAGGAGGCTCTCTGGGGAACCTTATATAAGGGGGCTCTCTGGGGACCCTGATGTAAGGGGGCTCTCTGGGGATCCTGATGTAAGGGGGCTCTCTGGGGACCCTGATGTAAGTGGGGGGCTCTCTGGGGATATATATACACACACACGTATATTACTGTATATACATGTGTATGCTCGCCCAAGCGTATGACTTTCTTTACTTTCTTTACTACGCTGCTATGGGCTCCAACCCCAGATCTTTTGTAGACTTAGCAATGCCCCTGGTGTCCTCAATGATCCACCCGGGCTGGCCAAAAGCTAGAAATTTAACTAATGATCAGGACGAACACGGAGGAATTGGCATACCATCCCATATGGCGATCAGCATCATATGATACCTCACCACACAACAAATATAACAATGCAATGCTTGTAAAAAACTAAAACCATAACAGAATTACATATACATACCTTAATGTAAAAGTGTAGTTTAAACAGGGTCCCCTTTCTGACACTATAGACTGTATATATTAATATTAATGTGGTCAGAATCTCTATAGACTGCATGGGAATTTTGATTTATTTATATTTATTATTTTATATTTTATGGAGACGGATCTGTGATTCATCTGTTATTGAGCATTAGGAGTGGCAAATGACAATTAATTATATACATGATGGAGTGAATACCTAATAGTTACCGTATTTACCGGCGTATAACACGCACTTTTTTCCCCTTAAAATCAGGGGAAAATCGCGGGTGCGTGTTATACGCCGATCCCCTGCGATCCTGAGCTGCCAGATCTTCAAAATCGCCGACCGCGATTTGAAAATGGCGCCGCCGGCGCCGAAATACACAGAGCCGGTCCTCGGCTCTTCTTGGCCACTTTCGGCTTCACTCGAGCGCCGCCCGAACCTAGCCGAGTGTACTCGGCTAGGTTCGAATGGCTCCGCTTACAGTCACGCCCATCCCGGGCGGGACTACGAGTGGAGCTGAAAGTGAACGAGAGCCGCCGAGAAGAGCCGAGGACCGTCTCTGTGTATTTCGGCGCCAGCGGCGCCATTTTCAAATCGCGGTCGGCGATTTTGACGCCCAGGATGGCAGGGGATCACAGGATCGAAGGCTGCACTGGGGCAAGGCTGCACTGGGGAAGGCTGCACTGACAAGGGTGCACTGACAAGGCTGCACTAACATGGCTGCACTGGGGCAAGGCTGCACTGGGGAAGGCTGCACTGACAAGGCTGCACTGACAAGGCTGCACTGACATGGCTGCACTGGGGCAAGGCTGCACTGAGAAGGCTGCAATGATGGGCATTTAAATGTAAGTTTTTTTCCCTTCAACTTCCCTCCTAAAAGTTTTTTTTCCTTAAAATCCCCTCCTAAACTTGGGGTGCGTGTTATACGCCGATAAATACGGTACTTAAAAAGCATTTTAAATCGAATTCTTTATTTAACCTACCAGGTGCCAAAGACCCTAACTGGTGCATCCACCATGATTCCCATTTACTAATATCCCTCACATAGTTGGAACCTCTCCAGTGACTTTTGGGTGTCTCAATGCCCCAAAACTGCATACCATCTGTGCTTTGATTGTGGACATCCTTAAAATGTATGGAGAGATAATGTTTATCGAACCCCTTCCTAATGTTCCTAACATGCTCCTCCATGTGATCCTTTTAGTGCTCTTATGGTTCTGCCCACATAGATGAAATTGCACTGGCATTTTACTGCATAAACCATGCCCACTGTATCGCATGTTTAAGAGGGGGTGGTTCCACCACATTATGATCCAATCTGTCCCATAGATTAGGTGCCCTCTTATATACAATTCTAGGTGTTTCCTTGTTTTTCTAGGTGAACTTCCTTTGAGATGAACATCCTGCTTTAAAAAGTTCCAATACTTGTGGATAATTCTTTCTACCTCCTTATTTTGTAGATTAAAATCTAAAACAATACAAGTGCCCATGTCATTGTTGGTTCCATCACTTCTGGTGCTATCTTTAACCACTTCAGCCCCGGAAGAATTTACCCCCTTCGTGACCAGAGCACTTTTTGCAATTCGACACTGCGTCGCTTTAACTGACAATTGCACGGTCGTGCGACGTGGCTCCCAAACAAAATTGACGTCCTTTTTTCCCCACAAATAGAGCTTTCTTTTGGTGGTATTTGATCACCTCTGCGGTTTTTATTTTTTGCGCTATAAACAAAAAAAAGCGACAATTTTGAAAAAAACACATTTTTTTTAACTTTTTGCTATAATAAATATCCCCAAAAAGTATATATAAAAAAATGTTTTCCTCAGTTTAGGCCGATACATATTCTTCTACATATTTTTGGTAAAAAAAAAATCGCAATAAGCGTTTATTGATTGGTTTGCGTAAAAGTTATAGCGTCTACAAAATAGGGGATTGTTTTATGGCATTTTTATTGATAATTTGTTTTTTACTAGTAATGGCTGCGATCAGCAATTTTTATCATGACTGCGACATTATGGCGGACACATCTAACAATTCTGACACATTTTTGGGATCATTGGCATTAATACAGCAATCAATGCTATAAAATTGCATTGATTACTGTAAAAATGTTACTGGCAGTGTAGGGGCTAACCACTAGGTGGCGTTGTAGGGGTTAAGTGTGTCCTAGGGAGTGATTCTAACTGTGGGGGGGCTGTGTGTGACACGTCACTGATCACCGCTCCCGATTACAGGGAGCGTGATCAGTGTCAGTGTCATTAGGCAGAACGGGAGATGCTTGCTTACATTAGCATCTCCCCGCTCTTCCTCACCATGAGACAATTGCGGGTATGCCTGCAGACATCGAGTCCGCGGGACCTCCGATCATGGTCACGGAGCTCCCGGCGGGCACGCCTGCGAGCCGCCTCTTAACGTAAAGGTACGTTAATCTGCCTGTATGTGCCCTTCTGCCGCAGTATATCTGTGTGAGGCGGTCGGGAAGCGGTTAAGTAGATATACTGCCCCTGTGGGATATTATCTAACCAGGGCCTAAAATGACAGCTCATAGTGGGAATATAAGAATTGCAATCTGTCGCTTTAAAATACGTTCTTGTTTCTATACTATTCTATATTGGTCTGGGAAGGAGGGGGGCGAAAGTGCCCAGTATTGAGGTGGTTAATAACCCTCTTTCTGTACCATAGTGTATGATGGATTTCAATTCCTTTTTAAAACACTTCAAAGGATCAGATTTTAATATCTGATAGGTGCTTCTGTCCTCCAGAATCCTATCCATTTCTATTTTGTATTGCTCTAGGGATAAAACCACAATGCCCCCTCCCTTGTCTGCCTGGCGGATGACAATGTCCTTTCTACTCTTTAAGCTTTTGAGGCCCTTCCTGATGTCCTTTTGTTCATATACTTTTTTGATTGGGAGTTGTTTCAAGTCTGTAGTTACCAATTTTTAAAAAAGATCCACATATCTGTTATTCACTATATGGGGATTGAACACGGATTTGTTCCTTAGTTGGGTGAAGTTATTTCCCATTGCTGCTTTTTCCACCGGATTCTGGGCATAATAATTCTTCATATTGAGTTTGCAAATGAATTTCTGGATCCCTATGTACGTCTCAAACCTTTTGAGACCTTTTTTTGGTGCAAATTGAATGCCTTTAGCTAAAGTTAATGTCTCCTCCCTAGTTAAATTAATGCCACTCAGATTGTAGATGCCTTCTCCTAATCTTCCTGCCTTCTTTTTTTGTTGAATCCTTTGTCCAGCTCATCCTCCCCTTTTTCTATGTTTCTTCCATCCTGGGTAGGGTCCATCCAGCCTTCCTCTAAAAAAGAGTTTCTGTGTATTGGATCAATTACATTGTATAGGGGTTGATAACTATTATGAACAGGAACCTCGTAGTGGTCTAATGGTGGCCTGTCATATCTTGCTCTTTGTGGTTTTGGAGAATAATAGTATCCTTCTCCTTGAGTGGGGCCCCTATATGGAGGCGGTCCTCCTTGATGTTGGTAACCACCCTGCGGTGGGCCTCTATACTGATGTTGTGCTCCACCGCTTTGTGGAGTTCTGTATTGATAAACTTGCGAGTGCTTGTTATATTGGTATGTCTGTGGGTTCTGACCATTATGCTGTGATCCGTTATAGTAAGGTGCATTTCCAGCGATGTGTTAACTTTTGCTTTGCACTATTCTCTGCCCTACATAATGGGGGTTCCACATTGACCCTCATTCATTTATAATGGTTTGGTTATTACTTTCTTTCTATATTCTTATATTGTCTTGTTTATTCCTAGACTGTTGGACTCAGGGTTGGATACTAATCCACTGAGCCTGATACAGTTTGTGACCAATTCCGGGTTGGCTGACAAGCAACAGTCTAGTCGTATGGGGCAACATAGTGCAAACACATACGCTACCTAGCACTTTTTTGAGGTAATGAATTTCATGTTCACATCTGAGACCCCCTCCTGTCCCCCTTTTCTCCCCCTTCTCTTCCCTGTGTATTTCCCCACTGCTTTTCCTTCCCTTCCTTCTTCCCCCCCTCCCCCCTCTCCCCACTTCCCCCTCTGTTCTTCCTTCCCCCCCCCCTGTATACTTTGGTCTATTCACTTTTGCCCACAACACCCTCACACTGCATGGTTGTTTTTCACCACTCACGTCTTTCACTACCCCATCATATTCTTATCCTTTCCCTGGATTACTCTCACATAGAGCACTGACTGAGGGGTTGCCAATACCCAATATTGCTTATGAAGAATATCATATATACTCACTTATGTCTGTACCCTTGGTGCATGTTGGAGGCTCCTGTCCCCGAGCGCCTCTTTTTGGCCACATAATTAATGTGGCATTAGTGATCAAATTTACTATGGACACTCTTTTGGTTCTTATCACAGGTGTGCCTTTGTGATTCCTGGTTGGTCGCTTGCTTGGCGGGCGGTGCCCAAGAGTGTGACCTCTCGCAAGTCACGTCGCTGTTCTCACTGCCCTGGTCCGAGTCATGTTGGCGATAGAGGCGCCTGGGACTCTACCCCTGGGAAAGAGGGGAGGACAGTCTTTTTAGGGGACCTCCATGTGGGAGGCTTTTTTCTTTTCCTGCTGGACACACATTATTGGGTAATTATACTGCATTTATGCACCACATGGTGAATGTAATTATTGTTATATCAATGGAACCCATATATGTGTATCAACTCTACTTATGTATATTTTCCAGCAGACTGACCCTCTGAAGAAGACCCCAAGTATAGGGGTTGAAACGCGTCAGGTTTAAATATTCATGTTACCAAGCGTTGTTATGAATATGTGTCTGCCAATGTATGTTCAGCTTATTTAATATAATTTTATTGTAAGTACCCCCCACTGGAGCTCATTGTTTTAGCTTTCATGGTATACTATTCAATAAATTTGTTATATTTTTTGATACATAATTTGACTCCTTTTTGTCATTGTGCTGCCTAAAAACCCCACCCTGGGGAAACTTTTTCTTTTGTTTTCAGTCTCTAAGGGGTGAGCAGCAATCCCTTTCCTTCTCTCCAGTGTCCCCTCCTTTTTTGCATTTCCCTATTGATTACCTCTGCATTGGCTGTTGTTTCCCTGTTGGCCCCTATTCCAATTACCATGATTTTGTGGGTAACCATAATAGTGTGGTCTACCTCCACTATAATAATATATCCCCTATTATCGTACTGGCTGTTGTACGGTTTTCTACCATTAAATGGTTGTCCTTGTGGGCCACCCTGATTCCTTTCTGGGTAATGATTCATAGGGTTTTCTCTATTGGGGTACACCATTGGTTGTTGAGGTGGGTTATATTGTCTCTGAGTCTGTGGCGTTTTAAATCCCACATTGCAGTCTGTGGTGTAGTTCCCTTCATTTGTACTTGGTTCCTGGGGAGCTCCACTATTTGTGGCCCCGACTGTGGCCTGCCACCCAAAGACCTGTTTTTTCTGATAGTCCCCCAAGTCCCGCAAATACTTCTTTTTCTTAGTATTTTTGTTCTCTAGATCCTTTTTCTGCATATTTTTCTGAAGTTCCCCCATATGTTTAATATATTCAGTACTATCTTTAAAAAGTTCAATTTAATTGCAAATTTCCTTAATCTGACCTCTATTAATCTCATTTTATGTTGTTTCCTTTTAATTAAAAATTCCATAACTTCCCTACCTTTTCCATTAAAAAATACATACCATTCTTCAATATCATCCTCACCCAATAGGCCGTCATTTATAGGTACATTCCATCTAAGCTTCCTGAGTACCATATTATCTTTTAAATATTTTTCCATGGTGGACAAATCCCACCAAATATTACTTTTCTTGTCCATGCAATGTCCCCATTTTCTAAACAAATGTAGACTGTCATTGTCCGTATTTGTTGCTTCTGAAAATAGATCTTCCAAATCCAATTCCCTATTATCAAAAAATGCGAATGGATCCATGGGGCTACTAAGAGGTATTTGGGATAAATAGCGCAAATATGTAAAACGTCCTGTGAGCCTATACTAACTAAAACGTCTAAATGGCACTGTAGAACAGCTGCAAGCGTTAAACACGTCTCATAAAGCCATGCAGATACAAACAAAATAAATACATACGCTGCGCTTCCAAAATAAACTCTACACATTCAGTGTATGCGATAACCAAAGTACATAAAAAAATCATACAGTAAAAAACAGTCTCTGCCGACTGTAAATAGTGACAATAGTGCAACAAATAAAAAATATATATAAAAATATGTAAAAACTTTAGAATGAATAAATGATAAACAAATATGCTAGTATAAAGTGCTAACATAGCGTATGTTTTTATTTTACTTTTATGAATATGTCAGCAACAACTTTGGCTGATTGGCTGCTGCACATCCCATCTTTTTTAGGGGGAGGGGCTGCTTTTTAATTGCAAATTTTGAGATTTTTTTTCTCTTTCAGTTAGGTTTTTAAAAAAAAAAAAGGGGAGGGGGGGTAGGATTTAGTGTTTAGTAAAAGTGCTTAAAGCGGACCTTCAGTCATTTTTTCATCTTTCCGTCTATTAAATCTTCTGCCCTTGTTGTTTTAATTTTGGATAGTAAAACATGTTTTTTTCCTCCCAGTGAATACCTCATACAGCCCACTTCCTGTTTCTTGTCTGATAAAAAGCCTAGGCTTATGACATCATGCACAGCTCTCTCTCACTCTCCTTAGAGTTTGCCATGAAGGGAGGGGGAATGAGTCATAAGAGGGCCAATGAGAGCTGCAGTGCCTCTTTGTGTCTGGGTAAATCCAGGAATTGAACAACCAGCAGCTTCAGCTGCCCACAGTTAAAATGGTTGCAGCCAGACTCAGTAGAGGAAGATGTCTGCAGCATATCTGGCAAGTACAGAATCACAGTATATAAAATAATATGCAAAGGGATTGGAGGGAAGCTTCAGAATGGCAAAGATGTTTTTATTAGAAATTATGTGAGCAGACTGCAGTTCCTCTTAACCACTTCCCGCCCGGTCAATAACAGATTGACGTCCGGGAAGTGGTTCTGTTATCCTGACTGGGCGTCATATGACGTCCAGGAGGATAACATGCCGGTGCGCCTGCGCATCTCTGATTGTTATAAGAAGCCTCTGTCAGAGGCTTCTTGCCAGGTGATAAGCTATGACCAATCACAGCTGATCATTGCGTGAACCAGGAACTGCTGGTAAACCGATCGGCAGCTCTCCCTGTCAGAGGGGGGGGGGGTCTGTGCTGATAATCAGCACATTGATTAGCAGCACAGCCCCATCAGATGTGCCAAAAAGGTACCCAGTCAGTGCCCCCTCAGGATCGCCTATCAGTGCCCAATAGAGTGCCCAATAAAGTGCCATATAGTGCCCACCACAGTGCCAGTCAGTGCCCATCACATTGCCAATCAGTGCCCTACAGTTACACCTGTCAAAACCTCATCAGTACCTCATCATCAGTGCTGCCCATCAGTGCCACCTGTCAGTGCCAATCAGTGCAGCCTATCAGGGCCCATCTGTGCCGTCTGTCAGTGCCCATCAGTGCCACCTATAAGTGCCCATCAGTGCCGCCTATCAGTGCCCATCAGTGTTGCATATCAGTGCCACCTATTGGTGCCCATCAGTGCTGCATATCACAGTGCCACCTATCAGTTCCCATCAATTCTACATATCAGTGCCTCCTCATCAGTGCCCATCAGTGCCACCTTATCAGTGCCAACTCAACAGTGCTCATCAGTGCCCATCAGTGCCACCTCATCTGTACCCGTCAGTAAAGGAGAAAACAAAATTTTATAACCGAAACAAAGAAAAACGTTCTTTTTTTCAAAAATTTCGGTCTTTTTTTAGTTGGTTTAGCAAAAAATAAAAACCCCAGTGGTGATCAAATACCACCAAAAGAAAGCTCTATTTGTGGGAAGAAAATGATAAAAATTTAGTTTGGGTACAGTGTTATATGCGCAATTGTCATTCAAACTGCGACAGCGATGAAAGCTGAAAATTGTCTTGGGCAGGAAGGGGCGAAAGTGCCTGGTATTGAAGGGGTTAAAGACCATGCACACACACACTACAATATTTTTGGGGCTTCACTAAATGAAATACACTTTTAAGTTAATTTCTTGGCTAGTGTATGGGTTCTGTTGATAAAGCAGCTCAGTCAAAGGGTTTAAAGTGGTTGTAAAGGCAAAAGTTTTTTTTTTATTATCTTAATGCATTCTATGCATTAGGATAAAAAAAAACCTTCTATGTGCAGTAGCCCCTGTCAGCGCCCCTAATACTTACCTGAGTCCCAACTTGATCCAGCGATGTGCACACGTGCCTCAGCCATCCAGGACTCTCCCTCCTGATTGGCTGAGACACAGCAGCGGCGGCATTGGCTCCCGCTGCTGTCAATCAAAATCAGTTAACCAATGAGGAGTGACACGGGGTGGGGCCAAACCCTGTCTGAATGGACACAGAGCTGCGGCTCGGCTCAGGTATCCCCATAGCAAACTGTTTGCTTTGGGGGCACTCAATAGGAGGGAGGGACCAGGAGTGCCTATGAAAAACCACTGCACAGAGCAGGTAAGTATAAAAAAAAAATAGACTTTAGTATCCCTTTAACTACTGCACACATTGGCACTACAATAGTTTGGGAGCTTTCTTCAGCAAAATAATTACACTTTAATGTTGATTTCTTGATTTTAAAATGAGCGTTTGGGTTCTTGTTAAAAATGGGGACTAGTACAAGCGATTCATTACTGTGCACACAGACACTTGCAATCTAATGTTGATAGCTGAATTTTTAAATGACTGGTGGGGGTCCTATGTAAAATGGGGCCTAGTACAAGTGAATAAATGCTATGCACAAAGGTGCTTTGGGGGCTTTTTTCAATAAAATAATTGTACTATGTTGTTAATTGCTGGATTATTTGGGGGACTTTTTACTGTGAATAAATTACACTCCAATGTTAAAGTGTCTGTAAGCCACTGTCTATTCTGTACAGTGTCATGATGTCATCAAGCCCCTCCCCTACGTGTTACACCACAGGGTCACATGGCTTCATCAGGGGGATTATCTGGAATAGGCAATACGGTAACTATACCAGCGAGAGGATTGTGTAGTGACAACTTTGTATGTGTTTATGGACATTACATGCAAGGCATATTTTGGTGTGCTGGTAGCACCTAAACCAGGTGAGTGTACCTCTAAAAAATGTTTTTTTTTATGGCGAAATAAATAAATCTTAAGGATAAAGCACTATGTTTGGCGGTTTCCCTTTCTTCATATGTTGGTGAATGGAGACATCCACGATTGCTGCAGCAGGTCAAGAAACTCCTTGTGAAACCCTGTGATTTGGTACATTCCTAGTCCTCAAGGAACACAAGCCTATATAGACCATATTTAAAAAGTGTGGTCATATACCCTATATGAGAGCACATCTGGTGGAGGGAATACAAGTCACAGATTTGTTTGAGAGCATTACTTGTGGGAATCATTAAGGATTCATTTTTTAGGGACACTTTTTTATTTTAGTACATTTTTTTAAGTATATATATATATATATATATATATGGACATTATATATATGAACTTTAGTTTTTTCATATAAGGCAATTATTGATTTTAATACAGAAAGTGCAGCGCTGGACATATGAAGTGAATAGTGAAATATTACTAAACCTTGCAGTAAAAATTAATCAACAACAATATATAAAAATAGTGACCTATAAATATAGGTAGTGAGTTATTATGAACGTGAGCATATAAAATTACAAAAAAAATTGCTAAAAGTAAAACTTTTAAAGGTGCATAAAAGTCCAAAGCAATATATTTAATGCAATGTGGGTTTCAGAGGTGCATCTTCGATAATCAGTGTTGCCCACCACCGAACAGGTGAATGAATAAAAGGCTTACCAGAAAGCCTGTGACCGCCCTTATTCAGGGGGGTCAAACCAGGCTTAGCAGATATGGGGGGGACCACCACACGGATACTCCAGTTGACACCTGATGGACCAATGAGTCGAGACTCCTTGCCAGGTAACACGCCTGCCGACAACCACTGTGGATGTTCTCAAGAATCTCTGCTAAGCCTGGTTTGACCCCCCTGAATAAGGGCGGTCACAGGCTTTCTGTTTACCCCATGAGAGGACAGGATTCTTGAGAACATCCACAGTGGTTGTCGGCAGGCGTGTTACCTGGCAAGGAGTCTCGACTCATTGGTCCATCAGGTGTCAACTGGAGTATCCGTGTGGTGGTCCCCCCCATATCTGCTAAGCCTGGTTTGACCCCCCTGAATATAGGCGGTCACAGGCTTTCTGGTAAGCCTTTCATTCATTCACCTGTTCGGTGGTGGGCAACACTGATTATCGAAGATGCACCTCTGAAACCCACATTGCATTAAATATATTGCTTTGGACTTTTATGCACCTTTAAAAGTTTTACTTTTAGCAATTTTTTTTTGTAATTTTATATGCTCACGTTCATAATAACTCACTACCTATATTTATAGGTCACTATTTTTATATATTGTTGTTGATTAATTTTTACTGCAAGGTTTAGTAATATTTCACTATTCACTTCATATGTCCAGCGCTGCACTTTCTGTATTATATCTTGTTTTTTGTGCCCTTATATCGGGGTTATAGTGCACAGCAGCAGGACCTTCTTTACTTTATCCAAATTTTTTGCACCTAGCGCAATTTCTTTTTTTCTTTGATTTAATTATTGATTTTGCAATTGTGTTTGGGACGTGTACAAAAACAATGTATAAAAATCGGCTGTAGCGCCACATTCACAAAAGCAATCAGCAGTGGGGTGCAGTCCGACTGCTGATATGCAACCAGACTGGTGTGAGGTGACTGTGGTGAAAAAGTTTCAACAGAATAATTCTGTCCTTAGAGGGAACTATCGCTTTTTGGTAGGATCCAAAGTCAGAAAGTTGAAGGTCCGGCTCAGACCATCTACGTTGGGCGATAAGTTATTTGGAGTCTGCAAAAAGTTCAGAACAGTACTTCAAAATTATTTTTTTAGCATCCGGTCTCCTCAATAATTTCTCAAGAGGGGTGATCTGGGTAAGGTTTACCTACTGAGCCGAGAGAGAAGTTGAAAAATCATTCCAAGCAATAATAAACAGTTAGGCCAACTGACCATGGCATGTAAAATTATTTATGGCCAAGCTAAGTTTAGCTGTAAGTCAGAAGATCCATGAATGTGCTCAGAAATTACCATAGAAGGCCTTGCATCCATCGATGCCTGGTTCCCCAGCTTTTTTTTTTTGCCTCAAGGTAGCTGCAGCCCAAAGCTCACACCCAATATAATGTCAATGTGAGAAAACATCTCGAATAACCTGTACCACCCAATCTATCCACTTGTATTGATGCTGAAAGAGATCGCAGTTTCCAGTTAAATCCACATTGCTGATGTCCGCTTTAGGACATGTTTAAAAAAGTATAAAAATTTTAAATCTTTTAGCAGATCTTAAGGTGTATTATTCACTTTTGCAAAGCTGCGGGAGCATATCATCCTTTCAGCTGTTCTATTTCTGGCTCCTTAATAACCTTATCCATGAAAGAAAAAAAAAGCGTATACCTGCATTTAAATGTTAAAGCGCCTTTTGTGAATACTTTTATGATACCGCATATAGGATTTTTGTGCCGTTCTGCAAAATAACCAATTTCCTGGGACTGACAGGATTTAAAATTAATCTCTGAACCAGCCTGAGCTGCTGTGAATTTTGCTCTCAAACAATACCCGGGTCGGTTTTAAAATACACAGCTATATTTTCTAACTAGAGGGGTGGAATTATGTTGCTAATGAACAGAATTCAATAATGGTCTAGAAAATGGCTCATTAAATGGATTTTTATGACTGTGAAATAGTGTACAAGAGACCTTGTAATGTGTGATCTGCCATGAATTTACACATTGGATTATTAAAGTGAATTTGAATTCCTAAACTTCTTTTGAATCATTTACTGAAAGTAATTAGAAATGTTACTTATGCCGTGTACACACCGGTGGACTTTTCGGCTTCAAAGGTCCGACGGTCTTTCCAACGGACTTTTGACGGACTTTTGACGGACTTTCGAACGAATGGACTTGCCTACACACAATAAGTCAGACGGATTCGTACAACATGACGTATGGCCGGACTAAAATAAGGAAGTTGATAGCCAGTAGCCAATAGCTGCCCCAGTGTCGGTTTTCGCCCGTCGGACTAGCATACAGACAAGCGGATTTTTCGGCTGGACTCGAATTCGTTGGAAAGATTTGAAACATGTTTTAAATCTAAAGTCCGTCTGATTTTCGACCGAAAAAGTCCGCTACAGGTCCGATGAAGCCCACACACGGTCGGATTGACCGACGGATTCGTTCCGTCGGACCAGTCTGGTCGAAAAGTCCGCCCGTGTGTGCATGGCATAAGTCTTGTAGGCTTATATAAGTAGGCTTGACAAATTCAGTAGCTCAAAATAATCAGATATCAGTTTACTGAAGTAATAAGGAGAGCCAGCAAAACTGTAATCCTTGAAGTGACGTTTATTGGTACATCAGAGTGACAATAAAACAATAAAGCTGACGCGTTTCGGCAATAGCCTTAGTCGTAGCTACGACTAAGGCTATTGCCTTAGTGTGACTGTACGAGCACCGAGCGGGTGAGCCGCCGGGCAGCTAGGCGGCTCACCCGCTCGGTGCTCGTACAGTCACACTGACAGTGCGAGTGGACTCAGCTGGGAGGCTCGGTGGGGGGGGAGAAATGGACGGGAAGCTCCCAGCTGGGAGGCTCGGCGGGGGGAGGGATGGACGGGAAGCTGCCAGCTGGGAGGCTCGGCAGGGGGAGGGATGGACAGGAAGCTGCCAGCTGGGATGCTCGGTGCGGGGAGGGATGGACAGGAAGCTGCCAGCTGGGAGGCTCGGTGGGGGGAGAGATGGTTGGGAAGCTGCCAGCTGGGAGGCTCGGGGGGGGAGGGATGGACGGGAAGCTGCCAGCTGGGAGGCTCGGCGGGGGGGAGGGATGGACAGGAAGCTGCCAGCTGGGAGGCTCGGCGGGGGGGTGGGATGGACGGGAAGCTGCCAGCAGGGAGGCTCGGCGGGGGGGTGGACAGGAAGCTGCCACCTGGGAGGCTCGGCAGGGGGAGGGATGGACAGGAAGCTGCCAGCTGGGAGGCTCGGCGGGGGGAGGGATGGACAGGAAGCTGCCAGCTGGGAGGCTCGGCAGGGGGGAGGGATGGAAGGGAAGCTGCCAGCTGGGAGGCTCGGCAGGGGGGAGGGATGGAAGGGAAGCTGCCAGCTGGGAGGCTCGGCGGGGGGAGGGATGGACAGGAAGCTGCCAGCTGGGAGGCTCGGGGGGAGGGATGGACGGGAAGCTGCCAGCTGGGAGGCTCGGCGGGGGGGAGGGATGGACAGGAAGCTGCCAGCTGGGAGGCTCGGCGGGGGGGAGGGATGGACGGGAAGCTGCCAGCAGGGAGGCTCGGCGGGGGGGTGGACAGGAAGCTGCCAGCTGGGAGGCTCGGCGGGGGGAGGGATGGACAGGAAGCTGCCAGCTGGGAGGCTCGGCGGGGGGAGGGATGGACAGGAAGCTGCCAGCTGGGAGGCTCGGCAGGGGGGAGGGATGGACGGGAAGCTGCCAGCTGGGAGGCTCGGCGGGGGGAGGGATGGACAGGAAGCTGCCAGCTGGGAGGCTCGGGGGGGGAGGGATGGACAGGAAGCTGCCAGCTGGGAGGCTTGGTGCGGGGAGGGATGGTTGGGAAGCTGCCAGCTGGGAGGCTCGGCGGGGGGGTGGACAGGAAGCTGCCAGCTGGGAGGCTCGGGGGGGGAGGGATGGACAGGAAGCTGCCAGCTGGGAGGCTCGGGGGGGGAGGGATGGACGGGAAGCTGCCAGCTGGGAGGCTCGGCGGGGGGAGGGATGGACAGGAAGCTGCCAGCTGGGAGGCTCGGCAGGGGGGAGGGATGGACAGGAAGCTGCCAGCTGGGAGGCTCGGTGGGGGGAGGGATGGATGGGAAGCTGCCAGCTGGGAGGCTTGGTGGGTGGACTGGCCAGTCAGTGGGTGGCGGAGCAGAAAGATGACATAATCTCTCACCGCCCGGCGCCCACCCTGCATCCTGGCAGTTCCGCCCTCACTCACTGTGCAGGCAGCAGAGAGATTACATCATCTCTCTGCTGCCTGACTCAGACTGGGACACAGGAAGTGACAATCCCCATTCCCCACCTTAGCAGGAAAGTGACTATCTGCAACTTGTGGCAGGTGACGTGGCAAGTGGACAATCCACAACTTGTGGCAAGTGACAATCCGCAATGGGTGGCAGGTGGACAATTTGCAACTTGTGGCAAGTGACAATCCACAACTCGTGGCAGGTGACATGGCAAGTGACAATCCGCAGCTTGTGGCAGGTGACGTGGCAAGTGACAATCCGCAGCTTGTGGCAGGTGACGTGGCAAGTGACAATCCGCAACTTGTGGCAGGTGACGTGGCAAGTGACAACCAGCAACTTGTGGCAGGTGACATGGCAAGTGACAATCCGCAACTTGTGGCAGGTGACGTGGCAAGTGACAATCCGCAACTTGTGGCAAGTGACAATCTGCAGCTTGTGGCAAGTGACAATCCACAGCTTGTGGCAGGTGACGTGGCAAGTGACAGTCCGCAGCTTGTGGCAGGTGACGTGGCAAGTGACAATCCGCAACTTGTGGCAGGTGACGTGGCAAGTGAACAATCCGCAATGTGTGACAGGTGACGTGGCAAGTGACAATCCACAACTTGTGGCAGGTGACGTGGCAAGTGGACAATCAGCAATGTGTGACAGGTGACATGGTAAGTGACAATCCACAACTTGTGGCAGGTGACGTGGCAAGTGGACAATCAGCAATGTGTGGCAGGTGATAGTGGACAATTTGCAATGTGTGACAGGTGACGTGGTAAGTGACAATCCGCAACTTGTGACAAGTGACAATCTGCATCTGGTGGCAGGTGATGTGGCAAGTGACACACTCAGGGCTCCCACTGATTCTGCATTATGGTAAGTTGAACTATTTCATTTTCTATAACAATGTAATAATAGAAATAATGTGTTTCAATCATCCTGACACTATAATAACCATGGTGCCGTGATGATTGAAGCGCCAACATCAGCCATTTCCCTGATAAATTGCCCCGAAAAAAACATATTTTCTGGCAGTGCCCCTCCCGAGACTAGACTCTGGATCCGCCCCTGGGTGAGGGGGGGCCCATACAACATTTTGCTATGGGGCCCTGTGATTTCTAGTTACGCCCCTGAGTACAGTATGCACTCAATACTTGGTCAGGGCTCCTTTTGCCATAATTACTGCATCAATGCGGCGTGGCATGGAAGCAATCAACCTGTGGCACTGCTGAGGTGTTATGGAAGCCCAGGTTTCTCCGATAGTGGCCTTCAGCTCATCTGCATTGTTGGATATGGTGTCTCTCCCATCTTCTTTTTGACAATACCCCACCTATGAGGTTTAGGTCAGGCGAGTTTGCTGGCCAATCAAGCACAGTGATACCATGATCATTAAACCAGGTATTGATACTTTTGGCAGTGTGGGCAACAGCGGTGTATTTAAGTTTTGTGCTGCCCTAGTCCTGACTAAACTCTTGCACCCCCTAATTTAAATACAACCCACCCATTCCTGTCAAGGCCACACCCCTTCATATTTAAGACATGTCCTGTCATCTGTAAACCACACCACTTCCTCTTTTAGTTGATGGGCACAGTGGCTGCGTTTGATGGCACAGTGGTGGCAATTGATGGGCACAGTGACTGCGTTTGATGGGCACAGTAGCTGCTTTTAAAGGCACAGTGGTGGCAATTGATGGGCAGAGTGGCTGCATTTGATGGTACAGTGGCGGCAATTGATGGGCACAGTGGCTGCGTTTGATGGAACAGTGGTGGCAATTGATGGGCACAGTGACTGCATTTGATGGGCACAGTAGCTGCTTTTAAAGGCACAGTGGCGGCAATTGATGGGCAGAGTGGCTGCGTTTGATGGTACAGTGGCGGCAATTGATGGGCACAGTGGCTGCGTTTGATGGGCACAGTGGCTGCATTTGATGGGCACAGTGGCTGCAATTGTTGGCACAGTGGCTGCGTTTGATGGCACAGTGGCGGAAATTGATGGGCACAGTGGCAGTGTTTGTTGGCACAGTGGCTGCGTTTGATGGGAACGGTGGCTGCGTTTGATGGCACAGTGGCGACAATTGATGGGCACAGTGGCTGCGTTTGATGGCACAGTGGTGGCAATTGATGGGCACAGTGGCAGCGTTTGTTGGCACAGTGGCTGCATTTGATGGGAACGGTGGCTGCGTTTGATGGCACAGTGGCGGCAATTGATGGGCACAGTGGCTGCGTTTGATGGGCACAGTGGCTGCGTTTGATGGGCACAGTGGCTGCAATTGATGGCCACAGTGGCTGCGTTTGTTGGCACAGTGGCTGCGTTTGATGGCACAGTGGCGGAAATTGATGGGCACAGTGGCAGCGTTTGTTGGCACAGTGGCTGCGTTTGATGGGAACGGTGGCTGCGTTTGATGGCACAGTGGCGGCAATTGATGGGCACAGTGGCTGTTTTTGATGGCCACAGTGTCTGCGTTTGATGGGCACAGTGGCTGCAATTAATGGGCACAGTGGCGGCAATTGATGGGCACAGTGGTGGCAATTGATGGCACAGTGGCTGCAATTGATGGGCACAGTAGCTGCATTTGATAGGCACAGTGGCTGCATTTGCTGGGCACAGTGGTGGCAATTGATGGCACAGTGGCTGCAATTGATGGGCACAGTAGCTGCATTTGATAGGCACAGTGGCTGCATTTGCTGGGCACAGTGGTGGCAATTGATGGGCACAGTGGCTGTGTTTGTTGGCACAGTGGCTGCGTTTGATGGCACAGTGGCGGCAATTGATGGGCACAGTGGCAGCGTTTGTTGGCACAGTGTTTAATGGGAACAGTGGCTGCATTTGATTGCACAGTGACGACAATTGATGGGCACAGTGGCTGCGTTTGATGGCACAGTGGCTGCATTACTAAAGCTGCCTGGGTAAACAAGTTTTTAAATTGGTCCTGACTCCTGGCTCGCTGTTTCAATAAATATCTATTCACTGGCTCTCATCAATTTGTGTACCTGTTCCCGCAGCCGTCGTCCTCCTCTCTCGCTCCTCCTCCTCTGGTCAGAGAGACCCATCCCGACTCCCCGACCCGAGCTGAAGAGCATGCAATGATGTCACGCGGAGGTGGGTAGGCGGAGCTTTAGGCTCCGCCTCCACCAGTGCTATGTGTGTGCACCACCGTATGGCCATTGGCCAATGATACTGAGTCATGGTCCGTTTTATGGGAGCGGCATTCGCTCCCCCCCCGGCCAAGTATGAGTGAGTGCCCATGATGATACATAGCAAGGCAAGCCGCGGGAGGCTGTAGCTGAGAGGGAGCCGGCCGTGGGAGGCTGTATGTGAGAGGGACGTGGGGAGGACGGGTCGGGGGGGTTTCGTGAGGGGGGTTGGCAAAAAGGCCGCCGCCCCCCCCCCCCGCAAAGTGTCGGCCTAGGCCAAGATACAGCCCTGGTGGGCAGGTGCCATGTCCTGCTGGAGAATAATATTAGCATCTCCATAAAGCTGGTCAGCAGAAGAAAGCATGAAGTGCTGTAGAATTTCCTGGTAGACGGCTGCGCTGACTTTGGACTTGATAAAACACAGTGGACCAACACCAGCAGGTGACACGGCTCCCCAAATCATCACTGATTGTGGAAAGTGTTGCATTTCATTTGGAAATCAAGGACCCAGAGTCTGGAGGAAGAGTTGAGAGGCACAGAATCCAAGTCGCATGAGGTCCAGTGTGAAGTTTCCACAGTCAGTGATGATTTGGGGAGCCATGTTGGTGTTGGTCCATTGTGTTGTATTAAGTCTAAAGTCAGCGCAGTCCTCTATCAGGAAATACTCACCATGCCTCTTAGCAAATACCTTGGGGTGTCTACTTTCCTAAATGGGGTCGGGGGGGGGTACATCAATGCAGCCTCACTGTGCCCATCAATGCAGCCTGATTAGTGCCCATCAATGCAGCCAGATCAGTGCCCATCAATGACACCTTGCCATTGAAAGTAATTTAATATAGACTCGGAGAACTTTTCTGGGGATTGATATTAAGGCTGGGTTTACACTTTTGCGAATTGGATGCAGGTTCTCCACATCCAATTCACATAGCAGTAGATTGTGACCAGCTATATGGAGCCGGTTCACACATCTCCGTAAAGTCTCCGGTGTAAATTGCACAGGAGTCCTGTGCATCTTTTGGTCTGTTTTAGGTCCGAATTCAGCCCAAAATTTTGGACCTGAAACGGTAAATGGAAACGCATCGGACCCCTGCTGTGAGCCGGAGCGTGCTGCAGTGTGAACCCAGCCTCGGGGATAAGTTCACCTTTTTAAAAAAATAATAAATGCAGGCTTTGTGCAGGTAAAAAATGTTTTATTATTTTTGTTTTACTTGAAGCCTGCAAAGCATTGTACCTACGCTTAGCAGATTGTGCCATGCAGGACTCCTACAGACTTGTCAGCGTATCTTCGCCAACACACCATGGATCAGTAAACAGAACTGTCCAAAAAAGGTTTTTAATAGAAAATAGTCACATCACAAGGGAGAACTTGCCTGACGAAGGGGTCCTGCGCGGCCCCGAAACGTTGCACCTCCCTTGTGATGTGATCGTTTTCTATTAAAAACCTTTTTTGGACAGTTCTGTTTACTGATCCATGGTGTGCTGGCGAAGATGTACTTCTGTCTGATGCTTCCAGAACATAACTGGTAATCGTTACAGCAGCCATTAATGTTTTTGCCATTTGTCCGGGAACGTGTGCGACTGGAATATCGAATTGATTGTCAGCATATTTGTCTGCTCGATCCTCCTACGGGAAGGCAGATACACACTGACAGGAAGAGACAATGAACTACCAAAGCTCCCAACAGCACCATGTAGTGGCGTCGGGAGGGGGGGGCTGAGGGGGGCTCTGGTAGTTCATTGTCCCCAAAAATCCCCGGGTCTCGGCCATGCACAAATTTTGTTATTAGCCCCAAGCCCAACCCCTTCACCGAACGGGGACCGATCTGACCCCGAGCGCGGCCGAGTGACATAGCAGGTCCCGCCTTCTGGAGCCTGCAGCGCCTATGTTGGACGTCCCACTGGTCCAATGCCGGGACGTGTGATGTCCATCATAGGCACTGCAAGCTCCAGAAGGTGGGAATTACAATGCTGCTGCCGCGCTGCGTCACTGTGAGAAGATCTCCACTCGGCGCTCGGGCGGGCAGCTCTCCTCTCCAGTCCTGTCCTGTGTCATGGCTCTGGCTCTGGCTGCCTGGAGTGCCTGCTGTCTACTACTCTACTGTGATGGGCACACCGCACACTACGGCTGAGCTGCAGGAGGAGGTCACGTCACCTGCAGTCCGGTCAGGTAGGTCAGTGCGTGTCAGTGTGGGTCAGTGTATGTCAGGTAGGTCAGTGTATGTCAGGTAGGTCAGTGTATGTCAGGTAGGTCAGTGTGTGTCAGGTATGTCAGTGTATGTCAGGTAGGTCAGTGTGTGTCAGGTATTCAGGTAGGTCAGTGTGTGTCAGGTATTCAGGTAGGTCAGTGTGTGTCAGGTATGTCAGTGTATGTCAGGTAGGTCAGTGTGTGTCAGGTATTCAGGTAGGTCAGTGTGTGTCAGGTAGGTCAGTATATGTCAGGCAGGTCAGTGTGTGTCAGGTAGGTCAGTATATGTCAGGCAGATCAGTGCGTGTCAGGCAGGTCAGTGCGTGTCAGTGTGGGTCAGTGCCTGTCAGGTAGGTCAGTGCATGTCAGGTAGGTCAGTGTATGTCAGGTAGGTCAGTGGGTGTCCGAGGCTATCCCATCAACATGCTCGACGGGCAGATCCTAATGCACATGCACACGGTCCAGCCAGCGCTGCTCTTCAAGGACACACAAACCCACACAAGCAGGATACAGGGGGGAAGAGAGTGTGGACATCACACAGTTGCCATGACCTGTCAGGTTCTTGTGTCCTCAGAGAGCAGCGCCGGCTGGAACGTGCGCACGCGCATTAGGATCTGCACGTCGAGCGTGGTGGTGGATAGCCTCGGATGTGCTGCCGGGATGAACGTCTGCCGGGATTAACGTCCATGGCTCCCCCCTCCCCTGTCGGGATCTTAAGGTGGTTACAGGAGTGCGGCCACAGTGGAATCCTTATGCTGTATCTATCTTCACACAATGTGAGTTTGACCATTGTAGTGTTTTGTTTTTTTCCATTGTAGTGTTTTTAACTTATTAAAGCCAAGTTACACTAGGGCGGCTATGCCCTCTCTTCTTTTGTGTTTTTGTATTGATGGAATGAATGGTCTTTTCAGTAATAGGAATTATTAATAAATATGAAATAATAACTAATAGAAAAGATGTTTCAGAGTCAGGTAAATACTGTGCTATCGTAAGAGCATGCGGCTTTTACATAATTAATATACTGCTATACACAAATACACACCTCCCAACATTTTGGGAATGAGGGACACCTACTAGCAAACGTACGTAGGCAGAGGACACTCCCCCTGTCACACCCCCTTAAAGGAGAATTAACCAAAAAAAGTTTAATTAAATCTACAAGGGCTTTTTTTTTTACCACTACTATTCCTTTATATTGGCTTTTAAAATTTACAAATGCAGCAATTTAGAAATTGGATGAAAGGTTTAACACCGAGAAACACTTTTTGAAAGATAAAAAATGCATTTTATATACAACTATATAGATCAGATCAAAATGAGGAGGAAAGCGGGACAGAGGGACATTGCTCCAAATCAGGGACAGTCTCTTGAAATCAGGGACAGTTGCGAGCTATGCAAATAGATTGTAAGATCTGCAGCCTTCTGTAAGGCTCCTGAATACACTAACAGATTATAGGCTCTTCCCCCATATGGCTGAATATGTGGATAGAAAAAAATAGAATTGACTGCGTCCAGGAGCGATTTAGCGCAGCTATCCGCATATAACCGCAGGTAATTGCAGTGCACTGTGTCAGCTGCGGATAACAGCGCTGAGCTGCTCATCGGGAAAGGAAAAATGATTTTTCCTTTCCCAATGAGCAACAAGCACAGGGATCCGACTCGGATCCCCGTCAATGCCCGGCACTGTTTGGTATGAATCTTGAGGGGGAACTTCACGCCAAATTTTAAATACAAAACCGGCATGGGTTCGCCCATCAAGGGCCCTTCGGTCTGGTATGGGTGTTAAGGGGAACCCCCTACGCCGAAAAAACGTCGCGGGGTCCCCCCTGCCCCACGTCTGCGGGCGGGGGGCTTATCGGAATCCTGTAGCCCCCTTTAATAAGGAAGAAGACCCCCGAAGCCGGAAGAAGACCTCCGGAGCTGTCTAATAAATTACTTTAAAAACCTGTGTAGTGTTTTTTTTTTATTGACACTTCTTCCCCCAGGTGAATGGGTAGGGGTACCATGTATACTCATTCACACAGGGTGGGGGGCCTGGATCTGGGGGCCCCCTTATTAAAGGGGGCTACAGGATTCCGATAAGTCCCCCGCCCACAGACCCCGACTACCAAAGGCCAGGGTTGTCGGGAAGAGGCCCCTGTCCTCATCAACATGGGGACAAGGTGCTTTGGGGTAGGGGCCGCAGGGCCCCCCTCTCCCCCAAAGCACCCCCCATGTTGAGGGCATGCGTGCTCAGATAAGGGTCTGGTATGGATTTTGGGGGGGGGCCACGCCGTTTTTTCGGCGCAGGGGGTTCCCCTTAACATCCATACCAGACCGAAGGGCCTGGTATGCCCTTGAAGGGGGAACCCATGCCGGTTTTGTGTTTAAAATTTGAAGTGGAGTTCCCCTTCAAGATTCATACCAAACAGTGCGAGTCAGTACCCTGTCGGGTTGCCATGGAAATGGCAAACTGCAGCTAAACGCAACCGCAGCTAATCGCACTGTGCAAATGCAGCTGATCGCAGTGCCTGAAGTCTTGAATTTCACAGGAAAAAAAAACATGCTTTTAACTGCGGCAGAATAGCCGTCTGTGTGAAAGGCGCCTTATAGCATAATGTCATTTGCTGAGCAATATAATGTGTTAATGTATCCTTTTTTCTTGCGAGGCCATATCACTCGTTATCGTACTTTTGGTTGATATAATATCCAGTTGCTGGTTGATGTAATTTGCTACTACAGTGCAATGTGTTCTTTCAACAGTACATTATTTGCTGTAATGACATGATACAAAACAATGTGCTGTTGCAGTCCAATGAAGTATAGTTATGTGGCAGTGAAATATGAGGTTTAATTCACTAATAGCTATTCACTATTTTATCTAATGGTAGTTTTCTCCTGAAATATTCAATTCAATATTCATTTATCTCGAATTCCAATGCATTCGTTGTAACTTAGTCAAGTGGGGGGCTAAAACATCACATGTAATGTCACAGCACTTCTTGCCAGCCTGGGGGCTAGGGCAGAGCTATGCAGCAATGTCCTGCCTCCTTCTGCATTGATAAATACCTGATGTAGGTCTCTACTTACTAAGTCCAGCCCCAATATGAGGTAATGACAAGATTAAAAAAAAATGACTCTAAATTAAAGCATTATTATAGGCAAACATTTTTTAATTAAAATAACAATAGGTTTTGCACAGATCGGCCCAAACCTCCCCTTCTGGAGCCCCACTGGGGCTCTTGGTTCCTCCTCTTCTGTGTCTGCTCCCATAGTAAGTGCTTGTCCTGGGGGCAGACAAGCCAGGCTATGTGTGTTCATGTACACACACAGCATGGATTGGCCAGCCCCCCCCCCCCGGCTCCCTCCTCATGATATTTGATTGACAGCAGCAGGAGTCAATGACTCCCGCTACTGCTTCTGTGCTTGTAAGGAAAGAGAGAGAACAGCGATGCTGCTCCCGGGCACAGCACTGGATCGAAAGAGTAGCCATGTAAGTATTTGGGGGGGTAGGGGGTGGGTACTGGAAGTTTTTTTACCCTAATGCAAAGAATGCCTTAAGGTAAAAACCCTAAAGTGATTGTAAAGTATTTTTTTTTAAGTTAAAAATAATAAACATGTTATTCTTACCTCCTCTATGCAGTGGTTCTGCACAGAGCAGCCCAGATCCTCCTCTTCTCGGGTCCATCTTCGGTGCTCCTGTCCCCTACCTCCTGTCGATTGCCCCCACAGCAAGCAGCTTGCTATGGGGGGGCATCCAAGTTTTGATAATCTGTGCCAAGTCGTTAACCGGTGCCAGGACACTAGACAGGGAACCAATGGCGAAAAGGTATCTATCTATCTATCTATCTATCTATCTATCTATCTATCTATCTATCTATCTATCTATCTATCTATCTATCTATCTATCTATCATTATTACATTTTTTGTCTATATCTGTCAATAATTAATTAACCCCTTCCCGACCAGCCACCGCAGTTATACTGCGGCAGGATGGCTCCCCTGTGCGAGCAATCGTAGCTGTACGTTGGCTCTTTAAGACGCTGTAGAAGGCCCGCAGCGTGTCTCCGGAGCCAACGCGTGTGCCCGGCGGGCGCAATGACAGCCGGGCACAGTGATTGCTTGTGACAGAGCGAGAACTGGGATCTGTGTGTGTAAACACACAGATCCGGGTTCTGTCAGGGGAGAGGAGACAGATCGTGTGTTCCTACTAAGTAGGAAAAACGATCTCTCTCCTCCTCTAGTCAGTCACATTCCCCCCACAGTTAGAACATATCTATGGAACGCATTTAACCCCTTGATCGCCCCCTAGTGTTAACCCCTTCCCTCCCAGTGCCATTTATACAGTAATCAGTGGCTATTTTTAGCTCTGTTCGCTGTAGAAATGTCAATGGTCCCAAAAAAGTGTCAAAAATGTCCGATGTGTCTGTCGCAATGTTGTAGTCCTGATAAAAATCTCAGATCACCGCCATTACTAGTAAAAAAAAATAATAAATAATAATAATAAAAATGCCATAAATCTATCCCCTTTTTTGTAGACACTATAACTTTTGCGCAAACCAATCAATATACGCTTATTGGGTTTTTTTTACCAAAAATATGTAGAAGAATACATATCGGCCTAAACTGATGAAGACATTTTTATTTTTTTTTTGGATATTTATTATAGCAAAAAGTACAAAATATTTTTTATAGCACAAAAAATAAAAACCTCAGAGGTGATCAACTACCACCAAAAGAAAGCTCTATTTGTGGGGGAAAAAAGGACATGAATTTTGTTTGGGTATAATGTCGCACAACCACGCAATTGTTAGTTAAAGCGTTGCAGTGCCGTATAGCAAAAAAATGGAGTGGTCAGGAAGGGGGTAAATTCTTCCGGAGCTGAAGTGGTTAAATGTTATAGCTAAAAGTGCTTGTGTGATCTATCTTTGCACATCTCAAATAAAACCCCAAAACGTAAATGATCACGTAACCGTGATCAAACACCCATCCATGTTTCATATACTTTTTGACGGATTCTCTCCCCTAATATATTGTGATCCCTTGGTGTGGGGCTCACATTTTCACTACTCACCTTGGTGGAGAAGGTGGTCTGTATATGTTCTTGTTCTTGTGTGGATCCGTAAACAGTTGTAAAGCTACATAAGTTTACTGTTTACCATTATGTAGGGCCCTGCTCCTGAAGAGCAGACGCTATTCTTTTCAAATTTAAGTTAGTTGAAGCTACAGTTCGGCTCAGCTTATTATTACCTAAAGTTACTGGTTTCTGTACCAGTTTGGCTGGACTGTGCAAATTTCCATCCGACCATGGGTGGTGCTGTTACCATTGGTGTATGTTGTAAATACAGTCTGGTTGGACATATTGAATACTCTTTGCCCAGAGACAGTTTGGTGGGAGTGGTTCATCTGCCATGCATTCTGGGAAGGGGAATTGCTGCTGCCTAAAATTCTGCCTTGAGGTCGGCAGACCCAAGGCCCAGCTACTAGAAGAAGGCCCAAAGTTTTAGTGGCCTATTGGTCCATAGGATGGTCTCTTTGCTGTCTGGCCTGCGGGAAGAAGCAAGGGACTATAGCAACCAGGGGAGGACTCTTCAGGAGAGGACCAAGCATAAGGCTGGTCTCTTGAGAAGAGCCTGGGAATTCAGTCGGAGACGCATCTGGGATCAAGTACAGCAATCAGTTTATTCACGATTGTCAAATCTGTGGCAGAGACCGTGTCTGAGCATCGCATCGGCTGCTAGGTTGGTGAGAGAGACCTAGGTTGCTAAATTCAGCTGTGGAGCTGCTGCTCGCTGGATATAGGAATTATCTCTAACCGCAAAATTCAAGTTACCTGAATCCCTTTCACCCTCTACTCTGCTATTGCATATTTTGTTTCTTCAATAAAACTTGGAAAAAGGACTAAGTGTTGGAGCCAGTGTCTTCAATTAAATATCTACTATTGGACCCCTATGATGAACACTGTGAAGATGGTAACGGTAAGCCCAAATCTATTCAGCAGCTCCTTCAGGGGTTAGTGCTTCAATTAGTAAACTGTTGCACATGTATTATACATTAAAGCTAAACTATATACCTCTATAAAATTATGAAATGCTTGTTGATAATTGTATAAATGTCATACTGAAATTGCTCAATAAAAATGATTGAAACGGAAACAAATTGAAATTAAATTGTTTTAATTTGCAGCAGATAATATCAGTCAGTGAAATATTAACTCACAATTAAAATTAACCACTTCAGCCCCGGAAGGATTTACCCCTTCCTGACCAGAGCACTTTTTACAATTCGGCACTGCGTCGTTTTAACTGCTAATTGCGCGGTCATGCAATGCTGTACCCAAACGAAATTTGCGTCCTTTTCTTCCCACAAATAGAGCTTTCTTTTTATGGTATTTGATCACCTCTGCTGTTTTTATTTTTTGCGCTATAAACGGAAAAAGACTGAAAATTTTGAAAAAAAATGAAATTTTCTACTTTTTGTTATAAAAAAAATCCAATAAACTAAATTTTAGTCATACATTTAGGCCAAAATGTATTCGGCCACATGTCTTTGGTAAAAAAAATGTCAATAAGCGTATATTTATTGGTTTGCGCAAAAGTTATAGCGTCTACAAACTAGGGTACATTTTCTGGAATTTACACAGCTTTTAGTTTCTGACTGCCTATGTCATTTCTTGAGATGCTAAAATGGCAGGGCAGTACAAAACCCCCCCAAATGACCCCATTTTGGAAAGTAGACACCCCAAGGAAATTGCTGAGAGGCATGTTGAGCCCATTGAATATTTATTTTTTTTGTCCCAAGTGATTGAATAATGACAAAAAAAAGAAAAAAAAAATTACAAAAAGTTGTCACTAAATGATATATTGCTCACACAGGCCATGGGCATATGTGGAATTGCACCCCAAAATACATTCAGCTGCTTCTCCTGAGTACGGGGATACCACATGTGTGGCACTTTTTGGGAGCCTAGCCGCGTACGGGGCCCCGAAAACCCAGCACCACCTTCAGGATTTCTAAGGGCATACATTTTTGATTTTACTCCTCACTACCTATCACAGTTTTGAAGGCCATAAATGACCCCATTTTGGAAAGTAGACACCCCAAGCTATTTGCTGAGAGGCATGGTGAGTATTTTGCAGCTCTCATTTGTTTTTGAAAATGAAGAAAGACCAGAAAAAAATGTTTTATTTTTCTTTTTTCAATTTTCAAAACTTTGTGACAAAAAGTGAGGTCTGCAAAATACTCACTATACCTCTCAGCAAATAGCTTGGGGTGTCTACTTTCCAAAATGGGGTCATTTGGGGGGGGGGGGTTTGTGCCACCTGGGCATTCCATGGCCTCCGAAACTGTGATAGGTAGTGAGGAGTGAAATCAAAAATTTACGGCCTTAGAAAGCCTGAAGGCAGTGCTTGGTTTTCGGGGTCCCGTGCGCGGCTAGGCTCCCAAAAAGTCCCACACATGTGGTATCCCCGTACTCAGGAGAAGCAACAGAATTTATTTTGGGGTGTAATTTCACATATTCCCATGGCATGTTTGAGCAATATAACATTTAGTGACAACTTTGTGCAAAAAAAAAAAAAAAAAAAATTTGTCTCTTTCCCGCAACTTGTGTCACAATATAAAATATTCCATGGACTCGACATGCCTCTCAGCAAATAGCTTGGGGTGTCTACTTTCCAAAATGGGGTCATTTGGGGGGGGTTTGAACTGTCCTGGCATTTTATGCACAACATTTAGAAGCTTATGTCACACATCACCCACTCTTCTAACCACTTGAAGACAAAGCCCTTTCCGACACTTTTTGATTACATGAAAAAATTATTTTTTTTTGCAAGAAAATTACTTTGAACCCCCAAACATTATATATTATTTTAAAGCAAATGCCCTACAGATTAAAATGGTGGGTGTTTCATTTTTTTTTTTCACACAGTATTTGCGCAGCGATTTTCAAACGCATTTTTTGGGGAAAAAACACACTTTTTTAAATTTTAATGCACTAAAACACACTATATTGCCCAAATGTTTGATGAAATAAAAAAGATGATCTTAGGCCGAGTACATGGATACCAAACATGACATGCTTTAAAATTGCGCACAAACGTGCAGTGGCAACAAAATTAATATATTTTTAATAGCCTTTAAAAGCCTTTACAGGTTACCACTTTAGATTTACAGAGGAGGTCTACTGCTAAAATTACTGCCCTCGATCTGACCTTCGCGGTGATACCTCACATGCATGGTGCAATTGTTGTTTACGTTTGACGCCAGACCGCCGCTTGCGTTCGCCTTAGCGCGAGAGCAGGGGGGACAGGGGTGCTTTTTATTTATTTTATTTTTTTCTTTATTTTTTTTTGCTTTTTTATCTTATTTTTAAACTGTTCCTTTCATTTTTTTTTTTTTTAATCATTTTTATTATCTCAGGGAATGTAAATATCCCCTATGATAGCAATAGGTAGTGACAGGTACTCTTTTTTGAAAAAATTGGGGTCTATTAGACCCTAGATCTCTCCTCTGCCCTCAAAGCATCTGACCACACCAAGATCGGTGTGATAAAATGCTTCCCCAATTTCCCAATGGCGCTATTTACATCCGGCGAAATCTAAGTCATAAAATGCTCGTAGCTTCCGGTTTCTTAGGCCATAGAGATGTTTGGAGCCACTCTGGTCTCTGATCAGCTCTATGGTCAGCTGGCTGAATCACCGGCTGCATTCTCAGGTTCCCTGTTGAGACAGGAGAGCCAGAGAAAAACACGGAAGACGGTGGGGGGGGGGGGGGCATTCCCTCCCACTGCTTGTAAAAGCAGTCTAGAGGCTAATTAGCCGCTAGGATTGCTTTTACATGAAAGCCGACCGCTGGCTAAAAAGAATGATACCAAGATGATACCTAAACCTGCAGGCATCATTCTGGTATAACCACTCAAAGTCGTGAATGGCGTACCTGAAGACAAAAAAATGGTTAACAATAAAGCACAGTAAACGGTAAAGTATAAAAAATTGCATACCTGAAAAGCAAACATGATAAAACATAATAACAATAAAACATTGCAGAATAGAATACAGTAAAAAAGAGCAGAACAATAGAGAGAGAATAGAGAGAGAGAGAACAATAAAACGACAACTATTTTTTTTTATTTTTGTTTGTGTTTTTTTTTTTTTTACACTTTTTTTTTTGTAACTGTAACTTTTATAACTGTAACCGGTTCCAGGTTCGAGTCTCTCAAAATGCGATGGCATCTTGGGAGACCCTGTGAAAGTGTGCCTAGTCTGTGCAATGCTGTACCCTACGCTAATACTCAACTAGTGTATGGTAGCGTTCAAAACATTCACCAATGCAAAGACCAGGATTGTCAGGACAGGAGGGACAATAATAGCGGGTGTCACGTCTATATCCGCGCTTGCTGCAGACACAACATCTTTTTTGGGGGGGTTCGTTGGGTAGGGGTACTCGGGAGGATATATAAATGCCTCTCATGCAGCCGACTGCATTTGGTTGGGGATGTGAATGGGGGAAGTACGGGCGCTGCAGAAGCAGTGGGTTCCCAATTAGGATTGGCGAATGCAGCAGGAAGGGCGTTATGGGCACGACGGGCCTGTGTTTGTCTTTTTGGTGGCAGCGGGACACTACTTGTGCTTGCCACCTCACCAGCTTGAACTGCACTTATGGGACTCGCCACGTCACCAAGTGTTACTGCAGTGCTGGTTTGACTACGACCGGGGTGTACTACGCCGCTGGTGCTTGCCAGTTCACCAAAACGCTACAAAAAAAAGTGTCAGTGATCGATCGATACTGCACTTGGGTGGGCTGGACTGGGCTGGGCCGGGCGGAGGGGCAAAACGCAGGTGCTAGCAGGTATCTGGGCTGATCCCGCTAACACTGCGTTTTTGGGAACCCTAAACTGCTGGGGACGCTAGTATAGATCTGATCGGATCAGATATTGATGCGTTCAGATACTATACCACTAAGGGAGGTGTACGGTGCGTGTACGGTGCGTGCGTGGGTGTTCGCGGTACTGGCGCTAATCTGACGCTGCCTAGGGCGACGCATATCACCGCCGGGCGATCAGGGGGCTAAACCTTTATTCGGTAATAAACGGCGGGTGCCCTGACACTATAAAAAATAAACGAACTAACCAGCGTCACCCGTAACGGTTATACGGTGATCAGTGGTGAAAGGGTTAACTAGGGGCCATCAAGGGGTTAAAACATTTATTAGATAGTATATGGGGGTCCCTGTCGCTATAAAACACTGACGGCGAACCTAAATATTTACGTCCCTAACTAGCGTCACCAGCGACACTAATACAGCGATCAGAAAAATGATCACTTAGCGACACTGGCGACAGGGGGTGATCAAGGGGTTAAAACTTTATTAGGGGGGTCAGGGGGGTACCCTAGACCTACAGGGGGCTAAACCTTTATTCGGTAATAAACGGCGGGTGCCCTGACACTATAAAAATAAACGAACTAACCAGCGTCACCCGTAACGGTTATACGGTGATCAGTGGTGAAAGGGTTAACTAGGGGGCAATCAAGGGGTTAAAACATTTATTAGATAGTATATGGGGGTCCCTGTCGCTATAAAACACTGACGGCGAACCTAAATATTTACGTCCCTAACTAGCGTCACCAGCGACACTAATACAGCGATCAGAAAAATGATCGCTTAGCGACACTGGTGAGGGGGGGTGATCAAGGGGTTAAAACTTTATTAGGGGGGGTAAGGGGGGTACCCTAGACCTACAGGGGGGTAATACTAACTGTCCCACCACTGCTAACTGTCACAAACTGACACTATGCAGTAATCAGGAAAAAAAATAAATAAATAAAAAAAAACCTGCTTGGTGTCAGTTTGTGACGGGGGGGGGGGGGGGGTGATTGGGGGGGGATCGGGGGGGGGATCGGGGGTGTAATGTATGCCTGGCATGTTCTACTGTGTGTGTGTGTGTGTGTGTTGGTGCACTTACATGTCATCTCTCCTCGGCGCTGGAACGGAAACTGCCAGACCGAGGAGAGATGACATCACATCCTCTGCCTCTGTGTACTATACAGAGGCAGGGGATGTTTCTCATTGGCTGGGAGCGATCGCGAGGGGGGGGCCACGATCGGATGGCCTCCCCCTCGTCTGTCATCGCTCCCAACCAAATGCCGACCGCAGCTGGCACCGGGGGGGGGGGGTCCGATCGGACCCCCCACCCGCGGGAAGGCAATCACGTACTAGGTACGTGATTTTGCCTGCCCGTGCCGCTCTGCTCACGTATATAGGCGTGAGGCGGTCGGCAAGTGGTTAAAAAAACAGTAAATTGAATCCTCCAACAACTACCTAAAATAAAAACATAGCTATTATCTAGCCACACCCCCCACTTTGGGCTTACAGGAAAATGACTTATACGGCACTGCTCTCTCTGCAGCATTTAGGATCCACTTTCAAAAGAAGAATTAGGTGAGGAGGACATATAGGTGGCATGGGTGCTCCAAGGGGGGTGCAGGGACTCAAGCCTAGAGTTGGCAGGGCAGGGGTTAACACTAGGAGCGATCAAGGGGTTAAGTGTTCCCTAGGGAGGTGTTTCTAACTGTGGGGGGTAGTGTACTGACTAGAGGAGGAGAGAGATCGCTGTTCCTGATCACTAGGAACAGCAGATCTCTCTCTACTCCCCTGTCAGAACGGGGATCTGTCTGTTTACATTGACAGATCCCCAATCTGGCTCTCTGAGAAGTAATCACGGGTGGCCGTCGTGCCGCTGGCACGCGCGCATCCCCTATCACTCTTAAAGCAGCCGACGTACACATACAGCGATTCACGCAGCCGCACCAACCTGCCGCAGTATAATGACAGCGGCTGGTCGGTAAGCGGTTAATGTCCAATACCTTTATGCTAAAGTTAAAAACAATATAAAATTCACATTATTATTGCGTTTTTAATTTGCAGCAGATAGCCAAAATGGAGAAGAATAAAGAATATTGGAAAACTATTTTCTGAATAATCGTGAAGGAAGAGTTCGGACCATCTCACCAATCTGCAGAGTTTTCCTGACTAAATATAGGGAAACCTGCCAAAGCCATCATCACGAGATTAATAACAACAGTTACAGACCACGTAAAACATGAAATATAGAATTACACACTCAGCACTGGCTAAGCTGGACAATCACAATGGCTGCTATCCAGAAATGGAACCATTTTTTTTTAAGGAAAATCTTATAATAAAAAAAAAAAAAAAAAAAGCTGAAAACATATTTTGTCCATTGAAACAGCACATACAGCTTTTTGTTTGGATTTTATTAGCTACACTATATTCAGCCAAAAAATAATTGATCCAGTGGCTCTGAGATGAAGACACAGCTGGAATGAATCATGGTATGATCACTTTTTAATAAATAATTACCTTTTTTAATGTTTTACACCCGTCTGTAATCCTTTTTAACTTAATAAATCCTGCTTGATGAAAAAAAAAAAAAGAAAATACATTTTTTTAGTTTTGCGATGTGAGAAGAAATATTTCCACTGATGCAAGTCTAAAAAAGGCAGCATTTAAAATTTTAGGGGTCTATATTAGTTCATATATGTATTAGCCAAAGATAAATATAGGCTAATCAGTGATTCATCAACGTATATATGGTCATGTGACCCTCAGTGGGGTCTGTTTATCAATGCTTTCACCCAAGATTCACACATTTTCCACCTAAAATTCAATTAGAAAATCTTGCAATCTTTGGTGAAAATTGAGTGAAAACATTGATAAATAGACGCTATAGCTTACCTGAGGGTCACATAACAAAATACACCTTTGGAGGATTAAAGCGGGGTTCCACCCAAATTTTGAACAATATCTGTATGTATTCTCTTCCTTGCCTAGATGCTGACATGCCATTTAAAAAAATTTAAATCGCCGTAATTACCTTTTATTTTTCTATTCTTCTTTGCACTTCCTGGTTCTCCTCCCGTGGGAGTAGGCGTGTTTCTAGCCTCTCCCAGACTCCTGGGAGCTAGTCTCAGGCTTCCCAGGATGCCACTGAGCATGTGCGGGAACGAGCAGTGAATGCTGGGAGCACAGCATTCACCACATCCAGGAAATAAATGCTTGTGGGCTTCAAATGCCCACAATGAAGATGGAAACCGCCTGCAGTGAATAATATAAGTTATTCTTTCAGACGAAATCTGACACAGGCGGACATATTACACACAATATGTGAGTATGTAATGCTGAGAAGAAAAGTTTGTGAATGAACTCAAAAAAAAAAAAACCGATAGATAGGTGGACCCCTGCTTTAACAGTAGTTACTCACGGCTGTATGACTTTTCCTTAAAATATTAATGAACCTTTACAGAAAGAATGAACTAACTCTGTACACCCTCCCTATCCTACGGCTACCCGCTGTACTTACCTCCAGGGATGCTGATCTGTCCTTGCCCATGCTGGTGGGCCATTTGGGGATTTGAAATCTATGCCTTCTCTGTGCAGTGCTTCTTGGACAGACCAGAGCAACTCACTGTGAAGGCACTGACCAATCAGAATCGCTTTGGTTCGTCCAGAAAGCGATGTACAGAGCAGCGGTAGAAGAGCCGGGGGTTTCAAACTCCCGGTCCGCTGGACTGGCTGCATCAGAAATGAGAGCTTATCACCCACAAAGCTAAGTACAGCGATGAATGCGGGTGGGCAGGGTGAAAGGTGTTAGTTCATCTTTTCATTCTTTTCTGCAAAGTGAACAAACTTTTTAAATTATTCTTTTGCTATGTATGTGTAGTTACTGTTTTTATTTAGAAAATGTTCAATATCTGAGTCCGTCGGAAATGCCGACAGAAAAAGTCAGATGGGGCATACACACGGTCGGAATGTCCAACCGAAAGCTCCCATCGGACTTTTTCTGTTGGGAAGCATGGCCATGTGTACACGGCTTTAGGATTAATTTCCCTCACTTTGGAGAGATTTCTTCTTACTGTCTTTGTATCTATCTCCCCAAAGGCCTTTTTCACAAGGGCTTCAGCTTGTATGAGAGCAGTGTGAAGAGCAAGCTTTAATAAAGCATTTTTAGAGCTTTTAAAGTACCATACAGCTCCAGTTTGTACATTTCCTAATGGGAGCGCTGGTTATCACTTTAAACAAGCTACTAGCAGGCTTTAGAACTTCTGGAAGCTCGTTGAAAGCTTATTAGCAGTTTGTTTAAAGTGGCGATCAACACATCCATTCAGTGTTGCCAAGCTACCAGATTGAAATTTACTGACATGAAACCCAAAATTTACTGGCACAGCCAAGTTTTTACTGATATTTACAAAATTTGCAAAATTACAGTTTTAAGTGCAAATTTCTGTATTTAGGCTAAAAACAAGTGCACTACACAAATAGCAATGTGATTTAAATTAGATATTAGGGCCAAAAATAATATTTCTTATTTTATTTTTTATAAAATAAGCCATATTTTTACTGGCAGCCTTTTCCTGTCACTGACATTTACTGGCGGGAGAAAAGTTCCATTTTTTACTGCCTGCCAGTAAAAATACTGGCGGATGGCAACACTGCTTCCATTAGGATCTGTGTTCAGCGTTTACAAACTGGAGCTCAGCCTGGGTTCACACTGCAGTGACTTCAAAGTCACGCGATGTTGAATCCAACATTCCCATGCGACTTCACACCAAAGTCCGACTGATTCGAACGTAATGACGTATGACCGGACTAGAATAAGGAAGTTCAGATTAGCGCCAGTACCACTAACACCCATGCATGCAGCATACGCCTCCCTTAGTGGTATAGTATCTGAACGGATCAATATCTGATCCGATCAGATCTATACTAGCGATCAAGGGGTTAAATGTGTGTTCCCTGGGTGTGTTCTAACTGTGAGGGGATAGGTAATCAGCCAAGCCAGAGTTCAGTAACCAGATCGGGTAATCAGCGAGGCCAGAAGTCAGGGATCCAAGTAGAGGAACAGAAAGCAGGATAAGGAGCCAGAAGGGATGTCAGCAAAGCCAGGCTTTAAACAGGAACGCAGGAATTGGTTTCTTGTGATATGACAAAGGCGAAGGCAGGAATGAAGTGAGCTGGAGATCTTTAAGTAGGCGGGACTGACGAGCAGATCCACAACAGCTGGTTAACTGTGGAGAGAGATGAGAGCTGGCAATTAGCCAACAGCTGAGCGGCCAGCTCAGAGAAGGAAGGGCTGAGCCAGCCCTGACAGGAAGCCCGGCTGAAGAGGTGGGACCTTTTGTCTGTAGCTCCAGATGCTGGAGGAAACTTTCCTGTGGAAGCTTACCTGAAGAGATGGGACCTTTATTTGGTAGCTCCAGGTATAGAAATACTGCTTAAGGATGAGACAACAGGTCTGTGACTGCTCACATAAGCTTACAGATTTACTGGCTGTTCCCTCTTTCTTCAGCATCATTTTTCAGGCTGCAGCTATAGGGCCTAATGCTCCTGGAACAAGATTTTTCAGACAACTGTCCTCTAAGATTTATGTACCTGAGGTATCCTGGCCTGCACCCTAAACCTTCCTCCCTGCATTTTGTTCAAGACCTGCAAACAAACTAAATTTGTCAGTGTACTACTGGAACAGATAAAAGAGACCCAGCATATTTCCAGTGGCCCCTGCTAGGTCCTTCCTCTGGTGGGGTGGATGGTTCCTCCTGGACTGAACAGCTGTGTGAGTGCAGCTTAAAGCGGGGTTCCACCTATCTATTGTTTTTTTTTTTTTTTTTTTAGTTCATTCACAAACTTTTCTTCTCAGCATTACATACTCACATATTGTGTGTAATATGTCCGCCTGTGTCAGATTTCGTCGGAAATAATAACTTATATTATTCACTGCAGGCGGTTTCCATCTTCATTGTGGGCATTTGAAGCCCACAAGCATTTATTTCCTGCATGCAGTGAATGCTGTGCTCCCAGCATTCACTGCTTGTTCCCGCACATGCTCAGTGGCATCCTGGGAAGCCTGAGACTAGCTCCCAGGAGTCTGGGAGAGGCTAGAAACACGCCTACTCCCACGGGAGGAGAACCAGGAAGTGCAAAGAATAGAAAAATAAAAGGTAATTACGGCGATTTAAATTTTTTTAAACGGCATGTCAGCATCTAGGCAAGGAAGAGAATACATACAGATATTGTTCAAAATTTGGGTGGAACCCCGCTTTAATCTAGGAGTACTGTGAGTCGGAGATAGGATGAGTTTTGCTGTGAAAGCTGCTTTCTTTTCATTTTAAATGAGCCAAGGCAGCATATGGACAGATGAGTCAAACCTCTTACTTTTTCCTGAATAGGTAAAGCACAGCTTTACTTTAAATTAGAAATATTAATTATTTAATGTAGGTACTCATGTTTGCATGCATAATAATATTTAATTTAAATCTAGGTGGTCCTTGGCATGTGTAATTACTGCCATCCACATGTGTTCTAATATACCAAAAAACAGTTCTTTTCTATGTCAATGTATTTCATTACTTTTTATCATCTGTTCTTGTTTCCATAGATACTGGTAATGAGCAGCTGAAATGTAATTCATTAGAAGCTCTGTGTCATCTCCTGCTGGCCTATAGGTCATCTTAATACTGTTAATGGTCAAAGTCAACTTATAAAATACTGCTGTTTCCACATGGTGTAGTTATGATCTTTAGCTCTAAATTTCACAGCTATCTAATGGCAACTAGGCTTCTAGTCATTTTCTGAAATGCCACCAGCTCTCAATCATGTTAGCGATGCTGTAGCAGCTTCAGATCACTTCACATGGAGCTTAAGCTCAAGGTTACCAACGACTTCTAGACTTTGCAGAAGACTGTGAAGTAAGAAATCCAATTTCTTTGGTTTCAGTGGATAACTTTACAATGTTATGTTAAGAAATATCAGGGACATCATAAATCACAATTCTCAACATCTGAATGCAGTTTCCAAGGACAATTAGGTTGGGTGTATTAATGATATGCTAATGAAATATAGGCTGTGCATTTTTCGACATTATAATAATTCACTATTAAAGTATATTTAAAACCAAAAATGTTTCCTTCTGTAACTTGGAAAGAGTTGATACGTGTTAGAACCCTTGTTGTCTGTTTATTCAATAAATTCCCATTGTACACCATATCAAATTAAACTATAATGTTTCAGGGTGCTGCAGCACATTCCGTCCGGTATGGGTACTGAGCAATACAAAAGTTCCCCAGCACACTTTCCAGCTAGTCAGCAATAAAAACTAAACTGTTCCAACTATTCAGAAGTTCCAAAAACAAAAGTTTCATGCAAATACATGTAAAGCCACAATGTTCTGTCAAAGCACCTCTGTGAAGTGTGATCCCTAGTAAAAAAAACTACAGTTCCTAAAGCCTCGTACACATGATTGGATTTTCGGCAGGGAATTGTGTGATGACAGACTTGTTGCCTAAAATCCGACCATTAGTACGCTCCTTCAGACAATTGTTGTTCAACTTTCGGCCAACAAATGTTGGATAGCAGGCTAGTAAATTTTCGGCGGACAACGGTCTATTGTCAGATTTTCATATAGTCTGTACACAAGTCCGTCACACAAAAGTCCAAAGTACAAACACTCATGCTCGGAATCAATGCTTACCAAACACAACATGACTGCTGAGGTGCAATAAGCCCAGGTCCCAACCATCACTTGTCATACCTTACCCCTTCTTGTAAACCAATAAGAACCACACATACCACCAATAACGTTGGAAAGGGCAAGGCCACAGCTTTATTTAAAATCAACATTAATATTAACCTTTAGAACCGTGCCAGTCACAGTTGTACTGTGAGCACTCAACTACCAATGTAAAAGGGAGATGAAGGAGGGGCCTGTCCTTACCATCAGTGCCGGACCGGCCGTCAATCTCCCAATTACCATCCGGGCATCAAAGGGGTTCCATATTTGCTGGCAAGGTTACCAAAACCGCAACACGCTGTGACATACCATCAAAATTAGGGCGGGAGGGTGGGCAGCTCTTCCATTCTTCCGTCCGAAAAGGACCATAATCCCCTGGGGTGCCAAACTCCTGAGCTCAGGCCCAACCCTTTTCCCCTTTTGTACCAATCCTGAACTATAACAACTTTCCTGAAACTCCTCCCTGGCCATGCCCCCATCAGTCAGGGCTCTCTCTCCCGATGGGCTCAAGAGGCTCTCATTAGCAGAAGGTGCCCAAAGGGTGGCGCTTCAAGAGCTGAAATTCCACGTAGTACGTCACTACGTTTGTGTTTGTTGGCCGACAATTGTGTGCCGTTAGTATGCAAGACAAGTTCCTGGCACACACCCTTCGGACAAAAGTCTGACGCTCAGTTGACCAACAATCTGATCGCGTGCACGAGGCTTAACTGTCGCAATACAATGCCCTGGCGGGGTGGGGGGAGTTCTTCCATCCACCTTGCTGAACAGCTGGTGGGCTAAATGAAAAAAAAACTAACCGTCTATACACAGTCCTAAGCTGGCCATAGGTGGATTAAAGTTTGGGCGGTTCTGCAGGGACCAGCTGAATTTCAATCCATCTATGGCCATTCCCATTAAAGAAATCAATCTAATGATTGCCTTCTTCTATGGGAATAATGGAAAATTTTCATTTGATCAGAGCATGCAGCCAATTGGCTGCAGCACTGATCAATGTATTCTGACAGCATAATACAATAGAGCAGCGGGGAGGATTTCTTCATCCACCTCAACTGTGTGGATGGGGGAATCATTTTTTTTTTTTTTTAATCAGCCAGCTCTATCCATGGCCAGGTTTAGATAACAAATTCATAATTGCACACAGTACAATTTGATTATGCAGTACATCCCAGCAGCAATTAAAGGCTCTGAAGAACTAATTAGAACATTGAAAGCTACTTAATGCGGCAGGTATTACTGCAGTTCTGAGTCAAAACAAGAAAGGGGAAGTGAACAGAACCTGATAGTTTGTAGGTGTACTGATCATTTTTACTGAATGTCATTTTACTTTAATATGTCCAAATGGTAGTGTAGATCTAAATGTCCTACTAATAAAAATGTATATAAAGCTTCTCCAGGCACAAAGGTACAGTGGAAGGTTTTTGTAAAGTACAGATTTCCAGGCTGTGCAGCATAATTGAGTGTGCACAGCCAATAAAGAGGAAAGGCAAATGATAGAATTGTCACACAACTGTCACACATGAGAATAGGGTGCTGGGAGAGCAGTCAGCACATTTCCCTACATTGCAATACAGAATGGAGTTTATATGAAATAACATCTGTGCGTCACAAATAATGTCTCTGATTTGAATTCAAAGGGTAACACGTTTCTGTCTGCAGAATATCATTGAGACCAAATGCACAGATGCCTCTTTTCTTTCAGAGCCATATCATGTATTTCAGCATAAATAACAAAGCCATTTAATTGGAAATCATCATAATCTGTATTATGGGGATTTTCTATAGCTATGTTTATTGTATCAGTGCTGTGTGTGGTTCTGTATTCATATTGGAGTGAAAAGTGAAATTCTGCTGAAGAAATACACATTATGAGAGAGGGGGACTTGTATAGCGCTGGGGGGAAGGTACATATCTTTAAGGGTGTGAATGCATTATGCCCCGTACACACGATTGGAAATTCCGCCAGCAAAAGTCCAATGTAAGCTTTTGGTCGGAAATTCCGACCGTGTGTATGCTCCATCTGACTTTTGCTGGTGGAATTCCCGCCAGCAAAAGATTGAGAGTAGGTTCTCAATTTTTCGGTCGGAAATAGTTCCGATCGGAAATTACGATCGTCTGTACCAATTCCGACGCGCAAAATTCCTACGCATGCTCGGAAACAATTTGACGCATGCTCTGAAGCATTGAACTTCATTTTCTCGGCTGGTTGTAGTGTTGTACGTCACCGCGTTCTTGACGGTCGAAAGTTCAGAGAACTTTTGGGTGGCCGTGTGTATGCAAGCTAAGTTTTTTCCAACGGAAAATCTGATTGTGTGTATGCGGCATTAGGCTCCAATACAAACATACAACTTTTTTGTTTTGGATATAGTGGGGAAGGAGCCCAAGGAGAGGAAATGATGATGCAGACATCAGCATATCACATTCAAAAAAAAGGAACTGATTACAGTTTTTATTGTTTTCTCTGTTTTTCTGATTCCGTGACACTCGTTTCTTTCATTAATTAATGTGACAGAGCAAAAAGCTAACTCAAAGTAATTGTAAAGGCTCTTTTTTTATTTTTTTTAAATAGCAAACATATCATACTTATCTCCACTGTGCAGCTCGTTATGCACAGTGTGGCCCCAATCTTCGACTTCTGGGGTCCCCCGGCGGCTCACGCAGCTCCTCCCCACATCAGATAACCCCCTAGGAGAAGCACTCTCCCCGGGGGGGTTACCTTGCCGGACTCGGCCCCGCCCCCCCTGGTACCCACATCATTGGATTTGATTGACAGCAGCAGGAGCCAATGGCTGCGCTGCTATCAATCTATCCAATCAAGAGCCGGGACCGCATGGAGAGAGGGAGAGTGTGTCTCCGCCGACTGAAATACGGGAATCAGGTAAGTAAAACGGGGGGGCTGGGGGGCTGGTCACTGCCAGGTGTTTTTTCACCTTAATGCATAGGATGCATTAAGGTGAAAAAACACAATGGTTTACAACCCCTTTAAACTAAAGCTTTCCACTTTTGCAGTCAAATTTGAGAAAACCCCACTACATATATTTGTTGTGTGTTACTATTCACACAGCATGCCAAAATACATTTTTTTAGAAAATATTTCTAAATATACCGGCAGGTAAAAATGGCATCCGCCGTCACTTCTGGGTAACACAATGATGTAGACACACCGCTCCACCGTGCACGTTTGGTCACCAAAGAACTTCTTTCAGGGCCCTGGATGTTTGTTTTCCGGAGCCCCGGATGTTTGTGGAGATATGCAAATTTACTTTTTATCCATGCGAGTGATATTCTGTTCAATAAAGCAATGTTTTAAGGTCTAGCGTTTTCTCATTTATATATCACGTGTCTGGGAGCTCTGGATTTCCACTGTGGAGTACACCCTAAGGCATTACCTTCATTCACTCCATGACCCCTATTGGAGTGTGGTTTTAGAGGAGAGGTCCCCAAAAGTTGACACAAGCGCAGTATTTTTCTTTTTTTTTTAAATATGTTGGGTGTCCTACATGTGTGGATGTTTCTGTGCTGTGGTATGTAAAACTATTAATTTATTTTTTTCTAATAGGTTCCTCAAGATTGTGCATAATTTTAAAGGGTGCCTTGACTGAAAAAGAGTTTAATAAACACTGTGCTAGATGTTAGAAAGAATACCTGTTTGCTTTTGAATGCAAAGATGATCAGGATGTATTTGAAAACCTGGACTCACTTTGACGCTTATAACACTTGTGTGTTCTAATCCTGCTGTTTTTTTCTCTATATGTAGCACTACCCCTGTAGGAGCCGCTGGTGAATGTTGGTTATCTCCAAGCACAGCACAGCCAGGCACAATAATTTTCCTTACACTCTGGAGTCGAGAAGCAGTCCTTGCAGCTTTGTTTTTTCTTTTATAAGGGGAATTTGAACTTGGATGAGAAGGGTTAATATGGGATGCCCACTTGATCAGCAGAACTCTTCAGGGAGTCAATCTATATACATCAGGTATATACACACTCCTTTCTTCTACCTCCAGCACACATTTTCTTGTAGAACTACAAATTCCAGGACCAGCTAACACTTTGGTTTTGATCCAACACTGACTCAGTCAGATGCTTGTAAATGCCCTTTGCAGGCAGGGACCACTGGCCCCTTTTGGTGTAGCAAAAAATAGAGAGATGCTAGATGCCCTTTTCCTGTGGCTACTGCTCCCAGTACTACCTCTTCAGGCACTGCCAGCCCACCTGGCTGCAGCTACCCCTTTCTTTAGCCCTCCTGGCTACTTCTCCACAGTCCTTCCAGACTGACTCTGCATCCATCCCAGACTGCCTGCACCCAGTCCCTTCAGGCATGCCTCTCAGCCCTCTGACTGTATCACTCACCAGCCCACATGGTTGTCTTCCTCCCTGGAGATTTGCCCAGCAGTGGCCTCCTGGCATCCTCTCCTTGCTCCCATGCCACTTGGTCAGGATCCCTCCATGTGTCATGCAGAGGGGTGCCTTCCACACCCAAACCCAGGCCTGAGTTCACTCCCCCCCCCCGACTAGGGAACTACTCTCAAAAGCCCAGACAGCCGGGGCGTGGTCTCGGTATGCAGCGGTGAAGACGTGTTTTCCCTGAGCTCCGGCGGCGGCATCGCATATAACTACTTATACCCAGGTACTCACCCTGCATCAACCTAAGACACTATGGGGAAAAGGACAGGCAAATCCCTACCTCAAAAAGGAACCCCGTCAGGCTCCATAAAGCGGTATCTAGCTGCGTAAACGGAGGACACTCTTAGCATGGATGGACTAGGCCGTTCGCCAAGCGTCTCGAGCCCCTCATCCCGCCATAGACCTGCAACCAGGAGACACTCTCCAGCGGTATCGGCCTGCTCGGAAGGGGAAGAAAGTACCTCCAGGAATTCTGAGGTCACAGCGCTGGTTAGTGATCTTCCTACTAAAACGGAGCTAGCCTCCTTGTTTTCTAGCCTGGAACACTCCATTAAGAAGGAGCTATCAGCGGTCCGGTCAGATCTAACACACGTGTTGGGACGTGTAGAGGAATCGGAGCTGCGCCTCGATCGTCACGCAGCCGCAATACGATCTTTGCAGACGACCGCCCGCAACCTCACCATCTCGCATAGAATGGCTCTATATAGTATCGAAGACCAAGACAACCGCAATCGGCGGAACAATATACGGATCAGAGGCCTGCCGGAGGCCACAGGTGATGATGACCTTTTGCCTTCCCTCCATGGCATATTTAATGGCCTGCTAGGCCAGCCAGCAGACTTTCCCCTGAAAATTGATAGAGCACACAGAGCTCTAAGGCCTCGCAATCTGGCCTCTGATATCCCACGTGACGTAATCTGCAGGCTGCATTATTTTGATGAAAAGGAGAGAATTATGAAGAAAGTCCGGAAAAAAACACCACTGGACTTTGATAGCGCATCCCTGCTGTTCTTTCCTGACCTTGCTAGAGAGACATTGGAGCGACGCAGGGCCCTGCGTCCGCTTACTAAACAGCTACGTATAGCCTCCATTAATTATCGATGGGGCTTTCCCTCAGCCCTTATAGCTCACAAAGACGGCAAGACAGCAACCCTCCGCTTCCCGGAGGACCTGGGAAAATTTTGCTCGGAGCTTAACATCTCTCCACCGGATCTCCCAGGATGGCAAGAATCCATTCCTTCACTCAATGCCCATCCGGAACCACGCTGGCAAAAAGTTCAGCACAAACGCAGATCTGGCTCCCCTGGATCTTCTCCACAATTTGGGTGACTGCAATTCTAAATCTAATCTAACGCTGCCCAGGAGACTCCTCATATTCGCGACATTTGCAAGTATAATGTTCTAGATTATGTTCTGTTTACACTCTTTACACAACTGTGGAACAAATGTTGTTTTATTTCACACTTGCAGATTGTCTTATTGAGCTGTTAAAAGGTAGAAGGCGCTCTCCTATCCTATATGACAGGATCACCGCTACTCAGTTTTTTGTTTTAAGATTATACCTTTCTTTAAAGTGGGGGAAGAGAATGAAAGAGGAGGAGGAGGATAGGTAGGAGAAGAAGTAAGGAGAGAGATCTCCTGGCTTACTCATCTGTGTTGCTTTTCTTTTTTTAGTTATTTTTTTATGGTTCTCTTTTTTTTTTTGCTGGGTGAACGTAACGTTTTTTGTAAGACAAGGTGCCGTGCCTGGGGCGATGGGATGACACATGCGCAATTATGTTTGCGCTCTGTCGATCGACCCTGGCGATGAGGCCACCCCCTCGGGGGGGCCAGGGGGCCCGTCGCCCTCAGGCACCTGCTCCCTCTGGGGGTGGGGGTGGGGGGGTGGCGGGTCCACGGTTCATCCCAACTATGCACAGTAGACTTTTGTGTGTCCTTACCCACCTTTTTATACGGTGGTTTTTGGTTGTGCTGAAAATAATTATTAACACATTCTTTTTTCCCTCTGTCTTTCATTTTTCTTCTCTCCCTTTCTCCCTCTTCTTCCTTCCCTTGTCCCACCCTGCTGTTTGCCTCGGATCGGTTGGATGTGGAGAGTGCACTGAACGAGTGTTCCCTGTCGTAGTCAATGGCTAAGCTCAATTTGATATCACTTAATGTTCGCGGTCTCTATGCACCAGGTAAGAGACATAATTTATTCCGAGAGTTGGATCGTCTGCGGGCAGACATTGTCTTCCTGCAGGAGACCCACTTCACACACACAAATTCGGTCAAGCTCTTCTCTCCAAATTACACAACATGGTTCTACAGCTTGACTGACATACATAAATCGAAGGGTGTGGCCATTGGATTCCGCAGGGATACTCTGTTTAAGTTTGACTCCATGGTTAGTGATCCTTTGGGACGCTTTTTATTTATAAGAGGCAACCTGGGCAGTATGCCGTGCACCTTGGCTACGCTATATGCCCCCAATCGAGATCAGGTTACTTTCCTGGCTGGCACTCTTAAGAAACTAATGGAGTTTGCTCAGGGATGTGTCCTCCTCTCGGGAGACTTTAATGTTCCCCTTGAACCTTTAATGGACACGTCTCTTGGCAAACCCTGCATCTCGCATGCGTGTTTAACGTTTATACGTAAACGTCTGCATGAAGCTCAGCTGATGGATGTTTGGAGAATCTTACACCCTCAGATGAGAGACTACACACATTTTTCACACTTACATCACTCCTATTCGCGTATGGATTATTTTTTTGTAAGTCACCAACACCTTCCCTTGATAATAGATTCGTATATTGATACAACTACTCTCTCTGACCATGCGCCGATCGTGCTTAAATTACATGTCCCATCTATCCCACACAAAAGAATAAATTGGAAGTTAAATGATAATTTACTGACAGACGAAATCGACAAAAAAATGCTTGAAAAGGAACTGGAATTTTTTTTTCAGGAGAATGCTAGCCCAGATATTTCTCCGGGCACGGTATGGGAGGCCCACAAGGCCTTTGTCCGCGGGAAATTTATCGAATTAGGTACTAGGAAAAAAAAAGAGCGAACGAGCCAGCAATTAGAACTTATCCGGGATATAAATGCCCTTGAGCGACAACACAAATTAAGCCTCTCACAGTCTGTGTTAGTGGAATTAACTAGCAAGAGGGATGACTTAAAGAACCTTTTCCATGTTGCACAAAAACAACAATTTCGCATAATTGCCCACCGTATGTACGAATGGGGCAATAAACCTGGCAGATTGCTGGCTCGTTCCCTTCAACAAAAAAAAGCCGTGAGTTTTATACCCAAAATTAAAAACAAAACAGCTGAGATAGTTCATCACACCCCTGCCATAGCCGCAGAATTTAGAAAGTTCTATCAGCATTTATATAATGTACATCATCATATCCCTGACCCGGAGTCCCGTAACCGCCTTATACAAGATTACCTACAGCAAGCCGATCTTCCTAAGCTGCCGGAAGATAATTTAGCTACCCTAGACGGGGAATTTACCACTGAAGAGCTTCATAGAGCTCTTAAGACCATGGCCAACGGCAAGGCTCCAGGCCCAGACGGCTTAACAGTCACATACTACCGTTCATTCGCTGACATTTTACTACCGAACCTAGTTAAATATGCTAACTCGATTCCCTCAGGGGACTCCTTTGGCCAGAAACCCTCCATGCTCACATCACTGTTATCCCGAAGGCAGGAAAAGATCCAAGCGCTTGCGGTAGCTATCGCCCCATCTCCCTTTTAAATTTGAACGCTAAACTCTATGCAAAACTAATAGCGAATAGACTCCTCCCTTTAATACCGAAATGGGTCTCTACGGAACAAACAGGCTTTATCCCCTTTAGGGAAGCCCGAGACAACTCCTTACTCTCATTGATTGCACATGTTCGCGGTACCAACCAGCCCACCCTGTTGTTATCAACAGATGCTGAGAAGGCGTTCGACAGGGTGGACTGGAGGTTTTTGCTAGCGACCTTAGCCCATCTAGGTATCAGCCCCTCTCTTCTAAGTCAGATATCAGCCATATATAACTATCCCACGGCACAATTGAGAATAAATGGTACTTTAAGTGAACCATTTACTCTACACAATGGTACGCGTCAAGGCTGCCCTCTTTCACCTATTTTATTCGCCCTCTCACTCGAACCTTTCTTATCAACAATTCGCACAACCCAAACATTCATGGCATCACGATAGGCAATTTTGAACATAAATACGCCGCTTATGCGGATGATATTTTATTCTACGTTCAACAACCTATAATTACCCTACCCAATCTGCTGCAAGCCTTTTCCACATATAACCAGGTCCCAAATTTTCAGATCAATATGTCCAAATCCGAAATTCTAAATATTTCAGTTCCCCAAGAGACAGCTAGCATTCTCCAGAAATCATTTCCATTTACTTGGCAGAGAAAGGCAATGAAATATCTAGGTATATTTCTTACCCCTAACTTATCATCCCTATTTCGTGCTAATTTCATGCCCCTACTAAATACACTTAAAACAGATCTACAAAAATGGTTGCATCTCGCACACTCTTGGCTAGGGAAGATCAGTGTGATCAAAATGAACATACTGCCCTGGTTGCTATTTTTGTTTCAGATGATACCTTTCCAAATTCCACTCAATTTTTTTAAGTGTGTAATGAATATTATAAGCAGGTATATATGGAACAGACGTAACCCAAGAATTGCCAGATCAGTCCTGTTCAGGCCTAAAAAATTAGGAGGTTTAGCTTTACCGGACATTAAGCAATATTATTGGGCAACAATTCTATCTAGGATTTCAGATTGGAAATACAACAAGGAATCAAAACTCTGGGTGTCACTTGAGATGACACTAGGGGGTAATGATCTTTACAAACTGGTCTGGATTCCTGGGAAATTTCGATCCCTACCTTCTACTACATCCCCACTCACTCGATCTACCCTAGCATGCTGGGACTTGTTACACAGAACTCAGAAGTGGCAATACAACACCCCCCTTATGCCTCTGACGGGCCACAACTACTTCCCACCAGGAAATATTGATCCCAGACTTCACTCATGGAACCTTGGGAATAATATTCAACTACACCAGGTCGTAGATACCTCAAATATTGTGCCACTATCTCACTAGCTCACCTCCACACCGTCCCCATCGCTAATGGATCAATGGAGATATTAGCAATTAACGGATTTTATTCAGTCCCTTCCAAAACCTCTTCGCGATACATCTAGCTTAACACCGATTGAATCAGCATTTGTGGGGGACCTTCCGGTAGAAAGACCTCTTTCTTACTTCTATCAAGCATTGGGATCACTCACATCTGCTAACTACCCCACATTTCTTCATAACTGGGAGAGGGACTTGAACAAGAATCTGACAGATCAGCAGAAGTCTTCCATTCTCTTATTGTCCCACTCAACCTCGATTGCCTCTAAAATCGCAGAGGTCAATTACAAATTGCTGACCAGATGGCATTACACGCCTGCAACTCTACACAAACTCTTCCCTCAAAAGTCACCACTATGCTGGCGTGGCTGTGGAGATATTGCATCGCATGCTCACATCTGGTGGTATTGTCCTCGGATAAGACCTTATTGGCTTACTATTTTTTATTGGATTAAGGAGATTCAGGGCTCTGAAGTTCCCAATGACCCTTGGTATGTCCTTTTACACTGCACAGGCGAATCATCGGGATCATATAATAAGTCGATTACTCCGCATCTATTAAATGCCGCTAAAGTTCTCATCCCTAAGTTTTGGAAAACTACTAAGATACCTTCCTTACGCCAGTGGCTGAGGGAAGTGGATCACCTGTACTATATGGAGGATCCAGGGGCGGACTGATAACTCATGGGGCCCCCGGGCAATAGAAGATTATGGGGCCCCCAGGCAATCAGAGATTATGGGGCCACACAGTATACACACAGTATACAATCACACAGTATACACATACATGTACACACAGTATACACAGACAGATGTAAAAAAAAACACAGATTTATACATACTATCCCTGGTTTTACTGAGCCTGGCAACCCTGATGGGGCCCCCTAGGGGCCCAGGGCCCTCGGGCAGTGCCCGAGTGGCTCAATGGTCAGTCCGCCCCTGGGAGGATCTAACTTACTCCAGTAAAAAAAATTCTGAACTGAAGAAAAAAATGTGGTCCTGTTGGTTCGCCTTTAAATACACAGCCGCTTATGCGGAAATCATGGATTCAAATTAGTATACACGAGACGTTGAGCTTTAATGTAATATGGACCCACCTGAGGCAGAAGGCAGCCCCTTCCCCTTTCCATACAGAAAAATGTAATGTGTGTCAACTGCTAATAACATACTTTTTAAATTTATTTTGGTATTTCTTGCATATATAGGAAACAAAACTTTTCTACTGGAGTTGGAACTTTTTAAACATTGTACTAGCTGAAGTCCCGCCAATAAGCAGAATTTGAGTCGATGTGGCAGACTAGGGAGGACTTGAACTATATTTCACAAGAAACAGATGTGTCCAGTAATGTACAGTATCTCACAAAAGTGAGTACACCCCTCACATTTTTGTAAATATTTTATTATACAGTCGTGTGAAAAAGTGTTGGCACCCTTCCTGATTTTTCATTGTTTTGCACGTTTGTCACACTTTATTGTTTCAGATCATCAAATATTAGTCAAAGATAACACAAGTAAACACAACATGCAGTTTTTAAAGGAAGGTTTTTATTAAGGTAAAACAAAATCCAAACCCACATGGCCCTGTGTGAAAAAGTGTTTGTTTGCCCCCTAAACCTAAAAACTGGTTGGGCCACCCTTAGCAGCAAGCAAGCATTTGCGATAACTTGCAATGAGTCTGTTACAGCACTGTGCAGGAATTTTGGTCCACTCATCTTTGCAGAATTGTAATTCAGCCAAGGTTTTCAATCATGAACCGTCTTTTTTAAGGTCATGCCACAGCATCTCAATAGGATTCAGGTCAGGACTTTAACTAGGCCACTCCAAAGTCTTCATTATGTTTATCTTCAGCCATTAAGAGGTGGACTTGCTAGTGTGTTTTGGATCATTGTCCTGCTGCAGAACCCAAGTTCGCTTCAGCTTGAGGTCACAAACAGATGGCCACACATTATCCTTCAGGATTTTTTGGTAGACAGCAGAATTCATGGTTCCATTTATCACAGCAAGTCTACAATGTAAAGTAGTGAGTGTACAGCTTGTATAACAGTGTATATTTGCTGTCCCCTCAAAATAACTCAACACACAGCCATTAATGTCTAAACCACTGGCAACAAAAGTGAGTACACCCCTAAGTGAAAATGTCCAAATTGGGCCCAATTAGCCATTTTCCCTCCCTGGTGTGAAGTGACTTGTTAGTGTTATAAGGTCTCAGGTGAATATGGGGAGCAGGTGTGTTAAAATTGGTGTTATCGCTCTCATTCTCTCATGCTTGTCACTGGAAATTCAACATGGCATCTCATGGCAAAGAACTCTCTGAGGATGTGAAAAAAGAATTGTTGCTCTACATAAAGATGGCCTAGGCTATAAGAAGATTGCCAAGACCCTGAAACTGAGCTGCAGCACGGTGGCCAATACCATACAGCGTTTTAACAGGACAGGTTCCACTCAGAACAGGCCTTGCTACGGTCGACCAAAGAAGTTGAGTGCACGTGCTCAGCGTCATATCCAGAGGTTGTCTTTGGGAAATAGACATATAAGTGCTGCCAACATTGCTGCAGAGGTTGAAGGGGTGGGGAGTCAGCCTGTCCGCACACTGCATCAAATTGGTCTGCATGGCTGTTGTCCCAGAAGGAAGTTTAAATAGAAAATGGTGCACTACCATATATGAGTGTAACAATGAACTTATACCCAGTTCACCACATCCCTATAATACATTGCAACAAATAATGATAAAGCCAAGGTCCAAACCACATGGTGCTGCATATCCAGGTTTGGACGCCAGGCTGGAGGTTGTGATTCCATACATTTCACAATCTGGATGTACATTCCCCTCTTTGCATTGGTTGTTCCTCGTGGACGCTGGTGGTTTGACCTACCTCGCCGTACCTAATTGGCATCAATGACCTCCTCCTGATATATATCAGCAAATCTCTATACCATCTTTGAGTTCAGACCTCCACTTTATATATATCCACACATGTGTTACTCATATCTGAATCTGCAATGAACCATGGTGATGTTGACCTGAAGTACCTGTTGGCAGACTGTCAGACCATAGCCTGTTGCTCTGTATGCAGCTAATTGTTTGAACTAATCATACAAAAAATCCTTACAGGAAACCCCTGAAGAAGGAACTGAATTTTTATTCCTATTCGAAACATGTTGGGCTCCTTTATACCACGCATGTGGATGCTTTCCCTTACCAGTATACACATTTGCGTGGTTTAGGTATTTTGTATGCATTGGTCATTACTTTAATAACCATGTTTTGTATATTCTAATAAAGTATTTTTTTCTTTTACTATTTCTGGGCATTCCTCATACCAATTACAATATTTAGTATGTTTCTTTTTCCTTTACCTTGATTTACCCATTGCTTACTCCCTTCCCATTCACCCGTACCATCCCAGGGTTTCCTTCTTTTTATCATTATTTGTTGCATTGTCCCAGAAGGAAGCCTCTTCTAAAGATGATGCACAAGAAAGCATGCAAACAGTTTGCTGAAGACAAGCAGACTAAGGACATGGATTACTGGAACCATGTCCTGTGGTCTGATGAGACCAAGATAAATGTATTTGGTTCAGATAGTGTCAAGCGTGTGTGGCGGCAACCAGGTGAGGAGTACAAAGACAAGTGTGTCTTGCCTACAGTCAAGCATGGTGGTGGGAGTGTCATGGTCTGGTGCTGCATGAGTGCTGCCGGCACTGGGGAGCTACAGTTCATTGAGGGAACCATGAATGGCAACATGTACTGTGACATACTGAAGCGGAACATGATCCCCTCCCTTCATAGATTGGGCCACAGGGCAGTATTCCAACATGATAATGACCACAAACACACCTCCAAGACAACCACTGACTTGCTAAAGAAGCTGAGGGTAAAGGTGATGGACTGGCCAAGCATGTCTCCAAACCTAAACCTGATTGATCATTTGTGGGGCATCCTCAAATGGAAGGTGAAGGAGCGCAAGGTCTCTAACATCCACCAGCTCCATGATGTTGTCATGGAGGAGTGGAAGAGGACTCCAGTGGCAACCTGTGAAGCTCTGGTGAACTCCATGCCCAAGAAGATTAAGGCAGTGCTGGAAAATAATGGTGGCCACACAAAATATTGAAACTTTGGTCCCAATTTGGACATTTTCACTTAGGGGTGTTTTTGTTGCCAGCGGTTTAGACATTAATTGCTGTGTGTTGAGTTATTTTGAGGGGACAGCAAATTTACACTGTTATACAAGCTGTACACTCACTACTTTACACTGTAGCAAAGTGTCATTTCTTCAGCATTGTCACATGAAAGGATATAATAAAATATTTACAAAAATGTGAGGGGTGTACTCACTTTTGTGAGATACTGTATATATATATATATATATATATATATATATATATATATATATATATATACCGTATTTATCGGCGTATAACACGCGCCGGCGTATAACACGCACCCTAATTTAGGAGGGAATTTTAAGGAAAAAAAACTTTTAGGAGGGAAGTTGAAGGGAAAAAAACTTACATTTAAATGCCCATCATTGCAGCCTTCTCAGTGCAGCCTTGCCCCAGTGCAGCCATGTCAGTGCAGCCTTGCCCCAGTGCAGCCATGTCAGTGCAGCCTTCCCCAGTGCAGCCTTCCCCAGTGCAGCCTTGTCAGTGCAGCCTTGTCAGTGCAGCCATGTCAGTGCAGCCTTCCCCAGTGCAGCCTTGTCAGTGCAGCCTTCCCCAGTGCAGCCTTGTCAGTGCAGCCTTCCCCAGTGCAGCCTTGCCCCATGGCAGCCGTCGATCCCCTGTCCCTGCCATATTGGTCTTCAAAATCGCCGACCGCGATTTGAAAATGGCGCCGCCGGCGCCGAAATACACAGAGCCGGTCCTCGGCTCTTTCCGGCGGCTCTCGTTCATTTTCGGCTCCACTCGTAGTCCCGCGCGGAGCTATCCGAACCTAGCCGAGTCAAATCGCGGTCGTCGATTTTGAAGTTTTGACACCACGGGATCGCAGGGGATCGGCGTATAACACGCACCTGCGACTTTCCCCTGATTTTAAGGGGAAAAAAGTGCGTGTTATACGCCGATAAATACGGTATATACATACATATACAAAGAATCTTGTCAACCTAGCTCTCCCTTTATTCCAAAGAAATAAATATATCTCTGCACATTATGAAATCTAAGGCCTCGTTTACAGTGAGTGGATCGGTTCGGGTCGGTACAGTTTGGAAGGCCTAGAATGGTCCGGCCTATTCAGGTGAGCGTTTCCACTGCAAGTCGGACCGACAGGGGCCATACGTGGGTTTAGAAAAAAGGCCTAGCATGGCGTCACACGTCCACCAATCAGTGAAATGTATCGTAGCTCCGACCCTAACAGAACTGTACCATTTTCTATGGCCCCACATCTGAAGCAGGACCCTGAATGGTGCGGTTCGGTTCGGTTGTATGGGCCGCTTTCATAATAGAAACACTCAAAATAGTGTACCGTACCGAACCGATCCGCTTAGTGGAAACGAGGAGTAAATGAACCTCTCCACATAAGTGATCTCATTAGGGAATATCAATGTATTCTTATTAGTTTGCAGTCTCAAAACTTCAAAGCAAATTGATATGTATTTTTCCCAGTCCTAATAACAAGACTATCTGTTATTGGCCTTTCGTTTCATTTTTGCAGCTGGTTCTAAATACTGGTCGAATCCTTTGTTCTCCACAGATATGCTGAGATCCACAATTCAACTTATTTTAATTTATTAAAACTTATTTTTCTGTAGTGTAAAGCTTCACCATCTGGATTGTGAATTTGTAGAGTTTTTGCTTTTGCCATATATATATATAAGCATTTGAGTTTGTATTATATTTATGAAATATATAAGAAATATTTGCCCAGATTAATTATGGATAAAAGAGCACACACACAAAGCAAAAGCTAACTGATAAAACTTAGATGTACAGTATGGTAATGAGACAGCAATGTTTCCTGATATTAATCATCGTGGCCATGCATTGTGTAAAAAGCTCTTTTATTTTATTTTGTGTAAAAAGTTTTTATTTATATTAGGACATTCTCTTAAGAACTATATCCGGTTAAAAAAACACAATTATTTATGATTGGTCGCTCTCGATATATATATATAGCACCATAATAAACTGGCCTTTTGTATTGTTGTCAGTGGATAACATCATCTCCATTCCTCATCACAGCTTCATAAACCACTGCACAGTGAAGATAAGTAAAGATAGTCACTATCTTGGCTCATCTCCCATTCACAAACGTACACGTTAAAGCGGAGTTCCAACGACATGTAACATATATTTTTTTTTTAAAATTTCTTAAGGTCATCACCTAGACATTTAACACTCACGTCTTTAGAAAAATTCGTCCCTCCATGTCCGGTTTAATATAAAAAATCAACTTATAAAATTGCTTCCAGGCCGTTCCCATATTGCTTGTAGGCATGTGAAGCCCACAAGCATAATGTTCCGGGATACGGTGCAGCTGAGTGACCAGCATGCACTGCCCGTTCTCGCACACGTGCATTTTCACAGTATCGCAGCGCCGTCAACTTCTCAGGTTGCCATCACAACGGGCAGTGTCGTCGAAAATGTCCACCCTGTTGTGATGACAACGAAGCCCTTGGCGCTGCCCACTGACTCCTGGGAAATGATGACACACATCTCCCAGGAGTAATAGCGAGCGGAGGCGCAGAGGGAAATGATGTAAGGAGCCGCAGTGAGGAAGGGGAAGATTTGAAGGGACCACATAGCAACAGGTATGAAAAGGTAAGTTAAAAAAACATTTTTTTCTCCAAATGTAATTTATTATATTATTTGCTGCACAGTAATACATTTTTTTTATGGGTGGAACTCCGCTTTAATACAATAAAAAAATATATCAGAATTGTACAAATCTATTAATGGGTTAAACAGTAAAGACCTTAGGCTAGAGTTTTTTCTTACATTAATAGTCTTCTGAGTTCTTAGCAAGAAGACATGCTGGAATTAGGTTGAGGAAAGTGGAAAATTAGCACTGAACCCATAAGGTTATTGGTGTTGCTATCTTGATGTGGATAGAAATGATCTGGTTAGGTGGCTACTAAACCCTAAATAATCTCCATGGTCTCCTTGGCTTGTAGTTTAATGTAACTAAATTGTAAATTGAAGCGTTACACCACTGCTAAAAGATCCTGGAAAAAACTTTTTCCCAATAAAAGTCAGGTAGACAATCGAAAGTGTATAAAAAACAATTTCAGGGGTCAAAAATGCCCCCTTTAAACACCTTTGCTTGTAATCACACTGGAAATAATACCATTAAAAGTCCAGTTCACTTGTAGTCCATCACATCTCAAGCCCTGATGAAGGGGATGTTTTTGGACATCCGGATGCTCTTTGAACTGTCCCCCTAACTTTTTTGGAATAAAGTCATATCCAGACCTTTTAGAAGTGGTGTGGCACTACGGTTTACATTTTTGTTACATTCTGGAATTAAAGTGGAACTTCAGTCAGAAAATTAAGTCCTGATAGATCACTTCAGGCTGGCTCCTTTTGCAGGTATAGCTATGTAAAACATTATACGGTTTAAAAACCATGCAATGCACCGATTTGCCCTGCTCTGCACATGCTCAGTTGCTCGCTATTCTTGGCACTGTGCCTAAAATCAGAGCCAATAGAGGCCGATCAGCTGAAAGCTTTAGGATTTACTGTTGCTGAAGGGGAAGAAAGTGACAGGAATGAGGAAAGAGTTTCCAATAAGGAAGTGACTGCTCTGGGCTTCAACAAAATGGTGGCTTCCAGCAAGAAGATACAGGATTAATGCTGGAGGCATTTATTGCACACACTAGTTTTGGTAGCATAATTATTAATGTGGAATGTATGTTCTTTTGTTAGAGAACATTCATTGTTATCAAATTGTTATGTGTAGTGTTCCGCTTTAAGGGGACACTATAATTCTTTTTGCTTATACGTTTGTAAACAATTAATATACTGTATATGTATACACACGGTGTATATATTGGTATTGTGTACTGAATTTATACGGACAAGCAAATTGTATGTTTATAGAACATACTATATGTCAACAATGTATGCAAACATGCAGATACAATAGCTTTATTAACATGTGTAGTTTGCTGTGGAATGTATACACCAGCATAGAACTTACACTAGCTAAAAAGTGGTAAACCTAAAAATATGGTGGAATATAAATATGCATACCTCATTATTTAGCAAACCGATTTTTTACTGCTTCAATGTATTCTCTCTAAAAAAAATTTGGCACAAAGACAACATGATCTCGATGTTTAATGCCAACAACAAACTAAGAACGCAATGTACACAATAAACATCATTGAACAATCAGGTTCAGTAATTGTGACTGCTGTGCCGAGCATCCCCAAAAGTACATCCCTACTTTTCTTTATTCGTTTTAGTAAAGCAGGCCCAGCTAGTTCTATAAACAACAGGTTTCTCTCAACATACCTAACAAAGGGGTGTATATATGAAAAGAAAACTAGAGGTTCTCATACAATTTTTCATATTAAGTCCCATGAGCAAGGAAAGCAAGAACAATTGTTGAACATGTACAAAGGTGTTGTCACAGTCACTATGATCCAGTATAGAATAGAACTTCCATCAAGTTGGCACCTGTTCTAATAGCTGTGCATCTAAACAGGTTCATAGTTTAGCCTTTGGGAGCTTAGAACAAGTGGACTTTTTTCAAGGTGAATCCTAAAATTATTAACATGATCTGTGATTTGTCATTCTCAGTTTCTTAAAATAAAAGTTGCCATCACAGACATACAGAAGGAAACTAGAGCAGACTAAAATATAAAAGATGAATTCTTCAGTCAGAAATGTAAGACATTCTCAGCACCCTGAGAGATATTGAGATATATCACATTGGGTGATATCATATTAGAGCTGTCTGTCTGCTTTCTTTTTGTAACTTGCGCCCAGGACTCTCCTATACAGACCATTTTGAAAGTGGATTAACTATAATTGTAGCATTGGAAAAGTCTCCCCCAGCGGGTTTTTTTTTTTAACCATTATTGTTATGAGGCATGGTGACCCACTAGTTATGTCTGCTCATGGCCCTTCTACTCTACTCCTTCTACTGCTCATTGGTACAGACACAAATGTACACAAAAGTCTTAATTACAGTTGACTTTCTTCATCAAGTTTATTGGCCAATAGATGTGGTGATCATAAAACGGAATCTGTCGGGATCTACTCATTCATCTTTTCCATTGAATCCATTAGGCAGACTGAGATCAAAGTTAAGCTAGATAACACTATACAATTTTCTGTAGATTTTTTTCTTTCAGATTTACCAAAACCATATAATATGATAATATGAGGTCAAACCTTAAGAGTTTCAATTTGTATGCAATCAGGCAGGCCCTTGCACTACATGGTTTTAGTAATTCTAAAGGAAATCAGACAAAAAAAGTTGTATAGTGTATATTGGGTCTCAGTCTGTCTGGACTGATTCATTATACCCTACCAATTATTATTTCTTGTCTAAGTTTACTTGTTAATTCTATAACCATTTGGAGGGTATTTATCACCTTCAAATGATTGAAGCATGGTATACTTCATATTAACTTGGATGGGCAAGCAGAGTTATATATATATATAGATATATATCTATATATATATAGATATATATCTATATATATATAGATATATATCTATATATATATAGATATATATCTATATATATATAGATAGATATATATCTATATATATATAGATATATATCTATATATATATAGATATATATATCTATATATATATATATATAGAGAGAGAGATAGATAGATAGATAGATAGATAGATAGATAGATAGATAGATAGATAGATAGATAGATAGATAGATAGATAGATAGATAGATAGATAGATAGATAGATAGATAGATAGATAGATAGATAGATAGATAGATAGATGGATGGATGGATGGATGGATGGATAGATGGATAGATGGATAGATAGATAGATATATATATATTCTATGGAACATTGCACATTCTGGCTGATTTATAGTTCTCAGTAAATGTTCCTTGGCAATACATACACAGCTCCCTGGACACACATTGAGGGAAATGGAATAATTCCTATGTGTAGGGTCTGTGTTATGAGCTTGTTAAGAGCATGTTAACAGCAGGCTGAACGGCAAACTGAGCCTGTGAACTCATCTGTATTATACACTTAACTATCCATTATTCCTTATATTGCTGTTTTACCACACTACAGTTTTTTAGGAGTAGGGACTTAATTGTGGCCATTTATTCAAAGAATAGTACAACATTGTTTTTCCAACTTCTGTAGCTTTGTCTGCTGCACGTGCTAAAACGTAAAGAAGGCTAGAAATACTCTAGATTGGTTTTGTTTGCTTTCCATCATCAATCATTTTATTTTTTCCTCCTTCTAAAGAATAGGTCAAGCCTAAAAATAGGAGTCACTGGAGAAGACTGTGCACTAATGTAATAGGGTATCACATCCAAGATATAGACACAATTATACCCTGCAGGAGAACTAGTTGGACTTTTTAGGTACACCAGTGATTGCAGTCAACATGTACTGTACATACAAATCAACTTTGGTATTTTATTGAGGGGATTAAAACTTTTCCTATATACAGTCTATATACACTCCTCTGCTTCCTCCAGCACACTTGCTTACAGAACTCCACTGGCACACAATCTGACACAGTACTTAGTCAGATTTTTGAGCAAAAGCCTGTTTAGGCAGGAATCCGAGGTCCCTGTAGGTGTGTAGCAAAAGTCAGTGTCCAGCTTACATCCCTGATCCCAGCACCACCTCTTCAGGCACTGCCAGCCCACCTGGCTGCAGCTCCCCCTTTCACTAGCCCTCCTGGCTACTTTTCCACAGTCCTCCCAGACTGCTTACTCACCAGCCCACCCACTGACTCCTCTGGGGAACTCCTGGATGTGTTAACCTGCTCCTGCTGTCCTCTCTTTACTCCTGTGCTGCCAGGAAGAATTCTTCCGTGTGTTGTAGATGGTCCTTGCATTGTAGATGCTCTCCTTCTCCATCTTCCACCTGAATGTTCCTGCTGGCATGACCCATGAGCATTTATGAGGTGCCTGTCCCCTGCCACCCCATTTTGCCAAATTTGCTGGGGATTGGCTGGGGCCCTCAATACCCCAAGCAGCTCCTCCTAGACTCTAGCCTCTAATTCTGGAAGCTTCTCAAAGGTTCCACGGAGCAGGGGAGTTACCCCAGATGCTGCGTGCTGAGTCATCCTGCCTCCCTGAGTCACTCAGCCCTGACCCAGATTTAACGCAGGCTTGGCTCTTAGCCAGGCCAACTTTTTCTACACTACAACTATACAAACTAGCACATTAGAGGGTGCTACACTGAGATCCTCTGCATAGTGCACAGTATACATGTACATAAATATATACACTCACCGGACACTTTATTAGGTACACCTGTTCAATTGGTTGGTAACACAAATTCAAATTGCTAATCAGCCAATTACATGGCAGCAACTCAATGCATTTAGGCGTCTAGACATGATAAAGACGACTTTCAGAGCCATATCATATATTTCAGCATAAATAACATAGCCATTTAATTGGAAATCATCATGATCTGTATTATGGGGATTTACTATAGATATGTTTATTGTATCAGTGCTCTAAGCCAGTGTTTCTCAAACTTTTTTCAGTCAAGGCACAGTTTAAAATCCTGCACAGCCTCGAGGCAGCCCATTCCTAAATGTAAAAACGAAACAAATAGTTTTACATATTGCAGCAACATACACACAACAAGCTTTGGAGGTGATTTATTCTTCCAAAGCACATACACCTTTGCATACTGCTACTGACTAGTATTCCAATGTTTCTCTGCTCTCTCAGTTTCTCTCCCTCACTCAGCTAATGTGATCGCAGTGCTGATGGATAGGGGCTGGGGAGCGGCAAACAATGATGTTGTGCAAGCACCTGACATCCTCCTTATCAACCGATGATGTCATTGGTTGTTAAGATGCCGGCGGCTGGAAGGTTATAATGGTGCATAATAAATAACCTGGGGCTTTGGGTAACTAAAAGACAGGCTTCATCCACCCGCTGACTTGTATACAATTTCTGGACAATTTTTAGGCATTTTGCCAAGGCACCCCTGAAGAAACCTGAAGGCACCCTGGTTGAAAAAGGCTGATCTAAGCTGTGTGGGGTTCTGTATCCATAGATGAGTATAAAGTGAAATTCTGCCAAATAAATACATATTGTACTGGTATAGCACTGGGGGGAAGGTACATGTCTCTAAGGGTGTCAATGCATTAGACTCCAATACAGACATACAACTCCAACACGTGGCTGTGTTTGGGGGAACATCTTGTGGATCTAGTGGGGAGTGTAAAATCAATCTGTCAAAAGCCATATTCCATATATTGAGCACATATAGATGTCTTATACACTACTGTGCAAAAGTTTTAGGCAGGTGTGAAGAAATTCTGTAAATTAAGATTGCTTTCAAAATCAGAAGTGTTAATAGTTTATTTTTATCATATAACAAAATGGAAAGTAAATAAACAGAACAGAAATCCAAATCAAATCAATATTTGGTGTTACCAGACTTTTCATTCAAATTAGTATCAATTATTCTTGGTACACTTCTTTCTTTTGAAAGAACTCTGTAAGTAGATTTTTAAGCAGGTTGAAATAGCCAGATAACGGCTGTCCTGGTCGGTAGGGTAGGAGTAATCGCCCTTCCCGGTTCTTTGGTCTTTTGGCAGGTCCGGCCCACTGATCAGGACCCCCGAAGAGGTAATGGGGAAGAGAGTTCAGGGATTTACCTCATGGAGAGCCCAAGGGAGAGAGATAGCTGTAACCGAGGCCTGTAATAGGGCGTACACACGGTCGGACTTTGTTCGGACATTCCGACAACAAAATTGTAGGATTTTTTCCGACGGATGTTGGCTCAAACTTGTCTTGCATACACACGGTCACACAAAGTTGTCGGAAAATCCGATCGTTCTGAATGCGGTGACGTAAAACATGTACGTCAGGACTATAAACCGGGCAGTGGCCAATAGCTTTCATCTCTTTATTTATTCTGAGCATGCGTGGCACTTTGTCCGTCAGGTTTGTGTACACACAATCGGAATTTCCGACAACGGATTTTGTTGTCGGAAAATGTTATCTCCTGCTCTCCAACTTTGTGTGTCCGAAAATCTGATGGAAAATGTCCGATGGAGCCCACACACGGTCGGAATTTCCAACAACACGCTCCGATCGGACACTTTCGATCGGAAAATCTGACCGTGTGTACGGGGCATAAGAGAGATAGACAGAGAATGCTACCTATGAGGAGCAGAAGGAGGTGACTATCACCATCAGGATTTAAATTCATCTGAACCTGGGGTCCGATCTGAAGACACCAGAACTGGAGCATTCCTCCGAAGGACTTACATCTGCATGAGCGTGCCTCTGAAGGACTGTAATTGCTTGGACTTCACCTTTGCAGGTATGCTTGGGCAGCACAAGCCTGTAGTTAGGAGTAGGGACATAGAAAAAACATTGCACTTGTGTGTTGGACTTTGGAATGTTTGTTTTGCACTTTTCCTAAGTAAAGTATTCAAACGTTTTCCTTGCCTGGTCTGAAATTGCTAAAAAGGTGTACCACAAGTAACTGGCACATATCGTTTATTGAGTGGGTCTTTACAGACACAAGTGGTTAGAGTAACGGAAGTTTAACAAGCAGTCTGTCAGTAGAATGTATCTGTTATAGGTGGAACAACCTCTAGCAGCTATGATATGGGATATGTTGCCGACACTCCTTCCACCCACTGTCTATCTACCAGAGCTTCAGGAGTAGATGCGCTCTGCAGAAGTTCCCATCCTGTACAGAGGCACGGAGGTTCAAGAGTTAAGTGCTCGTGTGGAACCCATGCAGAGTACATGGCAGGGCCCACTCCGCTACTGGGGAGTAGTAGAGGAAAAGCTGGACAAGTAAATGTGGACAAAGCTCAGCATGTCCCTCCTAAATGTAGATCACATAGAAGGTGTACACTGTCAAGAGGAACCAAAAGTTAACTAGAGAACAGTTGCAGTGCAAGTGTATATGGTATATGTTCATCTCTAATGGTAGAATTCCGCTTTGAGGTCGAGTATTCCCCCAGGGTAGCCTCAGCCTTGTTCCAGGGCACTAATGAAGATGGCACAAAGCAAAGGTACCCCATGTGTAGTAAAGTGACCCTGTACAAGGTGCGTAGCATAGCCCTGAAGAACCCACACCAGGGTAGGCCTCTCATGTGACCCTTGCTTGGGGCCCAAGATCTTCTGTGGATGTAGATTGCCTCAAATCCTTCTGTTTCTTAATGTACTCCCAGACAGACTCCATGATGTTGAAATCAGGGCTCTATGGGGGCCAAACCATTATTTGTCCCTTCACACGCCTCCCTGATGGTGTGGCATGATGGATAAGTATCTGGCTGTATTTGTCAGCCCTGAGGTCACCATTGATCCTGATCAAATTTCCAACTTAATTTGCAGAAATGCAGCCCCAAACTTGCAAGGAACCTCACTGTTGCTTGCAGCCAAATATTTCACATGTTGGCTCATTAGTCAAGAGCACCTGCTGCTATTTTTCTGCACTCCAGTTCCTATGTTTTTCTGCATAGTTGAGTCGCTTAGCCTTGTTTCTACATCATAGGTATGACAATTTTTCCATGAAGACAACATCTGGCCAGACTTCTCTGGAAAGTAGATGGGTGTACCTGGTTCCCTCTGGTTTCCACCAGTTCTGTGCTAATGGTACTGCTGTACATCTTCAGATGTTGAAGGGAAGTAAGCATGATGAGTCTCATCTGCTGCATTAAGTTTCCTTGGTGAACCACTGTGTCTACCGTCACTTAACATTGCCTGTTTCTTTGTGGTTCTTCAAAAGAGTTTAAATACTACATCGTGAAACCCCAGTGTGCTTTGAAATCTTTGCCTGGAAGAGACCTTGCTGATGCAATAGAACTTTGTGTCTTTCCATGGTGCACAGTACTGTATGTGAAAAGTAGGATCCTCTTGATCTGTTTACTGGACAAAGTAATGCCAAGCTACTTTTCCCGTTTGGAAATGTAGTGCCACTTGAATTCCTCAGAAGGGGAGACAAGTAATCGATAGGATAGGGAAACTGTATGACACAGAGGGGTCTTCTCTGAACAAAGGAGCTTGAATGGGGTTGTTCAGCTAACCTACCCACGCACCTTTTGCTTGCAATGCAGCAGAAAATAAATCCATTGTGTGGATTTGTCATTTGGTTGTGCAGCTTATATATACACAGTACACTGATCAGCCATAACTTTATGACCACTGACAGATTAAGTGAAAAAAATTGAGTATCTTGTTACAATGGCATCTGAAAGGGGAAATATTAGGCACCAAGTAAGCATGTTGTTCCTAAAGTTGATGTATTGAATACAGAAAAAATGGGCATCTCAGTTTGTTGTGTATGGGTCTGTGTAGCCACAGACCGATAAAGGTGATCTGGCTGATCTGTGCTCACAGCCAAAAGCTCCTACAATGGGCACGTGAGCATCAGCGCTGGACAACAGAGCAATAGGTGGCCTGGTCTGATGAATCACCTGTTCCTTTACATCATGTGGATGGCCGGGTGCGCGTGCGTCACTGGGGGAAGAGATGGCACCAGTGCTGGATGTAGACCTTGGGGAGCCTGGGGAACATCAAGTTTGGGGGCCCCGCAACATGGAAATTAAATTATATGACAAATAAAAAGTGAATTGAAATTAATTATAAACTGCATTTGTTCTACAAAGATATAAGCTAGGTTCCTAAGAAGACACTTGTCTGTTTTTTTATTTTTTATTTTATTGACTGTAAAAATACACATTACACAGGTAATTGGAATTGGCAAGTCATGCATCACACTACAATATTTACAAAAGTCTTTCTTCTTGCACTTAGCATTTGCAAAATCTTTAACTAATTCATCAAACATTTTCATCTTGAGGACACTGCTCTCAACAGTCAGTAGGCACAGAGCACTTAGTCTTTCATGGGTGATGGTTCCCAGATACTTCTTTAACTGTGGGAGTTTGCTGAACGACCTTTCTCCTGAACACCTAGTGACCATTATGCTTAAATATATTCTAATGCCCCGTACACACGGTCGGATTTTCCGACGGAAAATGTGTGATAGGACCTTGTTGTCGGAAATTCCGACCATGTGTAGGCTCCATCACACATTTTCCATCGGATTTTCCGACACACAAAGTTTGAGAGCAGGCTATAAAATTTTCCGACAACAAAATCTGTTGTCGAAATTTCCGATCGTGTGTACACAAATCCGACGCACAAAGTGCCACGCATGCTCAGAATAAATAAAGAGATGAAAGCTATTGGCCACTGCCCCATTTATAGTCCCGACGTAAGTGTTTTACGTCACCGCGTTCAGAATGATCGGATTTTATGACAACTTTGTGTGACCGTGTGTATGCAAGACAAGTTTGAGCCAACATCCGTCAGAAAAAATCCTAGGACTTTGTTGTCGGAATGTCCGATCAATGTCCGACCATGTGTACGGGGCATAAGAGCTACATTAACACCTGGAAAGGTATCTGCAAGCCCTTCATCATGTAATAAAACTGTCTGTTGAAATGGAGTGAGACATGACCGGGAGTTGGCAAAGGCTGCAGACTGAACAATTTCCTCAACAAACACTCTACTGAAGTCCTAAGAGAAAATAAGTTTCATTCTTTTTTTTTATATAAAGGAAGTCTGGGGCCCCTTTGGCAGGGAGGCCCCTCTAGCAGGTGGGCCCGAGGCAATTGCCCATTTTGCCCCCTTATAAATCCGACACTGGACAGCACCAGGGTGCCCTATAGGAAGAAGGCAGTGTGATGTTTTGGACAATGTTCTGTTGGGAAACCTTGGTCTTGCCATTTATGTGGATGTTACTTGACGTGTACCACCTACCTAAGCATTGATTTTGACCATTTCAGCAGAATAATGCGCCCTGCCACACTGCAAAATTTGTTCAAGAATGGTTTGAGGAACACAAAATTGAGTTTGAGGTTTTGACTTTCCCTCCATCTTCTTTAGATAGCAATCCAATCGAGCGTCTGTGGGATGTGCTGGAAAAACAAGTGTGATCCTTGGAGGCCCCACCTTGCAACTTACAGGACTTAAAGGGTAACTCCACTTTCGTAGGAAAAAAAAATAGCAGATAGAAAAAAATTGTATAGTGTATACAATTGTGACTCAAGTCATTTTGTGATTGAATGTTATAAAAAAAAATTACATTAATTTTTCAAACGGCAGAGCTGTAATTTTTTGTACAATCCAATGTAATAGGGCTACCCGGAGGTATTCTGTACACAGATGGTGTACAGAACGCCCCCTGAAAATATAATTTCCTGCTTGTGTGATTGGCTTACTGATTTTCCCAGAAGTCTGCACTTAGATACACATCAGGTTTTTGGCATCCCCTGCAACAAAATGTAATTTTTGATGAGATACTCCCAAAAAGAAAGCACAGCTAAAGGGATGCCATCTTTGCCGATTTCCTCATTAGAGCCCTGCGGGTGCAGCAGCTGACTGATAATTATAAAACCACTCCCATTCTCCTTCACTTTGCACATGAACACAGGCAAACAAATAGCTGTATCTTCAGAATAACAAAAGATAGGAATCTGCAACAAAGTTTGTTAAAATCCTTGCAATGTACATAGATGACCCAGAGGGGAATGTTATTTTCTCAACAAAAGTGGAGTTACGCTTTAAAGGATTTGCTACTGATGGCTTGGTGCCAGATACCACAGCATATCTTCAGAGGTCTAGTGAAGTCCATGCCCCCAAAAGGTCAGGGCTGTTTTGGTGGCAAAAGGGGGTGTTCTGGCTGCAAAAGGCAGACCTACTCAATATAAAGTGGGTGGTTATAATGTTATGGCTGATTGGTGTGTGTGTATATATATATATATATATATATATATACAGTTGTGCTCATAAGTTTACAAACCCTGGCAGAATTTATGATTTCTTGGCCATTTTTCAGAGAATATGAATGATAACATAAATACTTTTCTTTCACACATGATTAGTGTTTGGCTAATGCCATTTATTATCAATGAACTGTGTTTACTCTTTTTAAATCATAATGACAACAGAAACTACCCAAATGACCCTGATCAAAAGTTCACATACCCTGGTGATTTTGGCCTAATAATATACACACAAGTTGACACAAAGGGGTCTGAATGGCTATTAAAGGTAACCATCTTCACCTGTGATCTGTTTGCCTGTAATTAGTGTGTGTGTGTATAAAAGGTCAACAAGTTTCTTTACTTCTGACAGACCCTTGCATCTTTCATCCAGTGCTGCACTGATGTTTGATGTTTCTGAATTCTGAGTCGTGGGGAAAGCAAAAGAATTTTCAAAGGATCTGCGGGAAAAGGTAGTTGAACTGTATAAAAGGGATATAAAAAGATATCCAAGGAATTGAGAATGCCAATCAGAAGTGTTCAAACTCTAATCAAGAAGTGGAAAGGGAGGGGTTCTGTTGAAACCAAAAGTCAGGTAGACCAACTAAAATTTCAGCCACAACTGCCAGGAAATGCAAAGAAAAACCCACAAATAACTTCAGGTGAAATACAGGACTCTCTGAAAACATGTGGTGTGGCTGTTTCAAGATGCACAATAAGGAGGCACTTGAAGAAAGATGGGCTGCATGGTCGAGTCGCCAGAAGAAAGCCATTACTACGCAAATGCCACAAAGTATCCCACTTACAATACGCCAAACAGCACAGAGACAAGCCTCAAACCTTCTGGCACAAAGTCATTTGGAGTGATGAGACCAAAATTGAGCTTTTTGGCCACAACCATAAACACTACATTTGGAGAGGAGTCAATAAGGCCTATGAAAGGTACGGAGGTGGATCGCTGATGTTTTGGGGATGTGTGAGCTACAAAGGCACAGGAAATTTGGCCAAAATTGATGGCAAGATGAATATAGTATGTTATCAAAAAATACTGGAGGAACATTTGCATTCATCAGCCAGGAAGCTGCGCATGGGACGTACTTGGACGTTCCAACATGACAATGATCCAAAACACAAGGCCAAGTCTACCTGTCATTGGCTACAGCAGAATAAAGTGAAGGATCTGGAGTGGCCATCTCAGTCTCTTGACCTCAATATCATTGAGCCACTCTGGGGAGATCTCAAACACGCAGTTCATGCAAGGCAGCCCAAAAATTTACAGGAGCTGGAGGCTTTTTCCACAAGGAATGGGCAGCTTTAAGATAAAGAGCCCCATTCACAAATACCACAAAAGACTTCAAGCTGTCATTAATGTTAAAGGGGGCAAGACACGATATTAAGAACCAGGGTATGTAAACTTTTGATCAGGATCATTTTGGGTAGTTTCTGTTGTCATTATGATTTGTAAAGAGTAAAGCAGCCGCGCTCCTTTTTCAAGTTGTTTTTTATGCTTGGAAAAGGAGCGCGGCTGCCACACCACTCGCAGCACGAAAGCTTGGAAATGCGTAACATGTTAGTAACATCACAGCCCCGCGCCGCACCACCATGTGCCTTCCAAGCCTCGTTCTGGATGATATTTGACATCGCACTGCCACCTTCCATCTTGCAAGCGGTGATCAGTGAGGACAAGCAGGGAACAGCAGCACTGAGCGCCCCGGCTTTGACAGTTCACCACCTCCACACCCTCCCCTGGATATCTGATGTCCCAGCAGGACTCCACTATACTAGTGAGAAGTGGACCTCACCGTGACCTAATCATCCACTCTGACGCTGCTTTTGGACGGTATCCAGCTCACCTATATGCAACATTGCTTTCTCTCATGTGAGTTGATAATGCTTTTTTAATTAAAGTGTTTACTATTTATTCAGCGGCGCCCCTCTCCTTGTTTGATCCATAATAAATGGCTTCAGCCAAACACTAACCATGAGTGAAAGAAAAGTTTTTGTGTTATCATTCATTCATTATTCTCTGAAAAAATGCCCAAGAAATCATAAATTCTGCCAGGGTGTGTAAACTTATGAGCACTGTGTATATATATATATATATATATATATATATATATATATATATATATATATATACTGTATCTAGAGAGATACAGTAGATACACTATATTACCAAAAGTATTGGGACACCTGCCTTTACACGCACATAAACTTTAATGGCATCCCAGTCTTAGTCCGTAGGGTTCAATATTGAGTTGGCCCACCCTTTGCAGCTATAAAATAGATATGGATGAGCATGCATGGGGTGGAGGAACCTGACTGGCCTGCACAGAATCCTGACCTCAACCTGATAGAACACCATTGGGATTTATAGAGCGGCACAGTGGTGTAGTGGATAGCACTTTCACCTAGCATTAAGAAGGGTTGCTGGTTCGAATCCCAACCACGACACTAACTGCCTGAAGTTTGCATGTTCTCCCTGTGTCTGCGTGGGTTTCCTCCGGGTACTCCGGTTTCCTCCCACACTCCAAAGACATGCTGGTAGGTTAATTGGATCCTGTCTAAAATTGTCCCTAATATGTATGAATGTGAGTTAGGGACCTTAGATTGTAAGCTCCTTGAGGGTGGGGACTGATGTGAATGTACAATGTATATGTAAAGCGCTGCGTAAATTGACGGTGCTATATAAGTACCAGGAATAAATAAAAATAAAATAATTAGAGCGCAGACTGCAAGCCAGGCCTTCTCATCCAACAGCAGTGGCTGTTCTCACAAATGCAGTTCTGGAAGAATGGTCAAACGTTTCCATAGACGCACTCCTAAACCTTGTGAAGAGCCTTCCCAGATAAGTTGAAGCTGTTATAGCTGCAAAGGATGGACCAACTCAATATTGAACCCTATGGACTATGACTGGGATGCCATTAGCAGGCTTACCAATACTTTTTATAATATAGTGTGTGTGTGTGTGTGGATATATATATATATATATATATATACATAAATATATACATAAATATATATATACACACACTAAAATGATTGCAAGCATAATTCGTTACGGAAACATGCTTGTAATCCAAGCACTCCTATATCAAAGCGAATTTCCCCATTACAAATAACGGAAACTCAGATGATTTGTTCCACAACCATTTATTCATAAGTCCTTCCGTTTATAGTCCATATAAAAAGATTATAGCAATGTGACCAGGTTGTGTAACCATAAAACGTCCATCCAGAAATGGAAGCCTCCACAAGAGGATTAGAAGCAAAATCCAGCAGGAGCTACAGAGTATAAAAGAGAAGAGTGGTGCCTCTAAGTGTATAAATATGGTTACATATAATACAGGTACAACATTTAGCAACTCACATGGTTGATGATTAAAAGAGGCACATCTAAGTATGCAGGCATCCGGGGTAAAGCTGTCCACATAGACCGTCCTCCACACCGCCGGCTCTCACCGCTGTCAGTCTTCAATTGTGACCAGGGAGACTACCCTGCAGTAGAAAGCAAGGCTTGAAGCTCGTGGAGCGTAGCATGGAAGGGATGACATTGATGGCGGTGCGAAGGATGGTCTATGTGGACAGCTTTACCCCGGATGCCTGCATACTCAGTTGTGACATGACGCTACTTGTATATCAAGACATCACTTGCTTTTTTTTAAAAAAACACTTACAAAACACTCTTAGACCAAGTTACTCTCAATCAAAGGTTTTACTGTGTTCATATATATTTATTTATATATATATATATATATATATATATATATATTTATATTTTTATATATATATATATACCGTATTTATCGGCGTATAACACGCACTTTTTTCCCCTTAAAATCAGGGGAAAGTCGCAGGTGCGTGTTATACGCCGATGCCCTGCGATCCGGAGCTGTCAAAACGTTAAAATCGACGACCGCGATTTGAAAATGGCGCCGCCGGCGCCGAAATACACAGAGCCGGTCCTCGGCTCTTTCTGGCGGCTCTCGTTAACTTTTGGCTCCACTCGTAGTCCCGAGCGGAGCTATCCGAAAATACTCGGATAGCTCCGCTCGGGACTACGAGTGGAACCGAAAGTAAACGAGAGCCGCCGGAAAGAGCCGAGGACCGGCTCTGTGTATTTCGGCGCCGGCGGCGCCATTTTAAAATCGCGGTCGGCAATTTTGAAGCAGGGACAGGCTGCACTGGGGAAGGCTGCACTGGGGAAGGTTGCACTGGGGAAGGCTGCACTGGGAAAGGCTGCACTGACAAGGCTGCACTGGGGAAGGCTGCACTGACATGGCTGCACTGGGGAAGGCTGCACTGACAAGGCTGCACTGGGGAAGGCTGCACTGACATGGCTGCACTGGGGAAGGCTGCACTGAGAAGGCTGCACTGACATGGCTGCACTGACAAGGCTGCACTGACATGGCTGCACGGGGGAAGGCTGCACTGAGAAGGCTGCACTGACAAGGCTGCACTGACAAGGCTGCACTGACATGGCTGCACTGACATGGCTGCACTGGGGAAGGCTGCACTGACAAGGCTGCACTGACAAGGCTGCACTGACAAGGCTGCACTGACAAGGCTGCACTGGGGAAGGCTGCACTGACAAGGCTGCACTGACAAGGCTGCAATGATGGGCATTTAAATGTAAGTTTTTTTCCCTTCAACTTCCCTCCTAAAAGTTTTTTTTCCCTTAAAATTCCCTCCTAAATTGGGGTGCGTGTTATACGCCGGTGCGTGTTATACGCCGATAAATACGGTGTATATATATATATATATATATATATATATATATATATATATATATACACACACACACACACCAAAAAAAAAAAAACAGATAGTAAGACAAACACCCTGTCATTACAGGAGAAAATAGTGACACAGAGGTTTAGCAGGTGGAACCAGTAAAAACTGCGGGGGACTTGGGAGATCAATATATCAAGTATCCTCGGCGTTCGTTGGATTGACGCCCACACTCATTTTACAAAAGTGAGTGCATCCCCCTTCTGTGTCCTGTCCCTTTTTTCCACTTTGGCTGCCACGGAGTTATACTATATACTGTCTGCTTATGTTTTTTATATACCATCCTGCACACCCACCACCCGAATCGCCTGAACTACTGGATGGGACCCTTGCCTGCTGGTGATTTGTTACTGGATTACAAGCTGTTGTCTTGCAGCAGTAAGGTGAGCTGCTTGTGAGCACAGAGGTGTCCCCACTGAACACTTTGTTTCCCTTTCCTGTGGCTTGTGGACTTGCCTTTTTGGAACTGATGACTCATTGTTTGAGCACTTTGTACTACAAGGTGTTGGGACTGTTCACCATTTATTTATTTTTCTTGAAGTCACTAATAAGTATTTGCTGAGTTACCACATATATGCTAGTATGATACTAGCCCCTTTGCAATGAGATTTTTTCTTTTCTTTTGTGTCAGTATTTACAATATTTTTATGTGCTAGTATGATACTAGCCCTCATGCACATGGACTTTGTTTGATTTATATATTTTATTTTTTTTTGTACCCACACTGTATTTGTCACTCATTTCATAGCTTTTTATACGCTTTAGACTATTTTGTTTCTTCAGTTTATTCAGATTTAGTGCTCATTAGACTGCACTTTATTACTTTTATATTTTGTATAATTTTTCCATTTTGCCTTTTGGAACTGATGACTCATTGTTTGAGCACTTTGTACTACAAGGCGGTGGGACTGTTCACCATTTAGTTATTTACTTGGAGTCACCATCAATTATTTGCTGAGTTACTACTTATGTGCTAGTATGATACTAGCCCTTTTGCACTGAGATTTATCTTTTGATAAGTATTTGCTGAGTTACCACATATGTGCTAGTATGATACTAGCCCTTTTGCACTGAGATTTTTCTTTTGATAAGTATTTGCTGAGTTACCACATATGTGCTAGTATGGTACTAGCCCTTTTGCACTGAGATTTTTCTTTTCTTCTGTTTCAGTATTCACATGATATTTTTTATGTGCTAGTATGATACTAGCCCTCATGCTCATTATACCTTTATATTTTGTATAATTTTTTCATTTTTCATTCACCTCTCTATACATTTGAGCTAGCCCCTTCCCCTGCCTCCTCCTTCCTTCCCCTCTTATCACAGCGCAATCACCACTTACTTTATTCATACCACTTTTGTCTGTTTGGATCAGCCATTTAGGTGTTGCAGCAGTGCCCCTTAGCATAGGTATTTCTGACAGCGCAGGAGTTTCTTCATTATTTATCCAGCAGGAGAGTAAATTTAGTATTGCAAAAGGGATGCTTTAAAAAGATGTAGTGATAGGTTATTAGAGAATATTCTTTTCCGATTTGACTGCAGGTATATTATCACTTCTTTCAGAATGTAAATGTACAAATTGCATCATTGTACAGCTCTAAACCATTTTGCCAGCAAAGATCTTCAGAATATCTTGCAGGTGACATGAGGCTTTGCTTTACTTGTACGTTCTCTATTCAACAGAATGCAACACTTGTAAGAACCTTGGTGTATTCTCTCTTCTTGATGAGATAAGTAGCAGACTTTGTCACTTTTACTGCTCGCGGGATATATTTTGAGCCTGCGCTTGATTTCTCTATTCTAAATTTAATGTCACCGGTGAAAAGTCTGATAATGGCTCTTGTAGTTGAAAATGTAAATTTGCCAAGGAATTGTCTGCTAAAACGAAAAACCAGAGTAACTTAAAAAATAAAAAAGGAAATGGAACATCTGTCTTTTAAAATGTGCTCCGAGTACTTTATATAGAATAGTGGGGGCCTTTGTAAAAAGAAAGAAAAAGACACGAAATTTAATTAATATGCCACTGAGACCTGCTTCATTCCTGTATAGTAAATTATCTGAGGTCTCCTTAAGAAAAAATACATTCTGGCTTTTTCAATAAAAAATGTACAAGGAATTAAAATGGTTGTAAACCCTTACAGACCACTTTGATCTACAGGTAAGCCTAGATTAAGGCAAGAAATATCTCCTAAACCTACACGGTTTAGGAGATATTTGCAAAAAGACAGACACTGCTGTCTATGGCGCATGCGCCGTAGACAGCGTCGTGCAGGCGCATTGAGCATGCTGCTGCTAACGGTGATATGCCGTTAGTGGCGGCTCCCGTGCACATGCGCGGGAGTGACGTCATCGCGGCTCTGGCCAATCACAGCGCCGGAGCCACGATACCCGGAAAGAAGATGGACATCCATAGCAGAGGGGACAACATTTAGCAACTCACATGGTTAATGATTAAAAGAGGCACATATAAGTATGCAGGCGTCCGGGGTAAAGCTGTCCACATAGATCATCCTCCACAAGCCCATTATGCTTTACCTTTGCAGGGAAGCAAAGAGGAAGTAAACCCATCAGGGTTTTCTTCCTCTTTAAGCATTAAAAAGATTCTGTCATTCTGGGGGAAAGGAGATGGTGGACTACTTCAGGTACAGACAGTCATGTGATAAAGCAATTGGACCCAATAGAAATTGTTGACCTTTTAAACCTATTTGAAGAGAGCGACAAACTCTAGATCTTAATTTAAAGCAGAATTCTTGAATTTAAAGAACTTTTACAAATATGCTGGATGGATATGGAGAGACCAGTCCAGTCTAAGCATTTTCAGGAGAGAGCAACTCATTAACATGCTGATAAATAGTTTCAAAGGAGAATAAAAAGTTTTTACAGTCTGCCAGTGGCAACTGAGGCTGGGTTCACACAGATGCACTGCACATTACCACAATGAAAACACATGTTAAGCCTCGTACACACGATCAGATTTTATGACGGGAATTGTGTGATGACAGTCTGCTGGCGAAAAATCCAACTGTTTGTATGCTCCATTGCACAATTGTTGTTGGATTTTCCGCGGACAAATGTTGGATGGCAGGATTTAAAATTTTCTGTGGACAAATGTCGGTTGTCAGATTTTCCGTGCGTGTGTACACAAGTCCGTTGGACAAAAGTCAAAAGTACAAAGACGCATGCTCAGAAGCAAGGACGAGCCAGAAGCGGTCGGCCTTGTAAACTAGCGTTCGTAATGGAGAATTGACATTCGTGACACAGCAAATTATGAAATCTCGAAATGCAGCGCACATTCTCTTCGTCTTTAATGGGATATTAATGAAGCTGCTTTGCTGGTGATACTGATGAGTTATTGCAAACGAATTTTCAAAGGCTTTTTTTTATCTAGTGATATCAAGAATAATATTATTATGCTTGTTATTTTTTTTATTTTATTTTTTTGGTGCAAGTTACCACAACACCATTATCCCGTAGTTTTTTAAGATCAAAGATACTATGTTGGTGTCCCTTGTTGATTTTGCATTGTATTTTTTAAAATGTAACTGTCTACTCTTAAACTGTTATTTGAAGTAAAACACATAACCAAGTATAATGCCGCGTACACACGGTCGGACTTTTCAGCTACAAAAGTCCAACGGACGCTGACAGACTAAAGCTGGCTGGTAATCCGATCGTGTGTGGGCTTCTCCGGACTTTCAACGTACTTTTTTAGCCTCAAATCCGACGTACTTTAGATTTGAAACATGCTTCAAATCTTTACGTCGTAACTACGACGGACCCCGAAATCCGCTCGTCTGTGTGCTAGTCCGACGGACAAAAAGCCACGCTAGGGCAGCTATTGGCTACTGGCTATCAACTTCCTTATTTTAGTCCGGTGTACGTCATCACGTACGAATCCGTCGGACTTTTGTGTGGTCGTGTGTAGGCAAGTCCGTTCGTTAGAAAGTCTGCAACAAGTCCGCGGCAAGTCCGCCGCAAGTCCGCCGAAAGTCTGTCGGACGGCTGTCGGACTTTTGTAGATGAAAGGTCCGACCGTGTGTACGCGGCATTATTCTCCACAATTTTTTTTATTGTGCATAAAAAAAACAAATAAAATTATCTGCCAATAGAACTTAACCAAAAAGTGCATTCTATGCATCCAAAAATATAGAAAATATATCAAATCAAATCATTTTTCAACCAAAAAATAAAATAAAAGCCTCATGCATGTGTCCTTCTTCTTAATATAGGGGTTCAACAATGCCAAGAGTTGGTGAAAGCAGGGGTCCGTCATCCGGAGATAATTCCAAAAATCATCTGGATTATTCTCCTGGAGCTCCCGCAGCAAAGGCATATGACATAATTGGTCACGATTAATAAAGCAACCAAATTTTGGACCAAGAAATCCTCCTCCTTCTTTATCTGGACTGGACTTGGATCAAACGCAATAACTCCAAGGCCAATAATAACACGTTATCTGCTCCAATTCCGCAACATGGCTGGTTGACATATGGCCGTTCAGAAACGAATGCCCTGTACACACGGGCAGACTTTTCGGCAACAAAGGTCCGACAGTCTTTCCGACGGACTTTCAACTACTTCCGACGGACTTTCGAACGAACGGACTTGCCTACACACGATCACACCAAAGTCCGAAGGATTTGTATGTGATGACGTATGATCGGACTAAAATAAGGAAGTTCATAGCCAGTAGCCAATAGTTGCCCTAGCGTCGGTTTTCGTCTGTCGGACTAGCATGCAGACGAGCATATTTTGCGATAGGAACTGGGTCCGGCGAAGTTCCGATGTAAAGATTTGAAATATGTTCCAAATCTAAAGTCCGTCAGATTTTCGACAGAAACAGTCCGCTGAAGGTCCGACCAGTCCACACATGGTCGGATTGTCAGTCCGTCGGACCAGTCTGGTGGAAAAGTCCGCTCGTGTGTACAGGGCATAACTGAAGAGCGTGAAATAAAAAGGGCGAAATGAAAAGCGTGAATCAACACTCACCAAACTCTTACTAACACAAAATTAGCAGGAGCCCAAAGGGTAGCGCTAAAGAGCTGAAAAACCACGTAGTACATCACTACGTTTGTGTTTGTTTGCCGACAATTCCTTGCCGTTTGTATGCAAGACAAGTTCCTGGCCAACGACCTTCGGACAAAATTCCGAGGTTTTGTCTGCGGAAAATCCAATCGTGCATACAAGGCTTTAGTGTGCTGTGTTGAGCCATTCATTCCTAAAGGTTTCCCAACACACCATGCCATTAGACGTGCTGCAGCACACCACAGGGTTTGGTATTGCACCATCATGCATTATGGTGTGTGGTATCATAAAAGAATAGTGTGGACAGTGTGAACCCAGCCTAAACTACCTTAAAATTGACTGACTTTTTTTTTTTGTATTGAATATTTTTTTGTTTTGACTGGAGCTGATGTCCACAATGACTGGTAATGTACCTGCTATGGAATGTTGTGCATATAATAATGTGTAAGCACTTAAAGATTTCCTTTCATTATCTGCAAATGTTCTGTTCACCTTCAGTTCTCACAGGATTACCTAACATGCTAATAATGCTTGGCCTTGTTTATCTATCTGTCTCTTGTTAGAACTTCCAGCTTTTATTAAAAGCACCTTGATAACTAGGCACATTATTATATGGTATATAGTGCCTTGAAAAAATATTCATACCCCTTGAAATTTTCCACATTTTATCATGTTACAACCAAAAACAAATGTATTTTATTGGGATTTTATGTGATAGACCAACACAAAGTGGCGAATAATTGTGTAGTGGAAGGAAAATTAGAAATGATTTTCCAAATTTATAAATAAATATCTGAAAAGTTTGGCATGGGTTTGTATTCAGCCCCCTTTACTCTGATACCCCTGAGACGCCTTTTGCACTGAGTCGCCCCGGGCGACAGTAATAAAGTGGCCCGCTTTAGCACCGCTTTACTGTCATTTTAAATCCTCCCGCAAAATGCCGCTGCAGCGGAGCTTTGCCGGCGGTATAGCAGTGCTGCCCCATTGTTTTCAATGGGCAGGGGCTCTTTAGGAGCGGTGAGTTCACTTGGGCTTTCACACTGGAGTGAATTTTCATTTTTCAGCGCTGTCACATTTTGAATAACAATTGCGAAATAATGCAACACTGTACCCAAGCAAAATTTTTATAATTTTCTTCCCACAAATAGAGCTTTCTTTTGGTGGTATTTGTTTACCACTGGGGTTTTTATTTTTTGCTAAACAAACTAAAAAAAACCCGACATTTTTGAAAAAAAAAATGTTTTTCTTTGTTTCTGTTATAAAAATTCGTTTTCTCTGACAGGCACTTATGAGGCGGCACTGATGGGCACTGATAAGGTGGCACCGATGAGCACTGATGAGTTGGCACTGATAAGGTGACTCTGATGGTAACTGATGAGGATGCACTGATATGTAGAAATAATGGGCACTGATAGGCGGCACTGATATGCAGCACTGACAGGTGGAACTGATGGGCACTGACAGGCGGCACTGATAGGTGGCATTGATGGACACTAATAGATGGCATTGATGAGGTACTGACAGGTATCACTGATGGGCTCTGATTGGCACTGTGGTGAGAACTGACAGGCGTTCCTGATGGGTACTGACTGGCACCTGATGGGCACTGATTGGCATTGTTGTGGCAACTCTCAGGGGGGCTGCACTGATCATCAATGTGCTGATTATCTGCGCAGACCCCCCTTTGACAGGGAGAGATACCGATCGGCTCTCCCTGTCAGCGCAAATCGAGGACAGCCATTTACCGGCACTTCCTGGTTCACGCTGTGAACAGCTCTGATTGGTCACAGCTGATCACGTGGTAAGGAGCCTCCTTTAGAGGCTCCTTACTATGATTGGAGATGCGGTGTGTCAGAGTGACACACTGCAACACTGATCACCGCGCACCGGCATGTTATCCTGCTGGACGTCATATGACACCCAGTCAGGATATCTGAACCACCGTCAAGCCATCATTCTGCTATAGGCCGGGCAGGAAGTGGTTAATCTCAATATAAACACAGCTGTTTCGTGAAGCCCTCAGAGGTTTGTTAGAGAACCTTAGTGAACAAACAGCATGATGAAGGCCAAGGAACACACCAGATAGGTCAGAGATAAAGTTGTGGAGAAGTTCAAAGCAGGATTAGGTTATAAAAAAATATCCCAAGCTTTGAACATCTCACGGAGCACTGTTCAATCCATCATCGGAAAATGAAAAAACTATGACACAACTGCAAACCTACCAAGACATGGCTGTCCACCTAAACTAACAGGTCAGGGAAGGAGAGCATTAATCAGAGAAGCAGCCAAGAGGCCTATGGTAACTCTGGAGGAACTGCAGAGATCCACAGCTCAGGTGGGAGAATCTGTCAACAGGACAACTATTATTCGTGCACTCCTCAAATCTGGCCTTTATGGAAAAGTGAAGGAAGAAAGCCATTGTTGAAAGAAAGCCATAAGAAGTCCCATTTGAAGTTTGCAAGAAGCCATGTGGGGGACACAGCAAACATGTGGAAGAAGGTGCTCTGGTCAGATGACACCAAAATTGAACTTTTTGACCTAAAAGCAAAACGCTATGTGTGGCAGAAAATGAACACTGCACATAACCCTCAACACATCATCCCCACTGTGAAACATGGTGGTGGCAGCATCATGTCTTGGAATGCTTTTCTTCAGCACGGACAGGGAAGCTTGTCAGAGTTGATGGGAAGATGAATGGAGGCAAATACAGGGAAATCTTAGAAGAAAACCCTGTTAAAGTCTGCAAAAGACTTGAGACTGGGGCGGAGGTTTACCTTCCAGCAGGACAACAACCCTAAACATACAGCCAGAGCTACAATGGAATGGTTTCGATCAGGGTTCCTCAACCACTGTGCCGCGGCCTCTCTGCAGCCGGGCTGCGAGCCGGAGCGTGGGCAGCATGAGAGAGCTGACAAACTGCATGAGAGAGCTGGCAGGAGGGCAGCATAAAAGAGGCAGTCAGCTGGCCAGTGGGTGGATGAGAGAGCAAAGAGATGACATCATCTCTCACTGCCCACCCTGCATCACTGCTGTTCCGCCCTCACTGTGCAGCTATGGGCAGTAAAACGATTACATCATCTCTCACTGCCCGCCCTCTCTCTGGGACCCCAGTCAATGCACATGTGCTCCATCTGCTGGCAGGTGACACAGCAAGTGACAATCCACATCTGGTGGCAGGTGATGTGGCAAATGACAATCCGCATCTGTGACAGGTGACATGGCATGTGACAAGCTGCATCTGGCGGCAAGTGACAAGCTGCATCTGGTGGCACGTGATGTGGCAAGTGACAAGCTGCATCTGTTGGCAGGTGACGTGGCAAGTGACAAGCTGCATCTGGTGGAAGGTTATGTGGCAAGTGACAATTTGCATCAGACGACAGGTGATGTGGCAAGTGACAAGCTGCATCTGGTGGCAGGCTGCATGGCAAGTGACAAGCTGCATCTTGTGGCAGGTGATGTGGCAAATGACAAGTTTAATCTGGTGGCAGGTGATGTGGCAAGTGACAAGCTGCATCTGGAGGCAAGTGATGTGACAAGCTGCATCCAAAGGCAGGTGATGTGACAAGTGACCAGCTGCATCTGGTGGTAGGCGGCGGTGGCAAGTGACACGCTCAGAGCTCCCACTGTTTTTGCATTATGGCGAGTTGAACTATTTCATTTTATATTATAATGCAATAATAGAAATAATGCGCTTCAATTATCCTGACACCATATGAACCATGGTGCCGTGATGATTAAATCGCCCACACCAGCCACTGCCCTGACAAATTGCCCCAAAACCCTGCATTGCCCAACTTACACACCCCACCCCACAACCTTGCCCGGGCCTTGGCATAACTTTATTTCACGCAGACGGTCCCCAGTGCATAAAAGGTTGGGGACCGCTGGTTTAGATCAAAGCATATTCAGGTGTTAGAATGGCCCAGTCAAAGTCCAAACCTAAATCCAATTGAGAATCTGTGGCAAGACTTGGAAATTGCTGTTCACAGAGGCTCTAAATCCAATCTGACAGAGCTTGAGAAATTTGCAAAGAAGAATGGGCAAAAATTTTACTCTCTAGATGTGAAAAGCTGATAGAGACATTGGTCTAACAGTTTTCAAGTCCCAGCAATAAGGCAGGATGTGGAGACTGGTAACTGTCTAACTGGTACCACCACTGGTGCACAAACAAGGTCCATAAAGACATGGATGAGCGAGTTTGGGGTCGAGGATCTTGACTGGCCTGCACAGAGTCCTGACTTCAACCCGACAGAACACCTCTCGGATGATTTAGAGCAGAGACGGCGAGCCAGGCCTTCTCGCCCAACATCAGTGCTTGACCTCACAAATGCCTTGTGGACAGCCTACCCAGAAGAGTTGAAGCGGTTATAGGAAAGGGTGGGCCAACTCAATATTGAACCCTACGAACTAAGACTGGGAATACATTAAGTTTATGTGTGTGTAAAGGTGTCCCAATACTTTTGGTAATATATATACCATCACTATATAAAAATGAAGGCTTTTTCTGTAGTCAAATTCAATCAGATATTTCCAATGCAACTAGGAAAAGAAAAAAATCAGATTAATTACTATAAAGTACAAAGCCATGTTTTTCTTTACTCTATATCCGCAACAAAACGTTTGCACTCAATGAATGTAGAACACATGTGTTTCATAATCCTTTCTGTTGCCTCTCTTTTGTTTTCAGGGCGAAGTGCTAATTTATTCCTACAGGTCATAAATATAGCGAGTGTACTATACAGTAAATCTCAGTTTTCCATTATGATGGTAAGATTGTATAATCCATGGCCAATATAATAACACATACAATATGTATTCACAGATGGGATGGTAAGGTTGTAGGTTATATGTAGAGCAACCTAGTGAGGGACAAAGCTCTCCTTGGACATCAGGATTTGGTATTCAGTTTAAATTCATTCATGTCCTTTGTGCAAGACAAGGTCAAGGAGCTGTAAAGTATGGGAAGGTGAAGAAAGAAATGCCTCTGGGACAGTGAAGGAATTGATCCCTGCAGCTGATATATCAGAGCTAGACAGGCAGTTCAAGTCCAGGGCTCAGCAGGTGAAATCCTTTATGTTACCAATGACAGGTGTACACATTCTGAATTTCAATATTAAGTAGCAATCCCAACATCTGTTACTGTGTTGACCAGTACTGTAGGACTTGTGGGTCTACAACACGCGGTGACTAATTGCACAGCAGCAGAGCAGACTAAATGAAAATGATGTTAATATATTGTATAATTTATTCATTATTTTTAAGGTAGGCCGGTGGATGTGGTGTATCTGGATTTTGGTAAAGCATTTGATACAGTCCCCCACAAACGCTTAATCTACAAGCTGAGGTCTGTAGACATGGACCATAGGGTAGGTACCTGGATAGAACACTGGCTATGGGGGGCTTGTACAAAGGCTTGTGATAAATAACATATACTCAGAATGGTTTAGAGTGGTTAGTGGGGTACCCCAGGGCTCTGTCCTGGGACCAATTCTGTTTAATTTATTTATAAATGATAAAGAGGATGGGATAAATAGCTTGATCTCAGTGTTTGCCGACAACACAAAAATATGCAGGGCAATAACACAGCAGGATATAGAAACTTTACAAGAGAACCTGAATAAATTATTGGAATGGGCTACTGCATGGCAAATAAAGTTTAACACTGGTGAATGCAAGGTAATGCACTTGGGGGGGTAAAAATGTAAACACAAGTTACTCTTTAGGGGGAAAACCCCTAGGGGCTTCCAGGATGGAAAAGGACCTAGGGGTCCTAGAAGACAGACTGAAAAATAGCATGCAGTGTCAAGCAGCGGCTACCAAAGCCAGCAGAATATTAGCCTGCATTAAAAAAAGGAATTTATTCCAGAGATAAAACGATTATTCTGCCACTTTATAAAACTCTGGTTCGGCACCATCTGGAGTATTCCGTTCAGTTCTGGTCACCAGTCCTCAGAAGGGATGTGCTGGAGCTGGAGAGAGTCCAGAAAAAGGCAACAAAATTAATAAGGGGACTGGAGGACCTCAATTATGAGGAATGACTATGATACTTGATTTTGAAAAATTTACTAATAGGTTTCCAAAATTAGACATAAATATGGCTACGTCCATGCAAGAAATATTTTGATATTTATATCATTCCCACTTTTACTGTTATTGATTTGCTGTCATTTTAGGCTAATGAGGACACAAAAGAAAATATTCTTTTATGGTGTCACTGAAGAGGAAGCCAGCTGTTTGTTAGAAAACATTACTGTGATGTTATCACAACCCAATTGTAGAGCTATTTATGTGCAGGATAAATTATTTATGAATGGGACAGTACAGTACATGCAGTAGGCATTTTGTGGCTGATCTTTTGCTTAGGCTCACTCCATCATCCAATTTGTAACACAGCATGACTCTGAGGTTGTCACCATATTAATAGAGGAAAAAACTAGCACCAGGTAGCTCCTTGTGTTTCTAGACCCTGCCACCAAAGACACCATTGGGATAACGCAGTGTTTAGAAGCAGGAATTATCAGAGAATCCCAATCAAATTCATATTAGGCTCCTGTGAGGGTACAAGAATAGTGTGCCTTGGGAATGTCATGTACAATAGTGCTCAACTGAGTTTTATTAGTAATGATACAGTATATGGAAGGTATTTTTTTTATCACTATGTGCTTTATCACATTAAATTGCAACTAAATCAATGTTAGCTAGCCAAATCATATTTTAAGTATAGGTCTACTTTAATTCTTTCATAGTTACATAGTTAGTCAGGTTGAAAAAAGACACAAGTCCATCCAGTTCAACCTTAAAAACAATAAATAAATAAAATAAAAAATATCGTACAATCCACTACTGTATAACCAATTTTATACCCACAGTTGATCCAGAGGAAGGCAAAAACCCCAGCAGAGCATGCTCCAATTTGCTACAGCAGGGGGAAAAAATCCTTCCTGGTCCCCCAAGAGGCAATCGGATTTTCCCTGGATCAACTTTACCTATAAATGTCAGTACCCAGTTATATTCTGTACATTTAGGAAAGTATCCAGGCCTTTCTTAAAGCAATCTACTAGCTATAATGATTTAAAGCTATAATGAAAAGAGTGAATCACAAAGTCCCTCACAGAGCTTTACAAGCACTGACACTATTAGGAGCCTGCATATCCAACTGCGGAAAAAGCCTTTAATCTAGAAATATGTTCCAGAGACTTCGCAAGTGAAGTGCGAGGAGTTATAAATAAGGCACATGGAATGGGCAGAAGAATTCCAGAAAGATCCCCAGTTCAGCCTGATAGCAGCCACCATTAAATCTCTGAAGGAAGAAGGAGTGACTTTCCCAATGTCTGGCTCTCAGAGCATGTCAAATACACCTAAAAATGTGGCATCAACCAGCAAAAATAAAGATGATAATATTGCGAAGGCAATTGAATTATCTTTACAAGAAGCAGCAGCCAACAGATACCAAATCTTAATACCCATCGGTGGAGGTGCCGCATGACAGTCAGCGCATGCCTAATAAAGTACGGGCTCTTTATGATTTTGACACCGTGGAGGACAATGATCTGACATTTAAAAGCGGAGAAGTCATTTTTGTGCTGGATGATAGTGACGCAAACTGGTGGAAGGGAGAGAACCACAGAGGTGTAGGCTTGTTCCCATCTAATTTTGTTTCCTCCACTCTAAATGCTGAGCCTGAACCAGTTGCTGAAAATCCCACTACTTACGATGAACCTCCAGAAACTGTGACAAAGTCAGAACCTGAACCAGTATACATAGATGAAAATAAAATGGACCAGACATTACACACACTTCAGAGCATCGATCAAACTGACCCCAAGTCAGATTCTGTCACTCTTCCCGATTTGGAAGATGTCTGCCAACAAATGGGTCCAATGATCGATGAGAAATTAGAAGAAATTGACAGGAAGCACTCAGAACTGTCTGAACTTAGTGTGAAGGTCCTGGAGGCACTGGAACTGTACAACAAGCTAGCAAACGAAGCTCCATTGTACAATATATACAGCAAGCCCCCTCCACAGACGCATTATAACCCGCCATCATTGGGGGTTTCTCTGCAGGGTTATGCTGGTCAAGCTCCGAGAGCTACTTATATGGTACATGGTATACCCCAGGTACACCCTGCTTATAGCATGAACCCTGACCAGATTGGACCCCTTAGATCTCTTCCACCGAATATGAACTCCACTGTCACCACTCAAGCAGCTCAAGCCCCTTACTTGAGCACTGGTCATGAAGCAAGCTCAAACCCGTCATACCTAAACCAGACCACAGGTCCCAGAGCAGCAAATTACAGCCAGCCAATGGGAATGTTGGCAGATATGGCAGCATATCAAAACACTACATCTGCTTTGCCTCCGGCATCTGCCTACTCAGCAGCTGCCCCTTTACACTCAATCCCCCAACAGCCCCCAAATTACTACCAGCAGCCTCTACTCTGAGACTCTGATACCCTCATAGACCTCTCTAAGGCTATCCTTATGTCAGTCACAAGCCTCTTAAGTCATAACCCCATAATAACGGTAGCAAACATAATAGAAAAGGGGTATTCTCACGCAAAATGGACCATTAACAGGTGCAAGATTCCAACAATACAAGGCCGTTGTTTCCCCTTCAGGGACGCACATACCACTTGTTTTTATTTGCAGTTACAGGAGCTTCCTGCGACCATTTCATCTTTTGACAATAGAAAGAGCTCCAATGACTAAGAGAAAAGACTAATGCCCCATACACACGATCGTATTTTCCAACAACAAATGTTGGATGTGAGCTTGTTGGCGGAAAGTCCGACCGTGTGTATGCTCCATCGAACATTTGTTTTCAGACTTTCCGCCACCAGCTAGCAGGTTCTCAAATTTTCCGCCAACAAATGTTTGTTGTCAGACTTTCCGATCATGTGTACACAAGTCCGTCGGACAAAAGTCAGCGCATGTTCGGAATCAAGTACGAGCCGGAGATATAACTAGCGCTCATAATGGAGATATCACGTACGTCTTGTACGTCACTACTTTCGTAATTGTTGGCCAACATTTGTGTGACCGCGTGTATGCAAGACAAGTTGGAGCCGTCATCCTTCGAACAAAAATTTACGGTTTTGTTGTCGGAGATTCCGATCGTGTGTACAGGGCATGAGAAAGGTGACAGCAGGCATCATCATCAGTCAAAAATTGTGCAATAAATAGACAGACTGGTGACTTGTTTTTTCATATAATACATACATACGTGTTTAAGTTATCATATTGGCGGCACAGTGGTGTAGTGGGTAGCACTTTCACCTAGCAGTAAAAAGGGTCGTTGCTTCGAATCCAAACCTTGACACCACCTGGGCAGTCCTAAAGTGGTTGAAATAATATTATCTAGAGATCCTGCCATGGAAGTTTGCATTCAGATACTTCCTGTTACAGGGTGACAACATTTTGTCCCTGTCTTATAAATGCCTTGTCACCCTGTCATATGTGCCTCTATTTTATATATATATATATATAATTCCAGGGGTGAGGTGCACATCAGCCACAATAGATTGTGCTTAGCAATCAAGCCCTCCCACAGGCTGCGATATAGAGAAAATTCCAATGGGATTGCTGCACAAATATCTTTATTTAGAAAAAAATCATCAAAAAGACATCAACATGACATCCTTATATTTAGGCCAACATGATATAAAAACGTTTCAGACTATTATAGATCACGCCCTTCCTTAGCGAATCATGCCTATACAATGATCATGGACATAGTAGCATATATAGTTCATTAATAATCAAAGTGAACAAGTGATTATGCTGTGCACACGAGCGTTTTTTCAGTCGGAATAAACTCTGAAGGTTTCTCCGACGGAATTCCGCTCAAGTTGTCTTGCATACACACGGTCACACCAAAGTCCGACCGCCCAGAACACGGTGACGTACAACATGTATGACGGGATTGAAAAAGGAAGTTCAATAGCCAGTAGCCAATAGCTTCCGTCTCGTACTTGCTTCAGAGCATGCGTCGTTTTTGGTACGTCGGAACAGCATACAGATGAGCGGTTTTCCCTAAGATTTAGAACATGTTCTCTTTCTAGAATTTTCAACGTAAAAAGTCCAATGGGGCATACACACGATCGGAATATACAATAAAAAGATCCCGTCTGACTTTTTCTGTAAAAAATTCCGCTCGAGTGTACACGGCATTAGAGTATCCATGTGTATCATCAAACTAGAATTTACTGTGATCTTGGAATCAATTGGTCACAGGCTGACATGTAAATAATGCTCACACCTTGTAGGATATAACTATCAGGAATCCTAAAAATAAATTAACAAATAATCCATTACCCAAAAATCTAAATGTAAGAAATATTAAAACAAAATATGAAGCGAATCACAAAATAACAATGGATATAACAAAATAACCACCTCTGTGAAATCCTCCATGTGTATCAGTGCGTGTTTGCAACCCCACACATATAATATGTATAAAGTCGCACACGCGATCAACAACACACAAATAGATAAGCAGTGTGAACAATACAATAGACTATCTGGAAGATTCAGTAAAATATGATCTTTCATTAGATGTAATAATTCACTAAGTGTTCAAAGAAATAGATACAAATTGAAGTCATAATTTAACTCTTTTGGTTGGAGAGTATCCAGCTGATGTATCCAGCGGACTTCTCTCTTCCTTGGAGCCAATTCCCTATCTCCCATGCCCCCCCCCCCCCCCGCGTCTGTTTTTAGAAATACCGACTATTACCATAAATTTTAGTTGTTGACACCGCGTGTCCTTGTTCAACAAAATGTCTAGCTAGCGGACTTGTGCCAAGCAATCGGGTCTTTAACTTTCTGTGTGGTCACCCCTACATAAAGAAGACAGCAGGGACATTTAATAATGTACACAACGTAAGATGACTGACAGGTATAATATTCTCTAACTGGAATGTCATAACCTCTAAGGGGGTGAGAGAAACTTTTACCTCTAATCATATTTGAGCATTGTATGCAGGAGAGGGATGAGCCCGTGTTTTAGGACCTAAAAATGTCACTCGAGGGTTTGATATGGAATATTGATCTGATTTGACCAATTTATCTTGAATGGTCCTTCCCCGTCGATATGACGGTAAAGGGGGATTATTAAATTCAGTAACCGCAGGATAACCATTATGTAAGATGGACCAATGTTTGTTGATAATATTATTGATCTTTCGTGAAAAAGGGTGATATTGAGCGACCCAAGCTTTTAGTAGGAGGAGTATGATTTATATTAATACGTTCAGAATTAACTAAATCTGTGGGATAACCTTGTTGTCCCAGCCTGTTCTTCATCTCATTTAGTTTAACATTACAGGTGTTCAAAGAAAAAAGATAAAAATCGAAGTAAGAATTTAACCCTTTTAGCTAGAGTAATCTTTCATTAGATGTAATAATTCACTAAGTGTTCAAAGAAATAGATACAAATCGAAGTCAGAATTTAACCCTGGTTCACTGGTGATTCTAGTTACACATTTGAATTGACTACGGGGATAGTTTTAAAGAGCCCCGGGGGGTAGAAACTAGAAAATAACAATAATTGAGTGCTGTCAGTATATTTTCTGTATAAATCACTGACTATATGTCCATCCGTGTTCACTGACATGTTAAACTTCAAACAAGGTATGAATGAATTCAAATAAAGATTAAACAAGGACAGGGAATGCAAGTCACCAGTCCATATAGCAAAGGCGTCATCAATGAACCTGTACCAAACTGCATAGTGCTCACTGAATAACATACAATGAAATATGAAAGTTTGCTCAATCATGTCCATAAATGCGTTAGCATAGGGTGGTGCTACATTACTACCCATCGCTGCCCCGGCAAGTTGTAAATAATAAATATCCTTAAATAAAAGAATTTGGGCGGCACAGTGGTGTAGCGGGTAGCACTCTCGCCTAGCAGTAAGAAGGGTCGCTGGTTCGAATCCCAACCACGACACTACCTGCCTGGAGTTTGCATGTTCTCCCTGTGCCTGCATGGGTTTCCTCCGGGTACTCCGGTTTCCTCCCACACTCCAAAGACATGTTGGTAGGTTAATTGGATCCTGTCTAAACTGTCCCTAGTATGTATGAATGTGAGTTAGGGACCTTAGATTGTAAGCTCCTTGAGGGTAGGGACTGATGTGAATGTACAGTGGATATGTAAAGCGCTGCGTAAATTGATGGCGCTATATAAGTACCTGAAATAAATAATAATAAATAATAATAAATAAATAAATTTTCTTCTAATACAATAGTTAGTAATTCCAGAAGAAACTAAATCTGGGCAGAGGTGTATTTTTTGGAATTGATTAACAAACGTTTGCAGGCTTCTATACCTATACTATGTATGATCGCCATGTATAGATTGGCAACGTCCCATGTGATCAGCAGTGCATCAGATGGAATAACGAGAGATTGGATTTTATTTAGGAGTCCTGAGTGTCTCTTAAGCCCCATACGCACTATCCGATTTTCTGCTGATTTTTGTCTTCAGATTTACCAAAACCATATAATATGAGGTCAAATCTTAGGAGTTTCAATTTGTATGTAATCAGGCTGGCCCTTACACTACATGGTTTTGGTAAATCTGAAGACAAAAATCAGCAGAAAATCTGATAGTGTGTATGGGGCTTTATATATGAATGAGTCTTTGTGATTAAAGGCGTTAAACATTTATCAAGATACTTAGCCAAAGGGATAGTCACTGATGCAGTTCTGGGCACAATGGGTCGACCCGGGGGATTAATGGGATCTTTATGTATCTTAGGGAGCACATACATAATCGGTGTTACAAGGTGTTCTGAAATTAGATAAGTTTGTGTATTGACATCACTGATGTTATTTTGTACTGCTTGGCCGACAACCTTTTTAATCCTATTTAAAACATGTGATGTGAGATTGGTTTCCAGACGTTTATACACTTTAGGATCTGCCAACTGTCTGTGAATTTCCCTTTCGTATTGTATGGTGTTCATTATCACAACTGAGCTGCCTTTTGTTGGCCGGCTTGATAGTGATATTCTTACCTACGGTCAGAGTGGAAAGAGCTGTAATTTCCTCTTGTGTCATATTATTTGGTATGTGATCCCTCCCATTATCATTATGCAAAAAAAGACCAATATCTTCTTCCACCTTGCTGATGAACAATTCAGCTGCTGCACAAGGGGGGGAACAAAACCACTTTTATTTTTTAAATCTAAATTAGAAATAGATAAAGGCAGCAGACTGACATTGTTCACCGGAGGTCTGGAGGAATAGAAAGCCTTTAAGCGAACCTGTCTGTAAAAGTGATAAAGATCCTGTTTTAATGTAAATGTGTCCATCTTTGCTTTAGGACTAAAGTTGAGCCCCTTGTTTAAAACCTGCAATTCAATGCAATGCCACTCAATGAAACAGAAGAAATATTGTGTACTGCACAAGTGGTCAAGTCCTTTGCTGGTACCTGCTCCTGGTCCCGGTTGCACCGTCTCCTGTAACACCTTCTGTTTTATTATATATATATATATATATATATATATATATATTTTATATATATATATATATATATATATATATATATATATATATATATATATTTTTATATATATATATGTGTCATATATATATTTTTTATATATGTGTCATATGTGCCTCTATATTGTCATATGAGATCATGAGTGGCTATACAGATACGTTATGCAGGTAAGTTCTGTTGTCACTATCAGGAGCCAATGATGTGCAGCTCATGCTGGAGTGAGTACATGTAGGGAGGAAGTGGCAGATCAACAGCCCTGAGTTGTAAATAAGGATTAAAAACTGTGAAAACGGTATTTGTTCTAAAAGTTAAAAAAAAAAATGCTGTTTTTTTGGCTATTGCTAAATAAACACTTTAGAAAATCAAATTGGCATGAAGTTAGGTTTTTAAATCTACTTTACCACTAGCCCTCTTTACTGTTTTTTTAAAAGGACTTTTACATATTAAGTGGACCAAAGTCAACAAGCGTATGTCATGTCTACACCATTAGCTATGTAAATATGTATACATAGCTATGACCTACAAGGCACCCAATAACAAGGATACACTCTAGAAGAGAACACCCCTGGCAGCTGTAGAGTCATCTACCCAAGAACTCTGGGTAAAGTGACAATCCCCTTTAACAAGTGCTGACAGAATGCACAAACTTAGAAGATCAATCATGACCTCTCTGGCTAAAGCTGCAGAGATACAAGATAACAAGTGTTCAGGGACTGGGAACTTTGGAAGTTCTCCTAACATAAGACTTGAGCGTTGTTTCTTGAATGCTATATAAGCACAAAATATGGTACACCAGTCCTCAGTCAGTTCAATGGCAATTCTCTAATACATCTCCAAATGATAAACTGTAAAAAATGAACAAGAGAACAGTTTACCTAGCAACATTCTCTACACAGGAGCTAAACAGAGTACAAGTAACTTTTAAAAAAAGTTATAAAAAAAAAGTCATATGTAGCATTATCACAGATTGTTTGCCAGTATATCGATTGTTTGCCAGTATATTTTGCATCATCAATATCTTTATTATATTTTAGTAGCCTAATTGATACTTGGATTCAAGTTATTATTGTTATTATACAGGATTTATATAGCGCCAACAGTTTGCTCAGCGCTTTACAACATGAGGACAGACAGTACAGTTACAATACAATTCAATACAGGAGGAATCAGAGGGCCCTGCTTGTTAGAGCTTACAATCTAGGAGGGAGGGCAGACAAATATGTTTTAGTGCCTTTCATTTAAGGCAGGATTGGTAGTATATTCATTATTAGGCCTGAGCAGACTGTGAGCACACAGGGCTCCGGAATAGCATTCCCTGCTGTAGAGAGGTGAGGACTTGGGGGGTGTACTGTAAGACCCCTTTCACACTGAGGCGTTTTTCAGGCGCTACAGTGCTAAAAAAAAAGCGTCTGTAAAGCGCCTGAAAAAAGCCTAAGCTGCAAACCCAGTGTGAAAGCCTGAGTGCTTTCACACTGGGGCACTGCGCTGGCAGGGCGTCACAAAAAGTCCTGCCAGCAGCTTCTTTGCAGTGACGGAGGAGCCGTGAATACACCGTTCCTCCACCGCTCCTGCCCATTGGAAACAATAGGGCAGCTCTGCTATACCACCCGCAAAGCGTCGCTGCAGCATTTTGTGGGCGGCTTTAAACCCTTTTTGGCCGCTAGCGGGGGTTAAAACCACCCCGCTAGCAACCAAATATCGCCGCTAAAATGACTGTAAAGCGGCGCTAAAAATAGCTCCGCTTTATCGCTGATGCCCATGGCGGCTCAGTGTGAAAGGGGTCTAAAGAATGTAATCATGTTTTTCCAACCCCTGGTGAAAATTATGGGGGTCAAAAGAATCAAACTGGCCATACAGCAGTAGGAGTTGGTTTGAACATTCTTATGCCGCATACACACGATCGGAATTTCTGACAACACATGTTCGATGTGAGCTTGTTGTCGGAAATTCCGACCGTGTGTAGGCTCCATTGTACATTTGTTGTCGGAAATTTTCGACAACAAAAATTTGAGAGCTGGATCTCAAATTTTCCGACAACAAAATCCGTTGTCATAAATTCCGATCGTGTGTACCCAATTCCGACGCACAAAAGTCCACGCATGCTCGGAATCAAGCAGAAGAGCCGCACTGGCTATTGAACCTAATTTTTCTCGGCTCGTCATACGTGTTGTACGTCACCGCGTTCTTGGCGATCAGAATTTCCGACAACATTTCTGCGACCGTGTGTATGCAAGACAAGTTTGAGCCAACATCCATCGGAAATAAATCCAGGATTTTGTTGACGGAATATCCGATCGTGTGTACGCAGTATTACAGAAACTCTGAAAATCATTTGTCAGAGCATTTGATATTGCCATCATTCAATCAAGTAATTTCTAGTTAAGAAAAATTCAATCAAGAATGGACTGACTTTGCAGAACATGACAATTGCATTTTTTTTGTTTGCATTGACTACATTTTTTTATATGATCTTCAAATACCTTTTTTATGCAAGTGGGGCTCTGAGGCTGGAACCTGTTGGAGTAACGTGCTCGATACAAACAGCAGTGCATGGTGGACATTCGATCCTTTCCTATGTTCCACAGCAGAAAGGACTGGGATTGATCAGATAAGGAGCAGCTCTGACCACTAGCAGTTCTCATTATCCCCTATGTGCAGTGTATAGTTAGTTTGTAATTATTGCATCATCAATGGCTTTTTGCATAAATATTAGTCTGGCTGGCTTGTTTGTTTTACTAAATTAAAAGACAATTTAGGATAAGCATTAACCTTTATGCCCCGTTGACACTAGTGTGATTTCAAATGTGATTTCAGTCGCACAGTATCACGTGTCAATGAAAATCATATTGTTTGCGGCTCGTTCACATCAATGCAACTCAGAACGGCACGATTTTGGAAACGGTTCTTGTACTACTTTGGAGCGATTCCAGGGTGCCATAGAATATGCAAACCACATCCAAGATGTACTACATAATCGCATTGAAAATTGGATCAAAATTGGATTGCATCAGTGTGAACCTAGCAGAAAAATTATAGATAAAGCAATCACTATGGTGGTAAATAACCAACTAAAGTTAGGAAACACCAGCAGATCTATGCTGAGATGGCTATGCCCAAAAAAAGTCAAGTGGACCATTGCACATATAACAGGTAAAAGTGAGCGCTGAACCCAACACAGTATTGGATTAATACCAGTGTAAAAGATATAAGGAATTAAAATGAAGCCTTTACGTCCCCTGCATCCGGAAGTGATCTCATAGCTGTGGTTCCTGGGTTACAGCGTGCGTTCCAGCGGCAGGAAGCGACGGCATCCACCGCCGAGCCTGTCCACCGGACACGAGCAGCACTCGAACCGGAGTATGAACCGGCAAGGATACAGCAGCAACACCACTCATATGCTTTTTTAACATGTACCATTGTGAGTACCACCTTTTCACATTTTGTTTAATAAATCTTATGGCATTCTGCACTTAGAGCGGCGCCTTGTGTTCTTATGTATTAGACCATTGCACATAAACTATCTGCAGCAGACCTGACTTAGACCCCATACACACTATACAACTTTTGTTGTTTTGTAGTGTGCTTTGTTTAGCACTGGGTTTTAGTGTGATAAACAACATCTTGGCTTCCTCATGTAAAACTTTCCCCCTGATGAGGTGGAAAGAACACAACTTCACTCACACAGGCAGCAGTGCTGGAACAGATGATCAAGAGGTACCAGGAGAGGGGGAGGGGCCACAGATCAACAGACAGCAACATTGCAGGAGAGAGAATATATCATAAAACCTCAGAAAAAGTGGAGGAGGCACAGGAGCTGAGCAGGAAGTTGATTTCTGCTACTTACCTGGATCAGGTTGAATAAAGTAGGAGTAAGAAGTTCCTTCCACTGCAGATCCTCAGATACAGTTTCCTCACCAGCAATTTATTAAAAGATCAATATGCAGCACAGTAGTGACATCACCAAATAACAGCAGTGGGTGGCATATGGCTAAGATTTTTTTACATTGTAGATTTGCAGCTTTAAGACAAGAATAAGGGAACCTAGGCAATGTCAGGAAGTGCACTGCAACTTCTCAGGAGAAATTCAAGGCTAAGTGAAATACTTTAGGGTACTGCTTAGCCATATTTATCCTTTCTAGATATTCTCTACACTTAAAGATTACAACTATTTTAGTAAATTGTAGATATAGCCAATAATTGGCATAGGAACTCAATGTCTAGCTACTGTTTAGGACTCCAATAATCAAATAATTTATCTGTGCTCCATTTTTAACTACAACTGGACTATTAGGAAGTGGGACAGAGGAGAGTAGATTATGCAAACTACTATTACGTCTATCTTCCTAGTATCTTACCCTCCTCATGGAAGCGCTGAATCTCGAGATTTGCCATGTGTCAGTTTTTCCTCGACTTTAATTGGGCTATCACAAATTTTTCTTGCTCTGTGAAATCTTGCCATCTTCATATTTGTTAAGAAAGTGAAGATCTCTATATACATTGAAGGGTTTTTAACAAATGTAGACTCGGCTGCTTGTTTCACCTTTTCCTTTAGAGACTGATTCTGAATTGGAGGATCTGGTTTAATATTATCACTTGGTGAACGTTCAGTGTTCTAATGAGAAACGTTGCAGTGTCTGCATTCCTTTAGTATTTAACCCTTGGGGGGTATCTCACCAAAATTACAATTCCTATTGCAAGGGATGCCTAAATTCTGACTTAAATCATAGTGTAAACTTTTGAGAAAATCAGTGAGCCAATCACACAAACAGGAAATGACATTTCAGCACAGGATGCCTCCAGGTTCACATATTACAGAAAATTACAGAGCAGCAGATTGAAATGGAAAGGTGATTTTTAATAACATTACATTACAAAATGGCTTGTGTAGCAATTGTATATGCTACATATTTATATTACTATTTTTTTCCCTTGAAAGTGGAGTTACCCTTTAAAGCAGGGGTCTCTCTAAACTTTCTAATCAAAGGGCCAGTTTACTTCAGACTTTACAGTTTACTTCGGACTTCAGGGGGGTCAAACTGTGCCCAATAGAAGTAAACCATGCCCAGTCTTTTCTTCTTTTTTTTTTTTTTTTTTAAAGAAGATTTATTTGAATTTTCAATAAACAAAACATTAGACAAGCCAGCATGTGATTAACCAGTACATGTCTTATTATTAGAAGGGTAAATCAAGTCAGCAAGAAGACGTCTATAAGGTGGGGGGGGGGGAGAGAAAGAAAAATGGGGGGGGGGTTTGGGGAGTGAACCCAAGCTGAGTTTACATAGCTAGAGCTCTCAGAGAGCTCAGACAATCTAATAGAAATGCGTAATCATAAGTACTGAAACATAAAACACAATCCCTGTCACATCATCCTCATGTAACATGCCATTATTCCTGTGCTGGTGTGGCCTAAACTTAAAGCATAATAGATATTAGCTGCATAATCTCCATGTCGGTAGTTTCGTAGTAATAGATGCCAAGGATGTTTCAGAGAAGATGATAGTGTGGCAGTGACAACAGTCCTAAAGCCGCATACACACTATCAGATTTTCTGCTGATTTTTGTCTTCAGATTTACCAAAACCATGTAGTGCAAGGTCCTGCCTGATTGCATACAAACTGAAACTCCTAAGGTTTGACCTCATATTATAGTTTTGGTAAATCTGAAGACAAAAATCAGCAGAAAATCTGATAGTGTGTATGGGGCTTAAAAGGTTGTTGTGGTGGGTTTGAGAGCTTCCTTTGTGTGCGGTAGGTCATTAAGGGTTGTTCAGAGGTTGATAACGCTTTGACCATAAATGGGGTCCATTTGTGATGAAAACAAACTTTTGTTTGTGGACTGGAAAAGATCAAGTTCAATTTCTCTATCCTGAGGAGACTCAAAAAGTCAATTTTTAAGTCTTTAATGGTGAGAGGGAGGGAACGAGTTCACTTTTTGAGAATTGCTCTCCTAGTAGCCATGTAGATAACCATGCTTTGTGGTATTGTATGTTTTTGTTCTGTGACCTAGGCAGGTCTTGGTTAAGAACTTCTAGCGAACTAAATAGTAGGGTGTAAATGTTTGTTTTGTTTTGGGGTGTGGGGGTGAAGCCCAGTAATTATCGTATCGCCACAAACTGTTTAACTTGGTTTCCAAAGCATGAGAGGGCAAGACCAAAGCCTGTGGAGCAGGGAGGGTTTGTGGTCATTGCATAGAGGGCAGTTAGAGCGATCTGGAAGGATTTTAGAAGATAGGTGAGGAATGTAAGCTCGGTGAAGGATTTTGTATTATTGTTAGGCACATGTGGTATTTAGCCTGCCAGGATGAGGGTTATTACCTCTGGAAATTGAAAATCCTTGTTCCATGTAATGGAAGTGGTGGAGTGGACTGGTTTTGTAAATCGAGAGTTCAGAGGTTTATACAGATCTGCGATTTTATGATAGTGGTGATCCAGGAAGGTGTCCAGGAGGGGGGTTTTGAAGCGTAAGTTTCTAGGAGGGCATATATTGGCTGCAAAACTGGTAGCTTGGTGGATGTATAGTATGTGGTGGGTGAGTAACCTGAACAGGTGTAGAATCTGTGAATAGGGGAGGGGTTTTCCTGATGAGGTATTAAATAGTTGAGCAAACCCGAGCAAGCCATGTGCGGCCCATGTGGAGAACACTGCATGGATGGCTGCCAATAGGAAGATGGGGGGTCATATGGGGGGAAATTTCCAGTTTCTTTCCAATCTCTCCCCAGGCCAGCACTGTATCCTGGACATGGAGGTTGTGTTTCAATGGGCAGGGAATCGATCTGGTTCCACAGTGCAGCAACACGGATAGGCCACAGGAGCCTGTCATTTGAGACTCACACTCATAGTTGGAATATCTGAAAGTTTGTGTTATCCAGTCCTACCCCACTCTCAGGAGACAGGATAGGTTATAGAGCCGTATGTTGGGAAGATTGGCTCCCCTTTATGTTTAGGGAGGTATGGTTTCTGTAGAGAAATAAGAAGTTTACAACCCTTCCATAAGAAGATGAATAGGGCCTTCTGTAGATTCTGAAGATCTTTGTGCTTTAGCAGATGAGGGATCATCTGGAGAGGGTAGAGGATCTTTGGAAAATGAACCATCTTGAATAGGTGGCACCTGCCGAACAGAGAGAGAGAAGGAGGCCTGACCAGCTTTCTAGCTCCGCCGTGATTTTGGATAGGACAGGGAGGAATTTGAGTTGGTAAAGTGAGGAGGGTATCTTGCCCATTTTTATTCCCAGATATGTAATGTGGATTTTAGCGATTGAGAAAATCGAGCCAGCTGCCCAGCGGAGAAGTTAATTCTCAGGCCTGAACAGGCTCAGAAAGTTGTAAAGATCTGTATATGTGACATGTCTGCTTTGGGGTTTGATGTAAAAATCAATATGTCATCTGCAAAAAGTGCAGTATTAAGCTCTGTGGAGCCAACCTTAAACCCATGGAGATTGGAATGGAAAAGTAGAAAACAGAAGAACGGTTCAAGCTCTAAGTTGAATAAAAGGGGGGAGAGGGGGCACCCTTGTAGAGTGCCTTTGTGAAGGTGTATGCTATTAGAGATGAGGCCCACAGCAATCACATTTGCAGAGGGGGTCGAGTACATAGTATGAATGAGATGTAGGAATGGGCCTGTGAACACGAATCTTGACAGGACCAATTGCAACCAATGGAAACTGACAGTGTCAAATGCCTTTTCAGCATCAAGTGTGATTATAGCCGTTTCATCAGAGGGATTGGCCCTGGCAATTTCCAGGACTGTTAGAACTTTCCTGAAGTTTGATGTGGCAGATCTTCCCTGAAGCTCTGTTGTGATGGGGTGAATGAGGGAAGGCATGATGGGTGCATGGGTGCTAGTATGTTTGCCAGCATTTTGGATAAGATTTTCGTGTCCAAATTTAAAAGAGAGATCGGGCGATAGGAGCTTAGGTCAGTAGAGTTCTTGCCCTTTTTAGGGATCAATGTAATATGAGCTTGAAGACCTGAGGGTGGATAGTGGTTCCCGTCAAGGATCCCTTGGTAGACTGTCGTTAAAGTGGGTGGGATGGTGTTTATGGAGAGTTTGTAAAACTATGAGGTTTACCTGTCCGGGCCTGGTGCTTTGCCCGGGGCTAGGGATTTGATTGCGCTGGTGATCTCTGTCAGGGAGATCAGGACATTCAGTGTGAGATAAGAGTGTGTCATCTATAGTGAGAAGAGGGATTTTGTCTAGAAAGGACAATGATGTGGTTTCGTCTATTGGATTGTGGCCATAGAGTGATGCATAGAATTGTTCCAAGTTTAGATTTATGTTTTTAGGTAAAGTGGTGAGGTTTCCTGAGCCATCTTTTAGGGCAGTTATGGGTGTAGAGGTGTGGGCACCTTTGCACATGCGGGCCAGGAGTTTGCCTGATTTGTTGCCAAATTTATCATAGCTAAGGTCAAGACTGGTGCATTTTTTCCTGTGCCTCTGCCCACATATCAAATCGATCTTTTGCAGCTCGCCACACTTCTCTATGTATCGGCGAGTTGTCTTGTGTTAGATTGGCTTGAGCCATGTGTAGGGCTGTGGGCGCCTCACAATATTCTCTGGAGACCTTTTTCTTGTAGTGCAAGGCATATGAGATGATCCTTCCCCACAGGACTGCTTTCCCAAAACAGATTGGGGTTATAGCGGTGCTCTGAATTAGTAGTGGAGTATTCCTTCCATGTGTCGCTAATGATCTGTTGGAGATCCCTATCGTGAGCCAGATGGGATGGGAAATGCCAGACTTAGGCAGAGTCGTGGATGCATGGGTCAGAGGGGTATCCAAGGAGGGGGGGTTAAAGAAGTTGTAGTCATTCCTGGACAACGAGTTTTGGGGTGGAGAGAAGAAGGTATATTCTCTACCCTCTGGGTGTGTCAATCTCCAGAGGTTTACTACTTGTAGGCCATCTGCAAATTGCTGCAGGGGTGTGGGGGAGTTCTGAGGGGGTGGGACTGGATTAGGTGTACAAGGGGATCTATCTTCCCTGTTGTCTAGAACCGGGGTAAAATACCCAGTTACCAGAAGAGGAAGTTGTGGATAAGGAGCTAGGCTGGAAATTAATTTATGGAGACAGAGTTTAGAATGGGAATTAGGAACGTATACATTGGATATAGCCCATTCACGGGCAGATGTTTTGATACTAGCCGTGAGAGTTCTTTCCTCGCTATCTTCCTGAACTGATATCCCTTCGCAGGGTAGGTTCTTGTGAATCAGGAGAAAGACCCCTGTTTTGCCCTTTACTGCTGGTGACCCGAACACCTGTCACACCCACAGTTTGCGCATACGAAGTCGAATGCCGTAAGGTGCGTTTCCTGTAGCAGTGCTATATCTGCTTTTAGGCGTTTCAAATGGCGAAGAACTGCCATACACTTATTGGGCGAGCGTAACCCTTTGACATTCCAGGAGACTACTTTCATGGGGTGTTGTTTATTTCTGGGGGTCTTGTTAGCATGTTAGGAGTCATGAAGGGGTGTATCAGGAGCTGTATGAGAGATGTAACTAGGGTATCACTATAATTCCAGAGATTGGGTGGGGTGTGTTGGAGTCTTAGAGAGTGAGGTTTGGACTGGAGAACCAGATAGTAAAGGATTGGGAAACATAGAGAACAAAAATATACCCAGAGAAGCCTGGACTTTTTTCCACATGTATAGTTGACCCACATAAACATGCATTAGCCGGAGGTTCCTTAGTTCTCGCCCGTGGAACACGAAGCAAGCCATCATCCAGGAAGAACCAAGTAATGAAGAGGTGGAAGGTGAGCAGGCGAGATCTTGACTGCCCTTAGATGAAGCAGAGTGGCCATTCCGTGGTAAGGTTGTGCGTGCCTAAGGAGAACAACAGCTACAATGAAAATAACATTAGCTGCAATATAATATGAACAATAAACATTAAGAGGCCGCGGTCTGAGTTGGAGCCATTGGGAGAAAAATATCAATAGAACCTGTTAAATGGTAACCAATAGGGTAGAGGTCCTGAGTCATATTCTAATGCATTTTGTTGCGACCAGAAGAGTTGGAAAGACTGAGTTTTTTGGCCAGGTTCTTCCTCAGGCTGCATTGATCTCTTGGTTCGGCCAGAGGTGATGGGGTTGAAGGTGCAGAGGTGTCCATCAGGATATGGAGGTAGGTTTGCAGGTAATGCATCGCTTCCTCAGGGTGAGAGAAAGGTTTGGAGCCGCCAGATGGGTCTGTGAAGTGGAGTACTGACGGGTCTTCCAAGCTGAATTTAAGCCCTTTCTGGAAGAGGGCAGAGGTTGGAAGGCTTTGCGTCTCTGAGAGACTTCTTGTGAATAGAATATTGGCATGCATTAAAAAGGGAATTAACTCCAGAGATAAAACGATAATTCTCCCACTCTACAAGAATCTGTTCCGGCCGCACATGGAGTTTGCCGCCCAGTTCTGGGCTCCAGTCCTTAGGAAGCATGTGCTGGAAATGGAGAGAGTACAGGGAAGGGCAACAAAGCTAGTAAAGGGACTGGAGGATCTTAGTTATGAGGAAAGGTTACAAGCACTGAACTTATTCTCTCTGGAGAAGAGACACTTGAGGGGGATATGATTTCAATAATATTGACATAAAACCGCACACACACAGGTTGGACTTGATGGACTTTTTTCAACCTTACCAACCATGTAATAGTCTGCAAATCATAGTAGCTTGTGGTCATCAAGTTGCAGAGACTTTGAATATTAACTCTGTCAGAGTAATTCGGGTAGCAAAATATGACAGGTCTTGGCGTGCGTCTGTCATTGGATGGGGCCCCCAGCCGGTGGGCTCTCACCACTGTGCATGGTGTTGTTATGCCCAGGACACTCATGATACGCGTAGCGCAAATGTGCTGGAGAGATTCTGTGTTTATGGACTCCAGGAGACCAATAACCCTCAGGTTATTGCACCGCAAGCGGTTTTACAGCTAATCTAGTTTGTCTAGGATGAATTGTTGGGCTTGCTTTGACTGTTGTTCAGATGTATATGAGCTTTATAAATCATCCTCCAGGTCTGAGACGCGGTGCTCCAGCTCAGAGAGCCGTTTAGCATGTTCACCCATCTCCTTCCTGAGCTGAGTTATCCCTGCCACTATGGCTCTATCTACCGCAGCTGTAATGGTAGGGGACAGGACAGCTGCTATTGTTTGCGCCAGTCCTGCATACTGCTCCTGGGTTGGGAAAGGCACCGTGTGGAGTACAGTATCCATTATGGTGAGGATTGCAGCTCCGTCCGCCATATTGGAAGTGTGTGAGCCTGGCGGGGAGAGCTCAGAATGGGTGGCTGCGGGTGCTATGGAGGAGCAATGAACCACGAACCTGTCCATCCGTGCCATTTCCAGAGTGAGTGTGGGATAGGTAGTGGGTCGCCTACCGTCCGCGGGTGCTGGAAAGCAGATAGCTGTGCCCGGATCCGCTGTTCCCCGCTCCTCTACATGTGGCGCCGTAACTGGAAGTGTATGCCCTGTCTTTGGTACTAGGAATAGTTGTTGGTGTCAGTTGAAGGAAGTATGTCCAATTGTTGGTATCAGTTAGAGCAATAATGCCCTATTGTTGGTGTCAGTGGCAGGAATTTTCCCCTATTGTTAAAGTCCATGGCAGCAATAATGCCTCAATGGCAGGATAAAATCAACCAAGGGGCCACAGTTTGGATACCACTGCTTTAAAGCGATCTCTTCATTGTCATGACTCAACCAGCAAACCTTTTTTAAAGCATATAAGCCTTTTACAGTTTGCATGACTGTTTAAATGCTTTTAAAATTCTGCTTAAGACCTGTTTTATTAATGAGCAGCGTTATTAATAATCCGAGAATATTCCCAGAGCCGATAAACAGAGAAAAATCTAATTACTTGCATATAGAAAATGAGATGCACAAAATAAAGAACATTTACAATCATATATAAACAAATTACAGTTCTGGGAGATGTTGCCGCCCTTGAATGAAGAAAGCGCTGAGCTGAATGTAAATAGGAAATATGCCATATATTTACATATAGAGAGGCGCTTAAATTCACATCTTGTGCACGGGCCAAGTGAGGGCACCTCTGCATATTTAGAGGGGAGCTCTCCATCAGCAACAAAGACAGAAATAAAACTGCTTTTCTTTAGGCCCCGCTCAGATATTGTGTTGCTGTTGGATTGTTGGAGAGGATCATTGGGGCACAGTAGATAGCAGCATTGTCACACTGGGGAAAGGGGGAGTGTTAGATGTATTAGCAGATTTAGATACACTAACAAGTTGAAACCAAACTCCAGTAACCAGTTACAGCAAACATTTTTTTTAAATCTTTTGGAATAAAGGTTTTACATAAATAAACAAAAACTGATCAGTGTATGCACCCGTGTCAGGGTTAAATGGTTTGTCTCATTCCTGTAACTGCTACATCTGCAAGTTAGCCATCACATCTAAGAATTGGTAAGCTGCAATATAATAAATGTTTGCTTTTGGATTTAATACCTCTTTAAGCTTTTATGAGATGAATTGTGATGGTAAAAAAAAAAAAAATTTGTGGATGATAACTATAATGGGGAGGGCTCCCACATGCCCTTGTCTCCTTTTCTGGTTGTTTAAAGGTGTAGCGGTTATTGCTGACTCTCCACCTCTCCACAGTGGAGCGCTTTTCAAAGGGTGCTTAACAGGCAGTGAGTACGTGATACGTATGTTGCTTCCTCACAGCCTGTTTTAATTCTCAAAATGCTGACCCACAGCGCTGCTACTGATGCATTGCACACTGCTGCAGAGCGGTTGAGGCGTAGACCTATTAAAATGGTTCTAAAGGTAAAATGTTGTTTACCTTCAAGTGTTTGTTACCCTAAAAAAAACAAAAAAAAAAAACACTGATCCTGTTTCCTTAAAGTATGTTATACAGCACAGTGCGTATGCTGTGTAATTCTTCCCCCTGTATCACCTGAACTACCTGGGTGATCCTGCCTGGCTATAACCCCCCCCCCCCCCGTAAACTGACCCTGGTTTATCATGTGCCGCAAAATGGGCCTGGTTTACACAGAAATGGTCATGGCTCAAAAGGGGGTGTGGTTAGAGAGGGAGGAAGAAAGGAAGGAAGGAAGGAAGGAAGGAAGGAAGGAAGGAAGGAAGGAAGGAAGGAAGGAAGGAAGGAAGGAAGGAAGGAAGGAAGGAAGGAAGGAAGGACCCAGATTATACACCACAATAGAAATATGCGTATTCCAGAAAGTTTAACAAATCAGCAGATAAAGATACTCCAAACACCTGGGGTTAGCGCTTCAATCATCCCGGCACCATGGTTATTATGGTGTCAGGGTGATTGAAGCGCATTATTACATTGTAATATAAAATTAAATCATTCAACTCACCATAATGCAGAATCAATGGAAGCCCTGAGCGTGTCACCTGCCACGTCGTTTGCCACCAGATCCCATCAGGTGCCCCCAGCAGAGCCTGTCCATGCATCAGGTGCCTCCCCAGCAGAGACAGTCCTTGCATCAGGTGCCCCCAGCAGAGTCCCTCCTTGCATCAAGTGCCCCCCCAGCAGAGTCCGTCCTTGCATCAGGTGCTCCCAGCAAAGTCTGTCCTTGCATCAGGTGCCCCCAACAGAGTCCGTCCTTACATCAGGTGCCCCCAGCAGAGTCCGTCCTTGCATCAGGTGCCCCCAGCAGCAGTGGCGTAGCGTGGGTTGCCAGCGCCCGCTGCAAGGCAAGAATTTTGCGCCCCCTAACCTATTGACTTTTAGCACTCTCCGAGTTCCTACAATAGTACTTACAGTCTGATTCCTACACTGACCTACCTATCCACTACACTGACCTACATGATTCCTAGACTGATCATTACACTTACCTACCTGTCCACTGCACTGACCTACCTATCCAATACACTGACCTACATGATTCCTAGACTGACCATTGACCTACCTGTCCACTACATTGACCACTACACTACACTGATTACCACTACACTACATTGATTACCATTACACTACACTGATTGCTACACTACACTGATTGCTACACTACACTATCCACTACACAGCCCACTACACTACACTACAATACCCAGCAGAGCCGTGTCCAGAAGATGGTACCTGCAGTACGTGAGGATGTGGGGCCGACCTAGGTCAAGCTGGGGGTCCGAGGAGTCTTCCAAATGGAGTCTTGTAAAAGGGGGGAGCCAGGACAATTAGTGTTCCCAGCCAGCGGAGCCTCGGTCCTTCCATCAGTGTAATAAATAAAATAAGGGGATTTCCGCGCTCACAGACTTAGGTGTGCAGCCTCCCCTTAGACAACCCTACTAGAGGGTGGCTAATACTGGAGAGTCTTTACAAAAATAAGGGTAAGTGGCGCTACCTTTTTTGGGGTATCTGGTGTGAAAAAAAGTGCTAAATGTGTAATTAAGAGCAAACCGCTCTAAAGAATAAATCCATAAATCAAATGAAATAAAATATAATAAAGTAAACTATTGCATGAATGTGTCCCCACCTATTTGTGAAGAGGGGACTCTAATCTACAGAAGTCCCCTTTAAGGATATGTGTATCAAATCAATTGATTAATCATACGTGAACTATTATAAAACATGTATTTAATACCCTCCATCCATCCAAGGACCTATTAGGTAATTGATGAGAGGAGTATTAAATATTAAATCAACAGTCCAAATATTAAAAGTAATTAGTGACCACATGAAGCATAAAAAGTCCTTTTGAACTTAAGAGTCCAATCCCACATGTGAGGGAAAAAAGTGTAGATTATATATAAATATTCCAGTGGAAAAAAGCTATACCAGTCCACATTGTATAAAAAAAATGTTCCAACAGAGAAGTGTATCTATAATGTGTTCCAGCAGTGTTCCAACAGTATTCTTTATAGTCTGGGGGTCCGAGGAGTCTTCCAAACGGAGTCTTGTAAAAGGGGGGAGCCAGGACAATTAGTGTCCCCAGCCAGCGGAGCCTCGGTCCTTCCATCAGTGTCCCCACTCGTCGGACACACGGGGGCGGAGGGTTGGTGGCGGGTGGAGGCTGATCACTTCCTTGTGTTCAGTGGAGAGCGGAGAGGGGTCACCAATCCCTGCAGCCGATAGGCTTTAGTGTACAATAGAATTTTCTATTTGTAGACTGAAGCGAGAAGCCGCCCCTCTGCACTGAACACAAGGAGAAACAACACTCATGGCAGCGTGCCATTTTTGTGTAGCCGCTGCCGTTTTTAGCCAAAAACATTCCCGATTTTCCCGGGACAAAAGCAAAATCCTGGGAAAATAATCGGGACAAGCTTAAATCGGGACTAGGGTCCCAAAATCAGGATTGTCCCGGGAAAATCGGGACCTGTTGGCAACTATGCCATGGCACTACCTGCCTGGAGTTTGCATGTTCTTCATGTGCCTGCATGGGTTTTGTCCCACACTCCAAAATGCATGCTGATAGGACCTTAGATCGTAAGGGCAGGGACTGATGTGAATGTACAATATTTATGCATAAAGCGCTGCGTAAATTGACAGCGCTATAAAAGTACCTGTAATACATAAAAATGAAAACAAAATCCCTGGTTGTCAGCAGAAGTGGTTTCCCCTTTGGAAGATTTCTCCTCTACAGTGAAAATGGTCACCAGGACAGATAGAGAGGGTGAATCTGGGTAACAAGCAGACAGACAGCAATAAAAACCTGACAGGTGTTCTAATCCAGATATTATTAGACTGTCCTATTTGAAGCACATCTTAATAAAGTATTATAAATACTAGAAATAATTTCACAGACAAGTAAAAGAAGGAATTGTTCTTTATTAACATTTAAGAAAATATCCAATTCTGTATCATCAAAAAGTCAATAAAACATAATTAAACCATCTGCTATATATAAATAAACATCTAGATGTCTTGTGGCAAAACATGCCGAAAAGACTGTTGTATCAGAGAAATGTCATTACTCTATTAGAGATGGACTGCAGGCAGATATAAGACACAAATTAATGCAATTCTGTATTCATTAATAAATCATTAAAGTGGAATTCAAGTCTAGATCTAACTAAGCATAAATATGCTCCCACCTATACTAATAGTAGGAGGAAGATTTATACACTTGCCTATTCATAGTGCGCTCTGGAATTTCCGCCAGCAAAAGTCTGATGGACCAAAAGCTCACATTGGACTTTTGCTGGCGGAATTTCTGATCGTGTGTATGGGGCATAAGTGTTGGAAAGGGTGGATTAGACACTATTAGCCGCTAATTAAAGCGGAACTTCAGTAATTTTTACAACTTTCCACCTATTACTACTTCTGCCCTTGTTGTTTTAACTTTGAATAGTAAAACATTTTTCTTCTGCCAGTAAATTCCTTATACAGCCCACTTCCTGTTTCTTGTCTGGTAAAAAGCCTAGTCTTATGACATCATGCACAGCTCTCTTTCTCACTCTCGTTAGAGTTTGCCAGGAAGGGAGGGGGGATGAGTCATAAGAGGACCAAAGAGAGCTGCAGAGCTGGGGGTGTGCATCTGTGTCTGTGTAAATCCAGGAAGTGAACAGCTGCCCACAGTTAAAATGGTTGCAGCCAGACTCAGTGGAGGGAGATTTCTGCAGTATATTTGGCAAGTACAGAATCACAGTATATATAAAATAATACGCAAAATGGTTGGAGGGAAGCTTCAGAATGGCAAAGATGTTTTTATGTGAGCAGACTGCAGTTCCTCTTTAAGTGTGCTACATGCAAATGTGATGACAAGGAAGCAGAGAACAAAGTGAACAGAGGGATGGCATCATGAGGTTGCTGCTGCCCTTTCTCTGCCCAGTCAGCAGACAATTTATGTGGAGATGTTGCCACTGTATTCCCTACCTGCCTGTATACACTCCTTCATTACCAAGCAACTTTTTAAGTGCTGTAATAGTTTGACTGGCAAGTACTTGTTTGTGCAACACTGGACCCAAATAAATGTGATATTTTTTTTAAACAACGTTTTCTTTTGATAACAGTTACTAAATACTGGTTTGTTTTTTTAGTTTTTTCCCCTTTATATAGCAAAAAACAAAACCTTTGCTTTCCTTACTTTCTGTTTAAAAAACATATTAATTAAAAATGCCTGGATAGTACAAACATCCCCAAAATGATCCCCAGGTGATTTCAATTTTGGACACCATTTTTGGAAATAAAGAAACATGGCATGCTGGGATCGAGGTGGTTAAAGCATGGAGCTTGGCAATGGTGCACTAGGTACAATGCATGCCGGTCATAACATGTCACATACATAGGCAGGATGGGGATTGGGAAGTTAATATGCAGGATAAGGGATATGAATGATTTAATATACAGGGCACTACAGAGACAGCATGGTGATGACATGGACAGGAGGGGATGAAAGGGTTAAAAAAAATGAACCCACATTACAATAAATCAAATTAACAAAATCTGCTGCTGTCTATCCTGCACTGATTAATTATTTATTTATAAAATAAGGTAAGGGGAGGGCTCTCCAATGTAAACAGTAGTACTGTTTATATTTGTGATCACTATGATTGGCTAGTAACTGCCACTCTAATTGGTTCTGTACATTTCGCCTATCATCTGTGCCGTCTAATGACAGCGTGATCAACGCAACTGGGCGCAGGCACACAAAGGCTAGAGCCCATGGCAACGTAGTAAAGAAAGTCAGAAGCTTGGGCGGGCATACACAGGTATATAATATACGTGTGTGCGTTTATATCCCCAGAGAGCCCCCCCTTACATCAGGGTCCCCAGAGAGCCTCCCCCCTAAATCAGGGTCCCCAGAGAGCCTCCCCCTTAAATCAGGGTCCCCAGAGAGCCTCCCCCTTAATCAGGGTCCCCAGAGAGCCCCCCCCCTAAATCAGGGCTCCCAGAGAGCCTCCCCCTTAAATCGGGGTCCCCAGAGAGCCTCCCCCTTAAATCAGGTTTCCCAGAGAGCCTCCCCCTTAATCAGGGTCCCCAGAGAGCCTCCCCCCTAAATCAGGGCTCCCAGAGAGCCCCCCCTTAAATCAGGGTCCCAGAGAGCCTCCCTCTTAATCAGGGTCCCCAGAGAGCCTCCCCCCTAAATCAGGGTCCCAAGAGAGCCTCCCCCTTAAATCAGGGTCCCCAGAGAGCCTACCCCTTAATCAGGGTCCCCAGAGAGCCTCCCCCCTAAATCAGGGTCCCCAGGGAGCCTGCCCCCTAAATCAGGGTCCCCAGAGAGCCTCCCCCTTAAATCAGGGTCCCTAGAGAGCCTCCCCCTTAAATCAGGGTCCCTAGAGAGCCTCCCCTCCCCTTGGGGACCCCTGCAGAGACTCGGGGCTATGGGACCCAGAATCAGGGCTATAGCCCCAAAAGCCACCCCCTAGCGACGCCACTGCGTGCTAGGAAAAATATATAAAAATAAATAAAATTTTAAAAATAGTATTTTTGCTTGCACATGCTTGGATGATGGAAGTCAGCAGAGCTTTCCCTCATTTACTAAGCTCTGAAGCAACTGCTCTTGCAAAGCGCACAGTGCATTTGTCTTTAGTAAATCAACCCAATGCTAGGGTGAGTTCACGTAGACAAGAAGTGGCTGGAGGAGATCAGTGGCTGTGAGATGCAAAAAGGATAAAAAAATAGTATTTTATAGGAAACAAATTGGGACTATTTTATTCTAAGGGTAGGATATATTAGGGTGTTTATTATTCACGGTACTTTAGCAAACTAAATGTTATCCAGTTGGGTTTACACCAGCTTGTAAAGTGGTGTCATGAACCTGCTTCTGCTGTATGGCAGAGCTGAGTAAATCTCGGAACTAGATAGACTAAAATACAGTAAAACCTTGGTTTGAGAGTAACTTGGTTTAAAAGCGTTTTGCTAGACAAGCAAAATTTTTAAATACATTTTGACTTGATATACAAGCGATGTCTTGATATACAAGTAGCGTCATGTCACAACTGAGTATAAAAGAGAAGAGAGGTGCCTCTAAGTGTAGCAAAATGGTTACATTTAATGAAGGCACAACATTTAGCAACATATTTCTGCACTTAGAGGCGCCTCTCTTCTCTTTTATACTCTGTAGCTCCTGCTGGATTTTTCTTCTAATCTCCTTGTGGAGGCTTCCATTTGTGGATGGACATTTTATGGTTACACAACCACATTGCTATAATCTTTTTATATGGACTATAAACTGAAGGACCTATGAATAAATGGTTGTGGAACGAATCATTTGAGTTTCCATTATTTCTTATGGGGAAATTTGCTTTAATATAAGTTAAGTGTTTTGGATTACAAGCATGTTTTTGGAATGAATTATGCAATCCAAGGTTTTACTGTACAGATCTTTTTGCAGGTAGAGCTACTGCCCTTTTATATGTATTGCAACTCTATTAAATGTTCGCCTGGAGTTCAGTATTAATAAAAAAAATAGAGCATAACATCAGTTTACAGGAAAGTGCAGTTCTTCCAATGTCCCTTCATGGTGTATCCTAGAATACGACACATATGAAAAACAGATTCAAGCAATAGCTCAAAATAAAGCATCACATTCATTTTTTCTCCTAATCAATCCGATTTTACACCTATACCTCAACCAGAGCAATTTGTGAGATTTATTGATCTGTTCGGCAGACCATGTATATATATCATACCCTACATTAGTCTCGGACATGTAAACTGTTGATCCGTCCGTTTATTAGCTAGGCCATCCTTGCTGCAATACTGCAAACTGTCACTCCTGGCCCGGGGAATCCGTCATTTTTATTGCTGTGTTTTCATTTTATTCCGGAAATTATTCCAATTGATGCTGCTCCCCATATGACTATTATTGAACTGCTGAATGATGAGCTCTGTCCGGCCACACGGAGCACCTGCAGGTAGGACTATATAAATAATTTTTATCTGTGTCAACAAATGAAAATGTTTCATGAGCTTATTTATGTGACTCTACCCACGATGCATCGCTTTGACATGGCGTGATTCAGATACTGGAGAGCAGCTTGAGGCAGATGGATTAGAGCTGGTCTGTGCTTATCAACAAACTCAAAAAGGAGCTGATAAAAGATAGACCCAGTTCAGAGGTGTGTACATTCATGAAGGGGCTGTAGGTGGCGCTGTTGTTCAACAAGAGATGACTAGCGAGTTGGCCAAGGACTGCGCTTTGCTGTCTTTATTCTCCTGTTGGCTCTGGAGGAGCTCGCAGACTGACAGTTCATGACGCAAAGTGTCCAAGACTTCATAAATATGTTCCTTTCCTAGAAAATAAAAGGGTTTGAACAATGCGGAAAATGTGACAAATTATCTCTGGCATTTCACTTGCAACCTCAGTCTGCTGAAATTGCAATAAAGATCACATTCCAACTTTTCTCAACAAAGACATTATTTTGATATAAAGTTCTTAAAAAACAGTACCTGGCGAAGCCTGGAAGTCCATAAAATATACTTTGACATGAATTTTGGATCATTTTCCCACTGACAGATTAAGTAGGGCTTTTAGTGCTGTGACCTCTTGCTGTCATTCTGAGCCGCTCTTTCCCGCTGCCTCCAGTAGGAAGAGGATCGAGGGTGTAAATCATTTCTTTCCAGTGACCGTAATTACAATGGACTGTCTAAGAATGCATATAACTGGCACATGCGGAAATATTAGGATATATGCTGTTTTGAAGTAGGACCGATTTTAAAGCGGTATTAACCCAAAACCAAAAATGTAATATATTGCAGCTTACCAATCATTAGATATGGTGTCTGCATTCGTTTTCTCTTTTTAGCCTTTTTCCCTCCCTGTGTCTTTAACACAGCTCCAGTATTAGAATGCCCCACCCTGGATATAGGAGAACAGGGGGCTCATTTGGACATCACCATTGTTAATCTGGGGAGAGGGGAATGTTATATGTACTAGCAAACTTAGATACACCAATATATTAAAGTCAAATAGAAGCTCACACTGCAGTTACACAAGCATTTTTTGGGGGGTATAAAGGTTTTCCATGAATAAATTAAAGCTGATCATTGTAAGCCCCCCCCCCCCAAGGCGGTAAATTGGTTGTCTCAACACCCTTAAAGTGGAGTTCCACACATTTTTTAGTTTATTAAAAGTCAGCAGCTACAAAAAGCATAGCTGCTGACTTTTAATAAACAGGCACTCACCTGTCCCACGGTCCAGCGATGCGGGCGTACGGAGCCTCACTCTTCTCCCTCTCCTCTTCTCGGCGCCGTCATAGCAACTGTGGGCACCAAGCCGTGACAGCTTACGGCTTCGCGGCTGGGCACGCACTGTGCATGTGCGAGTCGTGCTGCGCTCTGCCATTGGCCAGCCAATGTTTTGCGACCTGTATTGTGTCCCAGAAGATTGCTGGCAGGGAGGGGCCACCTAGGGCAAGAGGAGGAGTCGCCTAGTCGGCCAAAAAGAGGAAGGAGGAAGTGCCACTAAAAAGAAGGTAAACATCCCCCCTCCCCAAAAAAAAGGACATGCCAAATGTGGCATGTCAGGGGGTGAGGAGTGCTTAAAGCGGAAGTTCCACTTTTTGGTGGAACTCCGCTTTAACTGAAGGAGAACTTGTGAAAAACAACATATTTACTGGCCAGATCACAGGTGAAAATAAAAGAAAAAACACCTACAAAGAAAACGAATGCAGCCATCACATTTAAGAATTGGTAAGCTGCTTTCTTGTAAAAAAAATAATTGGTAAGCTGTAATAAATGTTTGCTTTTGGGATACCGCTTTAGAATAAAACCCACCTGAACATTTAACGCCTGCTGCACACTCACCTCTTCCTGAGTTATGGGATACACTATATTACCAAAAGTATTGGGACGCCTGCCTTTACACACACACACACAAACTTTAAGGGCATCCCAGTCTTAGTCTGTAGGGTTCAATATTGAGTTGCCCCACCCTTTGCAGCTATAATAGCTTCAACTCTTCTGGGAAGGCTGTCCACAAGGTTTAGGAGTGTGTCTATGGGAATGTTTGACCATTCTTCCAGAAGCGCATTTGTGGGGTTAGACACTGATGTGGATGCAAAGGCCTGGCTCACAGTCTGCACTCTAATTCATCCCAAAGGTGTTCTATTCAGTTGAGGTCAGTACTCTGTGCAGGCCAGTCAAGTTCCCTCACTCCAAACTCGCTCATCCATGTCTTTATGGACCTTGCTTTGTGCACTGGTCCAAATCATTTGGTGGAGGGAAAATATGGTGTGGGGTTGTTTTTCAGGGGTTGGGCTTGACCCCCTAGTTCCAGTGAAGGGAAGTCCTAAGGCATCAGCATACCATGTCTTTATGGACCTTGCTTTGTGCACTGGTGCGCAGTCATGTTGGAACAGGAAGGGGCCATCCCCAAACTGTTCCCACAAAGTTGGCAGCATGAAATTGTCCTTGGTATGCTGACGCCTTAAACCCTTATACACACTATCAGATTTTCTGCTGATTTTTTTCCTTCAGATTTACCAAAACCATACAATATGAGGTCAAACCTTAGGAGTTTCAATTTGTATGCAATCAGGCAGGCCCTTGCACTACATGGTTTTGGTAAATCTGAAGACAAAAATTAGCAGAAAATCTGATAGTGTGTATGGGGCTTCAGAGTTTCCTTCACTGGAACTAAGGGGCCAAGCCCAACCTCTGAAAAACAACCCCACACTGTAATCCCCCCTCCACCAAATTAATTGTACCAGTGCACAAAGCAAGATCCATAAAGACATGAATAAGTGAGTTTGGGGTGGAGGAACTTGACTGACCTGCACAGAGTTCTGACTTAAACCTGATAGAACACCTTTGGGATGAATTAGAGCGGAGACTGCGAGCCAGGCCTTCTTGTCCACATCAGTGCCTGACCTCACAAATGCGCTTCTGGAAGAATGGTCAAACTTTCCCATAGACACACTCCTAAACCTTGTGGACAGCCTTCCCAAATGAGTTGACGCTGTTATAGCTGCAAAGGGTGGGCCAACTCAATATTGAACCCTACAGACTAAGACTGGGATGCCATTAAAGTTCATGTGCGTATAAAGGCAGGTGTCCCAATACTTTTGGTAATATAGTGTATGCAGGTCCAGCTCCAAAGCTGTGCAGCCCTGAGAACCCAGTGGCAGTAAAAACTGCTTCTCTGGCTAACTAAGCATATTTCGCCCTTCTTACTTTACTACCATAAATCAGTATTAGATTATAGGGCCCTATTCACACTATTGTGCCGCGTTAGCACAAGTGTTTTAAAAGGAGAAGTAGGGCCAAAACTCTTTTGGCCCTACTTCTCCTGTAGGTCAGAAGAGTGCACTTGGTTCTGCACTCCTTCGACCAAGATTCAACAAACAGCTGGCTAAGGCCTGCTGTTTGCTGACGCCACAAATTCGGTCCAGAGTCTACAGGGATCTCGACAAAAATGTCAGGATCCATCTACATGCCTGACCAGCATCTAGATCAGCCTCTCAGTGTGTCCCCTGCACAGCCCAGCGCTCTAGTGAATGCTGAAGGGGCAGAGCACAGAGCAGTAACTGTGTCACTGCTCTGTGCTCAGAGCAGACCAGAGAACTGAGTAATCACCAGTCTTTGATCACTCAGTTCCCAGTGTAGAGGCAGCAGGGAACAGATGCAGCATCAGACCGATGCTGCATTCACCTAGGTGAGTATGAATGGTCTTTTTTTCTAATTCTGCCTAACACACTAAAGCGCACATACGGTATTTTTTGGCAGCACAACACAGGTGGTTCTGCGCTGTAACATAGGTGCATCTCAAGGAATAGCATCACAATAATGCAGTAATGTGCGCATTACCACAGCACAATAGTGTGAGCAGGGCCTGAAGGACATAAAAGGATAACACTACTACCTTCTCTCTCTCCATCCAGCAGCATGCCAATCCAATAACAGCTGTATCAATTTATATATAACGTGATTTAGACACACAGCTGCATGTGTGTGATCTCTCCATAAATCCCCAATGCCATTTAGGCAATAAAAGCCAAAGATATTGGACTGCATTACAGATTATTCTAGTCCCGTTGTGAATAATCTTTGAACTACACTGCATACAAATATCTTCTATCCAATGTAGCCTTGGTAACCTCTCCGCTCCTCCGACATGATTTCCTCATAGGCTTTCTAGGTCAAATGTTTAAACTGGCCAGCCATGTGACTACACGTGACTACAAAGCAAATCAGCACACATGAATGTTATGTGCTTGCACAGTAACAGTGGCAAAGCAAGCAGCACACACATTCATTAATGCGATGTATGTGAGCCATATGTGCGTTTACTACACGTGTGGATTTAAATGGCCAAGCTGGCAGACCTAATTCCTCGAAATTAAAAATCACAGAATCTGGAGCGCCCCCAGAATTTTACAAATGTATCTCTCCATCTGTTTCTCATTTCATTCATCTTCCTATGCTAGGAATCCTGCAACTTGTTTTAAAGCACTAGAGTCAGCACTCTACAGAACTTTGATGACTGCCTTGAAAATTAAAAAAAGTCCACCAATTAAAGTGCTAATTCCATTTTATTTTATAACGGTGAACGCAAAACCTGTTATTTACCCATACAGGTCCACCACAGCTGCACATTCAGGAAACAATACCCTATGTAAGGTCAGATAAAAGGTGGAGGTGAGGCGCTGAACACAGATCCTTTACCCAGAACGAGGAATTCCTTGTAATGTCTAATGGTCTGACTTTGGCAGCTCTCCACAAAGCATAGTCAAAGAGACTCACCAAAAAAGTGAATCATCTGAATTGAAAAGTTGACATGAAAAATGGAAAAAAAAATTGTGCACCAAAATCCTTTATTATTAATTACACATGACAACAAAACACCAGACGATAGTCAACGCGTTTCTCGGGCTATAAATCTCTCCTTATCAAAGTTTGGACAAGGTAGACTCATAGCAAAAGTTGCTAAATATAACCCTCCAGCAGAAGTGTCAGGGCTGGGCTCAGCCCTTCCTTCTCTGAGCTGGCCGCTCAGCTGTTGGCTAATTGCCAGCTCTCATCTCTCTCCACAGTTACCCAGCTGTTGTTGATTCTGCTCGTCAGTCCTGCCTACTTAAAGTCGTCCAGCTCACTTGATCTCTGCCTTCGCCTTTGTCAAAATCACAGAGACTTTCTCCTGCGTTCCTGTTGAAGACTTGTTCAGCTGACGTTCCTTCTGGCTTCTGATCCTGCTTGCTGTACTACGTTTATTTCTGGTTCTCTGACATTTGCTTGGCTGACTACCTGATACGGTTACTGAACTCTGGCTTGTTTTGACTACGCTTACTCTGTTTACCTTATTATTATTATTAAACAAGTGTGATTAAACTATACTTCTGTCTCGGTCTGATTCATGGTTCCTGATATTAAGTAAGGACTGATGTGCAATTGTGCCTGCCTCTATAGCCAAATCCAAGTGAGGCCCATTAATATTTCCCACTGTCAGAGAGTTATAACCCATCCCTTTGCTTTGAGTACAAAAGATACCTTTTTGCTATATTGTCCAGGCCTCGAGGAAGGGGATTTTTGGCCCCCGAAACACGTTGGCTGTCTTTTGCCATTCCTGCTGTCAAAAATATTAGTGAATATGTGTGAGTGCGCTGCCCCCCTTTTTATTATATATCACCACCTGTATTCCTTATCAACTACCAATGATCAATATTACATGTGCATATATTCAAACTTTAGGTCAATAAATCATAAATATCACAAAAAACGTCCTTCAGACATGTTGCAAAATCTTGAATCCTTTAAAGTGACTGGCGTGCTCCTATGTTACTTCAATATGTGACTGAGTGGGACCCTCCACCATTCAGATTGGCCACTCACCAGAGATTTTACTAGGGGTACGCCTTTGGTTCATTCAGGGATAACCATTCCCCACAGGTACCACTTCTCACCCGTTTACAACTGTGCTCTAATACTCCTCATGGGAAAGCATAGGAACAGAAGGCGATCATAGCGTAATATGTTTAAATCATTTATTTTAAAAGGTATCAAAGATTAAAATCACTCACATTTGCAGGTGCCCTTTTGCCGGCACTAAGCTTATCCAGCAGTTACGGACGGGTATCTAGTAGCATGGTTCGCCTGGTGTTGTAAGCGATCTCCACGCTTGGCTTGCACTCCAAGCCTCGTTTTCGTTTTCGTCCGGTCACGTGATGCGTCAAAATCTCCCAGCAGCCTCTACGCGTTTCGCATCATCAAATGCGTCATCAGGAAGCTGCCGTTTGATTGGTGCCCTCTCTATTTATACTATGTGTGGCCGGAAGTGTCCATTCCGCCATTTTAACTAAGGTAATGCTCCCATCTGTGACTTCCTTCCTGTTATCGCCATTTTGACTAAGGGTTTTTTTCCCTTTTGTATAGTACACGCTTAAATCACTAATTCCCCTTTACATTTTCTTAGTTTTCATTTACATTTTCTTAATTTGTATTCCGGTTGATGGGGATATTAACCCATCTATATCTGCTGGAGAGGCTTTTACAATGTCTCAAACACATAACACATTCTTTATAATTTCTGTCCATTCCGCCCTAGCCGTTCGTCCATGTGTAATATGGGACAGCAAAAAGACCATTCTTTGCAATAATCAAACAAAGTTCAAACAGGTATTCTAAAAACCATATATGATTTATATGCATAACCCCTATTCTATACTTTTCTATATATACAATCGAAAAAAACCCAAAAAATGAAGAAAATAAGAAAAAATTAAGAAAAAATTAGGAAAAATAATAAGAAAAAATAGAAAAAAATAGAAAAAATGGGAAAATAGAAAAAAAATATATAAAATAGGTGCAATAGGTAAAGAAAAATAAAAATAAATAAAAATAAAAATAAAAATAAAAATAAAATTAAATTAAAATAAAAAATAAATAAAAAATAAAATAAAATAAAAATAAAAATAATAATAAATATAAATAAATAAATAAAAATAAAAAAATATGAAATAAATAAAAAATAAAATTAAAATCTTTCCATGCTAGTTAGTAATTTTCAATATAGCAATTGATGTCGAGCTCCACGTTCATCCCTTTTGGTTTCATAGTTTCCATTTTAAATATCCAATGGGTTTCATTTCTTGATACCTCCCTTCTCATATTAGTGTTTCTCCAATCTTTTTCTATTCTATCTATTCCATAGAATTTTAAATGTTGGGGGTTTCTACCATGTACATCCCTGAAGTGTTTAGATACACTATGGTGTTTAAATCCTTTTTTGATGTTTCTAACGTGTTCTCCTACTCTCACCGATAGGGCTCTGGTTGTTCTGCCCACGTATTGCAGCCCACAACTGCACTCCAATACGTAGGTAACATGTGTGCTAGCACATGTTATGAGTTTATCAATTTTAAAGGTTTGCTTGTTACTGTTTGATACAAATTTAGTTGTTTTTCTCTCACTTTTCTTGGTAGACCTGCACGCTTTGCATTTTCCACACCTAAAGAACCCCTCCTGCTCAAAGAAGGTTGTCATCCTTTTAGGGGGGTCTGGTACATTTTTTACTATTTTATCCCTGATCCTCCTAGCTCTCCTGTATACGAACGCTGGTTTATTTGGCAGGACCTTGCTCAACTGTGGATCATTACTAATTATAGGCCAATGTTTTGTTATAATTTTTTCTAATGTCTTATATTGTTTATTGAATGCTGTTATAAATGGTACTTTATCATTGTGGTTATGATTTCTAATTTTATTAGTTAATGTTAGCTCTCTATCCATATTGGCTATTTTAAGACGCGTGTCCTCCAGTGTGTCTTTGTGGTACCCCTTGTCTATAAATCTTTTAATTAATATATCTGTCTGTTGAAAATAATCCTCTATTAGGTCACAGTTTCGTCTTATCCTAATAAACTGACTTTTTTGGGATTGCTTTTTTCCAATGGGGGTGGTGACAGCTCCCCATCGGAATGTAACCATTCCGGTCCGTTTCTTTGAAGTGTGTTCTAGTTCCCAATTTGTTCTTGTTTTTATAAATTTCTAAGTCCAAGAAATTTATTTTTTGTTGGTGTACTGTAGCTGTAAATTTAATATCATATTTATTATAGCCAATATGTTGGATAAATGCTTCCAGTTGCTGTTGACTGCCCTTCCACACTATCAAAATGTCATCTATAAATCGTTTGTATAACAGCAGGTGTGGCCAGCATCTTCCAAAAATCTCTTCTTCCTCCCACTTACTAAGAAAGATGTTGGCCACACTTGGTGCATACTTGTTACCCATCCCTACTCCCTTTATCTGCCTATAGTAGTTATGATTGTGCCAGAAGAAATTATTCCCCATGGCCATCCTTAATCCCTCCAGTATAAACCTTCTTTGTTTCAATTTGAGGTCCGATAGTTTTTTCATTCCCCATGCTACAGCTGCCAAAGCGTCCGTTTGTTTTATATTGGTGTACAACGACTCCACATCCATTGTTACCAATAGTGTGGATTCGTCCACCTGTAGATTCTTTAGGTTATTGATTACATCCTTACTATCCTTGAGGAATGCCTTGCCCTCTCCTGCTATAGGTTGGAGGAATATATCCAAATATTCCCCCAATCTTGAATAGACCGATTCTATGCCACTAATTATAGGCCTTCCTGGTGGTCTAGTTTTGTTCTTATGGATTTTAGGAACCTGGTATATTACTGGTATCCTTGGTGCTTCTGTCAGCAAATATCTACCTTCTTTCTTATTTATAATATTGTCAGCTATGCCCTTATTTAAATACTCTTTTAATTTCTTCTTTAATTCTCTATTGGGATTCTTTTTCAGGGGTTGGTATGTACTTATATCTTTCACTAGTCTCTCCAGTTCTGCATGGTAGTCCTGCTTGGTTAATATCACTACCCCTCCCCCTTTATCCGCTGGCCTAATCACTATGTTTTTTCTTTTTTCTAGTTTCTTCAGTCCTTGCCATATTCTGTCTTTATTACACTTTACCGGTTTGATGTTTCTCAGTTCCTTCTCTACTATCCTCTTAAACACCTCAATATGTTGATTGGTGTTTGACCTAGGGTTAAACGTGGACCTGTTCCTCAACTGACTATGTGTGTATTCCATTTCATTAGTTTGATGTTGGGGTTCTCCTTTCTCTAAATAGTATTTTTTTAAATTTAGTTTCCGAATAAACTTTTGCAAATCAATGAATGCTTCGAATTGGTTAAAGGTTGCACTGGGTGCATACTTGATGCCCCTATCCAATACCAACAGTTCCTCATGAGTGAATGTTATATCTGTTAGGTTGAAAATGCCCTCTCCTAATTTACTCTTTTTCTTTTTGCCTCCCCCTCTGCAGCCTCTTTTTCTCTTTGATTTACACTGCCTCCAGTTTCCTGGGGGTTCCTGTTCCAGCCCCCCCTGCTGGTTTGGAATACTGGCATGGGTGGTTTGTAGGGCTCCCTCCAATCCCGCCATTCCCCCTGCCACATAGGTGGACCATAATTTGGGCCATAATTGTAATATCCCCTCCCCCTCCCCCTAAATCCTCCTCTCCAGGGTCTGGGATATGGTCCCATCGGGGGTTGGTAGGGGGCCGTATATGTGCTGTTGTTCCCTTGGTCGGGTTTCTGGGTAGTTATTTTCTTCTGATTATCATACGGGGTTTGTACTGTTGCTCCAGTGTCTTTTCTAGTCAAGTTGGCGATAGGGGTCCCTGATGTTCTACTCGTTCCCACATCTGCAAGCATATCCCCGATGTTGACCTCCTCATCCAGGGACGTGTTTGCAGAATTGGTGGGTTTATCCTCCTCCTGCCACCTGTATACTTTTCCCTCTGCGTAATCCTTTTTGTCCCTTTGGTACTTTTTAACCTTTTTATTTTTTACTTCATTATCCAATTTAGCTAGGAATTCTTGTAATTTAGCCGCCCTCGTTTTGTACTCATTTGTTTCAACATGGGGTAACATGTTATCTCTAATAGTACCTATGGTGGATTCTACTTTTTTTAATTTGATTCTTCTCCTTTCAATGATCATGTCTAACAGTCTGTTTTCACAGCCATTAAAAAAATCAAACCAAGTCCTTGATAGGTGTTCATCTGTTATACCATCATTGGGACCTAGGTCCCATCTTAGCCTCCTAGGGGTGATTTTTGCCTCTCTGTATTGATCTAATGTGTTGATATCCCACCAAATTCTAATTTGTTTGTCCATAGCATTTTTCAAGTGTTTAAAACTTTGTTCTAAATTCAGTGCCGTAGTGTTATCATAATTTTGGAAAAGTTGTCCCAGATCTAGCTGCCGATTCACTAGAAATGAGAAAACCTCCATGTTCTGCTGCCCGTGAAAAAAATTATATGTTTTTAATATATAACCGTGAATATCTATGTGCGTGTCACCGGCGCAAAACCAAACTTCAATTTCCTCTACTAAATACCAAGTGTTGGGTATGCTGCACTCAAAAACGACCCTTGGATGGGTAAAAGTATTAGTGAATATGTGTGAGTGCGCTGCCCCCCTTTTTATTATATATCACCACCTGTATTCCTTATCAACTACCAATGATCAATATTACATGTGCATATATTCAAACTTTAGGTCAATAAATCATAAATATCACAAAAAACGTCCTTCAGACATGTTGCAAAATCTTGAATCCTTTAAAGTGACTGGCGTGCTCCTATGTTACTTCAATATGTGACTGAGTGGGACCCTCCACCATTCAGATTGGCCACTCACCAGAGATTTTACTAGGGGTACGCCTTTGGTTCATTCAGGGATAACCATTCCCCACAGGTACCACTTCTCACCCGTTTACAACTGTGCTCTAATACTCCTCATGGGAAAGCATAGGAACAGAAGGCGATCATAGCGTAATATGTTTAAATCATTTATTTTAAAAGGTATCAAAGATTAAAATCACTCACATTTGCAGGTGCCCTTTTGCCGGCACTAAGCTTATCCAGCAGTTACGGACGGGTATCTAGTAGCATGGTTCGCCTGGTGTTGTAAGCGATCTCCGTAACTGCTGGATAAGCTTAGTGCCGGCAAAAGGGCACCTGCAAATGTGAGTGATTTTAATCTTTGATACCTTTTAAAATAAATGATTTAAACATATTACGCTATGATCGCCTTCTGTTCCTATGCTTTCCCATGAGGAGTATTAGAGCACAGTTGTAAACGGGTGAGAAGTGGTACCTGTGGGGAATGGTTATCCCTGAATGAACCAAAGGCGTACCCCTAGTAAAATCTCTGGTGAGTGGCCAATCTGAATGGTGGAGGGTCCCACTCAGTCACATATTGAAGTAACATAGGAGCACGCCAGTCACTTTAAAGGATTCAAGATTTTGCAACATGTCTGAAGGACGTTTTTTGTGATATTTATGATTTATTGACCTAAAGTTTGAATATATGCACATGTAATATTGATCATTGGTAGTTGATAAGGAATACAGGTGGTGATATATAATAAAAAGGGGGGCAGCGCACTCACACATATTCACTAATACTTTTACCCATCCAAGGGTCGTTTTTGAGTGCAGCATACCCAACACTTGGTATTTAGTAGAGGAAATTGAAGTTTGGTTTTGCGCCGGTGACACGCACATAGATATTCACGGTTATATATTAAAAACATATAATTTTTTTCACGGGCAGCAGAACATGGAGGTTTTCTCATTTCTAGCGAATCGGCAGCTAGATCTGGGACAACTTATCCAAAATTATGATAACACTACGGCACTGAATTTAGAACAAAGTTTTAAACACTTGAAAAATGCTATGGACAAACAAATTAGAATTTGGTGGGATATCAACACATTAGATCAATACAGAGAGGCAAAAATCACCCCTAGGAGGCTAAGATGGGACCTAGGTCCCAATGATGGTATAACAGATGAACACCTATCAAGGACTTGGTTTGATTTTTTTAATGGCTGTGAAAACAGACTGTTAGACATGATCATTGAAAGGAGAAGAATCAAATTTTAAAAAAGTAGAATCCACCATAGGTACTATTAGAGATAACATGTTACCCCATGTTGAAACAAATGAGTACAAAACGAGGGCGGCTAAATTACAAGAATTCCTAGCTAAATTGGATAATGAAGTAAAAAATAAAAAGGTTAAAAAGTACCAAAGGGACAAAAAGGATTACGCAGAGGGAAAAGTATACAGGTGGCAGGAGGAGGATAAACCCACCAATTCTGCAAACACGTCCCTGGATGAGGAGGTCAACATCGGGGATATGCTTGCAGATGTGGGAACGAGTAGAACATCAGGGACCCCTATCGCCAACTTGACTAGAAAAGACACTGGAGCAACAGTACAAACCCCGTATGATAATCAGAAGAAAATAACTACCCAGAAACCCGACCAAGGGAACAACAGCACATATACGGCCCCCTACCAACCCCCGATGGGACCATATCCCAGACCCTGGAGAGGAGGATTTAGGGGGAGGGGGAGGGGATATTACAATTATGGCCCAAATTATGGTCCACCTATGTGGCAGGGGGAATGGCGGGATTGGAGGGAGCCCTACAAACCACCCATGCCAGTATTCCAAACCAGCAGGGGGGGCTGGAACAGGAACCCCCAGGAAACTGGAGGCAGTGTAAATCAAAGAGAAAAAGAGGCTGCAGAGGGGGAGGCAAAAAGAAAAAGAGTAAATTAGGAGAGGGCATTTTCAACCTAACAGATATAACATTCACTCATGAGGAACTGTTGGTATTGGATAGGGGCATCAAGTATGCACCCAGTGCAACCTTTAACCAATTCGAAGCATTCATTGATTTGCAAAAGTTTATTCGGAAACTAAATTTAAAAAAATACTATTTAGAGAAAGGAGAACCCCAACATCAAACTAATGAAATGGAATACACACATAGTCAGTTGAGGAACAGGTCCACGTTTAACCCTAGGTCAAACACCAATCAACATATTGAGGTGTTTAAGAGGATAGTAGAGAAGGAACTGAGAAACATCAAACCGGTAAAGTGTAATAAAGACAGAATATGGCAAGGACTGAAGAAACTAGAAAAAAGAAAAAACATAGTGATTAGGCCAGCGGATAAAGGGGGAGGGGTAGTGATATTAACCAAGCAGGACTACCATGCAGAACTGGAGAGACTAGTGAAAGATATAAGTACATACCAACCCCTGAAAAAGAATCCCAATAGAGAATTAAAGAAGAAATTAAAAGAGTATTTAAATAAGGGCATAGCTGACAATATTATAAATAAGAAAGAAGGTAGATATTTGCTGACAGAAGCACCAAGGATACCAGTAATATACCAGGTTCCTAAAATCCATAAGAACAAAACTAGACCACCAGGAAGGCCTATAATTAGTGGCATAGAATCGGTCTATTCAAGATTGGGGGAATATTTGGATATATTCCTCCAACCTATAGCAGGAGAGGGCAAGGCATTCCTCAAGGATAGTAAGGATGTAATCAATAACCTAAAGAATCTACAGGTGGACGAATCCACACTATTGGTAACAATGGATGTGGAGTCGTTGTACACCAATATAAAACAAACGGACGCTTTGGCAGCTGTAGCATGGGGAATGAAAAAACTATCGGACCTCAAATTGAAACAAAGAAGGTTTATACTGGAGGGATTAAGGATGGCCATGGGGAATAATTTCTTCTGGCACAATCATAACTACTATAGGCAGATAAAGGGAGTAGGGATGGGTAACAAGTATGCACCAAGTGTGGCCAACATCTTTCTTAGTAAGTGGGAGGAAGAAGAGATTTTTGGAAGATGCTGGCCACACCTGCTGTTATACAAACGATTTATAGATGACATTTTGATAGTGTGGAAGGGCAGTCAACAGCAACTGGAAGCATTTATCCAACATATTGGCTATAATAAATATGATATTAAATTTACAGCTACAGTACACCAACAAAAAATAAATTTCTTGGACTTAGAAATTTATAAAAACAAGAACAAATTGGGAACTAGAACACACTTCAAAGAAACGGACCGGAATGGTTACATTCCGATGGGGAGCTGTCACCACCCCCATTGGAAAAAAGCAATCCCAAAAAAGTCAGTTTATTAGGATAAGACGAAACTGTGACCTAATAGAGGATTATTTTCAACAGACAGATATATTAATTAAAAGATTTATAGACAAGGGGTACCACAAAGACACACTGGAGGACACGCGTCTTAAAATAGCCAATATGGATAGAGAGCTAACATTAACTAATAAAATTAGAAATCATAACCACAATGATAAAGTACCATTTATAACAGCATTCAATAAACAATATAAGACATTAGAAAAAATTATAACAAAACATTGGCCTATAATTAGTAATGATCCACAGTTGAGCAAGGTCCTGCCAAATAAACCAGCGTTCGTATACAGGAGAGCTAGGAGGATCAGGGATAAAATAGTAAAAAATGTACCAGACCCCCCTAAAAGGATGACAACCTTCTTTGAGCAGGAGGGGTTCTTTAGGTGTGGAAAATGCAAAGCGTGCAGGTCTACCAAGAAAAGTGAGAGAAAAACAACTAAATTTGTATCAAACAGTAACAAGCAAACCTTTAAAATTGATAAACTCATAACATGTGCTAGCACACATGTTACCTACGTATTGGAGTGCAGTTGTGGGCTGCAATACGTGGGCAGAACAACCAGAGCCCTATCGGTGAGAGTAGGAGAACACGTTAGAAACATCAAAAAAGGATTTAAACACCATAGTGTATCTAAACACTTCAGGGATGTACATGGTAGAAACCCCCAACATTTAAAATTCTATGGAATAGATAGAATAGAAAAAGATTGGAGAAACACTAATATGAGAAGGGAGGTATCAAGAAATGAAACCCATTGGATATTTAAAATGGAAACTATGAAACCAAAAGGGATGAACGTGGAGCTCGACATCAATTGCTATATTGAAAATTACTAACTAGCATGGAAAGATTTTAATTTTATTTTTTATTTATTTCATATTTTTTTATTTTTATTTATTTATTTATATTTATTATTATTTTTATTTTTATTTTATTTTATTTTTTATTTATTTTTTATTTTAATTTAATTTTATTTTTATTTTTATTTTTATTTTTATTTATTTTTATTTTTCTTTACCTATTGCACCTATTTTATATATTTTTTTTCTATTTTCCCATTTTTTCTATTTTTTTCTATTTTTTCTTATTATTTTTCCTAATTTTTTCTTAATTTTTTCTTATTTTCTTCATTTTTTGGGTTTTTTTCGATTGTATATATAGAAAAGTATAGAATAGGGGTTATGCATATAAATCATATATGGTTTTTAGAATACCTGTTTGAACTTTGTTTGATTATTGCAAAGAATGGTCTTTTTGCTGTCCCATATTACACATGGACGAACGGCTAGGGCGGAATGGACAGAAATTATAAAGAATGTGTTATGTGTTTGAGACATTGTAAAAGCCTCTCCAGCAGATATAGATGGGTTAATATCCCCATCAACCGGAATACAAATTAAGAAAATGTAAATGAAAACTAAGAAAATGTAAAGGGGAATTAGTGATTTAAGCGTGTACTATACAAAAGGGAAAAAAACCCTTAGTCAAAATGGCGATAACAGGAAGGAAGTCACAGATGGGAGCATTACCTTAGTTAAAATGGCGGAATGGACACTTCCGGCCACACATAGTATAAATAGAGAGGGCACCAATCAAACGGCAGCTTCCTGATGACGCATTTGATGATGCGAAACGCGTAGAGGCTGCTGGGAGATTTTGACGCATCACGTGACCGGACGAAAACGAAAACGAGGCTTGGAGTGCAAGCCAAGCGTGGAGATCGCTTACAACACCAGGCGAACCATGCTACTAGATACCCGTCCGTAACTGCTGGATAAGCTTAGTGCCGGCAAAAGGGCACCTGCAAATGTGAGTGATTTTAATCTTTGATACCTTTTAAAATAAATGATTTAAACATATTACGCTATGATCGCCTTCTGTTCCTATGCTTTCCCATGAGGAGTATTAGAGCACAGTTGTAAACGGGTGAGAAGTGGTACCTGTGGGGAATGGTTATCCCTGAATGAACCAAAGGCGTACCCCTAGTAAAATCTCTGGTGAGTGGCCAATCTGAATGGTGGAGGGTCCCACTCAGTCACATATTGAAGTAACATAGGAGCACGCCAGTCACTTTAAAGGATTCAAGATTTTGCAACATGTCTGAAGGACGTTTTTTGTGATATTTATGATTTATTGACCTAAAGTTTGAATATATGCACATGTAATATTGATCATTGGTAGTTGATAAGGAATACAGGTGGTGATATATAATAAAAAGGGGGGCAGCGCACTCACACATATTCACTAATACTTTTACCCATCCAAGGGTCGTTTTTGAGTGCAGCATACCCAACACTTGGTATTTAGTAGAGGAAATTGAAGTTTGGTTTTGCGCCGGTGACACGCACATAGATATTCACTGCTGTCAAAAATAACTAGCAATAAAGAATTTTGGATGTTTGAGATGCTCATTTGATGCTCTTTTCTTTTTTAACATTGACTGTGTAATCCCCTAACCACGTGACAGCACTGAACCAAGTCCCATGCACCAGCACTATCACAGAAAAAAGGGGGAGTTGGTCACATGCTCCTCCATCCCCAGACAAATGGGGTGATTTAATTCTATCCACCCCTGTGTCAGATTTTCCCAACCTTCATGTCTGATAAAACATTGTAAGGAAGCCAGGAAGGCAGGGGAAATCTCTTGAATTATGGCCCAGATAGAAGTTATAATCCTTTCCTATGCTATACAAAACAAAGAAAAAAAGTTTTGGCTGGACATACACTTTAAGTCATTAAAATGTAATAATCCATGAGATAGTGATAACTTGGTTGTAACAGATAACAATCCCAGTACATAATGATGCTCATACCTTGCTGGGGTTCCCTGCATATCTCCAAGGTGTTCAGTAACACCCTTCCCAATTCCTGTTGGGAGATTTCCTGTAAAGAGCAGAGAAACACGAAGAGAGGTAAAATAAGTGAACTGTCAGTGATCAATCATTTAGACATATATAACTCGAAATCTCTATATGTATGCAGATAACATTACCTTTCATACAGAACTGATTTATTGGAATATTACACAGCAGCATACACACAAAATATAATGAGAAAAGGACGGAATAAGCTATTCTACATTGCCGGTGGACATATTTTGATGAAGCTTCATCTTAGCTAAGGCGGCAGAATCTACTTTTTATCATTGTAATCATGTCTTAAAGCTGAACTTTAGGTAATAACCTGCATATGCCTATTATATAGAAAGAAAAATATACACATGAACATTCTAGAATTCTGTTTTGTGATCCAGATACCCCTGCCAGACAGCACAGCCTGGTCCTCCCGTCAAAGTATACTGGAGATAAGTAATACTGCCTGGTGTTGTGTAGAACACACCCTAGCCTGTCATTTGACAATGAACAGAACTGCAGTATACTGATAAGATCATTCTTTTGTTCTCTCCTCCTGTAAGCATGTTCACATGTGCAAATCCGCTGCGCATAATTTACTCAGGGTTTTGGCCTGCACTCTCCCAGTTTGCTTTGCAGGAGATCACAGATGGCGGATATCAAAAAACATTCAAGTACTTATGTTGGTTTCATGTGAAACATGTTTAATGATTTTATCATTGATTCATAACTGGAATACATGTTTGTTTTTTTTTATATTAATGTAGCACCCTCCTAGATAGGCTGCTACATTTAGTTTTTTTTTGCACTTCCGTAATCAATGGAGCAGCTGCTGATTGTACTCTTCGGGTCTCACAGGCTGCAGACTTGATTGCTTCTTCCTGCCTCCTGAACAGCTCCAGAACATAGAAGTGGAGCAGGTCAAAAGGGTACTCTGAATATTTATGGGTCAGCCAATCCCTGGGGAGGTGTGCCCAGTAGGTGGATGCAGAGCACATAAATAGTCTGGGGTCTGGAGCAGGCTTGTTCTTGTACAGTAGGAGAGCTTCCCAGCCTGAAGGACCGCTGCCCTTCTGGATAGCCCAGCTAAAGATTCTACCTGTGTTCATCGAGGTCCCCGCTGTGGCAGAACTGGGGGGGGGCTGTTCTGCTTAATAAAAAAAAAACGTTCACTTTAAGCTAGTGACTGTTGCTGCTGCTATCTCTAGCATATCAATACTAGTGTTTTCCTGACCGGGGACATTACTGGATGCACCTCAGTGTTGTCCATTTTTTTTTTTTGGCCTCTGCTGGAGGAACCGTACTGAGAAGTAGTATTACAGTGAGGAGTATCCTCAATTTATTGCTCAGCGTTCATTGAGTATCCAATAGCTCCCTATGTCCTATCCAGCAATAGTTTCCAAAAAGGCAACCCCTGCACTGTTTGAGCCAGAAGAGTGACTGTTTCTGTGTGCCTGGCTGCTACTACCCTAATCTGGGATAAGAACCTGGGGCAAACCAGCGGGACCTTATTGGAGAGTGAGCTACATCTACATCTTTGAATTGTGACTTAATTGACTGGAGTAGAAAGGAATGATATTATTATACCCGCAGCAGCTACCTGAGTGGTCATTGTTCAATTCAAGAACAAATTTTTTAATGCTAAGCAAAAGAATGAGGCACGAATAGAGGATGATGTATGAAGCACGCTGAATTAAAACTAGCGTCTCTTAGGCATTGTTAGGCTCCTGGCACCTACCATGACCAAATAGAGCAAGCCATTTTTGTGGTGCCCGTACACACTTTGATAAATGATTATTTTTCGGTTGATCTCTTCTGATAGGAGTAATCAATCTATAGTCAACAACCCATTTGATATACCACACATGGGAAAGTGGATTTTGATAGATAGGATGCAATCATAAATTATTGATTGCATCTACGATTCCACAATGTAATCTCATAATCTGAGTGATTGAAATGTGATTATAATTATGAGCAAAGTATCTCGGTGTTGACGATCGATGCAAACTATCAATAATTTTCTGCCTTAGCCAATTGAACCAGTTTGATCAAATTTGATCTGAATCACTTAGAAGGGAAGTTAGAGCTATTTGCAGATTCGATTGTTTTCACGAAATCCCTCATTAAACAGATACGCTGACTGACTTGTTCTGCTCTATGCAGGTAGCATTGGGTTTAGGGCTATCCATGCATCTATATAGTTCTGATGTCAGTAAGAGATGCCAGAATTGGAAAAAAGCAATGTGGGGCCTCTGCAGACCTCTGAGGTAGACATTAAAGATGCAGCTACTTACTACCAACTATGGGGGGGGGGGGGGCGCACTGAAGTAGCAAGGAGGCACACTGAGCAGCAACAAAAGGGGGGCACACTAAGCAGCCTCAAAAGAAGGGGCATATTGGGCAGCAACAAAAGGGGAAGCATACTGTGCAGCAACAAAGGGAGGCACATGGAGCAGCAACACAAGGGAGCACACTCTGCAACAACAATAGGGAACACACTAAGAAGCAATGTAAAGGGACACAAATGTAATTTCCTGATATGTAATTTGTAATTTGCTAAATGCTGTTGCCAGCTCTGTGCTTCTTTTTTTACATGTTTTCCAGACCAATCTTAACTGATTTCCATAAAAAGTATTTTACAGAGCTCAATAGCTGATGCTCACATTTCACCCATAGTTGAATATTTCAGAATGTTCAGTGACTCTTGACTCCCTCTCCCATATCACTCTGTGCTCTGTATGGCCTCCCTTCAGTGTTTCAATTAGTGCTGGACAATCTGAAAAGAAAAAGCTACTGCTGTAGTTTCACTCATGATGCTTTGCATGTTTTGAGTGCACTCTTTGTGAAATGAGTACAGTGGAAACTTGGATTGCGAGTAATGCGGTTAATGAGCATTTCGCAAAACGAGCACTGTATTTCTAAAAATCCTAACTCGGTTTGCGAGTGTTGTCTCGCAAAACGAGCAGGATTCAGGCCAAAAGCAGTGTGCAGTATCGCTTTTGGCCTGAGGTGGAGGGCGCCGGAGCCAAACAGCGCTGATCATCTGCGTTCAGAAATGTACGGAAAGGCCCGAGGACAGTTCGGCTGACCTCGGCAAACCCCGGAAAGGCTCGTGAACGTTTGCCAAGGTCAGCCGAAGTGTGTTTGGGCCTTTTCGGACGTTTCCGAGGCTGTCCGGCGCCCCCCACCTCTGGCCGCATGCGGTATTGCATCCCATTGAAGTCAATGCGGAACAAATTATTTTCGTTTCCATTGACTTTAATGAGAAAACTCGCTTTGATATGCGAGTACTTTGGATTATGAGCATACTCCTGGAATGGACTATGCTCGTAATCCGAGGTTCCACTGTATTTGTAAAATAAATATATACATAACGAGTAGAACTGTTGATCTCTCCTTCTAAAAATGTTACTTGTCTAGATGAGTTTTTAAAGCATTGGCTTCAATGCTTCCTGAATAACAGACGAGGAAGAAATTTAAGTTTCAAATCTTTTTAAAAAAATCTTCCTATGAAGTCTGCTGAAAATGATGGTTTTGTCATTATTGTGTATCACGGCTTCCCAAGATAAAGAGCTGGGGAGTTGTGTACATACAACTTAATGTCTAAGTTCAGCTTTGAAACATGTTATGCTCCTGCCTCCATATTTAGGGTTGAACATGTTCCAGCTCCTGCCTCCTCTCTGCCCCAATCCTTCCTCCCTGTGACAGTGGGCGGGGTTTCTCTCCCGCACCTGCTACTACAATTTGAAAACAGTGTGGATGTGTGGGGCTCCGCCCACGCATCTGGTAATCGCGGGTGCAATGCCTTACAGACTGCATTAAAAAAAAACAATAAATGCACATTTTGTTTTGTGTAAAAATGTGCATTTATTATTTTTTGTAAAAGGTGAACTTATCCTTTAATTCTTTTGCCAAAAAAATAAAAGCTAGGTGTCAAGAGAACTATAGATTCATTCCATGCCTGTTTATGTAATTTTTTATTGTGTGGTTTGTTTTCCTTTCTTAACGTGAATTTCCAATAAACCTTTTACATTTTGCATAGAGCATGAAAGGGTTAGCAACTGTCTGGTTCCTTATTGCTTTCCTTGCCCCCGTGCTCCCCTTGTTGGAGATTTTGCCTCACTTCCTGTCCCAGAGACAGGACGTTTTTCAGACGTTAAGTGAAATCCCACCTTTGATAGCTTTTGCTGGAACAGATATCCCTTCACAGCTGTTCTGGTGACAACTGTAACATTTTGTGCTAGTCACAATGGTCACCAAGACCAATAGCGAGGGTGGATCTCCATAAACGGGACACAAGCAGCAGTAAAAACATTCAGAGGCTTTAATGGTTGTATCCAAAACTGGAAAACCAAAGTTTGGATTGGAGCACCACCTTAAGGTGGTTGGAGTGGTTGGATTGCCTCATTGGCACCTAAGGAGAACTTGAACATTTATGTAACAATCTTTTATTAGAACGATTGCTCAACGGCCATGACATACATACATACATACATACATACATACATACATACATAGCCCACTGCTATTCAAAGTTTAAAAAATAGAAACGTAAGCACCACACCACTGCTAAGAGATCCAGACACAATTTTTTTCCACTTCACTCATCAGCAGATTGAACACTAATCCTGGTCATCTCCATTATACTTGCTGCTAATTATCTTTTGGGTTATTTGAGCTCATCGCATCCCTTTCTGTCTTGTCTCTGCAGGATTTTAGGTCTGCATAAAATTACTGTATGCTTAGCTCTAAAACTCCATAAACAGAGCCTTTGTTCAGGCTGTGAGTCAGAGACAGCACATATGCGCTTCATATCGCCTCTGGTACATCAATAGGACACCGCTGCCCCGTGCTAATGTCTGATTTAAATAGACAGATTTCTAAAATACAGAAGTACAGAGAGGGTGGAAAGCTGTTGCAAAACAGCTGTTGTCTTCAAAACTGCACAACAAATATGCTTCTATTTTTCTGCTAGAGTGAATCACATAGCCTTGGTAAGGTCAGTGAAAATAACTTGTCATTAGAAAAAAAAAAGTTAAACACAAAAAGAATATTTGTGTAACTGTTCCCACACCTTAAATAGATGTAAAGTAAATGTAAAATGAAATATTAAATTTGCTAAAGTACTGTATCGCAAATAATTGCCTTTTTTTTCTGTGCAATATTTTAATTGGGTTGTTATATTGAATAGCAAAAACACAAGGGCAAAGACATAGACAATTCAGAATTCCCTTTTTAAAATACAATACTGTTTTCAAGTGTATCTGTGGTCCAAATGTAAAATCATATATTCATTTCCACATTATATTTCAATTATTTCTAGCCAAATCATTTTGAAGTTTGAAGACGTACGTTTTGGAGAACCACACATATTTGTTTCCTTCTGTGACACATATTCATTCTGCCCTGTGAGTAGGCACTGCTGTGTTACACATTTCACAGAGCCTGCCTTCTGAACTACAGAGGCGGTGGAAGTAGGTTTGCCACCGGTCTGGGAAACACCCGGACAGTTCGAGTTTTGAATCATGTGTCCGGGTTTCAGTCCGCCTATATTTAGACAGCAATGTGGCTCAGAACGGGGCCTGATAGGCGGGTGAGGGGGCACGATGCATGCCACATATATTATTCTCTTTGAAGCGCCCAAAGGTGTCCCAGGTCTGTTACAGTTCTATAGCGTATGCTAAAAAAAATGTTTTTTTCCGTGTGCCGCTAAAGTGTTCGGGTTTGGCTTGAAGATAAATGGCAACCCTAGGTGGAAGCAGCAGTTTCAGGAATCAGTACGTCATTGCTTTCAGGCAGGTAGGTGCATATTTAGTATTTAGAGGCAAAAAACAAACAAAGGAACAAGTAGAGGGGAAGCTGTAAAGCATACAGTGAATCCAGGAAGTTGTGGAAAGAGATGGCCAGCAGACAGGAAGCAATTTACAATGTGGAAGGCAATTTTCCAAGTAAACTTATATTGTATTGTCAAAAACATTTTTTAAATTTCAATTACAATGTTGGTGTTATAAAATGAAAGTGACTTTAATTTTATTTAATCTTGTTATTGATCTCCTGCAGCCTCTTTCTGTTTGCATGACATTACTTCAGCAACTGCTGCATATCATTCCTTGATAGGGACAATAGCGGACTATTCCTGCCTAATGTGTTTTGAATGTACATGGCAGGATTATTCTAATGAAAGCTGCAGATTTAGGAAGACTGAAAACGGCTGCTGACATACATTAACGTGTTAATGTTTATATGGGATTTTATTGATTGGTTTAATATATAAGCTGAACTCCAGGAAACTTAAAAGTCCCTTTTTTGCAGTGAAATGGCACCCATACTGGAAGGTTTAACTGTTCTTTTATGTCTTGGAGACTTGGTAAAGCACTTTTACTTACTCAACCCTCTGCTCCTACAAGCTCCTCTGTGCTACTAGACCAGTCCCTGCAGGCTCTTCTTCCTTATGCTCCAATGGTCTAATGTCCTCTAACGCAGTGGTCATCAACCCTGTCCTCAGGGCCCACTAACAGGCTAGGTTTTATGTATTACTTTGGGTTGCACACTATGCACACTGTGCATAGCACCCCTAAACCCTGCACTCTGTACACAGCACACCCTGAACTCTGCACTCTGTGCATAGGGCACCCCTGGAACAACACTCTATACATAGCACACCCCTGAAGTCTGTGCATAGGGTACCCCTGGAACCACACTCTGTACATAGCACACCCCTAAACTCCGCACTCTGAATGTGGGAGGCACATATACAAACAGTTGTAATTCCTACACCGTTCACCTGATTTGGATGTAAATACCCTCAAATTAAAGCTGAAAGTCTGCAGTTAAAGCACATCTTGTTTGTTTCATTTCAAATCCATTGTGGTGGTGTATAGAGCCAAAAAGATTAGAATTGTGTTGATGTCCTGATATTTATGGACCTGACTGTACAGACTCATTTTACTGTTGTGTGTGTTTAGTAACATTTTAAAATAGGGATTTTTTAAAAAGTTTTTATTCCTTGGTTGTCTTGAGCTTGGGCTTACTACTGAAGATTTATTCTAGCTCCTATAAATCCACTTTACTGTTTGATATATGAGTTTATTTTTTAATTTGCTGAAGTCTGGACAATGCATCCACAAATCACGTCACTGCAACTTATTTGTTTTCTAAATTTATACAAACAGCTACAAATAAGAAAATGATACGCATTTATTATTATAGCAGGCTGCACTTGTAGTTTTGCCAACACAAAGATTGACTGCATCTTTATGAATGCTTATAAGACGGCATACAAACTGAAATATATAAACAGTTTAATTTGCAGGACACAGCAAGTAAACTCTCATTTCCATTAGGCTTTCTGAATCAGAATCTAACACAAATAAGCATTTTTATTTACAGCATGTACAGCAGTAAATGGGCTGCCATTGTTTTAGGATTCTCCAGCCTAGCTCCATGTCATTACCTACATTTAAAAGGAAAAAAATTTTTTTTTTAATACTGGCCCTTTAAAAAAAAAAAATACAAAAAGGTCCTTAAGTGCACTGTGTGTGGACGCCGGACGCTTGCTAAGCGCCAAGTAGCTTCCGCTCGGCGTTCGTAGTATATGTTACTACGGCCGGGCGGTTTGATTGACATCTCAGTTTGATGTCACATCCTGTTTTCTTTCTCCTATTGTGCCCAGGAGAGAGGAAACAGGAAGTATGAAGAAGACACCGCTGGAGAGGACAACAGCATGGTAAGTAGTACACTATTGCTGTGCTCCAGCGGAAAACGGGGGGGGGGGGGGCTGCACTGACTGCATTGGGCGACACAGGCAAGGCTGCATTGGGGGACACAGGCAAGGCTGCATTTGGGGGACACAGGCAAGGCTGCATTTCGGGACACAGGCAAAGCTGCATTTGGGGGACACAGGCAAGGCTGCATTGGGGGACACAGGCAAGGCTGCATTTCGGGACACAGGCAAAGCTGCATTTGGGGGACACAGGCAAGGCTGCATTGGGGGACACAGGCAAGGGTGCATTTGGGGGACACAGGCAAGGGTGCATTTGGGAGACACAGGCAAGGGTGCATTTGGGGGGACACAGGCAAGGGTGCATTTGGGGGACACAGGCAAGGGTGCATTTGGGAGACACAGGCAAGGCTGCATTGGGGGACACAGGCAAGGCTGCATTGGGGGGGCACAGGCAAGGCTGCATTTGGGGGACACAGACAAGGCTGCATTTGGTCGGACACAGGCAAGGGTGCATTTGATGTGACACAGGCAAGGCTGCATTTGGTGGGACACGGGCAATGCTGCATTTGGGGGACATGGGCGAGGTTGCATTTGGGGGACACAAGCAAGGCTGCATTTGGGGGACACAGGCAAGGCTGCATTTGGTGGGACACAGGTAGGGCTGCATTTGGGGGACACAGGCTGCATTTGGTGGACACAGGCTGCATTTGGTGGGACACAGGCTGCATTTGGTGGGACACAGGCTGCATTTGGTGGGACACAGGGTGCATTTGGTAAGACACAGACTGCATTTGGTAAGACACAGACTGCATTTGGGGGACACAGGCTGCATGTAAGGACAGACTCCGCTGGGGACACCTGATGGCATCTGGTGGCAGGCGACGTGGCTAGTGACACGCTCAGGGCTCCCACTGATTCTGCATTATGGTGAGTTGAATGATTTCATCAGACACGCCTGATGAAGGAGCATGCATGCTCCGAACGCGAGCGCTACGGCCACGCCCCCCGGCTCTCCAGCATCTGTCATCTCCACGCACGGACCAGCTGACGCACTGTCTGATGGAACTACATACCTCGGAGCTTCAGACGCCACCGGAAGCGGCCGGGGAATGACTTCTCCACAGCCCAGCAGTCCACCGGATGTGATCTCATGATGTTAAAGAGTAACACTACATGCCTGTTTTTATCAGCCTAAATGTGAGTGCATATTTTAAATATTATTAAAGTCTTTTATACACACTACTACCCTTAGAGCGGCGCTGCTCTTTTTTTCTGCTTGTTTTTCCCACAGAGTCCCTTCTGCTTTGAGAAGCCGGCTGCCGCCTACCCCATCCATCTGAACCCAGTACTGTAGGTCTAACGACCAGTGTCATCTTAAGAGCATTATAGGCCCCCGGGCAATACAGTGCACTGGGGCTCTGTCTACACAATCACGCACGAGAATAAAAATGCAAATTATCAATAATGATATATTTATTGGTACTTCCAACAAAATCAGTGTTTAAACATTAACACAACGTTTGGACAATATAACACGAGCTTGAATAGCAAGAAATTGAAAAACAAGAAATTACAGATTGAAATGGGACAGTACAAAAGCACTAATTACTTCCTCGAACTAGTGGCAACTCTAAGATTGATATATAAGGGGGACACATTAGGTATTACGGTCAAAACTTGGGGGGGCCCGGGCACTAATAACTTTCACCACTAAATCATACAACTAAAAAAAACTAAATAAATATATATATATAAATGTACACACTCGCACTCGTGCTGCTGGTGCTGGTGGGTAATAATGCTGGTGTGTGTGCTGCTGCCTGGCTCCTCTGAGACGCGGAATTGTGACAGGAAGCATGCGGCTGCAGTAGAGAGCAGAGCCGATGCTTCCTGTATCTGTCACAGGCGGAGCGCATTTTATATCACTCCGCCTGTGAAGAGCCGGACCAACACAGAAAGCATCGGCTCCGTCCTTCACAGTGACAGCTGATTCACACTGCACGCTGCTGAGTCGCTTACTGATATCGGGACTAATCGCGCGGCACTCTGTCTCTGTGAAGGAGCCGCACCGCACAGCACTGGCACAATGCAGCAGCAAACTTTCTGACATCTGAATGATGATCCATACCTCCCAACTTTTGAACTTCAGAATGAGGGACACTTATGGGAGGAAGCGACCGACGGCGTGCCACGTGCACTGCAGCAAAAAGAAAGATTCTCACTGATGCATACAAAAACCCCAGCACAGTCATATAAAAAAATAAGAATAAAAATCTTCCATTACAAATGATTTTGCATAAACTATGGAAGTGTGCATTACACAAAGTGTGGAAGGATTCAGGAGTGCGTTATGTACAGAGTTCAGGGATCGGGAGAGTGCTAGATACAGAGTGCAGGGTTTTATGTACAGAGTGCAGGAGAGTGTTAGGCACAGTGCATGGTTCTGGAGTGCGTTACGTACAAAGTGCAAGGGTTCAAGAGCGCCAGGTACAGAGTGCAGTCATCTATGCACATCTCACTGTTGCCCTTCTCCTCAACTATAACCTCTGAACCCCCCTACCTACACACACACACACATATAACACACACCACACCACATACACACACACACATAACACACACACATACCACACACCACACAAAAAAAACACACACCACACACACACACATATATAACACACACACCACACACACACACATACATAACACACACACACACCACACACACATACAACACACACATACTACACACACACACCACACACACATACAACACACACATACCACACACACACATACATACCACACACACACACACATACATAACACACACACATACACACCACACACACATACACACCACACACACATATACATTAAACACACACCACACACTTTTGTAAAAGTAGCACCTTTCTGTAGATGTCTTCTATCCAGTGCAGCCACAGCTTCCTTCTCCTTTCAGTGCACTGGGTATTTTCAGCTCCTGGACTCCTGGAGCAGGAAGGAGATAAGGATTAGGGGGCAGCTCACCCCCCTCCTGGAACATGCCTTTCACTTGTCTCTAGTTGACTCTAGTGCAGAGCAGAGAGGTTGTTGATAGAGCCCAGCTGTTACTTTCACTTTCAACTACAGAAGCCAGGCTTCTGTGTTTAAGTGAAAGTGGGGAGCTGCCTGTGAGTGCAGGGCTAATGGAGGCTGAAAAAACCCTGGGGGGGGGGGGGGAATAGACAGCTGATCCTGAAGCTCTGCAACCCGGCCAGCAATGTATGAATGCCAGTGTTGTGTCACCGGGCTCTTTCGCTATGCACTGGTTTGACAGAGGGGCGGGTCTGGGTAGCAGTCCCGCCCCTACCCGACATCACACTCTCGTTTTGACAGGTGCAGTCTGTCATTGGGGCTGCACAGTGCACATCCAGCTGACTTGCTAGCCAATCCCTGGCTGTACTGGATGTGCACACTGCTGCAGGTCAATCCGGGACTGTTGGGAGGTATAATTGAGGCTTGGCTGGGGTCGCTGGGCAGGTGGGGCCCCCCAGGCAAGTGGGGCCCCTGGGCAACTGTCCAGCGTGCCCATGCGAAAAGACGGCCCTGCTAACGACCACCTCAAGGGTTTGCCTCTTGCAAACACCACACTTCCTGATCCACAGCACTGTCCCACTTTTCATTGCAATAGTAGCACCTATCAGCGCTCCATTTGCCATTTGTTGCAGCAGTATGTACCACCCTCTGAAAAGCGATCAACAGTAAATTGCGTTTGGAAGAGAAGTTTGAGATTTAAACAAAACAAACATTTATACTCGCCTAGGTGGATACAGCATTGGTCCGATGCTGCATCTGTCCCCTGCCACCTCTAGACTGAGAACTGACCAAGCAAAGGCTGCTAATCGCTCAGTTCTTGATGTTCAGTTAGCAGAGAGCCGACGACAGTCAATCCCCGACTCTCTGCTCTGCCCCTCCAGTGCTCACTGGAGCACCGGGCTGTGGAGAGGCAGAAGTGGCTGGCTTAGTTTTCCAGCGACTTTCTGAGAGGCTGAGCCAGCTACCGGCCCAGGCATCTGGGTGGATCTCTTCGGAGCCTGGAGCGGCTGAGTGACACATCAGCCAACAGCGGACTTTAGCCCGCTGCCGGCTGAATATGAGTCGCATGAGTGCAGAACTAAGTGCACTCCACTGACCCATAGAAGAAGTATGGCCAAAGGAGTTTTGGCCATACTTTTCCTTTAACAGGGTGGTAAAGCAGTGAATGGTAGGCATTCAGGAGGTGATCTCACCACCTCTTGAATGTTGCCTTTTTTTATTTTTATAAGAGGTTATCTGTATTAACTGTGGGTCAAATATTTAAACAAATGAAAATCAATGAAAAGTGTCAATCTAGCATGGCCTTACTTTGGGTCATAGCTCAGCTTTGCCAAGAACAACCTATATCTTGTAAACTACAGTAGACACCATGCAATATGCTAGAATTAATATTAAATCTGCAAGCTGTATTTTATTATTCTACTAAAAGACCACATTAGGGTTGATTTACTAAAGGCAAATGGGCTGTTCACTTAGCAAGGGAAGTTGCACTTTGTGGGGAAATTCTCTGCAGAACTTAGTGGATGCAGTGAAGCTCTGCTGATGTCTTTTGGATGCTGTTCTTTTATTTTCCTTGCATGTGACTGGGTATTCTTTAAAAAGTGAAGTTTCACCACATTCATCAAGCCCTGGAGAATATTCCCTTGCAAAGTGCAACTTCTTGCAAAGTAAATAATCAGTATGTCTTTAGTAAATCAGCCCCACTGAGTTGTCTCTTACCAGGTCACGTAGTTGCTGAAGAAGCTGTAGAACATCAAGAAGCTTCTCCTCAATCAGAGATAGCCGAACTCGCTCTGTTTCCAGCATCTGAAGATCTATCCTCATCAACTCAATTTCCTCAGCTTTCCTTTCCAGTTCTTCAATGAATGGCGTCTTCATCTAAAAAAAGTGAATATATTAATGACCAGGTTACTATATACATTATTCTTGGGAATTACAATCTGTTGAGTTAGTCAACCCCAAAATGAGAGCTGCAAGATGTGTTGTACAGCTTCTTCACACAGAAGAGAAGGTTACACATAGCAGAAGTGATGCTTCAAGAAGTATTTTCCAGCTGAAACTTTGACACAGATAATGGTAAATACACAAAGGCAAGCTGGACTACTGCATGTGTCAGCAATCAATAAAACTTTATTGAAAGGAAGAGCTAGTATTGCCCATCAAATTCCACTCTTTAGCTGGAAATACACTATTACATTTTTTTCATTGTGTGTAGGGGCTGAACTAAAAAAAAAAATAATGCAGATTCCTTAATCCACACTATACAGAGCAGATAGCTGAATCTCCTTGCTGGGCTATTGTATTGAGACAGATGATGGTGCCAGCTGTCAATCTACAATAGCTACAGCCGATTGAATGCAGCCGCTGTTTGTCCAGCAATTTTCCACCCGGCTACTTCGATTTTCGATTTAGTCAAAGGATGTCGGATGGGATATGGTCACCAGAGCCACCCACTAATCTAATTCAACAATATATGGTCAGCTTTTCTCTGTGTTTTACCCCCGACTCGGGGCTTGGTCATAGAGATGAAAGTAATGAAAATGGGTAGAGATTTATAAACAAACAAAAAGAAGGAGAAGGTGAAGAGGAAAACATTGCTCATAATATACAATATCCCATTCAAAATTTAAACTTTGCTGGATTCTACTATTCAGGGTAATGATCTAAAATATGTTCCACTTATTTAAAGGCATTGTACACGTTCCCTGTTTTAATTAGGTATTGGTGTAGTTATGCATATTCCCTGTGCTGTTTGTTTGCCTTACCTTGTGATGATGGGCTGTAATAATATTTATATGTATAATAATTGGAATCAGTTGTATATTTCTGGATGGGGGGGCAATCCAACTGCCAACCCCATCTCCCATCCCCCCGGTTGGTCGGCCCCAGCACTTGCCCTATTTAGGTTGTGGGGTCGCTCCAGGCGGCGGGCCTCTGCGTCTCCTCCTTCCTTGGCTTCATGGCAGTATGGCTTTCCCTGTGTCTCCTCCCTCCTCCTCCTCGGCGGAGGGAAAAGCAATGCAATAGGATCACTTCTCCTCTCGGCCAATTGGGTCTCAGGACCCACTTCCTAAGCCAGGATTGGCCGGGAGGAGAAGCAGAAAGACAATAGCATATATATTAATTTACTATTGTCACACAAGTGGATGGGCTTGGGGCGCAGTCCTCTCCGCCCTGAGCCCACCGTTTTTTTTAAGCCAATTAGAGCCTCAGGCTCTAATCGTGCTTCTAAAAAAAAAAAAATCCTATTGGAATCCATGCATCCGGCACCCTGCAGGTAAATTAGGGGCCGGGCGCATGGATTACCGCCGCTGATTGGAATATTAATGTTGTGGCTACAGTTTGTAGTGTTATGACTGATCAGTTCCCCTATGTCCATGTATTTATTAGGCTAGCTTGTCCCTGGGGCCAAGCAACTTCTTATTCCGGGTCACACCGTGTCCAATGCATGCCTCGCCATTTCCTCTGTAGCATATCACAATTGTGAAACTGCTAATGTGATGAAACATCTCTTCCAGCTACATAGCAAGCTCTCTGTTAATTGCTCTGCCTGTTTGTGTCTGTTTTAGATCTAATTACTGTTTAGCTCTCATCTGCACCAGCATTAGACGTAAAGTTCCAGGGCTAGTGGTATATTAAGTTTCTTCACAGGAAATGTCAGTTCTCACACAACAGACAGAAGTCATGCACTAATCTGTTCATGTTTGATCACTAAGAGAAACTTCTGACACAGGAATGTCAAGATTTAATCCACTATAGGCTGTGCGGGCAGGGCAACAAATGACACCATGAAACTACATGATCAATGCACATCTTGTGAAAAACTTAAGGTGCAGGTAAAAAGCTTTATAATGCCTTTAACCTCCTGTTGATAAACACAACACACAGATCTGGCTGGATTTCTCTGTGCTATCAGTTACCATTCAGAACTGAAAGCATGGAGAGACCCAGCCAAATGATCTGTGAGTGAATGCAGCACACACACACAGCACACTCTCTCTGTCTCATCAGCCGATCAGCGGCGCAGAGAGAGAGACTCTAATGTGTAATTACGCAGGACAGACCAGAAGGAGCCTGGAGGTGGGTGGAGCTGTGTCGTTGGCTTGGCAACCCTGCACTCTTTGCTAGCGCCTGGGCCGCCTGGCGTCTAGCAACGAGTGACGTCAGTGAGTCAGTCACGTCGGACTCTGAGTTTTAGACTCAGAGCCGACGTGACTGTGACAGGAGCTGCCTGGAGCGGAGGAGCCTGCCTAAGTGTATCTGTCTTTCCCGGGCTGATAGGCAGTTGTTGCTGCAGTCTAGCACTGTGTGGCTGAGGCCAGCAATCTTCCTCCTCCGCGCAGCCCTTGAGTGTATTGGCCCTCCCACCGGCAGCACCTCCTCCATCCTGTCCATGCAGTCACTCACACTGACTGCAGGACTCCGCCCCTAGTGAATGTTGGCTCCACCCACCTCCTCCCTCCATCTTGTCCACCTTGCAGTCTGCAGAGCGGCGTGGATACAAGACGTAGAAGGCTGCGGACATTGACAGTGAAATTACTGGACTCAACCAATCAAATCATTATTCAACGACTCCATTGCTCCTGCATGGAAGCTCCTCCCCCCACCAGAGCACCAAATTAATTGACTAAAAGTGAGTAAAAAAAAAAAAGAATGAATTCATGTGTCAAGTCAAAAAGAAAAATACATGTGTGCCATTATGTATGAAAAAAAATGCCCCTTTAGTCATGACTTGTTCAATCTTAACCCCTTCAGTTCCGGAACCTTTTACCCCCCCCCCTATGACCAGACCATTTTTTGCGATACTGCGCTGCGTTGCTTTAACTGACTGACAATTGCGCGGTCGTGCGACGTTGTAACCCAAGTAAAATTGACGTCCCTTTTTTCCCACTCACGTACTACACATACACACAATTTATCTTGCACTTTGTTCAATGAGTTATTTTGCTATATTCTTGCAATTGATTTGTTATGATTGCAACCTTACAAGGTATTTGTTTGTTTTTCAATATGTTTTCCAGGTAAATAAGTTTTTTATTCTCATTCTGACCAAGACATTTGTGCATTGCAATAAACACATGATCACTTTGAACTTTTTTAATCATAATTTATTTATTGGAAAAAAAGTTTTTCAAGCTTCAATCATTGGTCATATAAATAGATTATTACGATTTTTTAAACATGTAACACAGTCTACGGTACCAGTCAACATTTTGTTCTATTTAAAGTAATGTATAGAAGGTAGGGCCCGAAAGTGACTCAAGCCCAGGGGCCCCCATCACCCTAAGTCCTGCCCTGTTGATTACGATCAGAACTGTATTTGTGTCCCCAATAGTATACTGTCCCCAAAAATGCAGTGTTAGCAGATCAACCCCGATCACTGTAGCAAAAGACATTTCGCCCTAATTTTATGAAGAAATTTGATTTGTATTGGATATGTTTTATAACAGGAAGAAGAAATATTTTTTATTAAAATGTTCTGTATTTTTTCGTTTATAAAATAAAAAATAAAAAACCCAGTGGTGATCAAATACCAAAAGAAAGCTTGATTCATTTGAAACAAAGTGATATAAATTTAATTTGCATGACTGAGCAACTGCCAAGAGTAGCATAGAGCTGAATAGCAAAAAATGTCCTGGTCATGAAGGAAGTAAAACCTTCTGGAGATCAAGTGGTTAAAGTAAATGTTTTGGATAGAGACAGATATAGTTAAAACCCCTGTCATTGTTTTTTTGTTTTGTTTTTTTGTTTTTTGCTGCCAGTGTTCTGTTAGGGAAGACACCTTTTACTTCTTGTCCCATAAAAGTATAAGAAATGAGCTGTAATAGGAACAGGCGCTCCCATTGGTAGTGGTATTTACCCTCAACGTTTGTTGACAACTCTAAAATTATAGATTTTTTAGAATTATAGATTGCCCCTCATTTCCTGTCTTGGTGACAATGATCCAAAGGAAGGACACAGTAATAAAAGCTTAATGGAGGGTCTAACCCCTTACCACTCTCTGCAAAACAAAAAGAAAAAAAATGTACCTTTACATACACTTTTAAACATAAAGAAATTTCCTACCCTCGTCGGTTTATTAACTTGTTCTATTATTTGTAATTATAAGGAATCCATCTTTAAGAATTTTCTCAATTTTGTATTTGTATAAAAGGTGTTCCCAAAATAGAACCTGCAGCCTCCTGGCAGTCCTATCAGCATATTGAATCTGACATTCTTCGAAGATCATTATGTAAATGATAAAAAAGGGTATTGCAATGTACTAATTGCTAGACCTTTTAGGTCAATTCAGTACTGCTATATTTTAGATGTGTTTCTCTAAGTCAACACCTAGATGAGAAACATTTAAAAATTCTATTATTTCCTAATCATTTCTTATTTACTATAAAGAGGCTAGGTAAAAGGTAAACTACTCATGGTAAGTGCTTTCCTAGAAACAAACTATATTCCTGTTTTAAATATAACAGATAAAGGTGACCTCTTCTATCGCCACCTGCACACAAATCACTTCTGATGCTGACCAGTCCTTACCTCTTCCATTAGAGCCTCCAAATCCTTCATTTCCTGTTCCTTAACTGCCAGCTCTTCTTTCATATTCGCAACCTTTTTGACCCATAAGACAAGCATATTCTTGTAATTATTACCATCAGACCTGATATCACACAGGAACTTTCGTATTCTCCTGTCTTCACACCTAGCAAAATAAATTCACAATTTATTGTACCCTTCAGATATACTCTCCACCTCATTAATTATGTCAAGCCTGCTAAAAAATGAGAATTCTGAGTAATCAGAAGCTCAAATGCAGCTTAGTTCTGTAATAACTCTAAAGCCCCGTACACACGATCAGACTTCCTGACGGGAAATGTTCGATGACAGGCTGTTGCACAATCTGCAGAAAATCTAATAGCGTGTATGGGGCCTTATGCCGCGTGCACACGAGCGGACTTTTCGACCAGACTGGTCTGACGGACCGAATGCGGCGGACAATCCGATCGTGTGTGGGCTCCATCAGACTTGCAGTGGACTTTTTCGGTCGAAAATCTGACGGACTTTAAATTTGGAACATGTTTCAAATTTGTCCAACGGACTCGAGTCCGGTCGAAAAATCCGCTCGTCTGTATGCTAGTCTGACGGAGAAAAACCGACGCTAGGGCAGCTATTGGCTACTGGCTATCAACTTCCTTATTTTAGTCCGGTCGTACATCATCACGTACAAATCCGTCGGACTTTGGTGTGATCATGTGTAGGCAAGTCCATTCATTAGAAAGTCCGTCGGAAATCCGTCAAAAGTCCGTCGAAAGTTCGTCGGAAAGACTGTCGGACCTTTGTTGCCGAACAGTCCGCGGTGTGTACAGGGCATAAGACCCCAAACAAACTATACAACTTTTGTTGTCTGATTTCCTTTAGATTTACCCAATTCATGTAGTGCAAGAGCCTGCCTGGTTGCATACACATTAAAATTCTTAAGGTTTGACCTCATATTATATGGTTTTGGTCAATCAAGACAAAAATGGCCCCACCAACTGCTTATACTTACTTTTCGTTTATTCCTACACTGCTCTGTTCAACTGCCAGCAGGGAGGAGAGGCTGTGTAAGCTCCATGGCATGAACTATAGCTGATAAATGGCTAAGGACTCTGTTTCCACCCCCATGTGACAGTGATGGGTTTTTATCTACAATTATGTGAGTGTTATTCATTTTATTAAATTCAACTTTATTTACGGAATTACACTATGGTCCCCTTTGCTTTCTTCTTTGATATTCTCTTCACACCTGTGGAGATCTGAGCTCTGGTCTGCTTGTTGCACTACATCCCCTGTGATTCCAACTTGGCTGTCTTTGGCGGAAACCTGCCTGAGGACATTGGTCCAGAGTCCATTCCACTGTATATGAGCTTGTTTGACACGCAGGGCGTATGCCCTGACGTGTTCAAACATTCTGGTAAGCCTCCATTTATCCGGTGGTGGTTCTTCTCACAATTAGATTTGTTCACTGTTTGCAAAACTTATCTTCATCCTCGTGCAGACGGGGAATCTATCCACACTTGAATACTGTTTATGGACACTTTTGTTATCTTTTTTTGAGTTCCAGTCTGCCTGCTGCATCACAATTCGTGTGATTCCATACTGTTTGCAAGCTGTATTCAGACTGGGAATATATTTATTTATATCTATCATCATTTATGGATATCTCTGAGTGACTTTCTACATCAGTTTATTCACTATTCATTTATTGTATTTATATTTTTCATTTTTAGTGCTGTTTAAAATTCACTTATGCAGATCGCACTAGGCACGTTATCCTTTAGCGCTACACTTTGTTAATTTTGTTTCTAATACCATTATTTTCATGTTTGGTGTGTTAGCTGCTGTTTTCGGAGCAGCGCGGAATTAATTAGTTGTTATTTCTGCACTGGCTAATGAACTTCCTTTTTCTTGGCTCCTCGTACGTCTTGTACGTCACCACGTTCTGACGTTTGGAATTTTTGGCCAACGTATGTGTGACCGTGTGTATGCAAGACAAGTTTGAGCCAACATCCTTCGGAAAGTTGTCAGAAAGTCTGATCGTGTGTATGCAGCATAAGTCTACAAAATCCCTGACTTTGTGCAAGTGCACAAAGTGTGCAAGTGTAAAGCCTCGTACACACGGTTCAATTGTGGATTGTGGATTTTGTCCAGCATACTAACTATCCGCAAATTGTCATTCAACAAACACGAACGTAGTGACGTACTACGAGAGTATAAAGAGGAAGTTAATTTCTCCAGTGCCAACCTTTGGGCCCCTTCTGCTAATTTTGTGTTGGTAGAAGTTTGGTGAGCATTGAGTCGCGATTTTCAAATGACAGTTTGGGAGTAGGCAGTTACATTAAAAACAACACAATTGAAAATTAACAAGGGACACCAACATAGTTGTATCTTTGATCTTTAAAACTCAGGGATAATAGTGTTGTGGTAACTTCCCCAAAAAAATCGAATGACATCCATAATATTAATATTATTTATATCACTACGAAACAAATGCCTTTTAAAATACGTTTGGCACAACTACATCAGTATCACCAGCAAAGCAGCTCCATTATTATCCCATTAAAGAAGATGAGAATGTGCGCTGCATTTCGACGTTTCATCAATTGCCGTATCATGAATGTTAATTCTAGATTATGAACGGTAGTTTACAACACCAAACTCTTCCGGGTCGTTCCTTGATTCCGATCATGCGTGTTTATACTTTCGACTTTTGTGTGACGATTTCTGTACTGACTATCTGAAAATCGGACGTTGAGCTGTCGTTCGTCAAAAATTTACTAGTCTGCTCATCCAGCTTTTGTCTTAAGAAAAATGAAAATCGGATGTCGAAAGGAGCATACTAACGGTAAGAATTTTGGACGGCAGGCCGTCGAACGACAATTCCCTTCCGAGATTGGCATGTGTGTACGGGCCTTAAGAATTGATGCTGGTTTGAAGCCAAAGGGTAGTCACACCAAAGATTGATTTGATTTAGATTTCTCTTCTGTTTGCTCACTTTGCATTTTGTAAATTGAATAAAATAAACAATTAAAATATATTTTTGAAAGCACTCTTACTTTACAGCATCTCTTTACACCTTCCTAAAATGTTTGCACATTACTGTATGTCCCAGGTTGGGGCCTCGGATAGTTTTGATTTAGGGATCACACAAGAAAAGCAAATTTAAAATACATAATTTTTTTTTCCGTAAATTAAGAAAATGATATAACTGCTGTAAAAAATAAAAAGGGTCATTAAACATCTTTTTATTTTTCAATGGTGACTGCATTTTACCTTCTATCTAAACTAAGCATACTCACCCACTTGCACAGCATGAGACATTGGACAAAATCTGTCGTACTTCTGCTGCTGTTTCCCCTATCCACCTGTCCTCCTCTTCATCAGATGCAGCTTGCCCTTCTACTGAACGAAACAACTGATCATCTACTAGAAAATAGAAAAACAGACGGTTCTAAGACATGTTTCAGCTCTTTTTAAAATATATATATAGAAGTTCCCTGCATGGATGGCTGCCTTCTGTATTCTGTCTCCAGTTTTAGTACTTAGATGGCAAGCTAGATAAGGTCAAGTACGCTTATAACCATTACAACTTTTCTGATGGATTGGTTACCATGAAATGCTCTTCATTTGGTAGTTCATATAATTTCTAAAGATCACTAAGGACATGGCTGACAAAGAGAAGTAAATATTACTGAAAGAATGAAAGCTTTTTTCCACTGCAAAATATATAGTTCAAAATCCCTCAATGGACTGAGGGTTTTACATACTTACCATTTATCCATAATCAATAATATAAACGCATCAGTGTTGTTATAAATAATATACAAAATCCCATTAGAATTGTCACAAAAGTGTCAAGTTAGATGTTTAGTGTATCAAATATTGGATTTTATAATCAAGTATGCCCATCAAAAAGATGTTGGTCAATGGACATTCAACATCCTTAATGAAGATGGTAGGAATGCACCCTGGCAAACAGGAAGGTTGTAGAACCATTGGTGCAATGTGGTGCACGTAGCATGTGTGTTTCATATGTAATGTTGGTGATGTGGTGTTGTCACTGTGTTGACACACACACATAGGAGGGTATAAATGATAGACACACAAGCAAGCAGCAGACAAAAGTGCACCATACACATCCTTCACAATGCATCGTCCCCGGATGAATATAGATTGAAAATGAAATATGTTAATTTGAGGAGTGATAGAGCAAATGCAGATTGCGAAAAAGAAACAAGGGTGACAACAAAAAAAGGAACAATAAACTTGACTTTATAAGATGAAAGGATTATTATTAGAAAGAGAAATCAGGACAAGTAGGCGGGGAGATTGGGAGAGTAAGGATTAGGACTTTTTTTTAGATATTTTTCTTTTCTTTTTTTCTTTTGTTTTTTAGCGGGGAAGACTATCTGGAGTTTTTTTTTCAACTATATGTGGGGTCTCCCACCTCTCGTTTACCTCCTCCATGGGGAAGATACTCAGTGCATATTGCTATTTTAAAGGGATCCCAAGAGATGCACCTTTTACAAAATGTTTGTTTGTGTATTTTTTTGTTGTCATGTTTGAGATGTTAGTCCATTGGAAGAATACTATATGGGCCTTTTTTTTTAAGCAATGTTTTATGTTTTGTAATTGTTTTTTTTTTCTTCTTAAATTGAATAAAGAAGAATTTAAATAGAAAGAATCTAATCTCCAGATATAGAAAGTCCTAAATCTTGAAAATATAAGGTCACTTAAATCCCCTTTCTTCCCTATTCTGATGCTTGGCTTGTACTTCAGCAAGTCATCTTCACCATGTCTAGATGTATAAATGCACTGAGCTGCTGCCATGTGATTGGCTGATTAGAAATTTGCGTTACCAAGCAATTGAACAGGTGTACATAATAAAGTGGCAGATGAATGTATGTGTCTATATATTTGCCAGTTCCTGAAGAAGACACCTTTACCCTACATTAACACTTATGCATTTTTTAGTGTGTTTTGCAGTTTGCAGAAACGCACTACAGTCCATTTAACATGGTTTCCTATGGTACTAGTTCACATCTTTGCATATTGTGGCTGGTGCGTTTTTCGAAAGGGTCGGAGACTTTTTTTCCCCGTGATTTTCTGCTAATAGATTTCAATGGAGCTGCACCAGAAATGCAAGTGGTGCGTTTGTGATGCGATTTTTGATGTGTTTTGCATTTTGCGGTTGTTTTTTTACCACTGTATATAGCTGGTTGCTAAGCAGGGGGCCAGAAAGCCGGCCGCCGCGTCCTTAGCAACCGATAAGTCATCAGCTGTCAGATAAGCCCCCCCGCTCGCAGACCCTGACAACCACCGGGCAAGGGTTGTTGGGAAGAGGCTCTTGTCCTCATCAACATGGGGGCCCTATGTTGAGGGCATGCGGCCTGGCATGGTTCAGGAGGGGGGAGGCTCGCTCGTCCACTCCCTTTCCTGACCTGCCAGGTGGCATGTTGGGATAAGGGTCTGGTATGGATTTTGGGGGGGCTCGTACACCATTATATTTTTAATCTTGGCGTGGGGGTCCCCTCCAAATCCATATTATAATTGGTATGGACCTGGGGGGGGGGGCCCTACGCAGTTTTTTTCGTGAATTTTTTTTTGAACATTCAGCTTTCAGTGGGGAACCCCGCTGACAGCTGATGACTCATCGGTTGCTAAGGACGTGGCGGCCGGCTTTCCGGCCCCCTCCTTGGCAACCAGCTTTATACAGTGTGTTTTACTGTTTAAAGAGAAAAAAAAATGTAAAACGCAAAATGTATAAAAACTGCATGCAGAAACACATGAAAAACGCTGGTTTAAAAACGCAAAATGCACTGAAAAACATGCCTCTGAAAAAACGCATTAAACCCAGCTGCATAGGTGTGAACCTAGACTTAGAGGTGTATGTGCCAATAAATATGAGGTGAAAATATAAGATATTATTTTAATAAATTAAAGTTATATTTTAGCACCACATGGGTTAGATATGCGGACTAGAGATGGCCAAAATAAAAATATATATTTTCACTTCCAGGTTGTACTATTGTTCGGATAACATAGTACAACACTCTACTGCAAGTGCATAGCTCCCAACTGTCCCTGATTTCGAGGGACTATCCGATTTGGAATAATGTCCCTCTGTCCCTCTTTCCCCCTCATTTTGGTCTGATCCATATAGTTGCATATAAAATGCACTTTTTATCTTTCAAAAAGTGTTTCCCAGTGCTAAACCTTTCATCTGATTTCTAAATTTCTGCATTTGTACATTTTAAAAGCCAATATAAAGGAATAATAGTGGTAAAAAAAGTCCTTGTGGATTTAATTAACCCCTTCTTTGGTTAATTCTCCTTTTAAGGGGGTGTGGCAGGGGGTGTGTCCTATGCCTACATACGTTTGTTAGAAGGTGTCCCTCATTCCCATCTCAAAATGTTGGGAGGTATGCAAGCGCACCTCAGTAGGATATCACACAGCTATCAAAGGACACAGAACCCCTTCAAATTCATTCTCTACATTCAAACATTTGAAGTGCACTTCGACCAGTATTTGTGATTCTTGTCATAACAGCATCTTGATTTTTTTGTATTTCTTCTATGCATCTGTCACTTTGAAGATGCCGCTTTCCCCTCTCTGAGACTAGCAGATGAATCATCAGTGTGTAAAACATGCTAAAGGTTTCTTACACTGATTAACAAGCTCTGCACTCTACTATAAATACTATAAAGAATAAGAATTAAAAGCAATCCGTATAAATCAATCCTATTTACAGTGCACTAACTTATACTAGATTCAGTAATAAGACATCATTAATACGTCTTCAAGTGTTATCTTTACACAGAAATAATGGATGATCACTGATGATCTCATTATCGCTGAAGAACCTCAGCTTAAACTTTAAAAATGTTAGCAGACCATAGGAAGTGTTCTTATAATATCTCTCGAGCAGAAGCTAGTGAATCTTCAAAGTTTGTGAAAACTCTCTGAACTAATATGAAATATTTAATAGACCTGATTTTTTTCAAAGACAGAATTTCAGTTTATTATATTATTTATTATATATTGCAGTAGCCCCCAATGGTTTGCTGCTATTCAGGACAACCTGAAAACAGCACAATACGCAATTGACTTTAGAGACTATTCAAAGCCAACACATTTTTTTTTCTACTTTTTATGTCTGTGTCCCCCAATGGTAAGAGTCTATTTGTCCTGGTGACCACTGTCATATTTTCTAAATGTCACTGGAACAAGAGGCGAGGGGAAATCTGACAATGGCGGTACATTCTGGTGACATCTAAGAGGGTCATTTTCCTCACTGAGAGATTTCCTGTCATTTCCTGTTGTTTCTTCAAGACAGAAAGTGAAAGGAACATGCAGGATAAAAACCTGACGGGTTTTAACCATTCCCTACTTAATTCAAAACTTTAAAAAAGATTTAGGTTTAAATATACTTTAAAGTGGGGTTCCACCCAAAAAAACAAAAATACCTGAAAAATTCTAAAAAACAAAACAAAAAAACATTTGGATATTTTTTTTTTACTTACCTCTAAATGCCTGTTGCTAGGTGGTCCCTTGTAGTCTGCCTCTTCCTTTGCCTGGGCAGGTGACATCACTTCCCTCTCGGCACAGGAAGGGCTCCGCTCTGCTCCCTCCCTCCTGTCAATCATCTGGGACCCATTACAGGTCCCAGGTGATTGAGTGGCCAATCACGGCGCTTGCGCCGCTCGCGCATGCGCAGTGGGTGCCAGGCTGTGAAGCCACAGCCTGGCGCCCACAGTTGAAATGCCGGCGCCGACGAGCGGAGGGGGGGGACGAGCGGGGCTTCGATCCCCCGCATCGCTGGACCCTGGGACAGGTAAGTGTCCAATTAAAAGTCAGCAGCTGCAGTATTTGTAGCTGCTGACTTTTAATTTTTTTTTTTTTAATGGACCCCCTGGGTGGAACTCCTCTTTAAATAGAATGATAAATCCACTGTATTTGATTGAATATCTGTATACTATTTTGATCTCTCCAAGGGGGAATATACTGGCTTCTAAGGAACCACGTGGTCATATTGTATATTCGTAATCAATCCTTGTGAAAGATCGTCTATTGTCTATAACATATATAACAATATAACATATTGTTGTCATAAAATAGCCAGTAATACCTTCATGCCCTGTCTGTCTGCTTACCTGGTCTGTGTGTCAGCCTTGGGCCTGCACGTTAACACCTGCATGGTTAAGTAATTTTCTTTCAGCGTGGCTCCACCCTAGCCTCTACAGAATACACTATTTAACACTGTGCTGTCTAAGCCTGCCTTGCCTGAGCAATATTGTGTGTTTTGTTTCCTTTCTTCTGTTTCGGTTACCGATCTTGGCTTGTTCTTTGACTAACCCTTCCTGCTTGTTACCCTGACCGTTCTCTATCTATCCTTGTCTGCTAGTTGTCTCTACCTTTGGCTTACCTTCTGACTATCCCTTGTTGTCCTGGGCTGCTGCTTCCTCTCTATCCTCCTGTAGTCTACCATGAGCGTGAGCTTGGAGACCCTGGAGGCCACCACCTGGAGCCAGTTTCAGCGCAGTCCATCCTCACCACTAGCGACTCTGGTGAACACCTGCTGGCTCTTAGACTCAGAGTCCTGGGGAATCTTATGCTCTAGCTCCCATTGGGATCAGTGTTGGTGCTCCAGTGGAGCTGCTTTCCTGAACCACCTAGAGTTCCATCCGCAGCAGTCAGCCATAGGGTCCACTACCTTAGCGGTGCACTCCTGACCCCAACAACGTGCATCTGTCACCTGGCCTCAAGTGACCCTACAGTTTGCTCGGGCCATGGACCCAACTGATGTGCCGCTACCTGCCGTTGACCAGCTGCAGGGCGTAGTCCGCAGACTCAAGACACAGGAGTCTAATCAGACCTAAGTGATGCAATCCCTGCAAGGTTTGGCCTCCCGCTTTGAACAGCATCAGTGTGCTCTATGTCTGTTTCTGTTACCAAACTTGGCTTGTTCTTGGACTATCCCTGCCTGCCTGTTACCCTGACCTTTGGTGTGTTCTCTGTCTATCCTTGTCTGCTAATTGCCTCGACCTTTGGCTTATCTCCGGACTAACCCTTGTCCTGGGCTGCTGCTTCCTCTCTATCCTCCTGTAGCCTACCATGAGCGTGAGCTGGGAGACCCTGGGGGCCACCACCTGGAGCCAGTTGCAGCGCAGTCCACCCTCACAACTAGAGGTTCTGGTGAACACCTGCTGGCTCTTAGACTCTGCACCTTGGGGAATCTTATGCTCTAGCTCCCAGTGGGATCAGTGTTAGTGCTCCAGTGGAGCTGATTTCCTGAACCAACCAGAGTTCCATCCACAGCAGTCAGTCATAGGGTCTACTACCTTAGTGGTGCGCTCCTGGCCCCAACGGTGTGCATCTGTCACCTGGCCTCAGGTGACCTGACAATTGTGTTGTTTCCTTGAATGATTATGTCCATGTATTTAATTAGGAGCTGCATTGCTTACTGGTGCTGATGCATTGTAGTGCTGTATGTTGTTGACTGTTTTTCTGTTTTGTACTTATAAAGCAATAAAAAGAAGTTATAAAAAAAATATATAATTATATATTAAATAAATATATTTAAATACTCCCTTAAGACTTGTTTTTCTTTGATTTATGATAGAATTGATGACACTTAAACAACTCCAGCCCAGGCAAAGATGACATGGCCTGTGGATAATAGGTGCATTGTGGATGCCTGACATCATTAGAGACTGCAGAGAATCTATTATTTTCAACCAGACAGACCTTAGCAGCAACATCAGAAAATTATCAGGAAGCAAAGCTTGCTTATGTAATGAAAAATTATGGCTGTCCATGCGCTTATGTAATTATAAACTATACTTAAAAATCAAAAATATTAACACTGTTTTACATTTATCTTTTTTTTTTTACTTTATATATAAAAAAAAAAAATAGAAATGCTATAAACCATCTTGTAGTAAGTTCTGTTGTACCGAAAATGGATAAATACAAGTGTAAGGTGTCTACCTACCACTCTGAACATTATCCATATCTTTAGTGGGGAATGTGTTCTCTCCTTTTCTGACTGGAGGACCTGATCTCATGGTGAACATTTTCTGCTTCTGTGTCACTGAGCTAATCATCCCTTCTGACCTGGAAAGAGAAGAGTGCATAATAGTTTAAAGACACCTAGTACACGAGAATAGAAAAGATAACATGCCCAAAATGTGGATAAAAGTCTCAGTTGCGACTGCCCAATGCCAATTCCTATGGTAACAAGGACCAATCATTTGCCAACATATTTCACAAAGATAGACACATGTTCTATAAATAGAATACTGGCTTGCTTGCTGTTGGGATAGAAATGTAGCACCCCTGCCTTGGGCTGGCTACATTCAGTGATATGGCTTTGCTGTAGCCAGCTGAGCTGCAATTTATTTTATAGGTCTGCTCAGGTTTTTCCATAAACCTGGTGGTTGACTGCTCATTTCTGCTCCTGGAAGAATATTCCAGCAAACAGAGTGGGAGGTTCACTGTGGTTATGAATGTTTATTGGACCCTAGCCAATTCCTAGGAGACTGACCCAGAGGGTATGGCTGGGGAAAAGATAAATATTTAGGAGGATCTAATCATAGGCTCTCTCTCCCCTGGGGATCCCCCTGGGAGAAAGCATGTGTGTTTCAGAGAAGCCACTGCTACTAGACCTAAACAGGTGCCATGTGCTGAGGAAGCTTACCTGTGGAAGTTGGACTGGAGAGGGAAATGGAGGATTTTTTCAGGGGAGATGGATAGTTGACGTCTGAACATTGAGAATAGGACCCTTCACCCATAGCTCCAGGTACTGAAGCATTCATTAAGGGTTAGGACAATAGGAGGTGCTACTAAGGGGTTGTGACTGCTCTCAAAGTTTCACAGATTTGCCTGGCCGTCTTATCTCCTTCAGCATTATTCTTGAGGCTGCTACTAAATGGCCTACTACTAATACTGCTGAGATAAGATTTTCAGGAAAGTTTTTCCTGAAAATAATTCTCAGAGAGTTTTTGTATGTGCCTTCGCTATCATGCACCTCTCCAACCCTCCTGCCTGCATTTTTGACCTGCAATAAATATTAAAAAGACCTCTAGACTGGAGCCTGAGTTTGTTTGGTGTGTTAGTGGAACTAGAAAATAGGGCAGGAAACCTCTGAACAGGTAAGGGGAACCCAGTTTATTTCCAGTGTCCCCTTTGGGGGTCATCGCTTTAGAAATATAGTACAATAATGAATAAAGGCAAATTAAGTAAAGCCCACTTTTTGTTTTGATGTACCTGGAATGTAAACATCTAATTTAAACTGAGAGTTCAATTGGGCTTTAAAATCCTACACAATACATTTTGTAGTTTAATGTTGCAAATTACATATATACTGTAACTTTCTATTTCAAGTCAGCATCTATGGCAACAGTAAGGGGACATTCCATGTACTCTTTGGGGTTGATTTATTAAAGGGCCACACACATGGGCTGAATATGAGGTGCCATCAATAGAAACTGGCCAACATTTGGCCCGTGTGTATGGCACCTGGTCCGACAGAAGCCAGACATTTGGCCGGCTTCTGTCAAAGGGGCATAACCGAAAAAGGTCTGCTGATCGGCACCTGATCAGTGCTCTCAGCCACTGGCTAAGAGCGCTTACCGGAGTGTTCTGTCCGGGGGGGGGGGCTCATCCTGTCAGAACACAATAGCTCAGCGAGGGATATCGCTCTACTAACATCGAATTATTAGTACAGCGGCTCCTCCTGAACTCTTCAGTTTTTTTTTCCCTTCAGCCCGCTGGGTTGAACCAAAATAAATTGTTAGTATATGCCAGGCTTAAAACTAGAGAGTGCAAAATCTGGTGCAGCGGTGCATGGTAGCCAATTATTGGTTTCTAACCTGTTCAATTAAGCTTTGACATAAAAAAACTGGAAGCTGATAGGTATCTTTTGAAAAGCTGCATCAGATTTTGCACTCTCTCAAGTTTTAGTAAATCAACCCCTTTGTGTACTAAACACATCCAAAACTCCAATTTTCTGCTTGTGACATTGGCTTTTCCCAGCAGTTTTCCTCCTATTAGCATACTGCGATTAGTCAGATGATTACAGTGGGAAGGCTTGCCCACTTAGCACTCCAAATTCCTATTGCATCCTAAAAAAGCAGCAGAGCTTGTGGAGGTCTTCAGGACAGGCTTATATACTAAAAATACATGCATTCCAAAATGAACCCTGTGCTAAGAAGGTTATGACAGCGGTCTGTCTGAAAGAACTAGAGAGCAGAATCTGCAATGAACTGTGCAAACATTCTTAAAATAAGTATACAACTTTGTAACTTTACTTGCAGAGAATTGTGTTTTTATCAACAACTCTTGGAAATTCATAAAATATTACAATGCATGCTTTTTTTCTTTGTTACTGGTTGTAAACTTGTTTTATAAATACATAAATAGAAGTAACAGATGCTGAGTCTGTCATCTCCCTTTCATTTTCATAGAATGTCAATGTTATTAAACAAACAAAATGCGCAGCATTGGCTAAATGTTTGCAATAAAAATCTATTTTTCTTGGCCTCTAATATACCTTCTTGACATCAGGAAAATCCAAGTCAAAATACCAATTTCATCAGTCAATATAGATACCTTTTAATCTGTACGTGATTTTTGTTGTCAGATGATAGAAAATACAGCACTACAATAGCCTGCAACTGATTAAATATCCCCTGGATGACAGCTGCTTACTTGCTGTGGTGACAGCTATACATTGCAAAGAGGGCAATCTTCCAAAAAAAAAAAAAAATGGGCGTCTTCCATGAACCTGCATTTAAATCTCACTGATCTGTTTTTAATAGAGGGCTGAAACACCCATCTATCTCCCCAAACTCATCACATGCATGCAGAATAACATCATCATGATAAAGGACATCATGTTGCTTTATATTGCTAAACACCACTTCTAGGGGACACATTCTATGCTTTTCTGGCCATTTCTTAATTACTACTTAAAGTGATTGTAAAGAATTTTTTTTTTAATTAACAAACATGTACCCTTCATTCAATTGAAGCCACACTACCTCTATCAAATTTGCCCTTTACTCCCACTGTATTTTTTTCCCTTTTCTTTACTCCTATTTTCTAATTTCAAAAAGTTTTTATTTTGAGAAAAAGCAGAAATACATAACAGAATTGTACTTTGTCAAGTTTATGCTTTACAGAGTAGAGCAGTGTCAATACAGAAGATACTAAAACATTTGGCTTCGTTGCCAAACACCTCTGTTCAGGCATTTCTTGTCTCGGAACACATTCTAGATCAAATAAGGATCTATAGGGAAAGTCGCAATCTGCCACTCATGGGATGAGCCCCAACCCGGCACCCCTATGGGAGCACACTGTGCCTGGGCGAGGAACTCCCACTTGATCTCAGGGAGACAAACTCTCCCCAGGAACCCTCATACCCCCTAAGGGGGACAATTCCGAGAAGATCAGGGCGTTAGGGGAGGAGGGAATAAAGAGACTCCCTTCTCCACCACTTACGTTGACTACTCCTCTTTTCTAATGCCCTGTACACACGGGCGGACTTTTCGGCATCAAAGGTCCGACGGTCTTTCCGACTGACTTTTGACGGACTTCCGATGGACTTTCGAACAAACGGACTTGCCTACACACGATCACACCAAAGTCCGACGGATTCCTACGTGATGACGTACGACCGGACTAAAATAAGGAAGTTGATAGCCAGTAGCCAATAGCTGCCCTAGCGTCGGTTTTCGTCCATCGGACTAGCATACCTTTATTTTATTCAAAACGATAAACAAATTTGACAAGAAAATAACAAACATGTCTATACTTACCTGCTCTGTGCAATGAAATTCTACATGTCTATATATACCTACTCTGTGCAAAATTATTGCCTAAACATTTTTTACCTTAATGCACGAAATGCATTAAGGTAAATATGTTTAGGCTTTAGAACCATTTTAAAAACGGAAATTAAGTTATGCTAGATCACTTCAAGCTGGCCTCTTTTGCAGGTATAGCTATGTAAAACATTAAATCTAAGTGCCTATACTTTTTAAAATCTAGTAATACACTTGGGTTGATTCACTAAAGGCAAATAAACTGTGCACTCAACTGCAGTTGCTCCAGAGCTTAGAAAATAAGGGAGAGCTCTGCTGACATCCATCATCCAATCATGTGCAAGCAAAAATGCAGTTTTTTTTAAAGTTTCCATGCATGTGACTGTGTATTCTTTGTAAAGTGAAGCTTTACCTCTTTTACTAGGCTCTGGAGGGACTGCACTTGCAGAGTGCAACTGCACTTGCAAAAGTACATAGTCTATTTGCCTTTAGTAAATCAACCCCACTATCTCACCCAGCTCTGTACATGCTTAGTTGTTCTACATGTTAAGGCACTGTGCCGAAAATGTAGAGTCTGATCTGCTGACAGCCTAAAGATTTACTGCTCAGGGGCTCTGAGCTTCAGCAAAATGGTAGCCTCCGGCAAGAAGAAACAGGAACAATGCTTGAGGCAATTTACAGCACACACAAATTTTGGTAGCATAATTATTAATGTGGAATGTATGTTCCTTGCCAAATAACATTATTTTTTTTAACAAGTTGTTATGGGTAAAGTTCTGCTTTAGGAGTGGGCTGGCACCTGGGTACAGTACAGTGCTACTGGTTCTTTTTCTAAGCCCTAAGCTATGCCTACACAATTAGCGGGTTGGCAAAAATCCAAAAGGCACTAGAAGCTGCATATGTAAACATTAAAGTGAAATGACATCAGGTGAATTTATAGAGTTTCTACAATGCTCTTTAGAATTCCATCCTGCCTCCACATTTCAGGTGACACATTCATGTACCTGTTAGAAAAAAATAAGTAAATTTGGGGCACAGACCATGTCCATATAGACACTCCATCCTCAGAGCAGACATCACAGCAGCCAAGGAGTTTTATAGCTGGGTGGGTGACACTAGTTCCCAATCAGGTCCACTACCCTTGTGATTAACAGCAAGCAGTAGGTGAATTCCAGAACCAGTAGACAACCTGCTTCTTACTATAGAAGCAGGCCTCACTGCCTGCTGTCAAACACAAAGAACGAGAAGACCTGATTGGGAATTAGTCCCTCATCTTCCCCATCAGGCTTCTCCCACTGTCAGCATCACTGGTTGCTAGGAGCCTGTCAGTTGTGAAGCTGACAGTGTCCTTAGAAACCAGTGACAGGTAGGAAGGGGAGCAGTTAGCGGTTAGCAGTAAGCTAAAGAGCAGCGTATAGAGACAGGCACTTTAACTGTCTCTGTATTCCAAGTTATAGTTGGTGATAATTACCTCTAGTTTTATTATCTACGAATTGGAGGCAATTCTTTTTAAAATTTAGTGCAGCCATAGCGACATGTTATAAAATCAGGAACTACCAGAATCTGCCACATGTTTTGGCAAAGCTACCGAAATGGGTAGTAGGTATTTCTGAATCTTTTTTTTTTTTTTAAGAATTGACAATTTTTATTAGGTTTTAGTATTTTCAATACAAAGGTGTAAAACACAATTGAGGGATGAAAAAAGAAAGAGAAGTGGTAATAACAAACTCTGGAGAGGGCATAGGCGACCTTCATACATCAGGATTGACACAGAGTCTGATGGCATAGTTAGCTAGGTTACAGCTCTATAGAACAGGAGGACACAATGCTAGAGAAATAACAGTGAGAGCTTCTCTGTCAGACATTCCATTAGCATATTCTAAAATTTATAATTGCATGGCCTGCTTTTCCAGAGGAAGAAGAAAAAAAAAAGAGGAGAGGGGGAGAGAAGGGAGGGAAAAAGAGGGGAAAAGATGTAAGAAAGCAACAATCAGGTGGGCTTCTCTCTCCTGGGCTCCGAGTGCTTACAGTATACAGGGCGGGGGGGGGTCTCATGGAATCAAGGGGGATCCATCCGTTGACACCAAGGATCCCATGTTGCCATATGTCGGTCCACCCGGTCAATTAGTCTAGAAAACATGGACTCCATAACTGGACTCCATGGACTCCACGTCCTTGATTCTGGCATAAAGATCAGATAGTGTCAGGAGGTTTCTTTGTTTCCATTGAAGGGCCACTAGACATCTAGCCGCCGTTAATATATGTGTGGCCAACTTTTTGGCTAATCTGGGTAATTTAGGAGGGGGAAGGCCCAATAAAAAAAACTTAGGAGAGAGAGGGATATCCACTTCAAGCAGCCGGTGGGGCAGTCCCTGGACCGAACGCCAGTAAGGCTGGAGGGATGGGCAATTCCAGTAGATGTGGAATAACGTGCCCCGGTCATGGAGACATCTTCAGCAGTGATCCGAGGGCGATGAGTATATAGCGTGTAGGCGAGATGGTGTCAGGTACCAGTAGAAGAGCACCTTGTATGTGTTCTCTTTATAGTGCGTGTACATAGAGCTCTTGGCCACCCAAGACCATATAGTGGACCATGGTTCAAGGGATAATTCCTCTCCGAGATGTTTCTCCCATCTGCACATGTATCTATGTATCCCCTGAGAGACCATGTCATAAGAGTTTATATATATCTGAAGTCAGTCCTTTCTGTGTGGGGCCTGATAGGATTAAGCATTCGAATGGGGATGGCTTAGAGAATTGGACGGTTGGGGTGATGGTAAGTGCGTAGTACCGAATTTGGAGGTAGCCAAAGAAGCACTACGGGGGAGCTCATGTTTAGTTCTGAGTTCATCGAAGGGTAATAAGACCCTAGACAATGGATTCACCAAGTGTCTATAATGAAAGAGGTTCCTCTGCAACCATGGGGAGATCATCTGGAAGGTTAAGCTGTCAGGTAATTTAGGGTTGTAGAAGAAAGCCGTAACTAAGGAGGCCTCAGATTCTAGGGGAGTGTCGCTGTTTAGATAGTTCCTAGCAAGTTCATAGTGTGTAGTAGGGAGGTGGGGGAAACATCGCCATTGGTGTTCCATAATAGGTTGTTAGGGTCAATGGGAGCTAGCCATAATTTGTCTATTTGGGTCCATCGGTTATAGGCCGGAAGGCTAACTCTACAGCTCTCAATTGGGCAGCATAGTAGTATGGAGTTGTGGAAAGGCCAAACCCCCATCTTTTCGGGAAGCAAACATTATTGAACAGGCTATTTGGGTGGCGTTTATAATCCCACGTGAAATTTAGGAGGTCATTCTGAAGTTTTCTGAGCTGAGAAGATTGGATAAGCACTGGGAGAGTCAGAAAGCAATACAAGAGTTTAGATAATATAGTCATTTTAACCGAGGCAATGCATCCAAACCAAGATATTGGGTAATGTCTCCATTTAGTCAAAAGGGACCGTATAGACACGAATAGGGGTCTGATGTTTGCATCATATAGGGATTCGTATTGGGGAGTAAGATACACCCTCAAATATTTAATGGCATGGGATTTCCATGTATATGTAAAATTATCCACTTGATACACTTCCGAGGGAGGTAAATTGATTGGGAGGGCTTCTCAGTTAGAGGGGTTAACCTTGTATCCCGATAGGGACCCATATTCCTCCAGGAGTTTGTGTAGATTAGGTAGGGTCACATGCGGTCATGTTAGGGTTAGGAGTACGTCATCCAAAAACAATGAGACCTTAAATTTATGACCCCTAACCATTATACTGCTGATGTTGGGGTCCTGTCGGATCTGGGCCGTCAGGGGTTCAATACACAGGGTGAAAAGCAATGGGGAGAGCGGGCAACCTTACCTAGTTCCATTTGAAATGGGAAAGGAGGTAGATGCAGCAAAAGGTGTTTTGATAGAGGCAGATGGAGTTGCGTATAGGTGCCTAATTGCCCTGGGGAACAGCCCCTGAAAGCCCAGATATTTTAAGGGTGGAGAACATAAAAGGCCAGCTAAATCTATCGAAGGCTTTCTCAGCGTCTAAGCTGAGCAACAGCGCTTCATCTTTTTGCCTATTAATGATGTCTACTAAATTGATGACTCTTCTGGTGTTGTCTCCTGCATGACGTCCGGGACAAAGCCCACCTGATCCTCATGGATCAAGGAGGGAAGGACCTCATTTACTCAGAGGGATAGTATTTTCGTAAAAATTTTCAGGTCTGAATTCAGTAAAGCTATGGGTCTATATTTTCCACACAGTGTGTGGTCTTTATCAGGAAAAGCAAAAGAGAGAGGCGCCTCTGGGTGCAGACTAAAAACAAGGTTTATTCATAAAAAGATAATGATGATCAAACTCACATGTTGAAGGTCATCAATAGGCATAAAATGGTAATCAATACTGAGGAGGACATCATCCATCAAAGGTTCAATCAGTCAAAGACAACTCCTGGCGGGGGGCTCTGCCTGTGTGTGAGGAGAGGTACCGCTGAGATGTGAGGCCGGCCGCAGCAGTGACAAGTCACAATGCTAGGTAGAGAGCATGGAGGAATGTAAACATCCGGCGAGGAGTGATGACGTCATGAGTCGAGCGACGCGTTGCAGGGCGTACGGGCTGTGATGACGTGACAGCCGCGCCCCTTCATCAGGCATCAAAAATAATAAATAATAATTAATAATTAATTTTATTTATTATTTATTATTTTTTATTTATTATTTATTTTTCCATTTTTCATTATTTTTTATTTTTTAATATATTTTTTTTTTATTATTTATTTTTTATTTTTTACTTTTTGTTATCACCATTTTTACCATTCTTATTTTTTTTTTTCCATTTTCTCCATCCTAATTGAACTTTCTATTCTTACATCATTTTCTTTTCTTTTTACATAATTGCCTCCGTATCATTGTCATGCTTTTTCACTTAATACTTCACTGCTGACACTTTTTGATCGCTCCTCTGGTCACTTCCTGCAGTCCCGGTCCCGTCCCTCCCCTTCTTCATCCACACCAATCACCACAATTTCTGTTTGTTTTAAGCCGCCCTATCCCATCCATCCTCAGCCTGATGAAGGGGCGCGGCTGTCACGTCATCACAGCCCGTACGCCCTGCAACGCGCCGCTCGACTCATGACGTCATCAATCCTCGCCGGATGTTTACATTCCTCCATGCTCTCTACCTAGCATTGTGACTTGTCACCGCTGCGGCCGGCCTCACATCTCAGCGGTACCTCTCCTCACACACAGGCAGAGCCCCCCGCCAGGAGTTGTCTTTGACTGATTGAACATTTGATGGATGATGTCCTCCTCAGTATTGATTACCATTTTATGCCTATTGATGACCTTCAACATGTGAGTTTGATCATCATTATCTTTTTATGAATAAACCTTGTTTTTAGTCTGCACCCAGAGGCGCCTCTCTCTTTTGCTTTTCCTTAGGATTGGAATGTGGTTTCACTTCTTGATGAAGGCAGCCCTGCTTGTGGACCTATTATTATTTGGATCCTTGAACTCCTCATGTTCACATGACTGTGAGATCGTGCCCTCCATATGTTAATGTGATACACAATTTTTTCTTCTTTGGACATATACATGTGGACATTATTTATCCAGTGAATGTAATATGAGACTGGGAAAATCTCAGTCTGTTCCCTATCCCTTTGTTTCTACTATTGTTGTTATTATTGTTATCGCCAGTTCTCTGCGCCTTTACTTACATATTGTGGTCTTTATCAGGTTTGGGTATTAGCGTGAGTTGTGAAGTCTGCATGTCCCGTGGGATTTTGTCCTTGCCCATAAATCCATTAAATAAACGAGTCATATGTGGAAGTAGGCTGATCAGAAAAGTTTTGTAATATTCATACGGTAGGCCATCAGGGCCCGGGGCCTTGTTATTTGGGAGGAGCTTCAAAGTCTCTAAAATCTCCTCATCAGTGATCGGAGAGTTGAAAGACTGTAGGGCTTCTGCTGGTAAAGTGGCCACCCCACTGGTTGTGAGGTAAGCTCGCACGTGGTCAGTGAAAGTTGCTTGGATCGGTAAGTGCGGTATGAAGGGGTTGTTGTAGAGATCAGAGAAGTAATCTCGAAATAATTGGGCAATGCAATCAGGGTAAAAGTGAAGGGTCCCAGCAGGGTCCCGCAGAGCCTGGGAAGCTGAGGTATGGGTATGTTCCCAGAGTTTACACGCTAATAAGGTGTGGGCTTTGTTGCCTTTATCATAGTATAGCTAATGGAGTCACTGAAGGGCTTTTTCAACCTTGCCTATATCTATACTTTTGAGAACTGCCCGTAGGTATCTAATTTCTCTCAAGAAACGGATTTAGGACGAGGCCGTAAGTCTAGATTCTAAGTCCCGTAGTCGCTGTGCTGTCTGCTGTCTCAGTTGCCTGGTATTTTTCTTCCAGGCCATTGAGAACGCTATACATTGTCTGCGTATCACTGTCTTGTGTGCCTCCCAGAGAGTTCCCGCAGAAATCTCTGGGGCATTATTCTCTACAAAGTATAGTTTTAAAGTGTTTTCTAACTCCGGCCTAATTGCAACATACTTCAAGAGGAAGTCATTAATCCGCCAGTGGCACCGTTTAGTTTGAGTTTCAGAAGGATTGGAGCGTGGTCTGACCATGATATGGGCAGGATGTCTACTTTAGCAAGTACCTGCAGGGAGGGGGCATTTATGAAAAAATAGTCTAACTGCGCGTGTGTGCGAAATGGGTGGGAGTAGTGGAAGTACTGACCCTCTGTTGGGTGGTCTACACACCATGCATCAAACAGGGCAAACTTGCAAGTGACCTGACGAAATTGTCAGGATTGTCTGGAGAGGAGGAGATTTTTTTGACAAGGGATGTTCTATCCAGAGTAGGGGAGAACAGAAGGTTGAAATCCCCTCCCACGACTAAGAAGGAGTGTGCGGTTCTAAATAGGCGGTTGTACACCCTCATCACAAAGGGCATCTGACTCACATTTGGTGCATAATGTTGCAAAAATGTATTTCAGATTGTTGCCATCTGCCACTAAGGATCAAAAACCGACCTTGGGGGTCAGCGTAGAAGGATGTGGGTGTGAATGGGGATCCCTTTTTTATCTAGATGGCCACCCCTGCTTTCTTTTTAGTGCTAGAAGCTAAGAACCCCATGTGAAAAAATCTTGACGCAAATGCCAGAGTGCCTGTTTTGTTAAAATGTGTTTCTTGTACAAATATTACCTCCGCTCCAAAATCTCTGAAGCTCCTCGGTGCCAACTACCTTCTAAAATTTGAGTTAACATTATGCAAGTATACCTGTACCATGTTGAGGGTGTGGTGTGAGCAGGGGGTATTGTGAGTACGTGTGTTAAAGTGTTGTATACTTATCAAACCTAGAGGCCCAGGAAGACGAGACTTGAGACTGGAGATGGTGGCCATCGCACATGGAAAGAGACAGGAGCCCAGGGGAAAGAACCGTAAGAGAGAAGAAAGGAGAAAAAACAAAAACCATGTAAATATAATTCACAATTCTCAGAACAGATAATGAAGGTCCATCAAAAGACCAACAGTTCCATGTTACCGTCATCATCATCCAATGGGGGTGAGGGGGATAAGTGATGATTAGGAAGGTACTTTAAATCACTAAACAAGTTAAGGGGGTAGTGTCAGATACCAAACTTCAACGGGTACCTATGATCTGGGACCTGCTAAAGAACAAAGCAGTTGAAGGCTATATAAAAGCTAGGGGAAATTACTAGTCACTTAAGGAACAACTTGCGCATGTAGTCAGAAACATGCGTAATACAGTCGTGGGGTCGTCCGCACCTGGCCCGAGCACCAGGAGAGCAACCTCCCTGACGCCGGCGAGCCCGCCAGAAGACAGGCCAACCAGGAGGGACGAAGGCCGTCCCCTGCAGGGAGGGGACACCAACCTGGGGAGTAAAAAGTAAGTCAGTCATTGCAAATATAAACTTCAACTTTGATTAACCGTGCAAAGACAAAGTGTTCCTCCAGGGTTGGGCCTGTCATCTGTAAAAATAGATCAAAAAGGGCATTATTAGCCGTGGCAGTTCTCAGGCTCGCCGTTGCTTGGGATTCTTACAAGGGGAGTCAGGGGGTCGTCCCCTCCTCTTCACAGGAACCCTTTGCCAGCCGGTTGATGGGGGAGGAGGAGGAGGGGGGATGATATCCCAACCCGGGAGGTCTGGAGTGGGGATGTTGAGAGTCTCACAAAAGAAACTAATGTCCTCAGGTACTCGAAGCGTTGCTGTCTTCCTGGCATGCGTGGCCGTCAGGATAAAGGGGAATCCCCACGATAGGTGATGGTGTTATTCTGCAAGGAGTGAAGGAGCGGTTGAAGTAGCATATGCTTCTGTAGGGTGATCCAGGATAGATCAGGAAAGAGTTGGATTGGAGTGCCATCCACAAGGATAGGTTTAATCACCTGTCCTTTTTTAAAGTAACGCTTGGTCTTTAGGCTTCAAAGCTCTGTGGGCCCTGCCCATTTTGATGTGTGTGGAAGCAGGGACTCCCAGCAAGTTGTTGAAGATTCTTTGGAGGACCGATCACAGATCCTCCGGGCCAGAAGACTCTGGGAGGCTCTGGATCCTGATGTCGTTGCGGCGGTTGCGATTGTCCAAATCTTCCAAGTGGCATTGCATGTAACGGAGCATAAAGCGGTCATCTGTCTGTTGGGATTGGACTCGATGGACAGTGAGCTTAGAGGCTTGCAGGTCCTCATCTAGGTCCTCCACCTGAGTGGCCAGCTGATGCAAGTCCGCTTGCAGAGTTTTTGACCTCAGAGATCAGCGGCTTCATTGACCTCAGAGATCAGAGGCTTAAAGTTGTCTTTGGTGGGTAGTGAGTGTAGTTGTTCCCGCTTTGAGAACAGTTCATCCGCTGTAAGAATGGATAGTATTCTGGGCAGAGCCTGACGGTGGGCTAGAGCCTGCGAGGGCAAGGCCCATGGTTCAAACCACTCTCTCTGGTCCTCCATCTCTATTGGTGGTGCTGGATGCAGATGAGGGTCAAGCGAGGGAGCAGGGGAGGGCAAAAGCTCCGGGCAGACCACGGTTAAGCAAACGGTGCTGGATTTGCGGGAGCAAAGCGGTCTCTGTGGCTTTGGTGAGCCTGGGACTAAAGATGGGGTCTGGGATGCAGAAGAAACAGGCTGCAGCCGCAGCAGGAATTGTGAGTGGCCCGATTGGGATGGAAGGCCGGTGGAGTGCCCCAAAGGGAGAGAGAATCAAGTCCAGGGCCATTAGAGGGTGAAGGGACAGGAGGGACTCACCGGCAGAGCCATTGGAAATGTCCTGACGTCCTGCCAGCAAGATGGCGGTGGTTGTTCCTCGTGGTGTGGTGGAGGTGGGAATGCAGGGCTGGCAGGGCTGATGTATGTGCAGCGGGTCAGCTGCGGGTTGACATACCGCTTGAGATAGTGTCAGTGGGACCTGCTGTAGCCATCCGCATCATTCCCAGAGCCTCTGGAGGAGAAGGAGATGGCAGTGTGGCACGCTGCGGCGCCATGTTGTCCGTCTCTCGCATGGTGGATCCCAGGAGAGGTAGGACTGGATCAGGGGACCTTGTGGATTAACATGTCCTGAGGTTCCCCCCTGTTTCTGCGATCTGCTGGCTTGATTTCTGCTCACCATTCTGAAGCTGTGTCCCCGTTAGAAGCTTCGCTAGAGCAGGTCCATGGAGAGCAGGGAGATCACATGTCCATCGCACTCAGCATCCAGCCACGCCCCCCGGTATTTCTGAATCTTATATTGAATATGCACTAATGTGTCATACATTTCACAGAACCTACTTTCTGAACTATAGAGGTGCTGAAAGGGAGGAGTTTCAGGAGGCGGCATCAATACAGGAATAACTGTTTGCAGACAGGGGTGTGAAGTCCTTAGAATTTGAAAGTAAACAGCAGAAGAGAAGCTGCAAAGCATGCAGGTAATCCAGGAAGTTGTGGAAAGAGACAGGCAGCACTCACAACATGAAAGGAGAGTTTTCATGAAAGCTAATATTGGATTGTCAAATATAACTATTATTTGTATTGGTATTACAATGCTGATGTTATAAATGAAGGTGTATGCGGTGACCATTGAACTCCTTTAAACAAATTTTGTTTTTCTTAATTTAAATTTGTCTGTCTGTATTTCTCAGACTGAATAACAGCTGCAGTGCTTTACTGTGCCCAAAATAACTGCCTTAGCAAAAGGCAAAAGCAAATAAGTAAACTACTAATTATGTAGCAAAATGCCAAACTTGCGAGGGGAGAATCATGACGTGTTAGGAGGCCAGACCTCTAACAGAAAGTTCAATGCTTAGTAATTTCTCAGTGAAATGACACTACAGTACTGATTATGCACTGCTACAAAGGTCTGGAGCACAGATAAAGGGAGAGCTTCTGGGGAAAATTGCGTTTAATCTAACAGCTGCTGTCAATTTGTTAAAGATCAGCCAGAACATGGCATGAATCCTGGCATCTGGAGCCACCTCCTGGGACCAATAAGACAAACTCAAATTTGCTTTCCTAGGAAGAATTTAAAGTTTTTCGATAAACAAATGATGTATTTTGCTGATCAGATTTATTAATGTGACACCTGTTAAATAAGTTTACTGTTAGTAATGAGGGATAAAATCTGCCAAATGGAATTATTGGAAGGAAAAGGAATTTTCCTGTATTGGCAGATACATCTGTGCCAAGTGTTTTCTATATCAAAGAGTTGATAAGCCATTACTGTAAAATATTCACTATTTTTCTGCATGTACATTAGTATGGGTGTCCTATACAACAGGTTGAAATAAAAGACAGAACATAGAAGCCTATCCTACGGGATGTCTGTTGCAAGCTAGTCAATAATTAGGCAATACATGTCGTTAAAACTTAAAGTTAGTAAATATTTTCTAATTCAACAATCCAGGGATGGTACCCACATTACATAAGGAGTATTGCTTGTTCTGGTGGCTGCTGTCTTTGTTTAAATCTTCAGTCCTCTACCTCCCCCCCCTTTCCCCACAGCGGTAATCCTCCAGTGCTGCAGAATATTAATACTAGCCTCTGGACCCATCATAGGCACTCATCAAGAGTGCCGGTTATGCCTGCCATTTCCACTCCCCTCCTCCATTCAAAAAAAACTGTACCATGGCTTCTGGCAATGGAAAGTGCTCTATGAATAAAGGGCAGGGGGATGAATGAAAGGTCTGTCTCCTCCATTCATAGAGCACTTTTCACTGCAGGAAGCTATAGTACAGTTTTTTAAAAGGAAAAGGGGGGAGGAAAGGACAGGCAAAGCCAACACTCTTGATGAATACCTATGTGCCTATGACAAGTTTGGTGGCATGTACTAATCTCTCACAGAACTGGAAGATTACCGCTTCAAGGTGGTTTGCAGAGGACTAAAGCTTTAGACAAAGAACAGAGACCAGCACAAATTACATTTCTCATTACCAATTATCAATACCATTCTTTGTTTGGATTTAAAAACCAACTGAACAAAACTTTTAACATGTATTTAAAACCCCCTAAAAACAAAATACTACAGATTTATGGTCTTTACACGTGATGGTGATATTTTTGGGGCTTTTTTTCTTTTTAAAGTTGTTCTAAAGGCTAGACTTTTTTTTACCTTTGGGAATGTATTAATGTATTCCCTGCACTCCCGCCCCCCAAATACTTACCTGAATCGTGTATTAATCTAGCGCTGTGCCTGGCTATATCTGTTCTCTCTCTTCTCCCCACTTCTACAAGCTTGGCCAAGAATAACAACAGCCATTGTCAGTCCTTAACAACCAGTAAACAACATGGTTGTTAAGGAGCGGGCGGATGCTGTGTCCTTAACAAACGATGAGTCATCTGCTGTCAGCCGAGTTCCTTGCTGACAGTTGAATGTAAAAAAAGAATTGCCGGTAATTAAAAATTAAAGTGATTGTAAAGTCTCATTTAAAAAAAATAATAATAATAACAACCATGTTATACTTACCTTCTCTGTGCAAAATAAAAAAAACAATGTGTCTGCGCTAGAAAAAATCGCTGCACTCAAAGTGCAGTACTGGTAAACATAAACAACATGGGTGTTGATATATATGTGCATGCGTAAAAATACCCCTAGGTGCTAAAGTATAAAGTGCACAGTGCTATGTGAAACACAGCAAGTATGTGATCAAACAAAACAACATATCCATTAAAATATCAAAATAAAATACAAGAGGATATAACAAACAGTGTATACACGTTTTTGGACTTCATTTATTCACTGTTTGTTATATCCTCTTGTATTTTATTTTGATATTTTAATGGATATGTTGTTTTGTTTGATCACTCACTTGCTGTGTTTCACATAGCACTGTGCACTTTATACTTTAGCACCTAGGGGTATTTTTACGCATGCACATATATATCAACACCCATGTTGTTTATGTTTACCAGTACTGCACTTTGAGTGCAGCGATTTTTTTCTAGCGCAGACACATTGTTTTTTTTATTTTAATACTTTGCACGAATATGGAACGTGACTGAGTGTTTGCAGCTGGTCTCCACTGTTCACTTATTATTTTGTAGGCATTTATCCGTAAGTGGCTCGCAGGGTTTCATATATATTTTGTTACCTTCTCTGTGCAGTTGGTTTTGCACAGAGAAGCCCAGATCCTCCTCTTCTCGGGTCCCTCTTTGCTGCTTCTAGCCCCTCCCTCCAATCGAGTGCCCCCACAGTCAGCAGCTTCCTATGGGGGGACTGGAGCCGAGTCACAGCTCCGTATCCCCTTTCAGACATGGAGCCCCACCCCTCTCTCCCCTGATTGGCTGACTGACTTTGATTGACAGCCGCGGGAGCCAATGGCTTGGAGGGAAACCAAAAAAATGGTGTCTTTTCCTATACATATCCAGATACCTACCAAATACACGACAATCCCATGTAATATGGGGTCCGCTCCACTTGGAAACGCAAGGGTGTTTCACAAGTCTTGGATGCTGCCACACACTTGGAAACGCAAGGGTGTTTCACAAGTCCTATCTCTATTTGAACCAGACTCTGGAAAGCTGAAACCTTTTAAGGTCCTCACTGCCACTTATGATCTCCCAGACCAAAAATCAATGTTGTTTACTGGTTGTTAAGAAAGCCAGCGGCTGCCGATTCCTTAAATATCGCCAGGACCACTACTTATTTATCCCATGAATTTATTTTCTTTTTTCTTTTTGTGAATTGACTAACTGTTGTTTTATGCGGTATTTGACGAGAGTTTTTGCTTTATGCGGTAAATACTGCATAAAGCAATAGTTAATTGACATTTTCAGGATCGCATGCGGTACTTGGGTAAACTCCTACATACTGCATATGAACTGCTTTAGTGAAAGGAGCCCAATATAACTATTCTATTTCTCCACATGCCTAAACTTTCTAACAAGTAGCTTACCAATCTTTAATATCAGGCATAATTAAACCATGTACCATGAAAACAAAACAGATGTAAGACCCTTAAAAAAGACATTTAATACAAACTGGTTTGTATAAATTTTAACAGAACCATTGTCTGTGACTGTTCTTTTGACCCACAGTGAAATGACATTACTGTTTTCTATCTCAGGAGTTTGGGAGAGGAGACCTGAGGGGCGGATTTGAGTTTGCTTAGAGCAAAGATCAAGACAGAGGCAATGAAGGAACTGCATGAGAATCTGCCCATGGATTCTGAATGGATGGAGGTGGGGGGTTGTGTTTCTATGGTGATGTTCAAACAGATCTCATTCATCCTTCTGCCTTTGTGTCTGGGGAAAATGTGTTGGGAAAAAATGAAAGCTAGACAACATGGGAATCATGCATGAAATGGGTTTTGTGGGGGTTCAAGATTAAGTCAATGGCAATAAACAACCAGTACCGGGGATGAAGCAACTGAAATTAATGTAGACATTGTGTTCTTGGCTATTCCATTACTACCACTGAAAATGGTAAATATTTATATTCTTTGGAAGTTTTACAGTGTGCTGCTATTTACAAACGTATAAACAATGTGAACTTTTAATCAAAAAAGAAAGAAGTCTTTTAAAAAACTCATTAAAGCGGAGTTGCACCCATTTTTTTCTCTTTGGCTGTGCTGCATGCCCTTAGCTCCTAGTTTTCACAATGGATATTTTTTTTTTTGCTGTTAAATACCCATTTTTTGTATTTTAACATGACTTAACATGCCTAGGCGATTGCATCACTAGGCGATTCGCAAGTGTTCCTGGGATAGCTCCGTCATGTATCCCATGACTCCTTGCGAATCGCCTACTGCCGAAATCTCGCATATGCAGGGAGAGAGAGTAGCTGTCAGAATTAATCGGTTATGTCGGGGGTGGGCGGGACCGAGCAGCTATCGAACACCAGCCAATAGGATGGGGTCAGGGCGGGCCGCTACATGTATGCGGCTCCGCCCACTTTCTTAAGACTCCCAATAATTGGGTGGTGTTCGATAGCTGCTCGGTCCCGCCCACCCCCAACATCACTGATGAATTCTGATAGCTCCTCTCTCTCCCTGCACACATTACAAGTCTGCTCAATATTATATGGTCTCAGCGCGGGCTACACATTATTACCATATACAGCATCTCTCAAAAGTGAGTACACCCCTCACATTTTTGTAAATATTTTATTATATCTTTTAATGTGAGAACACTGAAGAAATGACACTTTGCTACAATGTAAAGTAGTGAATGTACAGCTTGTATAACAGTGTAAATTTGCTGTCCCCTCAAAATAACTCAACACACAGCCAAAAATGTCTAAACTGCTGGCAACAAAAGTGAGTACACCCCTAAGTGAAAATGTCCAAATTGGGTCCAAAGTGTCAATATTTTCTGTGGCCACCATCACTTTCCAGCACTGCCTTAACCACCTTGGACATGAAGTTCACCAAAGCTTCACAGGTTGTCACTGGAGTCCTCTTCCACTCTTCCATGACGACATCACGGAACTGGTGGATGTTAGAGACCTTGCGCTCCTCCACCTTCCGTTTGAGGATGCCCTACAGATGCTCAATAGGGTTTAGGTCTAAAGACATGCTTGGCCAGTCCATCACCTTTACCCTCATCTTCTTTAGCAAGGCAGTGGTTGTCTTGGAGGTGTGTTTGGGGTCATTATGTTGGAATACTGCCCTGCGGTCCAGTCTCCGAAGAGAGGAGATCATGCTCAGCTTCAATATGTCACAGTACATGTTGGTATACATGGTTCCCTCAATGAACTGTAGCTCCCCAGTGCTGGCAGCACTCATGCAGCCCCAGACCATGACACTCCCACCACCATGCTTGACTGTAGGCAAGACACACTTGTCTTTGTACTCCTCAATTGGTTACCTCTACACACGCTTGACACCATCTGAACCAAATAAGTTTATCTTGGTCTCATCAGACCACAAGACATGGTTGCAGTAATCCATGTCTTTAGTCTGCTTGTCTTCAGCAAACTGCTTGCTGGCTTCCTTGTGCATCATCTTTAGAAGAGGCTTCCATCTGGGACGACAGCCATGCAGACATTTGATGCAGTGTGCAGCGTTTGGTCTGAGCACTGACCCCCCACCCCTTTAACCTCTGCAACAATACTGGCAGCACTCATACATCTTTTTTCCCAAAGACAACCTCTGGATATGACGCTGAGCACCTGCACTTAACTTCTTTAGTCGACCATGGTGAGGCCTGTTCTGAGTGATACCTGTCCTGTTAAACCGCTGTATGGTCTTGGCCACCATTCTACAGCTCAGTTTCAGGGTCTTGGAAATCTTCTTATAGCCTAGGCAATCTTTATGTAGAGCAACAATTTTTTTTTTCAGATCCTCAGAGAGTTCTTTGCCATGAGGTGTCATGTTGATCTTCCATTGATCAGTATGAGAGAGTGAGAGCAATAACAAGAAATTTACACACCTGCTCCCCATTCACACCTGAGAACTTGTAACACTAATGAGTCACATGACAATGGGGAGGGGAAATGGCCAATTGGGCCCAATTTGGACATTTTCACTTAGGAGTGTACTCACTTTTGTTGCCAGCGGTTTAGACATTTTTAGCTGTGTGTTGAGTTATTTTGAGGGGACAGCAAATTTACACTGTTATACAAGCTGTACACTCACTACTTTACATTGTAGCAAAGTGTAATTTCTTCAGTGTTGTCACATGAAAATATATAATAAAATATTTACAAAAATGTGAGGGGTGTACTCACTTTTGTGAGATACTGTATATGTAGATATATATATATACTTGATATAGTAATAATGGGTAGCCCGCACTGAGACTGTTTAACATTAAGCAGACTTTTAATGTGTGCAGGGAAAGAGAGGAGCTGTCAGAATTCATCGATAATGTCGGGGGTGGGCGGGACCGAGCAGCTATCGAACACCAGCCAATTATTGGGCTTCTTAAGAAAGGGGCCGAAGCCGCATACACGTAGTGCACACAACATTACAAGCCTACTCAATGTTATACTGTCTCAGCGCAGGCTACATATTATCACTATATCAAGTGTATAGTGTATGTATATATATATATATATATATATATAGAGAGAGAGAGAGAGAGAGAGAGAGAGAGAGAGGGAGGTATTACTGAGCATGTGCAAGATTTGGTGTTGGTGGTGCATGATGGGTAGACAGCTGCACAGAAATCCAGGAAATTAACATGAAAGGGCTTTAGATGCCCACAACTAAAATAGAACCTGCCTGCTTCCGAGATCAGTAAGTAACTATTTTTAAAGAAAGTAAAAGCGCAAAAAATATGACATGTTAGAAATGTTCATTTACAGATTGAGACTTTTACAGAGCAGAGCTATTTTGAAGCCTTGTTTAAATATGTTTATTTAAAATGATTCTGCCACTTTTCAAAACAATATCAAAAGAATACTACCACCATAGAAGAGTGTAAATACTTACCTCTCCAGTGGCAACTAGTCCAGACTTTGTTGTCTTTAAGTGGTACAGCCTCCAGCATTCGACACTTCCAGGGAGCGTTGAATACCCGTGCTTCCATTTCACTCAATGATTCCTCCCTCCTTATATCACTACTGTGTCCTATACTGATGTAGGGGCAGATAGAAGAAACCACAGAGCCATTCAGAGCTCCTAAAACAATTGAATTTCTTTTTTCAAAAGCTGTACCATTTTAATGACAGTAGACTCATACCATTCCCTTGCAGTTCGTGCCTTGTAAAATGATACTTCTTGGATGGGTCTCCAGTTGGCCACTTCTGGTGACAGATTGGTTTTGACAAACTAAAAAAGTTAATCTCCTATGAGAAAATCAAAGAGGCATGCTCTTTTGTGGTTGAGGTAGCCAGAAGAACCAGGAGAAGAAAATGATGGTAAATCCTTGTGAAAAAACTAAGGACTGTCTAGGCCCTGGGTAAATTGGGGGCCATAACAGCAAGATTTCGGAAACAGGTGGAAATATGTTTCCTTGTTGTGATAAAGTATGCTTTTTCTTTTAACACAATTTTGATTCTGTACAGTATGGAACTTCGATATATAATTTCCACTTACCAAGCTGTAAGCAAACTGTATGCTGTGAAATGTTCATAGTATTTTGAAACAAGAAAGTTTGATTCTGTGTCCTTGTCCAAATTTGTGCTAAATTCCTTTTCTCCAGTTTTTGTGACTCTGCCTCTTTGTGTGACAAATGCATTTCAAGCATGGCTGTTTTAAAAATGAAACCTCATAAAGAAACCTTTAGGTAAAAGGTAGATACTGCTCCTAATATTTAGTATTACATCCTTTGCCTCTAACGTCTGCCCATTTTGCCCAAAAGGATAAGAAATGAGCAGAAGTTAGAAAAGTATTATGTAAGATACTAAGATGGGAATTACATCTTATAGAATGTTGTTTTACAACAATCACAGTGCCAAACTGCCACACTGTCATGTATTAACTGTTGGGGAAATTAATCTATAATACAAAATACAAGATGAATGGCACACAGGGGACCCATTTGTATCGCTCTCTGCTCCTTCCAGCTTCATTCATCAAAATGAATCCTGCTAAAACAATAAAAGTCTTATTTTTTTTACATTAAAAAAAAGGGGATTTACACGTTATCACACCCAACACAGATCCAAAAAACAACGGGCTTGTTCTTCAATACATGGTAGCGGGTGAAGCCATGCAAACCATTCCTTTACTAACTGTACTGCCAGAATTTCTGATGCACAGCACAGATGTAGCCTAATCTTATGGAGTCATTTATTATTATGAAGTACAGCTTTTTCAGGATCTTTGATCCTAATCAGTAAAAGGTATGTAAAACATGACTTTATGAAGTAGTAGGATTTTAGAGAGGCCTATTACTAGGATAGCTAGTAAACTTATGGGAGGTGGAATGAAGGTTTGGTTCTGTTTGCCCTTTTCACTGTGATGGTTAAAACTATACAAGCTATTCACTAGAGACTATAACTCCAAAATGTATTTATTATTGCTGGATTATGGCAAGTTTTTTTGCATGGTACTCTTGGAGTAGAGACAGCAAAAAACCTGCTAAGCTTTGGCTGTCAACCATTCACCCACTGGAAAATGTGTAAACATGGGGCTAATTTTAGGCAAGATATATGATCATTCTGAAGAATGTTCAAACTTTATCTTTAAGGCCTCGTTCACATCATAGTGCAGAGATGTCAGTTTTTCTGCACGCATTCTGCAAGGGCACAAAAAACAATTGTTTTCTATGTGCCCTGTTCACACCACAACGTACTGATTTTTTTCTGCGCAGGAATCTGCAATGTGTATGCAGTTATCTGCAAGGTTTGGAACAAGAAAATCTGGATGCCGCACACTGGATGAAGTTGAAAATTCTTCTTTATTGTAAAAATAGGATCATCAAAAATACAGGACAATCAGGCAGATGGTACAGACACAGCTGACGCGTTTCGCACTCTAGTTTGAGTGCTTACTTATAGCAGGGAAACCTGGGACTCCACTCCTCTGAAGGGTCTACTCAACACACACCTGGGAGCAAGTCTACCTGAGCGGTGAACCACCTTCCCTGTTTTGTATGCAGTTATCTGCACAGGAAAAAAACTGATGTCACATTAACATTGGTGTAAATAGAGCACATAACTAACGTGCATTAAAACTGATGTCAACGTGCATAAAAACTGACTGCAATGCGCATGAAAACTGATGTAAACTGATGTGAAACTGATGTCTCTGCAAGTGAAACTTGTCCAGTTTTCCCATCAATTCCCATCAGTTTTCATGCATGTATGGTGTGAACGAGCCCTAACTGTTAAAACTTTATTCACTTTTGGAAAGCCATGATTTATTTGATTTATTTTTTATGGCTACACCAGGCACCTGGTGTAGCCATAGAGATGATAACACGCTCTTGGAGAAAATCGTCAATCAGACAAGTTTGAATACATTGTTTTTTCCCTGTTGCTCTCGACTGTAATGTCTGGTTGCTCTTCAAACCTCTAGACACTGTCTCCATTGGAATAAATGTGTCTGTTCAAGGTAAGCCAAGTGCTTAGTGATTCAAAATTTTACAGCTTTCACCTAAACAAGAGGTGATGAAGAATATTGGTCGACAGGTCCAACAGTTTTGGTCAGTTGATTTTCTCTCATAGCTTTGCATATCATCTTTACGTGGACAACACCCAAATCTACCTCCCACCCCCCCAACTCACTCCAACTGTCTCCTCACGCATCACCAACTTACTAACCGATATATCAGCCTGGATGTCACATCACTTCCTCAAACTCAACCTATCCAAATCCAAGCTCATGATATTTCCTCCCCCACGTGCCACTTCTCCTGATTTCTCTGTCAAAATCAACGACTCAACTATCAACTTGTCCCCCCATGCCAAGGTCCCAGGTGTAATCCTGGACTCTGAACTATCTTTTTGGCCCCACATCCAATCACTGACCAAAGCTTGCCGCCTCAACCTCCGCAACATCTCCAAGATGCGCCCTTCCTAACCAATGTCACCATAAAGTTTATAACCCACTCCCTGGTCATCTCACACCTCGACTACTGCAACTCCCTCCTCATTGGCTTACCTCTAAATAAGCTATCCTCCCTTCATTCCATCATGGGCACTGCTGCCAGGCTCATCCACCTTACAAGCTGCTCTGCGTCTGCTACCCCTCTCTGCCAATCCCTCTATTGGCTGCCTTGCAACCAACAAATTACATTTAGGATACTAACAGTAACTTACAAAGCCCTCCACAACCTGGCCCCCAGCTACATCTCTAACCTGGTCTCAAAATACCAACCAAACCATCCTCTTCACTCCTCCCACGACCTCCTGCTCTCTAGCACCCTTGTCACCTCACCCCATGCTCACCTCCAGGACTTCTTCCAAGCCTCTCCCATCCTCTGGAATGCTTTACCCCAATCAGTCTATCTCCTACTTCATCTACTTTCAGACGATCCCTGAAAAATCATCTCTTCAGAGAAGCCTATCTGGTCCCCACCTAACAACTGTACATTTATTTTCTCCATCAGCACATCCCCCACCGTTATTGCCTCTTGTATCTCTTGACCCTCCATTGTAAGTTCTAGCAAGCAGGGCCCTCTGGTTCCTACTGTATTAAAGTGTATTGTATTTGTACTGTCTACCCTCAAGTTGTAAAGTGCTGTGTAAACTGTCAGTGCGATATATAAATCCTGTATATAATAATAAAGCCATTTCATTTAGAGTGGACTCTTTTTGTGGCTTCAGCAGCACTTCTTGTCACAATATGTATATTTAATGTATCTAGAATAAAGACACAGTATTTTTATGTAAAAACCAAAGCTATCATTGTTCTAGCCTGTCAAGATTCATTCCTGTTGTGAACTGTAGACAAGTCATTTGAATGAGTAATTTAACCTTTGTAACAGAATTAGCAAACCCATTAAGTTTGCCAGTTGATTTGAGTGATAAATCAAGACAATTATATTTCTCTTTGATATTATATCAAATCTGAAGGTAACAACAGACCTGCTGCAGAGAGAAAGAAAAGATCTAATTCTGGATATCCTGCTATTGTATATAAACACAGCCATGCTCGTTTCAATAAAGCACAGCATTCCTTTGTATATAAGCTGCCAGAGAGCTATTGAATCTTAAATTAGCCTTCTTTGCACATAAAGAAAATCAGCACATGTTGTGTATATTGCAAGGCATTAATAAACGGAATGACTCAAAATACGATGTAATATTTCAAACACTGTAATTAACACACTGTAGATGTGAAATACATTATAACAGAAAATTTAAAGAGCACTCTAAGGCAACAAGTAAAGTGAATAGGTAAACTGCGACTTTTGTGCAGAAAACATTGCAGCAGTGCTAGAGGCAGATGGCCTTCCCAGCTTATATTTAGCTGGAGATTAATATAGACTCTTGTGGCTAGATTCAGCAGGTCTCTTGTGGGAATTTCTGGGCAAGTATGCAGCTTCTTGTCACATGATCCTATTCTCTGCAACCTTAAGCATTGGTGTCTTAAAGAGGAGGGCCAGTCAAAAAAAAAAATTAAAAGTCAGCAGCTACAAATACTGCAGCTGCTGACTTTTAATTGGACACTTACCTGTCCCAGGGTCCAGCGATGCGGGGGATCGAAGCCCCGCTTGTCTCCCCCTCCGTTCAGCGGCGCCGGCATTGCAACTGTGGGCGCCGGGCTGTGGCTTCACAGTCTGGCACCCACTGCGCATGCGCGAGCAGCGCCGGCACCGTGATTGGCCGCTCAGTCACCTGGGACCTGTAATAGGTCCCAGATGATTGACAGGAGGGAGGGAGCAGAGCTGAGCCCTTCCTGTGCCGATGGGGAAGTGATGTCACCAGCCCAGGCACTGGAAGAGGCAGACTACGAGGGACCCCCTAGCAACAGGCATTTAGAGGTAAGTAAAAAAAAAAAAATATCCACATTTTTTTTTTTTTTTTTTTTAGGCACAATAATGACTTTTTTTTTTAGGGTGGAACACCACTTTAAGTCATTTTTGAACTTTTTTTGATCATTTATACATTATACATTTATACATCGGGCTTCAGTGCTTTTATTTTAGTTAGTTACAAGGAGGATGAAGCAGTAGTTAGGCACAAATCTGTGAAAAAAACGCACAGTCAGGGCCGGTGCTACCACTAGGCAAACTAGGCAACTGCCTAGGGCGCTCTGTTGCCTAGGGGCGCCCGGCTGCTGGTTTCCCTACTCTCTGTCTCCGTGCTATGTAAGTTTTCGGTGCTGTAGTAAAAATACCTCTGTAATAAATGTTATAACCACTAGTGGGTGCTGCTGGGATAAAGCGTGCACATCTAGGGGAATGCAGGGGATGCCTCTGCTGCCTGTTACTCAGGCAGCCGCTCTGTAGTGCCATTATAGAGGCGCAGCACTGGAGGACATGTCCTGATGGAACGGAAGCAAACATCCCCTGCGCGCCTCTATGATCAGTGCTCTCTTCTGCAGCTGCATGCTTCCTCTAGTGCCGGTTCCTGCCACACTGATGCTCGGGCAAAGGGGGTGACTCAGGGGCGGAGCCAAGGGGGGGTGGCAAAATGAGGTTTCGCCTGGGGTGTCAATAATCCTTGCACCAGCCCTGCACACAGTACACACAATTTTCAGCTACTTCTGTGTGCAGCAGCCCCCCTTTACCCTCCTAATACTTACCTGAGCCCCATCTCGATCCAGCAATGTTGCACGAGAACTTTGACTTTTCAGGACTTTCCTCCTGATTGGCAGAGCCACAGCAGCAGGCGTCACTGGCTCCCACTGCTGTCAATTAAATTCAGTGAGCCAATGAGGAGAGAGGGGGGTGGGGCCAAGCTGTGGCTCCATGTCTGAATGGACACACAGAGCAGCGGCTCAAGTGCCCCCATAGCAAGCTGCTTGCTGTGGGGGCACTTAGCTGGAGGGAAGGGCCAGGAGCACAGAGCAGGTAAGTATAACATGTTTCTTATTTTTAAACTAAAAAAAAAACAAGTCTTTAATATCACTTTAAAGATTGGAGACAGATTTAAACTAAATTTGCTTCCGTCTCCCCTCCAGCTCCTTTAAAAAAAAAAAATCCCTAGTGTCCTCACCCATTTTGGCTCCATGACACTGCCGATTTTATCATAGTGATTAAATTATATACGCTGCTTAAGATGAAAAGCAAAATCCACTTTATGCTGTGTAACAGGGATGAAAGTTTCTAGTCTGCAGTCATTTAACAGATTATTAATTAAAATGAGGTCATTGGTTAATGAAGATCGGTGAACTCAGTAATCAAGGGTGTAGACATTTTTCACCAGTGCTGAAATTTAGCATTTATCTTGACAGATCTGTACTGGCTGGCCCTTTAATTACCCTGTAAGCACATATTAACTGGATATTGTAAGCCCTGATATGTGGAGCTAGAGTATCAGCTACAGGCTAGGCCCTCAGTTGTCGGATTCTGTTGCCTGCCTTCAGGTTAATGAGTATTGTCTAATGTAAGACAATGTATTTAGATTAAGAGAATAAAGAGATGGGAGGTTATGTTTAGAATAGGGCTATGCAGGCAGTAATGAAAACAGGACAACTGTGGATTTCCCTATGTGTAATTCTCATTTTTGTGACCCTAAAATTAGTCCCATTGTATTTTATATTAAAGTGGAACTCCAGGCAGTTATAGCTGGGAGTGTCCTGCATGTGCACAGTTTAAAGCTGACCTCTAGGAATTCAGCCACTTTGTAAAAGGTACCGTATATACTCGAGTATAAGTCGTTCCGAGTATAAGTCGTTCCGAGTATAAGTCGAGGCCCTAATTTACCACAAAAAAAATGGGAAAAACTTATTGACCCGATTATAAGACGAGGGTGAGAAATGCACAGCTACTGTAAGTGGAAAAGACGGTCAACAATGCCCATTTGCAGCCTCACTGTGCCCATTTGCAGCCTCACTGTGCCCATTTGAAGCCATAGATCCCCTGAACTTCAAACTCGGTAGTTAAGGGTTCCTAGATGCCCCCTAGCTGCAGCCAAAATTTGGGGTCTCTGAACCCAAAGGGTCCCAAAATGACATTGCTGCAGATGGACACAGTTGACCGAATTTGGGGCCCCGTATCTTGGGGCCACTTAGTGCTAACAACCAGTGGAACTAGCACCATAAAATATTCAAAGCTGTGGTTTCTAGCACCAAGTGGCCCTGAGATACAGGGCCCCAAAGATTGGTTCAGAAAATGTCAAGCACTATTCTGTAGCAGAGAATGACATTTTCCGAACTGGCTTTGGGGCCCCGTATCTTGGGGCCACTTGGAGCTAGGATCTCCATCTTTGGATATGTTGTGGTACCAGCTCTACTGGGTTTGCACACCAAATTTGGGGTTCCTAGCACCAAGTGGCCCTGAGATACGGGGCCCCAAATTCGGTTCGGAAAATGAATTTTTTTGCTGCAGAAAAGTGCTTAAATCGAGTATAAGTCGAGGGGGGCACTTTCAGCACAAAAAAATGTGCTGAAAAACTCGACTTATACTCGAGTATATACGGTACTTGGGATGCAGGCCATCTTGGGAGCACAGAGATCACTAAACTCCTGGAGCTCTGACAGGAAGGATGGCATGCCTTCACACACATAGCATCTCTGTCTGCCAATCCTCTGCTGTTCATTCACAGAAGCCTTTGTATTCTTGCTATGGGGGCACCCAAACCAAGCCACTGCTCTGTGTGTCCATTCAGACATGGATCTGCGGCTTGGGCCCCCCCCTCCTCTCTCTCCTCATGGGCTCACTGACTTTGATTGACAGCAGCGGGAGCCAATGGTGCCAATCAGGAGGGAAAGTCCCAGTCAGCCGAGTTTCTCGCTGGATTGAGATAGGGCTCAAGTAAGTATTAGGAGGGCTGCTGCACGCTGAAGGTTTTTTATTTTAATGCAGAGAATGCATTAGGCAAAAAAAACCTTCTGCCTTTAGAACCACTTTTAGTATCTATCTACCCAACCCAGTAAAGTTATATTTATATTTCTGATGCCAATTATGCTACTACATGAATGTATTTTATGTGAAAAACTCCACTTTTATTGAGAAAATAACCTTCCCCTCTGGGTGATCAGTGTACATTGCAAAGATTTTAACAGTTTGTTACAGAGTCATACCTTTTGCTATTCTAAAGAAAGAGCTGTTTGTCTGTGTCCATGTGCAAAGTAAATCTAATGGAAGTGGTTCCATAATTATCAATCAGTTGCTGCACCTGCAGAGCTCTAATGAGGAAAATCACTGGGTCTGCATCCCTTTAGATGTGGTTTCCTATTATGAGTATCTCAGCAAAAATTTAATTTTTGTTGCAGGGGATGCCAAAAATTTGACTTGTACCTTAGTGCAGAGTGGGCAAATCAGTGAGCCACTCACACAAGCAGGAAATTATGTTTCTGTGGGGCGTTTTGTACGCAGTTTGTGTACAGAACACCTCCAGGTAGCCATATTGCATTGAATTTTACAGAAAATGACAGCTCTGCTGATTGAAAAGGAAAGGTATTTTTTAATAAGATTCATTTACAATGTGGCTTGTGTATTATTTTTTTTTTTTTTAATTTGCTATTTTGTTTGCCGCAAAAGTGGAGTTACCCTTTAAAATCTCTTGCAGATTCCTCCACTAACAGACCATTCTGGGCAGAAGGGAATGCCTGTGACTACCATGTGCAGAAGCCCCAGAGAATTAGAACAGTCTTTCATCTTTCATCCATAGCAATATTACATTTATTGACCCTGTATTGAACATTGCTGAGTGGGTGAAGCATTTTTTTTCTGAACCAGTCCCCCAGAACAGTGCGGCTGAACTTACCGTTTTCTCTTAGTCTCCCTGCAAAATCCACAAAAATCTGTTGATCCTGTCAATGAAGTCTACCTAATGCATTTTCCTGTGATGACGTGGCAACAATGCTGCACTGTTCCTAAATTCAGAGCAGAGTTGCCACCCTCATATAAGCTCTGCCCACTTGCAGTACAGTGGGATGTGATGATGTGACGATTTTGCAGGGGGCGTGGGTGGCTATCACTCCTGTCACCTCTGACGAAAACTACAAGCCTGTAGTTTGACCATTAGTAGCTGGTCACACCCAGTCCTGCCTACTGCTTTCTGGATTGACAGCTCTGCCTTTGTAACTCCAATTTTGTGAGGAAAAAAAATTGCAAATAAAAAAATAATAATATAGCGTATACAATTGCGACTCAAGTCATACTGGAATGGAATATTTTTAAAAATTACCTTTTCTTTTCAATCTGCAGCTCTGTAATTTTCTGTAAAATGCAATGCAATATGGCTACCTGGATGTGTTCAAGCACCCCTACAAGGCCCCTGCCTATTGGCATGAATGGGCAGTGCTTCAGAAGCGCCGCAACATGGGCACTTTTAACCCCTTGTTTACCCCTTCTTGGGGATTAAAAGCACCCCGCTAGCGGCCGAAAAGCAATGCTTGAACAGCAGTATAGTGCCACTAAAACTAGCTTTACCACTAACGAACCCACCATCCCAGTGTGAAAGCAGCCTAAGATAGAAGTCAGATATCAGGCATCCCCTGCAACAAAATGTCATTTTTGGTGAGATACTCCCAATAGGAAATAACGTCTAAAGGGATCCAAACCCTGAAGTTTTCCTCATTCGAGCCCTGTAGGTGCAGCAGCTGGTTGATAATTATGGAACCACTCCCAATAGATTCACATACTGAATAGACTCAACATACAGGGATTTCGTCATAATAACAAAAGGTAGGAATCTGCAACAAAGTTTGTTAAAATCCTTGTAATGTACCGTACATACAGTAGATCACCCAGAGGGGGATGTTTTTTTCTCAACAAAAGTGGAGTTACTCTTTAAAAGAAACATATGTGGACAGGAATATAATGGTTGCCACTGGAGGACTGTCATGCTGTTCATCACCTCCCTGCCCTGGAACAAGCACATAGATGGTGAAGTCTGAACCCCCAGTCTGAATGCTAGTAAGTGGTTGGGTGATCCTCAATGATATACAACACCTCATCCCAAGATTTGAAAAAATCATAAAGAGAGGGAGGAAAGTATATAGGAATTATAGCGGTGCCAAAGACAACAACCTTATTTAAGTAAAAACATATATTTTTATTGACAAAGTCTTAAAAAACAACTTATACAGATTACAGAGATAAGGTGTGCATCATAAAGTAGACCATTTAAAATCCTTTGTAGTGATTTTTAACGAGATTCGGCCTGGGATTGTGGTGGCCCGTCCCGTGAATAGGTATTTTGAGAGTCCTACATGTTTCGCCAGAGATGGCTTCCTCAGGGACAGATGGTTATACCTACAGCGCTACTCTATAATCTATAGAAAAAATAACAGTCAGATATTTTGTATGCAGCCTTACAGATGCAATAATATGAAAAATGCATTGAAACATTTAAGGAATATTTTCTACTATGTTTGCGAGCCGTCTTGCATGAACTCAATCACTCTAAACCCAAAGGCATGGCCATAGATGCTGAATGCTTGTTACAGGCCAGTGACTCATTAGTTAGTGAAGCCAAGATCCAGATGACAGCCTTCACAATGATCCACAATTTCATTGATCATTGCAACTGCTGAAAGCTGTAACAGGTATGTTCAAAGCCTACAAAATGAATTGCTGGCAAAATCCACGTATTAGAGCAAATATATTGTTTTACAGTTCAGCGTGTGACAAGTTGGATACATGCTGTAAATACATGTTATGACTATTGTCTCATCTGTCACTCCCCCCATGTAGTCTATATAAAAAGATTGTTCTCTCCCTTTGTCACTGTGAAGAGCCTGAACATTACCACAGAGACAGAATACAATAACTAGGTTAATGACAGAAAACTGTCCAGTGCTGCAATACAAAGGATTGCAAAACACCAGCTGCAAGCATTAATGCCGCTTCAGAATGGCACACCAGACACCAAAACTATTTCTGATTTTGACAACATTTTCTTGAATAAAGGTAGAGCTACAGTCGCCATCTGCAATTGCATAATAATACATATCTATTTGGTGTAATCTTAAGTACATTTTTAGTAAACAATATATCAAATGAACTGCTTGTTCCACAAAACTAAGACCCAGTTTACACTTGGGGGCAGTCAGGGGCGTACCAATGGGAGGGTCCGCCCCTGATGCCACACACTGGGGGGGTGTCAGTGACCAAGTGGCGTCGCTATGGGGGTGCGCTCCGCACCCGGGTCGGGTGACACCATCTGACACCATCCCAAGGGCATCCCCGGCTCTGAACTAAGCAGAGGAACAGGAAGTATGGAGGAGGAGCTTAGCACTTTTGAACAGGCATGGGAGAGACAAAGGAGAGAGTTTGGTTTGGAACACAAAGGATGAGGACATGTGCTGGGGACTTTGGAGGAAACAGAATTTTTGAGTTGGACTCTGAGAAAGGAACCATGAAGGACATTACATCTTGGTTCCATCTTTAAGTTGAGTAGCTGTTTAGTTTACTCATTGCATACATATTGTACATGCTTAGTTATCTAGAAAGGATAATTGGCTTGTGCATGTTGTAGGCATATGTTGTAGGATGAATTGTGTTGTGTGCAGTTGTATGTGCGGCTTTTCTTTTTACTAAAAGCATTGATACACTACAGAAGTCTAAGCTTTCATGGCTTTTACTGCAAAAACCTTTATCAGATGCAAGTAAAACACAGGGTTGCGGCACATTGGTGCAGGCTTTTAGGGGTTAAAACAGGCGATGGTGAGGCACGTCAAATGCTCTCTGAAAAGCCAGTGAATGTATATCGGTCTTCAGAGTGCTCATCCAACTGTAAATAAGCCCTTAGAGCGTGTTGTGGGCTTTTTTGTTTTGTTTTGTTTTTAAGACCAACTACTGCAGTTCAGGCACTGAACCAACAATGTTGTCCTGCTCGTTTTTAAGGTTAAATGATGCCAAATGTCATTTAGCCCACTTGCTGTGAGCCCAGGATGTTAAGGGCCCACCCTTCACTCACAGGAGAATGCTACAGGGCAGCGGTAAGTCATCAATTGGCACCAGACTCTGCAGCATTTAGGATCCACCCACCCAAGGAACAGGAAGAGGCCAAAAACGACCTGTGACATCTTTGAACTGGAATTACGATTTCTGGAAAAAAGGTATATTAACCTTATTAACATAGGACCTTAAATATGCTCCCCAGAGTATCCAATGACAATAGGTACAAAATAATAGCATTAAAAATTGTGTTTTATTGTGCACAACACATTAAAAACATCCCCAGATGTCTAAGTAAAAAGGAGTAGGATCTTCCTGTTAACAAGTTATTAAGGCCTCATACACATATTAGACTGCAAGCTCCTGAAGAAGCACTTAAGGGTACGCAACATGTAGAGTTTTCTTCACCACGCCTCTACCACCAACCAGCTTTTCCTCTACTAACATCACCTCAATTGAATCAGTTTGATCGATTTTTTATGTATTGCCCCCTTTAACAGCAATGACAGCTTGAAGTCTTTTGTGGTATTTGTGGATGATGCTCTTTATCTTTTCTGATGATAAAGCTGTCCATTTCTCTTGGCAAAAAGCCTCCAGTTCCTGTAAATTCTTGGGCTGTCTTGCATGAAATTTCCTGTGCCTTTGTAGCTCACACATCCCCAAAACATCAGCAATACACCTCCGTGTTTCACAGTAGGAATGGTGTACCTTTCATCATAGGCCTTGTTGACTCCTCTCCAAATGTAGCGTTTATGATTGTGGCCAAAAAGTTAAATTTTGGTCTTATCACTGTGCCAGAAGATTTGAGGCCTGTCTCTGTGCTGTTTGGTGTATTGTAAGCTACTTTGTGGCATGTGCATAGTAATGGCTTTCTTCTGGCAACTTGACCATGCAGCCTATCTTTCTTCGAGTGCCTACTTATTGTGCATCCCAAACAATCTTCCTGGTAGTTGTTGCTGAAATTTTAGTTGGTCTACCTGACCGTGGTTTGGTTTCAACAGAACCCCTTCTTGATTAGAGTTTGAACACTGCTGATTGGCATTCTCAATTCCTTGGATATCTTTTTATATCCTTTTCCTGTTTTATACAGTTCAACTACCTTTTCCTGCAGATCCTTTGACAACTCTTTTGCTTTCCCCATGACTCAGACTCCAGAAATGTCAGTGCAGCACTGGATGAAAGATGCAAGGGCCTGTCAGGAGTCCAGAAACTTATTGATCATTTGTACACACACACACACACACACACCCATTACAGATCACAGGTGAGGATGGTTACCTTTAATAGCCATTCAAACCCCTTTGTGTCAACTTGTATGCATGTTATCAGGCCCAAATCACCAGGGTATGGAAACTTTTGATCAGGGTCATTTGGGTAGTTTCTGTTGTGATTATGATTTCAAAAGAGTAAACACAGATGATTGATAATAATGGCTTCAGCCAAACACTTACAATGAGTGAAAGAAACGTTTTTGTATTTTCTTTCAGATATGGCCAAGAAATTATAAATTCTGCCAGGGTATGTAAACTTATGAGCACAACTGTAGATATGTTTCTGTAAACAGGAAGATCCTACTCCATATTTTGTTTGGATGCCTGGGGATAATTTGAATGCATTGTGTACATTCAGTGTAGTTTCAGTACACACTAAAATAAGCGGCGTTGAGAGGTCGCAGTGCAAGGAAGCTTTTATTAGAAAATGTGAGAATTTTATACTTTTGGCTTCCGCGCTCTGGTTCCACTGATCAGTGGTCCCTAAATACAATTTCTGCTTTTGCATTTTCTCATCATATGCTTGCTTGGTTTAATTTGCACAGGTTTGTGACAGGTTTAAAGGGGATTTCAAGATTTATAAGAGAGCTGTCGGAGGTGGGAATCCTCCCTTCTAGGACATGCAGGGTCTTAAAATAACTAGAAGAGTTTTGATTTAACAAAGGCTGATTAAAGCTGTTTTAGGGCATGTGAGATACTACAGTCTACTACACAGACTACTGTCTATGATACCTTTGTTAATGTACAGTAACATTACTGTTAGTACTCAATTTACACCTGAAATCCCCATCAACTGGTTACACTAGACTCCTGATATCATGTTAAATACTTATTATGTTAGTTGATCTTTCATCAGCAGAATAATATAATTTTTACCAAGTATCCCCAGAATGTTTTACTTGGATTAAGTGGGAAAGCGCTGATTTTCATTGTTGTCCGCACTGCATTGATTTTCATTGTTGTCCGCACTGCATTGATTTTCTCTAATTTTTTGTGAAGGGCGTACTTGTCATTTGTGCATACTGTGCAGCTAAACAAGGGCCCTCAGGAACTAAGGGCCCATTTATACTAGATGTGGTTGGTCAAGTGCTTGGACGCCTCCTGTTGTCACATACACAGGACCATGCTCACTTTCAGACCAGATGAGAAACAAACACAAACTATGGCATTCAAGGTGGAACTTCTCAGCTTTAGAAGGGTTCAGATTACAGAAATATAATTCATCTACCCTTGTCTATGTCCTCAAAAGAAATACAATAATTCAGTAATAACATTAGAAAGAGGCTCCTGCGATTTGGTAGTTAAACACCACAAGAGCCAGTAATCTTACATCCGTGATTCCGTATTAGTTCAGTTCATTTTATTTGTGACAATCTAGATAAAGGGAAAGAAAACTTACTGAATTATGCAAGGACTCACATATATGAGTAAAACCTAAGGACATGTGTAAACAGCCGTGCCTTTGAAAATAAACAGCCAATGGAATGTACAAGAAAAATATAGAGGCCTAATTCGATTCTTTGGTGATGTATGACAGAGCTAAAGCCACTTTGCTTTTCTAAGACTAGAAATATTTTACAAATTCAGATTTCAGGTTATTTAACAATTGCAAGGCTAGTGTCTTGCTATACCTTAAAGACCAATTCCCCCTTGGGCAACAGATATGTGATTGGGTCCCCCATGACCCCTAAAAAAAACAACAGCTCCTTTACTCACTCAATTGTCTGCACCGTTTCCCACAGACTCTTCGATACAGCAATGTGGCACCACTCTTCTTCTAAGTGGAATGACACCCTGGGGGTGATTTACGAAAGCCGTGCGCCATCAGTAGAGGCGCACGGTGAGGCGCAACGCACATTTCCATATTTATGAAATGGTGCACAAGTAAAAGAAGATGGAAGTGCCAATATTATGGGGTGATGTGAGGAAGCTTAGTAACAACTGCCCAAGTAACAAATATGCCCAAAATAGAATGAGAAAGTAACTTTTTCAGAGAAAGCCTGCTGTGCCCGCAAGTACGTTTAGAACTGTGTGAGATCAATCTAAGCAGTGCGCATGCACAAGCGGCTGTTGCGCTCGTTCACATGAGTTTGTTCACTGCGCAGCCAAAATCTTAGTAAATGTTAAGCAACGTACATGCAATTGTATGGGTTGAATGGGCGCACCTCTAAACTTGACAATTTTTTTTTTTACGCTGGTTCACCTTTATGTATTTTTTAAAAGGAGATTTGCACACAGGTCATATTAGCATGTTACGTTGCCAACATGTGACATGCGCCTTGTTAAAATTATGTAAAAAGACTCTCGCTCCTCTAGCTCCTCCTAAAAGGGCATTTAACCTTCCCCCTTTAATGCATATGATTTCCTTGGGCTAGCTTTTGCTTTCAAAGGGGAACTCCACACTCCATTCTCCAATGCTCTTGTCTCCCCCCTCTAACCCCTTGGATTTCCATGGGCTAACGTTTGCTTTTAAAGGGGAACTCCACACTCCACTCTATTCTCAAAAGGCTGTGAGCTGCCTTCACCAATCCAAACCAGATCCTTTTTCAGAGCATAAAACAGGGCCAGCCAGGAAAGGGGCGAGAAGAGCAATTCGCCCAACCCCCTGCTGAACCATACAAGGCCACATTCACTCAACATAGCTGGTTGCCTTTGGGGGATGTTGGGCTTAGCCCAATACCAACCACAAAGCACCTTGTACCCACTAGTTTAAAGGGGTTTTCCACATTCTGTAAAGCCCCCTGTCTGCAGCCCCCCACAACCCCAGCCTAGGGTTGTGTGGAAGAGGCCCTTGAACCCTGAATATGGGAACAAGGTGGTTGACTATTGGGGTGCCCGAGCCCCTCCTGCCCCCAAGCATCCACCCCCCTTTCATGGGCTGGCTTGCTGTGTGTTTGGCATGGGGGTTCTCATTTTAAGCCTTAACAGACCCAAATGGCCTTGTATGTATTGGGGGGGGGGGGCAGGCAATTTTTTGTTTTGGGTTAAAATCTTGCAGCTGCAATGTAGATTTGTAAGTTTTCTCTAAAGCCGTACATCTTTGAAGCAGCATTTTGGATACATGCTACAGATGCACCACTTTACAGGCAGAGTAAGCCCCCCTCCCCCAGTTACTAGCTTTTAAGCAATTTTGCATTTTTAAAGGCATTTTCCCTTGTTTCGTTTTTGGGGTTGTCCAAATTGGTGACATTGATATATGTCCCTCAGGGTGGGACCCATACCCATTTTAAGGCCAATAACTAGAATATAAGCCAGCCAAGTGGGGACTTGCAAAATTAACAAGTCAGTTCCCATAGACTGCAATGGTATTTGTTGTATAACTTTTGCCCATCTTAGGCTCTTTGTTTGCCCCCCCCCCCCCGCACCGGGGGGTGTTTGTCCCGTCTGTAATTTTGTAGCATGCTGGATGATGTGCTTAATTTTGGACAGGGGGGTGGCTTATTTAGCTGCATTTGGGTTGTTCTGGGAATGCTCAGGGACTTTGTTTTTTTGCTGTGGCTTTTGGTGTGTGAAATGCATTTGTGTTGGTCTGGGCATGCTTAGGGACTTTGTTTTTTTTTGTGCGTGAACAGCACTTGGATTTTTCTGGGCATGCTCAGAGAGTGTGTTTTTGGGGTTAGTAATTTAAGGACATCCTTAACAGGTTTACCCACTGAAGTTCTGTCTCTACATTGGGTGAACTTGCATTTTGTGTGTTTCATGAACTGTGCATGTGTTTTCAATTGCCTCATTAGTACACAAACCTATGTTATATAAAGCTTGCAGATAGCATTCTCTATTATCCCCCTGATGATGACACATGATCCCTGTGTCGAAGACGCGTAGGGGAGGGGCCAGGACGGAGAGACTGACACGGACTTTACACCAGCGCTGTCCCAGCACAGCATTCCGCACCAAACATCCAGTGATTTTGCATAGAAAGCCATTATGGTATGGTGCACTGACGCACCAGTGCCATGTGAGTACTCCAGTGTGGGGAGCATTTTTTTTTAATAAAAGTATTTTGACTATATTACACTATATAGTTTCCTTTTCATTTATATGTATGAAGCCACATTGTTTCCAGCTGGAGGAGTGCAGCAGACACTGAGACTGAGCCCAGGGGTGGCTCCAAAGCGTATTTGGCTCAGGGTAGAAGCTGAGTCACACGCTCTGAGGTGAGCACATTAGCTTAAGGGGGTCACAAAGGAGCACAGGAGCATGTTTTGCAGCACTCAGGATATCTTCGGCATGATGTTGGATTGTTGTCACAGCTGAACACCACCTGTACACATTGTTTTATTATCACTGTTGGACATTATTTGCACGCACTATTTAGAGTGCCAAAGAGAACTTTTTTCATTATTTATTATTTATTATTTTTTCATTTAAAATAGCAGGAAACTTTATATTGAGCACTAAGCACTTTTTATATTGATTAAGACACTATGTATGGTGTAACAAGCACTAATAAGCACTAATTTATGGTGTAACAAGCACTTGTTTTTTCACACCTTGTTTATTTATTCAACATTCATATTATTTGTATCTAATATTATCGCACTAGTAAGCACAGAGTTGGTTATTATTAATTTTGTTTTTGGGGTCACCCAAGCGCAGCGCATAACTTGTAAATTTAGCCTAGTTAAGCTGCAGCTGGGAAATCTGTTGCATGAAAATTGTTTTGAGGGGGGGGGAGTGTAAAATGCATTAATTGGATTGAGCATGCATCTGCAAAACAAATTATTAACAAAACACATAAAACGTAAAGATTTGCTACAAATTTTATTGGTCAACAAAACAGGACTTGGAAAAGAGCAAGCAAAGCAAAAAATCACACGTGTGTTAATTTGAAACACTAATAGAATATGGTTTTGAGGTCTGACCATTTGGCAGAGGAAATTAACAGGAGTTAAAAGAACTGTGCCCACAAACAGACAATCTCTTAAGGATTTAAACATTTTAGTCACAACATCTTGAGGAAGATACTGCAAAATAATGCAGCAGAGACAATTAAATCAAAGTGAAACTAACAACACACATTGACAAAAATATTTCAGGCAAAAATATACCCTCCCTCAAAAAAAGAAAATAAACAAAAGTAAAAAATTCTTGCTCTACTTAATTGCTCTTGCTTACATCTGTTTTGCAAAGACATAACACACACACACACACACACACACACAAACAATCTGGCCTCTTTTCAGGGCAAGGTAAAGAATGCTATCTGCAAGCTTTATATAACATAGGTTTGTGTGCTAATGAGGCAATTGAAAACACATGCACAGTCCATGAAACACACAAAATGCAAGTTCACCCAGTGTAGAGACATTACTTCAAAGTGGGTATACCTGTTAAGGATGTCCTTAAATTACTAACCCAAAAGAAAAACTCTCTGAGCATACCCAGAAAAATCCATGTGCTGTTCACACACAAAAAGCACAAAAAAAAAAAAAAAGTCCCTGAGCATGCCCAGACCAACCCAAATGCAGCTAGCACAAAATAAGCCAGCCCCCTGTCCAATATGAAGCACATCATCCAGCACGTTACAAAATTACAGATGGGACAAACATCCCCTGGTCCAGGGGGCAAACAAAGAGCCTAACGTGGGCATAAGTTATACAACAAATAACATTGCAGTGTATGGGAACTGACTTGTTAATTTTGCTAGTCCCCACTTGGCTGACTTATATTCTAGTTATTGGCCTTAAAATGGGGGCCCAGGACCCACCCTGAGGGACATATATCATTGTCACCAATCCACGAGTCCCTCCGCCGTCTAGGACTCTCCGTCCTGATTGGCTGAGACACAGCAGCGGTGCCACTGGCTCCCGCTGCTGTCAAAGTAATTTAGCCAATCAGGAGAGAGAGGGGGCAGGGCCGAAAAGGCAGCTCCGTGTCTGAACACACAGAGCTGCAGCTCGGCTCGGGTGCCCCCATAGCAAGCTGCTTGCTGTGGGGGCTCTCAACAAGAGGGAGGGGCCAGGAGCAGCGAAGAGGCACCTGAGAAGAGGAGGATCCAGGCTGCTCTGTGCAAAACCAACTGCACAGAGCAGGTAAGTATAATATGTTTGTTATTAAAAAAAAACAAAAAACAAGACTTTACAATCACATTAAGGTGGAAATTCTGCTGTTGCAGGATTATTATTTTTACATGAAGGGTTTTAAAAAATGGTGTCTGCTGGTGTCTGTTGGGGATTGTTGGTGAGTGGTTCATGGCAGCACACCCCCTGCCTCTTTGAACACAGCTGCTTGAAAATGTCCTACACTTTGTCCTGTGGTCGCAAGGCATCTGGGACCTGGTAAAGGGCTAATGAATGTGTGAGAGGAAGGTGGAGGTATAGAAACTGTGCTCCATATGAAAGTGCTCCCATTAGGCCTGGGAGCTCACAATCTTTTACTATGTGTTACACAGACTGGAACCAAGACCTGTTCTGGACTCAGCACATGTGCACAAACCACTCAATCTAGTATGGTTTCCGTCATATTGCTGTTTGGCATCTACAGTAGGCTCCACTTTTTGGTGAAAGGCTTTGGATGCCATAGATGAGGAGACGAGGAGGTGTAGAACTCGGTGGTTCAAGACAAAAAGTTTAAACTTGTCTGTACCAAGAGAGCTACTTAGTCTATTCAATCTTGCTTTGTAATGTGTTAGTGTAACACAAGATTCAGACATCTCTGGGTAGTATGGTCTGTAGATGTAACAAGGTTGTGTGCTGCTAGAATCTGGCAGACTGCTCTATATCTAGTGGTGTTTTAAATTCAATTTAAATCCTTTTTCATATGAAGTCTTTAGTAAACAGGTTATCTTCAAACCAGAGTTCCAGTGTCTCCTCTTGCCTCGGCTATGCTAAATGTATAGACTCCAGAACAGTGTTAATTTTGACGTCAAATTTCGATTTACTTTTAGTCATAGTTTTTTGACTAAAATGCCATTTTAGTTTTAGTTGCATTTTAGTCATCTAAATTGTTTTAGTTTTAGTCGTATTTTAGTCTACTAAAATCTCCAGTACATTTTAGTCAACTAAAATCTCTGTTACATTTTAGTCAACTAAAATCTAATGGTTTTCGTTCAATTGCAAAGCATCATTTAAGCATTTCTCTAAAATGTCCAAACTCATTATTTACTCCTGGAGTAAAAATCTAACAACATGTAGTGGGGATAGGGAAGTAAATGAGAGTGACTGAGTACACAGGGTAGAGAACTGGTCTGGAGAGGCTGTTATTTTACATAGTGCTAAGCACTGCTACCTTGCTGGAAGGGCAAACACTCACCACGTGGTTTGCAGAGATTTGTTCCAGAACTCCCAGGCAACAGGCAGTCAGAGGAAGCCTGCATCTCTCAGTCAATACATCTTGTCAGGGGGCTAGGGCTTTAACAGACAGGCAGTGCTCAGAGGAAGGCAGAAATTCAGTTGGGTAAATGTCCCTCCCTCACATTTTCGTTCCAATTTTGTTTGTTGGTGAAAATGGGAATTGATTTTCATCGTAATTTTCGTCAATTGACAACAATTTGAATTGATTTCTGTTTAGTTTTCATGGCTGAAAACCTGACGGAAATATTTTTGTCAACAAAATTAACTTTGCTGCAGAACCCTGCAAAGCCTGCATAGGAGATGCTACAAAACATCAGTCTCAGATCCTTCATAAGCAGTGTAGAAGTAACAGATTTAAAAGAAAAGCATACACAGTAAAGTATATTTTCTACATGCAACAAATCTTAACAGAAAACTGATCCAGGGTGAGATGAAAACTGATGCTGTACTCTCTGGTACATGGTAGGAAGGCATCCTAAAATTAAAATAGATATAATACATTGCTACATGCAGGTGGAAAGCTAAAAAAAGTACTGTCTGTCTATGTGATACCTTTTATTGGCTTTAAAAAAAGTATTCAAATGCAAGTAATTTGCCCAAAAAAAGAAACTAACATTAAAAAAGCTTGCATTTCAAAGTATAACACTGCTAAACAGGGTGGATAAAAATTGATTATTTAAAAAAAAAAAATTAAAAAAATCTGATTTTTTTTAATTTAAATCTGATTTTTTTTAATTTACCACTTCAGCCCCAGAATATTTCCCCCCTTAATGACCAGGCCATGTTTTGCGATACAGCACTGCGTCACTTTAACTGATAATTGCGCTGTCCTGCGATGTTGTACCCAAACAAAATTGACGTCCTTTTTCTCCCACAAATAGAGCTTTCTTTTGTTGGTATTTGATCACCTCTGCGGTTTTTATTTTTTGCGCTAAAAACAATAAATGGGCAACAATTTTGAAAAAAATATATATATATTTTTTACTTTATGCTATAATAAATATCCCCCAAAAATGTCTTCATCTGCTTAGGCCAATATGTATTCTTCTACATATTTTTGGTATAAAAAAAAAATCGCAATAAGCATATATTGGTTGGTTTACGCAAAAGTTATAGTGTCTACAAAATAGGGGATATATTTATGGCATTTTTATTATTTTTTTTTTTTATTAGTAATGTTGGTGATCTGCGACATTGCGGCGGACAGATCTGACACTTTTGACACTTTTTTGGGACCACTGACATTTATACAGTGATCAGTGCTATAAAAATGCACTGATTACTGTATAAATGTCACTGGTAGGGAAGGGGTTAACACTAGGGGGCAATCAAGGAGTTAAATGTGTTCCCTCATGTGTGTTTCTAATTGGGGGGGATCGGACTGACTGGAGAAGGAGACATATCTCTGTTCTAAATTACTACAAACAGCAGATCTGTCTCTCCTCTCCTGTCAGAACGAGAATGTGTGTGTTCACATACACAAATCCCCGTTCTGGCTCTTATGCCCTCGATCGCGGGTGGCCGGCGGTCATCGTGCCTGCTGGCCAAGCGCCTTGGGCCCCCCGTCTCACGGCGGCGCACGCCTGCTATGGCTCTTAAAGGAGCCGACGTACGGGTACGGCGATTTGCGGGAATGAGCCACTTTGCCGACGTATATGAATGTGAGCTGGTCGACAAGTGGTTCAATCGAATTTTTTTATTTAAATCAAACTTATTTTAATAAAATGCTTTTGGAGTAAAAATCTATCTAAAAGATAGTTTTCTATTTAAGATACATTAATAATTTAGTTTATTCAGCATGAAATGGAGCTTAGTTATGTAGCAGGAGGCTGTATATTCTGCAATATTTAAATTTTTGGTAAGCTCATTTAATAAATCCAAGCTGTGCAAGCTGAGATAACATGCACTTAATTGATGCATTCACACAATTTCACAGTAACCATGAGATAAAACAAAAGTTCAGGAAGATTCCTTTATCCCATTGTTTTGCAAATCTATGTACACTACAAACTGTATGATTAAATCGGTTCTGATATCACTGTTTTACTAACCTGACAGCTTATTATTCGAAATTGGAAACCTTCATTTTGTTTGCAAATATTAAAGATTCTAACTACCAGCAAGAATGAGTCCTTACATTTAAAGAGCACCTGTCATTTCAGATCTATCATGGCAGCGCTTGTTAGTGGGCATCCACACACCTGCTGCCGCCACGTCCCTCACCTTGTTGTGTCACTGCCTCATCACCAGCCGACCTATTAAAGTGAATAAGACTGTCGGTGAGTCAACAGCGGGTCAGAGGAGGAGCCGCCTCAGGACAGAGATAACAGTTGCTCTTTAAAAATTATGATTTAAATCAAGTCTTTTTACTAGTGATTTAAATTGACTTGATTTAAATCAAATCCACCCTGCTGCTAAATAATTTTTTTTTTCAGATTTTTTTTTCAATAAAAAAGGGAATGATTGAAACATATTTTTGGCTGCCTGTGCCCTATTGGGAAGATATCTCTTTACTTTCTGTCATGGAGACACAACTCAATGTAAGAGGAATTCTCTCAGGAAGAGATAAAGGGGGAAATCTCCTTTTAGAAAGTTGTCAGCTGTTTGGGATACACTTTAAAGTGATAGTAAAGGTAAAATTGTATTAAAAAATAACAAATATGTCATAGATTGCATGAAGGTAAAAAAACCTTCAGCCTTTACAAACACTTTAATATTTGCAGACAGCAAGTAAAAGGTTTATAACTCTCACACAAATCTTTTTATGCTTTCGTATACTGATATTCATGCTAACTTTCATACTAATATTGCTATTATAATTACCATTTCACTCAACACTCTGATATGCACCTATAAATGACAACACCCACCCTTTGACCCTAAAGGTCATTCAAATATTTTATGTTGACCCTTATTTGGATTCAGCTGGTGAATTCCCACCTTAGATATTCCAAACATCACCCAATCTCCTGCTGCAATTAATCAGATCCAGTGACATTTATCTAAAATCTATAGGTACTATATCCATCATAGAGCACAGGCATTACCAATAGGGATGGGCCGAACAAACCCCTGTTTGGTTAGCACCAGACCTTTCGAACGTCGCAAAAAGATTGGAACCAAATAACAAACCCCATTGAAGTCTATGGGACCCGAACATGAAAATCAAAAGTGTCCATTTTGAAGGCTTATATGCAAGTAATTGGGCATACAATGGTTATGGGGTTCCAGGTACTGCCCAGGGGGACATGTATCAATAAAAAAAAAGTTTGTAAAAATGCCATTTTTAAATGAGCAGTGATTTATTGATGCTTAAAGTGAAAGTAAAAAAATGAAACATTCCTTTCAATATAGTGCCTGGGGGATCCCCTTAGTCCACCTGTAAAGTGGCACATCTGTACTGTGTATAGAAGCTGCTGCAGCAATAATTGCATTTATAAAGCCCAAAAAATTACATTCCCTGCAAGCTTTAATTTGTAAGCAATGGCTTGTGGAGCCAGTCTGTATGATGAGGCCACAATGTAGTGCACTGGGAACAAGATTAGAGATTTTTTGGATAAATTCTGGTGTCTCTACCACAGACTTTGGATTTCTGCTCCTGTAACGGGTGCAGAAAAATTGTTCTTTGGGTGTCGGTGGCGCCTTCACCCCGTAACCCTATAGAGGTACTCTTGATGAAAACAAGATTTGGCCTTGGTGTCAAAAATTGTAATGATATCCGCTTGTCAAACAGGTGCGGAAAAATTGTTCTTTGGGTGTCGGTGGCGCCTTCACACCGTAACGCTATAGAGGTACTCTTGATGAAAGCAAGAATTGGCCTTGCTGTCAAAAATTGCAATAATATGCACCTGTCAAACAGGTGCATAAAATAGTTTGAACATACACGCCCAGCGTCTACATGCAAGCTTGTCAAAGCTGCTGGCTCCACAACTTCTCCCTTTCAGCCTGGTGGATTCTGCCCCTTCTATGAAATTGCAGAATGTGCTGTACGTACCACAATGGCAGGTTCCCACTTGCTATTTCTTTTCACGTAAGGCCATTCCAGCTCACTACCATCACGTGAAAGGCAATGTTGTGGCATCACCGAGCAAGTCAGTCAGCCGCAAGAACCACATTACTGCTGACACATGGTCCAGCAAGCATGGGCAGGGATGATATATTTAGTTCACAGCACACTGGGTAACTCTGCTTGCAATTCGGAAGGATGCAGGACAGGGCTCAGTGCTGCAGCTTGTTGTGCCCCCCCCCTACGTCTCCATACATATGGTGATGATGCGAGATTTGTCAGCTATACCCCCTCCTCCTCCTCCATGCCCTCCTCTGCTGAATTGTCCTCAGAACCTCAAGTAACCCCTAAGCGTTCAAGGGCTATTCAATGGCTGGTGTGTCTAAGGGACAGGAACAACACCGGAGCAGATATTCTTGCAGCTCTGAAGGGACAGGCCCAGGGGTGGTTCACGCCAGCTGCAGCCAGGAATGGTGGTGTGTGATAATGGCAAAAACTTCCTGTCCGCCCTTAGACAGGGAAAGTTGACACATGTGCCATGCCTAGCCCATGTCCTCAATTTGGTGGTGCAGCATTTCCTAAATAGGTATAGAAAAACAGGGAGGGTGCACCAACCTTGTGCATTACCAAAGATAACTAGGGATGAGCCGAACACCCCCCGGTTCGGTTCGCACCAGAACCAGCGAACGGACCGAAAATTCGCACGAACGTTAGAACCCCATTAACGTCTATGGGACTCGAACGTTCGAAATCAAAAGTGCTCATTTTAAAGGCTAATTTGCATGGTATTGTCCTAAAAAGGGTTTGGGGACCCGAGTCCTGCCCCAGGGGACATATATCAATGCAAAAAAAAAGTTTTAAAAACGGCCGTTTTTTCAGGAGCAGTGATTTTAATGATGCTTAAAGTAAAAAACAAAAAAAGTGAAACATTCCTTTAAATATCGTACCTGGGGGGGGGGGGGGGTGTGGCTATAGTATGCCTATAAAGTGAGGCGTGCTTCCCGTGCTTAGAACAGTCCCTGCGCAAAATGACATTTTTAAAGGAATAAAAGTCATTTAAAACTGCTTGCGGCTTTAATGTAATGTCGAGTCCTGGCAATATGGATGAAAATCAGTGAGACAAACGGCATGGGTACCCCCCAGTCCATTACCAGGCCCTTTGGGTCTTGTATGGATATTAAGGGGAACCCCGCACCCAAATTAAAAAAAGGAAAGGTGTGGGGCCACCAGGCCCTATATACTCTGAACAGCAGTATACAGGCGTTGCAAACAAGACAGAGACTGTAGGTTTTGTTGTTAAGTAGAATCTGTAATTTTGAACTGGTACATTTTAACGTGTTTAGCTCCAGCAAAAAAACCTATTTTAAGCTTTTTGGAAAACATAGGGAAGGGTTATCACCCTTGTGACAGATTTCACCTCACTTTTTGTCCCAATGACAAATGTTTTTTGAAAATTTGGGTTTTTTTGTGAAACAAGGATTGGTGATAAAGCATCAGTGGAAAGGAAAAATGTTTTTCCCATATTAACTCTTACAGGAGAGAATTTCCCTTCCTAGGGGTAGATTTCATCTCACTTCCTGTTGTCTCCTTCCGTTTGCAAGTAGGAGTCATTTGTAAGTGGGATGTTTGAAAGTAGGGGCCTGCCCTATATACTCAGCAGAAATTTGGGCCTTAGGTGTTGCTGTGGCCACAACACTGTAAGCCCTCACAGGGCCCTGCTGTGAAATATTAGATCAAGAATTGTAATTACATGCCCCTGTTGAACAGGGGCAGAAAAATGGGGCCTTTGGTTAGGCACTGGTGCCGGTGCCACAACACTGCAACCCCCACAGATACTCTAGTTGGAGTGCAGGAACTAGCCCTGCTGCAAAGAATTACATAAAAAATTGTAATTACACGCCCCTGTTTAACAGGGGCTGAAAAATTGGGCCTTAGGCACTGGTGCTGGTGCCACGACACTGCAACCCCTCACAGATACTCTAGTTGGAGCGCAGGAACTAGCCCTGCTGCAAAGAATTGCATCAAAAATTGTAATTACACGCCCCTGTTAAACAGGGGCTGAAAAATTTGGGTCTTAGGCACTGGTGGTGGCGCCCAGAACCAAAAATGTTCTTACAAACTGTCAGCATGATCATTGAGGAGGAAGAGGATAATTACTCAGCATAACAGGATAGTCACTCAGCATCAGCATAGGCAGTCTTTGAAGGAATCTGACATTTCCAAAAAAATTATTTGGTTACATCAGCATCAGGTGCTTGGTAGCTGGTGGTGATCCAAGACTGATTCATTTTTATGAAGGTCAGTCGATCGACCGAGTCGGTGGACAGACGTACCCTGTGCTTGGATACAAAGCCTCCAGCAGCACTGAATGTGCGTTCCGAAAGAACGCTTGATGCAGGACAGGCCAGTAGCTCAATTGCATACTGTGCAAGCTCTGGCCAGTGATCCATCCTCAAGACCCAGTAACCCAGAGGGTTTTCGGTGGGAAAGGTGTCCAAGTCAGATCTTGCCCCTAGGTATTCCTGCACCAAGTAAAACAGGCGCTGGCGATGGTTGCTGGAACCGATCATACCTTGGGGCGGCGGACTAAAAATTGTCTGAACGCATCGGTCAGACGTCCACCTTCTCCACCGCTCCATCTTTGATTAACCGAAGCCTCAGCAACACGTTGTCCAGGAACAGGAGTTTGTAACCTCCCAGTCTCTAAAAACGCGTTGCACAGACTTTTCTGCAAGGCCTCCCGAAGATGTTTCATCCTCTGCTCCCTCTGCGACAGCAAGATAAGGTCCGCAACCTTACCCTTGTAACGAGGATCAAGGAGGGTTGCCAGCCAGTATTGATCCCTCTCCTTGATACCACGAATACGAGGATCCTTCTGCAGGCTTTGCAGGATCAAGGAGGCCATGCAGCGTAGGTTTGCTGAGGCATTCGGTCCGGAGTCCTCTGGGTCACTAAGGACAACATGACCCGCAGCCACCTCCTCCCAGCCACGTACAAGTCCATGGGTTTCTTGGGACTGTAAATGATCCCTTAAAGACTGCTGCTGATGCTGAGTGCCAGGCTCCACCTCCATGCTGACACAATCTTCCTCCTCGTCCACTTCCTGTGTGATCGGCAGGCACGCAGGTACACTGTCTGGATAAAGGGGGCCTTGAGAGCTAAGGAAGTCCTCCTCTTCCTGCCTCTGTTCTGCCTCAAGTACCCTGTCCATTATTCCATGCAGCGCGTGCTCCAGCAGGTGGACAGGGGGGACAGTGTCACTGATGCATGCACTGTCACTGCTTACCATCCTCGTGGCCTCCACAAATGGTGACAGGACAGTGCATGCATCCCTGATCATGGCCCACTGGCGTGGGTAAAAAAACCAAGCTACCCTGACCCTGTCCTGGTGCCATAGTCTCACAGGTACTCATTGATGGCCCTCTGCTGCGTGTGCAGCCGCTGCAGCATGGCCAACGTTGGGTTCCACCTGGTGGGCATGTCACAGATTAGGCGGTTCTTGGGCAGGTTAAATTCCTTTTGGAGGTCTGCTAGCCGAGCACTGGCATTATATGACCGGCGGAAATGCACACAGACTTTCCTGGCCTGCCTCAGGACATCCTGTAAGCCCGGGTACCTGCCCAAGAACCGCTGCACCACCAAGTTAAGGACGTGAGCCAAACAGGGCACATGGGTGATTTGTCCCTGTCGGAGGGCGGAGAGGAGGTTGGTGCCATTGTCGCAAACCACCATTCCTGCCTTAAGTTGGCGTGGCGTCCACCACCTCTGAACCTGCCCTTGCAGAGCTGACAGAACCTCTGCCCCAGTGTGGCTCCTGTCCCCCAAGCACACCAGCTCAAGCACCACATGGCATCTTTTGGCCTGCGTACTTGCGTAGCCCCTTGAACGCCTACGGAGCACCGCTGGTTCCGAGGACAAAGCACAGGAAGAAGCCATGGAGGAAGAAGAAGAGGAGGGGGTGGAGGAGAGAGGTGTGTCAGAATCACCAGTAGTGGCATTTTGGAGGCGTGGTGGCGGAACAACCTCCAACACTACTGCACCTTGTTCTGCATCCTTCCCAGCTGCCAGCAGAGTCACCCAATGCGCCCTGAAACTTAGGTAACGTCCCTGTCCATGCCTGCTGGACCATGAGTCAGCGGTAATATGCACCTTACCGCTGTCCGAGGCCAAGATATTGCCTTCCACATGCCAGTAGAGAGCCAGAATCGCCTTCCGTGAAAAAAAGTGGCGTTTGGGAACCTGCCACTGAGGAACCGCACATTCCACAAACTCACGGAAGGAGGCAGAGTCTACCAACTGAAAAGGTAGCAGTTGAAGTGCTAGCAATTTTGCCAAGCTAGCATTTAACCGCTGGGCATGTGGATGGCTGGAAGCGAACTTCTTTCTGCGGTGCAGCAGCTGGGGCAGGGAAATTTGCCTGGTACAATCTGACGTCGGTGTACCGATAGCAGATTGCCCGCAAGTACTTGGCTGTGACACACCTAATTCTACACCTTCATTCCTCTCAGTGCACGTCTCAGAGAGGACTGAAGGTATAGTGGGGTTGGAGATCCCAGCTGAGGAGCAAGGAGAGGTCCTCTTTGTTCTTTGGTGTGGGTCTTTTAGGTACGCTTGACAACCAACTGCATGGCAGGTCAACATATGTCTGGTCAAGCATGTGGTGCCCAAGCGGGAGATGTTTTGGCCACGAGAGATACGCTTGAGACATATGTTGCAAATAGCAGCGGTGCGATCTGATGCACTCGTCTCAAAAAAGACACACACCAAAGAACTTTTGGAATAACGCGCAGAGACAGCAGCGCCCTGCACATGCCGAGCTCTGCAGTGTAATGCAGTCAGTGTGCTGCCCTTAGGCTGGCCCCTGGAGGGCATCCTGCCTAGTTCGTGATGTGCCTCCTCCTCCTATCAGGCACCCACGTTGAGTCAGTGACCTCATCATACCCTCCCTCCTCATCACTGGAGCAAACCTGGCAGTATACTGCAGCGGAGGGAACATGACTGCCAGATTGCTGTCCTTCTTGGGCACCCCCTCTGTCCATGCTCACATTACTGCCTTCATCTAGCTCAGTATCATCATCAGAGCCTTCAAAATGCTGGGCATCCTCCTGGAGCATGTACCCAACACTGTGGTCAAACAGGTCGAGGGACTCCTCAGGAGGACATGGTGGGGCTAGGGAAGGAGTCACTGATGCCATTGAGCCGAGGGAAGAGGCCGCAGTGGCAGCTGCTTTGCCAGACAAAGTACCCTGAGCCTTTGTGAGAGAGGATAAGGACGGCTTGGTCATCCACTCAACCAAGTCTTCCGCATGTTGCGGCTCAACGCGGCCAGCTGCCGAAAAAAAGGCCAAGCGTGTCCCATGGCCACGTGCTGATGAGGATGCACCATGTCCACGACCAGCACTGTTGCCTCTAGACACAGAGCCTGCTTGCCCTCTTTTATTGGCTTGTGACTGTCTGCCTCTCCTTGTTGGCCTTACAGACATACTATTGGCCTGCAGTGAGATGCACAAAACTGGGATATATATATATATATATATAGCTGCAGTATAATCTTTATATATATATATATATATATATATATATATATATATATATATATACATATATATGTATATATATATATAAAGATTATACTGCAGCTAGCAGAATCAACTGCCTGCCTGTAGTATTATTTGTATGATAACACCTGCACTTGTCTTCAGGTAGCTATTCTGTAGGTGCAACTGTGCAGGGTACACAGTACAGTAACTGGAAACACGTCAAGAGCCTACAGAAGCACCTGGCTGCAGGTAGCTTTACTGTAGGTGAGACTGTGCAGGGTACACAGTACAGTAGCTGGAAATACTTCAATGAGCCTACACAAGCACCTGGCTGCAGGTTGCTATACTGTAGGTGAGACTGTGCAGGGTACACAGTACAGTAGCTGGAAATACTTCAATGAGCCTACACAAGCACCTGGCTGCAGGTTGCTATACTGTGGGTGAGACTGTGCAGGGTACACAGTACAGTAGCTGGAAATACTTCAATGAGCCTACACAAGCACCTGGCTGCAGGTTGCTATACTGTAGGTGAGACTGTGCAGGGTACACAGTACAGTAGCTGGAAATACTTCAATGAGCCTACACAAGCACCTGGCTGCAAGTAGCTATACTGTAGGTGAGACTGTGCAGGGTACACAGTACAGTAACTGGAAATACTTCAATGAGCCTACACAAGCACCTGGCTGCAGGTAGCTTTACTGTAGGTGAGACTGTGCAGGGTACACAGTACAGTAGCTGGAAATACTTCAATGAGCCTACACAAGCACCTGGCTGCAGGTAGCTATACTGTAGGTGAGACTGTGCAGGGTACACAGTACAGTAGCTGGAAATACTTCAATGAGCCTACACAAGCACCTGGCTGCAGGTTGCTATACTGTAGGTGAGACTGTGCAGGGTACACAGTACAGTAGCTGGAAATACTTTAATGAGCCTACACAAGCACCTGGCTGCAGGTTGCTATACTGTAAGTGTGACTGTGCAGGGTACACAGTACAGTAGCTGGAAATACTTCAATAAGCCTACACAAGCACCTGGCTGCAGGTTGCTATAATGTAGGTGAGACTGTGCAGGGTACAAAGTACAGTAGCTGTAAATACTTCAATGAGCCTACACAAGCACCTGGCTGCAGGTTGCTCTACTGTAGGTGAGACTGTGCAGGGTACACAGTACAGTAACTGGAAATACTGTAAAAACACCTGCCTGCCTGTCAGTATATTAGGAAGAGAAGAACAGGATCTAGCTAAACTGAATACAGTATATATATATATATATATATATATATATATATATATATACAACACTTGGGATGCATATATATATATACACAATACACTGTAACTGCAGCTAACTGACTCGACCTGCCTACTCTATCTAACTTAAATCAAATGACACTGTCTGTCTCTCTCCCTCTCTATCTCTCTATCTGAACGCCGGAACACACTACACAGGGCCGCCGTGCAGGCAGCCTTATATAGTGTGGGGCGTGTACTAAACCCCCTGAGCCATAATTGGCCAAAGCCTCTTTGGCTTTGGCCAATTATGGCTCTCTGTTCAGACGGCGCTGTGATTGGCCAAGCATGCGGGTCATAGTGCATGCTTGGCCAATCATCAGCCAGCAATGCACTGCGATACCGCAGTGAATTATGGGCCATGACGCGCCACTCGAATTTGGCGTGAACGGCCGATATCGTTCGTAATTCGGCGAACGACCGAACACACGATGTTCGAGTCGAACATGGGTTCGACTCGAACACGAAGCTCATCCCTAAAGATAACATTTATTTGAATAGTAAAAAAGTCATACTCACAAACAAGCGTTTAAAAAAGGCTTAATATTACTCCAAGGATTTGGAGCTGTGTCTTCTAGACACCTGCAACCTGGATTGGATGTGAGGGGCAACCAGATGGCAACGCAAAACGACTTAAGTTGGGAGGCCATTTTAGGTGATCATACACAGCCAGTGTTCGGTTGGCTGAAATTCAGCGAGAATTCCATCTGCCCGTAACCTCCTGATTTGTGACATGCCCACCAGGTGGAACTCGACTTTGGCAATGCTGCAGCAGCTGCACATGCAGCAGGGGGCTGTCAATGAGTACCTGTGTGAGTATGGCACAACAACAGCCTCAGGTCGGCTCGACTTTTTTTCCCCATGCCAATGGCTGCTCATAAAGGATGCATGCACTGTACTGTCACCATTTGAGGAGGCCACAAAGATGGTGAGCAGTGACAATGCATGCATCAGTGACACAATCCCTGTTGTGTTCCTTCTGGAGCAGACTCTGCGTGGCATTATGGACAGGGCACTTGAGGCAGAGCAGAGGGATGAAGAGGAGGACTTCCTTTTCTCTCAAGGCCCACTTTATGCAGACACCATTATTCCTATGCCGCAGAACACACTAGAGGAGAGAAAGGAGGAGGAGGAAAACATACGTCAAACAGTAAGAGATGGTTTTGCATCCCCAGAACCCTTGGGAGTAGTATGTGGCTGGGAGGAGGCAGTTCCACATACTGTAATCCTCAGTGACCTTGAGGAGTCTGCTACTCATGCCTCCGCAAACTTGCGGTTCATGGGCTCCCTCATGTTTCAAAGATTGGCAAAGGACCCAAGAATATGTGGCGAAAGGAAAAGGATCGCTATTGGTTGGAAACCCTCTTTGACCAACCAAGCAGAAAGTCCCAGAACTCATCCCGTCCCCACAGAGAGTGCAGAAGATGAAATCTCTTGAGGACACCTTTAAGAGGAGTTTATCGAATGCTTTTCCCGACTCTGGTAGGTTGCAGTGACGTGGAAAATGTAGTTTTGAGGTTTCTGTTTGTCAAGAGAGGAGCGGTAGAGAAGGCGGCCACCTAAGTGATGCATTTCTGAATTATTTTAGTCCTCACCATTCAGGGCTCAGCTAACACATCCCATCTGACTTTTATCAAAATGAATCAGTCCTGGATTACCAGCAGCTATGAAGCCCCTGCTGATGATGTTGCCGATGAAGTGTTTTTGGGATGTGGAATCTCTGCAGGACTTCTAGGTTGCCTAGATGGTGGTGTGCTGCTGGCAGATGTGCTACAAGGACCTGGGACATCCTGCGCTATACCATCAGTGGAGGCTGCTGAGAGGTCATGAGGTATAGCAGGAACAGACTGAGGTGAGTAAGGAGGAGGGACAGATTTGTGCCACTTTTGTGTGGCTTTTGGGTGCTCTTGCCAATGGGCTGAGTGGTGGGAAGTTAAATGCCTTGTCAAGCATGTGGTACCCAAATGGTGGGTGTTTTTGCCACGCTTGATGTTCCTGAGAGAAAGTTTGCAAATAGCAACAGTGCGATCGGCTGCACATGTACTAAAAAAGGCCCAGACAGCTGAGCTGTGGGCAGTGGGCCGGGAGATAACAGCTCCACAAGGCGATGGAATAGGGTGGCTGCTGTCTATTCTTCCATGATGGCTGCCTCAGTGGGGTTGTGCCTCACCCTCACTTTCATCCTCTGCTCTATCCAGCACCCAAGTTGAGTCAGTGACCTCATCATCTCCTCCATCCTCATTACCACTGGAGACAACGTGGCAATACGCTGTTGCTGGGGGAACATGAATGCCAATTTGTGTACCAGTGTTCTCCCCTCTCTGTAGGCTCATGTTCCTGCCTTCTTCAACCTCAGAACCAACATCTTATTTGATTAATGGCTGTGCATCGTCAAGCAGCAAGTGGCTGATGCTGTGTTCAAATAACTCCGCTGACTCCTCCATGCCAGATGCTGGGGCTATGGCAGGAATAGCTGTGGACAAGGAGGCAGGTTTTGCCACTCTGGCAGCTGCAGGGGACTGCGCACTAGTCTCTGTTTGGGTGATGGAGGATGAGGAGGACAATGAGGACAGTTTAGTAAGCCAGTCCACCACCTCCTCTGCATGCTGTGCTGGATAGCACAGGCAACATCACTAAACAGAGGAAACTATGCCATGCCTGAGGACTGACCATGTCCACATTTGCCTGTGGACACATACGCTGCTGGCCCCCTTACAGTGCCATTTGAACATATGCCTCTCCTTGCTGTCCTCTCAGACATGATGGGGGGAATGGGGGTGCTTATTAACAAAATGTAATAAAGATCTGTAAATGTGTATGTGGATGCACTTTAATCAATGGAAAGTGGTGTTTGGTGCACTTTCATTTGAGCATTCACTACACAGACACACTCCACGAATACACTATAATATACTGCAATATACTGCATCAAACTTGCAGTAACACACAAAACTATATGGCGTTAAACTTGCAGGAATGCAATAAAATATACAACGTTAAACTTGCAGTAACATACAGAACTATATGGCATTAAACTTGCATTAACGCAATGAAATATACGGTATTAAACTTGCAGTAACACAATGAAATATACGATATTAAACTTGCAGTAACGCAATGAAATATACGGTATTAAACTTGCAGTAACGCACAGAACTATATGGCGTTAAACTTTCAGTAACGCAATTTAATATACTGTGTTAAATGGTCACTACACTCACACTGGTGGAACTATCCCTACATTCACACTAATGTAAAGATGAATGGTCGCACTACACTCACACTGAACTATCCCTAGATGCACACTAAACCGATATTCTACACTGACAATACAATCAGAATAGCACACTAACTGTCAAATACCACTGAACAGAGCCCTGTTCTATCTCTCCCCACGCCGCTATCACACTACAAATGGCTGCTATGGACAGAATACTTTTAGAGTGTGGGGCGGAATTAAGAGCAATGAACCATGATTTGATAGTCATCATGACAGCGTCCAATAATGGCTCTGACAGTACTCTGTGCCCTGATTGGGCAACGCTTTCATTGCTTCAGCCAATCAGGGCTTTCAATGCACTGTGCAGCGGTGCAGTGCATTGTGGTCATTCGGGAGGCTGAACAAACGGTCAAACGACCCTATAATTCGGTTGTTTAGAGGACGTCCAAACAGCCAAAGTTCAGCCTGAACTCATGCTCGGGCCGAACCGTTCGCCCATCCCTAATTACCAACAAAGGCCTTATAAAAGCACAGATTCCACTGCAAAGTGTTTTAAACAGGTCCTATCAATGTAGAAACCTCATGCTTTCCACCTTAAAGAGGAGGGGAATAAGATTAGTGTCCTATCATGCTAAATGTCAAGCTTCCTAAAACAGGCATTAATCCAGTCATCCGAGCATAATATTATTATGATTTTATAGAGCTACCATCAAGCACAGAACTAAATTACTTTAAATTATGTCTGAATCTCCGGTCATTTTTTATTGAAAATATTCTTAGCACAGGACTATTTGGAAAATGTCAAATAAAATGTATTTTAATAGTGTTTCAGTGTTTTGCTTCCAGTGTGTTATTGCTTCTGAACGAACACTGAAATATCTAGTATGCCCTATTATGTTATCCCCTTGGTGCCTTCAATCTCTACTTATCTAATCACAAGCTTCAGTATCCTGGGACATATGACTTTTAACCTTTTCCCTCAGTTTATGTATTCAATAATGATGATCTCAGTAGTATTGGGAGAAGGAGCTGGTAATATGACCCATGATAAATTCATTTGCCTTGCTTTTTTAATGTCAACCAATTAACCAATTAAGCATGCTGAGGGTAGTGATTAATGGAACACATTAATCAGAGTAAGCTGCTAGGCACTTGGGTTTCCATAACAGAAGAAACACCAGGCTTAGTGTGCTGCAGAATAAATGTAAATTAGATGACTTTAGGGTCCTAATCTTTGTGGATAAACGCCTTTTCTAAAATATTGAGGGTCAGCAGCAATTAGACGCATATACACGTAAAAGTGTAACACGAGAAAATTTCAGCCCACATAAAAAGTGACACTAAACCAAATCCCCATTCTGCAAAACGAATCCACACACATACAGTACTTAAGGGTCCTGTAATCTTTTTTTTATGAAAATGTTTCTTACTGTGTTTTTCGTCCTCCTTGTACAGTGAGGGAAAGGGGTATTTGATCCCCTGCTGATTTTGTATGTTTGTCCACTGACAAAGAAGTTATCAATCTATAATTTTAATAGTAGGTTTATTTTAACAGTAAGAGACAGAATAACAAGAAAAAAATCCAGAAAAACGCATTTCAAAAAAGTTATAAATTGATTTGCATTTTAATGAGTGAAATAAGTACCGTATTTATCGGCGTATAACACGCGCCGGCGTATAACACGCACCCCAAGTTTAGGAGGGAATTTTAAGGAAAATAACTTTTAGGAAGGAAGTTTAAGGAAAAAAACCTTACATTTAAATGCCCATCAATGCAGCATTATCGGTGTCCATCTGCAGCCTTGTCAGTGCAGCTTTGCCCCAGTGCAGAATTGTCAGTGTAGCCTTGTCAGTGCAGCTTTGCCCCAGTGCAGCCATGTCCCCAGTGGTCAGTGCAGCCTTGTCCCCAGTGCAGCCATGTCCCCAGTGGTCAGTGCAGCCTTGTCCCCAGTGCAGCCATGTCCCCAGTGCAGCCATGTCCCCAGTGGTCAGTGCAGCCTTGTCCCCAGTGCAGCCATGTCCCCAGTGGTCAGTGCAGCCTTGTCCCCAGTGCAGCCATGTCCCCAGTGGTCAGTGCAGCCATGTCCCCAGTGCAGCCTTGTCCCCAGTGCAGCCATGTCCCCAGTGCAGCCATGTCCCCAGTGGTCAGTGCAGCCTTGTCCCCAGTGCAGCCATGTCCCCAGTGGTCAGTGCAGCCATGTCCCCAGTGCAGCCATGTCCCCAGTGTAGCCATGTCCCCAGTGCAGCCATGTCCCCAGTGGTCAGTGCAGCCTTGTCCCCAGTGCAGCCATGTCCCCAGTGGTCAGTGCAGCCTTGTCCCCAACATACACCGCCGCCGACATACACAAGTTACACTGTGTATTTTTAAATATGGCGCCGCGGAGTTTAGAGGGACTCGGGGGCGCTCGTTCAGCTGAACGAGCGCCGCCGAGAACACGGTGACTGGGCGGAGCCGAGATACACATAGCCGAGGGTTCTCGGCTATTCTCAGCGCCGTTCACAGTCACGCCTAGTCCCTATGATGGACATAACAGAGGTCCAATGGCGGGACTGGGCGGGACTGTGAACGGCGCCGAAAAGAGCCGAGAACCCTCGGCTATGTGTATCTCGGCTCCGCCCAGTCACTGTGTTCTCGGCGGCGCTCGTTCAGCTGAACGAGCGCCCCCGAGTCCCTCCGAACTCCGCGGCGCCATATTTAAAAATACACGCTATGTGAATGTCGGCGGCGATCGCAGCAATCGCTCCGATAGTTCACAAAATAGCGGGGATCGACGTATAACACGCACCCACGACTTTCCCCTGATTTTAAGGGGAAAAAAGTGCGTGTTATACGCCGATAAATACAGTAGTTGACCCCTTCGCAAAACATGACTTAAGCCTCGTACACACTTTTCACATAAGATTTTCGGCAGGGAATTGTGTGATGACAGACTGTTTGCCTAAAATCCGACAGTTATTACGGTCCTTCAGACAATTGCCCAATTTTCCGCCAAAAAATGTTGGATGGCAGGCTAGTAAATTTTCGGCAGACAGCGGTCTGTTGCCAGATTTTCGTATCCTGTGTACACAAGTCCGTTACACAAAAGTCCAAAGTACAAACACGCATGCTCGCAATCAATGCTCACCAAACACGACATTAGCAAAACACATCTCAGATATTGTCCCATTATTGTTTATTTTATTTTTTTTCACGTCCACTTTACTGTCTCTTGTCCCGTGATGGCACTCCTCATGCGCTTCTTTTTTCTTTCTTTTTCAAATTTTTTTTTTCACCCCTATTCACACCTTCACGACTGTCCTTGGTCAGTTGGAGCACATTTGTCAGACATTTATACACTGTTCGTTATACCTACCTATACTCAATCACATACTGTTTACCATGTTTTTTTCAGACCAGTGATGGTCAGTTGTGCTTTTCTGCTTTCCATACATGGATCACTCCTTCCCCCTGACTGGCTCCTGTGCTTTTCTCCTGGTTTGAGTGGGATGTCCCTACCTCAGCCCCAGGTCAGACTGTGTCATTGGCAACCCTCACATCCATCTTGTAGGCTGGATTTTTTACTCTGCGCTGACATGTGAGTATCAGACTTCTGGCCTCTGTTATATTTTTTGTTACCCATATAGGGATTTTTACCCCTACACATTTTATTTATTACCTTTATTTACAGAGAATTTTGGCAACATACTCCTGATGAGTGGACATGAGCCATGAAACGCGGAGAGTTACTATACGTCAAGGCAGTCTGATCTTTACATTTTATATCTATCATGCATTTGTCTATTCTTTTGTACCATGTATTGTTTTTTTATGAATTATAATAATCATGTGCCATATGTCAGCTCCTAATTATGTTCATCAATCAATTTTTATTCTGTGCCATGTATTTCGCTAAACATGAAATGTGCCTCATTTAAAGTCCCATGACCAGCATTTTTGCTTGTATGGATATTGTCCCACTCCTTTTTGCAGATCCTCTCCAAGTCATTAAGGTTTCGAGGCTGATGTTTAGTAAATTGAACCAGCAGCTTCCTCCACATATTTTCTATGGGATTAAGGTCTGTAGACTGGCAATGTGCTTCTCCTTGAGCCACTCTTTTGTTGCCTTGGCCTGTGTTTTGGGTCATTGTCATGCTGGAATACCCATCCACAACCCATTTTCAATGCCCTGGCTGCGGGAAGGAGGTTCTCGGTATATGGCCCCGTCCATCCTCCCTTTGATGCAGTGAAGTTGTCCTGTCCCCTTAGCAGAAAAACACCCCCAATGCATAATATTTCCACCTTCATGTTTGACGGTGGGGATGGTGTTTCTGGGGTCATAGGCAGCATTCCTCCTCCTCCAAACACAGCGAGTTCAGGTGATGCCAAAGAGCTCTATTTTGGTCTCAGCTGACCACAACACTTTTACCCAGTTCTCCTCTGAATTATTCAGATGTTCATTAGCAAACTTCAGATGGGCCTGTACATGTGCTTTCTTGAGGGGGGGATCTTGTGGGCACTGCAGGATTTCAGTCCTTCTGTTACCAATTTTCTCGGTTACAATGGTCTTAGCTGCCTTGAGATCGTTGACAAGATTTTCCTGTGTAGTTCTGGGCTGATTCCTCACCACTCTCATGATCATTGATACTCTGCAAGGTGAGATCTTGCATGGAGCCCCAGACCAGGGACGAGTGACAGTTACTTTGTGTTTCTTCCATTTGCGAATAATTGCACCAACTGTTGTCACCCTCTCACCAAGCTGCTTGGTGATGGTCTTGTAGCCCATTCCAGCCTTGTGTAGGTCTACAATCTTGTCCCAGACATCCTTCAACAGCTCTTTGTTCTTGGCCATGGTGGAGAGATTGGAATCTGATTGCTTCTGTGGACAGATATCTTTTATACAGGTAACAAGCTGAGATTAGGAGCACTCCCTTTAAGGGAATGCTCCTAATCTCAGCTCGCTACCTGTATAAAAGACACCTGGGAGCCAGAAATCTTGCTGATTGATAGGGGATCAAATACTTATTTTACTCATTAAAATGCAAATTGATATATAACTTTTTTGAAATGCGTTTTTCTGGATATTTGGGCAAACCTACAAAATCAGCAGCGGATTAAATACTTTTTTCCCTCACTGTAACATACTCCACAAGCTCCCAAGCCTCTCCTTCTCCCCATCACTTCCTGATTGGAACAAGCTGTGCACGTTAGTTAGGGTCACATGCTCTGCTCTACGCATGTTACAAATCCCATAGTCCCAAGTCCATCTTGGGAGCAAGCAAGACAGGGTGGCTACATTTCTCCATACAGTGGGACTATGGAGAATGAACCTTCTAACAGGAGGTCAGGTATCAACAGCAAATGAAAGGAATTTGGAGAGTTGGAGAAGACTTAGAGCAATAGAAAGTACCTTTTGGAATTAAGAATAGATTTTTTTTAAACCAGAGTTTAGTGTCACTTTAAAGGTTATTTTTATACAGGAGAAGACCATCCATTAAAGCAGGGAACCAGTAGAAGAAAATGATGGGGGTAAGGAACTGAATCTCTAAACAAGAATTGACTGGCTGCGTATGCGCTCAGAATAGCTGCGTGTAGAGTTGCAGTACAGAGCAGGCATGCACGCGTTGCAGAGACTCACATAGGAATCCATGGGTCCTGGCGGCAAAAGGGGCACAGAGAGATAAGAATATAGAAGTGCAGCCAGGGAACAATTGAAAAAGGATGCTCCAATGAGGAAATAAAAAAAAAAATCAATTGCATGTGAGTTATATTTTTTTTTGTCTGATTTGGGGGGGGAATTGATTTTAATACAATTATAAAGCAAAACATGGAGTTATAATACCATCGCCGGATTTCACAAACAGAATCAACTGTCTACACTCATATAAAGCGCCAAGAGCGCATGGATTTCGCATCTGTAAAAAAGCCAACATACAGGAATATTTATATAGATTATCCCTGCGCTACCTCGGAAACAGCGGTGTATGTGGACAGCTGCAAGCACAGAGTGGGATCAGACAAGGCCCATTAATAGTGCAAAAAAAAAAAAAGAGAGAGTGCTGTGCTGGTCCAGTGTGATGTGATTGTGTAGCAGTGTTTAAATTACAAAAAAGTAAAATTAAAATACATACAGGAATGTTTTAACCATAATTAATGTCATCTCCCAAAGGGCAGTGAGAGCCGCCTCAACCTTTAAATGCTACGCTGCCTTTGAGCATGTGCTTCTCTCTTATAGAGGGGTAGACCAAGCAGAAGTCAATTTACGACATCCCTCACTGAACTGCACTACTGAACAGCCTTATCAAAGCCTTAGCAATAAACATGGGCATTCACAGCTGTTCTTAGGTATAAATTAAACAGAACAGGGATCACTCCTAATACAGTGGTATTGTATGATCAGCACTATTGCAAACTGCTACCAGCATAAAAAGAAAGAAAAGCTCATACAAAATATTAATAGTGACCCTACAAATAGCAAGGTCCATAGAGACATGGATGAGCAAGTTTGGGGTGGAGGAACTTGACTGGCCTGCACAGAGTCATGACCTCAACCCGATAGAACACCTTTGGGATTAATTATATCCCTTTCACACTGGGGCGGTGCTGGTGTTACCGGTAAAGCGCTGCTAAAACTAAAACTTATAGTGGCACTTTTCTGCCGCTAGTGGGGCGCTTTTAACCCCCGCTAGCGGCCAAAGAAAGGGTTAAAGGCGCCCATGTTGCTGTGCTGCCGAAGCAATTTGCAGGCACTTTGGAAGTGCTGCCCATTCCTTTCAATGGGCAGGGCGCTTTGGGAGGGTTATATACACCGCTCCCACACCGCCCCAAAGATGCTGCTTGCAGGACTTTTTTTCCCATCAAGGCTCGAGAGGCGCTTTTCAGGCACTTTACAGGTGCATTTTTTAGCGCTAAAATGCCTGAAAAGAACCCCAGTGTGAAAGGGGTCTTGGAGTAGAGACTGCAAGCCAGGCCTTCTCGTTCCACATCAGTGCCTGCCCTCACAAATGCTCTTCTGGAAGAATGGTCAAACATTCCCATAGACACACTCTTAAACCTTGTGGACAGCCTTCCCAGAAGAGTTGAAGCTATTATAGTTGCAAAAGGTGGGCTAACTCAATATTGAACCCTAGGGACTAAGACTGGGATGCCATTAAAGTTTGTGTGTGTGTGTGTGTAAAGGCAGGCGTCCCAATACTTTTATCAATTGTGCAAAAAGATCAAATAAACTGCACTAATCAGGTGTTAATATAGGTACCATAAGGTCAGCGCATTAAACATCAAATGGTTATGGTACCAATCAAAAGTGAAAAACAAGAAATTATATATATATATATGTAGCAACTTGACTTTACTAGTTCTAATAACCCGCTTCTCCAGGCTGCTTTACGGAGATGTGGTGTGTCCCCGTCTCAGATTATTACTTTAATCTCTTCAACGCCAAAGCTGTTTCTAATTATTATTTTTTTCGGGCTTACAGTTACCTTGCTTCCAGTGTCCATTCTAGGGGTACTCATCACTCGTTCAATTGAAACACTGGCTCCAACACTTAGTCCTTTTTTTCTCTTTCCAAGTTTTCATTCAGTAACATCACAAGCAATAGAAAGACAGAGGGTGAAAAAGGGATTCAGGTACCTTGGACGTTGAGATCGGAGATAATTTCTACATCCAGCGAATAACACTTTTAACCCCCGCTAGCGGCCAAAGAAAGGGTTAAAGGCGCCCATGTTGCTGTGCTGCCGAAGCAATTTGCAGGCACTTTGGAAGTGCTGCCCATTCCTTTCAATGGGCAGGGCGCTTTGGGAGGGTTATATACACCGCTCCCACACCGCCCCGAAGATGCTGCTTGCAGGACTTTTTTTCCCACCAAGGCTCGAGAGGCGCTTTTCAGGCGCTTTACAGGTGCATTTTTTAGCGCTAAAATGCCTGAAAAGAACCCCAGTGTGAAAGGGGTCTTGGAGTAGAGACTGCAAGCCAGGCCTTCTCGTTCCACATCAGTGCCTGCCCTCACAAATGCTCTTCTGGAAGAATGGTCAAACATTCCCATAGACACACTCTTAAACCTTGTGGACAGCCTTCCCAGAAGAGTTGAAGCTATTATAGTTGCAAAAGGTGGGCCAACTCAATATTGAACCCTAGGGACTAAGACTGGGATGCCATTAAAGTTTGTGTGTGTGTGTGTAAAGGCAGGCGTCCCAATACTTTTATCAATTGTGCAAAAAGATCATATAAACTGCACTAATCAGGTGTTAATATAGGTACCATAAGGTCAGCGCATTAAACATCAAATGGTTATGGTACCAATCAAAAGTGAAAAACAAGAAATTATATATATATATGTAGCAACTTGACTTTACTAGTTCTAATAACCCGCTTCTCCAGGCTGCTTTACGGAGATGTGGTGTGTCCCCGTCTCAGATTATTACTTTAATCTCTTCAACGCCAAAGCTGTTTCTAATTATTTTTTTTTTCGGGCTTACAGTTACCTTGCTTCCAGTGTCCATTCTAGGGGTACTCATCACTCGTTCAATTGAAACACTGGCTCCAACACTTAGTCCTTTTTTTCTCTTTCCAAGTTTTTATTCAGTAACATCACAAGCAATAGAAAGACGGAGGGTGAAAAAGGGATTCAGGTACCTTGGACGTTGAGATCGGAGATAATTTCTACATCCAGCGAATAACACTTTCAAAGCTGGATTCAGCAATCACCGGATAGGCCCCTCTCACTGACCTAGTAGCCGATGCAATGCTCGAAGATGGTCTCTGCCACCGACCTTACAATTCTATTTGAACAAATAGTGGATGATCTAAACAGCCTCTGCCACAGACCACACAGTCTTGAAAGAACTGACTGTGATACTAATCCAAGATACGTCTCCGAATGAGTTCCCAGGCTCTTCTCAAGATACCAGCCTTATGCTCGGTCCTCTCCTGAAGAGTCCTCCCCTGGTCATTGCAGTCCCTTGCTTCTTCCCGCAGGCCTGACAGCAAAGAGACCATCATGATGACCCACAGGCCACCAAGACTCCGATCCCTCCCCCAGTAGCCAGGGCCCAGTTCTGCCAAGCTCAAGGCAGAACTCCAAGGATTCGCAGTCTCCCAGGCCAGAAGGGCCACAAGGTGGGGAGCGCCAACCCACCCTCCAAGCCCGGGGGGTCAGGAAGCGCGGACCCACCGATAGTAAAAGAACCATGAAAGATGGCTTCTGTGCCTTAAATACCCCTACCCAGAATATCCGGTGTGTGAACCACTCCCACCGAAAAGCCTCTGAGCAACGAGTAGTCAATGTGTCTGACCAGACTGTATTTCCCAATCCACCAATGATGACAGCACCACCCATTGTTAGATGGAAATCTGCACAGTCCAGCCAATCTGGCACAGAAACCATTAAATTTAGGCAATAAGTTGAGCCAAAACTGCAGCTACAACTAATTTAAATTTCAAAAGAATAGCGTCTGCTCTTCAGGAGCAGGGAACTACACACTCCCCCCACCGCAACAGATGTTGTCCTCATGGTCTAAAAAAAAAATAATAACTCTCAATCCTGAGAGTCAAATACCTGAATCCCAGCATTTAAGTGGAAAGAAAAAAAAGAGAGCAAATCAACAAGACAATAAATGATTAACAATATCACAGATGAATAGGAAGTACAATAAACTTTCCCATGACCTATCTAACTATCTGTACCTCCCACTCTCCAATGGGTTGCTAGAAGATCCAGATGAATCTGAAATGAAATACACAAATACAAACAATACAGTAATAGTCAGCACCTTTCATTCCTGAGAAATGAAATTTTATTTCCTGCCATGAACTATTTTTACTGTCATAGCTGATTTTTCTTCAAAGTTTGACCTTATCGAGAAACTGGAACCACTTGTTGGCAGAAGTCATTGTAATACCAATCTTCTAAGGTTAGTGTTGACAAAATTGCAAGAAGAAGGAACAAAATCTTGACACGTAGTCTCCCCAACAACTAACACTAACTAACTTTTCCCATAGTCCTTGCATTGAAGAAAGGAAACGAAGACAGAAGTTTTTCTTCTTAGGTTGTTACCAAATAGAATGGTTATCATAGTTGATCACCAATAAAACCGGGGGATCTGTAAAGTCACAGCTTTGTCTTGTGCATCTACCGTGGTGATGAAGTATACAATGTTATCTTTTCCTGGCCGACAGATAACAACCTTATCCACATATATGTGTCTCCCGTAGCTCCAATGCAACAGGCATCCGGCAAACTGATTATCCATCACAGAAGAACATCTTGGCTTCCTAAAAGGTTTTGGCACTTTCAAATAGTCCCAAACGTCTTCGCTATACCAGCCTTCTCTGTTCTCCTCAATCTCTTGCATGATATCTCTAGGAACATATGGGAATTCAAGTCCATACTCTGTGACCACTCGCTTGTTTAACAGCCGTTGAGATCGAGCTAGCCTTGGCAAGGAACGGAAGCTTCCCAAACCAGAAGGCAGACATGAAACTGGGGATTTGTGTATCATAGCAAATAGAGATGGTTTGTTTGTTCCGGACGGACCGGTATTTTTAGACAAAGTCCCGCTAGCAATTGTAGGGGTTTCCACCCGAGTTGATGTGCTCCCCGAATTCACAGCTGCCCAGTCAGACAAATTAAATGTTGCAGCAACATCATCACTATTTGCCCACAGCATTTCTTGAGACAAAGATTCACAAAGGTCATCATCTCCCGAAAGATCAGAGAGAGAGTCTATTTCCGAGTCCCGCAACTCCTCTGCAGTCGTATAACGGCAAACAGTCCCCCCAATGCACAATGCTCCCTGAGAAATTTGAATATCTATATTTAGTCGAAAGATCTCAAAGATTTCTTTTCTTCTTGGCCAGTGTTTGGGCTTTGTTGCACCAGTAATGATAACTGCAACATGACATTTGGTTATGTGTTTTGTGTTGCACCATCCACTATAAAGGGAAGTATTTTTTTAATAGGACAGGAAGGGGTCCCAAGATAAGATATTGTTATAACCTAAAACATCAGCTGATGTAAATCTATTATTCCACTATTATCTTATATTATTTAATCTTGCTTTAAGAAATAAAAACATTTCTAAGCTCAAATCAAATAAACCCTAAAATACACTTGTTTTGTTCTTCCTTACCTTGTCTATCTGGTACTAGAAAAAAAAAGATTAAATTTTAGTAAATAACATTAAAAACAGGGAAAAAAACAATGAACTTACAATAGGTTTACAATATGTAACACTTTGACCCAGCTTCTACTTCACTTGTAAAGAGAAGCAGTGTTCTGGATTGAGCCTCGGCAGTATGCACAATAAACTCTCTAAATTATTTGTAGCTGTGTGTAATTGTCTTAAAACGGATTGATCTGACTACACTAAGTATACCCATGAAACCATAAAAAGATGCAAAAAACATCTGTGTAAAGATATGTAAACGTGGCTTAATTACATTATCCTCCCGTGTGACTCAATTGAAAAAATCTAGTTTATATGCCAACATTTTCACATCTAAATGGATACGCCAAAATACACATCAGTGCACATGCAACAGTCCCTTTCCTCGCTTTGCAAAACGTATTGCTTCCAATCAAGTAAAAATAATGGATGAGTCAATGATATCACTTACAGCTAGGCTAAGTCCGATTTTGCTTCTCAGGCTTTTTAAGCCGTAATGCGGAAAATGCACATTTTCATAATAGGATTAGAAGCCCTATTGTGTAAGTTAGAGCCTCTCGGGAAAATATGTTTTCTCACTTAGAGCTGTAATGACGGTTTATTCTCTATCTGTAATATTCATGTTTCGCATTTATGTTGAATACTCTCAAGCATGAAATTAGCAGTATATTCTCCTGCTTTTCTTCACTGACTATAAATCTGCTTTCTCCTAATTATAATATTTAGGATCTATTTACTTTCCTATTTCTTTCCTGCAAGGTAATAAAGAAGCGGAGCTGTTCAGACGCGGCTTGGCAAATGCAACATTTTGTTAATCAATTAATTAATAGCATTCCCTGCTGGACTAGTGAAACTCCGATTAGTACCACACAAACATTCAAGCAAAAACAACTACACATAAAGTTCTCTTTGAAGCATTGGTGAGACACTATTGTTACACCCAAGGCAAATGCATTCCAAATTGTGCTCTTGCTGTATAGTAATGATGCATGATCCCAGATTATCATTCTGTGTGTTTAACAGCCAGAAACAAATGTGAAAGCTATGGGTAAGTGGGAGATCAGCAGCTCTCCAGCTGCTCCTCACATAAATTGTGTTCAGAAATGTATCTAGGGCCCCCAAGCACTACTATACCCATAGCAGATGCCTCTTCTGTTCCTCTGGCTTTATTTCAAAAACGGGTTATATGTAACAATCGACCATAAATCAATGTTTCTCTGATCAGTTTTGTTGCACCAGCATAACCTTTATGGTGTCTGTGTGCTGCGTGTGCTATTAAAGGTTATTACGTGTATCAATACCTTCTGTGATGTAAACTGTCAAATCTGAGTGAGCAGTCATTTCAGCTAATATGCATCTGCATGGACATTAACACATCAAACTCCTTAGATGATGCAAAGGTAATTTAGCCCAGCCCCCCCCCAGCAAAAAAAAGCAAAATATAAACCCAACAAAACACTTTTTATTTAAAAAAAATGTTCAAACACCCACAAAATCTTAGTGGAATCTTCCATCGTGGTACCCTTAGTGTCGGTTCACACTGCCACGACTTGGGATCTGACTTGTCAGCCCTCAAGTCGCCCCAAGTCGTTTGACATTGGGAATTACATTATAGTCAATAAGAGCCGTCTTAATGTACACTACTGAAGTCACTCCGACTTCAGAAAAGGTTCCTGTACTACTTCAAGGCGACTTCTAGGCCACCTGTACCCATAGAATTCAATGGAAGTCCCCTCCAAGTCAGATCCTCATCTATAGTGAAGTGACTTTACAGGAAAAAGAAAAAAATTTACCCAGGAAGAGTGACCGCGATATTGTGTCAATCTCGCCGCTGTTATCGACAAGATTGACACCTGCGAGCCCTGTCGCGGGAGCCAGCGCTGAGCTGGCTTGCTCATCGGGAAAGGAAAAATGTTTGGTATGAATAATGAGGGGGAACTCTACAGCAAATTTTAAATAAAAAAACCGACATGGGTTCCCCTCCAAGAGCATACCAGGCCCTTAGCTCTGGTATAGATTTTAAGGGGAACCCCTATGCGGAAAAAACGGCGTGTGGGTCCCCCCCAAAATCCATACCAGACCCTTATCCAAGCACGCAGCCTGGCCGGTCAGGAAAGGGGGTGGGGATGAGCGATCGCCCCCCCCTCCTGAACCGTACCAGGCCGCATGCCCTTAACATGGGGGGGTGGGTGCTTTGGGGAAGGGGGCGCCCTGCGGCCCCCCCACCCCAAAGCACCTTGTCCCCATGTTGATGAGGACAAGGGCCTCTTCCCGACAACCCTGGCCGTTGGTTGTCGGGGTCTGCAGGCGGGCGGCTTATCGGAATCCGGGAGCCCCCTTTAATAAGGGGGCCCCCAGATCCCTGCCGCCCACCCTATGAGAATGAGTATGGGGTACATCAAACCCCTACCCATTCACCTGGGGGAAAAAAAGTGTCAATAAAAAAACACACTACACAGGTTTTTAAAGTAATTTATTAGGAAGCTCTGGGGGTCTTCTGACTTCAGGGGTCTCTTCCGACTTCGGGGGTCTATTCCGACTTCTCTGCTCTCTCCGGCCTCTTCTCCTGCTCTCTGGCCTCTTCTCCCGGTGTCCGGTTCTTCTCCTGCTCTCCAGTTCTTCTGCCGGGTTCCTCCGCTATCTTCTGCTCTTTTGCAGCTCTCTTGCTAGCGTTGGCTCGCTCTTCTCTGTCGTCTTCTTCCTTCTTCCAATGTTGACACGGCGCTCTCTCCCGCTGTAATGCTGTGGTGCGCAACGATTTATATAGGCATGAGGCATGGTCACTGGGCCCCATCCCTTATTATGTCACAGCCTCATCATGCCCCGGGACTGTGACGTCATAAGGGGTGGGGTCACCAGGTGATATCACCCAGTGACCACGCCCCATGCCTATATAAGTCCTTGCGCACCGCGCACACGTCATTACAGCAGGAGAGAAGGTCGTGTCAACATCGGAAGAAGAGAAGAGGGAGCAAGACGATGGAGAAGACTGGGCCAATGCTAGCAAGAGAGCGGCAAAAGAGCAGAAGATAGCAGAGGAGCCCGGCAGAAGACACCGGAGAGCGGGAGAAGAACCGGAGGCCAGAGAGAGCGGAGGAGTCGGAAGAAGACCCCCGGAGCTGCCAAATAAATTACTTTAAAAACCTGTGTAGTATGTTTTTTTTATTGACACTTTTTTCCCCCAGGTGAATGGGTAGGGGTATGATGTACCCCATACTCATTCACATAGGGTGGGGGGCCGAGGTCTAGGGGCCCCCTTATTAAAGGGGGCTCCCGGATTCCAATAAGTCCCCACGCCCGCAGACCCCGACAACCAACGGCCAGGGTTGTCGGGAAGAGGCTCTCGTCCTCATCAACATGGGGACAAGGTGCTTTGGGGTGGGGGGGCGCCCCCCTTCCCCAAAGCACCCACCCCCCATGTTGAGGGCATGCGGCCTGGTACGGTTCAGAAGGGGGGCCGCTCGCTCGTCCCACCCCCTTTCCTGCCTGGCCAGGCTGTGTGCTCGGATAAGGGTCTGGTATGGATTTTGGGGGGGACTCCCATGCCGTTCTTTCGGCGTAGGGGGTTTCCCTTAACATCCACACCAGACCTAAGAGCCTGGTATGTTTTTGAAGGTGAATTCTTTCTCGCGCTTGCTGCAATAGGAAAATGTGTTTTTCCTATTGCAGCGAGCGCGAGATGTACAGTACCCTGTCGCCGAGAACCAGCGTGATGGGATCGCGCTGGAAACACATTCTCGCAGGCAGGTACTGTATGTCACAAGAGCTGATTAGCTCTAAATGGCCACAGGCAAAGTCGCCTGTCCTTGAAGTCGTGTTGTAAGTTGCTCAAAGTTGCGTTGAAGTCGCCTCCAAGTCGCCTTGCTAAGTCGCGCTGTAAGTCGTGTTGCCCCAGTGTGAACCAACCCTTAGTGGCGTCTCTTCCAGGCAATTAAAACCAGGTCTGCCATCCAGTCTTGTTGCATCATGAAATCAACAAATCGCAGCTGGAAGCCTTCAGTATTTGGGAGGACACCTTCAGAATTCTGTAAGGGCTACTTCTGGCACCCAATGGGCAACATCCAACTTACCAGGAATCAATGTGGGCACTGCAAAAAAGGAGGCTCCCACACTACAGAACAGAGGAAAAAATACTTGAACCCAACCTGTCCTATGACTGCAATTATGGGTAAGTAAGCGTGACTTAGTTTAGCTGTTTTAAAATAAGATTTTGCAATTACCTAAAGGCAGTGGCATCGCTAGGGGGTGGCTAATGAGGCTAGAGCCCAGAATCTGGGGCCCATAGCCCCAAGTCCAGGGCCGACCCTACAGTGAGAGTGTCACGGTCTGCCTGACATAGCGATGTCCCGCACAGCCGCGACACTCTCACTGAGTCTGCACTCTGTGCTTTACTGACAGCCAGAGCCAGAGATCAGTGTGAGAGCGAGTCTCCTCCTTGCTCCGCCCATATCATATAGTTGGGAGGAACTTTCTCACATGAGCTTCTGAGCTGGGGAGGCGGCAGGTGAGTGCAGACCATGAAGGAGGGGGGAAACTCTGTACTACCCTAGTCTCTCTGTATACACTAGCCTGTCTTCTATATACACTAGCCTCTCTGTATACATTAGCCTGTCTTCTATATACACTAGCCTCTCTGTATACACTAGCCTGTCTTCCATATACACTAGCCTCGATGTATACCCTAGCCTGTCTTCTGTATACCCCAGCCTCTCTGTATACCTCAGCCTGTCTTCTGTATACACTAGCCTCTCTGTATACCCTAGCCTGTCTTCTGTAAACACTAGCCTCTCTTTATACCCCAGCCTGTCTTCTGTATACACTAGCCTCTCTGTATACACTAGCCTCTCTGTACGTGACAATGACCTGATGTAAGGTGGAAACCCTGACGTAAGGGGAGGCTCTCTGGGAACCCTGATGTAAGGGGAAGCTCTCTGGGAACTCTGATGTAAGGGGAGGCTCTCTAGGGACCCTGATGTAAAGGGGAGGCTCTCTGGGGGCCCTGATATCAGGGGGGGCTCTCTCTCTCTCACACACACACACAGGTATGTTATATACATGTGTATGCCCGCCCAAGCGTATGACTTTCTTTACTTCGCTGCTATAGGCTCTAGCCCCAGCTCTTTTGTAGACCTAGCAACGCCCCTGCCTAAAGGGCAGTTTGATGGGAAAGGGTAGGGGGACTTCGTTTTATTAGGACATCAGCATTAAACAGCTGCTGTAGGAAGTCATCTTGTCTCTGTGTTAACTAACCATGCTGATTACTGCTAATGATACCGCTATCATTACTAAAATCTTGTATATAGTCCCTTATCATCCCCTCTAAGAGCTTGCATACTATTGATGTAAGGCTAACTGGTCTGTAATTCCCAGGGATGTATTTTGGCCTTTTTTAAAAATTGGTGCTACATTGGATATTCTCCAATCAGCTGGTACCATTATAGTCAGTAGACTGTCAATAAAAATTAGGAACAATTATCTGGCAATCACTTGACTAAGTTACCTAAGTACCCTTGTGTGCAAGCCAACTGGTCCCGGTGATTTATTAATGTTAAGTTTCCCAAGACTAATTCTAATTCTGTCCTCTGTTAGCCATGAGGGTGCTTCCTGTGATGTGTCACGAGGATAAACACTGCAGTTTTGGTTACTGAAGCCCCCCCCGATTTCCTTGTGAAGACTGAGGAGAAGAGTAAATTCAATACCTTTGCCATCTTCCCATCCTTTGTAACCAGATGTCTTTCCTCATTCTTTATGGGGCCAATAAGGCCTGTCCTCCTTTTTTACTGTTTACATACTTAAAGAATTTCTTGGGATTTTTTTTGCTTTTCTCTGCTATGTGTCTTTACCTTGTATTTTTTGAAGGCCTTCTCTTTTGCTTTTATATGCATTTTTACATTGGCATTAAGCCATCCAGGACTTTTGTTCGCTCTTTAAAATATATTACCCAATGGGATGCACTGGCAAATGGCCTTATTTAATATGCTCTTAAAGCTAGCCCATCTCTCCTCCGTGTTCTTTGTTCCTAAGATTTTATCCCAATTTATATTTTCTAGCAAGGTTTGTAGTTTAGGGAAGTTGGCTCTTTTGAAATTCAGTGTCTTTGTATTTCCCTTATGTTTTCTATTTGTGTGATTTATACTAAAGCCAATTGACCTGTGATTGCTGTTTCCTAAATTGCCCCGCATTTCCACATCCGTGATCAGGTCTGTATTGTTGGTAATCAGTAGATCTAGTAACGCTTTATTTCTAGCTGGTGCGTCTACCATCTGATCCATGAAATTGTCCTGCAAGACATTTAGGAACTGGCGAGCCTTAGACGAGTGCGTGGTTCCCTCCGCCCAGTCTATGTCTGCATAATTAAAATCCCCCATTATGATAACACTTCCCATGCTTGCTGCTAATCCAAATTGTGATAGGAGGTCTGCTTCGTGATTGGCCGGGAGGAGAATCAGGAAGACAATAGCGAGTATTAATTTGTATGTTCACACAACTGGGTGGGCACCCCGAGCCCACCTTTTTTTGAAGCCAATTAGAGCCTAATCAAGTGCTTCGAAAAAAAAATATCTCTTTGAAATCCATGTGTCCGGTGCCCTGCATGTAGATTAGGGGCTGGACGCATGGATTAGGGGGGGCGGCGTCCAAGCGCCCCTAATGGATGGGCCGCTACTGCTATCAAATATGCCCTACTTTATTTATATACAGTTCAAAGGGGGGTTAAGGTGCTGCAACCTAATAAACAATTCTCAGGCTAAGGCTTAAACTTCACTGTGCCAGGCCAGCAGTCTCCATCTGCTTGTGTATAGACATCCAAATAACATCATATCGGCAACAAGGTGAGTATAAAAGCTTCTTCTTTATTAATTCTAAAGAGTAAAATGATCCATAGAGCAATCAACACTAATGCGTTTCTGTCAAAAGGTGACCTTACTGATAGCTATATGCAAGGGGGACCCAAGAAGAGGAGGTTCGGGGCTGCTCTGTGCAAAACCCTTGAACAGAATAGGTAAGTATAACATGTTTGTTATTTTTTTCTAAAAAAAAGAAAACTAATCCTTTAATATCACTTTAATGCTGAGCCATCACACATATGCTTCCAAGCTTGTCTGTGCTGTGAGCCTGCTTACTTCATACGATAAGCACAGTGACTAAGTTGTCATGGACAGCTCCTGATCATTATTTACGATCGAGAGTTTCCAATCATGTGACTGCAATCACAGTGAGTGGTCACATGATAGGGAAGCCCACCTCTGTCTCACAGCATTCAGATCATCCTAAAGGGCCATGGGCAGTGGTAGAAATTGATTAAAATTCAGCTGGGACTTACTTTTTATCTTTATTTTCTCCCTGGACCTTTCCAATTTAATTTGGGCTCCTAGACTGCACTGACTGGCTCCTGGATTCTGCAAACATTTAAAACAATAGCCTAAAGTACTCTGAAATCAAATTCCAGCCAAAAATTTTAAAAGAGCTTGGAAGTGTTAAAACCCCTATGCTACCTGGACTTCATCAGGGAGATTTACCTTCACTTCCTGCCTGGCTGAGATGCGTCAGAAAGAACAAGAAGTAGGTAGAAACCTCCTCAAAGGGTGCACAGCAACCCTGAATATCAGCCTTTCCAGTACATGTTGTTGCATGTTATTACATATGAAGCTTCATTGTCCTTGGTAGTGTCAGTTGATCTATTGTATGTGCAGGGATTTTCTTTCTACTTGGTAACTACGCATATCGTATATCATTTGTAGAGCAGTGCTGGAAGAATATATTTTTTGGCTCACACACTAGATCATTACACACTAGATCTAATTAGAATGCTTTTGTTATTTTTTGACTTATGCAATTGTGCCCATGTTATTTTTAAATTAGTGTCGACCTTACTAATCTATCGGCTTTTATGTTACGCTAGTTGAAATTTCAGCATTAATTGCTTTCATATTTTATCAAAACAGTAATCATTTCTGTATGTACTCTTGACTTATATATATATATATATGTGTGTGTATATATACAGTATCTCACAAAAGTAAGTACACCCCTCACATTTTTGAAAATATTTTATTATATCTTTTCATGTGACAACAATGAAGAAATGACACTTTGCTACAATGTAAAGTAGTGAGTGTACAGCTTGTATAACAGTGTAAATTTGTTGTCCCCTCAAAATAACTCAACACACAGCCATTAATGTCTAAACCGCTGGCAACAAACGTGAGTACACCCTAAGTGAGAATGTCCAAATTGGGCCCAAAGTGTCAATATTTTGTGTGGCCACCATTATTTTCCAGCACTGCCTTAACCCTCTTGGGCATGGAGTTCACCAGAGTTTTACAGGTTCTCACTGGAGTCCTCTTCCACTCCTTCATGAAGTCATCACAGAGAAGGTGGATGTTACAGACCTTGCGCTCCTCCATTTGAGGATGCCCCACAGATGCTCAATAGGGTTTAGGTCTGGAGATATGCTTGACCAGTCCATTACCTTTACCCTAAGCTTCTTTAGCAAGGCAGTGGTCATCTTGGAGGTGTGTTTGGGGTCGCCATCATGTTGGAATACTGCCCTGAGGCCCAGTCTCCGAAGGGAGGGGCTCATGCTCTGCTTCAGTATGTCACAGTACATGTTGGCATTCATGGTTCCCTCAATGAACTGTAGCTCCCCAGTTCTGGCAGCACTCATGAAACTGTAGGCACTGGGCAAGACACACTTGTCTTTGTATTCTTCACCTGGTTGCCGCCACACACGTTTGACACAATCTGAACCAAATATGTTTATCTTGGTCTCATCAGACCACAGGATATGGTTCCAGTAATTCATGGCCTTAGTCTGCTTGTCTTCAGCAAACTGTTTGCGGGCTTTCTTGTGCATCATCTTTAGAAGAGGATTCCTTCTGGGACAATAGCCATTTTCCAAAGACAACCTCTGGATATGACGCTGAGCAAGTGCACTCAACTTCTTTGGTCGACCATGGCGAGGCCTGTTCTGAGTGGAACCTGTCCTGTTAAACCGCTGTATGGTCTTGGCCACTGTGCTTCAGCTCAGTTTCAGGGTCTTGGCAATCTTCTTATAGCCTAGGCCATCTTTAGGTAGAGCAACAATTCTTTTTTTCAGATCCTCAGAGTTCTTTGCCATGAGGTGCCATGTTAAACTTCCAGTGACCAGTATGAGAGTGAGAGCGATAGCACCAAATTTAACACACCTGCTCCCCATTCACATCTGAGACCTTGTAACTCTAACGATTCACAAGACACCTGGGAGGAAAAATGGCTAATTGGCCCCAATTTGGACATTTTCACTTAGAGGTGTACTCACTTTTGTTGCCAGCGGTTTAGACATTAATGGCTGTGTGCTGAGTTATTTTGAGGGGACAGCAAATTTGCACTGTTATACAAGCTGTACATTCACTGCTTTTCATTGTAGCAAAGTGTCATTTCTTCAGTGTTGTTACATAAAAAGATATAATAAAATATTTACAAAAATGTGAGGGGTGTACTCACTTTTGTGAGATACTATATATATATATATATATATATATATATATATATATATACCAAAGAGTTCTAATTTCCTCTTCACTATAGAATCAGCAATTCAGTTACCTATGTCACCTCCCTCCCTGCCCCTAAGGCCCGTCACTGGAGAGAATGAATCAGCATCATCACCTTATGACCAATGGGCAGGAAGCTCACCCAGGAAGCGTTAATACAAAACCAATGTGTAGCAGAGGGATTTTACGGACTTTACTGTAACAAAAGAATGGCTTGCCAAAATTACAGATTTTCTGGTGGGTAAATTAGTAAACAAATGTATTTCAACAAAGTATTTAGCAGTTTGCCTTGAGTTCTAAGAAACTATATTAAAAAACAGATCAACTAATGAAAAAGTGTACCCTGCAATATTAGGTGCTTTTAAGGGTTCCAAAAATATAACTGCATTTCAAATATGGCTTTTCTAAAGAGAACATAATCAGTTTTAATTGACAACACAATCTCATATTACAAAGCAGGGCAGTAGACAATGTCACACATCATTGAATTAAGACGCCAGACAAAAAACCTATAAGTTCCAGTAATAGAGTGGTTCCAGATGTAGTTTGGCGATTAAGCACAAATAAAGGAGGAAAGAGCATAACTATACATAGCAAAATCATTACAAGTTCCTCCAGCCTTCTAAGCTGCAGCCTAAAGGAATCCTGAATTAGAAATGGCCTGAGTTGAGGGGCAGGTGAGTGCTCTCTAAGCCAGTAGTTGTTAACCTTATTGAGACCAGGGCCCAGGAAATTCTTCCAAAACCTTCAGTGCCCCAAGAGTAAAAATAAATACAAAATGTGGGGACACAAAATATGTATTGAGATTCTGGAAGGATCTTGGTTGAGACGGGTGTTACTGTACGATGGATGAATGCTCTGGAAGGGGTTAGGGGATTCTGGAGCAGACTTGTTGACTCTGTACAGTATGATGTTTTTGGAGGTAGCAGGGGGCAACTGGGAGATAGGGTCTCAGGAGGTGGCTGGGAATTTTGCAGGGGCAATGTGGGAAACTAGGTGGTAAAGAATCGATCCTGCCGCTGATACGTCGCTGCACAAATCTCCCGAGAAGCCATTCCAGCAGCATATAGGAGCGAATTCTCACTGGGTTGAGATTCCCCGCTTTTCCAGGATGCCAAGGGAAGGTCCAGTAACATTACCCTTGCCTAGATGAGCCTGCTAAAAGCCAGGACTTAAAGTGGTTGTAAACCCTTTTAAAAAATTCTAAAAAAAACCCTGCAAGGCATAATGAGCCTTTGTCTCCGGCGGCCGACGTTTCTCCGGGGGGTTACTTCAGGGTATCGCGGCTCCGGCGCTGTGATTGGCCGGAGCCGTGATGGCATCACTCCCGCACATGCGTGCGGGAGTCGCCGGTGATAGCACAGTACAACTGAAGCACGGGCATATACGCGCCGGTGCTTCAGTTTGCTTAAGTGCACATGTGCCGATGACGTCAGCACATGCAAATACAGTGGATATCTCCTAAACTGTGCAGGTTTAGGAGATATCCAGTGTAGCTACAGGTAAGCCTAATTATAGGCTTGCCTGTAGTATAAAGTGGTTGTAGAACCACTTTAATATATATATATATATATATATATATATATATATATATTTTTTTTTTTTTTTTTTTTTTTTTTTTTAATGCTTGCTTTTCTTTAATGTAAAAAAGGTGGGTGGATAATTTTTAAGTATTGTATTTACAGGAAGATTGACCATAATTTGGACAGAAGCAAAGTATTGTAAACCCTCAGATATACCCAGTGAAGTGAATAGCCTCAGGTGATGCACAGAGATGAAACAAATCCTTCTACATAAGTTTTACTTGTTTATCTGCAGCAATCTCTTGCTTACATCCCTACAAAAGTGCAGATTAGTGATACGATCCTTCTGCATCTGTGAGAACAAAGTGAGTTACAGCTCTTAAACTCTCTGTGTGAGAGCTGATTGGAGGAAAGAGACCCATCCCTCTCCACTCACAGCACAGGAACAAAGGAACATGCAGAGCTGTATTCTGAATAGACAAGCTGTGTGCGGAGCTCCTTCTCCCATCACAAATTTATCTCACATGTCGGGGAAAACTTCTTTAGTGACACATGCTGATAACAGAGGAATGAAGCACCAGAGAGAAACGACACTCGGAGCTTTAGATATAGACAAGTAAATATTACAGATACAGTATATGTGATTTGTTCAGATTTCATGACTGAGGTTTACAACCACTTTAAGAAGGGTGAGCTAGCTACCTCTTTTGGTTTGACTTTGTTTAAGTGGGTTATTAGTCAAATTTATATTTATTGCTGTTTCTGGCTTTTTTGTGATTGTGCCCCAGGTTTCTTCCATCTTGGCCTGATTCCCCAACTGGTGCAAATACCTATCCATTAATCACATCTTTATGCATATATCTTGCTGGCTCAAATTATTTATCCACTTTTTTGGACTGTGACCCTGCTGTCATCTTTGGGGATGCTGCTGTGTTTCACTGACCAACTGTATTTGTAAGGTGAGCAGTGCACTCATATATATTTTGTGTTGAGCTTGGTACTGTTATCAGTATAATTTTAGAAGCTGAGTATTAGCAGTATCTTCTAATATACCCATTTAGGCTAATGGTCCCTATTGGACGTCATTTTTTTGGGGAACTGTGCAGTCAAACCACCTTGTCCTCACCAACACATACCGCCAGTTGACAACATTCTAAGACTGTGGTTATATAATTTGTACCAATTACTTTGCTTATAGTATGGAGCGTTTACGTGGTTATCGCTGTACGGTGTTAACTACTATCTATTTACATGTACGTATCTCTTTGCCCTTTGGTGCCATCATCCTGCTGACCGGTTGATGTGAGCTGCTGGGTGAGTACTGTCCCATTCTATTCCATACCAGTCATGTGATCATTCTGCATGGTACCGGGAATGATATGGATTATGGATTGCTTTATGTGTTTTACACAACTTTATTACTAATTGCCATTGTGTGTGGGCATGTGTGTTGTTGCAGTGTATTTTACTGCACACACATTTGCGCACACTTGAATGCATACATACAGTACTTGCACTCACAGTCTCCTCTCTAAAGCGGAGACTGCAAGCCAGGCCTTCTCGTCCAGCATCAGTGCCTGACCTCACAAATGCACTTCTGGAAGAATGGTCAAACATTCCTATAGACACACTCCTAAACCTTGTGGACAGCCTTCAGAGAAGAGTTGAAGCTGTTATAGCTGCAAAGGGTGGGCCAACTCAATATTGAACCCTACGGATGAAGACTGGGATGTCTATAACATTCATGTGCGTGTAATGGCAGTTGTCCCAATGCTTTTGATAATATAGTGTATATCTGTCTGATATGAATTGTGTAGATTAGATATTTATTGTACCTTTCATGTTATTTGTTCTAGCCCTAATAAAAGGGGACTTGATGCTTTGCTCCCTACATTGGTACAAGTTGGTATTATGCCAACCTTTGGGTCCAGAAAAACCTGAGCTATTAGGCAAACTTCCATGACAGATAAAAAAGAGAAAAAATCTGTGCTTGTTTTAATTATCTTATGAAACAGCTTGTACAATACCTTGATACCAGATATTTGTAAAACATTCTCAAAGTGCAAAGCGGGCTATAAGATATCTGAATGTGTACCGTACAGATAAGGTATTACAGTATATACTCGAGTATAAGTTGTTCCGAGTATAAGTCGAGGCCCTAATTTACCACAAAAAAATGGGAAAAACTTATTGACCCGAGTATAAGACGAGGGTGAGAAATGCACAGCTACTGTAAGTGGAAAAAGAGGGGCAACAATGCCCATCTGCAGCTGTATACCTCCCTGTGTCCTGTGCATATGTGTCATGTGTCCTGTGCATATGTGTCCTGTGCATATGTGTCATGTGTATATGTACCTGTGTCATGTAACTGTGTCCTGTGTATATGTGTCATGTGTCCTGTGCATATGTGTCATGTGTATATGTACCTGTGTCATGTAACTGTGTCCTGTGCATATGTGTCATGTGTCCTGTGCATATGTGTCATGTGTATATGCACCTGTGTCATGTAACTGTGTCCTGTGTATATGTGCATGTACCTGTGTCCTGTGTAAATGTACCTGTGTGCATGTGTCTGTGTGTCTGTGTGTGTGTGTGCATCCTACCTGTGTCCTGTGCATCCTCCGTGCGCCGCTCTGCACCGATCACCGTGTAGTATTCGGCGGCCATTCACTGTTCAAAAGCCGCGCCGCCTCCTCGTCCAAAAAACTCAATTTCCCAGCAGTCATCGGTCAGCCAATCACGGACATTCTCTCATCCTCATACCACGGATGAGGAGGAGAGAATGTCCGTGATAGGCTGTACACTGACTGCCTATCACAGACGAGGAGGCGCGGCTTTTGAACTATGAGAGCTGCTGCCGAGTAGATTGTATCACACGCTGGCCGCTGTCTGCCTGCATGACACGCTGATCATGTAGGCAGAGGGCGGTGACTCGTGTATAAGTCGAAGGGGGCACTTTCAGCCCCAAAAAAGGGGCTGAAAAATTCGACTTATACATGAGTATATACGGTACCTTATAACAATATTTTCTGTGCAGAAAAACAATGATGAGTATGTTGCAAAACCTGATATTACCTTATTAAATTATCTTATAAAGATACTTCCTATGCAAAAAATCAACACTAAATACGTTGCATGTTTGTACTCTGGCCCACCACCTTTGTCTCTCTATTGGCCACTGAATGTGATAGGTGGCCTCCCAATCAATAAAAAAAAGGGATAAACAGAGTATGGGCATTCTAGTTCAGAATTTTGTAACAGAGTGCCCTTGGTCTAAAATACACAGATAATTCGCAGACTCCGCTTATGCAGCTACCGCTGAACTTCTATAAAGTTAATGTTTTATTTTTTTTCCAAAATAGCCAAAAAATGAAAAATGCCTGTAAACAAAAAAGCGGCTAAACGCAAGTTGCCGCGTTTAGCCACGTTTAGAAGCGCTTGGCGCTTGAAATGCCTCTAAACTCAGCTTCTGAACTCATTTTTTTGCATTCCAAAAAAAAAAAACCTCTAACCTCAACTGCCCAGAAACGACTGGGTGTACATGTACTGATAAGATTACATAGAGGAGAGGTCAGGAACAGTTGAAAAAAATACCCAACTGCTCCTAAATGTCCGATTACCAGCAGCAGTGTACATGAGGCCTTACAGATCACCTAAGGTAAAACAGAGGGCAACATTATATCAGTTCACTCTCTGCAGTAACTGATTCATTACACTGTCAGTGTCAGCATAGGAATTTCTATATACTTAGCAGATGTCATCCTCATATTATTGCCTCTTCTGTCGAAAGGTTCTTAGCCGATAGTGTTAGGCTATTTCCTCTATAGGCCGATTGTTCAGAGTGGCTTTTTGCAAAAACAAAGCCAGCACTGTAAACCTTTCAACCCAAGGAGGTAAATAGCAGATGAGGCTGTCATACCCAGCAAGCAACTGGGTGGGGCGTTCTTGGTTAGATTAGGTTAGGGGGGGCCAGAAAAGATAGTATAATGCATTTTTTTAACTTAAAGTGATAGTCTCATTTTTTTTTGTTTTAAGATAACAAACATGTCATACTTACCTTCTCTGTGCAATAGTTTTGCATAGAGCAGCCCGGATCTTCCTTTTCTCTGGTCCCTCGCCAGCGCTCCTGGCCCCTCCCTCCTGCTGAGTGCCCCCACAGTAAGCAGCTTGCTACGTGAGCACCCGAGCCGCGCCTCTTCTGTGTGTTCATTCAGACATGGCCATAGCCGTTTGCACCGGTTTGACCCTCTTGGTAATAGGTCCTGGTGTGTCGAATCATAGAAACAGCGCTGTTGCGCCCTTTTCAAAGCTGGTTTTGCAAGCTCGTTTGTGAGTATTATTTCTGCTGTTTTTATGCTGCATTAAAGTTTATTAGTGGTAATGCACTAGGTTGGTGCGCCCTCCTTCTTTTCTGTTTCATTCAGACATGGAGCCATGGCATTGAATTTGCATGACACCCCCTCTCTCTCCTCATGACTCACTGACTTTGATTGACAGCAGTGAGAGCCAATGGCACCCCGCTGCTGCCTCAGCCAATGAGGAGGTGAGTCCTGGACAGCCGAGTCTCTGGTGCAACATCACTCGATGGAGAGGGGGCTCGGATAAGTATTAGGGGGGCTGAGGGGGGGTTGCTGCACACAGGTTTTTTTATCTTAATGCATAGAAAACCTTCTGACTTTAGAACCGTGCACTAGTCCTTTAGGCTGGGTTGACATATGCCGTGGCTCACAGCACTGGGTCCGGTGCATCCCTGTTCACCAATTCAGGTGCCATTAGGTCTGAATTTTTGCCTGAATTCGCACCTGAATCAGAACCAAAGATGCACAGAACCCTTTTAAAATGCGGACTGCGGCTGCCCCGGAGATGTGTGAACTGGCTCCAATGAGAGCGAGGCACACTCTCCTGTCATGCAAATTCAATGTGGGGAAACCTGCATCCAATTCGCATATGTGTGGACACTGCCTTATTGAGTTGTTAAACATCTCTAACATGTGTCATCGCCTTAGTTGCACTACACCAGAAAGTGATTTTTCAATTAAATACAACCACATAGCAACACACTATTAAATTAATTAAAATAGACCTTTCTCATAAATAGGTTTGTACAGACAGACGAGTTAATTAAAAGATATTGTACTCAGACAGATAAATTCCAAGAATGAAATTCCCATTTGCTAATGTTGCTATGGATTATTTGGCATTATTTTATCCACATATATTATTAAAGCCTAAAGCCTAGTGCACACTGCTAGTTTTTTTTTTTTTTTTGTTCAACCTAGCGGGCTGCACGAAAATAAGCTGACAGCTCAGCCGCTATACTAACAATCCGATGTTAGTACAGCGATCTCCCATGCTGTTCTACTGTGTTCTGACAGGGGGACGACCCCCCTGCCAGAGTACTCAGGTCAGCGCTCTTAGCCATGTGTACTGCAGCTGGTCCGAAAGAAGCCGACCCTTCGGCTGGCTTCTTTCGAATGGGTAAGACCAAAAAAGGTCTGCCAACCAGCTCCTGATGACAGAAGGCATCCGAATGGCTGGCTTCTGTCAGACCAGCTGCATGAGCTGAATGTCAGCCTGTTTCTATTGAACTGGCTGATGCTGCCCGACATTCTGCACGTGTGTACAGGGCTTAACTCTGAGCAGGGTTACATTCAAAGATCTCAAGCAGGCAAACATTCTCTTTAAAACACTGTAAATCCACAGTAGGTAGGTAAAACTCAAAAAGCAGCTTGTTAAAAAATTGTGATACCAATTCTTATGCATGTTTCGTCAGCAATGATGTCTTCTAGGAGGATGGGCCAGAAGACACCATTGCTGACGAAACATGTAGGAGTTTGGTTACTCTCTGCATCCGTCTGCATTAGCCATCGAGCACCATCCAGTGCTCCCTGCTCTATACTATCAGCCTGCTGATTCACCCTGTTGTGAAGCTTGTCAGTGAACCCTTTAAGCTTTCAATAAACTTTGAAGTTTATTATGGACTTCACGATGGAGATTTGTATTTCTTTCCTGGCATTCTATTGGGATTAACTGTGGAGGGATGATCATCGTTTTCCTTGCTGACCACCCAGCCTGTGTTAACATCCTATGCGCTTTTGACCATTATAACTTATGGTCCATCTTTTCTGGTAAGAGGCGTGATGATTATTCCTAGCCGGTGGTAGATCTCTTTACACCTGAGTTGGAAGAACACATGCTAATGGTCTTTGTTCTCACTATGCACTCTCTGGCACTTTATTGTTTCTTATTGGAACATACATGTTTAAATATTTACACCTATCTGCACACAGTCTCATATTGCACTTATAGTTTACTGTTCCATATTGCACTTTTTGCACTTTATTTGCAGTTTCATATTGCAATTATTTGCACATTATTTGTTTGATCTATAGCGCTGCTTTGACACATATATTATGGAAACATTCTCTTTACTTGGGAGGATCTCATTGTCCCTAGTAAGACCCTAGACCCTAGTGCTCTCCCCAGGCCATTTACAAAACATATAGCATCAATTTTGTGAATGGCTGAGAGGAGAGGGGGCCGGAGACATGGCTGCAGTGATGGGGATTAAGAGATCTGTAGTGCATATAGCCAAATTCGCCAGGAAGTACAGCGGGAGCTGAAAACGAAATGATGTGCAGGACATAGAAGTATGCTTGCTCCCGAGGTACAAGGAAATAAACAGCTTTTCAAAATGTCGTTGGTTACTTCTGATGTGTATGGTCTGGTGTTCAGGTATCAGAGTCAGCGGTGTAGAAATTTTTTTCCTGGGGGGGGGGGGGGGTCAGGTCTCTCAGATTATAAGATAGTTTATCTAGCTGAAATCTGAAGCTTTGCAAAAGTATACCAGCTATATCCTTCCTTGACTCGTTGTTTACTTGGAGACAATTTTTCTCTTCATTATAAGGTTGAAAACACACATTCTGAAAACATGCAGTAGAAATCACATAAAAGTCTTATTAAAATAAAACAAATTGGGACAAAGACTGAAGGAGGAAAAAAATATTTCCTGATGCATCATGGCAGCATACAGTGGGTTGTGGCTCCGCCCCCACAACCTGATAGGACTGGTTAACTATAAATTAAAAACCGACTTGGCTCACAGCATTCTCCTTTTTGCTCCTTACCTGATTAGGACTAGAGTCATGAGGTAGCCCTTACCGTTTGTCGCTCCAGCCAGGTTCATTCTCTCCTGGGTGGAAGTCCTTCCTGTACAATCTCTAAATGAGCTATATGGTTGGAGCCCCATTCTGGTGGTCTGGGGGGCATATTACAGCCTCTCCTGGGTGGAAGTCCTTCCTCTACAGCTTCTACATGAGCTCTATGGTTGGAGCCCCATTTTAGTGGTGCAGGCCTCTCAAAGAAAACTTTAACCACTTGCCTACAGGGCACTTACACCCCTTCCTGCCCAAGCCATTTTTCAGCTTTCAGCGCTGTCACACTTTGAATAACAATTGCGCGGTCATGCTACACTGTACCCAAACGCATTTTTTTATCATTTTCTTCATACAAATAGAGCTTTCTTTTGGTGGCAGTTATTCCCTGCTAGGTTTTTTATTTTTTACTAAAAATAAAAGACCAAAAATTTTGAAGAAAACATTTTATAGTAAATTTTGTAACTGTCATTTTTCTCCTTCACTGATGTGCACTGATGAGGCGGCACTGATGGGCACTGATAGACTGAACTGGTGGGCATAAATGAGGTGGCACTTATGGGCACTGATGAGGCGGCACTTAAGGGCACTGATTATGTGGCACTGATGAGGAGGCACTAATATGCCGCACATATGGGCACTGATAGATGGCACTGATATGTGGCACTGATGAGCACTGATAGGCAGCACTGAAGGGCTCTGTTAGGTGGCACTGATGGGCACTAATAGGTGGCACTGGTGGGCACTGATAGGCGGCACTGGTGGGCACTGATAGGCGGCACGTATAAGCGGTACTGATGAGCACTGATGGGTGGCACTGGTGGGCGACACTGATGGGCACTGATCAACAGCAGTGATGGGCATTGATGGGCAGCACTGGTAGACGGCACTGATAGCCAGCACTGACTGACATCGCTAATGGGCACTGATGGGTGGCACAAGTGGCCAGTGGTGGGCACCGATTGCTGCCACTAGTGGGCAATGGTGGGCACTGATTGCTGCCACTGGTGGGCACTGATTGCTGCTACTGGTGGGCAATGGTGGGCACTGATTGGTGACACTGGTGGGCATATAACTGTAATCAGGGCACTGATGATCAGTGCCCTGATTACATACCTAGCTGTCCCCTGTGGGGAGATGCCGCTGATTGGCTCTCCTCTCCTCACACTCTGTCAGTGTGAGGAGAGGAGCACCGATTACCGGCATCTCCGTGTTTACATGTGACTGGCTGTGACTGGACACAGGCGACCACATGGTTAAAGAGCCACAGACGCGGCTCTATACAGAGATCTGGGTTGCGCTGTGTCCTAGCAACACGGCGCGGCCACGATCGCTGCGTGCCCCCGCGCGAGGGCGGCCGTTCTGGGACGCTGTCACATGACGGCGTCCCAGAACGAGAGCTGCACCGCCGTCATTTGACGGTGGGCGGGCGGCAACTAGTGAAACAAGCTTTGACATAAGTGACAGCGTTTCCCTTTGCTTTCCATATGCTTTTTACTGCTTTTCTCTGTTTAATGGGCGTTTGCCATTTCTAAGATGGTGGCAGCAGTCCAAGTACACTCTCAGCATGTGACCTGTTTCCTGGCTAAAGCTTTTTCAGGATGGCGATCTGAGCATGCTTAGGCACTGATACCATCACTATAGGCAAAATGTAAATGTTTTAAAATGGAAAATTGTATCATACTTACCATAATTTTCCTTTCCTGGTGCCTATCCATGGCAGCATACCTGTGATAGAGCTCCCCCTCTACTCCTCCTTCAGGACTAGTGAATAGCATAAATTAAAGGGCATAGCCCCCCCCCCCCCAACATTCTTTGTAATATAGAATACCGAGGGTGGGAGTTTATGCTGTCATAAATAGGCACCAAGAAAGGAAAATTACGGTAAGATACAATACCTGTGATAAATAACTAGCTCACACAGGTGGGTTTTAATGCTTAAAAAATAAACTTTAATTAGACACAGACAAAGCGGCATGAAGTGCTTTTCTCCCGAACGCTACTGTTGTGAGAGCCCCAGGGATAGGAATAAATGTTTGAGGAACGTGTGTCGGGAAGGCCAAATGGCGCATACTGTTTCAAGAGAAACATTTGCCCTCGCTGCCCAAGATGCTAATACCGTTCTCGTTGATTGAGCATTCACCTGAGCAGGAGGATCCAAGTTCTTCACCCTGTATGCTTTCTGTATTAATTTGACGACCCAAGAGGCCAAGGTTCTGGGGGAAGCCTGTGTAAAAAAGTGAAAAACTCTGCGCCAAACAAATTAGCAATAAATGAAATGTGACAAGCCCGACAAAGTAAATAAAAATAAAAAATACAGCTGCTCCTCTAATTAAGTAGTGATACTTAAATAGTTAATCTGATAAGGTGTAGAGGGCGCTCTATAGCACTAAAACAAAATTGATTGGTAAATTAAACTACACAATAATCATTTGTGAATACAAATAAAGTGTAATGTGGCATAAGTGAATATACACAAATAGTAGAATACTGTGGTAATGACTGGATAACCAGAAAAAACGTGCAAAGTGGTAAAATGTCCCAATTGAACCACAAAACAATAATATCCAAGAATGAACTGCTATGTTCAGATTCTTCAAAAGAAAAAGCATACATTCCTTCACCAGCTTGATGAGAATACACCCAATGTGCTCTTTTATAATATCTGCTTACCAGAAGAAATTGACTCCTTTAGTTAAAAAGCGAGTCAAAAAAACTTTAGCAAGATAATGCTTGCTGCAATGATGAAGACTTTTGGATAAAGGCAAACCCCTCCTCCAGAGAGACTGCAGATGGGATATATGAAAAGACAATAGGGAACCAAATAGTGTAATCCTGTTTTTTTATAAAGGTTAAAAAATACATGTGCCAAATGGCTGCATACATGAAGGTGTGCCTTAACCCGGAACTGGGGCTGCAGGCGTGACTGGTGTCGAATAGTGCCTCGCGGCTAGCCACCGCAGCTGGCGTGCCTAAGGGCCTAAGCCTTCTGGGGGAAGCCTCCCTTCCTGTATTCTTGCCCCATGGGATGATGAGAAGTCTGTCAGAGTGCCTAAAACTTGCTGTGGCTTCCAAGTAGGCTCTGAGAACTTTGGAGAGATCTAACTCATGACAGGAGCTTGATTCTGGGTCAGGGAAGACTGGTAATGCCCATGGTTCCAATAGATTTGCCGTTGAGAGGGTGAAGTTATACTCTGTCTGCAAGAAAAGAAATGTGTTCATCTTCTACTCCCAGGGAGTGAAGCTCCGAAATCCTCCTGTCAGATGTGATAGCCAGGAGAAAGTTGATATTTTATCTACTGATGCAAATGGGTGAGCGGATAATACTTCTAGTATCAGGAGAAGATCCCACTTTGGAAAGGAACGCCTGGCTGGAGGGTGCATCTTCAGTACACCCTTGAGAAATGTGACCACTAGAGGATCTTCAGCCCACCTTGTGTTGGTGGCTGCTGAGATTGCCGACACTTAAACTTTAAAGGAACTCTGGCTGAGACCCAAGTCAAAACCTGTTTGAGGAAAACTCAAAATATTAACAGTAGTAGGAGAGATTGGGTCAAAACCCTTTCCTGTAGTGTAAGATAGGAACTTGTCCCAGATCTTAGCATATATTATTATTATTATGCAGGATTTATATAGCGCCAACAGTTTGTGCTGCGCTTTACAACATCAATTGCATTGGTTGCTGGTTTCTGGGCTTTCAGCAAGGTGGATATGACTTCCTGAGAACATCCTAACAACTGAAACCTCCTCCTTTCGACCTCCTCCTTTCATCTCCATACTTGAAGATCCAGCTTTTGTGGGTCTGCATGGATTAGCCTGCCCTGAGTTAACAGCTGTGGGAAGGGGGGAATCTTGATAGGAGGATTTACACTGAGGTGCAAGGATAGTGGAAACCAAGGCCTCTTCAGCCAATAAGGTAACACTGCCAGAATTTGAACTGGTTCCCTTAGGAGTCTGAGAAGAAACTGCAAATATGAGCGGACGAGGAGGAAAGGCGTAAGCCATCTTGAAGTTCCAAGGGCATGATAATGTGTCTACTCCCTCCGCTTGTGGGTGTGGCAGGCAAGAAAAGAATCTCCTGAGCTTGGAATTCTGTTGGGAAGCAAAGAGGTCCACCTGTGGTGTCAGCCATAGATGGGAAATCTGATGAAACACAAGGGGGTGGAGTGACCACTCGTTGTTGTCCCCAAATCTCCTCCACAAGATGTCTGCCTCTGTGTTCATCTTGCCTGGGAGATATATCGCTCTGAGGTCCACCAGGTTTCTTTCGGCCCATGATCATTATGGGTTCCACTTCCCTCAGAAGCGTCCTGCTGTGGATGCCCCCCTGTTTGTGAAGATAGGAAACTGCAGCTTTGTTGTCCAGGAGCAGAAGTGCCCTCTGTCCCTTGATTTGGGGTGCAAATGAAACTAAAGCTACAAAAGCTGCTCTGATTTCCAATACATTGGATACTAACCCCCTGGTGGGAAGGGACCATCTTTCCTGGATCCTGACTTCTCTGCAAGGGGCACCCCACCCCTGACCACTCGCATCTGAAGTAATTGTGGTCCAAGAGTGGGAACCCAGATGATAACGGGAGAGATTTTCCAGCCTGGTCCACCAGTGCAGGCTCCTGGACATCAGGGTTGACAACAGAGTTGTCTGGGATAGATGTTGCTTTTTCAATTGTGTTAGAAAACCTGTCTGGAAGTGTCTCAAATGCCAGTGAGACCACAGGACCATAGGAATACAGGAGGACAGTTTGCCTATGAGGCTCAGACAGACATTGTGAGGATGACAAGTGGGACTTCCGTAAAGTCTTCAACATCTTTTGAATGATGCCCTCCATCTTCTGTTGTGGTAAAGAAACAGTGGCCAGATCTGTATTGAACATTGTTCCTAGGTAGATCATTTGTTGAGCTGGGATCAGATGGCTCTTCCGGTGATTCACCAACCAACCTAGATCTGACAAAGACTGTAGAAGTATCTCTCTGTGGGCTATAAGTTGATCCAGATTGTTTGATAACAATAGGATGTCGTTGAGACGTAAATTCTTAATCCTTCTCTTTCTTAGAGGGGCCAGGATGGATATTAGCACCTTCGTAAACACCCGAGGGGAGGTGCACAGCCCGAAGGGTAGACCTGGGAATTGCAGGTGGACACGACCCACTGCGAACCTTATATACTTTTGGAAAGATGGTAGAATATGGACATGAAGGTAGGCGTCCTGCAGTTCTACTGATATCAACCAATCTCCTGGTTGTATGACTTGAATGATTGTCTGCAGCGACTCCATTTTGAAACTCTTGAGATGAATGTATTTGTTGAGTCTCTTCAAGTATATCATAGGTCTCCAGTCGCCCGTCTTCTTCTGTACCAGGAAGAGGGTGGAATAGAAACCTGTAAACCGTTCCAACAGAGGGACGGGTACTGCGGCCCCCAGAGGCTGAAGCAACTTCATAAACTGACCTAAGGCCAGAGCTTTCTCCGGGGAGGCTGGAATCTGGGTTTCCTTGAAGGAAGTGTGTGGAGGCTGATGAAAGAAAGTCCAGAAATGTCCGTACCGAGTTGTTGATAGGACCCATGGGTCCTGCCACCTGGCAGCCCAGACTGGGAAAAAAAGTTTTATCCGGGCACCTACTGGGGCATCTCTGCCCCTTTGGCGTCAAAAAGACTTTGTCCCCTCCAGGGGAGCAGTGGGAGTCTTGTTCTTTCTGGCACCCAGAAAGGAAGACTGAGTGCCTCGCCATGATCTTTTGTTGTCCTTAAAGGGGCGAGATTGCCTAAAATCTCTGGAGCTTGACTGCCGGAAGCGAGATACATAATTTCTTGTCCTCTGGACCCTCCTGTCCTTAGGAAGCAAGCTGGATTTTCCTGCTGTTACTCGGGAAATTGCTTTGTCCAGCCTTTCTCCAAAGAGGGATTTGCCATCAAATAGAATCTTGCACCAATTTTGTTTTGACGCAAGATCAGAAGTTCACGGTTTCAGCCATAGGGCCCTTTTTGCCATGACCAAGGGTAGCATTGAGTTGGCCGAACAGTGAATAGTGTCAATGGCTGCTTCACCCACAAAATCCGCCGCCAACTTAAGCTCCCCCAGAGCCCTGATTATATCGTCCTTGGAGACATCCTGGCAGAGGGCCGCTTCTATGTTTTCTGTCCATGACTGATGGCTTTAGAAACAGACGTTAGCACAATGATAGGTCTGCAGGCTGCCCCTGCAGCTAGATAGCTTCTCTTGAGATCCAAGTCAATTCGCCTGTCCAGGGGATCCTTGAATGAAGTTGAATCCTCCAAGTCATGTTCTTTGCTAGCTGTACAACTGCCACATCAACTAAAAGGCATTGAACTTAAAGATTGTGTATTCTTATCAGCTAAAGGATACAACTTGGACAGATGGGCTAAGAAAAATTTTTTGTCTGTCTTGTTCCATTCATCCTCTTTGACTTCTTTGATATCTCTCATTAACGGGAAGAACACTTGCTTTTTCTTAAGGAAAGGAAAACAAGTCTTTTACTTTTGAGGTGGCTCTTCCAGATCCTCCCAACCAATGACATTCTTCACTGCCTCAACAAATGGTTGGACTATGGAAAAACTGAAAGCCAATGGTTCAGTTTCCTCAGGAAGAGCGATGACTTCTTCTGGACCCAGATCTCCTGGAAGACTTATGACGCGAAGAACGTGACTCTTGCTCAGGACTGTCGTCGTTGTCATAGCGTCTTGAAGACTTTCTGGACTGCTTGGTAGGAACAGGGCGCACTCTTTTTTTTTTTTTTTTAATATACACACAAACCTTTTAGACACAAGAGGATCTGGACTGCGAGACGAATGGCTCATGACGAAATGGGCAGGAGGATCAGCTGTAGAAATATGGGAAAAGAAAGAATAGGACCCTAAAGAAAAACCTAGCAAAAATCCATATCAGCAGTGAAAAGGAAAAAGGTAACACATACCTGTTTGCTGTAAAAGTTTTGAGCTGCAGGGCACACACTGGCTATAAGGAGCAGCCCTGAGCTCAAAAATTAACCACGCCACGATGAAGCAGGAGAGATGTTAACTCCTCTCACCCCACCGCTCACACAGCGAGCGGAGAAGAGGAACACCCAGCCAGAGGATACGGTAGGCACCCCAAACATCACTCGGCTCCCAGAAACCAAAAGAAATGGCATAATACACAATATCCGGGGCGCGCATGCGCGAACCGGGAATAAAAACATCTTAAAGGGGACAAAAATAACTTTTTGCATAAAACGGACACCTAGTTTCTTTCTTTGCTCTTATCTCACTTAAAAAACTTTTATTACCAAGCTCACTTATACCTCTTTTATTTTAAGAATGAGGGAGAGAATCTAACCTGACCAAGGGGACCGAACAGAAGCTGATCCTCCTACTGCATCCACCGACATTTGTTTGTTCTTAAAGCACCAGCAGACTGCGTTCCTATGAGGAAACTCTGCAAGACCCCAAAAGATCCACAGAAGGGGTTCCCAGTCTTATCAGCGCTAATAGCGACCCAAGAACAGGGACTGTGCACGGGAGAGGCTGAACACGGCGGGAGCTGCCAACTGCAGAGGTATGGACGTAGTGCTAGTCTTCACCAGATCCAGAGGTATGAGGAAAAAAAGGAGAATGTTGGGGGAGGGGCTATGCCCTTTAATTTATGCTATTCACTAGTCCTGAAGGAGGAGTAGAGGCAAAGCTCTATCACAGGTATGCTGCCAAGAAGGCACCAGGAAATGGTTTTATGGCATTTTTGGGCAACAAATGGTGGAGCTCTCTACTTATGCATGCTGGATGCTTATGTGGTCATTGTTTGCAGGTATGTTTCCCCTTTTTATGGCATTCACCTGGGATTTTCCTATCTTTCTCAGTGTTGCTCTGGGATCATTGTGCTCCTTATGCATTCACCTGGCCTCTTCCTATTACCTTCTCAATGCTTGCTCTGGGATCACTGTGTTGGGCTCGGTTTCCACTAGTGCGACTTGAGACTGCAAAGTCGCATGGAAAGTCGTACCCCATGATTTCCAATGAGTACTGTTCATACCTGTGCGACTTCAAGGTACTCCCTGCACTACTTTGGTCCCACTTTGATGCGACTTGAGGTCCACAGACCTCAAGAATACACAGGTATTGCTTCAAGTCCTTGTGATCCTGGCCCCTCCCTCCTGTTCAGTGCCCCCAGAGCAAGCAGCTTGCTATGAGGGCATTCGGGCCGAGTCACAGCTTCCTGTGTCTATTCAGACACAAAGCCCCAACCCGGCCCTGCCCCCTCACTTCTCTGATTGGCTAGCTTACTTTGACAGTAGCAGGAGCCAATGGCACTGCTGCTGTGTCTCAGCCAATCAGGAAGGAGAATCTCGGATGGCTGAGACATTCAAGGACATCGCTGGAACTAGATGGACCTCAGGTAAGTGGGGCTGCTGCACACAGAAGGCTTTTTATCTTAATGCATAGAAAAACCTTCTGTCTTTACAACCACTTTAATGCTCTTCTCCCAGCTGATCCTCTCAGCACTAGTGCTGCTTTTCAGTTTCAGGTGAGACCCTGTCCCTTGCAGGGTCCTGTGGAGCCCCCCTTGCATGCATGCTCCTGGTCGAGCCAAATGTTCTACTCTGTACATGTCAATGTAAACACACAGCCTAGGATGGCAAGTCACTCCCCTGCTCCTCCTCCCTCCTCCCTCCTCAAAGCTAATTGATGGACAGCTAGACAAACTACACTCTCTTATCACACCTTACACAAGGCCAGCCATAGATGATTCGAATTTTGGCCAGCTCAGCAGGAACCGCACGTGATTCAAACTGTGTATGGGCAGGCTGATCGTACCAAGTTGATTGATCAATCAACTTGGGTACAACCAGCCTGCCAGATTTACTTGTGATTATCGATACCTAGCCGCTAGCAATAAGCATTGTCTTCTCCCAGTGGAATACAATGTCTCAGCAGGAGGGATTCCCCTGTCAGCACTGTCTGTGTTGATGGGGGAATCGTACAAATTGCAGGAAAGAAATTTGCACCATCTATGGCCTGCCTTACTTTGCTCCCTGACCAAAAATTCAGCGAAACTGCCCTGAAGGCACTGGAGCCAATGCCAGTGGATAGTCAAAAATGTAAGTCCTTGGGCACAAATACGAACAAGATAAAGTAATGGGGAAAGTTTTTCTGGTTAATATGATTTTTTTTTTAAGTGGAGAGCTTAATACTACTTTAAATGGTCTGCCATTAGCAACTTATAATACACAATTATATTAGGTTATAAATTGAGAACATCAAGCACCTTTGACTATGGCCTAATTTTAAAAAAATGTTTTTAATCTGTTTGATTGGATAGCGAGAGTTGTCCTAATGATGGCATTCATTAGGCAACTCATTCAGATCATAAAGTGACGTTGCAAAGTAAATTCCATGGAGATGGGAAGACGTGTATACATGGGGAAGAAAAATAACTTCCCAACAACACAAGAATGTAAACAGTTTGATTCACAATGTTCTTATTATGTCTACAAATTAATTATCATTTCCTCTCAAAAGATGTAGCCAAGAAAGCAGAGAAGCTATCTACAATTCACGATTCAAAAGGACAAAAAGGTGGTCCTGTGTGTACAAAACAAGCCAATAATATTATACCCATCTTATGGTGGCTACATTTGTGACGATTTTTAAGCAATCTTAAATGCTTTGTACGTTAGTTCAATCACAAAAGCAAACAAATATATCAATGATCCACTCTGTTAGTAATTTTTTCAACTGAAAGCTAGTGACTGAAATTGTATATTCAGCATAAAATCTCCCCCCCAAAAAAACAAAAGCATGTCAGTGATCAGTGTGAGGAACATAAGTCACCCCATGGTCATCAGTGGAAGGAAGACAATGCTCGGAGTTGGTAGTCAATAAGAAGAAAAATGCCCCAGCATCGGAAGAAAATGGCACTACTGTATCGGTGGTCAGCGGGACTAAGACTGTCCTAGCTTTGGTATAACTGGTTATTTATCTAAGGAGATGCTCCCTGTTCTGTGCTGCTTGCTCTGACATCAGCACTGAAACTTTACAGGCAGCATGCAGGAGATAATATTGATCCTGTCCTGGCTACTGGAGCATTCCAGGACCTGGTACTTGCTGCCACTCTGCAGACTGATAGTGGGGGCCCTAGGCACTTGCCCCATCCTTCCTTCTTTCTCCAACAAAAGCGAATCGTTCAGTCTGTGCAAGTCCTTGGCCTGTCTCTTTCTGAACTGGCAGACTCACTCATTCACCATCACATGGAGTCAGCTTGAAGGGACAGGTCTTTGATGTAAAATGGTGCCTCATAAGTGTCAGAGGCTTCAAAAAAACAGCACTCACAGCCCTGAAAAAAACACAGGGAAACAGGAGCAGAAGCTTTTAAACCAGGCAAAAAACACTGACTAATTCAAAACTGTCCAAGTGACCCAAGCAACCCTACAAACAAGTGAAATGCTGTCTGCTTTCAGATTCTTTGACGTTTTTTCAATTTGTCTTTGAGTTAAGGTGTTTCTAAATTTAAATGCAAATAAATACCCATAAGAGAGAGGGAAAGTGGCGCCACTCGGAGTGCAGCATGCCTTATGAAGGAGCACACATGTTCCGCCAGCTTTCACCGCTGTCAGTCTGCAATCGTGAATGGGAAGACTACCCTGCAGTAGAATGATCTGAAAGCGAGACTTGAAGCGCTCGTGGAGCGCAGTATGGAAGGGATGACATAGATGGCAGGACGGTCAATGTGGACAGCTTTAATCATCAACCATGTGAGTTGCTAAATGTTGTACCTTCATTAAATGTAACCACATTGCTACACTTAGAGGTGCCTCCCTTCTCTTTTATACTCAGTTGTGATGTGACGCTACTTGTATATCAAGACATCGCTTGTATAGCAAGTCAAAATTTATAAAAGCATTTTTGCCTGTCTTGCAAAACACTCTTAAACCAAGTTACTCTCAATCCAAGCTTTTACTGTATAATGATTTTAATAGTATGATATAAATAAAATTTGTATACATTTTACTATTGAGTTGCAGTGGATCCTTAAGCACCAGTAAAAGTCCTATTATGTATTTCAAACATTTTTTATGAATAAGTGGACCAGAACATTGCCAAGAAAAGACAAGTATCTCTCTACTCAAATACAGTACCTCTTTCTCAAATATTTAACCACAATGCTGTGGTTGACTAGTGGAGGCCAGAGATTAATAAACTGTACTTTTACTTTCTCCACCAGCTCATCCCTCACACCTTTTGAATCACTTGACCCTTCCCTTTAGATTGTAAGCACTAACAAGCAGGGCCCTCTGATCTCTATCCCTTCATTTTTGTAAAAAACTGATGATAATAATATCATATTTATAATAATACTGATGATAATGATATTAATAAATTCAAATTATATTAACAATGATCATGATATTAATAATACAATGATAATAACAATATTAAATTGGCTTATCCCCGCAATAGCTGTATTATATTTTATCAACATGTAAAACAATTTAAAATAAGAGATTTTGTTTCTATAGGTTCAGCTAAATTATGTGGTCTTCACCAGGTTTTCCATATTAGTTGCATCTCATCATGCATACAGTAGCTTAATTTAAACTACTTTTCATTACTTGACTTCCATGACCTTGAAACTGTTGAGTGTCCTGGCCTTTTTGGTTGACAGACCTGCCTTCCAGCTCAACCAGAGCTTATCAGGAAATCTCTCCACGCATACAGCCCTTCCAGCTGGATGTAAAATAGAAGCCAAAAGGTCATTGTTTGTCAGCCTGCCACTGTGCGTGTTATTATTCCATACTACAACCCTTTTTTCATTGTCCTTGGGGTTGTTATGGATCTGTTTGCAGGGGCTCTGTGTAACTATTGAGTTGGCACAGCATTTTCAGAGAGGTGCTTGAAGAGTACAGTATTTATTGAGGGTTACATTGTAGATAATTACAAACCTCATCTAATTAGAATTTTGGTACTATTGGTCTTGTGTATATTTGTGCCTATTTTTTTTTAATTAGCGTTTAATTATCTTATTGGATTTTAGGATCATTTACATTTCTGTATAATTGCTTTCATAATTAATCAAATCAGTAATGATTTCTCTATTCACTTTTGACATATAATTCTTATGGATTATTAAACTAAAACTGCACTATAAGCAAACAGCTAAATATACCATTGAAATGCATACGGTATATGGGAGCTGTTTTACCTGCAAAAACATTTGTATTTCTGTTCATCCAGTGCTGACATATTGTCAGGGACGTGCTGGCCACAATACAGCCAAAGCTCCGAGGCAAGGGCAAATGAGCATGCACGTTCAGCTTTACCCACGTTCCTGTTCCTGAGCTGTGTATTTTGATTCCTGTGTTTGACCCAGCTTATCTTGATCACGCTTGCATTTCTCCTGTCCTGACCTCAGGTTACCTTAAGACTTTGTTATATCTGTCATCTGCCTGATATCCTGTTGCCAACCTCTGCTTGCATCTTGACCATTCTCTGCCTGACGTGTATGCTTGTATCTGATCATCCATTGCTGACCTGGCTTATCTGACCCTGCATCTAGTTATCCATCTGTCCTGCTCTGCATAGTACCTGGTGATGCTGGTCTTCCATCCACTGTGTGCCTGCATCTGCTGTTCCTGCTGCCATCCGCTGCTTCAGCTATCCAGCCTAACTCTGGTGACACACCTGCCACACACCCCTGTGACCAACAGAAGATCTTGCAGGCACTCTTACCTCACCACGCTCCCGCGGCCACTGTCGCAACACCAGTGGCCCTTGAGCTGGGGCTGTACGAGAGGTCTCCCTGTACAAGTCAGGCTCTGCTACAAGGTTTGTGACACATACACAGTCAACAGGGTGGAGAAGGCACCTATTTTGTCATGCGCATGGGACTGAAGAAAATATATACCTGAAGCCCATGGGATACTTGTCTACCATTATAAGTCTACTTAAAGGAAAAAGTCACTTTTTTATAGGAAAAACCCAGGCCACCCTTCTAAGTCAACTAACCTAATTTTTGTGCTGCCAGCCTGACCCTATATGGCGCTGGTATGGTAGGGGGAAATCACTCCTACCTGCTCCCAAAGCAACTGCTACTGCTGGCTCAGACAAGGACATTCCACACAGAACTGCATACACCTGCTCCCTCACTGCAAGAGGTACATACTGAGTTCAGGGACATCTCAGCTCCCACAGCTACAATTCTGTCTACAGATACAGACACACCTAAATCCTGAGCTCAGAAACATGCTCACTATGTTCAGTACAGACCTGGGCACACCGGCAACCCACACTGAGGGCACTTTGAAGCAAGAACTAGAAGAGCTAAGGCAGAATGCGGCAAAGACGACCGCAGATGATGGGCTGGGATATGATAGGTGGGGGGTGGGCCCTTAGGGTGGCGGCTCATTCTGGCAGCACTATCCAGTGGCACACCCTTTGCCCCCCCCTTACTATTTAGCACCAGGTACTCAGTGCACTCTTGTGTCAGCAAATTGACCTCTGCCATAATTAGGGGCTCCCCTACCAGCACAGGTTCTTTACATTCATTCCTAGGAATCATGAGTATGCCTGGTAATTTAGGGTAATTTCAAGACTATGGGTCTTGAGGTACTAGACCTGGTTCTGTCAGCTTGAGGACTGTTTTAGTTTACCCCACATAGGTTGCTCTGATATCCCCCCGCTTAACTGGTGGTAAATGCTATTAGAGCATTATAAGTTCTACTTTAGTATATTCTTCTTGTCTGCTCAGATTCTATTTTTGAGGTTGTTCTAATTGACTCTCTTTTTCTCATTCGTCCTGTTTCCTTTCTTACAGAGTTTGACACCTATTTCTCCCGAGAGTACTAGTCTCTTGGGACAGTGTTTCTACTGTCCTTCTGGGTATCTAACCCCCTTCTATCTTTCTGTCTCTGTCTTCTCTTTTGCTTGTCTCTTTCTTAACATTTTTCTGCTTGGTGGGTGTGGGGTAACCTTCCCTTTTTCCAACAGTCTGTTTTACCTCAGTCTAGACTCGTAGCCATTCTGTCCTTACCTCTACTTTATTCCCTTCTCCGTTCCTATGACAACGTCCAATAGGACGAAACGTACGTCGGAAGGCAGACGCGCGACATGTATACGATACATGCTGTTTATTTGATGCTTCCATGTATGTGTGCTACCTTTATCTTTGCTTATTAAATTGTTTATGCAGATTCACACTATGGAGGATGTGTCTTTCATTTCCCTGGGTTCCCTTTGCTGAGTTTTGGCCTCTATGACGGAGAGTTCCGGGTGATTCTCCCTCCATGCTGAGACTGATGGTGGTGTCCCTGCAGAGTGGAATTTGTACATAAGCTTTGATTAAGCTTACCTCTGGTAAGCGTACATCTTTATAGGTGGTGGATCCCTTTTCACGAGGTGTTTTTTGTCCATTAAGGCTTCTATCACTACTGGTGGAATTATCTACAATAAGGACTGTTTTAATTTGATATCACTACCAGTCACGGACTTATTCTTTTTATCACTTTTTACCATTTATTCACCTAAAGTCACAATATCTATTAACTAATTAATTAATCATAATCATGTTATGGTGACATTTGGATTTAGAATACATTATGTTGTTTTGATTTTAACACATTATTTGAGATATTTTGGGCGATGGGAATTTTATTTCTTCATTAATATTTTTTAGCGCGGTTCTGTTGACTGTTTTTCTATATATTTGATTCTTTTACCTATGAATTAGAACTGCAGCTTGGGGGTGTAGGGAAGCGCAGTAATTTTTTTATTTTTTGATCTCTTAAAAGTGGACTCTTCCCTCTACTACCCAAATGGCGACCGCCACGCAAGAACCTTCACAACAAGAGAGTCTCAATATGCCTACCAAACTACTTACTTGGAATGTTAAGGAGCTAAACATTTCTGAAAAAAGATTGAGAGTTCTGGGAGATTTGTGGAGGGAGAGAATGCTCACTTTCAAGCAGGGAAAATGCAGAAACTAACGGCTGCTCACCCTTGGCATATCATAGCATTTCTTCAGATGCCAAGTCCAGGGGAGTCAGTACCATAATCTCCAGGCAAGCTAATTGGCAATTTAAACCCTGGACCCTGGAGGACACTCTAGTGACTTTAGTTACTGTCTATATCCCCAACACTAGACAATTGCATCCATGGAATCCCTCTTGTAGGTACTTTCCAACTGCTCTGCTGATATTAGGACATGTACCCTGTCTGGGCTCACTCCCATAACCCTTGAGATAAACATTTCTACTACCACTTACAGGATCTGGCATTGGAAACTCAACAAGTTCTTATTACAGGAGGAGGAAGTTCACAATACTTTTGCATTGGAAACCTTTACGTTCTTTCAACTTAACATAAGTATTACACCCGAGGCATTCTGATCTCAGGGTACCCATTTGAAAAAACTCTGGATGGAAAAGATAGAGAAACTACTTAAACAGATACGCTCTTTAGAACAGACTCAACTTTTCGTCAGCTACTTCATGATAAACTTTGTGATAAACTTACTTATCTCCTTTTATACAAAATGAAGACCAGTTTTGTTCAGGTCCGGAAATCCTTTTATGGGGTAAAAAACCCGGAAAATTGTTAGCAAGGGAATTTAGAGGTGTCAGAGTGAAATCATACATCCCCTCTATTAATTCAGGTGGAAGTAAACTGGATTAAACCACACAACAAATAGCTAACTGCTTTATTTCTACCACTCTTTAGATAAGTCCTCTGCACCTACCTCCCCACCACTATCGGAAGACTGTGAGGAGCAAATCATTCAAAACTTAGCAGATACCTCTTTGGTAAGTCTTGTGGGAGTCATAGGATGGAGGGAGTCTTGAACCATGACATGATTTGATGATTTGTTGTTTTCTATATTTATTTACATGATTATTAAATAATCTTTATGTATTTACTGTTATCAGAGCCGTTTTGAACACTGGTGATCTGTATAATCCCCTGAGGCAGCTATTGATAGTGAAACATGTAGGAACGTAGCATCCATCAGTGATCACTTTATGTATATGGATACCTTGGCCAGTACAACAGTCTGTAAATTTACTCTGCCTATTTTTATGAACCCCACTTGTACTGTTTTTATGTAATAAAATGTATATATTTTAAGTAATTTTGTATTTTTCTTGGTATATGTGGCACCGTTGTAACCCCAAAACCCCTTTGCTACCATTTTGACTATTGTAATGGGAAGAGGTGCCGAATATTTTAGGGTCACTCAACTTTGCACTTAGATACAGTTTAACCAAACTTTCAAATGCGGCTCAATGGGAATTAGAAGCTCCCATCTCATCTGAGGAACTAGACATATTATTAAAGAGTCAAATGCACAAAGCCCTGGGCCCAGGCGGTTTCATGTTGGCCTACTACTGGACCATCTCTCACCTGTAAACTCGTCCATTTCTAGCAGCAGTTAATGCTCTTCAGGACAGTCATTCCTTCCCCCAGATATCCTCAGAGCTTTAATTACAGTTATTCCCAAAGAACAAGGCCCCACGCAGTGCTCTAGTTAATGGCCCATTTCTCTTCTCAATAATGGTGTTAAACTCTTTGCAAAATCCTGGCTAACAGATTGTTGCCCTACATAGGTCAGCTTATTCACAACGATCAAGTGAGCTTCATCCCAAATCGGGAAGCTAAGGACAACACTACCAGAGCCCTTAATGCCATTCACTTGGCACTCAATGGGGGGAGGAGCCAGGAGTGGAGGCAGGAGACCTCAGAAGAGGAAGATCAAGGCTACTCCATGCAAAACCACTGCACAGAACAGGTAAGTATAATATGTTTGTTATTTTTTTTTAAAAGTACCCTTAGTATTACCTTTAGTATTAATTTCCAAAATGCAAAGTGAGCGAACAGAACAAAAATTGAAATCAAGTCAATATTTGGTGTGACTACCCTTTGGCTTCAAACCAGCATCAATTCTTACACTTAGCACACTTTGTACGCTTGCATAAAGTCAGGGATTTCATAGGATTAGAGTCAGGTGTATGATTAACCAATTATACCAAGCAGGTGTGTAGGAGGCTTAAAACTGGATGAGAAACAGCCAAACTCTGCTAAGGTGTGGTTGTAAAAGACAGTTTCATGTCACAGGCCATTTACCATGGCAAGACTGTTCTGTCCACCAGATGTTTTACACTGGTTATTTGTACCTGTGTTGTTAAATTTACATGTAAAATGTGTAATTTACTTAAGACAATCATATGTGGTGTGCAGGCTCCATCTAGCATTCCTTTTTGGTATTGCTGTAGTTCTGTTTCTTTGTTTATTTGTATGTGTAACTAAGGAAGTTGTCAGCAAGCAGGGAATTCTGGGTAGAATCTTAGCAGAAAGTGAACCAGTCACCATTCTTTTCAACACATTGAAGGAAGCAACACATGTATTTCTCAATCTATCGTCATCACCCCTTAGAGAACTTAAAAAGTAAGTTTTCATTATCTCATCTTGTACTGTATATCGTTGTTTATGCAATGTATGCTGTATTGTATGCAATATTATACTTATTGAGGTCTATTTCTGTTATTTTGTAGTTTCACCTGGCTTGTTCTAATAAAACTGAGATGAAGAGACAGAAGGATTTGAGTTAGCCTACATCCACAGAAGATCTGTGGTTAGTTATCCAAGATGTTTGGCACAATCTACCTGCCAAATTTCTTCAAAAACTGTGTACCTAGAAGAGTTGATGCTGTTTTGAAGGCAAAGGATGGTCACACCAAATATGGATTTCATATGAATTTCTCTTTTCATTTACTTTCCATTTTGTTAATTGATAAAAATAAACCATTACCACTTCTATTTCTGAAAGCATTCTTAATTTACCGCACCTGCCATGCCAAAAACTTTTGCACAGAAGTGTATGTCAAAGGGTCAATTGATTATTACGGCTTTGTTGGAGGCTCATGTTTTCCGATGTGTATGCTGTTTTGCTGTTTTATATGACTGTTTTCTAATATATATATATATATATATATATATATATATATATATTACAGTATCTCACAAAAGTGAGTACACCCCTCACATTTTTGTAAATATTTTATTATATCTTTACATGTAACAACACTGAAGAAATTACATTTTGCTACAATGTAGTGAGTGTACAGCTTGTATAACAGTGTAATTTACAAGGTCTCAGGTGTGAATGGGGAGCAGGTGTGTTAAATTTGGTGTTATCGCTCTTACTCTCTCATATTGGTCACTGGCTGGAAGTTCAACATGGCACCCCATGGCAAAGAACTCTCTGAGGATCTGAAAAAAATAATTGTTGCTCTACATAAAGATGACCCAGGCTATAAGATTGCCAAGGCCCTGAAAATGAGCTACAGCATGGTGGCCAAGACCATACAGCGATTTAACAGGACAGGTTCCACTCAGAACAGGCCTCGCCATCGTTGACCAAAGAAGTTGGGTGTACGTGCTCAGTATCATATCCAGAGGTTGATTTTGGAAATAGATGTAGGAGTGCTGCCAACATTGCTGCAGAGGTTGAAGGGGTTGGGGGTTAGCCTATCAGTGCTCAGACCATACGCCGCATACTGCATCAAATTGGTCTGCATGGCTGTCGTCCCAGAAGGAAGGCTCTTCTAAAGATGATGCACAAGAAAGCCCAAGCCAGCCAGAAGACAAGCAGACTAAGGACATGGATTACTGGAACCATGTCCTGTGGTCTGATGAGACTAAGATAAACTTATTTGGTTCAGATGGTGTCAAGCGTGTGGCGGCAACCAGGTGAGGAGTACAAAGACAAGTGTGTCTTGCCTACAGTCAAGTATGGCGGTGGGAGTGTTACAGTCTGGGGCTGCACGAGTGCTGCCGGCACTGGGGAGCTACAGTTCATTGAGGAAACCACAAATGCAAACATGTACTGTGACATACTGAAGCAGAGCATGATCCCCTCCCTTTGGAGACTGGGCCGCAGGGCAGTGTTCCAACTTAACGACCCCAAACACACCACCAATATATATATAATCTCTTTATTTTATTGTATTTTATATCAATAACCCGTTCTAAGGATTACTGGACCATGAGGTCTGTTCTCTCATGTTTTAATGGGATGTACGTTGGTGTAGCAACAATGTTATGAACAGCTTGTGGAGACCTAGTTACCTGTGTCCATCCTGCCTGGTTTGATCGTGGTGTGCTGTGATCAAGGATACCATTATATCCCTAGCTGATTTGACCCCTGTAATAAGGGTCCACAGAGGAGGGTAAGAGGCAGTGTGTTCGGGTGTCGTGGTACTATCCCTCTTTCCTGATCAAGTGTTTTTTACCATGATGTGTGACATATCTTGAGCTCTCTTTGAGGAATCATCACCTTAAGGACAAAATCTTTAAGCGCTGCACCTTTTTCTGCATTGTTGTTCATCAATTTTTGTGTTGGCTGCTTGAAGGACTGTTCTTTTATTTGCGCAGCAGACTTTTTATATTATTCTTTGCAAAATAGCTAAAGCTCTGTAAGTTTGGATGGAGAGTGTCTCTGAACAGCAATTTTCAAGTCTTGCCACAGATTCTCAATTGGATTTGGGTCTGGACTTTAACTGGGCCATTCTAACACATGAATATGCTTTGATCTAAACCATTCCTTTGTAGTTCTGGTTGTATGTTTAGGGTCATTGTCCTGCTGGAAGGTAAACCTCCGCCCCAGTTTCAAGTCTTTTGCAGACTAATGCCCTGTACACATGGTCGGATTTTCTGACGGAAATTGTGTGATAGGACCTTGTTGTCGGAAATTCCGACCGTGTGTGGGCTCCATCACACATTTTCCATCGGAATTTCTGACACACAAAGTTTGAGAACTTGCTATAAATTTTTCCAACAACAAAATCTGTTGTCGGAAATTCCGATCGTGTGTACACAAATCCGACGCACAAAGTGCCACGCATGCTCAGAATAAATTAAGAGACGAAAGCTATTGGCTACTGCCCCGTTTATAGTCCCGACGTACGTGTTTTACGTCACCGCGTTCAGAACAATCAGATTTTCCGACAACTTTGTGTGACCGTGTATATGCAAGACAAGTTTGAACCAACATCCGTCTGAAAAAATCCATGGATTTTGTTGTCGGAATGTCCGATTAATGTCCGACCGTGTGTACAGGGCATAACAGGTTTTCTTCTAAGATTGCCCTGTATTTGGCTTCATCCATCTTCCCATCAACTCTGACCAGCTTCCCTGTCCCTGCTAAAAAAAAACATCCCCACAACACGATTCTGCCACCGCCATGTTTCACGACGGGGATAGTGTGTTCAGGGTGATGTGCAGTGTTTGTTTTCCAGCAAACACAGCGTTTTGCTTTTAGGCCGAAAAGTTCAATTTCGGTCTCATCTGACCACCTTCTTCCATATGTTTCCCCCACATGGCTTCTAGCAAACTGGACTTCTTATGCCTTTCTTTCAACAATGGCTTTCTTCTTGCCACTCTTCCATAAAGGCCAGATCTGTAGCGTGCACGACTAATAGTTGTCCAGTGAATAGGTTCTCCCACCCGAGCTGTGGATCTCTGCATCTCCTCCAGAAATACCATGGGCCTCTTGGCTGCTTCCCTGATGAATACTCTCCTTGCCTGGCCTTTCAGTTTAGGTGGACGGCAATGTCTTAGTAGGTTTGCAGTTATGCCATACTCTTTCCATTTTCCAATGATGGATGGAACAGTGCTCTGTGAGATGTTCAAAGCATGGGATATTTTTTTATAACCTAAATCTGCTTTAAACTTCTCCACATTTTTATCCCTGACCTGCCTGGTCTGTTCATTGGCCTTCATGATGTAGTTTGTTCACTAAGGTTCTCTAACAAACCTCTGAGGGTTTCACAGAACAGCGGTATTTATACTGAGATTAAATTACACACAGGTGGACTCTATTTACTAATCAGGTAACTTCTCAAGGCAATCGGATCCACTAGATTTTAGGTATGGGTATGAGAGTAAAGGGGGCAGAATACAAATGCATACCACACTTTTCAGATTTTCAAATTTATAATTTTCCCTCCACTTCACAATTATGTGCCACTTTGTGTTGGTCTATCACATAAAATCCCACTAAAATACATTTACGTTTTTGGTTGTAACATGACAAAATGTGGAAAATTTCAAGGGGTGTGAATACTTTTTCAAGGCACTGTATAACAGGTTTGGGTCAGTTTTATTTAATTTAAGCTTTATTTCAGTAAAGCAGCTAAGTCTTGTAAATTTTATGTGAAAAAGAACCTGGAGAATAACCTGATGGGGGCACAGACAGCAATAAAAACCTGACAGGTGTTCTTATCCCCCTCCACTTTGTCCAAAGCTTTTAAAAAACAGCCCTACATTTGAAATGACAACATGCTACAGATGAAATGACAAACTGTAGTGGGTGCCTCCAAATCTATTGTAGTCAAATAATGTGAAAGGTAAAAGCTGTACTCTTTTATGTCACTGAATAAATGCCAACAAGAGCCAAGATTTTGCTGTGAGACTCAATCTATTAATAGGCAGACAGGGAATGCTGTTAATGGCATATTTAAGTTAATTATAGTAAGATATCAATCACCAGTCTACAGGTTATGAACAGCAGGAGAAAGTGGCAGATGGCGACTGGGGTGGAAACACACAAGAATTAGGGGGGTACACTAACAAAAAGCAGTGGGGGTCCTGGGAAAGGGTGGCACCAGCAGATGAGCACTGAGTGGGGAGGTCAGGGAAACACCAGATGATAGCATTAATCTAGGAGATGACAGTAACTGTTAAAGGGCAGGACATTCAATTTGAACTGTTCTTGCCAGGATCAGGGGTACAGACGCGCAGGAAGAATATGAAACTATATCTGGTGTTAAATCCTAACAAGTTCAATCAGCAAACTCAGTTGCATATATCTACTACCACCTAACAACTTTTATAAATTTGTAGCCAATCAAACAATTCCTTAAAATTACAATCTACAATACAACTAGAAGCAACTCATCAAGATACTTAAAAGGGATCATTAAAGTGAGAAACGGTCAAGTTTATAATAATGAATTATTTAATTGGAGCACTGTGTATTAATTATCTATAAGAAAGGCAGTGGCAATCACTGACTCAGGGCAATAGAGTTCCCCATGACAGTTCTTATTTTCCCAGCGCTGTCACATGGGTTACATGCTCTTCAATACCTGGAAGTATTTGGTATTTACCTACAACCCTGTTTAAACTACAACCCTGTCATGGCCAGAATACATAAAAATTTTCATAATTCATGAAACACTTAGCCAAGGAGTCATCATTCCAGGAGAGCGTCCCCCCCCCCCAAACAGAAAAGGTTGATCAAATTACCCTCTCGAATGGAGAGCTGAGGTCAATATACAAACATTATGTTGAAGCAGAGTCACCTGAACAACAGCGGCCTTTTCACGAAACCAAACGATATTTACCTGTTTTTGTTCTCCTCTTGAAACCACTTAAAACAAGAATAGAGAGAAACTGCTTCTTCAGACAATCAACTTATTGCGAAGCAGAAATCAAAGATAATTACCTATCATTGTTGGGTGGATAAAAGGATAGTTCCAATACTGCCATAAAAAGTTACACAGCTGGATTGTTCTCACAGAAAAATCACCCTTATCTAACAGAACCCGTTGTTTAGACTCTAGGAATTGTGTATACAGCTAAACTCTAAATATTCATTGAGTCTGTCCAAAGTTTACTTCAAAAGACTTTTAGGAAGACATTTGAAAGTTGTGCATTCAGCATTATTTTAAAATACCTATATTTGATGAATCAATCATATTATATATTATATTCCAGGTCATAGGTACAATTATGATTTTAGTGTCTACTGACCCAATGATTATTCTGTTGTATGGTAAAAACATAAGACTTAAATGTAAGAACAAATTAGAAGAAAGATTTGTTTTAAAATGCCAGTGTTATGAAAGACATATGAATCGTTTATAACTGTATAAAAATATACCTCTAGCACGTGTTTTCTTAGATAAACAAGTATTCACAGGACATACCAGAATTATACATATATCCACATATATAACCATTTTATGTGATAGTGATTCATCAAAATTATACTGAGCGTATTTTATAATGGACCGGTTACCAGAGTACTCAAATAATATATATACAAACAGATACACAGATAGTATCACACTGTGTGCTGTACACTATATCACTGTGAAATAAGAACATACGTATGGGGGTCAAATAACCCCTGCATAAATAAATGACCGTAAAAATGCAAAAGTGAGTAATAAGTAAACAGCCAATCCCTACTGATTCAGTCCTGTGAAAATAATAATCCAGTCTTATGTCTTTAAATTCTTTAGCTGCTTTTCTCAAGTTCACTGTTTGAATGATGATTCACATGAAAGAAATAAGAGAGCGCATCATTGCGCAATGATACAAGTACCATGAATCTGTGTACTGAATTTAAACCACTCACATTTATGTAGTAGCTGGGGCGCTTTAAAATCAATGGTCAGAAGTTTTGACACCACTCACACAGCATCTGCTGTGTTAACAAACAATTTTGATACCATCACTGACTCCTCCTCCCAACGTGTTGTGTCACATGACACGTGACTTTTTCAAGGGTACCCTTGAAAGGGGGTAAAGCGCCCCAGCTACTACATAATTGTGAGTGGTTTAAATTCAGTATACAGATTCATGGTACTTGTATCATTGCGCAATGATGCGCTCTCTTATTTCTTTCATGTGAATCATCATTCAAACGGTGAACTTGAGAAAAGCAGCAAGAGAATTTAAAGGCATGACTGGATTATTATTTTCACAGGACTGAATTTGTAGGGATTGGCTGTTTATTTATTACTCACTTTTGCATTTTTATGGTCATTTATTTATGCAGGGGTTATTTGACCCCCATATGTATGTTCTTATTTCACAGTGATGTAATGTTTATACAGCACACAGTGTGATACTATATTTGTGGCCAGGTGTCTCCTGGCAGTCTGGAACTGCCAGGGGAGCTTTTCCCTGTTGGTAGTATTATGTGATCTTTGGGACGCAGTACTGGCGTCCACCAGCGGGTGGTTCCTGGCAGTGTGGGTCCGACATCATCTCCTGCAATTAGGCATCACCTGAGTCTGATTGAGATGTGTATAAATACCCAGCAGACACACTTATGCCTTGCCTTGGTATCTTTCCTTGTGCCCTGATCCTGAAAGCTCTGTATTTGTACCTGATCCTGATCCTGATCCTGTTCCTGTTTACCTGAACCCTGAGCCTTGTACCTGTGCCTGTACCCTCCTGTGATCCATCCATCCTCTCCTTGTCCTGTTTGTTTCTCTTCCCCAGCTGCTGACCTCCCATTGACAACCCTGGCCTGGCTCTGTTTATGATCTCGGTATTTCCCTTTACTTGTATATATTTGTCTGGTATTATTTGTGGGTTTCTGTTGGTGGTTGGTTGCACATTGTAGTATATTGGAGGTGGTTGTAATTAATCATTTATCTTAAATAAATCATTATATTTCACTTCACTTCACACATGTTTGGGTTTCCTCTGTTGCAGTCCACACAGTTCTGGCCTTATCCGATGCCTGACACTAGTGGTTGAAGGTGATATTACCTGAACTCACCAAAGTAAATCATTAGATTTTTCCAACCAATGGAAAATAAGCCATACCTTCTGGGCTGAGCTTATTACAATTTTATGAGCTTATTGTCCCAGATGGTATAAAGTATGTGAGGTGCCATAGAGAGAGGACCACAGACCCACACGCTGACATACACCCTCTGGACAAACACAAATTTGGTAATAAGCGACCACTCCCCATCTCGTTGGACATTGCTGTTAGGACGAATCGAATATACATCCTTTCCTAGTGGTGAGATACCAACCATGTAATTATTGATAATATTTTCTCTTCCTAAAATCATAGGAATTGTATCTTACTGTATACATTTTATCTTATCAAATACTGTGTGAAGGGTAGTTTAGTATTAAATAATTGTCCCACATTATTGGCCTTGTGTGTTCAAGCAGCTTGTGGGTGAAATCAAGATCAACCTGTATTACAACGAATTTGGCTACTGTGGTCCCAGGGAAATTATTTATCGCCCCATTTAATCTGGTAGCTATGTTGAATTAATATTTCCTTCAAATTGATAATATCTATTTGTTGACTACGTGAGACATACTTTGTATTCCTTCCGTCCGGAGAAATTCAGAGGATTGTTTTCCCGAGCGACAAGGAATATTGTGTTTTTGAACTTAAGGCGCGATTATAGATCATAGTCATTTGGGCTACGCTTAGGTTATTTGTCAAATATTAAGGAAAAATGTTTTATTGCCATGTTGATGTCTTTGGCAGGGTGTATGGAATATTAATCACCAGAAAATCCCGGTTCTGTATGAAATTGTATAATTATAATTATGCTTGTAAATTAATAAAAATTATTTACTTATTCATTTTATTGGGAGACATTTATACATTGGTAAGAATTCCCCAGGGAGGGAGGTTGACGCTCTGACGTCATCGCACTACGAACGGGCGCTCGCTTGCCAGCTGGCGAATGCTCTTTTTATGCTCCCATGCTTTTTAATGCTCCCAATTGTAAGTGTTTTAGCATCTGGGATTACCGTTGTGTCATTGCACAAAGGATTGATGAGCGGGTGCAAACCCAACATCATTCTTGACACAGTATTGACACTGCATGCAGACACCAATTTTCCTTTCTAGTGTCACAGGATGCTTGTTTGGAGCTGCCATATTTAGCAGTTTGTCCTTTAAATCTCTACCTAATGGAATATTCTAGATAATTACTTCTCCACGCAAGCTTGTATAAACCTACTCTTAAAACAAGGGCCCCACTGTTTGCTAGCAGAAGATACTAGTATTCTTCACCCCAGGACCTGCAACGCTACGGAACTGTGTTTACTGCACCTGTTTAACCCATTTCTTTTGTTGCTGATCTCTCAGTGGTGTTTGGGCCCAGAAGGAGCTGAGAAGATGACAAACCTCCCTCTCAGCGCCTGTGGTATGGGCATATAGATGTATGTCTTTTCTATACCTACAGTTGCTTAATATTGAAGTTTGTCATTTCTATTGTATTGATTCTGTGCAGCAAGTTTTAACAGTGCTGTAAGTTTCCATATGATTTAAACCGTGATAATATATTCAACTTGTTTATCACTACCAGGTGTGTCTGTTTTTGGTGATAATCCACAGCCAGTATAACAGTATTTTCCACATGTCTTTAACCACTTCAGCCCCGGAAGAATTTAACCCCTTCCTGACCAAGCCATTTTTTGCAATACGGCACTGCGTCACTTTAACTGACAATTGCACAGTCGTGTGACGCTGTACCCAAACAAAATTTACGTCCTTTTTTCCCACAAAAATGCTTTAATTTGGTGGTATTTGATCACATCTGCGTTTTTTTATTTTTTGCGCTATAAACAAAAGAGGAGAGACAATTTTGAAAAGAACACAAGGGGGTTGATTTACTAATGGCAAATCCACTTCGCACTACAAGGGCTCTGAATGTGCACTTGGAAGTGCAGTCGCTGTAGATCTGAGGGGAAGCTCTGAAATGAGGGGCAGCTCTGCTGATTTTATCATCCAATCATGTACAAGCTAAAATGTTGTTGTTTTTTTTTTTTTTATATGTCCCCCTCAGATCTACAGCGACTGCACTTTCAAGTGCACTTGCAGTGCAAAGTGGATTTGCCTTTAGTAAATAACCCCCTTTATCTTTTACTTTTTGCTATAATAAATATCCCTTTTTTTTTTTTTTTAAACAAATGTTTTCCTCAGTTTAGCCCGATATGTATTCATCTACATGTTTTTGGTAAAAAAATCGCAATAAGCGTATATTGATTGGTTTATGAAAAAGTTATAGCGTCTACAAAATAGGGGATAGATTTATGGCATTTTTATTTATTTTTTTTACTTTTTTACTAGTAGTGGTGACGATCAGCGATTTTTATCGGGACTGTGATATTGCGGTGGACAAATCAGACACTTTTAACACATTTTTGGGACCAGTGACATTTATACAGCGATCATCGCTATAAAAATGCACTGATTACTGTATAAATATCACTAGCAGGGAAGGAGTTAACACTAGGGGGCGATCAAGGGGTTATCTGTGTTCCCTAGGTGTATTCTAACTGGAGGGGGGTGGGACTGACTAGAGGAGGAGACCGCTCGGTGTTCCTACTTAGTAGGAACACACGAGCGGTCTCCTCTCCCCTGACAGAACCGGTATCGACTCACATTGACTCCGGGGACACACTGCGCTTCCTACAGCATCTTAAAGAGCCGATGTACAGCTACAACGGCTCGCCCAGGGGAGCCATCCTACCGCAGTATAACTGCGGCGGCTGGTTGGGAACCGGTTAAATGTGTTTGCAGTAATTTTATTTAACCAGGTGTACCAGGAGGGCTGAGGTTGTTCTTGGGGTCGAGGCGCAGAACAGAGAACCTAAAATTTAACTAGCAGCGCCTTCGGGGGTGGCGCTAGATAAGCAAAAAGTAGTAAATTAAAAAAAATCACTTGTGGCTTCAATAACCAATCATTTTTTGTGTATGCATTCTTCGTTGTCCATATATCTTGGTGCATCGCAGGGGTATGTCCTTCATCTACATACCTTATGTCAAGGTATCCCTATTTCTCATCTCAGAAAGTTTGGAGGTATGATAAAGAGCTCTTTCCAAAATGTAATGTTTTCAGTACTTTCAGTAAGGTACCTCTCAGCCTTAAGTATCCTACAAAAATGCTCTGCAGCTTTATCATGCTAAGTGGCAGATAAAGCTGGATGAGAAATAATGCAGTTATCAGCCTTCATTACTAGTGAGTAAATCTACCAAAGGTGCTTAGGAAATAATGCAATTGATATTGAGCAGTGTGTGACAGACTGATGTATGGTATAATACTGATGTCAGCAAAGCTTTATTGGTCTAGTGAGTGTCACAAATGCTGGAAATGCTGTGTGCGCACAAATAATGCACCACTTATATTTCCCTGCAATGGATTTACTAGAACAGTTAAACAGCCATGCCTGTCACTGAGCAATAATTAACTGGCCCTGCAATCCCTAATTAAGGCCCATAACTCTCTTCCTCTTAACTTTTACTGCATCACATTAGAATCCATAAATACACTAATGCAGGACACTGTGGATCTAGCAGATCTCCTTACTTTACAAAGGCTTAAAATAAGCCAATCATAAAACATTAACATAAAACACCATCATACAATGAGCCAACTCCTAAAGCATTCCTCCGTAAATCTGAAAAATGGGAGCCAGAGTGCAATTCAGGAGTCTGCTTTTTTTCCACTTTTTTAGCATTCCTAAATCAAAAACAGAGGGCTGCCCGACTGCTGTTTAATATTGGAGACTATAACTATCAATCATGTTGAATATAACCAATAAAGTAATGCCCTGTACACACGGTCGGATTTTCCAACGGATAGGACCTTGTTGTCGGAAATTCCGACCGTGTGTGGGCTCCATCACACATTTTCCATCGGAATTTCCGACACACAGAGTTTGAGAGCAGGCTATAAAATTTTCCAACAACAAAATCCGTTGTCGGAAATTCCGATCGTGTGTACTCAAATCCAACGCACAAAGTGCCACGCATGCTCAGAGTAAATTAAGAGACGAAAGCTATTGGCTACTGCCCCGTTTATAGTCCTGACGTACGTGTTTTACGCCACCCCGTTTTAGAACGATCAGATTTTCCGACAACTTTGTGTGACCGTGTTTATGCAAGACAAGTTTGAGCCAACATCCGTCGGAAAAAATCCATGGATTTTGTTGTCGGAATGTCCGATCAATGTCCGATCGTGTGTACAGGGCATTGCAGAAAGGATTCGGGCAGACGTCAACTTTTTTAGAGAAAGTTCAAAGTGAGTAACCCAGTTATTGGTGGTCCTGGAACACTTGTGAAGATAAATAGCATGTTTACACCAGCATTAGGCCTTGCACAATAGAGGTTTACAGTTTAAAAAAAAAACTTTACAGAAGTATTACCATGTTTATTTTTATCTAATGCCCCCTCTGTGATGCAACACCAGGATTTTTTTATTTACAAATTTTAAGAAATATTATATCCCTAAAGTGACACTAACCTCTAACTCGTTGATACAGATCCCCCCACAGACAAACTCTTCAGCCACTCACAACCTATGCTGGTGCTGTTGGAAGGAAATAGGCACTCTTACACATATTTGATGGAGTTGTCCTCTATAAACTGGTTTGGGATAAAATAGCTCAAGTACTTGACAGAGTTATATCAAACACATTCAAACTAGTCCAGGAAATCACTTTGCTCTAAATACTCCCTGGATCAATCTCAAAAGCCAAGAAATCATTACTAAGATTCTTCTTATGCCCATCTAGAACATTGATAACTAGACCTGCCATAAAGTTATTTCCCCTACGAATGGAAAGTCGATAGCTGAAGTCTGTCACTTAATGAGGATGGAGGAACTGATTGCCTAACAACATAATAAATATGAATTGCTTCAAATCAAATTTTACCCCATGGATTCGTTATATGGACCTTGAAGATTATTACCATGAGCCTTTATACTAAAATATGGGAATACCTATTTTTTCGGGGGACTATTTTCCTTGACATTTATTGGTGATTATGGGCTGTCTCTCTCCTGTTGTAATCCTGATCTATCTACCTCACCTCTTCTACATTCTTGCCCTCTTCTCCCTTCTAGTTACTTCATATTATTGCCCCTTTTACCTTACTTACTACATGGTTACATTTGGCACTGTGAATTTTTTGGAATCTTCATAATGCTCAAATATTTTGGATCCCTTATGTATATGATTCAAAATGTTGCCCTCACCTCCCTCAAAAAAAAATGAGAAAGCTGCTCTTTATCAAACCTACAATGGAAAGTGGTAAACCAGGATTCAGGGGATTCACATGTTGATCATCATTCTTGATGATCAACAGTCCTATCCTTGTGTATGGGCCTTTAGAGAGCACAACAATGACTACTATTCTAAAGCCTCATACACGCGATCGGACTTTGTACAAACTTTCCCATTGATTTTTGTACAAAAGGCGCTGGCCGCAAACTAATTAAGCATACACACGGCAGGACTTTTTCAGCCAACTTTCACCAAATCGCATGGTTTTTCAGCTCTTTACCGCCACCCTTTGGTCAACTTCTGTATTGTTGTCTGATCTTTTGCATTGGTTCTGAGCATGCGTGTTTGTACTTTGGACTAAAGTCCTATGGACTTGTGTACACACGATAGGATTTTGCACCATAGGACTTTTGTTGCCGGAAAGTTTGTCTGTTTGCACAGCCAACATTTGTTCGTTGAAAACAGAAAAAGTTTGTCCGATGGAGCGTACACACGGTAGGATGTTGCCTTAAAGCAGCTAATTTGCATGTTTGTTGTCAAAAAGTCCTATCGTGTGTATGGGCCTTTAGAGAGAATCCTTTCCAGTGATCACCAACTTAATGGGTCTCTTCACCAACTGACAGCCAATTTAAGGATGTCCTTTTTCTACTAATCATCAGCATAAGGGGATCCTTCTTACACTGATTACCAATGTAAGGGGTGATCTCTGCTGATCACCAAAGTAATAGGGCATTCTTTCCACTTACCACCAACTTAAGGTAACCAATCTCCACTGGCCAACAATGTAAATAGGCCCTTCTCCACTGACCACCGATGTAGGTCACCAATTTTCAGTATCTGCATTCCTTTTTTTGGCCATTATCAATCCTTTAATTTTATGATATCACTGAAAATTATTTTACAGCTTTAAGCTGGATGGTATTTATAAAAAATTATCTGCTTTGGGTGTTAAACAGGTATGCCACATTTTTCATTTTATTGGTTATTTCCACACTTTTGGCTCACATAAATGTACCATGAGCTGCAGACATGACAACTATCAAAACATGTTCCGTGAGACCTGAAAGTAATTTTAAATGTTCCCCCGGGTGGCTCAAAAAGGTTGATGTAGTAGTAAGTCACTGATCTGGAAGATATATTCAGTCACAGAAGCATGAACTCCTCTCCTAAAGAAAATTCTATTTTCTACTTTTTATGTATCTCTAATTTTTTTTGTTCCAAAGAGTTATCTGTTACACAGTTATGAGCACCATTTCTTATATCAGAGAACATTGCTACATAGATGTAAGTGACAGATCTGAAGAAAGAATGGGTCTCCTAGCAAGCACAGGTCAACCTGAAATAAAGGACAGGAAATTTATATAAACAAACAGTGCAGTGTGTTGTAGATCTGTCAGTGGTGAATTGTAGGTATCTATGTTCAATATCAGGTAAATGGATACAGATGTCCTTTAGTTCTGGGCTAATTAACTCTTCCTATCCTAGGTCTGAAAGCTTTGGGTTTTGGCTGCATGCCTGCTGTTAGTTAGGAGAAAGGAACTTGATAACTGTTAAACCAAGGTTTGGAGTGTGTGTGGATTGAACGCAGATGTTAGCAGTTAATGGCTGCACAGACAGACCACTTCCTGTGTTTATTATTGAACAGACAGACCATAATAGAAGTGGGGTTGGGGAGTTTAATTGCCCACAACATAAATCAAAATATAAATCACATCTCAGTTCTTCAAACCCTCTTGTTTGGAGCTGGCCCCTTGTATCTGAAGTCTGAAATTCTGATAATATAAAATACTGAAACCGACATACAGTGCTGTGAAAAAGTATTTGCCCTCTTCTTGATTTTTTTATTTTTTTGCATATTTCTCACACTTAAATGATTCAGATCATCAAACAAATTTTAATATTACAAAAAGATAATTCAAGATGTAGCTTTTAAAATATTATTTCATTTATTAAGGGAAAAAAGCTGTTCAAACCTGCCTGGACCTATGCGAAAAAGTAATTGCCCCTTCCCATGCTAAATCATGAATGGACTGTGATTAACCACAATTGTTTGGAAAACTGATTTAAATTTCACTTGCCACACCCAGGCCTGATTACTGTCAGATCTTTTGAATCAAGAAATCACATAAATAGAAGCTGTCTGACAAAGTGAAGCATGCAAACAGATCACAAAAAGCCATACATAATGCCACAATCTAACAAAAAAAAAAACAGATTAGATACAAACTAATGTACATGTATCGGTCTAGGAAGGGTTTCAAAGCCATTTCTAAGGCTTTGGAACTCCAGTGAACCACGGGGAGAGCCATTATTCACAAATGAAGATTATCCACAAATTGGAGCAGTGGTGAACCTTCCCAGGAGTGGCCGGCCTACAAAAATTACTCCAAGAGCATGACGATGACTCATCCAGGAGATCATAAAAGAACCCAGAACAACATATTGTACAAAAACTGCAGGCCTCACTTGCCTTAGGTAAGATCAGTGTTCATGATTCAACAATAAGAGACTGGACAAAAATGGCATCCATGGGAGAGTTCCAAGGCCAAAGCCATTGCTGACCAAAAAGAACACAAAGGCTCATCTCACATTTACCAAAAAACATCTCGATTATCCCTAATGCCCCGTACACATGATCGGACATTGATCGATATTCCGACAACAAAATCCATGGATTTTTTCCGACGGATGTTGACTCAAACTTGTTTTGCGTACACACGGTCGCACAAAGTTGTCGGAATTTCTGCTCGCTAAGAACGCGGTGACGTACACCACGTACGATGAGAGTAGAAAAGGCCATTTCAGAACCAAGCCCGGCACCCTTTGGGCTCCTTTTGCTAATCTCATGTTAGTAAAAGTTTGGTGAGAGACGATTCACGCTTTTTCAGACTCGTGGTTTTCAGATCGTTTTCTGCTGTTCAGTTTGTGCTTGTGGGTTTGTATCTGCTCTTCAGTGCGTGCAGGCAAGCAACGCGTGACTTTGTCATTGTGTTCTTGTTCATTCGTTTCTGTTTTTCAGGTCGCTCTTCACAGGCCTTGCTGTTCTTCAGTGCGTTCTGTTACTTCGTTCTGAGCAGCCGACCGTTTTCTAGCCATGTTGCGTATATGTACTCCTCGTAGAGTTCGTGCTGTGCGGGGGCTTGGTGTTGGGGTTCTGACCTTGACACAAGTCTAGTCCATGAACAGGGTGGGGAGGAGTTCATGGACCAAGAATTGGTTGCTTCAGCGTGACCAGTTCTGTCATATGCCTTTGCTCCGTGAGATCCGTGAGAATAATCCTGACGATTTCAGGAACTTTCTCAGGATGACGGACCCTGTATTTCACTGTTTGTTGGCTTTGCTGACCCCCTATATCAGCAGGTCGGATATCTGCATGAGGCAAGCCATCACTCCAGAGCAGAGGCTCGTCGCCACCCTGCGGTACTTGGCGACGGGGAGAAGCCTGCAGGACTTGAAGTTCTCGACAGGCATCTCCCCCCAGGCTCTGGGTATCATTATCCCAGAGACCTGTTCTGCCATCATACAGGTCCTGCAGAAGGAGTATATTAAGGTAAGATTTTTATCCTTTAATATCACATTTTATTGTATATAATGTTTGATAATATATTGTATTTCTTTCCTCATTCCCTAATTACCATGATTGTAATATGCTGTGAATGTCCCCTTTGTCCTCATGCATGCTGGATTTTTATGTCATTTTTTTTCTGCTCCTTCATGCATATTTGCCTTCACTTGCCTCCCCAGCATGCTCTCCTGGCCCTATATTCACCTCATGTAGTCACTTAACAATGTATGTTATCAGCTCCATAGTAGTGCTTTACCCCAAACACCCCTAAAATGTTTTGAAATGTGATTGGTGCTTCAAATTCAGGCAGAGTGCCAGAGGCTTTTTTGGGGGGGTCCCCAAATCATTTTGAACCCTCCCTCCCCCCAACTGCTAAGTCAGCTGATACCAATTCTCTATCTATCCTCAATCATCTATCTGCTGACTTTGGCAAACCCATACACACTATACCCACCTCTTTTGTGGTCAGATGTATGAATTCCCCAAAGCATGTAGTGCAAGGGCCTGCCTGTATACTTTCAAATGGTACTGTTTAAAGTTTTTGTATCCTATTATTATCTTGATAGGTAATAGCAGAATGTCCAAATGTGCTAAAATGTGTACAATGTGTATTTATATCTTTGTATTATGACACTTCTTACCTGTCCAGTGGGCTGTCAATAGTGTAACTAAGGAGGGTCTGTTCAAAGTAATACACATTATATAGGCATTCATCTCTCAATGAAGTGGAGAGGGTTACCTGTCCAAGAGTCCCTCCCCTATAATGTTAGAAATGGCCCATGAGAGGGGGGGAGGGGGAATCTGATAGGTGTACCTTATACTTTGGTCTTTAAACATTTCCATAAATAAATGGTATCTTGATGTTGGCCAAGAATGTTTGTGTCTAATCTGCTTTCCATGTTTATGTTCAAAAAGACTATTTTTTTTTTTGCTTTACTCCACAGTTTCCTTCCATGCCACAGGAATGGCAGACTGTGGCCTCCCACTTTGCCCAGCGGTGGGACTTTCCTAACTGGGGGCAATTGATGGGAAACACGTCCACATCGTCCCACCACCCAACTCGGGGTCATACTATTATAATTATAAGGGGTTCAATAGTATTGTGATGTTGGCGGTGGTGTCGGCTACTTATGAATTTCTGTATGTGGACATGAGGAAGAATGGCCGGATGTCCGATGGTGGAGTCATTGCCCAGACGGAGTTCTACAGACCTCTCCAGAATGGCAGCTCGGACTTGCCACCTCCAGAAGACAATGTGGAAGGACTCCCATTCGTCTTTGTTGCAGATGAAGCATTTGCGCTGGGGGGCCATCTTATGCGGCCATTCCCGATGAGGACCCTCACCCCGGACCAGAGGGTTCTTAATTACTGGCTGGCCAGAGCCAGAAGAGTGGTGGAGAACACGTTTGGAATCATGGCCAGCCGGTTCCGCCTATTTCTTACACCCATACATATGGCGGAGTACAAACTGAATCACATTATCCTGGCGTGCTGTGTTCTACACAACTTTTTACGGCAACATTCTGCCAACTATGCTGGCTCAGTTGGGCCTGAGGCCGGAATACAAAATGAACCAACCCTGACGGCGCTTGAAAGTGGCCGTCCTGGCTTGCCCCCCCTGAGTGCCCGTGATGTCCGGCTAAGATACCTTGAATTCTTTGCGGGTAGGGGGGCTATCAACATGCCAGACAATGTGTAAAACCTTTTTCAAATAAAAAAAAAAAAAAGCAAATCTTTGGTGATATTTACTGCTTGTGTTTGTTTTAGCTGACCCTGACAGAAATGTGGTGAGTCCTGAAAATGGCATGATTGTGTAACCTTACAAAGCACTGTGGGGTGTTATTTACTAAAGGCAAAGACACTTTGCACTACAAGTGCAGTTGAAACTGCACTTGTAGTGCAAAGTGGATTTGCCCTTAGGAAATAACCCCCATTGTCACAGAAAACACCAATTAGAGCACCACAAAAGTGTTGTAGCGTTGAGACAATAATCCACACATTCTTGATTAACAATCTTTTTAATACCAGCACAATCACATGTGCATTTAGAAAAGGTTTTTAAAACAAACTTTCTGAAGCCTCCGGCTCTAATCATGTGCTTCCCAAAAACAAAAACCTCATTGAACTCTATGCATCCGGCGTCATACATGGAGATTAGGAGCCGGGCGCATAGAGATTAGGGGGGCAGCTCCCCTGCACCCCTTATGGTTGGGCCGCCGCTGAAGTTGTCCTAAATGAAAGAGGTGCTTCTCATTGGTCAATGTGGTCAGGCTGATCAATAGGTGCTTTCCATTGTAAGCATTATGATGGATGCTCACTCTCAGGGCCGCTGATAGGACAGTACAACCAGCCCTGTTGTACCGGGCCCAGCCAGCAGGGGGGGCCTGAGCAGATTTCTAGCTAAAAAAACGAAATTAGCTAAATAACTTTATTAACCTGCACCTACTTGCTTGGCAAGGTATATAGTACCTTCCTGGGCCCTATCAGCTTAATAGAGGGGCCCAGGAGGTGAGAGCAGAAGAGGCACTTTTTCTCCATTTTCGGGTGGAGGCATACAATCCCTGTATCAGTGTACCTTGTGCTCACTGTATGTTTCCTTGGCGGATGGATTCAATTGTAATGCAGCTCCCTTCCCTCAGTAAGTGCCGTGCTGCAGCCTGAAGGAGAGACTGAAAGAAAGCGTAATCCCGACGCTGGTCCACAGGCAAGCAATCCCCCTGCCCACACACACAGTGACACATCTAACAGGCTAAGGCTCAGTCCCCAGACTCCCCATTGTGTGCTCATGGTCATTATGATGATCAGAGCACAGCAGGTTCTCTATGGCTCTGGATTGGAAAAAGCTGCGCTCAAAATAAAGTCCAAAACAGTTGACATCAAAACAAATGAGTGTTCTTTAAAATGCAAAAGGTCATGACAACACCACAGTGTGCATCCACAAACAAAGTTACCGGACGGCAAGCTTTAAAGGGCAGGTGGCTTTAGCCCAGCCTAGGCCTTTAAGCTTGCTGATGACCACAATAGGAGCCGTATTCAGATGGTGAAAATCGCTCTCCTAAACTCACGTCCGGCATCCACATAATTAGCACATTGCCCAGAAAAGAGAAAAACTGGCCATAGTGTAATAAATTCAAACTAGTTTTATTAAAATTAAGTATTGCACTTACAGATAGGAGGCAAAAATATCGCATGTAAAGAGCCGGCCGGCATACATAAAAACGGAGCCCATCCTTCTACTCCGCTCGCGTGGTGACGTCACTAACGTGCCTTCTCCAGCAGTTTGCTGCTGCTGTTTGCTAATGTTTGTCAGTGCGTTTTTTTGCATTTTCCCTATGGCTCTGTCAGTGTAACATGCTGTTGTATGGCTCTGTCAGTGTAACATGCTGTTGTATGGCTCTGTCAGAGTAACATGCTGTTGGGTGCTGACTTTCTTAATATATGGCTGTACTGTGTGTTACAGACTATAACACAGCACAGCCATAAGAAAGTCAGCACCCAACAGCATGTTACCATGACAGAGCCATAGAGAACCTGCTGTGCTCTAATCATCGTAATGATAATGACCATGAGCACACAATGAGATGCTACTTTACACATGTGATAGGGGGAAGGGGCAGTAAAAACACACAGCCAAGCTGCATTTTTACCACGCCCCAAATCACTCCCCTTAAAGAATTTTTCACCCAAGCTTTGCAATCAATTCCGCCTGTCAGTTTTTTCTGTGGACCAGTGGGTACAGTAGCTGCGTATGACGGCACAGTGGCGACAATTGATGGGCACAGTAGCTACGTATGATGGGACAGTGGCATGAATTGATGGGCACAGTGGCTGTGTTTGATGTCACAGTGGCGGCAATTGATGGGCACAGTAGCTGCGTATGATGGGACAGTGGCGGCAATTGATGGACACAGTGGCTGCGTTTGATGGCACAGTAGTTGTGTTTGATGGGCACAGTGGCGGCAATTGATGGCACAGTAGCTGTGTTTGATGGCACAGTGGCGGAAATTGATGGGTACAGTAGCTGCATATGATGGCACAGTGGCGGCAATTGATGGGCACAGTGGCAGCAATTGATGTGTTTTTTTCTGAATTTTTCAGTTTGTTTGCGCCCCCCCATAAATTTTGAGCACCAGCTGCCACTGATGTGGACCTGATTAAAAGCTCCATGTAGATCTACAGGAGTCCAGATATGAATTGACTTGTGTCCTTTCAGGTAAAAAAAAATGGAAAAGAACATCCTTTTCTATTTTTCCAGACCTAAATGTGAGAGATCAGAGGTAGCCTGATGTAAATGGACACAAGTCTATGGTGTATGCAGACACAAACTGAATAGGCACAGATGTCAAAACACTGACATCTCTCCCATTCAGATCTAGTTATGATTGGTGAGGTGCTGTAAAGCTTCCTGGTGGTAAAGCTAAGGTGGGTTCAGATTACGGTCCGAATATGCCTGAGCTCATCCCTGCTAATTAGTTGTTGTCAAAAAAGTTCTAAAATAAGACATCTCTGCTGCTTTATAATAGTGTAAAAACTTTAGAATAATAATGGTTATTAAAGCGGAGTTCCACCCAAAACTGGAACTTCTGCTCATCTTATTCCTCCCCCCTCCATTGCCACAATTGGCACCTTTTGGGGGGGAGCAAGGTATCAGGTATCCTTTTCCACTTTCAGGAGTCCCTGCCGCGGAGCTGTAATGTCACCACGGGGCTCCCTCCTCCTCCCCCGGGCCGCCGGGCCAATAGGAGAGGAGCGGGGCCTCACGCATGCGCAGTAGGGTTCCCGGCATGAAGCCAAAAGGCTAAACTGCCTGGGTTCCCATACCCGCAATGGTGGCGGAGCACCCGACAGCTGATGGAAACATCAGCTGCGGGTGCCGACATCACTGGAAACATCAGCTGCGGGTGCCGACATCGCTGGACTCTAGGACAGGTAAGTGTCCGATTATTAAAAGCCAGAAGCTGCAGTATGTGTAGCTGCTGGCTTTTAATGTTTTTGTTTTTTTTTGGGCGAAACACCGCTTTAAAGGTTCACCTTTTGGAACATGTTACATGTTTCAGCTCCTGCCACCATTGCCCCAGATTTCGTGACAGCATGGGGTCAGGGGCAGAGCCAGGGGTGGGGTTGTGGGCGGGGCCAATGGGCCCTGTCAGGTACGCTGTATGGGGCCCCATGATTTCTAACAGCGGCCCTGCTCACTCTGGACTGTGTATTGAGGTGTACCGACTGCAACACAAGCAGAAAAGGGTATCATGGCTGCTATGTGCATCAGGGTCCAGAGGGGTGGCCAGGAAATTTGGAGTTGCTTCACTTTTTTCATTTTTACCTTTTTAAGTTTGTGTTGTAATTTTATTCCATTGCAATCAATGTGTATAAATATATTACATAATGCTCTATGGTGTCCTGTGACTATTGAGCACAAGGTAAACTTATACAAGGCCAGCCGTGGAAATGCCTCCAGAGAGTATTCTAATGCCGCGTACACACGTACTCCTGGACTGGGAGTAAAAGGAAAGCATGTAAGGCACGCTAGATGAAATGTATGCACGTGACTAAACTTTGCTAAGCCCAGTGGAGCAATAACATTTATGCCCAGCACACCTTCTTGCTGAGTAAATTTGTGGGATGCATAAAAATGTGTGTAGGCTTCAATGTCCTTTCCCACAGATTCTGTCACTTTGCCAATTCAGGCAAACTGAGACGTCTTGAAAAAACAACCCAAGACTTTCCTGGAGCCTTTAGGAAATACATGGTCTTTCTAAGTATAGGGTGGAATTTACACGTGCCTCTCCAAAGGGATGGATGGACCTTCTGACCAGGTCTATCTGAAAAATTGACACAGGTGGTCCTTCTGAAAGGGGCCTTACACTTCAGAGACTTGGAGATGTTCCAATACCCCAAACCTAATCTACCTGTTGCTGGTGTTCTCAAGTAAAGCATTTAAAGTGTATTTAACCACTTACCGACCGCCGCACGACGATGTACGTTCAAACTTTGAACGGGGATATCGTTGTTATGGCAGCAGCTAGCTGCCATAATGCCGGTATCCCCGTTTTCGTGCGGCGGCCGGCTTTCAGATAAAAGTGGTCCCTGCGGCGGATTCGCCGCAAGATCACTTTTATCGGTGGCGGGAGAGGGCCCCCCCGCCGCGATCCGGTGCCCTCCGCCGCTTACCGGAGCCGTGGGTAGCGGCGGAGGCGATCGCGTCCTTCCCTGTGGTGTGTCTGAAGACGAGTGAGGCCAAGATGGCGCCCACTCGTCTCCATGACACTGCTGGGCGGAAGCGACGTCAAAACGTCACTTCCGTCCACGCCTCTTAAAGGCAGATTTTTTCAAATGTCATTTTTTTAAATTACTTTTTTTTTTCTTTTTTTTTTTTATTGCATTTTAGTGTAAATATGAGATCTGAGGTCTTTTTGACCCCAGATCTCATATTTAAGAGGTCTTGCCATGCTTTTTTCTATTACAAGGGATGTTTACATTCCTTGTAATAGGAACAAAAGTGACACCATTTTTTTTTTAAAAACAGTGTAAAAAGAGAAACTATAAGAGGACTTCGCGCTTCAAATCTATCACATATAAAAATACTGACATAAATGTGACCTTATACGTGCAGCTATAATGGCTGTATAAAGACGTGAATATAAACTGTAGATATACACAAACAGTTTAAACAAAATAGTCCAAGTGTGCGAGTGAAAACAATCTCTTCATAAGTAAAAAAAGTTCATAATATTGTATGACTGTAGCTGGGATCAAATATGTGGGAAGATGATGGTGATAATCTCTCTATGGAGGGATCAGGTGAACCCGGGCTCTCTAAACTCTCACCTTAAAAGAAGTGTAAAAATAAATAAAATATTGTAAAATAAATAGTAATAAAAAAAGTAGTAGCGCCCGCATATGAAAACGGTGGTCAAACCACACATGTGAGGTATCGCAGCGACCGGTAGAGTGAGAGCAATATTTCTAGCCCTAGACCTCCTCTGTACCGCAAAATATGCAACCTGTAGAATTTTTCAAACGTCCCCTATGGAGATTTTTGAGGGTAAAAGTTTGACGCCATTCCACGAGCGGGCGCAATTTTCAAGCGTGACATGTTGGGTATCAATTTACTTGACATAACATTATATTTCACAATATAAAAAAAAATTGGGCTAACTTTACTGTTGTCTTATTTTTTTATTCAAAAAAGTGAATTTTTTCAAAAAAAAGTGCGCTTTTAAGACTGCTGCGCAAATACGGAGCATAAAAAAGTATTGCAACGACTGCCATTTTATTCTCTAGGGTGTTAGAAGAAAAAACATATATAATGTTTGGGGTTCTAAGCAATTTTCTAGCAAAAAAAACCTGTTTTAAACATGTAAACACCTAAAATCCAAAACGAGGCAGGTCTTCAAGTGGTTAAACTCCAAAAATGAACTTCTCTCATTTGCTCTTTTTTGTCTGCTTAATATGCCCTTCAAAGTGTTATGTTAAATTTAATAGATAATTGCAAAACATGTTAGTCCTGCCAGACATCCACCTTAGAATTCTTCATTATATGCTTCTGTTATTAGCCTTAACCTCCCTGGCGGTATGATTATTTCAGATTTTTGCGTCTCAAAGCGGTACAATTGTTTTGCATAGAAATTTGGTGTTTTATATTGTAGGCCTGTAATTCTTAGCAATAACACACTTAAATCTGTCCATCAAGAGTCTAGTAGATATCCCGGGTATGATGAAGTTTGAAACACAAAATCATAAATTATAATATAATAAATATATTATTAAAAATAATAATATAATAATAATAAAATACATTTCCTCACGATTCACTATCGCTCAATTCTGCAAGTGTTCTAATTTACTATCGCTGTTTTCTAGCTGGTCTAAAACCACTTTTTGACGTAAAGGGACATTTTTTGGTTGCCATGGACAATCTCCAGTTTCCAGGCAGAAAGAACAGCATATATCATATAAAACGGCATGCAGGGCATTGGACAAAGCACTGGGGACAAAAGGGATGTGAAATAATTTCATACAGTAATGTAATCTGTAAGATGACAGTGTACTGTATGTGTTATGAATTTTCAATTTTTTGAATTTGCCGCCAGGCTCCGCCCCATGCGTCGCAACGCTTGCAGGGAACAGAGCCTGGCACACAGGACATCGGGGCGGAGGACAGAGCCCGCAGACCCAGCGGGGGGGGGGGACATCGCAGGACCCTGGGGACAAGATAAGTATACCGCACCAGGATCCTGAGATGTAATCCCGTGTGTGGCTCTGGGTTACCGCTAATGGTGCTGAAATTTAACCCCGAGCCACACTCGGGAAAACCGCCAGGGAGGTTAAAGTAGAAGTCCACCCAACACTGAAATCTCTAAATCTACAGGCATCCACAATCTAAGTCTAACCTATCTAGCCCTGTAAAGAAGAAATTGCAATACAGTACATACCTTTACTGAAGCTGGTTCAGTCCGGCCCCACACTGAGCTGTCATTGGCGGCTTCGCTGTGGAGGTTGGTGCAGAAGAGGCCGACAACAGAAGCCCCATAATAACTCTATGTGTGAAATCACTTCCCATTCATTTCCCAGCCGTTGTCAGCTGTCTCCTCTGCAGAGCTTCTGCCACTGGAGACCAGACCGGAGCGGCTTTGAAAAAGGTATGTATACTAATTTCTTATTTACAGGGCTAGATAACTTAGTCTTAGATAGCAGATGCCTGTAGATTTAGAGATTTTAGTGTTAGGGTGGACTTCTACTTTTAACCTTGGTGAACTACAGAACCACCCCTCTTATCTAGATGAGGAGAAGGGGAAGTGTTTTGCAAAACAGCCCAGGGAGATCATGCTGCACCCCAATAAAAATTAGTGAAGGAATATTGTCATCCTAGTACAGGAAATATGTTGTTGGCAAAATTACCAGGTGAGAAAGAAGGAAAAAAAACAAATGCAGCGACCACATCTAAGGACTGGTAAATTGCAATATTTTACATTTTTGTTCTCAAGTTTAGAAAAACTTTAACACATATACAAAGTGACTCATATCCCACTTTTCACACACAGGGAGCTCTTAAAGCAATTAAAGCAGCTCATCAGAGCTCACTTCAGGAAGAGACTGGAAGCTACTTGTAAAAAAATCCCCTGGGGTCAGTATAGGAAATATTTATATATAGATACGTAAAACAATGTATTTTCTGGTTTTATTTTATGTATAAAAGCACTGAGAATGCTGTGTTAGTAGACCACACTGTCAGAATTGCACCATACATAACCTTTCCAAATCCGAGAAGTAAACCGTTTCGCTTTTCACACTTGCTGATACAGAAGCGGTATTGATTTTTCTAGGAAATGCTACTGTAAGTCAGTTTGAGGAAGCTGAAGGAAGGGGGCAATGTTATCTGTGTACAACTGCTAGCTCTCTATATGATATGCCCTCCTTGTGAAATGATTAGAAATAGCGCACGGATTCAATTTCTTATAAATGTTATCTGAATTTTAAAGCAGTTTGAGTAAGTGAAAGGAAAACAGACAAGGAGGTCATTTACTATAGTGCCGTGGCGCTAATTAGCACTAAAACTGTATTCACTTTGGCGCTGGTAAAAAAAATACTCCCAAAATTGAATTTACTATAGTTCCCTGAAAACAAATAGCGCCCAAACCCTTATGCCACGTAAACACAGTCGAACTTTGATCGGACATTCCGACAACAAAATCCTAGGATTTTTTCCGACGGATGTTGGATCAAACTTGTCTTGCATACACACGGTCACACAAAGTTGTCAGAAAATCCGATCATTCTGAACGTGGTGACGTAAAACACGTACGTCGGGACTATAAACAGGGCAGTAGCCAATAGCTTTCATCTCTTTATTTATTCTGAGCATGCGTGGCACTTTGTGCGTCGAATTTGTGTACACACGATCGGAATTTCCGACAACGGATTTTGTTGTCAGAAAATTTTATAGCCTGCTCTCAAACTTTGTGTGTCGGAAAATCCGATGGAAAATGTGTGATGGAGCCCACACACGGTCGGAATTTCCGACAACATGGTCCTATCACACATTTTCCGTCGGAAAATCCGACCGTGTGTACAGGGCATAACTCTGCTAAAACCTGGAGTAGTGCACATAGAAATAATGTTTAGAACATGACATAATTGTCTAAATGGTACTGAAATATGCGGCATATTGTTTAATGATAATCTGCTTTTAAACTGTGTGAAAAAATGATTTCTACACTGAAATATCTTTAACAGTCTGAAAAGAGATACATTCTCCATCTTTGTACAACTAGGTGCCAGCACAACTGAGCATGCTCAGACCTGCAAACAGCTCCCATTTTAGCTCCCATGGCTTTTTTACAGGGGGCTAAAGTAAATACCAAAATTAGTGCTAGGCTAAAATGTGTTTTTGAGAATGAAAATCGGCGCTATGATAGTCCAATGTAACTTTCAGCCATTGATTCTAATGGCACAATTGTAACTTCCCCAAATAAATGCATTTGATGTTGAGATGAAATGTATCTTTCTCTGATATAAATGTTGCTTGATACAATGTTGCTGCTTCTATTTTGTTTTTTTCTCATCTATTTTGTTTTTAAGAATGCTAGAATGTGGAATGTTTTGATAAAATATATTTTTCTCTGTCACTTTCACTTGTTACTCTCCATCTCAGAAAAATCTTTACCCAAACTCACACAGGTCTCTTTTCAAACCACAAACAATACCATTGCTGATACAAATTTAAAATGGGTCACAATTTTGTCTGTTTTTTATTATTTCCAAACAATCATAATTTGAGCCCAAAAAAATTGATATGTGTATCAACATCGGAAATCAAAATGTAATTTCCAAAAATTAGAGGGTAACATCACTATTCTACACTCACCTACCAAATATCACAGAATAAATCAAGAAGAATAACTCTTGAGTAATGTAATTCCACCACCTATATGTCCAAAGAGATGCAGTATTTATGTGTAGGAGGTTTCCACATGTGGCAGCTCTGTGGCTTAGAGGTTAGAACGTCTGACTTCTGCTTAGCATCTTTGAGGGCCTGGGTTTGAATCCCAAACATGCTGCTTCATGTAGAGAAGTTGTTTCATCTCCCAGGTCCTAAAACTATGTCTAAATGTAGTATTTATGTGTAGGAGGGTTCCACCACCATTGTAAATGTTGCCAGATACACTATCTAGCTAAAAGCATTGGGACACCTGCCTTTACACACACAGAAAATCCAAAATAAAAAGGGAGAGGTAGTATTTACAACTAAAGGTATAGCAGAAGAGTTCAGGAAGTATTACGAGGCACTCTACACTGTAGGTCAGGGGTCTCAAACTGGTGGCCCTCCAGCTGTTGCAAAACTACAAGTTCCATCATGCCTCTGCCTGTGGGAGTCATGCTTGTAACTGTCAGCCTTGCAATGCCTCATGGGACTTGTAGTTTCGAAACAGCTAGAGGGCCACCAGTTTGAGAACCCTGCTGTAGGTCAAAAGGGACACCCAGAACAGACAAAGGGTAGGAGGGTGGAGGACTTCTTGAGTGAAGCAGGGTTGACAGGGCTGTTGGAAAGAGACAGGACCGACATGGACAGACCCATAACTGAAACAGAAGTGTACTCCGCTTTAAAGGATTCCCCTGTAGGAAAGAGCCCGGGCCCAGACGGGTTTACTACTTTTTAAAAAAAAATATATAAAGAAATTTTGGTGCCAAAGCTCTGCCATTTCTGGAACGATCTGGGTACCAAAAGCACAATGGGAAGGATTCTTTGTCCACAACTATTACCCTTATACCAAAAGAAGGAAAAAATAATATGTTGTGCTCCAGCTATAGACCTATTGCCCTCCTAAATGCGGATACCAAATCATATGCTAAGGTCTTGGCGGGCAGGCTGAAGGACAAAATTACGTCTTTGGTATACCCAGACCAAGTGGGGTTTGTCCCGGGTAGAGAGGGGGGGGGAGAATGGAGTGCGCTCGCTGCTCCTCCTCGAGTCTACCAAGTCTAGTGGGTCCCCAGCTCTATTCCTGTCTATTGATGCCGAAAAAGTGTTCGACAGGGTAGACTGGGGACTCATGATTAAAACATTGGAATTTATGGGAGTTGGCCCAAGATTTATTGCATGGGTTAGAATGTTGTATAATCACCCGCCGACATCCGTTAAGGTTAATGGGGTCCTCTCAAGGCAATTCACGATGGAGAATGGAACCAGGCAAGGGTGCCCCTTGTCCCCCTTTTTATTCATCTTAACCTTAGAACCTCTGCTGGCGACTATACGAAATAACCCAGATTGTAGTGGGATAAGGATAGGAACCGAGGAACACAAATTAGCGGCGTATGCTGATGATGGGTTAATATCGAACACAGTTTGAGTAGCACACACTTAGGACACATTATATGGAATCCCCCAAAATATAGAGCACTTAGCACAAACACATCAGATATAACACTCAATACACTAAAAATATGGGATCAGATTCACACTCAAAATAAATAGAATTATAATTCTCCACTGATTTATTTGAAGGATAATACATTTTTTGAACCCGGGATGAGGGAGGTGGGGGGGAATTGGATTAAGAACGCGAACACACAATTGAAAGACGTAATTAAAGAAGGGAAAATCTATACATTTCACGATTTGAAAACTGAGACAGATCTAATGGAGATTGATGAGTGGCGGTACATCCAGATGACACATTTCGTAAAGAAACTTCGGAAACCAATTAGAGGCGATGAAGGCTATAGGCCGCTTGAGCAGCTTTGTCTTAGAGAGGATTCTAGAAAGATTATTTCTCGACTGTATAAAATTTTAATGACTAGCGAGGAACTGGATCTACCTCCTTACATCAAAAAATGGGAAAGGGAATTGGGGACACAATGTAGTATTCACGTGATAGGAAAAATTTTGAAAATGCTGCATACCTCCTCAGCTAGCACCAGGATGACGGAAACAAACTCTAAGTGCTTGGCAGGGTGGTATGCGACCCCAGACAAACTTAGCAAATTCCAAATCTGGGGAATGTTGGAGAGGGTGTAAAAATATTGGCACAATGGCCCATATATGGTGGGAGTGCCCCACCATTAAAGTGTATTGGAAGAAAATTATATGCCTAATAAAGGAAATTACCAATAAGAATATACAGGATCTGTTTATTCCATGGGACAGAGGAGGCAATTAAGCAATATCAAACATCGATAGTTCCCATTTTGCTGGACACTGCCAAGAGTCAGATTTCTAAAAAATGGCAGGAGCCTGAGAGTCCTAAAATTCCTGAATGGTTGTTCTGTGTAAAAGAAATTTACATAATGGAGAGTGAGGAGGGCTTGGAAGTAGATCCTGAGGACAGGACTGAACCAAAAGATAAATGGGCAGGGTGGCGAAGGTACAAAAATTCCTGGAGCTATGTGGAGGAGATTACTGGCTAAAGGTTAAACGGGTACAAAATAAGGGAATTATGTGAGGGAATTAGGTATTTGATTTATATTTTTGTAACTCAGCAGGATTGGGAGGGGAGGGGGGGTGGGTATTTTTCTATGTGGAGGGTTATTAAAGCAGGATTCAATTTATATGTATGTTAACTCATGGATTTTTGTATTTTGAAAATATAAATAAAGAATTAAAAAAAAAAAGCATTGGAACACCTGCCTTTACCCCAACAGGAACTTTAATGGCAGCCCAGTTTTAGTCTGTAGGTTTTAAATTTGATTTGGCCCAACCTTTGTAGCAATAACAGCTTTTGGAAAGGCTGTGAAGGCTGTCCACAAGGTTTAGCGTGTCTATGGGAATGTTTGACCATTCTTCCAGAAGCACATTTGTGAGGCCAGGCACTGATGTTGGATGAGAAGGCCTGGCTCACAGTCTCTGCTCTAATTCAGCCAAAGGGTGTTCTATCGGGTTGAGGTCAGGATTCTATGCAGGCCAGTCAAGTTCCTCCACCCCAAACTCCCTCAACCATGTCTTTATGGACCTTGCTTTGTGCAGTCATGTTGGAACAGGAAGGGGTCATCCCCAAACTGTTCCCACAAAGTTGGGAGCATGAAACTGTCCAAAATGCCACGGTATGCTGGCGCCTTAAGAGTTCCCTTCACTGGAACTAAGAGGCCAAGCCCTACTCCTGAAAAACAACCCCACATCATAATCCCCCCTCCACCAAATGATTTGGACCAGTGCACAAAGCAAGAGCCATAAAGACATGGATGAGTGAGTTTGGGGTGAAGAAATCTAACTGGCCTGCACAGAGTCTTGACCTCAAAAAACAGAACACCTTGGGGAGGAATTAGAGCGGAGACTGCGAGCCAGGCCTTCTCATCCAACATCAGTGCCTGACCTCACAAATGCACTTCTGGAAGAATGGTCAAACCTTCCCATAGACACACTCCTAAACCTTGTGGACAGCCTTCCCAGAAGAGTGGAAGCTATTATAGCTGCAAAGGGTCTGCCAACTAAATATTGAACCCTGCGGACTAAGACTGGGATGCAATTACAGTTTAAAGGCAGGCGTCCCAATACTTAGGCCAATATGTTGTATATTGCTTGTGACCCTGAGCATGGCTATGGACTTAGGGCTGGTTCACACCACAGAGATGCAGACTACATGTGTGAGGCTGCCCACTGGCTAAGTGGGTAGCAATTCTCTCTAGCAGCACTGGGGTTTCTGGTTCAATTCCCCAACATGCTAATGCTTGTGTTGAAGTTTATATGTTCTCCCTGTGTGGGTTTCTTTCCACAATCCAAAGACATGTAGGCATTTTATTTCTCTCCTGTGGAAATAGTCTCTAATGTAAGAAAGCTAGTTTTGGACTTTAGATTGGAAGCTCATTGCAGCCAGGGATTGAAGTTAATGTTTGTTAGCACTAATCATGACCAGGGACTTGGACATTTACAATTGTAGGGTTTACACTGCACAGGTACATATGCTTAGAAAACTGTTGCTTTGTTTATGTGGATGTAAATTGCCTTTGATCTTTGGCCTGTAGTTGGATATTTAATGCACATAGCCAAGGGCTAACACAGGTGCAAATAGTATTATGTGTTCCTGCTCATCAGGTGCAATCACTTTAGACATAGAAGAGACAGATTGAAAGATACTGGTGGGCGTGTACTTCTATTGGGCGTGTGTCAGTGTGCTAACAATACAACCTATCTTATATAAAGGGCTGCAGTAGGGGGGTTCGAATGGCCTGAGAAGGCCAGGTTTTTTACTGTGATTTGTGGGGCAGAAGGAAAGATAGTGTGCATATTGACAAACGCCCAACTAGGGCTGTTTGCTGAAATTCTTGTGCATTTTTTCCATCAAAAGTGGGTTCATGTTGCCATGCTGTCAATGTTGTGTGTGTGCATTGTTCCTGTCTGACCATGCATTCATGGTTTGGGTGCATGTGCTGATCTTCTACTCTTTGATCTCATTGCTTAATCGTGTACACAGAAATTTTTTTAACGCAGCTTCCAGAACATACTCCCCAATGTATGTGTGTGGATTGTGGGATGGTGATGGGTGTTAGTTTGAATATGTGCCTTTTTTAATATTATGTTGGAATGCTTTGTAAGAATAATGACTGTTACGTATGTGTCTATAATCTTGCAGATAAAAATGTTATATGTTGCCCGTTATTCACTGAAAGTAAAGCTGTGACCACTCCAAGGTTTAGACAAATATTAGATTGTACACTCCTATGAGCAGGGCCCTTAAAACCCAATTCCTAACTGTTTTACAGCACCATATATCCTGTAAAAAAATTTTTTATGTTAGTAAATGTACATCATTTTGTTTCTGCTGGCAAAATAAAAGTACATTATTGAGCGTGTTTGTTTTTCTCTTTTCTTCTTTTTAACTAGTTTCGGGGGTGGTGGTTTTGGGGAAGTGCAATATGTTACTTATACCCATAGAAATTATAAGATATAATTGTGCACCAAAAAACAGAATCTCTTCAGCACACCTATAAGTAAATTATAAAGGTGTATAGGTGGAGTCTTTGTATATAGCGGCTGTGGAGAATTGCAGGTAATGAATTCAGCTGGTGGATAGGCAGTGTTTGTGTCAGCCCTGGTTCACATTGATGCGATTTGCCAAATTGATGGCAATTGCACCATCCTTATCAGTGCAGCGATGCAATTTCCAAAAGTAGTTTCTGTACTACTTTTGGTGACTATGAAGTGCGATTTCCATTGACCTCTGTGCAGAAACTGCACAGATGTCCCTGAAATTCCCCCCGCAATCGGGACTGACACGCGGGAAAGAAATTGTGAGTTCAGCTGAACTCGCACGATTTCCTCCTGCTGTCAGTGTGAACCAGGGCTTAACTTGGGCCTTTGTTTTTGTAAGTTACCCGCTTCAATCCCAGGGACACCATTTCTTATCAAACTCCCTTAAGTTTGCCTTCACATATCGTTATATGTAGAAATAAGTCATTGAAATCACTCGGAAGTGCCTGTGCTGGTCAGGAACTTCATCTAGGTGGATATGGCAAGGTCCTTCTTTAGCAAATAGGAGGTGCTGCTCATTTGCCGGGTAAGTGTAGGATATGTACTTGTGCTTACTCAATGTGCTAGTTAGATTTGGTGTGGGTGGTGTTTATTGATTTGTTTGACATCACCACACATTTGCTTCCGGCCCATGTGCACACATCACTTCCTGCATGTGTTCTGCTGATGTAAATCAGTAAGGATTATGCAAATATAAATGAGAGCTCATTTTATTAAAATATATAAGGCTTCATATTATTCTATGATATTGAAGCTCTAATTGATATTTAAATAATAATCTCAATTACTGCCTAGAAATAGAAATAAAACAAGGCAAACGATGTAGCAGAACTTACATAACTCCTTTAATTCTATTCTTTTGAAATGGACAAGGACTCCAAAGTTCTTTTTCTCTCCTATTTCTTTATTTCCTTTTAAAATATATTGTCTTGTGTTAGAATATATTGTCTTGTTTTACGATATTATTAATGAATTAACTATTCTATAATTGTAAATGAGCTTCCTTACATTGAATGTATGTTATTATTCACTGTTATCTATACATAATCTTCGTACTCAATAAAACTATTTTGACAAGGAAAATATATAAGGCTTGTTTCACACTTGAGTGACTTTTCCAGCAAATTTGGACCTCCAAGTTGTACCCCGTGATTCTCAATGATAACCATTCGTATCCGTGCTACTTCAAGTCGCACCAACTTCAAAGTAGTCTTTGTACTACTTTGGTGTGACTTTCATGCAACTTGAGGTACATAGGTCGCTATGTTACACAGGCATTCCCAGAAGTTGGGGCCAAGTTGTGGCAGCAAAATAGTGTGACTTTCAAGTCGCAGCAGTGTGAATGAGATTCATTGATAATACCTTTGAACTTGGCCCTATTGTCACTTGTGCATCATGAAAGTGGGGTAAATTCATCCCTGCACTACCTTGGTTTGACTTTGATGTGATTTGAGGTCCATACACCACAAGATTACACAGAATTGCTTCTCGTCACGGCAAACTGTGCAATTTTAAGGTCGCACAAGTGTAAATAAGGCCTAATTTAAAGTTGTTATCAATTAATCTCATTAGGTTACTTTCACACTTGGGTGACTTTTCATGCAGCTTTGGACCTCAGAGTCGCATAAAAAGTTACCCCCTATGATTTCCATTCATATCTATGCAACTTCACCCATGTTCACATAGCTCTGAATTGACATATCAAATTGCAGGCCAAATCGGCACCTATTGACGGCAATGGACCTGTCGGAATTGGTGCGATGCCGCACCAATTCCCAAAAACAGTTCATGCACTACTTTGGGAGACTTCAGGGGGCGATTTCTTACCTGCCAACTTTTTGAGATGGGTATAAGGGACACCTTTTAGCAAAAGTATGTAGGCATAGGCCACACCCCCTAAAACACCTCCTTAAAGGAGAATTATCCAAAAAAAATTAAAAATAAATATTAGTTAAACCCCCAAGTGCTTTTTTTTAATCAATAATATTCCTTTAGATTGGCTTTGGAAATTTACAAACAAAGCAATTTAGAAATTCGATTAAAGATTTAGAGCTGGAAACCCTTTTTGAAAGATAAAAAGTGCATTTTATATACAACTATATAGATCAGAACAAAATGAGGGACACATGAGGAGGAAAGAGGGACCAAGGGACTTTGTTCCAAATCAGGGACAGTTGGGACCTATGCGATTTCACTAGACATCTGTGCAGCAAAGTTCACTGATGTCTCTGAAATTGCTCACAAGGTCGGGCTGAGGCCCCTTTCACACGTGTGCGATTTTTCATGCGACTTTGGACATCAGAGTCGCATGACAAGTCATACCCCATGATTTCCAATGAGTACCATTCATATCTGTGCGACTTCAAGTCACACCGACTGTACTACTTTGGTCTGACTTTGAGGCAAGTTGAGGTCCATAGACCTCAAGTTTACACAGGCATTCCCTGAAATCACAGGAAAATTGCACGACTTTTCCTGCGACTCCGGCGTACCCCATGAAATTTACTGGTATTAGCAATCATCGTGTTTAAAAAAAAAAAATCCTGATCAGTTACCCAGAGTAGTACAATGTTATTATGGTAACACTGTATTGCTCTGGTCACAGTGTGTTAAAAAAACAATCATTAAAAAAGAAAAAATGTAATAAAGAAAAAAATGTAAAAAAAAAAATGTAAAAAAAATTATTCAATTTTCTTCTTTTTTGTTGTTCAACCTACTGTCATCAGTCCGTGTCCCTGATCACCACAACACCAGTTATATGATGATGCTATACTGCACCTATGCAAGTATGTAAAAATTAAAATTTTGAAAAAATGTTTTTCTTTAAATTGCTTTGTTTTCCAAAAAATTGTGACAAAAAATTACAACTTCAAAAAACTTACCACGCCTTATACTAAATACCTTGGACTGTCTACTTTTCAAAAAGGGGTCATTTGGGGGGTATTTATACTGTTCTAGTGTTTTTATTAAATTAGATCAGTACATCAGAATGATCAATTTTCAGATATATATATTTATTTTCACAAATTTTTTTTGCAAAATACAGTTTGGCTTGAATTTATGAGGAAAGATTATCTATTTGCAAAATTTTATAACGGAGACAAAGACTGACGGGTTTTTTTTCAAAATTTTCAGGTTTTTTTTAGTTTAGTTAGCAAAAAATAGAAAACCTAGTAGAACTTAAATACCACCAAAAGAAAGAGTTATTTGTGTGAAAAAAAACCCCAACAAATTCATATGGGTACAGTGTTGTATGACCGATCCTTCTGCTGTCAATCAAATCTTGCCAAGACAAGCGGTCTGTGTTAATGAACGAGGGCAGCACGACTTGGGATCGAGCCCGCAGGTGTGCCACCATAGAAAGCGGCTTACTATGGTGGCACATTGACAACGGGAAGAACCAGGAGCACCAGTGGGGGACCTGAGAAGAGGAAGATTGGGCTGCTCTATGTAAAACCATTGCATACAGCAGGTAAGTAGAACATGTTTGCTATAAAAAAAATACCATTTAAAGTCACTTTAATTCTGAAAAGCAGTGAAGAAAGACATAATTACACCATACTTGAAAGTATTGCAGCAAAAGGTATCCTTCACAAGCAAAGTGATACATTCTTTTTAAAGCTGAACTCTGGGGAAAACAAAAAAACCCCATGCAGTGGTGCTTCCCCCACACTGCAATGGTAAATGTCCATTTTTGCCCACCAGTAAAACTGACATTTACTTACCTTAACTTTTGCTCCCCCCCCAGCAGTGAGCGATCAACTCTTCTCCCCGACGCTCTGGCTTGTGGGTGATCTATCAGTGTTCTTACATGTAATGCAGGGTTATTGGTTACATTAGAGTGGCTGTGACCGCCTTAGAGAAGAGGCTGTGGTGGCCAGACTTACAACATGGAAGGAGCCAGAGGAAGCAAAAGATAACGTAAGTAGTAGTCCTTGTTACTAGTGCCTAGTCATAAACAAGAATTAAATCCTTGCAGTGTAGGAAGAATGATATTTTTCCTTGGAGTTCAGCTTTAAAGTTACCTTGCTGTACCACCCCAGGCCACCACACTCTCACTTGTCTGTAATCTGAAGACCATAGGAAAAGCCAGGAATATTTTCCTTGTTCTTTTTTTACACACAAAAGGGTGTTTTGCTCAGCCACCAATCAGATCCAAATATACCTTGGAGGTTTAAATATGATTCGTAATGCAGGCTTCAAAAAAGCAGTCCCACTGCCCTCCTAGTGCCCGGATCTGGCAGTAATAGTAAACTTACGAGGTATAGGATGCCTCCACTAGGGCTCCTGACATCACCAAATGGCTGATGTTCAGTATATGTAGGGATAGAGAGGACTGCTAGACACAGTGGACATATTGAAGGGAACAATGGTCAGAGGCTGTAGACATACTATAGGTTTGGCTGGAGACTGAAGATGAGAACAAAAAACTGGGGGGGATGTTACATGAGGCTAGAAAAGCTCACTGCTGTTACCTCTTTAGGCTTAGTTTACGCTTTCAGCTGGGAGGTGGTAAAAAATTGGAAGTTGAGCCATGTTAATAGCGCCCCTAACTTTCCCTTTTAAGCTGCTAAGGTAGCTGGCTAGGGTTGCACACATACCTTTCTTCAGTAAAAAATACAGATAAGTGCAAGAAAAGCTTGACTGCACTCCCAAAGAGCAACACAGTTGTAAATGAGCCCTTAGAAATGAATGCTCTCACTACAGACTGCTGGGGTCTGACAGATGCACATCATGTAACAAAAGAGCTTCAAGTTTGGCACCAGGGATATATACAAATAACTAAAAGGTTAAAAGAGCCAATTTTCTAACAAAAGCACAGTAGCTTACTGGAGTCCATATACTGTACTTTCAGAGAATAATTTTTATTTATTTTTGTAATTACTTATAACTTCTTTTAAATTTAATATATATCACTTAAAAGTTTACATATATTGTGCAATAACTCCAATGGTTTAAACTGAAGAAAACATGACTGTGAAATAAAGTGCACTAAAGGGAAAAATTATTGTGTGAAGTTTAAATCTTACTAAGTTATTACAACCTCATGTGATAGTCAACCTAATTCCGAAGTTCTAAGACTTAGAGAATCAGTGTATCAATCAATAGAGCTCATTAGCTTTATGATACTTTTTATCTGTGGTCCTGGCAGAAATGGCTCTACCATTCTCTACTATTTAGTCCTAGTCAGAGGGAAGCAATTAACCGTAACTATCAAGGCTGCCAATACTCATTATTCCAGTCTACTGTCTCATGGTGTCAAGGGGGCAAGACATGCAATGGCAACCTTCATCCCCTTGCTATTTTCCCTCTCTGAGGAATTAGGGCAAAGCTGGAGGGCCTGAGCCATTTAACAGAATGCTCATGTATTGTTATACAGAGAAAGCCTCTTCTTTCCAGCAGAACCTTTGTGAATCATCCATACTAAGTGATAATGGAAACGAAGGAGCAGGAAACTGATCGTTTTCATCTGTCTGCAGCTGGCGGTTGCCCTCTAACAATGTCCAGCGCCCCCCTTCCCATTACACCTCCCAGATACTATGCGTCTTTTTCCACCTTTCATTCAGGCTGTTTGATCTAAAGCCTTCCTTTCTCGGGTCAGGAAGAGGCCATGATGAAACTTGTTGAATGATGCTCATTCAAATCATCACTGCTCTTCTTTCCACAGGGGAAAACAAGTTTTACTTTATGAAATGAATACTTTTACTGTTTCCATTCCTAAATTAGAACATTCATTCCATCAAGATTTTTATGCCAATTTGTATATCAAATTAAAACGGCGACTCAAATCGAAAGATAACGTATTTTCTGCAATGAATATGGTAGTTGCTTACCTGTAAAATATTCATAACAGCCAGTTCTAAATTTCAAATCCACTGCAGGGACTCCACTGCCCTTGACAACAACTGTTGCAGTCAACACAATGGGGTTGATTTACTGAAGGCAAATAGATTGTTATGCCCTGTACACACGACCGGTTTTGCAATAGGAATAAACTCTGAAGGTTTTTCAGCTCAAGCTGTCTTGCATACACACGGTCACATCAATTTCCGACTGTCCAGAACGAGGTGACGTACAACACGTACGACGGGACTAGAAAACGGAAGTTCAATAGCGAGTAGCCAATAGCTTCCATCTCGTACTTGCTTCAGAGCATGTGTCGTTTTTGCTGCGTCGGAACAGCATACAGACGAGCAGTTTTTTCGATAGTAATTTGTTCCATCGGAAAAATATAGAACATGTTCTCTATCTAAGTCCGTCTGAATTTTCGACAGAAAAAGTCAGATGGGGCGCACACACGCTCCGAATATACGATGAAAAGCTCCCATCGGACTCTTTTTGTCGGAAATTCCGCTCGTGTGTACGCGGCATTGGGTTTGCAAGGCAAGTTGCACTTTGCAAAGGAATTTGCCACATAACTTAGTGAATAAGGGAAATTTCTGATTTCCATCATCCAGTCACGCACACCTCCCAATTGTCCCTCTGTCACTCTTTCTTTCTCAGTTGTCCCTCTTTCTGGCTTAATGTAAGTATTTAACTATCAAACGGGTTTTACTGTACCTTTTATCTAAATTGTAAAGTATTATATTTGTTATTTTGAAAAGCCAAAATAAAAGGAAACATAGGAGGTGAAAAATATTGGTTTGAACCAACCATTTTGTACACATTTATGCTCATGGTCCACGTTTCTGGAGATATGACAGGGGTGTGCCCTTTTTCTATAGACTGTACTAGAATCATCTATCTCAAAACATGTGCAAGCAAAAATTTTATTTTGTATTATTCTTGGACAGGTTTAGATATTCTCTGCAAAGTGAAACTTCACCACATTTCACTGCAAAGCAAACAGCCTATTTGCATTTAGTAAATCAACCCTAATGGCTCTTTAGGTGTTAGACAAGCATCTAACCTTGGGTGTAACAGATAAACACTGAAAGCTTTTGGAAAAGGTCCTAAACTCAGCAACAAACACTAAAACTAAGAACTTCCAGACACTTTTTTTCCCATCTGAAAACTTTAATTCATGAACCAGATTTTCTGAAAGCAAGGAACTTGAAAATAATCTCTTTCATCCAGATGCTTTGGCTCCCCAGTTGTATTCTGACATTGATGCATAACATTATCTTAGAGGTAATGACACAAGCAAATGTGTTCTGGGAGCTAACTGTCAGAGACTTAAAGGGGAACTTCATTCAATGACAATAAATAAAAGTCAGCAGCTCTTCCTACAACCCATAGCCTCGACAGGTCCTTTGAATATTGCTCTGCCATCCTTGATTTTGGGGGCCTTGGATGACTTACAACCAGATCCCCATGTGCGAGGAATGGACAGAGGGGATGCCAGTCATGTAACCTTCTGGGATCAGATTCTTTGCTAGACAGAATGTGCCTGAAGGTCCGCTCTAGGTTAATGCACACCCTGACTTTGCTTCTTTTGCTTCTTTGGCTAAGCACGCCGGTTTCGATAGTTTGCCACTCAAACTCTGCTGTAGATGACCTTTACATTTTCTCTTATGCATGTGAGGAGTTCTAGAAGTGTCCAATATTTAAAGGGTAACTCCACTTTCCTAGGGAAAAAAATAATAATATAGCATATACAATTGTTACACAAGTCATATTGTAATTGAATTTTATTAAAAATTACCATTCCATTTTCAATCTGATGCTCTGTCACTTTCTGTAAAATGCAATGCAATATGGCTACCTGGAACGCCCCTCCCAGAAACATAATTTCCTGCTTGTGTGATTGGCTCACTGATTTTTCCAGAAATCTGCACTAAGATACAAGTCAGATTTTTGGCATCTTTCTCAACAAAAGTGGAGTTACTCTTTAATGGTGTACAATGTAAACTCCTCACAATTACAGTGTTTCACCTGTTAGTGGCCTTCTGGTTTGGTTTTCTTCTAGGGCTGGCTATAAATAAGCTTTTTGAAAAAAAAATTACTCGATTTCCCTACCCACACATTCAAAGTGGATGGGGGGAATCTTCCCCAATGAGCTATTGTATTGTGATGGCAGGGGCAAACAGCACTTCAGTAAATCGACTTCTGTACAACCATCCTGCCAATACACGGATCAAAAATACATTTTGAACATTAGAGGTATTATGTCCCTACTCCCGCCTAATGCTGCAGCCCAGAGACTGCATTTCATCCAGGCATTTTGCACTTTTTTGGACTGACTGTTAAACCAACCTTTAGAATGAAATTTAAAACTGACCTTCTGTAGGTGGGAATCCTGGTCAAGACTAAAAATGACAACATTATCTAGATATGACAAAGCTATATTTTATTTAGTGCCTTGAAGTCCTCAGACTGCCATCCAGCTTAAGGATAAGCAAAATGGGACTTGATAGCTTACTTTTAGATTTCTCTATGACGCCAAGGACTAACATTTTTTAGTACCTCTTCTGAAATGACTTTTATCGGTGTCTCAGGAAACCAATATGGCCCTAACTTCACTTTGATATGAGGCTCAGTCACAACATCTGGTATACCTTTGCGAGTTGTTTTCTACTTTCAGGATTTTATGAGGTTAACATAGTAAATTGGGAGGGGCTTTCCCATTTCTAGGCTGGTATACCTGTAGTAGACATCACAATTTTATTCTCTGGACTTTTATGGATTCAATTTGTCAGAAAATTATTCAGTAAAGCAGGCACCGAAAATAAGACTCTGTCCACCCCCAGATTAAAGGCTCTGGTTTTAGCAGGCCAGTTATAAACTCTGGCCTGTGAGTTTTTGATTACACTTTTCTGGGGTGTGGCCTCTTGCTCCCATGTTTTCTTATGAAATATCTAAGAAATCCAATGGACATCCACTGCACAAGATTTCAAATGGGAAAAATGCTATGGAGGATTGCAGCAAAATCGTTTTTGAAAAAGTTAAGTATAGTAACAGAAAGTTTGAGTCTTTTCCATCCTTATCAACCATTTCTAGCACACCTTTCAGTGTTCTGTTGAACCATTATGTCAGTCAATCTGTTTGAGGGTGGTACACTTACAGTAAGGGAAAAAAGTTTTTGATTGCCCACTGCCAAAGAAATGATCAGTCTATTATCTCTATAATTTTAATAGTAGGTTTATTTTACTGTGAGAGACAGAATAACAACAAAATATCCAGAAAAACACATTTCAAAAAAGTTATAAATTGATTTGCATTTTAATGAGTGAAATAAGTATTTGATCCCCTATCAATCAGCAAGATTTCTGGCTCCCAGGTGTCTTCTATACAGGTAACAAGCTGAAATTAGGAGCATTTTCTTAAAGGGAGTGCTCCTAATCTCAGCTTGTTACCTGTATAAAAGACCCATGTCCACAGAAGCAAATCAATCAGATTCCAATCTCTCCACAAGACCAAAGAGCTGTCCAAGGATGTCAGGGACAAGATTGTATTGGAATCAATAGAGAATAAGTACAGCGCTGCACCAATGGTGTTGTAAAGATGGTTACACAGTAAGCAGCTAACACGCCTCTTAGACACAGGTAGGAGTAATTTAACAGAAATATATAGTGTAGCGCTATGTGTGTAAATAAAAAGAGGTAAGAAAACAGTGAATTAGGCTCGAGCCATCTCTGAATGGCCAGAAAATGGACTAAAATAATTCAAAATTACATATGAGTGACTCAATACAATCAAAAGTGCACTAGGTATTACACGGTGACATGTAAAATATAGTGATAAACCAGTGAAAAACAAAATGGTGAACAAAAACAAATTATAAATAGGTAAAAAGTCAACCAAAAAAGTCCATAGATGTTAGAAATTGCGTTCTTGGTAAAAATCGAAAACCACCACCTAAAGTCTCTGAGGGTTAACTGATGAAAATAAAGATGGAAAGCTTCTGGTAGGTGGAAAAAGTAGAACACCAAATAAATGATACATCTAAATATGTGACAGGACCATCACCAAAGCATCTGAGGAGGCTTACCGGAAGCAGGTGACTTGAAAAGACATACGTCTAACAAGTCTCAGAAAGCTTATTTAGCCGCCAGGGCTGGCGAGATGGATCATCAGGTATCCACAACTTCAAATGGAGGGGAGGGAAGGATCTTGTCCCAAGTGTTTAGCAGTAAAATCAAGCGCTTGTATAAAAGAAGACAGTGGTCTTAGCATATCCTTCCAACGCGTTTTGACTTAGAACCCCAGATGATGACTTCTAAGTCGAAACGCGTTTGTTTGCGACCCCCCCCCCAAATTTTCTTTTAATATTTGCTTTTCTAACACTGAACCACCTCTCCGCCAATCAGGAAGCGTGGGTGTATTACCCATCACCTGATTGGCTAAAACGACAGGCGCTGTGATTGGATGCCTATCAGGAGGAGGAGAGGAGACGCATGGAGGACACAGCTCGCCGCCATCACCCGCTGCCCCACCGAGATAGGGTAAGTGCAGACAGCGAGTGGGCAGGGGTGTCACAGTGTTAACTTTCAAATGGGCACAGTGGTGGCATTTGATGGGCACAGTATTGGTATTTGGGCACAGTGGCGGCATTTGATGGGCACAGTGACAGCATTTGATGGTACAGTGGTGGCGTTTGATGGGAACTGTTGCAACGTTTGATGGACCAGTGGCAGCGTTTGGTGGGCACAGTGGCAGCATTTGATGGGCACAGTGGCTGCAATTGATGGGCACAGTGGCTGCAATTGATGGGCACAGTGGCTCATTGATGGGCACAGTGGCAGCGTTTGATGGGCACAGTTGCAGCATTTGATGGGTACAGTTGCAGCGTTTGATGGCACAGTGGCTGCATTTGATGGGCACAGTGGCTGCATTTGATGGGCACAGTGGCTGCAATTGATAGGCACAGTGGCTGCGTTTGATGGGTACAGTGGCTGCATTTGATAAGGCACAGTGGCTGCGTTTGATGGCACAGTGGCTGCAATTGATGAGCACAGTGGCTGTGTTTGATGGGCACAGTGGCTGCAATTGATGAGCACAGTGGCTGTGTTTGATGGGCACAGTGAGGCTGCAATTGATGGGCTTTTTTCTGAATTTTTCAGTTTGTTTGCGCCCCCCCTCCCACCCCCCGAAGAATTTTGAGCACCAGCCGCCACTGTATACAGGTTTGTGTGCGTGTGTGTGTGGCTGGCATTTATACAGGTGTGTGGGGGAGCTGACATATATACAGGGGTAAGGGGGGCTGACATATATACAGGTGTGTGGGGGGGACTGACATATATACAGGTGTGAGTGGGGCTGACATATATACAGGTGTTTGTGGGGGGGCTAGCATATATACAGGTGTGGGGGGGGACTGGGCTGACATATATACAGGTGTGTGTGGGGGGGCTAACATATATACAGGTGTGAGGGGCTGACATATATACAGGTGTGTGTGTGGGGGGCTGACATATATACAGGTGTGGGGGGGCTAGCATATATGCAGGTGTGTGGGGGGGCTGACACATATACAGGTGTGAGGGGGGGCTGACATATATACAGGTGTGTGCAGGGGCGGACTGACAACTCATGGGGCCCCCGGGCAACAGGGGATCATGGGGCCCCCTTTGTCCCCACCCACACACACACAAGCCACACCATCACAAAGCCCCATGTATATATTGCACTGCTACATTACATGCATTGCTCACAGAATTTCTCTACTGCATGTTCAAAATAAATGTTTAAAGAGTTAAGAAAATAAAGAAAAATAAACTCACATTAACCACGTACATTTACTGCAGGGCTGCGTCTCCTGTGAGCAGAATCACGTACAGGTACTTTGATACTGCACTTGCGGGTCTGCATGCTGTTTGACCCGTTGCCGCTGTGATTGGACACACCGAGAGCTAATCAGCGGGACCGGAGGACCCGATGTCCACCGTGCCCCGATGATCGCTTCCAACAGAGGCAGAACAGTGGTCTGCCGATGTAAACAAGTCCCCAGAGAGCCTCCCCCACTTTCATCAGGGTCCCCAGAAAGCCCCCCCCCCTTACATCAGGGTCCCCAGAGAGCCTCCTCTTACATCAGGGTTCCCAGAGAGCCCCCTCCTTACATCAGGGTCCCCAGAGAGCCCCTCCTTACATCAGGGTCCCCAGAGAACCTCCTCTTACATCACGGTCCCCAGAGAGCCCCCTCCTTACATCAGGGTCCCCAGATAGCCCCTGACCCCCCCTTACATCAGGGTCCCCAGAGAGCCCCCCCTTACATCAGGGTCCCCAGAGAGCCCCCCTTAAATCAGGGTCCCCAGAGAGCCCCCCCTTAAATCAGGGTCCCCAGAGAGCCCCCCCCCTTACATCAGGGTCCCCAGAGAGCCCAGAGAGCCTCCCCTTACATCAGGGTCCCCAGAGAGCCCCCCTTACATCAAGGTCTCTGGAGAGCCCCCCATACATCAGGGACCCCAGAGAGCCCCCCCATACATCAGGGTCCCCAGAGAGCCCCACCTTATATCAAGGTCTCCAGAGAGGCCCCCATACATCAGGGTCCACTCCCCAGAGAGCCCCCCATACATCAGGGTCCCCAGAGAGCCCCCCATACATCAAGGTCCCCAGAGAGCCCCCCATACATCAGGGTCCCCAGAGAGCCCCCCCATACATCAGGGTCCCCAGAGAGCCCCCCATACATCAGGGTCCCCAGATAGCCCCCCCATACATCAGGGTCCCCAGAGAGCCCCCCCATACATCAGGGTCCCCAGAGAGCCCCCCATACATCAGGGTCCCCAGATAGCCCGACCCATACATCAGGGTCCCCAGAGAGCCCCCCACCCATACATCAGGGTCCCCAGAGAGCCCCCCATACATCAGGGTCCCCAAATAGCCCCCCATACATCAGAATCCCCAGATAGCCCCCCATACATCAGGGTCCCCAGAGAGCCCCCCCATACATCAGGGTCCACAGAGAGCCCCCCATACATCAGGGTCCCCAGATAGCCCCACCCATACATCAGGGTCCCCAGAGAGCCCCCCACCCATACATCAGGGTCCCCAGAGAGCCCCCCCCCATACATCAGGGTCCCCAGATAGCCCCCCCAAATCAGCTGGTTATATTTCATCTGCAAGCCATCGCATGCGATAGCCATTCTTTAAAAGATCTGGTACTTTTATTTGTTGCCAATGATTTTTATGTCTCTTCACCTGGCCGCAGTTTCTTGTCAGCAGAAATAACAATGGACAGAACTTTCTATAATGTATTTTCTGTTATTTTCTGTTTTTCTGTTTTCTGTTGCTGTTTATTGACCATTACTGTTGGTATCTGGTTCATTGGTATTTTATTAGGAGGATCCATCCCTGTTTGTGATCGGTCTACATATATTTTTGTTGTGTTTACCATTTTAGTGGGAATTAATTTATTATTCAGCACATTTATCTATATTTATTAATTAATAGCAATTTTAAGCACTTGGCACTTTATACAGTGGTTTGTAATTTATTAGGCATCACTACAAAATATAGCACTATTTTACATCAATATGTAGGATATCAGCGCATCATATTCTATACATATATTTTATTCACATTTCAAGAGTGAGAGATCACTGTTTTGGTTGCAGCTTTTATCACGTATAATATTATGGTTTATTACTATACCAGCGCTTGAGTACTAATAGCATCACTCCGCTTTAAAACCTCTTTTGGAGCTGATGCAGAATCATGATATGGGGTATAACTGGTGCTTCCCTGACTGTCTTTGGTGGGTCGGAAACTTTTGTAATAGACTGGACATGCCTGGATGGACATCAAGTAGTAGTAGCAGAGAAAGGAGATATTCACAAAGAATATCAATGGCAACTTATTGCTAAGAAAAAAAATTTTATCTAAATGGATAACAGAATGGGAGGCTGGGGGGGATGGAGCTGGGAAGGAAAAAAAGAAAAAAAACATAAAGGAGGGAGAACCCGGACACCTGGCGGGGCTTAGACCTGCACCAGCAATGCCAGGACTAGCAAGTCTAGAGGGAGGGCCAGATAGAGCACCACCCAAAAATAGAGAGAGCAGAAGGGAGGCCCTAAAAAAGGGATTACATGGTTCTGCTCCATGACCAGGAAAAAATAATCCAAAAGATCACCGGTATGGGGGAGGAGTGGGAGGTGGTGGGGGGAGGGAGGTTGGAGAGGGAAATGGGGGTGGTGAGGTGAAGGGGAGGGAGTGGGAATTGTGCTGATAGTGGGAACCCTCCATGGGCTCCTTTTGTACCTCTCCCTTGATGAGGATGTGGAGTCTGGGCACTGAACCTGTAGAAGCCCCCCGTCCTCTGGGCCCGTGTTTAGGCAGGGGAAGAGGAGGGCCCCACGTCCAATCACTGTACAAATCTTGCCGCCTCAACCTCCGCAACATCTCCAAAATATGCCCCTTTCTAACCAATGACACAACAAAGCTCTTAATTTACTCCCTGGTCATCTTTCGCCTCGACTACTGCAACTCCCTCCTCATTGGCTTACCTCTACATGGTCTATCCCCCCTTCAATCCATCATGAAGGCTGCTGACAGACTCATCCACCTTACCAATCGCTCTGTGTCTGCTACTCCTCTCTGTCAATCCCTCCACTGGCTTCTGACCACCCATCAAATTAGATTCAAAATAGTAACAGCTACTTACAAAGCCATCCAACTCTGCCCCCAGCTACATCACTGACCTAGTCTCAAAATACCAACCTAATCATTCTCTTCATTCTTCTCAAGACCTTCTTCTCTATAGCTTACTCATCAGGACTTTTCCAGAGCCTCTCCAATCCTCCTTAGCCAATTTCCTATTCTCCTACTCTATTAGCTTTTAGACGAACCCTGAAAACCCTCCTCTTCAGAGACGCCCATCCTACCCACACCTAACAACTGTATTTTCATTTTCTCCATCTGATCATCCCCCACAGCTATTACCTTTTGTTCCACTTGACTAGATTGTAAGCTCTAATGAGCAGGGCCCTCTGATCCCTCCTGTACAGGTATAACCCACTTTAAGTACACAATGGGTCCAGAGCATGTATGTAAAATGAAAATGTACCTAAAGTGAAGCAATACTTTTTTCACTTCTAGGCTGCAGTGTAAGTGTCAGGGGCTGTAGTGGGGGTGTCAGGGGCTGTAGTGGGGCATTGAGGGCTAAAGAGTGGGCATCAGGGGCTGTAGTGGCAGGTGTCAGGGGAACACTCACAGGTAAAATATGTAAATAGGCTCATCTGATACAAGGGGGGTCACTCCAATCTATCCCTCAGACATCGTGCTGTGGAGAGAATACTGTGGAGAGGCTGGATGGCGTTCTGTGGCTTACAGGGAACCACCGTGCAGATGTGATGTCACCGGAGGTGGGGAGGCGGCCAGGATACACACAGGAAGAGCACACTGGAACACACTGGCACTTTACGTACACAAACTGGCACAAACTGTTGGCACTATATAAATCCTGTATAATAATAATAGTAGTAGTAAGATTTCAGTTGGAAGAAAGGCTGGTGAATTTGGAAGGACGCTATACATTTTTGAAAGGAATTTTGCAGGGAATGGAGTGTACACTGGCAAATATACAGTGTCCTAACAAAAACCCAAATGGTTATTTGACAGAGATCTTAGGAAAATTGATACAATTTAAAAAGGGTAAGGTAATTCTGGCAGGAGACCTAAATCTTAGTATGGATCCTCAGGTAGACAGCACGTCAAGTGGTCTGGGGATTAGAAGCCAAAAATTAAGGAAGTTAAAAAAGAAATTCTACCAATGTCAACTATTAGATGTATGGAAAGCCCAGCATTCTAGGATGAAGGATTATTCTTTTTACTCCCCAGTGTACGGGATGTACTCTAAAATAGATTACATCATGATAGAGCATGGTAAAGAGGTAGAAGGGAAAAATAAGAGAAGAAATTAATCAATATTTTCAGTTAAATGGAACCTCAGAATTTACGGAGGCTGCAAAATGGGAGGCACATAAGGCATATGTCAGAGGAATCTTGATAAGTAAAAAGGAAGAATGAGCGCTACAGGGAGAATTTCTCTTCATTTGGGGGAAAACGGAGTAAAAATATCTGGGGATAAAAATAACACCCTCACTGGGAGACTTATACCAGGACAAACTTCATCCCTTTACTTCATGAGATTAAAGCAGAAATAAAAAAAATAGCATCACGCCCATTAGTATGGGTAGGACAGATAAATATCCTAAAGATGGCAATGTTACTCCCGAAAATACTGTGAAAATTTCAAATGCTTCCAATAGCTTTACCTCAGTTTTTTTTTTTTAGAGTAGTCAAAAAAATGTTCTTAAAGTATATATGGCAAAACAAGAAACCAAGAATACAGTTCTCGATACTTAGTAGAGAAAAAGCACATGGGGGTTAGCTGCACCAGTTATTAAAAGGTATTACAATGCGATAACACTGGCACCAATGATAGAGTGGACAAATATAAAAAGTGAAAAAACTTGGGTTAAAATGCAAAATACACTTAGTGGTGAACAGTTACAAGTATGGGTCCCACCTAAATATAGGATATTAGTAGTGAATTGACTAGGAATGTTTTTAGGATATGGGATTTATTTCACAGAAAGGTCAAATGGGAATATAATTCACCTTTGATACCACTAGATGGGACAAAGTTTTTCCACCGGGGAATGGGGCACTATTTGGAAAATGGATAAATAATGCACAATTAAAATATATTGTTAAAAAGGGGAAAATACAAGCATTTTAGAAATTAACCACTTTCTTTTGGTGCTATTTGATCACTTCTGCGGTTTTTATTTTTTGCGCTATACACAAAAAAAGAGCGACAATTTTGAAAAAAAAAAATTTTTTTTACTTTTTGCTATAATAAATATCCCCAAAAATGTTTTTTAAAAAGCTAATTTTTTCATCAGTTTAGGCCAATATATAATCTACATTTTTTGTGGCAAAGAAAAATTGCAATAAGCATGTATTGATTGGTTTGCACAAAAGTTATAGCGTCTACAAACTATGGGAAAGATTTGTGGAATTTTTATGGCATTCTTATTATTTATTTATTTTTAACTAGTAATGGCTGTGATGTGCGATTTTTAGCGGTATTGCAACATTGCGGCAGACAGATCGGACACTTTTGACACATTTTTACCTCTGTAGCAAAAATCCCGAATCAGAATGAAGCAGGAAAAAATCTCACCGCACAGGTATGGATCTACACCAGGTGTGAACTCCGTTGTCTTCCAGGATAAAGAGCCCCAGGTGCTGGCTAATGCTCAATCGTGTTGAAGGTAGATAAGAAAATCCAGACAGCCGCACTCCAGGAAGATGTAGTTCAAAAATTATTTATTTATATATTAATGAGCATATAGCATACAAAACACTATGGCGTTTCGCACTTATGCCAAGTGCTTACTCATAGCTCACAGCTATGAGTAAGCACTTGGCATAAGTGCGAAACGCGTTAGCTGATTGCCTGTACCTTCTGCCATAGTGTTTTGTATGCTATATGCTCATGAATATATAAATAAATAATTTTTGAACTACATCTTCCTGGAGTGCGGCTGTCCGGATTTTCTTATCTACCTTCAACATTTTTACCTTGGCGTCTCTTAAAGGCATCTTCTAATTTGTACCGGGTTTCGCGATGCAGTGCCATTGTGCCGCAGTATATGTACGCAAACCGGTCGGGAACCGGTTAAAACTCAAGAGGGTTTTGATGGATCTGAATGAATGGAGGTATTTACAGTTAAAACATTTTGTGTACCACAACCAATTTGATCAGAGGAGAATTTAAGCCCTATAGAAAAAATATGCAATCTACAAACAAAACTAAATCACAAAATCAGCAGGGGATCAAATACGTTTTTCTCTCACTGTAGGTGGGTAGGTAAGAAATTTTCAACAACCAACACAGCTTTTTAGCTACTATTGACATGAAAGCCATTCTGTAAAAATCCATTTAGGAATACTGGTTTAGGAAAACATGTGGAACAGTACATGTACATCTAAAATAGAAGCCTTGCTTAGAGAAGAAGACTTCTCTAAGCAAGGCTGGTGCAAGATCCCATTTAAAGATCAGTCACTCTTCAGAAACAAGCTTGATTCAGCCATGTCAAAAGCAGGAAAGTCAGGCTTCATTTGACAGGACTGTTGCCTATTTGTTTCCTGCTAAGGAAAAAGTACCCTAATTTAAGTGCCAATCGCAAGACAGGGGAAAGAAGCACACGCATACAGGCCAGGATCCTAGAAAAAGAATCATTACTCTTACAGGAAGTCCTCAAAAGGCTTCTATTGGTCAAGACTACCAAAAGTCCTTTTGAGGGTACGCCCATCCAAGTTTGCCAAGTGGGAGCCAGACTGGTAATTTTTTTGAAGTTTCAGAAAAACAACTTTTAGGATCCATGGGTCCTTTCTACAGTTTTAATAATTCATAACAGCAAAGTCATGAGGATTCCTCACTCCCAGTTCATACCCATAAAAATTCTGCCTTGCACTCAAAGCTATAGTTCCAGTGCCCAAAATGGAATGCATTGGAACGATATACTCATTTCGTGGTGTAATTAATTAATTTGGAACCACTAATCAATATGAGGATAGGAGTTGCCTATCATCAATTTAACCAAGTCAGCATGACGAGCTTTGCCTTAGGAGGGGATTCCAGGTGACCCTGAGTATCCGAAACGAGGAGCTTGAGACAATCCGGAATTTTCTGATAATCAGCCGGCTGAAGTAAGCCTTTTGCTTACATTTGAGTTATCAGACTTCCTTGATCGGTAAGGCATTTTCGGGACAAAGGGTACCTATTTTACTCCCCTTAATCGAACTGTATTGATTGGTGGTTATATGTTATGTTGTCACTGTCTATTGTCCATTGGAGTGATATAGATAAGAAAGGGTAGAATAGTGCTGTTAACAGGTATATGTAGTACATCTGCTAGATAAAGTAGTTTAGAGGCAAGAGGCTATAGGCACAAGTAGAGAAGACTGGCCAGTCATTATGGGCATTGAATGAAGTAAGGGAATGGAGGGTAAGAGACCCTCAAAAATGCCCAGCGCAAGAGGAGCGCTATATATGAACTGAAGGTGCGGTTTCGCCTATACTGAGCCCCTAGATTAATGGCTAAAGTGGACAGGGATCCGCAATGGGTAACTGGGTTACCAAGGTCCACAGGGACTAATGCCCCGTACACACGGTCGGATTTTCCGATGGAAAATGTCCGATCGGAGCGTGTTGTCGGAAATTCCGACCGTGTGTGGGCTCCATCGGACATTTTCCATCGGATTTTCCGACACACAAAGTTGGACAGCAGGAGATAAAATTTTCCGACAACAAAATCCGTTGTCGGAAATTCCGATCGTGTGTACACAAATCCGACGGACAAAGTGCCACGCAAGCTCAGAATAAATAAAGAGATGAAAGCTATTGGCCACTGCCCCGTTTATAGTCCCGACGTACGTGTTTTACGTCACCGCGTTTAGAACGATCGGATTTTCCGACAACTTTGTGTGACCGTGTGTATGCAAGACAAGTTTGAGCCAACATCCGACGGAAAAAATCCTAGGATTTTGTTGTCGGAATGTCCGAACAAAGTCCGACCGTGTGTACGGGGCATTAGAATCATGCAGAGTAAACAGCTAGAGAAACAGTTATCTATGTGAGCAGAATGGATCAAGGGTAACAATAACACTAGACAGAAAGGTACATTTTCATGTTAAGTTGTGGGATGAATTTGGGGTCAGGCACTACAACTAGTAAAATCAGAAACAGAGAAATGAGAATTAAAACAGAATACTTTATATGTTGTCAGAGAGGGAAGATGGGATGAGCACTGTGGCTGCCCGTCTGATCATAGAATCATAGAAGCTAGATATAAAGGATTTCTTAACAAAATAAGGAAAGCAGAATTTAAGGCAGGGAAATATTAATGAGAGTTAAAAGAAAATGAGAGAATAATATGCATGTGTTGTGTACAAATGGGAAAAATGTAAGCGATTTTAGAGAGATATTGGTGTATATGTGTGCGAATGCTGGGACCTTTAGTTCTATTGCTTGTGTGTGTCATGTACGCAGATGTGACCCCCTCCTTTGTGCTCTCCTGAAAGAATGTGGCTGAGATGAGAGGTCAGTGATAAACTGGAAGGACACCATGCCAATTCCAGTTTTTTAGACAAAACATGTGACCACAATTATTTTGAATCTGTTTTCCAAACATGGTAAAATGAAGGTTACATTTAACTGTGTATTACACAAATTGAATATCCGTTGATAGTGGAAACAGTGCATTTAAAAAAGGGAAATTAAGTAAAATTAGGTAATAATGACTATTCATTTCTTACATGAGTTCAACATTTTTTTTTAATATAAAAGGATAGTATATATATAACAGTAAATGTAAATACACACTACAAACAGCGCTATTGTTGAGCAAGAGATAAAAATCATGTGGCCAACTTCACACGAAAGTCTTTATAGAGAGTAGTGCAGAATCTGGAAAGTGATTAGGAAAATGTTCATAGGTGATAATACAGCTGGATCTCAGTGTGCACCTTCCACCGGTCAGTTGAACTTCACCCTGTGTTAACACACTCCCCCCAAGGGGTTAAACTCACCAGAGCTGCAAAATAAATAAGCCTCCAAGAGAAGAAATCTCTTAATCACATCGCTATCAGCACCACTCCGGGGGGCTCATGAGGGGTCACAGCTCCAAATAAATAGATGACAAAAGAAAAGCGCACATAGCATAATTCCATTTATTCAAAGAAACCCCTTACATCTCACAAGATCCCCCTCAACCAATATACGTACAAGATAAAACAGTCAATCAAGCAATGGAAGTAATGCACATCACCGTTCCGGAGATCAGCCGGTTCAAAGCCCCAAGGAGCGGAACACTTCCTGGTTGTGAATCCAAACTGTAGTCACAGCCTCCGACCTCCTCTCCAACTTCTCCAGCCCCGACAGCCGGTTAATGTTTACTGACCATTTTATTAATATAGATATATTGAAACTGGTTTAGACAACCTTTGGTTGGAAATTAAATCCAGGTTATTGGGGAAATTTGTAAAAATGGGATTAGTTTAGATTAAGATAGCAATTTTGTAATTTTACATTTATACAATAAGCCCTTATTGAGAGAAAAAAAAAGATTAAGATGAGGTTGTTATTTGAAATGCAGCTGCCATAATATTTAACAAAGCCAAGATGGATGGGATACATAAGAAGTTTTTCTACAAAAATGAAAATTTAAGGTTTTTGATAATAACTTGATGTGCGGTCCATGATGTGAGAGTAATAATAAATACAATTTAAATAGACCCATCACATCAAGTCCACACACCCTGTTAGGATAGATGCCACCTGCAGCCAGTTGTTTTATAGTTTTTGATGCTTTCTGGTCCATCATACAGATTGTGGATCCTTTTGTTTTTATTTTTGAAATCCAAAGCAGAACGTATGGATTGTGAAATGATGTGCCCCTTTTCCTTGTAAGTACAGTGGTATAAGCAGAAGAATATTTTGGATTTATGGACATCTCTCCATGACCACAGGGTATTGTTATCATTTATTATAATATTGCCAGGAAAAAGTTGTTTTTTGAAACATGAAACTGGAGTTCTTACACAAACAGCATGATAGAAAACAAGCCATTGTAATATGTTGCTGATCTTTTAAGGTTTTTGACAAACTCATTTATGTGTTTTCTCCCCAATTCCAGATCCTAAAAGTTTGGAAGGATCTAAAACTAAAGCCAGGTGACTTGTGGATTGTTAAGAGACATTTATATTTAAGGAAATGTTTGGAGACTCAATACAGCATCTATTTCATGTACAGTTTTTGCAAAACTTGAAGGAAAAGTCACCTGGATCCACACCAGACACTGCAAAAATGACTAAATTAAAGAAATCTCTGTGTTTGATTTGTTTCCCTCTTGCGATCACAGTATATGGTACTTTTTGATTCAATTACTTTAATTGTAAGTGATATATATATTTGAAAAGTAGTTTAGCCATGTTGAAGTCATATTTGACTTTTGTACGTCTTCCATTTTTATGTAGAATTGTCTGTGTTTACATATGCCAACAATTCAGCTAGAAGGTCATTCTGGCCACAGGAGTGTACAGCCAGTACTCTGTAAATATGTCTTATCAATCATTTGTTTTTCACAATGAAAAGTCATTTTGTAATAAAAAAGCTGCTCAGCTATTATTTTCTCCACAATGGAGTTTTTTTCCTCTTTGGCCAGGACTACCTCCACCTAAGCGTGTGGAGGTTCCAGGTTAAAGGTGATAGCAGGTATGGTTAGTGATCAAAATATTGATCAAAAGAGAGGAGACTGTAATGGAAATTTGTAAGTCCTGTAAATAATTGTATTCTATTTTGTATGTATTGCACACTGCCCTCACTGTGCACACAGAACTAATAATGTTTTCAGTACATGTTTACATTCTTTCGAGTCCTGATTAGAATTAGCCTGCCTATGTAACGCCCCTTGTTACCATAAACGTACAATTGTAATATTAATGTGATACCTACGTAATCATGTGTATAAAAAACCTTCGATTGCGTCATAATAAAGCAGAACAGTTATTTGGAAAGATGCTGAGCGTATCTTTTGTGTCTGTTCCCTACTGCAGTAGTTATTATTAATTTGGAACCACTAATCAATATGAGGATAGGAGTTGCCTATCATCAATTTAACCAAGTCAGTGGTGAACAGGCGATTAATTAATAGATTTGTAGACTCTAAAAAAATGCATTCAAAAAGAACACTTCAAAACTCACCATGCACTACAGACAGGAGATTGGCCTCTTCCCATAGATATAACAGCTGCCTATCTCCCTATTCCCATAAGATATCATTTTTACACATCATTTCCAAATTGTCTTCCCCTGGCTAACAACATATCCAAGAATATTTGCTAAGGTCCTATCGCTAGTAGCTTTCCTAAGGGAAAATAAGAAAATTTAATTATTTTGTTGTTTAGACAATATTCTAATATTGAACAAGCAGAGACATGTTTTTCTGTCTCACAGAAAAAGTTTGCTTTAGACCCTGGAGAGATTTGGTTGGACAAGAGCATGGACAAGCATGGACATCCCTGCTCAGAATTTATTTGGGAGTACAATTCAGAATACAACCTCTCTTCCTCAAGAGAAGACTCCACTGAAATGAAAGCCACAGCCCCTGAGGGCATTTTCCTTCACAGCCTTGCACTGTCGGGTAGTAATTGAAACCATGGTATTAGTTTCACCAGTGGTCAAATGGGCACAGTGGAAGATGTGTCCTTTACACAAAAGGGTTTCTGGACCAGGGGTACACTGAACTGTACACAGAGATCTGCATAACCTCACCAATGACAAGTCAGTGGTGGTGGACAATACAGGAGAACCTGCTAAACTGCCATTTGCTACTTTCAATGAAATGTCTCTATCATAACAGATGCCTGGGAGAGGTGCTGGGGAGCACACTGTTTGGGAAATTAGGCTCAAGGATAATTTAAACTTTGTGCAACAGGTGTAGTTCCAAATGTTCTGGAATTGCAGGTGGCATACAAAGAACCCATGGCCTTTAAGCACCTGGTCCATGGCAAGGCACTGATGCTCGAGATGGACAATACCACTACTGTGGCATAAGTCGGCTGAGGCAGGGGGGCATTCGGAGTTACACATTGTTGAGGAAGGTTTCTCCAATGCTGTCCTGGGCCCCGACCAACCTTAAAAATCTGTCAGTAGTGTATTTCTCAGGCTTGCGGAACACACGATGGGATTATCTCTTGAGGCATTACCTTGACAACAATAAGTGGGAATTGATGCCCAAAGTGTTCTGTCAAAATGTTTGTTGGGGTCTACAGTGGAATTCTTTGTTTTTCCCCAACAGCAACAAATTGCCCATTTTTACACCAGATTTTCATCCCCAGGCAATGGGGTCAGATGCTCGTGTCAGTGGAGCTCTCAGAAAGTTTATGCCTTCCCAGCAATTCATCTAGTTCTAGATCTGGATTCTGACGGCGGTACAGGATACAATTAACCTAACGGCATGTCTTTGGAGTGTGGGAGGAAACCAGGGTACCTGGACTATCAGCCTCTACAAAATTCCAATGGGCTTGCCAGTAACTAGTCTTGCACTTTTTCAAAGCTGTTTGCCATCCAAGGCCTCCAAGGAGAAAACTCTTTCTCAAACAGAATCTTCCTTTAGTCCTTAACCTCATAGCCTCAGAAAGCTTCACCCCAGACCAATACTGTTTCAGTTGGCACATGTAGCACCCTCTAGTTAGTGTGCTAGAGAGACATAGCATTTTCTGCTAGTGTAGGTAAATTGTCAGGCTAGGCTGGCAGCCAAACCTGTGTGTTTTTCTTCTGGGTCAGGGTTGAGTGACTCAGTCAGAGCTGGTGACTCACATGCAGCATTACCAACACCTCCCAATTCTTTCAAGAATGTTCTGGTGTTTTCTGGAAAGAAAGGAGGGGAGGAAAGGTGGAGCTGCCTGGGGTATTCTGAGGAGCCCTGACCAATCCCCAACTTGGTTTGGTAGGGGGCAGGCCTCCTTAAATAGTCAGGGTCAGCCCGGCTGGGGAGGAGTTGTTGGGGAGGAAGCTGGAGATGGAGTGCTAGACTACCATGGCCTTTGTGGGAGCTCCCCAGTCTGGGGGAGAGTGACCTTGGGCCTGGGCTTGAGTTCAGACGGGACACTCTTAATACACGTGGAGGTGTACTGGACAGGTGGCACGGGAGCACTGACAGGCAAAGTCTCCAGAAGGAACTAGAAGTCGCAGCTAAGAGGGCAGGTGAGTGTCACACAGTCGGGAGGTCTGGGAGGCATGCCTGAGAGGACTGAGAGATTGCAGTCTGGGATGGGTGCAGAGCCAGTGGAGTGGACTGTGGTGGCATGGGCAGTGGAGAGAGGCAGCTGCAGCCAGGAGGGCTGGAAGGGCATGAAGAAGTGGTACTGGGATCAGTAGCCACGTGGACAACTAGCATTGGGACTACCTATATTTTTGCTACACCGAAGGGACTCAGGGTCCCTGCCTGCAAAGGGCATTAGGCCTGGCTGAGCCAGTGTCAAGCCTGCAAATCAGTGCTAGCTGATCCTAGAAGAGCAAGCAAGTGATGTGCTGGAGGTGTTAAGGAGAGATAGTCTGCAAGCAAGTGTTGTGCTGGAGAGAAGAGAGGAGTTGTATATACCAGAGGTGTATATCGTTTTTACAGTCCCTAACAATTTCTGCAATCAACTGTGCATCTCATAACTACCCTATCCCCATCCAAGTTTAATCCCTTCAATAAAAATACAAAACAAAATGTATGGACTGTTTTCTGTCTGAGAGTGACTGAAATCGTGTCCCTGGCTGGGCAGGATGACAGACAGACTAAAATTACCAGCAGCCCCTAAGGGGGTACCGCTACACATATATCAAATAAAAGAGCTTTTCAGGTAGCAGTAACCTCGACAAGAAGAGTTTTGGAAACTGCAGCTTTAGGTGCTGTTCATATCCTGAAGGAGCCATTCATATTCTGTTTTCCTGAATGACTAGTCCTAGTACCAATGCTAGGATTTACTTCCATGTTGTCTTCTTCATTAGCCAACAAATAGTCTTACTGATATTCACAGATCAAGGGAATCATTGGATAAGTCAACAAGACATTGGAAAGACTCTAATGGACTATGCTGAAGCCACATCATCCTTCAGATTCTCAAATCATTAGTTTGAGGTTTCATCGAGCACAAACTACAGGAAACAAGCCTCAAGTGTCTCAACACTGCTTGGATGCTTAAGAAGATTACTCATATGAGGCAAAGGGCTTACGGTGTCCTAAGAAAGTGACAACACACCCCACCAGGAACTTTTCCACCTCCTAGGTGGAAGCCTTGGGTTTCTCTAGAGACATTCTGCAAGGCAGCAATGTGGTTTTAGTACCCTCTTGTTGCTCTACAGTGGTAAGCTGGCAACCCTAAGAACTGTTGAAAATGTTGAAATGTTTTGTCAACTGTACTGTCTTATAATTAAATCTTTCCCTCCCATGTTCAGTAGTCAGTTCCCATTCATATGCTGACATGAAGCTGTCAGGGAACTTGGAAAATTGATGTCCAATACTTATTATTTCTCTTCAATAGCTAAATTGCAGGACAGAGAACCCCACCAGCCCCTCGCCTCCAATATGAGTAGGCTAGTTAAGGAACCTAGGTGGATGCAACATTGGTCTGATGCTGCATCTGTCCCCCCGGCTCTTACACTGAGAACCGAGTGATCAAACACCGCCGATTGCTTGGATCTCAGGGCTCTCCGAGCAGAGAGCTGGTCACTGTCAGCCACCGCTCTCTGCTCACCCCCCCACTCACTGGAGCGCTGGGCTGTGCAGGGGGCGGGAGAGGCCGGCTCAGCCTCCCAGCGACTCGCCAAGAGCCTGAGCCGTGTGGCAGTCCAGGCATGTGGGGAATCCTGACTTGATTGTCACAATCTTGCCCGAACCTGGACCGGCTCTTTTACGTCAGCCAACACGGGGCTTCAGCCAACTGTCTGCTAAAAATATGTCACAGGAGTGCAGAATGAACTGCATTACTGAGATCCATAGGAGAAGTACAGCCAAATGAGTTTTTGGCTGTACTTCTCCTTTAAGGCTACTTTCACACTGAGACGCTTTACAGATGCTATAGCGCTAAAAATAGCGCCTGCAAATTGCCTATAAAGCGCCTCTCTTGTCACTCCAGCGTGAAAGCCTGAGGGCTTTCACACTAGAGCGGTGCGCTTAGGGGATGTTAAAAAAAGTCCTGCAAGCAGCATCTTTGTAGCGCTTTAGGAGCGGTGTATACTTCCATTTGACTGCCTAAATAACATTAATGAAAATAAATTGACCATTGACTGTCTGGGGATATACAATATCTGCAAAACTGCTGCACTTTGCTCAACCTCTTTGGCTTCTGGACCTGTGCATCAGTGGGACTTGGGGGCAGGCAGGAGACAAAGGCCATCAATACTGTCCAAACTAAACTTTCCAGCTTTCCTGAAATGTTCAAGTCTTTTGCTTTGAGTATGCTATTACTCACCAGATCTATAACTCTAATCAAATATGAATTTGTGTTTGTTTTAAATTAGTTACAGAGGCTGATTGAAGACCTAACAAACCAATAAACATTTATAGCTCATCAAGGCTGAATAAGGGAACACTTACTATAACACGGTATAAATAGTTATGAAAATATGAATAGCACTTAGCCTTCAGGAAGTTGTCCCACAAAGACTTTTATTTTGCTGCCGCCAACATGAGCAGAGCATTATTATCCCAATGATGAATGTTGTTGTGATCCACATAACAAAGCCGTCACAATTCATTCTCACTGAGCCAGGACAAATTGTGAGAAATGTGATGTTAATTACACAAATGAGCAGATGTGACCTGGAAGCTGGGCAACAGACGAAGGCGTGGAGTCAAAGTTGTATTAATCTTCAGTTACGCAACATATGGTCTATGTACAGTGTGTAAATGCGATCTGGCAATCACATTTATTATAAGCTAATGTGGCAGCGAAAACAAATGATGGTCACTAATAAATTCAATATACCTGAAGTGCTTTATCATGGGACTTCTGCTCCATGCTATGGTGATATGATGCTCATGGGGGAATTGTGGGGTTGAGATAATACCCAATTGAAAATGTAACTTATCTAAATGTAGAGGCCCATCTATACATAGGTGCATGCTTAAGGCTTGATTCACACCTACAGTATTCAGTTTGCTTTTGATCTGTTTCTGCTTTTTGCGGTGCATTTTGCATTTATTACACATTCTTCACCCTTTTCGTCTTGCACTTTTTTAAGCTTTTTTCTTTTTTGCCCAATTTGCAGATTAGAAAATGAAAACTGCAAATTGCAAAACGGCGGTAAAAATCATGGCAAAAACACACTATATGCTTTTCTGCAGCTTCTGCATTGAAGTCTACTGAACCAAAGTTTTGTGTTTGAAAAAAGCATGGGTGTGAACGTGTCCCATAGGAAACCATGTTTTGTTTTTTTGTTTTTGCAAATTTCTTTTTATTCATTTTTGCATAGTACAAAAAGAGAAATAAAATAAAAACACGCCTTGCCACGCAGGGTATCATAAACATCATAACAACATTCCAAACCCCCCCCAATCCAGGTTCACCACCCTGTGGGAAAATCCGCCCTTTCGGATGCAAGGTCCCCAGACCAATATGGGTACACATATCAACATCATAATGAAGACATTAATAAAACAACTGTACAGTACTCATAGTAATGAGTTCAGCAATCATCTCTACATGCAGCCATTGTAACAGCAGCCAGTCCCTGAATAATCCCAGTGGGAATGCAGGAACTACAGAGCCCTATACTCCAATATCCAGGCCCAGGCAGACCTCCCCTTCCAGCTCAGTGAAGTCTATATAGTCATTAGGCTACAGAAAAATCACTGTCCAACCAAACCTTCCAAACTTTGTCAAATTTCTTTGGGCATCCTCTGCTCAGGTATGTTCCTCTATAGAATGGAATCACTCTTACAAGCTCTTTCCAGTATGACAGTGAGGGCGTCACAGGTTTTTTCCAACAAAGGATCGTTGCCTTACGCGCATAAAACAATAACAAGCTAAGCAAGGTACGTTGGGCCCTAGTAGGTGCCAAGCCCTCCACCAAGCTAAGTAAGCATCTCGCCACCATCAAGGGTATAGATGTAATCTCCATTATACAGCGCCCAACATCAGACCAAAACTCCTTGACCACCTGGCAATGCCAAAATACATGACTAAAATTGGCTGGGGACAGTGAGCAGTGCCAACATTCGGCCACTGTACCTGAGTAAATTTTAGATAACTTTGCTGGGGTGTAATATATCCTGTGCAGGAATTTAAATTGAATTAATCGATCTCTAGTGGACACTAAGTGAGTAAAGGGAACGCTCCACATAGGAAACCATATTAAATGGACTGTAGTGCGTTTCTGCAAAAATCCCCAAAAAACGCATAGGTGTGAACCAAGCCTTAAGGACGAAGGGCTTTTGGAATATTTTATTTTTACCTGGCGTTGAGTAATTCACTTTTAGGTCATCACAGAGGACAAGGAGGCACTCTTTACATCTGGAGGAAAAAAAAAATGTAATCTCCAAATACAGAATGGCTTCTTTACAGTAAGAGTTGTGAAAATGTGGAATAGACTCCCTTAAGAGCTGGTTCTGGCTAGCTCAGTGGATTGATTTGAGAAAGGCCTGGATTCTTTCCTAGATACACATAATATAACTGGATAATAATATTTACAGGTAAAGTTGATTGCGGGAATATCGGATTGCCCCTTGGGGGATCAGGAAGGAATTTTTTCCCCTGCTGGAGCAAATTGGATCATTCTTTATTGTTTTTTTTTTGCCTTCCTCTGGCTTAACTGTGGAAATAGGATTGTGTATATAGGATTGTATAATTTTTTTTCCCCTTCTACTGGTTGAACTGGATGGACTTGTGTCTTTAAAGCCCAACTAAAGCCTCACATGTTTTGATCTCTTTATAGTTCTGTATCCCCACATGTAATGATTTGTGAATGATTTTTATTTTAAGGAGGTTTTAAAATGTCTCTCAGCATAAAATGATTCTCCTCTAACATAACAGTGCTCTGTGCTAGCAGCCATGTGTAACAGCCCCAACCTTTAGCACAAGATCCAGAATGATGGCCAAATTCAAATTTTGGTAATTTCCTGTTGAATTGGCCAAAATTTGGTGCATGGCTGAACCTTCTGACACCACCTGTGACAACAAAGTTTGATCTGAAGTTCTAAGCTGTGTAGAAAAATTGTTGCTTGAACAGTGACTTCAACCAAATACCTGCGATCATTCTTCGGGAGTTCTAACAGCCAGGGGTGCAGGCTGTCAGAATACAGTAGCCAGCAGGAGATATTTCTCTGTCTGCATTGTTTAAAGCGGGGTTCCACTCAAATTTTTAACTTAATCTTACCCCCTTCAGTTAATTGCATAGATGTTCAAATGCCTCACGAAATTTTTTTTTGTCGCTGTAATTACCTTTATATTGTACTTTATTGTGGCACTTCCTGTCTCTCCTCCCATGGGAGTAGGCGTGTTTATTGCCTTTCCCCGGCGCCGCACTGTCTCCTGGGAGCTTAGTGTCAGGCTTCCCAAGATTCAGTGCGGGAACAATGATCATGTGTGTGAACAAGCTGTGAATGAATAGCATTCACTGCATCCAGGAAATCAATGCTTGTGGGCTTCACATGCCCACAAGCAAGATGGAAACAGCCAGCATCACATTTTTAAAGTTATTCTTCAGTACGAAAACAGACAGAGGCGGAAATATTACACCCAAACTGTGAGTATTATTTTGGGATTAGCAAAATGTCTCAATGACCTAAAAAAAAAAAAAAAAGATTGGTTGCCGGACTCCCACTTTAAATACATGAATAAGTGAATGTACTATAAACATTTAAAGTGAAACTACAGCAAAAAATTGTGCTTAGGGGAGGGAAGAGTTAATAACGGGATAAACGGGGAAAGCTAACTTTATTTTAGCACTTGCAATTTTGGTTGGACTGACGTGTAGATCAATGGACAAGTCTTTGGTCTGTACATAAGCACTAACAAAATACACTTCATCAATTGCAACTTTGTAACAATGCATTTGTGAATGAAGCCTGCTTGCAGGCTCAATTTACACTGGAGCTGCTACAAGTGGCAGGCAACTACAATGGGCATTGTGATGACATAGCAATTAAAGAACAGGGCAGCAGCTACAAAAAATGCACTGATTCAAAACTATATCACAACACAATAGCGGCATAAGAGGCAAAGACAAATCTGAACAGGGACACAGACAACAATAACAATTATTCAGAGGTTTTAACCCCTCCTCGCTTCCAAAACTAAAGAAATGGTGTGGTGGCTGGAATAACACTTTAAGCTGATAAATAAATTGTTCTCAAATTTATGGAATGGAACTAAAGATGTCTGAATGCTGTTTGAAGAGATAGACAAAGACTATCAGCAATAAGACATCCTTCTATTGCAAGCAAGAGGGGATTACCTTTGTGCATTACACAAGGGTCCCAGGTGGTAGACGGGAATCAGATCTTCCTTGATGGTAAAAGCATCCGAAATGACAGTAGGTTTACATCAAAGTGTTGTGTCTATCAACTCACAAAACAATACACAAGAAAGAAGTACATCACTGATGAAGGAAGAAACCATGGCCAAGACATCTGCAAGCCATGTACAGTGCCTTGCAAAAGTATTCACCCCCTTGGCATTTTTTTTTTTTCGTGTTTTGTTGCCTCACAACCTGGAATTAACATGGACTGTTTGAGGATTTGCATCATTTAATTTACAGAACATGCCCACAACTTTGAAGATGTTTTTTTATTTTTTTTATTGTGAAGAAAACAACAAAAAGGACAAAAAAACATAAAAAGTCAATGTGCATAACTATTCACCCCCCTAAAGTCAATACTTTGTAGAGCCACCTTTTGCGGCTATCACAGCTCCAAGTCACTTTGGATAAGTCTCTATGAGATTGTCACATCTTACCACTGGGATTTTTGCCCATTCCTCCTTGCAAAACTGCTGCAGCTCCTTCAAGTTGGATGGTTTGCACTTGTGAACAGCAATCTTTAAGTCTGAGCACAGATTTTCTATTGGATTGAGGTCTGGGCTTTGACTAGGCCGCTGAAAGTGTTGCTTTAGCAGTGTGTTTGGGGTCATTGTACTGGTGGAAGGTGAACCTCTGTCCTAGCCTCAAATCACACACAGAGTGGTACAGGTTTTGCTCAAGAATATCCCTGTATTTAGCACCATACATTTTTCCCTCAACCCTGACCAGTTTCTCAGGCCCAACTGCTGAAAAACATGATGCATGATGGTGTTCTTTTCATTAGGGATAACTATAAACAAAGTAACATTTCGTTGTTAGATCAAAAGGATGTACTTCGGTCTGTAAATTAGGTCATTTTAACCACTTAACCACTTGCCGACCAGCTCCTGTACATATACGGTAGCAGGTTGGCTCTCCTGCGCAAATTGCCGTAATTGTATGGCGGTTACTTTAAGAACCATAGCAGGCGCGCGCCTGCCACTGGAGGCGCGTGCGTCCGCTGCACGCCGGAGGACTTGATGCGCGTGGCGGGTGGGCACGATCGCCGCCGGCCACCCGTGATCGCGGACAGGAAAGCTAGAACAGGGATTTGTGTATGTAAACACACAAATCCTCCTTCCGACAGAGGAGTAGAGACAGATCTGCTGTTTACAGTAATTGCAAACAGCGATATGTCTCCTCCTCTAGTCAGTCCTATCCTCATACAGTTAGAAACACTAACTAGGGAACACATTTAACCTCTTGATCGCCCCCTAGTGTTAACCCCTTACCTGGCAGTGACATTTACACAGTAATCCGTGCATTTTTATAGCACTGATCGCTGTAGAAATGTCAATGTTCCCAAAAATGCGTCAAAAGTGTCCGATCTGTCCGCCGCAATGTCGCAGTCCCGCAAAAAATTGCAGATCACCGCCATTACTAGTAAAAAAAAAAAAATGCCATGAAAATGCTATAAATCTATCCCCTATTTTGTAGACGCTATAACTTTTGCGCAAACCAATCAATATAAGATTATTGGGATTTTTTTCACCAAAAATACGTAGAAGAATACATATACTAATACTAATGAGAACATTAGGCTATTAAAAGAGAAACTGGAACCCATCAAGGAATCCAATCAAATGAAAGACTTCAACATGAATATGAAGAAGAAGTTAGATAAAGTGGATCGTGAGACACAAAAAAAGAAAGTGAAGAAGTTCACGAGGGATTCGAATGATTTTAGGACGAATAAAATTTATGCATGGCAAAATGCGAACAATGGGAGCCAGGAAGTGACTATGGAAGACCCAAGTCAGGAAGTAGAACCTATAGTGAAGAAACCTCAACCTAAACCAACCCAGAAGGAAAATGGGCAAAAAACCATGATAAAAAAGAATAGACAGGGGCCTGGTGGTACCACCCATGATGGGAATAACCAAACGAGAGATATGGGTCAGTTTGGCGGATATGGCTACTCTCCCAGACCAGGGCGACCTGGAAGGGGAGACTACGATTATCAATCACCTAGACCCTATAGAAATAACACCCCACAAAGAAGAGAATACAATTACCAATCACCATACAGAGAAGATGGATCACGAGGATACCATCCTCCACAGGAATACCACCAGTGGAGACAACTTCCCCCACCGAACCATTATTCAGAAATAAATAATGGAATCCCGCTGTATAATAGATACACAGGGTTGGAAGATGAAGGCTATTGGGATCCACCAGCACATCACCAATCTTTTTTAGGGCAACGGGGGCGGGGAGGGAAACGAGGGACACCGAGAGGGAACCCCCGAATACAACAACAGAGAGGGGGAGGAAGATCTGGACCCCCATACATGCAAGACATGAATACAAGGCCCCCACCAAGAGAAGGAGGGGATGCAGGGCTGGTAGATCAAAGCAACCCAAAAAAACGTCCGAGGGACATGTGAACACTGGAATTTATAATTTAAGCGGAGTCACATTGGATCATAGGGAAATGAACATCTTAAACCTAGGTCTTAAATGTGCTCCGAAAAAGAGAATGAATAAATTCCAGGTGTACATCGATACACATAAATTCATCCGTTCAATAAATCTAAAGAAACATTTTTTGAATCATCCGGTGGAAGCAGGAATGAGGGCGTCGACAGCCCCAGCTAACATAGATAGTGGCCTGAAGAACAGATCTATCTTCAATCCCCAAATTCAGAATAACCATTATGTAGAGGTGTTTAAAAACCTGGTATTGAAAGATATTGAGGTACTCCCGGTTAAGAAAGGGATAAACCCCCATTACATTAAGGAGGGGATAGATTCCTTGGAAAATAGGAAAAATATCATCATTCGCCCAGCCGACAAGGGGGGAGGGGTGGTAGTCATGGACAAGCAATTTTACCATGATCAACTGGTAGAGTTATTGAGCGATCAGAACACTTACAGGAAATTGAAATCTGACCCTACAGAGTCATATAGTGCACAATTGACTACACTTGTAGAATGGGGATTCGGACTGAAGGCCTTAAACCCCAGAGAGAAAAGGTACCTGGTTCCAAGTGCAAGTCGCATACCAGTGATATACACGCTACCTAAAGTGCACAAAAACACCCAGTGCCCACCTCCACGTCCCATAGTAAATGGAATCGGATCAGTTACTGCGAGGTTGGGCGAATATTTAGACAAGTTTCTTCAGCCTAGTGTGAAGACAACAAAAGCTTATCTAAAGGATACTGCTGACTTGCTACGGCTGCTGGAACCAGTGAAACTTGACCCCACATTAACATCCTACTTGGTAACAGCAGACGTAGCGTCTCTTTATACCAACATACAGCATGAGGATGCTGCGTTGGCCCTAAATTGGGCACTTAGTAGGCGGGATGATATCCCTTTTGCACAGAAGAAATTTGTGGGACATGCATTAGACTTCTGCATGTCCCACAGTTACTTCTGGTTTGATGGACAGTTCTACTCCCAACAGGTTGGCGTGGCAATGGGGGCTAAATATGCCCCCAGCCTCGCCAACCTGTTCATGTCTGAATGGGAGGATAGACGGGTGTTTAATACTAATAGGCCTCAGTTGATCTTCTATCGAAGATTTATCGATGATATTTTGTTAATATGGGAGGGGCCCAAGGAATCCTTGGAAATATTCCTGGAGCAATTAAATAGGAATACCAATAATATTAAATTGGATTACCAAATTAGCGAGACTACAGTAAACTTTTTAGATGTTGTCATAGAGAAAGTAGGTGGCACGTTGAAAACCAAGGTGTATTTCAAACCGACGGACCGCAATAGCTATTTGTCTGTGGCCAGTGGACATCATCCATCTTGGATAAAAAATATCCCAAAGGGCCAACTATTGCGGATCCGTCGGAATTGCACTCTGAAGGACGACTTCTTAACTCAATCGGAGATCTTGAAGAAGAAGTTTATTCAGAAGGGTTACAAGGAGGATATACTAACCAAAATTACACAAGAAATAGCAGACATTCCTAGAGAACGATGTTTAAAGGAAAAGGAAGTGATAAAAGAGGATACCCAACATCAAGTGAGCTTTATTTCTGGATTCCACTGCCAATATAAGGAAATTGAGCACATTTTTAGAAAATATTGGTATATCCTCTGCAAGGACAAACACTTGGGAGAAATTTTACCAACCCAACCGAAATTTATTTATAGGAGGGCCCCAAGTATAGGAGACAAAATAGTTAAGAAAATTTTGGATCCACCAAATCCAAGGTCCTTATCTTTTAATTTTAGAGGTTTCTTTTGTTGTAGGAGGTGTGTCTGCTGCAAAACAGTGAAGGTTAGTAATAGAGGCATCACCAGTGTCACCAACAGAGAAGGAGAGAGGTTTGAGATCAAAGAATTTAGTACGTGTACCACAACACATGTTGTCTACCTCATGTGGTGCCCCTGTGGCCTTTATTATGTTGGTAGAACTAAAAGGCAACTGAAGGTTCGGATTAATGAGCATTTGACCAACATAAAAAACGGTTATAAGTACCACAGCGTATCCATGCACTTTAAGGAAAAACATCAACAGGACCCATCTCTGCTGCAATTTTGTGGCATTGATGTGGTACACCCCTCATGGAGGGGCTCAAATAGAGTGAGAGACTTGTCACGCAGAGAAACGGAATGGATATTCCTTTTTAAAAGTCTCACCCCGAGGGGACTTAACATTGAACTAGATCTCAATTGCTTCATCAATGACTTTTAACTAAACAATCTCGTTCAGTTATGATATGGGAATCCCCCATTTTAATTGAAATACAGGATCCACTTTTAGTCTAATATTGTCTCATACAGATTTTTAGAGGTCCATACATGAAGCTGCGGTTTGACGTAACATTAGTGCAAAGAATAGAATCGCACGAATGACCAATAGCAGTGTGTATGATTATTTTAATTTATTGATTTAGAATGATTCAAGACTGAATCAAGGAGTTTCGGCTTTCAGCTTTAATATGTCAAACGCAGTCCAGCCATAATAATAAATAAAAAAAATTTTAAATAAATTTTTATAATAATTAATTTTTTTAATTTTTTATTTAATAATATATTTTTATTCGTCTTACACTATATATTAGCTATGCCAGCTGCACGTGGCAAGACGGTTCAGGATATTTAATATGATATTTAATATCATCACTTCATTTAAGTCTTAGTTTTCCCATTTATGTTATCATACCACTTTGTAGGCATCTGTAGTTCATTTACCTTTATGGATATATAATTTTAAATATTAAGTAGGTGTGTTATCAATAACCTGATTAGATAGCGCTTGGAGAAGTCATAATATATTTGTTGTAATAACATTGTATATTTTAATGAATTTTAGAGCACATAAAGTGTGTTGGAAAAACATGTCAGAACGTTAGAATGCTATAAAATCACCCACTACTCTGTAAGATAGCCAGTAATATGGATGATCCATCAGAGAGCTGCCGACATTCTGGTTGAGGTGTATTATACACTGCAGACCGGCCTATATGAGCAGCGGGGGTTTGCGCTCACGGGGACACTCGAACTGCGCAGGCGCGAGACACACAGGATGCGCATGCGCACTGTGATCTCTCTACTTTAATGGAGAGGAGGGGAGTACATAAAAGGAGATTGATGCTTTGAGCGGCCTATCCCATGAATAAGCTACAGACGTAGCGAAACATGTCGGGGGCGTGGCCGAGCGGAGGTTAAACACTACATACCTAGTGACAGGAGGAAGCGATCGTGGTGGTCTGCCTAACAGGAGAGACGGTGTGTCCGGTGGACGGGCAAGCGAGGAGAGGGTGAGAGAGTCTTCTTACACGCCAGCCGTGACAGGGTCCGCCGTGACCGCATACCCCCCAGTGAGGCTTGTCCAGATCGCTGTGTTGATTTTGCTGTGTGCAGATTGCTGTGGTTTTGTGCTGTGCTTTTAAAGATTTTACACAATGTGAGTGCATCCTTTGTAGTGCTATTTGAAGTGTGTATTATTAAAGTTGTGACGTTATCACACTATTGGGAGTTTTTTTTCATTCTTATATGGAGCAAATCCCTGGATGGATGTAACTTCACCCCTGCTGATAGCCTGGATACTCCTATGCTTTATAGCCTCATACGAGAGTGGAGGCAGAGAGAGCTGGTGAGAGACTGTCTATTGGGAGAGGGAGCACTGAACACAGAGGTGTGGTGGAAGGTTCCATCTAACATCAAGATACACTAAGGACTTGCTGTGGCACAATTGTTACTTTTTATCCAACCACTATCACAGACTTTTTTCCACACATACGTGTGTATTTTCCACGGACTTTATTTTTCAGTCACATTGTTAACAAGCAAGGTGCTAGTTATTTATATTAAGTCACCTATTTTCTAAGGAAGGTGTCACATATATGATTTATTTTTATCAGCACTAAGTCACTGTTGGTATGGTAGTTATTTGATGCATTTAATTGATTTATTTAGTATTCATTTTTGATTTTTGATTTTTGAATTTTCATTCTACACCTGAAATAAAGGGTACACTAGATTAGTTTTTTACACTGGATACAGTGTTAACACAAGTGCATTTAGGATAGCGCCACAAATTTTGGATTCTTCACGTGGGTGTAGGACACCACTAGCACGTCACAAGATTTGAAATTTATTTGGTATATGGTTTATATTCACTTAAAGTGGCAGCTATAGGTAGGAAACACCAACTAAGGATAGTCATAACCTAGGTTGATCTCCAGAGGCGCAGTGGTGGTCTACTAAGTTTAGGGAGGTTATCATACCTAGAAGGACCGCACGTTAAAAGAATACATATTGGTCTAAACTGATGAAGAAATTTGTTTTTTAAAATGTTTTTTTTTTTGAATATTTATTATAGCAAAAAGTAAAAAAATATTTTATTTTTTTTTCAAAATTGTTATAGCGCAAGAAATAAAACCACAGAGATGAGCAAATTCCACCAAAAGAAAGCTAGATTTGTGGGAAAAAAGGACATCAATTTTGTTTGGGTACAACATTGCACGACCGTGCAATTGTCAGTTAAGTTATCGCAAAAAATGGGCTGGTCATTAAGGGGGCAAATCCTTCTAGGGCTGAAGTGGTTAAAGACTAAACCTTTTTCTGACACTTGTTGTTTACAAGTTAAAACCAGTATTTTTTTTGCTAGAAACCACCAAACCACCAAACATTATATATATATATATATATATATATATATATATATATATATATATATATATATATATATATATATATTTATATATATATATATATATATATATATATATATATATATATATATATATATATATATATATATATATATATATATATATATATATATATATATATATATATATTTATTTATTTATTTTCTTTTTTTATCAGAGACCCTAAAGAATAAAATAGCAGTTGTTGCAATATTTTATGTCACACTCTATTTGCGCAGCAGTCTTTCAAACGCAATTTTGTGGGGAAAAATACACTTTAATGAATTTTAAAAAATTGAAACAGTAAAGTTAGCCCAATTTTTTTGCATAATGTAAAAGATGATGTTACACCGCGAGAATCATGAGAGAATCGTGATCGTTTTTCTAAGCAAAACAAAACATATGCCTATCTTTTATGAACTTTTGGGTTCATGTTTCAAAGCAAGAGCATTTCTTGTAGCTCATAGCAGTCAATCAGGAGCCATTTTTGGCAGGATCAAATAATGTCTTCTGATCTATAGGAGACGTGAATGGCCGACCTATCAATTTCTCCCAGTAATAAGCCAGACCTCCTTCATCCATGTCCTGTCCTTCTCTATTCAAATAAACCTGTAAGATTATTCATACCAATTGCTGTGAAAACCTGCTGCACAAAAAACTGCAGCCTGCATGAATTGTAGGGTGGAACATTACATACGCCGATATGCCTATATGTGGCAATTTGTTACTTCTCTGGCTATCTGTATCAGACATAACAAGACACAAATGAAACTCTAGCTAGATTATTGCTACAGCTATATAATCAGAAATACTGATAAATATGTCAGGGACATAACTTGAGCTAAGGCTCGGTTCACAGTGAAGCGATGTGGGAACCCTTCCATACTATCTGTATGGCTGAATTTGCATTGCACGGACATTGCATGTGATTTGCACTGCAGTACTGTGCGAATCAAATGCGATCTCGCACCACGCAGCAGTGTGACTGGCCCTAACTTTAAAGTGATTATAAAGGTTTTTTTTTTTTTTTTTTTAATAACAAACATGTCATACTTACCTGCTCTGTGCAGCTTGTTTTGCACAGTGGCCCCGAACATGCTCTTCTGTGGTCCCCTGGAGGCTCTCGCGGCTCCTCCCCACCAATGTTGCCAACCATCAGTATTTTTACTGGCAGCCAGTAAAAAAACATGCACTTTTCTCCTGCCAGTAAATGCCAGTAAGAGGAAAAAGTTGCAAGTAAAAAATATGGCAGTGGCGCTTGGCTCGGAACTGGGCAAGAGCAGTTTGGGCCCAGAGCCGGCCAGGGCCATCCATGTACCTGCTACAGTGTGTTCGGGTGATACCGGCGGGTCTGGTAAAGATGGTGCCCGAGCATGTGGTGTGATGTCATGGTGCAAGGGATCCAAGCGGAGTGGCCAGAGCCTCATGTGCGGGTCTGTGGGACGGGAGCAAGGCAAGCCGGGAGCAGGACCCGGGAGCGGGACTGTCAATGCTGTTTGGACTGGAGGGGACTGAGAGGACCACCTCACCTAGCATGGATAGAGATTGTAACTGTGACTCAGGATGCGACCTGACAGTGATATATGCTGCTGCAGTGCACACTGCTGTCAGTGTCACTGTGAGAGTCTATTTCATGTGCATGTGTTGCCCATTCTAATTTCTTGCCCCTGAGTCCTGTCCCTGAGCCACTTACTTACTATATTTAAAATAAAATAAGAAGTATGCTTTTTGCCTTAATATCTACCTTGAATAACATTGCATATTGTACTTATTTGTAGCCTAAATACTAAAATTTGCACTTACAGCTGTAATTTTTGGAAATGCCAGTAAAAACTTGGCTGTGCCAGTAAATTTTGGTTGTCGTGTCAGTAAATTTCAATCTGGTAGGTTGGCAACACTGCTCCCCACATCAGATAACCACTCTCCCGAGGGGGTTACCTTGTGGTCAAGCTCCCGAGTCCAGCATTTGCGTTCACAGACACGAATGCCGGACTCAGCCCCGCCCCCCCGGCGCCCGCGTCATTGGATTTGATTGACAGCAGCGGGAGGCAATGGCTGAGCTGCTATCAATCTATCCAATCAGGACATGAGACACCAGCTAGAGCTGGTGTGCTTGTCCCCAAGGAGAAAAAGACCGGGTTCAGGTAAGTAAAACGAGGGCTCTGGGGGGCTGCAGCATGAGGGAAGGTTTTTCACCTTAATGCATAGAATGCATTAAAGTGGAGTTCCACCCAAAAATGGAACTTCCGCTTTAAGAGAGGTGACTCCCTGACATGCCACATTTGGCATGTCTTTTTTTTCGGGGGGGCACCGGTACCCTCTTTTCAGAGGGTCCCAGCTCCCACTTCCTCCCGGCGCACCGCGGCACCGGAAGGGAGATCACCTCTCCCTCTCGGCAATCATCTGGGACATGTCACAGGTCCCAGATGATTGCCCGGCCAGTCACGATGCGCGGCACGGCTCGCGCATGCGCAGTGGTGCCTAGCTGTGAAGCCACATCCAGGCGCCCACAGTTACGATGCCGGCATCGCAGAGAGGAGGGGGAGACGAGCGGGGCTTCGTTCCCCTGCATCGCTGGACCCTGGGACAGGTAAGTGTCCAATTATTAAAAGTCAGCAGCTGCAGTATTTGTAGCTGCTGACTTTTATTTTTTTTTAAGCAGAACTCCCCTTTAAGGTGAAAAACCATGAGGGTTTACAACCCCTTAAAGAATGTACAATAATACACACATATATATACTTTATGAAGAGGTGTTTTATTACTAACAGGTGTTATTAAGGGTGACAAACATTTTTCTATAAGCAATTCAATGAAAGTGGGTTTGTCTTTAATGATGACAATGAGTGGACATTTTTCTATTGATTTCTATTGGTGTAATGTTGTAAATATCGCTTGGTCATATTCTGACAATATATTTTATTTAAGAGACTGAAGCAGGTAATAAAAGACGAGTGATACATTATTCTGTGTCCGTGTTTTGACTTCAGTCTACATTGCTCCCCGCAGGGCTCTGTGTGTGTCTGGGAGTGAGGAACGGAGAGTGCCGGCACAGGTTAGTATAGGAGTAATATATAGGGAGTACATCCTTAATCATAGAAAGGTACTATTAGCTTGTTGTAAGTCAGGTTAGAGTATCCTTTGTTTAGTTGTCCTACATGAAGGATAATAGAAAATCACACAATCCTACATTTGCTGCAGTGTATAGATTTGGCTTGCCTTCACTCAGTGCCCTGTTAATGACATCACAGGTATGTAGATACTTTTTCTGAGACGCTGGATTTAATCCTATTTAAAGAGGACAAATGTCTGTGTAATACCTCTCCTTGTATATAGCTATAATTTACAGATTCATTTTAGTCATCATGCCCGTGGCAGGAATCTGCAGCAGATAAAACAGTTATTGATTTCTTAGTTTTGCTTGAAAATGTGTTAACTCCCAAAGGCACATAGACTGAGAAATCATTAATAATAGTTCTTAATTGAGGTGCTGAACAGCCTACTGATTTTTGCCAGTGGCAGTTTTGTCTTTTCTTTGATGCCTATAAAATTACCAGCTTGAGTTTGTGTTCAGTAATAGCAGGAAAAGAACTATTTGCAATACTGCTGTGATATAGAAAGCCTATGGCTGGGAAAGGCTTTGGTGGGTTCTTTATTACCATATTCCATGTTGTGAGTCACTTATTACATACTTATTATTGAAATTGGCTCACTTACCTATAATGCTGTAGTTCAGTCTCCAGCTGATCTATACGCATCTGGAGATAAGGAACCTCATTTGATTTTTCTTCCAAGTCCTTCACTTTTCCATAACATGCCAACAATGCTTGTCGAGCATCTGCTGTTTTCTTTCTTGTCTCCACCTGTTCTTTCTTTAGTCGTTGGTTACATTCCTCTAAATAAATTAGGACATTCTGAGTTTTGCTCAGTTCTTCTTCCAAGTCTTTGTTCATTTTTATAACTTCCTCCAACTGTTCATCTCTGGAGCTCTGGATCAGGTTGATCTCTCTCTGGACACATCTTGTTGTTACAGTGTAACTTTGGGACAACACCCGCCTGTTGGAGAGGGTTGAGATGTCTTCCGTTTTCTGTGAAGCAAGATTTCTGCGTAGACCAACCTATAAAAGACATAAAATAAAACTTGCCGTTCAGTATAGGAAACGTGATTCACACCAAAACACATATAGAGTTTAATAAGAGGCAGATATCATAAATAGCGTATTGAGTACAATTTACCACTAGGAACATATAAATATGAGGAATATAAATTTCCAATAGCAACATAAAAATATAGAGCAAGGGTCTCCAAACTTTCTATAGAAAGAGCCAGTTTACTGACCTTCAGACTTTAGGAGGGGCTGGACTGCGGCCATTTGGAGTACAAAATGTCCCAGCATCAGTTGGAGTAAACATTCCCATATCATTGGTGTAACTGGGAGGAATTGTGCCCCATCATTGGTTGTCATTGGGCCCCATTGTTGGTGTCACTGGGAGGAACAGTGCCCCATCATTGATGTCATGGGTAGAAATTGTGCCCCATCATTGGTGTTATTGGGAGGAACTGTGCCCCAACATTGATGTCATTGGTAGGAATTGTGCACCATCATTGGTGTTTTTGGGCGAAATTACACCCTTCATTGGTTTCTGTGAAAACAATAGTGCCCCAAAGGCCAGATAAAAGCAAGTAAAGGGCCACAACTTGTAGACCACTGGTATAGAGGATTCAATTTTCTACTAAAAACATTATTATAGGGCAGCCATTCTCAACCTTGGGTCTGTGGGACCATAGGGTTCCTCCAGAGTTTGCTAGGGGTTCCTTCAGAAGTGGCTGATTGACCTTCCATCTGATAGTGCCTGCATTGTTCCTGGGCTAGCACCATTTAGTACAGTCACAACACCAGTGACCAGTTTTATTAGTTGTCTGTAAGGGTGGTATTTTGCCACTAACCACCACTTTCTTTCCACTAGAATAGGACACCAATGAAATGAAGCATTCTTTCAACTGACCTTCAATGTAAGCGGCATTAATCTTCAGACAGAACATAGATATAAGAAGGCCATCTCTCGCTGACCATAATGTAAGGGGGTACTTTTCCACTAACCACCAATGTAGCCTTTTCTACTAATCACCAAATGTAAGGAAACCCTTAAATGAACACCAATGTTTTATTAATGAAAGCACACCACAATGCAACATTTTGAGGTTACACAGTAGTCCAGTCATTGGTCGGTGCAGCATTATTTTATAGAGGGCAGTAGCTCTGTAGTCCTCAGGCATAGTTGAGAACAATGTAACTGATAACAGACAGCCCAGGCAAAGAGTACAGGAAGTTGTCAGCACATATAATTTCTGGAAAGATCAACTTATTTTCCTAACTTACCATAGAGGTATAACAAAACACTTTAATAGTATACCCACCATGGCCAAAAAGGACCAAATGAAACAGGTTTATTGTTACATACATATACATAAATATGTTTTTTGGAAAAATGATATTTTCTTTTTTCTCTCTACATATGTTTTTTGAAAATGTGCGTTTCGACATATTCTTGTTCTAGTCCTTTGATTCTCTCTTTATTTCTTATTCTACTTACCCATCTGGTAAACAGCTTTATAAGTTTCCACAATGGTAGCGGTCTGACTATGATTAATACCCCTGCTCTCTAAGAACACCATATTTCACTATGAAATGCCTGCCATATGTAACTCATGGTCTTTTGGTCTTACATTTAATGCAGCTGCCCCCATAGCAGCTAAAATGCCACATTATATAGGACTGAAATCAGCCTACACTAAAAGTTTATTAAATCCAGATGTGACCCACAGAGGTCTGAATAGCAGTGATGATTACGGGGGTCAACAAGCTGAGGGTTTATCAATGAAAATAAAAAAATTACTCCGCCGCTCATACTTTTATGATTTAACTCATTCAAACTACAGTTGAAGAATGGATGACCTCTTTAATTCTATCAAAAGAGGATACCATGCTATGCCAGGGCATGGGAAGTGAGAAAGCCACATCTGCTCTTTAAACAAAAATTTGAAAGCACACATAAATACATTAATTTCTTTTTTTCAGTTAATGTTGGCCTGAAAAGCAAATTTCAAGGAAAAAAATGTATACTTTTTTTTTGGCAGAAGTAGTGCCTTGCAGCTTGCTAGATGTCAATCAATCAATGCAAAACGTTTGGAGTTTAAATGACACTCTTTATTGGCTAACTTACTTTATTATATCCCTTTCATATGAGCGCCCTCCATTTCTTCTCAACAGAGGAGCTCCGTTCTGGAGGAGGGAATAGAAAAAGTGAACACATTGAATCCCTATGGGTGGTTGGATGCAAGCAGATGTGCATTCCTTATATCAGCCCACATCCAGTTAGGTTGTTAAAAGTAGGCCTGGACACAATCTTTTTCCATTAAGTCCAATAGACCCGAATGGACCCGCATTTGGGTAGATAAAGGTGGATGCACATCCGCTTACCTGCAGCCGCTTAAAGGAGTACATTGCAGTCTATTCTGTAATCATGGGTTAAAAATGGAGGGGGGGGGGGGGCATGCCTGTGTGCAAGGGGCCTTAAAGATGTAAGCTTTCGTTTTCTTCCTCAGGCATTGTCTAACACTGAGGAAGGAATGTCAAGAGTCCTGAAAGCTTCCATCTTTAACCACTTCCTGCCTGGCCCATAGCAGAATGACAGCGGTGGTTTCATTATCCTGACTGGGCGTCATATGAAAAAATAATATATCATTTATAAGTCATATTGCAAGTGAAAGTTCTTAAAAATTGCCTTTCCTTTTCAATCTGCAGAGCTGTGATTTTCTGAAAATTCAACGCAATATGGCTACCTGTACATCATTGGCGTATGTAATGCCCCCAAGAAATGTCATTGCCTGCTTGTATAATTGGTTAACTGATTTAACCAGACTTTTACGATAAGATACAAGTCACATTTTAGAAATCCTCTGCAGCAGACAATACATTATTTTTGGTAAGATACCCTAAAAGGGTTAAATACTTTTGAAGGCATGCAGACCCTGCAACTTTACTCATCAGAACACGGAGAATGTACCAGGTGATTATAATGAACCAGACCTTCCCCTTCAGAATCAGTATTCAAAGGACAGTCAAACAAACAACTATTTCTTAAGAGCAGAAATAGGTAGGAATCTGAAACGTTTGTTTAACCATTTGCTGACCGCAATACGTATATATACTTTGCGGTTTGCAAGTGGTTTATGGCTGAAGATATCAGCCTTAACCCAAGGATTTTTGATGTTTTTTTTTTCAGCAGGCCGGCTGCTCCCGTAGAGAATCAAAGAGTAGATAGTATTTGATTGCTTCTATGGTCTTGGAGGACCGGAGCCACGTCATGACGTCACTTCCGTTCCAGGCTGGAAGTAAATAGTTTTTTTTTTAAAGCAAAAGATCAAAAAAATCTTTTTTTTAACTTTTGCTTTTAAAAAGTAAAGAAGAGATTTGAGGTCTTTTTGACCCCAGATCTCTCCATAAAGAGGACCTGTCATCTTTGCTTCTATTACTAAATCAGATAAATAAATCAAATAAATCAGAAAAAAAACATAAAGCGCCCCCCCCCCCCAATCCCTCCGCGTTCGCATGCAGAAGTGAACACATACATAATTTGAGCGCGCATATGTAAACGGTATTCACACCATATGTGAGGTATCGCCACGAACATTAGAGTGAGAGCAATAATTCTAGCACTAGACCTCCGCCGAAACTCTAAACAGGTAACCTGTAAAGGTGTTTAAAGTGTCGCCTATAAAGATTTTTAAGTACCATAGTTTGTCACTATTCCACGTGCGTGCGTAATTTTAAAGCATGACATGTTAAGTATCTCTTTACTCAACGTTAGAGCTGCACAATTAATCGTTAAAAAATCGTGATCTCGATTCAACCCCTCTGATGATCTCTATTGCAGAGTTTGCCGACTTATCTGCTCACTCAGCTGTCAAAAGAAAACATCCGGGCAGTCTGCCAAGTTTTTAAAATGAAACATTGTAACTAACTTCCTTCTTAGATCAAAGGGAAACTTCTGTGTGTAAAGAAAAAAAAACAGGCAGTCTGCCAAGTTTTTAAACAACATGTAAATGCAGGAAGTTTAACCACTTAAAGTCTAAATATTTTTCTGACACTTGTTTCTTAAGGTAAAAATCAATATTTTTTGCTAGAAAATTACTTGGGACCCCCAAACATTATATATATTTTAGCAGAGACCCTAGGGAATAAAATGTCAATTGCTGCAATATTTTATGTCACACTGTATTTGCCTCGTCTTTTCAAACGCAGTTTTTTGGGAAAAAATATACTTCAATGAATAAAAAAAAAAAGAAACAGTAAAGTTAGCCCAATTTTTTTTTTTTTAATGTGAAAGATGATGTTACGCCGCAAGAATCGAGAGAGGATTGTGATCTATCTTCTAAGCAAAAAAATCGTGATTCTCATTTTAGCCAGAATTGTGCAGCTCTACTCAACGTAACATCATCTTTCACATTATACAAAAAAATTGGGGTAAATAGTGTGTTTTTTTTTAATTAAAGTATATTTTTTTCACAAAAAAAAATGTGCTTGCAAAACTGCTGCCAAATACCTTGTGGCATAAAGAATTTAAACTATCGCCATTTTATTCCCTAAGGTATCTGCTAAAAATAAATGTATAATGTTTGGGGGTTATAAGTAATTTTCTAGCAAAAAATACTGATGTGCCAGAAAAAGCCTGGTCGGCAAGTGCAAGTGGTTAAATCCCTGCAATGTACATTGATCACCCAGAGTGGATTGTTTTCTTCTCAACAAAAGTGGAGTTACTCAATAATATATTACAGCCCCCGCAGTTCTCTATAGGATGAGCACTCTACAGGTTTCAGCATGCCATATGCTCGACTTGGTGAGAGTGATCATTATTTACAGTGGTTCTAAAAGCAGAAGGTTTTTTTTATCTTAATGCATTCTATGTATTAAAGTGGATGTAAACCCAATGTCATCCTTTCTAAACTACTGCCATAGGGGTTATCTATAAGGATATACATGCCTCCTGCATGTATCTTTACCTGTCAAATGTCTCCCCTCTGTCTGTTATGAGAGCCGAAAAACTGCATATTCTGTGGGTGGGTCCAGGGCTGGACTGGGATAAAAATTTGGCCCTGGACTTCATCCAGACCGGCCCACTTTATTTGTGCAAACAAGCACAAAAACAGTATATAAACTATACGCAATTGTGCAAAAAAACATAAGTAGCATAACATAAGGAGTCCTCACTAACCTCTCTTACTATTTCACTTATTCTCCTCTGTATTTTTCTCATCTTTCTCACATCACTGTGTGAAGTTGAGGGCGAACCAAGAAAGCCATTACTTTGACAGGCTGTCACTGAAACCAGCCCACTGAGCCATCGGCCCACCGGGAAACTCCCTGTAGTCCCGATGGCCAGTACAGGCCTGGGTGGGTCTGTTGTCTGGAGCTCGGTGGGTGGAGTCGTGATGTCAGTAGACTCCCCGCCCACCTCTACACTCCCCTTGTCAATATGCATTTTCTCATGTTTATTTCTAACACTGAACTTCTGCTATGATCTCTTACATCCAGTGAAAAGACAGGAAAGTAACCACATGACTTCAGCATGCCAAATCATGCTGAGGTGTGGAACAGCCAATCCTTGCAGAGCTGCTGAAGAAAGGAGTGGGGGAGGGAATTAAAAAATAATGCCTGTGTCTTAGGCTAGTGCACGAGATATGTAAATCACCTGTCACTCACAGCAAGGGGAGGATTTTACAAAGTTTTTCTCTGTTTGTCAAGATTTATCTCACTTAACAATAAAAGAGGATTGTTCAGAGATGGATTAACTCTTTGTGGCAAGACTGGGCTCAAATGATAAGAAATCTTATACTCTACGTTATGACATAAAAAAAAATAAAAAAATGTGGATTTACATCCACTTTAAAATGAAAAAACCTTCTGTGTGCAGCAGCCCTCCCAGCCCCTCTAATACTCACCCCAGCCCAATCTCGATCCAGCAATGTTACAGGAGAGACTCATCAGGAAGTGAGAGGAAATGCCTCCAAAATGAGGGAATCTCTGATTGTCACCAAAGTCACTAGAACTCGTGTCCCCACTGGAAGATTTCCAACAGAAGTAGAGAGGGCGAATCTTCCTAGCGGGTACACAAGCATTAATAAAAACCTGACAGATATTCTAATCCCTCCCTGCTACTACTAATCTAAGGCTGGACATACATTATAAAATTTTCTTATACAATTGTTTTTAGATTTACCATCAACTATGTAGTGCACAGGCTTGCCTGATTGCATACAAATTGATAGCATTTAGATTTGACCTTGTTATAGAAATTTCTGGTTGTGACTCTATAAATAAAAGTAAACTCTGCAATTGCAGGAACAGATTCACAGAACGCAATCACTGTGTTTAGAATGTCTGTTCTGACAAAATGTATATTACATGTTATTTTATACACAGATAAGAAAAGGGTGGTGTGAGATGTTATTAACCGCTTGCCGACTGCCAGCTGTCGTTCGACGGCGGCAGAATGTCACCCCTGGGGGAATCGCCGTAGCTGTACAGTGGCCGCTTTAAGGGGTATAGGGGGCGCCCGACGTGGTACTGAGGAGCTAATGCGCATGTCCGCCGGGCACACGCGATCGCTCCTGAAAGAACCAGAACGAGGATCTGTGTGTGTAAACACACAAATCCACGTTCTGACAGGGGAGAGGAGACAGATTGTGTGTTCCTAGTATATAGGAACACCGCTCAGTCTGCTCCCCCAGGCAGTCCCAACCCCCCACAGTTGGAACACACACTGAGGGAACACATTTAACCCCTTGATCGCCCCCTAGTGTATTTAACCGCTTGCTGACCAGCCGCCATCATTATTCTGCGGCAGGTTGGCTCGGCTGTGTGAATCGCCGTAGGTGTACGTCGGCCTCTTTAAGAGCAATAGCAGGCGCGTGTGTGCGTTGCCATAGCCGATGCACGTGGCCAGCGGCCACGATGTCCGCCAGCCACCCGCGATCGCACCACAGAGAGCCAGAACGGGGATCTGTCAATGTAAGCAAACAGATTCCCGCTCTGTCAGGGGAGTAGGGAGAGATCGTCTTCTGTTCCTAGTGATTAGGAACAGCGATCTCTCTCTACTCTCTGTCAGTCCATTCTATCCCCACAGTTAGGCTACTTTCACACTGAGGCGCTTTACAGGTGCTATAGCGCTAAAAATAGCACCTGTAAAGCGACTCTCCTGTTACTCCAGTGTGAAAGCCCAAGGGCTTTCACTCTAGAGTGGTGCGCTGGCAGGACGCTAAATCAATAGGCAGCACCACCGAAGCGCGGGCGAAGCGCGGGCAAAGCGCCACTGCAGCGGTACTTTGCGGGTGCTTTTAACCCTTATTCGGCCGCTAACGGGGGGTTAAAGGTGCCGCGCTAACGGCCGTAAAGCGCCGCCGCCCCAGTGTGAAAGTGCCCTTAGACCTCCTCCCTAGGCAACACAGTTAACTGCTTGATCACCCCCTAGTGTTAACCCCTTTCCTGCCAGTGTCATTTATACAGTAATCAGCGGCTATTTTTAGCATTGATCGCTGTATAAATGTCACTGGTCCCAAAAACGTGTCAAAAGTGTCCAATCTGTGCGCAGCAATGTCGCAGTCCCAATAAAAATCGCTGATTAGCATCATTACTAGTAAAAAAAAAACATTTATAATAAAAATGCCATAAAGATATCCCCTACTTGTAGACGCTAGAACTTTTGCGCAAACCAATCAATATACGCGTATTGTGATTTTTTTTTACCAAAAATACGTAGAAGAATAAATATTGGCCTAAACTGATAAAGAAATTAGATTTTTTTTATAAATATTGTTTTTTTTTAAAATGGTATTTTTTGGTTTAAAGCGTAAAAAATAAAAATCGCAGAGGTGATTAAATACCACCAAAAAAAAGCTCTATTTGTGGGAAAAAAAGGACATAAACTTTGTGTACAACGTCACATGACCGCGCAATTGTCATTTAAAGCGACACAGTGCCGTATCGCAAAAAATGGCCTGGTCATTAAGGGGGTAAATTCTTCCGGGGCTGAATTAGTTAACCCTTGCAGTACAGGGACAGCCCCACCACATAGGAGAATTTTTATTTTCCCTGGAGTTCAGCTCTAAATTAGTTGTACTTGTATAAGGGTTCATTTACACCACAATCCCAGCGTTCAGTGTGCAGTTCTGCATGCGTGCTTACATACATCTGTAATGCATTTGTGGTGCGTTTTGTTTAGGCATTATTTATGCTTTTTCTTTACTGGGTTGTATTTATGTGCTTTTGCGGTTCGTTCATGTGCGTTCTGGTACATGAGAAAAGAAAATGCAGCATGTTGTATTTCTTTAAATACAAATGAAAGCATCAAAATGGTATAAACTAGGCTCATTAAAATACATTATTGTTCTGCCTTTAAAGGATCGCTCAACTGTCTTAAACGAGCCCCAAAACATTTGATCAGTTACACAGGGATTGCGGTGTAAACAGTCCCTTAAAAGAATAATCACTCTTAATCCTTGTTTACTTTTTCCATGAAACTTTTCAGATGAGCAGATCAGTGAAGGAGAATCCACCATTTGTATTGCTTTGAACAATCATTTAAGACATCTGCATGGATTGAGCAATTGAAAAATAAAAGTTCCCATTTCCATCCTGTTGCATCAAACAATTGTTTCAAACTCGATCTAGAGGTCAATCACTGAATTGAGTTGTAAAAGAAGAAATCTTTTGGGACTGGACAGGGACCCTTCATTGGCTTGTGATGGGTCTGATGAAGGGTCCCTGAGCAGTCCTGAAACCTTGCTTCCCTATGTGATCAAGCAATAAAAAGAGCTTTTCACTTGAAAACAAGTTTGTTGGTGGGTAGGTGACAAATCATATTCAGGGTGACAACACAGCAGCAAAACTGGGAAACAGTTGTCACCCTGTATGTGCAGTATGATGGCAGTGGCGGCTGTTGGTATATTTTTTTTGGGGGGGGGTCACAAACAATCCACCCGATGCCCACCCGGTCGGTCGGTCCCCAGCGCCGCACTTACCCCATCCAGGTCGCGGGCAGAGCTTCCTCCAGGCGGCATCTCCTCCTCCTGGTGCTTCACGGTGGCTTTCTCTGCGTCTCCTCCCTCCTCCTCAGCGGCCAATAGGATCGATTCTCCTCTCATCCAATCGGGTGATGGTTCTCAGGACCCGCTTCCTGATTGGCCGGGAGGAGAATAAGGAAGACAATAGTGAATATTAACTTGCGATTGTCACACAACTGGGTGGGCTCTGCGCCCCAAGCCCACCCTTTTTTGAAGCCTATTAGAGCTTCTGGCTCTAATCCCACGCTTCTAAAAAAAAAAAAAAAAAAAAAAAAAAACCTCACTGGAATCCAAGCGTCATATGCCCTGCATGTGGATAAGGGGGGCCAGTGCCTCTGCGCCCTGCATTATGGGCCGCCACTGGTCGATAGTGTGCCAATAGTTTTCTGCATTCAGGGGCGGCCATAGATTTGTATTGACAGTTTCCACTAATAACAGCTACATCTACTTGCACACACTTACAACTGTTGGCAAGAATCTACTGATTCCTCCTGGGCTGCCCCTGGCTGCTGCTATTTGGCTATCTGACTGTAGCCTAAAAGGAAGTGCCCCAACAAGGACCTTCATGGCAGGATCACAATGTAATTATATTAATGAAAGCTGCGGGAAAAAAAGACTGAAAACAACTTTGGAAATAACATTGCCATTGTAAAACATACATGAAGTGTTAGTGATCAGGTTCCTCTACTTATAGCCTTTATCTAGTAATTAGTCTCTCTTAGAGGCAGTGCCCCCGCGGATCCTCTGACTCACCTGCAGTGCCAGGCAGCGGGCATCACTGCTCTGCAGCGCCATCCTCAGGTCCTCCAGCAGTTCCCGGAGATGTCGGTTCTCATCCTCCAGCCTCTTTAGCTCCTGGTCCTCCTCTGTCAGGGTCATCCCCGGACTCTTCCTCCTGTTCATCTGGCTCTCTTGGCTCCCAGGCAGGCGGAGGGCCCCGGCTTTGGCACTGAAGTGCCCGCAGAGCTTGGCATGGAAGTGTCGGAAGGTGAGGCGCTCCGGCAGTTGCTCCAGCAGCCCCTCGCATTCATCCATCCCGGGATCCAGGTCCAGGACCCCGCAGAGGGTGCGGAACTCTTCCCCGGAGATGGTGCCCTCTCCCCTCCAATCCAGGTGATGGAAGACCTCCTGCAGGTATTGGTCCAGCCCGCCGGCCAGCACTATGATCTCATTGTCCGTCCCGCGGTCCAGTCCGTAGTGATGAGCCAGGACGCTGAGCAGCCACTGAGTGCGGCGGGCCGGCCGCGGGGGGAGGTACGGCGGGTCGGTGGGCTCCATGTCAGCCGGGCGCCCGGGACATCCCCGGATCCGGAGCGCGGAGTGTGTGCGGGGGTATGTGCGGAGTGTGTGCGGAGCGCGGAGTGTGTGCGGGGTGTGTGTGCGGAGTGTGTGCGGAGCGCGGAGAGCGTGCGGAGTGTGTGCAGGATGTGTGCACCGACCTCCCTGCACAAACTTCTCTGTCTGCACCGACTTCACAAACTTCGTGTGACACTTCTCAGTCCAGTGACAACTCCCTAGCGCGGTGTGATCCCCTCCACAATCCGCTCCGTTAACAGCGATGATGTGATCACACGGTTATGTGAGCTCTGTGTGTGCCTGCAGAGGCTGGAGCGATGTATGCTGAACTGAGGATGGAGTGCTGTGCTGTGTGCTGGTAGGGACGAGTAGGGATGGAGTGTATAGAGGGTGCAGTCAGGGCTCTTTGGTCTTATAACTATGGAGAGCAGAATAATGTGTGAGTCCTGAGTATGGAGTGTACTGAGTGCTGTGCTGTTTGTAATTAGTCCTGAGAAGGAAGTGCAGTAATGTTTAGTGACATGTGTAAGTCCCATACAAGGAGTGCAGTGCTGTTTACACTTAGTCCTGAGTATGGAGTGCAGTGCTGTTAGTCCTAACTAGGAATGGAGTGTATAGAGTGCAGTGTTCTGACTATGGAGTGCAGTATGATGTTAGTCCTGAGTATTAAGTGTATAAAGTGCAGTATTGTATGGTGTCCTGACTATGGAGTGCAGTGTTGTATGGTGTTATGGAGTGCAGTGTTGTATGGTGTCCTGATTATGGAGTGCAGTGTTGTATGGTGTCCTGATTATGGAGTGCAGTGTTGTATGGTGTCCTGATTATGGAGTGCAGTGTTGTATGGTGTCCTGACTATGGAGTGCAGTGTTGTATGGTGCTATTGCTGAGTGCAGTGCTGTGTGATCTCAGTCCTGAGTATAGAGTGCAGTGTCAGTCCTGAGTATAGAGTGTTTGCTGCTATTATTGAGTAAGGAGTTCTGTGCTATATGATGTCAGTCCTGAGTTTAGAGTGTGGTGCTGTAGGGTGTCAGTCCTGAGTATATAGTGCAGTGCTGTAGGGTGTCAATCCTGAGTATATAGTGCGGTGCTGTAGGGTGTCAGTCCTGAGTATAGAGTGCAGTGCTGTAGGGTGTCAGTCCTGAGTATAGAGTGTGGTGCTGTAGGGTGTCAGTCCTGAGTATAGAGTGCAGTGCTGTAGGGTGTCAGTCCTGAGTATATAGTGTGGTGCTGTAGGGTGTCAGTCCTGAGTATACAGTGTGGTGCTGTAGGGTGTCAGTCCTGAGTATACAGTGTGGTACTGTAGAGTGTCAGTCCTGAGTATAGAGTGCGGTGCTGTAGGGTGTCAGTCCTGAGTATAGAGTGCAGTGCTGTAGGGTGTCAGTCCTGAGTATACAGTGTGGTGCTGTAGGGTGTCAGTCCTGAGTATAGAGTGCGATGCTGTAGGGTGTCAGTCCTGAGTATAGAGTGCAGTGCTGTAGGGTGTCAGTCCTGAGTATACAGTGCAGTGCTGTAGGGTGTCAGTCCTGAGTATAGAGTGCAGTGCTGTAGGGTGTCAGTCCTGAGTATAGAGTGCAGTGCTGTAAGGTGTCAGTCCTGAGTATAGAGTGCGGTGCTGTAGGGTGTCAGTCCTGAGTATAGAGTGCAGTGCTGTAGGGTGTCAGTCCTGAGTATAGAGTGCAGTGCTGTAGGGTGTCAGTCCTGAGTATAGAGTGCAGTGCTGTAAGGTGTCAGTCCTGAGTATAGAGTGTGGTGCTGTAGGGTGTCAGTCCTGAGTATACAGTGTGGTGCTGTAGGGTGTCAGTCCTGAGTATACAGTGTGGTACTGTAGAGTGTCAGTCCTGAGTATAGAGTGCGGTGCTGTAGGGTGTCAGTCCTGAGTATAGAGTGCAGTGCTGTAGGGTGTCAGTCCTGAGTATACAGTGTGGTGCTGTAGGGTGTCAGTCCTGAGTATAGAGTGCGATGCTGTAGGGTGTCAGTCCTGAGTATAGAGTGCAGTGCTGTAGGGTGTCAGTCCTGAGTATACAGTGCAGTGCTGTAGGGTGTCAGTCCTGAGTATAGAGTGCAGTGCTGTAGGGTGTCAGTCCTGAGTATAGAGTGCAGTGCTGTAAGGTGTCAGTCCTGAGTATAGAGTGCGGTGCTGTAGGGTGTCAGTCCTGAGTATAGAGTGCAGTGCTGTAGGGTGTCAGTCCTGAGTATAGAGTGCAGTGCTGTAGGGTGTCAGTCCTGAGTATAGAGTGCAGTGCTGTAAGGTGTCAGTCCTGAGTATAGAGTGTGGTGCTGTAGGGTGTCAGTCCTGAGTATACAGTGTGGTGCTGTAGAGTGTCAGTCCTGAGTATACAGTGTGGTGCTGTAGGGTGTCAGTCCTGAGTATATAGTGCGGTGCTGTAGGGTGTCAGTCCTGAGTATACAGTGTGGTGCTGTAGGGTGTCAGTCCTGAGTATATAGTGTGGTGCTGTAGGGTGTCAGTCCTGAGTATAGAGTGCAGTGCTGTAGGGTGTCAGTCCTGAGTATAGAGTGTGGTGCTGTAGGGTGTCAGTCCTGAGTATAGAGTGCAGTGCTGTAGGGTGTCAGTCCTGAGTATATAGTGTGGTGCTGTAGGGTGTCAGTCCTGAGTATAGAGTGCAGTGCTGTAGGGTGTCAGTCCTGAGTATAGAGTGTGGTGCTGTAGGGTGTCAGTCCTGAGTATAGAGTGCAGTGCTGTAGGGTGTCAGTCCTGAGTATAGAGTGTGGTGCTGTAGGGTGTCAGTCCTGAGTATAGAGTGCAGTGCTGTAGGGTGTCAGTCCTGAGTATATAGTGTGGTGCTGTAGGGTGTCAGTCCTGAGTATAGAGTGCAGTGCTGTAGGGTGTCAGTCCTGAGTATAGAGTGCAGTGCTGTAGGGTGTCAGTCCTGAATATACAGTGTGGTGCTGTTGGGTGTCAGTCCTGAGTATATAGTGCGGTGCTGTAGGGTGTCAGTCCTGAGTATACAGTGTGGTACTGTAGGGTGTCAGTCCTGAGTATATAGTGTGGTGCTGTAGGGTGTCAGTCCTGAGTATAGAGTGCAGTGCTGTAGGGTGTCAGTCCTGAGTATAGAGTGCAGTGCTGTAGGGTGTCAGACCTGAATATACAGTGTGGTGCTGTAGGGTGTCAGTCCTGAGTATACAGTGCAGTGCTGTAGGGTGTCAGTCCTGAGTATATAGTGTGGTGCTGTAGGGTGTCAGTCCTGAGTATATAGTGTGGTGCTGTAGGGTGTCAGTTCTGAGTATAGAGGGTGGTGCTGTAGGGTGTCAGTCCTGAGTATACAGTGTGGTGCTGTACGGTGTCAGTCCTGAGTATATAGTGTGGTGCTGTAGGGTGTCAGTCCTGAGTATATAGTGTGGTGCTGTAGGGTGTCAGTCCTGAGTATACAGTGTGGTGCTGTAGGGTGTCAGTCCTGAGTATATAGTGTGGTGCTGTAGGGTGTCGGTCCTGAGTATATAGTGTGGTGCTGTAGGGTGTCAGTCCTGAGTATAGAGTGCAGTGCTGTAGGGTGTCAGTCCTGAGTATAGAGTGCAGTGCTGTAGGGTGTCAGTCCTGAATATACAGTGTGGTGCTGTTGGGTGTCAGTCCTGAGTATATAGTGCGGTGCTGTAGGGTGTCAGTCCTGAGTATACAGTGTGGTACTGTAGGGTGTCAGTCCTGAGTATATAGTGTGGTGCTGTAGGGTGTCAGTCCTGAGTATAGAGTGCAGTGCTGTAGGGTGTCAGTCCTGAGTATAGAGTGCAGTGCTGTAGGGTGTCAGTCCTGAATATACAGTGTGGTGCTGTAGGGTGTCAGTCCTGAGTATACAGTGCAGTGCTGTAGGGTGTCAGTCCTGAGTATATAGTGTGGTGCTGTAGGGTGTCAGTCCTGAGTATATAGTGTGGTGCTGTAGGGTGTCAGTTCTGAGTATAGAGGGTGGTGCTGTAGGGTGTCAGTCCTGAGTATACAGTGTGGTGCTGTAGGGTGTCAGTCCTGAGTATATAGTGTGGTGCTGTAGGGTGTCAGTCCTGAGTATATAGTGTGGTGCTGTAGGGTGTCAGTCCTGAGTATACAGTGTGGTGCTGTAGGGTGTCAGTCCTGAGTATATAGTGTGGTGCTGTAGGGTGTCGGTCCTGAGTATATAGTGTGGTGCTGTAGGGTGTCAGTCCTAAGTATATAGTGTGGTGCTGTATGATGTCAGTCCTGAAGATGGAGTGCATAGAGTGCAGTGATGTTTCTGAATATAAAATACAATGCTGTTTGCTGCTAATATTGAGTAAGGAGTTCAGTGCTGTATGGTGTCAGTCCTGAGTATGCAGTGTAGTATTATCTTTTGACAATGGAGTGCAGAATGGTGTTAGTCCTGAGTGTATAGAGTGCAGTGATCTATGGCTTTCTGACTATGGAGTGCAGTGTTGTATGGGGCTATTGCAGAGAATGGAGTGCAATGCTGTTTACTAGTATTCTTGAGCAAGGAGTGCAGTATAGGGTCAGTTCTGAATATGGAGAATATGCAGTGCAGAGCGGTTTGCTGTTATTCTTGAGTAAGGAGTGCGGTTCTGTATGGTGTTAGTTATGAGTATGAAGTGTACACAGTGCAGAGTTGTATGGTGTTATTTGCTGAGAATGGAGTGCAGTGCTGTTTGGTGTTAGTCCTGAGTATGCAGTGCAGTTCTGTCCCAAGTGTTAAGTGCAGTGCTTTGTGCTGTCAGTTCTGTTCTGCTTATGGAGTGAAGGGATGTATGCTGTCCTAAGTAGGACGTGTTGTGCTGTGTGCTGTCAGATCTAAGGGTGGAGTACAGTCCTGAATATAGAGTACTGGTCAGTATAGTGTGCAGTGCTGTATGTTGCCAGTCATGAGCTCACGTGTACTGTTGTTTGCCTGTCACTCATGAGTGTAGAGCGTAGTGATGCATGCTGCCAATATCGGGTGCAATGATGTATGCTGTCAGTCCTAAGTATGGAGTGTAGTGCTGTATGCTGTCAGTTTGGAGCGTTGTGGTGTATGCTGTCAGTATGGAGCACGGTGACGTATGCTGTCAGTATGGAGTGCTGTGGCGTATGCTGTCAGTATGGAGTGCTGTGACGTATGCTGTGACTATGGAGTGCTGTGACGTATGCTGTGATTATGGAGTGCGGTGACGTATGCTGTAAGTATGGAGTGTGGTGACATATGCTGTCAGTCCTGAGCAGAAAATGCAGTTGTGTGTGCTGCCAGTACTTAAATGAAGTACATGTTCTTTGTAAGATGTATTTCTGTATGTTTTGGTGTGTTTGATGTCAGTCCTATATATGCTGTTGATGAAGGACGCACCCTCGTACAAATAAAACTATTACATACCAAGTTTAGGGAGAGTCCACACAAGATTCCTGTGATCTGTTCTGTCCAGCAATTATCTGACATCCTTTGTGACCTGTGTATTTTAAAATTCAACCACAATTCCAATAGCATTAGACATTTAAACTTGGGAATGCTAGGCAGTTGCAGATGAGGTCTCAGTGTCCAAAACCATAAATATCTGAGATCTGACATTCAGAGAACATCTTATATTTTTTTCAAAGCTGAAACAGAACCTGGGAGAGACCAGCACTGACTGTATGTAACACAGCCTGACTGTATTGCCCTAACATGAGGTAGTGACAGGGACTTTGTGGAAAGAGACAACCAGCCCACATCCCTTTATCAATACACAATAGGAAGTTTAGTGGGATTTTATAGGGCAGAAGTCTCAAAGTAATACGTCAAAAAATATATAAAAATAGTAATTTTATTTATCAAAAAGTTAAAAAGCATAACGAATGATAATAAAAAAGGAAGGGAGAGATGGATGCCAAAATTACAAATGATGATGATACAGCAAATTTACAGAACAGATCAACAATAATACACTTAACCCCACAAGAGCTGTTTCAGCAAGAAGCTGGTTTACGGTAAAGTCCGACGCGTTTCAAGGTTTTATAATTGTTGAGACTTCTTCTTCAGGGGCTGGTGGTGAGGTGTATATCTGTCTAAAAACATTTTATAGAAAATGAAAAAAAGCAAAATAAACAACATCATATATACCAAACATGATATGGTGTTTAAATCTATTTACATAATATGAACATCATAATGTATTACAAAAAATGTTCTAACCGTATTGTTGCAAAATCAGCATCAATAGCATCCAATTTCAGAGGGAAAAGGGAAAGGAATGATCTGCCAGTGGGGTCCAGATTCGGAAACCGCTGCTGTCACTAAGGGACCAAGTGCGTCCAGAACCCAGGACAAGACACAAAGGGCGTCACGTCCGTCAGCTTGTGACACCGCAGATGTTTATTGTTATAAGATGTAGTGTCAGCTAAGGACAAAAGAGAACAATGTAGTAAAGACTATCCCATAGAAGGAGGGAAAAAGAGGAAATTATGTCTTATTGAACAAACACCTGCTAGCAATTGACAAGGCTAGTGTGTGTGCATTTTATACATACCTAGCGGCACATGAGGGGTAAGTTACCCCTGTGCAGGCTCGAATGAGGGTATCGCATGCGGCACTGTCTGGTCTATAGTGCCGTTGTGCAGGAAGAAAGCACCGATAGAGCCCCTATAGTCAGTAGCTACAATGGCAGAGAAAATGGACAATAAATAAGGACTCTTAAATAAAGTGAAAGACAAAAATAATGACTGAAGATAGATCAGACTACAATATGGAGTATCCTCCATGCGTCTAAGTCAATGCACTTGTGCTCTGCGTGTTCAGATACACTGGGCTCCAAGAGACATTATTGCACATATGGTGTGTAGGGAAAAACTGCAAGGCTTACCTTAGAGGATTTCAACGGCTGCACGTTCGGTCTGATACCCATACCGGGATATGTTTATCCCGTTGCCATAGCGATCAGCGCGCCGCGGGCCCCTGACGCGGACTACAGCTCCCTCCCAGCACTTGTCTACTTGTTCCAGGATGTGACGTAATCCTCTCCTGGATCGGACCCGTGTGTGGGGCAGGGGGGCTGGCCTGCGCGCCGGGGACTCGGAGGGAGACTCCTCCCACCAGCGATGACACCTGTTCCCAGCTCAAGTCAGCTGTTTGACATCTGCTCTTAACGAGCAGTACTATTTAGGCTGCACGCAAGGATATCTGATCCCATGCCGGTATGGGTATCAGACCGAACGTGCAGTGTTCTGTATTGCCCTGTACACACGGTCAGATTTTCTGACGGAAAAAGTGCGATCGGATTGTGCTGTCGGAATGTCCGATCAATGTCCGATCGTGTGTATGGGGCATATGTATACAGTGCATTTCTGCTTTCCCAACACCCCTCCAAATGTGAGATAGGAAGAATTAGATGTAACCAAGCTGGACCAATGTAAGTTAAAAAAAAAGATAATTCCAGGAATTCAGTTTTAAAGGGGAAGCTGTGCCAAAAAAAGGCAGGCAGAGGGTAAAATACTAGTTACCAATGTAGCGTTTACTCCTGAAGGAGCCACTGGTAATGGTGGGTTCTCTGTTCTGCCATGACTCTCAAAACCACTCAGTCCCCAATGACACCCTCTTTAAGAGGTAGAAGACCATGTACACCTGGACAACTTAAGCATTAGTGATTCACAATGCGATGATGCATGGTAATCTGGACAAAATTACATCCAGACCACCAGATAGCAAGTAAATCTATTATCTTAAAGCAGGTAACAGTATAAGACTTGATATGAAGCAAATAATGTCAATTTTGCACAGCTGAATAAATTGAACACTGGCCTATAACTGGAAAGCCTAACTGTACTACGGCAGTGTTAAACTAAGTTTAAACACGACTAACCACTATCAAGCTAGATTAGACCCAACTGACACGCAGATAATGTTTGTGAGCGCACTCTGTTAGCATAACCCATGTGTATCTGTAAGTGTTCCTGAGCAGGGTACTCCTTAAAGGTGGTGGCAAAGTACCTGGTGCCTGGTATTCAACGTTAGCCGGCTTTCAATGGGGCCCTTTTTTAGGTGGTGCACTGTCTCTTCAAGATTCTCACTAAATAACAGAGGCTAATCGGCAAGTAGGGCCAGTCTTCATTTTGGCTAACAGTGTGTAACAGGCTATGTAGCTCAACTCATCACTTTCTGGCAAGCAGCTGATCAGGTCCCAAAGGCTTAGTGATCAGCAGCTCCCAACAATCAGGTCCCAGATTGTCACACAGGCCGCAGCCTCTCCGCTTGGACAATGAACCTGCAGTGATTTTCTCAACTCATTCTCTGAAAGCAGCTCCCGCGGGCTCAGATGCAGATCTGCTCCCTCTCCTGATGTGGCGGAGCAGGCACAGCAACAGGTCCCCTTAGCTCCACTTTAATGTAGGACACAGACCCTGGCTGCAGATCTATCTTGGTTGCTTTCTTCTCAGGACTGCCCAGATCTCATTTAGGTTACCTGGGAAAAAAAACTATATAGATTTTTTTTCTCCAACAGCAGGGATTTGTGGAAACTGAGATCCAGTAGCCATACATCTCTATAAATAAGTATGATGAACTACAATTCCCATGAGGCTCTGCAGCCCAACCAGTTTTCCCATGCTCCAGTTGACTCAGACTCTCTTGCTTCCTAATTGACTTAAGCTCTCTGCCAGGAGAGAAGGGGGGTGGGATTTCACACAGATCCCCCCTGTCAGCTGCAATGAGAAAGGGGAGAGAAGCTGGCTTCAGCACTCAGCTACACTAATATTCCCTGTGGTGACCTTAAAGTGGATCTTTTACCATTACTGACGTAGGCCTCATTCACACGTGTGTACTACAGCGGTTGCACAGCCCTTAAAGTGGTTGTAAAGGTTCATTTAAAAAAAAAAAAATAACAAACATGTCATACTTACCTCCGCTGTGCAGTTGGTTTTGCACAGATTGGCCCCGATCCTCCTCTTCTGGGGTCCCATTGCGGCGCTCCTGGCTCCTCCTCTTCTCGAGTGTCCCGCTGAAGAAGCGCTCTCCGACGGGACACCTGTGCGGGTGCGCTCCTGTGTCCTGCTGCTGTGTCTGTAGACATAGACAGGACTTGGCTCTGCTCCACATCATTGGATTTGATTAACAGTGGGAGCCAATGGCTGCGCTGCTATCAATCTATCCAATCAGGGCACGAGACACCGGCAGGAGCTGGTGGGCTCTTTCCCGGGGTGGGAATTACGGGGCTCAGGTAAGTAAAAGGGGGGCTCGGGGGTGCTGCCACAGCACAGGAGGCATTTTATGGTGAAAAAACGGCGAGGGTTTACAACCCCTTTAATGTACACTGTCGGTATTCGGAGCCATGCACCTGTACGTATGTCAGATAGGGAGCAGTGGATTTGTCCGTGCATCCACTGCATCCTAATGGACATCAATGGGACTGCCTGCACGGGGATGCATGGAACACCTGTGCATCCCAGTGAAGTGACCGACCTCAAGTAATACACAGAGATTAAACATATCCCCTACATTCAAAGTGCAGACAAAGGATCTCTCAGCTCTGAAAAGCAGGGGGCAGAAGTTACATCAGTGAGGAGAGCTCCGAGAGCTGATTGGAGTGAAGGGACACACCCCGCTTTCACGCAGCACACATGAACAGAGCTGAAGCTGTCAATCACCAGGAGCTCCCTCCCCGTCACCATTTTTCTCTTGGTGTCAGGGAAACTTGTCGGAAGTGATTCATGCTGATAACAGAGGAAAGAAGCAGCACACAGAAATGACACTTACCGCGTTTCCCCCGTAAAGAAGACCTATCACTATTTTCCAGGAGGGCTGCAATATAAGCCCTACCCCGAAAATAAGCCCTAGTTCGGTGTGGCGCCGCTTGGCCCTCAGCTGATCTACTCTTCTCTCAGCGGGGAATCTCGGCCCCCCTCCCTGCATTGCTCAGAGCAGGGAAGACAGCTCAGGGCGGGCCATGGAAGCGCCGAGCAGGGCTCAGCTGATCTCCTCTTCTCTTGGGTGTCAGCGGGGGATCTCAGCCCCCTCCCTCTGCACTAATCATAGCCGTGGAAGACAGCTCAGGCGGGCCATTGAAGCGGCTGTCAACGGGAGATCTTGGCCTCCCTCCCTCTGCACTAATCATAGCCGTGGAAGACAGCTCAGGCGGGCCATTGAAGTGGGTGTCAACGGGAGATCTTGGCCTCCTTCCCTCTAATTGTAGCCGTGGAGTCCCATGACAGTCATTGCATTGTGCTGTTTATAAAAAAACACCAACAGTCAGCCAAAGTTTGATTTACTCTGATTCCTTATTTGCTGGATACTGTTAAGTTTCCTGAAGCTTCAATGGACTGTTTATATTGCTTCTGATGTGTAAATTACAAAAGAAAAATGAAAAAAAAGGAAAACAATGACTCAGGACTTTTGTTGATTGAAAATTGTAGAGCAGTAAAGTGATGCTGGTAAATTGTATCTTGCAGAGCTTGCAAGTAGAAATATGGTGAGCTGTTGAAAAGGAATAATGCAACCACATCATCTTTCCGCCTTTGCAAACCCAGTTATTACCTTGTAAAAGTGGTAGTGACATCATCACTATCTGCATCAGAAAGCAGAGCTGTGGGAGGAGCCCAGCAGGTCAACCCAACACAGGCTGCCTGCAGATAATTATAGGAGGCGGTTGATACAAGACCGGTCACCCTGCACAAGGAGGCAGAGCAGCAGTGACCGGTGACCGGTCTTAAGTGGTGTTGGGAGGGGGGGCTGGAGCCCTGAATGGGTCCCCGAAAAGCCCCTGGTCTCAGGCATGCACAACTGTATTAGTAGCCCCGAGTGCCACCGAGCGGGGACCGATCTGATCCCGAGTGCGGCCGAGTCACATAGCAGGTCCCGTCTTCTGGAGCCTGCAGCGCCTATGATGGATATCCCACTGGTCCAATGGCGGGGACGTGAGACGTCCATCATAGGCGCTGCAGGCTCCAGAAGGCGGGAATTACAATGCGGCCGCCTCGCTGTGAGATCACCATCACTGTGAGATCCCCGCTCGGCGCTCGGGTGGGCGGCTCGCCTCTCCTCCTCTGGCTGCCTGCTGTGATGATGGGCGCACTGCACACCACGGCTGTGTGTGTCATTACCATCAGTGTATGTATGTCAGGTAGGTCAGTGTATGTCAGGTAGGTAGGTCAGTGTATGTCAGGTAGGTCAGTGTGTGTCAGGTAGGTCAGTGTATGTATGTCACGTAGGTCAGTGTATGTCAGGTAGGTCAGTGCGTGTCAGGTAGGTCAGTGTATGTCACGTAGGTCAGTGTATGTCAGGTAGATCAGTGCGTGTCAGGTAGGTCAGTGCATGTCAGGTAGGTCAGTGTGTGTCAGGTAGGTCAGTGCGTGTCAGGTAGGTGAGTCAGTGTATGTATGTCAGGTAGGTAGGTCAGTGTGTCAGGCAGGTGAGTTTAGTGGTCAGCATTGATGGGCACCGGTAAGCCAGGCAGCAACCAGCAAGTGCGCTAACCCCTGCCACACAACCACACAACCCCTTCGCCCAGCCAAAAAACCCCGCACCACTACTGCCGCCGCTGTGTCGGCCTTGGACTTCGGGCTGAAGCCCCTGTTCTTTTCGTCATCTAGCAACTCACCTGCCGGTCTTTATTACAGAAAGCTCCTATGCAGGGGCGAAGTTTCTCACTGGATTACTGCACAGATCTGGAAGAAATGCACAAAGCACACCAGGATTCAAGTTCAGAATTCAGCTTTAGGTTGGCCATACATGACTAATTTTTGGCCAATTCCTGCTGAATCGACCAAAATTTGAGCCATGGCTGGACCTGTTGGCACCACCAAGCGCCACAAAAGATAATTGAAAAATCGAATTGTGGACCCAACAGTTATGCCTTGTACACACGATCGGACTTTCCTCCAAATAAACCGTGGAATTTTGTCTGAAGGGTGTTGGCTCAAATTTGTCTTGCATGCACACTGTCACACAAATGTTTGCCAACAATTCTGAATGTAGTGACGTACTATGTGGTTTTTCAGCTCTTTAGCGCCACCCTTTGGACTCCTCCTGCTAATTTCGTGTTAGTAGAAGTTTGGTGAGTGTTGATTCATGCTTTTCTTTTCGCGTTTTTCATTTAGTTAGCACTTTTCCTTTCATGCTTTTCAGTTTGCTTCTGAACGGCAGTTCGTCAACCAGACATGTTGCGGAATCGGAGGAGATAACATGTTATTTATTAATGGCCTTGGAGTTATTGCTTTGACATTATTTTTTGTGTTGAATAATTATTTGATTTGGTATATTTTCTATATTTTTGGATGCATAGAATGCACTTTTTGGTTAAGTTCTATTGGCAGATAGCATGTCTAATCTTATTTTTTTTATTTTTTTAATGCGCAATAAAAAAATTGTGGAGAATAATACTTGGCTATGTGTTTTACTTCAAATGACAGTTTGGGAGTAGCAGTTACATTTTAAAAAATACAATGTAAAATTGACAAGCGACACCAACATAGTTGTATCTTTGTTCTTAAAAACTACGGGATAATGGTGTTGTGGTAACTTGCAGAAATAAAAAAAAAACAAAACATTTTTTCTTGTGAAAAAAAAAAAAAAAAGCATGATAATATTATTCTTGATATCACTAGAAAAAAAAAAGCCTTTGAAAATTCGTTTGCAATAACTCATCAGTATCACCAGCAAAGCAGCTTCATTATTATCCCATTAAAGAAGAATTGTGCGCTGCATTTGGACATTTTCGTAATTTGCCATGTCACGAATGTTAATTCTCCATTACAAACACTAGTTTACAAGACCGACCGCTTCTGCTTCCGGGCATGCGTGTTTGTACTTTGGACTTTTGTCCAACAGACTTGTGTACACACGATCGGAAAGTCCGACAACACACACTTGTTGGCGGAAAATTTGAAAAAACATGCTAGCCAACATTTGTTGGCGGAAAGTCTGACAACAAGTGTCTGATGGAGCATACACACGGTCATATTGTCCGCCAACAGCCTGACATCCAACATTTCTGAAAGTCCGATCGTGTGTACGGAGCTTTACTCCATCCAAGCAGATGCAGTCAATGGTTGAGTATTTAGACAGCTGAGGGTGTTGTAGCTGTCTGAATGCAAAGACAAGGAGATTCCTGCATCTATGTGGTTTAGTTTGAATGGGGCAATAACTGAGTGATTTCTCATGTTCAGCCAGCAGGGGTGAACAACAGAATTCTAAACATGTATGCCTAGCTTCTCTCTTCCTGTATACAAGTTGTCCTTTCGAGGACAATTGATCTCTTATTGATTGTTTCTTTCTTTCTTATTTGTTGGAATAAAACAATCAGACCCTTCAACAGTGTTCTCCTCCACCTGACATCAAGTCTACTATCCAGTGTAGATTGGGTAATGCCCCATTGATTTTCCCATGCTGAGTTATCTCTGCTCAACTTGGCTGTATCAGATGAACAGGGTATCCATTAAAAGGTTCCACCCCATTGCAGATCTGATGCCTGTCTCCTGAAATTTCCAAATAGGATCATTTGCACTCTATTGCACTGAGATTATTGGACAAAATTCCAATGACCACCACTCGGCTCTATTTCATTTACTAATCTTGATGATGATGTTCATCAGGGCTCATTTACACCTGTGTTGCTCTCTGAAGAGTGATCCCCAGTGGATAGCTTTTCATAGAGCCATTGGCATGACTGACGGACATTTGGGGGCCAGCAGTAACTTTTTTTTTCTGACAGTCGAATATGGATTTTAAATAGGAATACTGCTCTACAACCACAAACAGTTGCGGCTTGGCTCCCTTCAACTAAATGGGTCTCGTTCAGCAGTGGTGCTATCCCCTTAGACCCCTCTCACACTGGGGCCACGGGCGCGTTAGCGCTAAAGCGCTGCTCGGCCAAACAAATGTTGGCCAACAATTACAAACGTAGTGACGTACTAGACGTACTACGAGCTGATAAAAAGGAAGTTCACTAGTCATGCGCCACCCTTTGGGCTCCTTCTGCTAATCTCGTGTTAGTAGAAGCTTGGTGAGTGTCGATTCTTGCTCTTCAGCCTCGTGCTTGTCAGTTCATTTCTGTTTTTCAGGTTGTGCTTGTCGGTTTGTTTCTGTTTTTCAGTGCGTGCTTGTCAGTTTGTTTCTGTTTTTCAGTGCGTTCTTTTTGGTTCGCTTCTGATTTTCAGTGCGTGCTTGTCAGGTCATTTCTGATTTTCAGGTCGTGCTTGTCAGGTCATTTCTGATTTTCAGTACGTTCTTGTCAGTTCCTTTCTGAATGGCCGTTCGTCTACTAGCCATGTGCCGTTCTCGTTGGAGAGATTGTGCTATTGTTGGGCTTGGAGTTATTGCTTTGACCCAACTCCAGTCCAGGAACAGGGAGAGAAGGAGTTCTTGGATCAAGAATTGGTTGCTTAATCGTGACCAATTCTGTCATATGCCTTTGCTGTGGGAGCTCCAGGAGACTAATCCTGATTATTTCAGGAATTATCTCCTGATGACGGACCCCTGCTTTCCCCGTATTTTGGCTTTGCTGACTCCCTATATTACTAAGCAGGACACATGCATGCGGCAAGCCATCACTCCCAAACAAAGGCTCGTCGCCACCTTGCGGTACTTGGCGACGGGGAGAAGTCTCCAGGACCTTAAGCGTACCACTGGGATCTCCCCCCTGGCTCTGGGAATCATTATTCCAGAGACCTGTTCTGCCACCTTATAAGTCCTGCAGAAGGACTATATTTAGGTAAGTTTTAGCCTTTAACATCACATTCTATGTATTTAATGTTTGCTAATGTATTGTATTAATTTCTTCATTCCATAATTACCATTATTATAAGATGCTGTGAATGTCCTCTTTGTCCTCATGTATGCTGTAAGCTTTTAATGCTCCTTTTTTGTCCTTCATGTATATTTACCTTCACTAACCTCCCCAGCATGCTATCCTGGGCTCATACACACCTAGCCTAGTAACTTAACAATGTATTTTGTCAGCTACATTTTTGTGCTTCCCCTAAAATGCGTACAAATGTTATTGTTGTCCTCAAATTCAGGCAGAGTGCAAGAGGCTTTTTTTGGGGGCCCAAACTCATTTTGAACCCTCCCTCACCCACAACCCCCAAATGCTAAGTCAACAGATACCAATACTCTATCTGCTGACCTTGCCAAACCCATGCACACTATGCCTCTTTTGTGGTCATATTTCTGGATGAATTCACCAAAGCATGTAGTGCAAGGGCCTGCCTGAATACTTTCAAATGGTACTGTTGTAAGTTTTGGTATTCTCTTATCTGGATAGGTAATTTCAGAATGTGAAAATGTGCTTCAATTTGGATAGTGTATATCCATATTTTTGGATTATGACACTTCTTACCTGTCCAGTGGGCTGCCAATAGTGTAAGTAAGGAGGGGCTGGCCAAAGTAACACACATTATTTATGCATTCAGCTCTAAATGAAGTGGAGAGGGTTACCTGTCCAAAACATCTACCCATCCCTCCATAACATTTTTACAATGGGCCACCATAGGGGTGAGGAATCTGAAGTTGACCTGAAGTTGACCTTATACTTTTGTCTTTAAATACTCATTTCAATAAATGTTATACTTATGTTAGCCAAGAATGTTTGTGTCTAATCTGCTTGCAATGTTATGTGCAAAAGTACAATTTTTTTTTCTTGTTTGACTCCACAGTTTCCTTCAAACCCACAGGAAGTGTCAGACTGCTGTTTCCAAATTCCACCAACAGTGGGATTTTTCCAATTGTGGTGGTGCTATTGATGGGAAGCATGTGAGGATTGTCCCACCACCCAACTCGGGCTCTTATTACTTCAACTATAAGGGCTTTTGTAGTATAGTCATGTTAGCGGTGGTGTCGGACAATTATGAATTTTTATATCTTGATGTTGGAAAAAAACGACCGAAACTTGGACGGAGGAGTGATAGCCCAGACAGAGCTCTGCCATCGGCTACACATTGCCCATAGTATCCCCGCCATGGGGAGCCCACCTATTCCGGTAAGGGTAATCCAACCGTTTACATATATCTATCGATGCCATGTCACTTCAAGGTCTATCCCAGTCATTATAGACCAGGGCGATTCAACTCATTGGAAGTATCGGAGCTGGTCTCTATTAACATTGGATGCATACATTATTGAACTCTTTGGCAAACACTAATCTGTTTAGATGTTCTGATTACACCCAATATGCATTGTTTGTGACTCTACATCCATTCATTTTCAAGCTTACCAATGGTTATATGAAAGTGTACCTTTGCAATTCATTGTCGTCACTTATTTTTTTAGATATTTTTAGGGGTACACACTTCTATGTTCACTGTCACATTTTTTAAATACGTTCTTCGGAGAGTACGCAGATGTATGTTTATTAGTTTATGATTTTCATAGAGAGTTATTGAACTCTTATTTTATGAGCACTAATCACATCTGTTCCAGCACGCAGATTTGATATTTTATTCATAAGTTGATACACTTAGCTATACACGTAGAATTTTGTTGATACACTTGTTGATCCTTGTGTAGTTGAGTTCCATCTCAATAAAACTTTATTGTGCAGTTAACCTCCAGACGAATATTCTGGTTGGTGGTTGCCCGATAACCGACACTGTTTCTTTTTAGCGCCACATTATTATATTTTTATTTTTTCACCATTTGTCTATTGGTTATGTTGGCTGCTCTTTTCATTTAGTTGGCGCAGTATTATTACACAATTGTTTCTATATAAGGGCCTTTGGAATTAATTGGGAAAAACGTTAACTTGGGTCTAAACTGAGTATGTATTACTGACGGTTCCAATCCACATGTAGGAACATAACCCTCTGTATGACCCTCAGCCCATAGATCCTCAAGGATCTGTAACACCTCTTCATCAAGTTCTGTAGTGGGTATGATCTCTGGTATGGGAACCAACTTAGATTTATTCTCACTCTTACTTTTGTGAATAGCCTGAGGATTAGGAGCATAGTGGCGTTTTAGTGTCAAGGAACGTATGAAACAATGCAGACCCTTGAACAGGCCAAATTTGTTTCGTCCTATTGAAGGAGAGAAACCTAAACCCTTCTGGAGCAATAACTCTTCTGAAGGGGTAAGGGTATGGGAGGACAGATTATAATTTTTTATTGTACTAGTTCCTGTGTTAGCTCTGACCTCTCTTTCTTGTTTGTTCTTCCTAATGGTTCCTCCTCTTCGTCCTCTTCTAGTTTTCTTTTTTCTTCGTTGGCTCCCTTTGGAGGTATTGTCTGAAAATTTTGACTATTAAAAGACATTATTTGGCTATTTGAATCTTGTAAATGATGATCACCACAACTATTAAGAGCTCGTACTATTAAAAATGTATTGGCCCATAGTAAAATATTAAATAAACTAGATCTCCTCTGGATATTAGGTCCTACTTTGATGACAGGAAATGCATTTTCCAGTGCAAAAAAAGAGGATGCCTTACCTGACAATTTATTACCCATTGGTCCAGGACAATAACTACAAACTTACCAAGGGGTGCGACGAACACAGTGTTCCCCGGCATTTTCTTAATTTTCATAATAAAGATATTAAATGCCTGGAGGTCTTTGTAATAGAAACTATCCCAAAAGGTACACTAACTACAAACGAGAGATTTCCCCTTTTATGTAAAAGAGAAGTGTTTTGGATATATATGTCGATTCGCTTGTCCCTAAAGGGTTAAATGAAGAAATAGAAAGTAGTTTAGTGTAGTTATTTTTATCTGTATTACAGGTGTATAACCCTTTTTTAATTTTTTAATTGGTACATGTGCTTTTAGATTTTTTAGTGTAAATATTTATTGATTATGTATTACTTTTTATGTAACACTATAGTTAGTATACACATTTTTTCTTTTAAATCTTTTCTTTTCCATTTTTTGTTTAATTTTAATAGGCATGTGATAAACTAGACTTTATATGTACTGATGACATTATTTGTGAATCCACCAAGCAATGAGGGGTTAATGTTAGAGGTCAGATTTATCCCGCCCCTTAGCTCGGTTAATTAATTTTAAAAAAAATTCTCTGCTCTTTTATACTATTTAAACACTCTGTAGTTGTCTTTTCTCCTGACTGTGACAAAGCGCTGGTGCGCAAAACGCGTCGTCAAGGCAACATTAATATAGCTTCTTGGACTAGTCACCACGTCCCATTTATTACTATTTCTTGGGACATCCACCTTTGGCAAACATCAAGAGCTCAGACATCCATCTCAGCCTGTCAGTTCAGACTTCCCAGCAATGTGTTTTGCATTCCCACAGTAGCGGCTAAAACATTGGAGGACACCGTATGTGTAGGAGTGTTCATCAATTTATACATCAGTATTGTTGCAGTATCGGACTACCCGGTGTGGAGGAGTTATTCAGCAGCTGATCCATCTCAGCGCTGCTGGGCTTCCCCCTTACCGAGTCAGTGTCTCAGCGGGTCTGACATCATTGACTCTTGTGAGACGGAGCTCCAGTCTATCTTACCCGCTACACAAGGCTGCAGAGTTTACTGCTCGACAGGCTGGGTCCCGTTCTACACGCCGGTGAGTAGCTCCCCTGGGATCATAGCCTTATCTGGCAGGGACTCAGGAGGCTGCCTTTTCATTGATTCACCCACCTCCATTCTCCCCTATTTTTTTCATTCTGGGAGAACAGTCTTGCTGGGAACTTAACACAGCTCCTCATTGCTCTGTGGATGACTAGTGACCATGTAAGCTTCTTTCGTTTTTATTTTACTCTGTGAGTGAACAGGACTGTTTTTTATCAGCTGCTACTTTGATTAAACTGATACATTTTTCTACATAACAATTCTTCAAGTGTTGCGGACTGTTTTCTTTAACCCTTGGAGCGCTGGATTTTTTTTGTGTTCTATTTATCAGATCCGTTTCTATCAGTTATGGTTTCTTACCAGCTGCACTGGGTATGGAACCCTCTCCATTGACTCTATTTCCTATCATTTTTGATTGCTCCACAGGTCTCCATTATTTAGCGCTGGTGTGTTGTTGTTTTTTTTGTCCCCAGGCTGTGGTACTACCACAGCCTGCGTTTTTTGTCAGACCAAACTGAACCACGCCCATCACTCTCAACACTTCCTTCCACATCAGATGAGGTGCCTGAGGTCCACCCTGGTCCTTCGACACAGGAAGAAGATGTGGAGGAGCCCAGCTTGACCCAGGTATAGCATTTTTGAACATATTTGTTGGCAAAAATTGAATGATGTTAACTAGACGTTATTGATCCCAAATTTCTGCTTTAACAAAGTGGTTTCCATATCAATAGACAGTAGTAGCCAAAAATGATTGGGACAAGAATGAAAAATGCTGGGGTCACAATGATAGTCTTTTCTATTTGTTAACATTCAATTTGCAACAGTCATGAGCTCTAAATTGTGTGTGATTGAAGACTAAAAACCTAAAAATATGTCCCATTTTCATACACAGGAAAGTCTCAGCCAAGAGGAGGCCATGCCCAGCAGCCAGACTGAATCCCAGGTTCCTCCTTTCTGCCCTCCAACTAAAAGGGCCAGGAAGTCGAGGAACCAGGATGAGGCCACGGCTGCGTTTCTCAGGCATGCCACAAGTACTATTAGCATGCCCCCTGATGCCCAGGAGGCTTTTGGATGCATGACGGGCAACAAATTAAAAGAGATGGAGGTGGACCAGCCCAGTATGTGTGAAGAGATCATCCTTCAGCTCCTCAACAAAATCACCCCGCAAATGCACATATGCGAAATCGACCATACTCCCCTACCACCTTCACCAACACCACAGCCACCCCACCGACCACAGCAGCATGGCGGACCGTGGCCAATGCAGCCACAACACCCCTAACAAGGCCGCAGGGCTGGGGATTATTACCAGTATCATTTTTAATTTTCTTTTTGTTTAATTTGAGTTTATCTTTTTTATTTTTTTGGTGCAGAGAATGCATTTTTGATTTAATTTCTTTAATTTGTGTGGAAGGAAGTGTTGAGAGTGATGGCCTGGGTTCGGTCTGGTCTGGCAAAAAATGCAGGCTGTTGGAAGACCACAGCCTCGGGACATATATGTCATCAGCTGCTGCTCCCGATCTCTCGGAGTCCTGCACCATATTGTGCTCCCTATTAAATGGACTCCTCTGGTTACCAATTTTGAAATTCAAATAATTGATGTCTGCCCTGGGGTACAAACTCTTCACCAATTCCAACTGTTTCTCCATCGTTGCCTTCCTCTTGAATTTTATATGACCTTGTGCTCCCTATTAAATAAAAAATTTTGTTTTTGCCAATTACTTGGCTATATGTTTTACTTAAAAAAGGAAAGTTTGTTGGTGAGTAGGTAGGTACATTTCAAAAATACAATGTCAAATTAACAAGGGACATCAACATAGTTGTATCTTTGAGCTTAAAAAATACGGCATAATAATGGTGTAGTGGTGACTTGACACACAAAAAACAAAAATTATTCTGGAGATCACTAGAAAAAAAAAATACGTTTGTCAGAACTCTGTGAATATTACCAGCAAAGCAGCTTCATTATTATACCATTATAAAGAAGAAGAGAATGCGCTGTATTGAGAGAGATTTCATAATTTGCCGCGTCATTAATGTGATATCTCCATTACAAACACTAGTTTTACAAGACCGACCACTTCTGGCTCGTCCTTGCTTCCGAGCAAGCGTGTTTGTACTTTGGAATTTTGTGCAACGGACTTGTGTACACATGCTCGGAAAATACGACAACACACATTTGTCCGTTGAAAATTTGAAAACCTGCTAGCCAACATTTGTTGGCGGAAAGTCCGACAACAATTGTCCGATGGAGCATACACACGGTTGGATTTACCGCCAACAGGCTCACATCGAACATTTCCCGACGGAAAGTCCATTTGTGTGTATGAGGCATTATACTTCTTGAACAAACTGCAGTATTTAGTAACAAGCGCCCAGCTGAAACACCTTTACAATTTCTATTGCTGCAGATGCCAATCATACAAAAAGACACAGCAAGTGCACATAATCAGAGATCATTTACATTAACCATTGATTTTTATCTACAGAAATATCCACCAAATTGACAGGTTTTATATAAAATATTCCTTTGTTGTGCAAAGTGGCTTTGTGTAAACAGTAAATTTATTATGATAGGCCTGCAGTAATAGACCTGAACAATGTTAGCAAAACGTTAAGCTTACACAACATGTCATGTAATGTGTCATAATACTAGCTGCCTGACACAACCACAAGGATCTCCACATGAAATGCTGACACTTCAAGTGAAGATGACACAGGTTTCATTATGATGAAGGCCAGCAAGGACATATGTGAAAATGATATAATAAAGTGTAATTTGGGAAGTATCACGTTACAGGTTTGTGTAATTACAATATTACTTGTTTAGCGCCCTCCTAGCTAGGCTTCTAGGTCAATTTAGTTTTTGGCTCCAGTGAGTGAGTGGAGTGGTTGTTGTTTGTTTTGGTCTGATCAGGAATTCCTGAGCTAAGAGTTTAATTGCTTCCCCCTGCCACTGGAAGAAGCTTTCATAGCGTAGGAAGGGAGATTTAAATGATCAGTTGAATAATTGTCATGCCCTGGCCAATCCCTGGAGGGAGACGTCCAGAGGGTGGCTGTGCAGGTGAGCAGGTGGGTTGGGTGTACAGGAGGTACAAACAAGGCCATGGATAAATCCAAGGGAAAAACCAAGCTTAACTTACCGACTAGCCCGAAGACAACCAAATAACCTGTCTAACAGTATGCGTTAAAAGCAGGGGTTTAGTCTGCACACATTTGAAAATGCATGCGTAAGCCACAGAGCCTCGTCAAGGCACCCTGGTATACTATGTCCTGTGATGCTGAGCTGTATATTCTATCCTGTGAGGCTGAGCTGTATACTATGTCCTGTGAGGCTGAGCTGTATGCTATGTCCTGTGATGCTTAGCTGTATATTCTGTCCTGTGAGGCTGTGCTGTATACTATGTACTGTGAGGCTGAGCTGTATACTATTTCCTGTGAGGCTGAGCTGTATACTATATCCTGTGAGGCTGAGCTGTATATTCTGTCCTGTGAGGCTGAGCTGTATACTATGTCCTGTGAGGCTGCACTGTATACTATGTCCTGTGAGGCTGCGCTGAATACTCCTGACACTATGGGTGGAATACAGGGGACGGAGTGGGTGGATTCTATAAGGGGTGAGGTTTATTTGAAGTGAGAGGGGTCAAAAAGGAAGGGTGGGGTCTGGCGCCACCCCCAACCTAAAACTTCACCAACCGCCACTGTGAGAAGCGGCATCCATGACTGAGCGACTGCGAATATGTTTATCGTGAGCAAAGCGTGGATTTGTTTTCAAATGTGGCACTTAAAGGTTATAGTCTGACATTAACATTTAACGTTCAAATAATTATTCACATCCAAAATTAGGAAAATGCCAAAAATAGGCAACTGGTGATTTGTGGTCCTCCAAAGTCAGAGTTTTCATGGCACACTGATACATATGATTTATTGACCATCTAGTAATCCAATCATTGTACCATTTAGAAGATATGTTAATTGCACATCACACCATGACAAGCCAAACACTGAAAAACTTGAAGTAAACATCTTTATGTAATTAGTGAACTGCTATAAGCAGTGACATTTTTGTGACACATTCTCTTTGAAGGTCACTTCTTTATTGTTTCATAGTGTTTATCATAATTTATGTAATGGTATTAAAAAGAATGACGGAATAATTATTGCCCAGACTGCCTGCACTGTGATCATATAACTACACCCTGGTTATTGTGTTGTTAAGATTCAACAGGTAATATAAAGCAAGCTTGAAATTACATAAAAGCTGTAAGGGTTCTGAGGTTAAAGTAGAACTATGGGCAAACCTTTTTTTTTCATTTTGAAGAGAGTAGGGGAGGGTCATATCCCCTGTCAAACTTTTTTTTTTACATCTGTGTCCCATTGGGGAGATTTCCCTTTACTTCTTGTCCCATTGCCATAATAGGAAGTGAGAGGAAATCCCTGCAAACTAAGGGAATCCCTTAGGGACCCCCAGGACACCAGAACTAGTCTCCCCATTGTAAGATCCAATGGCTCCTGATGCCCCAGCAAATCCAGCGACACCCAGAAAGGGAGAGAGGAGCTGCAGACGTGCACAGTGCTGGATTGGATGATGGCTCAGGTAGGTTAAAGGGGGGGTGAGCGGGGATGCTGATGGCTAAAATGTTTTACCTTAATGCAAGAAATGCATTAAGGTAATAAATGTTTGGGCTTTAGAACCATTTTAAGCTGCAAAGGCAAACAGATGGGGGTGGTCTGTAGCTGCAACAAAAATTATACCTCTATCATGTTTGGCATGGGCCTATGCCACAAATGCCCTGCAAACACGTGATGTAGTAGTGTGGCATTTACAGAGTTAAAACAGGCGGTGAGAATGCTTTGCCACTGCAGCAGCCCTTTTCCCCCAGCATTTAGCGTTGTCGCTGTGCACCGAGAAAGAACTATTAGTAAAGCAGCCACCCCCTATATGCAATGGATAGATTCATGCATAGCATGAATCTATCCATGGCCTTTGTGGCCACCCCCTATTTATGCGTCCAGCCCCTTTCAGGGCACCGGGCATATGAGTTACAGCGGCCAGGGTTTTTTCTTTTTTTAAGCACCTGATTATAGCCAGAGGCTCTAATAGGCTTCAAAATAGGGTGGGCTCGGGATGCAGAGAGTGTGACTGGAGCCCACCCAGCTGTGTTGCAACAGCGAATGAATATTGGTAGTTGCAACACTGATCCTCTTTGTGGCAAATCGGGAAGTGGGTCTGATACCCATCACCCAATTGGCTGAAAGGACAGGCGATCCTATTGGATGTCTAGGAGGAGGGGAGGAGACGCACAGCGGAAGCAAGGAGGAGATGAGTTGTTGACCGATGCCTGGTCCCCGCGATGCCTAAATGCCGATCCCTGCCGCTTCTCCTCGGATGCCCGCCGATGCCCGATACCTAGATGGGGTAAGGGCCGGTGGACCGGCCGGCAGACAGCGGAGGGTGGGAAAGGTTTGAGTTGCAGCGGGGGGGTTCGGTTTTTTGCCACCCCCCAAACAAAAAAACACCAGCCGCCACTGAAAGCAGCCAAGCAGCTAATTACACTGAGAACAGTTTTTCCTGCCAAAATAATTGTAATATTTGCAGCCAGTTTTATGTCCGAGGCACCTTACGGCCTGATTTACACCTATGCATTTTTAGTGCTTTTTGCATTTTGCAGATTTGCACTACAGTCCAGTTAACCTCCCTGACGATATTCCCGAGTGTGGCTCGGGGTTAAATTTCAGCACCATTAGCGGTAACCCCGAGCCACACTCGGGATTGCATTGCAGGATCCTGGTGCGATATACTTACCTTGTCCCCAGGATCCTGCGATGTCCCCCGCGGTGTCTGCAGGCTCTGTCCTCCGCCCGAAGTCTCTCTGTGCCAGGCTCTGTTCCCTGCGAGCGTCACAACGCACGGGGGTGGAGCCTGGCGGCAAATTCAAAAAAATATAAAAATCATAACACATACAGTACTGTAATCTTACAGATTACAATACTGTATGAAATTATTTCACATCCCTTTTGTCCCCAATGCTTTGTCCAGTGCCCTGCATGCAGTTTCATATTATATAAACTGTTCTTTCTGCCTGGAAACTGGAGATTGTCCATAGCAACCGAGAAGTGTCCCTTTATGTCAAAAGTGGCTTTAGACCAGCTAGAAAACAGCGATAGTAAATTAGAACACTTGCAGAATTGAGTGATAGTGAATCGTGGGGAAATTCATTTTATTATTATTATATTATTATTTTTTAATTATTTATATTTATTTATTATATTATAATTTATGGTTTTGTGTTTCAAACTTCATCATACCCGGGATATCTACTAGACTCTTGGTGGACAGATTTAAGTGTGTTATTGTTAAGAATTACAGGCCTACAATATAAAACGCCAAATTTCCTTGCATAATAATTGTATCGCTTTCAGCACCTAAAATCCGACATAATCATACCACCAAGGAGGTTAACATGGTTTCCTACATTCTGCAGTGCAAATCTGGAAAAAGCATTAAAAAGGCATTGATGTGAAGCCTACCAAGAAACAACCTCCACTGCAGATCTTTTAAGAACAAGCCCTCAGCCTGCTGATTTGACAAAGAAGGAGCAGCAGAACACTGATGAGTCATCGTGCTGCTCTTTCCATTCTTCATGGTGTTCTCTGTCAGGTTACTTGCTTTGCAGCAGACCCCTAAACAGCTTTTGGTGCAGGTCCTGCCTCTCCCAATCTGAGTGCTGTTATTAAGGGAAAGACAGGAAACTAATAGAAAGAAAGAAAGAAAGAAAGAAAGAAAGAAAGAAAGAAAGAAAGAAAGAAAGAAAGAAAGAAAGAAAGAAAGAAAGAAAGAGAGAGAGAGAAAGAGAGAGAGAGAGAGAAAGAGAGAAGAAAAAGAAAGAAAGAATTTTCAATAGTTGCATTAAAAAAATGTAAAGAGTTTTCAAAAGATATACTTATCTGAAATAACTTGTATTATATCAAACTGAGGTTCAATTTCAATTTTTTTTCTCTTTAACTACTAGGAGGAATGCTTGTATCAGGTAGGGAACCTTTGGACTACATGGCAATTCAGATGCACTGATTTGTAATATTTTATACAAGAATTCGAAAAGAGCATCAAAACACCACATTTTTAGGGCATTCCGGTGAGCCTGTACAGGCACATAAATATCAGAAAACCTGAGCTGCATTTAGATCATTAATAGAAAATTACAGAAATCGGCATTACCATATTTATGTGCATATGCACATAATTGCGCAAATTACACTTGCGTTAAATAGTAGATTATGTTATATGTAGCTAGAAGAATTTTTATGTGTGTACTCTACACATACTTCCCAACTGTACCTGATTTTGAGGGACTGTCCCTGATTTGGAAAAATTGCCCTCTTTCCTTCTCATTTGTCCCTCATTTTGGTCTGATCTACAGTTGTGCTCATAAGTTTACATACCCTGGCAGAATTTATGATTTCTTGCACATTTTTCAGAAATATGAATGATAACACAAAAACATTTTTTTTCACTCATGGTTAGTGTTTGGCTGAAGCCATTAATTATCAATCAACTGTGTTTACTCTTTTTAAATCATAAAAAGATATCCAAGGAATTGAGAATGCCAATCAGCAGTGTTCAAACTCTAATCAAGAAGTGGAAAATGAGGGGTTCTGTTGAAACCAAACCACGGTCAGGTAGACCAACTAAAATTTCTGCCACAACTGCCAGAAAAATTGTTCAGGATGCAAAGAAAAACCCACAAATAATTTCAGGTGAAATACAGGACTCTCTGAAAACATGTGGTGTGGCTGTTTCAAGATGAACAATAAGGAGGCACTTGAAGAAAGATGGGCTGCATGGCCGAGTCGCCAGAAGAAAGCCATTACTATGCAAATGCCACAAAGTATCCCTCTTACAATACACCAAACAGCACAGAGACAAGCCTCAAACCTTCTGGTACAAAGTCATTTGGAGCAATAAGACCAAAATTGAGCTTTTTGGCCACAACCATAAACACTACATTTGGAGAGGAGTCAACAAGGCCTATGATGAAAGGTAAACCATTCCTACTGTGAAACACAGAGGTGGATCGCTGATGTTTTGGGGATGTGTGAGCTACAAAGGCACACGAAATTTAATCAAAATTGATGGCAAGATGAATGCAGTATGTTATCAAAAAATACTGGAGGAACATTTGCATTCATCAGCCAGGAAGCTGTGCATGGGACGTACTTGGACATTCCAACATGACAATGATCCAAAACACAAGGCCAAGTCGACCTGTCATTGGCTACAGCAGAATAAAGTGAAGGTTCTGGAGTGGCCATCTCAGTCTCCTGACCTCATTATCAATGAGCCACTCTGGGGAGATCTCAAATGTGCAGTTCATGCAAGACAGCCCAAGAATTTACAGGAACTGGAGGCTTTTTGCCTAGAGGAATGGGCAGCTTTATCATCTGAGAAGATAAAGAGCCTCATCCACAAATACCACAAAAGACTTCAAGCTGTCATTGATGTTAAAGGGGGCAATACACAATATTAAGAACTGGGATATGTAAACTTTTGATCAGGGTCATTTGGGTAGTTTCTGTTGCCATTATGATTTAAAAAGAGTAAAAACAGTGGATTGATAATAAATGGCTTCAGCCAAACACTAACCATGAGTGAAAGAAATGTTTTTGGCGTTATCATTTATATTCTCTGAAAAATGGTCAAGAAATCATAAATTCTGCCAGGGTATGTAAACTTATGAGCACAACTGTATATAGTATATAAAATGCACTTTTTATCTTTCAAAAAGTATTTCCCAGTACTAAACCTTTCATTCAATTTCTAAATTGCTACATTTGTAAATTTCAAAAGCCAATATAAAGGAATAATAGTAGTAAAAAAAAGCACTTGGGTATTTTTTTTTTTGTATAATTTGCCTTTAGAGGGGCGTGGCAGCGGGTAGGTCCTATGCCTACATACTTTTGCTAATAGGTGTCCCTCATTCCCATCTCAAAAAGTTGGGAGGTGTGCTATACAGACCATATTTTGTGCACTAAATTTGTTCCAGCAGGAAGGTTCGGAGTTCATACATCAGTACTATGTGCAAGGATCCTTACTGTATTTTACACACATACGTACGTAGATCACACCTCCCCCTTAAATAGTAGATTGTATTATTTGAATATTTGGAATTATAGGATCTAGAAGGAATTTTTATGCAGGCATATGCTCATACAGTATACAGTATGTTTGTGATTGTGCGCACTATACAGACCATACTTACGTTTTTGCGCAGGAACTTCCAGCCCGGAAGATGCAGCTTTCATGCATCAGTACTATATTCAAGGACCCCAAAAATGTAACCAATTAATTAAAAATATAGTTTACAAAGATAGAAACAAGAGTGTACCGCATGATGCATGGATATTGTACCGAAATACCTCCCAACTTTCTGAGGTGAGACAGGGGGACATCTTATAGGAGCCATTCAAGTGGCGCAGAGGGCCATACACAGTAAAAAAACAGCATATTTCTGTGCATGCAGATCACAGGCGTTTGTGTACAGGCACCAACTAGACATGTGCGCCATCAATAAATTTGTTTTGTTCCGTTTCATATTAGAATTAATTTATATTTCGCAATTCGTGTCCGAAATTCAATTTGGATTCGTACGAAATAGGAATTTTCGTTAGGTTCGTTAACTTTTCGTAACAATTACGAATGTTCGTTATAATGAATTTATCATTATGAGGAGCTCCCACCATCCCTGTGCTGTGCTGACTTCCTGGGTTTTTAACTTTTAGGTTCGTTAACTTTTCGTAACAATTACAAATGTTCGTTATGATGAATTTATTATGAGGGGCTCCCACCATCCCTGTGCTGTACTGTGCTGACTTCCTGGGTTTTTTAACTTCATCATAACGAATAATCGTAATTAACGAACATTCTGATTTCCGAAATTTGTAAACGAAATTTTGTATTTCGTACAAAATTCGGAAGCATAGCAATTCGTATTTCGGATCCTCCCGATTGTATGAATTTATGGAAATTCGTACGAATTTTCGATTCGTACTAAACTAATCGCACATGTCTAGCACCAACACAAATCAATGATAGGCTGTGGATGTATCAACCACCATCTGAGGCCTGGTTCACACCTATGCAGGTTGCAGTTTGCATATTCCAGGTGCATTATGCGTTTTTCAATACATGTTTTTGATCCATTGAAGTCTATGGAATCATGACCCATAGTAAACCATGTTAAATAGACTGTAGTGTGTTTCTGCAAAACTGAAAACGCACTAAAAATGCATAGGTGTGAACCAGGCCTAAATGTTTTTGCATGCATTCAGGGACAGATGTGCACCCCTGGACGCAAACGCCCTTGTATGTCTGTACAGTTACCAGTGTTCAGCTGTAGCCTATCATTAATTAGTACAGATGGCTTTTTGGAAACACCTTTGACTCCAAGGCACAGAAATGCGCTTATTTTTTACCATGTACGGCCCCCTGTGCACATGTGAATGAGCTCATAGCAAGAAGTCTGTAGGCAAAGGACACACCACCCGGTTATATGGACTAGTAAGAAATAATAATTCAGGAACTATTGGTAAAACCATATTTCTTTTTTTTTTTTTTTTCTCCACTTTTTTTTTCTTTATGCTTTTCAAAATGACAAATGCAATCATGTAGATGTTGGATGAAAGGTTCAATTTTGTTTATTTCTTATAGAGATCTATACATCAGAGTGAAAAGAAGGACAACTAAGGAGGAAAGAGGGAATCGGGGATTTGGTTCCAAATGCGGGACATTTGGGAGCTACATATAAACAGTTCTACATAATTTATATACAGCAGAGCCGCTCATTTACACTAAGTTGGTACGTCAAGTTGGAAGTGTGAAAAGAAGTCAGCATAATCTTTTCTTTCTGTAGAATTGTACAGCAGCACCTGCTTCTTCCGCTTCATTTCCTACCAATGCTTGCTCTGCATGCTGTAAGACACAGGCCAAAGAACAATGGAAGGGATGGCATTTGGTCTTTTGTGGACGTCTCCAGTACCCATCTGTCATTTCTTTACCCGAAGACAACAGAGGAGGCTCAGCACTATTGTAAATCGTTTAACCTTTGTGATCATATGCTGTAGGCACCATGAAAATGAAGGCATAAGGCCTACATAGCTTCTTTAGTGAACTTATTAGGTCAAATGTGTGTTTTGCTTAGAAAACTTAAAGTATTCATCCCAAAAGCAAACATTTATTATAGTGCAATTTACTAATGCTCAGATATGATGGCAGCATTTGTTTTCTTTTTAGGCTTTCTTTCCTTTAATTTCACCTGATGATCTGGCCAGATAGTTTACTTTTTCAAAAGAACTAGCTGTCCTGCAGATGTAGCAGTTAGAGGGATGAGACAAATCACTTACCACTGGCAGGTGCTTACAATGATCAGCTTTGATTTATTTGTGTAAAACCTTTATCCCTAAAGGAAAAAACTGCTGTAACTGCTTATAATGCCGCATACACATGACCGGTTTTGCCGTCGGGATAAACTCCGAAGGTTTCTCCGACGGAATTCCGCTCAAGCTGTCTTGCATACACACGGTCACACCAAAGTCCGACCGTCCAGAACGCGGTGATGTACAACACGTACGACGGGACTAAAAAATGGAAGTTCAATAGCCAGTAGCCAATAGCTTCCGTTTCGTACTTGCTATAGAACATGCGTTGTCTTGGTCCGTCGGAACAGCATACAGACGAGCGGTTTTCCCGATTGGAATTGGTTCCGTCGTAAATATTTAGAACATGATCTATTTCTAGGTCCGTCAGGATTTTCGAAAAAAAAAGTCCGATGGGTCATACACACGATCGGAATAGACGATGAAAAGCTTCCGTCTGACTTTTTCTGTCGGACATTACGTTCCTGTGTACGCGGCTAGTGTTAGCTGGAGTTTGGTTTCAGTTTGTTAACCACTTCACCCCCGGAAGGATTTAACCCCTTCCTGACCAGAGCACTTTTTGCGAAACCGCACTGCGTCGCTTTAAGTGACAATTGCGTGGTCGTGCGGTGCTGCACCCAAACAAAATTGATGTCCTTTTTTTCCCACAAATGGAGCTTTCTTTTGGTGGTATTTGATTACCTCTGCGGTTTTTATTTTTTGCGCTATAAACAGAAAAAGAGTGACAATTTTGAAAAAAAAAAGCAATATTTTTTACTTTTTGCTATAATAATAAATAAATAAATACCCCCAAATATATAAAAAAAACACATTTCTTTCTCAGTTTAGGACGATATGTATTCTTCTAGATAAAAAATAAAAAAAATCGCAATAAGCGTATATTGATTGTTTTGCGCAAAAGTTATAGTGTCTACAAAACAGGGGATAGATTTATGGCATTTTTATTATTAATTTTTTTTCTTATTAATAATGGCGGCCATCTGCAATTTTTATCGTGACTGTGACATTGTGGCGGACACTTTTGACACCATTTTGGGACCATTGCCATTTATACAGCAATCAGTGCTATAAAAATGCACTGATTACTGTGTAAATGACACTGGCAGGGAAGGGGTTAAACACTAGGGGGCGATCAAGAGAATAAATGCATCCTAGGGAGGTGTTCTAACTGTGGGGGGATGGGCTACCACTGACATGACAGCGATCACTGCTCCTGATGCACCCACAATGCCGCGATTTAAAGGGGGCATACCTGTACGCCCATTTGCCCAGCCGTGCCATTGTGCCGATGTACATCGTCATGCGCTGGTCACTTAGTGGTTAATATATCTAAATGCCAGTCTACCTAACAAGCCACTCCCCGATTAACAATGTTGCTGTTTAAAGCTGTCTCTGTTGCTCCTTCATTCAGAGTGTAGGCACTCTAATACAGGAAGAATGTTTCTGGCCAGATCAACGGCAGAAAACAGAGGCTAGAAAAAGCCTAAAAAAAAAAACAATGCCACCATCTCATCTAAGTAATAGTAAACTGCAATATATAACATTTTTGGTTTCGGGTTTATTACCATGTAAATTCACACGAATAGCACCCAAGATACTCAGAGATCAAAATGTACAGGGTAAACTGTTCACTCAGCCTTGTTTAAGAGCAAGTGTAGAACACCTATTCCAGATTATTAGATAAAATTTTGTACATTGCAAAAGATAGTAGGACACACCCCAAGAAAATATTTAAATACATTAATAGTAAAAAGGTCAGATCTGAGCATGTAGGCTCTTTACAAAATAATCTAGAGTGGGTGACGGGACAAAAAGAAGGCTAATTTATTAAATACTTTCTTCAGCTCTGTGTATACAAAGGAGCATGGGGGAGCTCATGTCCATAATGGGGGTGGTAGTGACACAAATGATCCACAATGGCTCAAAAGTGATATGGTCCAGAAATATTTAGACAGAATAAAGGTGGATAAAGCACCTGGCACAGATGGCATACACCCACGGATCCTAAAAGAATTGAGCTCTGTCATTTCAAAGCCATTGTTTCTAATGTTTAGTGACTCGTTATTGACTGGAATGGTACCACTGGATTGGCGTAGGGCCAATGTGGTGCCCATATTTAAAAAGGGATCAAAGTCTTTACCAAGTAACTATAGACCTGTTAGTTTACTGGAGAGATACTGGAGAGTTTAATAAAAAAACATAGATGAGTTCTTGCTGGAAAAAAAATATTTTAAGCAACAGACAGCATGGGTTCATGAAAGACAGAAGTTGTCTGACAAACCTGATTTCTTTTTATGAGGAGGTAAGTAAAACCTTGGACAGAGGGGTGGCTGTGGACGTGGTATACTTGGATTTTGCAAAAGCATTTGACACAGTTCCCCACACATGACTAATGTGTAAGGTAAAGAGGTGGTTAAGGATTCTTACTCTGAATGGTCTAAGGTTATCAGTGGCGTACCCCAAGGTTCAGTGCTGGGACCCTTACTTTTTAATATCTTTATAAATGATATAGGGTCTGGGATTAAAAGTACCATTTCTGTCTTTGCAGATGACAGCAAGCTATGCAGTAGATTAACGTCCTTACAGGATGTCTCCAATTTACAAGCCGGTGCTAAAAAGAGTGTTACGGTCCATCACCAGCTTCAGTGTGTGTTAACAGCACTCCACACCACAGTGACAATCAAAATCTCCATACCAGAAGGAAAAGAATAAGAGGCATGTATGATCAACAGCTCACACCCCAATCTCTTCATAAATGATCAGCACTGTGGCAATTTGGAGGAACGACTTGCTTCAATCACCTCTCTGGATTACCAGGACAATTGGGACCTCAGATACCAGGCTCACTCATGTTTCGCTTACAATCATGATGTCACCAATAAAATAATGATGCAGCCAGGGGCGTTGCTAGGGGGTGGCTTTTGGGGCTATAGCCCCGAATCTGGGGCCAATAGCCCCGAGTCTCTGCAGGGGTCCCCAAAGGGGAGGGGAGGCTCTCTGGGGACCCTGATGTAAGGGGGAGGCCCTCTGGGGACCCTGATGTAAGGGGGAGGCCCTCTGGGGACCCTGATGTAAGGGGGAGGCCCTCTGGGGACCCTGATGTAAGGGGGAGGCCCTCTGGGGACCCTGATGTAAGGGGAAGGCCCTCTGGGGACCCTGATGTAAGGGGGACTCTCTGGGGACCCTGATGTAAGGGGGGACTCTCTGGGGACCCTGATGTAAGGGGGGACTCTCTGGGGACCCTGATGTAAGGGGGGACTCTCTGGGGATATACATACACACACACACACGTATATTACTGTATATACATGTGTATGCCCGCCCAAGCGTATGACTTTCTTTACTACGCTGCTATGGGCTCTAGCCCCAGATCTTTTGTAGACCTAGCAACGCCCCTGGATGCAGCACATATTGACATCCATATGGTAAATGGAATCAAACAAAGTTGTACTTACATCACAGAAGTAAGAGGCATTGGCATGTGTAAAATCATAAAACGCAGCATCTCTCAGCGTGCTTGTGTCTCCTAGGCCCGTCTCATGTTCCACCTGCTAGAAAAAGGAACAACATTCCACACAAGTTGTACTTAACCAGGATTGTATTTTTACTGGAACTGGTATAACATAGCAATTACAGCATTTGCACTGTCACACAAACGTAATGCAACAACCCAATAGGTATTCACAACAATCTGTACACATAGGGTTGTCCTAGATGACCTCTGGAAGTGCGTCTCCAAGTGGGACTAATGTTCAGAGCACAAACGCCTTAACTCTGGGCACCTTCCCACTTACAGCACGCTCTGGTAACCACAAGAAGACAATGTTATTAAATAAAGCACAACACAATTTCTAGGGAGCTCCCCCTACTTAATGCAGTCCCTCTTATCATTAATAGGATGCAAGGCCTTGCAATGAGAGATGCAGTCTTTTCGGTCTTCTGTCTTCTGCTAGCTATTTGTGTGGTACCAATTGTGTGGTACCAGTTGAACAAACAAAGGTCAAAGGAAAACGAATGCTAGAACTATTCTTGTAGTGCATTACACCTGTGGCTTTTAGTAACACAGTGTCAGTAGTGCAGTGAAGGGTAGGCTTGAGGCCTGTTCAAACTCAGTCCTTCTTGAATAAGATCTTTTCTATGGGACTACAGGTCCCAGCAACGCTGTGTCTACAGTCTAAGTGTGAAAAGGTGTGGAACAAACATTCTGGGCATCAGCTCTCTCACCAATCTAGGTCCAGACAGAAGGATGCCTACGCTCCACAGTATCTCAGTTCGTTCGCTGCGGCCACGCCGTCACGCTGTTCCGTTTTCACAGACGACCAGGAGTCCTCAGTTACCTCCTTCAAGGGTCTCTGGAATGATCACACTGCTGCTCTAGCACACCACGATGTAAGGCAGGATCGCTGGCTGTTCCGCTCCGCACGAGGTAGGCCGCGATTCTGTGGGACACACACACCCACAGAGCCCTGCTGGCAGGCCATGCGTCCCAGGAACAAGAGAAAGAAAATGGCCATGCGGGACATTTTATAACCTACCCAGCATGCAGTTCAGTGCTGAGTGTCTATGGGAGGTCACCTGGCATTGTGGGTAGGTCAATTCTTTATATAATGTAAACAAACGGTCACTTCCTATAACATTCCCATGTTCTTGAAACAAAAAATAAATGAAGTCCATTTCCAGTTTAGGCCACTAGATGGTGCCAAATATTAAGGTATGTACTGCCCATACTTTTACATTACATTAAGGAAACAGGCAAAAAATTTTCAGCGCTACAATAATAAAAAATAAAATAAAAAACTACTGACACCACCCACTGCCCTATTGACACTATCCACTCAGCAATCATTATCAACAAAATGGCAACAGGTTCTGCAATGTTCAGCATTACCTTGGGAAGTGGGGTGAAGGGGGCACCAACAAAAAAAACAATGCTAATTGTGCATGCGCAAGAAGTGTTTATTTAATTAAAAATCTTTTAATACATTTTACAATATTTCTTTAGGATTATTTATAAGAGTGTGTGTGCCTGTGTGTATGTATATATAAAGATAAATATACATACACATACAAACACACACATGTGTTTGAGCTTTGGCGTGCACACCCTACTGCAATAGGCTGAACACACCTATGATGGGAACAGTAGTAATACAGACATAGGTGTGCGCAGCCTATTGCATTAGGGTGTGCACCCCAAAGCTCAAACACACATGTCTTTATCTGCAGCCTCAGCTGCACTGGACAGTGATTGAATGGGAAGTGCTCTATGCTGAGCAACTTCCTGTTCATTCACAATCTGAAGCATAGCAAACACCATTTACTATGCTTTAGTTGTGAATGAATACAGTGAGTCAGTGTGTTCACTATATTTTTTTAGAAAAGGAAGGGGTCGGCAAATGACATATTTACTAGCCCCTTCCACCACTATTCATCCCGAAACATCCCCTGCAGCAGCTGGGAGGATAGTAGGGAAGCCAGCAGCACTGTGGGGCGAGTGGGGGCAACACCGGAGAAGTCTGGGCAGTAGGGGGAATCTGCACAGCGCATAGTGATTAGGGTGTGCTCACGCCTATGAGTACAGATGAATCCACAGTCACTAGGAATTCATAGTAATGCACAGAGATCACTAGAAGCAGGCAGAAGTACACACAGACACAGAGCACTAGAACTACAAAGATAGACACTGAAGCGGACTGGAGACACAGGTGCTGCTAATGCAAAGCAGGCTAAAACACACAGGGGATCACAGAGGTGAAGGAAGGCTGAAAGCTGGCAAAGGTACACAAAGGAAATAGGCACAACAATACTGGAATGCCTAAATGACACAACAGGTGCAATGACATAGGTTGAAAGTAGCATTACACTGACAGTCACTGGGGAAGGCTGTAGGACACTGGGAGTAACAGGGGGGATCCAGGGGGGCAATTGCCCCCTCCGAGAATGCGGGTGACAGTGCGGGCGGCTCCGAGAGTGACAGTGCGGGCGGCTCCGAGAGTGACAGTGCAGGCGGTTCCAAGAGTGACAGTGCAGGCAGTTCCAAGAGTGACAGTGCGGGCGGCTCCGAGAGTGACAGTGCGGGCGGTTCCAAGAGTGACAGTGCGGGCGGCTCCGAGAGTGACAGTGCAGGCGGCTCCAAGAGTGACAGTGCGGGCGGTTCCGAGGGTGACAGTGTGGACGGCTCCCCAGGTGACAGTGCGGACGGCTCCCCGGGTGACAGTGTGGGCGGCTCCCCAGGTGACAGTGCGGGCGGCTCCCCAGGTGACAGTGCGGGCGGCTCCCCAGGTGACAGTGCGGGCGGAACCACGGGTGACAGTGCGGGCGGCTCGGACGGTGAGTGGGCAGGTGAGGGAGAGGGGGTAGCTGGGCGGCTCCGTGTGTGACTAAGTGGGCTGCTGGCCAATGAGGGAGCCGGCAGGTAGGGGAGCAGAGAGATGACATTATCTCTCACCACCCTGCGCCTGCCCTGCATCCCTGGAGTTCCGCCCTCACTGTAAAGGCAGCTGTGGGCAGCAGAGAGATTACATCATCTCTCTGCTGCCTGACTCTGGGACATAGCAAGAGACCACCTTAGCAGGAAAGTGACACGGCAGGTGACAATCCGCATCTGGTGACAGGCGACGTGGCAAGTGACAATTCACAACGTGTGGCAGGTGAAGTGGCAAGTGACAATTCACAACGTGTAGCAGGTGACGTGCAAGTGACAATTCACAACGTGTGGCAGGTGACGTGGCAAGTGACAATTCACAACGTGTGGCAGGTGACGTGGCAAGTGACAATGCGCATTTGGTGGCAGGCGACGTGGAAAGTGACTCAGGGCTCCCACTGATTCTGCGTTATGGTGAGTTGAACTATTTTATTGTATATTACAATGTAAGAATAGAAATAATGCGCTTCAATCATCCTGACACTATAATAATCATGGTGCCGTGATGATTGAAGCGCCAACACCAGCCATTTCCCCGATAAATTGCCCGCAAAAAAAATGTATTTTCTGGCAGTGCCCCTTCCGAGACTAGGCTCTGGATCCGCCCCTGGGGAGTAGGGGGGTTACACTGAAAGGCACTGGCACACGGACACTAGGAATAACAGGGGTATGACTACAGGATCACTAGGAAGCTTGAGGTTCCTCAAACTTTCTTCTTGGAAAGTCAGGGATGCAAGAAAGCACTGGGGGTAGACTAGGAATATTCTACGTAAAATACACTGGAAGACAAAAGGAAACTATTCTGCTAGGTAACACAAGGTACATTAGGAATCCTCTTGGAAATCAGTGGGGGATCCGGTGCTTGGAACACTAGTATACCTCCCAACATTCTGAGATGGGAATGAGGGACAGCTATTAGCAAAAGTATGCAGGTATAGGACACACCCCCTGCCACACCCCCTTAAAGAAGAATTGTACAAAAAAATGATCAGTTAATACCACTACTATTCCTTTATATTGGCTTTTGGAGTTTACAAATGCAGCAATTTAGAAATTGAATGAAAGGTTAACACTAGGAAACACTTTTTGATAGATAAATAGTGCATTTTATATACAACTATATAGATCAGACCAAAATGAGGGACAAATGAGGGGGGGAAAGGGGCTTTGTTCCAAATCTGGAACAGTCCCTCGAAATCAGGGACAGCAGGGAGCTATGCCTAAACATACAATGTTATAGACACTTTTTAATGCAGTTAAAACTAAACAGACACAATACCTGCTTTTGCTTAATTTCAGAAATTATCTTTCTCTTTCTTATCGTAAAAAGTGACCATGCATCTCTTCTTCCTGATAGTGGAGGGTTACAGGACACTGAACACACAATTTGCTTGTATTCCATAGTCTGTTCAGCCTGTGATAGAGGCTGGGATTGGTTGGGTGTGTGTGCCAGAGGCAGGCTGTGATTGGTTGGGGGGGGGGGTGTGCTGGCTGACAAAACCACTCAATACAGGCACACTATGTGCCTGCACAGTGTCCTGTAGCTCTGAACAGCCAGCCAAAGCATGAAAATTGACCATGCAAGCGCAGATCAGCTTCTGTTCTTTGTATGGTCAGTGTAGAGCAGGGGTAGGCAACCTTGGAGAGGTGGAGGTCTACAGTACCTGAACAACATGAAAAAGATCAAAGATTACCGGAGTTCGGTGCTTTTTTTTTTTTAAGAAATTAACTAGCAAGGCCTAACTAAATAGTAAGGAAAACTTATAATAAAACACGTCACTGAAAAAATATAATCAAACATATGTCACTGTAAAGCTTACCTTAAAAGTGGACAGTGTCAGTAGGGCACAATTGGTGTCAGTAGGGCAGAGCACAATTTCAGTAGAGCAGTGGATGGTGTCAGTAGAGCAGAGGATGGTGTCAGTAGAGCAGAGGATGGTGTCAGTAGAGCAGTGGATGGTGTCAGTAGAGCAGAGGATGGTGTCAGTAGAGCAGTGGATGGTGTCAGTAGAGCAGTGGATGGTGTCAGTAGAGCAGTGGATGGTGTCAGTAGAGCAGAGGATGGTGTCAGTAGAGCAGTGGATGGTGTCAGTAGAGCAGTGGATGGTGTCAGTAGAGCAGTGGATGGTGTCAGTAGAGCAGTGGATGGTGTCAGTAGAGCAGTGGATGGTGTCAGAAGAGCAGTGGATGGTGTCAGTAGAGCAGTGGATTTGTCCACTGCTAATCGAATCAACACTAGGTGGTTAACCAGGTCTTGTGGAACACGCTGGCATAACGCCAACTATATGTACTAGCATGCCTGCAGGTCTTTGGCAATAGAGGAGACAGATCTGCAGCACATGTGTTCAGTGTGCAGGGGGGAAACCGCTGTAGTAGCACCCAGAAGATCACGGCTCTCACTGTATGTAGTGCAAATGACTACAGTGATTTTCAGCATTACCAGCAGCCCTCCAGATATCAGATTTGAATACTTACATTGAGCCAAGGTGTACCAATGTAAGTTTGTAAAAAAAAAAGATATATACTGGGGTTCTGTGTTAAAGAAAACCTAATATTTTGCCCCGCACGGTGAAAGCATCATTTTGGTTTTTAAAAGAGAGGTATGACCAAAGATTTTTTAGCTATACTTCTCTTGTGGGTCACATGAGGGCACTTACATGTGCTCTCCTTTGACCCAGAACCAGCCAACAGCATGCTAAAGCCCACTTTCGGCTAATGTAACAGAGCAATAATGTCAGCATCACCCAGATGCCTGAGAGGCAGCTGTCTCAGCCTCTCAGCACATCACCGAGAGCCTGAGCCATCCGCTTTCACCCCCTTCCACAGCCCGGCGATCCAGTGAGCACTGGAAGGGCAGAGCAGTGAGCATTGACTGACACTCACTACTCTCTGCACAGAGCAGACTGAGAATTGAGTGATCAGAGGACATGTGACATCACACCAATGCTGCAGCATGGAGGTGAGTATGTGTGTTTGTTTTATCCTATCACTACACTTCTCCTTTAGGCAAATGCAATTTTCATAATAGTTCTCAGTTCCAGGAACCTCACAATTAAACCTTTAGCACCAGACTTCTGACACAGATAACAAACGTACTGGTTCCTTTTTATTCACAGATAATACATTTTTACAGCAGTGGCGGTGCGCCCATAAGGGCGCATGGGCACCGCTTCCTCTCTCCTGCCACCCCCTCTATCACCAATGGATAGATTCATGCATTTTGAAGCACCTGATTAGAGCCATAGGCTCTAATAGGCGTTAAAAAAGGTAAACAGCGAGCGCTCGCAGTTCACTCAGCTGTGTTAGAAAAGTGAATTAATATTCGTTTTCCTAACACTGAACCGCCTCTCCGCCAATCAGGTGCTAGGGTCTGTTACCTGTCACCTGATTGGCTGAAACAACAGGCGTCGCTATTGGATGCCTATCAGGAGGAAAGGACGGGAGATGAGGATGCACGAAGGACCCCTTTTGTCGCCATCACCCGCTGCCCCACCAAGACAGGGTAAGTGCCAGGCAGATGGCGAGCGGGCGAGGGTCACGCTGGGGGTCATTCAAGGGCACACTGGCAGCACTTGATGGGCACACTGGCAACACTTGATGGGCACACTGGCAGCATTTAATGGCACAGTGGCAGCGTTTGATGGGCACAGTGGCAGCCTTTGATGGGCACAGTGGCTGCATTTGATGGCACAGTGGCAGCGTTTGATGGCACAGTGGCAGCATTTGATGGCACAGTGGCAGGGTTTGGTGGGCACGTGGCAGCATTTGATGGCACAGTGTCAGCGTTTGATGGGCACAGTGGCAGCGTTTGGCACAGTGGCTGCATTTGATGGGCACAGTGGCAGCATTTGATGGCACAGTGGCAGCGTTTGATAGCACAGTGGCAGCGTTTAATGGCACAGTGGCAGCGTTTGATGGCACAGTGGCAGCGTTTGATAGCACAGTGGCAGCGTTTGATGGCCACAGTGGCAGCGTTTGATGGCACAGTGGCAGCATTAAATGGCACAGTGGCAGCGTTTGATGGGCACAGTGGCAGCATTTGATGGCACAGTGGCAGCATTTAATGGCACAGTGGCAGCGTTTCATGGGCACAGTAATATGCAAAAGGAAGTTGGGACTTTAGACGAAGCAGTTGAAATGCTGAGGTTGGAGTAAAAATGTATATTTATTAATCATAGTAGGTATAGTAAAAAGAATTTCATATATATACATACAGATATAATTGGCACAAAAATGTAGGTATGATGGATACAAGAGTAATTAAATACATGATCATACTGAGTGTATAGTAATCAAAATGGTATTAGTGCAAGACAGCAATATGGCCTACATGGGCACAGTGGCAGGGTTTGATGGCACAGTGGCTGTATTTGATGGCACAGTGGCTGCAATTGATGATTTTTTTTCAAAAAATGTTTGCGCCCCCCCCCAAAAAAAAAATTTTTAGCACCAGCCGCCACTGCTTTACAGTCACAGAATTTTATTTATAACTGAGTGATGTGCAGACTCTAGCACAAATAATGCAAGCCAATTTCCAATGACCGCTTGATGAGTCCTCCATAATGACATATAATAGATTTTAATGGTTCGTTTTTTTAGGTCTGTTTGCTTTCGTAGGTGTTCACTATGCTTTACTAGCTTTGAAATGATAATGGTCTTATTATACAATTATAGGTAGATTAGTTGCAGCAGTGTCCGATGTCACACTTCATTTCAAGGCCAGTAAGCCGATTACGATGACATATTTCACAGAATCAGCTAAAAAATGTATAATCTTCTGCCTGAATTGCATTATTCATGGCAATCATTATGTTGATTGATATTATTATATTGAGTAGAGGTCACAGTGATGAACCTGAATGTGGAGTCACAGGGTCCATATTCAGAATATTCTTTTGAGCTGCAAGTTTTTATGCGAACCTTTGAAAAGGCTTTTGTGTAAGTTATTAATAAAAACTAAGACTGCTGTCCATCAGCTTAATTATTTACGGCTCATACTTATGATGGGCCTCTGACATTGTGACTGCCCATGTCTGAAAAATGATTGCAACATGGCCACAGTTTTTTCCAACTTCACCTAAAAAAAATTCCTCATGGCGGATTCAGGTGTCGCCATTTATTGACACTTTGGTGACTGCTCTGTAGTCCCAATGTTCTATAGGTGTCTGAAATGGTTCTGGCATTTAGCAAAGAGTTAATGTGCCCCTAACAAATAGGAAAATGTTCATGGTTTGGAAGAATGCAGTTTATGTAATCACAGTCTCAGGGCTTTGTGTGCATGCGCTTCCCTGAATAAAAAATAGACTTTTAAAAAGACTGGAATTGGCAATGTATGCAAACATATGTTGGTGATAAAAGGAGAAGTGTAGGAATAAAAAAAAAAACACTCTGCCTGGCTACAAACACCTAATGCTGCGTACACACGATCGCACATTCCAACAACAAAATCTATGTTTTTTTTCCGACGGATGTTGGCTCAAACTTGTCTTGCATACACGCGGTCACACAAAGTTGGTTGGAAATTGTGAACATCAAGAACGAGGTGGCGCACAACACGTACAACGGCACTAGAAAAGGGAAGTTCAATACCAAGTGCGCCACCCTTTGGGCACCTTCTGCTAAGTTAGTAGAAGTTTGGTGAGAGACGATTCGCGCTTTTCAGACTCGTGCTTTTCAGATCGTTACTGCTCTTCAGTTTGTGCTTGTGGGTTCGTATCTGTTCTTCAGTGCGTGTAGTCAGTTCGCATTTGTTTGTCAGTGTGTACTATTATTATTATAGTACATATTTGATTATCAGTGTGTTCTTGTCTGCTCGTTTCTGATTTTCAGCTCACTCTTCTCAGGCCTTGCTGTTCTTTATTGCTTTCTGTTAGTTTGTTCTGACCAGCTGACCGATTTGAAGCCATGTTGCGGTTACGTAATCATCGTAGAGTTCGTGCTGTGCGGGGGCTTGGTGTTGGGGTTCTTACTTTGACCCAAGCCCAGTCCATGAACAGGGTAGTTAGGAGTTCGTGGACGAAGAACTGGTTGCGCCAATTCTCTCACATGCCTTTGTTGCGGGAGATCCGTGAGAATAATCTGATGCTTTCAGGAATTATCTCCGGATGACGGACCCCGTTTTTTACTGTCTGTTGGCTTTGCTGTCCCCTTATATTAGCAGGCAGGACACCTGCATAAGGCAAGCCATCACTCCTGAACAGAGGCTAGTCACCACCTTGTGGTACTTGGCGACAGGGAGATGTCTGCAGGATATCAAGTTCTCAACAGGCATCTCCCCCCAGGCTCTGGGGATTATTATTCCAGAGACCTGTTCTGCCATCATACAGGTCCTGCAGAAGGATTATATTAGGGTAAGTTTTCTTTTTTAACATCACATTCTATGTATTTAATGTCTGCTAATGTATTGTATTTCTTTCATCATTCTCTAATTACCATGATTGTAATATGCTGTGAATGTCCCCTTTATCCTCATGCATGCTGGAAGCTTTTAAAGTTCTATTTTTGTCCTTCATGCATATTCATGCGTATCAATAGGCCTCCTCATGGAGGCCTATTGATACACTTTTTAATGTCTTTTTTATTGTTGCATATTTATTGTTTTTCATTTTACCAATATGTTTTCATAAATGCTAAACATAGGTAGTGGCGCTTTTCTCTTCTTCTTTTTACTACTGGTTTGGAAATCCCTTGCCTATAAGCCTGGAAAATGGCCCTTACTGGTTTTCAACATTTGGTTGCTATTGCCTTCCATGGGGCTTGGATTCAGCAATCAAATTTCAGTAGGGTTCACCAAACCCAGGTACATTTGAGTCATCCCTAGACACCACTCTTGTCAGCATTCTCTAGTAATTCTTTTAATATACAAATCCATTCTGGACAAATAATACAAATATGGATCCCCCACAGCTCTTAAGAATAAAAAAATCACCTATGGCTCCTATACTTACCTCCTCTCAGGTGTTTTCCCCTTCAGACCCACCCACACAGTGATCTCTTTAGGGTTAAATGATGACCAGCATCATTCAACCCACTGCCTGTGAACCCAATATTTAAGGTCACCCCACTGCTGAAGGAAAAATTGGGTGAAGAGGACCTGTGATATCATCAAATTGAACCAAAGACGATTGTAAAAGGAATATTTAATTTATAAGTGGTGGAGTGCTCCAGTTGAGGGGAAGAAGGCAGTAGTGGGGAACCTGCACTAAGAGTTGAGCTTTAACACTTAAGCTAAACCTAACCCTTAAAATAAACCACTTATTCCTACTGAAGATAACACTAAAAATAAACCCTTATGCCGCATAAACACGATCGGATTTTCCGACAACAAAACCGTGGATTTTTGTTCGAAGGTTGTTGGCTCAAACTTGTCTTGCATACACACGGTCACACAAATGTTGGCCAAAAATTCCGAACGTGAGAACACAGTGACGTACAAGACATATGACGAGCCGAGAAAAATGAAGTTCAATAGCCAGTGGGGCTCCATCTGCTTGATTCAGAGCATGTGTGAACTTTCGTGCGACGGACTTGTGTACACACAATCGGACTTTCCGACAACATGTTTTGTTGGCAGGAAATTTGAGAACCTGCTAAGAAACATTTATTGGCGGAAAGTCCGACAGCAAATGTTCGATGGAGCATACACACGGTTGGACTTTCCGACAACATGCTCACATCGAATCGGAAAATCCAACCGTGTCTACGCAGCATAAAAATATAGTCTAATCTTAATACATAGGTTTGAGGATTTCATCCTTATTCCTGCTGTGCTTATTCTACGTCTTGACATGCACGTTTCTTCAAGGTCACTGACACCATGTAGAGAAGGATGAATAAGTGTGACAGCCCTGGAGCATTCATAGACAAAAGCAAAAAATCAATCAGCAATGGCGGGATCCTTATGTACAAGTATGAGGGGTTGGGGGGGTCTATCACTTTAGTCACAATATTGCTTTTAGAAAAACATTTCTTGCTTTTTCCTGTATTATTTATGTAGTAAGTAGACCATTACTTTCACAGACGTAATTTTGCATCTCTTTGAACATGAATTCATGTGCAAGTGAATGTAAGGAAATGCTTGAGAATTTGTATCAAATTCCTCTGAAAGAACAATGGATTTTCATTACTTGGTCTTTTAATGCTTGAGCACATGATCATTAATAGCTTCTGTCTCTTTTCTCTTCTGTTTCCTACCAGTCAGAAGAAGGATGGAGGCTAATATAGACAAAATAGACTTTGATTAAAGTGAAGGATGGAAGACAATAGAATGTGCTCATTGGCATTCCATGATGCTGTCTTGTAAAAGAAAGACGTGTGTATAGCACTGGTATTTCTCTGCAGATATAATGTATTTTTTATATTTTATGTTTCGGGCAAAGTGCTGAGGGTTGTAGCCCACAACAATCAATCATAATGCTTGCAATGATGTCACCTGATTGCTCCTGGTAACTAAACTTTAAAAAAAAAATTATAAATAGCATTTTATAATCTCTGTGCTATTTCTTCTTAATGTACCAATATACAGTGGGTATAGAAAAGAATCATCCCCTTTAAAATAATCACATTTTAAATTATTATTACAAGAACATAGACCAGCTCATGTCTTATCTACACTATATAAATGCTTGAATTCATACACTAATGCCCTGTACACACGATCGGTTTTGCCATCGGAATAAACCCCAAAGGTTTCTCCGACGGAACTCCGACAGAATTTCATTCAAGCGGTCTTGCCTACACACAGTCAAACCAAAGTCTGACCAAAGTCCAACCCTCCAGAACGTGGTGACGTACAGCACGTATGACGGGACTAGAAAAAGGAAGTTCAATAGCCAGTAGCCAATAGCTTCAGTCTCGTACTTGCTTCAGAGCATGCGTCGTTTTTGGTCCGTCGGAACAGCATACAGACGAGCGGTTTTCCCGATAGGAATTGGTTCCTTTGGAAATATTTAGAACATGTTCCATTTCTAGGTCCGTCAGAATTTTTGAAAAAAAAAGTCCAATGAGGCATACACACAATCAGAATAGACGATGAAAAGCTTCCGTCTGACTTTTTCTGTCGGACATTCCGCTCGTGTGTACGCGGCATAAGAAAAAAGAACTGACATACCTAAATAAATGGGAAGAAGAACTGGGGATAACTATTCCCAGAACAAAGTGGGATAACACATTTTTATTAATACATAAGTTATCTTTATCAAGTAGACATCAGGAAAGAAATTATAAAATTCTCGTAAGATGGGATAGATGTCCAGTAGACATGCATAAAATAAATAATAAAAATACTGAGGTATGCTGGAGATGTCAAAATGCAATAGGCACAATGTCTCATATATGGTATTACTATACGGGGGTTCCGAGATTTTGGTAAAAAATGTATGATACAGTGGGGCAAAAAAGTATTTAGTCAGCCACCAATTGTGCAAGTTCTCCCACTTAAAAAGATGAGAGAGGCCTGTAATTGTCATCATAGGTATACCTCAACTATGAGAGACAAAATGTGGAAACAAAACCAGACAATCACATTGTCTGATTTTTGAAAGAATTTTTTTGCAAATTATGGTGGAAAATAAGTATTTGGTCAATATCAAAAGTTCATCTCAATACTTTGTTATATATCCTTTGTTGGCAATGACAGAGGTCAAACGTTTTCTGTAAGTCTTCACAAGGTTGTCACACACTGTTGCTAGTATGTTGGCCCATTCCTCCATGCAGATCTCCTCTAGAACAGTGATGTTTTGGGGCTGTCGCTGGGCAACACGGACTTTCAACTCCCTCCAAAGGTTTTCTATGGGGTTGAGATCTGGAGACTGGCTAGGCCTCTCCAGGACCTTGAAATGCTTCTTACGAAGCCACTCCTTTGTTGCTTGGGCAGTGTGTTTGGGATCATTGTTGTGCTGAAAGACCCAGCCATGTTTCATCTTCAATGCCCTTGCTAATGGGAGGAGGTTTGCACTCAAAATCTCACGATACATGGCCCCATTCATTCTTTCATGTACACGGATCAGTCGTCCTGTTCCCTTTGCAGAGAAACAGCCCCAAAGCATGATGTTGCTACCCCCATGCTTCACAGTAGGTATGGTGTTCTTTGGTTGCAACTCAGCATTCTCTCTCCTCCAAAAGCGACAAGTTCTGTTTCTACCAAACAGTTCTACTTTGGTTTCATCTGACCATATGACATTCTCCCAATCCTCTTCTGGATCATCTAAATGCTCTCTAGCAAACCCCAAACGGGCCCAGACATGTACTGGTTTAAGCAGGGGGACATGTCTGGCACTACAGGATCTGAGTCCCTGGCGGCGTAGTGTGGTACTGATGGTAGCCTTTGTTACGTTGGTCCCAGCTCTCTGCAGGTCATTCACATTGCAGATTCAGTCTTCCCAGCCTGGTGCAGGTCTACAATTTTGTTTCTGGTGTCCTTCGACAGCTCTTTGGTCTTCACCATAGTGGAGTTTGGAGTGTGACTGTTTGAGGTTGTGGACAGGTGTCTTTTATACTGATAACAATTTCAAACAGGTGCCATTAATACAGGTAATGAGTGGAGGACAGAGAAGCCTCTTAAAGAAGAAGATACAGGTCTGTGAGAGCCAAAAATCTTGCTTGTTTTTAGGTGACCAAATACTTATTTTCCACCATAATTTGCAAATAAATTCTTTCAAAAATCAGACATGTGATTGTCTGGATTTGTTTCCACATTTTGTCTCTCATAGTTGAGGTATACCTATGATGACAATTACAGGCTTCTCTCATCTTTTTAAGTGGGAGAACTTGCGCAATTGGTGGCTGACTAAATACTTGTTTGCCCCACTGTATATATCAATTTGTTGCAGGACAAAAAATACAACCCGATATATTAGTATCAGTGCTATCAATGCTTCCTGGTTCTATGAAAGCTATTAAAAGATATATATTAAGACATATGCTGACAGCTGCTCGAACTGTCATAGCTTGAAACTGGAGGAAAACAGTGGTTCCCTCAATTGGGGAGTGGGTATGTGAGATGAGCGAGATGCAGTCAGTGGAGATGATGATGGGTACAGAAACAGGACTGAGGGATCAAATCCTGAATGTATGGCAAAAACGAGAGGAGTTTAGAACCTCAGCAAATTGATTAAAAATACATGTAGAGTGATCTCACGGGGCCCTCCCCCCCCCTTTTTAGTTTTTTTTTTGTGTTTTTTTTTACATGTGTGAGAATGAAGTATGTGGTTGAATGGTGTGTTAATGTGGTTTAGTATAATTTTTGATAGATGTTTTTGAGACACAAAGTGGATAAATGTGTGCGTTGTATGTACAATTATATATTTAATTATTACATTATGTGTACTTGTTGTGTAAAAATTGAAAAATGTATAAAATAAAATAAAGATTATATAAAATAATCACATTTTGTTGCTTTGCAGCCTGAAATTGGGACAGACACTGTTTTTGTTTTATGCAGCTGTATTTACTCAGTGCAACTTATAACGTCCAAGTGAAAGATAAAACACCAGCATGTCAGAAAAAAATGTAAAAGATTAAAAAACAGAATAATTGAGTTGGAAAATGGATCACCCCCTTCTGTCAGTATTTTGCTGAATCACTTTTTGCCTTTTTTATGGTCTTCTACTGTATTTACTGGAGCCACAAATTTCAAACACACTGAATCCAACACAAATTCATGGTAGCAGCGAACCTGAGCCTCATACCTACTCTACAGCAGGTTAGAAGAATAATGATGCTCAGTTTAGTGTATTTTATACACTATATTCAGCAGTGACTAGTCTACTAATATCTTTTTGAAGCTGGTACCCTTTAATTAAAGTTATGAATATTATCCAGGCAGCTAAAATACTACTTTATTTTATAAATTACCCAAAATATACATCAGCCAAAAATATTTGGATTATTGTACAAAAATGCAATCACATAGGTAGTGATTAAGTAAAAGAGCAAATATTTGTCTCACATAATCTCTTTGAAAATTAATGGAGAATAATTTTACAACAAATCCGTGAAAGAGGCATATTTGTCAGACAAAGATTGCTAACTGACATGTCCAACGGTGTAAAATGTCTTTGTAAAAACGTATTGTCTTTAACACACATCAAAGAGAATCTCAGACCTTCATAAGGTCTGTTATTTAAAATTGTAACCACTGACTCATTGGAAATGCACTCTGTATTACATTTGTCAAGTGACTTTTATTTAAGAGAAGTCATCAATGGATTCTTGAACCTTCTTGTTTAAACTGCACACAACATACATACAATCCAAAATGTTTGCTTCTGCTAGAATAAATGTGTAATGCTCATTTATTCATAAAAAGCATAAACATAAATACACATATGCAACACACACCTAACAAATCTCTAAAATGATTAAGCCCAGCCCTGTGGGTGAAAAGCAACAAACTTTCAGACAGAAATGTCTGCATTGATAAAGTTACCAGCAATTCATTTTTTTTTTGGAGTGCAGCTTTGGATTTGTAAGGTTCTGTGAATAACCCTTAAAGCGGAGTTCCACCCAAAAATGGAACTTCCGCTTTAAGTACTTGTGACCCCGTGACATGCCACATTTGGCATGCCTTTTTTTTTTTTTTCGGGGGGGGGGGGGGGAGTGGGTACCTAGTTTTCACAGGTACCCAGCTCCCACTTCCTCTCCTCGAGCTGTGGCACCGGAAGGAAGTTCACCTCTCCCCTCTCTGTCCCTGCAATCTTCTGGGACACGTCACATGTCCCAGAAGATTGCCCGGCCATTCATAACGCAGTGTGCGCCCGGCTGTGTGCGCCCACAATTGCAATGCCAGCCCTGCAGAGAGGAGGAGGAGAGAAGCGAGGCTTCGGGCGGCCGTATCGCTGGACCGTGGGACAGGTGAGTGTCTGTTTATTAAAAGTCAGCAGCTACACTTTTTGTAGCTGCTGACTTTTAAATGGGTGGAACTCCGCTTTAAATAACCCTTAAAGTTCCACTGCAAATGTAATCTATAATACAACCCTATACATAGCTATTAATATTTAGTAATGGATCTACAAACATTCATAAGGTTATTCATTTTGGCCAATTTATGTTTTACAGGCCACTGTGGGTGGCCCAGGTACCATGTGATCATTTTAGCCAATCATCAATCAAATGGACAGTAGTAAACAAGATGTTATTTCCTGGCATCATTATTTACTACTGTGTGATCTCTGTGATTGGTTATGGTGTCCGTGATCGGCGCCACACTTTTACGGTATCCATGATCATCTCCACACCACTCCCAGAGTCCCTGATCACCACCACACCACTCATATTGTCCCTAATTACTGCCACCTACTCACAGTGTCGCTAATCACTGCCACACCACTCACAATGTTCATGATCACTGCCACACCAGTCATTTTGTCCCTGATTACCACCGTACCAGTCACATTATCCCATTGTCCCTGATTACCACCTTACCAGTCATATTGTCCCTGATCACCTCCACACCGGTTAACCACTTGCTTCCCAAGACTATTCTCACTTATATACAGTCCATGTAAAAAAAAATTACTAGATAATAACTTAGAACCCCAAAACATTATATATTTTCGGAAAGCAAAGGCCCAGGGGAAATAAATGTTGGTTGTTGCAATTTTTTATGTCACACGACATTTTCAAACGCTTATAAAAAAATAATCTTTAAAGAATTTTATTGCACACAATATAATAACCTAATGTTTGTTATTTGTTTCTATGCATCTAAGTTGTGAAAAAGTCTCACACATGTGGTATCTCCATACTCAGGAGGCATAGCAGAATGTGTTTTGGGGTGTCATTGTCAGTGGCGACTGGTGGTCAATAGTTGGGGGGGGGGGGCGCAAACAGACCTGGCCCCCTCAGTCGCACTAATGCCCTGTACACACAATCGGACATTTATCAGACATTCCGACAACAAAATCAATCGGATTTTTTTTCCAATGGATTTTGGGCCAAACTTGTCTTGCATACACACGGTCGCACAAAGTTGTCGGAAAATCCGATCGTTCTAAACACGGTGATATAAAACACGTACGTCAGGACTATAAATGGAGCAGTAGCCAATGGCTTTCGTCTCTTAATTTATTCTTAACATGCGTGGCACTTTGTGCGTCGGATTTGTGTACACACAATCGGAAAATTTTATATTCTGCTCTCAAACTTTGTGTGTCGGAAATTCCGACGGAAAAAGTCTGATGGAGCCCACACACGATCGGAATTTCTGACAACGCAATCCGATCGCACTTCTTCCATCGGAAAATCCGACCGTGTGTACAGGGCATAAACCCCCCCCCCTGCGGCTCTTGAAAGCGGTGATCCACTCGCACTACAACCCCCCTCCCGACGCTCAATAGGCGGCTAATCATTTGCACTGACTCAAAACGTGTCCCTTTAAGCACTGATTTAACTTTTGGGAATTCATTATCATGTCCCTCGCTGAATCTTTTGTGCCACTCAAACACACGCGCACGAGGCAGGTTGTCATTCCCGTAAGCTTTAGTAAGCATTTGAAAACATTCTGTTGGTGTCTTGTGCAATTTTACAAAAATTTCAAATTGACACATTGTTCAACTTTTAAACTTAGCATTTTTTCGGCACACTACAGAAAACACAACAAACAAACAATGGCGACTCACAATCAACTGAACGTCATAGAGTGTTGCTGCTTGTCATGCAGGTTCAAACATGTTTAAGGTCACCACGCATGCGGTTATAACCGGTTCTGACTTCTTTGTTTACTAGGTGGGATCACAGTCTCGTTATTTAATAGACATACCTCGTATATCACTTTAAAAAGCCTCCTCGTGATGTTGGTGACTCACAACATGACCAAAAATATACCTCCACCGCAAAGAATACACGCTTACCAGACAGCAAGCGTTTAAACGCTTGTGGCTTAATACCCAGCTGAGGCCTTTGTCCTCAAGGCAGGAATCAATGGCGGCTCGTAACAGGAAACTTCACATGTAGTGGAACAAAGTGAATGGTCCAAGCCCTTCCAGGGTTCCAAACTAGCCAAAATCTTTTAGACTGGAAGCGCTCAAAAGGATGACCCAAAAAAACAAAAGCTCTCCATAGTGTAAAACTAACTAACTCATGTTTATTAAAAAAGGGTAATATTGCACTTATAAACAAGGCCAAGGATAAATCCAAGGAAAAATTCCAAGCTTACTTACCGACCAGCCTGTGGACAACCGAATCAACCTGTCTAACAGTACGCGTTAAAAACGGGGTTTATTCTGTGCACAATAAAAGCACATGTATTCTGATGAGTAGGTGAAGGTAAAGGAGCACACTGAGCACCCAGCAAATCGCACAATGGCTGCGAAGGTGTCAGTGTATTGCCTGACACCATTGTTGCAAAAAAGGGGTCCACTACCTCCACCTAAGACTGGCCATTACAGTAAGCAGCATTGGAGGTCACTGTGTAGTCACTCATCAGTTAGTGATAGATACTACAGATTCCAGGGTGCCTTGGTGGGGCTCTCTAACTTACGCATATGTTTGCAAATGTGTGCAGACTAAACCCCTGTTTTTAACGCAAACTGTTAGACAGGTTGATTCGGTTGTCCGCGGGCTGGTCAGTAAGTAATATTGCACTTACATTGGAAGTACATAAAACAGCACATGTGTAAAAAGCCGGCAGGCTAATACAAACACCCGTCCTTCCAGGATCTTAACACCACACTGACGTCAGCACGTCCCTCCTACTGACGCATTTCGTCACAACCTGACAGCATCCTGGGGCTTCCTGATTGGCCGGGAGGAGAAGCAGGAAGACATTAGCAAATATTAATTTGCTAATGTCACACAAATGGGTGGGCTCAGGGCGCAGTGCTCTGTGCCCCAAGCCCACCCTTTTTTAAGCCAATGAGTGCGTCTGGCTCTAATCACATGCTTTAAAAAAAAAAAAACCACATTGAAATCCATGCGTCCGGTGCCCTGCATGGATTGGGGGGAGTGGTGCCCCTGTGCCCCTAATGGACAGGCCGCGTCTCATCATTGCTAAGTTGGCTGATGCTGTGTGTGAGAAATAACAACTTTGTGAAAAAAAAGTGTATTTAATTTCTTACATTTCCAAAAAATTGTGACACAAAATCACAGCTTCAAAAGAGTCACCATGCATTTTACTAAATACCTTGGACTGTCTACTTTCCAAAAAGGGGGTCATTTGGGGGCTATTTGTACTGTTTTGGCATTTTAGGGCCTCAAGAAATCAATTTTCAAAAAAAAAAAAAAAAAAAATATATATATATATATATATATATATATATATATATATATATATATATATATATATATATATATATATATATATATATATATAAAAGTATGTAGACACTATAAGTAAGAAATCACTTGAATCCCTCCCATGGAGCTATTATGTTCCCCATTAGAAGGGGGGGTGGAGCTGTCCCTGCCAGGAAAGCACAATGATTACTGCTAGGGCCTATAGCCACTGGTAATAATAGCATGATAAAAATCTGACATGCTGGTTCTACCGATATATGGATCAAATCTGAGCCGCTCCCAGCTAAACTGCCAGAGATTCGATCCATCTATGGCCGGCCTAACTTTCACACACTAAATAATATAAACTGATTTAGGTTAACCAAAGAAATGTAGCAGAATATATTTTGGCCTAAATTTATGAAAAAAAAAGTATTTGCAAAAGTTAAAACAGAAACTAAGAAAAAAGTGTTTTTCGGTCCTTTTTCGTACCACCGAAAGAAAGCTCTATCTGTCTTAAGTTTAAAAAAAAAATCCTATTTGGGTACAGTGCTACATGACTAATTGTCATTCAAAGTATGACAGCGCAAATGCTGGAGATGTGGTTTCTCTCCAGGGGACTTTGCACACATCTTCTGGCATTTCTCAAAAATACAGCAGTATTGGAGAGAGGTGCTTGATTTAAAGTGGGGTTCTACCCAAAAAACAAAAATACCTGTAAAAATTCTAAAAAACAAAAACAAAAAAACCTTTGGATATTTTTTTTTTTTTTCACTTACCTCTAAATGCCTGTTGCTAGGGGGTCCCTCGTAGTCTGCCTGTTCCTTTGCCTGGGCTGGTGACATCACTTCCCCCCAGGCACAGGAAGGGCTCCGCTCCGCTCCCTCCCTCCTGTCAATCATCTGGGACCCATTACAGGTCCCAGGTGATTGAGCGGCCAATCACGGCGCGCGGCGCCGCTCGCGCGTGCGCAGTGGGTGCCAGGCTGTGAAGCCACAGCCCGGCGCCCACAGTTGAAATGCCGGCGCCGACGAGCAGAGTGGGGGGACGAGCGGGTCTTCGATCCCCCGCATCGCTGGACCCAGGGACAGGTAAGTGTCCAATTAAAAGTCAGCAGCTGCAGTATTTGTAGCTGCTGACTTTTAATTTTTTTTTTTTTGGACGGCCCCCCTGGGTGGAACTCCTCTTTAACTAACAAAGTGGCATCAACCAATTTACCACTGCTGATGGAAATATGCATACTGGGTCTAATAGAAAACATTGTTCCTACCATAGCCAAACGCACGTTGATCGGGTTATTACTTTTTTATGCTAGGAAAAATATTGCAATACAGTGGAAGAAACCTAACCCCCCCTCAACTACACAGTGGAAATGTTTAGTTAATGATAGCCTCCCGCTATATAAAGATACATACACTAACAGAGGTTGCCCTTTGAAATTTGACAAAGTCTGGCGTAAATGGATGGAAATAATGAACATTGCACAATGAATATAGAGCTATAATAGTCATCAGGCTACAGTGTTGGCCAAAATATTGTCTCTCGAGGCTCAGCTAACCGTAATTTCAGGCCCAATCTGTTGTTGAAACTAATTGATTAACTCTTTTAGAGGAGGACTATATGTATAACTCTGAAGCTGTTATTTAACCTGGCAACTCACAATGACTGATGTTCATTTATTCTGTCGTGGTACCGATGTACTGTAGCAACCAAGTGTTATTGTATTGTTTGTCTCAAAAATCTGAAATAAAAATAATTAAAAAAAAAAAAAAAAGTATGACAGCGCTGAAAACTAAAAAATGGCAGGGACTGGAAGGGGGTGAACGTGTCCAGACGTGAGGTGGTTAAAAATAATAGAATGGTCTTACCACATTGTAAGTAGACATGCGCAGAACTAAAAAATGTGTTTCATTTTGTTTTGTTTCAGTTCGATTAGTTATTTACATAAATTTTTTTCGTTAAATTTGTTTGATCCATTTAATTTGTTTTTGGGATTTGTTTAGTTTATTCGTATTTGAATTGATGAGAATTTTCGAATTCTAATCAATTCGAAAAAAGTTTTCGAATTAATTTCGAATAGTTTTCGAATTCAAAAAGTTTTTGAATTCGAATAGTTTTCAAATAGTTTTCCAATTTCCAAAGAGAATAAAATAGAATAGAATAGAAAATAAAGGAATAGAATAGAATAAAACATAATAGAATACAAAAGAATATAACAGAAAACAAAATAATAGAATATAATAGCATAAAACAGAAAATATAGGATAGAAAATAAAAAAACAGAATATAATAAAATAGAATAGAATAGAAAGGAATGGAAAATAATTCTAATATTCGAATCTATTCTTTTCTATTCAAATTCAGATTGATTCTATTTGAATTTCGGGAAATGGTTATATTCTTTCTATTTTTTTATTATATTCTTTTTCTATTTGTTTATTCTATTCTATTCTTTTCTATTCTATTTTTTTATTTTCCATGCTATTCGGTTCTATTCTATTCTTTTCAAATTTTTTCTGTTCGAAATTCGAATTTCAGAAGATGGTTATAGTCTTTCTATTTTTTTTATTCTATTCTTTTTTTATTTGTTTATTCTATTCTATTATTTTCTATTCTTTTATTTTATTTTCTATTCATTTCTATTCTATTCTTTCTATTCTTTTCTATTCTGATGTTTTTTCTATACTATTCTGTTATTTTCTATTCTAGTACAATCTATTATTTCCTATTCTATTCAAATTCAAATTGATTCTATTTGAATTTTAGGAGACGGTTATATTCTTTTTATTCTTTTTTTTTTTAATTCTATTATTTTCTATTCTATTTATCGTCTATTCAATTCTTTTTTTTCTATTCTATTCTATTATTTTCTGTTCCATTATTTTCTTATGTATTCAAATTCAAATTCATTCTATTTGAAATTTGAATTTCAGAAGATGGTTGTATTCTTTCTATGTTATTCTATTCTAGTCTATTCTGTTCTTTTGTCTTCTATTCTATTTTGTTCCATTTTACTCTATTATATTCTATTCTTTTATTTTCTGTTATATTCTTTTCCATTCTATTTTTTTTTCTATTTTATTTCTGTATTTTCTATTCTATTTTATTCTCTTTGGAAGTTGGAATTTGAAAACTATTGGAATTTGAAAAGTATTTGAAAAGTATTTGAAATTGATTTGAAAACGATTCGAATTTGAATTTAGTCTGAATTTTTTTTCGTTATTTCAAATTCGTTTAAATTCAGTACTATTGTAATTCGGATACACCCCAATTTTCGAAAAAACAAAAATTTGTCCGAATTTCAATTTGGAGCAAAATGAATCGCACATGTCTAATTGAAAGTAAAAATTACATGTTCAGGGCCTCATGCACCAGACTCCACATTGTTTTTTTCTTTTAAATAGTAAACATGTTAAACTTACCTGCTCTGTGCAGTGGTTTTGGAAGTCGATCCTCCTCGTCTTAAGTCACCTGCCAGCAACCCCTGACCCCTCCCCTTTGCCGAGTGCCCCCATAGCAAGCCATTTGTCGATCGTGGGTAGAATGCCTTATGGTGAAAGTGAAAGACAATCACAGGTACCAACTGATGTGGCCCACCACCTCCTGCTCTTGGATGGCGGGTCGGCAAACCCAGGTCGCGGGTTCCCGACCTGCCATCCCCGAGCATTAGTGTGTAGAATGGAGTCAGCGCTAGAGGAAGCAAAGCCGATGCTTCCTGTATAGCGCCGGCTCCTGTCACAGGCGGAGTGATACCAAATGTACACCGCCTGTGACAGTTGCCAGCACGATACAGGAAGCATCGGCTCTGCTCTCTACTGCAGCCGTATGCTCCTGTCACACTGATGCTCGGGGATGGTGAGTCAGGAACCCACGATCTGGGACAGCAGCCACCAGGGATACCCCCATTAGTACCCACCAGCAGTACCCACCAGCAGGACCCACAGCAGTACCAGTCAGCGGTACCCACCAGCAGTACCCACCAGCAGTACCAGCCAGTAGTAACCACCAGCAGTACCAGTCAGCAGTACCAACCAGCAGTACCAACCAGCAGTACCCACCAGCACAGAACCAGCCAGCAGTACCCACCAGCAGAGTACCAGCCAGCAGTACCCACCAGCAGAGTACCAGCCAGCAGTACCCACCAGTAGTACCTGTCAGCAGTAGCCACGAGCAGTACCAGCCAGCATTACCCACCAGCAGTACCAACCAGCAGTACCCGTCAGCAGTACCCACCAGCAGTATCCACCAGCAGTACCAACCAGCGGTACCCACCAGCACAGGACCAGCCAGCAGTACCAACCAGCAGTACCCGTCAGCAGTACCCACCAGCAGTATCCACCAGCAGTACCAACCAGCGGTACCCACCAGCACAGAACCAGCCAGCAGTACCCACCAGCAGAGTATCAGCCAGCAGTACCCACCAGTAGTACCTGTCAGCAGTAGCCACGAGCAGGTACTCGTTTAGGAGATATTAATTTTACTTACAGTTAAAGTGTTACTAAACCCACAACAGTAACATCTGTCTGTATATGCAGAATAGCATGTGGAACTTAAGGGGTTAATCCTCTGTATTGTATAAAAAGGCTCTTTGATCCTGTATGCACAGATCCTCCCCCTCCTGCAGGGTCTCTCTGGGCAAGGCCAGATAATACACAGTTAAAGTGGTCCCCCTACACATGCTAGGTTTGGTCTCTATTGCTGGAGAGAACATTTCCTTGTTTGAGCTGAGCTTTTCAGGTCACATGGTATTAACATCAAACATTTGGGTGTGTATAGAAATCATAAACGACAGCCCAATCCCTCCCTCCTCCTCCATTCCAGTAACTAAAAAAGAAAACAGTGTGTGGGATGTCACATCTTGATTGATGAATGATCCGCCTTCCATAACAGCATGAGGACACAGGCTATGATGGAAATCTCCTCCTACCTGAACACTCAGCATTCGGGCAAACCCTGCAGTTTATCACGTGACCGTAGTATACAGATCAGCCAAAAAGGTATATAGTGGCAGTATTTTAATGTAAAATGAAGATTTATAAGCTGTGGGCACTGTGTGGGGGCAGGTGAACTATTTTCATATTACTGGGTTTAGTAACACTTTTACACCTTCACGCCAACCGTACGCAAATATGTGTTCATGGCTTGCAGGCATCACTTCATCTGAATACTTTTAAGTGCAAAGGAGGGATTGGGGGTCTTTTAGACCCCCAATCCCTCCATAAAGAGTACCTGTCACCACCTATTAGACCCCTTTCACACTGGGGCGTTTTTCAGGCATTTTTCAGGTGCTTTAGCGTTAAAAAAAGCGCCTGAAAGAAGCCTCATCTGCAATCCCAATGTGAAAGCCCGAGTGCTTTCACACTGAGACCCCTTTCACACTGGGGCATTTTTCAGGCGTTTTAGCATTAAAAAAAGCGCCTGTAAAGCGCCTGAAAGAAGCCTCATCTGCAATCCCAATGTAAAAGCCTGAGTGCTTTCACACTGGGGCGCTGCGCTGGCAGGGCGTAAAAAAAAAAAAAAACGCCTAAAAAACGCCCCAGTGTGAAAGGGGCCTTAAGTGGCGCTTTACCAGTGGCGCTGGCAGTGTGAAAAGGGTTGGGCTTTCACATTGGGGTTGCAGATAAGGCTTCTTTTAGGCGTTTACAGACGCTTTTTTTAACGCTAAATCGCCTAAAAAACGCCCCAGTGTGAAAGGGGTCTTACTGTCACAAGGGATGTTTACATTCCTTGTGACAGCAATAAAAGTTATCAGATTTTTTTTTTTTTAAAAGGGACAATGTTAAAAAAAAAAAAAATTAAGAAAAAAAACAAACTTTAAAGCACCACCGTCCCCGCGAGCTCGCACAGCAAAGAAAACGCATATGTGAGTCATGCCCGCAAATGTAAGTGGTGTTCAAATCACACATGTGAGGTATCACCGCAATTGTCGGAGAGAGCAATAATTCTAGCAAAAGACCTAATTTTAACCTGGTAACTGTCACATTTTTTGAAAGCATCGCCTATGGAGATTTTTAAGTACTGAAGTTTGTAGCCATTCCATGAGTGTGCGCAATTTCAAAGCATAACATGTTAGGTATCTATTTACTCGGCGTAACATCATCTTTCACATTATACCAAAAAATTGGGCTAACTTTACTGTTTTTTTTAAATTCATGAATGTGTCTTTTTTCCCAAAAAATTGCGTTTAAAAGACAGCTGCACAAATTCCGTGTGACAGAAAAAAATTGTAACGATTGCCATTTTATCCTCTAGGGTTTCTGCTTAAAAATATATATATATATATATATATATATATATAATATTTGGGGGTTCTAAGTAATTTTCTATAAGAAAAATATGGTCTTTAACTAAGCAACAAATGTTAGAAAAAGGCTTAGGCTCCGTTCACACGATCGGGATGCAAAGATCCGCCTGTCCGTTTTTCAGGCGGATCTGAGCAGGCCACCCATTGACTTGTATGGGCAGGCGCATGTCAGCGGAGATGTGTCACCTGCCTGCCATTCGATCAGACAAGATCTGCTCAAAACAGATAGATGGCGATACTTTCGCCATCCGTCCAGTGGATCGGATCCGATGAAAACGGATGAAAACTGATAGGCGGTCCGTTTTCATCCGATCTCGCCATTGACAGACATCCTAACCTGCAAAAACTCATTTCAGGGAGGTGGCAAACTCATTTCAGGGAGTTGGGCGTGACTTAAACTGTGCTACATATTGTGCGTGGCTTAAATGGGGTGTGGTTTTATAGAGTCTGAGATGACTTACATAGTGGAGAATGTAGTAATGTTAAATAGGGGATGTACAGTGCGGAGTGTATGGTGGTGGGCAGTATGTGCAGGAGAGGAGTGTAGAGTGTACAGAGGTGTGTCGTATGTGCAGGATGGTGTCAGTAGGGCAGTGGATGGTGTCAGTAGTTCTTTATTTTTATTATTATTTTTTACAATTAATTTTTTTATTTTTTTGTTTTTCACAATGATTGGGGGGGGGGGGGTGTAGTAGAAAGTGTCAGTAGTTTTTTGTTTTGATTATTTTCTCTATTATTTTTTACAATTTTGTTGTTTATTATTTTCTTTAAATCATTTTATATATATTTTTTTAAATATTTTTTTCACAGTGCTTCTGGGGAAGGGGTGGGGAGTATGTGGCGGTAATGGTGTCAGTAGTTTTTATTTTTACATATTTTTTTTTTACAATTGAGCAGGGGGATAGTGTCAGTCGTTTTTTATTTTATATATATTTTTATAATTAAATTTTTTAAAATTTTTGTTTACAATTTCATTTTTTAATATTTTTTACATTTTTTTAAATCAACCCTGTTGAAAGGGGGGGCTGGGGGGCTTTGGTAAGATATCAGGGGCCTAAATAGAACCCTGACATCTCCCCTTTGAGACAGAGAAAGAGGCTGAGGACGATGATTCCCCAAACCCTTTCTCAGCATTGAAGATGAATGGACAGAAGACACCGGCTCCTGTCCATTCATAAACTGAGCATAGTAACACTCAGGTTACTAAGCTCAGTTTTCACAGGACACAGGAGCGATCTTGCTCACTGTGTCCAATTCAATAAAGGAAGGGGCCGGTAAATGACCAGTCCCTTCCTCCACTCTCCATCCTGACAGATCCACACAGCCGGCGGGAGAGGAGGGGGGCTGTAGAAGAATGGGGGGGGTGAAGGATACGGAGGGGGGCTGTAGAAGAATGGGGGGAGAAGAAGGGGGGGGGGACACGGAGGGGGGCTGTAGAAGAATGGAGGGAGAAGAAGGGGGGTGAAGGACACAGAGGGGGGCTGTAGAAGAATGGGGGGAGAAGAAGGGGGGTAAAGGACAGGGAGGGGGGCTGTAGAAGAATGGGGGGAGAAGAAGGGGGGTGAAGGACACGGAGGGGGGCTGTAGAAGAATGGGGGGAGAAGAAGGGGGGGTGAAGGACATGGAGGGGGGCTGTAGAAGAATGGGAGGAGAAGAAGGGGGGGACACGGAGGGGGACTGTAGAAGATCGGGGGGAGAAGAAGGGGGGTGAAGGACATGGAGGGGGGCTGTAGAAGAATGGGGGGAGAAGAAGGGGGTGAAGGACACGGAGGGGGGCTGTAGAAGGATGGGGGCTGTAGAAGAATGGGGGGAGAAGAAGGGGGGGTGAAGGACACAGAGGGGGGGTGTAGAAGAATGGGGGGAGAAGAAGGGGGGTGAAGGACATGGAGGGAGGCTGTAGAAGAATGGGGGGAGAAGAAGGGGGTGAAGGACATGGAGGGGGCTGTAGAAGAATGGGGGGAGAAGAAGGGGGGTTGAAGGACACGGAGGGGGCTGTAGAAGAAGGGGGGGCTGTAGAAGAATGGGGGGTGAAGGACACGGAGGGGGGCTGTAGAAGCAAGGGGGGAGAAGAAGGGGGGTGAAGGACACAGAGGGGGGCTGTAGAAGAATGGGGGGAGAAGAAGGGGGGTAAAGGACACGGAGGGGGGCTGTAGAAGAATGGGGGGAGAAGAAGGGGGGATGAAGGACACGGAGGGGGGCTGTAGAAGAATGGGGGGAGAAGAAGGGGGGGTGAAGGACACGAAGGGGGGCTGTAGAAGAATGGGGGAAAAAGGGGGGGTGAAGGACATGGAGGGGGGCTGTAGAAGATCGGGGGGAGAAGAAGGGGGGTGAAGGACATGGAAGGGGGCTGTAGAATGATGGGGGGCTGTAGAAGAATGGGGGGAGAAGAAGGGGGGTGAAGGACACGGAGGGGGGCTGTAGAAGGATGGAGGGCTGTAGAAGAATGGGGGGAGAAGAAGGGGGGGTGAAGGAAATGGAGGGGGCTGTAGAAGAATGGTGGGAGAAGAAGGGGGGTGAAGGACACGGAGGGGGGCTGTAGAAGGATGGGGGCTGTAGAAGAATGGGGGGAGAAGAAGGGGGGGTGAAGGACACAGAGGGGTCTGTAGAAGAATGGGGGAGAAGAAGGGGGGTGAAGGACACGGAGGGGGGCTGTAGAAGAATGGGGGGAGAAGAAGGGGGGGTGAAGGACACGGAGGGGGGCTGTAGAAGAATGGGGGGGAGAAGAAGGGGGGTGAAGGACACAGAGGGGGGCTGTAGAAGAATGGGGGGGTGAAGGACATGGAGGGGGGCTGTAGAAGAATGGGGGGAGAAGAAGGAGGGTGAAGGACACGGAGGGGGGCTGTAGAAGAATGGGGGGAGAAGAAGGGGGGTGAAGGACACGGAGGGAGGCTGTAGAAGAATGGGGGGAGAAGAAGGGGGGTGAAGGACACGGACGGGGACTGTAGAAGAATGGGGGGAGAAGAAGGGGGGGTGAAGGACAAGGAGGGGGCTGTAGAAGAATGGGGTATGAGAAGAAGGGGGGGTGAAGGACACAGAGGGGGGCTGTAGAAGAATGGGGGGTGAAGGACACGGAGGGGGGCTGTAGAAGCAAGGGGGGAGAAGAAGGGGGGTGAAGGACACAGAGGGGGCTGTAGAAGAATGGGGGGAGAAGAAGGGGGGTAAAGGACACGGAGGGGGGCTGTAGAAGAATGGGGGGAGAAGAAGGGGGGATGAAGGACACGGAGGGGGGCTGTAGAAGAATGGGGGGAGAAGAAGGGGGGGTGAAGGACACGGAGGGGGGCTGTAGAAGAATGGGGGAAAAAGGGGGGGTGAAGGACATGGAGGGGGGCTGTAGAAGATCGGGGGGAGAAGAAGGGGGGTGAAGGACATGGAAGGGGGCTGTAGAAGGATGGGGGGCTGTAGAAGAATGGGGGGAGAAGAAGGGGGGTGAAGGACACGGAGGGGGGCTGTAGAAGGATGGAGGGCTGTAGAAGAATGGGGGGAGAAGAAGGGGGGGTGAAGGAAATGGAGGGGGCTGTAGAAGAATGGTGGGAGAAGAAGGGGGGGTGAAGGACACGGAGGGGGGCTGTAGAAGGATGGGGGCTGTAGAAGAATGGGGGGAGAAGAAGGGGGGGTGAAGGACACAGAGGGGTCTGTAGAAGAATGGGGGAGAAGAAGGGGGGTGAAGGACACGGAGGGGGGCTGTAGAAGAATGGGGGGAGAAGAAGGGGGGGTGAAGGACACGGAGGGGGGCTGTAGAAGAATGGGGGGGAGAAGAAGGGGGGTGAAGGACACAGAGGGGGGCTGTAGAAGAATGGGGGGGTGAAGGACATGGAGGGGGGCTGTAGAAGAATGGGGGGAGAAGAAGGAGGGTGAAGGACACGGAGGGGGGCTGTAGAAGAATGGGGGGAGAAGAAGGGGGGTGAAGGACACGGAGGGAGGCTGTAGAAGAATGGGGGGAGAAGAAGGGGGGTGAAGGACACGGACGGGGACTGTAGAAGAATGGGGGGAGAAGAAGGGGGGGTGAAGGACAAGGAGGGGGCTGTAGAAGAATGGGGGAAGAAGAAGGGGGGTGAAGGACATGGAGGGGGGCTGTAGAAAAATGGGGGGAGAAGAAGGGGGTGAAGGACACGGAGGGGGGCTGTAGAAGAATGGGGGGAGAAGAAGGGGGTGAAGGACACGGAGGGGGACTGTAGAAGAATGGGGGGAGAAGAAGGGGGGGTGAAGGACAAGGAGGGGGCTGTAGAAGAATGGGGGAAGAAGAAGGGGGGTGAAGGACACGGAGGGGGGCTGTAGAAAAATGGGGGGAGAAGAAGGGGGTGAAGGACACGGAGGGGGGCTGTAGAAGAATGGGGGAAGAAGGGGGGTGAAGGACATGGAGGGGGGCTGTAGAAGATCGGGGGGAGAAGAAGGGGGGTGAAGGACATGGAAGGGGGCTGTAGAAGGATGGGGGGCTGTAGAAGAATGGGGGGAGAAGAAGGGGGGGTGAAGGAAACGGAGGGGGGCTGTAAAAGGATGGAGCGCTGTAGAAGAATGGGGGGAGAAGAAGTGGGGTGAAGGACACGGAGGGGGGCTGTAGAAGAATGGGGGGAGAAGAAGGGGGGGTGAAGGACACGGAGGGGGGCTGTAGAAGAATGGGGGGAGAAGAAGGGGGTGAAGGACACGGAGGGGGCTGTAGAAGAAAGGGAGGAGAAGAAGGGGGGTGAAGGACACGGAGGGGAGGGCTGTAGAAGAATAGGGGGAAAAGAGGGGGTGAAGGACACGGAGGGGGGCTGTAGAAGGATGTGGGGCTGTAGAAGAATGAGGGGAGAAGAAGGGGGTGAAGGACACGGAGGGGGGCTGTAGAAGAATGGGGGGAGAAGAAGGGGGGGTGAAGGACACGGAGGGGGGCTGTAGAAGAATGGGGGGAGAAGAAGGGGGGTGAAGGACACGGAGGGGGGCTGGAGGAGGAGGATACAGGGAACAGTCGGGGATGATCGGTGCAGAAGGAGGGACACCTGTGATCACGATCTCCCTGTATGGCTTTTTACCCGACAGCTGCGGGCGGGAGAGAAGGAGAAGCGGATGTCAGCTATACAGGGAGATTACAGCTGTCCCTCCTGCTGCACCAATCATCCCCGGCTGTGAACCAGGGAACCATCCAGGGAACGCAGCCGGGATATCGGGCAGCACTTGCGGGTGTTTGGAAGCCGCCCCTGAAATGCGGGAGGCTCCGGCACCTCGCGGGAGACTTGGGATGTCTGCATAGAAGAAAGCGGAGCTCTGACAGGTCCGTCCCTGTACCATGAGCGGAGAGTTGCCACCTAATCCCTTTAAAACCAAACACATATTGATTACACAGGTTCTGTGGCTGATTAAGGTGATAATTAAACTCACTTGGTGCCTTATCTGCACTAAATTAGTCTGAGAACCTGTGTAATTCATATGTGTTCGGGATTAAAGGGATGAGGTGGCAACCCTAGCCGGCATCAATGGAGCGATCCCCCGCTGAGCAAAGTGGAGTCCGCTGAGGGAATCTGTCCCGTGTGAAAGGGGTCTTAGGCATGAAGGGGTTAAACCAAATAGGTTGTTTTACAAGGAGATCTTTACAATCACTTTCAGCTTCTCCTCCTCCAGACTACTACTGATATGTTATTCTAGCAACAACTTGACAGCAAAGTTTTCTTTCCTTTCCACCAATAAGAGTCACTCCTCCTGTATAACACAGGTACAGCCCCGCCCCTACAAGCCGAGCTATCGCCATGGTAATACTACAAGCACTGCACTCCGTATCCCTCCGCCAGCACGGAACATTCTTGCTCTTTATCCTTCCATATTATCAAATACGGAGAAACATTACATAAAGTATTTAATAACGAATACGACGAGCTGACGAGGCTTTCAGCCCGCTGGCCGCTCTGTCGCCTCAGATACCGGGGACTATTTATCGGCGCGGATGAACACAGTGATGTTAGCGTTTGTTGGTAGAGAAAACTTTGTTGCAGAGAGTTGGAGGAGCAGGTAAGAGGATAGAGGAGTCGGGGTCACCAATATACAGGAGGGATAGTCCCCATTATACAGGAGGATAGTCTCCATTATAGAGGAGGATAGTCTCCATTATACAGGAGGGATAGTCCCCATTATACAGGAGGATAGTCTCCATTATACAGGAGGGATAGTCTCCATTATACAGGAGGATAGTCTCCATTATAGAGGAGGATAGTCTCCATTATACAGGAGGGATAGTCTCCATTATACAGGAGGGATAGTCCATATTATACAGGAGGGATAGTCCCCACTATACAGGAGGGATAGTCCCCACTATACAGGAGGGATAGTCCCCATTATACAGGAGGGATAGTCTCCATTATACAGGAGGGATAGTCTCCATTATACAGGAGGGATAGTCTCCATTATACAGGAGGATAGTCTCCATTATAGAGGAGGATAGTCTCCATTATACAGGAGGGATAGTCCATATTATACAGGAGGGATAGTCCATATTATACAGGAGGGATAGTCCCCACTATACAGGAGGGATAGTCCCCACTATACAGGAGGGATAGTCCCCATTATACAGGAGGGATAGTCCCCATTATACAGGATGGATAGTCCCCATTATACAGGAGGGATAGTCCATATTATACAGGAGGGATAGTCCCCACTATACAGGAGGGATAGTCCCCACTATACAGGAGGGATAGTCCCCACTATACAGGAGGGATAGTCCCCACTATACAGGAGGGATAGTCCCCACTATACAGGAGGGATAGTCCCCACTATACAGGAGGGATAGTCCCCACTATACAGGAGGGATAGTCCCCACTATACAGGAGGGATAGTCCCCACTATACAGGAGGGATAGTCCCCACTATACAGGAGGGATAGTCCCCATTATACAGGAGGGATAGTCCCCATTATACAGGAGGGATAGTCCCCATTATACAGGAGGGATAGTCCCCACTATACAGGAGGGATAGTCCCCACTATACAGGAGGGATAGTCCCCATTATACAGGATGGATAGTCCCCATTATACAGGAGGGATAGTCCCCATTATACAGGAGGGATAGTCCCCATTATACAGGAGGGATAGTCCCCATTATACAGGAGGGATAGTCCCCATTATACAGGAGGGATAGTCCCCATTATACAGGAGGGATAGTCCCCATTATACAGGAGGGATAGTCCCCATTATATAGTGTGCTGTGAGGGAGCTGGATAGAGAAGTTATGGAACCAGCTTCACAATGCTTGTTATTCTATAATAAATATTGTCCAGTCTGATATGTTTGTGTGTGAATGGAATGTTAGGAAGTAAGGTTGTATTCACACCTCAGTGTTGTGAACGTGCTATAAATTGTGTGTTTACAAAATGTGCAAAAAAAAAAAAAAAAAATGTCGCCTTTGTAGTGCCATTCAATGTGATCGGCACCCCAAATGTAGCAAACAAACGCTTAACAAGCCGCATGAGTTACTATGACGCTTGTAGGGCAGCCCATTGACACAAACACACAAATACACTATATACTGGCGTAAAAACAAGGCTGAATCACAACTACTAATAAAAAGTTAAAACGCACATTAAAGTCCATTGACTTTATAGTCCATAGTACATCTGTGGGAATGGGAGAAACTAAAGGTAATGATAACTGTAAGCGCATATACAAAAGATGCATACAATACTGGGGGGTATATAAAGTTAGGCAGGCATAGAGTCCATGGCCATAGTAATGGCAGTCCAGGGGTTAATATAGTCTTTGACCGTTCAGAATATGAAGAGCTGACTAGTGGGGTGGTTGGTCCTAAAGGCGGCTGCTGTCCTTAGAGAGCTGACTCTGTGGTATTGCAAGAGGGGATGGAGAAAGGAAGCGCCACCTGAGTGTAGTATTAATATGAAAATTTAATGACATATAAAAAATAAACACTTACAAAAAGGACATGTTAAAAGGCTCATCTGTGAGTAGGCAGTCTGTGTATCTTCCTCGAGCTCCAGTCCGGAAGTTGCTTCAGCGTTGTAGGGCTGTAGATGGAAGCTTGTAGCTGGTAACTCTTCCTGTGGCCATCAGGGAGAAGCTGGGACCGGCGTGGAGCGCACATGCTTCACGCCGGTCCCAGCTTCTCCCTGATGGCCACAGGAAGAGTTACCAGCTACAAGCTTCCATCTACAGCCCTACAACGCTGAAGCAACTTCCGGACTGGGGCTCGAGGAAGATACACAGACTGCCTACTCACAGATGAGCCTTTTAACATGTCCTTTTTGTAAGTGTTTATTTTTTATATGTCATTAAATTTTCATATTAATACTACACTCAGGTGGCGCTTCCTTTCTCCATCCCCTCTTGGAATGGGAGAAACGATTGCACAATTGGATGTTTATCTGAACAGGGGTGGTGGTAGGCGGCAGCTGTCCTCAGAGTATAGCCAGCTCTGTGTGAACAAGAAGGTGGAAGAAAAGGAGGAAGCGCCACCTAAGTGCAGAGATTAAAAGGCTTTATTAGCGCAAACGCTGAATAACACTTGGGGCTAGTTTACACTTGCTTCAAAACAAGGCTTCGGACGGGCTTTGTTAACTACTTGGCGCCCACGCTATAGCTGAAAGACAGCTGCTGCGCAGGCCTTAATTGCCAGGAGGGCGTCCATGGACGTCCTCCCGAGCAAGCGGGAAGCACGCGGCGTGCTCTGTGATCACCAAGTCTATGAGACTCGGCTGATCACAGATCCAAGTAAGGGGTCGATCTCGGCCACTTACCACGTAATCAGCTGTCAGCCAATGATGAAGCTTGGTAATCAGTACTTTTTTTTTTTCCTCACGCTGTCAGTGTGAGGGGAAAAAAAAGACGATCACCAGCTTGTGTCCCTCACTCAGAATGCCGCGGCTGTGGCCACCAGTGTCACCTACCAGTGTCCACTGTGCCACCTACCAGTGCCCACAGTGCCACCTACCACTGCCCACAGTGCTACCCATCAATGCCCACCAGTGCTGCCAATCCAATGCCCATCATTGTCTAATAATCAGGGCCATAGATCAGTGCTGCCTATCAGTGCCCCTTATCAGTGCCACCTATCAGTGCCGCATCATCATTGCTTATCAGTGCCACCTATCAGTGACCATTAATGCCGCCTTATCAGTGCCCATCAGCGCAGCCTCATCAGCGCACATCAGTGAAGGAGAAAAATTACCTGTTTTCTACATTTTATAACAAACCATGAAACAGTTTTGTTTTTTCAAAATTTCGGTCCCTTTTGGTTTATTTAGCAAAAAAATAAAAAACCCAGCAGCAATTAAATACCACCAAAAGAAAGCTGATAAAAAAATGATAAAAATTTCATTTGGCTAAACTGTAGCATGACTGCGCAATTGTCATTCAAAGAGTGACAGCACTGAAAGCTGAAAATTGGTCTGGGCAGGAAGGGGGTTTAAGTGCCCAGTAAGCAAGAGGTTAAAGCTCTCTGATTGCCAGTCAAAGCTCCTGTCACTAAATAAAATGGTTTGCTTACAGTCCTGTTTACACCTGCTTTTGCTTGGTGCTTCGGTGGGGCTTTGGTGGAGCTTTGATGAGGCTTCGGTGGGGCTTTAACCACTTCAATACCGGGCACTTAGACACCTTCCTGCCCAGACCAATTTTCAGCTTTCAGCGCTGTCGCAGTTTGAATGACAATTGCGCGGTCATACAACACTGTACCCAAACTGAAATTTTTATCATTTTGTTCCCACAAATAGAGCTTTCTTTTGGTGGTATTTGATCACCTCTGCGGTTTTTATTTTTTGCTAAACAAATAAAAAAAGACCGAAAATATTGAAAAAAATAAAAGTTTTGCTTTTGTTTCTGTTAAAAAAAATTGTTAATAAGTATGTTTTCTCTTTCACTGATAGGCACTGATACGGCGGCACCGATGAGGTGGCACTGAGGATGGGCACTGATATGTGGCACTGATGGGCACTGGTAGGCGGCACTGATGGGTGGCACTCATATGCAGCACTAAAAGGGCACTGATAGGCGACACTGATGGGCAATGAAAGGCGCCACTGCTGGGCACTGATAGGGTGGCACTGATACGTGGCACTGCTGGGCACTGATACGTGGCACTGATGGGCACTGATACGCGGCACTGATATGAGGCACTGATGGGCATTGAAGTGGGCACTGATTGGCAGCTGCCTGGGCACAGATTGGCAGCTGCCTGGGCACACAGTGGCATTTCCCTGGCGGTCTAGGGGCATACCTGGTGGTCCAGTGTGGATGGCTTCCCTGGTGGTCCTGGGCGGCTTCCCTGGTGGTCCTGGGTAGGATCCGAGGGGGGGCTGTGCTGATAAACAATCAGCACAGACCCCCCCTGTCAGGAGAGCAGCCGATCGGCTCTCCTCTACTCGCGTATGTCAGACGTGAGTGAGGAAAAGCCGATCACCGGCTCTTTCTATTTACATCGTGATCAGCCGTGATTGGACACGGCTGATCATGTGGTAAAGAGTCTCCGTCGGAGACTCTTTACTTAGATCGGTGTTGCAGGGTGTCAGACTGACACCCCGCAACAACGATCGCCGCGACGCGCGCCCCCGGGCGCGTGCAGCGGCTCGATATTCCTGATCACGTCATATGACGTCCGGTCAGGAATATCAAACCACTTTGCCGCCGTCATTTGGTAATAGGGCGGGCGGCAAGTGGTTAAGCAAGCTTTGCCATAGACTTCTATTGAGGCCTTGAAGCACCACTGAAGATACATGGGGTATAATTTTGAAGTGAAGCCGAAGCAAAGCAAAAGCTAGGTGTGAACAGGACTGTAAGCTAACCATTTTATTTAGTGACAGAAGCTTTGACTGGCGTTCAGAGAGCTTTAACAAAGCCTGTCCGAAGCCTTGTTGAAGCCGAAGTAAGTGTAAATGAGCCCTTACAGGATGAAAAGTAATTCAGGCTCATAAGTCCAAGGATGAAGAAGGTGTCCAGCCAATATTGCATCCATACGGGTATACCGTCACTCTCCAGGCTGTGTGGATAGATGGATGTTGTCCTCAGCATCCTTTGGCCACCAGGAAACCAGAACCGACAACCAGCGTGGAACGCGGCCGGAAAAATGACATCACAGAAATGAGATGCGGCCGTGCTGGATGGGGATAGAGAATAGGCTACGCGCTCAGAGCACCAGCTCCCTCTAGAGGCCTGTTTCAGTTTCCGTGACGCCATTTCCGGCCGCTCTGGCCGCGTTTTACGCTGGTTGTCGGTTCCTGTTTCCTGCTTCTTGATGGCCACACGACGCTGAGGACAACATCCATCTATCCACACAGCCTGGAGAGTGACGGTATACCCATATGGATGCAATATAGGCTGGACATCTTCTTCACCCTTGGACTTATGAGCCTGAATTACATCCTCTTAAGTCTCGTACACACGATCGGACTTTAAACAAACTTTTCCGTGGATTTCTGTCCAAAGGGCGTGAACTTGATATGCATACGCATGGCAGGACTTTTTAGGCAACGAACATGAACGTAGTGACATTTCAACGTAGTGACGACACTTCAAAAGAGGAAGTTCAATTCTCCGGCACCACTCTTTGGTCAACTTCTGTATTGTTGTCTGATCTTTTGCATTAGTTCTGAGCATGCGTGTTTGTACTTTGGACTAAAGTCCGATGGTTTTGTGTACAAATGATCGGACTAGCCGACGTAGGACTTTTGTTGCTGCTAAGTTTGTTCGCACAGCCAACATTTGTCCGATGAAAACCGAAAAAGTTTGTCCGATGGAGCGTGCACACGGTCGGATGTTGCCTTAAAGTGGTGTTCTGGACGAAATTATACTTTTTAAATAAAAATACCCCTATAATACACAAGCTTAATGTATTCTAGTAAAGTTAGTCTGTAAACTAAGGTCTGTTTTGTTAGTTTATAGCAGTAGTTTGTTATTTTATAAACTTACAGCAGGCCGTGGCCATCTTAAGTGTGGGCATCTGAAGCCAGACTGTATTTCTTCCTGGATCTCATCCTTGCAGATCTCGCACATGCTCAGTGCAGCACAAGCAGTGTAATAGGTTTCAGGTCAGGTTTCCATAGCAACGGCAGTGTCAGAGGAAGTTGCTGCCTCTTCCCAAAAGGCATTGCAAACAGGAAATGATGTGATGGGCCGCGGCCAGGGAGGAGGAAGTGAAAAATGAATACAGCAGATATACAGTAGGTGCTGAGAAAAAAAATTTAAAAATATCCAATTTGTTTACAGTGCACAGTTTAGTGAGGGATGCTGAAGAGTTGTAAAAGTGGGTGGAACTCCATTTTAAAACAGCTAACTTGCATGTTTGTTGTCAAAAAGTCCAATCGTGTGTATGGGCCTTAAGTGTTATTCAGCTGTTGCGCTAATAAAGCCTTTTAATCTCTGCACTTAGGTGGCGCTTCCCCCTTTTCTTCTCCCTATTGACATGAACAGACTGCCCTATGTATGTAGCGTGAAAATACAAATGAAAAGCACATAAGAATGAAAAAGCACGACACTTGACATCACACGTCATAGTATGAATGGGGCATAAAGAAACATTTTAGATAATAGAAGATATTTTGGAATAACTATTTGGAAAACAGAAATATTCTTGTGGCGTAGAGGGCACGTTCAGATGGGTATTTCCAAGTGAGGATCTGCGATTTTTTTGCTGGTGGAGAAACTGACCCCCTACACACGTTTGTGAACAGCTGCAGCCAGATTTGTACTCTGTACAACCTAATGGCTGGCACTACTGCTGTTTGCATTTAGGGCCGGTTCACACCAGAGTGCTGTGCGGGAAAGGGCCCGTTCCATGCGCATTTCCTGCACCGACTCAAAAACGCACGTCCTTTGTGATCTTCTGCGGGTGCTAATGCATTATTAGCAGCATTGCAAACACAGTGCGTTTGCTGGTACCACAGCACCATGCGATTTGGTGTGGCACTTATTCAAAAGGAGTGATTGTGCAATCCAGCGCAACTTCAGTCCATTCAAATGGATGGCCTGAAAATAACACTGCGTGGGAGCGCACACCACATTCCTGTGCGATTTAGGTGTGAACCGGCCCTTAAAGTAGTTGTGAACTCAAGTAATTTAGATTGATATTCTAATAGGTATATTTGTACTTTTAAATGATACATATTTGTAATTTAAAAAAACAAAAAACGTTGCTTACATAGCATTTTCAGCATGTATTCTGCAGGTCATGTGATTGCTTTTGTCTCTTGAGTGCATTACGCCCCTATGGGTGGGCGTGTGTACATTGAGGCATGTTTGTAATTTCCTCAAGTGACACTTTCCACTGAGCACCAGCACTTCCAAGGTGATGAAGTACAAGAACATACCTGGCGGTAAAGGAAGCAACCTGACCATGCTAGCACAGATCGGCCTTTATGAATTATTTTTAAGGTTACAAACACCTTAAATTGGCGCAATTCTCGCCTAGAATCCAGCAATGCCGCGTCCCAGGACTACCCGCCAGCTGCTGACATCTTCGCGGGGTCGGCTTCTGGGTCTCCATTGCCGGCTACTGTCATTGGCCAGGCAGGCATGACGTCACTCTCGTGCATGTGCAGATTCATCATTAACTAATTTGTACAGTGAGCTGCGTGTGCGTCTGCAGATGGCTGGATTCACACCTATGCATTTTTAGTGCTTTTTGCATTTTGCAGATTTGCACTACAGACCATTTAACATGGTTTCCTATGGAACACTTTCTGTAGTGCAAATCTGCAAAATGCAAAAAGCACTATAAATGCATAGGTGTGAATCCAGCCTTAAAGCTTAAAAAAGGGATACAGTGCCTTGAAAAAGTATTCACACCCCTTGAAATTTTCCACATTTTGTCATGTTACAACCAAAAACGTAAATGTATTTTATTGGGATTTTATGTGACAGACAAACACAAAGTGGAACATAATTGTGAAGTGGAAGGTAAATGATAAATAGTTTTCAAATCTTTTTAAAAATAAAAATCTGAAAAGTGTGACGTGCATTTGTGTTTAGCCCCCTTTACTCTGATACCCCTAACTAAACTCTAGTGGAACCAATTGCCTCCAGAGTCCACCTGTGTGTAATTTTATCTAAAAAAAAATCCAATAAACTAAATTTTAATCATACATTTAGGCCAAAATGTATTCGGCCACATGTCTTTGGTAAAAAAAATGTCAATAAGCGTATATTTATTGGTTTGCGCAAAAGTTATAGCGTCTACAAACTAGGGTACATTTTCTGGAATTTACACAACTTTTAGTTAATGATTGCCTATGTCATTTCTTGACGTGCTAAAATGGCAGGGCAGTACAAAACCCCCCCAAATGACCCAATTTTGTAAAGTAGACACCCCAAGGAAATTGCTGAGAGGCATGTTGAGCCCATTGAATATTATTTTTTTTTTGTCCCAAGTGATTGAATAATGACAAAAAAAAAAAATGTCTTTTTCCCGCAACTTGTGTCACAATATAAAATATTCCATGGACCCGACATGACTCTCAGCAAATAGCTTGGGGTGTCTACTTTCCAAAATGGGGTCATTTGGGGGGGGTTTTGAACTGTCCTGGCATGTTATGCACAACATTTAGAAGCTTATGTCACACATCACCCACTCTTCTAACCACTTGAAGACAAAGCCCTTTCTGACACTTTTTGTTTACATGAAAAAATTATTTTTTTTTTTTTGCAAGAAAATTACTTTGAACCCCCAAACATCATATATTTTTTTTAAAGCAAATGCCCTACAGATTAAAATGGTGGGTGTTTAATTTTTTTTTTTTTCACACAGTATTTGCGCAGCGATTTTTCAAACGCATTTTTTTGGGAAAAAACACACTTTTTTTAAAATTTTAATGCACTAAAACACATATATTGCCCAAATGTTTGATGAAATTAAAAAGATGATCTTAGGCCGAGTACATGGATACCAAACATGACATGCTTTAAAATTGCGCACAAACGTGCAGTGGCGACAAACTAAATACATTTTTAAAAGCCTTTGAAAGCCTTTACAGGTTAGCACTTTAGATTTACAGAGGAGGTCTACTGCAAAAATTACTGCCCTCGATCTGACCGTCGCGGTGATACCTCACATGCATGGTGCAATTGCTGTTTACATTTGACGCCAGACCGACACTTGCGTTCGCCTTTGCACGAGAGCAGGGGGGGGGACAGGGGTGCTTTTCTTTTTTTTTTTTTTTTTCTTTATTATTTTTTTGCTTTTTTATCTTATTTTTAAACTGTTCCTTTCATTTTTTTAAAATAATTTTTATTGTTATCTCAGGGAATGTAAATATCCCCTATGATAGCAATAGTAGTTACAGGTACTCTTTTTTGAAAAAATTGGGGTCTAGATCTCTCCTCTGCCCTCAAAGCATCTGACCACACCAAGATCGGTGTGATAAAATGCTTTCCCAATTTCCCAATGGTGCTGTTTACATCCGGCGAAATCTAAGTCATGAAATGCTCGTAGCTTCCAGTTTCTTAGGCCATAGAGATGTTTGGAGTGACTCTAGTCTCTGATCAGCTCTATGGTTCGATTTGACTTATTATGTCAAATTGAACATAGGAGCATGCATGCCCGAGATGTGCGTGATCATAAACTGTAGGCCCACAGCTATACCTGTATCTTCTTCTTTAAGAGGTTCTTAAAGAAGAAGATACAGGTATAGCTGTGGGCCTACAGTTTATGATCACGCACATCTCGGGCATGCATGCTCCTATGTTCGATTTGACATAATTCGGAGGATTATGACCCAATTCTTTGGCATCAATGTTGTGATGGTAATAACAGATGTTTATGACAAGATAATCAAGAGGTCTAAAGAGCTTAACATGTCGCCAGTGTCTCTCGCTCGAGCTTACGAACAGGAGTTTAAACAAGACATGATGGCATTGAAGTGCCTATCTGCCTTATAGAAGATACCTTGTGGGGAGAACCACCTAAGGAGCCATCCAGGTTGAGAGAACCGAGGCTGGGGTAGAAAGCCACAGGCATGTATGATCTCCTTTAAAAAGAGATCTTAGGAGCTGGTAAGCGGCAGTATTTTCATTGGTGGAGGCACCCTTCTGTCATCACATTCTTCTTGGTGTTGCAGTTGCACGATTTACATCGTCTGGACGTTTGCTAAGCCAGCACTTGGAAGATTGTTCTGCTAGTGAACCTTTTTTCCTATAACCCATTGGAGTGGACTTGAATCTGCTTACTTCATTTATTTACCCATGTTTTTTATTATTTTTTTTGTCACACTTGTCACTGGTGGTCACGTTTCAGTGTGTGTATAATAACAGTGGACCAATATGACCGCAACTCACTCTTTTTGGTTATGCCCATGTTTAGGGAAAGGCCCAGAAAGCTCTTAAATTCGGAGACCGTAATTGGTCTCTAATCTCTGGCAAGGGAGGACTGGGGAATAGTGGTGATGTCTTGACCAGCGTACAAATTGCTTTGGTCCACAATAGATCTATAGAGATCTTCTGTGAAAAACAGCGAAAAAAAATCAAGTGACGTAAAATCAACTGTTGAATGCCGGGAATGCCACCTGAATGCCGGGTTGGCCAGTGAATGGGGGAAGTACGGGTGCTGCAGAAGTGGTTCCCAATTAGGATTGGCAAATGCAGCAGGAAGGGCACTATAGGCACGATGGGCCTGTGTTCGTCTTCTTGGTGGCAGCGGGACACTACTTGTGCTTGCCACCTCGCCAGCTTGAACTGCACTTATGGGACTCGCCACGTCACCAAGTGTTACTGCAGTGCTGGATGTACGACCAGGGTGTACTAGGCCGCTGGTGCTTGCCAGTTCACCAGAAGGAATAGTGGCGCTAGTACTGCTCTGCTCTATACGAGGGACCTGTGGTTCTTGCACATCAATGACAGAAGAAGTTCGGGGTCTGGTACGCCTGACATTGGCAGGGACCACAACTCCGTCGTCAGAGCTATCTGTCTTGGAGCCGCTGTCATCTACAGGGTCGTATTCTGAGCTTGAATCTGACAGATGAGTGACTTCCTCTTCACTATCTGTCATGCTCAGAAACGTGTAGGCCTCTTCACTAGTGTACTTTTGATTTGCCATTTTGGGCAAATTTATTGGTACACTAGTGAGACTCACAGGCAAAAAAGCTCCTGACTGTTAGTGACTGTATCAAAACGCTACCAACAAAAACTGTTAGAGATCGCAGGGATCAGGTCTGACTCTGTGAATGCTCCAGTTATGTGTGTTTAGTGTTTTGTGAGTGTCAGTGATCGATCGATACTGCACTTGGGTGGGCTGGGCAGGGCTGGGCCGAGGGGCAAAACGCGGGTGCTAACAGGTATCTGGGCTGATCCCGCTAACACTGCGTTTTTGGGAACCCTAAATTGCAGGGGACGCTAGTATAGATCTGATCGGATCAGATATTGATCCGTTCAGATACTATATCACTAAGGGAGGTGTATGCTGCGTGCGTGGGTGTTAGCGCTACTGGCACTAACCTGACGCTGCCTGGGGCGACGCAGACCTTATCTGACCCTAAAACTTAACTCCTATCACCGCCGTGCGATTAGGGGGTTAAACCTTTATTAGGTAATAAACGGTGGGTGCCCTGAAACTATAATAAGCAAACTAACTAACCAGCGTCACCTGTAACACTTATACGGTGATCACTGGTGAAAGGGTTAACTAGGGGGCAATGAGGGGGTTAAAACCTTTATTAGGTAGTATATGGGGGTCCCTGTCACTATAAAACACTGACGGCGCACCTATATACATACCTCCCTAACTAGCGTCACCTGTGACACTAATACAGCGATCAGAAAAACGATCGCTTAGTGACAGTGGCGATAGGGGGGTGATCAAGGGGTTAAAACTTTGTTAGGGGGGTATCCTAGACCTAAAGGGGGCTACCACTAACTGCCCTACCACTTATAACTGTCACAAACTGACACCAATGCAAAAAAAAAAAACTGCTATTGGTGTCACTGTGACGGGGGGTGAAAAGTGTGCCTAGTGTGTTCGACTGTTAGTGTAGTGTTGTGCAACTCACATTGATGTCTTCTCTCCTCGTCGCCGGAATGAAAAGACCGGCTCGAGGAGAGATGACATCACCTTCTCTGCCGCTGTTTACATTACAGCAGCAGAGGAAGATTTTCATTCATTGGGAGTGATCGCGAGGGGGTGGCCACAAATGAGTGGCCTCCCCCTCAGCCTGGATCTCTCCCCTAACGAAGCTGACCACCTCGGGCACCTGTACCAGGTACGTGATTCTGCCTGCCCGTGCCATTCTGCCGCAGTATATCTGTGTTAGGCGGTCGGCAAGTGGTTAAAGCAGGGTTAGGTTATAAAAAAAAATTCCAAGCTTTGAACATCTCACGGAGCCCTGTTCAATCCATCATCCGAAAATAGAAAGAGTATGGCACAACTGCAAACCTTCCAAGACATGGCCGTCCACCGAAAACTGACAGGCTGGGCAAGGAGAGCATTATTTGGAAAAGCAGCCAAGAGGCCCATGGGAACTCTGGAGGAGCTGAAGAGATCCACAGCTCAGGTGGGAGAATCTTTCCACAGGACAACTATTAGTCGTGCACTCCACAAAATTGCCCTTTTTGGAAGAGTGGCAAGAAGAAAGCCATTGTTGAAAGAAAGCCATAGGAAGTCCCGTTTGCAGTTTGCTAGAAGCCATATGGGGGACACAGCAAATGTGGAAGAAGATGCTCTGGTCAGATGAGACCAAAATTGAACTTTTTGACCTAAAAGCCAAACGCTATGTGTGGTGGAAAACTAACACTGCACATTACCCTGAACACACCATCCCCACCGTGAAACATGGTGGTGGCTGTGTCACGTTGTGGGGATGTTTTTCTTCAGTAGGGACATGGAAGCTGGTCAGAGTTGATGGGAAGTTGGATGAAGCCAAATACAGGGCAATCTTAGAAGAAAACCTGTTTGAGTCTACAAAAGACTTGAGACTGGGGCAGAGGTCCACCTTTATAGCAGGAGAACGACCCTACACATACAGCCAGAGCTACAATGGAATGCTTTAGATCAACCCTTTTCAACCAGGGTGCCTTGAGGTTTCTTCAGGGGTGCCTTGGCAAAATACCTAGAAATTGATCAAGCCAGCAGGTGGATGAAGTCTGCCTTTTAATTACACAAAGCCACAGGTTTTCATTATGCACCATTTCAAATTTCTAGACACTGGCATCCTAACAACCAATGATGTCATCAGTTGATAAGGAGGATGTTTGTCCCATCCACAGCATCCTTGTTTGGCCCTCCTGTTCCCCTCTCCATCAGTACTGGTGTCACATGAGCTGACTGATGGAGAGAAATTGAGGGAGAAGAGAAACCTAGGAATACTAGTCAGTACCAGTGTGCAAAAGTGTATTTGCTTTGGAAGAATAAATCCCCTCTAACATTGGGTGTCTTACGTGTGGATTTTGCTGCAGTGTGTAAAAATATTAGAATAATTTTTTACATTTTAGAATGGGGTGCCTTGAGACTGTTCATAATTTTAAAGGGTGCCTTAACTGAAAAAAGGTTGAGAAACACTGGTTTAAATCAAAGCGTATTCATGTGTTAGAATGGCTCAGTCAAAGTCCAGACCTAAATCCTATTGGGAATCTGTGGCAAGACTTTTGCTGTTTGCTGTTTTATTTTTGCTGTTCACAGACACTCTCTATCCAATCTGACAGAGCTTGAGCTATTTTATAAAGAATAATGGGCAAAAATGTCACTCTCTAGATGTACAAAGCTGGTAGAGACGTCCCCAAAAAGACTTGCAGCTGTAATTGCAGCGAAAGGGGGTTCTACAAAGTATTGACTCAGGGGGGCTGAATACAAGTGCACGCCACACTTTTTACATATTCATTTGTAAGAAATTCGGAAAACCATTTATCATTTTCCTTCCACTTCAGAATTATGTGCCACTTTGTGTTGGCCTATCACATAAAATCCCAATTAAATACATTTACGTTTTTGGTTGTAACGTGACAAAATGTGGAAAGTTTCAAGGGGTATGAATACTTTTTCAAGGCACTGTATGTATTTCTTTTTTTTTGCAGATTCATACTTGCCTAGGTGGATGCAGCAATGGTTCACTGCCGGCTCTAACACTGAGAACCGAGCGATCAAACACCGCCGATCGCTTTGTTCTCAGGGCTCCCTGAGCAGAGAGCTGGTGACTGGAGAACACCTTGCATTTTCCTCTATGAATGCATAGCATTCTCTGACAGAACAAGTTGAAGAGGAGGGGTGACAATTTAATAATCCCTTACTCGTCCATTCGGAGAATGCTTTGCATTCATTGAGAAAAATGCAAGGTATTCTCTGAATGGCATCTCTGAGCAACCCCCTGTGGTTACTATGCAGAAGAGAAGTCACTCACTCACCGCCGCTATTCAGAGAACACCCAGGATTTTTCTCAATGAATGCAAAGCGATCTCTGATTGATTAAAGTGGAGAGGAAGGGCAGTGACATCATGATCTTCATCTCGTGCAGTCACAATTGTGCATTCATTAAGAAAAATACAAGGTGTTCTCTAAATGGTAGCTGTGCCGGGTGAGCGAGCCCTTGTAGTTAATATGCTAAAGGGCCAATCAAGCCTCACCTATGCATACTAACACTGGGCCAAGCTGCCGCAAAGTAAGTATGCAAAATATATCATCACTGGAGTTCAGCTTTAAAAAATTGCCACATGTTAAAGTATGCATAAGAACACACAAGGTCTTGTGTCATTTTTTTACTTTCACCATACTATCTTGTTTAAAGTGATTCTAAAGTCTTTTTTTTTTTTTTTTCAATAAAATAACAAACATGTTATACTAAGAGTCGGTTCACACTGAGGCAGCACAACTTGCAGCGCGACTGCCTCAGGCGACTTGAACAAGACAACAGCGGCGACTTGCAAAACGACTTCTATATAGAAGTCAATGCAAGTCGCCTCAAGTCGCCCCCAAAGTAGTACAGGAACCTTTTTCTAAGTCGGAGCGACTTGCGTCGCTCTGATTAGAACGGTTCCATTGTACAAAATGGGACGCGACTTGTCAAGCGGCTAAGTCGCCTGACAAGTTGTCCCAGTGTGAACCGGCTCTTACCTTCTCTGTTGCAGTGGATTTGCACACAGCAGCCCGGATCCTTCTCTTCACGGGTCCCTCTTCTGTGCTCCTGGCCCCTCCCTCCTATTGAGTGTCCCCACAGCAAGCGGCTTGCTATGGAGGCACCCGAGCCGAGTCACATACAGACAAAAAGCTGCAGCCTGGCCCCGCCCCCTCTCTTTCGATTGGCTGACTGGCTTTTGTTAACAGCCAGTGGCGCCGCTGCTGTGTCTCAGCCAATCAGGAGGGAGTGTCTCGGACGGCCGAGACACTAGTGGACATTGCTGGACAGAGATGGGGCTCAGGTAAGTATTCCGAGGGCTGCGGCACACAGAAGGCTTTTTATCTTAATGCATAGAATGCATTAAGATAAAAAAACTTCTACCTTTACAACTCCTTTAATTTACATATAAAATAATCCTGAAGATATTTAACATCTTATTTTTAGGATCGTAAAAAAAAATATAAATATGAAGTGTCAAAGTCAACAAGGTTGAGGATCCTGCTAAACCTACAGAAGAAGCATGTACCCAGACTCCACAGTTGGGCAAATGATCTCATCAGAAAATGATGACTATGATAGTGGGGTTCCTACGGACAGCGAGCTCAAGACCCCAGAAAAAAAACAATTCTCCCATAAGGAACATGTTTCAGATTATGAAACTGGCAGCTCTTCTCCAAACACCAGCAAAGTGCCATCTGATGAAGAAAGCTCTGGAGATATCAACTCACAGCTGACATTGATGGATTCCAGACAAGGGGTTGATGAGACAACTAGAAATAAGGACCCCCCTAGCAAGAAGTTGGAAGATGTGCCTCACACTGTGACTTGCACAATCACTATCTCATTTGCAATCCCAGCGCTACCTAAAAAAGGTAATTCTTTATGATGAAATTCCTTACAGACCATATGATTAAATACATAGTAGCCTTAATTCACCTTGAACAGTATAATTATGCATAACTTTTATTAGGTATTTGAATTAAATAATTTTGTAATGTTCACATAGCGGTAGCAAGCATGTTGTATTGTTCCTTAGATGGGACCTGTTTCAAATGATATGAGCACTAGGGTTATCCATTCAAATCCCAACTATGACAGTATCTGCATGGAGTTTGCATGTGCTTCCTGAGCTTGCGCGGGTTTCCTTTTGGTACTTTCCAGTTTCATCCCACACCCCAAAGATATGATGGTAAGTTTTTTGGCTCGTGTCTAAACTGGCATTAGTATGTGTATGTATGAATGTGAGTTCAGGACCTTGGATTGTAAGCGCCTTGAGAGGTCAGGGGCTACGTAAATTGTCGGTGCTGTAAATATATATATATATAGATATATATAGATACATACATACATACATACATACATACATACATACATATATGTTGTATATAGCATGTCCAGCCAAAACTTTTTTTAGTTTTGGATAGAGTGGGGAAGGATCCCTGTCAGGTTTCTACTGCCATCTGGGGCTCCATTAGTGAGAACTGCCTTTACTACTTCCTGTTTTGCTGTCAACATTTTACCCGACAGGAAGTGTTGAGAACTTCGACAAAAACACGGACATAAATAAAATACTTTTCTTTAGTGGAGAAGGAGAAGTCTATAATCTCTGCCAGCTCTTTATTATTTGTTTTCGTCTGTCCCTGTTGCAAATTTCCCCTCACTTCCTGTCTTGTTAAACTGTTGTCAGCTAGACAGGAAATTAGGATATCTATCCAAAACTGAAAAAAAACTAAACCTTTTGGTTTAACATACGCTGCATACTAATAATAAAATAGTTCCCATTCAATGAATGACAGATAGACAGGAAGCCTTATGGCACTGTAATAGTGGTGGTCCCTGCTCATGGCACGTAAGGGAATATAATCATCAAACTGTGAACAGTAGCTTAGTGGTGAACACTGGGGAATTTCACCTAGACTGCTGTGTTAACCACTAAGGAAGCATGCTGGCCCAGAAATGATTACCTGATATCTCCATTTACAAAGGTGATGTGTTTTGTGACAGTTTTAGCTTACTGCAATTCTCTTGAAAATCGAAAATGAATTTTTTGGGTTGGGTCAGTTACCACTGTGATAGTATGTTCGCTGAAAAGTTAATTGCCACTGAAACATGCTCAAAGGATGCTTAGAGAAAGCATGTTGGAGATCTAATCAGGGATAAGTAACAAACAATACATCTATGGGAATGGCTCTGTTTTTTCACACTCAAGGCAAATGAAAATAAAATGTGTCCATCCATGTCCCTGATGGACACATCTCTCCAAATCTCCAAACATCTCTGGCCACAGACAGATTGAAATTTGGCCAATTCATAAACTTTCTAAATTTCAATCAGTGTGTGGATGTACCTCTTCATCAGAAGTCAATTGTTGATTAATGTCTGTGGAACTGACAAGTTGGAAAACTTTTTTCGATCAGCAGCTGCAGTTAACTGGCTAAAGAATTATGTATAGAAAAATTGGTTGGAGATCAATACTCGCTATTAGTAAACACAACACTGGGTGTTCAATATACCTGTCTGATGTCCCAAAATTTGCAGGCTCACCAATAATAATAAGTGCGATCTCTGTGCCTAAAATACTATAGAGAGATTTTTTTTTTTCTTTCACGGGAAAGGCTCCCACTGAGAAGAGACACAGGCGGACCATGCTGCTTAATAAGGGATAAGTTTTATTAGAAAAATATATTTAATACAAAAGGGGCCAAGACCAGGTACCCACCACCAACACCAAGATCATATTAAAAATAGACAACGATGTTTGTTTAAGAGCAGCTGCATCACGCTTCAACCATGCATGCACACACCTGTAACAAGGCTATTGTTAATGGGATTAAGTAATATTTGTGGATCAGACTTATGCCCCGTACACACGGTCGGATTTTCGGGCGGAAAATGTGTGATAGGACCTTGTTGTCAGAAATTCTGACCCTGTGTAGGCTCCATCACACATTTTCCATCGGATTTTCCGACACACAAAGTTGAAAGCAGGCTATAAAATATTCCGACAACAAAATCCGTTGTCGGAATTTCCGATTGTGTGTACACAAATCCGACGCACAAAGTGCCACGCATGCTCAGAATAAATAAAGAGATGAAAGCTATTGGTTGCTGCCCCGTTTATAGTCCCGACGTACGTGTTTTACGTCACCGCGTTCAGAATGATCGGATTTTCCGACAACTTTGTGTGACCGTATGTATGCAAGACAAGTTTGAGCCAACATCCGTCGGAAAAAATCCATGGGTTTTGTTGTCGGAATGTCCGATCAATGTCCGACCGTGTGTACGGGGCATAATGATTTCAGTGACATGCACCATACATAACAAAGTCCGTCCAGTCACTGTATTTAAATAGAAACCCTTTTAACAAAAGACCCCTGTTTGAAGGATAGTTGATTGAGTCAAGTTGCTAGTCCCACAGAGACAGCCTTAATTAGAGTTGTAACAAGACATAGCTGTCAGTGTGGAGAGATGATTATAGTCCACAGTTAGTATCCAGTCCAAAGACTCAGAAATACAGTTTCCCAGAATGGAATTGCATGTATTCACAGGGTCTAACTGTTGGAAAAACAATCTCAATGACATTGTTTATGAAGTTGACTAATACTGGCTGAAAAGTAACAAAAAGCAGGATGCAAAGTAAAAGGAGGCAGTTAAAGGACCTATGGTCCGCTCACCCGACCATTCATGGAGCGATATAATCACAGTCCTGTACTATCTTTCTCCGGTCCAGGGGGGCTGTATGTGCCGTCCTGTATGCTCCGTTTGTTGAGCGGGGTCCGTGGGGCTCCAGTGAGCAGTTTGCTGTCAGCACTATATAAGTGTCAAGTCCTCTGGGCTACCATCGGCTTGTATCAGCCAAAGTAGTCATCGCTGGCTTCAGGCAATAAGCTGCACATGCACAGGCGTGATGAAATACGTCATCCACGACGCATAGAGTGTCGTGGATGACGTATTTCCACGACAGAGATGCTCTATGCGTCGTGTGTGCAGCTGATTGCCTGAAGCCAGCGGTATAACAGTGTAAATTTGCTGCCCCCTCAGAATAATTAAACATACAGCCATTAATGTCTAAACTTCTGGCAACAAAAGTGAGTACATCCCTAAGTGAAAATGTCCAAATTGGGCTCAAAGTGTCAATATTTTGTGTGGCCACCATTATTTTCCAGCACTGCCTTAACCCTCTTGGGCATGGAGTTCACCAGAGCTTCACAGGTTGCCAATGGAGTCCTTTTCCACTCCTCCATGATGACATCATGGAGCTGGTGGATTTTAGAGACCTTGTGCTCTTCCACCTTCCATTTGAGGATGTCCCACAGATGCTCAATAAGGTTTAGATCTGGAGACCTGCTTGGCCAGTCCATCACCTTTACCCTCAGCTTCTTTAGAAAGGCAGTGGTCTTCTTCAAGGAAAAAATCCATGGATTTTGTTGTCGGAATGTCCGATCAATTTCCGACCGTGTGTACAGGGCATTAGGCCTTATGTACACTGCTGCTGGTAAACGGACGTTTAGGAGCAGTTGGGCATTTTTTTCAACTGCTCCTGAACTCTCCTCTGTTATCTTATCAGTACATGTACACAGGTTTGTTTATAGTCCTTTCTAGGCAGTTGCGTTTTAGAGGCTTTTTTTGAAACCCAAAAAAAGCGTTCAGAAGCTGTGCTTAGAGGCATTTCAAACACTAAACACGGTAAATCGCAGTTAGCCGCGTTTCGTTTACAGACGTTTTTCATTTTTGGCTATTTTGAAAAAAAAAAAAATTTCAAACGCTTCTAGAAGCAAACACGGCTAAACGCGACAGCGCAGCATGTAAACGCGGCTAAACGGCTGTTTTTAGACCTTGGGTTCCAGCTGTCAAGTTAAATTGTTCAGAAGGGGTTAATCAACATCCCGTGTACATGAAGCCTTATACAAGCTGTAAACTCACTACTTTACATTGTAGCAAAGTGTCATTTCTTCAGTGTTGTCACATGAACAGATATAATAAAATATTTACAAAAATTTGAAAGGTGTACTCACTTTTGTGAGCTACTATATATGGTTTTTGGAAAAAATCTAAAGAATATTGTATAGTGTGTATCCAGCTTTAGTTTAGTTAGTTTTTTTTTTTTTTTGACTTTGACATTATATTTTGACTATAGTAGTGGTGGTGGTTGTGGATAATAAATTTAGCAAAGAGGGGTGGGCCCACAACTGACAGGTCTTGTTGCCGTGTAGGTTTTTTTGTAGAATTTAGCCTGAATTGTTTATAGATTTTATTTTGTTCCTCTTCTTTCTTAAAATATCATTGCAATGTAAGTTGTTCATAAGGTGGATTCATAATTGATGACTGTTTTGTTATGTTTATAGAAGACCTTGAACTTGGTTCTACCCACAAAGGAAAAAAAGGACATAAGCACCAAAAGAAGGTGATTGAGGCTCCGAAAGCACAAAAATATTTCCACTTTGAATACGTCCTGCTTCCCGAGTTCACAGAACCCACTAAAGTTGACGTGGTGATGTTTGGGGTTGTGGCAAAGCTGTATATGGAGCATGAGTCTCGGGTAGGTTGACTGAGCTAGCAAACAATATTTTAGACTCAGTGATGTCATCCCTGGGTTTGTGTGCTTCTTTAAAGTGGTTGTACACCCTTCCATATACCCAGTGAAGTGACTATCCACATGTGATATACAGAGATTATACAAATCCTCTTACATAAGTTGTATCTGTTTATCTGAAGTTTTCTCTTCTTGTTCAAAGTCCGGAATTTATAAAGCTTGTCTGAGTTGTCAGAAAAAAGGGGGCGGAGAGCTGAAGTTACACTCTGCAGAGCTCAGTGAGGAGAGCTCTAAGATGGCTTTCACACCGAGTCGCCCATAGTGTCGGCGGTAAAACGCCGCTATTTTTAGCGACGTTTTACCATTGGATATGCGGTGCATTTCGGCCGCTAGCGGGGCGCTTTTACCCCCCCGCTAGTGGTCAAGAAAGGGTTAAAACCGCCTGCAATGTGCTGCAATAGCGCCGTTTTGCCGGTGGTATCGCAGCGCTGCCCCATTGATTTCAATGGAGAGCAGCGGTGGAGGAGCGGTAAACACACCGCTCCTTCACCGCTCCAAAGAAGCTGCTGGCAGAACTTTTCCTGACGCCCTGCCAGCGCACGGCTCCAGTGTAAAAGCCCTCGGGCTTTCACACTGGAGACAATGGAGCAGCTGTTTGAGGGCGGATTGCAGGCGCTATTTTTAACGCTATAGCGCCTGCAAAACGCCCTCGGTGTGAAAGGGGTCTAAAAGCTGATTGGAGGAAAGATACCCACCCCCTTCACACAGCACACAGGAACAGAGCTGAGGCTGTCAATCAGCTGGAGGTCCTTCCCCTGTCACCTTTTTTCACTTGGTGTCAGGAAAATGTGTCAAAAGGGATTCATGTTGTTAGCAGAAGAAAGAAACAGCAGGCAGAAATGACACTTAGCCAAGGTTCACATTGAGGGCAGGTTTGACATTGTGCAAGTTCAGCTGAACTCGCACGATTTCAAACCGGCAATGCAGTCCGACGTCAGGGGTGATTTCACAGACATCTGTGCGGGTTCATGTACAGATGTCTATTGAAATTGCCACCGAAGTCTCTAAAAGTAAGACAGGAACTTCTTTTGGGCATCGGTGCGGCGGTGCACCGATTCGGACGGTGCCGTTGCTAGCAATAGCCAGCGATTTGACATTTCAAAATGGCCTGATGTGAACATGGGCTAAGTTCTAATAATTGAGACAAGTACACACTATAGAGAGGTATGCTTTGTTCATATTTCATGTCTGAGGATTACAACCATTATAATGCATTGTAGGCAGATCATGGCTGGTGTGATTGGCTGACAGGACACATGACAGCACCCTGCCTCACTACTCCCTCATGATCCCTCAACGTTACTGCAAGTAATGGTCTGGCTTTTAGGTGGAGTTCTGCAAATATCAAAAATCCTTCATGGACAGGTGTCAGTCTGGAGGAGGGGTGTTTTTAAGCAGACTGCCCAAGGTAATGTCCACATGCGATGATGAGCCTCCATGATTAACAAAACTGAAAACCAACTAATGAAAGTGGCAGACCAGGGACAGTCAGTTTGAGAAGAAATTTGGACTATGTTGCTTTTAAAGTGGTAGTAGCTTGTTAAAAGTAATTGTTTACTTGTACCTACAGGTAAGTCTAAAATAAGGCTTACCTGTAGGTACAGTAAATATCTCCTAAACGTGCACCATTGAGAGACCCATGCCACGTTATCGTGGCTCGACGCGGTCAAACAGCTGAAGCCTGCGAATCAGGAATGCAGATCGGGTGAAGATGGAAGCCCTCTGTCTGAAGTGAGCTCACACCGCTCGAGGGCTTCGTTCTAAGGTAAGTCTTTCATAATGTGATGCATACTAGCACATTATGCTACAGTGCCTTGAAAAAGTATTCATATGTATTTTATTGGGATTTTATGTGATAGACCAACACAAAGTGGCACATAATTGTGAAGCGGAAGGAAAATTATAAATGGTTTTCAAATTTTTTTACAAATAATTATCTGAAAAGTGTGGCGTGCATTTGTATTCTTTGTAGAACCACGTTTCGTTGCAATTACAGCAGCAAGTCTTTTTGGGGATGTCTCTACCAGCTTTGCACATCTACAGAGTGACATTTTTTACCTTTGTTCTTTGCAAAATAGCTCAAGCTATGTCATTTTTGTTGAGAGTTTCTCAACCTTTTTTCCATCAAGGCACCCTTTAAAATTATGAACAGTCTCAAGGCCCCCCCAGTCTAAAATGTAAAAAATTATTTTAATATTTTTGCATACCGCAGCAACATCCACACGTAAGAGGTGATTTATTCTCCACAACTTTATCCCTGACCTGTCTGGTGTGTTCCTTGGCCTTTATGATGCTGTTCGTTCATTAAGGTTCTCTAACAAACCTCTGAGGACTTCAAAGAACAGCTGTATTTATACTGTGATTAAATTACACACAGGTGGACTTTATTTACTTATTAGATGACTTCTGAAGGCAATTGGTTCCACTAGATTTTAGTTAGGGGTATCAGAGTAAGGCCTCTTTCACACGGGGCAGATCAGTCATGATCCGCCCCGTGAATATCCGCTTGCTCAGCGGGGATCGCTCCGCCGATCCCCGCTGAGCAGGAAGATGACAGGTGCATCGCTGCACACTGTGCAGCGACGGACCTGTCAGAGCGCCGCTCTCCCCTATGGGGGGATCGGATGATGACGGTCCGTAGTGTCCGTCGTCATCCGATCCGATCCGAAAACGGAGGAAAAAGTAGGTTTTTCCTCCGTTACACTTTTCGGATCGGAGCGGGTCGGATGTCAGCGGACATGTCACCGCTGACATCCGACGCTCCATAGGGATGACTGTATGTCCGTTTTTCATCCGAAAACGGATGGATGAAAAACGGACATACGGATCATCCGTGTGAAAGAGGCCTAAAGGGGGCTGAATACAAATACACACCACACTTTTCAGATATTTATTTGTAAAAATGTTCCTTCCACGTCACAATTTTGTGCCACTTTGTGTTGGTCTATCACATAAAATTCCAAAATAAAATACATCTATGTTTTGACATATGACAAAATGTGCAAAATCTCAAGGGATATGAATACTTTTTCCAAGGCACTAAAGTATCCTGCAGGAGAACATTTTTCTGGATTTTTTTTTTTTGCAGTTTACTATCGCTTTAAAAGACTTCTCAAGAAAATATTTGATCTGACCTCCTCTCCTCACTTCAAAACTAAAAAAAAAGAAAAATATTTAAGTCTGCTTTAAATACCTTTGCAGACTGGAGTCTGACCTGTGTCATAGTGAATGTCATTTATTTTGTTCCTGTGTAATACCACAATTTGTCAGCAGGTGTCACTGCAGTTGAAATGTGAAGTTTGTTACAGTGTATCCTTGAAAAACCTTTCCAGCACAACAATATGAGTATTTAAACCAAGATGATTAGTTGCTACATATCATGGTTCTTTGTAAAGCTTTGAAAAAAAAAAAAAAACAGTATATTTAGTATAAGTGTCTATTATAGATACAGTATTTGCTACTTTTGTATATTGTGTGTAGGCATTAACATATGAAAAATATCACGTTGCTTTATTTTTTTGTTGTTAAAAGGCTTGTTTGATCAATGCTGCAATTTGTAAGTGTACAAAAACTGATGTAAAACAATTGCCTATGGTGGCCATAGAAAATCATCCGCTGACATATTCCATCTAAAATCTAATTGATTTCTGTGGACAACACAAAACCTTTTGCTTCATCCTCCACCCTATAGTTTCCACCTATAGTAAGGTGTAGCATATGCAGCCACATATGTTGCTTGAAATGCAGGTCACTAGTTCAGACAATGATGAATTTATCAGGTAAAAGCTATAAAACATATTATAATCATCCTGTGCCACCCCTGCTATGTCCAGTGACATTCATCCCAGTCTGAAATGTATAGATCTGTTTTGTCAAATATACACAATCTTAGTTTAAACCTTTTCTTTTTCAGTTAATAAAGCCGTGGCAAGAAGGTGACAAAATATGGTTGGCATGGAGCCACAGCATTGATCTCCAGGTGACAAAAGCAGCTTTAATGAAAGCTTTATCACATCAGATAGAAGTGAAAATATGGGATACAAAGGACAAAGTATCAGCAAAAGCCAGATTTGATCGACCTAAGGCATTCCGCGTGTCACATGTGAAATATGGGGAGGAGTCTGAAGGTAATATTCTGTTTGTTCTTGTCTTGTACTTTCATTATAAAGTTAGACTTAATAGGGGGTTTTACTAAAACTGGAGAGTGCAAAATCTGGTGCAGCGCTGCAAAGAAACCAATCGGCTTCCAGGTTTTATTGTCAAAGGTTAATTGAACAAGCTGAAGTTAAAAGCTGATTGGCTACCATGCACAGCTGCAACAGATTCCGAGCGCTCCAGTTTTAGTAAATTCCCCCAAATATGTATTTTTTAAATCCCTAGTTTAAGATTACTGCCTTCTTATTGGCTTTTTTTTACCTATGCCCATACATGCATAAATCCTATTTAAGTAATTAAAGGATCACTAAAGATATATATATATTTAAAAAAACAAAAACAAACATGTTATACTTACCTCCACTGTGCAGCTCGTTTTTGCTCGAGTGGCCCCGAACCTGGTCTTCTGGGGTCCCTCGGCAGCTGTCTCGGCTCCCCCTCGCAAGGACTCAACACTTTCATGTGAGCTCCCTCGCATGGTGTTGAGTGCTTGCGGGCGCGTTCCCATAATACAGCTGGCAGCCATAGCCACTCACTGTAGCACTCGGCCCCACCCCCCGGCGCGCCGCGTCATTGGAATGTGATTGACAGCCGTGCGAGCCAATGGCTGCGCTGCTTTCAATCCATCCACTGTAACCAATCAATGGCCAGGTTGAGCGGCGAAGAGGATGTTGGGGGCGAGCGCGGGACTTTCGAGGAACATTTTCTGGGGGTTGCAAACCTTATAGCTTACAAAGTGGGCTATCTTTTTTAAAAAAAACACATTTGGTGACTTTACTTCTGCTTTACAGACCCTTTTTAAAACACTTTTGCATTTTCAGTGTTGTTTTCTTTTTACTGCAGTGAAACAGTCAGTCATGAATCAGAGGAAACTTTTCGAAGACAGCCTTCCAAAGACGAGCTTTATTCTTGAGAAAAATGGCAGCGTGGTGTTTCAGGAGAATCTCTGTGCTCAAGGTAAGTTTTTAATAGTTTACAAATAGTGGCCATGATTTGTTATTTAACTGCTAAATTAGGGGGGGCTTTCAGGTTCTGTGAGGTCCCTCTTTGCAGACTCTCCCTTTTGGAGACAAGATGCTGGAGTGAGGCCCTTGTCCTCTCAACATAGCAACAAGGTGCGTTATAGGGTTGCCACCTGTCTGGTTTTGACCCGGACAGTCCGGGTTTGGACACATCTGCCCGGTTTTCAAGCCGCCTGAAACCCGGGCACATAACCGTTCAGCCGTCCTGTGACCAGTGGCCCCCGGCCGCAACATCTAGAGCGGCGCATCCCGATTCCTGTGCCCGCCGCCATCAGTGTTACACTGTCACAGCCCGCCGCCATCAGTGTTACACTGTCACAGCCTGTACGAGCGCTGGTCAGCGGGGGCTCTGTGATTGGCTGAATGGGTCATGTGCAGGCGGGGGACATAAGGGTCTGTGATTGGCCCGGTGGAGCTGGTAACTGGTCACATGTGGAGACGGGGCGGGGCTGGACTGTGGGTGATCGCGGCCACCCTGAGTCCCGCCTCCCTGCCTGGCGCTTGCTGTCTCTCCTCCTGACTGAGGTCTCTATTATCTGCCCTTCAACCAGCCCGTCTGTCAGCGTGCCGCTCTCTGTAAGCCACCCCCTCTGTCACCCCCCTTTCTGTAAGCCCGCCCCTTTCTGTAAGCAACCCCCCCTCTCTGTCAGCACCCCCCCTCTCTCTGTCAGCACCCCCCCATTCTCTGTCAGCACCCCCTCCTCTGTCAACGCCCCCTCTCTGTCAGCCCATTACCTCTGTTAGCACCCCTCTCTGTCAGCACCCCCCCTCTGTGTCAGCCACCCCCTCTCTCTCCTGCCTCTTTTCCCCTTTCTCTCACCCCTCTTACCTCCTCCTCTCTCACCTCCCCTTTCTCACCACCCTCCCCCCACCTCTTTTCCCCCCTCAGGAGGTGCTAATATTTGCCATGCACCTTTTTTTCCAAAATTTTTTGCCATGCACCTCCTAACGTGTTCGGGTTTGCTTCAAGAAAAGGTGGCGACCCTAGTGCTTTACCGACCTACTTCCAGATTCCAGGATGCTCTCACAAATGTGAATGCGTGTGGTCTGGTATGGTTCAGTTTGTGATGGGGACATGCTTGCTGCCCCCCTTTCCTATAACCACAGGATTACTTTTAAAGGAAGGCCAGCCCTGTAAAAGAAGCCCATCTTTACTTACTTTCCACCGACCTGTGACTTGAAACACCGCTGCTTCACTGCTACCTGTCCACTGCAGATATTTGACCATTCCAGGTGGGTACCTGCTCTCTCTGCCACAACCAGGTTCTTCTTGTTGGCTTGTACATCTTGTAGTGATATACAGGTCTGCAGGAGGAACCACTATGTTTGGTGGGAGGAGCAGGTATTGACACACCTGGAAGTGTGGAATATCTGCAACAGCAGGGGAGCATTGAGGTCCAAGACATGGGCCACTGCAAGAGTAAAGCCTAGTACACACAGGCCGAATGTCGAACAATTTCCCATGTTTATGGCAGAAGGTCCATCCGAAAAATATCTCCCGAGCGGCTCCAGATCAGCACTCTCAGCCAATGGCTGAGAGCGCTGACCAGAGTGTTCTGGCCCATCCCCCTGTCAGAACACAATAGCACAGCAGGGGAGATCGCTGTACCAACATTTGATTGTTAGTACAGCGACTCTAACCTGAGCTGTCAGTTTATTTTTCATTCAACCGCTGGGTTGAATGAAAAGAAAACTGTTATGCCCTGTACACACGGTCGGACATTGATCGGACAGTCTGACAACAAAATCCATGGATTTTTTCCGACGGATGTTGGCTCAAACTTGTCTTGCATACACACGGTCACACAAAGTTGTCGGAAAATCCAATGGTTCTGAACACGGTGACGTAAAACACGTACGTCGGGACTATAAACGGGGCAGTAGCCAATAGCTTTCGTCTCTTAATTTATTCTGAGCATGCGTGGCACTTTGTGCGTCGGATTTGTGTACACACGATCGGAATTTCCGACGGATTTTGTTGTCGGAAAATTTTATATCCTGCTCTCAAACTTTGTGTGTCGGAAATTCCGATGGAAAATGTGTGATGGAGCCCACACACGGTCGGAATGTCCGACAACAAGGTCTTATCACACATTTTCCATCGGAAAATCCGACCGTGTGTACAGGGCATAAGTGTGTAGGAAGCTTAAGTATACTATAGATGCCTTTTATTTAAAAGTGACCCTGTGATGACAGGGTTGCTTAAAACTTTAAACATTTAATTGTAAACGTAATGATTACATAAATGAACACTATCATTCCCTTTAAACATGTTGGGCTGTGAAGCTGTTTTGAATCTGCTGGAGGTATATAACAAAATGGGCTTGCCATCCTCAGGCTTATTGTAGACAAATGTAGACACCCATGACACTCTTTCTGATTTATTTTGTGACTCAGTTTTACAGTCATTCCTTTGAATTTCTAGTTAAAATCAGGTTGTATTGCAAAAAGATATAGAAAATGTCACAACCAACACATGTAAGATAAGAAAATATTAAACCATCGTTTTAATACCATATTCCTTATCTCTGCCGGGCCAGCATATTTTTGCAATGCATTGCAGGGAGCGTTAAATGCAGCAGAAGATATACAGGAGCACATTTCTTTCACGTTAGCTGAGAGCAAGCTTTGCATATGCTGACCTTCTGAATGTATTATATCATTCTCTCTGCACAGTGAAGTTTTCATGACATTTAAAGTACACAAACCACAAGGTTATTCAGTTAGTTACCGCCGATTTGGAAAGGGCTATATACAATAGGCTCACTAAAACACAAGTATGCAGAATGTTACTACAGTTCATGTATATACACCCTAAGTAAATGGAAAAGCTGTAAGTTAATTTAAAAAACAAGGTCAGAGAATATCAAAAGGTAACAAGTTTACTTTTAACCTCTTGTGACAATATATGCAGTGGCAGGAATAGTGGACTCACATAATATGCATGCTAGCTGTCCCAGTTGGAATCCCCCATACCCTGCAGTTGTAGTCTTCTGGTGCTGCGGGGGTTAATATGAGCGTGGAACCTATCACAAGCACAAGACTTTGACTGCCTTTCTGCCCCCCACCCCTCCCTCCATTCTTGGAACTGTACTATTGTTTCCATGAATGAAAAGCAATCTACAAATAGAGAACAGGCAGATTAATGAATGTCTGGTCCATCCACTGCTGGAAATAATAGAAATATCAGCACTTCCAGGCATAGAGGAACACATGCTTCACTCCCATTTAGATAGCAGTGCTAGTACCTGTATATTTGGCCAGCATTGTCACGTGAGGCCTAAGAGATGGCCTCAGCCCTGTCTGGGATGGACACAGAGATCCGTCTCCTTGCTTCTATTGCTGGACAGGGAGGCAAAGGTTTACTTTAAAGAGGATCTTCACTCCCCTTGCTTTTTTCCCCTCTTATCTGTTATGCAGGGTTGTTCCCAGTTCGCATACTCGCCTGCCCAGCAAATCCAGTGTTGCCCTTCTGTGATCCGCTGTTAGGTTTGGTTCACACCTATGCAGATTGCAGTTTGCATACTCCAGGTGCATTTTTTGTTTTTCAATATACATTTTTGATCCTTTAAAGTCTATGAAACCAGAAAAAAGTCCCTGGCCCTTTCCATAAAATGCATAGATGTGAACTACATTCATAGGAAACTATGTTAAATGGACTGTAGCGTGTTTCTGCAAAACTGAAAACGCACTAAAAAATGCATCGGTGTGGACTAGGCCTTAAGGTGCCACAGCCCAGGTCCCACAATGCCATCTTTCCATTGATGTTATTAGAAGCCCGGCTGTCGCTTCCTAGTTGTTGCTGCTTTCCCCAGATGATGCATGCCAGCCCCAGCACCTTACAGTAGAGGTGGAAGTGTACTTCTTTAAGCTTGTGCTGTATAGCTTTTCTTTCTCACTGACTGCAAGATCCTTTTAAGTACTGACATTTTTTCACATACGTTTTTTATTATGTGAAACGCAGAAAGGAGCCTGCAGTAGCAGGGTGCCAGGATTACATTCATTGGTATGGATTTTCAGTTTAATCATGGAGGCTCAGCATTGCATGTGGGTGTTAACTCAGGCAGTCTGCATAGAAATACCCACTCCTCCAAACTGACAACCGCCCATGAAGTAATTTACATATTTGCATAACTCCACATAGAAATCAGACCATTTCTTGCATCAGGGTTGGGTGGCAGGGCAGGGTGCTGTGATGTTTTCAGAAAGCTATATAAAGCATCCTGTCAGCCCTTCCCATCTCCCATGATCTGCCTGCATTGCATAAAGAAGCACAGAGATCCAGTGATGATATTACTGGATTTAAAATAAGGTACACAGCGTAATGAAAATTGAAAGATTTATTTAAAAATGTTGTTAGCATTAGATTGGGGGTAGGAAAGAATCGGGAAAGATAACATATAGTAAGAATGAACATTTTCTTTAAACTCTCACGAACATTAAAAAATTACATTGGGCTCATTCATAGCTTTTCTAAGGTAAAGCTTACGGATTGTGAAGAAAATCCCTTGTTTAATTCTTCCATTCTTGCCTGTCAGCTTCTCCCATCGTTTTCCACATTTTGTTATGTTACAGTCTTATTCTAAAATTAATTAAATTCATTAGCTTCCACAAAACTCTACAAACAATACCCCATAATCAAAATGTGAAAGATGTTTGTTTGAAATCTTTGCAAATTTATTAATAATTAAAAACAAAAAAATCCCATGTACATAATATTCACAGCATTTGCGCAATACTTTGTTGAAACACCTTTGGCACCAATTACAGCCTCAAGTCTTTTTGAGTATGATGCTACAAGCTTGGCACACCTAATTTTAGGGAAGTTTCTCCCATTCGTCTTTGCAGGACCTCTCAAGCTCCATCAGGTTGGATTTTAAGATCTCTGCAGAGATGTTCGATGGGGTTTAAGTGTGGCCTCTGGCTGGGCCACACAAGGACATTCAAGGACATCAAGGACATTCACAGAGATGTCCCATAGCCATTCCTTTTGTTTTCTTGGCTGTGTGCTTAGGGTCGTGGTCCTGTTGGAAGATGAACCTTCGCCCCAGTCTGAGGTCCAGAGCGCTCTGGAGCAGGTTTTCATCAAGGGTGTCTCTGTAGATTGCTGCATTCATCTTTCTGTCGATCCTGACTAGTTTCCCAGTTCCTGCCACTGAAACACATCCCCACAACATGTTGCTGCCATCACCATGCTTCACTGTAGGGATGGTATTTGCCAGGTGATGAGTGGTGCCTGGTTTCCTCCAGACATGACACTTTCCATTCAGGCCAGAGAGTTAAACCTTTGTTTTATCAGACTAGAGAATTTTATTTCTCATGGTCTGAGAGTCCTTCAGGTGCCTTTTGGCAAACTCCAGGTGGGCTGTCATGTGTCTTTTTACTGAGGAGTGGCTTCTGTCTGGCCACTCTACCATACAGGCCTGATTGGTGGAGTGCTGCCGAGATGGTTGTTCTTCTGGAAGGTTCTCCTCTCTCCACAGAGAAATTCTGGACCTCTGTCAGAGTGACCATCGGGTTCTTGGTCACCTCCCAGGCTAAGGCCCCTCTCCCCCAATCGCTCAGTTTGGCCAGGCGGGCCACTCTAGGAAGAGTCCTGGTGGTTCCAAACTTCTTCCATTTACGTATGATGGAGGCCATTGATCCATTTTGGAATAAGGCTGTAACAAAACAAAATTTGAAAAAGGAAAGTGCTGTGTTCCACCCCCTCTGTCTCACTATAGCTCAGCTGGATCAGGGATAATCTGACACAATAATCCCACCTTACTCAGAGAGAGAAAATCTCCCATAGGATCTACCATTACACATGAAACGCTTACTTTACCTGGTTCAAGGATAGACATCTGAGTCCCAGGGAATCCTGTTGTTCTTGTTTTGGCCTTTCTTCAATCTGAACCTGACTAGTGTGTGTCCCTGAGTACCTTTTTAAGTGACAGATTTCTGCTTTGTTCTTTTTCAAAAACCTCTTGCTTTCCAGTCCTAATCAAGACCTTTCTTCAGGTAGTTGTTCATGTAAATCCCCCTATTCAATCTCCTTTATCACCTTGGGTTCTGAACCTGGTGCTCTCTGTACTCCAGAGACCCCTCTTTGCCCTGAATAGAAATATACATCTGGGAGACCTCACCTGTAAGGTTGCCTTCCTGGTGGCCATTACATCTGTTTGGCTTGTTTCTGAGCTGGCAGCCCTTTCTTCTAAGGAGCCTTTTTTGTATTGCACAGGGACATAGTGGTCTTGAGACCAAAGCACTTCTTTTGTATCCAAGGTGGTCTCTCCATTTCACTTCAGTGAGGACGTTGTCCTCCTGTCCTTCCCTATGTTCTGCTCCAAAACATACGTCTCAACACAGCTTAGATGTTATAAGGCCTGTCAGAGTTTACCTGGCAGCCATGGCTTCTGTTCCCTAAACTGATTCTCTTTTTCTCCCTGTAAGCGCTTGTAAAGGCCAACCGCCTCCTGTTCCATCAGCCAGGTTATTCAGATAACTTTTTTCTAGGACTTGTGTCCTTTAAAGAGGATTTCCACCTGGGGAAAAAAAATTTAAAGTAAGCAGCTACAAATACTGTAGCTGCTGACTTTTTTTTATATAGACACTTATCTGTCCAGGGAGCCCGCAATGTATGCACCCCAGCTGATTTTCAGATCGACTGTCAGGTGCTGCCGCCGCCATCTCCACTAAGCGAAACTCCTTGGCATCCTCATGTTCTGTGTGTTCTTATTTGAAATTGAGAATGTCAGAGGAACTGCGACCGCTGGCGTATAGGAGAGAAGAGGCTGTGGGGACCAGTCTTGCAGCTTGGAGGAAGCAGAGGATTAGGCAAGGTAAACTGCCCTCTAAATTTTGCAGCGCAGGGGCAGCCTCACTGCAAGAGAGCATTTCTATTTTCCTGGTGTTCATCTTTAGGTAATCATTCTGCTGGTTACTGGCCTAATGTTTTCTCACCTTTGTCAGTTTTCCAATACCAGTTAGTTGCAAGCTCCTGTTCTATCCCTCGCTGGTGGCAGGGTCACTAGTGAGGACATAGTGCTAACTCTTTATACACATGCAGTTCAGGTATATCTTGTCTGTAGCCAAAACTAATAGAATGAGTTGGCTGTCTGACCATACCAGGAGACTGAACTGCTGACATTTGCTTAGTATATTAAGTGTAGATTTTATTGATAATTCAAGTTTTTATCTTTGGATAATAGAATCATTTTCTTTATACTTTATATCCTTTGCAAGGTCTCTCTGATTTGGAGAGAATCCAGTCCCGAGGAGAACTAGAGCAGTACATAAAACTGATCCAATTACTCTTCTCAGTACAGTTATCACAGTGCTGTGCTGTTATTTAAATGTAACACTGTGGATTTCTCCTAAATGTTACTTGTCTTCACATTTTCAGATGCTCAGTAATCAATCATGTCACAGTACTCCTTTACGCATCGCTGATGATATTGGGAGCCAGTGAGAAGCATTTCAAGTAGACCCAGATTTTCAAACAGAACCATCAATCATGTTTCTCTGTAGATGGGAAAATGTTGAGTAATAACCCAAAATTAATTTGTATTTTAGATTAGGGGATCTGCATGATGAGGGATGTACAGAGGAAAACTATTTTGGTAGCTTGTCACGTTTATTTTGGCCTCACAGAGTAAATGCTTCAGCAGTCATTCCCTTATGATCATGCTTGAAATCCTAGATTGTTTAGAATGTATATTGAACAATTTGCTACTTTTTTGTAATAGCTGCTGTCCTGGGAGGTTTGCAGCATGAGTATGCAACATACATCATCGGCAACTATGCGATGCTGTCCAGTCACCATGGACCACAAATTTCCATATTGGCTTTTCCAAAGGCAATAGAGGTGTATCTTACCAGATAAAATAAGTAATAAGATGACATAGATAGGGCTATTTATAGTAGAGAGGTATAAGTTTGAGCTATCCACTTTTCAATGGACACCATAATGTTAGTCCCCACCACATATTTTAAGATTTGTTTTTTGAAAAAATGCAAGCTGCAGTGTGGATCTAGTGAAATGCCACAAAGTTCACTTTGCTTAGCGGAGCAGAGAGAACCTCTTTATTGGATAAGAGGTTGCTTACATGACTTTGACAGGTCATGTGACCATGCTTTACATATATTTTGCAGAACCTCACTTGTTTCAGAGTTCTGAAGAAGTGAAGCACTAAGCACATTTGTAAAGTGTGTTTGTTTTTTTTGTTTTTTTTTTTAAGAAAGTTTCAAGTAATACAGTGGGGGTTTCTTCTTCCAGTCTGTTTTGTGCACACTGTGTTGTCAATCATCATGGTGTACTAAAGGGACTGGGCACATAACATTTCTGAAAGTGTCCGGTACTTCACATTCGCTGCTTTCTTACTGCAAGGGGAAAAGTTGCGAAGAGTGATTTCAAAATCAACCCATTTTAACGAGGCCGAATCACTTATTTTTGCCACTTTTACACAGGTATTGCAAAAAATTTTTTAGGGAGGGAGGCCAAAAAAAAAAGTTAAGGGTACATTGATTTAGAAAATCAATTAAATTACACAAATCAGTGGTTTCCCAATAATGTAAGTTACAAACGAGCATCTGCATATGATTATTCACACGAAAGCACAATACTATAACTCTGCTGTTTTAAAGGAGAAGTAGGGCCAAAACTCTTTTTCGCCTACTCCTGTGAGTCACAGGAGTGCACTTTGATCTGCACTCGGGGGACTTGTTTTTAGCTGATAGCGGGCTAAAGTCTGCTGTTGGGTGACATCACTCAGCCAGTCCAGACTCTGGATCGATCCCGACTGTGGACCGGCAGCTGGCTCAGCCTCTCAGCGAGCCACTGGGGGACTTAGCCAGCTGCTCCTGCCCCTTCCACAGCCCAGTGCTCCAGTGAGCGCTAGAGGGGCAGAGCAGAGAGCCTTTCTCGAGGACTAAGGTGCATCCTCACTTTACAGAGTGGGGGGACATCTGTAGACTTTTGAAAATGCTCAGGCACCTTGGATTCCAGATGCTTGGGTGCGGGAGGTGATGTCCCACGGCTACAAACTTGACTTTCATTCCTTGCCTTTGCCTTGCTTTCTCCCTTCAGATTCTCCTGTGTCTCCTCATAGACTGGTAAATCCCCATCAGTATTTCTCTGGCTTTCTGGACTGAGGTGTTAGATTCAGTTCCTGGCTGCATTTCCCCATCCTCAATCTCTGAACTGTGAAATGTTTTTATTCGGATCCAGAAATTATGGATGGAATCTACCAGAACTGCCTACCTTCATTAGGGAGATTTTCTGGCTACTGTAAATAAAAAAGATGTTTACATACATGTATCTATCTCTCCAGTGCACCAATGTTTCCTGAGGTATGCTGTAGGGCTCCTACACTGTCAGTTCCTGGTCATGCCATTTTGCCCTCTTGGGCACCTCGGGTGTTCACCAAGGTGCTGGCTCCAATGTTGATCCTTTTGCGCTCTCAAGGCATCCCCATAGAGAGATACCTACACAACCTCCTATTGAGAATACAATCAGTGAATGCTCTGTCAGGCAACATATTCTTGACTGTCCAGACATTACAAAAGTTTGGGTAGATCCTGAAACTTAAAAAACTGTTGTTGGAACAAAGTGTTTTGCTTGGAATATCTGGGTCTGGTCTTGAGCTCATCATGGTCCAGAGTGTTCCTTTTAAGAAAAGCTTCAGACTCTACAGTCTCAGTTTCAAACTCTTCAATCCAGAAATTGTCCAACTTTCCAGGTTTGTATGAGTCTCGAGGCTGATGGTAGCCTCCTTCGGTGCCCAATTGCACTCTGGATTTCAGCAACACAATGTTTTGTAATTGCGGGACAAATTGATCCCTTTTGGGACAGTCCGATTCAATTGAGACCAAGGACCAGACTATTCCTATCTTGGTTCTTTAGGGTGATCATGCTCTGGAGTCAGGGAAGTCCTTTTTCTATCCTTAGGAAAATTACCACGACAAACAGTAGCCTATTGGGATGAGGGGGAGTCATCGGCATCTTATTGGTGAAGGGAACTTTGTTGTTGGGGGAATCTTAACCGGATAATCATTTTTGAGCTTCAGGTCATTTGTCTTTCCCTCCAGTGTTGGACCAACCTGTTGGAGGGTTATTAAATCAAGATTCAGTCTGGCAATGGCAAACATTAGGGAGGAACCAAGAGTCTTGCTACAGCAAGAGAGATAGAGCAGATATTGTCCTGAGCTGAACTGCACACTCCAGCCTTGTCATCTGTGTACATTCCAGATGTAGATGATTGGCAGGCAGATTTCCTCACCTAAAAAAGCTTATAGGACCTATATCACAGGTAGGTGACATCAGATGTGAACCTCCTGGCCTCCAAGTCCAACAATAAACTGGACAGGTTTTTTTCCCTCCTGCTTCACGGGATCACGTTGGAGGGCATTCCTGTGATCCTTACTGCTCCGGATTGGCTCAGGTGAATGCATTACATCAACATGATAAGACTTCAAGAATATTTTCCAAATCCACTGTCCCAAGGGCTTTGCCATCCTTCCTTGCTGGCTTTAACAGAATTGCCATTAAAGCCCAGTTTCTAAGGGCATGGGGCAGCTCTGAGTCTGTTTCCTACAATGCTCAAGACTTGGAAGTACACTTTTCTTACCTAATTTGGTGTGAATGTAGGGGCTTTCACCCAAGAGTTTCTCCATGGGACAAGTCCTTTCCTTCCTGCAGTTTGGCCTGGACCAGAAGGTCAAGTCTCTGCTTTTTCTGTTCTGAGACTATTGACCTCGGTCTTAGATTAGGGTCTTTGTGCAAGGGGTCTCCCATGTTTTTCCTTTGTGCCTTTCCCTGTGGGATCTGAATCTGATTTTCTCTCTGCGATTCAGAAGCCAACATTTAAACCCATTAAGGGTTATTACTATATCTACTCTCACTGTCAAGGGTGCTTTCTTTGTATCTAATACATCTGTGAGGTGAGTGTCTGAATTGGTGGCCTTATACTGTGCCTGGTGACCTCAACACTACCTTGTCCATAATTCTTTTCTTGAAGTCCATTGAGGGACACAATCCCATCCCACTGCTTTACTACAAAACTGAGACATGCTGTTAATGGAAGGAGTGATCTACAGTTTTTTTTGTTTGCCATTATCGAATCCTACTGTAGGCAGCATTATATCCCAAAGCAAAAACGAAGAACAAAGCCACACGCCCATAAAGTCTCACCATAAAGTTTAATAAAAGCATTTTAGCCCCACCTCTGAAGGGGCATGGCCTAGGGTGGGGACTATGACAGAGGCCAACTGCTTTAATTAATCTTTATGGTGACACTTTACAGAAGTGTGGTTTTGTTCTGCGTTGTTGCAGTATATGCTTGAGCGGGATGAGCTCCTAAAGCCAGCATTCAGTGTGGAGGGGGACCGGAGAAACACACTCGGAACTTGCAGTCCTATGTGATTCCTGTCCCTTAATGGACTCCAAGAAAAGAAAAATCCTATTATACTGGGCATGTGTAGTGGAAGCAATTTATTTGGTAGATAATTATTAATATATTTATACAGCGTAAGTGTGTGTGTGTCTCATCCAAGCAAAGACATTGCCTTAGTGTGAACACTTTGGTTATGTCATGTGGTCTTATGACAGAAATGGTTTCCTGGTAAAAAGTGAAGATACCTTCACCAGTGTATGAGGCTTCTGCCTACTTATTAACTACTTATGAACCTGTGAGTATAGGTGCTAAAGATATTTGCAGCTAACAAAAAGTAAGTATATACTGCAGAGACCATAGCTTGTTTTTGTAAACCATATTAAGCGTATTGCTTCAGGCAAATAAATTTATATGTATATAAATAAGTTGCGCTCATATACAGCGTGAGTGATCACAAAAAATTATTAAATAAATGAAATAAAGTGAAATAAAGTGCAATCTCCATCTCCTTAGTGACGGTGAAAGTGACCTGGAGTTCATCACCTCATTGGAATCACCCCCTCTCACACTGTGCAATCCTTTATGTGTGGACTCAATATGTTTTTTTTCATTTCTTTTTATGCAGAGTCTTTACTTATAGACCTATATTTGTGTTACTCTTGCACTTTATTTCACTTTATTTCATTTATTTAATCATTTATTGTGATCACTCACACTGTATATGAGCGCATCCTATTTATATACATTTTTTGCACTGTGGAGATATCTGACAGTTTTGTTGTTGCTGCTGTACAGTATATGTTTATTGCACGCTCTAGCATGGTATAACCCCTTATATTTAAATAAATTTATATGCTTTTGCTGTTCTTTCCAACAGAGCCAAAGTGTGTAATGATGGAAAAATCACAACGTGTCAGATTTCCGATGCCCTCTTCCTCGAGCATTGTCTTGGAAAATCCGGTGAAAAGGTAATAATTTTACAGGAATTTTGGTCTCCAGAATGGTAATTTTGACACACAAACTCTTGCAATACACAACTATTGACA